>CANHGI010000002.1:671176-3575723 GCA_947459285.1 Caenorhabditis angaria
ATTTATTTTTTGTATTCATTTCATTTCATTTTCTGAGAAATGTTGATTTTCGCATTAATTTGATAGATTTTTTATTAATAAACATTAGTAATGGCAACATTTATTTATTAATTTTTCCAGAAAAATCATAAAAAATTTCTCAATTTCAGAAAAACTATGTCAACAATTCCGCCAGCCAGCTTAGAACAAATCCTGCGTATTCGAGCCGAACGAAATCAGCGAACACCGAAATGTGCGAGATGTCGAAATCATGGTACCGTATCCGCTTTAAAGGGACATAAGAGATATTGTCGGTGGAAGGATTGTATGTGTGCGAAGTGTACGTTGATTGCGGAGAGGCAGCGAGTTATGGCGGCACAGGTGAGTACGGTGTCTACAGTAAGAATTTAAAGGGACATATAGGTTTTATGAATCCAAAGATTCTGAAGTTAGTTTGAAGTTTTGAAAATATGAAATTTTATGCTGAAAATATCTGAAAATCAGTATTACCATAATCCTCGAGAAGTACACGGAAATTTGAGAAAATTTCGAATTTTCGCCTTTTCCCGCTTGTTCTCGAGAAGTACACGAAAATTTCGAATTTTTTGAATTTTCCCGCTTGTCCTCGAGAAGTACACGGAAATTTCGATTTTTTTGAATTTTCCCGCTTGTCCTCGAGAAGTACACGGAAATTTTAAATTTTTTGAATTTCCCGCTTGTCCTCGAGAAGTACACGAAAATTTCGAATTTTTTGAATTTGCAAAGTTTCCCGCTTGTCCTCGAGAAGTACAAGGAAATTTTCGATTTTTTGAATTTGCAAAATTTCCCGCTTGTCCTCGAGAAGTACATGGAAATTTTGAATTTTTCGAATTTTTGCCTTTTCCCGCTTGTCCTCGAGAAGTACACGAAAATTTTGAATTTTTCCAGGTCGCCCTTCGTCGCCAACAAAGTCAAGAAGAAAAAGATGCTCGAGATTTGGAAATGTTGCTCGCCTCAAATGGTGGAAGTGGTGAGTTCCCTTTTTTGGAAGGGGGGTGTCAATTTGGGTGGGGGGTAACCTGATATTAAAAAAGACAGTGCAACATTTTGTTACACTTATAACCGGGTCATATTTGCACACACCGTGTTTTTTGTATTGTAATTTGGGATAGAAATTTTCGAGAGTTAGACTAAATCACTTTTTGCAGCCACTGAACTTCTTGACATGCTTCGAACTGAACAACAACCACAAAATCTATCATCCTCATCAGCTCCAAACCTAATTTCAATGAACAATAATAAACAAGACGACGAGGAACACCAGCAACACAACGAAGAAGGAGAAGATAGCAGCAATAACACAACAACCAGCGGTAGGTTAGAGGGCGAGACGTATAGAGTATAAATAGGAAAAATAGCGTGGCGGCCTTCAACAGCACGATGGCCGAGTGGTTAAGGCGTTGGACTTAAGTTCCAATGGATGCGAAATCCGCGTGGGTTCGAACCCCACTCGTGCTAATAGTTTTTATTTTTTTTCTATTTTTTCTTAATCCCTCGCAAGGGTGACAATTAGAGGGGCTAAGCATAAAACAGGTGAAGCTAAGTGGGATTAAGGTTACGCAAGTCAATTAATATTGTTGGCAGCTGTACTTAGTAATGTTTTTGTTTTTTTAGATGAGAAAGAGGAGGATACGGTAAATCGGAGTAGCCCAAGTAGTCCGTCGAGTACAAGTGAACTTGTTGGAAGTCAAACATCCTCTTGTTCACCAGTTGAATCGCCGGCAATGTATAGAAGACAACAACATCAACAATTATTTCAACATATTCCAATGTTCAATCCTTTGATGTATAATCGACATTTTATGAGGATTCCTAGTAAGTTCAGCCGGATTTTTCAAAGATTTTTTCTCAAAAACCTCTTTCCAGTGCTTCCCCACTTCGCCTTCCCACCAGCCGCCCCAATTCCGCAAAACTTCAGTTCAGCCGCCTCTTTGGCCGCACCAATGCCACCCGCTCCAACTTCAACCCTATTCCAAACCCCGCCAACCTCCAATAATTCCCCACCAACAACAAATAACACCATTTTCCCACAAATTTTTCCGTTAGATTGTCGACAATTCAAAACTGAACAACATACTGAATAATAAGAAGCTTTTTGTTTGAAAAAATATATTTATTGATCTCAATTTTTCTGGATTTTTTGTGTATATATAAAGGATTTATATGTAAAAATCAGTTTGTGAAATAAAACAACAAAAATACACGAAATAAAAGTAAAAATGGAAGTGCGCCCTATTGATAAAAATTGCATGTCTCGCACTCTCTCAAAAAATTTTTGTGTTTGTTTCCTCGTTGCTTTATGAGACTATAGTCTAGTACTAAAAGGATGTGTTTTTCACGGTGCCACGTGAAAATTTCCCCAGTCTGTTGTTTACTATAAATTTCGTAATTAAAAACTTGAAAAAATTAAAAATAGCTAATCGATAATTTTTGATAATAAACATCGTCGGAAGCGGGTCTAACGCAGGAAAAAGTGCCACAGTTATTGAAAAAATACTTGCGAAATGTTCTAATTCGATATCACAAATGGATAAAATAATCACCAAAGATGCAGGAATATGCATTAAAATAACTGGAATTATAGTTTGAGAAACAAGAGCATAGAAAATTTGATTTTGAAGATTTCCAAAACGCCGTGAAATTTCAGATTTCTTCTTCTCAATTCCTTGTCTCAGCTTCAAATAACACTTGATTGCGAAATATGGTGTTATAATAAATGATGTTGTGAGAATTGCCCATAAAATCATCACTCCAATCATTGAATCATAGAATATTTCGATAGAACCATCAGGTTTTCTCTCAAAGAAATATGGGCCAATATAAGTGATATCCTTTTCGATGTTCCAACCAAAAACATATAAAATTGTATTTCTCATTTTATCATTGATTTCGGTTTTTGGTGAAACCAGAAAATAACAAGTGGTTCCCCAAATTGCACCGAAAAATACAGGAATTAACATCCATAGAAAAATCCGATAACTTTTGAAATATTTCAAATTTATCGATCCAACCGCCACGAAATATCGATAAACAAATTGTAGCGCGAAAATACCCATTGATGTTCCAAAGAAACCTGTCCAAATACATTCAATTATCAATAGAGCGTGCTTGGAAAATAACGTTGAAACCTTTGTAACAACAATAATCATATAAAGTGCTCCTTTGGAATAAATGATTGGTGAAACGATTACATCCAGAATCGAATAAGCGATTTCGAACCAGGAAATGTAGAGCATCAAATATTTATATGCTCCAAGTTGTTTTGGGGATTTTTTGAGGATTAGAAAAGTTAGAAGAATATTCAGAAGACATGAGAATATTGCGGTGATGATTTGAACACGCTCAATGAAATTCGTCCAGCGCATTTTAGATATTTTTGAAATGATTTTTTTTTGAAAATCACATCATTCCCGAGGGATTCTAGAAAAATTACCAGTAAATAAAAGGGTGTGAGGAGTTATCAGAAAACCACACCGTCTTAATTAATCTCCAGAGATTTTTTAAAAAATATTTTCAAATAAATAGCGGTTGAAAATGCTCAAAAAATCAAATCAGAATGCTTTGGAATAACGTCATAGAAATTTTTCAAATAACCACCGCAATATTCTCATGTCTTCTGAATATTCTTCTAACATTTCTAATCCTCAAAAAATCCCCAAAACAACTTGGAGCATATAAATATTTGATGCTCTACATTTCCTGGTTCGAAATCGCTTATTCAATTCTGGATGTAATCGTTTCACCGATCATTTATTCAAAAGGCGCATTTTATATGATTATTGTGGTTACCAAGGATTCAAAGTTATTTTCCAAGCACGCTCTATTGATAATTGAATGTATTTGGACAGGTTTCTTTGGAACATCAATGGGTATTTTTGCATTACAGTTTTTATATCGATTTATTGTGGCAACTCGATCAGATCATCTGATGTTATTCAAAAATTATCGAATATTTTTATGGATGCTGATTCCTGTTTTCTTTGGTGCAATGTGGGGAGGAGCTAGTTACACCCTGGTTTCACCTAATCCAAAAATCGAGGCTGCAATGAATAACTCACTTTTAGAAGTGTTCAACTTAAAGATTGAAGATATCACATATCTCGGCCCGTATTTTTCAAATGACAATGTGATTTTCTACAAATCCGTGATATGTGTAACATTTCTATGGATGATTCTTGTCACATCTTTCATTTTAACAATACATTTTGCATTCAAATGTTATTTGGCATTGAAAACGAATATGAAAAAATCATCTCGCGGTTTTGGAAATCTTGAAAATCAGATTTTCCACGGATTGGTTGCTCAATCTATGATTCCAGTTATTTTGATGTATATCCCAGCTTCTTTATTATTCCTTTTCACATTTCTCAAATTCGATATTGGAAAATACGGGAGCATTGTTAATCTAACAATTGCACTGTTTCCTGCTCTAGACCCTCTTCCAACTATTTTCATCATCAAGAATTATCGATTAGCACTTTTTGGTTTTATGAAAACTTCGAAAACGAATTCTAGCACGGTGGGAAAATAATTCTAGCCAAATTTTGAAATTAAATAAAGATTATGTGTGTTAAACGTGAACTTGATGATGTGGCAATTTACCTTTCTCATTTCGAAATTTATTAACAATATACTTACACGTCTCATAACAAATACAAAACCAATTAATTTTTCTTCGATTTCTTGCTCGACTTCTTAACCGGTGTAACTGCGGAGTTTCGTACGAAATGCGCGCCACCAAGCCAACCAACAACCGGGCAAATCCAATATAAAATCACGAATACATGATTATCGATTCCTTGGCAACCGAAAAGTCGAGCAGTTGCAACAATCGGGTTGAGACCAGGGACACCGATGATGTAGAGAGCTGTAAATGCGGAGTGTTGTTGTTGTTGTTTTGAAAAAAACCTTGAAAATACCTGCAGTCAAGTAAAGTGAAACGACGAATGGAATAGTTTTTCTCAAACTTGGTCTCGCCGCGATTTTCGCGATCAAAATTCGCATTGCAAACGCGCCAAAAATCTCGAAAGCAATCACAATTCCAGCCGATTGTTTATATTGTAAAATACAAGTGGTGTTCAGTGCATTTTCCAAATGAGATTGCGAATATTGCGAAGTCCAATTCCAGATAAAATAGGCGCATTTCGAGGCGAACGATGCTCCGATTAATTGAGCTGTTAGGATTGCGAGGAATTTTGAGGAGGAGCAGGCGGAATAGAAGAAGTCCTCGATGATTGGAACGCAGTTGGTGAGAGCGCCGCGGTTGAAGATTCCGCCGGCGGTGAGCAAGAGGCCGACGACGATGAAAAATGCGTTGAGACCGTAGTTTTTCACGATAATTCCTGGAAAATTTGATTTTTTTCTCTTTTTCCTTCAAAACTAAGTATCAAATTCCCCATTTCTCCAAAAAATATTTACCATTTTCATAAACACACGTGCACATTTGAATAGTCCCGATCAACTCGATCGCAAACAATTGCGAATTGCCACGTGGCGACACATATTTCGTCACCAGAAATCGCGCCAATTCGCCGATGGCGAAAACGGCGGAATAATAGGCGAGTGCCGAATACAACGGGTAGAAATAGGGATCGGAAAGCCTCTCCATCACTTGCTACAAAATCTGTACTCTTAAATTTATATAAATAAATATATAACTTCTTATCTAGGAAAATTAGAAAACTTTGAGAGATGGAGAGAATTAGAGAGAAATTATACCACGTCAGCCAAGAAGATTGTGTGGTTTGTAGTTTTTACACCAAGCAAAAAAACAGGAGAAAAAAAAGAAGAAAAAAGAAAGTTGTCCGAGAGAACTACACAAGGTATTTGCATTGGAGCACACTTTCTTTATTTGTAGTTTTTTCACAGGGAAAATCAGAGAAAACTGGAATTTTCGAGGAAAAACACAACAAAATCATAGATTCTTTATTGCAAAAAATCGGAATTTCGACAAAGTTCCAATTCCTGTCGAAGTTCGGTTCGTCGCAACAAATATTCGTCAGAAATCGCTGCATACAGTGCACTTCTTTCACACCTGAAAGATTTTCGGGTTTTTTCCCTAAATTTTGAGCCAAAAATACTTGGAACTCACACATCCGCCTGCACACAACAATCGCGTAAAATTGCGCATTCTTGCCGCTTCTGTGCCACGTGGAAATGACAATTTTGTCCGGATTTTTGGAGTTCGACGAAGTTGGTGGGAGAGTTTTGGATTTTGAGAGCAGACGCGCGGCAAACTCGCTCCTGAAAATATTTGAAAATGCCACGGGGATTTGAAGCCGAAACCAACCGTAATCATAAACTCGCGCGTCACATTTACAATCGGCACACATTTATCCAAATATTCGAAAGCCTCCTCGCGTTTCTCGTGCATTTTCCGAATCTCCCCGCCCAATTTCTCAGCGCATTTTTGGTAATGAAAATCGGGATCGAAGCAATGCGCCTTTAAATTGTAGGCGTCTTTTTGACACTGCAAATAGTTGAGGCAAAGTGAAAATGGTGGGGATTTCAGGATTTTTCGTGGCGACAATGATTTTTTGGGTGTCATTTTTTCAGCGCATTCAGCTAGTTTTATCGCAATCTCCTCCTTGAGCCCTGTCAAAGTTCGACCGGTTTCGGTGAAAATCGCGTCTTGTTCACATCTGCAAAAATTTTTGTTAATGGATTTTCAGAATTTCCCAGCTCGAGAGCTCCAAAATGAGCTTATTTTCGAAAATCTCATCGGTACCGCGCGCTCCACCGAAATAAACACGCAACGCAGACCGCGTCGCGCCACAACACACAAATAAGGGAACGATTCAAATTAATTCCCTTCTTTTTTGTGTGTGTTGTGGCGCGGCGCGGTCTGCGTTGCGTGTGTATTTCGGTGGAGCGCGTGGTACCGATGAGATTTTCGATAATACCTGCTGGCACTTTCACAGCAACTTTTCAGCGCTTCACATCGATTTGAAATTTTGCCAATTTTCATCGCACAATTCTTTTGATCTCCCACAATTTTCAACGATAAATATGTCGAGCAAAAACGAGTCTGAAAAAAACATTTTTAGAGAAATTTTTAGACAAAATATCTAATTACTTTATCCAAATTCATAGGCGTCGTTGAAAAATTCGAAGAAAAAATACAATTTCGTGTTTCAATTTCCAACAAATTCTCGAATTTTTTCAATTTCAGCAAAATCGGCTTTCAGCGTTTCACGGCATTTTTTGGGAGATTTTTGAATTTCCGCCTCCGGCAAGCATTGTTTTTGAAGAAGAGCAGTTTTCGTGTCAAGACATTCGAAATAGGCGGTGCATAACAAATTTGGAGCCAAAGTTTGAACTGCTTGAATATTAAAAAACAAGAAGATTAGAAATTTCTGCATTGAAATCGAAAATGATAAAAGGTTTCACTTTTTCGGTGGGACAATTTGAAAATCCGGTTTTTAATAATTTAATTTTTGACCTATATTTTTGAAAACATTACACGAATCACAAACTTAAAAAGAAAGAACGAAAAAATAAGAGTGTGTGTCAACACCGACTGTCCGCAAACACCAAATCCTACGCGCAACCTTGACGCGAAATTTTCTGGGGAAACATCAGACCTTACGCGCAAGAGCTAAAAATTTGCAAAAGTGAAAGACTTACAGAAATACAATTTTGATATGCCACAAAAACATTCATTTTTTTTCCTGCCAGAAAAACAAATTTTTAAAAAGTTCAGAGAAAAAAATAATATATTTTCGCGTGAACGTGAAATATTCGTGGCAAATGTCATTTCAACGATGTCTAATTTTTACGCGCGAGATACATTATCATTAGAGCGCATATTCTCTACTCCCCTTTATTTCCTGCGAGTGGGGAAGAAAAAAAAAAGTTTTATTTCTCTCGCCGTGGCCCCTACAGAAAAAATTTTTTTTATCAAAATTTTTTTTTTGATCTACCCGCTAATATTTTTCTATTTTTCGCGAACTAAAAAACGTTCATCGATTTTTTGCCATTTTCATTATTTTATGTATTTTTTGGCCGTGCGAGGATGTGTAAGATAAGTTTTTCAGGGGTTTTTTTAATGCTTTCAAATTTTTTTAATAAATTTCAAAGTATGACCCACTCGGATCCTAAAGAACTAGAGAAAGTCTGCGCGCGCTCCCTGAGTTAGTACCGCCTACCAGCTTTTGAAACCCAAAGCCATTCATTTCAAATGAGTGAGGATTCTTCATTGAATCCCTTTGCTGCGGCCGGAAAACAGTGACGGGAGTTGCATTGGGTTTTGCGTATCGTTTATGATGTTTTTTTGGTGAAGAGTGGGACAAAACATGGGAAATGAATGAGTAATGAATGAGTTAGCTTTGAAAATAACGATTTTTCTATTTTAATTTTTGTTTTTTTTCGCAGGCGATTCAAATATGGTTGGATGCATGGATTTGGTATACGATCGACGCGACAATTCATCGCAGTTCACTCTGAGGTAGGATTCAAAACGCTATGGAAAACTTCGAAAAATGGAAGAGAAAATTGTTCACGAGTAGTACACACACATAGACTCGGCCATATTTTTGGTTTTCTAGGCCAGCTTCCAAATTTCACATTTTTTCTCGATTTTCAGCCTTTTTTGCTGGAAATCCTGGAATTCTTGATGATTCTCAATGTCTATAGATGAAATACCATCTCACGGACCAGGATTTTATATGATTTTCCGGAATTTTTAGAGAATTGCGAAATTTTTCGCAATTTTAGGAAACTTTTTTGTTTGTTATAAAAAAACGTATTTCTATGCTTCCCACTAAGTTTTGCATTTTTACAGGATAGTAAATATTAGATGTATAAATTTCGTCGATTGAAAAATCGAGTTATCGAAACTTGCGATGCTCCAGAACCACCTTCCACATCAACACGCCATTTTATTCCGCAACACTTGATTTCTTCTCAAATTCTTCCGGAATATATTGAATGGCCGAATGCTGGACAAGAAATCGAGTATCAACAACAACAAAATGAGGAAGAAGAGGGTACATCATCTTCTCAAGTTAGCGAAACTCTATTCGAATCCATCGCCAGGAGGATTCGAGAGAGTTTTCCCACTGATTTTGAGGTAAATTTCGCCTGAAAATCTTCTAGAACCCCATTTTTTCAGATGATTACTGTCTCAATAATCGATCTAGTTCTCTCAATGAAATCCGATGATATTTTACAAGGTGAAATCTTTGATATTTTGGGATTCGATCATTTCGAACTGGCATCCGAGATTTTGGAAAAACGAAATGCTATCACAACCGAGTTACAAAATCAAAAAACTGCGTTGAAGAATCAGAAAAAAGTGAGTTTATCCGCAGTTTTTGAAGAAGGATAGGGTGATTAAAACGAGTATGATAATTGAGGCAAGGAATCCGATTCCACCCTGGATACAACGATCATTACAAATAAATAGCTCATGATTCTGGAAAGAAAAGTTTTTGGGAGTTTTGAGGAGCGAGGGGGAGAGCTTACCAAGTTTCTCGGCGAAGTTGCAGGCAACCCTTCACATTTCAAGGCTTCTCGAACTTTCTGCAATTATATTCTTCTTGGGACCTTTTAGGTTTCTGGACTTACATTAACTCTGCCTGCCCATTCACTCCCATGAATATAAAAGAAGGGTTTGGTTGTATATTTTTCCGGGACTGCAACACAACTTCCATATTGACTCATCCCCGTCCAAACACAAGCAATCTTATAATTCTCGACGTTTTCGTCCAGTAAAAATCCGATTGTATCGTCTAAGCACAGCGAATTTTGCGCCGAAATCAGGGGGAATAGGTGGGAATCGCTGGAAAATTTGGTTCTTTACAATTTAAATTAAAAAAAAACTCACAAGGGAAGAGGTCAGGTGTTGAAATTTTGATGAAGCATAAAGAAATATACCAAATCGAACATGCTGATCACGATTCCGAAGTCAAAAATTGCCACAAATGCCTGTGAGCACTTTTCTGGAGCTCTAAAGTTAGTTCGTCCATTTTCACCATGTTCCTGGGTGGAAAATCAAGGTTTATAACTTGGATAAGTTTGTTCGCCACATTCGAAAACCTGTCAGCTTTTTAGATTATAAAAATATCAAATCGCAGCTGAAAACTGTAATTTAAAAAAAAAGTCATCAATACACACGTTTTTTGAGCACAATAACAGTTTTCAGCTGCTAGTTGATATTTTTGATAAACTAAAAAGCTGACAGGTTTTTGAATGTGGTGAACAAACTTATCCAAGTTATAAACCTTGATTTTCCACCCAGGAACATGGTGAAAATCGACGAACTAACTTTGGAGCTCCAGAAAAGTGCTCACAGGAATTTGTGGCAATTTTTGAATTCGGATTCGTGATCAGCATGGTCGATTTGGTATATTTCGGTATGTTTTATTAAAATTTCAACACCTGACCTTATGCCCTTGTGAGTTTTTTATTTAAATTGTAAAAAAGAACTAACTTTTTAATACCAATAATCCCATTTTCTTGCAATTCCCTAATATCTTTCGCATATTCTCGAAGAAGTTTAAAGCGATTATTGTTTCTCTCCAAATAGGGTTTGTAATTCTTGCGGCAGAACAGACTTGTGTCGCACTGAAAACGAGTTTCGAACTCGACATATTCCACATTTCCCCCGTCTTCCACGAGTTTTTCGGCGGAAAATAGTTTGAGCGAAGCAAGAGCGACCGAAAAAATGATGATTTTTGACATTTTACACATTAGAAATGAGGGGAAACATCACGTGAATTTCGAAAAAAAATTTTTTTTTGCAGGGCACCACGTCAGGAGGCTCAGCGGTTCCGGGATTTTTGCAAACTGTCAGTGTTCAATCGACTTCGCAAAATGAGATGCGACGAGAGATGAGAAGGGAGCAGAAGAGGAATAAACGAGAAATGAATAGGTGGGCTTCAGGCTTGAATCTAGGCCAGAAACGTGGATTTCTCGGGCCCAGAATTAACCTTGTGAGGTCTAAAAAAGGCTGGGCTAGGCATTTTCGATGTCAAAAAAATCTTGGATTTTTCGGGCTTCAAAAAAAGCCCAGATTTCGGCCAAACACTAGGCCTGATAAATGTAAAAAAAAACATGGATTTCACGGGCCCAAAATTAACCGTTTTAGGTCCAAAAAAGTCTAGGCTAGGCAGCTTCAATTTCAAAAATATCTTGGATTTCTCGGGCCCAAAATAAGCCTATTTTTAGGTCCAAAAAAGCCTGGATACTGGGCAAATTCTATTTCAAAAAAATTTTGGATTTCTCTGGGCTCAAAAAAATTCCAGATTTCGGCCTAACTCTAGGCCTAAGAAATGAGAAAAAACGTGGATTTATCTGGCTCAAAATGAGCCTTTTTGGGCCCGAGAAATCCACGTTTTTTTCACATTTATCAGGCCAAAATCTGAGCATTTTTTAGAGTCGAACTTGCCGGGTAAATTGCATTTTAACCCCCCACCATAAGAAATACATGCCCCCACCGGCATGACGTGTTTTGATACCCCACCATAAAGCGTTACAAGTCCCCTCATTCAAAAATGTTCAAAACATTTCCGAAATTCTTTTCAAATTAAATAAAAAATGTGTTTACGTGTACTAATTTTTAAATAAAAAACGAGAATTCTGAAAAAAAAAGAACGTGCCCTGAATAACGTGTTCTAGATGACGTGTTCGAGAAAGCCAAAAAATGTTCTGTTCATATCACTCATTTATGAAACTGTTCCGATAAGCTTCTATGTTTCTTTTCTCTCTGGATATAGATTTTTTGGATATAGATTTTAGATTTTCGGAACAGTTTCGCCAAATGTTGTGCTTCAGTTTTTGAGACGTAGAAAATTTGGATTAACCTCTTTCAATCAAGAAATTTTTTCGCACATTTTTTAAAACCATTTTTGTCAATTTTCTTCAGAAATTTTAAAAATCATACCTAGCGGAGAAAGAATTCAACGAAAATCAAAATTTCGGTTTTTGTTGAAAAAATCTTTTCCAACTTTTCAAAAACTACAACTCTGTCGTATTTTAAGACGAAACATGTTTCTGTTTACACCTAAAGAAAACTACGCGCGAAGCCGGGACAATCCAGAAGGAGGAGCCGGCGTTAGCCGGCGGAGCCCCTTCTGGTTCTATCCAAAAACCAGAGAGAACTGGCAGGATTTTTGAAGAAAGCTGAATGAAGCGGTTAGCAAGGTGTGGTTTTGTCAATGGGTAATGAGGTTCTGATCTTACTTGTGGGTGGGGGACTAATTTACACCGTATAACTGTTGACACGAGTACGAAAGTGGGGGCTTCATCTACATTAGTGAGGGGCTATCTACATTAGTGGGGGGCTGATCTACATTGGTGGGGGTCTGATCTACATTGGTGGGGGGGGGGGGCTGATCTACATTGGTGGTCAGCTGATCTACTGGTCTTGGTGGGGTTTCGAATAGCGTCACACCAAAGGGGCCATCAAAAGCTCTTATTGGGGGCTTCAAATACACGTTTGCCTGCAAAACGTGGAATCAGCCCCACTCACATTACAACTGAAGCTTCATAACTTCTTTTATGTCCCCACCACTTTGAAAACCCCCCAACCTTTTTCAAGTCCCCAATGCTGTATGTACCCCCACTTACTATTGGTGGGGACATGGGTGGGTCTTTCAAACTAGTGTTGGGGCCCTGAATGTAGGTGGGGACTCCAAACGCGTTTTTAGTATCAGGCTTGAGTCCAGGCTTTTTTGGACCTTAAAATAGGCTAATTCTGGGCCCGAGAAATCCACGTTTTTCACATTCATCCGGCCCAAAATGAGCCTATTTTGAGGTCCAAAAATCTAGGCGCAAGCCTGATTTTTAGGCTGATTCGATGTCAGATAATCGAATTTCAAGCCTATAATAAGCTGGCCTCATTCGTGATTTAAAAATCCCAGATTTCGGGCTAACACTAGGCATTCTTGGGCCACAAAAGGCCTAAGTTTGAATTTTTGTGGACCAAAATAGGACTGGGCTGAAGCCAGCATGTTTGGGTTCAAAAAGTGGAATTTAAAATTATCAGTGGAGCGAACTTGACAATTTTTGTTCAGAATCATCAACGCCTTCGACAATGCCGAACGCCTCGAACTCGAATTGGCTCAAAAAGAAATCGCCCGCCAACGTCAACTCGAAATCGATCAAATGAAATGGACGCCCTCACTAAAATCCCAAGGCCCACTACCAGAAATCTATCCCTACGTCTTCGACGCCAAAATCCAAGCCAATAATACAACAATCGATATAAATGGCTTCAAATTTGTGCTGCCCGAAGGCTCGAAACGGGAGAATCACAAAACCCACGACACCGTGTATGTTCCGCCGGCAAATAAAGGAGACATCGAGAAAATCCAACATGTTTATGTGAAAGATATGGATGAATTGGGAAAAAAGGGATTTTTGGGATTTGAGAAATTGAATGTGATTCAATCGATTGTTTTTGAGCAAGCTTATAAGACCAAGGAGAATTTATTGATTTGTGCACCAACTGGAGCTGGAAAAACCAATATTGCGATGTTAACAATTCTCAACACTTGCCACGAGTATAGCAATTTGAAAGGTGAAATTCAAAAAGATGATTTCAAAATCATTTATATTGCGCCGATGAAAGCATTGGCGACGGAAATGACTGAAAGTTTTGGGAGAAGATTGGCTCCGTTGGGATTGAAGGTTAAAGAATTGACGGGAGATACACAATTGTCGAGAAATGAGTTGGCTGACACGCAAATGCTGGTTTTGACACCGGAAAAATGGGATGTTATTACGAGAAAAGCCACTGGCGATAATTCGCTGATTTCACAAGTTCGACTTATGATTATTGATGAGGTGAGAGGAGAGAAAATTTTTCCAGAAATTTTTCATTTTTGACGAAAACCCTAATGACGTTTCCAGTGTCATTTTCGTAAAGTATTAAAATTAAAAAAAATCTTGAAAATTTATCAAATACGCTCTATTGATAAGCGACTTTTTGCACTGGAAAGAGGAAATCAGATTTCCACCTGGCGGGGGAAATATTTGTTTTTTTTTCTAATTCTCAATTTTCCCAAACTTCGGGAAATTCAGCTGAAAATCCACGTGGAACCTGAAACTTTTGAAATTTCCTAGAAATTTTCGAATTCTCACATGCCACGTGGATTTGCTGCGGAAATTTTTGAGATTTTTGGAAAAATTCAGAATTTTCTCAAATTTTGGGAAATTGAGCTGAAAATCCACATGGAACTTGAAATATTTGAAATTTCCTAGGAATTTTCAACTGCCACGTGGATTTGCAGCGGAAATTTCGAGATTTTTGGAAAAACTCAGAAAATTTTCTCAAACTTCGGGAAATTCAGCCAAAAATCCACGTAGAACCTGAAATATTTGAAATTTTCTAGAAATTTTCGAATTTTCACATGCCACGTGGATTTTCTGCGGAAATTTTTGAGATTTTTGGAAAAAATTCAGAATTTTCTCCATATTCGGGAATTTCAGCTGAAAATCCACGTGGAACCTGAAACTTTTGAAATTTCCTAGAAATTTTCGAATTTTCACATGCCACGTGGATTCGCAGCGGAAATTTTTGAGATTTTTGGAAAAATTCAGAATTTTCTCAAACTTCGGGAAATTCAGCTGAAAATCCACGTGGAACCTGAAACTTCGGAAATTTCCTCATTAAAAAAATTTCCCGAAGTTTGGAAAAATTCAGAATTTTCCCAAACTTTGGGAAATTCAGCTGCAAATCCACGTGGCAGTTGTGAAATGTAATCTTGATAATTCCAGGTCCATCTTCTTCACGACGAACGTGGTCCAGTTATCGAAACTCTCGTGGCTCGAACTCTCCGCCAAGTCGAACTTTCTCAATCCGGAATTCGAATCGTCGGACTCTCCGCCACGTTGCCGAATTACATTGATGTTGCCCGATTTCTGCGCGTCAATCCACACAGAGGTCTCTTCTTTTTCGACGGCCGATTCCGGCCCGTTCCACTCACACAGAAGTTCATCGGCGTTCGAAAAGCGGGCAATTTCCGGGATCAGCAAAAGCTGTATGATGAAGTTTGTTATGATCAGGTGATTGATTTTGTGAAGCGAGGACATCAGGTGCTGGTGTTTGTGCATACGAGAAATGGAACTGCGAAATTGGCCGAGGCGTTTTGTGCGAGAGCTGCGGTTTTGGGACATTTGGATATTTTTAAGCCAGGTAATTCGAGATTTGAAAAACATTTTTTTTAAATCCAACTTCAGAAAACGTCGATGCTGCAAAATATGCTCAAAGCGAAAAAGCTGTGGCGAATTGCCGAAATCGGGGCCAGCTATCCACACTTTTCGGTCGCGGCTTTGCAATTCATCACGCTGGTTTGGTGCGAGGTGATCGAATTTTGATGGAAAAATGTTTTGCGCAAGGACATGTGTCGGTGCTTTTCTGTACGGCCACGTTGGCTTGGGGTGTGAATTTGCCGGCGCATGCGGTTGTTATTAGGGTGAGTGAGAAGGAGCGGTGCCTAGAGAGGCTGGTTTTTAAGAATCAGTGCCTAGATCACCTAGTTTTCAAATAGCCACGCCTACCTACAGAGCTTGATTGTCAAGGGTCAGCTCCTAGAGAGCCTAGTTTTCAAGTAGCAGCGCCTATGGAACCTAATTGTCTAGGAGCCACGCCTAGAGAATTCGATTGTCAAAGGTCAGCTCCTAGAGAGCCTAGTTATCAGTAGCCGCGCCTACAGAACTTTAGTGTCTAGGACCTACATCTAGAGATCTAATCTGACAAGTAGCCGCAGCTTGAAAGCTTCTACTTCAAGCAGTCAAGCCTAGAAACCCGTGTTCTTCAGGAGCCGTGCCTAGAAGCCTCTAAAAATTATAGTTTTTCGCTTTTTTTCAGTCCAAAAATCCCCTCAACTCAATAATTTTCAGGGCACAGATGTATTCGATTCGGAAAAAGGTGTTTTCGCCGATCTTGGAGTCTTGGATGTTCAACAAATTTTCGGTCGCGCCGGTCGTCCACAATTCGAAAACGAAGGACACGGAATCATCATAACTGCCAAAGAAAAAATGGACAAATATCTGGCGATGTTGGTTCATCAAAACCCCATCGAATCACAATTCTACAAAAAGTTGCACGATAATTTGAACGCTGAGATTTCTTTGGGCACGGTTTCCACTGTCGATGAATCGGTCGAATGGCTCAAGTATACTTATATGTATGTGAGAGCTTGCAAAAATCCGATGGCTTATGGAATTGCGTATAATGCGAAAGAGCGAGATCCAGATTTGTCGGAACATTTTTCGAGAAAAATTCGAGAGGTTGCGATGGATTTGGATCGAAATCGATTGATTCGATATGATCCGAGCACGGAATTTATGAATTCGACGGATTTGGGAAGAATTGCGTCGAATTTCTATATTAAGTATGAAACTATGGAATTGCTCAATGAAGCTACCAAGGAGGTTGGAATTGAATTTTCATAGAATTCATCTTGATCTTCTGATTTCAGGTCGGACTTCCAGTTCAATTCACCTCCTTCATGCCTGATGACATGGTCCTTGGCCTAATTTCAATGGCCACCGAATTCTCACAACTCAAATGTCGCGAAGAAGAATTGATGGATTTGGAAGAACTTCTATCGTATGGTTGTATGATAAATGTGAGAGGCGGTGGATTGGCGAGTGTTGCCGGAAAAGTCAATGTTTTGCTGCAATCGCTGATATCGAGAACATCTGTCAAGAATTCGGCATTGATGTCTGAACAATTGTATGTTCAGCAGAATGCTGGACGGTTGTCGAGAGCCATTTTTGAGATTGTGAGTTTTTTTTTTTGAATTCAAAAATTTTTGCGCGCAAAATTTTAACCTTCAAATTTTCAAAAGTTTTGATGCCAGAAAACTCACGTGGCATTTTTTTTTGAAAATTTGACTTTGAAAATTTTGATGCCAGAAAATCCACGGGGCACATTTTTTTCGTTGTTTGGGGTCAAAATTTTTAAATTTTCGAAAATTTGAATTTCCACGTGGATTTTCTGACATTAAAAATTTCGAATCCGAATTATCAACAATAAAAAAATTCCACGTGGATTTTCTGGATTTGAAAAATTAAATTTTTGACCCCAAAAATCCACGTGGCATATTTTTTGTTGACAATTTGATTCAGAATTTTTCGGAGCCAGCAAATCCACGTGACTTTTGAAATTTTTAAGCCCTAATAAACCTAGGTCCAAATTTGAACTGAAATTCTGGATTTTTAGAGCCTAACTAAGCCTAGGCCCTATTTTAGACCTAAATTCGGGATTTTTAGTCTAAATAAGCCTGGGGCCAATTTTTGGCTGAAATTCGAGATTTTTTGAGCCTAAATAAGCTTAGGTTCAAATTTAGGCCGAAATTTGAAATTTTTAAGCCTAAATGAGGCTAGGTTCAAATTTAGGCCGACATTTGAATTTTTTAGAGTCTAAATAAGCCCAGGTTCACATTTAGGCTGAAATTGGGGATTTTTAGGAAAAACCACGAGGAAATTAATAAAATTCAAACAAAAATCCACCTGGAAATGTTCGAAATCCGAAAATTTCAATTTGAAATTTTTTGCTCCCTGAAAATCCACGTGGGAATTTTTTTTTGAAAATTTAAATTAGAAAAAAATCCACGTGGAAAATTTGAAAACTCAACAATTTTGGCCCCAGAAAATCCAAAAATTGTCAGGTACTTCGCCGTGGTTGGGCTCAAGCCTCCAACGCATTTCTCTGTATGGCAAAATGCATCGAAAAACAAATGTGGCCAAATCAATGCGCACTCCGACAATTCCTCCAATACGACATAATTCCGATATCCTGGATTGAGAAAATCGAGCGAAAAAAGACGACAGAAACCCGGTTATTGGAATTGACATCGAAAGATTTGGGATATATGTTCAGTTGTAATGGCGAAAGATTGTACACGATTTTGCGATATTTACCAAGAATGGAAATGAGCGCGAAATTCAAACCGATTACTTATACAATTATACAAGTTGAGGTAACTTTGGGAAATTTTTACGTGGCATCGTAAAATGGGAATTTTTAAAATAAAATTCGAAAAAAAGCAAAAAATTTCTTTAAAAATTGGAATTTCGTAACTTATCGTAACTCCAACATAATTTTAACAATATTATTCCATGAAAAAATTTTTTACGATTTTTTGAGCCGTAAAACCGTAAAACGTAAAAATTTCCAGGTAACTTTGACACCAAGTTTCATATGGAATGATCGAATACATGGAAAAAGTGGACAGCAGAGCTTTTTCCTGATTTTGGAGAATATAAATGAGAATCTGATAATTCATCAAGAACGATTTGGCATCGGCAAAATGAAGGTTAACAAAATGGAACAGCAAATAATTATTTTCACAATCCCAATTATCGATAGTCATTTAACAAATAATTATCAATTAAGATTGGCTAGTGATTATTTTGTGACTGAAGATGTTGTTATACCAATGTCCCTGCATAATTGTATTTTGCCAAAAAGCATCAAAGCTCACACAGATCTCCTGCGATTGGAACCATTGCCGATTGAGATTCTGAAAAACGCCAAATTTCAATCACTTTTCAAATACAAGTATTTGAATCCGGTGCAAGGGCAGGTGTTCTACCCGCTCTATCGGACGGATAAAAGTGCATTGGTTGGTGCGCCGACTGGAACTGGAAAAACATTCCTGGCGGAGCTGGCGATTTTCCGACTTATTCAAGAGCATCCGGGGAAAAAGGTGGTTTATGTGGCACCGTTGAAAGCGTTGGTACGGGAACGAGTTGAAGACTGGAAACAGAAATTCGAACAGCAACTTGGCTTCAAAGTTGTCGAAGTTTCGGGTGACGTCACACCGGATCCGAAGAGTTTGGCGGAATCGTTGATTCTGGTGACGACACCGGAGAAATGGGATGGGATTTCGAGATCTTGGGCGACGCGCGAATATGTGAGAGAGGTTGGGCTGATTGTGTTGGATGAGGTGCATTTATTGGGTGTTGATCGAGGTGCGGTGCTGGAAGCAATCATATCCCGATTGAAAATGATTACGAGAAGATCGTGTGTTCGTCTTGAACCGGCGAGATTGTTGGGATTATCGACAGCGTTGGCGAATGCGGGAGATGTTGCGGAATGGCTCGGAATTCCGGATGTAAGGTTTTTTCTTTTTTTTTTGTCAGGAGCAAGATCAAATTTTGCCACGTCATACCTTTTTTCAAAAAATTTTATAGCTCAAAATTAGTTGGAACATTTTTTTGTACAATAATTAACTTTTACCACGTCATAAAAAATTTTCAAAAAAATATCTAGCGAAAAGTTTTCTCAAATTTTTTTACGAAGTTTTCGAAATTTCAATCTTGTGCCAATAAAAATTATTCAAAAAGACCGGAAATTGAAATTTTCGAATGAAAATGCTAGGAAAACATGTTTTTTTCCAGGAATCCACCTTCAACTTCCGCCCGAATGTTCGATCTGTTCCAATCAATGTTCATATTCAAGGATTTCCGGGACAACATTATTGTCCGAGAATGGCGTTGATGAACAAACCGGCGTATAAAGGTATTGGACATTTTCGAAAATTCAAATTTTCAACAGAGCTGATTCATAAACGAAAAAAAAATTTCAGAAATGTTTTTGCAGACCTGAAAATTGAAAGTTAATTTTCTCGAGTAAAATTCAGAATTTCTCAGAAATTATTTCTGGTCAATTTTGTTCTATCAAAAATTAGCAAATCCTGTTTTCAGCGCTGAATTCTACGAATTTTGACATTGAAAAAATGTTAACCAAAAAAAATCCCGAAAAAATACGTTTCAAAGAATTTTGAAGATTTTTCAATGTGTATAAATTTTGATTCCACAACATATATGTTTTCAAAATATATATTTTGAAATTTTTCTGGATGAAAATTGTTGTTTGAAATGTCCAGCTTATTGGATTTTTTGATGGTTTTGGTTTTTATCAACCAGAAATATTTTTTTGTTTCTTAAAAATGCTTTTTTTAACATTGAAAATTCAATTCACGAAAAGTCAAAAAATTTTGAGAAAAACTTGTTGGTCAAAATTAGTTTTTCGAGTTTTTCAGCCAAAAATGATGACAAATCGAAATTTTCGAAGCTTCTGGAGTGAATTCTGATTAAAATAAGCTTTGAGAACCCGATTTTACCTCATTTTATTGATTTTGTCGAAATTCATCAGCAAAAACTTCTGAAAAGTGAATTCCAAGGTCAATTTTCATCAAAAATCACTACAGAAGCTTCAAAAATCACGATTTGTCATCAATTTTAGCTCCAAAAATCTCAAAAACTAATTTTTACAAAAAAAAAATTGCGATGTGGATTTTTTTCAAATCAAAATTTTCAAATTTCTGAAAATTTTTATGAGAAAAATTGCCACGTGGATTTTTGACCCCGAAAATTTTAAATTCAAATTTTCAACAAGCAAATTGCCACGTGGATTTTATGGGGCCCAAAATTTTAATTTCGAATTCAAATTTTCAAAAAAAAATGCCACGTGGATTTTTGACCCCGAAAATTTTGAAAATTCAAATTTTCAACAAAAAATTGCCACGTGGATTTTTTCGGCCGAAAATTTTTAACTCAAATTGAAATTTTCAACAAACAAAAATTCCACGTGGATTTTTGACCCCGAAAATGTCTCTAATTTAAAAATTCATCCACGTGGACCGGGAAAAAGTTTCGAATTTTTCGAGCACACATTTCCGGAGCACATTTAATATTTACAAAGGACCTTCTGAAAAATGACCATAATATAAAACCTTCTGAAAAATGACCATAAAACCCCAATTTACCTTGATTTTCAGCGATTCAAACATATTCGCCAACAAAACCAGTATTGATTTTCGTCTCATCCCGCCGTCAAACTCGTCTCACAGCATTAGCATTCGTTAATTTGCTCATCGCCGATTTGAATCCACGACAATGGTTGAATATGGAAATGTCGGAACTCGAAATATTGATGCAATCAATCAAAGATGAAAATCTCAAATTAACACTTCCATTTGGAATTGGAATGCATCACGCAGGATTGTCGACACATGAAAAAGCACTGGTTGAGGAATTGTTCATCGAGAAGAAGATTCAAATTCTTATCGCAACTGCGACTCTTGCATGGGGTATTAATTGTCCGGCACATTTGGTGATTATTAAAGGAACTGAATATTTTGATGGGAAGAAGGGGAAATATATTGATTTTCCGGTTACCGGTGAGTTTTGGAACTATTTAAAATTGCAGAACTCCACTTCTAACATGAGTAATGATGTGGAAAAGTTCAGAATTCACTTTCAAAATGATTTTCATGAAAATCTAAGTTTAAAAGGTTCATACAAAAATCCAGAAGATTTTTCAAAAGTTTGAAATTTAAGTTTGAAAAATTTTCTAAACTTAGCCTCCATCAGATTTTCATGAAAATCATTTTGAAGGCGAATTTCGATCCTCCAAAGTTCCGATTTTTCATATGATGAAAAATACTAGAAAAAATATATTTTAGCAAAGTTTTTGCTCAAAATCCCAAATTCCAGATGTTCTCCAAATGATGGGTCGAGCTGGCCGCCCACAATTCGACACATCAGCCGAAGCTGTCATCTACGTTCAAGACGCCAAGAAGACTTTCTACAAGAAATTCCTGTATGAACCGTTCCCAGTGGAATCTAGTCTTCTTCCAGTTTTGCCGAATCATGTGAACGCGGAAATTTCAGCGGGAACAATTGAAAGCAAACAGGGAATTGTGGAATATTTATCTGGAACTTATTTGTATCGACGACTTTTTGCGAATCCAAAGTTTGTTGGCGCTAAATTTTCAGGCTAAAAAAATTTTTTGCAGCTTCTACGGACTTGAAGAGAACACAAAAGAGGCGATGCTGAAATTCATTTCTGGAATCGTTGACACTTCTATCGATGAATTGACAAAATCTGAATGTATTTGTGTGGGCGAAGATGAGACTAGCTTGAAGTCGACGGCCTATGGAAGAATCGCATCGGTTTATTATTTGCAACATGAGACAATTCGATTTTTGTTGAAAGAATTGCATAGTGATTGTGGAATTTTGGAAATGTTGAAGATTTTGACGGTGGGGGTTTTGTGGGAGGCTGAAAATTCTGGAATTTTTTTCACTGAAAATCTTTTTTTCCCGTATTTTAAAACTCATTTTCAGGTTTTTCAATGTTCAAATGTTGATGGGTGCGGATTTTATTTTCTGAAAACCTGAAAAAATTCTGAAAATCGTTTTTCCCCGGTTTTTAAAGCACATTTTCACCAAACCGTTTCAAAAATGTTCAAATTTTGATAAATGAAACTCAAAATGCACTTACTTCACAAAAAATTGAAGTTGAACATGATTTTCAGAAAAAAAATTAAAAAATTGTAAATAAAAAAACTTTCTGTATTTTTTTTTTCAATTCTGAATTATCCAGTCAAAAAAACCCTGAAAATTTGCAGGTTTCTCAAAAAAATCAAATTTTCACAAACAATTTGCCACGTGGATTTTTGACCGAGAAAATTTCAAATTCAAATTTTCAAAAAAAATGCCACCTGGATTTTTTCCGCCAAAAAATAATTGTTTTCCGCAATTTTCAATGAGGAATTTTCTCAGATTATAACAAAAAAAAATGGAAAATTTGTGAAAATTTGAATTTTTGAACAGAAAATTATGAAAACTGAAAAAATGCTCAAATATTGATGAATTGAACCTCAAAATGCACTTACTTCACAATAAAATTAAATTTGAACATATAAATTTCAGAAAAAAATATGTGTCCGAACTTTTCCGGTGGCCGAGAAATGTCGGGAATTCGGCCAAAGCAACAAACGCGCTCTAATGTTGCGAAAATTCTTAGCAATCGTTGCTTTGGCCGCATTCCCGACGTTTCTCGGCCACAAAAATAGTTTGGCCACATATATCTTTTGAAATTTATGTTCAACTTCAATTTTTTTGTGAAGTAAGTGCATTTTGAGTTTCATTTATCAATATTTGAGCATTTTAAAAGGGCTCAAATATTTTCTGTTCAAAAATTCAAATTTCCGGATTTTTTGATAAATTTAGAAATCTGGAAAGTTTCAGGGTTTTTTGACTGAAAATCCGCAAAACTTTGAATGTTCAGAAATTCAGAATTTTCAGCAAACCACATTCAAAATCTTGAGATTTTCAGCATGTTCCCGAATACGCCGAGATTCCAGTTCGACACAACGAAGACTTGATCAACAGTGAATTGCAGAAGAAGTTGCGAATTCGATTCAGCACATCAGTCATGGGAGAATCGCACACAAAAGCACATTTATTGTTCCAGGTTTGTAGATTTTTCGGGCTCAAAAATGCTCAAAACTCAAAATTTCAGGCTCATTTCATGCATACTCAATTACCAACCGATTATCGAACAGATTTGAAAAGTGTTTTGGATCAATGTATTCGAATAATCCAAGCGATTCGTGAAATGACAAGACTCAAAAATTGGCTGTCCGCCACATTGAATATTATCATATTACAACAAATGTGTTATTCTGCGAGATGGTATGATGATCATCCATTGCTTTGTTTGCCAAATTTATCATTGAATGATGCAAAATCGATTGGTGGAACTATTCCCGAATTGCAAAATAAGGGAAGAAAGAGTTGGAGGAAATTGTTGGATAAATTTACGAATTTGGAGGAGGCGCAGAAAGATGAGACGATTAAAGCGATCTCGAATTGGCCGATTTTGGATGTTCTTCAACTTCATGTTACTGGAAGTAGGGGAGAGATGATTATTGATTTGAAGAAGAAAGATCCGAGTATCAAAGTAAGATCTGGAGAGGTTTATCGCTTCCGATTGCGGATGAAATCATCATCTACTACGACATCAGCAATTCTACCGAATTGGCCGAAAAATAAAGAAGCTGGATGGATTGTTTTATTGGGAGATGCGACGAATGATCGAATATTGGCAATGTCAACGGGTCTTCAGCCGAAATTTGAGATTCGAATCGATGAGAATATCCAAAGTGTCTCGATATTTGTGATGAGTGATTGTTATTTGGGAATTGATCAAGAGTATACTATCAAATTGTCTAGAAGCATGTGATTTCACGAGGTTTTTTTGATGTGTTACGGTATATGTTTTTCTAATAAATAGGATTTTTATGAGCTGAAAATCAAGGGCAAGCTTTTTTATTTTACAAAAAACGGTTTTATTTTTGTCATTAAAAAATTTCGGCAATTTTTTATTTTCCCGGAATATTGGAATATTTATAAAAATTCTACATTTATCACTTTTTTCAGAAATTTCAAATATAGATTCTGAAATTCTGATAATATTTTTCGATTTTTTCTACAGTAAGCAGAAAAAAAATCTGAAATTTTAAATTTTTTTTCCAATTTTTTTCAATACATTTATAAATTCTGAGCTACAGTAACCCAATTTTGATGCCACGTGGTTTTTCTCAAATCTCGAAATGTTAGGCTACAGTAACCCCGCTAAAAATTCCACATGGATTTTTGAGCTACAGTAACCCAAACACTTTTAGAGTCAAAAACCAATCGATTTTTCTACAGTAACTCTGAAATTTCAAAAAATTTTGTAGAACAAAAATTACTGTACCGGAAAATCACGTTTTTTGACACCAAATCAGCTCAGGATTACTGTAGATTTCGGCTGTGAAAAATTTTGGCGCCAAAAAGTGCTCCCCCTTTTCCTGTTTCTTCCTCCAATCTATCATTTAATCACCCGCTTTTTTTTGCTCTGCAAAAAAAAGAAGAAAAAAATATTGTTTTATTATTTGGCTGGCTGACTGGTGATTATGTATTTATCACTGAGCGCCTCTCTCTTTCATCTTTCACCGCCTCGTTTTTCGAACGATATCAAAAACGAGGAATTGTTTTGGAGGCAAAAGAGACGGCAGACAACCACTGAACACAACATCAAAGACAATTTACCGACTGAAAAAAGGAGGAGTAAGACACATTTTTGACGGGCTCCTGTGATCATTTTTTTGCATTTTTTTATTTTTATTTTTTGGTGCTGGGTTTCTACAGTACTAGAAATATTTTTGAAAATCTACCAGATTTTTGAAAATTTCAGTAGCGTTTTTTGGTAGATCAAATTTTTTTTTCTCTAAACCTCTCATTTTTACGTTGAGTTTCGTCAATATCAATTTTCGAAATTCACAAAAAAATTATAGAAATTTTGAAACAGTAATTTTTTTTTTGGACAAAAAAATTATTTCAAGAAATTTTCAAATCCTTAATTTTTCTGGAACTTCATTTTTTCAAAATTTTAAGTCTCCGAAAAATTTTCAAACATTTTTTTTTCTGATTCTCAAAGTTTTAAATTATTTGGTTTCCGGAAAATCAGAAAACGTTTTTCGAAAATTTTCAATTTTTTTCAAATTTTCAGCAAAAACTAATTTCGTGCTAATATTTTCCAGTTTTTCCACTTTTTTTTTCTTTGATTCTCAAATTTTCTGAAATTTCAGATATTTTCCAGCTTTCCAAACTCAAATCCAAAAAATGATATTTTTCCGCCCCTGGGAATCTGATGATTCGGGATATGAAGAAGTTTCGTCGCCATCTTCATCTACAACAAGTTCTGAAGAGCATTCTTCAGCTCCAAAAAAACCTGAAGTCAGAAAATGTGAAAGGTGTAAATGTCCGAATTGCAAAAATATGTGAGTTGGGAGATTTTTGGGCGGGAAAAAAATACTGTAGCTCAAAAATCCACGTGGCATTTCTTCCAGGTTACTGTAGAAATCCATAATTTTTTCTCACACCCGTTCAAGCAACGCAATGAGTGTTTTCTACTGTAAAACGAAACAAAAAACTGTGCAAACACTTTTGTCTAATTCTCTCTGTTCGCCGTTATATTTCGCACTACAGTATTAAAGGAGCATGATAAATTTCATGCGTTGGGTCTTGTCGCGATTGCTAACTTTCTTCGCAGGACCCTAAAAATTTCGAAATGCGTAGTCTCTCGATGCGCTGATTCTAATGGTATATTTAGTTTTGGCACTTAGTTAGCTAATTCCTTTGCAAATTGTGGCGCAGTGTGAATAAAAGAAATTTCTAATTTTTTCATTGTTTGAACGGGTGTGTTCTCTGAAAAAAATACTCTGAAAAAATACGTTTCAAAATTTTTGTAAATTTTTTGTAAATTTTGAATTTCTAATCAAAAATCGATGTTTTCTGAAATTTAACAAAAATCTGAAAATCTTCCAAATTCGGAAAAATTCTCATGTTTCCTCTATCAAACCCGGAAAATTTTACGATTTCTTTTCATCGAATTTTTCGGCGACAAAAACATTGGAGAATTTTTACAACCTCCCCAATATTTTATTACGGTAGCTCAAAATTATTTGAGATAATGTTATCAACTTTTTTTTTGCTATTTTCGGTCTGATTATTGCATTTTTCATGGGGGAAAAGAAAATTTTTGAAAAAAAAACGAAAACAAAATCATAAATAATGATCGTTCAAATAATCCTGTTTCAAAAAAAAATTTGAATTTTTTTTTGGTTTTTTTTTGAAGGGAAAAATTCAGAGCGGGACTTTGAATATTTCTGGAAAATTTATAAAATAATTTTGAGCTACAGTAACTTTAAATAAAAGCATTTTGCCACGTGGATTCTCTAGAAATGTTGAGCTACAGTAACCCAAACAATTTTAGCTTGAAGATTTCAATGCCACGTGGATTCTCTAGAAATGTTGAGATACAGTAACCCTATATGATAAATTTTGAGCTACAGTACTCCAAACAATTTTAGCTTGAAGATTTCAATGCCACGTGTATTTTTGAGCTACAGTACCCCTATATGATACATTTTGAGATACAGTAATTCAAACAAGTTTACAATTAGCTTGAAGATTTCAATGCCACGTGGATTTTTAAGCTACAGTAACCCATTTTTGAAAAAAATATATAAATTTACAGTAATCCTAACAATTTTTGGCAAAAAATATTTTGAAAAAATACAATATTATTTCAAATTTCCAAAATACTAGATGTTTATATTTTGAAACGTATAATTTTTAGGATTTTTTTTCCAGAAAACACGGTGACCGCGGAAAAGACTTTGTGCACATTTGCCACCATAAAAACTGCCACAAAACCTACAAAAAAACGAGTCATCTTCGAGCGCATCTCCGCAAACATTCCGGCATCAAACCGTTCGAATGTGAGTGGAAAAATTGCGCGCGAAAATTCGACAGAAGTGATCAATTGATTCGACATCGACGAATTCATACGAAGGAGATGCGATTCAGATGTTGTTTGTGTTCGAAAGAATTTTCGAGATCTGATCATTTACATCAACATGTTAATTCAGCACATCAAATTATTGTGGTCGATTAGTGGAAATTGGAAATTTTTGATTTTGTTTCGGGTTACCTTAAATTATTGATTTTTCTTCCGGTGTAAATGAATTATTGATTTTTTTTTGTGAGAATTTTGGAGTTTTCTATAAAAAAAAATTTTTTCAAAGCCTAAAACCTCTTTGAAAATTTCCCGAAAATTGCACGTTTCAAAATTGTTCTATGATGAATTTAGAAATTTTGATTTGATTTTCTTTTTTTATAATTTTCCAAAAAAAACTGCAGAACCTGGAATTTCAGATTAAATATCTGAGAAGCTGAATTTTTTTACAAAAATAGAAGTTTTCGAAACATTTTAAATTTTCGATTAGATTCAAAAAAAATAAGCTCAAAAAAAATTCCACGAAAATTTAAGTTTCAAATTTTGAATATTTGAAAGTTTTTAACTATTCAATAATTCACAGTGTATTTAAAATCAGAACAATTTCAAAATCGAAAAATTCCCGAAAATAATATGTTTCAAAATTGTTCTATGATAAATTTCGAAATTTCAAAAATTATTAAATTTCTATATTTATCGAAAAAACCAAAAATCGAAAAAATTTCAAAAAAAATCCGAAAATTGTACGTTTCAAAATTATTCTATGATGAATTTTAAAATTTTGAAAATTATTCAATTTCTGTACTTATCCAAAATACTTCTCAAATGGAATTTTTCTGTAAAGTTAAATTATTCATCTCCGAATCTTCAAAAAGTGGGCGTGGCTAGAATGCAACTTTGGTACAGTTTTTTTTTAATATAAAATTTATAATAAAAATCTATATTTACAAAAAAAAACATTCATGGAATGTAAATCTTCTAAATTAAAAAAAAAAACCATTTTTTTCAACCCAACGCTCGTTCCCAAACATCCAATCCAGGAAAAGCGACAGCTTGTCCTGTCTCAACACCAACACCAACCATCGGAACACCAACACCAAACGTATGTTTCACATTTCCCTCCTTCACATTCACCCCAACATGATCGTTTTGTTGATAATACGGCCCGACGCCATAACCATTATCCACTTTCAAATTTCCCGCGTCTTTTCCGTGAAGTGGAAATGAGACGGTGTTGTGTTGACCGCCTTCGATACCGAGCGATTGAACCAGCGGGACATTCCAGTGATTCTGAAAATGAAAAAACTTCGTCAGTCGCGTGCGGCTGTGCGTCGCGGTTTCTCACCTTATATCCATACTTGCCATCATACCAATTCGCTCCAGCCTCCTGATCAGAATGCCAATAATCTCTGACGCCAACACTGCTCGAGAATCCGCCACCCCAAGATCCAAAAGGAACACCAAGTCCCAAACCGACACCAACAGCTCCCTCTTCATTCATCGGATAATATGGGATTCCTTTCACATCCACGTTTGCGATGTTCACGTTGACCTGGAAAATTTGAATCAGATTTGTAAAGTTCAGGAGGTTGCGAACAACTTTGCCACGTCTACCTTTTTAAAAAATCCTTTTTAATAAAAAAAAAAAAAACTGGCCGATTTTTTTTTTGAAAAAACTCGGGCCGATTTTTTTGAAAAAACTCGGGCCGATTTTTTTTTGAAAAAACTCGGGCCGATTTTTTTTAAAACTTGGGCCGATTTTTTTTTGAAAAAACTTGGACCGATTTTTTTTTGAAAAAACTTGGACCGATTTTTTTTTGAAAAAACTCGGGCCGATTTTTTTTTAAACTTGGGCCGATTTTTTTTTTGAAAAAACTTGGGCCGATTTAAAAAAAAAAAACTCGGGCCAATTTTTTTTTTGAAAAAACTCGGGCCGATTTTTTTGAACAAATTTTTGAACGAAAAACAAAAATCTCACCGCCGAATCAAAAGAATTGGCAATTGCACCCAACGGATCGGCCTTGCTGATAAATCTGGAGCAATCGCGGAAAAACGCGGCACACCGTCCCGCATTCGTCGCCGAAACTTTGCCCGGTTTACAGTGTTTGCGCACCAAATGACTGACTCGCGCACATTTCGTTTGGAGCACATAACTTTGCTCGGGAGTGAGATGAGGATATGGTTTGCGCGATTGGGTTGTTGTTGTTGGGGTGTCGTGAGCTTTTCTGTCGGCTCCGGGTGGAAGAGGAAGTGGGGTTATTACTGTTAAAAAAACATTTGGTTGATAAATGAAATTTGAGGAAGAGGGCGAACTTACGATCTGATCCTGAACTTCGTCGATTCCTGAGATCTTCGCAAATTCCTAGCGTTGGATTTCTGGCACATGCCAATTTTATCAGATTTATTTGATCATCTGGAACAAATTTTGAAACATGTTTCGAATTTTCCGCCAAAAAATCACTGTTTCAAAATGTTTTCCTACAAATTTCAGATGCTAAAATTTTTGCGAGTACTAGGTTTATATAAGCTCAAAATTCATTAAGCAATTTTGAAACTTAAAATTTTTCGCGGATATTTTTTTTAGTTTTCAAAAATCGAAACTGTCTGGTAATACTCGTTAGTTTTAAATTGTTTGATATTCAAATTTTGAAACGTAAATTTTTCTGGAATTTTTTTTTGGGTTCAAAAATTCTTAGAAAACCCCATTTTTAAATTTAATCAAAAACACTGAAATTTACAGAATCTTAAGTTTCCCTGGAAAAAGTTTTTTGAAACCTTTTTTTTGTGAAAAAAATCAGCCTAGAAATTTAATCTGAAATTCTAGATTCTGAAATTTTTTCAAGCAGTTTTATCTGAAAAATATAGAAAAACGATACTAACCTTAAAAACAAAGATTCATCATAGAATAATTTTGAAACGTAAGTTTTCGGGGTTTTTTCAAAAGATTTTCTAACTCTAGAAGCTGTTCGGGAATACTCGTTAGTTTGAAATTGTTTGATATTGAAATTTTGAAACGTAAATTTTTCTGGAATTTTTTTTGGGTTTAAAATTTTTTAGAAACCCCATTTTTAAATTTAATTAAAAATTTCAAATTTTTCAAAAACACTGAAATTTACAGAATCATAAGTTTCCCTGGAAAAAGTTTTTTGAAACTGTTTTTTTTTTTGTGAAAAAATTCAGCCTAGAAATTTAATTTTTCTAACTACTTGGGTTGTATTTGGATTGTATTATATTTTTGAAAGATTATTATTTAAATTTCAAAATTCATAATAAAAAAATTTTGAAGCGTAAAATTTTTCTGGAATTTTTTTGAGTTCAAAAATTCTTAGAAAACCCATTTTTAAATTTAATTAAAAATCACAATTTTTCAAAAACACAAAAATTTACAGATTCTTAAGTTTCCCTGGAAAAAGTTTTTTGAAACTGTTTTTTTTGTGAAAAAATACAGCCTTGAAATTTAATCTGAAATTCCAGATTCTGAAATTTTTTCAAGCAGTTTTGTCTGAAAAATATAGAAAAACAATACTAACCTTAAAAACAAAGATTCATCATAGAATAATTTTGAAACGTAAGTTTTCGGGGTTTTTTCAAAAGATTTTCTAACTCTATTTAGAAGCTGTTCTGGAATACTCGTTAGTTTGAAATTGTTTCATATTCAAAATTTGAAGCGTAAAATTTTCAGGAATTTTTTTGAGTTCAAAAATTCTTAGAAACCACTTTTTCAAATTTAAAAAACAACTGAAATTTACAGATTCTTAAGTTTTTTGAGAACTGTTTTTTTGTGAAAAAATTCAGCCTAGAAATTTAATTTGTATTTGGATTGTATTATATTTTTGAAAGATTATTTTCAAAATTTCAAAATTCATCATAGAATAATTTTGAAACGTACAATTTTCGGGAATTTTTTTTGAGTTCAAAAATTCCCAAAATTTCCCGCGCAATCATTTTTCAACCTCAAAAAGTACCCAAAACAAACCTGGCTGACAATCAACGATATCTCCGATCAGATATACAAAACCCAACACATAGATTATAGATATCTTCATATTATTATTATTATCAATCTGTTTTTTTTCGTGAGATGAGATGAGGTAAAATAAAGAATGATAAAAAATACAATTAGATTGTAATAAAAATGTGTAAAATATAGGTTTTACACACTCACTCAAAGGTTTTTTGTTCGAAGAGAAAAGTGAAAACTTTTTCTGAAAATTGATGATGTTATTGTTATTTTTTTCAGAGGTTGGGTCAGAAAATGTGGGTAAAAAAGTAATCAATAATTTTTCTGAAGGTCAAAAATACTTGGGGAAAACGTGATATATTTATATATAACAACAATAGATAACATACATTTAGTCATTTTGTGGTGGTGGTGGTGAAAAAAATAAAATAAAAAGCTGGGGCGGATGAAAATTCAGAACTGGAATTGTTTTTTTTTTGGGGAGGGGAGAAAAAGTTGAGCTGGTTAAAAAAGTGGTGTAAAAAATTAATTTCGGGATAAAAATTGGAAAAAGGCGCTGTTTACGGTATATCCGGACTATAAAACACGTTTACAAAAAATTTAAAAAAAAAGAGAGAGAGGAAAAAATCAACAAAAAATTGGGGCTATTATGGGGGAGAGGTTGGCAAAGATCCAAAGACAAAATGGTCAAATTTTGTCGCTCAAGGATTTTTGGGGATGAAAAAATGATATACAGTACACTTTTGTTTTTGGGCGGGAAGAGAGCGTTTTTGAAACAAAATTTAGAGAATTGAGCACTTCTTCTTCTTTTCTTGTTGTGGTGGATCGAGGGCTGCCAATATTGCTTCATCGAACACGTTTTTCAAACCTTTCTGAAAATTGGGGGAAAAATTAGGGTAATTTTAGAAAATTGGATAATTTTTGAGAGAATAAAATTTTGAAATCCAAGTAGGCGCGCCTTGAGAGCTTCTATGTCAAGTACCGGAGCCTAGAAGTCCTAATAGCAAGGAGCCGCGCCTTGAAAGCCTCTATTCCAAGCAGACTTGCCTAGAGAGCCTATTTCTCAAGTAGCCGCACCTAAAGAATCTAATTGTCTAGGACCAGAATCTAGAGATCCACTCTGCTAAGGAGCCACGCCTTCAGAGCTTTTATGTCAAGTACTGTAGCCTAGAAGTCCTAGTTGTCAAGTAGCCACGCCTAAAGAACCCAATAGTCTAGTAGCGGCATCTAGAGATTCTCCCTGGTAAGGAGCCACGCCTTGAAAGATTTCTTGAGCCTAGAATACCTATACCTAAAATTTCACAACAAAATTTAAGCGAATCGTAGTTTATTTATTCAAAAATTCGAAACTTTATGAAAATAAGAGTTTTTGAATAATTTTTCAAAAAAAATTTTTTCAAAAAATAATTTTTCAAAAAATCAGAAAAATTATTGAAAAATTCGCTTTTTATCAGGTTTGGATAACTTCCACGGAATTTCACATTGAAAAATTTCAGATTTCCCTCCCAACCTTCCATTACCCCCCAAAAAAACCATACCTGCGTTAAAGCGGAGCACTCAACATATTTCACCGCCTTCAATTCTTTCGCCAATTTCTCTCCGACATCTGTCGAAATTGGTTTTTGTTTATTCTTCGCCAACTTCTCCAACATTCCTGGATCATCTCGTAAATCGACTTGTGTGCCAACCAAAAGGAATGGTGTTTTTGAGCAGTGATGCGAGATTTCCGGAACCCACTGAAAAAAATGTCCGTTTTTGTTGTTGTGACGTGAGAAATTTTGTTGAAGTATGTTTTAACGATTTTTGGAAGATGGAAAATTTTTTTGTGTAAAAATATTTCCTTATCATAGAAATAAAGGGATAAATGATTAGGAAGTCTACAATTAAGTGTAGTTAGGGAAGTTCAAAAATCCAACTTTGACTGATTTGGGAAGAATTTTTGTATTTTCAGAGCTTGACTGAATAATCTGAAATTTTCTTCAAGACAAATTCCAAAAAAAAACCCAGAAATAGCGTGTTCAATGTAAAAATGACAAAAGAATGCAAAAAAAACTTCAAAATCACAAAAAAATTCACTGCAACTAATCTGAAATTTTAGCTACGAAAAATTCCAACGAAATCCAGAAATAATCAATGTCTAAAATGAAAGATATTCGTCTCTAGATATCCACAATCTAAATTAGAAGTTGCGAAAAAGTTTGCTCAATTATTTATAGATCCTGAGGAAAATAAATTCTATGTAATCGAGAAAACTTTCGCAACTTCTAGTTTAGATTGTGGGTATCTAGAAACGAATATCTTTCATTATAGACATTGATTATTTCTGGGTTTCGTTGGAATTTGTCGTGGCTAAAATTTATGATTTTTCAGATTTTTAAGTTTTAGCATTCTTTTGTCATTTTTAAATTGAAAACGCTATATGTAACCAAATATTCAGAGTTTTCTCTTCAGATTTCAGATTTCCGCTTTCAAATTCGATTATCTACCCCCTCCCCTCCCCAAATCAAATAAATCTTCCCCGCCGATTATAGTGGGACATCGACTAAATGACATTTTCAGGTTTTTTAAGTGAGTGAGTTGAAATATTGGATTCTAATTTCATTCATATGATATAATGGTCTAAGACGAACAGAATGATATACATTTTGATAACTTTATGTTATCCATAAGTGATTTAGCGACGTTTAGTCGATCGATTCGGCTTATTGACTAAATATCGACTAAACGTCGCTAAATCACTTATGGAAAACGTAAATTTATCAAAATTTATATCATTCTGTTCGTCTTAGACCATTCTATCCTATGAATACTATTAAAACCCAATATTTCAACTCACTTGCTTAAACAACATGAAAATGCTATTTAGTCGATGTCCAACTATAGTTGCCGGACTAATTATAATTCATTTCACAAAAAAAAACGCTTCAAAAATTTCAGACAAGCCCCCCCCCAAATCTCACCTTCTCTCTAACATTCTCAAACGACGCCGGCGCCACCACTGAAAAACACACCAAAAACACGTCGGTTTGTGGATACGACAATGGTCGTAATCGATCATAATCCTCCTGTCCGGCTGTATCGAACAATCCCAAAGTGTACGGTTCGCCACCTATCATTACAGTCACCTGCAAAGATTTTATTGAGAATCTTGTAAACAGAAATAAAAAATGATTTATTCGTGTGGTCAAAAGCTCCTCAAACATATGGCGAAAGTGGGATGAGATGAGTGAAATATGATAGTTTTACAAGCTTTTTGGTGGTGGAAAATAAACTGGTTTTTTATTGCTAGCGGTTTAGCATTTTTAAAATTTACAACAATAACAATAAAGTATGTTTTTGATTTTACTTTTGGAAGATTTATAATCCACATATTTATATAGACTTCATGAAATATAAACATATTTGAGCTAGGGATATAGTTGGACGTCGACTAAATGACATTTTCATGTTTTTTAAGCGAGTGAATCAAAATATTGGATTTTAATGGTATTCATAGGATAGAATGGTCTAAGACGAACAGAATGATATAAATTTTGATGACTTTAGGTTATCCATAAGTGATTTAGCGACGTTTAGTCGTAATTTAGTCGATAAGTCGCTAAATCACTTAAGGATAACCTAAAGTCATCAAAATTTATATCATTCTGTTCGTCTTAGACCATTCTATTCTATGAATAACATTAGAACCCAATATTTCAACTCACTTGCTTAAAAACATGAAAATTTCATTTAATCGATGTCCAACTATAGCTAGGAAGCTTTCAAAAATGTATTTTTAAAAATCTCATTCACTTTTCATGAATTTGTAAAAGCTTACCGCATAATTGTCAAAAACTGTGGGCACATATTCAGATGGAAATTTATTGGTGGTATAACTAATGAGAAGACATGTTTTACCGACAGCTCCGTCACCGACCACAACACATTTGATCGTCTGCATACTATGGTCTGCAAAAAACAATATCATATCACATTTTTTATAACGATTATTTCGCAAGGTTTTGTTGAGTCATCAGGAACATTGAACAAATTTCGTAACCAAGAAAGATTTCTTTTTTTTCACATAAAAAATTGAAAAAAAGTTTGCATCAACAAAAAAATCAATAGAGGCGGGATCAATTTGTATTTATTTTTTCAAAGAAAAATCCCAAAAATTTACAGCAAAAAAGCAAAAACAACAAAAAACAACAGCAAAAAAAGTGATGTCGAACAGTTTGTCGGCGAGCAGACCGCTTTGCAACCGCGTCGCAATGAGAGATAGTCGCGGTTTGCGGAGAGTGCAGAGAAATGTGGAGACAGTGTGGTAGAAGGTGGAGAGTGCCAGACGTGCATTGAACAAAGGGAATGAGAAAGAAGGAGAAGACTTATTGGATACTATATTTTTTCCAGTTTTCTTTTTTCCTTGCTTTTCGCGGCCTGGATTTCGTGACAGCGCGTATTTAAGAGTACAATTTTAGGCGGCTACAAATTCTAGGTTTTTCCCCGCGTTCTCAGTTTATTAGTCAAAAATGTCCATGAATTTCCTACTGCCCTACTATATTTTAGGAGAAAAGCGAAGGTTAGGCCAAAAAAAATGAAAAGTAAAATTTCGAAAATAGGAATGACGAGGGGCGGGTCTCGTCACGTAGAGACATGTTTTCACGTGCGCCTTGAATGTGTACTACGGTAGAAATCGATTTTCAAAAATTTTATTTATTTTTTGTTTTTCTTTTCGGAAAAAAATTGAAAGTTTGTGTGCGCGTGAGAGATCCAAACCCGATTAATCAACTTCCTTTCGATTTTCAATCAATAAGTTTTCCATTTCCTGGACGCATAGTTAAAGAAAAGCTATGCGATACTTGAAATTTTCTGTTTACTTTTACGTAAATACACCGCGCGCACGAAACCGTTCTTTTCATGTTGAATGGAATATTCAAAGATTTATTTTTTAGGTTAATTCATTTAAAAAGCATATTCCGCTTTGAAATTCTTCGCCATCACGCCATACGGATTATTTGCGTAGCAAGAGTAGACACCCTGGTCGCCCATTGTAGCCGGATCGATTTCTAGTTTACTCCAAATTGTTTCGTTAGGCAGGCGCTTTTCATAAAACTGAAAATATTTTTTTGATTTTTTATTTCTAGAAACTCAGGAAAAACTTATTTATTTACATGAATACTTGGTTTCGGCATAAGTTCCGTGGCTTCTTTGTACCATTTAATAGTTGGACGGGGTTCACCTTTAGCTTTGCAGATTAGGAAGAAGTTTATAGCCTAGGCGATAGGTTTGAGTGAAATATGAGCCAGTGATGATTTGAGCGCTCTGCAAAAATATGGCATTTTTCTAGCCCCCCTAAATGACATTTTCATGTTTTCAGCAAGTGAGTTGAAATATTGGATTTTAATAGTATTCATAGGATAGAATGGTCTAAGACGAACAGAATGATAGAAATTTTGATGACTTTAGGTTATCCTTAAGTGATTTAGCGAGGTTTAGTCTATCGACTCGGCTAAATCGCTTATGGATAACGTAAAGTCATCAAAATTTATATCATTCTGTTCGCCTTAGACCATTCTATCCTATGAATACTATTAAAATCGAATATTTCAACTCACTTGCTAAAAAACCTGAAAATATAAATCCTACCCGATTATCCGACAACGTCGTCGAAACCAGCGAAAAATCGGCAATCTGTGCAAATTGCAGATTACTCTTGCCCTTTCCCTTACCGCCACGTCGTCCACCTCGACTATCAATGAGTGGTACCAGCGTGGCTAATAACACCACCAAAAGCCAAATGAAGGTGGTGGGCCGAAAACGCATGATTCGAGATTTGCCGGTGCGACTCGCCAAATATCTTCACCCCTCGTTGAGAAGTATTCTAGTTGGGTGAGTTGAACTAACTCGCCGAGAAGTTAAAAAAAAGTCAAGAAAAATAAAAAAAACTTATCGATTTTCTGCACATCTGTTATCCCTCTTTCATGATGTAATATTACTTGGACAACACTTGAAATTGAAAAGAAAGGAGGAGACTTTTTCCACAAATCTCGAGGGAATTTCAAAACTTCCAACTAAGAAAAGTGCGTTTTTCAGTCGACAAAAACGATGGAACCGCGGAAGCCCGCAAAATCGCCTAGCCGTCAATTTGATCAATCGATATTGTCGGCCCGTCAAGCCGCGCGTTTTGCCGTTTTATTGCGACAAATGTCATTTGGCGACACGTCGTCTCGACACAATTATACATCATCCTTGTGAGGATGAGGGTGGGAAGAAGAATGGTGGAAGCAAACGGTATACACCGTATGATTTTAATCAAGGTATGCTAGTTTTGCCACGTCATAGCTTGTTTTCAACGTGTGATTTTTGAACAAAATCATATTTTTTGGGGGAGTTATTATAATTAGCTCGGAAATCAATGTCAAAACTTGAAAATTTTCAGAATTTATATAAGTAGAATCCTCAAATTTCGACAAAATACCGTGAAATCTACTGAATCGACCAAGCTGATCACGATCCCGTATTCAAAAATTGCCAAAAATCCCTGTGAGCACTTTTAGAGTTCCAAATTTGGGCTTGAAATTTGGTTCTTGCTAATTTTCACCATTACTAGCAAAAACCAAAATTCAAGCCCATATTTAGAGCTCCAAAAGTGCTCACAGGGATTTCTGGCAGTTTTTGAATTCGGGATCGTAATCAGCTTGGTTGATTTGGTAGATTTCACGGTGTTTTATAAAAAGCCTAAGCTCATCAAATAAAATTTCGATAAAACACCGTGAAATCTACTAAATCGATCAAACTGATCACGATCCCAGATTCAAAAATTACCAGAAACCTGTGTGATCACTTTTAGAGCTCCAAATTTGAGCTTGAATTTTGGTTTCTGCTAGTAATGGTGAAAATTAGCAAAAACCAAAATTCAACCCAAATTTAGAGCTCTAAAAGTGCTCACAGGGATTTCTGGCAATTTTTGAATCCAGGATCGTAAGATCGTAATTTCACTGTGTTTTATCGAAATTTGAGGATTCTACTTATATAAATTCTGAAAATTTTCAAGTTGTGACGTGGCAACAGTGATTTCGGAGCTAACACGTTTGCCACGTCATTCCAAATTGTTTTTTTTTCAGACCAAAAAATCGCTCAAAATGGCTATAAATTGTTGCGAAAAAACGGCCTAGCTGTCATGGAAAAAACGCTGAAACCACAAAACATCAAGCTTCCAAGTTTCAGTGAAGCCTTCCCAATGATTGCAGCACCCAAAAAATATTCGCAAAACATCCCGACTTTACAGTGAGTTCGCCTAACTCTCCTTTTTTTTTGTTTTTCAATAAAAAAATTCAAAATTTTTCCAGAGAGCTCTGCTACAATGCTCTGGAATTCGAGGACCCGGTGGAATATGTGAAAATCGATGAGATTATGACAATCGAGCCGAGCACTTCTTCTTCTGAGGATTTGGAAAATTTGGGAAAATCATCTTCGAAATGTCTGAATCATGCGCCAAGCGGCACATTTTGTTTCAAATGTCAGAAATTGTTTGAGAATTATTCGGATTTTCAAGAGCATTTGGATATTGAGGCAGAGAAAATGCCGCAATTTATGTCGGTTTCGGTGAGTTTTCGGAAAATGGGGTTTCTAGGCGTGGCTACTTAACGACTAGAATTTCTAAGCATGGCTACTTGAAGAAGTGGTTTTCTAGGCTTGGCTTCTAGACAACTAGGATTTCTAGGCACGGCTACTTGAAAACTAGGATTTGTAGACTCGGTCACTTTACAAAGTTGCTCGCAAGGCTTGGCTCCTTTCCGAAGTGGGTTTCTAGACGCCGCTACTTGAGAACAAGGATTTCTAAGCGTGCCTCCTTTCCGAAGTGGATTTCTAGGCTCGGCTACTTGAGAACTAGGCTCTCAAGGCTCGGCTCCTTGCCGAAGTGGATTTCTAGACGCGGCTACTTGAGCACTAGGATTTCTAAGCGTGGCTGCTTGACAACTAGGATTTCTAGGCGCGGCTACTTGTCAACTAGGATTAATAGGCTTGGCGACTTGACAAAGTTGCTTTTAAGGCGTGGCTCCTTGCCGAAGTGGTTTTCTAGGCTTGGGTTCTAGACAATTAGGTTCCGTAGGCGCAGCTACTTGAAAACTAGGGTTTCTAGGCTCGGCTACTCGACAACTAGGAGTTCTAGGCTCTGATCCTTGACATTTGTATTTTTCAGGCGCGGCTACTTGAAAACTAGGGTTTATAGGCTCCGCTACTTCACGACTAGGATTTCTAGGTTCTGCCACTTGACGAAGATACTCTCAAGGCTCGGCTCCTTGCCGAAGTAAATTTCTAGGCGCCGCTACTTGAGAACTATGCTCTCTAGACGCTAATTCTTGAAAATCAAAGGCTACTTGGCCAACAACCCCTTTGAAAAATAAAAAAACTTTCCCCCAAAAAAATTCCAAATATAATTTTGCAGACCGAAGAGCGCACCGGCACAATAAATCCCGAATTCTCCTACCGAAAACGTCGCCATATCGCAGTGAAACGCGATGTCTCGCATATTCGATGCACATCGTGCCAAATCGGAAATTTCGAATCAACCGACGCTCTCTACGCGCATATGGTCAAATGCGGTGTATGAAAAATTTGAAATTTGAAAAAAAATAATTCTCTTGCCTCCGCTAGATTTTCCCCCTAGTTTTTTTAAGTAAAAAAATGTGTAGACTGCTGGACAGTTTTGTGTGTTTTATCCAACCAATCCATGAACAATAATTCTCTTTCCTATTTTTTTTCCTACAAGATCTCCTTTTTAGTATGTTTTTTTGTATGTAATTACCGTGATTCTTTCATTATTTGAAATTTTAATTTTTTGAAAATTTTTGAAATAAAATGAAAAAGCGTAACGTGAACATGAATTTGGCAGGCGAAAAATGAGACAAAAATGAGTCAGTTTTTGTTTTATTTGATGACGAAACATGACGAGCCATCGAGAAGAAGCGGCTGTGGAAAATGGAAGAAATGGCGGAGATGCTGATCAGAAAAAGGAAAATGATAATTGGTGTGATGCACTTTGTGAAGAGACCAAACATTTTACAAGTGAGTTGAGGTGGAGAGAAATCCACGTGGCTTTTGGGAGCTCAAACTGTGAATTCCTCAAATTTTAACATAGTTTTGACGTGGCAAGGTTTGCACCATTGCCCGAAATCGGACTGGAACTATCTAATTTCAGACGCAATATTTTCGAATTCTGAAGTTCATGGCCTTGTTCAGCAGGATCGATTTGGTAAGTTCACGATATTTCTTGGAAAATATGTACATTTCACATTTTGAACCTGAAATTTTGATTATCAAAATCTCAAATTCGAATTTTTCTTATAGAACTTTCGAATTTTCAGTTTAAATATATATATTTATTTTTTCGAAATCTCTATCAGGAAAATTAAAATTTAAGATCTTGATAATCAAATCACACTTCAAAGTTCAAGAGGCAATGACAATTATTGTGAGCTTACAATTAGCAAATCAACCCTGCTGAACAACGCTGTGAGCTCAGAATTCGAAAATATTGCGTCTGAAACGAATTTCAGTTCGATTTCGTCATAACTATCTACAACTGCCGAAATATTGTCGAAGAAAATCAGTGCAGAATTGAATGAATGGAAAAACATACTTCGTCAGTCGCGTGCGGCTGTGCGTCGCGGTCGGGAAATAGAGGACCGCGACGCACAGCCGCACGCGACTGACGAAGTATGTTTTTTCATTCATTGCCACATTTTCAACTTGTTTTCGAAATGGTCAAAAAATCCGAAATTTCCAGACACCACAACAATGCATGGCCCAAAAAGAATCTACAACGGTCGAAATATACCATTCCGTGTAACCTGGGCTGTCGTGTCTGCGCTCGCTGTAATCGTTCTCGGATTCACCATCTATCACATATCGACAAAATTTTTCTCCTGGCCTACGACGGGTCAAGTTGAATTCATTCTCAGCGAAGGTGGAATGGTATTTCCGGCTGTCACGATTTGCAACCTGAATCCAATTAAATTGTCGGATATTCGAAAATACAACAAATCGGGGGATTTGACGCCGGAAGTTTTGAAATATCTGTTGCGATCAAATATGGATATTATGTTTTTGTATTCGAATTTGAATCGAGAAAGATTGGAAGCTGTGCATAATGATGCGCTTGATTTTATGAAGAAGCATAAAGAATTTAGGATTCAGGATTTTCTGAATGATGTTGGGTAAGTATTATCGAAAATCTCATCGGTACCACGCGCTCCACCGAAATAAATACGCAACGCAGACCGCGCCGCGCCACAATACACAAAACGGGAGGGAATTTGAATCGTTCCTTTATTTGTGTGTGTCGTGGCGCGGCGCGGCGCGGCGCGGTCTGCGTTGCGTGTTTATTTCGGTGGAGCGCGTGGTGAGATTTTCGAAAATATGTTCCTGAATAATCCCAAAAATTAATTTCTAGCCACACTTGCAACGAAACCTTTGTAAAATGCTATTTCGGTGGGCACGCTTTCAATTGTTGCAAATATATGACGCATAAAATCACATCAATCGGTAAATGCTATCAAATGGATTTTACAAGCAGCGCACCCGACGAATTTCGAAAACAACTTTCGCCTGGATCAGAAGCGGGTCTCCAAATTATTGCCGACGCAAAATTAGACGAAGAGATGAATACCAATTTTTCCGATGACGAATCGTTCTTTTTCGATATTTTTGAACCCGGTTTTAGATATTTTATTCATGAACCGTTTAAAGATGCGGAATTGGCGTCGGAAGGAGTGAGCGTTTCACCGAGTAGAGTCGTGTATTCGGCGATCAAAAAATCAACGGTTAGTAAAAAGTTTTCTCGTCTGCAAACACGGCGGCGCACAAATGCACAGTATTTGAAAAAAAGTTTTTTTCAGCACGAATTATTGGATCCTTGCAACTGGGGAAGCTGCGCGAGAGAATTTCCATACAATACAACTTTGAAAGTCTATTCCGCCCCGTCTTGTCGATCATTGTGTTTGGCCGCGCATTTTCAAGGAAAATGCGATTGCAGTCCGTTCACTTTTAATATTGATGGAAGTGAGTTAATTCTGGGAAAACTATTGTTGAATTTAAAAAAATGTGGCGGAGAGAAAGCGAAAATTGATGAATGTCTTTGTATGCACGCGCGGTCGCGTTGCGGTCTAAGAAAATCAATATCGCCGATTTTTCTATGGAAAATGTTTTTGTTTTTCACAAAAATCGGTCATTTTTTGTGAAAAACAACATTTTCCAGAGAAAAAAAAAGAAAAATATCGAAAATCTCATCGGTACCACGCGCTCCACCGAAATGAACACGCAACGCAGACCGCACCGCGCCACAACACACACACAAAAAAGGGAACGAATACAAATTCCCTCCCTTTTTTGTGTCTGTGTTGTGGCGCGACGCGGTCTGCGTTGCGTGTTTATTTCGGTGGAGCGCGTGGTACCGATGAGATTTTCGATAATATTGATTTTATTTCGACCGCATCGCGACCGCCCGCGCACACAGGCATTCATTGATTTTGTTTGTTCCACAACTATATTGTAGGTAAGAAAATATGCCTTCCCTATGAATCGGTGAAATGTATGGTTGACCATATGACAGATGTAAATACAAAATTAGCAAAATTGCCAAATTGTGGCGATATCTGTCATTTGGAATGTTCCAGTACCACCTACACGGCCTTTAATTCATATGGCGATGGTTTCAACAAAGGATCCGTTCAATGGCTATCAAAATTGGGCGCCAACTATACAAAAGAGCATGTTAGGAAGAATTTTGCGATCATCAATATCTTCTACTCGGAAATGATTTACACGTCGTATAAACAAGTGAGAGCTTCGAGTTGGCCGGAATATGCTGCGAATATGGGTGGACTTGCTGGATTGTTTTTGGGCATCTCGTTTGTAACTATTTTGGAAGTTTCTCTCTATATCGTCAAAATTGCCTGGTTGATCTTTAGAGGTGATCGAAGAAAGGCTTTGTGCAAAAAACGACGATTCAATGGGTTGAAATTGGAATGGATCAATCAAAATGTTGAAGAGTATGAGAAAATCAAAGGGCAAAAGGAAGAGCCTCAACATATTACTCAACTTACACAAAGAACTCGAATTTCGGCAAGAAATCAGGCCTAACTGCTCAATTTGAGCTCAAAAACAGAAAAAAAACTTTGGTAATTTAATGCGATTCTTTTTTCTTACACGCGGGTTGAATAAATGAATGTATTTTCAAGATAAAAATGTATGTAAAAAGTAAATAAATAGAAGATATAAAAGTGAATGAAAAGATAAATAATAGTAGTATTTACAATGCATAAAAATGAATAAAACTTATATACAAGGACAGCAGTAAAAGCGATTTCGAGACAGACTGGGTGCAAATAAAATATTAGTCGAAATCTATTTAATTTCCAATGTTCTGGAGAGCAGCGCATTTGTGTTTTCTGAACGTGGTTTCTGTAGTGTAGCACTTTCCACACGCAAAGCATTGGTTAACCTGCAAAATTTTAGTTTTAGGGTAAAAAAAATGAAAACTGAATACTTTTTAAAATCTTCAAATGTTGATAAATGAGTCTCAAAATGCATTTACCTCACAAAAAAATTGAAGTTGAACATAAATTTGACAAGGGAAGTGCATGAGGTTCTGAAATTTTGATGAAACATATCGAAATATACCAAATCGACCATGCTGATCACGAATCCGAAGTCAAAAATTGCCACAAATACCTGTGAGTATTTTTCTGGAGCTCCAAAGTTAGTTCGTCCATTTTCACCATTTTCCCGGGTGAAAAATCAACTTTTATAACTTGGACAAGGTTGTTCACCACATTCGAAAACCTATCAGCAGTTTAGTTTATCAAAAAATATCAAATAAAAACTGTAACTTTCAAAAATGCACAAAAAACTTTGAAAAACGTGTATTTTCAGGATTTTCTCTAAAATTAGTTTTCAGCTGGTTTTTCATTTTTTTTTTCGAAAAACTAAAAAGCTGATAGGTTTTAGAATGTGGTGAACAATCTTGTCCAAGTTATAAAAGTTGATTTTTCACCCGGGAAAATGGTGAAAATGGACGAACTAACTTTGGAGCTCCAGAAAAGTGCTCACAGGCATTTGTGGCAATTTTTGACTTCGGAATTGTGATCAGCATGGTCGATTTGGTATATTTCGAAATGTTTCATCAAAGTTTCAGAACCTGACCTCATGCACTTCCCTTGTCAAATTTATGTTCAACTTCAATTTTGTTGTGAAGTAAATGCATTTTGAGATTCCTTCATCAATATTTGAACATTTTCGAAAGTTTCGGGCAATATAACTCACAATTCCGACTCGATGTTCCATTGTCGAATGAACCAAAAGTTTTGCACGAGTTCTGCAAATTTTCGTACAACGACAACAATTGAATTGATCCTTCTGAACACGAGTTCCAATTTTCACATGCGGATCCGAATCTAGGTATTGATCAACTGGCACGAAAAATGACGCATTTCCATATAGCGAATTCGCATCGGAAGATGATGACGAAGTTGATGATGTTGAGGGTGTGGGTGAACTCCGGCCAACATCTCTCGAAGATGAATTGAATTGTGTAGCCACGTCATAGGCGCTAGAAGATGTTGGAATCTGAATTTCAGCCCGTTGAATTGAGATGCCTCCTGGTGGTTCTAGAAATGTCTCCAAAAATGACTCATCGAAACCAACATCCGACGTGGATTGAAAATTATCATAAACAGCCAGTGTTTGTAAATTTTTTGCCGGACCGCCCATTAGATCTATACGTTCCATCAGCGAATCCTCCAACATCGGAGTTGTGATATTCGGCGCGGCAAACATCGTCTTCTCTTGTGTCAGTTTATCCGGTGTGAATAGGTTCGCCGCCGATGGCGCTGCTAATATTTTCGGTGTTTGCGGTGGTGGTGGTTTCGATTTCGCGGTGGCCTCCAGATTGATAACATCGAGACACACTTGGACTCCTTCAGCTTCTTCCAAGGTTCGCAGCCGCTTTTTGACCTGAAAATGAAGAATTTCGCTTGAAAACCATGTTAGAATTTCAAAATACCATGATTTTCTCCTCTACCAACGCTTTTTCTCTGAATCCACTCGAACTTTTCATTCCGGAATCGTTAATTTGCCCGACAAGCTGCTTTTGGCGCTCCAATAATTGTCGTTTCTCATTTTCTATCAAAGTTTCGATCATTGAATCGACAACCGCTTCTACATCCAAAACATCATCAATATTTGTTGAAGCCGATCGTTTTCGAGTATTATTATTAGCAGTAGGTGTAGTAATTTCAAGTATTGGTGAATTATTATGATTATTCTTATTATTCTGGTTATCGTTGAGTTCGTTTAAATATCGCGAGCACATCTCGTTGATTCGCTTTCCATCCAGATTTCCCAGAAATGAAAGGAATTGGTGGCCGTTGGGAGTTTCCAGAATGTTGCAGAGTGTTCGCAACTGTACTGGAATTGATGTGTCGGATTCCATCTGAAATTCGTGTGATTTACGAACGCCGGGGATCGGGGAAAACGAGAAAAGAAAAAAACGGAAAAATGTCGAAAACAAACATTTTGAATATATATTTTCGCGGGGAAAAAACTTTTGCGCCTTTGAAGGTCTCGTCACGCTTGGAAATTTTGTTGTGCGCCTTTTCAAATATTTTTTATTTTTTTTTATTTTTCACGGGATTTTTTGGGAAATTTTTCTAAATAAAGAAGTTCGCAAAGAAAAAGTCTGAAAGAAAAAAGTTTTGAATTCAGAAAAATTTCACTAAACTTGGCTTTCATTAAAAAAAAACAAGAAAACATATATAAAACTGTTTCTTGAATAAAAAAACTCATAGAAAACTTCAGAGAAAAGTAATTCTCAAAGATAGCGTTGGAAATTGAAAAAAAATCGATATTTTCTCTGCGAACAAAAAATATCATATGAGAAATTTTGGCGGGCAGGTCAAAACTTTTTTTCAAAAATTTTTTTTGGGTCTGAAAAATATTTTTTTTTGTTTTTTCTAATGTTTTTCATTTTGAGTAAATATTTATTACCGGATGGACGAAAAAAATACGAACAAAAATACGAACAAAAAAGGAAGGAACATAGGAAAATCTCAATCACATGTTTTATCACCGTGAAATTCTATAAAGGGCAAGTGACTAGACTTGGTTAGAGTATTTAATATTTATCTTCAGAATCTTCTAGAGACCACGTGGAAATTGTGTATATTGTGCAAAAAATATGAGGTGTTTCGATAAAACTCTTCAACGAGTTGCAATAAGTTGACGCAACGATTTTGGTGTTGTTGGATCGTTGAAGTGTTTTGTGGTGAAGCGAAGGCCAGCGAGAAGACAATTAGCCTAAATTGTTTGGAGTTAGGGTAAGTTTTTTTTTCTAATAGGTTACTAACCTTCTCCTGCGCACTATTCGCTTTGATCAACCTCACAACATCTCTCATATCAATCGGTGAATTTTGAACAAAAGCTCCATTTTGATCAACATGGTCGTATAAAATAACCAATCCAGTCATAACTCGGCAGCATAGATGTTTTGATGATTCAGTGAGTCGAGATAAACATTCCTCGTTGGATAACATGAAGCGGCAAACGCTGGAAAATCGATTATTATTTGTGGTATTTTCAACGTTAAGAAACGTTAAATCATCGTTAAATAACGTTAATTTAACGTTTTTCTAACGTTAACGTTTAAAAAAACCAAAAAGGGATTCACGAACGGTATTTTTATCATTTTCTCAACACATTCTTAACTGAATAAAGTGAAGCTAAAACGCATTTAGTGTTCTTAAAAATGTGTTACGAAAATGGTGAAAAAATGAATAAAAATACCGTTCGCGAATCACTTTTTTTCTTGGTTTTTAACGTTTTTAACGTTCGATGAATCAAACTGAAAAACTCACTTAATAATAGTGACAAAAACATCAGTAGTATTATGAACCGGAATCGTCGAATGTGCATGCATATACGAATCAACTCCATTACACAAAGCCCTCAACATCGGATTCTGCTCGCATAAAAACATCTGAACTTGTGGGAACTCGACCGCCGAATGATCAAAATCCTGGTATACAATATGTTTGACTCTCCGAAAATAACTATAATCATTGATGATTTCTGAAGAACCCATTTTCTGCACATCAAAATCCAACACGAATCCAATTATTCTTGCGAATTGCTTGGCAATCGATTGCTTATTCGCCAATTGTTCTTCCAAAGGTAGTGGACCTGAGCTAAGCTCCCAAAGAAGAACTGGAACGATTCTCTCGATTTTTGATGCGTGTTCATAGTATCCGATGGTTCTTGCAACCAGAGGCTCCATGGTTTTCATTAGCACTTTGAGTGCTTCAATATCGCTGTCATTTTTTAATTGTGATCTTTCTGGGTACGCTCCATCTCCATAACTTGACACATCTTCGAGGACTCTTTCACTATCGATCAGAACGTTTTCAGCCATTTGATAGATTTCCATCTCTTCTTCGGTTGGTTGTGCGTTTTCGAAATCCACGAAAACCTGGAATTCGTTTTTTTGTAACTTCTAACGACACTCCGCAATTACGCAAATCCTCACCTCAACCCATTTGAAGTTCTCATCAGCATGTGTTCGAATAATCGATCTGATCATTTCCAAGCAAGACGCATCGGTTTCCCGACAATTTGATGGCATTTTTGAAGAATGAAAAATTTTTTTTAATTCCTTCTGGGTGAAAAATGCCCCTGAAAAATCAACAAAACATTGTAATTATATACGTATTTATAAAAGATTAGCGGAAATAAGTTGGAAGATTATTTAACATTTAAAAAAATAGGGGGGAAAATGGGGGACTTTTCAACTTTTTAAAAAAGAAAATGCACATGTTGAAAGAGAAGAATGCTTGGAGAAAATAATAAAAATAAGAAAATATCAAAAAAAGTTTCGAAAAGCGAAGAAGAAAAAGAGAAGACATGACAACAATGCGCGCACTCGTAAAAATTATATTGCTAGGAGGTCTTGGAGAAGGGAGGAGAGGAAAAAGGGTGTGAAATTTTTGAAAAATTATTTTTTTTTTCCTAGACCACACCTGACGAGAGAGTGTCCCAAATTTTTTGTGCAGTGTGAAAATTTTTTTCAAAAAAAAATGTGCAGCGTGAAATTTTCAAGTTTTTCGAAAAAAAAAAAGTCCGCGGGCAGGAGGATTCGAACCCTGGTCTTATGCAAAAGCCAGGCAGAAGTTCACACCACTCGGCCATGCAGGCTTTTGTTTTATTGTCAAAAATGTCGGATATAAAATGCGTGGAAATTTTTGAAAAATGAGTTGCAACGTTGTTCAAAATTTGAAGTTAGGATAACTAAGCTTAGGCTTAACGGATATGGTTGATTTTTTTCCAATAGATTGCTAAGGTCATATGACCTTGACAACAGCAAAAAATGTGGATACTTGAAAACATCTTCATCTTTTTCTCTTTGTATTATGTAACCAAAAATGGATGAAGAATAACTACTATTTGTTACACAAAAAACACAATTCTATTCCTTAAAATAAGAGGAAAAAAATCGAATTAGGGCCGGAAAAATAAAAAAAAAATAGGCAGATGGTGTCATTCTACAACAAGATAGGCTTAAGCCTTGAAACACTTATGTAATTAAACATATGTTGATTTGATAGATACATGTATTGTTTTTCAACTTGAGAAAAATGGAGGAATACTTGAGAAGAATAAGAAGGCTGAATCAGGTTACTAGGACATTTTTTTGTTTGAAAAATATATAAAATGAGTTATGAAAAAGTAAAAAAAAAAACAGATTTTTCAGGAAAACATTTCTGAAAATCTGATTTTTTTAAAATGAAAAATACATATAAAATGAGTTATGACGTGGCAAAGCTGAAACTGAAGAACTAAATAAAATAAAATTCAGATTTTTCAGGGGAAAATTTCTGAAAATCTTATTTTTTATGAAAAATACATATAAAATGAGTTATGACGTGGCAAAGCTCAAACTGAAGAAGTAAAAGAAAATTCAAATTTTTCAGGAAAACATTTCTGAAAATCTGATTTTTAAATGAAAAAATATATAAAATGAGTTATGACGTGGCAAAGCTCAAAAATGAAGAAGTAAAAGAAAATTTCGATTTTTCAGGGAAAAATTTTCTGAAAATCTGATTTTTTAATGAAAAAAACATATAAAATGAATTATGACGTGGCAAAGCTCAAACTGAAGAAGTAAAAGAAAATTCAGAATTTTCAGGAAAAAATTTCTGAAAATCTGATTTTTTCTGAAAAAGAATGGCCAATTTGAAATGCATAATTTTTTATCGAAAAAAATTCTGAAATTCAAAATTTTCTGTGAAGAAAATGAGTTCCGAATTCAAAATCGAGATCTAATTTTGCCACGTCATAACATTTTTCAAAAAAAAATTCTCAAAAAAAAAAAACAATTTTAACCAATTTTTCCTACGAAGTTTTCAAAATCTCAATCAAAAAGACCGGAAATTGAAATTTTCGCAATGAAAAAGGAAATTGAAAATTTTTCTGGAAAAATCCGCTGTTTTCCTTTCTCAATGAATACAAAATTCGCCCATTAATAAAAAGAAAATGAAAATGAAAACGAAACAAATCGGCAAAAACAAGGAGAATAAATGAACTTTTCAAAAACAACCAGAGAGATATTAGAACATAGAAGAGAGACGCAGAGAAAAAGACAATGGATGACTAATCGAAAAGGTCGTTACTTACATAAAAATGGGAGAATTTCTGTCTAAAAATCAGCCAGAATCCAACAAAAAACCAAAAACAAAACAAAAATTACGAGAAAAACGGGAAAACGAAAATTTTTGTCGTCAATGTGTGCACAAGAAGTCAGTCGCTTCCGAGAGTTTTTCTCTGGCTCTCTCAACTCTCGCCGCTCTCTGCGTCTCTTCTATGTGTAATTGTATCTCAAATGAAAAATATCATGATGATGATGATAAATTGATAAAAATGTGGTGACATGGAAATGTGACAAGGCGGTGTTTTATTTTTGTTGTGGACTTGACATAGTTTGAAATGAATTTGACTAGGAGGTCTTTGAGAGCTTGAAATGATTGGATTCGAATTTGTGATGGTAAAAATATAGAAATGAACTTTGTCGAAATCCACGTGGCGCCAAGATTTTTTTCAATAGAAAAACTGGGATCTACAAATTTTTGAAACCTGTTTCCACGTGGCATTTTTTAAGCTCAACATTTTTAATCTCAAATTTTTCCACGTGGATTTTCAGTTATGGAAACACTTATGATCTACAGTTTTTTTCAAATTTTTAAAAATTATATCCACGTGGCATTTGCAGTACCCAATTTTTTCAGCCTGAAACTTTGCCACGTGGTTTTTCAGATATGGAAACATTTGTGATCTACAGATTTTCGGAATCTTTTCAGAATTAAATCCACGTGAAATTAAAAATTTTAATCTGAAATATTGCCACGTGGATTTTCAAATAGTAAAAAATTTGTGATCTACAAATTTTTTGAACTTTCAAATAACAAAATCTAAATTTCAGAAATTCATATGCTGAAAATGTTAATTTCCAGTGAATGGGAAATCGAATTCTAGAACTTTTCAAAATTTTAAAGTTTTCTGAAATTCTGAAATTCAAAAAACCAAATTTTCATTCAAAAAATTGTTTCTAGAAAATTTTTGGGAAATAAATTCGGTATAATACAGCCGGGCTAAATAAAAATATGTGGAATGAAAAACTACAAAATTCCCAGGCCACCTGCATCCAAAAAAACCCACGTGGCCACAAAAAGACAAAAAAGTAAAAGTATATTCAACAAAAAAACGAGAGATGTAATTGAAACCACATGAATATTTTTTTTTCAAACAAGCTCTAGCTTTTTGGGAGCCGGGAAAATGAAGGAAAAAGGGAAAAGGGGGACAGCTGGGTGCTTTTTGGCAAGAAAGAGCATGTTCATGTGTTGTAAATGAAATATGACACAAAACGAGGAATAATAATTACACAACTGCACTTTTTTTTGTTGAAACATTTAGAAAATTTGGATGAAATTCGAGAAGTTTGCGAGATTTTTGAATCGCAAATATTTTTTTGGAAAACGAAAAGAGCTCTGGGTTTTTGTGTTTTGTTTGCTCATCCATTGTCGACAGCTCAACCACCTCTCATATATGAACAAAAAAAACACGAAATTTATTTTTCATTTTTTTGTGGGGTTAAAAGCCCGGTGAAAAATTTGAAAAAAAAATAGAGAAAAAACATCTGGAAATTTGACATTTTTCATCGGAAGTTTGAAAAATTTGAGTTTATTTCTGAACTTCAGAAATTTTTTTTTGAAAAGTTGAGATTTTCAAAAAAAAAGCATTCAAAAAAGTTTTTGGCAAAAATTGTTGTTCAACAAAAAAACAATAACAAAACAATAAATAATAAATAATTTTGTCGAACCAAAATTTTCTGGCTGAAAAAATATAGAGACCAAAAATTATGGGAAATTTGAAAAAAAAAAAGTTTCAGAAAAAATTTCAGTCTAGAAGAATCGGGCCTTTTATAAGCCTAAAACATGGCTATTTTGAGTCTAATTTTAGGCTTAGTTTTGACTTGAAAATTGGACCCACTAAATCAATTTTCAGGCCTGAAAAGCCCAGCTTATATACAAAATTTTCTGGGTAAAAAATAGATTTCAAATTTTTAAATAAGAAATTTGAATAAAAATTTTCAAAAAAAAATTTCAGCCAAAAATAATCCCTATATGGGGTGAAACGGGCCTGATTCATAGGTCTATAACGGGCCCTAACTTAGCAGCCTAGTTTTGACCTGAAAATTTGGGCTTACATAATTAATTTTCAGGCCTGAAATTAAGGCCCAGTTTCTATTGACTTCAGGCTGATATTTTGCCCCAAGCAAAAAAAAATCCAGGAAAAAATATGTTTCCAAATTTTTCCTAAAGAAACAGAGAAAAACTATACAAATTATTAACAAACAAAAAAATTCGATAAGAAAAAACAAGTCTAATCCCATTATAATATTATTTCTAATACAAAAAGAAACCTCTTTTCTTTCATTTTTCCCTTTTTTCCCCAATCAATAAATAAAATTGGAAATGAAAATAAACAGAAAATCGGTAAACATGTTGTATGTATAAAGCCGAATTATTAATATATTATTATTAAACATTATTTGTTTAATTCCGGTTGCGACAAAATACAAATCGATAAATCTTTTCTGGTTCAAAAAACATAGAATTTCACAAAAAAACAGACATGACACGGGAATTAGCATAATTTTCTATTTTTTCCAACAAAAAATGTTTGGGCAACAGCAAAAAAAATACACCAACCAAAAGGGCGGAGAAGGAAAATTTGTCTCTCTCAGATTTTGAGATGAGATTACGAGGAAATGGCCAGTTTTTTGGCATTCATTCATGATTTGCCAATAAAATAGAGAGGGGATCTTGATTAAAACGGGAAAGAAAGTCTCAAAAAACTTTTGCCTTGAAGAGAAATTGCAATTTTTATAGGAGCCAAGCGGTACTGTAGATTTTGGGAAACCAAAATTTAACTGAATTTCAAAATACTTCTAGCATTCTTTAGGGTTACTGTAGATTTTGGTCTCTAAAAATTGAAATTTGCAAATTTTGTAGATCAAAAATTACTGTAGTGAAAAATCCACGTTTTTCAACTTTAAAGAAGCCTAGGATTACTGTAGATTTTCATACCAACACTTGAGATTTTGTAGATCAAAAATTATAAAATTTGAAAAATTCATGCCACGTGGATTTTTAATTCTTCTCATTTTCAAAATTGAGTATTATAAGATTTGAAGTACTGTAACTTTTGGCGGGAAAAATCATTTGAATTTTTTTGAAAAACAAAAATTGATCTAGAGCTTCACAAAAAAAAACAAAAAATTAGGCCAAGTATTCTGAAAAACCACGTTTTTTTGGTACCAAGCCTACGATTACTGTAGATTTTGGTGCCAAATTTTAAGATTTTTTTTGTAGATCAAAAATTATAAAATTTCAAAAATAAATGCCACGTGGATTTTTAATGCTGCTCATTTTTAAATTCGAGTAACTTAATAATTCCAGAAGGCGAAAAATTCAGGATTTTTTGATTCTAAATACGCTTAGGCTTGTTTAGTATCAAAAAATTGCAAAAAATAAGCCCAAGCCTAAGATTTAGCCTAAACTAGGCCTACATTTTTAAGGAATTCCACATAAAATACGGGAAAAGTCACCACAAACACACATGAATAACTAACAAGTGGTCATTCATAAATATAAGAATTTTGCGGGGACACACCCTCCTAGTCACCCTATTTCTAAACGATCTTCATAAATTATTCACCAACAAAATCTGCCTTTTCACCTAAATTTTGGGGAAGAAAATAAAGAAAACAGAAATTTTGGAGGAAAAAAAGGAATTGGAAATTTTTGTGGAATCTCTTGGGAATTTTTTTGCAAAAAAAGGAGGAAAAAGACATCTTCCGACTCGAGAATTTGAGATTTTTTTGTCGAATAAAATTGTGCATTTTTTTGGGAGTTAGGATAACATAAATTAAATTTATTCTCTCAAAAAAACACCCGTAACAATCGAAAAGTAGCAAAATCAAAAAACCCGTAAAACATGAAAACAATTTGGGGATTCCTATCAAAATCCTGATTCAGCAATTGATGTACAAGAATCATATGCATTATTGATGTGACCAGTTTGAAGTTCTTTGAGAATGTGAAGAAGACAAATGTGGATGAAAATGTATTGTTGCTGGAAACAAAATCAGATTGAAATCTACAGCCGAAAATTCACGAAAAATTACCTCATTCTGCACCATTTGACATCTTTCATATCGCATTTCACAAACAATTCCGAAAACATCGATTGGCGAATCGAGAGCTATTGTTTGGATTAATCGATCGATGGCGATGAATGTTCCAGATCGACCAACTCCAGCGCTGAAAATATTGATTTATGAAATAGCGGCGAAAGAAGAAATCAGGATGAAAATAAGGCAAAATGTTTTCAATTTTTCGCGAAACGTACATTTTTCGGGATTTTTTTGGGGTTCTAAATTTAGCGAGTTTCTTTAAATTTCAAAATGAATTCTGAAAATCTACGTGGCATTTTTCGTAAATTTGATCTACAAATTGTGTGTATTTCTACAGTAACCCTAAGCTGATTTGATGTCAAAAAACGTGGATTTTCTTGTAAATTTTTGATCTACAAAATTTGTATTTCTACAGTACCCCAGAGCTGATTTGGTGTCAAAAAACGTGGATTTTCCGGTACAGTAATTTTTGATCTACAAAAGTGTATTTCTACAGTAACCCTAGGCGTATTTGGCGTCAAAAAACGTGGATTTTCAAAAGTTCTCAGAATATTTGGCCTAATTTTTTTCACGTTTCGTGAAGCTCTAGATCAATTTTTGTTTTCAAAAAAGTTCAAATCAATTTTTACCCGCCAAAAAATACAGTACTTCAAAGCTTATATTACTCAAATTTGAAAATGAGAAGAGTTAAAAATCCACGTGGGATGAATTTTTCAAATTTTGATCTACAAAACCTTAAAATTTGGCACTAAAATCTACAGTAACCCTAGGCTCACAACGTGGATTTTCTGGGGTACAGTAATATTTGATCTACAAAATTTGTACTTCTACAGTAACCCTGAATTTATTTGATGTCAAAAATCGTGGATTTTCCGGGGTACAGTAATTTTTAATCTACAAAATGTGTATTTCTACAGTAACCCTAGGCTTATTTGGTGTCAAAAAGCGTGGATTTTCTGGTACTCACCTGCAATGCACAATAGTTGGCAAATTATTGGGCGACGGTGGTAAATGATGTCTAAACATCTTGACAAATTGCGATATTCCACTCGGATGTTGTGGAACTCCAAAATCCGGCCACGCCATATAATGCCAATGTCGAACAATTCGACTGGCCGCCCCATCTTTCCGATCCAATCGCAAATCCCGAATAATGAATTCATCGTAATGTTTCTCGGCCATCAATGTCACCTCAATTTCGCCATACATCTGTGGCGAATTCACAGAATCCGGCCAATATTGATGACACTTGTCGCGACCCTTCTCCACACATTTTGTGAGCGCAATGATCGCCGGACACTGTTGTTCCCAAGTCATTTGCCAGAATGCGTCGCGTGTTGTTGGAAGTGGACCTTGCGCGGCGATAAATTCACGGCGCGACGAAAATCCTGGCATATAATTCGCATTGATATAATCCGCTCCCGGACTATTATCCTGTGAAGTTAGCCGAACTCTCGAATGATCATACGGTAGAATATTGGTGAATCGATTCTTGGGGCGATTCACAGCCATTTCTGACGCATGAATACTCTGGCCACATCCAACATTTTTCATCATCTCATATTCTTCAGAGAATCGGAAATCTGAGTCGGCAGACATCATTCGAACGTGCTCTTCGAAGTCGGCAATTCGAACAGGTCGACTTTTATTTGTGTTAACTCCGGAGATTACGGTATACAGGGGTGTTCTATTGATCGGACCGGATGAGAGACGTTCCAAACGATGTTCAACACCAGTTCTCTCACGTAGACTTCGAGTTCTGAAAAAAAATGAATTAAATTTTTTGAGAAATTTTAAAAATGTTCAAATATTTATGAATGAAACTCAAATTGAAGTTGAACATAAATTTCAGAAAAAATGAAAAGACTTTTGGGCCTATAGGGCTCGGAAATTAGAGCCCTAGATTCTAAGGCCTTAGATTTGGGGCTTTTGATTCTTTAAAAAATTCTTTGCAATTTTCAATTTTAAAAGCCCGCAATCAATAGTTTTGAAGTTTTTTGAGTCAAAATTTCAGCCAAGAAAATTTGAGATCTCAATTTTTCCCACATTTTTTTTTTCAAATTTGGAAAATTTTTTCAGCTGATTTCAGAGTTCCTGGAAAATTTGCAGAATTTGTGAATTATTTTGAAAACTTTATATTTTTTGAAGAAAAATTTCAAGCTCAGAAAACCTACATCTTTTTTCGGTTGACTTAAGATTCTCAAAATTTTCCCACCCAAAAAATCCACCAGCAACCAACTCGCTGAGAATTTTTGCAAACATTTAGAGCGAGTTTGTTGCTATGGCCGAATTCCCGATATTTCTTGGCCACCAAAATATCGGCCACATATTCATTTTTTTTGAAATTCATGTTCGACTTCATTTTTTTGTGAATTAAGTAAATTCAATTTGAGTTTCATTTGAACTCAGGCCAGTGCCGGAAATTTTCCAATTCCGGAATTTAGTTTTCAAATTTTACGACTTTTTGAACGTAAAACGTCTTAAAAAATTTGTAGATAAAAATAAGTTTAGTGCCAACTTGAGGCTGAAAATCAAAATTTCCGAATTTGCCGATTCAAAAACTCACCGTCTATGCTGTCCGCTTCCAAACGCATTCGGCGCTCCCAAATGATGTCCACCATCCACGGTGGTCGTCGACGAGGCTGTCGATGTTGGAGAACCGGAAGATGGTGGTGGTGTTGTGGATGACGTTGAGTCGAGTCCAAGTTTGGCGAGACAATCGGCGGCTCTCTCGGCCATCATCATTTTCAACGCGGCCCACTGCGATTCCTTCTCTTTCGATGGTCCGTTTTTGTAGACGTCGGCGGCGAGTCTGGAAATTTGGAGAGGTGGAAGGTGGGCAACTTCAGGCTGGCTTAGGCTTCTCTCAGGTTCGAGCCTAAGTTCTAGGCTTAGGCTTAGGTTTTGACAGTGCCGCTGCGCGGAAGCTTGCGGTGTGAACCGTAAGCTTCCGCGTAGGCCTGACCACATTACAGTAGAAAGTTCCGCGGAAGCTTGCGGACACATACGGAACATTAGAAAACGCAGGAGACCTAATTTAAGCCCCGTCTAAGCGTAGAAACCCTGGATTATCAGCCAAAACTAGAAAAAAAACAATAAAAACTACCATAAAAAAACCAGCGACAATTCATAAATAACTACTATAAATATCTATTTTTCTGCCCCAAGAAAACTTGTTTTCTCTTCTTACTTTTGTTCAAAAAGACCGGTCTCCGGTAGCCAGAAAAACTAGGGAATTTTTATTTTTCGGAAAAAAACACATTTGGGAAAAAATCGCGATGAAGCTGAACAAATAATCCATAAAAACCAACCAACCTCGCTTTTTTGGTGCGATTCCAGAAGCAAAGTGTTAGAGTGGCTGTAATTCCAGCCAAAACAATGACAGCCAACAGAAGAGCGACGGTGAAGAGGCTCAGAGAAGGTGTCGATGAATCTGAAAACACCAAGATTTTATTTTTATAGTTGGCTGGAAAATGGGCGGGGCGTTGAGCTTTGAGTTTTCAGAATCAGATAATAATTATGTGGGTTGAGATTGAGGTGCGGTGTGCACTTTTTCGTATAATTTTAATTGTGGGATTGTTTGGAAAATTATACCTACACGTGAGAAGAAATTTGAAATGTCAGAAGGTCTTTGAGATTTCAGAACTTCTGGTAATTCGTGTTTTCAGCAAATTTTCTGCTCAGAAAGCTTCAGAGCTTGAGAAAAATCTTCAAAATTGAAAAACTTTAGATAAAAAATTTTTCAGAATTCAGAAAAAGCATGGATTTTCTGGAAAAAATGAAAAATCACAAGGACCTTTAATTTTCCAAGGGACCTTTAAAAATCCTCAAATCTGCCACGTGGCACAGTTTCTGTTGAGAGCGGTAAACTTTGGAATCCAGAACTTCTGGTAATTCCGTATTTTCAGCAAATTTTCACCTCAAAAATCAAACTATTTTTGAGCCAAATAAGTTAGCTCCAAAACTCGAGAAAAATCTTGCAGACCGAAAATTTTGGATCAAAAATTTTCAGAATTCAAAAAAAAAACAAAATTTTCTCTAGTCAATGAAACATCACAAGGAACGTTAAAATCTGCCACGTGGCACAGGTTTAAGCTCAAAAATTTTCAAAAAAAAGGGAAAATCTTAAAATTATGAACAATTTCGAGCTTGAAAATCTATTTTCAGATCAGAATTTTAAGCTCAAAAAGTTTCAATATTGGGAAAATCTTAAAATTATGAAAAATTTCAGAAAAATCACAAGAACCTTCAATTTTCCTAGCCAGAGACCATTAAAATCTCAAAATCTGCCACCCAGCACCTGGCACTCGTCCAAAACACGAACAATTTCCGGTGCTTCTCAAAATTCTCCCGTCTTATCATATGTTGTTCTCACATATGTCAAAACAACACAAGATTTTCCGCTTCTTCTTCTCAATTTTTTTTCAAGCAAAAAAGCAGCAGCGAGCAAAAAATTTTGAGAGAAAAAAGTAGTGGGTGGGTGGGTGGATTCTTCTTCTTCTATCTCTGTCTGTCTTCTTTTTTCTGTGTCCTTCATGGCTGAAAAGAAGAGCTCACAGAGCTCTTCTTTTTTTTGGGCTCTCAACTACTCATAATTGAGAAGAAGAAGAAGAAGACGAAAAGAAGAAGGAGAAATCAGAAAAAAACGCGAAAACAACACAAGAAGATGACACATTTAACGAGAAAATTTAACAAAAAAGGAGAAATTAGAAATTGTGTTTTAATTTTGCAGAGTTTTTTAATTAGAGAAGAGGATCAGGGTTACGGTAGGTTTAGAGATTTAAAATGGAAATGCGTGGGATCAGAGTCTAGGGCTCTGGCTTTCGAGCTCTGGATTTTAAGGTATTAGATTTAGGGCTCTAGGCTTTAGTGATCTAGGCTTTAGGGCTCTAAAATTAGGGTTCTGGAGTCAAGTCTTTCGATTAAGAGCCCTGGATTCTAAGGCTTAGGCTCTTTTAGGGCTCTGGATTTAGAGTCTTTAAAAATTTTTTTTGGAATTTTTTTTAAAAATCAAATTTTAAAGCTCGCAAGAGACTCAACAGTTTTGAAATTTTTTGAGCAAAAATTTCAGCCTAGAAAATTTGAGATCTCATTTTTTTCCAAATTATTTAAAATTTGAAAATTCTGAAACTATTTCAGCTGATAACAAAGTTTCTTGGAAAATTCTCAGAATTTCAAATTTTCCCATATTTTTCAAATCCAAATTTTCAGAATTTGTGAATTATTTTGGGAACTTCAGATTTCTGTAAATAAAAATTTTCAAATTCAAAATTTTCCCACCCAAAAAAAGTCCAATAAAATCCACAGTATCTTTTACTCCTCTCGCTGGAAAATAATAAGCTAAAGAGTTTCCAACAAAGGATTAAAAAATGCGAAAATGTGTGCGGGGCTTAAAGGAGCGTGCGCCCAAAGAAAACGAAGCAAAAAAAGAAGCGACCGAAGAAAAAATAGTAGTAGAGAAGGGGATTATCGAGTTAGACGTGTAGGAGGAGCAACCAACAAAAAAAAAGAAGTAACAAAGAAGAAAAAATTGAAGAGATACACCGGAAATGATTTTTTTTGCTGTTTCTTTGAAGTTTTGCTTTAAATTTTTTTTCGGTGAAGGTTTTTTGTTGGTTGGAAAAAACGTGGGAAAGTTTGGAAGCTTAGGAAATTTTGGTGCTAAATTTTTGTTAAGCTTAGGTATAGGTTTAGACAAGACCTTAGGCTTAGAAAATACCTTAGGCATGAACAAGGCTTTAGGTTATGGCTTAGGGGTAGACAAGGCCTTAGGCTTAGACAAGGCCTTAGGCTTAGACGAGGTCTTAGGCTTAGGCTTAATTAGACAAAGCCTTAGCCTTAGGCTTAACCAAGACCTTAGGGTTAGGCTTGGGCATTATTTTATACTTACGACCTTAGGCTTAGGCTCAAGCTTAGACAAAGCCTTAGGCTTAGACAAGGCCTTAGGCTAAGGCTTAGACAATACTTTAGGCTTAGGCTTAACCAAAACCTTAGGCTTAGACAAGACCTTAGGCTTAGGCTCAAGCTTAGACAAGACCTTAGGCTTAGGCTTAGGCAAGGTCTTAGGCATACACAAGGCCTTAGGCTTAGAGAAGACCTTAGGCTAAGGCTTAGACAAGGCCTCAGGCTTAGACAATACTTTAAACTTAGAGAAGACCTTAGGCTAAGGCTTAGACGAATCCTCAGGATCAGGCTTAGACAATACTTTAGGCTTAGGCTTAACCAAGACCTTAGGCTTAGGCTCAAGCTTAGAAGACCTTAGGCTTGGACAAGGCCTTGGGATTAGACAAGGCCTTAGGCTTAGCCAAAGCACTAGGCTTAGCTAAAGCCTTAAGCTTAGGCTCAAGCCTTAAACTTAGGCTTCTCAGGCTCAGACTAGGCTCAGAAAAAGATTTTCAAATCCGAATTTTTTGCAAAAAATGCAACTTTTTTTGAAACTTTTCAAAAACTGCAAAAAGTTCCCAAAAAATGTATTATTTTCCCAGTACAAAGTCCGGCAGTTCTCAAATTTCTTTCAAAATAATTTTTTCGCCGTCACGAAATAAAATGAAATATTGTTTTCCGGAAACGATCAACGATTAACATATTTAAATAAATTGAAATTCGATTTTTCAAGAGAAAAAATGGAAAATTCCGGAAAAACAAGCGGGAAAAAAACGAGAGGAGAATGGCGGAATTTTTAATAAAAAATAATAAAAAAAAGTGTGTGGGCGCAGTGAGCAAAAAAAAGAGCACTCAATAGAGATATATATTTATATTCAAAAAAAAACTGAACACCAAAAGTTCTCTCGTTTTTTTCGTTATTATTATTAAATTTCATTCCCCCTGATATTTTTTATTAGTTTTTCTCGTTTTTTCAGCAGCAGAAGCAGAAGCAGAAAAGCGTGGGACACCCATGATAAAAATAAAAAAAATAATGAATAACAAGGTGTGAGGGGGGCAGGGAGGAGGCCGCAAAAAAAACGGAAATTTGTTTTTTTTTCGAGCAAATATGTATATTTTTTCGTGATAGCGCAGCAGGAAGTTCTACGAATTTTATTTTTGTGGTTTGGATACAAATATATCTACACGGTGAGTAATAATCTCACGCGAAATGAGAAAAAAATGTGGGAAAAAATCGGGCACAGATTTTACAGAGGTAGCAAAAAAACTACGTATGTCCTTTGGACACGTCGCATTTTTTTGGATCAAAATTGGATTCGGACCATTTTTTCCTCGGCAAGTAAAACGTGAACGCGTGGCCGAGTGGTTAAAACGCTCGTCTTTCAATTTTTGGGTCATGGGTTCGATTCCGCGTCGAGGCAAACTTTTTTGTTAATTTTTTTCAAAACGCAATTTTGTCATTTGAAAAAAAATTGACAAAAATGTTTGCTTCGAAGCGGGATCGAACCCATGACCTAAAAATTAGAAGACGAAATTAAATTAAAATTCACTCAAAAATTGCAAGTGCGCTCCAATGCAAATCTGGTGTTTTTGTGAAAAATTCAAATTTTTATTTTTTTTAATGGAAAATTTCGAAAATACAATTTTGTGCCACATTTCAAGGCGAAAAAATAGCGCCAAAATTTCAGATTCAAAATACAATTTCAGCTCAAAATTCTCAAAAATTGGGGGTTTTTAGCTCAAAATGATGAGAAAAAGCCCAAAATTCAAAACTTACCCAAAGCCAATGAAAAAGAGGATTTTAGAGTAGAACTTGGCCCTTTTGGATTTCAGGCTGTCACATGAAAAAAGCTCCAGATTTTTGGGCTTTTTAGGTCCAGAAATTTTCTCTGAGAGCTCTAGATTCTCATGAAAATTTCCAAACTTGAAGACAAAAATCTCCCCAGAACTTACCGAAACCTTCAAATAACTCTATAGATATTTCAGAAAACACTAACAAAACCTTATATACTCTTCTCAATTTCCGCTCCTCCTCCTCCTTTTTCTTTTCATTCATTCATTCCCTATTATGAACCAACCCGATACTTTTTCCTCTTATTAGTTCTTCTTACCACACACAATTATCCCCCAACGCCTCTTCGTTTCAATCAGTCTAATTGCACTTTTTTCTTATGTATATGTACATCCTACGTCATCACCTTTGAATTATTTATAGATTCATTCACATTCACATTGTTTGTTCTCAAGTATGTTCTAAGGCTAAGCCTAAAATTCGGGTGGTCCCTTTTCCCCCCAAAACTCACTCATTGTAATAACCAAACTCGTTGGCGAATCGCTAAACATATTCGGCGAAGTGAAGAGTCGAATTCTGAATCGATACTTGCTTCCCGATTTCAATGGTCCGTTGCAGATTCGATCAGTCGCAATGATATCCGAACACGTTTCATCGTCTCCAATTTCTTCGAAAATTGAGACATCATCTGATTGCTTGATTTTATCAATGGTTCGAAGTTTTGCCACGTATGATGGCCAGATGTCGAAGCGTTGCACTTGGAGCCAAGTCTGGAATTGTTTTTTTTTCAGATTATGATTAATTAATTAATTAATTATGCGTGCTTTTTATATCTTGGGATTCAACCTATATACAGTAACGCGGGAATACTGTAGGTACAGTACCCTTTGTCAAGTTAAATTTTAAAGGGACATAGATACACTCGCTCCGCTCGAGCCGCGTCCGCGGAATTTTGATCTACACTCGCGCCAAAGGCGCTCGGATTACTGTAAGTGAATAACTCCAGTATCCCGCAATATCTTGGGCCTTCAACCGATCTACAGTAACCCGGGAATACAGTAGGTACAGTATTCTTTGTCAAGTTAATTTTTAAAGGGAGATACACTCGCTCCGCTCGAGCAGCGTACGCGGAATTTCGATCTACACTCGCGCTAAACGCGCTCGGATTACTGTAAGTGACTAACTTCAGTCTCCCGGAATATCTTGGGTCTTGAACCGATCTACAGTAACCCGGGAATACTGTAGGTTGTCAAGTTAAGTTCAAAGGGAGATACACTCGCTCCGCTCGAGCCGCGTATGCGGAATTTCGATCTACACTCACGCTAAAGGCACTCGGGTTACTGTAAGTGACTAACTTCAGTCTCCCGGAATATATTGGGTCTTGAATCGATCTACAGTAACCCGGGAATACTGTAGGTACAATACCCTTTGTCAAGTTGACTTTTAAAGGGAGATACACTCGCTCCGCTCGAGCCGCGTTCGCGGAATTTTGATCTACACTTGTGCTAAAGGCTTCTTTTTTCAAAAAAAAAACTCACATAAGTTCCATTGTCAACTTGAAGCCATCGATTAACAGAATCATCATTCGAAATCTCACTAACAATAATCGCGTATTGCTTAATCTCACCATTTCGATTATCAAAAATCGAGGTGGGAAATTTGACAATCAGATGGTCACTCTTGATGCTTTCCTTCATCACAATCGGTGCAATTTGCGGTGTTGGCGGTGGCATTAAAGGCATCGACACAGTCGGTATAATCGGAGAGATTTCACCGAACCCAGCTTCAGTAACAGCTCGCACACTAAAGTTATAGACATTTCCCCCAAACAATTCATCGATGACGACTTGAATCACATGATCGGATCGATTTGAGGTGACACCAACATCAATCGATCTTGTCTCATCGGAATTCAGTTTGGTAACATTGACAACAAAATGTGTCAAAATACCATTGGGCAAATGCAGGCGGCAGCCAACTCAACATAACTGAATAGGAATTCAGCGCTTCCACTTTGACCTGCTGAACCGGTCCGGGTTTGTCCTGTCGTGTCGAGAACGATAGTTGTCGCATAGTTCTCGTTGCAGCTGGGCATTGTTGCTGTTGAGCTGCCGGTTCGTTATCCCCGCAGATGATTTGTGTGTTCACCGTGTATTTGTGGAAAGATCGCAAGCCATCGAGGTTCAGCAGAGGTGCGAAATTCTGGGTGAGTTGAATCCGCTTGTCATAGATACTTTTGCTATTCATATCTCGAACTATAATATGCAATTGGCAATTATTAGTCGGCGTGTCTTGCGCTGTTGAAAACGCCAATCTCAACGTCGCCGATGTTCTCGTCACACTCTCCAAGCTCACATTAACCGACGGACTCGACATTCGAATCGTCTCATTGTGTCGGGTCTCCGAGATGATGCCAGTTTTCGTAACAGTGTAGAGCTGCACTCGATAGCACGCACCTTTCACCAAATCACCAACAAATACCGGTTCAAGGTGTTTTGGATTCGTCTCGAATTTCTGCGATTTGCCAGCTTCATCATTGATTGGTGTTACTCTCATGTTCAACATCGATTTTGCGCCCACAACCTTATTCCAAATATCCTTGACACGTGTCATAAATACTTCCGATTTCGGCCATAGCAATTCAATTCCCCCGTTGGCTTCTTGCAGGGTTAAACCGAATGAATTGAAATCAAAGGCCGGGGATAGAACGATACTCTTCTGCAATTTTTGACTGCTGGATTCGTTGGCCAGTGAGGAGATCGAAAAATCGAAGCGTTCGCCAGGCGATAAACCAAAGTTATACCAACATCTGAAACAAACTTTTTATTAGAAACGTTTAAAAAATGGAAACGCGAAAAATATTTTTTTTTTGAAAAAAAATAAATACCGTAGTTCTTCCGTCGCGACGAGACCCTGTGTGTTTCAGCTGTTGCGCCTTTCAAAAACTACTGTATTTTTTTTTCGGATTTTCGATTTTTTGCATGACAAAAGGCAGAAATCAACCGGACTCACTGTGTTTTTTTCTGATAGAAAAATGCAATTTCGAGGAGACGCAGACACTCGCTGGTCTCGACACGCTGTGTGTCTGCCACACACTATTTCTCTCCCTTTTTCGGCGAGAGATTTGCCTGCACACGTTAAAGTCTGCGTCTCCCTCGAATTGCAAAAAAAAATACAGTGGACTAACCCTGTTTAAAGCAAGAAAAACTTTAAAAAACGATTTTCAGGTGTTTTATTGAGGAAAAATATATTTTTCGGCTGAAAAATACGAAAATTAGTTCTTATTCACTTTTCTCAAGTTGAATTCCTCGTTTTGATCAAAAATAGCCACCAAAACACACCAAAAAAGTTTTTTTGCTGTAAATCAAAGGCGCATCGATTTTTGAAAGATGTGTGTCTCGTCGCGACGAAAGAACTACGGTAAATATATAATTTTTTAATAAATATTTTTCGCGTTTCCATTTTTTCCCTTTCATAAAAATTCGAGGATAACTCACATTCTGTGCCCAGATTTTGTCTGCTCAATATTCGCATCATTAACAATTCTCTCCAATTCATCACCGGCTACCGTAATCCGACATTTATCGATTTTCGATGTCGTCGGCAACTCGGCCAACATCTTATATTTGCCCCGCTTCAAATCAGGTCTCACACGGAAATCGATTGGTGGCAACGGGCGGAGTTGGAACTTGGTGATTAGTTGATCGGAGATTTGCGAGCCTTTTTGGACGATTGCGTTGATTTGATAGGCTTCGCCTTGTTGGAGAGCGTCGCAGATTGAGATCGAGGTTTCGGTGGAGGGGATTGTCATCTGGAAATTGGAATTGAAATTGGAACTGAAGATTTGAAAAATCCGAAGATGTGAGAGTTTGAAACAGCTCAAATTCAACTTCAAAAAACTTCCAAACTGGAACAGATTCTAAAAAAAAAATAATAATCTATAACATGAGCAATTAAAAGTTCCTTGTTTCAAAACTCCCCAGAAAAACCTTATGACCCCTTTCCAATTCCTCCTAAAATGAGCAATAACTTTTCAAAAAATTTCGAGAACATGTAAATTATATTTCAAAAAATCTAACATGAGCAATGCTTCTGAAAATAATGGCTCCAGAAGGGTTGAGCCAAGAAATCACGAGTTCTTGCACATTTTTCAAAGTTCAAGTCTTCAAAAATCAATTATTCAACTTAACATGAGCAATATTTTTTTTTATTTCAAAATGTTCCAGAATTTCCCAAAAAAAAATCTTCTCAACCCCTTCTAAATCCATCCTAACATGAGAAACGTTTCTGAAAATAACTAGAGTTCATGAAAATTTTCAAAATGTTCCAAAACTTTCTCAACCCCTTCCAAATCCCTCCTAAAATGAGCAATCTCCTCTCAAAACCTGCCCTGCCTGCCTTCCTTATCAACAACAAAAAATGTCATTGTGTTGGCACCTATCTCTCGTGAGCAAACAATAAATCAGTGGTGCGACAAAAATAGCCCCCCAACTCACATTTGTGGAATTTCTAATCTCCGCGTTTTGTTTCGCATATTGTAGCGCCAAAAAATCAGCACCGCTAAACTCATCAAATTCCCAAACAACTTCCACACAATTCCCGCTGTTCTGATTGATTTTTAGTGATTTGAGCGGAGAAGGTTCTGGAAAAAAAAACAAGATTAAAAAATATATTAGAGAAGATTTGAGAACATCTTACTGGTTGTGATAGTCGTAATCCACGGCCGACTACTCATTCCATCTTTATGTGCCGTAACTCTCACCGAATAATCGAAACCCGCATTCAAATTGCCCAAATAGAACTCCAAATTCTTCTGATCCGCAATATCCAGGATCTGTAGAATGGGGAATTTCTTATCCGGATTGATTTGTCGATATTCGATCGAAAAAGAATCTTGAAGATTCGTCGAATTCTTGACAGTTCGCATTGTGATGTTGTGCTCGGCGATTTGAATATCCGCGCCAGAATCACGGAAATCAGGAGCCTTCGGGTCCATCGTCACCGATTCCTCCTTGATTAGACTTGTTGAGCCGCTTTTCTGACCGTAGATTGAGATGGAATATCGATGACCGGGCCGGAGACCGTGCATTCGGATTGAGTAGGGCGATTCATCTGATGTGACGAAGGTTTTGTTGGAATCGCGGATCTCGTCGGATCTGGAAGAATTGAGAAAAAGTTGTGGGAGGAATTGAAAAAAATTTGAAAAAAAGGAGGTTTTGGAAAAAAGGCCTACCAGGTTTTGAAAATTGAAAATTGCCAGTTTTGAAAAATGTTTCATTCGAAAATGAAAAAATGAAAGAAATTTTGCATTTCACGTAAAATTTTTACGTTTTTTTTTAAATTCAGGAATTTATTTTTTTTTCAAAATCCGGACGAGTTTGAATCGAGTTTGAAACGAATAATAGACGTGGCAAAGTTTTGAAAAGCGCGCGCTTTTTAATTTTTCGAAAAAAACTTGCTTTGGCCGAAATCCCGACATTTCTCGGCCACCAAAATAGTTCGGCCACATTTTTCATTTTTTGTGAAGTAAGTGCACACTTCGTTCCAACCCTGTGTTGGAGCGAACAAATAGAGAAAACGCGACGCAGACACAAAAAACCCCGAACATTTTTTAAAAATGAGAATTCATGGAACATCGCTTCAGGACCCAACAGTTGGCTGGTTGCCAGCAATAATTAAATTTCGCGGGTTTTTCAGTTTCGCGGTTTTTTCTTTCGCACTCTACACACTCTCTCTGTCTCTATTTGTTCGCCCTGAAACGAAGTGTGCATTTTTAGTTTGATTCATCAATATTTGAACATTTTTAAAGTGCCCAGAAAAACTCACACATTCTCCGAAACATCCTGCAACTTTGCCACAAAACTCTTATAAAGTGGATGGCGTTTGGGAAGAGTTATCAAAATCTGCGACCACGGCGATAATCCATCCTTTTTGATTGTGAAAATCTCCTCTTCTTGAGCCGCGCAAAAATTAATTGAAATTAAAGTTAGTAGAACTATCCAGCGTATCATTTCATGTTATTCTTCTGGGGGATTCTGAAAACTGTAATTTATAAAAAAATGATGAATACCTTGTTCCGGTCAGCGGAAAAAGTGTGATAAAAGATGGGGGGAAAACGAAGAAAAAAATCGGGGTCAGAATAATCGAAAGTTTTCTGTGTTTTTTTTGCGATCCATCTATTATCATTCAAATTGTTTCAAATCATTGGGCGTAATCATGAAGAAAAATGTTATGGACAAAATTCTAACAAAATTCTATCGTAAGAATGGAATAATATTTTATGATGGGAAAATAGTGAAAAACAAAATAGTAAAATGGCGAAAATCAAGAGAGATCAGATAAGGAAAGGAATGTAACTGTTTTGAAGAAAAAATTGGTTTGAAAGGTCGAAAATGTTATTGTTGGGGAAATTGAAAAGACATTTTTGAATCATCGGAGAATCAGAAGAATAGAATTTTCTTTAAGGAAAAAATTTAGATTCATCGCTTGATGCCAAAAATTTAGCCTAATTCAAATAAGGCCTAATGCTAAGGTCTTTAAGCTAAATTTATTCAAACCTAAATTTATTTGAAGCCTTACTTGAGGCCTAATTTTGAAGCCTGAAAATAAAGCTTAATTTTGTCTGAATCTAAATAGGCTTAGGTTCAGTTTTCAGGCCGGGATGATTGGGGTTAGGCTTAACCTGGACTCAATTAGGCTAACAAGCCTTGCTTGTAAGCCTTGGTTAGGCTAAGGCTAGGCTTAGGCTTAGCTTGAACTCAGTTAGGCTAGATTTAGGCTTGGCTGAGGTTTAGCTTGGGCTCAGTTTTAGGCTTAGGCTTCACCTGGGCTCAATAAGGCTTAGGCTTAGATTGAGCTTAGATTGGCTTAGGCTTAGCCTGGACTCAGTTAGGCTTAGGCGACGCTTTGGTTCAAAAAAGGCTAATATTGTTAAAGTGCATTGCTCATATTAAACTTCACAATCTTCTGAAGAAAGTGAGAAAAATATTCTGAATAAATATTCAGAAAAATAAACTAATGTTCAAACTGAAGTGGAAAAAATTCAGAAATTCTAAAAGAAAATCGAACCAAAAAATTTTGATACAAATTCAAATTCAGAAAAAAATTGGCACAAAAATTATTTTTTGAACTATAAGGTTTTAGATACGAAGCTTTAAAGCCTTAAGTTCTTAGGTTTTTAGTCTTACAATTAGGGCCTTAGATCTTCAGGACCTTGGGTCAAAACTCCAAATTTTCAACAAAAAATCGGACAACTAATGTTCAGCTTCTAAACCACAAGAAATCCCAGATGTTCCCGATTTTCAAAAAACCACAAAAATCCCAAGCAATTTCCAGACGTGTCACTAAACGACCACTTGAAAACGGAAAAAAACTAAAATAGTTCCAGATTTCCGCCACAAACTAACTATACAAACAATTAACACATAACACCTCAATTTTCGCAGATCTGTGTGAGAAGATCTAATCTTCTTCTTCTGCCAGTTTATCTAACCAACAATCTACTTAAAAAGTAACAAAAAAAAAAGACAGTGTGGATAAATATAAATATAAACTAGTCTTCTTTATACCAAAATGCCACCACAATTATTCATAGAAGAAAAAGAAAAACGAAGAATAAGGTAGGAGAAAAAATGGTGAAAGTCAAGGACAAATTGGAGAGACGCAGAGAAAAAAGGGGATAGTATATAGTCAGTCAAGTGGGAGGTAGAGGGAAGAAGACAAGAATAATTAGGAAGGAAATTTTTTTGGAGGATCGTGGATCGAGGGTGTCAGGAAAATATGAATATTTTAGGGAGGGAGGGGGGGGGGTTCAAGGTCGGTCAGGAGCTCAAAAATTTTGAGGTGCCTTCGAAAAATACGTTTCGAAAATTTGTGAAAAATATTTTTCAAAATTTTTTTCGATAGAACTATTTGTGTTTCAGTCTAAAAAATGTTTTTCAAAAAAAGTTCCCAGAAAAAACGAAAATAAAATGTTAAAAATTATTTTTTAACATTTAAAAATCAATTCACGAAAAGTCAAAAAATGTCGAAAAAACATTGTAGGTCAAAATTAATTTTTCGAGTTTTTTTCAGTCAAAAATGATGACAAATCGAGATTTTTGAAGCTTCTGGAGTGATTTCTGATGAAAATTGACATTTAGAAGTTTTTGCTGATTTTTCGTGAAAAAAAAGAAAAAATTTTAAATTTTGATGAATTTCGAAAAAACTAATAAAGTGAGGTAAAATAGGGTTCTAGAACCTTATTTTCATCAAAAATCACTCCAGAAGCTTGAAAAATATTAATTTGTCATCATTTTGGCTGAAAAACTAACTTTAACCCACAAAATCAAAAAAATATAACCTTCAAAAAATACGTTTCAAAAATTTGTGAAAATCATTTTTGCAAGTTTAAAAATGTTTGATTTCTTAAAAAGTTATCAAAAACACAGATTTTTCTCTAATAAAGTTTCACAATATATTTTCACTCAACAAAAAAATTCCCCCAAAAAGATTAACCAGAAAATGGAGACCTTCCTTCAAAAAATACGTTTCAAAAATTTGTGAAAATCAGTTTTCAAAATTTTTTTTGATGTTTCCCATCAAAAAATTCACAATAACTTTTCCCTCAACAAAAAAAAACATTCCCCAAAAAGATTAATAAGAAAATGGCGACCTCCTGCTTGGGCTGTCAACTCAGAAAAAAAGAGGTCACATGGAATTAACAGCTTGACTTTTCAAGGTAAAACCTAGTTATGGTTATGGGAAACGAAATTTGTTTTGGCCAGCAAAAAAATAGCCAAGAATAAATAAAATATGAGCTTTACACACCAACAAAAAAGTTTGTTTATAGGATTCTGGCGTTTGGAGAAAAATTGGCAGATGTTCAGGGGAAGATCCAGTTTCAACAGATTATTTAGACAAACTATCTAATTAAGAACTGAGAATCAAAATTTACATTTGAAAAGAAGTTGGTCACAAAAATAAAAAAAATAATATACACACAAAATGCCTGCCTTTCTATTCTCTATTTACCACCAAAAACATTTGGTTGAATAAATAAACACACGACATTTCTGACAACCTGTTTTTTTTTCTCCAACCGTCTAGATACACTTGACTTTCTTCTTCTTTTCTACCTTGTTCATTTTTGGACACTTGCCAATATCAATTAGGTATTCATTATTTGAGATCATCATCGAAATGCGAAATGCAATTGAAAATTATTGGAAGAACCGGATGTTTCTTCGAATTTTCAAGAAATTTTGGAAAAGTAGCAAGTGCGCTCTATCGAAATAAATATTTAGAATTTTTTTTTTTTTGAAAAATTGTTTCAGAATTTCAAGAATTTTCAGAAAATCTAGCTAAAATTTTGAATAGTTCTGAAACTTATGGATTTTGAGACTTTTGAAAACGGAAAATAAAAAAAACAATTGAAATTCTGAAAATCCAGAAAATTCTAGAAAACCCTGACATTTCTTATACCTTTGAACTTCAGATTGAATTCAGAAGTTTTGAAGATAAAATTTTCGAAAAAAAAACGTTTCAGAAAATCTAGAAAAACATTTGGAAAAGCAGAAAATATTCGGAAAATTTTAAATTTTTTTAGAAAAAAGTTTCAAAATTTTGAAATAAATCAGCGATCGAAATTCTGAAAATCCGGAAAATCTACAGAAACCTAATTAATTTGGTTCTAGAACTTTAGTAGATCTTCAGTTTGAGCTGTGAATTTCAGATTTAATTCAGAACTCTAGTTTGAATTTCAGAACTCTAGTTTGAGCTTTAGTTTGAGCACTAAAATAAAATACTTGTAAAAATCACAAAAAAATTCAGAAATTCCGAAATCAAAAGTCCAAAAAAACCCAGAGAATCTCAAACGAGGAAATAAAATCTCACAAAAACCTCGAGATCTATCAAAACCACTCAAAACCCCAGAAAAAATCCACACACACACATAAAATCAAAAAAGGTTGTTTCGAATCTATAGGAGGACACTGTCCGTTCTTTTCGTGTGTCGCAGATTCTTCTTCAAGTGAGAGCTCAAATAAAAAGGACCGATATTGATGGAAATAGTATGGAGGGTAGAAGAGACGTGAGAGATACACAGCATTTCACAAATAAACAATGCGAGGGAAGAAGAAGGAAAGAAAAAGAAGAAACTGTACAAAAGCGGGTTGGGAGGAACAAAAATGACCTATTATTATTATTATTGTTCTTACATATTATGGCGGAACAGAACAGATTTGGAACTATTTGCCTTGAGCTTAAGTTAGCCGAAATTAGATTTTGAAACACTTACAGGGACTATAGGAAACTAGAAAAAATTAGTTTAATTTAAATTGTACAAGATACAAAACGGGTATGAATAAAATAGTGAAGAACTTAAAAACTTTGAAAAAAAAGCTGTGAAACACACCGAAAAGTTGAATAATCGATAAATAAAATAAAAACAAACTTTCCGCTAAACAAAGGGCAAAGTGCGGAGTGTCGTAGTATTTTTGTTTTTATTTATTTTAATTTTGTTGAAAGTAAATTTTAAAAAACCAAAAACAGAATATTCACGATGTGACTACAAAACCCGTCACTCTATGATCTATTTTTTCAAATGAGGAAATTCAAAAAAAATTGACAAAAAAGTGTGACCCGAAGCGGGATCGAACCCATGACCTAAAAATTGAAAGGCGTGCGTGTTAACCACTCGGCTACGCGCTCACGTTTTTCTTGCCTGCAAATGTTTGAGATATGAAAGGAGGAAAATGGTGAATTTTTGAAAATCGAGTTCGAGTTCGGAAAAATGAACTTTTGAACTTTGAAAATATACGAATTTCCTGGAAGTGTTGAATTTCAAGGGTGTTTTTGGAAACTAAAATTTTCAAAAAAAGCCATGTTTTCAAATGCCGCAATCAAATTACACATCACATCATAAACGTTTTTCACCTCATCAACCAATCATCTCTATATTTGGATAGTTTTTTCACACAAAAAATTCGTCAAGTGGTCATCAACGCATCATTAAACCGGAAAACGCGCCACAAATATATATATATTGACTTTGGTCACCTGAAACTTTTTCGAAAAAGTTTCATCCGGCTCGGTTTTTTTTGTTTGCTCATCTAGGAAAAAAATCTCTATTGTTTGGAGGCAATTGTTTATTTACTCGATTAGAAATCGCTAATTACCATCTCTCGTGAAATTCGTGAAACAATAAACAAAAAAGTGTGTAAAGTTACGGCTCTCACGATTTTAATTAATTACTATTCGAGGGACAAAAAAGCGGAGGAAGAGTGAGTAGAGTGACCTGTAATTAGTGCCGATGTGACCTTTACACAGAGAGACTCAAAGATTCCAAATTTTTTGGATTAATCGCATGTGCTCTTCAGTTGTTTGAGTTTGTCGTGTGATCTTTTGAATTTTCGATTGTCGATCTTTGCGAAGTTTGGTGATTCGGATGATGAGAAGAACTGGGACTAGCAACGCGCCGTAGGGAAGGGTCTGGAAATGGGGATTGGGAGCTTTGGGGGTCTTGAAGGGGGAGGGGCAGTTTTAGAACAGATCAGTATTTTCCGAACTAGAAATAATTAATTCAGAAGTTCAATGATCTGGGAAAAATTTGCCACAGAGAGAAAACGAGAGAGTATAAATTAGCGTGTGCGTGCAGAAGAGACGCGAGACGAAAAAGGGATATTTTGAACAAAAAATATTTTTTTGCGGTTATTATAGTAACGTCGAACAATTGTTAAATAGATAAAATACAAATTTTGAAAATTTTTGGAAATGAACTAGAATGTTTGAATTATGGAGTGATTCAAGTCGAAAAAAATAATTTAAAAAAATGTTTTAAATTTTTTTTTAAAATCATTCTTTTTTGACTTGAATCACCCCATAAAATAAGATACAAATTGGAAAATTTTTAAAAGTGAACTAGAATTTTTTAAATTAGAATCGGTAAAATTAGCTAGATTAGAAGATCCAAGATTTATGGTAACTTGAAATTTTCCCTTCAAACTCACATAGAACAACGAAAGAACAATCGTATAATTATGTTTCTCAAATCCATTCCGATTTAGCCTAACCAACAAAATCCCGAAAGAATATACGAAATGCGCGAAGAATTCGGAGAGCGTCAAAACACAGATAATCCTTGTTGCATCAATTGTCTCCTTCACCTCAAATCGACACAGCAAATCAAACCGATTCTGATATTCGAATGCTGAATTGTAGCGGAGAATTGCGAGTGTTGTGATGAGATTGAAAAGGGTCAGAAATCCGAAGATCGATAACATTAGGTTCGCTCTCTCCCGACTTTTGGCTGGGTAATATCCGCAACTGAAACGTACATCATCCTCGGTTTCATGCCAGGTTACAAATGAGTAGGAGGAGAGGCTAAGAGCTGCCTGAAAGGAGAAATGAATTCTATATGAAGCCGGGGATTCACATACCACAATCAAACCAATGATTAACCCTGGAAGCTTCTTGGGGATTCTCGAATAATTCGGGAGAAAGGTTGCGCAAGCTCTCTCAATCATCAAACCAGTTTGCACAAAAACCATGCCGCTGATCGAAGTCATCAGAATAAATGAGTAGGGTGAACAATCACTTGGAGAATACATGAGCTCACAGGGTTTGTTGATTTTGAAAATTGCGCGGTAGATGAAGGAAGTCTAGAAAAATTCTTAAAAATTTTATTGGGATTTCCTTTACTTACAGAAACTTGTAGCCATGAAAACTGATGACCCAATGCGTATAAAATATTAGAAATCAATAAAATTTTCGTAGAGCTATGAAAAATTGATTTGTGAATTATATGCTTCATCGCATAGAACGAGACAATAAATGTGAAGACGCAAGAAATTGCCGCAAATATACAGGACGCTTGAAATATCGGACTAGAAAGTTGATTTATTCGATCCAAATTGGCGCATTGGGAGTCGCTTGAACTTGACATTTCACAGCAGAACAATGAGAAAAAATGGATAGATATAAGAATTTGAGGCGACCGGAAAACGATTTCATCTGCAATTTAATTGAAATGTGTAAAGTATGTTGCACTTTTTATCAAACAATAATAATAGGAAAACAATTTTTGAGCTTACAATTAGGTCAAAGTTGAATCTGATGAAAAACAGCAACAAACAAATTTTTGAAAGAGTGCGAGACATGCAATTTTTATCAATGGGGCGCACTTCCATTTTTACTTTTATTTTTTTTGTTTTTCGGAAAATTTTCAGAGAAATTCTTGGTGTTCCCTACACTTTCAACGTACCCATTTCTAAAATTTGGGGGGGGGGAGGGGGGGTTCATAAAAAGTCTCCAGAGGGGCTTGAGATTTGATATATGAGGGACCAGATGGTGTTGACACTTTTTGTGTTTTTGATATTTTTGAAATGTAATAATTTTTAGAACTTCAATTTGAATTTAGCTACATACAATTAGTAGTAGGACAAGTTTCCAGATGAATTTTTTCCCTGAAAATCTTGTAAAAATTTGAACGCGTTTGGTCAAAGTTAAATCAGATAAGGGCCTTGATGATATATTTATTATAGGATAGATCTTTATCAAAACAAAAACGTTTCTTTTTCTTTTTTCATATATCTTTATATATATTTTTTTCAACTATTGATTCTTCTTCTAGAAAAAATGCGAAACATCATTGGTTATACACGTGGAATGGTGCTTTGCAAAAAAATGGAAAATCTGTTCAGATATTCTGATAGCTCTACAAAATCGATTATTCTGGAGAGCATTGTTTTTGATGTGAACACGGAAGAAGAGATGTTGGGAGTGGTGGAAGTGTTTACAACAAGTGATCGATTTCCATCAATGGTTGAGGCTTGTAAAAAACAAATCGAGAAGGATTTGAAATTCAAAGGATTCAGTCAATTTGGAAACACGGTGTATGCTGAACTTTTGGACTTGATCAGATATAGAAGAGGTGATCGAGAGAATTCGGAAGCTTTTGAGTTTATTGAGTGGTATATGAGATGTTTGGAGAAGAATGGAATTGAGAAATTGGAAGAAGGGAGGAAACTTCGAAATGATATTGAGAAGTGAGTTCTGAAATTTCATTAATTTTCCTAGAGACCTTGGTAATTTACAGAATCAAGACTCAGCGAGAAAGTCGGATCGTGAATATGAGAAATCACATTCGAGAGGTTGAAACAAAATTTTCAGATTTTAAAATTGAGATGGAAAATTTGAAGAAAGAAAATGCCCGACTCACAAACCAAATACTCTCTCAAAAATACCGAAAATTTTTGGACAAAGACTATGACAATATAATCGATTCACTATGCGCAAACCTCAATGAGTAAGTTTTTTTCTTCGCTAATCTAACATAACTTAAAATATTTTCAGACTTTGCCATCGCTATCCCGAATCTCCAGAATATTCAGCTGCCAGAAACTATGTTATGGATTTCAATGAAACCCTTGAAGATCTAGTGCGAAGTGTTGGAGAAGAGTTGGAGAAAATTGAGAGGAACCCGTGGGCTGAAGTGGTTGAGTTGGAACTCGATGAATTTCCAAATGACGCGTTCTTGAATGATTATACCAATTGGGTTAGGGATAATGGACTTCCGGATTATTTCCACCAATAATATCACCAAAAAAGAAAAACATTAAAAAATATATTCACGCAAAACCAAAAAAAATACAAAAATACAAAAACTCAAAAAAATTGAAGCATTATCTAAGCGAAGCCAGCCCGGAGCATATCAAAATTAAGCCAAATTATATTTGAAGCACAAGCCAAGCAATATTGACACCAAGCCGAAACCCAGCCACAGCACACCTTATTGTTAAGCAAAATTTGTTATTGTAATAATTTATTTTTGTTGTTAAACTGTATATAAGCCTTGTACATAAGCATTTTTCATGAAAACTTAAGAATGGATATAAATAAATTGTAAATAAAGCGATAAATTGTTTTTTTATCTATTCCTACAGTATGTATGTATACTGAAATCGCTTCGAGACCCAAACCCTTTGAAGAATGTGTTCGCCTTTAATTTTTTCAGAATGAGATTTTCAGCCTCTAACAAGGCCTTCCCTTAAGGGAAGCTTCCCTTGATGAATTGTTTTTGTTTTATATGCATATCAAACATGTCAAAAATTTGCGGGTAAGAAAACTAGCAGCGCGTAGCCTAGTGGTTAACACGCCAGTCTTTCAATTTTTAGGTCATGGGTTCGATCCCGCTTCGAGGCAAACTTTTTTGAAACGATGACCAGTAATCGCGAAAAAACACCTCACACCTTCTCTCTTTCTATTCTCGTTCAAAAAACTATATCACAAAAAAAACCGGAAAAATCCTGCGTACTTATCATCACAAATCATCCGCCGCAAAAATGTCCCCCACACAATACCTTTTCAAGAAAGATGAAACAAAAAGCCCCAACCAAACTTTCGCTTCCTATATCTTGTCTCTCGAGAGAAGAGACAAAAGGTATTAGCCGATTTCTTGGGGGACGATTACAGGTTTCTCTCAAATATGAGATGAAGCAGCAGGTTTTATCAATTCAATTCTGATCCCACCTCTTCATTCCCGATTGTTGATTTATTTTTTAACATAATATTGTATATCGCTCGCGTTTACACACGGTTACACGGTTAGCCATGATTTCTAGCTTAGCCAAATGTGTTGTTCTCGTTTCCTCGATAATTGCTGTTGGTCAAGCGTGTATTGCCACAACCACAACAACCCCAGGTAAGCAAAGTTTTTGAAAATTGTTACTATTTATATTTGAATCTGTAATTTTCAGTCTGCTGTAGTGTTCTTTCCACATCTACATTGACTCGTGTGCCTCCAGTAGGAATTACGTCAGAACAATGTTCAGTTTTGCGACGAATCTCGAGCGTCTGTCCAACCACCGGAACTGTACTCTGCGACGCCGCTGCTGATACTAATGTATGATATATATATTTCTCGGAAAAATTTAAATTCAGTATTCTACTTTCAGCCCAGCAACGTTATCATTCAATTAATCGGAACTGCTGGTACATCCGTCAAAGAAGTCAGTGTAGCCGGTGACAGCGCCGCTACCACTTTGCAATGCGTAAATGGATTATGGTATGTGCCCGGCACATCGACCCAGGTGAAATCAGTCACGTGCTCACAAACTGGATCGACAGGAACTGATGAGGGAAATTTCCCATAGAAGAACAATGCAAAATTTAATAATTTAATAAAAATAATAATGATATCAGGATATGTTATACTTATAAATTTGTTTCCCACCTCTTCTTGTTACCAGTTTATCAATCGAAAACAATAGTAATCCTACCCGCCCCTTAACTTACTTTTTTTTTTGAAAAAACTTTTTCATTCCTCATTAGTATCTACCTCAATCGCGATGTCTTTCATCTTCTACCTCACTATTCTCTCTCTGGCGGTTTTCGAAAATGTTGAGAGTTGTGTGGCGACCGCTGCACCAACCACAACTCACGCCACAGCGACTACAACTACTACCACAGTTGGTGAGTTTCTGTGTCGATAGAAAATATGTAGAACACAATTTTTTGAAAATCTTGATTTTGAAAAAAAAAAATGAGAACGTGTCAGGGACCACGGCTTCCACCACCACAACTACTACAACTACCACAGTTGGTGAGTGCGCCAAACTTTCGAATTTCTGAAAAAAAACCCTACTCAACAAAACTTTTTGTGAAAAATTTTAACTCTAGATAGGAAAGAATGTTCGCTCTATCGCACACATATTTTATTTGTGTGTACTTCTCTCGGACTTCACATCCGAAAATTTAGAGCAAAAACTCAAACAGTTTTTCTAACCACAGAAATGTGAAAAAAGCAGAATTTTTGGATGGCGAACAATTATGTGACTCTCCTGAGGTCGAATTCAGTACTTGAAGGATCCTATTCAATTTGCCACGTCATAACTTACATTTTCCGACAGCCAAACTTACAGAAAAATTCAAGAATTTTTTACAATTTTCAGCCTGTTGCCCAGTTCTCACAACTTCCTCTCTCCCTAGAGTTGCCCCATCTGGAACTGGTCATGAGCAATGTTCAATCTTGAAGCGAATGTCCACGAAATGCCCAACAACCGGGCTTGTATTATGCGATGCTGCGCAGGAGACTAATGTGGGTGCAAGTTGCTAGATGTTCTAGGTTCGAGATCATAGATCAATCAATTTCCAGCCAACCAGCATTCTCATCCAATTCTTCAACTCATCCGGCACCGTCGTTCGCTCAGTTTCCACTGAAGGCGACCACGTCACAGCTACCGTTATGTGTATCAATGGAGTTTGGAACGTTGCGACAACATCAGGCGGAACCACTTACACCCCAATCTCTTCGGTGTCTTGTTCGCAGAGTGGATCAACTGGAACAGATTTGGGGAACGTTATAAGTGATGGTTATAGTAAAATTGATAAGTATGGGGGTGGTGGAAAAGGATGGTGATGATTTCAATTTCATTTTGGTTTTTCAACAGTTAAGTATAATAATTTTAAAATAAATTAATAAATTTTTCAATGAGTTTCCCCGTTGAAGAGGACGCAAAGATTCTTGGAAGCCTCCGAGTTTTCAAAAACTTTTCGCGAAATGTGCTTGACAAAAATAATAATAACCATGGATTTGACAAGGCAAACAGATCGGCAGATAGAGTTAGCAGAACTATAACAATATTACGAGCATCGGAAGAAAGTGAGAGAGCTAGAAGGCATTGAAAGATTGTCATCGCGATGATGACAAGGGTGAAGATGCAGGAATAGATGAGGAGATTTTTTTGAACTTTGCTAGCCAGGTTGGGTTGCGCTTCGAAGAGCTGGAAATTTATTTTTATTTTTTTAAAATTTAATTTAATTAAAAAAAAATTCAAGCCCACCTGCATTTTCCGATTTTTCGAATGTACATAGATCGCAAGAATGTTGCAAATTAGACAAGCGACACAAAATGAGATGTAAATTGCACAGGAAACATATGAGTTGAAACTTTGATCTTCACGGTTTTTAAGACTTGGAACAACTGCCCCATGCAGTGGAAAATAATAGGCCTCTTGGTGGATTCTGGAGAAGGTTGGGATGAGGCACATCAGTGCGCTTAGCAGGATTAACAGGTGGGTTGAGCGAGGATTCCACAGCTGGAAAATTTGGATTTGAATTTTCAAGAGGGGTGTGTCTCTAGACTTGACATGTAAGCTCTCAAGGCGCGGATCCTTGCCACAATGATTGTCAAAATGCGGGACCTAGGGAATTAGGTTCTTCAGGCGCGGCTACTTGACAAATGAGACTTCAAGACGCTGATCCTTGACAATTTAAATTTCTAGACACGTCTATATAGACGCGTCTACTTGATAACTAAGGTCTTGTAGGCGCGGCTTCTTGACATATAAGCCCCCAAGGCGCCGTACCTAGCCTCAGTGATTCTCAAGGCGCGGAACCTTGCCACATTGCTTTCCTAGATGCGGGACCTAGGCAATTAGGTTCTTCAGGCGCTGATCCTTGATAATTTAATCTTCAAGGCGCGGCTACTTGAGAACTAGGGTCTCTAGACGCTGATCCTTGACAAAAAAGGTCTCAAGGCGTTGCTCTTTGTCAGAGTGAATTTTATAAGGCGTGGCTACTTGAGAACTAGGCCTTCTAGGCGAGGCTACTTGAGACCTAGGGTCTCTAGGCGCTGATCCTTGACAATTTAATTTTCAAGTCGCGGCAACTTAACAAATGCGATTTCTAGGCGTTGCTACTTGTCAGAGTGGATCTCTTGATAGGTCTACTAGACAATCAGATTCACTAGACGCAGTTACTTGGGAACTAGGATTTCTAGGCGCTGATCCTTGTCATAAAACCCCTCAAGGAGTGGCTTCCGAAAAACAATCCCGTGTAGTTCACTCGGACAACCGCCAAACTTCAAAATTCAAATTTCTCACCTTGGCATGCGACAGCGGTGTCGCAATCGCCGAAAGTCGATTCAACGACAACAAAAACTGCAAACACAATTCGAAAAGTGTCGAATATTGTGAGATCATAAATCCGAGTTTGGCCAAAATCTGGAAGGATAACGCGCCCTGCCAGCCAGCAATCGGAAATCGAAAAGCGATGAGAGATGTGAGAACTTGAATGAAATCAGCGGGAGCTGCAAAATTTCAGGAATTTTTCAGCCAAAGTTTTTTTAAAAGTTACCTCGAAAAATGAACAATCGATGAAAAGCCGAATTGAACTCTTGATCTCCACTCAAAACAATATAGAAGAATTCGAGGAAATAAAGTGATAGACTCGGAATAATGTAGATTAATTGGCAGGCAACTATGTAATAGTAATAGAGCATATCTGAAAATAAATCTGAAAATCTAGAATGTGCACGTATTCGAAATTGGAGCAGCAAAGGAAATGAGTCAAAATCTCAAATTTCTTTTTTAATTAAATTCAATTGGGTTGTAAATTAACAAAATCCCAAAAGATTCATGTGAAAATTACGTGTCAGCCAAAAAAAGTAATAAAAATCATCCAAGCTTATCATAAATTCTCACGATTCGTAAAAAAACGAACTTTACTTTTTTTTAGTATACATTTTTATTTTTATGTATAAGGAACAAAAAGAGACAAAATGTGATTTTAGGGCTAACCAAAGAAAAAAGCCCATAAAAAGGGATGAGATGAGATCAAATTGGTTTCACGTCGTCAAATTGTTTTCGCGCTTTTTTCAGCTCTTCGGACATTGAGAGGAGATCCTGGAAAAGAAAATCGAGATTTTTTTTTTTTGTAATAAAATATAAACAAAACACATATGTTCTTGAGGGAAAAGTTATGACATTTTGTGATTTTTGGTCAGAAAAATTTAAAATTTAGAGTAAATTTTTTCATCAAACATTTTCTGCGAAAAAATATGTAGAAGGAATCAAAACAAAATTCCAAAAATTTTCATTAAAAAATCTCTTGAAACGTATTTTTCTCAACAGTTCTGGGCCCGAATTTCCGGATTTTCAAGGAAAAATCAATTTTCCGGAAAATGTGCTCGGAAAATCCGGAAAATGATCTTTAGCAGTAATATTTTCAAAATTCCCTAAAAATTTGGGAAATTTTCTCAGTTTATGATAGAAAAAATGAAACTTTTGAATTTTTTTTTCAGAATTTTTCAAATTCTACTATTTTTGAACGTAAAAAACGTCTCAAATAGTCAATAAATCATTTGTGAATAAAAGAATTGTATATAAAAATAAGTTTCAGTGCAACTTAGGGCGGAAAATCAAAATTTCAGACATTCTCCGAATTTTCCGGTTCAAAAAATCCGGAAATTTTCCGACTTTCCGTTTTCTGGGTTCTGATTTTCCGGCACAGGTCTGATTTGTGTCTTTGGTTTGAAAAATTTAAATTCCAAAAATTTTAAACTAATCAAAACAAAATTCCAAAAATTTTCAATAAAAAATCTCTTGAAACGTATTTTTCTCACCTTAACCCGCGCAAATTTCTTAACATCTCGCCGAATCAAATAATGAATATCTTCCAGCGCCAATTTATCCGGTTTTCCGACTTTCATTGCCAGTTCGCAGAGTTCTTTGATATAGTTCAGCGTGATTGCTTCGAGGACTTCTAGAGTTTTGTCATAGGGAACTTTGTCGTCGCCGAAGCCATACATCATGTTTCGAAGTTCGCGTCGGAGAAGATGTTTTTTGTCTTCGGGACTTGTCTGGAGAAAAATGGATTTGGAACTTTGGGTTTTTCAAAGGGGTTTTTAATTGTTTTTTGATATTTATGTAGTCTAAATTAATTTTTTTCTCAAAAATCTAGGCCACCAAATTCAAATATTCAAATTTCTTGGCCACCGAAACCTAATTTTTGGTTTTCTAGGCCACCAGGCGGAAATCTAGGTCGTCAGATTCAAATTTCTTGGCCACCGAAACCTAATTTGTAGCGTTCTAGGCCATCTGACGGAAATCTAGGGCATCAGATTTAAATATTTAGATTTCTTGACCACTGAAACTTAATTTTTGGTTTTCTAGTCCCCCAAAATCCTCACCAATTTCTCCTTTTCATCCTCTCCATCAGAAGTCGCAAATAAATCCTCTTCCTCATCCATTTTCCTAAAAATTTTTTTTTTTGAATTTTCAAAGTTTTTTACTGATATAAATATTTAAAGTGCAATTTCAACACATTTCAAAATTCCAGAACAGTTATAAATTTGAAAAATCTTATTATTAAAAACGAAAAAATCCAAAAAATACTAGTACATAAACAGAACACAGACAGAAAAAAAAAAATAAGTGAGAAAAACGAACCAGAAAAATTTTGGGAAAAAAAGAGAAGGGAAGAAAAAAATAATAAAATAATTTAAGAAAATTGGTGTCGAGTTGGTTATTTACACGGAAAAATCGAATATTTTCCAAGTTTTTTGGTGGAGTTGACGAGTAAAAGCGCACAATTGAGCCAGTCTGAAAATATGTCATGAGCACTTTTAAAAATGTGTCAAATTTTGATGAATGAAACTCAAAATTCACTTACTTAATTCACAATAAAATTGAAGTTGAACATAAATTTCAAAAGATATATGTGGCCGAACTATTTTGGTGGCCGAGAAACTCAGAAATTTTTTTGTACCGGGACAGAATTTTTTAGGCACATTGTTCGAGTACTGTCTATATTTTGTGCAGGTGATGACGTCATGGCATGCACAAAATATAGACAGTACTCGAACATTGTGCTTAAAAAAATTCTGTCCCGGTACAAAAAAATTTCTGAGAATGTCGGGAATTCGGCCAAAGCAACAAACTCGCTCTAATGTTGCAAATATTGTCAGCGCGTTTTTAGCGTTGGCCGAGTTCCCGACATTTCTCGGCCAGCAAAAAATTCGGCCACATGTTTCTTGAGGATTTTTGGGTGGTTTTGGGATGAAAATTGATGTTTCCATGATTTTCAGCGCAAAATTCTGATCTAAAAAAATTACTGTTTCAAAAATTCTTGGTTAATTTTTCTCAATTTTATCATGCATCTATTCATTTGCGAAAAAAATGTATTTTTTTTACAATATTTTTTCTATTCACCAAAATGCACGAAATAAATGTCAATCGTGACGAGACCCACACACATTTCAAGGAGAAAAACATGCGTGAAAAAAAACAAGAAATGAAATTTTCGAAAGCATGCATTTTTCACACTCGTTGCCTTGAAATGAGTGTGGGTCTCGTCACGATTGACATTTATTTCGCGACAATTTGTGATTTTGGTGAATAGAAAAATATTGTAAAAAAATACATTTTTTCGTGTTTTTTTTTTGCAAATGAATAGATGCATCATAATTTGATTGTGATTGATTTTGTGATTGTAGAACAAAAATTTGCGCTGAAAACCGCTGAACATTGAGAATTCCATGATTTTCAGCACAAAATTTTTGACTGTTTCAAAAATTATTTATAACTTGTTCAAATTTATCATAATTTGATTGTGGTTGATTTTGTGACTGACTGAGAATTTTGCGCTGAAATCACTGAAAAATGCTGAAAATCGGTGTTTTCATGATTTTTAACACACAATTTTGACCAAGAAAATTTCAAGAATAAATTACGTTTCGAAACTAACTTCTGTATAATTTCCCATTTTCTCTGGAATTTATGTTCAACTTCAATTTTTGTGAAGTAAGTGAGTTTCATTTTGACCCGAAAATTCCCCGGAAAATCTTACATTGAGAATAATAGAAATCATCAGAAGAATCTAAAGCATAAACATCATCAGAGAAGTTCTAGACACGTCGAAGTTTCTCATTAATCGTACGAACAATCATAGTTGTTTGAAAAACCAGTTGATTCGCCGAAACCGAAACTTCATTCGCATTCTGATCTTTGAAATACGTTTTCAAAGTGTTGCTGAACCTTTTGGAATAATGAACAAATTCTCGTTTTCGTTTTTCAACTGCAGGCTGAGCATTTGGTGGAACTATTTTGTAGACCGCATTTATCGCTTCCAGCAATTTTTTGATTGAAGACGCAATCAATTTGATGGTCTCCAGAAAAGCGTGACGATCTGACATTTCTTCGGGAACTCGTGACAATACACGACGTAGTTCGATGGCTCTTCTGGTCAATTCTTGATATTCTTCAATGTGCTCGAATCCGCTGACGATTAGGTCATTTGTTGGCGATGTGTCGTGCATTCTGAGATATGATTCTTGAAGATTCACATTTAATTCCGAGTCGTTGAGTAGGATTTTTGTGAGATCGTATAGGAATGATGGAGATGCTTGTTCGCAAGTCGTTAGAGCGTTGTGCAGTTTCTAGAATTTATTTTTATTTATTCATTTCTCATACCAAGCCAAAAAAAAACACTTACATTCAACGCCGCATGTGCTCTCGGATCATCGCGATGTCCTGACTTCAATTTCTCGAGCACCGGACTGTACAAGCATTGATAGGTCATGGCACCCAAGTAGCCGCCTTCCTCATTCATTTTTTATTGCGCTTCAAGTCAAGCTGAATAAATAAATAGATATGCGTATGAAAATAATAAAATGACGAAGAATACAAACAAAATCGATCGATAAAATGGTGAAGGAGGCGAGAGTGGAGAGTGCGCAGAGAAAAAGACAACAAATTGTTGTATGGAGAAGGGAGGGGGAATGGAATGTTGGTTTGAGTCATTTGGACAAGAGCTGAGTGAATTGATAAGACTGTATGGTTTGGGTTGAAAAAATCAACAAAAATATTCTGTGAAGAAGAAAACAATTTTCTTTCGTGTTTTATCAGAAAAATAAAATTTTCAGAGAATTTTCGTAGGGAACACTGAACAAGAAATAATAGATACTAAATTCAGCAAATAAAAACCCGCATCAGCTGCGAAATCGCTCAACTTTTGAGTTGGCAAACCCGAAGCAAAGAAAAAAAGAAAAATCCGAGGGTCGTGAGAATCTTCGGCCACGGCCAGCAGAAACATGGAGGCAATTTCAAATATTATCGATGAAATTGGATAAAAAAATGAAATAAATAATAAAAATGAAACTCTATTTGACTCGTGGAAAGCCAAAGTTCACGCAAGCGTGAAATATAATTTTTCTAGAAAAAAACTTTTTTGTATTTTTTTTGAGTTGCAGAAGAGAAAATTCTGATTTTCTACGAATTCTTTAGCTAAAATTGAATTATACTATTTCGAGAATGAAAATACGGCTTTTTGGTGAACAACAAACAACCACAGCTGCAGATTTTTGAGTTGGAAAGCCGCGAAAAAAAATGAAAAAAAAAAAAGAAAATTCCGAGGGTCGTGAAAATCTTCGTCCACGGCCACGATGAAATTTGGGGGAATTTTGAAAAAAAAATGATGTTTTGATCACTCAGCGCCTGAGTAGAAGTGAGGAAAACAGGGAAAAACTAAAAATGAAAAAAAATTACTCGTGGAAAATTCAAAGTTCACGTTGACGTTAAAATATATTCGAGATAATTTGAAATTTTATGAAGTTTTGAAGATTTTCTGAATTTTTTACATTTTTTGAACACCTGTCTGTTTCTCTTTAAAACTTCCATGCATCGATTTTTTCTCCCAAAAATTCGTTGTACCAATGAACGGATATGTTATCATCTCGATATATTTTCACTAACTCTTATATTTTTCTCTCATCTCACACATCGTGTAAACAACATACACATATATTTCATACCAATTTTGTATATGATCACCTCTCCTTCTTCTTCTATATTTACTTAGCCCAACTTTTTTCACACACACGACCATTTTTCATCAAAAAATAAATAATATCGTTTTGAAACTTGACAAAATTGTTGTAGTAGTGAAGAACTAATTTTGTTCAATGTCATATTTCTCTAATCCTCTCATCTCTTCTTGTTTTTCATGCTAGTTTTCTGGCTGTCTCTTTCTCTAAGTCACACTTTCAGCTTTTTTTTTCAATTTTTGTTTTCTTTTCTTTTTCGTTCCCCCCCCCATTTTTTTGCCTACTCGGAACAAATATTTTTATTTTTTTTTCATTATTATTATTGGTGTTTTCTTCTTTTTCCTATATAATAGGCTGATAAGAATTTCTCAAAAAAAAAACAAAACATTTTTTTATTGTTTGTGTTCCTTGTTTAAGTGCTCCTTGTTTATTTATGTACCTCGAAAATTCTTTTTGAAAATGATTTTTTGCCAGATGAAAAATGATAAACGGCTTTGGTATTTTTTGATGGTTTTGGGATGTTTGGCGCTGCTCAACGCTCTGATTTCGACAATTTTCAGACCCTTCAATTATGCACAGTAGGTTTTTCTATTATTGATTTTTTTACTGTTGTTTTTCATAACCAAAAAATAAATAATCCTCTTAATTTTATTATGTTGAAATTTTTTTTTGAAAAAAATTCCTTTTACGATCTGACCGGTCGAAAAATCAAAAGAACTATGGGATACTGTAGCACTTAGAATAAGATTTGAGAATAAAATAATGAGCACATTTATGGGGGATGGAAAATGTGTGGGATTTTTATGAGATACTGTAGGAGGCTTTTTAATGTGATGATCGAAATTCAAGACAAAATTACAGAAAACGAAAATTTCTTCAGAGCTTGAATTTTATTTACAGTAGAAAAAATAACCTTTTTTTGAAACCGGAAAAAATACGTTTCAATATTTTAATAAGCATATTTGTTATTGATACATAATGTTAAATAATTGAAGTGTGTTTGAAAACAAAAATTTTAATTTTATGAAAAAATTCCTTTTTTTTCGAAACCTAAAAAAATACGTTTCTAATTTTCTTCAAACAAATTTTTCTCAATAGCAATTTTTAGTGCCAAAAAGTTCATGTTGTTATTAATAATCTTCTGTAATTTTAAACTGCAGTGAAAATTTTGACCCAAAAATGATTTTAAACAAATTTCCATAAGCTCTATTAACCAAATATCGTATTTTAGGAAAATAAAACAAACAAAATGTTTTTTAACTAACAATTAGCTCCAGATATAGAAATTTTATACTAAGCCAATCTTGCACTACAAAATTCTATTAGGAATTAAGGTTCTAAATAACGAACCTAATCACAAACATATCTGACTAAAAATAACATTTCCAGCCATTTCCAAGTGATCAACGTTCACTGGATCAACACAATCATTCTAATCGCCGCAATCGCTCCTCTAATCTTCCCCCAACAAACCCTCAAATCCGAAACCGCCATCGTCGTCACCAATGTGATAAGTCTTTGCATTTGCGCAAGTTGCGCACTAGCCGATATTTCCAACGTGTTGCTTGTAATTGCACGACGTGGCGGCGGAAATACCACAGTGTTTTCCACAGAAAACGGCGAGGAAGAGGATGATATCGTGAGTTTTTACGGAAAATGTTAGAACTTTAGAAAAAAGACGATTTAGCAGTTGTATTATTCGGATGATTTTAACTCGTTCTTACGACTACGTGCTGCTGAATTAGTTAGTTTTGAGAAGGAGTTTGCTCATTTGCTTTTTACGCGCTTTCCTGCTGGGCTATAGCTTTTTTTAAAAACTTTTCGGCTGGTCGGAATTTCAGATCAGAATCGGTGAGATTGAGAGAGACGCAGAGAAAATCTCTGCCACGTAGTTCACGTTTTTATTAAAAAAATTAATTTTATATTTTTTTTCGATGAAAAATTGAGATTTTCACGTGAAAAAAAGATTGCCACATAGTTCACGTTTTTTCACGTGAAAATCTCTTTTATCGAAAAAAAGATAAAATTTATTTCTAATAAAACGTGAACTACGTGGCAATCTTTTCAGAAATTTTCTCTGCGTCTCTCTCACTCTCACCGATGACTCTTTAACATGTTGTGATTCCGATCAGCCCTGATCTAGAAGATCCGCATTCAAAAATCCACTAATATTTACAGAGAGAACACCTCTTCACATATAATTGCATCGATTTGGCGATTTGCACATTAGCCGCATGTATTTCCTATCAAATGATCGAAAATCGCGTGAGAATCTCGCCAATCATGCACATGGTCGATAGCAGAAAAGTTCAAGCTCTCGGACTCGGATTAGTCATGCTCTCCTCAACAGCAATCCTGAATCATGTTTGGGAGCGAATTGTGATGATGAATCATAAACTCGCGATTTTCGTCGACATGCATACCATGGATGAATTCTCGTGGCTCACAATTAGCATGGCTACCGGAATCTTCACAATAATGTCATCTCGGGGAAATCAAATCATTCAATCTAGTGCATTTGTGCTATCCGGCGCAACTATTTATCCATCATTTTTCTATGCTTGGCTAGATTATCGAGCGATGACATCCACACATTCAAGATTTTTATTCAATCAAGCTGCGCTATCTTCAATGATTGCTCTTCCACATATTGGAGTGCTTCTAGCAACCTTCTTGCTCTTCACAATTTCAATGAGGGAAACTGTGCAGGTATTATCGAAAATCTCATCGGTACCACGCGCTCCACCGAAATAAACACGCAATGCAGACCGCGTCGCGCTACAACACACAAAAATTCAAATTCCCTCCCTTTTTTGTGTGTGTTGTGGCGCGGCGCGGTCTGCGTTGCGTGTTTACTTCGGTGGAGCGCGTGGTACCGATGAGATTTTCGATAATATTTCCTTCCAGGTGCGCCTCGAAACCCGCCACAAAATAATCTTCGCCGCCTTCTCCCTCTTCTTCCTTATCGTCGCTGTCGCTCTTGTCGACATCTCATTCTACGCAATCTTCACCAAACAGTTCTATCGCATCTTCCACAGTTCCGAGCAAAAACTGCCATTCCTCGCCGCATTTTTATCACTTTTCACTGGCTTGAGTGTCTTCACAAAGTTCAATTTCATCACAATTTCTGCTTCGATAGTTATCGCATTGTTGGCACTGAATTCAACATATCTCCACATTTTTTCATATTTTTATCTGCGTTGGAATGGGTATTTTATCGATGTTACAAATTTGGAGTTTCTCGTGTTGCCTGCCGATAAATTTGAGAATGGAACTGAGAGTGAGTTTGCTTCTTTTTTTTTGAAAAAAAATAATCTATTTTTGCAGCCTCAATGGTTCACACAGTCGAAACATCCATCAATGTTCTCTCACTCTTCGCCTCCTTCTCTCTCGTCACATTTCTCATGATCCTCTGCCGAACTCACACATCTCCCTCCGAAATTCTCGAGCAAACCACTTCCAAACTCCCACGCGAACGTCGAATTCTAATTCTTGGTGTCTCAATGTTGGCTGGCGCATTTGTTGTGCTCATTTTGGCTATCTATTTATTGATTGTAACCGATAGAGTTCACCCGCTTGTCACGATTTATTCGCAGATTTTTCAATTGGTTCTAGGCTTATCGATCACCAGTTTTGCGTTGTTTCAGGTGAGTAACACTGCATTTTTCAGAGAAAAACCTATTTTTTCTCTGAAAACAGGTTCTGGTCTCCGAAACACTCTCCAAATACCCGCTCTACCAATCCTCTCTCATGTTTCTATCAATCGTTCGAGCTCTCGACATCCTCACTCAAATCGACTACAAAGATGTCGGAACTCAACCATACGCTTGGACAATTCACGCGCTCATCGAGTATATTTCAATTTTCGCTCACTTTTTGACAATCGCCGAGTTGTTATATATCCAAGGAGCTGGTCGACCGCTAGTCGAACCAGCCGAAATCCCGCTGACGTTCGAGAACCCGCTGAGTCCTGAAAATAACGGAGTTGGCGATGAGAATGGCTATGTTATGCTTCAAACAAATGATGTGAATGTTGAAGAATAGATGGTGCTGCTAAAGAAAAACAAATAATTCTATCTAGTTTCTCAATGATCTCTGTACATAATCGTCTTTTGCTTGTGATATACTTAACTTTTCATACATAATAAACATTTGATTGTTGTTTGAACGGGTTTCTTGAATTTTTCAGCAGTTTTTATTCATGTTTTTCACTGGAAAACAGTGATTTCTAAAAATACTCACTTTTTGGCTGAAAATCGATGAAATTTCGCATTCCTCCGTCGGAAAACATGATCGAGGAAGTTGAGAGAAGAATTGCCAATGTCAATTTACTGAAAAATATATGAATTTATCGTTGAAAAGTGAAAAACAAGCAAAAAACAAAAAAAATGAAAAAATAATAATTTTTTTGTGTGCATTCTGACGTGACGGTGTTTGCACACTTTGCTCTGTGAGAAGAAAATTCAAACGGTTTAAACGTTTTTTGTCATTTTTTTTATTTTGGTGCAAACTTCACCATTTTTCCATTTTTTAAAAAATTTGTTGCGTCTCTGATTCTCTAGATGTCTAGTTCCTCTGCGTCTCTAGTTCGATAGTGTTCTCTAATTGTCTAGCTTCTCTGCGTCTCTGACTTTCTAAAAAAGAATTTCTCAATTTTTAATTTCGAACGTGAAACATAAAATGACGTGGAATTAAAAAACACTTCATTTCTTTTTCGAAAACCACTTTCTCAAATTAATATGCTTCTTGAGCGGAACTTTCGGCGCCTGTCCTTTCGGTGCCTGTCCAGATTGTCCAGCCGGACTTGCCCCAACTTGCGGCGAAGTTACCGCAACTTTCGCCACCGGTTTCACAACCTCCTTCGGTTTCACCACCACCGCCTCTTTGGGTTGTTTCACAACCTCCACCTTTTTCGTCGGGGCCGCTATCTCCACAATTGTATCATCACTTTTGGATGTTGAAGCATCGTGAAGTGGTTCACCTTCAACATCCGGAAAATCTTCGTCGGTATACTTTTTCGTGGCAGGATTCGCGGGTAGATTCAGTAGATCTTCGAGTTTTTCAACCTTTTCGTCCACTTTTTTCCGCATCGATTTGCAATTTTCCGCATTTTTCTGCCAATCTAGCGGTTTATCCGGTTTGAAATCATTAACTCTCATTAATTGACACAAAATTCCTCGAATCTTCTCATAATCGGGTTCCATTTGATAGGACAAAGTTCGCACATAATTTCGCAAGAATTTAAATTCGGCCGGACATTTTTCGAGCAACTCATCGGTTTTGGAATCTTTCGATTTTTTCGCGTCATCTTTGTTCATTTTTTCCCACGGCAAATCGCCAGTGTGCAATTCAATGAGCATGTATAAAAGGGACCAATAATCATCTTGACGACCGGGTTCAAGACGTAGGTGCACATTTGGTGAGCAATATTGAGTTGTGCCACGGAATGGAACACGGGCTCGAGGTTTGCGTAGAGTTTTGCCGGATTTCTGTAGGGAAAAATATTTTTTTTGCAGTTCGGACTACTGTAGGTTGAAAGTTGGAGCTAATATAATCCAAACTGCAAAAAGATCAAATTATTTTTGCAGTTCGGGTTACTGTAGCTTTAAAACTAGTTCCCAAAAAGGTTGCAAAAAGTGTAGATTTTGCACAGTAATCTGAACTGCAAGATGTTTTGCAGTTCGGTATACTGTATCTGAAGGTTGGACGTATCATTTTTGTTATGAGCTACAGTAATCCAAAAATTCTGCAGTTTGGGTTACTGTAGACTGAACATTTTCTAAATTCTCGTACTTTCGAAAAATGATTTTATGTTGTTTTCTCAATTGTGATCTACAGTAATCCGAACTGCAAAAAATTGTAGAGACAGAAAACGGATTTTTGCAGTTCGGATTACTGTATCTGAAGCTTGAACGTATTATTTTTGTTATGCGGAAAATTGGAGCTACAGTAATCCAAAAATTTCGCAGTTCAGGTTACTGTAGACTTAAAATTTCTTAAATTCTTGTACTTTTTGACCTACAGTAATCCGAACTGCAACAAAAAAAATGTAGAGACAGAAAACGGATATTTTGCAATTCGGGTTACTGTGGACTTGAAATTTTCTAAATTCTTGAATTTTCAAAAATGATTTTATGCTGTTGTTTCTCAATTTGACCTACAGTAATCCGAACTGCAAATAATTGAAGACAGAAAATGGATTATTGCAGTTCGGATTACTGTACCTGAAGGTTGAACATATAATTCTTGTTATGCAGAAAATTGGAGCTACAGTAATCCAAACTGCAAAACATTTTAGAAAACGGATTTTTGCATTATTTTTGCAGTTCGTGATACTGTAGCTCAAAACTAGTATCCAAAAAAAGTTCCAACAAGTGGTTTTTCTTCAAGTGATAAAGAGTACTGTAGCTCAAAAAAAAGTTCCCAATTTTTTTGTAGATCAAACCTAGAGACTTTCAAAACTCACATAAAGTTTTCGGCAAATTCCGAAATCCAAAATATACAAAATCTTCTCAGCCTCCGTCCCAAGTAAACCAATCGCAAAATTCGACGGTTTCACATCTCGATGAATATATCCGGCGAAATGTAGTTCCTGAATTGAATCACTCGCCTGAATCGCCACCACACTCGTCGTATACAACGTGAACTTTTTGCTCGCCATAGTTTTTCTCAAATCGGCCAACGATGGACCGATCAAATTCATAATGATATAATTATAGTTTCTTTCTTGACCCATTTCATACGCAATTATTGTATGTTTCGATTTTTTCTCAGACATGACTGTCATCAGGTCCCATTCGATTTTCAAATTGTTGCGAAGTGTGGCGAGTTCGGTTTTGCACGCGAAACGGGCGGTGGGATTGTTGAGACGCATCACTTCGTACACTATTCCGTAGCCACCTTTGCCAAGGAGTTGGACAGTCTGCGAAATGGGATTTTTGAGGTCAGGCGTACTGTATGATAATTTCCGTAGGGCATACAGTTTTGAATTCGCAAAATTTCCCGCTTGTCCTCGAGAATTACACGGAAAATTCTATTTTTTTTTTAATTTTTGCCTCTTCCCGCTTGTCCTCGAGAAGTACACGGTCATTTCGAGTTTTTTGAATTTGCAAAATTTCCCGCTTGTCCTCGAGAACTACGTATTTTTCTAGATTTTAAGAAAAATTCAAATAATTAACTTTTCCCGCTTGTCCTCGAGAAGTACACGCAAATTCCGAATTTTTTGAATATTTGCCTTTTCCCGCTTGTCCTCAAGAACTACGTATTTTTCTAGATTTCAAGAAAAATTTAAATGTTCAACTTTTCCCGCTTTTCTTCGAGAAGTACACGGAAATTCCGAATTTTTGCCTTGTCCCGCTTGTCCAAAAGAAGTACACAGAAATCTCGAAATTTCGAATTTTTGCCCTTTCCCGCTTGTCCAAAAGAAATACACCGAAATTTTGAATTTTTGCCTTTTCCCGCTTCTCCTCGAGAACTACATATTTTTCTAGATTAAAAAAATTCAAATATTCATACTTATTTTCCCGCTTGTCCAAAAAAACGACACGGAAATTCCGAATTTTTTGAGTTTTTGTCTTTTCCCGCTTGTCCTCGAGAAGTACACGAAAAATTCGAATTTTTTTGAAATTTCGCCTTTTCCCGCTTGTCCTCGAGAAGTACACGAAAATTTCGAATTTTTTGAATTTTCGCCTTTTCCCGATTGTCCTCGAGAAGTACACAGGAATTCAGAATTTTTTGAATTTTCGCTTTGTCACTCTTGTCCTCGAGAACTACGTATTTTTCTAGATTATGAGAAAAATTCAAATGTTAAACTATTCCCGCTTGTCCTCGAGAAGTACACGGAAATTTCGAAGTTTTGCCTTTTCCCGCTTGTCCTCGAGAAGTACACGGAAATTTCGAAGTTTTGCCTTTTCCCGCTTGTCCTCGAGAAGTACACGGAAATTTCGAATTCTTTGAATTTAAAAAGTTTCCCGCTTTTCTTCGAGAAGTACACGGAAATTCCGAATTTTTGCCTTGTCCCGCTTGTCCTCGAGAAGTACACAAAATTTCGAATTTTTGAATTTTTGCCTCTTCCCGCTTGTCCTCGAGAAGTACACGGAAATTTCGAATTTTTTGAATTTTCGCTTTTTCCCGCTTGTCCTCGAGAAGTACACGAAAATTTAGATTTTTTGAATTTCCGCCTTTTCCCGCTTATCCAAAAGAAGTCCACGGAAATTTCTAATTTTTTGAATTTTTGCCTTTTCCCGCTTGTCCAAAAGAAGTACAAGGAAATTTCGAATTTTTTGAAAAAATCGCTGACTAAATAAAACAGGCAAAAGGGACTTAGCCTATCTCAGTGCTTGTGCGCTCAAGCGAACAAAGCTGATGAGTTTACGGTATCTCCCTTTAAAAGTGGGGGTACTGTACCCAACTCACAATATATCTTTTGCACACTATCGTCGACAATTTGATCTGCGGGTTTTTCTCATCTTTTGTCATGCTGAATCGATATAAAAATGAGTGATTTTCGAATTGGCTTCCCTTTTATCTTTCTATTTTTGGCCGAGATTTTTATTGGGTCACGTTGAAATTTGTTTTATCTAAATATTCATTTCCGTTATTTATTCAGATTGTCAAAACACATTTGTTCAAACAAACCAAAAATCCACTTGTTACATTTTTTCCCCTTCGTTGGTCAAAGAATATATTGTGCACAGTCTTTTGTTTTATGTGCGACCTGTCTAAGAAAAGGGCATCCCATTTTTAATTACAATGTGCAAGGACACAAATCCGACGCGGCCTATTGTTCCTCGTTTCTTTTTTTTCCGTCACCCTGACCAATTGAAACCTCGAAGGTTAATTTGAATCTTGTATTATTATTATTATTATTATTGTAATTTTTCAACAAGTTGTATAATAACAATAAATTTTTGTTGTTATTTATTTATGAGACAAGATGGGATGAATTAATTAATGAGTGGAAATAATGGTGTCAGGGATACTGTAGTACTGTAGTTTGGTGTGACAAAAAATCAGGTTGGATGAAGCTTGGTATTAGCAGAAACCGATTGTTTGTTAAATTTTGAAACGTATAAATTTCGGCATTTTTTATAAGAAAGCATCTTGAATTTATTTTTCATGTGGTTCCGGAAAATTGAAAAATTGATAGTTTTAGAGTAGTTAAGGAACTTCTTCTGAATTGTGTTGGAAAAGCATGGAATTTGAAGTTTTTTCCTGAAAAGCCTAAAGTAATCTGGAAAACTCTATAGTAACCAAAAATTTTTAAATTTCAGAGAAAAAAAGGTCCGCAGTAGTTTGAACTTGAACTGAAAAATTGGCAAAAATTGAACCATACGATTTTTTTTCGAAAAAAAACTTGGGGTCAAAATTTCTGAAATAAATTTGTCTCTAGATACGATAAGTATTTTAAATTTTCTTGAACATTTTACTTGGGAAGGAAGTTTTGATCTACAGTAACTCTAGGCAAGTTCCTACAGTACGCTTTGATAACGTTTTCCAAAAAATCAAGAATTCTACAGTAACCCTATCATATTTGTAGATGAATTTCTACTGTTTCAAAACTTTTCTGTCAAGCCCCAATTTCCCAAAACTTCTGGAATAATCTCTGGTTGCTTCGTGTCCAAATTCTCTATGTATATGTACATAGCCCACATAATATTCCATCATTTCTTTCTAATTTCCCTCCTCACGTCCTTGTTTGAGTGGGCGGAGTCTTGGTGGTTTGGTACCAAAACGCGATTTGTTTTCTTTTCTCTCTTATTTTTATATTTTTATTTATTATTGTAAAATAGTATTTATTATTTTATGTGAGTGTGTACTCTTTCCGATGTTTGTTGCTATTTTTTCGATAATTTTTGTGAATGTGCAGGTTGGTTTGTAGTTTGATCTCTACAGTACTATAGAGATCTATTTAAAAATTCAAATTTTTTTCAGGCGCAGACAATTTTGGACAATGCAATTATTGGTAAGTTTATTGATTTTTTTTGAATTGAAAATAGAAAAAAGTGGCACTTGAAACTTTTAAAAAAGTACAAAAATCGAAGAATTTTTCGAATAAAAGGTCGTGGTTTTCAAAATTTCAAAGTAGTCGCGCCTAGAAATTTATGCCAAGTAGCCGCGCCTAGAAATCATATGATTCTCTAGGGCTGGCGCTTAGTGATCCATTCTGACAAGGCTCCGCACCTTGAGAGCTTCTTTGTCAAGTACTCGAGCCTAGAAAACCTATTTGTCTAGGAACGGTGACTAGCCAAATCTCAAGTAGCGTCTAAACTTCTAATCTTTCAGGCCAGCCTTATATTTCATGTGAACGTGATCGAATTGTAGTGGAAGTTGTCACCGAGCGAACTTTTACTGGAAAAATATTTGTGAAAGGCGATTACTCGAATCCAACATGCTCCAAAATATTCAAAAACGGGATTCCTTTTCAATCAAACTCAAAAATATCTGAACCCTTTTTGGGTACAGTAACCCGATCAAAAGAGCCCATTGAATCCACATTTCCAATTGGTGAAGCTCGTATATCTCCACCTCCAGAAGTAGAAAATCAAAACCAGAACAAATCTCGATGGAGTTCGGTGGGCGGAGCGAGTTCTGGATTTAGTGGAGCTTTTGGTGGAAGTCGCGGAGAGGAGAAGCTGAAGATTTTTGGCAAACCGGAATTTGAAGATCAAGGGAAAGCGAAAACCAAGGCTGAAACTTTGAGGTGAGACGTGGATTTTTTTGAGGGGAGGAAAACAAATATTGTGGGAGGATTTTGAAATACATTTTTTAGAAAAACTACCTTCGAAAATTAAAAAAATGAAAAATTTTCTAGTAAAAAAAAACAGAAAAAAAGTTTGCCTCGAAGCGGGATCGAACCCATGACCCAAAAATTGAAAGACGTGCGTGTTAACCACTAGGCTACGCGATCCTGTTTTTCTTGCCCTGTTTTTTTAATCTTGAAAAACGATTTCTGAAATAATATCTGAAATTTTCCGAATAATTTTTGTGAAAAAAAATTCAGCATATATTTAAGCGAAAAATTTTTCGATGCTGAAAATTTAAATTCTGAAAATGAAAATTGAACTTCAGTCTCTTAAAAAAGTTAAAATTTAAAATTTCTGAAATATTTTCAATAATTTTTCCAGATCCACATCAACCTGTCCCCCATGCGAACCTTGCAAATGCGCCGACGACAAACGATCACGCCGTGCCACAAATTCAATCCGCCTCGAAGTTCCTCTCGATTCCTGCAACTCGAAACGCGATCGAAAGGTGGGTACCAGGTTTTTGAGATGATCCAATTATTTATTATTATTTTCCTCCCCCAAGGACATTTCAGTAATTATTGTATTTTCTAATTTTATTTTGGCTGCCTGCCTTCCGAGGAGATTTTCAAGGAAAAAAATCAAAAATAAATTTCGAGAATTTTTTGCAGCTCAATCCACCGTCTGTTGTCGTCTCATTTGTTGCCATCGTTTCATTTCACGATAGTTTCATCACCAAACTTGACAAAGCCTATCATATTCAATGCGCGTATGCGGAAGCGGAAAAAATTGTGTCGACAGATTTGGATGTTGGGTAGGTTCAGGGAAATTTAATCAGGGCTGATTCACAAACGAAAAAAATGTTAAAAAATGTTGTTTTTTAACATTGAAAATTGAATTCACGAAAAATCAAAAAGGTCAAAATTAGTTTTTCGAGTTTTTCCAGCAAAAATGATGACAAATCAATATTTTTCAAGCTTCTGGAGTGATTTATAATGAAAATGAGCTTCGAGAACCCTATTTTGCTTTATTTTATGAATTTTTTCGAAATTGGTCAAAATTTGAAATTTTTCGTTTTACGAAAAATCAGCAAAAACTTCTGAAGGTCAATTTTTATCAGAAATCACCCAAGAAGCTTCAAAAATCCCGATTTGTCATCATTTTTGGCTGAAAAACTTGACTTTTCGTGAATTGATCTTTCGATGTTAAAAAACATTTTTTAATTTTTTCGTTCGTGAATCAGTCCTATCGGCTTCAAGATTTTTTTTGTGAAGTTCTGAGAGCCATTGAAAATTCTGAAAGTTAGAAAAACTTCATTTAAATTATTCAACACACTGAGCATCTGTTAAAATCGCCCCATCTTCGCTAAAAGCCAAAGTGACAGATTTTTCGAAACCCTCATTTTTGATAACAACACCATTCTCAACCGCATTAACCACATTAACTCGGTCAACAACACTTTTCAAAACATCGATCGCTTCTTCTCCAGTAAAACCCTTGTCATCACAAGTAATTCGGAAATCAGGAGCGAGGAATTTTTTGATTTCTGATTTGGAAGCGGCGACGATTGGAATCAAATATTGCGATCCTTTCGCAATGTCCAGAGCATTTTTATTTAGAGCTGGAGAAGATGAGGCGATGGCGAAAATCAGAGGGAGAATGAGAATGAACATTTTTTCTTGGTTGAGAGAGGCTCAGTGGGAACTTTTGAAGCAGATTTTCTGGCGTGGGAAATCATAAAGTCTAAGAACCAGACTTGGTTTTTTGAACAAACCAAATTTGTTTTGCAAAAAAAAAATTCAGAAAAGAAACATGTCAGATCTGAATAAAAATATTTAAATGTTGAAAAAAAAACATAAACTTCAGAAAAAAGGAAAATATATATTACCACGCGCTCCACCGAAATAAACACGCAACGCAGACCGCGCCGCGCTACAACACACAAAAATTCCCTCCCTTTTTTGTGTGTGTGTTGTGGCGCGGCGCGGTCTGCGTTGCGTTTTTATTTCGGTGGAGCGCGTGGTACCGATAATATGTGGTCGAAATATTTTGGTGGCCGAGAAATCGTATTCGGCCAGACGCGCTCTTATGCTGCAAAAAATCTCTTCCAGAATGCTCGACGACACGGATCTCTCAGTCACCACAGATGCTCCAACTTGCGACTATCTAATCACCGACGAAAAAGGCCTGGCCGTCAAAAATGGCCTCGTCGGCGAACTCGTCAATCACAAATGGACGTGTGGCGGTGGAATGTCGGCCAAGCTCAAAATTCTCGTCCACGATTGTTTTGTCAAAGATGGCGGTGGGCAACAATTTCAAGTCATCGATGAGAATGGGTAGGCTACTGACTCTTACGGCTAATTTCTGAAAAAAAAAATTTTTTAGCTGCACTTTGGACCAAATCATGTTGCAAACTCCAACCTATTCTGATGATGGATTGACCGCCCAAGTAAATGCCTATATTTTCAAGTTTCCTGATAAGTCTACCGTGGATTTTCGATGCAGTATCACTTTTTGCTCCATTGATGATAATGAATGTCACACAATGACGGTAAGTTTTGTTGTCTTTGAAATTTTAGCCTAGGGAAAAATGTGCTAGCTAAGCGCAGCAGGTAAGCGGATAGCCTCGCAAGCAACGCTATCGGGTTCGAACCCAGCTCGCTGCAAAATTTTTTTTAATTTTTATATTTTCAGCCTCCCCGCTGCGATCCGGACCAACAATTCCTCCGGCGTAAACGAAGTTCCACCTCTAAAAAACCATCAGTCTCTCTACATGCAAATTCGTTGACAGTTTTTGATATGGATATGATGAGCTCAAGCTCAGAACCAGAAGTTTTCCCACCGGAATCTCTACTACTTTCCCAAAACCAAATCGATATTCAGCCGTCAGATTTTTGCATTTCTGTCGCCAGTTTCGGAATTCTCATCTCGGCCTCCACATTTTTCGCAACAATCTCGTTTGCAATCATTTTTTCCTATGTCTTTTTGCGATTCAACCGAAAAATTTACATGTGATAACTTATTTTTGATTATTTTTTTTTGGATTCAACCATGATTCTTTCCACGCATTTCGGGTATTAATAAATATTTACTAATCAACATGAAAAATTGAACTGCAAGGGGTACTGTACCTTGAAAAAACTTCAAAACAATTTTTGCTACAAAGTCTATTGTATCTTCCAAACTGCAAGAAGTACTGTAACTTGGAAAAATCGGAGCGAAAAACTAGAGAAATACTTCAAACTACAAGGATTACTGTAACTCTCGAACTGCAAGATATACTGTAGCCTAAAGTTTTTTGAAAAGTCAAAAAACACCACCCTTCAACAGCATTGTAGCTCCCAGACTGCAAGGATTACTGTAACTCTCGAACCTTATATTTGGAGCTCTCGAACTGCAAGATATACTGTAGCCGGAAGCTTTTTGTAGAATTCCAGATTTTCTGTAACTTATAAGGCACCAGTTTTCGAAAGTCACAGTAGCAAACAGACTGCAAAGATTACTGTAACTCCCAAACTGCAAGATATACTGTAGTCGAAAGTTTTTGTGCAATTTTAGGTTTTGTAATTAAAAAAAAAATCAGTCTTCAATTTTTTTGTAGCTTCCAAACTGCAAGGATTACTGTAGAATTTTTTTTTTGAATAAATTATTCTAATTATACAACAAAAATTGTAACATAATCAATCTTATCATTTTTTTTCTTGATAAGAAAACGAGCATTCCCAATCAATCGATTTTCTCCCAAAAAAAATGCCGCTGAATTTCGCGAGATTCAAACAATTCCCCGAAGTCATCAAATTCTTCACCCTGATTCTCACATTTTTCCTGATGTTCTTGATGGAAACTATCCAATTTCAACCGCCGGGTAACTATTTTTTTTGAGTTTCTTCCCAAGCAAAAAAAAATTTTTCTAGGAACTTCAATGATTTGGTTCACAATGACGATTTCAATTATTTTCGATATTTTTACAATTGCTCTGCTGCTCAAAGAATTCGATTCTTCAGTGATGGCTTTGAGAATGTTGCCGTATGCTGCATTGGTGAGTTATGACGTGGCAAAAAATCTGGGAGTTTAGTTCTAGAGAAAATTCTGAGAGATCTGATTTTCAAAAATAATAGTTCAAATATTCCGAAAACAAGATTTTGAAAATGAATCCACCTAATTAAAAGATTTCACTGTTTCAAAATTAGATGACACAAATTTTTCTAGATATGAAAAATCTTTGAGAATAAATTTTCAATTTCAAATTCGTAAATAAAACCTCACAATTCCGAGCAAGTTCTGGGAAGATAAAGGTTCCAAGTTCAGCTCCTCCATCAATAAAATTTCAAAAAAAAAATTTTAAATCATAAATCTTCTAAATTAAGAAATTCACTGTTTCAAAATGTTTATATAAAAAATCCTCGAGAACAAATTTTCAATTACAAAGTAGAATAAATAAAAAATTTATAACAAGTTCTAGGAACATTCGAAGTTCTCGAATTTTTCAGGAATGCACATGTTCAATCCTGATCGTCGTCTTCTACATTCTCTCAGCAACCCTCTCAATTTCCAGCGAAGAGGTCACCGATGATTTCGGATTTTTAATTGCAGCTGTTGTTTGTCTCTTCATTGCCCTTTCCTATCTTTTGAATTTAGTGCTAAATATTCGAAAATGGGTTTATGGTGCACATTTGGCAAATCCACCAAATGTCTATGATTATCCATCTTATGGTTCTGATTAGGTCATGATATATGAATAAAACTTCAATATAAAAAAAACTTAAAAAAAAATGAAAACGCGAAAAATATTTTTTTGTTAAAAAAAAATTATATACCGTAGTTCTTCCGTCGCTACGAGACCCACATCTTTCAAAAATCGATGCGCCTTTGATTCACAATAAAAAACGAGGAATTCAACTTAAAGGGGGGTAAGACGACAAAATTTTATTTGCTCAAAGAAAAGTGAATTAGAACTAATTTAGAGATGAGTTTGCTCGATTTTCGTAATTTTCAACCGAAAAATAGGCTTTTTTCATGCAAAAAATCGAAAATCCGTAAAAAAACAAAAATACCGTAGTTTTTGAAAGGCGCAACAGCTGAAACACACACAGGGTCTCGTCGCGACAAAAGAACTACGGTATATAATTTTTTTCAAAAAAATTATTTTTCGTGTTTTCATTTTTATTTGGTAAATGTATTCAACAATTATTTTTTGTATTCAACAATTATCGCACGCGTTTGGACAAAAAAAAACACGAAATGTCGCGCATGACACAACTATTTATTACTTTCCTCTAGTTTTATTCGATTCATCGATTTTCCCAGGAGGACAGAGCAACTGACCATTTTCACTTTCAAATTTATTTTTTTTTGATAAGAACTTCTTCTCAGCAGGTGATTTTTTCGCATACTTTCGGGTTTTCCCCTCATTTTTAATGAATTATCAAATCAAGTCTTCTTGCCGACTAAATAAACATAAACACCAATTCATTTTCGTTCGCAAATGTTTTTGTTGTCTTTTGCCTGTCCGGCCGCAATCATTCATTTTATAATAGAAAGATAGATATTATTTTATTTGTAAATACTATATATTGATTATTTGTTAACGACTTATTGGGAAAATCCGGATTTTTAAGCTTCAAGGTTTTTTCTTTTTCACCCGAAAAACAACAACAAAACAAAACAAAACGATTGTATTTACATGTAATAGAAAACCGTCGTTTCACTCACTCACTCGAAAATACCAGATTTTTTTTGGTTGTTTTTCAACACAAAGCACTTTTCGATTGAAATCTTCTTATGCAAAATTTTTATTTTTATTATTATTGAGAACAATCAGATAAATTTTGGCCTTGTTGGAGAAGGTGGAGATTTTAATAATGAAATTTTATGTGAATTTTTTGATTTCCAAATTTTTTTTGAAATTTTTTTTCGTGTAAGTTAATTTTTCCGTACAGTTAAATTAGATTTTTTGAAGTCAGGGTTCTAGAATTTTGATTTTAACTTCAGATATTCAAACTTTTTCAAATTTAAGATTTTTAGAACGTGACTCATAAATAAGCACTGGAATTCCAAATATAATTTTATTCTTTAAAAATTTTAGGGAACAATTTTTGAACATTCCGGATTTTCAATGGGGTGATTAAAATTGAAAAAAAAATTTTTTTGACAAAACATTTCGTTTCAGCAAATGTCAAATTTTCAGATTTTTTTAAAATTAAATTAAAATTAATTTTTTTTCCAAATTTAAGATATTTAGAACTTGAATCACAAGCACTGGAATTCCAAATATGTATAATTTTTTATTCTTTAAAATTTTCCAGGGAACAATTTTTCAACATTAACATCTTCTTGATTTTCCAAAAAAATCTGCTATCCAGAGTTGAAAAAAATATTAGAAAAATAATTTTTGACAAAAAAAATTCGTTTCAGCAAATGACTAAAAACTATTTTTTTTTCTATTTTTTGAAACATTTTCGCTTCATTTTTGTGTGGAAAAAATGTCAAAAATACGAAAAAAAATTTTTTTTATAAAAATCTCTAAAGTTTCGCTAGCCCCCAAAACTTCATTGTAGATCAAAAATATCAAGTTTGATCTACCAAATGTTCGTAAGTAGTTTGAACCCAAGGCATATCGATCCATCTCCAAAAGTATATTGTTTTTGACAACAATACATATAATACACCTAGGTCCTCCTCCTCTCCTTTTATTATTATACATTTATTTCGCGCACCCTCTCTTTTTTCCTCATTTCTCATCTCCGTCTCTCAAAAACCCACACTATTCCATCGCCGTTTCCTCCGCCAAAATAATGTTGCCACCCTGTCTAATTTCTCTAGAACCTCCCTAGTTTCAATGGTCTCTGACTGTTTTTATTGTTTGACCAAATTAGGCAGATCGAATATATACTATTTGAACGGAAAGGTCGAGGTTTCTTTTGGTTTTTTTTCTTTAATAATAATATTTTATGTTGTCAACTGTTTTTTGGACAGAAACAAAAAACAAGTAAGTTTTAAGTTTTTACAAGATGTTTCAAGGTTACACAAAAGTTTTTCGACAAGGTAATTAAGCGAGGAGGAAACAACCAAATTGATTTTTTTCTTTTTTTTGAATTTAAAAATTCTTCGTATAGTTTTCGAAACATTGACATTCATTAATACCACTTTCATTTTCCGACATCCGTTTTTAAATCGGGCCGCAAAACAAAAAAAAACTGGTAGAAAATTGTATTTTATTTGGTTTTTTTTGATGACACAGAAACAAAAAAAAACATTTTTTTGTTGTCTTTTTGTGTAAATCAGAATTTGTGAGCAAATAAAACTTTTTTTTTTAACTTTGCAAAAAAGACAGGTGACTTTTTGTACTTTTTGGAGACCAACATGAGTTCATTTTTTTTTGTAAAAAAAGGGTTACTATGTAATTTGTCTGCTTCTGTTTTATCAGGTCGGGTGTTACAATTTTCTCGATTTTTATCAGAAGTTTTGAGCTGGGAATTTGAACTTCTGGTCAATTTTTTTGGAATCTTATTAAATTTATAAAAAATAATTAATTTTTTTTATTCGATTTTTTTGAAATTCATTTGTCGGACCAAGGTGGACCAATTTTCGGACCACCAAAGTTAAACGACCAGGTCCGTCTTCAACTTTAAGTTCAGAATCTTTAACGTTAACTTTGGAATATTTAACGTTAACTTGAGAATCTTTAACGTTAACTTGAGATTTTTTAACGTTAACATTAGAATCTTTAACGTTAACTTCAGAATCTTAAACGTTAACTTCAGAAAACGTTACCTTGAGAACCTTTAACGTTAACTTTAGAACCTTTAACGTTAACTTGAGAATCTTTAACGTTAACTTCAGAATCTTTAACGTTAACTTTAGAATCTTTTTCAAAATCTTTCTTAATCGACATTTTTTAAACTTCTAAAATCCCGTGATCGCAACATTTCTCATCTTTCATAACAACATATACAAATTTTGATTCATTCCGGTTATGAATCATAAAAAAGCAGCGACGAGAGAAGAAGTGTACACATAAACATTTGTACAATAAGAAAACGTACAAAAATATGGCATACTTATTCATATTTGTTCCTTCCTTCCTTCCCACAACACACATCTATATATTTTTTTGATGCTTTTCCTCTCATATTTATATATTTTTTGTATGGTTAGATGGTTTGAAACTTGAAACTTCTTCTTTTTATATTTTTTTATAGTGAGTGAGGCTTTTTCTTCTTCTTATTTATTCATTTTGTTGTGCAAAAATATGCTTATTATTGCTATTTGTGTTTATCAATATTCTTATTCTTATCAAAAAAATTTTAGGGGCACATTTGTTGATTTAGGGAACAACCATATTAGGCTTTCTTTGTTCCAAAATGACTCATTATTTTTAGAAAAAAATTAGCTTGAAATTTCTTTTAAAAACATGAGCAATCAAGTTTGCTCCATGTGTACTTCTCTCGGAATTCATTCTCCAAAATTTTTGATCTACAAAAAAATTTTGACCAAGATGCTCCCCTATTTTTTTAATATTGCAATATTGATGTTTTTTTCCCGATTATTTTCTGTTTCCCATCGAATTGATGGTTTTTAATGTGATTTTATTATTTTTTACGATTCCTTTTGGCTTCCAAATTTCATTCTTCTTCTTCTTTCCACCGTAACATTCCATAAAATTCCTTTTTCCAGTTTCTATGAGTTCTGTGCCTTCATCTTCCACGATTAGTGGATCTAGCACAGCTACAGACAATATAAGGGTTCTTCTAATGGCCTCGGTTCGAAATGAATTTGGAGATTCTTGTATTTTTTCGCGACTTGGACAAACTGCACTCGGGCAACACTATGTACTATTGGCCAAAAAACGATTTCTCAGCGGCTATCAGGTAAGAGAAATTTGAACAGCTGCCTCCAACTGGGGGTATAGCTCAGTGGTAGAGCGCTCCCTTAGCATGGGAGAGGGCTGGGGTTCAATTCCCCATACCTCCAAAACATTTTTTATTTTTTTTTTTAGAAAAATAAATTATTTTGCAGACTTTCATGATAACGGCAAATATGCGAAATCGACCATTCATTTCTGCACCTTTCAAAATTTCGGGAATCCAAAGTATGGATGAATCGAGAGTTTTTATCGAGAGAATGATTCATGAATTGGGACGACCTGGAATGTTTGGATTAGATGAGCAACCCGTGGGTTGTCAAATTCCAATAGGAAAAGAATTTTTGCAATTGGACGAGGTTCCGATCGAAGTTCACGATAAACCAGACAAATATTTGAAGCGTGGTGATGAGATATTTTGTGAGATCAATGTTACGGGAATCAAATTTTTCCACACTGGAATCTACGCGGGGAATGGAGAAGTTTATCATTTTGTATGCGATCCTCGTAAGTTCTCAAAGTTTCCTGGAATTATCTTCTAAATTTGCTTTAAAAAAACATTTCCAGAAGAATCTGAAACACTCGCCGAAGCGTTGGCCGTGTTCAGCGGTGTTCAAGCACACGTCTGTTTCGATTCGTGGAATGAATTTGTGTACGCGCTGATTGAGCCGGGATTCAGTGCACCGAGAATATTTCGAGCATCACATCCGCTCGTTTGCAGATCAGAAGACCAAGTGAGATTTTTTGGGAATGTAATTAGGTTTGGAGTAAAGGCAGCTGGTTAATTAGTGCACAATTTTTTTTCTCGAGATCTGATAGGTGAAACCTTCCTAGATTTTTCATTTGAAAAAAAATTGACAAAAAAGATCACCTCGAAAAAAATGGAAACGCGAAAAATATTTTTTTGCAAAAAAAATATATACCGTAGTTCTTTCGTCGCGACGAGACCCTGTGTGTATCTCAGCTGTTGCGCCTTTCAAAAACTACGGTTTTTTGTTTTTTTTCCGAATTTTCGAGGTTTCTGCATGAAAAAAGGCAGAAATTAATCGGATTAATAACAAATCGAAGAATGGAAATAGTCTAACCCTGTTTAAAGCAAGAAACACTATAAAAAACGATTTTAAAGTGTTTTATTAAGGAAATACCTGTTTTTTGGTTGAAAATTACGAACTCATCTCTAAATTAGTTCTAATTCACTTTTCTCAAGTTGAATTCCTTGTTTTGATCAAAAATAGCCACCAAAAACGCCTTGTGAATCAAAGGCGCATCGATTTTTGAAAGATGTGGGTCTTGTCGCGACGAAAATCAACGAGAGAGGCACACCTGACGAGACGTGTCCAAAATGGACACTGTACATTTTTTTCAAAAGTCACACTGCATTTTTTTCGAAAAAAAACTTTGTTTCCTTTTCATCAACATTTAACTTGGGGAAATAAATGCACATTTAGTTCAGTGGTAGGCCATTTTGCTAGTGTTCAGAAGTCCCAGGTTCGAATCTTCATTCGAGCTAACTTTTTTTTATTTTTTCCCAACTTCAAAATCAACTTCAGATTGCGAATTTTTCGAAGTTTCTCGGTGAAAATCAACTCAGCAGACTTTGTTTTACAATTAGTGTAGTAACATAATGTGCAGTGTGGAATTTACGTGACTGCTTAGCAAACCATAGTGTCACTGAAATTTCAAAAAAATTGACTTTCTATAAAAAAACTTCAAATTCCACACTGCACATGGGTAAATTCAAAAACTACGCTTAAAAATACACCAACTTTCTGAATATACCAACCCTTGATATGTGCTCGAAAAAAAATGCCGTCCGATTCTTTGTAATGTCCATATTTACCATCAAAATGGACACTTCAAAATAACAGCGAAATAGGGCATTTCCACACTGCACTCATGGTGTTCCACACTGCCTATGACCTTAGCAATCTATTGGAAAAAAATCAACTATATCCGTTAAGCCTAAGCTTAGTTATCCTAACTTCAAATTTTGAGCAACGTTGCAACGCATTCGTTTGAAAACAGTTTCCTTTCCACCAACATTTTCCCCTCGGGAGAAAAAAGAGATGTGGCCGAGAGGATAGCATTTTAGACTGGCGAGCATGAGACCGGGGTTCGAATCCTCCTGCCCGCGGACTTTTTTTTTTCGAAAAACTTGAAAATTTCACGCTGCACATTTTTTTTTGAAAAAAATTTTCACACTGCACAAAAAATTTGGGACACTCTCTCGTCAGGTGTGGAGAGAGGGAAACAACTTTTTTCAAAAATATTTTTTTTCGCGTTTCCATTTTTTTAACGTTTAAAATATATGAAACACGGAAAAAATGATGCAATTTCGGGTGCAGCAATTTTTTGAAAACGAATTCGAGATCAGCTTCCCCTGTTGGATCTTATCCTTCACATTTTTGCAGATAATCAAAGCAGCTGAAAATCTCCAAGAAACCTTATTCGTCTACGATATTCGCCGTTCAAATTGTCAACATTTCACATCAACTTGTTCAACTGGTTCCGGATTTTCGTACGATATGACATCTGGTCTCAAATATTTCGCATGTTCTGTTATGAAACCAACACATACCGTAGTTTCTGCAATGACAAGAACCAACAAAGATCGATCGAGTAATAGTTCATTCGCAAGTAGTAATTCATAGATTTTGCATCATCTAGATACGTATTTTTTTCGGGTTATCAAACTACTTCAGGAATCTTTCACTGTTGAATATTATTGGGTTGAATATGTATGCTTTTATTGAAAAACCATTGTATATTTTGTTCTGTTCATAAATTTTTATTGTTTATACACGCACAAGAAATTGTAGCAAGATGGAAAGAAAAAATAAATAATTTAAAAATTTGAAAATAAATTAAAACCTCCTCGGTTCTGGTTCGGGTTGTTGGGATTTTCTGCGCGCCGACATCGGATCAGGATCCTGCTGAGCGGTGAATAATCGTTCTAATCTTCGTTGCGCCGGTCCTCGCATATTTGATGGATCTTGAATCTCTTCAGCGTCCTGGAATTAAAATTTTTCATATATTTTTTTTTCAAAGGTCAAAAATACCCTTCGATTGTCAAGTGTTCCAAACATTGAATCTCTGCGATGTTCGAGTGCACGAATTGTTCCTTTTTTGAGTGTCAATCGTTTCGAATTGCCTCTTCCACCACCGAAACCTTGTTCTGGCGCTTGTTCGGATGAGAGAGCGAAGAACCGTTTTTTGAAGGCGGCATCGAGGGTTTCAGTTTTTCGCTTCATCATTGATCTTCGGGATGATTCGAGGTTTTGAACTACACGGCGTCGAGATATTCCACGATCATCACATGTCTGGAAAAATTGGACAATGTTGAAATTCAGAGCGAAAAAAGTGGGCGGAGTCTGTTCATATCCCTTTTCCGTCTCGCGCTCTCTTCTGCACGCACACTCTCTCGTTTTCTCTCGCGTGAAACATGGAAACGAAAAAATAATTTTTCTCTGCGTCTCTAATTCAAGCGTTCTCTAACTGTCTAGCTGCTCTGTATCTCTAACTTTCTAAAAAACAACGTGGAATTAAAAAAAAACACGTCTCCTAATTCTACAAGATCACTCGAGGCGAGTGTCTTTGCGTCTCTAACTCTATAGTGATCTCTAATTGTCTGGCTCCTATGCGTCTCTAACTTTCTGAAAAATAATGGAATAATTAAAACATTGAAAAAAAAAATAAAAAACATTTTTGACAAAAAATTTCGATTTAGCAAAATGTGAAAAAAAAACTATTTTTTTTCATTGAAACATTTTCGCTGCGAGATATTTTTCATTTTTGTGTGGAAAAAATGTCAAAACTAGGAAAAAAATATAGTTTTTTGACATTTTTTAAATCGAAATTTTTGTCAAAAAATGTTTGTTTTAAAATTTTTTTTTCGACTTTCTGAAAAATGACGTGGAATTCAAAAAACCACATTCCCGGATTTTAAAACTGTTTTTTTCTAGAATTTCAAAGTTCTCAAAGCCTTCTGACTAACCATATCAATAGGATGTGCATTCTCATCAATTCCTCTCAACGTCTGCAACTCCTTCGCAATTCCCACCGCATTCTGCACAACCATCTCATCCTCACTCAATCGATCAATCGGTTTTCGGAAACAGAAGAATTCAGTGGAAGCGATGATATGAGCAAGAGTTCCGAAACGATGACATAACATTGCCAAGAATTGAATAATCAGAATACTAACAAAGAACACTAGAAATACTAATCCAATCGGTTCTAATTGAAGTCTCGTCATCACCCAGATTTCTTCTTTTGGATCATCGTGATTCGCGTAACACGGTCGGATTGTGTGATTGAATTTTGGACCAATTGGCCATTCAATATTCAGGCAATCTTTGTGAATTTGAAGAACAAGGACGGAAATAATGAAGACAACATTGATCATCAAAAAGTATACGGTATACTGAAAATAAAATTGATTTTTTTTCGAATGGTCCGGCAATGGAGATTATGAGCACCTTTGAAACTCAAAATGTACTCACTTAACTCACAACAAAATTGAAGTTGAAAATAAATTTCAGAAAAAATGGCCGAACTATTTATGTGGCCGAGAAATATCGGGAATTCGGCCAAAGCAACAAATTCGCTCTAATGTTGCGAAAATTCTCATTATTAGAGCGAGTTTGTTGATTTGGCCGAAAGGCCGGAAATTTTTTTCAAAAAAATTTGGAAAATTGAATTTCAATTCTCTTTTTATGCTTTTCCAGATTTTTGCTCTAAAATTCAAATCATTTTTTGAAAAAAATGAGATTTTGCTAAAAGTTCAGTTTTCTATCTTGAAATTTATTTAAAAAAAAAACATTTTTTTCGAAAAATTCATAAATTTTCCAATCTTCCTTTTTTTAGCTTCAATTCGGCAAAAAATTCTGATTTTCTCAATTTTTCAAAAAGTTTCTTTGAGAAAAATTATACATTTTTGCAATTTTAAAAGTTCAATTTTGCCACGTGGATTGTTTTGAGAAAAAAATATTTTCAAAACTCAAAGATGTATGTGGCCGAACTATTTTGGTGGCCGAGAAATCGTCGGGAATTCGGCCAACGCATTCCAACACGCTGAGAATTTTCGTAAAATTAGAGCGAGTTTGTTGCTGTGGCCGAATTCCCGACATTTCTCGGCCACCAAAATAGTTCGGCCACGTATTTTTTTCCGAAAATTAAATTTAAATTTTGTTATGTGAAGTAAGTGTTGTGAGAGTTTCATTCATCAATATTTGAACATTTTTAAAAGTGCTCATTATAAATTTTCTGAAAAAAAACTCACCGAATTCCTAATAGAAATCAATCCAGCTCTCAATCGATCCATCTCCTTCCCATCCATCGTCAAAGGCGATAAATATCTATCAATAACTTCAGTCCAAAACGATTCTTCCTCCGGTTCGATATACTCTCTCTCCGCTCTCTTCAAACATTTATCCCCGAGCCACGCTTCACTCTGCGCTTGCTTCCATTTCTGATTCTTTCTCGCCGCATGCGACTGATTCGACATCTCCAACGCATCTTCAATTTCAGCCTGCTCATCTTCATCAGCTTCCGAACATTTGTCAACTTGAAGTGTTCCTCCAGTACTCGACAATATACTCGCTCTTCTTCCCAACGTTGGCGCTGATTTTCTCTCAATTCTATCCAATTTTTTATTGAGATCATTCAATTTTTCATTGATAACAATCGTCATTGGATCAACACGATCTCTCGGACAACACAACCATTTCGAAATACTATTATTTTGTTGCGGCGTTTCAATCGAATCAATTCCTTTTTTCTTGGCCAAATCATTCTTCTCATTTGTTCTTGGATCTTCTCTAGTTCCCCACGATACAGTATGCATATTACAAACACTATAAATTGGCAAAAGCATATACATACATGGAATTGCTAGGAAATATATTGTTCCCGGGATAATACATGTGAATTCAAGGGGATGTAAAATGGCAGCAGTCAGAAAACTCGTAACAACAGCAACCATAAACATTGAATGGGGAGATAATAGACCATCTTTTTGTAATTGCAAACTAGTTCCAACAATAACAGCAGTCATCAACATTGCAAAAATCGCTCCGATTGTTTGAGCAACAATTAATTGCTTCTCTTGTGTCGCAGTCAAACAAACTGCAATAAAAATCACCACTGGAACCGACACAATAATCAATGAAATCATTGTATCAATCGTAAATGAGATACTAATCGCTCCAACAATCATAACAAATATAGTTCCAGGTCCGAGAATTGATGAGATGAGCATGACAAGTTGATAAATAATATACCAGATTGAGATCGATTCATTGACACTCACAACATTTTTGTAGTCTTTTAGAAGATCCATGATGTTGAAGATTGTTGATGGAATCCATCGACGACGTTGATTGAAAAATTCATTGAATCCTTCGGGCGCAAAAGTTTCGGCATCTGAAGCGGCGCAATATTCGACACGATATCCACGTTGAAGGAGAAGTGTGCAAAGCCAACGATCTTCTCCTTGATCATATTGAATGAAATGTTTGGGTTCTTCAGATTTCAACGCATATCTGAAAAATATTTTGAAAATGGTTAGTGAAAAGTTTTCACTGAAAACGTGAAAAAATGGAAACGAGAAAAATATTTTTTTTTGAAAAAAAATTATATACCGTATAGTTCTTTCCCCTCGCGACGAGACCCTGTGTGTTTCAGCTGTTGCGCCTTTCAAAAACTACTATATTTTAATTTTTTTTCCGGATTTTCGATTTTTTGCATGAAAAAAAGGCAGAAATCAACCGGATTAATAACAAATCGAAGAATGGAAATAGTCTAATCCTGTTTAAAGCAAGAAACACTGTAAAAAACGATTTTCAAGTGTTTTATTGAGAAAAAACCTATTTTCCGGTAGAAAATTACGAAAATCGAGCTCTAAATTCGTTCTAATTCACTTTGCTCAAGTTGAATTCCTTGTTTTGATCAGGAATAGCCCCCAAAAACGGCTTTTTTTGTTGTGGGGTGATTCAGGTCGAGAAAAAACAAAAAAAAAACATTTTTTTACAAAAAAATTCGATTCAGCAAATGTCGAAAAACGATATTTTTTCCTATTTTTTGACATTTTTCGAAATTTTTTTTTCATTGAAACATTTTCGCTGCGAGATATCTTCCATTTTTGTGTGGAAAAAAATAGCGTTTTTTGACATTTGCTGAATCGAATTTTTTTGTAAAAAAATTTTTTTTTTAGTTTTTTTTCTACCTGAATCACCCCATTGTGAATCAAAGGCGCATCGATTTTTGAAAGATGTGTGTCTCGTCGCGACGAACTACGGTATATATTTTTTTTTCTATTTTTTTTCTCGTTTCTATTATTTTTTACCTTCGTGTAACATTATCATCCATCAACGCATACGCTCTAAACAACGAAAAACATCCAGGAGAGCACATAACACATCCAATCATATGTTCAGTCGCCTTTTGCAACCAATGTCCCACTGCATATTCAAATTTCTGATACCAAACCATAGCTCCATCACCTCTCGGATGAATTCTTCCACAAGCAGCTCCTAATCTCCGATTCTTTTTCATCAAATCAACCAACAAATAAACACTCTGCGGTGTAAAATCAACATCTCCATCCAAAGTCAAAATAAAAGTGTTCTCCGAAATCAATTCCTTTCTCGATGGATCATCAACCTTCATCATTAGTCTATAACCCAACAAATAATACAGGTACATAACTTGACTCCATCGTTTTCGGTGTCGAATTTTATGTTTATCTTTGAGGTGGATGTATAATTTATTCTTTCCAGGCATTATATAAGTCAACTTTCCTCCATACGGTGTTTTCGCCTTTTTCGGACTTTTCAATCGCAATTGTGTTTGATGAACTGCACTTGCCGCTTGATCAATAACTCCAACAAATTGCCGTACAAATTTGTTGATTTCCGGCTCTCCATATTCATTAATATCATAAGCATCATCAAAAAAGATATGCGCTTCAAATTCATAATAATCCGGATCAATAACCTTCAAATACTTCTGCGCATTTCTTCGCGCACATTGATCCTCATCCATTCGGAATAAACTCTTCAACATACACGTCATCTCATGCCCAGTCTCGTGCCACATTGTTGCGCAGGCGTAGATTTTTGTAATTGCGTCAGCGGACGATGCCGCGTCTCGAATCAACCCATTTTCCAATTTACTTGAGCTCACCGAGCAAACACTTGGTGGGGTTTTAGAAGCCAAACCGGGTATCGTTTCATATGTTAATGATGAATCTTCAATGTCGAATTCCAAATCTTCCGCTTTGATTTTTGCTTTATCATCTCTTCTACGATTGAATGCGAGCGATTGATCAACAAATGCACCAATATAATAAGGAAGAATGAATAATTTTTCACTTTTGGCCAATCTTTCATGCTTCGGTGTCCATAAATGAATATTAATCCAAACTTGCGAAGCCAACCAACACAACCAAATCCACGTCTGCGGGCTCAATAGAAAATCGCCAAACGACGAATAAGCTCCGTCACATTGCCAAAACAATTCGACGGTCAGCACATTTGTGAGATGACATGGATCTTTCGTCCGCATTTTACACATAGTGGAGAGAAGAAGTACAGTCACGGGAACTGATAATGTCATTGGAAGAGCGAATCCCATTCGTTGCATCATTACTTTACAGGCGAATTTTGAACTGTGATAGCAGACGAAAACCGAGCCAACTTGGAGCATAACAAGCCATAGAGCATCGTATGCCATTGTTAATTGATTACGTTCAACGTAATTTGAATAGATCTGGGTAGAAAAAATGATTATTTTTGCTCATTCTGAGTCAGAATTTCTGACAAGGAAAGTGTGAGACACATATTTTTTCATGCTGAGCAAGTTCCCCATTTCAGTTTTTGCTGAGCGACTCTCTGAAGGGCCCAAAAATAAGGCAAAAGTTGAGAATTTTCTGAAAAAAAGTTCAGGAGGGTTGATTTACAAAAGTCAAAAGTTGTGACAATTTTTTCCAAAAATTTTCAAATGTGATCAATTTTTTTTTGCAAAATTTTTTTCTGAAAAAGTATGAATTTACAAACCAAAATTTTGTGACTTTAGTAAATCAACCCTCCTGAACAACGTGACGCATTCAGTTTTTCATAAAAATCATCTCTAACATGAGTATGGGCTCTTAAAAACGCAATTTTCAGGAAATTCTTAACTTTGTGCTCTTTAGAGAGTGCTCAGCAAAAACTTGAACCGCAGTCTTTCTCACAAGCGTGAAAAACTGTACAGTACGTGAAACTGAAAGAAAACGTGAAAGAAAAATTGTACAGTACTGTACGTGAAAAACTGTCAGCGTTAAAAACTGTACAGAAACATATATGTCTCGTTGAAAATCTCAACTCACATTATAACTGCTAAACTCTTCTTCCTCTTGCTCTTCTGCATCTGGCAAAAACCTTTTGAATCTTCGATATTCTCCAGTATCAACTTCTTCCGCTTCCTCAGCTGTCGGTTGTTTTTTCGGCTTCGCTTTTGGAGCTGGCGGATAATATTCGCGATTTGCTTGCTCAATCATTTGATTGATTCTCGTTTGGAATTTCTCAATTTGTGTTGCATTCATATCGTGTCCAACAACAGATAGCAGTTTTTCACCGAATGGATCTCTTTGCATCAGATCTTCCATTCTCATTCGACTTGAGATGAAAACAAAGCAACACACAAAATAGATGCATATTTTCCATAATGATACAAATGCATATGTTTTTGATCTTCTCTCAGAAAGTCGTTGAGCAAATTTGGCCAATGTTCGGACTGGCGGGAAAACCGAATCGCGATGAACAAAATTCTGCCACCAGGCGAGAGAAATCAGGGTGAGCGAGACCGGAATAGCAACCGAATGTTTTTGCAAATTCGGCATAAACATCGGGTATGCCCAGAATCCTGAACTTTGTGCAGCGATTGCAGCAATATCAATGATGACTAGGATTAATGCGACTTTTGATGGTCGCCGACTTATTAATGAGAGAATTGCTGGAACAAAACACATTGCATTTGTTAGTTGAACAGCGGTGACAGCGTCCAAATCAGGGAATATTCGAAAAACAAGAATACCAACACCGATACTGTGAAGTGATTCAATGATCAAAACAAAGCAGAATTGGATGAATGTTGGTCGTTTTACGTTTCGGAACATTGTTCGATGCATTGATCTGGAAAAAAATTGTTGAAAAATAGATTCTGGGAGTTTTGCTACTATGAGCACTTTTAAAAATGTTCAAATATTGATGAATGAAACTCAAAATGCACTTACTTAATTCACAAATATTGAAGTTGAACATGAATTTCAGAAAAAATAAAAAGATGGCCGAAGTATTTTGGTGGCCGAGAAATGACGGGAATTCGGCCAAAGCAACAAACTCGCTCTAATGTTGCAAAAATTCTCATTATTGGAGCGCGTTGGCCGAATTCCCGACATTTCTCGGCCACCAAAATAGTTCGGCCAGATATATCTTTGTGTTTTGAAAATATGTTTTCTCAAAACAATCCACGTGGCAAAATTCAACTTTTAAAATTGCAAAAATTTATAATTTTTCTCAAAATTTTAGCTCAAAGAAACTTTTTTGAAAAATTGAGAAAATCAGAGTTTTTTTCTCCGAATTGAAGCTAAAAAAAGGAAGATTTGAAAATTTATCTTTTATTTTTTCTGAAATTTCTGTTCAACTTCAATTTTTTGTGAAGTAAAGTTTTAAAAGTGCTCATAATCTCCGTTGCCGGGGGCCATTTGAAATCTAACCTGACAAAACAAAGTGCTTCGGGTGCGGAAAGTGATAAAAGTGTTGCCCAAACCCATTTCACAACATGTGCATTTTTCAGTTTCACAGTATTCAAAGTGGATTCCGATATCACTTGATTACAAATCGTAACAGTTTGACCACCCCATCCAATTGCTGACGTCATCAAAATAAACGTCGATTTTGCAACAACCGCTGAACCAAGTGTTAATATAAATAACACAATAAATGTGGCAAGTTTGAGGATTTGAAGACTTGCATCGTGCCAAAACCCTGAAACATTTCAATTTACTACAGGAGCGTTTTTTTGTGTTGTGAGCGCGCGCAAAGTTTGATGAGTCGTGAGATGGGTCAATTAGCTAACAGCACGGGGGCCTGATGCTCATTTATTTGAGCAAATATAGGCAGAGAAGAAAATGGAGACGCGAAACAAATTGTACTTATATAATAGTTTGACACTTTTTGAACTAACCATGTCCGATTTGGTCGGGTTTTGGTGGCAACAATCGAAATATGTCCCATCCTTTGTTCTCAGCGACTGTTCTGAAAATATTGATTTTTGATATGAGAAAATTCTGTTCCTGGAACTTTTCAGAAACTTCTGAGAACTTAAAAAATCCAGAAAATCTGAAACTGAGAACTTTTATCTAGAAAAAGCCCCTGAAAATCCAAAAATTCTGATAATTATAACTTCCAGACTAAAAAATCCGATTTTTCAGAATTTTTGGGTTCAGAAATATAAATCCCAGAAATTCTAAACCCAAGGCCTCAAAAATTTTATTTTCCCAGGTTCAGACAATTCCTGAACCTTCTAAATCTTGAAATTCTTTTCCTGAGACTGGAAAATCCGTGTTTTTAAAAATATTTTTGTGCCCTTCTCAAATTTCCAGGATCTTTCTTATCCCTGAATTGAATAGAGAAACCTGATTGCCGTGCCCTTCTTTTCATCAACAACAACATTATACGCAAATGACACAACGAAAAAAGTGTCAAGCACTTCAAAACAACAAAAAGACACTTTTTGGCGGCAACGACGAGCAAATAATAGCCGGTTAAACGGTGGTCAAAAAAAAATAATACAATGAGCAAAAAAAACATTTGTTGGAATTTTTGCGGTGAGAAAACGATACTTGAGACTGGAATGAGAATGGAAAAGGAACGGAAAAATGGTGAAAAAAATCGGATTTTTTTTCAGAATGTAATTTCTAGGTCTGAAATTCCAAATTTTCAAACATTTCAGAAGAAACCTAGAGATTCTGAAAAATTAGCTTACATTAATTTCGGATTCTGAGTTCAGAAAACATCTGAAGATCAAATTTTGATTCTCATTTTCTGATCAGAACTATCCACCAAATAATTTTCTATATCAGAATTTTGAAACAGCAAAAATTCGAGAATTTTACAATTTACTTAGTGATAAATTGTGTTACAAATCAGGATTTTTTATTCAGTAGGAAAATTCTGGAAACAGTGGATAAAATTGTAAAATTTTGAAATTGATTTTGAAACAGTGTAATTTTTCCTTCAAAATTCAATCGCGAAAAATTATTTCTGTGAAGCTGTGGATTTTTCTAATGGGTTGATTCAAGTCGAAAAAAAAAACATTTTTAACAAAAAATTTTAAATTTTACATATTTTTTACATTTACAAAAATTTTACATTTTTTTCCACACAAAAATGAAAAATATCTCGCAGCGAAAATGAAAAAAAATAGGAAAAAATATAGTTTTTTGACATTTGCTGAATCTAATTTTTTTTTCGACTTGAATCACCCCATAAAAAATCAAAAGATTAAAATTTTTCTGAATTTGAAAGCTCAAAAACATTTGTCAAAAATTGACATCAAGAAGAACCCGAATTCAAGCAGAAACAAAAAATCCAGAGAAGAAACTCACGAAAAATCATTCGCAACTTCTCTGAGCTTAACTGGCTGTCTATTCAAAATCTTGCCATCCATAGTCAAATCTCCAGCATTTGTAGTAGATTCATATTTCGGTTTCTTAATAGCTGTCGCATCCATAGTTGCCGTCCCACCCTCATAATAATACGCCGATTTTGGCATCGAAGTTGAAGATGTCGATGCTTCCGAATCATCATTTCTAGATTGTTGTTGTTGTTGATGATTAGCAATTCGTTGATCCAACGTATTCATCTCATTGGATAATAGAATGTGGTCAAGAAAATAATGGAACGAACGAAATGAACGAGAGAAAAAAGATGGGAGAAGCACTTGAACAGTATCTGTTTGCGCTAGTTTTGCGCGCAGCGGAGAGCTCGCGGTAGGCGAATGGAAGGAGGCAAAAAATAAAATAAGGAGGACGGAGGAGAGAAGGTGGAGTGAAATACGTTAAGAACATTGTATAATAAATACCAATAATAATTATTTGTAAATGTTTATGTGTGCGGAAAGAATTTGGAAATTTCAAAGATGCTTGATGATTATTGAAAATGTGTCAAGAATTTTTCACAGTAAGACAACCCAGGGTGGATTTTTTCTGTCAAAAATTCCTTTGCACCTAATGACAACCCTCCACTTCTATACAAGTTGAACTCAAAGATCGCAACAAACATCAAAAAGTATCTCTCTTCCGATTATTACCCAATGGTCAGTCACGAAGTATAATAGATCGTATCGTATTTCATGCACAAACATTGTCATTCAAAAAAACAGTCTAGTTACTCATTTCCCAAATAATTTCCGAATTTTTCTGTTGTTACGTAGAATGGCAGAATCAAAGGTGTGAATGAATCTAGTCTTCTCAATTTCCAAATCTGTTGAGTCAACAAATAAATTCTTCTATTCATCAGGCGAACGAAGCGCAAAAGCTTGTTCGTTGATCAATCAGACCAATACAATTTTCGAGGTTCGGTAGAGAAATTAAGGAACTTTTTGGGAAGAGCAAAAATCATGTTTTTGAAAAAAAAAGTTTGAACTCTGGAGTCGGAAATGTTTCAGTAAACAAAAAAAGATTCCAAAGATCAAGAAAATCCTCATCGCCGTGTTGGAGAGTTAGCGTAAGTCAGAGAAAATTTTGAAAAAAAACCTAGATCCTATAGATAGATGTTACTCCAATTCAAATTTTTCTAAAAAAAAAATCCCCAACCCCAAAAAAACTTTTAAGCCCTGATTTTTTAGATTCAGAAAGTTCCTAGACTTTTAAATTATTGAATTCTGAACATAAGAGCTTTCAGGCTTAAAATCCTGGTTCATCAGATATTTCAGAATTCTAAAATCCAAAAAACCTCAAAATCCCCCCAGCCAACTCACCCTTCTGCAATATAAATATGTGAATTAGTGTCGTCGCGATCTCGACGATCCATCGTTCGATCAGTATCGGCCTGAAACATCCAAAAAAATTCAAAAAAAAAACATGTTTCTAATCTAGATACCTCTCAAGACCTAAACTTCTAGAAAATCTCAATCCAATTTTTCCACAGAAAACAGAAAAAGAAGAAGGATCAGGAGGAAAGAATGAAATACGGTGCAGTGGCTGTCAAATCGTGCACAATATTTTGACACCTTTTCTCCTCTTTTTTTGTGACCTCCGTTTATTATTTGTTTGACATGATCGAAAGCATGTTTGAATCGCGGAAAATCGAGGAATGCCAAGAAATTATTTATGCTTTTGTCTACTATTCATATTTTTGTTTGACTTTATTTTTGATGCTGATTTTTTAAGAATTGGATTTTGACTAGAAATTGGAAGGCTCAGGCTGATTGGGGGTTCAAAATTATGGCATTAAAAATAGGCCAAAAAATTCAGGCGCACAAAATGAGCCTTAACATAGTTTCCGGACCCTGGTTAGAATTCAGGCCCTGGTCAGGCAAGTATTGGTTATAGGCTAAACCTTAGATTAGAACCCGGGCTCCCAATTTCTAGACCCCCTGATTTTCGACGAATTCAATTTTGACTAGAAATTGGGGTATAAACTTAGAATAGCCCCCACCCAATGCATTACAGCCCCCCACTTGGCAAATTCATTTCGTTCCCCCACATTTTCATTTGAACCCCCTTCCCTTCTTGTTTTCCTGTGAGGTTGGAAGAGTAGAAACACATTTTAAATATTCGGACGTGACATTTTTAAATAAGAAAATTGCGCTCTTAAAGAAAAATTCTAAAATTATTTTAAATTCCACGCAAAACGTGTCCTAATTTTCAATGTCCTATTTATCTCTCACAATCTCAGAATCAGTTTATTCTTCCCTTATATAACAACAACAAATGGCAGCAATTATTTGTGAGTTCCTTGGGTTCTACCGTAGTTTGGGATTTCGTAGGAGGGCTCACCCCAGACTTGGCAAAGTTCACCCTTTTGGCAAAATTGTCACTTATTATTATGGTATAGGGTAACGAGGTGGTATTCTATTATTTATCAAAATTTTGGATGTTAGTGGTCATTTTTATCCAAAAGAATTATCTTCTGCAAAATGGGAGACTGTTTTTGGGCAGCCGGATAAAAGCATGAAAAATATCTCAAAGGAGCTTTTCCACCAGGCATTTTGAGACCTTAATGAGCCTCAGATGAACCCCCTCCCAATTTTCGTGATGGGGGGTTTATCTCAGCCTTAGATGAGTCCCCCACTTATTTTGGGGGGCTGATCTCAGCCTTAGATGAGTCCCCCACCTATTTTGGGGGGCTGATCTCAGCCTTAAATGAGCCCCCCACTTTTTGAACATGGGGGCTGATTTTGAAAATGCCGAATGGGGGGCTCAACTAAGACCTTTGGGGGTCTGTTCTGCGTTTTGTCCGGTGTCCAAAAACAACCCCCCATTTTCACTGTGGGGGTTTTTTTTGTGATAAAAAAATTTACCCACTTCTCAAATTTTGATAATTTCAGAATACACCCCCACTGCCTTATACCATTATAATGGGGGGGCAATTTTACAAAAGTGGGGGGCTTTGCCGAGCCTTGGGGGGACATAATCAGGTGGGGGGCTGTTCTGCGTTTATACCGAAATTGGATAGCTCATGTTAATTTGTTCAACATTCAAAATCAGGCTTACAAAATAGGCCAGAGCTTCCAAACTTCTGGATTCGGGCCCTGGTGACCAGACCTGGGAATTTTACCGTTTTTTACGTTTTACGGTTTTACGGCTCAAAAAACGTAAAATACTTCGTAAAAATCCCTAAACAGGGTGAATTTTGACAGAATCAAATTAAAACTTCAAAAAAAAACACAACATTTTTTAAAGAAAATTTTGATTGAATCCTAATTAATTAATTTTTATTTGTTAAAATTTTGTTCTTAAACTTAAAAAAATATTTTTATTTTATTTATTGAATACGTTGTGGGACAACGTGACAAACAAGTATAAAATCATAAAATACATGAAAAGACAAAGAAAGTTGATGCAGGATTACGAGTTAGAACCCGGGGGGTGGTTATGCGCGAGTATTTATGCTAATGTAGGTCTATTATTTGGTGAATCTGAAATTTGTAATGAGCAAGTGCGGTGAGTAAAGAAGTTTTTGCGAATATTCGTTTTTGGAACTTTGTAATGATATCTTACTTTACTACGAGTTTTAGAATCCGTTTTTAAGGTGAAGAGTTTTCCATAAATAAGATCAATTTTATTTGTGTTGAGTTTATATAGAAATAAGTTGTCGATTTTAATTCTACGATTTTCCAAGCTCATCAAACCAAACTCATTATTTCGTGTTTCATTAAACTTATAATCCTTCTCATCTGATCTAATAAATCTCCCTTTGTGTCTAAATAATAATTTTCTTGTGAAATTGTTTTGGGCACTTTCTATGATTTTTTTCAATTTCTTAGTTGAAGGAGAAGTCACTACTGTTCCATATTCTAATATTGGGCGTACAAAAGTTTTATATAAGTTAATCATGAACTTTATATTTTTGCTTTCGAAAGTCTTGAAAATTTGATATGTCACATAATTAGCTTTAGAAACATATTTTTTCCAGTGTTCTTCAAAATCCAACTTTTGTGATATTATAAATCCTAGATCCCTAATATTCTTTTCAAATTTGATAGGTATAGAATCTATAGTGTAGTCAAACTTTATCTATAGTGTAGTCAATGAAAACCGTAAAATGCACATTTTACGTTTTACGGTGCCACGTTGAAATTTCCCAGGTCTACTGGTGCCCCCCCCTATGGTTAAAAGGGGACCCCGAAATAATTTTCAGATGCTCACCTTTTTCTCCTCAAAAACTTTTTTCTTCGACGCTGGCGTCGAAACAGTCGATGAAATATTGGTCGCAGCATTACTACTACTACTACTGATAGATTTCATAACGCTACTCAATATTTCTCGTTTCTTAACCGATGGAGTTACTGGAGTCGATGCTGTTTGAGAAACATCATCGTCTCCCATCTCCCAAAAATGTGAACTAATTATTTGAAGAAAATGAAGAAGAAGAAGCGTAAAAGAGCACGAAAAAAGAGTTTCGAGACAATGGATGGTCAAAAAGGCTGTTGTTGTTGTTAACCAGCCTATTTGTTTTGTGTTTAATCGGATGTATTCGGAGGAAGTTTTGGCGATTATTTTGTGAGGTGTGCGAAACGAAACAGTAGCTACTGTGATTTCTGATGATAAATTTGAGATGTTCCCTGGGTCCCCTAAAGGTTTACTACTTAAAAGTTACCCTAACTTGATCCCCTTACCTTTTTCTTTTTCTTCTTCTCCTTTTTCCGATCAATAGTTTTCAGATTGTCCAATCCAACTAAAGCATATCCATATTGAGATACCTACAAAAACAAAATTCACAGAAAAATTTCCACAAAAAAACCCAACTTACCAAAGTATCCATTTGCTGTTGATTTTCAATAGCTGCAGTTCCTTCAACCCATTCATTTACAAATTCGACTTCAGAAGTTGTCAACATGGCACAGTCGACGACCATAAAAATGAGAATGAGCCAAATAATAAATGCTTCTTCTATTTGTTGTATACATAATAATAATAATGAAAGTGGGTATTCATATAAATTGACCTCAAAAGACCGGTTGGGAAGGCGTTTTTCGTTGAATTGTTGAGCTGCGACTGTAAAAGGAAGTCTTGATTTTTGATGATGAGAAATAAAATATTGCTCATGTTACCAATGATTTTTTTTTTTAATTTTTAAAAGAATGATTGACCTGAGAATATTTTTCCAAAATTTTGAAAATAATTTTTAAAAAAATTGAAACCTAATTTTTCCGGGAATTTTTTTCTGAAATTTTTTGAAAATCTAGATTTTTCAACATTAGTCAATGAAAAATCTGGATTTTTCAAAAATTCTACAACATACAATTACCAATATTGGATTTTTCAACATTGCTCATGTCAAAGAAATATTCACCAGTGATTTCGTTTTCAATTTACAAAAAATTGCTGCATTAATATTTTTCCGAAATTAAAAAAAATTGAAACCTAATTTTTTCGGGATATTTTTTCTGATGAATTTTTAATAAAACATTTAGATTTTTGAAGATTACTCGTATCAGTTTTCAACATTTCTCATATTAGTCAATGAAAAATCTGGTTTTTAAAACATTTCTATAACTTCAAACTACCAATATTTCTCACAAAATTTCAAAAATTAAATATTTTTGAAACCTAATTTTTCCGGGATATTTTTTCTGACATTTTTCAAAATATAAATCATCGATTTTTCAATATTGCTCATGTTAAAACAATACTTTCAAAGAAAAAATCAGGTTTCAATCCAAAATCATTTCAAAAATCCAAGAGATAAAAATTATTCACTCAAACTCAACAAAAAGTTAACATTTTTTTAACCTAATTTTTCCGGGACTAAAATTTTATCAAAAATTTTTTCAATTTCTAAATTCTGGATTTTTCAAGGGTTCCCTTAGCTAAATATTCTCCTTACCTTATACCTCAGAGTGAAAACTGCAATGACTTGTCGCATCGATCGTATACCAAATCCATGCATCCATCCATATTTGAATCGACTGCAAAAAAAACAAAAATGAAAATAGAAAAATCATTATTTTCAAAGCAACATCCCTTTCTCATTCATTTCCCATGTTTTGTCCCACTCTTCACCAAAAAAACATCATAAACGATACGCAAAACCCAATGCAACTCCCGTCACTGTTTTCCGGCCGCAGCAAAGGGATTCAATGAAGAATCCTCACTCATGTCAAATGAATGGCTTTGGGTTTCGAAAGCTGGTAGGCGGTACTAACTCAGGGAGCGCGCGCAGACTTTCTCTAGTTCTTTAGGATCCGAGTGGGTCATACTTCGAAATTTTTCATTTGAAAGCATTAAAAAACCCCGAAAAACTCATCTTTCACATCCTTGCACGGCCAAAAAATACACAAAATGATGAAAATGGCAAAAGATCGATGAGTGTTGTTTAGTTCGCCAAAAATATAAAAATAGCGGGGTAGATCAAATAAATTTTTGATAGAAAATTTCGAGTTGGCGGTGTTCCTCCATTATTAGTTTGTTAACTCACCATTTCCCGAATGCAAATAATTATTAATGACTGGACAAAAACGAGAAAAACAAGAGAAAAGGCCGCCACGTATTGCCACGTATATGACAAAAGATACGTGGCAAGATTTTTATCAGGTTGAGAAAAAAAAAACAAAAATTGAAAAATAAATGTTTTTCGCGTGATCCAAATTTTTCGAAAAAAAAAATCAAATATTTTTTGAAGCCTAACTTTTCCGGGAAATGTTTTCAGATAAAAATTCTGAAAACTTCGATTTTTCTTGAAAATCTAAACTATCCTGAAAATCAACAATCAATCGATTCGAAAATATTAACCCTTTATATTAGGTCGAAAATATACAGAAAAATTGTTCGGAAACGATCAATTATTTTCTACAGCACTGTCCTCCACATTGCGAATAATTAGTTGGACATCCACATTGTTGTTGATTTCCGTTACTGTATTGACAGGAAACAGTTTGTTGAGATTGGGATGAGCAAGAGTTTGTGCAGGATTGTTGACAGGCTGGTTGACATTGGGAAACTGACTGAAAATTTCGGGAAATTTTTTGTGATTCTTCTAGAATTTTTTTTGTCTTACCTGATTTTGTTGAATGCATTGAGTATTGCATGATTGTTCGCAAGCTGGTTGACATTGATTTGATTGTTGTGAAACTGGAACTGTAATCGTCAATTGGATCTCTTGTCCTCTTTGTGCTTGAATAGTTTGAGTTTGTTGTTGTTGATAATTGTTGTTATTATAAACATTTTGTTGTTGATAGTTATTTTGTTGTTGTTGAGCTTGTTCACAGATTGGTTGACATTGGGCATCACATTGTTGAGAGCATTGAAGAGCTTGATTATTGTTCGACAAACACGATTGATTACAATCATTTTGACACGAGTTACATTGATTGTAAGCGCTGTTTGTGTTGCTATCATCTTGATATGGGTTGTAGGTATTTGTTGAATATGTGTTTTGATTGCAATTAGTGTTAGTATTTTGATTGCATCCAGTATCACGGTAAACTTGAGTGGTAGCAGTTTGATATGATGGAATAGCTCCAGGTTGTTGATAATTGTTGGTTTGTTGAGTGCACGATGATTGACAAGATTGATTGCACGAGCTTTGACATTGTTGAGCTGGTTGAGATTGTTGGCAGGAGTTTTGACAAGAGTTTTGGCAAGTGTTGCATTGCGAAGTGACTGGAGCGTATGTTGAGCTAGCAGTGTATGAATAAGCTGGGATACTTCCTGGTTGAGAATAGGTTTGTTGTTGGATCAATTGTTGAGCATATTGATCATCGGAAAGACAGCTTGTTGCACATTGTTGATTGCAATTGATGCTAGATTGAGTTGTAGCTTGATTATTCGAGCAAGATGATTGACACGATTGTTCGCATTGTTGTTGAGCGGTTTGTTGCGAATATGAAGCTTGTGAACAGGCTGATTGACAAGTGTTTGAGCAAGATGAAGCACATTGTTGGGTGGATTGTGTTGGACTGCACGAAGAGGTGCATGAGGATTGGCAGGATGGGGTGCATTGGGATTGTTGATATTGTTGGGCACATCCACAGGACGATGATTGAGTTGGTTGAGAGCAAGAGCATTGGGTGTTCGATTGACAACTGCAGGATGTTGTGGCAGGAACTGCACAACCGCACGATGATTGGCGACGAGCGCGAAGAACCTACGACAATTTTTAAGAATGTTTTAAGAGGATAGCCCTAAGCCTTAACAAAAAATGTTTAGGCTTGTAGAGCATGTGAAGCCTAAAGCTTGTTAGTTAAGAATTTCAGGCTTTTAAATCCTAAAGGTCTTATGGTTCTCCGGGATCTTAGTGTAGGCTTCAGGGTCCACCTGTACCTTCAAGTCATATCCAAAACTCACCATTTCTTCATTGGCAAAAACGCCAGTCGAAATCACCAAAAAGGCGAATACAGTCAATTTCCAAGTGTTCATGATAATTGTATATTGTAATATGTTTCAGCGTGTCTCGCCAGCTCCTCTTATATGCTTATCCTGTTAAGCAGTAAAGTGTGTGCTCTCTTGCTCCTCCCGAAATATTCCGGTTTCCTCCCCCCCTTCCTCGCTGTGCATGTAATTGTCACACGCAAATAACTTTTTTCTTTCGAAAAGTTGTGTTAAGGGCTTAGTCACAAACGAATTTCATATCATATAAGTATATAATACTCGATTGCACGTCATTTCGAAATCACAAAAAAGTTGAGAAAAATAAACAATTTTTAAAGGAAGGATTAATTTCAATTATAACTATGTATGTCTGACAAACAAATGATGAAATGAATGAACATTTCGTTCTATTCTGAAAAAATTCTCAGGCTCGAAGAAAACAGGAAAAATTGTAACGAAATCGAATTTCCTTAACTTGACTTTTTGACTCCGCAGGTTTGTTTTGGTTTTATTGTTTTTTTTTGTCTTTGAGCATCATGTGAGAAATATAATTATAGTATTTGATCGAAATATATTTATTTTTCTTCGTCTTTCTTGTTAGTGATTTGAAAATAAATGTGTGAAAATGTTTTTTCTTCCGTTTTTTTTTCAAAAAAAAAAAAAAAAAAAATTCTGCCTTAAAAAATGCGGAAACTTTGGAGAGGTTAATCCGTGTATTGTTATTTTTTGTTCCAACATTTTTTGTAGTTGTTCACAAATCAACACATTGTTTTGTTTACTTGGAAAACAAGCCGCGCGTGCGCGCTATTTTCCCACAATGCTCAAACTTTCTCATCATCTTCCCAACAAATTCCGATTGTTGTGTATGTAGTAAATAAACTGGTATCATGAGAAGATGATAATGATCTTGTTACGATTATCAAATCTGAAAGATCAATATTTGAACAACGCTGATTTTTGTGTTGGAAATGTTTGTGAGGGATAATTATAAATAGTTCAGTATTGGATTACACACACACAGAGCAAATAAAATAACTCGAACAAGTTTTGCGATGAGTCATTTCAGTTCTCTATTTTGAAATTTGAAAAATCCTCAAATGTAGGAAAGCTGTGAACAATAAATCCCACATTGAAAACTTATAATGTGATTACATTTTCCATATGTTTTGGTTTTCAAACATATAAAAATGTTCGGCCTTCAACAATAATTTATTCAACAACAAGGAGCTTAGGAGCTATTTGGTTCCACAGCCCATTCCGGTAATTCTGTCTTAAAACACCATTTCTCTGTCTCATATCGTAAACAATGTAGATATAATTGATAATGTCCAGGTGGCACTTTTTTGGTCGCAACATTGCATTTCAAACAAATCTCATCTTTCTCTGGTCGATCTTCAATTTTCAAATTCAGAGCTTCCGGTTGAACATCGGGATCATCGGCAAGTTTTTGCATTCTTTCCTCATATTCCTCATTCGGTTCTTCATGCCAATTCTCAGATTTATGAGCTGATTGAACATCTTTCGCTAATTCTTCATACGATTTTCCATATTTCGCATCTTTGCCTTTTCCGTCTCCCCAAATATTGGAATTATAAACTTGATCGCCTACAATTGGATATCCTAAATATTGCGCGTGTACTCGAATCTGATGTGTTCTTCCAGTTGTAATCTTCACTTTAACCACCGATTCCTTCCCATCCGACCATAGTTTTGTGAATACCGAATGTGCATCCTTTCCATCACTTCGAACACATTGAATTCCCATCGAAATAACCAAATTACCAATCGGCTGATTACATTCAATATCACCACTAAAAATTCAAAAAAGGTATATAATATATGTAATATAAATAATACTTACTCTGGAAACTCTCCTTCAAGTCTGCAGACATATTCTTTTGTCCATTTTCCCTGCTTCAGTGTGCTTTTGAATTCCAAATCAGTCTCGTAGTTTTTTGCAAACAAAAGAATACCCGAAGTTGTTCGATCTAATCTATGAAGCACTGAAAAACGTATTTTTTTAAATTTTGTCATTTTCTTGAAACGTATTATTCACCTCTTAGACCAGTTCTACCATAAGTGACTCGTAATTGTCCTAAAACCGTATGAATAGCATATTGACCACAAGCATGAACAGGAAGTGATGGAGGTTTGTCAACAACTAATAAATCCTCGCAATCGCTGACTATTCGTATCGGTAGATCACGAACCTACAAGATTAACTTGAAGAAATTTTTTGCATTCTAACTAACTGGATGTTCATGTCGATGCGCCCAGTGTTCCACCAAATCACTATTTTTCATCACATAATTCGGATCTGTCATTTGTTGTCCATTCACATAAATTCGACCAAGTTTGCAGGCAACTTTCTAGAAAAATTGATATTTTTTCGCTCCCTTCACGTATCACGATTTTTTGTTGACCTAAGTTAGTCAAAGGGCACTTCCAAAAATGCCCCGAGGCAAAAAGATAGACACATGTCAGATAAAAGCCGTTGTTCCAAATCGAATTTTGTCAAAATGTGAACAAGTTGACGCATTTCCGATTTGAGTATTGGACAAAAATATTTAATTAGACGGTTTGATTTGTGTATAGAATAATTGCAGACAATTAAATGTGCTGATAAAAGTTATTTCAGTTTCAAACATTCAGAAAAGGTTTTTATCTCATAAATTGTCGTAACCTTTTGTTATTGTTTTGAAACAAAACACTTTAGCTCATTTATCCACGGTTCATAAGTTTGACGTGTTTCGCACTAAAAATAATATTTGTTTTTTTATAAACAACCAATTGAAAAATCACAAGTGCATTTTACCATTGAAACAACTCGAAAAAAAAGTGGAAATTCAAAATCACAACAACTTAGAGGGATAGAAAATTCAATTTGACATCTTCTCATATTTCATGCTTAGGTACGATAGGTCAAGTTCTCAGGTCCTGGGTTTGATTTTCGCCGTTTTTTTTTGCTTGTTTATTTCGTGTGTATGTGTGTTTTTCGAGTTTTTGCAATTACACAATTTAGTCGTAGATTCAGTTTTCGATAGAAGACAAAAAAAACGAAAACAAAATGATTGTGCAAAAAATGCATTCTTTGAACTTCAGGTATTTTTTGAGCGTTCCATTTTTCAATTTGAGCGATAATTCATCACATTTTGTGTTGAGTTTGTTTTTGCAACATCATATTACACTAATCTTTCATTTTCTCAGTTTTTTTCGTCTTCGAGAGCTAGCTGAAACTGATCTCAGTTCATCTTCAGACTATAATTTTCGTATTTTTTTAAAATTAAATTCTAAAATCTGTTTTTCTATATATTTTTCATTATTGAAAATGGATCAATCCACAAAAACAAAAACATAAATCATGTTAAAAGTTCAATATTCATTTTGGTTTTTTTTGGGATGGCTATTTGTATTTACGTATATTTAGAGCCATAATGTTATTTATCCATTTTTTTGCTGTCAAACACATCCAAATCTATACAAATATGTGTAAAAGAACCGATTTTTGGAAAAAATATTGAATTGGACCAGTGGCCAATAGTAATCGGACCATCAAATCTAATTTTCGGGCCGATTCAGAATTTTTCTTTTAAAAAATCGGTTTTGCTTCAATTCAAAACTATTTTACCTCAATCTCAATTTTTGATATTTGAGAAAGTGTGAAATTTCGAAATGAAATTTGAAACTTGAGTTTTGGTTAGAGATCCTTTCCAATATCAATGACACAAACTTTGCTCAGCTGCCTAGTTGTTCAAAACTTTTTTTTTGCCATTTTTCCTATTTTTCGACAACACAATACGTCTTTTGTATACCTTGTTATTCTGTTTTTTCTTCTTCTACGCAAATTATATGAGTTGGAAACATATCTTGATTCTATTGTTGTTTACTAGAAGAAATATCTACGTAGAAAGCAAGCATTGAAATCTGATTGAATAGGTATTGACTATTTTATGAGAGCTATTTATCATTTTTATCACCATTTTTCACATTTTCTTAGTAACTATCTATCATGATCAATGGGCTCGCAAAAAAATGATGAGATAGATTGGCCCGATAAGTGAATTTATGAAAAAAATGTGCGCTCACTTTGAAAATGTTCAAAAATGTTTCTCGTGACAGCTCTCCTGTTAATAATTCAACCAAACTACATTTTTGGTTTTTTTTTTTGTGAAATTCTGAATTTGGTGGAACAGAATTGTCTCTTTATGTGTTTTTCTCGAAACAATAACATATTGGGGTTGGTTTATGAAAAAAAAAATATAGAGAACAGCGTTTTTTATTTGGTTTTTTTTGTTCACGACGATTATTATTGGATCAGTTGACTCGGAGAGGTTTTGATGGATTGTCGAAGAGACGACAATTTTCGGCAGCACATTGAAGATTTTTTCAGAAAAGCTAGAGAAGTTTGCAAAAAAAAGCAAATCCATATCTTTTTTTTGATTGAAAAAGAAAGTGTAAACCATTTTCAAAACGGTTTTGAAAAACATTTTGGATTTATTTTTTGGTGTAGGCGGTTAGTGTGATTCAAGAAATGAAAAAAAAAACGTTTTTTAACGTTAAAAAAACCAAAAAATGATTCGCGAACGGAATTTTTATTCATTTTTTTATCATTTTCTCAACACATTGAATAAAGTGAAGCTAAAACGCATTTTAGTGTAAAGAAATGATATTTCAAGAAATCAGCCTAAAAGACAAATCAAGCCTTCAAAATCAAATTGTTGATTTTCGAAAATCGCCAATTTCATTTTCTTTTAGGCTGATTAGAAAGTCTTGAAATAGCATTCCTGGACAGAAAAATGCGTTTTATTGTTAGCTTCACTTTATTCAGTTGGGAATTTGTTAAGAAAATGGATAAAAAATGAATAAAAATACCGTTCGTGAATCACTTTTTTGGTTTTTTTTATTTCAGGAATCACTGCATGAAAGAAAAGTTTTGAAAAGTTTGAAAGAATAGTCGCGAGGCGGAACCGGGACCTTTAATATATAAATATATCCATTACACCGTTTGGTCCGCTAAACTAGTTTTTCACCAGTAGTTTTTGATACACGGCATTCTATTTCCCGTAATTTTATCATCGCCCACTTCTTCGACTTTGCCCCCCGAAAGAAAAAAAAACTCAATTTCATTTCAATTTTTTTCGGTTCGCCCCAATTTATCTCATCCATTTTTCGTTTACAAAGAAAAAAAACTCGATGAGCAGCATCATCATCAGAAAAGTCACTTTTTCCTTCGTTTTTTTCCTGCTATTCAATTATACCCTATAGCCGCAGGGGATCAAGCTACTTAGCGTAAAATGAACACATCCTACACGGTTCTTTGGTAGATAGGAGGCGGATCCTCTTCTTTTTTTCGCTGTTTTTTGTCCCTCTCATATTCTTTTAGGTGGAAAAAGGGCACAAGTTGTGAGTCTCATTTAAATATAAATTTGTTCCGCCTTTTTTGGGGGGGGGGGGAAGATAATTATAGTGTCAATTTTTTCCCTCTCAAACTGCCCAATCTTACTCACCGCATAATTTTTGTTGGTTGACAAGAATTCCTGCGCAAAAACTTCCACCATTTTTCGACCAATCCATCTTCCTTTAGTCCGAGTTCGATAAACCGCCCAATATGGACTCAAATGTCGAACTCCTAGAAAATTTTACATTTTTTATTTATTTTTTCATTTTAATCAAATCACTAACCATCAATAATTTTGAATGGAACATTCATTGGCAAATCGTCATGCGCATCAGGCTCTTTCCTTTGCTTTTTTGCTTTCGGCTCTTTTTCTCGTTCCTCGGCTCGCCGTTTTTTCTGAAAAATATATTTTTTAGTCTGATATTATCCTTTATAACTAACCTTTTCTTGATTCTTGCTCAGCTTAACTTCTTCCATGCGAAAAAACGAAAAAAAAAGAAAAACTTTTTTTGCAAACAAACAAAAACACCTCGTGTAGGAAAGTGCGCTCTAGCGAACAGAGAGGGAAATCAAAAATAGGTTTTTTTTTGTTTTTTTCTAATTTCTAAATTTTTTAGAAATTCGGAGAAAAGCAAAATGAGTGCAAAAATGAAATAGAAATCCTCGAAAATATTGGTCACGCAATAATAGAATCTAGTCACTTTTTTGTGTCATTTCATACATTTTCTCAAGGATTTTGAAAGTTCTAATGAATATTTCTTCACTTTTTCAGATAAATGTCAAACGAAACTATATTATCATGCAACCTTTGCCTCGGTTCAGTTGATCCCGAATATTTTTCCTACAATCTTGCAGTTTCTGGAGTCCTATTGCCGATTATTGGAGTTGTTGGGCTAATTGGAAATATTCTGGTTGTACTAACATATTTACATCCTGATCAAAATGTTAGTCAAAAAATTGTGTTTTTTAAAAACGAATTTACAAAAAAACTAAATTTCAGATTCACTCCACATCAATATACTTGGCAGCGTTAGCATTTTCAGACTTTTTCCTGATTCTAACTGCAATTTTTCTATTTTGTTTCGAAGCTTGGCGACATCACAATCATGAATTGATGGCTTGGTTATATGTGACAGGTGCTCCGATGGTTTTTCCGATCGCTTCGATTTTTCAAACAAGTTCTGTTTATTTTTGTGTCGCTGCAGCTGTGGATTGCTTTATTATTGTGGTTTTACCAGAAAGTGTTAAAACTCTTTATTGCACTACAAAGTTGGTTTTTCAGATGTTGATGAATGAAACTCAAAATGCACTTACTTGATTCACAACAAAATTGAAGTTGAACATAAATTTCAAAAGATATATGTGGCCGAACTATTTTGGTGGCCGTGAAATGTCGGGAATTCGGCCAAGGCAACAATTTCTGAGAATTTTTGCAACATTAGAGCGAGTTTGTTGCGTTGGCCGAATTCCCGACATTTCTCGGCCACATATTTTGTCTGAAATTTTGTATTTCAATGTTTTGTGAAGTAAGTAAATGCATTTTGAGTTTCATTCATCAAAATTTGAAAATTTTTCAAAATTATTCGGAACCACAAAAATCAAATAAAATTTTTTCCAGACGAGCCAAAGTCACTTGCGCTGTTTTAATGGTTCTCTGCATCGTTTACAATCTCCCACATTTTCTCGAACTTGAAAGTGTTCGATGTCGAAATGATGACGAGACTTTGGGCTGGCAGATTTGTCCGACTACGGTCCGAACAAATGAGGCTTATTACACGATTTATTACACATATATGTACACCACATTTTTGGCCATCGGACCATTGGCCCTTTTGATTTTGTTGAATATTTGTGTGGTTTACACGGTTTTTAGTAGACCAGATACAGAGGCTGAAAATGGTAGGTTTTTTTTTTCTGAATCCTACAGATGAATTCAAATTTTTTTAGAAGGTGAGGATATAACATCGCTGATTCTCGTCGTATTTTTCTTCATTTTCTGTAACTTCACTGCTCTTCTTGTCAATTTCATGGAACTCATTTTACAAGATGGCGTAAGTTTTTTCCCTAGATTTCTTCTCCCAAAAAATTCCTCCTCCTTTTTCAGACAATTCTTGTTTACTTTGTCGATTTGTCGAATCTTTTGGTCGTTGTTAATGGAACTGCCAACTTTTTCTGCTATTTGATTTTTGGAACTGGATTTAGAATCACATTGAAAAAGGTGAGCTTTGAAATTTTTCGAAGTTTCTAATAAAAAAATCAACTTTCAGATCCTCTACGGCGAAAAAGTTGCAAAATATCGTGCATCTGAATTATGGTCCGAAACTCATACACATGCATTGATTTGAAAATTTGCTACTGCTAATTCAGTAGAACGGGAACAACTTTAATCGTGTTTTTTTTATGTATTTTGCTTCTGGAATTTTGTGAAAATCTTTTTTGTTTGGAATAAAATTTGATAAAAAAACAGTTTTCTTTCCACCAACATTTTCGCATGGGGACTAGCGAGAGATATGGTCAAGGTGGTTACATTTTTGACTGCCATGCATGAGACCAGGGTTCGGTTCCCATTGCTCGCGAAATTTTTTGTTGTTTTCTGCTCACCAATTATCATTGCATCCGCTTAAAAATTTAAATTTGTGTGTGAAAAAAACAGATCCAAAATCCGTGCTAAAAGAGGGAAGAAGAAAAACGAATTCCCTCTTTTTTCTGGCTGTCGTTTAAAAAATTTGATTTCGAATTTGACACAACTTTTTTCCTTTTTGTTTTGTGTTTTTTTTGTCTTCCGCCAAGAAAAAAAGATAATTTAAATTTGGAATGAAATGAGTTTTTTTTTCCAATTCGTGGAGATTCGAATAATGGCTGGATTATTTAAATTCGTTTTAAATTCCCGCCGAAAAAATGTATACTGTATTTAATCCATTTTTCTAATATGAATCAGTATTCTTTTTGTAAAACACCTGGAATATTTTTTGTATTTTTTTTTTTGTTTGATAGAATTTTTAGCATTTCCTATTCCAGAAAACAATTCTTGTTTATTTTTTTTGTTTGTTTTTCTCCTAATTCACCCAAAAAATAACAGCTGACAGGCCCAAAAAAGTCTAGAAAATCTTCAGATGTTTATTATTATTATTTTTTATTTTTCCATTTTTTTTTGGAGCATCCTTCCTTTTTTCCAACAAAATACTCTCAAGTGTCATTATATTTAAGGAGAAGAAGAAGAAGAATGAAGAATTTTCCCAACTAATTGGCATCCAGTTTTTGGATCTATTTTAGGATTTTAATTGTTGATTGGAGTGGCGCACAAAATTCTAAATGAGAACTTTTTTTCAGCTCGACTATTTTTGTGGCAAATAATAATCGCGTTCAAGTTTTTCTTCGAGTGTTTTCAGTTTTGCAACAAAAAAAAATTCTGAATGCAGTTTGACCGGTCAATTTTTTTTTATTTCACTCTGTAACTGAATTTCAAAACTTTTTAACCAGTGTTTCACAAATTTCAGATCTTTGTTTTTTCACAAAAAAATCAAGCTGGAAAATTTCTGATTTTTAATGATAGAAAATATTGATCTACAGTATTCAAATCACAAATTCCAATATCAACTAGAAACCAGAATTTTCAAACAAGAATTTCTGAAATAAAAAAAAATATTGCTGAAATTCAAAACTTTTTCTCGAAATTCTAAAACACAATAAGAATTTTTGAACATGACATGACCCTAACTTTATGATTAAGCCTAACCAAAAAATTTTGATATAGGCTTAAGGTTAGTTTATGAGATAAGGTTAAGCTTAAGGTTTAGCTCAATCAACCCAATTCAGAGATCCTCTCTAAAGTTCAGAATCATCTGGATTTTCAGACGAAAATCAATTTTTGTTGCCATTTTCATTTTTTTTTTTCAAAAAATTTTCTCTGAAATTTCGTTGAATGATGAAAACTCTGTTATCTCATATCAATCATTCCTCAAAAAAATTTTTCATTTTCATATTTTCTCCCCAAAAATCTTCCACCAATTGTTGGTCTCATCTTACTCTTATCATTTCCAACTCAAAATGTTCTTTCTCTTCTTCTTCTTCATTTTCATCTCTCCGAATTCTATCACAAGATTGGAAGGGGGCCCCGAAAATGACATATGTTTTGCTGCTTTTCCCGTCGTCTTTTCATTCTCTTCCAAACCTCTGTCGCCTTCAAAACTCATCATATCTTTTTCTCGCTCAATTGGTCTTTTTTTCTGTCTCTCTCTTGGATTTTTTCTCTGGTACTGATTTTCCAGAATTCATCAATTATTCATAAATCGAACACTTTTTTCGATGTGAATTTCAAATTTGTGAGAACCTTCAGAATTTTCAGAGTTTCATATCCGATCGTTTTTTCTGTTCAAGTTATTTTCAGAACATTTTGTGTTTCAACAGATGTTGACAAAAAAGTTCCAAAACTTTTTTCCTTTGTTCTCAAAAAACACCATTTATCATAATTCATGTTCGCCATGGGAAAATATCGAAAAAATTTTGACCACAGCTCATTTTCTTCTCTGAATCCTTCCACGTGAATCAATTTTCTTTTGAAATATTTTTCTCCTAACATGAGTTATGACGTGGCAAATCTCAGAAATTTCAAGAGCTCTGAAAAATCAAAAATCAAAATTGAAAAAAAAATCTCGGGCGAAACTATAAACTTTTTTTTCTGAAATCAATTCAGATTCTTATCTAGGATTTAAATTTCAAATAAAAGTTCGCATTAAAAATTTTTTTTTTGAAAAAATTCATAGCTTCCAAAATGGGAACAGACCTAAAATTCTAGCTCAAATTTATTTCAAATGACAAAATTCCAAAAAAAAAAGAAAATGATCATAAATTATAAAAATTTGAAAAAAAAGTGTGCCTCGAAGCGGGATCGAACCCATGTCCTAAAAATTGAAAAGAGGTCCGTGTTAACCACTGAGCTACGCGCGCTTTTTATTCCGTGGAAGCGAATGATTGATATATGAAACGTGAAAAAATGGTGAAATTTCGAACTTCTTTTGGGTGTGATACACATTTCTCTCAATTTTTGAACCAATTTCAATTTACACACATTATGACGTCATCTAAATAGTGTAAAAACTCAGCTATTTGTCAAGAGATGTTTCAAAAAATGATCTCAATAAAACTGGAAGAGCCAGTTGTCAATTAGTCACGTTTCTCTTTGAATTTTTTGAACTTTTGTTTTTTCAAAAAAAAATTAAAACTCAAAATCTTTGAAAAATTGATTGAATCCTAGACAATAAAATTAATCACTACTATTTTTCTTTTCTCTCGATTTCTCACCAAAATGTATCGATTTTTCCAGATTTTAGAGCTCCGAGCTATTGAACAAGAAATTGTGAATTGGGTAAAATAAGAAATTCAAAATTTCGAAACTGGAACAAAACGGTCGGCCTAATATGGGGCCCGACCAATCGGATGATGATCAAAAACCATCGACTTCTTCATCAAAAAAGACAACATTATTAGCATTACTTGCGTTCCTATTTTTTCTACTTTTCCTTTTCTGTTTATGTGCTGCTATTTATTTTTATGTTCATTATAAAGACAGTTCAGATGTATGTCTATCTCCAGGATGTATAAATACAGGTGAGATTTTTGAGGAATTCACGAATTCAAAAAAAAACATTTTGAATTTTTGTAGCATCTGTGATATTATCATCAATGAACGCGTCAATAGATCCATGTGAGGATTTTTATGAATTTGCGTGTGGCCAGTGGATCAAAGGCCATCCGATTCCTGATGATGCTCCAAGTGTTTCGAATTTCGAAAATCTTGGACAAGATTTAGAATTTGCATTGAAAGGTAAGGCGAATTTTCAAAATTTTTCAAAAACAATGTTAAAAAACTCACTTTTCCTGTTTTCCTCGTTTTCGAAAATAATTCGCTTCAGCCATTGTTTCGAAATTTCCATCATTATGCTGACGTTTTTCCTGTAAAATAGAATTGAGTGAATTTTAAATAAGAATTCCAAACTGAAGAAAAATTCAACAAAGTACATTTTTTCATAAAATTACTTTTTGAGCACCAGTTTTAGTATAAAACTATCGAAAATCAACTAAACTTGTGTTACTTTTACTAGGAAAATTGATAAATATGAATTTTACAACAAATTTCATTCAAATTCATGGAAAAACACAAAAATGAAAAATTTCCGAAAAACAAAAAAACAAGAAAATAAAAGTAGAAATGGAAGTGCGCCCTATTGATAACAATTGAATGTCGCGCACTCTTTCAAAAATTTGTGTGTTTTGTCGTTGTGGTTTTATTTTTTTATGGTCAAAATGCCTCACAAAAAAAGTTTTTTTCAGAACTTCTGGAAGAGGAAACCGATCTCTCCGAATATGAAACGAGTGCCGTCGGAAAATCCAAATTCTTCTACAATCTCTGCCTAAACGAGTCCGAAATCATGGATAATTGGAGAAAAACTTTCGATGAGGTCATCAATAGTTTTGGCGGTTGGCCAAGTTTGAATCAACCATTGAGAGCTGACGCAAGTATCGAGAAATTATATGCGGATATGGTTGCCAAGTTTAAAGCCGACTCATTGTTCAAAGCCACAGTTCAACCAGATGATAAAAATTCACAGAAACACGTTCTTTTGGTTAGTCATTTTTTCCTGGTCCCCCACATTTTTTAATGACTTTGTTTTCAACTTTTTCCAGGAAAACCAATTGTTTTTCAAAAAAAAAAATAACTCAAAAATGTATGAAAAGTTTCATTTTTTTTCTCGCAGATCGATCAACCTCAACTCAATCTTTTCGCCCGCGATTTTTACGTGGCCGCCGAAAACGAGGAGCGGCTCGCCTATCTTCAACTCATCCAAAATGTGCTGATCTTGTTGAATGCGCGGCGAGAAGTTGCGATTCCGGATGCGAGTGAGATTATTGAATTTGAAACGGCGTTGGCGAATGTGAGAGCATTTTCTGTAATATTAAAAAATGAGCAAACATTTTTAGATCACAATGGCTGATGAGCAACGACATGATATCGCAGAATTGTATACCAAGGTAACACTTGGTGAAATGCGTCGACAACTTCCAAATTTTGATTGGCATCTCTTTTTCAATCACATGTTCAAGGATTTACACGATAAAAATGGAAAAGTGATCAGCTTTGATGACACTACTGAAGTCGTTGTTTATGGTTTCGAATTTTTGCGAAGACTTGACACGCTTTTGCCAAGATATGAGAAGAGAAAAATTGTGAATTATCTTCAATGGTGTTGGTTTTTCAAAACTATGTTGAGAGATTTGCCAGATCCGTTTGCATTGACTATTTTCAAGTTCTACAAAACTTTGAATTGTGAGTACTTATTTGAATTGGGATTCTTTTTTAAAAAATTGTGTTTTCCAGTAATGAATGTTCAAAAAGTTCGATGGCATGGTTGTGTAACTCGAATCAACAGCTTGATGCCAATGGCAACTTCAGCCATCTATGTCAAAAATCATTTCGATCACGAAGCTAAGCAACAAGTTGAAGAGATGATCTCATTGATCATGGAATCATTTGTAGATCTTCTTGAATCCGAAGATTGGCTAACTCAAGAAACAAAACTGTTTGCCAAGCAGAAAGTGAATGAGATGAAGCGGAAAATTGGTTATCCGGATTATTTGAACGATCCTTCGAGTGTCAATAAGGAATATGATACTTTTAAGGTAATTTGGGAGTGTTGAGGAGAAGAAGAAGAAAATTGGGTTTTGCAGGTCTATCCAAATGATTACTACAGAACAAAATTCAGCTTCTATGAGCAATACCAGAGAGATGTTTTGGAGAGAATTACGGAGCCGGTTGATAGAGAAAGGTGAGTCGAATAGATTTTTGGGGGCTCATTTATGACGTGGCAAAGTTTTTTCCACAAAGAATTAGTTTTCCCAAACGCTGCCTTTTAGATCAAGATATCTAAAAAAGTTTTGAATGACCAAAAAAAAATTTCCAATAAAATTTCAAATTCATTGAACCCATTCCATTCCATTCCCTTGTCAATTTCGAGCTTCTCCTAAAACATGCAAAAACTGACAAAAACAGCGCAATAAAATTGGCTTCGTTCCACATGTGTGTTGTGAATTCTTTGCGCTAACTAGACTAATAAATTTTGGGATTTGAAAACAAAAAATTTTTTGATGAGACATGTTTTTGATTGGCTTGGCAGAAAGTTCGTGGGAAGAAAATGTGAAGTAGAAAAAAACAATAGTCATTCATTTTCAGAATGATGTCAGAATTTGTCATAGAAAATTAGGTTGATCAGAAAAAAGAAAAAAATTCGCGGGCACCCGGCATCGAACCTGAGGGTACCCGTTGTATCGGAAAACAAAGCGATAACCTGCTGCGCCATATGAAAAATTATTTTTTTCTCAAAGTATCTACTGATTATACTCATTCGAAAGCTCTTGATCAGCTATAGAACATTAGATACTCAGCGAGCAGCCAAATGGTGTAAAAATAATATTTTTGTTCCAGATGGGTCGCCGGTGCCGCGTTGGTCAACGCCTTCTACAGTCCCAACACCAATGAAATCATCTTTCCGGCCGGCATTCTTCAACCCGTTTTCTACAGCAAACATTTTCCGAGTTCGATGAATTTCGGTGGCATTGGAGTTGTCATTGGGCACGAAATAACACATGGTTTTGATGATCGAGGTAAACATCTTCATTGAAATTCAATATCGGTGAGAAACAAATTTTTCAGGTCGACTTTATGACAATTTGGGAAATATTAGACAATGGTGGGATAATGCAACTATTTCGAAATTCGAATCAAAGGCGCAATGCATTGAAAAACAGTATTCGAGTTATGTTTTGGAGCAAATTAGTATGCAAATTAATGGAAAATCGACAAAAGGAGAGAATATTGCGGATAATGGAGGATTGAAACAAGCATACAAGTGAGATTTTTTCTCATTCGCTTCAAGCATTTATTTGCAAATCGCTAGTCATTTCACGTGACAGAAATAGTCAAGTGGTTAGAACACGTGTTTTTTGTTCACAACGTCCAGGATCGGATCCGTTTGGACGCTCGCGAATTTTTTTTTTTTCAAATATTTTCCATATGAAAAAATAATTCTGTAAAGTTATAACAAATATTCCCCAATGACTTTTCGCCCACTAAAAATTTTTAATCAAAAATTACATTTTTTTTCTAATAATAGTCATGATATATTAAATTATCACCGAATTCAAGGAAGTCTGATTCAGAGCCTACAAAAAGTACGAAAAAGTGCACAAAACTCCGCCACGTTTGCCCGGCGTCAATCTAACACACGATCAATTGTTCTTCTTGAACTACGCGCAAATTTGGTGTGGAACAATGAATGATAAGGAGGCGATTCGGAAATTGAGAACATCTGAACATTCACCTGGTCCGATTCGGTGAGTCAAAGATCGGAAATCAAGAAATTAGAAATTCAAAAGCCCCACGCGATTTCTAATGTTTCATAAGTTCTATTTTAAGAATATCTTATGAACTTTCAAATATACATTTTTTTCAGTGTCAAAGGTCCATTATCCAACAGCCACGATTTTGCCACAGCCTATAATTGTGCACCTGGAACACCGATGAATCCAGTTGATAAATGTCGAGTTTGGTAGCCTTTCCCTTTCCCCGTTTTCCCCGAAATTTCAATTTTCCGAAGTTTCTCCGGTTGTGTTTTATTAGCCTTCATCTTTTCCTTTTTTCCATTTTTAATCAAAAAAAAAATCAAAAATATTAGATTTTTCCATCCAAATGCACTATATTGATTGAGCTTTTCCATTCTTTTCTTCTTGAAAATAAATACATAAATAATAAACTTTGAAATGACGTGACAGGGGAAACCAAAAAGGATTACCAGGTTTTTAAGTGTATATAGAACCAATTTATTATTCTGGGAAGAAAATGATGGACGAGGAGAAGGAAATGGAATTTTAATGCAGGTTGGAATTGGATTTTTGGAGCTGAAATGCATTTTGGTGCTAATTGAACAGTGATTCAAGAATCTGGAGAGCCTGGTGTGCTCTATGAGCTTTTGAGAGCCCAGAACTTGGCTCAGAGGTCCATTGGGCTCCGAAAGCTGTCTATTGACAAAGTTCATCAAGATTTTTGTTAAGAAAATTTTGTTAAGGAAATTTTTGTTAAGAAAATTTTTGTTAAGAAAACTTTACTTAAGAAATTTTGTTAAGAAAACTTTACTTAAGAAAATTCTCAACAAAAATGTTCTTAACAAAACTTCCTTGCTCACCATAAATTTTAAATTTTAAATTTTTTTTTGTTAAGAAAATTTTGAAACGTATATGAAAAGGGATATTCCAAAAAATATTCAATAATTCAGAAATCAGCAATTTCTAATTTTTTTCAAATTTCCTAGTTACGACGTGGCAAAGTTTCCTAAATATTTTATCTTCCAAGATCAAGAAGTTCCCATCAAAGACATCTCGATTTCGTTTCCATCAGATCCATCAGAAGTCCTCCAGGCTCCGCCCCCATTTTCCCTTTTTTTCCCTTGACAAAGGGGCGTGGCTGGCTCGAGCCGTTAAAAAAAACCACTATTTTTGCGTTCACCTCGTCGCACACCCCAAAACACATTCAAAAGAAATGTTGAGAAACATGATTCTATCACTATTTTTGAGCATTTTCGCTTTGAGCTTCTTTGGACAACAAGTTGCAGCTGCTGCTGTTCAACAACAGGTTTGTTATGAGAATTTTTGGAGGGAGAGGGGTTGAGAGGGAAAATGAATTTTTCAAAAATTTTAATTTTCAATCCTGTGTGTCCCTAAAGAGCCCCTAAAGATCCCTAAAGGTCCCTAAAAAGCCCACCATTTAAATTTTGAAAAAATATTTTCGAAAAATCTTATTCAAAAATATTTTCATTCCCACGAACTTTTTGTTTTTATCAAAATCCAGTACGTGTGAAAATAAGTTCTCCGAAAATTAATTATTTTTCGCGGGTGATTTATCTTTTTCCTACATGACATAACCAATTTATCATAAATTCTCGTGACGAATAAATTATGATATAATTTTTTGTGAACTTTACTTTCGAAAATTTCTCGGAGAATTCCAATTTTTCCAAAAAAAAATCCAATAAAAGTACTACTAAATACATATATTTTATGTGTTTTTCAATTAGCAAAGCTTTATTTTATTTTTTGTTGGGACTAAATAAATATTGTCAAAATTGCAAAAATAAAATAAAATAACAAAAACAGGGAAAAGAGATCTGATGTTCGATGCGCAAGAAAAAAGAAACATCGCGTAATTTGTGACACAAAAGTAATAAAACCAGAAGGCCAAATTTAATCAGCGTTTGTGTTTTTTGGTGCGAATTAGCGCTTTCTGGTCTCCAAGGAACAATTCTTTGACCTCAAACACCTGTGTAATCTAAAACTCATTTAGTTTCCGGCGGGAATTTAGAAAAAAAATGGAACAAAAAAATTCTGTTATTGAATTTTGTTTGTTTTCGCTTTGCCGGGAACTCGATTTAGTATATATATGTATAACAAAGAAAATATCTAGAAATGACGTTGGGAATCCAAAAATTTTCCAGCCATCATATCAATTCGAGCCAGCGATTCAATACGAGCTCTTCAACAAAAGAGCTGATGGTTATGGATGGAATGACTGTGAATTTTCGCCGATGAGTTGTCTTTTGAGAAGAAGACGATCGATTCAATAAAAAATATAAACTAGTAGAACGAAAAAAAAGAGAGAGAGAACAACATCAAAAAAAAACAATGACAATTTATATTTTATTTTATTTTGAAACAGCTTTTTCTTAAGATCAATAATAAATAAAGTTTTAAAATTTTTTGGCTGCTGGAAAGCTTTCAGATTGTAATTGAGCCATTTTTTGAGAAACTTGGCGATGACGCTTCCGAACATTTTCATATGGTAATTGATAACAGGAACAGGAGGCGATTGAGATGTTGTCAGAGAGTGGGAGACGACTGTTGTCCAGATCTTCACATGGGTCGCCAACTCGAACAAATCCTTGAGCAGCCAGGATTGCTTCTCTGGAAAAATCAATTTAATTGAATGTAAAAATCTAATTATAATTGCTTTAGGCTGTGTTGCAATATGTTTCATTAACAAATTGAGCTTTGGTAGATTTTGGAACATAGCTATTTGATAGATTAATTTGTAGATTTAACTAAATTGTAGCCTTCAACTGTATTTAAATTTGGTTTTTTGGTTTCAATTCTTGGATTTTTTATAATTCTTACCAGGTTACTGTATATTTAAAATTCTGAACTATTTTTTTTGTCTCAAAAGTACATCTAGAAATAATTTATCCAATTTTACAGATAAATGAAATTTTGAAAATTTTTCCATAGTTTTCCACATTGTCAAAAAGCTTTCAATTTTTCTGATCTTCTGACAGAAGGTTCCAAAGCTTTTGAAAAGGCCTTGAGCCCTTTAACAATGCCTTAAGGTTCTTAAGAAGACCTTAGGACCGTTAAGAAGCCTATTAGGCTTTAAAAAGGCATTGATCCCTTTGAGAAGGCTTTCTCAAATTTTTTCATAATTGTTTCACCTCCAAAACAAAAAATGTCATTCAAGAAGTCCTTAAGAGCCTTAAGAAGCCTTGAAGAAGGCCTTAAGCCTTTTTGGAAGGCCTTAAGGCTCTTAATAATGCCTCATGGGTTTTAAAAAGGCCTTGAGCCCTTTAAGAAGGCTTCAAAGCCTTTAATAAAGCCTTAAGGCTCCTAATAATGCCTTATAAGCTTTGAAAAGACCTTGACCCCTTTGATAAGGCTTCAAAGCCTCTAAAAAAGGCCTTTTAGGCCTTGAAAAGACCTTGAGCCTTTTAAGAAGGCTTCAAAGCCTTCAAAATGGCCCTAAACCCTTTAAGAAAATGTTTCAGCACTCTGAAAAATCTTTTACCAACAATTTTTTGATCCTCATAAAACTTGAATAACTCACTGTTCATCACGTTTCTCATCTTCCGTATTCAAAGTCAAAAATCTGAGCACCAATAAATTCATGGCTGCCGATATCACAGTCAATCCAAACAATATAAACACTAGGGAAAATAAAACATATTTGGGTTTTTTCTGAAGTGCACTGTCTTTCTGCAAAGCCACATAATCACCAAATCCAATTGTGGTCAGAGTTGTGAAACAATAATAAACCGCATCGAAATATGACCAGTTTTCATATTTTGAAAATGCAAATGCTCCTGAAAGGTTGTGAAATTCAGATTTATTAATTGAGGTAAATGCAGAAAAATTATACCTCCAGCAATAAGAAAAGCTCCCCATCCAGTACAAACCCAAATCAAATCCATCGGTGTTACAATCGGCTGTTTTCCAGCAGCTCGTCGGAAAAACCTTATCAATTTCGCCGCAAACGTATTCATCCGCTCTCCAATACTTTGAAACATGACTAAACCCAAAGGAATGCCGGCCAACGCATAAAACATACAGAATATTTTGCCGCCATGTGTCAGCGGGGTACTGTGACCGTAGCCGATTGTTGTGATGACTGTGGTGGCGAAATAGAGGGCTCCGGAGAATTTCCATTGATAGCCGGCTTTGTGGGGAACACCTTTGACGATGGTGTTTTCGAGAACTTCGTAATCCGCATTTGACATGTTGTATTTTGATTGTAGCATTTTTCGGATTGTTTCTACTAGTCGACGCTAAAATTTTGAATTTTATCCATTTTTAAAAATTGCTACAAGTGCACCTAAAGGCACTTTGGCGCCATCGAAAATATATCAAACATTTGCGGGCTGGAAAAACATGGTGGCGTGGTCCAGTGGTTAACACGCGCGCTTTTTAATCATTAGGTCATGGGTTCGATTCCCGCTGCGTGCAAATTTTTTTTTCGAAATTTTCGCCATAGAAATTGAACTTTTTTTTTCAAAACTCTAATGAGAATTTATAACAAGCTTCTTCAGAAATCAATATTTTCCAAATCAAAGCCCCAACCAAACCTGTTGTATTTCATTATCCGACTCAAGTGCATCAAAAACCGCAGCTCCAACCAATAAATAAGTAAAAGTACATACAATCAAAGACAATGTTCGAACATTTTGTCGCTTCATTATTCAGTTTTCAAAAAAACACGAAAAATAAAAAAGAAACGAAGGCGGATAAGATGAAAATATGTGTAAAATAAGAGAAAACTATTGAAACTAGAGAGAATTAGAGAAATGAGAAATGAGCATTTCAAAATTTTATTGCTTTTGTTTTATTCCTAACTTGAAACCGGTATCATTGATATTTGCACTTTGATGAACCACACAAACACGCGAATTTCTGAAAACCAAAAAATTTAAATTCATATTTTGAACAAAAAAAAATTATTTTACCTTGGCAGCCCACCAAGAATCACCATAATCAATTGTTATTTCTTCATTCTTCATAATTATTCGATCAGTGTAAAAACACATGTGAATTAGTTGATTTTCCGATTGATCCCAGCTCACATTTGCAACTTTTACATTCGGATTACAACTGTGATTTATGAAGCGAGTATAGTTTCCACAGTATTTTGCATCAATTGTATAAGTTTGCTCGCCCTAAAAAAGTAAGATAGAGGAAGTCGGCTAGATAATTTTGTGAGTCTAGACCACGCACAACGCCGGAACTTTATTGAAAATTTTTTAGTAACTCACAATCCTAGTCTCAAACAAAAAAGTGGTGTCACTTCTCATTGCAGCTTCATCATCATCAATCAACTCCCCAGTATATTCACCAATATAAACACCTTTCGGAATATTCATCTTCGCTCTCACACCCCAACCACATTTCAAATCTCGCGCGAATATCTCCATCGATATATTCGAACCTTTTTGTGCGATTCGATTGCCGCACCAGAGGGCACATTCACAATAATCGTTGCATTCTTGAACAATATCACACATCAGATGATCCATGTTGTTTACGACGCCGGCTGGAAATATTGGGGGAATTTCAGGATGAATTCAGAAATCCTGAAGCCTTCTGAAGCGTTTTGAAGATTTCTAGAATTTTCTGGAGCCTTCTGCAGGCTTCTGGAGCCTTCTAAAGCCTCCTGAAGCCCTTTGAAGCCTTCTGAAGCTTTCTGAAGCTTTTCTGATGCTTGCTGAAGTCTCCCGAAACCTTCTGAAGCGTTTTGAAGAATTTTAGAATTTTCTGGAGCCTTTTGCAGGCTTCTGAAGCCTTCTAAAGCCTCCTGGAGCCCTTTGATGCCTTCTGAAACCTTATAAAGATTTATGAAGCCTTCTGAATCCTTCTGAAACTTTCTAAAGCTTTCTGAAGTCTCCCGAAGCCTTATATAGCCTTCTGAAGTACTCTGAAATTTTCTAAAGCCTTCTGAAGCTTTCTGAAGTTTTCTAAAGTCTTCTAAAGCCTTCTGAAGCTCTTTGAAGCCTTCTGAAGCCTTCTGAAGCCTTCTGAAGTCTCCCGAAGCCTTCTAAAACCTTCTGAAGCCTTCTGAAGTTTTCTGAAGTTTTCTAAAATTTTATAAAGATTTCTGAAGCCTTCTGAAGTTTTCAAAATTTTTCTGAAGCTTTCCGAAGCCTTTTGAAGCCTTCTAAAATCTTCTGAAGTTTTCTAAAATTTTCTGAAGTCTCCCGAAGCCTTCTGAAGTCTTCTAGAGCCTTCTGAAGCCTATTGTAGCTCTCTGAAGCCTTCTCCTAGGTCTAATTCAAAACTCGAAACTCACTTTTAGTATAAATTCCAGAAGCACATTGACAATTAACATCACAAGATCCATAACATCGACACGAATAGATTTTCTTGGAAACCGGTCGATTTTTCAAGTGTCCCGAAACATCAATCAACCGTGGCGCGTATTTGAAATCCCGAAAAACTGATGTATCCATTTTGGGAACAGTGCAAATCACTGGAACTGAAAATCTTTCAGCGCCATTTGAAAGATCCTCGATTAATAATATATTTTCATCGGAAATCTGGAAGAATTTTTATTTGTTTTTTTTTTTGAAAAAGTATTTCGAAGAAAAAACTAACCATCTTATTTTTCCGAAATCATTTCATTTTTATGAAGAAGAAGAAGAAATCTGGAAAAAAGTGTAAATAAATAGATGGAATAAAAAATATAAAAAAAAAGGAAGACACAACAAAAGAAATGCGAAAAAAAAGTGCAAAATTTTGTGAAGGATGTCGTCCTCTTATGGGTAATTAGCACAACAAACTTGGGATTTTTTTTTGAGATGATGCAGAAATTTGAGAAAGTGCTAAATATATATTTTTTATACAACAAAAAAGATCTTCTGAATCGTGGGAAAAAGAATAATAAAATAAAAATGTCTCAAAAAAATGGATGGAGTGAGGAAATCAGCGAACAATAGGGACCAAATAAGTGGTTTTGGATGGATAGATAGATATGTTGTGGTTTGTTGTGGTTTCCGGACGGAATTTTGTGGTCTATTCAGAAAGAAAATAAATTTTGAACAATATTTTATTTCTACCATTCTTTGTTAGGATTTTTTTGAATATAAATTGAAGTAAATTTTCGCGGAAAAAAATATTTTGAGATTCGACGAAAAAATGAGAGATTTAGAGAGAGATTATTTTTGATCTACTAGAAATTTTTTTATGATTTATGACGTGGCAAAGTTTCGAAGACTAGAAAAACTATGCTTCAAAATTGATTGCTGGTATCAGATTCATTTTCAGAAGAAAATTTTTGAATTTCTAAAAAAAATTCAGAAGCTGTTTAGATTTTATTAAGAATTTATTTTCAAAATTTCTAGAAACTCTAGATCAGGAATTCCAAAAATCCGAAATTGACAATTTTTTTCATAATCTCAAATTTCTGAATTTTTCGAAAATTTTGAAAAATTGAAAGCTTTTCTCATAATTCATTCATAACCAAAGCAATCTGAATAATGAAACTCTCCAACTTTTTTTTCCAAAAAATAAGAAAAAAAAAGATTTTTGAGATACAAAAAACATAATATATATTTCAGAATACGGAACAAAAGACTTCCTTTCCTCTTTTTTTTCTGCCAATTTGTTATTTGAATAGATGTTGGATAGTTGGAAAATAAGAAGAAACACGACCGGAACAAACATGAGATTTCGAAAAAAAACTAAAAAAAATGCTCAAGAAAATCCACAGAAAAAGTACTACGGTATAGAGAATGCTAGAAAAATATGTCGAAAAATTGAAAAAAAGAAGAAGAAGAGGAATGTAATTGACATGAAAAATTGTCTAACGACAAGGCAAAAAAAAACGAGAGGAGATTCTGAAAAGTTGTGAGGAGCAAGCACTAAATTCGATTTGTTCTACTACGAGAGCACAAAATGTTTTGAATCTTTTCACTTTTTTTTCGAAATGACGTGACCACCGGAAATCGAACTCAAACGAATTGTTGTTTTTTTTCTTACTCACCAAAAAATACCTGAAACGAACGAGAATTGTGCCCATAAATATTAGATTTATTCTTGTCTGGGGAATTGAAGGAAAAAACGCTACGATTATCGGTGAAAATGGCAAAAACACCACCCAAAAATAATCCATTGAGCAATGTTTTTTGGGGGTATTATTTTGACTTTGTCTTGTCTAACTTGTCGCCCGATGATTTGTTTTTTTTGAGAAAAAAAAATATTTTTTTTCTTTATAAATAATCATAGGGTAGATTCAACATTGAATTGAAGCATGTAATTAATTTTTCCAGATGCCGAAAAAAATGATTTTAGAAGATGATGTAACTATTGTTGTAAGACCACCCACGAAGAATTTGAATGTTTGAATTGTGTTGTACGCAAAGTATACTGTAGTTCTTTCGTCGCGACGAGACCCTGTGTGTGTTTCAGCTGTTGTGTCTTTCAAAAACTACGGTTTTTTTGTTTTTTCAGGATTCTCGAGGTTTTTGATGCTTCTGCAGTGTGTGATTCAGAGATGAATTTGCTCGATTTTCCTAATTTTCAACTAAAAAATAGGTTTAATCCGGAAAAAAACCAAAAAAAAAACCGTAGTTTTTGAAAGGCGCAACAGCTGAAACACACACACGGTCTCGTCGCGAAAAGAAATACGATATATTATTTTTTTTTTAATTTTCTCGTTTCAATTTTTTTACGTTTATAATACTAAAAATAAGTATGTAGATTGATAACCTTCTGTGCACTGACGCATCTTTGAACATAAAAACGTCCATCGATTAATAATAAAGAGTTCCATATCAACAAAATTTGCAAAACTGATAACTATTTTTATTCAAACTTTTCCGTTTTTATCGGAGGTTCGTTTCATTTTATAATGCCATCTACTTCTTGCCTAATTTGTACTGAAGACTACAACGATCATGAAAATTGTCCAAAAGTAACCAGTAAGAATTTTTTTCTCATCAAAAATGTGTCATTCATACTAATAAAAAATATGTTATATTATTTTCAGGATGTGGTCATACATTCTGTATAAGTTGCTTGTTAAAAATCAAAAAAACTGTTGGAAATGAAGAAACATATGAGTGTTTTACTTGTAAACAGCAATTTGCTTTTCATGAAATGACAACAAATTTTGCTATAATGCCAGATGATACTCCGAAACCAAATGTTGCACAAAATTTGGAAGAATCACATTTTGCTTGCTGCAATTGTCCTAGAAATGCAACAAAACATTGTAAAAATTGCGGAACAAATTATTGTGGATCGTGAGTTTAGATAAATCGAGCTTTTTGAAAATTATTTTTACAGATGCGAGGTAATAACACATTCGATGTATCCAAATCATATAACAAAATTAATTGGGCAAAGTACACATGTTGAGAAGCTTTGTTCTTGTTTGCAAAATGGAATATCTTTATTTTGCAGTGTAGGATATTTAGAACTAGATTGTATTTTATGATTTTTTGGATTTTCAGAATATGGAATGCTCAAAAATTGAATTGAAAGCCACGTGCTCAAGCTGTTTTGCAAAGCATCACGCAAATTGTTCGAGTATCTTCTTTTCAGCGGCAAATAAAATGTTGAAAAGCCAAATAGAAGTCATCCTTGATAAAAAATTCAAAGAATTCGATGAAAATGATATCGTGAAAGAGTAAGTTAATCAAAAATCATCAAGATATGGAATGTTTACAGAAAATTTAATCAAGATTTGATTAGAAAACACAATGAACAAAGGAAGAAGGTGAGATTATTTGATTGAGAGCTAAAAATTTAAAAATAGTTTCAGATTGAGACAAATTATCAAAAATTACGAGAAGAATTAGAACGAAATTATAAAATAAGTATGCGACAACTCGATCATTTTATTGAACTTCATAGATCTGATAAAACAAATCTCATCGATGAAGAGAAAAGGGATATTTCAAATAAAATCAATGTCATAGATAAAATTCGAGATCTTCATAGCGAAGATTTGGTTAGTATCTATCCCAAACTCTTCGAATTATTTCAATCAAAACCAGTTGGTAAGTGATTGATGAAAAAAAAAAAGATAAACAAAACGAACATTTTTAGATGATAGTTATATCAAAGATCCAAAAGTGCAACCAAATGGTTTGAAATGGTTTCCATCACATAACATCCTGGTTACAGGTATTTTAAAAAAAAATTGAGAGGAAAATTTCGAAATTGTTTTCAGGAAACTGGCAAAATGGAAAAATTTATTTTCTTGATCTGTTGAAAAAACAGAGTTTTGGTGTTTGTAACGTGCAAGGGTGAGTTGAAAGCAGGCGGAGAGCCTTTCAAAGACAACTAACCAGTTGAACCGGTTTTCGGGGTGATTCAAGTAGAAAAAAAGTAATAAAAACATTTTTTTGATAAAAAATTTCGATTCAGCAAATGTCAAAAAACTATATTTCTACGTATAACGTCATCATCAGGGATAATACTGAAAAATAAAAATGGGTTATTTTTAAGTTACGGATTTTGAAATAAACTTAAAATAAACAAATGAACAAAACCAAAATTTCGAAAAATCACAAAAATAAATCTGCTAAAGTGCGGGTAGGTGGAGTGTTGTTAGTACTTAAAGGGTTGGTGTTCTCCTGGTGAAAAAATCGTCTGCAAAAAGGCGTCACCGTGTTATTTTCAAAGTTGTGTGCAAACACACGCACGAAAATTCAAAAACGAGTTGTGCGCTAGAGCGCATTTACTTGTTTTATTTCGTAGGTTTTAATTCGTTTGTGTTTTTGAGGAAAAACATGGGCTGAATTGATACTAGAATTTTTTCTAAAACTGGAACCTTCCAGGAGCACCTTATTCCTATCAATACCAAACAAGATTCCCTGGCGGAGCACCAACCCTTCAAGAAGCATTTTATGTTTGATTCATTTTTATTGTGATAAGACTTAGTCATAGGAAAACGTTTCAATGAAAAAAACGTCAAAAAATAGGAAAAAAATAGAATTTTTCAACATTTGCTGAATCGAAATTGTTTGTCAAAATTGTTTTTTTTCGACTTGAATCACCCCATTAAAACACCTCAAAACCCGTTAGAATTTTTTCAGAAAATGTGAGATGTATTATGGATCAACACAACTGTTTTTTCACTTTTCTGCCGATTCATCAATTCAAAACAAATGTTTGTTAAATACTTTCAACTCTCAAAAATTCAAAATACATTTCAGGCGAATTGCATTTCACTCAATTCCAAAATGCGAATCCAAGAGACAATTGTACGGTTATAACAATAACAGATAAGGAAAATCAAGAAGGTGCATTTTATCTTCCATTGGATCCAACACAAAAACCGAAAGCTCAACAAACAATACATCAAATAATACGTGATAACTTTTTTTGAAAACACGTTTTTATATGAAAATGTTTATGGATGATAAAAATAAATATAAGTACTTATTTATTTTCTTCCCCATCCCATTCCTGGTCCCATCATAGGTCTTCCGAAACCTCCACCCATTCCAGGTCTCATCATTGGCCCACCGCCGAATCGATTCATTCCTGGACCCATTCCCATACCAGGTCGCATCATTCCCATCCCCATTCCAGGACCTGCAAAACAAATTTTTGAAAAATTTTTTTTTTAATTACAAAAAAAACTTACCCATTCCCATTCCAAATTGTGATTGGACGACGGAAAACAAAACGAAGAGAACGACTAAAAATTTCATTTTTGTTTCTTTCTTAAAAATTTTGCGGATCTACAAACTTATTTATATGAATGAAAAGAACTGGTATTTGTGTAATGAAAATGTTGAAAAATACTACAAAAATATTATTTTTTTATTATTTTTGATGAAAAACATATAAGTAATGAATTGTTGGACGAAGAAAATTTGAAAGGATGTTTGATGGTTGGGAGATTCTGGAGGGCTCGTTTCATATATCAAACATTTGCGTACGAGAAAAACGTGAGCGCGTGGACGAGTGGTTAACACGCACGCCTTTCAATTTTTAGGTCATGGGTTCGATCCCGCTTTGAGGTAAATTTTTTTTAGATTTCTCACGGAGCTCCTAGTTCAGAAAAAATAAACTTCCTAAATACAAAAATTTCATTCATAAATTTTTCGAGAGACTACTTTTGATCTCCAACGACGGCGATGATGAATTCGAAACAATCGGAATAGAAACATTCACCTTCTCCCAATCATACAACTTATTGCTTGATCTTCTCGTTTTTCTCAACGCGTGTGTTATCAATCCTCGAATAATTGCATAATCTGGGCAATCATAATAACCCAAGCTATCAATATAAACAAGAATGTGAATGAATTCTTTGGGACATCCGGAAAAGAATTCGCGAATTATATGAGTTCTTGAGTGTTGTTTTGATTGTGCGATATGTGCGATGTCATTCATTGTGTACCAAGGGAGAGTTCCAACCATCATTTCAACCTGAAAAAACGTGAGGATGAAGTTCTAGATTTTTCCAGGATTCTGAAAAAATCAGAAACATTCCAGAGCACCTTTCCAAGTCTCTAAAAATTCAGAAAAAAAATAGAAGATTCTAGAATTTTTCCAACAGTTCAGAAAAATCTTCTAGTCCCCGTAGATTTTTATTCAGGCTTCTGGAAAAATCAGAAACATTCTTTAGGACTTTCAGATAAATTTCCAAGTCTCTAATAAATCAGAAAAATTTTTTTAAGATACTAGAATTTCTTCAAAGGTTCAGAGACTCTTGTAGATTCTGTTCCAGACTTCAAAAAAATTCAGAAAAATTATTAGGCTTTCAGGAAATTTTTCCAGGCTTATGAAGAATTAATTATAGAAGAGGGCTTCTATTTTTTTTCAATTCTGAAAATTTTGAAAAAAAATCTTTCAGGCCTTGTAGATTTTGTTCAAGGCTTTCCAGAATTTATCCCACCTCGCAGATTCTAAAATTTTTCGAAAAATTTAGAAACAATGTTGGCCCTCAAGAATTTTTTCTGTCTTCTGAACTGTAGAATTTTCTCACCGAGATAAAAAAAAAACGTTTTTGAAATTCAGCAAAATTAAAAATAATTTTTCAGATTTTCTAGAATTTTTCCAAGGTTTATTCCTAGCCTTACTCCATTTTTAAATCTCAAAGTTCGAAAATAAGTATATATATTTACATTTATCGAATGAATAAAACATGTTCCGAGAAAGTGTAAAATGTGTGTCATCATCAAATGTTTACTTACTTATTTGTTGTCGTATTTTTGTCCTACGTCATTTTTCAAACCACTTTATATGTTTCGTGGTTTTTTTCTTTTGAAACCTTAAATCATAAGACTTACCATAACATACAACCATGATTCCAAATCATCTTTCCTACTATTCTCTCTTCCATTATGTGTCGCCAATGCAGCATATCGAATTGTCCCTTTAAACGTTGAATACCACCTCGGATTCATTAACTTCGAATTTTTATCCAAATATTTCCGACTCATCCCAAAATCCAATAACTTAATCAATCTTGGATTTTCAAGTGAAATACAAAAATTGCCAGGTTTTATATCTCTATGAATAAATCCGATGCTATGCAAAATCTGAATCGAATCCAATGTCTGTTTTGCCACATTCATTGCCGTATAAATTGTGAATTTTTGATGTTTGCATTCTTGTCGCAATTGATTCAAATTTCTTCCACATAAACTCATCACGATGATATTCAAATGAGTTGTTCGAGCACAAAAATAGAATCGACAAAAGTGTGGGGATTGCAGTTTTTCAAGACTTCTGATAAAGAATGTAGCGAAGATTTTTTGGGAGGTAATGATAAAAAAAACCTACTGAAGTACTGTAGCATCCATTTTCAAATATTTTTCTGCTCCATTTCTGGCCTCAACTTTTAGGGCAAATGGTAGACTATTTGTGTGGCGAACCTATAAAAAATATTTTTCATCTTCAGAATTTTCCATAGCCTCTCGGGAGAGTTCTTCCACGCTTTCAGGATTTTTCAGCCTTGAATCAGTTCGCCTAAGTTCCCCTTCTCAAAATCTTTGTCAAAAATCGTAGGCGTAGTTTGAAACTCGAAAAATGTAAATTAACCAAACTACAGACGTAAATAGAGTGTAGGCAAGAACCGGTTTGATATATCAAAGAAACGAACGATGACGAATATGTTGTTTATTTATTTATAGCCAAATTGAAACTTTTGAACCTACACTCCAGAAGTATAATTCACACATTTTGCAAAAAAGCGTGGGTTTCAAAGCTGATTTTTTTAATCTACAATACTTCAAAGTCTTACTGATTAGTGCAATTCGAAATAAACCGTTTAATGAGATTTTGTTAGCTAAGTATGAGTTCGGAAAATTTTTTGCTGAAGTTCACACGCCAAATAGACACATAAACATCTATTTTTAGAACTCTACAATGTCTGTTATTACAAAAAATACCATGCCGAAAATAAAATTCTAAATTCTTTGTTGTGGTGTGTTTTTGTGATCAAAATTTAGAACTACTGTAGTTTTGTTATCACTTAGAATCAGTTTTTGATTGGAAATTTGATGTGGATGTAGGCTGAGGTTACGGTAGTGTAATATTGATTTTTGGACGTTAAGAACACTGTTTATGCTATTGTTCCCAGAGTTGTTTTCAAAATCACCTCATAAATAGCTCCGAATTCCCCGGCAGAAATCATTTTCACAACTTCATAATCTCCAAGTCGATCACCTTCTGATAATTTGATATTTGTTTCATCTTTGTTTTCTGTACAAAAATCATTTCACTCAACTCCAAACTCTAATTTCATACCATTTTTAACAGTTTCCATTTTGTTTCCAACACGTTTTCTAGAAATGACTTCCTTCTTAAAAGGAAGCCAATTCCTCCCTCATTTTTTCTCGAAATAGGAGGCCACGCCTTTTTTTGGTACGTCTATTTTTTTCTTGCTCCGCCCATTAATTCAAAGTCTACATCTTTAGATGTCTATAATATAAGCTAAGCTAAATAAGTGCTTGTCAATTTTTTGCTACGACAATGGGTCAACGAAGTCTGTTACTGGTTCTTTTGTGTATTTTTACATTTGTCTCGAGTCGACCGAATGATGAGAAACGTATGAAATTATGTGGAGAACGGATTAAACAAGAGGTTGAGAGATTATGCCCAAATGGACATACTTCAAATCGTAAGTTTCCCAGGGTGGGGTTGAAAATATGACAAGGGTAAACCTAATTTCATAGAATCATGTGAACTTTTTGCTCTGATTTAGTATTCCCGAAGTTGGAAAGTTAGTTTTCTCAAAAAAAACTTGTTATAAATTCATGACCACGTAGGAAAAAATGACGGGTTATACATCTGTTCACGGACTGTAAATCTATACGACCATACTGTATGGTACATACCACCCGTTGAGTCATACGCGAGAGTATTTTGCGAAAACATCCCGAAAATGAATTTTGTGGCGAGATATTTGTGTGTTCCTTCAAAAAACAAATCACGGTTTTTTTCTGAAATGGACACACATTTTTTTTTTCAAAAATATCTCGAAGCGATCTGTCTTTGATGGCGTCATTAGACTCCCCTCGTCTGACCCGAGGGGGGGGGGCCAGGCCTGATCGGAATGGACCTTGTCGGAAGGTTCGGAATGAGCACACTCGTTCCGAGTAGTCAGATCGTAATTCCGAATTCCGAACCTCTATTCCGACATTTTTACCTCGGAATTTCGGAATTTTTCGGAATGTTTCGGAATGATATAAAACTTAAAAAATTGTCTTCAAAAGTTACATTTTTCGAGAATCACAAGAGAAAAAGAGATTTTTTGAAAATGACAGGTAAAATTCATCAACTTTTCCATTTTTTGTTGCATTTTTCACTAATTTCAGCTCAAACATTCCGAAAAATTCCGAAATTCGGTAGAAAAATTCCGAAATTCGGAAGAGAAACACATTCCGAAATTCCAAAAAGTTTCGGAAGTAACATCGGAATGATTCCGATTCCGAGAAAATAGATTCCGATTCCGAGACACGTTTGTCTCATTCCGAAAAACCTGTCGGTTTCGGAATTTCGGAATTCCGACATTCCGATTCCGATCAGGCCTGGGGGGGGGCAATTTCGTATTGTTGTCGAAACGGAATCGGCCGGAGCTTTGTCAAAAACCCGTAGGTTCCCCTGTACGACATAAAAATGTAGCTAAGGTCCGCTGCTATGTTCAAAAATTCATGTGGCTTTTCAAAAGCTACCCTACCTTCACAGCTTTTAAGATAAACTTTATTTAACCCCTACCTTCACCACGTTTTCCTAATTTAATATATTTCCTTTCCTTCCACCTTCACCTTTCGCAATTTCAATGTATGTTCTATGAAAAAAACTTTGAACTGATAGAAGATTACAAAATCTCATCTCTTCCGGCAAAAGCACTTTCCCGACTGAAATAGGATGTTATTTGTTTTGCTTTGTCCCCTTTAATCTCCACAGATTAAAGGTTTCAGCAATATGTTTACTACTATTGCATCTTGTAATAATAATAATAATAATAATAATAATATCAATCTGATTATCCGTATATTCTATTTTAGTACACAGAGATTCTTAAACATCGGGAAAACAATCTACGTCGGAGTCAAAAACCATTGTTATAATTTTTGCATTACGAAATGAACAGAAACCACATGCCTACTTAGTTGATTCAAAAAAACATGTGAGAGCAAAACACTTGTCAGTAATATTTTTACGCAATCCACTTGACCCATGGATTAGTAATAGGCTAGAAAAATCCAGTGTTTTTTGTTCAGCAAATCATGTGATTATTTTGAATTTGCCGAATTCTATGTTTCAAAAAAGTAAAAAGTGAAATTGATCTCAAGACTTTCCAGTTCAAAAAATTTTTGAAAAAAAAGTGCAAGAATATTTTTCACGCATGTGAGGGTGGATGTTAATAAATTATTCACTGATGACTTGAGTCAAGAAACAAAAAAAAATTTTCTTAACATAAGCATGTATATCAAAAATGTTTCTTTTTCAGCTGAAAGTGGATCGGTTTCGGAGCGATGTTGTCATAACTCGTGCACCTTCAAATATCTCAAATCATTTTGTCTTCCCTGAAGGAATGCCATTAATTAAATGTTCCTAATTGTGATTTTGTTAAACGGGTTTTGTTTTGTTTTCTTCATATGATAATAATTCAAAAATGTAAATAAATGTACTTTTTTCCAAACTGAAAAAGCTTCGAAGAGGAACTTGCATAAGAGTTGGTTCCTATAATAATCTCCGGCAAATCTTCTTAAAATAATTGTTGTTTTTTGATTCAGATGTCCTTATCTGCCGTAGGAAGTTCGAGGGATTATCAGATCTCAAATAAATAAACAAAACACGTCCAAACATCAACGTGACCTGACTCATTTTCATTTTCATCTCAAAAAATACAGTATTTTTGTTATCAAATATTGCAAATGCTATATTGATTTGACCACTGTTCATTTCTCTCCATCACTATCTCTCTCCAAACCGCGTTATCTCTCTCTCTCATTTGCACTATACTCTAGCCTAGACATCATTTGTTGTTTGTTGCTTTATTGAACTATTATCTTTTGAAATTTGTCCAACAAAAAAACATTCGATGTTTCTACGCAGTTTTTTGTCAAAGCCTAGAAGGTGAGCAGTTTTAAATATTCAAAAAGGCAACAATTTTTATCAATTTTTTTTAATTATTATCATTATATCATTGCAGAACTATGCGACTCAACTCTTATAAAGCGTCCGGTTTTGAAAAAGTTGCGAATTATGAAAATATTGCACGATCTTTTTTTCAGTTCGAGCAAAATGAAAAGGATAATTTCAGGTTGGTGAGGAACTTTGTTTTAACGGAAATAAATTCGATTTTTTCGAAAAAGTGAAAAACTTCTTTGTGTGTTCTTTGAATTATATCATAGTTTGTTGCGATTTATGATAACATAACACATTTTTCAGGCCAAAAATAATAGTCAATTCGCGACAAGGATCTCATTCTTCAGCCTACGGTGGACTCGTATTTGCACAAGCACTTTCAGCCGCCGAAAATACTGTTGAAAATATTTATAAACCACACTCTGTACATTCGTTTTTTATATTGAGCGGTAAGTACACACCCTTCCGCAACAACAACGACGAAATATTTGAGAGACGGTTAGAGAGAAAACATTTGGCAATAGGGCGAACATGCGTTAGTGAACTCAAACTCGTTTGCCAGCGCTTAACCACATCTCGGGGAAACAGTAAAACGTTTTTCTACTTTAAATTTTTTTTTAAAACAATGTTGAAAAACTCACTTTTCCTCCAGTTTTCCTCGTTTTTTGCAAATCATTCAACCAAAATTCGCTTCATAAATTGTTTCGATATTTTCATCATTTTGCTGACGTGTTTCCTGTAAAATAGAATTGAGTAAAATTTAAATAAGAGTTCCAAACTGAAGAAAAATTCAAGAAAGTACATTTTCTCATAAAATTACTCGTTGAGCACCAGTTTTAGTACAAAACTATCAAAAATCAACTAAACTTGTGTTACTTTTACTAGGAAAATTGATAAATATGAATTTTACATCAAGTTTCATTCAAATTCATGGAAAAACAACAAAAAATCCAAAAACCCAAGAAAGAACGAAAAAATAAGAGTGTGTGTCAACACCGACTGCCCGCAAACACCAAATCCTACGCGCAATCTTGTAAAAATAAAATAACGACACTCCGCTCAGACAGTGTGTGAAAATTGAACAACAGGCAAGCCGAGTGTAGTTTTTTTACTTTCATTTTTTTCCTTTTTTGGTCTGGAAGCAACTAGTTTCCGAAAAAACAAAAGTAGAAATGGAAGTGCGCCCTATTGATAAAAATTTCATGTCTCGCACTCTCTCAAAAATGTGTGTATTTCGTCGTTGATGTTTTTTATCACGAAAAAACTTGATTATTAAAAAAATGTTATAGTTGATACAAAAGAGCCGATTGAATATAAAGTGAAACGAGCAAGAGATGGAAAATCATTCGCAACACGAACAGTTGAAGCGATTCAAAAAGAAAAGACTGTTTTTGTCCTCCAAGCTTCGTTTCATGTAGACGAACCTCAATCAATAGTTCACCAATGTCAAATGCCAGATGTTCCAGCTCCCGAAACATTAATGAGTATGCGAGATGCGGTGCCTTATATGAAAAATATGATTGAGAATGGTGAATTAACAGCACCAGCAGCGATTTTGAATCGATTGAAGAAGTATGAAACACAAGTTTATACACATGACGAAGATCTTTTTGAAATGCGTCCAACTAATTTGGCCAAATATTTTGGACATGAAAATGATCGAAAACCATCGTTGTATATTTGGATGAGAGCTAGAGGAGATGTAGATGAAAATGATGAAAGGCTACACCGATTATTGATTGCGTATAATAGTGATTCTTCAATGATAACAGCTGCAACAACACCACATTATGCGGAAGGATTCAAGCCATCAATGTTATTTTCTCTTGATCATTGTGTTTGGTTTCATCGTGGACAAATGAAGGCAGATGATTGGTTATTATTTGAAGTTATATCTGATGTTGCGTCTGGTAGTCGAGCATCATCTCATGGTCGAATTTGGTCGAGAGATGGAATATTAGTAGCATCATGCCATCAAGAATCGTTAATTCGAACAAAGGGAATTGTATCGATGCTCTAAAGCTGAACATCTTTTTTTTCAAAGGTGATCCCCTGAATAAATTTTTTTGAATTACACCAATACACAAAAAAGATATCAATTTCAACTCGAACCTGTTTTAATTTTTCTTCAAAATGCACCCAATAACACTATTCTTTCCGCATATAATTGCGCAATCTTTCCAGCGCGCCTCTTTTCCCGCGTAAGTCAATATTGCTTGATTCTTCCGGTTAGATCGCAACTTGACACTTTTTACGCCTGTATTATATTATAATAATATTATAAAGCGAAGACTGTCAAGTGATCGAAATTGAGATTTTACGCAAACAAAATTGAAATCGGTTTTTGATATTATTGGTTGTTATGAATAATTATGAGAACAAGGAAAAGTTAAAAATTTTACACGAAAATATTTTTTTTTCGAAATATCATATGTTTTACAGTCTCGTTCGAACATTCTAATTTTTCCAGGCAAAAATTCCAGTCAAGTTTACAATAACATTCTATTTGGCGATTTCAAGGCCCAGAAGTGAATCAAAAACCATTCCCACCTACCCAATTCTTCTCCTACGCGCCGATTTTTTTTCACATCAATCTATTCAACGATTTGTTTTCCTTTTCATAATAGCACGGCAAATTTAGACTCATGTAACAGTCGGACGAAGCACACCTTTTTGTCTTGCGCTGACCGCACCACGTGTTTTGTTTGTACAGCAACAACGGCAATAAGTAGCAACACATACATACAATAAGAATGTGGCAGGCAGGCAAAAAGTTGGGGAAAACAGCCGGACTTTGGATAATTAGTAGTCAAATAGAAGAAAGTTACTGTTAACTTAACTGGAATTTTTGATTCGAAATGTCAGGAAAATTTTTCCTGGATTTCTTCAGCTTCTGGAGAGAAACCAGACTACAGGCTCCACGGCTCTATCGCAATATATGGGTCCCATGAAAATATATGGGTCCGCAAAAACATATAAGGGTCCCTCAGAAATATAAGGGTCCGTGAATTTTTTTATGGGTCCCAAAAAAATATAAGGGTCCGTTATTTTTTTTAGGGTCCATAAAAAAAGTATTTTTTCTAATTTCAATCATTTATTTTTGGTGATTTTTTGTAATTTTTTCACATTTTTTTAGCCAGTCAGTATTTTTCTAGGGGGTTTACTAAGCCTAAGCCTAAAATAATAGAGACATTTTGAATCCTCTGGTAACTCTATTTTCGGCTTTTCAGCTTCATAATTAGGCTTAGGCTTAGTAAACCCCCCGAAAATACAAAGAATCGTCAAAAAATCGAGAAAAATACAACAAAACAATTGAAAATTCAAAAAACCACACATTTTTTCCTCCAAAAATCAAAAAAAAATCAGACCTATGAAAAAAATCACGGACCCTTTTATTTTTTTGGGACCCATAAAAAAAATTCACGGACCCTCATATTTTTTTGGGACCCTCATATGTTTTTACGGACCCCTATATTTTTTACGGACCCATATATTTCCATGGGCTCCACATTCTTTGAACTCTAGAATTCAAAGAATTCATTCCTCAATTGTATAAAATTTTGAAAAGATATACGATCCCTACTCGCATGAATCCAGCTCAATCCACCGAAAAAACCAGCCGAATTTTCAAAGTTCAAAGTTCGTAACATATAAATTTGTATTGTCATTCGGCATTGTTATGTTGAAGTATGTATATGACTAAAAAAAACAATTGCCTCGTATAACTTGATCAAACAAGAAACTCGCGCAGCCGCTGTCGCCTTTTTCCGGGTGCGCAAAAAGTGGGCGTGGTCGCGAAATTTGCAAAACTATAAAACGTTGAAAATTTGAATAGAATGACACATCCCATCTCTCCAATTCGAATATTATGTTTTCCAAATTATTGACGACTTCTCTTTTGGTTGCTTTGGCGCTTGCCGCGCCTTCAACAGGTATTATAATATCATTTTGATTTTGATTACTTTGATTAATGTTTTTTGTATTTTAGAAGAAGGCAAAAGCACCAAACGTCGTCAATATATTGCTCGCCCGGTTGTTGCAGCTGCTCCAGTTCTTGCAGCTCCAGGTAATTTATTCAGACACAAGAGTTGAGAATGAAATTGAATTTGTGATTTTTCAGTCGCAGCCCCTCTTCTTCAACAACCAGCTGTGGTTGCTCCAACCGTAGTCGCTCCAGTTGGACAATGTCCAGGAGGACCATCACTTCCAATTGAATGCGACCCAAAAAGACCATGGCCACAATGTCCACCACAATCATACTGTTATGCTACCAACTCGGTTGATATTGGACCATATTTCTGTTGCCCAATTTGTAAGTTGAAATTCTCAAATACCCTCAATTCAAAAATCAAATTCACTTATCTAGGGTCAACTTATGGAGCTGCTTGGAGACCAGCCACCCCATTCTACAACTACGTTCCACCAGTCCCATCAAACTGGCCAGTTGATGTTCAAAGAATGGCTGCTGCTTGGCCAGTCGGAGCTGTTGCTCTTCCAGTTAAAGCACGTAAACAAGCTAAAGAAGATGGAGATGATGAGGAGAAAATTGGATCCGCTATTGATGGATGGGTTGAAAGACAAGCTAAATTGGTATGTTTTGAATCTCATTGGAATTCCAATATAAGTTCATTTTTTTCAGTAAAATAACATCGAAACAACAATTGTCTGTACATATTGCGAAGGTATTTATCTAAAGTATTACTGTAATTTTTTATCAGTATTGTTTTCCGGTTTTTCAACTTTTAATGAAGCTTCAGCTTATATTTTGTTTTTTTGGTTTTCGAATGAAAAATAATGAAATTCGACTAACCTGTGATTTTTCCGACCTTGAAGAATAAATTAGATCCTCTCAATTGTGAGCTTTCTCAAGATTTCTCAGAGATTCGCTGGCCAGCTCGCCACCAGATCGCTGCGGCCACCTGGAAACCGCATGGCCGCCAGGTCGCCTCGAGTTTTCCGGCGACGTGGCCTGTGTGTTTGAAATCCTGGAAAGCTGGCAAGACGGTGGTTTGTACTCAAAACACTGCATTTTCTACTGTTTTTTTTCACTTCCTAAGGTTTCAAGTGCTGCGAAAAAACAGAAAATGAGCCAATTTCTTCAAAAATGGCTCAATTCACAAGTTTTTCAGACATTTTCATGAAAATTCATTTTAACGCGGCGAAGTGGCCACCACGTGGTAGCCATGTGGCCGTGACCTAGCCAGAGCCTGGCCACCTTGCCAGCGAAAAAAAGCGGGCGACATGGTTTCCATGTGGTTTCCAGGTCAGCCAGCCTCCCCACCTGGTGGCGAGCTGGCCAGCGAATCTCTGAGTTCGAGCTTTTTTTTTCAACTCAGAGATTCGCTGGCCAGCTGGTCACTAGGTGGGACCGACTGCCCATCTGAAATTGACACGGACAACCACATCGCCCGTATTTTTTGCCAGACGACCTGGTCGCGAGGTGGTTCAGTTCATGCAGACCACCTCGCCCAGGTTGTCCAGCTCGTGCCGACCTCGCGTCCAGATCGTCTCGCTTAAGAGAAAAAAGTCTAAAAAACGTGTGAATCCGAGCATTCTAGAAGAAATTGGCTTATTTTCTGTTTTTTCGGAGTACTAGAAACCTTAGGAAGTGAAAAAAACAGTAAAAAATGCACTATTTTGAGTACAAACCACGGTCTTGCCAGCTTTCCAGGATTTCAAACACACAGGCCACGTGGTCGGAAAACTCAAGGCGACCTGGTGGCCGAATCAAATTCAGCTCGTTTTGAACTTTCCGGCCACCTGGTCCTGATCTAGTGGCGAGCTGGCCAGCGAATCTCTGAGAAAAAAAATATTATTTTTAAATCCGCGCAGTACGGTAGCTAGCGCGTGTTTGCACACTTCACAATGTACCACTGCATTTTAATTGACGCGCAATACTTTTTGTTTTTTTTTTTTCGAAAGTTTCGCGCGGGATTCTCCGGAGAGCTCCCTGTTTTTTTCGTCCAAAATTAAAAATTATGATCGGTAAACATGCCCCATGTGATATAAGTTGATTAGCAATAATTCAACCTATCAAATCAGCCAGTTTTCTCTCATATTTTCATGTTTTCTTTGTCAGAGCAACTTTTTCTTTTGTTCAATGAAGCGAACTTGTCCGTTTTTCATTTTTTCTTTCATGTTTGTGTAATGTTGCTTCCCGTTATTATAAAGTCGATGTCCATCTAATACTAACAAATTTTTCCAGGTCGATTTTCAAAAATGTTTATGAATCTTCTTTCCCAAGTTGTCAATTCAATTATTCCACAGGTAAATAGGTTTTCAATGTTTTGCATGGAGTTTTTCGAAGTTTTTTCTACAAAGTTGTGGTTCAAAAAAAATTAGAACAAACATCTCCTTTTATTTGTCATCATTTTTGTTTTGCCGTAGTCAGTCACAAAATAGTTTTTTTTTCATAGTTGGCAGAGAAAACTCTGCGCCTCGCTCCTTATCTATCTTTGTTTCGATTCACTCTTTCTCTCTAACCTTGCTTGTTGTTTTTCTTCTGCGTTTTTCATATTTATTTCTCTCGAAACTTCTAAATAATTTTGAATTCAGGTCGAAGCTGCTCAAAAAATGTCGAACCGCGCTGTTGCCGTTTTGAGAAGTGAAAATGTTAATGGAACTATTTATTTGACACAGAACTCTGAAAACGAGCCAACTGTTTTGTCTGGAGAAATCAAGGGATTGAGCCCTGGACTTCACGGATTCCATATTCATCAATACGGTGATTCAACAAATGGTTGCATCAGTGCCGGACCACATTTCAATCCATTTGGCAAAACTCACGGAGGTCCAAATGTAAGTCAAAATTTCTCAACAAACAAAAACCTTCGCAATTTTTTTCAGTCAGAAGTCCGTCATGTTGGAGATTTGGGAAACGTTGAAGCCGGCGCCGATGGTGTCGCTAAAATCAACATCACCGATAAATTCGTCACTTTGTTCGGTGTTAATTCAGTCATCGGACGTTCCCTCGTTGTTCACGCCGGAGTTGATGATTTGGGAGAAGGAGTTGGTGAGAAAGCTGAAGAATCAAAGAAGACTGGAAATGCTGGAGCTCGTGCTGCTTGTGGAGTTATTGCTCTTGCCGCTCCACAATGACTAAACGATGTGAATTCGAGAATTTGATAGAAATTCCCCTTCTTTTCCCCAAAACCTACTATATAAAATCTACGGCGTTCCTAACGAATAAACATATTTTTTGAAAAATATTTTTTTCTGGAAATGATTCATTTATTTTTTATGTTGTAACGTTGGTTCGACTAAATTATTTAATAACGTGACGTGAAATGATTCCTAAGGAATGTCATTTCTCCCAAAAATCATGTCAGAAACCAGTGAATCGTGAGTTTTTCATTTTATTTCATTTTGGAACCGAAATTATCTAGTTCTCGTAAATCTTCCGGAATTCCACTTGCGCATTAAGATGGCCGAAGTTAATTTGGATTTCTAGGCCACAAGCATTCTAACACGCTCGCTCTGTTTTCCCTGGTCGACGCTCTTTTTTTGTGTGTCAAACACAAGAAACGAAATCGTGTCAGTTTTCTTATCTATGCAGTATTGTATCACACCACTTTCTTATTATGTGGTTATTTTTTTCGTTTACAAATAGTTAGATTCTTGAAATTCAAGAAATTTTCAGAAAGATGAGTGGGGTTCTCGAAGTTTACGATGCAAAGAAGACGGATAAATTGATTATCACTTTAGAAGGAATTGCGGGAAGTGAGACAATTGGAGCAATCAAGAAGAGAATTGCGCAAAAAAGTGAGTTTTTCTCCCAAAAATCATGTCAGAAACTTATTAAATAATTCAGAACTCACATTGACCCAAGAACGTCAAGCACTTCGAACTGAACCAAAGGGTAAACCAGTTTCCGATGATCAAAAATTATCGGATCTCGGCGTATCTTCGCAAAAAGGTGTTCTCTATCTTCGTGATCTCGGACCACAAATCGCATGGAAAACCGTTTTCATGGCTGAATACGCTGGACCATTATTTGTCTATCCATTGTTCTATTTCCGACCATCTTTCATTTATGGCGAATCTGCTGCCAATTCGGTGTATCATCCAGCCGTTATTTATGCATTTTTCGCCTGGTCATTCCATTATGCGAAAAGATTGTTTGAAACCCAATTTATTCATCGATTCGGAAATTCAACAATGCCACAATTCAATTTGATTAAGAATTGCTCATATTATTGGGGATTTGCTGCATTTGTTGCCTATTTTGTTAATCATCCATTGTTCACACCACCAGCTTTTGGAGATCTTCAAGTGTACATCGGACTTGTTGGATTTATCATCTCCGAATTCGGTGAGAACCTATATTTTTTTTACTAAATACCTTAAGTTATCCTAACTCATCTTATTTTCCAGGAAACTTGTCGATCCATATTTTACTCCGTAATCTTCGCCCAGCCGGAACCCGCGAACGACGAATCCCAAAACCCGACGGAAATCCACTCTCCCTCCTCTTCAACTATGTCTCCTGCCCAAATTACACCTATGAAGTGTCCTCCTGGATTTTCTTCTCAATCATGGTTCAAAGTTTGCCGGCGCTCATTTTCACATTCGCCGGATTCGTTCAAATGACAATTTGGGCTCAAGGAAAACATCGTAATTATCTCAAGGAATTCCCAGATTATCCAAAATCGCGAAAAGCCATCATTCCATTTGTTCTCTAAATTTTTCTTTTTGTTTTTCAAAAAATTTTTCTTCATTTACTACAGATAGTTCATTTCTCTTTTGTATTTATTTATTTTCGGTGGTTTTTTATTTTATTTATTTGCATGAAAGAAAATTGCTTATAGATTTTCAGCTATGAAAACGAAAACTGTCTAATTTATTCAGTGTTAGAAATACTTACCTTTATCTGTTTTTAGTTTATCTCACCATTTTCAATAGGCTTTTAGATAGAATGCGAGATTTGCAAGGAGTTCTGTTATGTTCGGGAAGTGGATCAAGAATGAAACCGCTGACAACACCGAAATGTTTGCTTCCTGTTGTTGGAGTTCCAATGTTTTTATATCCACTTTCTTCAATTTTACGAGCAGGGATTAAAGGTTAGAAACTGGATTGATTGATTCGTTTTAATTTCAAATTTTTAGATATAAAAATCTTTGTGCGAGACACGAATGAACCAATTCTAAAAACCGAAGTGGAAAAAAGTGGACTTCTAAAACAATTCAACGCAAATATAGAGTATATTAAGATAACAAGCAGTCATGATGATTTTGGAACCGGAGATTTACTCAGGCATTATCACAATCGATTCACGCACGATCTTCTGATTGTTTCCTGCGATTTCGTATCCGATTCTAGTCTCATCCCATTCGTTGAATTTTTCCGAGCCTATGAAGCAACTCTTGTCGCATTAGTTGATGATAATTGTGCAAATTCACCTGCACCAGGTCCAAAAGTCAAAAAAGCAAAGGCAACTGATTTGATAGCGATGGATGAAGAAACTGGACAATTGGCTTATTTATGTGGAGATGATGATTTTGATGGAGTTGTTGGAACCGAGAAATTTGTTGATAAGTAAATAGGTTCTTATTGATTTGCTGATCAAAAATATTATTTTTTCCAGGTTTCCTAAACTATCTCTCACTTCAAAGTATAATGATTGCCACGTTTATGCAGTTCGAAACTCGGTTTTACAATCGCTCAACAAAAATTTCATATCCTTCAAAGCAGATTTCGTTCCATTTTTGATTGAATCTCAATTTGATGAAAATTCAACCACATCTTGTTTTGCTTATCGTCTTCCACATGAAAACGGCACGGTGACTGCGCATGCAAATACAACTGGCGCGTATTTTGAGGTTAACAAGGAGGTAAACATATTTTTTTTTGAAAATTTATAATATCAGAGTTTTTGCAGATCTTGAAATCGTTCAATCGATTAATGCCAGCAAAGGGAAATGGTCTCACTTTCAACTATCGAACTGATAAAATTGCAATGAATGACAGTCGGATTGAATCAACAACAAAAGTTGGAAAAGATTCGGTTATCAAGAGATCGGTTGTTTTGAATACTTGTCAAATTGGAGAAAAAGTTAAACTGAAAGAAAGTTTGATTTTGAATAATGTGATAATTGGAAATGGGTGGGTTTTTTGGAATTCGGGAAAAATTCGATTAACCTGAAAAACTTCGGTTTCATGTTCAAATAGTCTTATGGGAAGTTATCAAAAATCCAAATAGGATTTTTTAAGTAGAATTTTTTTCATGAGAATCCTGATGTTGAAAAAAAATTCTGAACAATTTTAAAAAAGTCAAAAAACCTTCTCTTTTTGAAAATTCGTAATTCAGCTCAAAATTAACGAAAAAATCGATGAAAAGCGCGTTTTAAAGTTTGAAATTTTCTTTTTTTTTTCATGTATCACATTAAAAGTTTGATAACAGCTCTCCAAAACACTTAAAAAGAGGGCAATTCAAACTTTAAAACGCGCTTCTCATCGATTTTTTTCGTTAAGTTTGAGCTGAATTACGAAATTTCAAAAATAAAAGGTTTTTTTGACTTTTTGAAAATTCTTCAGAATTTTTTTCAACATCCGGATTCTCATGAAAAAAATTTTTACTCACAAAATCTCCTTTGGAATTTTCCATAAGACACTATTTGAACATGAAACCAAATTTTTTACCCTTAAAATTTGCAATTCCAGCGCTTCAATCACAAATTCAATTATTTGCGATGATGTTGAAATCGGAGACAATGCTGAAGTAATAAATTGTATCGTAACATCTGGACAAAAAGTTGCGGCGAAAGGTGAGAAGATTTATTGTTTATAACAACGCATATGTGTTTTTTTTTTGTTGCAGCCAAAGTACAAAACGAAGTTGTCGAAGATGATGATGATGGAGGATGGACTGATGATTAGAAATTTATTTTTTATTGCTACGATTTCTGTTTTTTCTTGTTTTGGGTGTTTTTGAATAAATGTTATATTTTTTGCCCTCGAATTTATGCATTTTTCTGGCCAAGATTACCAATTTTATATTATTTCTGAACGTTTTTTTTTGTTGATAAATTAAAAATATTTCATTTTTCTTATAGGAAATGGTTAGAGAATGATTAAACTTTTAATCGGTATTGTATTCGGAGTTTCACTTTGGTTGATTGTAGTTGGCATATCGTTTGGAATCGATTTACCGAAACTTGTTAGAATATGGCCGGATTTTTCGAATTCTTCGTCGGAAAATCATCGAGATCTGGAATATATCGTTGAAAGAGTTCGGCATAGAATAGAAGATGGGAAAGAAGAGAAGGAGGATATGAGAAATGGTGTGTATTTGACACATCATCGATATTTTCTGGAAAATGTTGCCAATTGGAAATGGGAATATGCGGATAGGTTGGTTTTTGCTAATTAAAAAAAATTAAATTTGCTGATTGTGAATCGAAATTTTTGTTTTTATTATTTTTTTCAACTTGAATCACCCCATAACACAATTTATCACTAAAATTCTTGAATTTTTGCTGTTTCAAGATTCTAATCTAGAACTATTTCAGTTGATAATTCTTATGATAATCCAAACCTGATTTTCTGAACTCAGAATCTCAAAAATTTTGCAAAAGTCAGATCCTAAAAAAATTTCCCAAAAACGTGACATTTTTGACGTGACACGTAGAACATAATAATTCATTTCCAGAAAATTCTCATTAAACGACATTTGCTACAAACCCCACTATGAACTCATCAAAACCTCGAATTCCCGCCAAACCTCCGCGATTCACAAGAAAATCGAAATTGAAGCACGAAAAGCATCGCCTTGTCTCATAGTTTCACCGCTGAATTGCTTCTATGATTCATACAAACTCCATTCGGATATCAGTGAATGGAATTCGAATGTTGAAATTATGAATGGTGAAATTAGAAGTTTGTGGGAGGAAAATGGGACAAAGCCTTATGTAAAGGGGAATACAAAATTGGAAATTATCGATGGTTGGTCGAAAATTGTTGATCGAAAATGGTATGAGAAAATTGAAGAGTGGATAGCGGTTAGTTTTTCAATCCTGAAATTTATAAATTTCAAAAATATCTTCAGAGTTTGAAACCAAAATCAAAAGTTTGCGCAGACCCTCTAAGATCTTGTGAAGATTTATATGATGCTCAAAACTATTTCAATATGTGCACAATAATGTCAACATTCAATGATTATGATTCAAAAAATGAGATAACCCTCAAATTCGAATTGGATGACGATGATTCGGAACTGATGACCAAATTAGATTGTGTAGAAGATCGAGAATTATTCATTGAATGGGCCAAAGAGAAGGAATTGCTCAATATGATTGATGTGATCTCGCCGAATATGTCATTGCATTTGCCGAATTATGAGAAAATATTGGATGGGCCGTGTAATGGTGTTTTTGGCGAGGGGAATGAGGACAAGCTTTTTAGTGGAAGTTATGATGGAGATTTTGTTTTTGAGATTTTTTTAATGAACCCGGAGGATTTTTTATCAAGCTTGGTAAGAATTTAGTTTTATTTAAACTCAAAAAGACGCTTTTTCACGCTGAGAAAGATCCTGTTTTCAGTTTTGCTAAACGACTCTCTGAAGAGCCCAAAAATTGAGAATTTTCTGAAAATTGCGTTTTTGAGAGCCTGTAACTCATGTTAAAGATAATTTTTATGAAAAACTGAATGCATCACGTTGTTCAGGAGGGTTGATTTACCAAAGTCAGAAATTTTTACAAAATTTTCCAAAAATGTGCAATCCAGAGCTGAAAATCATTATAGAGATATTTAGTATCAAAATTCTGAATTTTCAAGCTCCAGAGCTCACTTGTCATTAAAAAATCCAGAAATCCAGCTTATTTTCAACTAAAAAAGCTTCTAGAGTAAAATTCATGATTTTAAGAAAATTCTAGGTAAAAAATCATGCTTTTCAAGCTCCAGAGCTCAATTTCCATCAAAAATCAATAATTCCAGGCTATTTTTGGCCAATAACGTGCTCCAAGGCTCAATTTTCATCAAAAATCCAGAAATTCAGCTTATTCTCAACTCAAAAAGCTTCTGGGGTAAAATTCAAAAAAAAATCATCTCTAACATGAGTTATGGGCTCTCAAAACCACAAAATTTCAAAAATTCTTAACTTTTGGCTCTTTAGAGAGTCGCTCAGCAAAAACTGAAAACAGGATCTTTGTGAAAAACTGTACAGAATCATCTTTGTCTCACACTAGGACTCTATCTGAATTTTTTGAAATTTTCAATTTGAAAGCCTTAATTTCTACATAAGTTCCCTACAGTACCTATGTATTCACTCTGATTTTTCAGAATCAACAGAATAATAAGATCAATTGGACACTAAGTGATTCTAATGAAATAATCAACATTTGGAGAACCAACATCAGATCTGAAGCTATCAAATGGAACTCGAAAAAACTCAGCGAAAAACTGAAAATTGTGACAGAAGTTGTGTCACTGAACACTGAAGACGAGAAAAATCCAGAAAAAAATTTTATAATAGTTTTATCAAATCAATTTTTAACCGTACTTGTAAGTTTTTCATTTTTTTTTCTGCATTAAAAATCTCAAAAGTTTTCAGATTTTATCCACAATTTTCCTATGGAATAGCACAATCATTTATAGCACATCAAGTTTTATTGCTAGAACTTTTTTTGGGTTTATAGTTGTTTTCAATTATTTCGACGGGTCTTCTTTTTCTTCCAAAATTATGGTGAGAGGATTCAAATTTCTCCTAGAAATTTTCAGAATTTTTTGCAGATTTTCACGGGTTTTTTGATTGTTCTCAATATGATTTTAACTTCCTGGATCTCGAAAAGATGGAGAACAAAAAGAAAAAACGACTCGCAAACCATAGCAGAAACTAAAGAAAGTATGAGAAGTATTTCGATGGCATCAAGTGTTTTTGAAAATTGGACAAATCAAGAAATGCTACAATATTTCGATAATTATCTACGGAAAGCTTCGGAATCTGAATTTTCAAATTGGTTTCGGATAAATTCGGCGATATGGGTGTTGTTGATTATTCCATGCTTGATTATTGAGAATTTTGTGGAGTTGTTTGTTTTGATTGGACCTTCGATTGGAGTTTTTATGGTGGAGAGATATTTTAGAGGTTTGTGGGGTTTTCGGGGAATTTTCAACTCGAAAATATTTGGACCAAATCAGAGCAGGTTTTTTACTATCAAAAAAATTTAGAGAAAACAATTTTTAATAAAAAAAAGTCAAAATCTCCAAATTCAACAAAATTTGAAAGATTTTTAGGTTTCAGAGATATTATACAATTTTCGATTTTTTTCCACTGAAAATTATCCATTTCAAATTGTTTTCAGCTGAATCATGATTTTTCCAACCAATATTTCAAAATTTGAATTATTTTCAGGTTTCATATTGATTTTTAGAGTTTTCATTGTGAGGGTTTTAAAGAAAATAATTTTTGATCTACCCGAATTTTTTTTTAGAAAATAGGATCAAGTTGAAAAAAAAATAATGAAAAAAACATTTTTCTACAGAAAATTTCGATTCAGCAAATGTCTGAAAACCCTATTTTTTCCACACAAAAATTAAAAAAAATGTCAAAAATAGAAGAAAATTTTTAACATTGGTTCTTCAAAATTCCAAAATCCCTCACAATTCCTGTTTTTCCAGCATGTAAAGATGAAAAATGTGGAAATTTGATTGATCGGATTAAAAATTGTCGAAAACGACTTATTGAGAGAATTGATGAAGAAGGAATTGAGATGGTTAATATGGCAGGATGTTCGGAAACAATCCAAAATTCACCGAAGAGAACGCCTACGGTTTCCAGGAGACATATTGTAGGTTTAAAAAAACAATCATGCCTTTATAAAAGAAATTTTCCAGAAATCAATCCACAAAATCCAGAACTATATCCAATATTATTCATCGTGGTTTTACTATCATATTCTATTCCTGTCTAGAAGATCAGCAATTTATATTTATTCGATCTCAACACTATGTTTTCTTCTATCACTTTTTGTCATTCTGTTTTGGAATCCTTCACCAATTCCATCAACTTTTCCAAAACAATATTCAGAAGATGTATTTGTTGATATAAAAATTGAAAATTTGGCCAGAAATTGGCAGAGGTTTTTGGATTTTGAGAAGGAGATGAAAAATTATGCAAAAGAATTGACGAATTGGAGAAATGGTTTTGAAATTTATATGAAAAAACGGAAATTGTGCATTTCTGATGGATGTCGTGATAAATTATCATTTGAAACATTTTACACTTCTTGGTTTGCGGAGGACAAATTATCATCTTCGATTTCGGCCAAAAGTGCTCAACCGAATTTTGATGTTTTTGATGTGAGTTGAAAATATATTTTTGAAAAATGTGGCTGCCGTGAAAAATAAAAATCAGTTCAGCTTCGTCAGTCGCGTGCGGCTTGGCGTCGCGGTCGAGAAATGATTAATTCTCTCATTTATTTTCCAACCGCGACGCACTGCCGCACGCGACTGACGGAGTAAAGTTGTTTATATTCATTCAGTTCTGGCAGCCACATTTTTCAACTTCAAAAATATCTAGCATTCCAAATTTTCAGGATATCTATAATCCATCAATATTCAAATTCCGATTAAGATACGATGTGCTCCCGAAAAATTTCGAAAATTTCCTACAACTCTGTGACCAATATCATGTAACTCCAATTGGAAATGCCAAAGAATTTGCGATTTCTCAAAAAAATTATAAAATAAGGTTAGTCATAGTAAGCAGAAATCCCTAATTATTCATCGAGCTCACACAAAAGTGCATATGAACTTTTTTGCGCCGCGATTTCTCAGCTTATTTGAAAATGCGAGGAGAAGGAGCAAGAAAAAACCTCGGCCGATTTTATTTAATAATAATCATGTAGGGCATTGAAATGCAGGTGTCAGGCAACACAAAAAAAAACAACAACTTACCTGAACTCTCTGTTTTTTCAGGAACAATTTCACCCGAATTCATCTGCTCTCCACAATTTCAATTCTCATTATTTCCCTGGTTTTTATCACCATATTTTTCAATTGGAAATTCGCCGTGGTTTTTGGGATTTTTGGAATTTTCACGAGAATTGAGATCGGAGCCGTGATTTGGATCTTATTCAGAAATTCTGAAGTTGTTCTCGAAAATCATCAAATAATCGCGGATTTTTCGTGTTTTCTAGGTTTGTGAAAAAAGTTTTTGCCACCCTTCTTTTATTGAAAATGAGCACTTGAAAATGGAAATCCAAAAAAAGGGCTCTTTTCCCCTTTTCCCCCTTTTTTTTGCTCGAATTTAATTAGTAGCAAGAAAGAAAGAAGAAGGTGTGAGTAAATAAACAACAAAAAATCTCATTATTTGTTGTGTTGCAGGTCTCCTAATTGCCTGGAAGCCGCTCATCTCGCTTTTCGCCTATCAAAATCGCATAAGAACTTCAATTCAACGCGACGAGTTGGCTGGAAAAGAGGAGACGCGAAAACCGGCGATTCCGATTGCACATTTTGTGGATACGGCGAATATTGTAGTTGTGCTAAGTTGTGGTGAGTTAATTTGGGTTCGGAATTTGTAGAACTTTTGCATATCTACAATTGACCTAGAATATAGTGTAGTTTCTTCAAAATTATTTATTTATTTTTAATGAGCTCCAGAGGATCCAGATCCTTTGGAGTGGTGCCAGGTTCGATTTCCGGTTATGGGCGGGACCCTTGAGGAGTTTTCAGAGAAGGTACCCCGAGTTTTTGTTTTTGTTAAGGACTTTAAGGTTAGGGGCTTCAAGGTTATGGTAATTTAAATTTAGGGCCTTAAGGTTAATGAAGTTGGGGTTAAGGAAGTTAAGAACAGGCCTGTGCTGGAAATTTTCCAATTTTGCTAAATTTTTGCTCGACAAATCCGGAAAGTAAAAGATCACCCAGTTTTGTGAAAATTTTCCTAGAATCTGACAAAAAATCTAAATTTTCGAGAATTTTTCAAATTTTTTTTGATTTAAAAAATCACTTGTAAATGGAGAAATTTCAGATTTAGTGCTGAAATTTGAAATTTTTAAGACTTGATTGGCTATAAAGATTCAGAAAAACCGACATTTTCTGTTTTGTGGACACTACTGACAAAAAATCTGAAATTTCGAGAAAGTTTTCAGAATTTTTCTTTTTTTTTATTTTCGGAACTGAAAACCTGACAAATTCCAGAATAAACCTAAGTTTTACAGTCAATTTAGTGCTGAAATTTAAAATTTAAAGTCATTTACCTTAATGAGTGGCTATAAAGATTCAGAAAAGCCAAAATTTTGTATTTTGCGAACACTACAAATATTGTAGTTTTGCTATTTTGTGCCTAATTTCCACCCTTTATACAAAAATTGTAGCAACATTTAAAACAAAATTGTATAGTCTTTTCGAATGCCTTCCCCCAGCTCCCCTTCCGTTTTTAATTGCGAGGTGTGAACAATAATTTGTTCGACTTGTCCTTCTCCCCCAGCGATATTTCAGCCGGCCGCGCGGAGAAGACATAGAGGGGGGAGAGTCGAGAAAACGTAGAGGAGACCACCCCTAGGCATAGAGGAGATGATGATGATGAGGAGAAGAAAAAACGGAGAAGGCTGGGGGGACAGGCTTGCTCAGCATGCACATTTTCATATACATACACTTTTTTTCGTCTCCCCCCGTTTTCGCGCGCGAGCTTGCGCAATATATGAATGTTGTATTCGAGAAGAAGATGAAGCTGAGGAAGACAACTTGTGTGTATGCATGCATGTGTGCTTTATTTTTTTGAGTTTGGGTGGCCGCTGATGGATTGCTGCCCCGTGGGTGGCGCTCTCCTTTTTTTTCCGGCTCCCCCCATTTTTCCACGATGAATGTGTTTTTTATTGTGCCTCCCCCATTTTTTTAGTAGGTGATTAGTAGATAGTTTGGGTTTATTTATGGGGGTCTTGGAGTTTTTTAAGGGTACTGTAGAGTTTTGAGGATCTGAAGGTGAGACTCAACCTAGATCTTCTGGCTTTTGAGATCTTTGAAGATTTTGGAGATCTACGTTTACGTTTTTATCGTTTTACGGTTTTACGGCTCAAAAAATTGTTAATAAATTAAATTTGAAAAAAATCACTAAATACATATGGTGAATTTTGACAGAATCAAATTGAAACTTTCAAAAAAAAATTTTTATGAAAATTTTGTCCTAATTAATTAATTTTTTATGGATATGGAGAATAATATTGTTAAAATTATGTTGGAGTTAATTAAGATAAGTTACCAAATCCCAATTTTTGAAGTAATTTTTGCTGTTTTTCTAAATTTTACGAATTTTACGGGATTTCACGGTTTTATTAAACCGTAAAATTCCCATTTTACGTTTTACGGTGCCACGTAAAAATTTCCCAGGGTTAATTATGAAGTTTCACAGGTAGAGCTTTTTTATCCCCGAAAAATAATATCAGAAATTCTATTCTAGGAAATATTTAAAAGTTTTCAATTTCTGAAGTTCGGAAAAAAATTACTTGGAATCTTTTTTCTTCAATTTCAAACATTTTTTTTTTCGATTTCTAAACACAACCAACAAGACACAGTTGAAAATTACGAGATAAATAAGATTTACAAAAAAACACAGCGCTATTTATTCAATTATAGTAAAAAAATTATCCAAAGCCAAGTTATAGGGCTTCAAACCGCGCGGTTCGTTTTTTCCGAAGGAAAAACATTTGAGCTAATTTTTCTTGTTGACTGACCTCAGAGTATGTGTATTTCTGCAGAAATAACTTATTAATTTTATTCTAGTGAACAATTAATTATTTGACGTCATTTCATGTACTTGGAGAGACCTACATTTAATTAAAACACTTTGCCTGTTTCTTGAATGAGTGAAAATATTTTTCATTTTTAATTGTAAAAACCACAAAAAAAATACCACCGTGACCGCAAAAATCATGAATAAAAAGTATTATTCAAAAAAAACGTTTTTAATTCCTGGGCGATTGTAAGTTCCAAGTATTTCTTATCATTTATATTTGTGTCGAAAAAAATTTTGGCCAATTTTCGCCTATTTTGGTTGTAAAGTTATTTTTCTTATTTCAATGCCATTATTAATAAAACATAACAAATGACTTGATTTGAAAAAGGTCTTGGTCTCCTGTTTTTTTGCGGGTAAAAAAAGCCGGGATACACTAACATGAGTCATCTTTTTGAAAATACCGCCGCTAATATTCATTTTCCCATTCATCCCAGTCACAGGTTCATTTTTTTCGCGCGCATTTTCTCGCCAAACCCCAAAACTATGTAATAAATCGTTGTCTCAACACCCTGCTGTCCTCCCGCGAAAAAAAATATAATAAATCTTTACAGTTTGGCTCATCGGAAGTTTGACATTTCTTGCGATTTTCGATTTTCGCACGACTTTTTCCATCAGTTTTCTATCAATTTTCGCTCTCCTTACCGCTTCGCTCAACTCAATGACGATGATATCGAAAATTCCCGATGTTTTTGATTCGCAAGTTCGAATTGTTATGGAATCGCGCAAGAATCGATTGAAAACTCGCGCGTTTTTCATTCGTCAAAAATCAGACACTGTAAGTTCATCAAAAGACATTTTAAATGTTTAAAATTCAAAAATTTTCAGTCACCAGAATCATCATTTTATGAAGAAGAGGAAGAGGAATTCGAAGAGGAGGATGAAGAAGAAGATTATGAATCAGAAGAAGATTTTGACAGCGAAGATGAACCTGATGAAGAAGTTTTGGCATTGGTTGAACATTTGGAGTCGAAGCTGGCACAGAGTGAAAAAGCGGAATTTTTGAAAAATATTGTGGCGGCTGACAAAAATCTGAAAATATTGCGAGAAGATGAGACGAGTTTGGAAAAGCGGAAGGAGCGATTACTTGAAGATTTGAAATCTCAACCGTCTTGCTCTACGGCCAATCATCAATATGCAGATTATTTCCCGCCTGATTTCACATCGGAGATGATTGATTTCATGATCGATCCGAAATATCATGGTGGAAAGCCTTGGGTTCCACCGGCTGTTCCGCCACCACGAGCCGAATTGGCGCAAGCCACCGCTTTTGCCAAGGAATTGTATGAGAGTTTTCTGGAATCGGTGCAAATGGCGGAAGTTGGAATTCCTGTGCCGCCCATTGAAGTTGTGCCCGAACCGGATCTCGAGAGTTCGGATGAAGATGAAGGTTTTGGTGGAGGAGGAGATGAATCGGATTAGTTTCGGTTACTGTAGTTTTATATTTTGTATCTCTTTATGATCTCACTCTCAATATCATTCTGTTCCAGGTTTTATACTGTATGTACTTATCAAATTTTTTATACTTTATTTTTCTAACAAAAAACGTAATAAAAATTACCTGCACGTAATACGTTTCAAAATTTATTTATCCGTTTTTTTTTTGAAATTGAGGACAATATTTCTTCTACAGAAAAATCAAAAAATTTGACGCAATATTTTTTAAAAGAAATTTAGTTTCAGAGAAATTTCCAGATCTACATGATTGGAAACTGTGGAATCGGAAAAATCGTTGACAAGGAAAATGTAGTTTGGACCCCCCGAAATAGTTAGGTCAATATGAGAGATTTAGAGAAGTGATCATACAGTTCTAGTGATCACATGAGACTGTTTACATTGGAAAAAAAAGAGAGAACACACACTGTATTTTCAGACTGGAAAACTGAAAAACTGATAGGAAAACTTTCTGATTTTCCAGTGGAATATCTCAAAGTTTGTTAGAGAATTAGACAGTTATACCACCCACGAAGCTTCAGGATTAAACAGTTTTCACAAAAAAAACATCCCAATTTTGATAGTTTTAAAATTTCAGTAAAACGTATCCTAATTTTTAACAGTGTTACTAGGGTTTCACTTTTTTCAGTTTCACTTTTTTCAGTTTCACTTTTTTCTGTGGAAAATTACAACCAAATTTAGATATAGAAAATTTAAAATTTTTTGATTGAAAAATGTCGCGTGGCTAAATTAGGAATGCTTCCTAATTTTGCCACGAGTCAATCGGCCTAATCGGCCCGAGTTTTTTCAAAAAAATCGGCCCGAGTTTTTTCAAAAAAAATCGGCCCGAGTTTTTTTCAAAAAAAAATCGGCCCGAGTTTTTTCAAAAAAATCGGCCCGAGTTTTTTCAAAAAAAAATCGGCCCGAGTTTTTCAAAAAAAAAATCGGCCCGAGTTTTTCCAAAAAAAAAAATCGGTCCGAGTTTTTTCAAAAAAAAATCGGTCCGAGTTTTTTCAAAAAAAAAATTGGCCCGAGTTTTTCCAAAAAAAAACGGTCCGAGTTTTTTCAAAAAAAAAAAAACGGTCCGAGTTTTTTCAAAAAAAAAATCGGCCCGAGTTTTTCCAAAAAAAAATCGGTCCGAGTTTTTTCAAAAAAAAAAATCGGCCCGAGTTTTTCCAAAAAAAAATCGGCCCGAGTTTTTCCAAAAAAAAATCGGTCCGAGTTTTTTCAAAAAAAAAGTCGGCCCGAGTTTTTCCAAAAAAAAATCGGTGTTAAAAATTAAGAGAAATTTTAACACTGTCAAAAATTAGGAGAAATTTTAACACTGTTAAAGAATAATTTTAACACTGTTAAGAATAATTTTAACACTGTTAAAAATTAGCACAAAATTTAACACTGTTAAAAATTAGCACAAAATTTAACACTGTTAAAAATTAAAAGGAATTTTAACACTGTTAAAAATTAGCACAAAATTTAACACTGTTAAAATTATGAGATTTTTTAACACTGTTAAAAATTAAGAGAAATTTTAACACTGTTAAAAATTAAGAGAAATTTTAACACTGTTAAAAATTAAGAGAAATTTTAACACTGTTAAAAATTAAGAATAATTTTAACACTGTTAAAAATTAAAAGAAATTTTAACACTGTTAAAAATTAAGAATAATTTAAACACTGTTAAAATTAAATTCCTTTTAATTTTTAACAGTGTTAAATTTTGTGCTAATTTTTAACAGTGTTAAAATTCCTTTTAATTTTTAACAGTGTTAAATTTTGTGCTAATTTTTAACAGTGTTAAAATTCCTTTTAATTTTTAACAGTGTTAAATTTTGTGCTAATTTTTAACAGTGTTAAAAAATCTCATAATTTTAACAGTGTTAAAATTCCTCTTAATTTTTAACAGTGTTAAAAAATCTCATAATTTTAACAGTGTTAAAATTTCTCTTAATTTTTAACAGTGTTAAAAAATCTCATAATTTTAACAGTGTTAAAATTTCTCTTAATTTTTAACAGTGTTAAATTTTGTGCTAATTTTTAACAGTGTTAAAATTTCTCCTAATTTTTAACAGTGTTAAAATTTCTCTTAATTTTTAACAGTGTTAAATTCCTCTTAATTTTTAACAGTGTTAAAATTTCTTCTAATTTTTAACAGTGTTAAAATTTCTCTTAATTTTTAACAGTGTTAAAATTCCTCTTAATTTTTAACAGTGTTAAATTTTGTGCTAATTTTTAACAGTGTTAAATTTTGTGCTAATTTTTAACAGTGTTAAAATTCCTCTTAATTTTTAACAGTGTTAAAATTCCTCTTAATTTTTAACAGTGTTAAATTTTGTGCTAATTTTTAACAGTGTTAAAATTCCTCTTAATTTTTAACAGTCTTAAAATTCCTCTTAATTTTTAACAGTGTTAAAAAATCTCATAATTTTAACAGTGTTAAAATTATTCTTAATTTTTAACAGTGTTAAAAAATCTCATAATTTTAACAGTGTTAAAATTCCTGTGTTAACAGTGTTAAAATTCCTCTTAATTTTTAACAGTGTTAAATTCTCTGCTAATTTTTAACAGTGTTAAAAATTCATCCTAATTTTTTTCAAAAAATATTTTCTAGCCCTGAAAAAAAAAGAAACATCTCTAAAAAAGCTTCATTCATTTTTCGCATATTCGTTTAGTCTATGCTTGAACAGTCGATCCACCACACGGTGTCGCTTCCAAAGCCGCATTGCGGCGTTTCTTGCTACGACTCTTCGATCTACACGATTTCTTGCTCTTCTCTTTCTCCTCAGCAGCTCCATTTCCACAAATATAATCAGTCAACCAGCAAGATTTGACTTCATTATGTTTTCTGTATTCATCAACATATGTCATCAAAGAACCGATTGGATCAGCAGTCACAACATCTTTCTCGATGTTAACCGCAGTCATACAATCCAATTCTTCCACATCAACCGGATGATCAGTCGAATCAATACATGAAGCAGTTCCGGGGAGATTGATCACAGTTTGAGGCGCGCAAAACGCATCGCTAAACACAATTTTGACGTGGAACGCTTCTTGATTGTCGGCTTCCGCTTGATTTTTTCGCTCAATCCACGCGCCCAATTTCTTCGAATAAACCGGCAAAACGAATCCCTTGATCCAGAGACCCGAACGATCCCACGTGTGCAATTTACGCGAATCGATGCGAAATTGAATTGTGCGATAGGAAGCGGGTGGGAAACGAAAGACGGTGGCTGGAAAGAGGACGGCATCGGCTGACGAGGCAACCAACTTCAGCACAAAATCTTTGCCCGATGTGTTGCGAAACACGATTGAACGTTGAACGACGGCTCGATTATTCGAAATGTAAACTTCGGTCGGATTTGACTTCTTTTGCCTGCAAATATGTGTGTATAGGAGTGGAAAAGAGCAAAAATCAATGGTCTACAGTAGTCCCATAGTGGCCATTTAACACACAATTTGTTTGCGGTGTTAAAATAATCCTTCCTGCTAATGTTAGCTATACGGTGTACCGGGTGGGCTTTTTGTATACTTATAGGATTGTTTTTCTGTTGCTGCTGCTGCTGGTGGTGCTTTTTTTACAGCTACAGTAACCCAGGGCTACAGTAATAGAAAAATTCGAGCTACAGTATTTCAGCTACTACAGTAATCTAGGGGTTCAGTAATCCAGGGCTACAGTAATACAATAAATTTCGAGCTACTGTATTTCAACTACAGTAATCCAGGGCTACAGTAACCCAATTAAGTAAAAGTCATAGTGAAAATCGCGTCTACGCTACTTATCAAGTTCACAGATCAGCTACAGTAATCTAGGGCTACAGTAACCCAGTTACAGGAAGTTCAGCTCCTCACAGCTACAGTACTCCAGCTCCTACAGTACTCCCTCCCTTCAACTCACGAGGGCATGATGTTAGTTGCAAGTATTGATTGGCTGGGAGATGACTGGAATTCGTCAGAGCAAAATCCTTTGGATCTAAATGAGGACTCGGCTTGTTTCGCCGCCTTAATATAGTGTCGACTGGGCCACGTGGATTTTTGATTTGGGCTAGAGATAAGCCGAAAAATTGGGGAGACGTGAGAAATTTAATTTTTTTTGGATTTTTTATTTTTGATTTTTCTGAGATCTGGTTTTTTGGAGCATTTTTACTAGGGGATTTTTGAGGTTGGATCTACAAGGTACTGTAGAAGGTTTTGAACTACTATAAAAGATTTTTCTGATCTACAAGGTACTGTAGAAGCTTTTTCTGATATACAAGGTACTGTAGAGGAATTTTATTTATGAGGTTCTTTGATTCACGGGGTACTGTAGAAGCTTTTTTTTGATCTACGAGGAAGTTTCCGAACTTCCAGATACTGTAGAAGCTAATAATCCATGGGGTACTGTACAAGCTTTTTTTAAACTACGAGGTACTGTAGAAGCCAATAATCTACCAGGTACTGTAGAGGCTTTTGATCTACAAGGAAGCTTTCTAACTACCAGATACTGTAGAAGCTAAATATCCACGGATTACTGTAGAGGCATTTTATTCATATTACTGTAGAAGCTTTTTTTTGATCTACAAGGTACTGTAGAAGCTTTGTGCTACGAAGTACTGTAGAAGCTCTGTAAAATTTTTTTGATCTACAAGGTACTGTAAAAGTTCTTGATCTATCTACAAGGTACTGTAGAAGGTCCATCTGAACCTTTGTAGTTCAAACTAGAATTTCGCCAAAATTACTGTATCGTGGTCTGGACAATGAAAATATGAAACTTCTCTTGCTCATATTTCGGGATCTCCTCGTTTTACACACTATTTCGGGTTCAAACTACATATAAACATTTGGTAGGTCAAATGTTCTATTCTTCCGGAGTACTGTAGCTTTTCCTTTTTGTTTCACAATTTTTTGAACTTTTAATCCCTCAATTGTTTTTTTTCTTCAAAAACAAGTAGTTGACTGTTAGTATTTACAAAAATATCCAACTACTGTACTCACATCTAAATACACATGTCGGGTGGGTAAAAGGAAAAAGTTAAGGCGAAGAGGAAGAAGACATTTATAAACACTCAACTGATACACTCTTACCGATTTCCGTGTTTGGACAAGATTATAAAAATACTTACATATCTCGTCTCCTTCTTGACCTATCCATAATTATTTGCTTTGATGTTCAGTTTGATCAGAAAGCACTTATGTACGTTTCTTAATAAAGTTTTGGTTAAGTCATGTTGTTTTGGACAGATTTCAAAATAATTTTGTGGGGTTGGTAGATCAAAAAAGGTGCCACGTGGCTAATGTAGCGATTTCTCGTGCTATTTTTTTTGAAAAAAAAAACAAAATCACTACAGTATCCGTGATTATTTGTTTTGCTGCTGCTCTTGTCTTTTTGTCCTTGCTCCTCAACAACAAAAATCCTAACACTCACCTTTTTTTCCTCATTTTCGCGCGTTTTTATTTCTCACTACTAAATCCTCTGTGAATTACGGTAGGTTAGCGAAAAAACATGAGTTTTGACTTTGGGAAAACCCAGGAATTTTTAGGTTTCAATTTTTGATGAAAATAAAATCTGATGAGCAAAAAATTCAATTCCAAACCATGACATGTTTTAATGTTTCCCAACTTCAAACTTATCCTAAGTTCAGGTTTTTCTGAAAAATGGAAAAAAAAGAAAAAACAACGAGACTCCGTGTTGACACGGCAGCCCGCGCGCGGTTTGAATTCAAATTTTTTCATAAAATAGGGTTCTCAAAGCTTATTTTCATCAGAATTCACTCCAGAAGCTTTAAAAATCTCGATTTGTCATCATTTTTGGCTGAAAAACCTATGAATTTTTGTGAATTGAATTTTCGATGTAAAAAAACATTTTTCGTTCGTTAATCAGCCCTAAATTGTAATTTTCCGATAAAAAATGGAAATAAAAAGAAAAACAACAAGACTCCGCGTTGACACGACAGCGTGCGTGGTTTGAATTTAAATTTTATTCAAAATTTTTCAATGGGCTTTCATATTTCTGAATTTTTTTTCTGAACAAGAAAACAGTGAAACTAAACTTCAAACCAATTTTCCTCGCTAAAAATCTCCCAAAAATTCAATATTTTTCAAATTTCCCCGCTCTCAAACCTATTATTTCAAATATCTCGCTCAATATTTCGTCTCTCTCTCTATATACATAAAATGTTTCTGCTTGTTAATTATTATATTTCGAAAATTTGTCTTTTTTTCTTTTTCTCGTCTATAATTATCAGCTGCTCCTACTTACTTTTACTTCATATATAGATTTTCTTTTTGTCATTCACCAGCGCTTTTTCACCTGTTCTAGTAGTTGCTCCGAATTTCTCCCCAAAAAAAACTACGGTAGGCTTGCTCCAAATAAATATTTGCTTTTTGTCCAATCGGGAGCCCGCGCACAAATCACTCCGCCCATTTTTCCTCACAAAACTCCACCCAGAATTGACATTTCCATATTTGGACTTTTATATTTTTTCTATCTACTCTACTCTAAATATTCTTGTTCACCACTTTTTTCCGTCTTACCTGAACATTATTTAGATTTTCTCGCTAAAACAAATCTAATACTGTCAGGTAATGACGCTAAAAGGTTTTTAGGTGATCTCATTTATGGTAAGTGATGAATAATTAATATAATAAAATTTATCCGATTTCTATAAGAGTTAGGAAACAAGGAAAAAACACAGGTAAGCAAAAATTACCCATAAAAGAGAAGATACACATTGAAAATTCGATACAAACCTAGAGACAAATCAATTTTTGTTTTTTTTCTTGTTATTTTTTGTTTTAACCGGCCCAGTTGTAGTCCAACCATCTTCATCGACCTAAAAATGTCACTTTTTGAAAATTGGCTACATTTTTTCTAACAACTTCAAATCTTGATGAAATTTTGTCCATGGGCAGCTTTTGGGGTCACCCTAAAATTTTTTGGACCTCTGAGCAAAGTTCTGGGCTCTCAAAAGTTCGGAAATTGGCTCATAAAAGTTAGCATAACTCAAGGCTTGATGATTTTTGTTTAAAAAACTGAAAATTTCTGGCAAAAGGGATAACCCTCCCGTTTTCTTTTCCATTTCCAGCTATAAAAATTTGAAGTCGACTTTTTTTTTTGATAAACTTTGAGCTCAAAATAGCTTAATTAATTTTGATTCGAAAATTCTAATTTTTCAAAAACAAAAAAAAATACGTTTCAAAATTTTGATATAATTTATTTTCAAATATTTTTTCGTATGTCAAGTTAAATCAAAACCAACTTTCAAAATTTGGATGAAAATTTTGAAATTATCAATTTCTGGATCAAAATTCGTGGAAATTTTAAGCATTTTCATGAATGTTCATCCAACAAAAATAAAAAACTCCAAAATTTGTCGAAAAAAATACTTCTAGTAAATCGACTATGCTGATCTGAAACTTTATTTCTCCCAAAAATTATTTTGAAATGGAGTTATGCTAACTTTAATGAGCACACCTCGGCCAAAATCGTGGTTTTCACAATAAAAAATTGTACGCTAACTTTTTACAGTACAAAAATTGTGAATTTTTCAGTTTTCGTCCCCTAAAAATTGTTATTTTTCAATTTTTTGATCTCTAAAAACTGAAATTCAGATTTTTCAAAAAATTGTACTCTGGCCAGCCACGGATTGACCGAGGTATGTTAATGAGAAAATTTTGAACTTTTAAGAGCCAAAAACTTGGGTCAGAGGTCCTAAAATTTTTAGGGTGTTCTATGACCCCAAGGAAAAAATTTCATCAAAATTTGAAGTTTTGAGTAAAAAAAGGTTCCTTTGTGAGCCACTTTTTGAAAATTGTCCAAATCAGGCAATTAAATTTTGAATTTTTCAAAATCGGGCCCCATTCAAAAACTCCTCGTCTCCCTTAAAATCCCTATCAGAACTAACCTTATTCGTCTCAACAGCCGCCTTTTGCTTATTCGGTTTCTTCACATCTTCATACGACAAAACTGGCGCTGAATTGAAAGAAATCTGACTGACATCAGCAGAATTCAAACCAGGTGGCGGTGTCAAAACAACATTTTCAAGGCCCGGCGGAGGAAGTGGTACAGATGGTGTTGTTGGTTGACTTCCCGATGATCCAGAGCCGAACATCGAGGATAATGAAAAATTGGAAAACATTGAAGTGACCGAAGGCATTGACCAGAGCTAAAAATCAGAAAATCGTAAATAAATTTTAAAAAATATATTTTCAAACTTACAGCATCAACTTTTTGCTGAAAAGCTTCACTGGATTCTTTGATTGAAGATTTGACAATTTCTTCCTTTGGTTCAATTTTCTTCTCTTTTTTGTTATTTTTCTTATTCGAAGATTTTGTTTGGAATTCCACCTCTTTTTCCTGTTGAACTTCTTTCACAGGAGTGGGGATTGCCACGTTTTCTTCCTCGATTTTTTGCGGCTCTTCTTTTTTGGCTGGATTTTTAGCAACAGCTGCACGAATTTCAGCCTTTTTTCTAGCCCATTCTTCACGTTTCGCTTGCTTTTCTTTTTCAGCTTGAGCTTCTTTGGATAATGGAACCTGAAATAGAAAAAGTTTTTGTAAATTTCCAGGTAAATTTTCTTTTGAGCAATTTTAAAAATTGATGAATGAAACTCAAAATGCACTTATTTTATTCACAAAAAAATTGAAGTTGAACATAAATTTCAGAAAAAAATAAAAAGATATACAGGGTGGCCAGAAATTATCCGGACAACGAGAAACGGCCGTAAAACATTTCCCGACATTTCTCGGCCAACAAAACACTTCGGCCACATACAGGGTGACCAGTAATTATCCGCACAAGCATATCCGGTCATAAAAACTTTAAAATTTGATATTTTTCAAAGAAATGTTTTCTGAACATCAATCCAAAATTATCACGAATGTTGAATTTTGGATTTTTTACAGAACCTTTTGGGGGATAATTTTGGGCGTGTTATACATTTATTGATGTTCAGAAAAAATTTCTTTGAAAAATATCAAATTTTAAAATTTTCATGACCGGATACGCTTGTCCGGATAATTACTGGTCACCCTGTATGTGGCCGAAGTATTTTGGTGGCCGAGAAATGTCGGGAAATGTTTTACGGTCGTTTTTGGTTGTCCGGATAAATACTGGTCACCCTGTATATCTTTTCATTTTTTTCTGAAATTTATGTTCAACTTCAATTTTGTTGTGAGTTTCATTCCTCAAAATTTGATTTTCCGTTCAAAAATTCAATTTTTTACAAACCTCATTCCACGAATCAGTATCAACCAACGGTTTAACTTCACTCGGTCGTGGTCCAAGCGATGACCAAACATCATTCATCGGAGTTTTCACTTTTTTATTTTTCTTTGGATTTTGAGAAGCCGCCGAATAATTCAAAGGAACATGTACACTTGATATAATTCCTTTCGTTTTATTTTTACTATTCAACCAAGCACTATTTGCAGGTTGTGAAGATGGAGCTGAAGCAGGTGGAAGTGACGGAAAATCATTATTAGATGTCGGTAATCTTGCAGAATTTGTGTTTGAAGAAGAAGAAGAAGTATCCGGTTTTGTTCGTTGTATCAATTGAATATTTGATTTTGGAGCTGCTGGAGCTGTTGAAGAATTGCTGATTGTATCAAAACGCAATAATGTATTATTGACTTTGACAGTAGTTTGTGGAACATGCTCTCTTATTGGACTATAACTTCTTTCCCTTTCAATTTTACTGTTATTCGGCTTCGTATTATTTGTCACAACTTTTTTCGGCTGCTGCGCAACTTTTCTTGGTTTCGGCAATGGTTTCACCGAAACTCGTGTCGATGTTCCAGCTCCTCCTAACGTCGGAAAATGCTCAACTGGCCCTTCTTCTTCTCGTTTTTTGTTCACCTTGTTCAATCTTGGAAAAGCATTTGATCGAAGTGTTGGTGGAGGTGCAGGAGCAGGTGCGAGACTTGGAAAATCTTGATCTTGTGGAGTGAAATTGGCGCGAGTTGATGAATATCGTATTGGTCTGCGTGATTGAGCTGATGGAACGACTGTGAATTCACTTGGATCTGATTGGGGATTTGTGGCTTGTTGACGTTGAACAACAGCGATTCGATCTCGTGGAACTTCTGGTGGAGCATTTCGACTTCGGATTCTGGAAATATTAAGAGGTTAGCTTGGGAGCTTGACCAATTTTTGATGAAATATATTTTTTGGTCAATTTTTGGCCAATTTCTGACCAATTTTACAATTAGAACCAAATTTTGGTCAAAAACGTTTGATAAAAAATGCTCCAACTCGTGTTTTAGTCAAAATATGACCGAATATTGGCCAATCACAACTTTTTGGTCAATTTTTGGCCAATTTCCGTCCAATCTTACAAGTTGAACCAAATTTTGAGCGAAATTTGGCCAAATCAGTAGATTGATCAAATTTTGGACAAAAAATGTTTGATAAAAAATGCACCAATTCGAATTTCGGTTAAAAGATGGCCGAATATTGGCCAATCGGAACTTTTTGGCCAATTTCCGACCAATCTTAATCTTAGAACCAAATTGTGAGCAAAATTTGGCCAAATAAGTGAATTGATCAAATTTTGGCCAAAACTATTTTGATAAAAAATGCATCAACTCGTGTTTCGGTTAGAAGACGGCCGAATATTGGCCAATCGGAGCTTTTTGGCCAATTTCCGACCAATCTTTGAACCAAATCAGTAAATTGATCAAATTTTGGCCAAAAAATGTTGAATTTCAAAATCTCCCGAAACCTCCCAACAAAAAATCTCACCTTCCACCATTAGTTTCTCTCGCCGGTCTCGAAAATCCCAAATCAATTCTCTTCTCATCATGCTCACTTGCTCGATGCAAATCCAACTCCAATTTCGTCGCAAACGCTATTCCCAATTCTTTACATTCTCCAGCTTCACATATAAAATGTTGTTGCTTGTAATGCTGCTTCAATTCATCGTGTTTTCCATAAAACACATTCAATGTTCCATCGGCTTCACAAAATTGACAGAAAAAGTGATCTTTTCGAAGATGTTTGTAGCGATTTTCCTCGTCCAAAAATTTCAATTCACAAAACAGACATTGTGGGTGGCCTTTGAAACTTTTATCATCATTATCACCGATTCGAATATGTCGTTGAAGTTGTTCGCGAGTATAACATTTACGCTCTCTTGAGAAGAGATTCAAATTTTCGGTGCAAATATGACAATATGATAATTGGTGATTATTTGCCATATGTTGTCGAAGTGACATAAAAGTGGGAAATTCGAGACGTTCTCCATCTTCACTTTTGCATATTTTACAAACATGCGCCAGATATTTTTCATATTTACTGCCTGCCACTGAATTACTGAATCGAACACCATATCGATCTTCATCGGGATGATTTGTTTTTGCGAAGAACAATGGGACATTCATCATATCATCAGCGGTTGTGCAAAAGAAGTAGGTGTCGATTTCTTTTCGACAAGCAGGACAGGTTTTTGATTGTCCGATGATTCGAATTCGAATTGCACATTCTGCACAAACGGGATGACGACAATCACCGATTGCGAACACGTCATTTGGTTTGCAACAAATCAAACAATCTTCTGTTTTTCTACCACAAGCAATATCCGAGAAGTTATTCTGAAACAGAACAAATATTTCATTTTCAATAAAAAAAATAACTTACATGAGCTGCTGAAATCATCTTATCATACTTTCGCATATCAACTTTTCCATTTTCTCCACTTCCTGCTGCATTTCTTCTATTTCCATTATTACTATAACCTCCTCTACTACTATTTCCTCTTCTATTTTGATTTTGATTCTGAAAAAAACAGCATTTTTCATTGAGAAATCAAGAAATGAACTTACATTGTTGTTGGTCTTCTTTGGTTGTTGTGTCTCAGACATTTTTAGAACCCAGTATCTGCAAATTCAACACGGTTTCTCACTTTTTTCAAAAGAAAACATAACATTGCACAACATTTTCATGCAGTTCAGTGTTTGTCGATAGAGCGCGTTTGCTGCAGTTAGGAGATGGGAAAGGTTTTTTGTGTGTATTTTTTTTTGAAAAAAAAGTTTTTTCTGGTTTTGTTTTAATAAAAAAACGGAGCAGGAAAGAAAATAGATACAACGAATCTACAGAAAAATGTCTTTTGAGTTTCTAAAAATATCCTGATGATTCTTGTTAATGACTTTTTTATGATGTGCCAAAAATTATTGTATTTTTTTAAATTCAACTTCTTCCAATACGGTGTTTCACAGTTATTTTGGTGGCCGCATTCATTTTTTCGGCTCAAACGAGACATGGAGACACAATCACTTATGCGATTTCATTTTTGATGTCAAATTAAAAGTGAGTTTTATTCTTCAATTTTGCGTCAAGTTTCAAAAAACAAAGTTTCTAGACAAGATTGGTATATGGATAGAAAAACAAAGAGAAAAAAACAGAACTTTGCAGAATCAAATTTATTTGAAAAAAACGTAAAAAAGCTTGAAACGAGAATCAAATTAATGTTAATGAATTTTTCATTTTTTTTTTCAACACGAATGAAAAAAAAACATATTAAAAACACTTAATAAAAATAATTGATTGTTCATTTCTTCATTTTGCGATCCATTCGAATTTGCTGAATAAATAATCTTGAGCTAAGATAAATTCTAAATGGTTCAACTTACATCGACCCAGGTTTTTGTGGTTGCCTCCAAATCATCCAAAATTTCATCGAAACTTTCGAATTTTTTGTGGTTGTATAGGGGCCAAAGAATTTTCAACAGATCAACTGTTATTGTTTTTTCTCTCGAAATCTTCAGCATTTTTTCCTTCACTTTGGTGTCACTCTCCAATTTCCACAAGTAGTACAACGTCTAAACATTGCAAATATAACTCATGTCAAAGTTTGAAAAAATATTGTACACTCACCTCGAAAATATCGTCTCCCATTTTCTGCCTGAGCAATGGGAAACTCATTTCAATTAGCACTTTTCAACCCACGTATTATTGCCAGCTTAAAATGGTTCAGTTATTCATTATCAAATTAGTCAAGAGTCAACTTACTTTTTCCGGCAACTTCGAGTTGGATGCAATCAATTTTTCAATCATTTTTACATCGTTTGCTTTTCCTTCGACAATAGCTTGAATTGATTTATTGGGCATGATGAGCGATTCATAAAAACTTTTTCTTGGATCTTCAAGTTCCTCAGAAGTTTCGGTCTCCCCATCTACCAAAGGTTGAATATTTACTAATGACAATTCAAGAGTTGAATCGGGCTTGAAATGTCTTCCTGGTGGTGAATTGCATATACTCGACATCTGGAAAATACATTTTTCTGTTTGTGTTTCGGAGACGACACTTATTCCTTGAAAATATGCCTTGGAAAAATCCGCAAACACACTGTTAATGAATGCACTAAAAATGAAACTGACCTCTTTCTTTGTATTGCTTCTTTAGAATAATTGCTGAATCCACCGACTTGCTCTTCACAACTTCGCGATGTGGTTCGGCAGCTTCCGTGGTCCCAACTAATTTCTTACCCCCAATGGGGAATTAGCGTATACGGCATATTCGCCGAGCCATGGACGAAGTGGTTCGATTCTGGTTCGGGCCGAACGGCGGAGCCCAGCTTCGTCAGGTTGCCTGTAAACACATTTTGATTTTTAATGGTGGAGTCTGACCACGACCATTTACTCCAATAGAAAATTGCCCCTCGGGTCAGACGAGAGACGACGGGAGTCTGATGACGTCATCTAAGACAGAGAAAGACATCGCTTCGAAATATTTTTGGAGAAAATGTGTGACCCTTTGAAAAAATACCGTATTTTGTTTCAAGGAACACATGTTTTATTGAAAATATCTCGAAGCGAAATTCATTTTCGGTATATTTTTGCAAAATACTCTCGTCGTCTCTGTCTTAGACTTTGCCAAGTCTGGGGGATGAGCCCTCCAATAAAAACCCCAAACTACAGTTGCACCCAAGAAACTCACAAATAATTGCAGCCGTTTGTTGTTGTCCAATAAAGGAAGAATAAATAAAAATTGAAAATTAGGACACGTTTTGCGTAGAATCTTGTTTTTAAAATTTTTTAAAAAAATTTTCTGTTTTTTTATTGTTGCTTTACATTTATTGGTGTTTTTCACAGAAAAATCAAACGAGGTTTTTTTTTTCAGAAAAATTGTCTCTTTATTTTTTTTTGCACGACCAACTGAAGAATATGATTCAATTTCAAAAGAATTCTGACTCCGCCCTTTTTCGTTTTTAATATTATTTTTTCGTCGTCGAAACTTTTGGGAATGGCTGTTTTCTTTTGTTGCGAAACATAGGACACGCTCACTTTTGTGTAGTTCTCTCGGAATTTATCGATTCTCGCTTATTATTTTTCTGAAAACTGATCAAAATGGAAGTGGATGATAATTCGGATACAACTGGATGGTTTGATATGCCCTTTGAAATGCGAAAAATTATCATAAATTATATGGATCTTGCAACAAAAATCCAATTTTCACAATGTTCGAAATTATGTTTTGAAGAAGTCCAATTACCTGATTCGCGTTACTTTTCTGTCAGTATATCAAATAGTCCATGCAGTGAACTAGAAGGCGTTTTTTTCGAAGTGTTGAGTGATCATATCTGGATTAGTGATTCAGAAGACGAAGACGGAGACGGAGACGGAGTCGTAGACGACGAAGACAAAGACGAAGACGAATCGGATGTTGATCGAGAGATCGAATGGATGAGATTGAGGCCAACGTTTCTAGTTTGTGATAATCCCAATATATCTGAAGAAGAATTGATGGAATTACGCTCAGAATATGACTTTGAATTGATTGAAGTTGAAACAAGAGAAAAAGTTACTGACTATGTAATGTATCTTTTGCGAGGTTTATTGAAATTTTTGAAGAATTGCTTCAGAAGCTTGACAATCAGTATTGTAAGTCATTTTGAATATGTACAAGAAAAACTACGCGTAATTCCAGTGGGTCCTTGTTATATTCTTTATTTTCAGCCTGATTTTCCGTACAACAAGATGAAAATTGAAAGAAATTTGAAATATTTGGAATCAATTGATCTCTCTCCGAATGATAAAGTTGATCCGATTAGTTGTGGATTTATCGATTTTGAACATCTTTGCTCTTTGAGAAAAATAGTTGAAATTCCAAATCTAACATTCGATCAAATATTTCAACTAAAAGCAGGATTTATTTCTGTTGGTTATGATGGAAGTGAAAAATTTGATATTATACAATTTGTGAATCGTTTGTTTACTGATGGAATTGATCGAAATGTTCAACAAATCACGTTTGAAGCAAAACAGGATTTGAATTCCTTTCCGGAAATTCACGCGATTCCGGGAATTTATGCAACACGATCCACGTAAGTTATTATTTTCTTAATTTCATATTCAAGTTGTATAAAAAACTTTGCAGACCGTGGAGTGATGTCGAATATTTGTTCAAACGAGGGAACAAAATGTTTAGCCTGGCTGATGCAAGACAAAATTCATCAGTTACTATATACTTTCACAATTCAATTGACTCCGAACATATCAAATGGATTCGTTTGTAAAATATTGAAAAAAAATTCTAATATATTTTTTTAAAATCAAAATTTTTCCGTTTTTTTTTGAATGATAAGCATTTGCAATAGGGCACGTTTACTTCTGTGTAATTCTCTCTCTCGGAATTTATTGATTCCAGCTGTTTTATTGTTGCGAAAAATTGATATTATTTGTAAAATATTGAAAAAAGTTGGTGTTTCACAGAAACATCAAACGAGATTTTTTATTTTTCAGAAAAATTGTTTTTTTTTTTTCCACGACCAACTGAAAAATATGATTCAATTTCAAAAGAATTCTGACTCCGCCCTTTTTTTGTTTTTAATATTATTTTTTCATCGTCGAAACTTTTTGGGAATGGATGTTTTCTTTTATTGAAAAACATAGGACACGTTCACTTTTGTGTAGTTCTCTCGGAATATATTGATTCTAGTTGTTTTATTATTGCGAAATAATTTTTTTTTTTTTTTTTGAAAAACGGTTCGAAATGGAAGTGGATGATTTTTCGGATACAACTGGATGGTTTGATATGCCTTTTGAAATGCGAGAAACGATCATTAGTTATATGGATGTTCCAACAAAAATCCAATTTTCACAATGTTCGAAGCTATGTTTTGAAGAAGCCCAATTATTCGATTCGTCTTACTTTTCTATTAAGATAAGAAATAATCCTTCCGGTGAAAAGAAAGGTGTTATTTTCGAAATGATGAGTAATCATATGTTCCGTGGTTCAAAAGATGCATCAAAAACTTATCAAGTGATAACAATGTTCCTAGTTTGTGACATCCCAAATATATCAGAAGGAGAACTGATGAATATACGCTCACTTCACGCATTAAAATATCGATTGATTGAAGTTGAAACAAGAGAAAAAGTTGTTGAGTATGTGATGTATCTTTTGCGAGGTATTACGAAATATTTAAAGAATTGCTTAAAAAGCTTGACGATTCATGTTGTAAGTTATTTTGAATCAACAAAAATAGTTAGCGGACTAACTTAGATACTTATTTTCAGCCGGATTTTCCATACAACAAGTTGAAAATTGAAAAAGAATTGAATGCTTTGGAATCAATTCATATTTCTCGGAACGATCAAATTAATCCTGTCAGTTGTGGATTTATTGATATTGAACAACTTTCGTCCATGAAAAAAATAGTTGAAATTCCAAATCTAACAATCGATCAAATATTTCCACTGAAAGCAAAAACTATTTCTATTGTTTATGATGGCAACGAACAATTCGATATTGAACAATTTGTGTATCGTTTGTTTTCTGATAAAATGGATAGAAATGTTAGTAGAATTGATATTACACCAAAAAAGGATTTAGATGATACTGCAGGAATTTATGCGAAACGAGATACGTGAGTTCTCCTATTTTCACAATGATATAACAACGCAGTTGTATGAAAAACCATTTTCAGTCCTCGTGCAGTTGATTATTTGTTCAAACATAGAGGAAAAATTATTCGGATCGAGTGTCCAAAATACAGACCACAAATGAGTATTCTTCTCCGCAGTCCAATTGACTTTGACGAAAGCGAATGGACTATTTTGTAAAAATTTTATCAAAAACTGCTCCACAAATTGTCTCTGTATATATTTTTTTTCTGAAAGGGTAGTAGAATCATTTAAGAATCTATTTAAAGATTTGTGATACATTTTTAATATTGAACCCAAAAATCATGTGTTATGTAATGAAGATTATTATTTTTCTAATCGGAAAAACCATACCAACCTGAATATAAAAATTTTTTCTGTGACACATAATTCGAGTAAATTCTTTCCAGAAAACTATACGATATTTCACAATCACACATCGTTTATTGAAAGATCCGAAGGAATTGTTGACTCCGCCCCTTTGTCTTTTTTCAGACTTTTTTTCTGGGAATGACAGTTTATCTCTAGTTGCAATAAGACACGTTCACTTTGTGTAATTTTCCCCGAATTTATTGATTCTAGTTGTTTTATTGTTGCGAAATTATATTATTTTTCCGAAACACGGATCGAAATGGAAGTCGAAGACAATTTGAATACAATTGGATGGTTTGATATGCCCTTTGAAATGCGAGAAATGATTATAAGTTATATGGACCTTCCAACAAAAAAGGAATTTTTAAAATGTTCGGAGCTATGTTGTGAAGAAGTCCTATTAACCCATTCGCGTTACAATTGTGTCGATGAAACATATTGTTCTTACTATAGACGAAGATGCTTTCGTTCCGATATGTTGAGTGATCTCTGCAATATGGATTGGACTATAGACACACCTCGCGAGAGAGTGTCCCAAAATTTATGGGCAGCGTGGAAATTTTTGCAAAAAAAATTGTGCTGCGTGAAATGCTGAATTTTTTGATAAGTCATCATCAGTCATCAAAAACCGCTGAAAATCAATGAAAACTATACTTTTTCGTGAAAAAATCTACAGTGTGGCTTTTGAAAATTTGTGTACAGTGCCCATTTTGGACACGTCTCGTCAGGTGTGTCTATAGATTCAGAAGACGAAGACGAAGACGACGAAAACGAAGACGAAGACGAAATCTTTCAGAACAATTCAGAATGACCTCTTGAAAATGGGAACAAGATTCAATATTTTTAATTGCCGAATAAATTTGTCATCAGCAAATTGTTTACATTCCAAACCAGTTTATGCCATTAAAAAATGAAAAAAAAAAGAATAGGTGAAAGAACTCCACAGTAAAATTTATCTAAATATTTGAAACAATACGAATGAAACAAAACAAATTTAACCAATTAATAAAAATAATGAATTTTTCGTGCAATCGCTTTGAATTTGCTGAATAAATAATCTTGAGCTAAGATAAATTCTAAATGGTTTAACTTACATCGACCAATATTTTCGAGGTTATTTCGATTTGCTCCAAATCATCCGAAATTTCATCGAAAGATTCGAATTTTTTGTGATTGTATAGTGGCCAAAGAATTTTCAACAGATCAACTGTTATTGTTTTTTCTCTCGAAATCTTCAGCATTTTTTCTTTCACTTTGGTGTCACTCTCCAATTTCCACAAGTAATACAACGTCTAAACATTGCAAATATAACTCATGTCAAAGTTTGAAAAAATATTGTACACTCACCTCGAAAATATCGTCTCCCATTTTCTGTCTGAGCAATGGGAAACTCATTTCAATCAGCACTTTTCAAACCACTTATTATTGCCAGCTTAAAATGGTTTAGTTATTTATTATCAAATTAGTCAAGAGTCAACTTACTTTTTCCGGCAAATTCGATTTCGATGCAATCAATTTTTGCATTGAGAATATCATCTTCACATTGTTTGCTTTTTGCTCGACAATTGCTTGAATTGATTCATTGGGCATGATGAGCGATTCATAAAAACATTTTCTTGGATCTGGAAGATGTATTTTGAACTTTTCCAATTTTTCTTTTTCTTTGTTATTGAAAACCAATTTCAGCCGGTTCAAAATATGATGGAAAACTTTGATGACTATTTCAGTTCATACCACGCCCAGGGTGAGGCATATGCACGGCGCCAATAAAAGTTTACGGAAATTCACCTCGCCAATTTGAGATTTTCTTGAAAAACAGCAAATTTTTGCTTGGTTTTTTCCGTTAAAAAGTGGTATTTTTCCGTCAAAAAGGTTGTTTCTTTAATTTGCACGAAGCTGGGCGTGGTACGTTTCAGTTGCAATATTGAAAAAATGACATCAATTCAAAACTTACTGTTGGTCTGATCGACATATTTGAATTGAGTTGAATTGTTGCAGATGTTGTTTCCTCATGGCATTCGATAGGAAAACCATAGTATGTTCCAACTTCTGAACACTTGTGATAAAATTGATTCTTCTCAAGAAATGTCGATTTTGTGGGAAACTGAAATATCCGGGGTTTTTTTTTTGAATTGCGATTTCTAGATACTTACATGGCAAACCCAAACTAGGTTTGCACATCTTCCTAATTCCAATGGTTCCGAGACGAAAATGTAGAAGTTCATGTGTTCCATCTGGAACACAGTCTTCATTCGACATTTTGCAAAACGAAAGTTTTTCGTCTTTCAAATTCCCATGTGCCCTGGAATTTGAATAACTTTGAAGGTTTATTGCATTTGTAAAAAACTAACCATCTTTGATCAAACAATAATTGAATGATTTTCTGGAAATCAGACACGTTTTCAAAATAATTTCGTTTGTTCACTAACAAACATGTTTTGCAAACACAAATAATAAACTGTCAGTAAGATGGGCGGTTGTGTTTTGTATCCAAAAGGTCACGTGAAATAATTCATAAATCGATTTTCCATGTGATTTTGTTTGGTAAGAAAATAATGAAACATTTCTTGAAATAAAAAACCCCCCAGTTAAAAAACAACAGTAAAAAAAAACAAAAATCTTCTTTCTTGTGTCTTTAAACTTTAAACTGGGAAAGAATTAAAGGTGCACGCTGAGGAGTACGGTAGAGCCTGCAGATCTAACTCAAGAAGAAATCGAACAGTTAGATACGCAGGTGATACGGTTTTTTGCAGTGTTTTGGACGGAAAAAGATGTTTTTCACCAGAGAAAGATCACGTTTTCTGACATGAAAGCATTCTAAGTTCAAAGGCGCCGTTTTTTGTCCCGATAATCGTTTTCAATAGGGCAGATTTACTTTCGTGTAATTCTCTCGGTTTTATTGATTCTAGTTATTGTATTGTTGCGAAATAATAATATTATTTTTTGTAAAACGGATTTTCTTTATTGAAACGTTAATAAATAATAAAATAAGGAATAAATAGAAAAGAGAACAATTCAGTTTTGAAGGAACTTCTGACTCCGCCCACTTTTCATTTTTCAAATTATTTTTTCGTCCAGAAATGTTGGGAACGCTTTTTTTCTTTTATTGCAATACATAGGACACGTTCACTTTGTGTAATTCTCTCCGAATTTATTGATTCTTGCTGTTTTATTGTTGCGAAATATTATTTTCTCGAAAAACGGATCAAAATGGAAGTCGATGAAAAATTGGATACAATTGGATGGTTTGATATGCCTTTTGAAATGAGAGAAATTGTTATTAATTATATGGATCTTGCAACAAAAATACAATTTTCACAATGTTCAAAACTATGTTTCGAAGAAGTCCAACTACCTGATTCGCGTTATTTTGCTGTCGGTATACACTATAGTTTTATGGGAGAAAAAGATGTTGTTTTCGAGATGTGGCATAATGAATTAGATGATTGTTATGTAAGAACAGTGTTTCTAGTATGCGCTCCTAATCAATCTGAAGATGGAAATATGAATTCACGCACAATATCTGTAGATCAATTGATTGAAGTTGAAACGAAAGAAAAAGTTATTGATTATGTAATGTATCTTTTGCGAGGAATTTTGAAATTTCCGAAGAATTGTTTGAGAATCTTGATGATTTATATTGTGAGTTATTTTGAACATACACAAGGAAAACAACTGTATTCACCTAATGAATGTTTTTCTATAATTTCAGCGAGTCCACAAACTTTCCTTCTCAGAAACTTATTTTTCAGCCCAATTTTCCGTACAACAAGATGAAAATTGAAAACAATCTGAATACGTTGGAAACAATTTCTCTTTCTTGCAATAATCAAATTAATCCTGTTAATTGTGGATTTATCGGTTTGAAACAACTTTGCTCCATCAAAGATAAAGTTTTTGTTTCAAATCTAACAATCGATCAGATAATTCAACTAAAGGCAAGAAGTATTTCTGTTGGTTATGATGGAAGTGAAAAATTCGATATTGAACATTTTGTAAATCGGTTGTTCTCTGATGGAAATGATCAAATTGATATAGACATCAACTTTGGACAAAAACAGGATTTAGACAATATTCCAGGCATTTATGCGAAAAGAAATAAGTAAGTTCTCTTTTTTTTTAATATTCAAATATAATACACAGGGTGTAATTTACTACTTCAAATCGCTAGACCTCAAAATTTTCATTAATTTTTGGGTAGATAAAAAATCATTTTTTTTCTAAATCTCTCATTTTTGCGTTGAAGATTTTAGTCCCACCCGTGTCAGGTCTCAAAAAATGCTCGAATTTTTTCGGGTAGTGAATTACACTCTGTGCAATATTGAAGTTGTAAATATGAAAACCATTTTCAGTGGTAGTGGAATTGATTATTTGTTCAAACAAAGGGACAAAATGACTCGGATGGAGTGTAGAAAAAACGAATCAGCAATGAGTTCTCTTCTCTTTTCCCGCTTCCCGGCAACTGACTTCAAGGAAAGCGAATGGACTATTTTATAAAAACATTTTGTGCATTGCATTTTTGTGTTTCAAAAAAACGTTTCATATTTTCGTCAAGTAGATCATCCCAAAATAAAATCTGTGTTTGAAAAGTTGAAAAAATGAATCTCCGTTTTTCAAATTTTGGCAAGTATCCAACAAGTTTGCATTTGCCTGTGTAGAAATTCAAACTGTTCAACAAAAACTGAGAATCGAAAACTTTTCATTTGACTTTTGGAGGATCTTTCACATCCTCTTTCTTCTTCTCATTTTCCGCGCCTTTTTTCTCATTATTCAAATTCGCCGATATTTTCGGTTCCGACGCTTGCTTCTCCATTTTCTCCAAATTCACATAAGTCTTCGTTGCACTCGTCAAATCCGGCTCATTTCCAGCGTGCTCAATCAATTTTGTATCAAGGAACATTCCCTGACAATCCTCTTCCCGTTTAGTTTCCTCAAATGATTTGACATCTCCAGGTCCAAGAAAAAGGCCAATCAAAAGCCCTCGATCTCTTTTATTGAAATTTCCAAATATGTCTTCCGGACCATCATCAAATGATTTATGTTTTGGATAGGCGAATAGAATTCGGAACCAGTTCACACCATTTTTCTGTTTTTCAGCCTCACTTTTCCATTCTGAAATTCTTTTTTCAATTAAAAAATCTCGTTTTCGCGCTAAAAAATATACTTACGATTAAATTTAGCTGTCCAACTCTTCGGCAAATACTGTGGAGACACCAAAAACTCCTTCATCATCGCCGCCTTCAATTTATCGCGATGTTTAATAATTCTTTTCGTCTCCTCATCAATCGCCAGATTATTCTTATGAAGATGATCAATGATTTTATCGAGAGCAACATCGAGTGTCGCCAAAACTTCGGGAGTCAACGACTTTTTGCCCGAAAAGAATTTGGCGAGCGTTTCGTTTTCTTCGGCTGTCAAACATTTTTCCATTGCCTTGTGGCGCTTGGCGATTTTTAGGATTTTTGGAGCAAGGCGGAGGATATCCTTTTCGTCTTCATCGTTGAGTTGATTTGGAATGTTTGCGGCGGCTTTTTCGAATTCCTCATCCTGTAAAATTATGACTTTTACATGTTTTCACCCCCAAAACAGATTATAAACACTTGAATCAATGAATCAAGCTCAAAATGCATTTACTTTTCAAAAAACTTTTGAAAAAATAAAATAAAAAATATGTGGCCGAACTCCCGACATTTCTCGGCCATCGAAATTGTTCGGCCACACATATATTTTCTTTTTTGAGCTTCAATTTTCAACCGAATCTTACATCAAGTGTTCCAAACGCATCCTGTTTAACATCCAGTGTAATCGTACTCTCAGTCACCGTCGATGTTTTCGAATTCGTCGCAGTCACCGCAGTCGGTGTCTTCACACTCAAATCCGATATTTTCTCCTTGATTTTTGTTCCACTTGGCTCTTTATGGGGCTCTTTATCTTCTTGCTCTTTTGATTTGGATTCTGGAACTGAAGATGTTGGAGCATCTTTTTTCTCCGGTTCAACTGGTTTTTGTGGTGTAGCAGGAGGGTTTTCAGCAACAACTTCAGGTTTCGGTGGAACATTTTCAGGAGCCAAAACTGGAGCATCTTTTTGATCTTTCGAAACATCCGCAGCCTTTGCACTTTCAACTTTAGCTTTTCTAATCGATTTCGCTGAATTATCCTCACTAACTTCTAATTTCTTATATCCACCCGATTCCTCTGGCAACTCCAAAGTCGGTGATTTTTCACGTTTTCTCCCTCCATCCTTCAAAACCACAGCCGACGGCTTCGATTTCTCCTTTTTCACATCAGTAGAATTCTCAACTTTTCCATGCGATGCTCCTTTTTTCTTCTTCTTCTTCTCCTTCTTCTTTTTCTCCCCTTTTTCCTTTTCTCCACCCTGTTTTTCAGATTCGGTGAATTTTTTGTCCGATCTTTGCTCTTGCTCTTTTTCACTCCCATGCGATTTTTCTGATTGTTCCTTCGATCTTCCTCGTTTTCTTGGAGCTTCGCTCTGGAAAAAATCAGATTAGGTTTCCGTATATCAAACATTTTCATGCAAGAAAAACAGGAGCGCGTAGCCTAGTGGTAAACACGCATGCCTTTTAATCTGTAGGTCATGGGTTCGATCCCGCTTCAAGGCAAATTTTTTTGTCAGAAACAATTTTACCCAACCTTTTTCCCCTTCTTCCATTTCACAGGTTTCTCAGGTAATTTAAAGGCACACGGTGCAAATTCTCCATCTCCTTTCTCAATAATCGTCGGCGCCTCATCTTTATCATCCGCCTTCACCATAATTCCGCGTTTCCGCATCTCCTCCCGCTTCGCCATTTTCCGCTCCTCCGCAGTCATTTGTGGTTTTTTGACAACATTCTGTAGAAAATCAGTCATAGGTTTTATAAATTTCTTGATGAACTTACCTTGTGATCTTTGTTTTTGAGAAATTCATTATATTGATCCTGAACTAAATTTGCTGTAACCTTTTTGCCAACATTTGTTCCTAACATCTCTATTTCTCAACAAATCTAAAATGACCAGATTTGATGATTTTTGGCTTTAAATAGCAGAAAAAAACGTGTTTATGGGTCACGCAACAAAAAACCCTGATTTTTTACGTTTCAGAAAAACGTTAAATAATTGGCGCCTTCAACATTTTTGCTGCTCCTTTTAATCCATTTATAATGAAAAACCTTGAAATATTTATTGTAAAATCAGTCAGATATTATCGAAAATATACCACGGTACCTCGCGCTCCACCGAAATAAACACGCAACGCAGACCGCGCTGCGCCACAACACACACAAGAATAAGGGAACGATTCAAATTCCCTCCCTTTTTTGTGTCTGTTGGCGCGGCGCGGTTTGCGTTGCGTGTTTATTTCGGTGGAGCGCGTGGTACCAATGAGATTTTCGATAATAACTGATTTTACAATAAAAATTTCAAGGTTTTTCATTATAAATGGATTGAAAAGTGCAGCAAAAATGTTGAAGGCGCCAATTATTTAACGTTTTTCTGAAACGTAAAAAATCAGGGTTTTTTGTTACCTATGAGATTTTCGATAATATCTTCTATCCTGTTTTTTTTTCCAGTCAAAGCCACCCCTCAAAATGAGTCATCCATATTTTTATTGTGGTCACAAAGTGTACTGTTCATAAGAGGATCATGCAAATTTTCTATCGTTTTCCAAAAGTGATAAACAATGCTGACATTTCAATTTCCCTCTCAATTCCAACTAAAAAATGCCATCCTCAGTTTTGCCAACCACAGATCCACCCAACAAATCATCAAAAACATCTTCAAAACTACCAATTTATTTGGTTTCTGCCATCGTCATTGTATTGGTGATCGCTGTTGTTCTTATCAATTTCTTCCATCGAACTACACCTCCAACTTCTGAATTAGTCAATTCTTCAACAATTATTCCATTATCCGCTATTTCCAGCACCACAAGTTCTAGCTCCAGTAGCAGCCAAGAATCGGATGAAACTGAAAATCCAGAAAATCTTACTGAAGTCACAATTTCTATTGAAACAACTCAGGAACCGACTACTTCTACAGAAGCTGACACCACAACAGTAATCTTTGAAACATCTACAGTTGTACCAATTGAAGAGACATCTACAGTAACCTTTGAAACTTCTACAGTAAGCCTGGAGACATCTACAGTAACCTTCGAAACATCAGAAGCTCAAATATCCCAAGAAGAAGAGTGTAGTAAAACTTGCAGGTTCGTAAAATGGATCAAAACTCAAATTCATAAATTCATTAACACATACTTTTAAGTAAAATAAATCGTTTTGCAGTATCCAAGTTGTTGAAACAATTCCACGTGACGTTCATTTTTCCTCCCCAATTTCCACGCGAAACTCATTCGAATCATGGGCTGAAATGTTGTCAGAAGCCGAGCGAGAAATCGACATTTTCGCATATAAAATGAATCTTCGTGGAAGTGAACTTCGCTATGACGTGGATAATTCGACGACGGAGGGAAAGATGTTGTATGGAATTTTGGAGTCGAAAGCGAGAAATGGAGTGGATGTGAAATTGATTGATTGTCAGCCGCCGACAAATCCGATTAATAATTTGGATGCTGAGGAATTAGAGAAATTGGGTGAGTTTGGGCTCGAAACCAACCAGGCCCAGGCCTGTGCCGGAGCTTTTCCGGTTTTTTCAAGGAAAAATTTTTCCGATTTTCCGGAAACTTTAGTAGTAATCTCTTCAATTTTGCCTAAATTTTGGGAAATTTTCTCAGCTTATTATGAAAAAATAAAATTTTCACATTTTACGACTTTTTCAACGTAAAACGGCTCAGATGATTACTAAATTACCAACTTTTAAGTAAAAAGGTTGAAAATCAAAATTTCAGACCTTGAAAAGTTTTCCAAATTTTCCGGTTCAAGAAATCAGGAAATTTTCAGACTTTCCGTTTTCCAGGTTTTGATTTTCCGGAAAAAAAGATTTTTCAAACATTTTGGAGCTCACAAGGCTCAGTCTGAAAAAGTTACAGATTTGGAATAATCCAAAAATGTAAAAATGAAGTCGATGAGTTGTTTTTTTAACAGTGTCAAAAAAGTTTTTTTATCAAAAAATGACTCGTGGCAAAATCAGAAAGGCTTCCTAATTTTGCCATGGATGAAGTCAACGATAAATTTTTCAAAAAAAAAATCGGCCCGAGATTTTTCAAAAAAATCGTCCCGAGATTTTTCAAAAAAAATCGGCCCGAGTTTTTTCAAAAAAAAATCGGCCCGAGATTTTTCAAAAAAAAATCGGCCCGAGATTTTTCAAAAAAAAAAATCGTCCCGAGATTTTTCAAAAAAAAAAATCGGCCCGAGTTTTTTCAAAAAAAAAATCGGCCCGAGTTTTTTCAAAAAAAATCGGCCCGAGTTTTTTCAAAAAAAAATCGGCCCGAGTTTTTTCAAAAAAAAGTCACAGATTTGGAATAATCCAAAAATGTAAAAATGAAGTCATTGAGTTGTTTTTTTTAACAGTGTTAAAAAAGTTTTTTGATCAAAAAATGACTCGTGGCAAAATCAGAAAGGCTTCCTAATTTTGCCATGGATGAAGTCAACGATAAATTTTTCAAAAAAAAAATCGGCCCGAGATTTTTCAAAAAAAAAAATCGGCCCGAGTTTTTTCAAAAAAAAAAATCGGCCCGAGTTTTTTCAAAAAAAAGTTACAGATTTGGAATAATCCAAAAATGTAAAAATGAAGTCATTGAGTTGTTTTTTTAACAGTGTTAAAAAAGTTTTTTGATCAAAAAATGACTCGTGGCAAAATCAGGAAGGCTTCCTAATTTTGCCATGGATGAAGTCAACGATAAATTTTTCAAAAAAAAAATCGGCCCGAGATTTTTCAAAAAAAAAAATCGGCCCGAGTTTTTTCAAAAAAAAAATCGGCTCGAGTTTTTTCAAAAAAAAAAATCGGCCCGAGTTTTTTCAAAAAAAAAAATCGGCCCGAGTTTTTTCAAAAAAAAAATCGGCTCGAGATTTTTCAAAAAAAAAATCGGCCCGAGATTTTTCAAAAAAAAAATCGGCCCGAGTTTTTCAAAAAAAATCGGCCCGAGTTTTTTCAAAAAAAAAAATCGGCCCGAGTTTTTTCAAAAAAAAGTTACAGATTTGGAATAATCCAAAAATGTAAAAATGAAGTCATTGAGTTGTTTTTTTAACAGTGTTAAAAAAGTTTTTTGATCAAAAAATGACTCGTGGCAAAATCAGGAAGGCTTCCTAATTTTGCCATGGATGAAGTCAACGATAAATTTTTCAAAAAAAAATCGGCCCGAGATTTTTCAAAAAAAAATCGGCCCGAGTTTTTTCAAAAAAATCGGCTCGAGTTTTTTCAAAAAAAATAGGCCCGAGATTTTTCAAAAAAAAGTTACAGATTTGGAATAATCCAAAAATGTAAAAATGAAGTCGATGAGTTGTTTTATTAACAGTGTTAAAAAAGTTTTTTGATCAAAAAATGACTCGTGGCAAAATCAGGAAGGCTTCCTAATTTTGCCATGGATGAAGTCAACGATAAATTTAAAAAAAAATCGTCCCGAGTTTTTTCAAAAAAGTTACAGATTTGGAATAATCCAAAAATGTAAAAATGAAGTCGATGAGTTGTTTTTTTAACAGTGTTAAAAAAGTTTTTTGATCAAAAAATGACTCGTGGCAAAATCAGGAAGGCTTCCTAATTTTGCCATGGATGAAGTCAACGATAAATTTTTCAAAAAAAATCGGCCCGAGATTTTTCAAAAAAAAAATCGGCCCGAGTTTTTTCAAAAAAAATCGGCTCGAGTTTTTTCAAAAAAAAATAGGCCCGAGATTTTTCAAAAAAGTTACAGATTTGGAATAATCCAAAAATGTAAAAATGAAGTCGATGAGTTGTTTTATTAACAGTGTTAAAAAAGTTTTTTGATCAAAAAATGACTCGTGGCAAAATCAGGAAGGCTTCCTAATTTTGCCATGGATGAAGTCAACGATAAATTTAAAAAAAAATCGTCCCGAGTTTTTTCAAAAAAAGTTACAGATATGGAATAATCCAAAAATGTAAAAATGAAGTCGATGAGTTGTTTTTTTAACAGTGTTAAAAAAGTTTTTTGATCAAAAAATGACTCGTGGCAAAATCAGGAAGGCTTCCTAATTTTGCCATGGATGAAGTCAACGATAAATTTTTCAAAAAAAAAAATCGGCCCGAGATTTTTCAATTTTTAAAATCATTCTAATTTCAAAAAAATCCAAATTTTAAATTCAGGTTTGATTGAAAGACATGGTTTGGATATGAATACATTGAATGGTGGCGGAGGTGGAATTCAACACAGCAAAACTTTCATCGTCGACGATCGTCATTTATTTGTTGGATCTCAGAATTTCGAATGGAAATCATTTTCTCAAGTCAGATATATCTAGATATTTATTTCAAAATTCCCAAATTTTTGCAGAAACTCGAAATCGGTCTGCAAATCATGGATTGTCCATGTTTAGCACTTCAAGCCAGTCAACTTTTCGATGAATATTTCAGATATTTGTCTGGAAATGATACTTTCCAACCTGTGGAATTTGCGGCGGTTCAAATAAGAAATTCAAGTTTTCAATTTCTGGTAGATCAACTTTGACCTAAAAATTCCAGAGAAAAAAATTTCAGGCTTCTCCATCTGTTCTTCTCAAATCCTCGGAAAGTTGGGATTTCGAAAAATTGTTGAATTTGATTTATGAGGCGAAAGAGAGTGTCGATATTGCAGTTATGCAATATTTCCCATCTTGGATTTATTTCAAAAAACAAGAATTTTTCTCGCCAATCGATGACGCGATTCGAATGAGTTTATCGAGAGGAGTTCGGGTAACTCAACTTTGAATTTTTCTTATTTTTCAAAAGAAAATTTAAAAAATGCAATTTTTCTCCCTAGATTCGTATAATTGTTTCTGGCGATGATGAAGAGGAACAGAAATTGATGTTCACTTATCTTCATAGTTTACAAGTTCTCGATTCGCCGGGGAATAATCGAAATATTCAAGTGGTATGTTTGTGACGTCATGAGAGAAAACGAGAGAGTGTGCGTGGAGAAGAGAGCGCGAGACGGAAAAGGGATATGAAAACAGGACTCCGCCCACTTTTTTAAAAATTAAATTAAATATTTTTTTTCAAACAAATTTTTGTTTGAAAAAAATGGTTTTCACAAATTTTTGAAACGTATTATTTGAGGGTGTTTTCAATCTACCAAAAAACTGTGAAAATTGAAAAGTGATGATTTTTCTGTTTCAAATTTAATTTTCATAATTTTTTTTGCCTCAATCTGAATTCTGCCACGTCATAACTCAAAACTGTAGTGATTTTTCTCCCAGAAATTCCTGACCATCCCCCAAACCGCCCAAGAATCCTACAAAGATCGAAAACTCCACGCCAAATTCATCGTGTCCGAAACGCAAACTCTCATCGGCTCCTCTAATTATGCTCCCGAATATTTCTATAAATCTTCCGGAACCGCTATTTTGATTAGCGAAATGCCATTTATCGGCGAGTATAATCAACAACTTCGCGCGGTTTTTAACAGGTAAAAATCTCCTTTTTTTGGGGAAAAAACCCTCAAATCTTTTTTTTTCTAAATAGATATTGGTCAAGTAAATACACCCAAACTCTTCAAAAATTCGGTGAATCTCGCGGGTTTCTTCCAACTTCTCCAAAAAATCCCATCTCTTGGTTGGATTTCGATCATATTCTATTTTCCAATGAGAAATACGTTTCAACAAAAGTGGTCGTCGAGAAAAACAAGCCGAAAAAGGACGAGGAATCGGGAGAAGTCGAATATTTGAGCTTCAATTAGATGTTTTAACGTTAAAGTTTTTATTATACATAAATCTTTGGTAGAGAAAAAGGAAAAAGGCCATGAAAAAATCGAGGAACCCGTTTGAAAGAAATAATCTATCTATTCACATGTATATAAATTCCGAAATATCGGGTTGGAGTAATTCGGCGCGCGCCAAAACCGCATTAAAAATTGCATCTTGAGTAAGGTCCAATGATTTTCGACATTCGGCTAAGTTGAAATGACGTGATCGAGTTCCACATTCTTTTTCATCTTTTCCAGGGCGGCTAGAAAAATACAATAATGTTACAGGATAATCAGAGGAATCAGAAATGAGCTATGAAAATACATACCTCGAATCCCGAACAAAAGCTATAAAAGCAATCGCCAAATTGTCAATATAAAGCATTAATTGCGAGCAAAACGTGGCTCTGACAGATTCTTCCATTGGTAAAAGATCCATTCTTTTTACAAATGTATTTACACATTCCATAGATCGACAATTTGACAGTTCTCTGGAAAAAAATGCATTTTTGGGAGATTTTCCGGGAAAAATTCAAAATTTTTGATGATTTCAATATTTTGGAAAAATTTTTGAACCGAACTTTTGTCCCTCTGGAAAAATGCTAATTTTTGGGAAATTTTCATGATTATTTCTGGCATTCTCCGAAAAAATTAAAATGTTTGTTTTCATTTTTAAAAAAAATCCAAAATTTCAGAATAAAACTTGAAATTCAACATTTTTTAATAATTTTCAGCTGGAAAAAATATTTTTGAGCTGAATTTCAGAATTCTGAGACTAAAAAGTTTTCCGATTTTTAATTTTTGAACTAAATTTTTGTCCCTGTGGAAAAAAATGCTTTTGGAAATTTTCCTGACTTTTTTGTTTTCCGAAAAATCCAAAATTTCAGAATAAAACTTGAAATTCAACATTTTTTAATAATTTTCAGCTGGAAAAAATATTTTTGAGCTGAATTCCAGAATTCTGAGACTAAAAAGTTTTCTGATTTTTAATTTTTGAACTAAATTTTTGTCCCTCTGGAAAAAATGCTTTTGGAAAATTTCCTGACTTTTTTATTTTCCGAAAAATCCAAAAATTTCAGAATAAAACTTGAAATTCGACATTTTTAATGATTTTCAGATGGAAAAAAATATTTTTGAGCTGAATTTCAGTATTCTGAGATTAAAAATTTTTCCGATTTTTAATTTTTGAACTAAATTTTTGTCCCTCTGGAAAAATGCTAATTTTTGGAAAATTTTCATGATTTTTTCTGGAATTCTCCGAAAAAATTAAACATTTCAGAATAAAACTTGAAATTCAAAATGTTTGATGATTTTCAGCTATAAAAAAATATTTTTGAGCTGAAAAAGTTTTCCGATTTTTTATTTTTGAACTAAATTTTTGTCCCTCTGGAAAAAATTCTTTTGGCAAATTTTCCTGACTTTTTTTTGTTAATTTCCGAAAAAATTCAAAATTTCAGAATAACACTTGAAATTCGACTTTTTAATGATTTTCAGATGGAAAATATATTTTTGAGCTGAATTTCTGAATTCTGAGAACAAAAAGTTTTCCAATTTTTAACTTTTGAAATTAATTTTTGTCTCTCTGAAAAAAATGCTTTCGGAAAATTTCCTGACTTTTTTATTTTCCGAAAAAATTAATTTTTTTTTGGGAAATTTTCATGATTTTTTTCTGGCATTCTCCGAAAAAATCCAAAATTTCAGAATAAAAATTGAAAAATGATTTTCAGAAAAAATTGAAAAATTATTTCGGTGTATTTTCGAATTCCTGGCCAAAGTACAATTTTGAAAAAAATCCGAATTTTAGTTTTTCGAGGTCAAAAACTGAAAAATTCACAGTTCCGTACTGTAAAAATTTAGCGTACAATTTTTTTATTTTGGAAACCACGATTTCGGCCAAGGTGTTATTCTGATACTTCAAAGTTTTCCGAATTTAAATTTTCGAACTCCCCAACTCACAACTGCGGTGCTTTCTCATTCCTCGCCGACGACATAACTCCAGCATGCTCCAAAATCACTCTCACACCTCTCGAATCATTTCTCGCCCGCAAAATCCGATGTCTCTGATAATTCGCCGAAAAACACACAGCCGATCTATCCAAATCAATAATACAAATCGGCCAAGGACTCGAAGTACCACTCAATATAATTGATGGCAATTCAGCTCGTCGAACAGCTTGAATTCGTAAATATGGATTATATTTATGTCGATACGGGCGTAAACAACACCATTGAAGATTCAAAGGTACAAAAAATGCAAGCGTATACATCATTCTAGCGACAATTTGATGATCCGATCCAATAATTACAGTATGCCCTTGACTTTGCAAACATCCAGAAATCGATCGACAAAGCAATCGATTTTCAATTTTTGCTCTTTCCGTAAAAAGCGTGTTCTTAATCATTAATGGTTTCTCAATGGCAACTAATGAAAATCTTTCAAGAGCTGATAACAGCGCCAATAATCTTGTCAATTCCGAAGTCACTCGAACAAGAACATCATCCGAATCTTCGGCAAAAAGTGATGCTTTCATTTTTGGAACTGAATCTCCAACCATTCTCTCAAACCACATTTGTCTATCCATATACCAATCTTGTCTGAAGGATTTCACATTAGATTTTTAATGAAATATATTTTTTCTAGTAGTTTTCGACCCGCTGATCACGATTTCGCTGTCTAAAACTGCAAAGTTCGACTCCTAACATGAGTTATGACGTGGCAAAGTTGGAAAATATTGAAAAATTGGGTCTTTGTAGGGTCAAAATTCACCATAAAAATTATTTTCATGAAATTCTGATAGCATAGCGTTGTTCAGGAGGCTCGATTACAACTTTTTTGAAAAATCTTCCAGATTTTTATATGAACCTTCTAAAAAAATCCGGAAGATTTTTCAAAAAAGTTGTAATCGAGCCTCACGAACAACCCTTTGCTATTAGATTTTCATGAAAATAATTTTGAAGGCGATTTCTGACCCTCCAAAGTCCCAATTTTCAAAATTTTCCAACTTTTCCACTTACAACAATAACTCATGTTAGGAGTCGAGCTTTGCAGTTTTAAACAGCGGGATCGTGATTAGCGTGTCGAAAACTACTAAATCTCGATTTCAAATTGAAACAGTTCCCTTTGGAGCAAATTTTAAAACCCACTTTTCATTAGGCATCAAAAATGAAATCGCATAAGTGATTGTATTTCCATGTTTCGTTTGAGCCGAAAAAATGAATGCGGCCACCAAAAGATGCCTCGAAGGTGAAACAATCAGTTTATGTTGTAATGGGCATCTTGAATGTGGCATACTGAAACAAATAATGATTTCGCGGCTCACAAGATTTAGGAGCTAAACTTACTTGCAAATTAATTCAGCAAGAACACATTTGGCAACAAAAGCCTCATCACTAACATAATCTCCAAAATCAATTTGATCATCGAAAAAATTGAAAATATCTTTTGGTGGAGGTGTTGTTGTTCGACTTCTTGATCGGATATTCGGTGTTGATGTCATTGGACCATTAAAAACATCATCTTCATCATATTCATCTCTTTTTTTCGGCGGTGTATGACAAAATGCAGATAAATCACTATGTGTTGAGACACCGACACCTGAATCAACACAAGATCGACGTAATTCGTCGTCTTGTTGTTGAAAAATCGGAGAATATCTATCAAGTTCATAATGTTCGGATAAATGTGCAACACCTTCAGTCATTGTTTCATCTGTCTCATTTGCCATTCTAAAAAAATTCAGAATTAAATTTAAATATTTCTGATTAATTCAAGCGATTCACGAAATGAAAAAAAAAACGTTTTTGGTGATTTTCTAAAAATTTCGAAAATCAAAAATTTTATTCTGAAGGCTTTATTTGTCTTTTACAAGGGACTTACATTAGGGTGATAACGGGTTTTAAAATAAGGTAAGTGCAGTATTAGGTAACTCGGCGCGCTGATCACGATCCCACAAAATTTAGCTGCTGAGCTCCAGTCTGAGCCACGCAATGAGCTACAAAGTTTGCTCAGAAACTCTCAATTTTCATATGAAATAAGTAAGTTTTGGGTAGAATAGAAGTAGCTCAGGGTTAATTGGGTCGAATTGAACGTTGCGAATATTTATTTTTGTCGAAAATTGATGTTTGAAGTCGATTTTGGGACCCTCGAAAATTTGAGTCAACAAATATTCACGTGAAAAATTATTTTAAAGAAACGTGAATCTTTTTAATTCGAAAATTTCTGTAATTTTTTGTATCAAAATTTGCTTTGGAGCTCATTCGCGCGGCTCAGACTGGAGCTCAGCAGCTAATTTTTGCAGCATCGTGATCAGCGCGTCGAGTTACCTTATTTCAAAACCTGTTATCACCCTAAGTCCCTTGTTAGAATGATTAGAAGGTCGTGAAATAGCATTTCTGGACACTAAAATGCGTTTTACCTCCACTTTATTCAGAAAATGGTGAAAAAAATGAATAAAAAACCATTCGAGAATCACTTTTTTGGTTTTTTTAAACGTTTTTTGTTTCGTGAACCCTGCATATAAAAAAAACCAACTTTTCCCTCAGAATATCAGCCAATTCCCTCTCTTCATCATTCGGATATTTGGTAGCCAACAATTTCCCAAGATGTCCCGTATCATTTGGAGAAGGCGATGCAATAAACATTTTATCTTCCGGAGATAATATAATCGATTTTGCGCTGCTTCCCGGGCTTTCAATTCTCGAATCTTCCATTGTCAGGGTTTTTGTGGATGTTGTTGTTGTGCTATCCGTCATCATATATTCATCCAAATATTTCATTGTTTTATATTTATAATCACCGCATTGCAACAAATTCAGCTCAGAAAGTGATTCAAGACAACTATCATCCAAACCTTCCAGAATCGTTAGTTCTGTCTGAAAATTAAAAATTCAAAAAGTCCCCCAAAATTCTAACCAACCTTCAAAGGATCATCAATTTCTTCAAAGGAAACTGATTGATTCGAACCGCCAGAATCAACAAGACTTTCTCCATCAGCAATCGAACCATCTTCCCCGGATAAATTCACGGGTGAAATCGAAGTTGATGGTGTAACTTCCCAAACAAATTTGAGTTCGGGTCCAGTCATAAAATCGAATTGTGACCAGACGATCTTTGAGATTCCACAATTCTCATTGGTTTTCAGTGGAAGTTGTTTTCGAACTGCTTGTTCCTTTTTCTGCTGCTGAAAAATGTTTTTGAAATTTGATAGATCGACTAAATGACATTTTCAGGTTTTTTTAGCAAGTTATTTGAAATATTGGGTTTTAATGTTATTCATAGGGTAGAATAGTCTAAGACGAATCGAATGATGTAAATTTTGATGACTTTACGTTAACCATAAGTGATTTAGCGACTTATCGACTAAATATCGACTTAACGTCCTTAAATCACTTATGGTTAACGTAAACTCATCAAAATTTATATCATTCTGCTCGCTTTAGAGCAATCTACCCTATGAATAACATTAAAACCCAATATTTCAACTAACTTGCTTTAAAAACCTGAAAATGTCATTTAGTCGATGTCCAAAATGTAAATAACCTTATATTTCATACGTTTAATTTTTGCAGAATAAGAATATTTACTTTCATCGTCATTCATTGTTGAATTTTTTTCAAAATAAGCAGAAAAAAAAACTTTTTCCTGATAAGAACTCGTATTTCAAACATTTTTTTGCTGATAATGAAATAATAAGCACTTACATTTTGTAACGCATCGAATGTTGAAAAATATTCATCAGCTTCCATAGGAATTGACAGGGAAAAATGACGAAAATGTGTTTTTTTTCCTGTTGAGAGGAAAGCGCTTGTTTTATTTACACAACACACTGCCTGTAGGTAAATGAATTGTTTGGTTGGTTGGAAAATCGATAAATGTTGTGTTGAAATCGATTTACATCGAGAGAACAAGGTTAGGGTAAATTAACTAATTCGAATGAATGTCAAGGGAAACAAACAAAGCTGATTCATATGCGTGGCCGAGGAAAATCATGGGATATAAAAGTTAGGCCATCAACCTTTTGTTGAAAGAAACTAGTGAATATATACAGTTTATGTTATTCGTTTCATAAAAAAATATTTACAAACTGTTAAAAGCAGTGAAATCGCCGTTGCGAATACGATTGAGTTGTGAGGCATTAATGGCAAAACGGCAGCGTTTGTCAACTTTTTTGATGACAAGATCACGTAATGGTGGTGCAAGTTGTTCGATCATAACAGTAGCCGCGTCGAATGGTTGCATAAGCATGTCCAAAGCGAGCCAACCGCTCAAAGCACAAGCTTGATTCAATTTTTGTGTTACACAAGGAAGAGTGCATTGAAGAGAGCCGCAGAGATCGCCCAAATGATCGGTGACGATGAAGACATTTCCACCGACAGTTGCAGCGAATTGGATGTTTGAATTATTGGAAAATGCGGTGAGATTTGAGCGCGAGTAGCAGGTATTGTCGCATTCTTCCATGATTTTGTCGACGACTGGCGTCAAACATTTTTCCATTCTTTCGAAAAGCACATATTTCTTTGTGCACATATATTCCACACTGCTGCTTGCCACTTTGAAAATCTTGTTCATATCGCAAAATTGATCGTGTTTCAAACAAGAAATTGCTTTGGCGTGTGATCTGGAAACAAAGAAATTGAAGAGAGTTATCCAGTTTTTGTCTAAAACTCACGTGCAAACATTTCTGGCCTGTCCGACAACATTTCTCATTGTCCAAAGTGTTGTTGTCGAGTTGATAAATCCATCAATGCACTTTCTCATACAGAATGGTACGCCCATCGCGCGGAAAATTGTGTCAACATCCAACACTGAAATTAAAGTTATTGAAATTGCCTGATATCTACTTAAACTCACATTCTTCTCCATGTGGAACAATATCTTTATCGCTGGGCGATTGTACAATTGCAGCCGAAGCGGCAGCGATAATAATCAGCAAGAAGTAAAGTAAGGAACGCATTGGATGACAACTGAATTGATTTTCGGCGAAAAATTTGGGCGAGAAAAACGAAAACAAAAAATTCGCGGGGGAAATTTGAGAGTTCGCGGTGATGGGTCTCGCACCGAAAACCGTACTTTGTTTCAAGGAACACAAAACAATGTTGCACAATTTTTTTTTGTTTTCGCAAAAAAAAATTTTTTTTTTTCGAAGCGCGCCGTGTTTTTTAAATGAAAAACTTTCATTACAAAATATTGCAACAACATTTTTTGCCTTTTTTAGATTTGGTTTCGGACGACGGGCAAGACGATGCTGCTGGAAGAGCCTGTGAAAGTCCCGGTGAAGGAGCCAATGATGGAGCCGCAGCCGAAACTGCCGAGGGAGCTGATGGAGCGGTGGCAGAAACTACAGGTTCGTTACTTGTTTTAGCAGGTTGTGCAGTCTCATTGCCTTCTGCTTTCGGCTCTTTTTTCTCCGCAGGTATTTCTTTTTTCTCTTTTTTCTCTTCATCTGTTTTTGTACCCTCTTCCGGTTTCGATTTCACCTCCAGTTTAGCTTCATTTTTCCCATCTTTTTTCCCGTCTTTCGCCGATTTCCCTTTTTTCGATTTCTGCTCCTCATCATCGTCACAATCACTCAATTTAACTTCATCATATCCCTTTTTTCGAATCACTGATGGATTTTCTGAATTCTTTTTAGCCAACTCTTCAATTCCCATTGTTTAACTATAAAATGAGCAATTTTTTTCTATTTAGTTAGGAAATTACCTTGATGGAAAACAGTAAAAAACCAAGCAGATAAAGTTTTATTATTTTCAAAAACGAATTTTTACAAAATGAGGATTTTCTGATTTTTTTTCCTATTTATAGACCCAAGGTCACGTAAATGTAAAATTATTTTCATTTTGTTAGCTTTTTGTCAACCTTCATAAATAAAAATGCTCATCAAAAAATAATAAAACACATTTTATATTCATGAATAAAACAGAATACACCCTTTTTATACAAACACAACAAAATGTGTTCTATTTCAGAATTTCAAAAAGTTTTTGTACTTTATTTATTTATTGACTTATGCAATCCTCTTGAAAATGTGTGAAAAAGAGGAAAAAATGCATCTGCAGATGGTTTCTTTTTGTATCTATTTAAGTCAAGTACACACGATCGTATATAATATAAATAAAATAGTGTTAGATTTGAAGAGGGTATTTCGCGCACGGCAAGATGAAGCCTATTACGGTTATTATTATATATGACAGATGAATTGAGACTTTAGAGATTCTTCCCATTTTTTTATTGATGGTTTTTTCAATTTTCATACAGAAATTTCGAAACGTAATTTATTCTTGAATTTTTCTAGGTCAAAAATATGTGCTGAAAATCATGGAATTCTCAATTTTCAGCATTTTTCAGTGGTTTTCAGCGCAAATTTCTTTCTGTTCTACAAAAGTTTCTACAATCAAATTCTGATAAAATTTAACAAGAACAGTATTTTTTTCTAGATCAGAATTTTACGCTGAAAATCATGGAAACATCAATTTTCATCCCAAAAATCCTCAAGATATATGTGACCGAAGTATTTTGGCGGCCGAGAAATGCCGGGACTTCGGCCATGGCAACAAACGCGCTCTAATGTTGCAAACATTCTCATTGTTGGAGCGCGTTGGCCGAATTCCCGACATTTCTCGGCCACATATATCTTTTCTGAATTTTGTGTTCAAATTTAATTTTTTGTGAATTAAGTAAGTGAGTTTCATTCATCAACATCTTTTTTTTTCTGTGAACTACATAATCCACAAATTTTTTTCTATATATATTTTATTATTTTATTAATCGCCCAAGATAATTACTTTATAACTGTGTCAATTTGAACCAATTTTCAAATAATATCTCACGCCCTCCAGACAAAAAAAAAGAGATAATATAGTGTTGTGTTTTAAACACTTCCTATTCTCATTTGGCCCCAAGAGATTTAACTTGACCCGACGACAATTTTTCTCGCTTTTTTTGTTCGGAAATGTTCGCTCTTTGTATAACTTTCCCTCAATTTTCTGGAATTTTTTTCCAATGTTTATTTTTAAAAAAAATTTCCGTTGTTTTTGAAACAAGATTAGTGAAATATCTAGATGTGTGAAGAAAGCAGTTGTTTTGTTTTCTCTTTTAATATTTATGTTTGACCTCCCTCCGCACATTGAAAAAATGTGTGAAGAAACAAACAACTAATCAGGATTAAGTGCACCAAAGAAAATCAGAAGAGGATTTAGGAAGAGAAAAGAGAGGGAGAGGGTTATTATTATTATTATTACTCATGTACATTTATTGTCTATTTAATTCTATTGTTAAATATCTGGTGTGGTGAACGTATTTTCTACGATTTTTCAATGTTTTTGTGAATTTAGGAAAATTAAAAAAAAAGTTTTGTTTCACTTAGCTTGAATTCTTCTGTAATTTTTGAATGCCTATGGAAAATAGTTATGACGTGGCAAATTCACAAACGTGGTTCGGAAACTTCACGAACTTCTAACTAATTTTGAAAATTTCCAACTGGAATTTTTGGAATCTTCAGATTTTTTAAAGTGGTTTTCTGGGAGCCTGAACTCTAGGCGCCGCTGCAACTATGTACATAACTTGATTTTCTAGGTGCGGTTACTGGATAGATAGGATTTGTAGGCGCGGCTACTTGGCATAGAAACCTTCAAGGTGCGGCTACTTGAGCACTAGATTTTCTAGGCGCGGCTTCTTGCCACAGTGCATCTCTAGGCGCTGATCCTTGAGAATTGCATTTTCTAGGCGCTGATCCTAGACAATCAGATTTTTGAGGGTCGGCTACTTGCCATGGAAGTTCCCAAGGCGCGGCTCCTTGTCAGATTGTATCTCTAGGCGCCGGTCCTTGAAAATTGCATTTTCTAGGCACTAGTACTATACAATTAGATTTTCTAGTCTCGGCTACTTGCCGTGGAAGCTCCCAAGGCGCGGCCTCTTGCCAGAGTGTATTTCTAGGCTCGACTCCTTGGCACAAATTTTTTTCGAGTCCCTAACTTCCTCACCAAAAAATATTGTTTGTACAGTATCTACGCATAATATGTTGCGTCTTTTGAAAAACAATGTTTGACCATCTTTTTTTTGCTTTTTTTTTGCTCCAGGCAAACAACGAGCATCTTTTCCTTCCTTACGCACTGATTTTTGCGCTTTCACAACACTTTTATGTATTTTCAAGCGAATACATGATTCATTTGAAATTATCATAATCTGATCTGAATCGGATTAAAATCAATTTTTTTTGGTCAAAATACACTTCAGTAAATATTCTTCTGCACACATTTTTCGTATTTTTATGACCTTTTTCTCTGCCGGAAAAAATAAAAATCATGGAAATTAAAACCATGTGCTTTTTTATTTATTTTTCGTTTGAGTTCTAGTTTTTTTTTGAATCCCGCTTCATATTTAAAATATGCCTAAAATTTGCGATGGAGGAAAAAACAGCTAGATGGCCGAGTGGTTAGCGCGCTCGTCTCTGAGGCAATCATTTTCCGGGTCATGGGTTCGATCCCGCCCCGGCGCGAGCTTTTTTATTTTTTTCGGATATTAGTTTTTCGGGGTAAACAACGAAAAAACAACAAGTTCTCAGATTCATTTTTTATTCAGAAGGTAGAATTTTCACCCCTTTCTTTTTCTCTCCAAAAAAAAATCAAGAAAACAACAAAGAAAAAAAATAGTTTGTCATTTTCAAGGAGTTTGCAAATAATCATCTGCTCGAATTTATCTTCATCTTTTTTTTGTCTTTCCCTACGCATTTTGTTCTCGAGTGGTTTATCTTTTTTTTTCTTTTTCTGTCAAAAAATTCCGAAACAAGTTTCATTTTATTTTATTTGATCAAACACTTTTTCAAATGTCAAAGTTTATCCCGATATCTTTTTTTTTTAGATTACTGTGGGGAATTTTTTCTCAATGTTTTCTTTTGATTTTTATTTATGTGACTCATAAAACATGAAAAATTGTGTTGAAAATTACACAAGAGATATATATTTTACAACTTTTTGAAAACATTTTTGATCCCGACACTTGTTTTGTTTTCAAATTTCAAATTTTATTATTATGAAAAAAGTACTCGAGCCTAGACATCCTATTTCTCAAGTAACCGCGCCGGAAGAATCGAATTGTGTAGGATCGACGCCTAGAGATTCATTCTGGCAAGACGCCGCGCCTTGAGAGATTCCATGTCAAGTAGCCGAGCCTTGAGATCCTAGTTCTCAAGGAGCCGCGCCTAGAGATTTACTTTGGCAAGGAGCCGCGCCTTGAAAGCCTCTTTGTCAAGTGACCGAGCCTAGACATCCTAGTTTTCAAGAAGCGACGCCTAAAGATTCACTCTGGCAAGAAGCCGCGCCTTGAGAGCTTCAAAGTCAAGTCGCCGCCCCTAGTCAACCTAGTTCTCAAGCAGCCACAACTAGTGAGAAACAAAAAAAATTAGCTGTGATTTCAAAAATCCAATTTCATCATTTTTGCTCCTCCTTTCTTTATTTTCTCGTCCACTTTTCTCACATTACTATTATTCTCTTCCTCCGATTTTTTCACTCATATTGAAATTCGAGATTCCCCTGAACTGCACTTTTTTTTGTCTGATTCAGATTTTTTTTTCTAAAAATAATCTGCTGACAGTTTATTATTTACCTCAATAATAAATATAGCGATTATTTATTTATTTTTCACAAAAAAATTTGATTTTGAGAAAAAGTAGGCGAAATTTCAGAAATTTTTGATGCTTCTCTCACTGCTATCAGATTTCGTTTTGTTTTTGAAGATTTTTTGGAGCGAGAAAAGAAATGGAGCGGATTTTTAAATAGCCTATAGTTTTCTATAGAGCTTTCTAGGCGCGGCTCCTTGACATAGAAGCTCTCAAGGCGCGACTCCTTGCCATAGTGGATCTCTAGGCGCCAGTCCTAGACATTTATGTTCTAGAGACGCGACTACTTGATAACTAGGCTATCTAGGCGCTGATCCTTGAGAATTGGGCGTTCTAGGAGCGGCTACTTGACAACTAGGGTTTCTAGACTCGGTCCCTTGACATAGTGGATCTCTAGGCGTGACTCCTTGACACGGGAGATCTCAAGGCTCGGTTACTTGATAACTAGGACTTCTAGGCTTAGTTACTTGTCGTAGAAGCTCTCAAGGCGCGGCCCCTTGCCATAGTGCATCTCTAGGCGCTGATGCTTGAAAGTTTAGCTTTCTAGGAGCGGCTACTTGACAACTAGGGTTTCTAGACTCGGCTGCTTGTCATAGCAGCTCTCAAGGCGCGGCCCCTTACCATAGTGAATCTCTAGGCGCCATTCCTAAACAATAAAAATTCTCAAACACTTCAAATCGTTCCAGAATTTTCACTTTTTATCTTTCTCTTCTTTTTTTTCTCTTCAAATTTCCAGTTTCTCTCTCTCGAACTAATAAAATGCATCTCTAATAACAATAATAATAATCGTATTCTCGATTTTTTCCCCTTCGCTTGTACTTTTTTCTCTCTCAATTTTTTTTTCGCTGAAATTTATAGCTCTCAAAAATAAAAACGAACCATCGCAAAAATTCCATTAAAAGTGGGTGGAGTCAAGTTTAGAAAAAATGAAAAAAAAGAGAATAGAAAATGTGGAAATCAATCTCAAGATTTTTTTTCGGATTTTTTTCAGCTCTTCTCGTGTTTTTTTCTTGTTCTTTGTTCGCACGAAAATTTTGGAACAACGAAAAAATAAAAATGAAAAAATCCATTGAGAACTCATAAAAATGTAGTATTTATTTCCGATTTTTCATAAAATTCTCTTGAATCTTTTTTTTTTTTTTTTTTGAGGGAAAATTATAGTTGACGTGGCAAAGTTTCGGAGCCTTAAAGGCTCTAAGCTTAGGCCTAACTCTAGGCTTAGGTTAACTCTAGGCTTAGGCCTAACCCTAGGCTTTGGCAAGCTATACATTTTTTTCAAATTTTTAAAGGACCATATTAATATTGCTCATATTATAGTATTCCTTTCTCAAAAATCATTCTTTATAACATGAGCAATATATTTTTTTTTCTCATTTAATTTGAGAAACCTTTTGTGTTCCTGAAGAACTATAACATGAGCAATCCTCTTCTAAATTTTTAGCCACGTCATAGCTTATTGAGGTTCAAGTTTTTGTTGTTTTTTTCCGCAACCTTTCCGCAACCTTTCCGCGTTAGCTTCTCCCCCAAAATAATTTCACTTTTTCCAGACTCAAAACTCAACTTCAACTAGGCAACTATCAAATGAGCGATAAAATGAATGCAAGAAGACAGTATAGGTCAGTCCAATTTTCTTTTCCAAAAAAAAAATTTATTTCCTCTCGTAAAAAAATTTTATTTGTGAGAAAAATTTCTCCAACGTGAACTAATTTTTTTCTCAAAAAAAAACCAAAAACAAATTCGAATCCACATCATTTTGAAAAATGGTGATTTGTGGAAAATTGGCAAGTGTTCAAGTTGTTATCAGAAGTCCAATTAGATTAATTAGAAGAGATTCGGATTTTAAGAGAAATACTAGTAGTAATATTTGTTGTAGAAGGTGAGTTATGTTGGAAAATTTGAGTTTTCTCAAGTCAGAGGTGAGAAAGGTAGAGTTGAAGTGAGGGTTGAGATGCAGAGTTTAAACGAGGTTAGAGACGCAGAGTTGAAAGGTCAGAGACGCATCGAGGTTAGGGACGCAGAGGTGGAAAGAGGTTAGAGACGGAGAGTTGAAGAGAAATTAAAGAAGCAGAGTTGCGAAGATTAGAGAGGCAGAGTTGAAAAGATCAGAGACGCATCGAGGTTAGAGACGCAGAGTGGAAACGAGGTTAGAGACGGAGAGTTGAAGAGAAATTTGGGAATCAGAGTTGGAAAGAGGTTAGAGATGCAGAGTTTAAACGAGGTTAGAGAGGTAGAGCTGAAAAAGTTAGAGAAGCAGAGAGTTGAAAAGGTCAGAGACGCATCGAGGTTAGGGACGCAGATCTTGAACGAGATTAGAGAGGCAGAGTTGAAGAGATCAGAGACGCATCGAGGTTAGGGACGTAGAGTTGGAAAGAGGTTAGAGACGAAGAGGAATTAAAGAAGCAGAGTTGCGAAGGTTAGAGACGCAGAGTTGCACTGTACTTGGGAAAAGTAGAATTTGAATTTCTGTTGCCAAATTCTTCTGACCAAGAAAATCTGAAAAATTTATCAATTTCAAAGCTCTTCCCGAATTTTCCTGGATTTTCCTGGATATTCTTGAGGATTCCCCAAACTCCGATTCTATGTAGAAATCCAATTTTCCCTCCCAAAATGTCCCAATTTTGCAGATCAGTCGCATTTGGAACATGGCAAGTGGGCGGAGCTCGAAATCTAACCGAACGACGTTCCGAAGAACCAACATCGAGATTAAAATGGTTAGTTGATCCACTTTTTTTTCATCCAATTAGTACTCCTCTTTTTTTTGTTTTGGGCGGTCTCTGGGGATATGTAGAAGAGAGAAAATAGGTAATTGTATGCTAAAAACCAGACCACTCACCTCAGCGAATTGGAATATGCCATTTACTAATTGTTGTATAGCTTTTCTTTTTTTTTTCGCGACTTTTTTCAACTCAAATCGGTTTGTTGCTGTACTTTTTGCTATTTTTGAATGACAGCTATTCAAATATTTGAAACTTTTTGAATTGACTTCCGATTTTTCGTGTATAATTTTTTTTGGAAAATTTTGAAAGCCACGTTTTTGGCTGAAAATATAGAAATGAAATGAAAAATATGTCACGCGATATTTTTTTTGGAAATTTCACAAGCTCCTGAAATTGGAAGAATTTTTAAAATTTGTCAAAATCTTAATTTAGGATAATTTTTTTTAGAATTAGTAGGGCCCTTTTTATAAAGCTCATTTCAGAAAAAATCTAGGATGGTCGAGGCCCAATTGTCACAATTCCAAGGTAGTTTTTGAACACTTGTAGACCAGCTGTGGAATATGAAAATCTATGTCTGTCAAAATTAGTTTTCCGAGTTTTTCAGGTCAAAAATGATGAAAAATCGAGATTTTTGAAGTTTCTGGAGTGATTTCTGATGAAAATAAGTTTCGAGAACCCTATTTCACCTGATTTTATTGATTTTTTCGAAATTCATCAAAATTTAAATTTTTACGAAAAATCAGCAAAAACTTCTGAATGCCGATTTTCATCAGAAATCACTCCAGAAGCTTCAAAAATATCGATTTGTCATCATTTTTGGCTGAAAAACTTTTTTCGACATTTTTTGAATTTTCCTGAATCAGCCCTAATCAGATTCCAAAGGTACTGTAGAAAATTGTGCCAAAAAGTTCCAAAAAATTGGATCACCCGGGTTACTGTGGAAAAAAGCATTCTTCTAGTCTGGAATTTTGTGCTGAAAATCAATATTTTCATGATTTTTAGCACAAAATTTCGGGGTTTTCTACAGTACCTTAGTCCAAGGAATATGAAAATCTTTGGAATTTTTTCTGAACGCTCTGTGAATTTCAGGTCATCTGAAAAATGCTCTGAAATCTTATTCCACATCCAAAATCAGGTCAGCCGATTTTCGAATTCAAATCCAAACCAAAAATATTTTTGAATAGACATAGACCACCCATTAAAAGGTCAACGATTTCGAAAATCTCATAAAATGTTTTTGTGGCTTTTTTTGGATCTAACCTTGATTGTATGTATACCTTTTCCCTTTTACTGTGAGAATGATGATTTGAATTTATTTATGAAAATGAAAATACCAGCATTTTCGAGGTCGCTTGTTTTGTTTCTACACATTTTCACTTTCATATTACTTTCGAATTATGAATATATGTATTTGAAACAGGAAATTTTTGCTTGCTCGAATATTTTTATTGTGAGCACACACAAAACTATAAAAAGGCAATTTGATCGTTTTCAAAAACAAACAAAAAATGCCCTTTTTTTTGCTTGGTTTTGAATTTCATTTGATTTTTTTGTAGTTAGAAAAAATTTGTTTCTACTGAACAATTTTTGCTGCTTGCGTTTCGATAAATCCCCCAAAATATTCTAGTTTCATTCAACGATTTATTGGCGAGAAAAGAGAAATCAAGTCATTTGCTGTCTTTTTTGTATATTTATTTATTTGCATTTCAATTTTCGTTCCTTTTGTATTTTATTTGGAATGGGAATGTGAATGTGTTGGCTTGAAACTTGTCACATTTTTTTTTGTGATTCTGATGCATTTTTGTTTGATAGAATATAAACAAAGAGAATTTTCCTTTGTTTTGTGAAGAGATAATTTGAGCTAATTTAGAAAATGTACTTCTCAAAAATTCTTTAATTTATTTTTGAAAGGGTTTTTGGGGGCTTGGAATTTATTTCTAAAAAAAATTTATAGGTCCAAGTGAGCAAGTTTTAGAGCTCCAAAAATCGGACGAAAAAAAGTTCCGCTAAATTTTGAGCCTGAATTTGATTTGTTCTAATTACATGAAAAAATCAATATTAAAATTTCATTTAAATTTTCTTGAGCAAACATTTTTTAACATAATCAGAAGCTATTTTTTGAAAAAACATTTTTTGGGCGAAATTCTTGAAGACTTTCTGTAACTTGACTTTAGATTTTAAATTTTGAAACTAATTTCCATCCGGTTTTTTCAAAATAGAAAGTTCCCCTTTAATTTTCCGAATCGAAACAAAAAAAAGTTAATTCAAGCTAATTTGAATGAATTAAAAATCAATTTTTCATCCTCATTTTTCATTTTCCAAAAATACCGGAACTGAAGGCTTGATCAGAAAAAGTTCCGCTAACTTTTGAGCCCAAATTTGGTCTGGTTAATTTTTAAAAAGTAGGGGAAGTTGGAGCTTTTTTTCCAGAAATCGTAGCTCAAAAATTTTCAGAAAATACATTTTTACCCGAAATTTTCAACTTTCGAGCCCTAAAATTTGACCAATTTTCATCCGGTTTTTTTTTCAAACTAAAAAAGTTTCCCTTTCCTTTTTCGAATCCAAAACAAAAAAAATAAAACTGAAGGCTTGATCAGAAAAGTTTCGCTAACTTTCGAGCCCAAATTTGGTCTGGTTAATTTTTGAAAAGGATAAGTTGGAGCTTTTTTTTCCAGAAATCGTGTCTCAAAAAGTTTCTGAAAATAGATTTTAACGCGAAATTTTCAACTCTAAAATTTGACCAATTTTAATTTTTTTCAAACTAAAAAAGTTCCTCTTTCCATCCGAAACAAAAAAAATAATTCGAGCTAATTTGAATGAATTTTCCAAAAATAAATTTTTCCCATTCTTTCGTCAAGTATTCAAAAAAGTTATTATAACTATCCAGTATCTATTTCCTCGATCTCAATTTGCTCCTTCTTCCTCTTTTTCCTCTTCCAAAATGTCTTCTCAACCATAAAATATTCGGTTTTCAACTGCTTCGACATATGTTTGTTATAATAATAATAACCAAATAAATAAATAAATCTTTGAACCCCAAAAAGGCGAAAAAGAGGAGCGATTTGTGTTTATTTTTGGAATTTTCTTGCTTCTGTTCACTTTTTGTTTATTTTTGTTCCTTTTTTCTTGGAATTTAGTTCAACTCGGAAAATTTTCTCTGGACAAAAATCATCTATTTTTTGCTCATGCAACCAACAGTTGCTCATATCAAGTTGGACTCGGCGGGCGTTTTTTTTGTGTGTGAAAACGCTGAGCTCAAGAATTATATTTTTGAGATTTTTGAACTCGAAAAAAAAATTTTGTTGTTTGACGTAAGAAGTTTTTCAGCAAGATACAATTTCATGATGTTTTTTTTGTTGGAAAAAAATTGTTGTTGTTTTTTCCGGAAACATTTTAGTTCGCTCATTTTTTTGACCAGAAATATATACATTTACTCTATAACAGTGTCTAGTCGTCTGGACTCTCTCAGCTCCTCTGCGTCTCTAACCTTACTGATGAATCCTCCTAGTTCAATTAATTTTGTAAAACTTCTGTGAGTGCCACGTGGATTTTTCAAATGAAAAAATTCCCACGCTCTCTAGCCGTCTGAACTCTCTCATATTTGTGTTTATATTAGCTAGCTGTATTGGTTTCTCTAGCTCTTCTGCGTCTCTAACCTTACTGATGAGTCCCCCTGGTTCAATTAATTTTCAAAAAACGTAGATTTTTTGGTGCCACGTGGATTTTTCAAATGAAAAAATTCCCATGCTCTATAATTCTCTCTAGCCGTCTGAACTCTCTCTCTCTCTCACATTCACATATTCTCTAACTGCATAGGTTTCTCTAGCTCCTCTACGTCTCTAACCTTCCTGATGAATCCTCCTAGTTCAATTACTTTTGTAAAACTTTGTGAGTGCCACGTGAATTTTTCAAATCAAAATTCCCTTGCTCTATAATTCTCTCTAGCCGTCTGAGCTCTCTCACATTTACATTACCTCTAACTGCATTGGTTTCTCTAGCTCCTCTGCGTCTCTAACCTTACTGATAAATTGTAGTTACAAAGCTATAAAACCCACGTGGCGAAAATTGGTGCCACGTGGAATTTTTTGGACTCAAAATTCGAAAAATTCGGCATCAGCTCAAAGGTTTTCTGAACTTTTTTTTTCGAAAAAAAAAAATCCACGCCAATTTTTTATTTTTCAAAATTAACAACGTGGATTCGCAAAAATTCAACCACGTGGCAAAATTAATTTTCAGCACCGGCTTTTCCTGAAAATCTAGGCTGCAAATTTGCCACGTGGATTTTTTTCTTTCAATTTTTATCTAGTTAGCCTAACTTGAAATAGTTCCGCCATGTGAAATCCAGCTGTGTTCAATCTTTTGATCTCCGGATTTATTAGCATAATTTTTTTCGATTTAAAATCAAACCATGCCTAAACTTGAGACCAGTGACCAATCCCATAAAGTGCTTATTCCTTTCATTTTTTTCGTCGCGTCAAGTGGGCATTTTCTTGTTTTTTCTGCTTTTCTGTATCACGTTATCGGCTCAAAAGACCGCGCAGCAGCATATAAATTATTTGCTTTTCTCCTGCCTTTTCCGGTCGTTTTTCTGACAGCCTTAAGGCTTTCTTCCTCCTTCCAACCAGATGTGTTGATGTCGTGAATTTGGTACCTGTCTGAACATGTGTTTTTATCATCTGTTCACGTTGATTTTTATGTATTTTGTTCTTTTTTTACTTTGACGAGTGGTCTTTTCTTGTTTTCAGAAATGAAATCAGATGTTTTTCAGCTTTTACCTGAAATCGAATGTATCATCTTTTATTTTTCCCAGAAACAAAACATTTTTTCAATCGATTTCCAGTTTTTTCAGAATTTTTTCTTCCAACATTCAATTTTCGCCTTTTTGAGAAGCCATAAAAATAATTACATGGCAAAAACGAATGTTTACTTTGAACATTTTTTTTTGAAAATTGCAAAAAAGATGGTCATTTTTCAATTTTCGCACATGTGTCAAATAAGAGAGAAACTTTTTTTTTGGAAAATATTTTTTGATCTACTTTTTGGGTCGTTTTGCAGTTTGATTTTTAATCTTTTAGTTATTTTTAAAGTCAGAATTGATGACAAATTGAGATTTTTGAAGTTTCTGGAGTGATTTCTGATGAAAATTGACCTTCAGAAGTTTTTGCTGATTTTTCTTGAAATAAAAAAATTAAAACTTGTTCTCGAAGCTTATTTTCATTAGAAATCACTCCAGAAGCTTCAAAAATATCGATTTGTCATCATTTTTTGACTGAAAATTTCGAAACAATGTTTTTTCGACATTTTTTGACTTTTCGTGAATTGAACTTCCGATGTTAAAAAATAAGTTACATTTTTTTTTCGTTCGTGAATCAGCCCTGGTCAAATTTGGTGGCGTACTGTACTGTAGATTAATTTGTCTGCAAACACCACACACCTCTTATTTCATGATACTTATATTGTTTTCGAAAACTAGCTTCAGGACCAGAATTAACTTCTGTTTTCCAATAAAAACCAATATACATTTTTGCAGCTCTTCTCCCGATCTTCACAATCACATCAACAATCTCCTCTCAATCGAGAAACGAATCAGTCGATTAGGTGAAAGCAGCCCGAACTTGTCGAAACTTCATCATACACACACGCAATTGTCATTAGGTGAGTTTGGTTTTGGGCTCACGGTACTTCAGAATTTTTGTTCTGAAATTGAAGAAGATCCAATTCAAACATCCATAAAATCAGTAAAAACTTTATGTGAGACCAAAAATCTCTTTAGAAAAAAAAATCAAATTAAAAATTTATGACAATCTGAATCTGCATTTGAAGTTTTCCTTCTATTTTTTTCTAGTTCCTCCTTGATTTTCCACCAGTTTTTTTTCTTTTTTTTCAAATTATAAATGAACTTTTATCATGTCAAAAGTCATCAGTCAGTCAGAAATTAATCACAGTCGGTGAACATCAAAGATATTTCAAAAATGTCACTAATTTTTTGTGTAAATAATGACTTGGACTATATTTTTGAGGAATGTTTTTGATGTTTGCAAAAATTTGCAGGATTACCCAACAAAATGTCGACATCGAATTCGGCGGCTGCACACGATTTCTTCTCAAGTACGGAATATTGTCAATACCAAACGAGTCGCGATGATATTGGTTAGTTTTGTTTTATTTTTTGGGGAGGCTTTTGAAAATTTTCGAAGTTGAAGTTCTAGAAATTTTAAGTTTGGTGGATCAGGGAATTTTTCGTGCATTTTTCAGAGTTTTGAAAAAATTTCCAACGCGCCTTGAGATATTCTATGGCAAGTAGCCGAGCCTAGAGAACTTAAACGTCTAGGACCGGCGTCTAGCCATTAACTCTGGCAAGAAGCAGCGCCTTGAGAGAATCTATGCCAAGTAGCCGAGCCTAGAGAACCTAATCGTCTAGGACTCGCTTCTAGCCATGCACTCTGGCGTGAAGCCGCGCCTTGAAAGCTTCTATGTCAAGTTGCCAAGCCTAGAGAGCCCAATTGTCTAGAACCCGCGTCTAGGGAGACACTTTGGCAAGAAGCCGCACCTTTAGAGATTGTATGTCAAGTAGCCGAGCCTAGAAAACCTAATTTTCTAGGACCGGCACCTAGAGATCCACTCTGCCAAGATGCCGCGCCTTGAGAGATTCCATGTCAATCAGCCGAGCCTAGAAAACCTAATTGCCTAGGAGCGGCGTCTAGAATTCCACTCTCACAAGGAGCCGCACCTTGAGAGTCCATATGCCAAGTAGTCAAGTCGAGAAATCCTGGTTGCCACGTAGCTGCACCTAGAGAACTCAATTGTCTAGGGTCCGCGCCTAAAAAGTCTAGTTCTCAAGTAGCCTCGTCAAAAAAAATAATTTTCATCAATTTTTTCTCATTACCCCATCCATTGCTAAAAAAAACGGAAAAATTCAATTATTTTTCATTCTCGCAATTAAATTTTCATTTCTCATCATAACATTTTTTCCAACATTTTTTTGTATGAGAAGTTCATTTCCACTTGACTCAAACGCCTATAAGATGAAGAAGCAGCGACGAAAAAAACCAAAGAAAACAAATAATTTGGTCGGCTTATCGTGTGACCCCCCTGTCATTTAGATACATAATAATTTGTTTTAGAAAAACCCCCCAACGGCTTTTTCTTTTTCTTTTTTTTGTTTATTTGAAAAGCAGCAAAAAACTTGTGATAAGTGGGGAGCAAAAGAGTACTGTATCCAAAAAATTTTTTTGGAGAAAACATGACGTGGGAAAATGATATAAAATGAATATAAAAGGCCAAAATTATGCTTATTTTCTCTTTCCTTTTTTTTCTTTTGTGACATTTTTTGACGATTTTTTTCCAACTGACTCTTCTGGATTCAGAGCTGAAAACCCAGGCTTCAGCTTGGCCGCTTAGGCTCGGACTTTTAGGCTTCTGGACTTGGGCCAAGGTTTTTTCGCCCCAACTTGTTTCTCTCTCGCTCTATTTGCACAAATAGCTAAGAAACATTGGAAAACAATTTGCGCCCCACAGTTTTTTTTTCTCATTTTCGGCCTGTATCTGTACAATTTCCAGTTTTCGCTCCGTTTTTTTTGTTGTTGGCTTACTTTGACCATATTTGTTGTACACACATTTTTTTTTGGCGGATTAACGGATCAAGATATTCTGGTCTTTCGCTCTGCAGTGTTTTTTTCTCGCGCGCGCTGTGTCAAATTCAATTTTCGACATCTCTGCTTTTATAGAAAAAGCAGATTTTGATGACGTATTCATGTAGTTTTTTTTGCTGGAAAAGTTTTGCCAAGTAGCCGAGCCTTGAGAACATAATTATCTTGGAGAGGCGCCTAGAGATTCTCTTTGGCAAGTAGCCGCGCCTACAGAACACACTTCTCTCGATCAGACACCTAGAGGTCCACTGCCGCAAAGAGTCGCACCTTGGGAGGTTATATGCCAAGTAGTCGCGACCTGAGAGCGTATATGCTGAGTAGCCGTGCCTAGTTATCCTAGTTCTCAAGTATCCGATCCTAGAGAACAGACTTGTCTCGATCAGGTGCCTAGAGATCCACTTTCACAAGGAGTCGCGCCTTGAGAACCTAGTTATCAAGTAGCCGAGCCTAGAGAACCTAGTTATCAAGTAGCCGAGCCTAGAGAACCTAATTGTCTAGTACCAGCTCCTAGCCATTCACTCTGACAAGAAGCCGCACCTTGAGAGATCTCATGCCAAGCAACCGCGCCTAGATACCATCATTCTCAAGCAGCCGCGCCTAGAGAGCAAACTTGTCTGGGGCCATCGCCTAGAGATCCACTTTCACAAGTAGCCGCACCTTCAGAGATCTCATGCCAAGCAACCGCGCCTAGAAGTCCTATTTGTCAAGTAGCTGGGCCTAGAGTCTAAATTTCAATTTTTCCTAGAATTATTTTTGGATTTGAGGCCAATAAATTTTCAAAAATAGTTTTATTCAGATTCTAGACTGTAGTTTATCCATCCAAATTTTTCGTTCATAGGACCTAAATGATCCATTAAAAAATTGGATCATCTTTGAAATTTTCTCAAAATTTTGGTCCGATTTTGTATCAAAATATGTGTTTTTTCCCGAAAAACGCAACATTTTTTGAAAAAAACAGGTTCTTTAGTTCAAACATTGGGTTTCGAACAACAATTCTCCTGAAATAACTTTTTCTTTGCTCAACCCGATACAAAAAACATTTTAATCCGAAACTCTAATAAAACCCAACCAGTTGTTGATTATTATCATCACGTTGTACTTAGTTTTCTTCTCTTTCTTTTTTCGTCCCACCGATATTTACCTATCAACTTGAGATACCAATTTGCCCCACCTTTTTTTCTTCTCTTGGAAGCACATTGTTATCTCTACTATACTAGTTAGAATTTTCGAATTTCCCGTGTGTCGAGCCAAAATTATTGTCCTCAAAACAATTGTCATGTTTATTATTCTATCGCTAATTGACTTATGGTCATGGCTTGTTACTTTTAAGGACATTTCTTTGACGCTATTTCGACAACAAGGTTTGTGATTGGGATTTAAGATGCATCTTCTTAACAGTTGGATTTTCTAGGCGCTAATCCTTGACAAATATTATTTCTAGGCGCGTCGCCTTGACAGAGTGAATCTCTAGATGCGGGTCCTATACAATAAATGTTCTGTAGGCTCGGCTGCTAGGTTTTCACGACGCGGTTACTTGAAGCTCTCGGTCGCTGCTCCTTGCCATAGTGAATCTCTAGGCGCTCATCCTTGACAACTAGGCTTTCTAGGCTTGGCTATTTGACAAACTAGCTCTGAAGGGGCATCCACCAGTCAAAAATTAATTCTCGGATTGTGAAATTTTTTGAAAACATTTTTTTTCAGAAATTAATTTTCGTGTGTGAGAAAAAAATGAGACAAAATATATTTATTTTTTCAAACAAAAATTGTTGGGACCTTTTTTCAATTTTATCCCTCGTTTTTTTCGTTTCATAAATTTTGTGTGTGTATCTGTTGGCCACAAATATCACAGGGCACCTGTTCGAATCACGAAATTTACTATAGTTTTTTTTTTCGCCCCGCTCGCTATCTTTTCAAAAATAATCACAACAGTTGACCTCGGTGTTCCTCCCCGGATTTTTTTCGAGAAACGAAAATAGAGCAAGCCAACATGGTTTATGAATTGAGTTTTCTAGTTTGCGCGGATTCAGGTTTGTTATGACGGGGGAGAGGGGATTTTTGAAGATCTGAAACAGGGCCGAGAGATCAGACTTATTTTGGACTGCTCAAATTGCCTAAAGCCTGAGCCCGGAAGCTTCAGAAAATGTATCCAGTTTTTCAGACCCGAATCAGAATCTTATTGAACAAAATCCAAAATGTTCCAGGCTCCTAAAATCCAAGTTTGGTTATGCTAAGGTCCGTAAAGCCCAACCAGAATTAGGGTCTGGGGAAACCGAAAGTAGGCTTAACATTAAGCCTAACCGAAAATCCTGGCTCACGATTAGGCTTCTCTAAAACTTTAGGCTTAGCTAATTTTTTAGGCCTTAGGCTTTTCCAAAACTTTAGGCTTAGGCTTACAATTAGAAAAATGGTTAAGCTTAGCTGAATTTTAAAGCCTTAGGCTTGGCCAAAACTTTAGGCCTAGACATCACTAAAATCCCTGGCTAGGCTTTAGGCTTTTCCAAAACTTTAGGCTTAGGCTTGGCCAAAATGTTAGGCTAAGGTTTAACCAAAGTCTGAAACCTTGTGCTCGACTAAAATTTCAGTTAGCGAAATTTCAGGATTTTTGGCATCCCTGAAAAAATTTTCATATGAAATCGATATATAAATTCATCTCATATAAGTAATTTATTATTCCATCCCCAAAATAATTTTGGCTAATATTTTATTCTCGTTCGGAAAAATGAAAAGACGAGACTATTTCATCTCTCTCTCATTTTACGGCCTATTTAGCATGAATAAAAAGAGGTTAGTACATAGTATGATTTCGCTTTTTTTGGGGCGAAGAAGAGGCCGTGTATTATATATTTTTGTTTATTTTTTGTCTCTTCATCTTCACAATCTTGTGAAAAATAAATGAAATTCGAGAAATTACATTTCCTGAATGGGAAGAAAATGTTTTTAGGTCCCCCTTTTTCTCCATGAATTTTAAATTTCCTCCTTTGCTTTCTGAAATTTATTTTTGTATGTGAAAAACAAAGACACTTGTGGTTGTGTTTTCGACGAAAATAAAGTGCTTGAAAAATCTCATTTCACACTAAAATGTACAATTTTTCCCGCAATTTTTCTCGAATTTTGCAGATTCGTTCAACGGAAATTCGAAACAACTCCTTCAATCCGAGCCAATCCAAGCGGCTTTTCGAAAATCACGAAAAGATGATAGTAGATTAGACGAAACGACAACAACTCCGACATCGACGAAAAGAAATTTGAAATATTCGCAAAGTTCGAGACGAAAATTGGAAACATCGGCACAGAAACAGGAACAACAAGCACATCATAGGTTTGGGTTTTTTTCAAATTGAAATTAGCTAAAATCAAGGTTCTCAAGCAGGCGCGCCTAGATATCAAGGTTCTCAAGCAGCCGCGCCTAGAGAGCCTTCTTGTCTAACATTGGGGCCTATAAGTGCATTATGGCAAGCAGTCGCGCCTAGAGATCGAGGTTCTCAAGAAGCCGCGCCTAGAGAGCCTTCTTGTCTAACATTGGGGCCTATAAGTGCATTATGGCAAGCAGTCGCGCCTAGAGATCGAGGTTCTCAAGAAGCCGCGCCTAGAGAGCCTTCTTGTCTAACATTGGGGCCTATAAGTGCATTATGGCAAGCAGTCGCGCCTAGAGATCGAGGTTCTCAAGAAGCCGCGCCTAGAGAGCCTTCTTGTCTAACCCTGGGGCCTATAAGTGCATTATGGCAAGCAGTCGCGCCTAGAGATCGAGGTTCTCAAGAAGCCGCGCCTAGAGAGCCTTCTTGTCTAACCCTGGGGCCTATAAGTGCATTATGGCAAGCAGTCGCGCCTAGAGATCGAGGTTCTCAAGAAGCCGCGCCGTGAGATCAAGGTTCTCAAGAAGCCGCGCCCAGAGAGCAAGGTTTTCAAGGAACCGCGCCTAGAGATCGAGATTCTCAAGCAGCCGCGCCTAGACAGTCTGATTGTAAGAAAGTTGCGTCTAGGAAGCGATAGCTAGCTTTTTAAGAAATTTATAAACTCCTGGCGACCCGAAAATTAGTTATGACGTGGCATTTAAGAATGTTGAAAAAACCAAAAAAGTTGTCAAAGTTGTACCTGAAAAACAGTATTCTAAAAGTCGTGCCACGTCATAACTATTTTTCCACTTCTCTAGAATTCCTAGAATAATTATCAACAGACAAAAACAGAAAAAAATCTCAAAAATGTATTTTTTCCGATCTTGATGAATTTTTCATCTAAAACCACTAATTATTCTCGTCTCTGCACAATTTTTCACTCCATTTTTTTCCCTGTTTTCTCCTATTGATTTCACAGTGTAAAAGAATTTTGACCACTTGTTTTTTCTGTTTTTTTTTCTACGGAAAAGTGCAGCATTTTTCACTTGTTTTTGAAACCCGAAACTATTATCGAATTTCATTTTTTTTTTCTTCTTGACGTGCAAAAGTGCAAAAATGTTTTATTTTTTGTGTGGCGCCAGCCAGAAGTTTTTTTTGTCTGAAAAAAAGAGAAAATTAGGAACTGATAACGAAATTGTGGCATCATTTTTTGTTTGTGAGCTAATTATTATTTAAAAAAATTTGAAATGAAGTTGAAAAGGTTAGTTCTGGCGCGGTTACTTGAGAACTTGATTGCCTAGGCGTGGCTGCTTGGAATAGGAGCTCTCAAAGCGCGGCTCCTTGTCAGAGTTGATCTCTCGATGTGGCGCCTTGAAAATTTGTTCTGTAGGCGCGGCTGCTTGGCATAGGAGCTCTCAAGGTACTGCTCCTTGTCAGAGTTGAATTCTAGAAGCCGATCCTTGAAAATTGATATTTCTAGACGCGGCTACTTGGTGTAGAGTTTCTGAAGGCGCTGCTTCTTGTCAGAGTTGATCTCTCGATGCGGCTCCTTGAAAATTCGGTTCTTAAGGCGAGCTTACTTGAGAACTAGGGTCTCAAGGCGCTGCCTCTTGCCAGAGTGGAAATCTAGACACCGTTTCGAGACAATAAGATTCTTTAGGCGCGCTTGCTTGATAACGAGGTTGTCTAGGCGCGGCTGCTTGGAATAGGAGCTCTCAAGGTGCTGCCTCTTGTCAGAGTTGAAGTCTAGACGCCGTTCCTAGACTATCAGGTTCTGTAGGAGCGGCTACTAGACATAGAAGCTCTAGGGACACTAATAAAATTAATGTGTTAAAAATTTTCCAAAAAATATTTTCCAGATCCCACAGCGCTGGTCCACACACTGCTTATTCAACAAACTCGAATCTCTGTGCCTCAACATCCGAAATGAACCGATTAACCACCACCAACAACGCCACCACCAACACCAAATTCCTGCGAGCCACCAAAAGATTTTTCAAAAAAATCTACTCGTCAGCAACGTTGCCCAAAAAACAAACGAGCACATCGGTGGAGAATTTTCAAAAATCCAGTGTGTTTTTTGATGAAAGAAAATGTATCCCGGTACAACCGGAAGCCGAAGAAGATGATGAGAAAAGTTATCGAACCCGTGAAGATGATTATGATGATGATGATGATACGATGAGATCTGAAAATGCTACAATGGATATTAGTTATCCGGATAGTGGATTTGAAATGGATCGGTTGGTTTTTTGGGGGCTGAATTTTGTCGGGTCAGGCTTAGGCTTAGTTTTCTGCCAGAAAATCTGACGTTTTTTGGCTGAGAGAATTTCAAAAAAATCTCAAAATTATCCAAAATTCATGGTTTTTGGTACCAAATTTTCCGAATTTTGGATTAAAAATGCAACGTGGCAGAAAATATTCAAAAGTTATTTTTATTAGCTCACAATTTGAAAAAAAAAGTGAAAATTTAAAAAACTCTGGTGATCACAAATTTCTGATAAAACTTCAATACTCAAAATGAGTGACTTTTGAAACCTGATTTTTAGGATATCTGAATTTTGTCGGGCCAGGCTTAGGCTTAGTTTTCTGCCAGAAAATCAGATGTTTTTTGGCTGAAATTCAGATTTTTAAAAATTTTGAAAGAAGCTGAAACTGAGTTTCAAAATAATTTTTCAAAAATTTTTCCAAAAAATCTGAATCGCACTTTTTTCCAGAATTTTTGTCTGAAATTCAGAATTTTAAAAGAAGCTGAAACCTAGTTTCAAAATAATTTTTCAAAAATTTTCCAGAAAATCTCTGAATCGCACTTTTTTCCGGAATTTTTGGTTGAAATTCAGATTTTTAAAAATTTTGAAGAATCTAGTTTCAAAATAATTTTTTAAAATTTTCCCAGAAAATCGCACTTTGCTCCGGAATTTTTGTCTGAAATTCAGATTTTTAAAAATTTTGAAAGAAGCTGAAACTGAGTTTCAAAATAATTTTTTTTTAGAATTTTTCCAGAAAATCTTTGAATCCAGAATTTTCATCTGAAATTCAGAATTTCAAAGATTTTGAAGAACTTAGTTTCAAAACAATTTTTAAAATTTTTTCCAGAAAATTTCTGAATTGCACTTTGCTCCAGAATTTTTGGCTGAAATTCAAATTTTCCTGATTTTTTCAATACAAACCCCGGGAAATAATTCAAATTTAAATTCTATTTTTTCCAGAGCTTCAACTCCTGAACAATCATCTGTTTCAATGACTTCAACTTCGAAAAGTGATGAAAATTCACTTCCAATGAATTTCAACAATCTTTTCGAGCATTTGAAGAGAGAAATGGTGAGCTCAGCTCTCCCAAAATTTTCCAAACCCATAATTTTCCAGGCTGAAATGCGTGAACGTGACGCGCAAATTCTGGCCGATCTACAACGTGTCGAAACGCAAATCCAAACCGTAAAACAAGCGCAAATTTTGGCGCAACTTCAAGATGAATTTGAACCCGTCGAAAGTATGCAACTCTAAAATATTTTAATATCAATAATTATTCGCAACTACTTGTCTGTTTTTATCCGGTTTATTCTAGTCTTTATCTTTTATTTCTTTTTTCGCGGGTCTCAAATCTCATCTCCTTTTTTCATGTAAATATTTTCTTTTTTTGTATTTCTCACCCCCCAAAAAGTCTCTAGAAATGTTCATTTTATGGAAAGAACTATTGAAAAAAGAGACGAAAATGAAGTATTATTTTATTACTGATTATAATAGGATCTGAAAGGTTGATAGAAGGGCGTGAAAGATGGTTGAGAAAATTGAACTTGTTGATTCAACCATCGCGGATCCATTTGTGGCCATTTATCTTGGGGTAACGACGATGGAAATACTTCCAACGCTGTGAATGAACTTTGACGATCGGACATTGGTTGCGAATCGACGGTGATTGGTTCCTTGGAGGCGGCCGGGATGTTTTGCCGGGAATAGTAGAGAGGGCGGATTTCGTCGGGTTGAAGGAGGAGAAATGGGGCGAAGATTGGGGCGAGAAGATGGGCGACTAGTCGATCGATGTTCTGAATTGGGAAATTTTATTCAGAAATTTGAATTTTTGAAAAAAATTCGGAAAATTTGAGCCAAAACTGTTGAATCTTGGATAATTTTGAGATTTTTTGAAAAATTCTGAATGAAAAAATTCTCTGCAGGCACCAGGAATCGATCCCCTGACCTACTGAACGCAAAAAAACAGTATTTTTTTTAATTTTCAGAATTACTGTAGAATTTTTTTCCAAAATTTAGGTGAATATATTTTGTTCAGAATTACTGTAGGATTTTTTTCTCAGAATTACTGTAAAAATTTTTTCCAAAATTTAGGTGAATATATTTTGTTCAGAATTACTGTAGAATTTTTTTCTCAGAATTACTGTAGAATTTTTTTCAGATTACTGTAGAATTTTTTTTCAGAATTACTGTAGGATTTTTTTTCAGAATCACTGTAGAATTTTTTTTCCAAAATTTAGGTGAATATATTTTTTTCTGAAATTTCTAGCACGATGTGTACTCACAATCTGGAGATAAAAAAAACACCGTGAACTCAGAATTCCAAAAAATTTGAACACTACAGTAATCTGTTAGAAAAATATTTTGAAAGTTTTTCCACGTCACAGTTCAGTTAAAAATTTTCTCTCTACAGTACTTTTTCTAGGTGATTCAAGTTGAAAAAAAATTTTTTTTTTGTCAAAAAACTATATTTTTCCTATTTTTTGACATTTTTTTCCACAAAAAATGAAAAAAATATAGGAAAAAAATAGTTTTTTTGCTGAATCGAATTTTTTTCACCCCATAACTCACCGATTTCAATTGCGAATATCTGATTTTCAACCCATTTCTGAATCGATATTTGATCCGATCAACTTTCTCAAGTTGAACCGGATCACCATTTTGCTCGACGATATTCTGAACCGGTTGGAATCGCATCACATAGAGGATTAGACGACGACGAAGCTGCAAATATTATTTTTTTTTCATTTTTTCACATGTAGATAGCCTAACTCACATCTCCATTCAACTTCCTTCCATTTTTCAAATAAGTTTCGACGAGGTTTTGCGATTCAATATTTAATTGATCAAGTTTTCTATCAATCGGACTATTCTCTTCATCTTCGAATGGGTTTGGAGGTGGAGGTGATGTTGAAGTGGGCCTCTCGATTATTGAATTGGGAACTTCAGGGAATGGCATCATTGGGATTGGGGTAGGAAACGATTCAGTAGATGTAGATGTTGAAACAGGTGTGGAGGTAATAGATATTTCCTCAACCTCTTCAGATGTCTCGATTGAGTTTTGGCCATCGGCAATTTTTGAAAATGAAGTTATAAAGACAAATAAAATCAATTGTTTCATCTGAAAACCACAAAACTTTTCAAGAAAACAAAATAAATAAAACAAAAAACTTTGAAGAGAAGATTACCCTTCTAAAAACAATTTTGTTGTGTTGTCTTGGTATTCTGAATGAATTCAAGGCTACTTTTCTTATGGCCACCTGAAAAAACATAAGCGGTTTATTTTTATACTCTCCTCATTTTTTCTTGACTCTTGACCGTGTTTATAATTGCCGCCCTTGTGGTTTTGGACTGTTTGTGGTGTTGAACGCTTTTTTTCCGGCGGAAATGGAAATGGAATTTTGAATTTGACATTGAGAAATATCGGATTATTTTTCGGATCTTTTTGAAATTCATTCACAACGAAAAAAAACTTTATTCAGGAATTTCACAGGCCTGTGAAAAATTCTCGACACCGATTTGTCCAAAATATAAATTTTCCTGCATGAAAGTTTCGAAGGCAGATGCGCGGCACATTCCGAATTTCAAATTATTTTCATTGCAGAATGAAACATCGGCTGATCTATTGAAACCATTGAAGAGAACTCGGATGAAGAGACCTTCTTCGGAATGTTCGTAGATCTGAAAATATTTTTGGTTAGCTTTGGAAATGAGTTTTGAAGGTGTATTTAACAGTTCTTCTTGAAAAACTCGCAGAAATCTCTTCCTCATAAAAAGCGAAACACTGAAAATTTGGCGTCACATCAAGTGTTTCGATGTGTGCAAACACCGCTTCGTTTTTTTTTTCAAAAAAAAAAATCAAGAGAAAGGATAACATAAAAAGTATAACAATTGGGAACCCTGAGATTCTCTCCAAATATTGGCACAAAATTAGAAAATTAATTGAATTTACAACGACACTCCGCTTGCCCGCTCTTTAGCGCAACACGTGAATATTTTCATTTTTCGTTTTTTTTTTCGCTGGGTTTTCAGGTTTCCGGGGAACATCGGTTGATTTAAGTCAAAAATTGCATTTTTTAGATGTTCTATAGGGCTGGAATTGAAAAACCAACGGAAAAACCGAGAATTATCGAAGAACGGTGGGTTTTTTCTAGAGAAAAACTGTTTCGATTGAAATGTTTGATTTTTCAGCTCGAAATATTGATGGGCAATTGGATTTCACTGTCAATAACGTGGAAAACTTGGAGGATTTTGGATTTCGATGATTTTTGTGAGATTTGAGAGATAGAAGCGATTGGTGAGTTTTTTTTGGGAGGGATTGCGGAAAGATTGAAAAAATCGATAAAAAATTCTATGAAATTTGAAAAATATATGTAAATCATGAAAAAATTGAAAAAAGTTAGGCTAACGCATCAAAATCTAGGCCCAAAAATCTATAAAAAATAAATTTGAAAAGCGCGGGGAACCACACACACACATACACCACGACGCACAATTACACACAACAAACATTTGCCAACTACAGTAGTTATGCTTGCATGCGAATCTTACTTCAAAAACCAATCTCGATGTATAATGTGGCGGATCAACAAACGGAATCCCAAGAACTCGAAGAAGCGGTGCGATCAAAACATCATGCCCCGAAAACACGCGAATATAATTTTTCTCCGATTTCACCCGCATTTTCTCCAACGCCATCTTCAAATAGGACAACACTGGCCAAGCTTCCAGCAAATGTAATCGTTTTGAAATTCCCGAAGAATTGTACATTTTTTGCCCGCGAAGTGTTGTGATATCAATTAACTTAAAACTTTTTTTACTGGAAATTTTTACGTTTCAATTAAATTGCAAACCTTGTTCAAATAATCGTTCGTCAAACATTTTTCATTTTTACATGGAAGTGGTTTCCTTCTACAAATATATTTTCCAAGTGCAACATCAATTATTTTAAAAGGATCGGAAGAACTTGAAAAATCATCGAAACTTTGGACAAATTCTGTTTCTTCTCGCAATATTCTATCGTTTTTCAATAAATTTTCGAAATATTCCAAATGTTGCTGAAAATCAAATGAATAAAAATTATAAAAATTTTAATGAATCCGGAAAAATTACCTGTTCATAATACTTGATTCTCATTTTCTTGGCAAGTTTACAATTACAAAATTGATCGACACATTGAAAAGAATGATTTGAGGCTTTGATTGTGATTGGTAGAAAATGATTTCGTTGTTTGAAAAAGAATTCAGATGAAAATGCGAGAACTGATTGAAAAGTTCGATTGTATTTTGATGTCACAATTCGAGTTTTCATATTTTCCATATCTAAAAAAAATGCAATTTTTCTCAAGATTTGGGGGAAAAAGTACCTTCTGTGAATAAACTTGATTTTGCGTACTGTTTTCTGAAAAATTTGCCAAGTTTTACATGTTGTAATGCGCCTTCTGCAGTCAGTTGTCCACTAGAACACTTTTCACTAAAAAAAATTTTTGTTGATCATCACAAAATTTCAAAAAAAAAAAACTCACTCCTCCGGAAACTTAGGCCATGTTGAAAGTGCTGGAACAACTTTCAAAAATGTCTGAAAATCTTCAGAATTCACCAATTCTTTATACTTCTCAAAGTTTTTCCGATCGATTTCTCGATGCGCGCGACAACCAATTTCATCATTGATTTTACTGAACGAAGATCTTTCGCCGTGTCGGAAAGAGACAAATAATCCACGTAGTTTGAATTTCTCTTCCAAGTTTTCGTTCTGAAAAAAATTGGAAAATTTTTTTATCCAGTTGACTTACTTTCAGCCATTCATCGCCTTCAATTCCTTCAATATCATTTTCTAAAAATTGGCACATTTCAGAAATATTTTCCTTCAGAACTTGACTATTCCCGAAATTCAGAAGAAAAACACCAAAAAATAGTTATAATCAGCCGCATTTTGATCTAAATATTAAAAAATTTCATTGTTGTATAAACATTGTCATATAAAAAATATCGATTATGTAATTTGAGATGGAAAAAAGTTGGCAAATTAAAATTTGATGATTTTTATTTTATCTAATGAAATCTTTAAATTCATGCGTTCATTAAAACCAAACCAAAAAAAAATTAAAAACTGTCCTTTCAAGATTTTCTCTTTTTCGCAGAAAGATTGTTATCAAATTGAATTATCGACTTCTTTTTCGAAGAAAACTGTCAGAAATGGGACGAAAACCGGTGGAGCTAACAAATTTGAGACGAGAAGTTCGAAATTCTGAAAAATTCTATCAGAAATATAATGTTGAATTTTTAAAAATACATACCTCTTTCAATAATGAATATCGAATTTTTAGAGCCCTTCTGAAACGATATTTGATTATGTAAACCTGAAAAAATTTTTTAATTAGTTTTTAAATTTTTATTTTGCTCACCTTTTCTTCAAAACTTGGATTATTTGATTGTTCAACTAGTTTTTCGATGGGCGAAAATTTGACAACAAATTGAACAAAACGATTTCGAAGCTGGAAATTCATGTTATTATTGAAAATTGGATTGACCTACCTCATTTGTAAAAATTTTATCATTTTTCTCAAAATCTTCTATCAAAATTCTGGCCTCCAGATTCAAATCATCCAAAATGCTCATATTTATAGTTTGATCAGCATCAGGAAATTCAGAATTCACGAAACTTGCAATCAAAAATATTAAAAATAATTTCATTTTTTTTAAAATTTGAAACTCAACCTTTTCTTTGAAGGTTTTTTTATATACTTTTTTGCTGATAAGAATAATGATTTATTATGTGAAGTTAATTGGAACCAATTAAATGAAATAAAAAGTGTAAAACTGGAAAAGTTTGAAATTTTGACAAAAATAATTATTTTCGATCTACCCGCTGAAAAAAATTAGACAGGAAAATAATTTTTCTGTGCCGCCCAAAATTTTCATTTTTTCCATTTTTTGTTTTCAGTACTTTTGGGTTATTGAAACTTTCCAGAGATTTTTGAAAATTTCCCTTTTCTCCCGATGTTCGGGGTACTGTAAACTGAAATGTGTGCAGTTTCTGCAAACACCGAAGCGTAGCCACGTGCAAATAATTTTTTTCATTTTCAGAAAAAATGGCGGTAAATTTTAATTTGACAAACACATGTTCTGTTCTTGGATCTGTCCAAAAAATATGTGATATCACTGGAGGAGATCATCTTCTCATTCAACTTGGAGATCTCTCTAGAGACGTTCTTAAAGTGGTTCTATCCAAATTCGGCAAAATATTACAATCTGAAACTGGTGGATTTTTGACTTCATCGCCGCAACCTTCGCCGTCAGCTACAGATGATATTGATACGAGTCAATCAATTATTGAAGAAGTGAGTTTAGAAAAATTGAAAAGTTTTGAAAAATCTCAATTTTTTGCAGGTTATTGCTGGTTTGGTGAATTCGACAGTAGAAAACCAACGTCAAGAACTCATAGATCGCCGGCTTCAAATCAAAAAAGAATCGTACGACAATCATATTCAACTATTACAGAAAGATTTGAAAGTTAGTTTTGAAATGAAAAACAAATGAAATTTTCCATGGAAAAACATAATTTTTTAGTTGATTGAGCAAATGATGTTGATTGATGGGACAAATTGTGTGTACAAACCTCCTGTGGAAATTTTGCCTTCTGAAAACATCCCAAGCACTTCACGAAATCAATTCAATTCAATTATAAATCGAGTTTCAAAAAATCCCGATGGAATTCAAGCGATGATTGATTTGTTTTCACATATTTCTTCATCAAATCTCTCCCCTGATCTGAATGTGGCGAAAAATAAAAATCAATCTCCAATTCAAGATGAATCACCAGTAAACATCAGAAAGCGTCTAAGGAATCATGATTCGAGAACACCGAAAAAATCAGCGATTCGAAAAATTGTCGAAGAACAACCTTCTTCTTCTTCTGGTTCTTCTTCTTCCCAAACAAATTTGAGGAATAATTCAACGGTGTCCAAAGAATTGATAGAAATAGTTTCGAATATGTCAGCACATGATGTTTGTAAAACAGAAGATGGTGTAACTTATGGACATAGACGTGGAAAAACTGTAAGTTTTGAAGTCGGATAACGATTTTTCTAGAAAAATTGAATTTTAAGGAATTTGTATGTTCAAAATGTGAATGGAAAACAACAACTCGTGCACTTCTTATTCTTCATTCATCAGAATCACATGGAATTGGAAAGGTATTTGAATTTTGGGATGATTCTTGAAAACTCTTTTAAATTTTTTAGACATATAAATGCGCAGATTGTGCAAAAGTTTATACAGTCCTTTCCAAATATCAAAAACATCGAGAAGATTTGTGTACCATGAAAAATGGTGTACCCCTACGAAAAAGAGCCAAATCTTGCGTCTCTTCATAATAGATTTTTTTTATTTTCAAAGTTTTATATAGCACGTTTTATAAATTTTTATGGTTTTGTCAGAAAAATATCAATAAGTAGTTTAAAATTGTTGAAGATTTCGAACAATTTCCTTGGCAATTTGATAATGAATAATTGTTGAAGGATTCCATAAATCATGAAAAGCATATCGGTAGATTTGCTGTGGACTGAAAATCTACAATTTTCAAAAAAAAGTCTCTTTTGACTTACACTAAATCGGGATTGTGATGTGTGAAAGGTTCAGAAACATTCAGTGATTGCATTGCTGCCAGAGCAATTGTATTTATATCAATTAATTTGACACGTAAAAATGGATTAAGGCGACGAGTTCCAAGATCATTATCAAGAACAATGTGGTGAAGTTGCTAGAATTTTTTTTCTAATTTTTAAATTAATTATTGCTCACTCTATTAGTTTCCGCGATTAATGATCCAAGACGTTCTTGAAGTGCTTCCGAATCTTCAGCCGCTTGAACTCCTGGACTATTCGAAACATCCAAAAGCGAAAGAATCACAAAAGTTCCCGAAGTCATTGTTTGTGTTATATTCTGAATAGTTAGCTGGATGTTCTCAACAACTTCGGAAGAATTTGTATCGCCAGAGAAGAAATCGATCGTACCACCGGTTTGAAGAATAACAAGGGGTTCTAAAATGGTTTTTTTTTTAAATTATGAAGAACCCAGCAGAGTTAACTCACCATCAGCTAGGAATTTGTTATTCGTCAGAAATTGATTGACTTGCCATTGAATTCCTTAAAAAATATAGTTGGACATGGAATAAACTATATTTTCAGGTTTTTTTCAACGAGTGAGTTGAAATATTGGGTTTTAAACGTATTCATAGGGTAGAATGGTCTAAGACGAACAGAATGATATAAATTTTGATGACTTTACGTTATCCATAAGTGATTTAGACTAAATATCGGCTAAACATCGCTAAATCACTTATGGATAACGTAAGCTCATCAAAATTGATATCATTCTGTCCGTCTTAGACGATTCTACCCTATGAATAAAATTAAAACCCAATATTTCAAATCACTTGCTTAAAATACTTGAAAATGTCATTTAGTACCTGAAAATGTGTCGAAATAAAAATTGCCGACTCCGGATTTTGCGCCACTATATGCGTAATTTGTATATCTCTCGCATTCAAGCATATTCGTCACATATTCCGACCAAACTTTGCCATTTGAGTTTCGAAGAAAACCGTGGCTTTCGCCTTCGGCTTCAACTCCATCGTCTGAAAGGCTGTCACCAAAAACAATCATTCGACCACATCGGAAATCTCGAGGCTAGAGAAATTGGGAAAAAATTGGATTTGTTTATAATTAAAAAATTGAAAATCTTACTCTGTGTAGAATTCTAGACTCGGAAAAACCAAAAATCACAAAAAATACAAAGAATCTCAACATTTTTTGAAACAAACCAATATTGAATGAATGAAGAAGGCATGGGCCGCCATTTTCAAATCAAATTTCCATTAACAGGTGCACAAATGTTGTGGCGGTCAAATACGAGTATTATTATTATTTGCTAGTATTTTTAGACTGTATTATTATTTTTTGTTTGATTTTGGTTGCGGCTGCGCGGAACCACGAAGCGGTATATATCTACCTAAAACGTGTCAACAATAGATAGGGAAGGAAAAAAAATATTTTTTATGTCAGAATAAAATTGAAACGATATTATGACGATGTTTTTTGGCGAGTTGTTTAATTGGAGTTAGGAGAAGTCTTAGGAGCACGTGACGATAACAATTGTGGACGAAAATCATGGAGATTGAGGATAGGGTTCCGTGAAAACAGATTGTTATTATGGCGAGATTGTTGAGGGCTGAAATTCTTTCAGCAGGGCTGATTTACGAACGAAAAAATGTTTTTTTCAATTCACGAAAAGTCAAAAAATGTCGAGTTTTTCAGTCAAAAATGATGACAAATCGAGATTTTTGAAGCTTCTGGAGTGATTTCTGATGAAAATTGACCTTCAGAAGTTTTTGCTGATTTTTCGTGAAATAAAAAAATTTCAAATTTTGATGGATTTCGAAAAAATTAAGTAAAATACGGTTCTCGAAGCTTATTTTCATCAGAAATCAATCCAGAAGCTCTGAGAACCGTATTTTATTCAGTTTTTTCGAAATTCATCAAAATTTGAAATTTTCTATTTTACGAAAAATCAGCAAAAAACTTCTGAAGGTCAATTTTCATCAGAAATCACTCCAGAAGCTTCAAAAATATCGATTTGTCATAATTTTTGGCTGAAAAACTCGAAAAACTAAATGTTTTTTGACATTTTTTGACTTTTCGTGAATCAACCCTAGAAAATTCTCCCTCACCCTGATTATGATAATGTGATAAACAAGATACTGCAATATAAACACACGGTATAAGAATAACCATAATTGGAATTGAAACTTGAAGACAAATCGCAAGAAAAAATGATTTTTGAAGTTTTCTTGTATGCGCTGATAGATTTAGGGCTTTGTGAAAATATAATCGTTGGAAGGTTGCCAAAACGAAAAATATTCCTTGAATACAAAATGCTAATGTTGTTGCGCTTATTAGAAATCCCATCAATTCAATGTCAAGGGAAAGAATGAATAGATTTTTGCTCTCGATTTTTGTGAGACATGGGAGAGACTTAAATTTAAAATTTTAAAATTCTGTTATTTTTTTCAAAAAAAATATATTCTTACATTAAATATTTGCTCGCTTGCCTCATTCTGATCTGGTAAATCCTTCAAAATAATCAATATAGAAATTGAGCCGATAAAAACATTTGAGACACTTATGATTAGACTATTTTTTAGTTTGTAAGTGTTATTTAATTGGCTAAATCTATTTTCGAGTAAACAAATGATAGATGCACTTGTAGCTATAAAAACAACAAGAGTGCTGAATATCTGAATTTCTTCTTTGACTTGAAAGAAACTGAAAAATCCCAAAGAATATCCAGAGATCGTTGGGAATAAAATAAATGGGGTTAATAAGATACCAATCTCAAAATCCAGAAGAGATGAACTACAAATTAGTTTAAAAAAGTTTTCTCCAAGTCTGATTACTCACCAAAAACTCAACAATAACATACAAATTCTCGCCGAATCGACGGATTTTGGAGTTTTAAAAATGATACAGTAAACTGCGAAGCAATTAATTGGAGTTGAAATTATCGAAAAATAATGCAACACATTTTTGTAGAATATGGGAGTTGCTAGAACTAATTGAACCTCTGAACACATGAAGTCACAAAAAATAGAAAAAGAAGAAAAAAACAAGAAAAATAGAATACATTCCACGCCAATGAATTCATCTTGTGATTAAAAAGAAAGAGTCGAGTTTCAGTTTAGTATGAATAATGATGCATTTTGAGAAAATTAATGCGGAACTAATTTTAGAAAGAACGCATTAAAAATCAAATATTTTTGAAAATTTATTCGCGTGGATACGTGAACTTTATCCATTTCCCAATTTTGTAAATTCCTCGATTTCATTCTTTTTTTTTTGCCGAAAAAAAATTCGCATTAAAAAAATACCCACAAAAAAGTGTGCGGCGGCACACAATTATGTGCGATGCAATTACCAAACAAGCCCCGCCCATCAGCTGACAACTCCGCCTCCATTTCGTGGAATTTTCATTTCGCTAGCAGTTTTTTCGAGTTTTCATTGTGGTTTAGATATGTTTTTCGATATTGTGGGGTTTAGAACATAGAATAAGATAATTCTGAGAAGTATAGGTCGTCATTTTCTTGTCTGGTTGGGTTAACTTCCTTGTGTAATCTTTTTTTCAAAATTTCATAATCTTCATTTTTTTAAATATATATATTTGTACAGCTTTATTATGTTTCTATACGATTTTTTGATTGAGTCAGCAATATCTATTTCGAAGTTCTGAAGTTTGTTTTTGCGAAATGTTCTCTTTTTTATGATTTGTAGACGTCATCGTAATTTTTCTTCATAAATTGATCTATCTCTTTTCATATGTCTAACCAAAACGTTGTATTTCAGACAAGTTTTCTTCCCGTCCATGTTACCGTATATGGCATATCGATACGTGAAAAATAAACGAGAAAACAATCAAAGAAACATGGAGGAGAATCTCGATTCGATGGTGTCAAATTTGACAAGAAGTATGGTTCCAGATCAATGCGTTTTGCGTATTCCTGGTGTTGCCGCGAAATTGATTGATGAGTCAGAGGAATATGTTCCAGGTGTTTTATCGATCGTTGAAAAGGTTGGTTAAACGAGTTTTTTCTCTCTTAAATCTATAATTTTCAGTCAATCGGAGTGTTCATTGAATGGAGTCCTTCAGAAGATTCAGATGCTTCATGGGTTATCGCATCAGATGACGGAAATACAGAAACCTACAATCCAAGAAGCCCAAGTCATTCAGCAAGTCTCGAAAAAACGAGTTCTGAAGATATTGCGAAATTGGCGTTTTCTCTTGATGTCAATGATTTGAGCAGTTATAAAAATATCGAGCCGAAAAAGGGAAAAGGATTGCCATCGATTCGATTGATATGCAAAGATGGAACTAGTTATGTTCCATTATATTTTCGAAATACTTCGACTTCTGCTTTCAATGATGTTTTGCAAAGGTGAGTAGGCTTATTTGAAATAGGTTATCTTTGTAGAAAATCTTATGGTAAACATAAACATTTTTTGTTTTTCAGTATGAACTATCGAGTTTTTTTGCATATATAAATATAATTTTTTTATTCAGATACTTGACACTGCGCCGATCAAACCGTGAAGCAAATCTCATTGTTGTTTATGATCAAAAAGCCGAAGCACTCGCAAAAAGTGTTAGCATGCTTGATGAAAACGGTGATATTCTCAGTCGATTTATGCAAAATCCATATATGACAGCGATGACTGGATTCAGTAAAATCACCTCATTCGTGCAAGATCAAGTCATTCCAACCGTCCTTGATAACGATGCAGTTTCTTCGGAGGAAAAAATCCGATTAATGAGAGAACTTCGTTTGGCAAATGATAAATTTGAAGAGCAAATGAGGGTTCATTCGGATGCGGCTGGAGAGTTTGAAGTTGTTACGCAATTGGAATTGCCGCCGAGACCGGATATATATCGAGAATCATCGGTTACTCAACAAATGTGGGATGCTTTCAAGCTTCCGAATGGATCGATTGATCCTGTTAAATTGCATCATTTGAAAATGAATGTATTCCGAGGTGGATTGAATGCTGAGATTCGTAGAGAAGCGTGGAAACTTCTTTTGGGATATAGAAAATGGGATGAATCGGATGCGGAATTTGAGAAGAGAAAACAGAAATTAAGTGTGGAATATGAAAATATGAAGAGACAATGGTCATCGATTACGGATGATCAAGAAAAACGGTTTTCGAAATATTCAAAACGAAAGTCTCTTGTTGGTAAGAAATCTAATATTTTTTTTTAAAAATCAACAATTTTTCCCATTTTCAGAGAAAGACGTGGCTCGAACTGACAGAACAGTTCCATTCTTCCAAGGAGACGACAATGAAAATCTGAAACTTTTGCACAATGTTCTGATGACTTATGTGATGTACAATTTCGATTTGGGATATGTTCAAGGAATGAGCGATTTTGCGTCGCCGTTGTTGTTTGTGATGAAAGATGAGGTTGATACATTTTGGTGTTTTGTTGGATTGATGAATATTACGGTTAGTTATTATTCTAGAAATTAGAATTCGAATGCCACGTTTTTGTAAATTTAAAGTTCATGTTTTTAAAAATTTAAATTTCGAAAATATTTTCATGCAAACGAAAAAAAAAACATTGTAGGTCAAAATTAGTAATTTTTGAAGCTTCTGGAGTGATTTCTGATAAAAATAAGCTTGGAGAACCCTATTTTACCTCATTTTATCAATTTTCTCGAAATTCACCACGAAAAATCAGCAAAAACTTCTGAAGGTCAATTTTCATGAGAAATCACCCCAGAAATTTCAAAAATCTCGATTTGTCATCATTTTTGGCTGAAAAACTCGAAAAACTAATTTTGACCCACAATGTTTTTTTCGACATTTTTTGACTTTGTGAATGATCTTTCAATGTAAAAAAACATTTTTTCGTTCCTGAATCACCCCTTTTTCCAAAAAAAATTCAAATTTCAAATGAGAATATTTCAGCACCGAAACTTCGAAAAAGACCAAGCATACATAAAACAACAAATGAATCAACTCCGAGATCTCGTTATGATTGTAAATCCACGTCTTGCCAATTATTTGGAAAGTCATCAATCAGATGACATGTATTTCTGTTTCCGATGGGTTTTGGTTTGGTTCAAACGAGAATTCTCGTTTTTGGACACTTGTAAACTTTGGGAGGTGAGTTTGAGTTCGAAAATCAATAATTAAAAAAATCAAATATAAATTAATTCCAGGTTTTATGGACCGGTCAACCATGTGCTAGTTTCTTGCTGCTTATCTGTGTTGCAATTCTCGATTCACAAACAAATGTTATTATTGATAACAAATTTGGGTTGACTGAAATTTTGAAAGTGAGTTTTGTGAATTTCAAAAATTGAAAAAAAGTTCAGATTAGGCTTGTGCGGAAAATGAAAATGAGTTTTCCGATTTTTCGACTTTTTGGAAAAATTTCGGAAAAAATTGCTTTTCTAAAATTTTCCGGGACCAATAATTTTCCGAAAAAGTGAGAAAAATGACCGTTTTCATGATTTTTTGCTAATTTTAACACAAAATAATTTTTGGTATTTCTGAAAAACATGGAAGTTTGTTAGTAACATACCCAAAAATCTGAATTTCAGAGTTTTTAGAGGTCAAAACCTGAAAAGTTCACAGTTTTCATACTGTAAAAAGTTAGCGTACATTTTTTTATTCTGGAAACCACGATTTTGGTCGAGGTGTGGTTAGTAATATTTAACAGAATTTCCAAAATATCGTGAAAACTGCTGAATTTGTTGAAACTACTCCAAAAATTTTCAAAAACCAACAAATGAGCCTATTATTTCATCAATGAAATTTTTTCCGACATTTTCCGAAAAATTAAGTCGGAAAAACCAATTGGAAAACTTTTTTCCAAAATTTTTCTTTCGGAAAAACACGGTTTTCCGAAATTTTCCGAAAATTTATTTTCCGCACAAGCTTGGTTTCGATAACCAGACAAATTTGAATTTTCCAGCATGTCAATGATTTGTCGATGCATCTAAACGTCGAAGAGATTCTCACAGCCGCCGAAGCAATATTCCATCAATTATCAGCGAGTCAAAACAAACTGCCAATTCACATATGTCAATATTTGAATATTGGCGAAACCGCAGTCACACCAACATCTCCAAACAGAAGTTTCGAGGAAAATTTGTAAATACACAGTTTTTATCTGTTTCTGTGATGTAATTTTTCATATTTATTCGCATTTTTGCCTTGCTGGACAAAATTGTATATAACTTTTCCAACATATTTTTTTGTGAATACATAAATACATATTAAAATTGTTTTATTTTTGGAATTTTAGTTAAGTTAAATCTTTAGATTAATACCTATTGAATTTTTAAAAATTTAATTCGGAGAAAAAAAGGTTTTCAGTCAGAATGTTGAGAAATATCGTAGCTAGTTGCTCTAGGCCTAGCTTAATCGTTAGAAGTTTATCAAGTGAGGCGAAAACTGTGGAAACAGTTAGTGAAGCACCGGCAACACAGACACTTTTGAGAGTTGATTGGATGATGCAAAAATTGGTGAGGTTTTTTTCAAATTTTTCCCCAAAATCATCTTGAAAGCCAGATTTTTTATTTAGACGCCTCTAGTTCTCAAATCAAACATCCGAAACTTCATTGATATTTGCAAGGACGATGTTCAACTCGAAGATCGACTTTTCAAATATAACTTGACGAGTCGAGCTGCGCTTATGTCACATATTGCGAAAATTCGAATGTATTATCGATATTTGTCACCGTTCAATAAAGTTGAGGTGAGATTTTGAAAAATTGAAAAAAATATGTTTTTTTTTTAACATTGAAAGATCAATTCAAGAAAAGGCAAAAAATGTCGAGTTTTTCAGTCATAAACGATAACAAATCGAGATTTTCGAAACTTCTGGAGTGATTTCTGATGAAAATTGACCTTCAGAAGTTTTTGCTGATTTTTGTGAAATAGAAAATTTCAAATTCTGATGAATTTCAAAAAAATCAGTAAAATGAGGTAAAATACGGTTCTCGGAGCTCATTTTCATCAGAAATCATTCAAAAAAGAAATAACTCAAAAGTCGAAAAAACATTGTAGGACAAATCGAGAGTTTTGAAGCTTCTGGAGTGATTTCTGACGAAAATAAGCTTCGAGAACCTTATTTTACCTCATTTTATTATTTTTTTCGAAATTCATCAAAATTTGAAAATTTTTATTTTACGAAAAATCAGCAAAAACTTCTGGAAAGTGAATTCCACGGTCAATTTTCATCATGAATCACACCAGAAGCTTCAAAAATCCCGATTTGCCATCATTTTTGGCTGAAAAAATTGAAAAACTAATTTTGACCTACAATGTTTTTTCGACATTTTTTGACTTTTCGTGAATTGATATTTCGATGTTAAAAAACATTTTTCCTTTTTTATCCATATATATATTTTTCCAGTGGATTGGTTCATGTGTTTACGAAAATGAAGATGTGATTGTTGTCCTTTGGCGTTTATCAACTCTCGAATCAAGTTTCATGTCATATTTTCCGAGTTTTCTCACGAAAAAAGAGCAGAAAATGATTGTTAAAGAGGGAGCTTTGGATATTCATATAAATAAGGATGGAGAAGTTTTGAGAATTGTTAATAGACCGGTTGGTTTTTAATTTTTAAAATTTTTTTCAATCGGGTCTGGTCCAATTCATCTTTAAAAATGTGGTCATCTTGGTCCGATTTTCAAAAATGTTCAAAATCTAGGCTGATCAATTGGACCTGACTTGATTCTTCTGGGCCACTTCAAATTTTGCTAAACAAAAATTTTCTGAAAGTTGTTTTGAGGAAAAATGTTTTATTCGTTGGCCAATTCTAGAATTTCCCTGAAACTTGAAAAATACAAGACAATATCAAATTTTTTTTCTAAACATAATTGTCCTTTTTTTTCATATCACCGCTTCTGATCGAGAAGGTGCAAAAGCTTTGCTGAAAATCAAACAAGAACAAGAAGAGGAGCGAATTCGAGCCGAGGAAAAAGAAATGCGAAAAGAATTTGATCGACAATATCATTCCTAGGTTCAAACTATATATTTTTTGGATGACTATATGCTCTTTCATTATTTAATATAGCTATGTAGAATTTTTCTGTTATTTTTTGCTGTTTTTCTTCTTCTCACCAATGAATTTTATATATTTAATTTATCCCTGAAAACTACTTTTGATTTCTGTTTTTATCAAAGCCTAGGCATTATCAGAATTCCCCGGGGTCCATTTTTTTTTTGAAAATGAAAAAAATGAAAAAAATTGATGTCATTTCACCACACCTTGAACGATTTTTTGTATTTCCCAAATATCCCTGAACTTTTGAAAAATTGAAAAATTTCGAGCAAAAACTCAGTGGTGAGCAAGCAATTTAATCATTCAGTTGGATGATTTGAGAAAACTCACAAATTTTTCATTTTTTAAATCATTCTTTATATCTGCTATTAGTATATTTCGGCTAACTCGATTTAATTTTCCTCGAAATGAACTTTTTCCGGAAGTTATGGTAAGTTGAATAGGTTTCCAAATTTCGCCCACTCAAAAATTTCTATCATTTATTTTTTTTTGTGAAAAAAAAAGAGAAGCTGGCTAATTATCTTCTGAAAAATATTTGAACACAAAAACAAACTCGAAAATCTTTTTTTTTTTGAATATTTTTGTGGGTTACTGTAGTTCTAACTAGAAAATAATTAAAGGCGCATGCTGAGGAGTACGGTAGAGCCTGCAGATCTAACTCGAGAAGAAATCTTAGCGGCTATGAAGCCCTCTGAAGCCTTCCAGAGCCCTGTAAAGTCTCTGAAGCCTTCCAGTGCCCTCTAAAGCCCTCTGAAGCCCTGTAATGCCCTCTGAAGCCTTCTAAAGCCCTCTGAAGCCTTCCAGAGCCCTGTGAAGTCTCAAATGCCCTCTGAAGTCTTATAAAGCCCTCTGGAGCCCTCAAAAGCCCCCTGAAGCTCTTTAAAGCCCTCGGAAGCCCTCTAAAGCCTTATAGAGCCCTGTAAAGTCTCTAAAGCCCTATATTTACTGTAAAATCTCAAAGATCATCTGAACTCTTGGATTGTTTTTTGACTTTCGTGAAAATAACAAGTATAATATCATGATTTTTGGAAATGTCTACATGTCTTGTAATTCCAGACATATTTTGATTACTTAACTTAGATACAGTAATCTTGAATGTCAAGATTTCGCTTTCAAAAAGTTCCTGTTTATATTTGGAATGATTTTTTGGACCACAGCCAAAGAATTAATTCGTCATTTTTCATTTCCTAAAATTCGAAATGAAAAATCGCGTGCCACATACAAGTTCACGTCATTTTTTATACCCAAAATTTAATTTCCGAATTTAATTTTAATTTCTTTTCTTCTTTGTTTCACACCACTCTGTTATTTAGAATATCATATTTTTATGAACGAAAAAAAAAACTAACAATTTTTTTGTTTTTTTTTTTCGTGAAATCTGGAAATTTCACGATTTTCACCAGGCATTTTGGGATCACATAACCACATTTTTAACCATAATTTATTCATGTTTTCTTCATTCACGAAACAATTGATTAAATAGTGTGTTGTGCAAAAAAAAAAAGAAAAAGCGAGAAAAAATATGAGAAACTAGCGAGATCGTGTCACACCCGTTTAATTAAATGTTTCATTATTCTCCTTTTGTCAAAAAAAAATGGAATTTTTCCTCGATTTTTCTGCAAGTTAAATTACGTTTTGATTAAAAATCTCGGCGGCTAGAATTCTTTATTGAAAAAGTTCAATCTTCATTTTTTTCATTTGGGCTCTCGGCTGCCAGCAACTTTTACGTTACAGAAATTTTTGGGTTTTCTATCTAGATTTTCTGAAAAATTCAAAAAGCCCAGCGTTATTTTTTTTTAGAAAATCAATAAATTTCTTTGCACTTTAATATCCAAGACGGAACAATCTTAATACAATTTCCCCCAGATTAGAAGGTGTTTATCCTGATCTAATCTAAAAATAAGTTGCGAGTTGGGCGGAGTTAATAACATTTTCAGCTGTGACAACTTATCACTTTTTTTCCACGATATGTTTTTTTTTTGAAAAAAAAATCCCTTAGAAATAGAAATCATTCTTTGTTATTGACAAGAGAAAATAGAAAAAAACCTAACAATTTTAGCAAGTCTGAAAAACAAATTATTTTTGTGTTATTCATATGTTTATCATAATTATTCTAGGTATTTTTTGATCCCCCTGTAACAATTTTTTTTTGAAAAGTTCAATTTTTAATTTTGATGTATATAGTAAAAAAGAGAAGAGGCTACAGTAAAGCTATGCTACCTGTGAAAATCAATAAAAAAATGTAGCCTCTTCTCTTTTTTCCAACGAAGCTCCGCCTTCTCATATTATAATTATAACTTCGAAAAAAAATTCAATTCTGGGCAATTTTCAGTCAACTTCTTCTCTAATATTTTCCAAAAATGGGCGCAAATTATAGTCAAATGTAAGTGTTAGGAACAACAAAATGCCTTGATTTTCTCTAGTTTTTCAAAAACATTTTCATTGATAAGATTTTTCTCGTTGTCCGTTTTGTCTGGATTTGTTTTTTGCTCTTCTATATTTTCTTAAATTTCAGTCGATTTATCAGCGAAAAGAAGAAGACGAGCAATGTGTTACTCAAGACGGTAGGAAAAAAATATTTGAGTCAAAACCCTTGTGACTTAGGCTAACTCGTGATTTTTCCCCCAAGAGTTCACTATCGATTTTTCTCACGAGTTTTTCTTTTCTAGAATTAGAGGTTTGAAGCATGTAATTATTGGCAACTGATTCTCCTTGGAAACACCGCCTATTTTCAATCTTATCTTTGATTAAAAAAGGGGGATTTGTTGGCTTTGATAAAGCTTTTTGTGAAAACAAAAAGTTTTATCGATTTTTTTATTGAAAATTGAGGGAAACACTATTTTCTGCGATTTTCAGCACAAAATTTCAGCCTAGAAACTCTTCAAAAAGTACTGTAGAAATTGTGCCATAAATTCCAAAAAAATTGATCAACCAGATTTCTGTGGAAAAATGATTTTCTAGGCTGACATTTTGTGATGAAAATCGAGGAAAACCCTATTTTCAGCTATTTTCAGCACAAAATTTGAGCCTCAAAGGTACTGTAGAAAATTGTGCCACAAATTCCAAAAAAAAAATGGATCAACCAGAGTTCTGTGGAAAAATAATTTTCTAGACTCAAATTTTGCGCTGAAAATCATGAAAAACTCAATTTTCTTGTTCCTAGGCCATATTCTTCCAAGGATCACAATATCTCAGATTATTTATGAGTTCCATTTCTTTTATCTCTTTTCATTCATTGTTACTTAATCCTCTTTCTTTTCTCAAAGAAAAAAAAACATGAAATATCACATTTTTCTTTTTTTCAATTCTGCGAAAGCAAAAAAAAATAGGTTTGATTAGTTATTTGGTTTCTATAGGAAACGTACTTTTCTCTCTCATTCGTTTTTTTCTTTTTTCTGAATCTAATCAACGTTTTTGTTGTTATTCAGACAAAATCTTGATTTTTTTTGAGAAGCTGAATTGAATTATGTCATCTATTTTACAATACTGCTTTCGTGATAATTATGAGTAAGTTTCCTAAGTAAAAAAGGATGAAAAATAGTTTTTAAAAAAAAGTTTTCCTAATTAGTTAATTAATTAATTAATTAATGATATTGATTTTTTAGTAGTGGATCTGGTGTCGAAAAGAAGACCGTCGCAATCACTGACAACAATCAAGATCAGTAAGTTTCTCTAAGTTCGTTTTTGAAAATATATACATATTTTTAAAATTCCAGACCACCTTATGATGTCGTTTTCAAGTGGTCCCAATCTTTTGAATTTTTGATGGATAACAAACGTGAGATTAAAAAATCTTGATTTTTTTTCTGAAAATAAAAAAAATTTTCGATTTTCAGAAGGACAGAAATATTTCGCCGAATTTTTGAAGGGCGAATATTCGGATGAGAATATTCTTTTCTGGCAAGCTTGTCAGGAATTGAAGAGGGAGAAGAATGGAGAGAAAATTGAGGAAAAGGTGAGGATAGGATTACTGTAGTTGAAAAATGTGAGATGTGTGTAATTTTGCGTCGCGGTGTGTGTGTATTCCAGAGGTTCCCGCGCTTTTCAAAGATTTAAAAAATTTAGATCTTGAAGAAGAGGTTAAGGAGAGCTATAGGATTACTGTAGTTGAAAAATGTGAGATGTGTGTAATTTTGCGTCGCGGTGTGTGTGTATTCCAGAGGTTCCCGCGCTTTTCAAAGATTTAAAAAAATTAGGAGAAGGTGAGGACCAGGGATTACGGTAGATCTTGAAGAAGAGGTTAAGGGCACCCTTAGGACTTACTGTAGTTGAAAAACCGTTGCGAGACCACACAGAAAGCTTTTTACCAGTTTCTAGAAAAATATTCCAAAATTTTTTATTTTATCTCAATTCCCCGAACTTCTTCTAAATCACCTGATATGATTTATGAATATTTTGATATTATTTCACCAGGTGTTTTTTCCGAATAATTTTTTATGCGATCAACGTCACACGAAATCTAATAATCAGCTGTATTTATTACGTAAATAATCGGCGAAAATAATTTTTTTTCCTTTTTCGTGTGAAAATGTATCTACAAATTGGATTTGCGTGCGCAAAATAAAATTAAAAAAAACAGACATGTGGTGATTAATTTTTCTCAAAAAAAAATCACGAGACGAGACTTTCACGCTTCTTGCGCAAATTCAAAAGTGCAAGAACTTTTTTAAAATTTTCAAATGAAAAAAAAAATCAATTTTTCCCAGGCTCGAATCATCTACGAAGATTTCATCTCAATTTTGTCACCAAAAGAAGTCTCACTGGATTCTCGAGTTCGTGAAATCGTAAACTCAAACATGAGTCGACCATCGGCCACAACATTCGACGAGGCACAAAATCAAATATTCACATTGATGCAAAGAGATAGTTATCCAAGATTTTTGGCGTCGAATATGTATCGGAAAATGATTGATAATCATGGAATGATAGAAGAAGTCTAACTTGTTTACTCATTTTTTATTGATTTATTTTTTATTTTTTTTCCAACGGGTTCTCTGGCTTTTTCTGTATCTATAACACCGTAATCAAACTTACATCAACTTAACTTCAGACCTATAATTATCTGAGAAAGAAAAAAGCTCCCAAATGTCATATTGCTTTAAATGCCACGTTTTGTGATTTTCAAAGGTTACTGTAATTGAGAAAGGGACTAGAAATTCTAAGGAAGTGCATAAACCCGCTGAATTTTTGTTTAAAAAATACGTCGCCGGGAGAAGTCGAACCCTGGTTTTGAAATTAGTAGGCCATCGTGCAAGCCACTGGGCTATTCTTAAAATTTTTTAAGGCGTCTGCACTTCCCTTGTCAGCTGCTATAGTTCCTCTAAGTTCCCAATTTAGTTCGCGCTATCATTTATCATTCTTGCAGTTATTTTCGTAGAACCGTTTCATCTTCCAGACCCACAAAAAAATCTTATCAAACCCATTTTTTCCCGTTTCACTGTTGTCAATCTTTGACTTCAGTTATATCAATCATTTTTAGGGACCACCCCTATTTCATTTCATTTTTGATTTAGTCCCTAACTAACCTAGCAATCCCCCTCCCCACCTCAAAATTTATTTTATTTTTTTTTTTTGAAAAAAGTTGTCCCGATGTTTTTTCTTCCCCAATTTGATTAAATCTTCTCTCAAAAGTACTTGTTATTTTTTATTTTTTCACGTTTTCCCTCATTCACTCACATAACAAAAACAGGTTTCAAGAAATTCACTGATTTTTATCTGATTCTTGATTTTTGTCGTGTTTGAGTGAATTCTGTTTTTTTTTGAGGGGGGAATGCTCGATTTTTGCTTCTTTTTTGCTATTTAAAGCTTGTACAATAAAGCCATTGCGAATTTTTGCATTTTCCAGTCAGTTTTCTTCTTCAAATCATGTTTTCATATCCAGAAAACAGTTTTTCCATGCAAATTGTCGATTTCCGGAAAAAAACGGAAAAAAAAATTGCAAAAAAATAAAAATAAAACAACGAGACTCCGCGTTGACGCTAGCCTGCGTGGTTTGAATTTTTGTATTTTTTTTTCAGTTTTTGAATTTGAATTCCAAATTTATTTTTTATTAGTTAGAATTGAAATTATGTGAATTACAAGTGTATATTATCTTCTTTTTTTCTTCGGTTTCTCGTTTTTTCTCATAATTCCCTCAATCAATAGTTTTTCCAATTTCAAAGTGCTCATTTCAAAAAGACAGCTCCAGAAAAATGCGAAGGTAAATGTTAAGATTGTGGCGGGTATTGCATAGTAGACATACTGTAAAAATAAAAGGTTGGGGATCAAAAATTAAGTTTAAATCCGGAGTTAGAGTAACTTTAGAATAATGAAACCTCTTTGGGATTTTCTAGAAAATCCTAGAACTTTCATAAATTATCTTATTGTCAAAAATACAAATAAATTATTTGAAACAATAGATTTTTGTTCGAAAATTTGAGAAAAATACACGATTTCAGTTATTCTGGTATGAGCTGTTTTTCTTAACAAAATGTTCGAACCTTAAAAAAATATAAAAATAATTTGAAACGTATATTTTCGAGACAGAATTTTTCAATGGGGTCCCCCCTGTTCTAAAAATAAATAAACATTGGATTTCAGAACTCTGATTTTCAGCCAAATTTGAAATGCCTATTATCTCTAGTTATCCATTTTTAATGGAATATTTTGAACTCAAAAGAGTTTTTGAAAAATTTTCTCACATTTCTTAGAATGAATTCATTTTCGGATCTTAGTTTTCGTGAAATATCTTATCCTTAAAAATATTATGCGTTTGAAAGTTTCGATAAGTCAACTCACCATCTGCCAAAGCGAATAATAATGTATCGGCCGCTCTCCCAAATTCAAATAATAAAACACAACCATGAGATGTACAATATAAGCACAATAAGATAATCTGCCAAAAGGCTGCCAAATTGGATGAGCCATGAAATTATTAATAGGTCCTCCCCATCCGAAATGATTTGCAATAATTAACCATGATAACGCGATTGCCCAACCAATTCTAGTGAAATTGTAAAATGTTCCTTTCGCAAACCAACTCCAATATGCGCCTTTGTCATAATCAAAATTTGAAAACATGCAAGCAAAAGCGATTGCGAATGCGATTAACCAACCGAGTAGGATTAACATCCAATTTAATTTTGGTTTACGTTTTGAATAAATTGCAATTATATAGCCAGCAATTAATCCAATTAAATATGGTGTACATCGAATCCAAGGTTTTTGATACAGTAAACTCCCAAATTTTCCATTTGTGCTAAAAAAAAATTATCTGATGTTGCAATTCACCAAAAAAACAACGACACTCCGCGTTGCGCGTTGTTTAGCGAATAGAGAAATATTTTCATTTTTTGTTTTTTTTTTGCTGGGTTTTCATGTTTCCGGGGAAAATCAGTGGATTGCAGTCAGAAATTGAATTTTTAGATGTTCTACAGGGCTGGAATTGAAAAACCAACGGAAAATCCGAGAATTATCGAAGAAAGGTGGGTTTTTTTCTAGAGAAACACTGTTTTGATTGAAATTTTTGAGTTTTCAGCTCGAAATATTGATGGGCAATTGGATTTCACTATCAATGACGTGGAAAACTTGGAAGATTTCGGATTTCGATGATTTTTGTGAGATTCGAGAGATACAAGCGATTGGTGAGTTTTTTTGGGGAGGGATTGCGGAAAAATTGAAAAATCGATAAAAAATTCTGTAAAATTTGAAAAATATATGTAAATCATGAAAAAAATTGAAAAAAGTTAGGCTAACTCATCAAAATCTAGGCCCAAAAATCTAGTTTCAGAAAAAAATAAAAGATGGCCGAACTATTTTGGTGGCCGAGAAATTTCGGGAATTCGGCAACGCTCCAACAATGAGTATTTTTTCAACATTAGAGCGCGTTTGTTGCGTTGGCCGAATTCCCGACATTTCTCGGCCACCAAAATAGTTCGGCCACATATCATTTTTTCTGAAATTTATGTTCAACTTCAATTTTGTTGTGAAGTAAGTGCATTTTGAGTTTCACTCATCGAAATTTGAAGATTTTTAAAAGTGCGTGCTCATAATCTCTTACTCTGTAATATAAATATCCGCACTCATATCATAAATCGAATATAAAATATAAGTTGTTACCACACTTCCCAGAACTCCAGCCAAAATCAACAGAACCCCAAAGACACTTGAAATATACAACGCGATGATGAAAATCGGAGCGATCAGATATAATTGTGTATCGGCTGCCAAATACCAAGATGGTCCATAACATGGATTTTGCGAGCCGAAATTGTTGATGTAAATGAGATTGTGCCACCATAGTTTTTTACAAGAATCCACCTGGATTGCTTGAATATCTGAAAATTAAAAAAATTGTATTAAAATTTTTTCAAAGTAATCCAACTCACTAAATAATGAAGCAGCAGCTGGTCCTTGAATATAATTCATATAAACTGTAAAAAAACCAATAAAAATCATCATAGGAGGAGTTAGCCGAAGATATCGATGAACATAGAACATGATCCATGTTATTGGATTTTTCATCGTCTCCGATTTTGGGCGCTCTTTGAAAAACATGTAGGATAGAACTAATCCGGAAAGTAGAAAAAATGTGTCAACTGATAAAACAGCGTTGATTATAAGATGATGAAAAAAGTAATCGGGAAATGATTCGAGAGGAACCATGGTTTCAGGAATCGCAAAATATTGACCAAGATGGCCGAATAAAACCCAAGACATTGTGATTGTTCGAATACAGTCTAGTGATTTTATAAATCCAGTTTTTTGTTCTTTCACTGATAGAATAGTTCCTGCGTTTGTCCAAAATGAAAAAGCAAATAAAACTTTCAAATATAAATTTGCGTCTTGATGACTACTTTTTCCCGAAACCGTTTCTCGCAGATAATCTATTATCGTTGAAAGTATTGCGATTGAAACAATGACGATTAGAAAAATCGAAAAACCCCAAAACGCCGAATCTTTTTCAATATCTCGTTTCGCACAAAATGCATATTTCGCTGTGAAAACTTTCGCATCGAATTGATTGTAGAGAGTTATCAGATCTTGATTTCCGCATGATTTTGGCATACAAACTGCACTTCGAGTTGCAATTGTTGTTGAGAGATTTTGAAGGAGATTCGGGAAAAGTGCCAGATAACAATAATTTGTCTCGTATTTTATGCCACTTATTCTTTCGCATTCTTGAGAAGATCCATCAATTATTGTTGTGTATTCGAGAAGTCCAGCTGGTGGAAATTTTCCGAATGCATCAAGTTCTGAATTGAAAGTTTGTGATCAGGAAATCTACATAGATCTAGAAGAAAAATTCAACTTACGTTGAAACGCGTATAAATTATCCTTCAAAATCTGCTTCTGCTTTTCAGAACATTTCTTGAGAGCTAGGCATTCGAAAGTGACAAGATCGAATTGTTCCAAAGATCGAATCCAAGTGGATACATCTTGTGCACATTGAGTTGAGACATTTTGAATTTTTAAATTTTTGATGTTCTAAATTCAAAGCATGAAAATTGAAATCCCAAGCTTAACCTACCTTCCAATCAACCGCAACTACAGCAGACAACAGCACAAAAATCAGAATCAAAAAATGAAAATGCATTGCAATTTATCATTTTGCTCTCGGTGCTCTTATTTATACCCGTAGAAATTTTTTCGAACTGATAAGAAAACTATTTTCTAGTCAAGGAGATTTATGAGGTTCAGAAGTTTAAGTTGGAATTGTACCTTATAGGTAATCTTGATCAATAATTCTAGTAGTGTAGTTAAAATATTCAGAATTTTCAGCATATGTTTTAGATATTTTTCTGGAATTTTTTATTTAAGTTACGTGTATAATATATTATTTTTATCACGAAACGAATCAAAAGATTAGAAGGTATCAAAACACATTTTTTCCAATTCACAAACGTCATAATTACGACTTGACTCATTTTTTTGTTTTATCAGCCGAGAAAAAATGTTTTTTGGGAAATAAATCAGGAATCAGGAAATTTCCGAAATTTTTTTCACAAAAATGAGTTGAATTCAAATCACCCTCTGAAAAACTTTTAACAAAAATCTGACCAAACTTTCTGAAAAAATTTTTCTGACAAGGAAAGGTTTTCAATGTTCCCCCAAGGAAAAAATCGAGAGTATGTGGAATGTTGAGGGTTCCCATGGATAAGAAAACCCTAACGGGAATAAGGAGAAAAAATGCCTTGTTTTAGAAAATTTTGGTGTTATTGATTTTTGCGATGAAATTTTTTAGAAAAATCGAAACTTTTTTCAAAATTGATGAAAAATGTCAGTCTAAAAATCCATTTGTAGCGCAAACGGCGTACTTTAGTATTACTTCGACTAAAATTAGGAATAAAATAATTTTGGTCCTAAAAGTCCACTAAATCAAAAATCCAGTTTGAAAAATTCATAGAAAATCAAAGTTTTCGTTGTGAAGGAGAAGTTTGTGTGAATCGAGACTATGATTTTTGGATTCTACGGACCAAATTACGTCTGTTGACCGTCATAAATTTTTCAAGTTCCGTTCATTTGAGAATGGAAAAAATTATTTTTTGTGTTTTTTGGTGACCATTTGATCAGAAAAACCCCGACTAAAAAAACCAAATTTCAAAGAATGTCTAAGTTTTTGATAAAAAGTTTCACAAACACGTAATCGACCATTCTGAACAACTTCCACGACTCAAAAGTTCATGAAATAGATTCAAAATCGAGTTACAGATGCTCTAAAAATCAAAAAATGGTGTAAAAATCGACCTAAAATACATTTTTTCTCGAGAATAAGGCATTTTTCTCCTTATTCCCGTTAGGGGTTTTCTTACCCACGGGAACCTTCAACATTCCACATACTCTCGGTTTTTTCCTTGGGGGAACATTGAAAACCATTCCTTGTGAATGCTGAATTAATTTCAGCCCTCCTTCTCAGTTAAATCTCGATTTCTCCAAACTTCAAATCTCAAAAAAGTTGACCTTGATAATAGTCATCCATCCATTTTTTTGTGTGTGTCCGAATCGAATTGTACTTTTTCATTCTGTTCTATTCTATCATCTGCTGTTTTTCTTCCTTCCTTCAATCATTCGTTCATTTCTTTTATCAACTTTATCATCTGCGCGAGAAAAAAAGAAAAAAGTTAATCATAAAGTAGGTCAGTTTGAATTTATTATGAACATTGAAAATGAACAATTTCATACGAAACTCTTTTTGACAGCAAAAAACTTGTTTTTTATGATCCGATGGTTGACCTGTTTTGAGAGCGGTTTTTGAATAACTAATTTTGAACAAACATTTGAAAATTGTACAGATTCTGATTTTTTTTGTTTCAGAATCTTTGATATTTGAGCTGAGGAAAGTTAAAAAAAAACTGTGGCTACAGTATCTTGAGCTGCTGTGGGTTACAGTACCTAACCTAAAGGGACAAACACTCGCTCCGCTGAAGCCGCATCCGCGGAATTTTGACCTACACTCGCGCCAAAGGCGCTCGAGAGTATTCCCACTAGACATTGCTCATATCATAAACTCTGGTCACCCTGTTAACTACCCTTAAAGGGATACACTATTGCAGGCTGTGGGTTACAGTACATGAACTGAAGGACCCCCACAGTAACCCTAGTTAAAGGGACATACACTCGCTCCGCTCGGACCGCATACGCGGAATTTTGATCTACACTCGCGCCAAAGGCACTCGAGAGTATTCCCACTAGATATTGCTCATATTATAAACTCTAGTCACCCTGTTAACTACCCTTAAAGGGACATACACTCGCAGGATGTGGGTACAGTACCTAACCTGAAGGAACCATACAGTAACCCTAGTTAAAGGGACATACACTAGCAGACAGGGTTACAGTACCTAACCTGAAGGCCCCCTACAGTAACCCATGTTAAAGGAACATACACTCGCTCCGCTCGGGCCGCATCCGCGGAATTTTGATCTACACTCGCAGGCAGTGGGTTACAGTACCTAACCGGAAGGAACCCTACAGTAACCCTTGTTAAAGGGACATACACTCGCTCCGCTCGGCCCCCAAACATTCTTCCAAAAATAGACAAAAACACCTTTGATCATCGCATAATTATCTCAAAATAAAATCTACTTCTCCCCTCTTTTTTTCGTTTTTCCCAATCAAATAACCTGTATAACTTGTATTAGGCTCCGCCTTTTTCCCATTTTTTGCCCCATTCATTTCCCTTGTTTTTTTATGGTGATGGTTCCAGGTTACTGAAACCTCCTCCTCCTATAAGGAAACCCTTTTTGCTGTTCTGTCTTTTGCAAATAGTTTTTATTAGTGATTTCTGATAACTATTTTTCTTTTGAAGGTCGAGAAATGAATCGAGAAGAACACGAATTTGTGGAGTATTTGAGAGATGAGGTAAGTGAGGGAGCAAAGAACGAAAAAAAAATAAAATGTGGTTTTTACAGTGCAAGGATTTATTAACAGATTATTATGATACTGATTATAATCTACTTCGATGGGCACAAGGATATGGGTTAGTTGAATTTTGACAAAAAAAAGTGCGCGCGGGGGAAAAACCGAACTCGCGTCTTGCGATTGGCAGCCTGACACTCTACCACTGAACTAAAGTCGCTTTGTTGAAGATGCATCAAACGCTGGTAATAAAGTATTGGTATGAGATTCACCCCGCGAAAAAATAAATTTGAATTTGAGAAAATCTCTAATTTCCTCCTACCCCCGCGATGCGTGTGCGTTGCGGTCGCTTTCTCATACAAAACCCCCGTTGGCTGTTTGCCAGCGCGCTCTCTCGCTGTCTGCGTCTCCTGCAGCAAGTGACTCTCATTTCCAAACGGACAATAACTAGAATCTAGGCGAAGCCGTCACAATTCAAATCCCAAAATTTCGAAATTCTTACAGATTCCACAAAGAAGATGCGCTAACTGAACTTCGCCGTCATCTCAGATTTCGAAAATATTACGATTTGGACAATATCCTTACAAATGTTCCCGATCATCCAATCCTCAAAAAATATTTTCCAATCGGACTTGTCGGAGAAGCCGGCTTGGGAAACACTCTTCTCGTAATCGAATGCGCTGGTCGCATCGATTTGATGGGAATTCTGAAATCCGTGCATCTCTCGGATTTCCTCATTCAACGATTCAAATTTCAAGAAAAGATGTTGGCAGCGATGAATGAGATGGAAAAACGAAATGGGACGCAGTGCTCTGTTGTTTATATTTTGGATTTAGAAGGATTGAAATTCGATCCAGCACTTATCAATATTGCAACTGGTCCGTATAGAATATTATGGGCTTCGGTTTATACAGCATATCCAGAATGGATTAATACTTTATTAATTATCAATGCACCTTCGTTTATGACGTTGATATGGAAAGCGATCGGACCATTATTGCCGGAGAGAACTAGAAATAAGGTTAAGATATGTACCGGCAACACTGATTGGAAGTCTCAAATTCAAAAGGTATACCTTAACAGTTCTAGGTACCTTAAAGGTACCTTAACTTAATCCAGAAATTTTGAATAAACGTTTTCAGTTTGCTCACGCTGACAACATTCCAAAACATTGGGGTGGAAATCTTCTTGATAAAAATGGCGATGCAATGTGCAGAGATCGTTTGAATATCCCATTCGATCCGATTCCTCAAGATCTCTATTGGCAACCATCGCAAGAAACACCGGCTACTCAAGATTTGACATGTTCGACGATTGGAGCTGGCAAATTTGCGTTATTCACTTATGTTGTTGAAAAATCGGTTGATGAGCCGGTTTATGTTGTTATTAACAGGTTCGTTCTGCAATCAATAAGTTTTGTTGATAACTAGAATATCGAATTAACTATGAGAAACAAAGAAAACACGAAAAAAAATTGATTTTTCGAAAACAAAAAGAAAACAACGACATTCCGCTTGCCCGCTGTTTAGCGCAATTTGATTTTGAGTTTTTCACAGAAAAATATTTTTTCCTCTAAAAATTCAGAAGAATTCAGTCATCGAAAACTCAGTATAGGGAATTTCTCTAGATTCTGCGATCGAACTTTTGGAATGGGAATCTGGTTTAGCGAAGACGATGACGCGATTTCCTACGATCTTGAAGAAATGGAAGAACTTGCACCAGACTTTGATTATCCAGGAATGCCAACCGTCGATTACCTTCGTCTGAAAATGCCAGGTTCAGGAGTGTATAAAATCAAATGGGGAAATGAAGAAGCGTGGCTTCGTTCGCTGACTGTTTATCATCGAGTCCGATTCCAAAATGAGAATCGAGAAAATATCAAATTTCACGAAGTATCAATTTAGATTTCTGCTGCTGTTTTTGAATAAAATAAAATGTAAATAAATAAAAAAAACTTTATTGTAAATATTTTTCATGTAGAACCCGACTCTCAGTCATTTCGTCGAAATACAATCTCAGAATTTGTCGATGTTTTCTTGTCAGCCGCCTGTCTTCGACGTGGTTGTTCACGTGAAGTTTTGGGCGGCGAGACGGAATTCAGGTCGTGTTGACAAACCGCCAGACACTTGTTCTCGACGCGAGACATTCGAGATGTCACATCTTCGATTGAGGAAGCAGTCTGCAATTTTTTTCTCTGATTTTTGAAAATTTTCCGTTTCTCAATTCTCAAATACCTTCTGAACAGAATCTCTCAAAACATCCAACCTTGTTGAAATATCAGTCAATCTATCATAAACCAGTTCGGTTGTCGGTTTTCTTGTCGAATTTCCACCATCCATAGACGATTCTCGGAAAATATTCAACTGCATTTGGATTTTTGAGATTTCCAAGTTGAGTTCATCGAATTTTTCCGAAGATATTCGAAGTTCTGAAAATTTTTGGAAGATTTTTTTATATTTTTGAAAGAAAAAAAAAACTCAAAATGCAATTACTTCACAACAAAATTGAAGTTGGACATAAAAATAAAATATATGTGTGGCCGAACTGTTTTGGTGGCCGCGAAACGTCGGGAATTCGGCCAACGCGCTCCAACAATGAGAATTTTCGCAACATTAGAGCGAGTTTGTTGCTATGGCCGAGTTCCCGACATTTCTCGGCCACCAAAATAGTTCGGCCACATATGTAATTTGAGTCCTCACCTTTTATCTCATCATTGATAGTTTTGATTCTTGATAAAGCCGTATATAAAAAGTACAAAACTGCCAGAAAAACAATGATGAATGAGATTGACAATATATTTTTATAGGTTTTCCGACGATGTCTTATTTCTGCATAATCTTCGGATGTTCTACAAAAAAACAGTTTTTTTTTCCGCTTTTTGACCCAAAATAGTGTCTCACTTATTGAAAAACGTTCTTCTTCGATTCGAATCTCCTCGAAATTCCAAATCCGGAACATCGGAATCATCATCGGATTGAAGAAGAGAAGCTCCGACCATTCTTCAACACATGATTGATTAATCCAGAATTTTTAGAAGATTCTGAAATTCAATTGTTGTTTTTTATTTTTTCAGAAAAAAAGATGAGGAGGGGGAGAAAAACGGGCGAGAAAAACAAGGAATTCAATTAAAATCTGTCTTTTTTTTTTTATTTTCATAGATAGAAAAATGGAACTGGAATTAAATTTGAAAAGAAACAAACTTTGGAAAATTATTTTATGAAAGGGAAAACTTTTTTTTTAAATTCCGTTTTTTTTAATTATATTATCTTTCAAAACAAGACTAGAGTCTAGCCTGGGCCAAAAAATCTGGGCTAAAGAAACATTAATTTAGATGATAAGATTTTCAATAAAATTTAGATCCTGAAAAAAGAATTTTGAGTTTAGTCTGAACCTGAAGGCTAAAAAAATCTTTATAAAAATATCAGAGCACAAAATATTCAGATTCAGCTACTCCAAAAACTAATAAAATATGCAAAAAAAAAGAGGAACGGCTATAAAAATTGAAGAAAAAACTTGAAAATTCGTTTCGATTTGTGCTCAAGAGAAGAGCTTACCTAAAGTGATGCTTCTCATCAATTTTTCCCGTTTTCTTCGAAAAAAAACTGACTAAAAAAGATTAGTTTAGTTTTGAAAACAAAACAAAACAAAAAAAGAGAAAAGTTGGTTGGTTTCTGGTAATTGTGTTAGGTGTTTCGGCTGGGGGACCATGGAAAAACAAAAAGAAGAACAGGGAAACAAATTTTGTTTTTTTTTTTGTTTGGTGAAAAAATATTTGACGAATACAAAACACGAAGGATTATATGGAAAAGTTGCACTTTTTTTTGAAAAATATTCAGAATCGGTTAGAGAGAGAGAGAGAGGCTAGAGAGGCTAGAGAGGCTAGAGAGGCTAGAGAGGCTAGAGAGGCTAGAGAGGCTAGAGAGGCTAGAGAGGCTAGAGAGGTTAGGGAGCCTAGAGAGGCTAGAGAGGCTAGAGAGGTTAGGGAGCCTAGAGATGCTAGAGAGCCTAGAGAGGCTAGAGAGCCTGGAGAGCATGGAGAGTCTAGAGAGGTTAGAGAGGCTAGAGAGGCTAGAGAGCCTAGAGAGCCTAGAGAGGCTAGAGAGGTTAGAGAGGCTAGAGAGCCTAGAGGGTTAGAGAGTCTAGAGAGTCTAGAGAGCCTAGAGAGCCTGGAGAGCATAGAGAGGCTAGAGAGCCTAGAGAGGCTAGAGAGGCTAGAGAGTCTAGAGAGGCTAGAGAGGCTAGAGAGTCTAGAGAGGCTAGAGAGGCTAGAGAGGCTAGAGAGGCTAGAGAGCCTAGAGAGGCTAGAGATGGAAACACCTATCGTTATTGCGTAGTGTCGTTGGAAAATAATTTAATTTCTCCATTTTTTTGTGAAAATTATTTTGGAGTTGGTCTCTCCAAGAAAAATTTGAAATTTTTTCGTAGAACTCCAGAAAAAAGAAAAATCTGTTTTTTTTCAAAAAAATCATGTCAAAGCAAAAAAAAGAAGGATTAAACTTGCACTTTTTCATATAATTTGGAAAATATTCAAAGTTACATCAAATTAATGGGATTAAATAGAATATATTATCTACTTGAGTCATTTTTTTTGAGAAAACTAGATCAGAAAGCACAAATAAAAAAAGAAACTTTTCCAAATATTACGAAGAACCATGCGCAAATAATAATGCACTTTGGTTGGAGAAACCTCATGAATATTTCAATTTTTTGGGTTTTTTCTCCCGCCTTTTTTTTCTTTCTGAATATCTTAGCAGCTTCTTCTCCATCCATTTTTTTGCCTCCAGAACTCCGATAAAATTAGTTAGTTCCACTTCATTTCATTACTTTAATTGGAAAAATACTTCTTCTTCTTCTTTTTTTTGTGAAAAAATGAAAGAGAAGAAGAAATCTAGGGGCGAACAAAGAAAATGAAGCAGCAAAAATTATGCACAATAAGAGAAGATGGAACAATAAAAAACGAATGACAAAGGAAAAGAAGAAGAAAAAGTGTTGTTGTGATGGTACCAACCAAAAAAAAGAAGGAAAATATGGAAATATTTACGATTTTTACTATTTTAGAGAATGGGAATGATTGAAATTTGATTCTGAATGATTTTTAATTCAGAAAAATCGGAGAAAACCTAAAAAAAGCGGAAAAAATAAAATAACGACACTCCGCTCAAACAGTTTGGGAAAATTAAACAACAGGCAAGCGGAGTGTCGTTGTTTTACTTTTATTTTTTCCCTTTTTTGTTTTGAAAGCGAATAGTAAACAAAAGAACCAAAATCCAACTTTTTTTTGTTCCAAAATTCAAAATATTTTTCTAGGATTATAAAAAATGACCAAACAACTTTTTCATTTTCAAAAAAAAAAACATTTATTTTCTCCTCGCGTGTCCGAAAAAAACTCAAAACTCAATATTTCTTCTCCGAAAAAGAAGACAAATTTTTATTTTTATAGTTGTTTGTAGTATCCGCAAAAAAAATGCTCACATTCGTGAGAAAAATCTCTCTAGAGACCAAATTTGAACTTTTCTTTCTTCCAAAAAAAAAAACCAAGAAGCTCTCGTTTTTTTTGAGGAGAAAAAAGGAATTTAATTAAACTCTTTGGGACCCAAGAAGTTATTTATTACTTAGTTTTCACTTTTTCTCGACTCTAAATTGGTACCAAAAAGAAAAAATGGAAAAGGGAAAAAAAGAGAAGCTGGTGCGAATTAATCGACTTCACAATTTACATTTTTTTTTGTTCAAGAGAAAAAAAATTCTGAAAATGAGACAGACATATAATAAATACATGTGTATGAGAAAATGGGGGAAAAAATAATTTGCTATTTAATTTGATTATTATTTTTATGGGAAAACATGGTCGGGGCTAAATTGAAAACAACATTTAAATTTTTGAATGAGTTTTTGGCGCTCAAAATTATACAGTAATATTGTCAGGATTTTCAGCGTGAATTGTTTGATATTGAAATTTTAGAATAATTTTTTGAAAATATATTTTTGGCGCTCGAAAAATACAATAATATTTATTTCCCTGCGGAAATTGCACTAATTTACTATCAACCGGAAATTTCAAAAAAAAACACTACAATTTTTTTATCCTATCTAGTCAGTTTGCCACAGTATTTTTGGCGCGAAAGTTTTGAAATTCAAATTTTTTCATATGTTTGTAAATGGGAATTTTGGCGCGAATTGTTTGAATTTGAATTTTTAGAAAACAATTTGAATTTGAGTTTTTGGCGCTCAAAATTATACAGTAATATTGTCAGGATTTTTGACGCGAAAATTTTGAAATTCAAATTTTTCTATCGGTTTTTTTGAATATGAATTTTTGGCGCTCGAAAAAAATACTATAATATTTTTTTCCTGCGGAAATTGCACTAATTTACTATCAACCGGAAATTGCGAAAAAAAACTACAAATTTTTTTATCCTATAGAAATTCTAGCTTCCGGAGCTTGGAAAAACATACGTTTCCAGAAAATCAGAAAACAAAAAAAAATATGTCAAAACAACCAGAGTTGACAATATTCATAAATCATCGCACAAAAAAAATAGCATATCGGAAATATTTTTTTTTCCCAATGGAGAAAACAATCGACCGAAGATAGGTGTGTACAAAATTCAGAAATGGCTCGAAAAAAAACTAGAAGAAAGTTTTTTGTGGCGCTCGAAAATAAAAAGAACATGGAATCCCTGGAGACGCGATTTTTTTCGGGGAGAACAAGAAATGAGGAAAAATATGGGGATGGACACGAAATGTTGCAGTCTTTGTACGTTTTCAGATTTTTGTCAAAAGGATTCTGGGCTGCAGGCTGGAGAAATAGGGCCAGATCAAGCTGGCCTAGACGGCCTTCTCTAGAAAATCTGAAATTTTAGACTGGGCTTGAAATTTGGGATCGAAGGATATCTCATAAGCCTAGGCAATTCTTACGGTGAATCTGGAAATTTAAGAATTTTGGTCTGTAAAATTAATTTCAGCTTGAAATTCACCAAAGAATCAGGAAAATGAAACTGAAAGAGCGCTTACCAAAAAAACAAAAAATTGAAGTTGAACATCCCAAACCTAAAGAAAGAACGAAAAAAATAAAAGTGTGTGTCAACACCAACTGGTCCGCAAACATTTAATCTTACGCGCTGACGCGAAAAGGCGCTGCAGAATAGAAAACACGCTGCTCGCCTATTGTATTTTTTGGGGATTTTTAAAAATGGGAACCCCCCCCCCCCGGATTTCAAAAGGGACACGTTAAATGTATGAACATTGGGAACTCTGAGAGTCTTTCAAGCTTTGCTTTTCCCTTGGAGAATACTAGTAAATTTAAAAAAAACATAGATGTGACCGAACTATTTTGGTGGCCGAGAAATGTCGGGAATTCGGCCACACTCCAACAATGAGAATTTTCGCAACATTAGAGCGAGTTTGTTGCTTTGGCCGAGTTCCCGACATTTCTCGGCCACCAAAATAGTTCGGCCACATATATCTTTCTGAAATTTACGTTCACCTTAAATTTTTTGTGAAGTAAGTGCATTTTCTGGGCCAAAAAAACGAAAAATGAAAAATATTTTTCATTCCGCTAAACAACGGGCAACGCGGAGTGTCGTTGTTTTTTTGGTAAATTGCGTATTTTTTTTGTTTTTTTTCTGAAAACGTACTCGTAAGCCTGAATTTCTTCTAGACAGAATCCTTTCAAAAAGAGCCTAAAATTTAGAAAATCTTCAGCCGTCAACTAAAAAAAAATGAAATCAAAGCAAAAAATGCTGTCAATCCAGAAGAAAACACATTCAAAAATATGCACAGAATATGTCTAGTTGTTTCCTGTTTTGTTCTTCGTGTTTTTTCTTTTTTTTTTTCACCTAATAACATGTTTCTGTCTATCTTTGAAACCAATCGAGCATGATAGAATTTTTGACTTTTCTTCGTATTTTTATTTCAACTTTTATTTCTTATGGAAGAGTTATTTGAAGGTTTGCTTTTGAATTTTCTTTTCAAAACTAAAAAATTCACATTTTTTAATTCCAGATCTATCCTCAATTAGTGATTGCGATGATAATGAATGCTTCCTGAAATTATCAACCAAAAATAATAAATCATTTACCATTCAAGCAACTTCGGTTTATTTAATTTGCTCAATTCCATCTGCATATGAACCGGAAACTGAAGAAACGTGGGTTTTTTTTCGAAAAAATATTCTGAATTGGAAATACAGGGACAGGTTTCAGGACGAAACAGAAGCGACTTGAGGAAAAATCATGTGGAACTGAATCGAAGAATGAGGAGAAATCGGATAAATGGGTGCAAACTGATGAAACTGAAATTGATGTGAGTTGGGGGATCTGGGAATCTGGGAAGCCGTCTTTGTTTTTTTTTTGCCACTTGAAAAAAATTTAAAAAATAGTTTGCCTCGAGGCGGGATCGAACCCATGACCTAAAAATTGAGAGACGTGCGTGTTTACCACTCGGCTACGCGCTCCTTTTTTTTACCTCGCAAAATTTTGATATATGAAACAGGGAAAAAATTAAATTTTCATTTTCAAAAAAAATTGTATTCTAGACAAAATCAAGTTTCGCCGATCTTCCTCCAACATATCGAGAAGCTGAATACGACGAAAGTGCACTCGAAAGAATTCTTCGTCACATCAGCGCCCATCTCCATCGATCTCAATTACAACAATGGATGTCAGAAATGCCGGAAAAGAATGCGAGTTTTCATATTCGACCAGTTCAAGCTCCAAATATATTCCAAGCCACATACAATTACACAATGGTTAGTTGAACTTTTGATTTGTTGCATTTTGTGCCAGGTTTTAGGAACCAGTAGCCATTTAGAGATTGGCGAGTTTCTTTGTTCTTAATTCCTGAGTTGAAGTTATTATTGACGATGAAGGGAAGAAGTTCCGATGGATTTGAGAACCATAAACCATCTGAGATATCTTCATAATCAAAAACTCGACAAACCAATCCATTATATTGATTTGAACACATTTTATTCATCTCATCCTGATCAAATAATTTAGTATTATTCTCCAATCTTCCATACAACTCTTCTAGAAACATTTTCGATGTATTCGTTGGTTGAACAAACATCGGATCAAACGATAAAACATCAGACTTCCCCCCGGATCTTCCCTTGATTGGGACATAAATATCGAAAAGTTCTGTTGTCGTAAAATTTTTGAAGAACTCAAAGGGGTCTTTGAACCAAACAGCATCGGTTTCAAATAAAATGAATGGTATTTGATGTTTTGTTAATTCCATCATAATACTTGTTCGAAGTGTCAGAATATCGATATATTTTTGTGCTCCCCAATCGTAGGAGCCGTTATAATCTGACACATTCAATGAGATACATTTGATTGTATCATTCCAGTGATGGAATATGTTTTGACACGTTGAGTTATTCATGCTGATTATTAGAGTTCGATTATGTACGTTCTGAAAATTATATTAAATTTACGAGTTAGGATGAGAATATAGTTGGTTATTATCGAAAATCTCATCGGTACCACGCGCTCCACCGAAATAAACACGCAACGCAAACCGCGCCGCGCCACAACACACACAAAAAAGGGAGGGAGTTTGAATCGTTCCCTTATTTGTGTGTGTTGTGGCGCAACGCGGTCTGCGTTGCGTGTTGGAGCGCGTATTACCGATGAGATTTTTGATAATATGTTGAGCTCTCACCTTCATTAATGATGTATTACATATCCAATTCAATGTCAAATTCTCATAAGCCTTGTTAATCAAAGTAACATAAATAAAATCTCCAGTTGAATCAAACAATTTTTTCGAAATATTCACAACTTTCTTTAAAAAAAATTTTTTTTTTCAAATTTTTTTTAAACTTTAAAATTTCTCACCTTTCTCGCAATATCCGGCAATGATGTATAATTTTTCAATTTCGGTTTTTTCGAAGTTTTGTCAAAAACTGTTAAACCATAACCAATTCCTTGAATAATATTTGTATTTCCTTTCTTTAGTATTTTAGATGGTTTCAGGAGAAGTGGACCCTCCTTGAGATTCTCATATCCAACTCTCGAAGTGTCAACACTGAATAGTTGAACCGCTGAGAAAATATATTGCACGGTGAAGTATATTATTATGACCCATAGAAATATATAGCGAAGTTTTATCATTTCATTTCTGAAAAATTTTTTTTTTTCAATAAAACAATTTTTGAAAAGAAAGAGAACGGATATTTTATTGTTTGTTCAAAACGCTCTTTTTTGACACATTTTCTTCAATGAGACAAAAAAGAAAAAAAATGTTCGTTTAGTAAATAAGACAGGAAAACAGGAATACAGGTACTTATAGTAACTTCTTTGGACAAAAACAATTGGAAATATATATTTATATATATAAGATTAGATATAAATCTTGTTGAATTGGGACAATATCAAAAAGGGTTGACAAGAAAAATAGGGGAAAAGTGAAACTTTGCGCGAGAAAAAAAGGGAAATGAACGGTTCGGTGAAGATTTTAATTGGTTTACTTGAAAAAAAACCAGCTAAATTGTTCGGGAAAAAAGAAAAAAGTGTTTTTTTCAGAACACTTTTGTGCTGCTTCTAGCGTCTGGAAATTTGATTTTTGTTGAACTTCGATCGCTCAAAAATTTATTGGTGAGGAGGGATTTTGTATTTAATTTCAAAAATTAATTTTGGGATTTTATTCTTGAAAAAAATGTCCAAAACACAAAATCCCTAAAACTTTGAAACTTTTGGCTATAATTTCATGTGGACTGGAAAGTTCCTGAATTTCAAACTTGTTTTTGAATTTTTCCTGAATTCTAAAATTAAAAAAAGATCGCATTTTCAAACGTGAACTTGATGAGGCGATTCAGATTTTATTTTTCGAAAAAATTTCCAAAAAACAACATCCATTTTAGATTAATTTCGACCAGAATGCCTAAATTTTCGAAAAAATTTCTGAATTTCAAAATTTTTTTCTGAATTTTTCGAATTTTCAAACGTGAATTATGCGATTCAGATTTTATTTCCAGAAAAAATCAGCAAAAATTTGAAATTGGGAGCTTCTGAACTGAACTCAAAAGATTCAGAATTTCCCATTTCTCAAAAAATTCCAGAAAAGCATACATCGTGAAATCTCGTGTTTCGACAAAGATGATCGCCTCCGTCTCTACTCAAAACATCATTTCATCTCAATATATTCCGAAACGCGAATCGTCATTCTCGACATTCGAAATATGAGTAAAATGCAAATTTTTGATACGGAAAAAATCGTGTCGATATTCGTCCTTGAAAACATGATACATTATATAAATGAGCGTGGAATTGTAAACAAACTCGACCTAGAATCACACAAAATCTTGAGGTATTTGTGTTTTTTTTTAATTAAAAAAAATATGAATTCTAGGGTTGTGACAACTTCCACATTACTCTGCCCAGTTTTGGATTGCTATTCAATGTCCGAACATTTGTATACTGTATCATCAAAATGTATCTCAATATTCTCGGTGGAAAAATGGTTAGATTATGAGAGTTATGAAATCGATGGGAACAAAACAGCTTCCCTGAATCGTGGAAGAATTATAAGATTTGCAGAGACTTATTTGATATTCTTCAGCAGAAAACTTCAAATTTGTTATATTTGGGAAATTGATAAACCCAAAAATCCATCGCATATGCTTGAATTCAGCACTTCCGAGTATACCGTTGATATTTCTTGTGATGATGAGAATGTTTATTCATTGACAAGTGGAGGAGTTGTATCGATATGGAAATTGAGGCCGAACGGGTGAGTTAAAAAGATTCTTAAATTAGGAACATACCTGGGAAATTTTTCGGGGGCACCGTGAAATTCGTAACATTTTGTTACTCAATCTTTTCACTGAAAAACAGCAAGAACTTATTGGGATTTGGTAACTTATCGTAACTCCGAAAAAATTTTAACAATATTATTCTCTATATCCATCAAAAATTAATTAATTAGGATTTAATCAAAATTTTCTTTAAAAAAATTTCGTGTTTTTTTCGAAGTTTCAATTTGATTCTGTCAAAATTCACTATATTTAGTGATTTTTTTTACGAATTATTTTACGATTTTTTGAGCCGTAAAACTGTAAAACGTGAAAATTCCCAGGTCTGATTAGGAAGATCTTTAGGGCCTTAAGGTACTTAAAGTCTCCTATACACTATATTTTCAGACGAAAATTCCGAGATAAATTGTTCCCAACACTGTTATCAAATTGCACCCAAATTTTGATGGCTTACCCGCAGGTTTGTCTGTTTTTTCCCAAACTGCGAAAAAACTCCCCAAAAATTTCCAGAAGTTTGTCATTCAAACGCACACCTCAATTCATTTTCTGGTTTTTGGAGCAGCCACGGAAAAATCATCGGTCAATTAACAATTGATAAATTGATATGTGCCGGCAGGAGCCAATCCTCTTCTTTTTTACACAAAAAAATGGTGCCAATATTTTTTCGCTTATCTTTTTTTTTGCAAATCCCGCCTGACCCAATGATTTATATTTTGTTTTGTTTTGATTTTTCATTTTCAAATAATAAAATTCTTGAAATTGAAAATGATATTGATATTGATAAACAATATGAAAAAAATATTGGAGAATAGGAACGGACAAAAATTGATTGACAAAAAAATGTTTCACCTTGAAAACTAGATTATCTTGGTTATTGTCAGAGTTCATGGGAAGATTTTGATGAGGCGCGGCTACTTGAAAACTAGGGTTTCTAGGGTTGACTGCTTGACAGAGAAGCTCTCAAGACACGTATTCTTGTCAGAGTTGATCTCTAGGTGCGGGTCCTAGACAATCACGAGCTCTAGGCGCAGCTACTTGAGAATTGAACTTTCTAGGCGCTGATCCTTGAGAATTGAACTTCCTAAGCTCAGCTACTTGGGAACCAGGGTTTCTAGGGTTGATTGCTTGACAGAGGAGCTCTCAAGACACGCCTACTTGTTAGAGTGGGTTTCTAGGAGCTGGTCCTAAATAAACTGGTTTTCTAGGCTCAGCTACTTGACAACTAGAATTTCTAAGCGTAGATCCTTGATGTTTTAATTTTCTAGACGCGGCTACTTGGGAACTAGGGCTTCCCGGCTTGGTTGATTGGTATGTTAGTTCTCAGGACGCGACCACTTGTTAGAGCTGATCTCTGGGCACAGGTTCTAGACATTAACGTGCTCTAGGCGCAGCTACTTGAAAACTGAGATTTCTAGTCTCAAACACTTGACACACAGCCTCTGAAGCTTTTCAAAAATTTGAATTTATCCCATCTGCCTCTCCTAATTCCCCCTCCCCCACTCATAAATTATCTAGCACCCGCTTTTGAATGTTTGATCTCTGTTTCAATTCTCCTTATTCTGATCAATCATTTGCTGCTCCGATTCCCCCTTTTGACCTTTTAGCCATCGCCGTCTCCGCCCAGTCTCAACGACAGATGTTCAGCTCTTTTTCATCACATTTTCTTTCTCTATCGTTTTCATTTTCTCCTTTCTCAAAAAAAAAATAAAATTTTTCAGGTATGCAACCACTTACAGTATTCTTACTTGCCACATTGGCATTGCTTGTGTCTTCTGAAGAGATCAAGAAATTGCCAGGAGTCGATTTCGAACTCAACTTCAAACATTATTCCGGATTCTTCCAAGTTTCTGACAACCACGTGCTTCACTATTGGTTCGTCGAATCTCAAAATGATCCAACCAACGATCCATTGATCTTCTGGTTCAATGGTGGTCCAGGATGTTCGTCGCTCGACGGACTTCTCAATGAAATGGGACCATACGTTGCTAATGAGGATGGTAAAACACTTCGTGAAAATGAGTATGCGTGGAATAAATTGGCTTCGGTTGTTTATATCGAATCACCAGCTGGAGTTGGATATTCTTATGCGACTGATGGAAATATCACAACTAATGATGATTTGACATCGTTGGAAAACTATGAAGCTCTTAAACAGTTCTTCACTGTAAGTTCACGACCATACAAGGCGACCGTTGAGTCAGACACGAGAGTATTTTGCGAAAATGTCCCGAAAATGAATTTCGCTACGAGATATTTACAATAAAACATGTGTTCCTTGAAACAAAATGCGGTGTTTTTTCAAAGGGACACACATTTTCTCCAAAAATATTTCGAAGCGATGTCTTTCTCTGTCTTAGATGACGTCATCTCTCGTCTGACCCCAGGGGTTTTTTCTATTGGAGTACTTAACTGGTCGTGCAAAAAAGTTTTTTTAACAGTTGAAAAAGCTACTCTGAGCTTTTCCCCAATTTTGATTTCTCCAGGAATTCCCACAATTCCGTCACCATGCTACTTTCATTATGGGAGAATCCTATGGAGGAGTTTATGTGCCAACTTTGACTGCCAGAATTGTTGATGGACAAGAAGACTTCCCAATTAATCTTAAGGTAAGTATTTTCCAGGCTTTTAGGAGCTTTTAGAAACTATTAAAGCTCCTTAGAGGCTTCTGGAAGCATTTAAAGGCTTTTAGAGCTCACTTGAAGCTTCTAAAGTCTAACCTACTTTTGGTCTAAAATCAAATTTTTCCAGGGAATGGCCCTTGGAAACGGATATGTTCACGAAACTCTCAACATCGATTCATCAGTTCGTTTCGCTTACGGTCACGGACTTATCGATGAAAAAGTTTGGAATACCCTTGAAACATCGTGTTGTAAAGGATGCATCGATAGTTGCGACTTGACTCAAGTCACTGGACATTGTGCTACGATGGTTGAAGAGATCTTCCAATTCTTGTGGTTCGGCGGGCTTAATCCATATGATTTGTATAGAGATTGTGATCCAAACCCGTCAGCGAACAGCAAGAGAATGACACATTTGTTGAGAGGTGTTGCACCAAAAATGGCCAAGTTTGATAATCTTTTCAAAAATGCTACCAAGAATAGTCTTTATCAATATTTGAAGGTAACTTTTACTTGGGGATTAAGATAGTTTTTTTTTCAAAGAAAAAATTTTTCAGAACAAGCAAGAAAAACCGTTGACCGCTGATGTTCCATGCTTAAATGACACTGAGATGTTGTCATATATGAATGATCCAAAAAGTCAGAAAAGCCATCCATATTCCATTCAACCTTGGAAAATGGGATATTTGCAGTGATAAAGTGACAACAACCTATCAAAAACAATATCAAGATTTGAGTCCGTTTGTCAAAAAGGTTGTGAACAATCATGTTCGCGTTCTTCTTTATTATGGAGACACTGATATGGCTTGCAATTTTATGATGGGACAACAATTCTCAGCTCGTCTTGGACTTAGAGTATGTTATTATACAGTGATTCACGAAATAAAAAAACTTTATTTAACGTTAAAAAACCAAACAAGTGATTTACGAACGGTATTTTTATTCATTTTTTCACCATTTTCTTAATGGGCCTATGCAGAATAATATTTTGTAATAAAAAAACATTTTTTTCCTATGCAGAAAAACGTCTAAAAAACAAAATATACAGTTTATTATTTTGAGTAGAGACAACGTGAAGTTGAGAGAGTGCAGAAAAAAAACCCATTTTATGTCTGCGCTCTCTCAATTTCACGTTGTCTTTATTTTGTTTTTTCGACGTTTTTCTGCATAGGAAAAAAATGTTTTTTTATGTTTTTTTATTACAAAATATTATTCTGCATAGGCCCATTACACATTCCCAACTGACGTGAATAAATTGAAGCTAAAACGCATTTTATTGACCAGAACATCTCCCAAAAAATGAAATTGGTGATTTTCGAAAATTAACAATTGATTTTAAAGGCTTGATTTGTCTTCTCATTTAAAGAACTTGGGATGACATTTCTAAATTTTAAAATTGCGTTTCAGCTTCACTTTATTCAGTGTGTTGAGAAAATGGTGAAAAAATGAATAAAGATACCGTTGGTGAATCCCTTTTTAAGTTTTTTTAACGTTAAAAACGTTTTTTTTTAAATTTTGTTAATCACTTATCAGAAGTCTTCTACAAGCAAAGTTAAATGATTACAGAGAACCCTCAAAAAGACGCCATGGAAATATGACAGACAAATCGCTGGATTCAAAACTCTTTACGATGGTTTGACATTCTTGACTGTTCGCGGAGCCGGACATATGGCTCCACAATGGCGTGCACCACAAATGTACTATGTTATTCAACAATTCCTTCTCAATCATCCAATTTAAAAATGTTTTTTTTTTGTTGAGAAAATCTGTTGACACATATTTCTGTAATTTGTGATCGTTTATAAATTTTGAAATTATATGTCGAGATCAGTAGAAGCTGGAAGTTAGGAAAGAGACCGTCTATATCTCCCGAAAAAAAACTTCAACCTCAAAAAATAATATGGTTGTTGTTTACTTTTTTCGTCGCATTGATAGCATCGCAATACTTTGACAGGCACTTTCTTCATTTTATTTTGATAACACTCTTATCATTACTTTTATTTTTCTCATTTTCATTTTCTCATGTAAATTCGAAAAATAAGAAAATATTTCAGAATGAATTGGACACTGCTTTTAGTTGCAGTGATTGGAGTCACTGTTGCTATGCGAAAACAAGGTGTCGCAGTCAAAGGAGTATTGAAGTGCGGCACTGCTTTCGCAAATCATACAAAAGTTCGGATTGTTGATCTTGACACTGGACCGGATCCAGATGATACCTTAGACGAGAAAAGGACTGGAGCCGATGGTGCATTTTCACTCACTGGAAGCACTCATGAGCTCACTTCTATTGATCCTGTTCTCTATATTTGGCACGAATGTAGAGATGAAGATACTGTGAGTTCAAAAAATGGGGAAATTTTCAAATGAAGCAAATATTTCAGCCATGTTCGCGAAAAATTCGATTCACAATTCCGAAAAAATTCATTCACGGTGGAACCCCAACTGAAGATCAATGGATCGATATTGGAACTATCAATCTTGAAGGAACATTTGATAACGAGGGAAGAGAATGTATTAAAGATTAATTTTTTTTAAATGAAGCATTTTTTAAAAACAACTCTGGCTTTGAAAAGGGGGAGATGGGAAATACAACTTATCCTAACTCTGAATTGGACCAGGGGCACATAGAAACAGACTAGAGACATTTTTTCGAGAGCCTGACCAGTTTCAGAAAGTGGTCCGTACGGAAACTTCAACTTTTACTCTAGATTTTTATTAAAAAATATTTTTTCTAGTTCGACCCGCTGATTCCGATTCCGCCATCTAAAATTACAGAATTCAACTCTTAACATAAGTTATGACGTGTCAAAGTTCAAAATTTTCAAAAAATCTGGAATTATGATCTTCCAAAGTCCCGATTTGTTGAAATTTGACACGTCATAACTCATGTTAGGAGTTGAGTTCTGCAATTTTAGACGATGGAATCGTGATAAGCGTGTCGAACTAGAAAACATATATTTTATTGAAAATCTAGAGCTGAAACACTGGCCTTGTCAGAGCTTTTCCAGCAAAAATAGTCAATTTCAAGCTTCTCCCTTCAAAAAAGCACGCCCTACAAAAATTCTTCCTTATCTCAGCCTCGATCTCTTTCACGTAATGCACGTGACCTCATTTCAAATCGCATAAAACAGCCGCCAAAATCAAATGGATTTTAGTTTAGAAATAATCGCAAACCGTGTACACAAGAGGATTGTGTGTGTGAGCCGAAAGAAAAAAGACCTGTTGTGGAAATGCTCGAGTCTCTTGCTGTTATTGTTAGCACTTCGCTGCCATTGGCTTATGGTATGATCATGTGTGCAAGTGATCGAGATAATGTAAGATACAGCTAAGGGCTAAGCCTAAAAACCAACAAAAAAGTTTTTAGGCTCGTAAAAATAAGAAGAGCGATCGTTCGAAGAAGGGTGGAAAGAGTGGAAAGAGTAAGAAGAGCAGCCGTAGTAAGAAATCATCGCGTAGTAGCCGTGGAAATTCCAAGTCGCGCAAATCGAAATCGAAATCGCGCAAATCATCGAAATCTGGAAAATCCAAGAGATCCAAAAAATCATCGAAGAGCAGCAGAAGCAAGAAATCAACTCGTTCTACTCGTACAGCAAAACAATCTTCAGCAAAATTGGCCAAGAATGCTGAAAAGAAATTGGAAAAATCGAGCAAGAAACCAGTGGACGCCACAACTGCATCGAATGAGGCGAATCGTGGATCGAACTCGGCTCGTGAAACGGCTGCTAAGAAATCGAATATCGCTGAAGAGCTTCGTTCAATCAGTGAGTATTCTGGAATTTTTTGAATTTCCATAACCAAAAAACACTTACAGAACATCTCAAGACGATGAGTGTTGCTCCATCTCGACTTCCATTCCCATCTCAAGGAGGAATCAACAGTATTGACATCAAAAACACTTCAAATGAGCGAAAAGCTTATAAAGTCAAATGCTCTGACAATTTGTTGTATCGCGTCAATCCGGTTTTCGGTTTTGCCGAGCCAAATTCGACTGCCCGTGTTGATGTTTTGCGTGCGAACGGTGAGGAGAAGATGGACAAATTGGTTGTCATTACAGCGACTGTTAATGACGAGAAGGACGCGCGTACTGTCTTCAATCGTGATGGATTAGAACACGAAATGATGGTTGTTCCATTGACAGTCAATTGAGATTCTGCAAATAAATAAATCTGCTGATTTTGTTTTTAAATTTCTCACATACCTGACTGATTAGGCTCCAAATCGCTTCGTTTTCGCGAAAAAATCTTCCCTATAAAAAAACGCTCAAAAAAAATGAATCTTCGCTGTCCGCAATGAACACCATGACGCAAACTTGCACACATTTTTTTGGGCAGCTTGCCAATTTTTCTCAACAGAGCGTAGAATAAAGGGAGGACGAATTGTTCGTTTGGGTCTCGTCGCGATGTGACGCGCTGCTCAAATGTTTTTCATTTTCTCTTTTTTTTCGTTTTTTTCTCTTTTTTCGCCGAGGTTGCGATCTGGAGGCTGCCGTTCAACTCAGCTTCAGAACAGCATGAGCAAGAATTGGAAGAGCTCGAAGCAATTTATACAGAAGGGGAATTCTGAATCGAGAACATCCAGAAATCAGCCTACAAATCACACTGAAATCAAATCAAGTAAGTTTTTGCTTCAATTTATTTGTTAAATTGAAATCATGTAAACTTTTTGCAGTTTGGTGAACCTGGAAATGATGATTTTACAGTTGAATTAAGTATAAAATTCACTGAGAATTATCCGGAAGGGATTCCTGAAATAACAATTGATGGAATTGATGAGAAATTTGAGGTTACTCGGATTTTCGAAATTTCGAGGCAATTGAGAAAATGAAAGCGGTTGCTGAAGAAAATTTGTGTATGGTTATGGTATTTGCGATAGTTTCAACAATGCAAGAAGAAATTGAGGAATTATTAAATGTGAAAAGACGGAGATTGCTCGAAATCGAGCAAAAAGTAGGGAAATGTTGTGACGCCGAAGAGTTTACGCGCTTGGAAGGAGAAATTCGATGCGAAGCGGAAGGCGGCAAATGAGAGTGCGGAGAAGGAGCGATTGGCTGCGTTGGATGGCAGGTTGACGGACGGGAAGACAATTGTTCTTGAAGGGTACCACTTTGAATTTGTCGGATATGACGTTGATTGGAGCACAGGGTGAGGTCGAAATTGATGAGTCACTTTTTGATAAAGAGGTGAGTAACTTTTCTGGGAGAGTGGAGGGGAGGGGGTGGCACAAGGGTAAAAAGAGAACCTTTCCAAGGTAAAACCGCTATATTTCGAATTTGCAAATTCACGAATCGCATCCTTACAAATTATTCATAAAATTTCGCGCTGACGCGGATAACTTGCATGTTTCCATATTAAGATTCCAAATTATTTAGATGCCAACTCAATCGCCTCCATTTTCGACTGGATCATGCAATATATTGGTAATTTTAACTTTATGTTGTTTTTTTTTGTCAATAAATATTATAAAAATAATATGAATTCCTTCATAATGTGGTTCCTCAGCAATCCGGATCCCCGAAATTTCTCTTTCCGCATTCCCAAGAAAAAAATGAATATAATTTTTCAACGGAGTGATTCTACAGAATCTGGTTGGAAAATTGGAAAGCTGACAAAAATATTTATGTGCACGATTGCATTACGGTATTTGCAGCTTTTGCGCTTTTTTTGATTTTTAAATTGAAGAATATTTCTCGAGCTAATTTGAGTTCCCGGGCGAGTAAGCTTTCTAAAAAGACCTTTCGGTCCAGTCTTTGTCTAAAAAACATTTCTAATGAGGTCTCAAGGCTTGGGCTTTGTCTTAAAACGACATGACCCAATCTTTCTAATCAATAAAAAACTGATATGTTCACTAAATGAGAAGATGATTATGGCCAGGTGGTGATTGAACAAGCTTAGGCATAGCGCCCTGGGTCCACTAGTGGAAAAAAATAAAAATAAAAACACCATGGATTACTGTAGGCTTGAAAGTGTGCAAACACCAAACACACAAATCGCCGACATTTTCGCAGAATTTTTTTTTCATTTTTTCCTTTTTTCGCCCGGTTTCACGGCCAGCTTTCAGCCATTTCTAGAATTCTTTCCATCAAAACAAAGCGAAATTTTAGAAAAGCATTTATCAAGCTGTAAATAGTTTTAAAAGTAAACAAGAAATCAGCATTTTTCAAGCAATTTCTTGCATTCATTCATAATTTCCTTGTCGTTAACCGTCTCTGTTGGCAAATTAACTGCTTGCTTCAAATAATTCTTTGCCTTTGCCTTGTCTTTTTTGGATAAATAGCATTTTGAAAGGTAGAAAATGTTCTCAATCCAATCTGGTTTTGATTCGTAGGCGGCTTCGAAATCATTCATCGCATCCTCAATTGTAGCCTTTGGCAGCTCGCCGTACAAAACTGAGGCGCCCTAAAATATATTGTGACTGCAGATTTCAAAAAAAAATAATAATTTAATTTCTTACCTTACGTTCGAACCAAGACAAATTGGCAAGAGTATACGAGAATCTGGCACGAAGATGGAGAAGACAGAAATCTTTTGGATCCATCTCAAGAGCCTTATCCAACATATCTTTCAACTTTCCCCCCTCACTAATCTTCTCTTTTGTTGGCAAAGTGTCGACGTAGAGACCGAAAAGAATAGCGGACCATTTGGCGGCTTCGAAGTTTGTCGGATCAGCTTCGATCGCTTGAAGACCATAGTCACGTCCATCTAAAATTGCTTGTGTTTTCTTTTCTCCACTTGAACAGAAAGCAATATCGTTGCAGAAACGACAAAGGCGCCAAAGAATTTCAGCATTGCGTTCTCCTTAAAAACAAATTTTTCATAATTTTTTGGCTGGATTTTGAATAAGCTTACCATCTTGAAGTCTTTTGTGCAATTCCTCAAATCCCTTTTGGTGTTGTTGAAGCTCATAAAGTTTGTCGGCGTTCTCAAAAGATTGCTGAAAAAAATCACCAAATTTTATTTATTTATTTTTTTGCCAAAGATAATCACTCACCATTGTTAGTTGTTTGTCAAATAGAGATAGTTAGTACGAAACAATGAAGTGAATAACCAAATAAACTCGAATTTCACCTTTTATAGTAGCCAGCGAGGTCGAAAAGCAAAACTTTGGCGGGTAGATCAAAAATCTGAAAAACAAATTTGAAATCAATCAGTCGTTTTTTACTTTTTAAATACTCGTAATGCCTTTGCTTTAAAAAAGTGATAATAGATAAGTGCAATGAGCAAAAGTTTGTAAGAGTTTAGTTTGTAAACTGTTTGTTTTGAGTAATTGTTTCATTTGGTTAAGCGACGTTCAAAAAAAACGATGTGATGATTTTTTTCTTCAAAAATTGAACAGCGGACGAATATGGAATAATGGTGGGAATATTCTTTTCCGCAGCGAAATATTCCACTTTTTGAAAAATGAATTCGAAAAAAATAAATAAATAGCATAAATTTATTATTTTCGCGTGGCCTAACAAAATTCAGGTTTATTTCGAAATTTTCTAAACATCATTATGAAATATGGAAAAGTATGCGACACTCCCAGATAAGGAAGACATTTCAAATAGTAAAATATTTTACTAGGTTCGTTATATCAAAGTTCTCTAACATAATGATTCCGAAAATCCTAGTACGCACAACTGGCCAAAATTCAGTTATGACGTGGCAAAAATGACATTTTCACCGAAATTTGGACTTTTTTCGTGATATTTAATTAGTTTGAGAGTCCTGATTTCACAGCGGTGTTCAAGAAGTTGGCCTCTCAAACTAATCAAAACTCGCGAGAATGGCCCGATTTTTGATGAAAATGGCATTTTTGCCACGTCATAACTATATTTTGGGCGAGTACGATTTTTGGAATCATTTTCCTTTGGGAAAGAATCTTCTCTGTATTTTTCTTGTTCGAAAATTATTTCTGTGTTTCGTATGTTGAACTCCTCTGAGTTGGACATCGACTAAATGGCATTTTATGTTTTTTTAGCAAATGAGTTAAAATATTGGATTTTAATCGTATTCATATGATAGAAAGGTCTAAGACAAATCGAATGATAGAAAATTTTGATGACTTTACGTTATCCATAAGTGATTTAGCGACGTTTAGTCGATCGACTCGGCGTCGCTAAATCACACAATAACGTAAATTCATCAAAATTGATATCATTCTGTTCGTCTTAGACCATTCTATCTTATGAATACGATTACAATCCAATATTTCAACTCACTTTCTAAAGAAAACATGAAAATGTCATTTAGTCGATTTAGTCGTTGTCCAACTATACTCTGAGCTCAGGCTCATGATCTGACCTCATATACATCTCGTGACTTTTGTCCATTATCACAAATAGCCGATGCATCAGACAATAACAAAAAAGTTTAACACTTAAAAAATCCGACTCATGTCATCCATCCATTTATTTCTTCTATTTCCCTCACTCCTCTTCTCCTCTCACACTATCTCTTCTCAACACTGCCTCTTTTTCTTTTTATTATAAATTTTTTTTTCGAAAAAAAAACACTGAAATATGCATTTTTCTTTTTGCAGAAAGAATGCCACCTGGAGATTCCTCGAATTTACAAAATATGGAAACTGAAGAGAGGAGAGAAGAGGATGAAGGTTAGCTTTTTCATCATTAAAATTAAATTATAAAAAAAAATATTTTTAGAAATTGGTTACAAATCACAAATTTCAATTGATGATTGGTTTGTTGATGAAATCATGAATTTCAACGAAGTTCTATCGGTGAGCTTGGGAAAAATATGCATTTTTTTCAAAAATTTTCTCATCACAGGACACTGAAAAAGTCTACGCAGCTGTGAAAGTCTGGAAAGATATCGCTGACAATCTTCGGCGAAACAATTATCCACTTTGCGAGGGAATAGCGAATACTTCTAATTTTGATGAATCTTTGAAAAGGGACGCAAGAAAATTAGAGGATTTTCTAGACTGGATGATAACAAGTCACAATATAAAGGATGAGACGTTTTATCAGAAGATACGGATTCTTTTGGCACAGGGAGACAATTATAATTCGTTTAAAGAGAAAAGTATGTGGAAAGATATGGAATGGGTTTTAAAAAATTAATCGGGCTGGGAAGCTCCTTTTTTGCGAAATTGAAAAAAAGATCATGTGATTTTAGACCTTGAACATTCGTCAAATACGAAATGGGTTTCCAAAATGGCTTCGAACCATTTTTGAAATGGGTCCGAGGAACACAGCGAAAAATGGTTCAAAAATTCAATATGAATCCGCTCCTAATTTCTGTTTCTTTTGGATCAATGCTTTCAAAAAGTGTCCGATAAATTTCGAAATTTTTGTAAAATGGCTCCACAAAATCGGTTGAAACTTCAAGAATTACTATTTTTGTGATATGGGTCCGAAATTAGTAATTCTTGAAGTTTCAATCGATTTTGCGGACCCATTTTACAAAAATTTCGAAATTTATCGGACACTTTTTGAAAGCATGGATCCATTTTGTGAAAAACATAAATCAGGAGCGGATTCATATTGAATTTCTGAACCATTTTCCGCGGTGTTCCCCTGACTTATTTCAAAAATGGTTCGAAGCTATTTTGAAAACCATTTCGTATTTGACGAATGTTCAAGGTCTAAAATCACATGTTTTATTTTCAATTTCGAAAAAAATATAAAGAAAAGCTTCCCTGTCCGATTGATTTTGTTTCTGACAAAAATGATAGAGGCTCTTTTTTTCAGCTTCTTATCATCATCATATCACACAAAAATTTCAGCAATATAATAAAACCATATAAAAAAAATTTTTAAACATATAATAATCGAAAAAATGATACCATGCGCAAAATTGATGAAATATCAAAAGATTGTGTAATCTCTTTCAGTGAACAAGTTGGACATTTCGACAAAATGTAACAAAATATGGGAAAATGATGCGGTTGCGTATCGTTGTAACACTTGCGCGCTAACACCCTGTATGTCATTATGCGAATCCTGTTTCGAGCAAAACGGACATGCTGGACATGATTTCACGCGATTTTTGTCGCGAGAAGGAGGCGCGTGTGATTGTGGAAATGAAGATGTCATCAAACCGGAAGGGTATTTCTAGATACTAACTTTTTTTTAATTCAAATTTTTTTTCAATAGGTTTTGCGATCGACATGGTGATATGATAAATAAACCGCCGACGAATTTCATCGATGTTTCGCTTCCTGAATATATTATGGTCAAACTTTTAGTTAGATTGTTTTTGGAATGGAGAGGATGGGTGAGTTCGGAAGGATGAGGAACCTGTTGCTGGCCAGAGTAAAATTTTGAAAAATTTCTGAATTTCAGTTTTCAGGGGTCGAAAATTGACGAATTCAGAGTTTTTAGAGGTCAAACGTTGAAAAATTCACAGTTTTCATACTGGAAAAAAGTTAGCGCACAATTTTTTTTTTTGAAAAACACGATTTTGGCCGAGGTGTGACGTCAGATTTGTTGAAAATTTTGCCACGTTATTTTTTGCGAGTTGTTCTGAGACTGTTGAAAGAAACCCACTTTAAAAGTTAGAACAACTCGCAAAAAGTAACGTTATTACGTGGCAAAATTTCAAACAAATCTCGGCCAAAATTGTAGTTTTCAACATGAAAAATAGTACGCTAACTTTTTCCAGTATGAAAACTGTGAATTTTTCAGTTTCGGACCTCTAAAAACTCTGAATTCGTCAATTTTGGACCTCTAAAAACTGAAATCAAGATTTTTTTTCAAAATTGCACTCTGGCCAGCCACGGATGTTCCCCCTTGGGATGTTTTCCAGCTACCAAAATTTCCCCAAACCACACCTCGGCCAAGCCGTGGCTGGCCAGAGTACAATTTTGAGAAAAATCTGAATTTCAGTTTTTAGAGGTCAAAAACTGACGAATTCAGAGGTTTCAGAGGTTTTTTTGAAAACCACGATTTTGGCCCAGGTGTGCCCCAAACATTCATTTTCCAGTGGTCCCGAATGTCATCCCACAAACGAAGACACGATGAAAACTATCCCCAACCAGACGGTGCAAGCACCTTCAATTTGGGATTACATTGTGAGGAAGAAGCGAAAAATATACTGAAATTGATTGAATTCCTTCAAGAATGTGTGAATTATGGTGGACCGATGAGGGAAGCAATGACACGGATTTTGCTGGATAAAGAAATTTACAAATCGTTGACTGAAAAACGGGGAGAACATGTTGGAGGTTGGCAAATTCTCTCAATTTCAATTTCAGCTTCAAAAAATTTCAGAAACCGACCGGATTGAAGTGAATTTGGATTGGAGAACTCGACATTTATTTGATGACGATAGAATTTCGTTGATGCTTCCCGAGGATATCGCAAAAATATTCCCATTAATCAATAGTTTCGATAAATTGACTTGTGAAACACTACTCGATGAATTGATATTCTGGATTATTCGCCAAAATTTCCCGCACAGTTTGATCAATTTTTCCCTGAGTATGTTATCCGAAATCAGTTATCGAGATACATTTGCCACCCGATTCTTCACCTGGTATCCTCTAATCGGAAAAGTATTTCAAGAATTATGTCTATTCCAAGCTGAAAATGGTAGACATGGAAATATTGATCGAGTTCAATTAACTGGAAGTCGTGTAATCCACGTGTCCGTGCAAATGTTGTCTTCCGGAGTGCTATGCAAAAAATTGAATGATGAATGTGATCTTGTGAATACAGTTTGTAATGTTACCAAATTCCTGTTATGCGAGAGAATGATTCCAACAGATTTCACATTTGATCCAACGTTGAGATATTTGATGCATGTTGATGTTCTTCGCGATTATTGGAAATCCAAGTGGAATGTATTACAAATCGATACAAATGCTTCAATTGACCAACATGGATATTGGTTTGTAATGGGAGATATGCAAAATCTATTGTCGCATTCTGAAGTTGTTATATCAGCCATCCTAAATCCAATCACATTTCGACAAACTTACATTGGAATGTTGGCGAAGATGCAAGGAATGAATCAGATATGGCGGATTGTTTTAGGAGTTCATCAAGAAATGGATACAACTGATGTTGTACAAAGATCGTATTCATTAGAATATGAGACACTTGCTGTTACATTGTTCAATATGATTTCATCGATTCAACAACAAAATCATTCACAAGCTGCGGTTGTGTTTTTCGATGCTGTTTATGATGAATTAAAGGTAGAGGAGGGTTTTGGAGCTTTGAGAAATGCAATATTTGAATCTTGCTGAATTTTAGCTTCGAGACAAAAATCCAGAAATAAAGGTGGATTCCGAGCAAAAAATAAGTTGTGCTCATTTTTGAGAAAAACTGCATGATTCAAAATTTACGGGTCTGAAAATATCCCAAAAATTCTAGAAAAATTGAAGTAAAACTCTAGAGAGCTGAACATTTCCAGCTGAAAATTATAGCAAAATGTGAAGAATTTTCAGCTCTTCAAGACCTGATATTCTGGTCTTGAAGAGCTGCAAAATTCTACACATTTTGGTATATTTTTCTTTTTTTTTCAGCTGGAAATCTTCAGCTCTAGAATTTTACTACTCTAAATTTTTCTAGAATTTTTGGGATATTTTCAAACCTAAAAAGCGTGCAAATTTTGAATTATGCAGTTTTCTAAGCTCTGAAAATCTCAAATTTCAGAAGAAGGCGCATAAAAATTACCAAATCTTGCAAACGTAGAAATTTAGATCTGCAGCGAAAAATACACCAAAATGTTCAGAATGTTGAGCTCTACGAGGTCTCGAGACGAAAATTCAGAATTAAAAATATCTGGTCTTGTAGAGCTCAAAATTCTACACATTTCGGTATATTTTTTAGCTGGAAATCTTCAGCTCTAGAATTTTTTTTCTCAAAAAATTTCGATTCAGAAAATGTCGAAAAACGATATTTTTTCCTATTTTTTTGGACATTTTTCCCACAAAAAAATGTCAAAAATAGGAAAAAAAACTGTTTTTTGACATTTGCTAAATCTTTCACCCAGATTCACCAGAAAAAGATTTAAAAAATGTATTTGAATTTCAGGAATGGTTCAGTGATTTGGGAATCGATGAAAATGACGAAACCCTCCGATGTCAACCCTACACAGTCTCCTTCCATATCCCACTTCACCGCCTTCTATCAACCGCTCTCACACATCTCCACAATATTCCCGGCTTCCGTGATCATCTCTCCACAAAATTCCTCAACGACGAAAAAATCCTGAAATACCTCATCTTCCATCCGCTTCGTATTCAAGTGGCTCGCGCCGAAATTCATTGTGGAATGTGGGCGAGAAATGGAGGCGATGCGAGAATGTTGTCGTTGATCTATTCACAAAATAATGTGAATAACGCATTTCAAACACCGGATATTGATTTGATTCGATATTGCACATCGAAATGCGATATTGAATGGTTGATTCGAATTTTTTGCGAGGCGTTTTATTTGGATGAGAAAATTATTTTTGAAAAATCGCAAGAGCGACGAGATGTGTCGAGTTCGAAATTGATTGAATATGTTATCGATTATCAGAATTGTGAACTTCCAATCGAAGCAACTATCACTGAACAACAGAAAATCGAAATCTTGAAGGAATTGTCTACAGATATCCCAAATATCACATTGGCAAGAAGACAAGCAGTTCGAGATAATAATTTATGGACTGATGAAGAGGAACAACGAAGAATGCAGCAAGCAATTCGAGAAAGAATTGTCAATAATCTACAGCGATTTGAAGAAGTAAGATTTTTGGGCTTTTGGGGTCATAAGAAAACCCTATAAATTATTTTTGGACCAAGTTCTGGGCTCTCAAAACTTAGCATAACTTAATTCTCGATCATTTTTATGAGAAACTGAGTAGCAGAAATGATTTTTTCCCAATTTTTAAGCAAAATTATTTATTTTCATCCAATAAAGAAAACACTGTTTGATAATTAATAATTCTGAAATGCCGAATAATTTGAAATGATTTTTTTGAAACGTATTTTAAGTAGGAAAATTGAAAATATTATAATAACAATTCTCAACCGTAGATAATCACAAGTTTTCTCAAAAAAGGAAAAAAGATATGAATTTTCAGCCGAAAAATGAAAAAATTTTGAAGTTTTTCATTTTTTGGCTGAAAATTCATATACCTGCTTATTTTTTTTCCAAAATCAAAAATTGTTTTCTGCAAATTTGATTTATTGATGCTTTTTTGGGTAAATCGACCACGCGAATCAGTTTTTTATAAAAATCATCGGAAGTTGAGTTATGCTAATGTTTAAGAGCCAATTTTGGCAATTTTTGAACTTTTGAAGCCCAGAACTTGGCTTAGAGGTCCAGAAAGTTTTCAAAAAAAACAATTTCATCAAGATTTGAAGTGTTGAGTAAAAAAGGTTCTCTTGTACCTAAAATCAATTTTTATTCCAGATTCGACAAGAGCCAATTGAAATGGTGCCAATTTTGGATCGACCCGGATTCACAGCGGAAGCCATGGAAAAATTGGGAGCCACTCAAAATGGACCACGCTTGCCTGTTATTTTAAGACCCGAGTGGTTGGATCCAATGATTCAGGGAATGTTGAAAATGATTGCCGAGCTTTTGGTGGTTCGAGTGAATTGTGGAGCAACTCCCGAAGAACACTATAAATCGGAATTGATTTATAGTTTGTGTAGTTATCGAATGACACACTCGAAACTTCGAGGATCTTTGTGTGAGAAGGGAAGTCGATCGACAGAGGCGATTGATCGAGTTTTTGATGGGATTTTGAGAGAGGTAAGATTGTTTGGGTGTTCACGTATTTATCGAAAAAAAAATCGGCCCGAGAATTTATCGAAAAAAATCGGCCCGAGAATTTATCGAAAAAAAAATCAGCCCGAGAATTTATCGAAAAAAATCGGCCCGAGAATTTATCGAAAAAAATCGGCCCGAGAATTTATCGAAAAAAATCGGCCCGAGAATTTATCGAAAAAATCGGCCCGAGAATTTATCGAAAAAAAATCGGCCCGAGAATTTATCGAAAAAAATCGGCCCGAGAATTTATCGAAAAAAAAATCGGCCCGAGAATTTATCGAAAAAAATGGGCCCGAGAATTTATCGAAAAAAATCGGCCCGAGAATTTATCGAAAAAAAATCGGCCCAAAAATTTTTTTCGATAAATTCTCGGGCCGATTTTTTCAAGTGGTTTCCAGAACTAAACATTGTACATCAAATTTTTTTATGAGAAAAGTTTGAAATTTTCAACTTCAAGAGATAATTCCGCAGTTTTCTGAACTCTAAAAGTGGATTTTTTCAAACATTTTTTCGTAGATCGCAAATTTCATCGAACCCGACGCAAATCTCGCGCATGGAAGTATGCAACAAGGTGTTTATGAATTGAAAGATTCCACGTGGGATAATGATGTTTGCCCGGTTTTTTGTTTGATGAGATCGAATGGACAAAGACATATTTCGGATATTTTTGAAGTTATTGCTGAGAAGTCAGTTACTTTTTATTTATCATAAGCCTTAATCGTAATCCTAAATCAAATATTTTCAGAGATCGACAATTCATCAAGAACCATGATATTTATTCGGATATTGTGACAGATCAATCATTATGGATTCCATTTAGATTAATCGATTTTTCAAAAAATCGAAGACATGAAGGAATTTCGAAAATTTTCTCGATTTTGCACACGGAACAACTTCTTTACACTTGCTGTTTGACACTTTTTATGCATTTTGAAAATGTTATTTCACTTCATTATAATACAATACAATTGGCTCTGTATATTTTGACATTAGCTGTTAAATATTCGCAATTCAAATTTGATTCGGAACAAAATTCGGATGAGAGGGAACATTTGAAAAATGTGTATCATACTCCATTCAAAATGAATGTCAGGTTGGTTTTGAAAAAAACTTTTTTTTCATAATCCACTAAAAAACCCTAAATTCAGATCAAATGAGAGTTATACCTGCACAATTTTCTCAATTATTTTGAATATTTTCGAAAAAGAATGTCGGAAGCTTGGATGTTTTGAGAGAATTTTGCGAAAAGTGCTCGATTCCGAATTTGATGTTGAAAAGGTTTATGGTGGAGCTGCGATCTATTTTGCTAGGTTTATGTCGATTTTTGTGAGAATGTATGGATTTTTTCTTTGGGGAGCTCAAAAATCTAGAAATTTCTGAAAATCGCGTTTTTGGGAGCCCATTGCTCATGTCAGAGGAGATTTTGGCCAAAACTGAGTACAGGGCGATGTTCAAGGCAAAAAAATTGACAAAATTTTCAAAAAATTTAATAAAATCTTCTCTAACATGAACAATGGACTCTTAAAAACGCGATTTTTGCCTTTTCTTCTGAAAGTCGAAAAATTTCTGCTGAAATTTGAAGAGCCCAAAAATGTAGCATTTTCTGAAAATCGCGTTGCTCATGTTAGAGAAGATTTTGGCCAAAACTGAATACATGGCGAAAAATGAGCCCATGTTCTGAGAACAAAGTCAGATATTCAGTTTTTAATAAAATCTTCTCTATCATGAGCAATGGGAGATTTTTGTGCTCTTCAGAAAGTCGCAATGCAAAAAAAAAACAATTTTTCAGAAGTTCAACTGCAAGGGATATTTTGAAGGCAAAACTGGAGGATGAAATAAAGGAAAATGAGAAATTGAAGGATTTCAAAGATGAATCGGAAAAACAAAAATCGGCAAAGAAATCGGCAAAAGAATTGGCGAAACAAAGAATGGCTCGAATAATGGAACAAGCAAAAAAGAAAAATCAGGAAACAATGAAGAAAATGATGGAAAAAGAGGGAATGTCAAAGGAACAAGTTGATGAAATGAACACGAAACAATCAACGAAGTTGTATGATTGTCCGATTTGTGGAGATGTTCAAATTCCGAACACTTTCCACGCTCCGCTGGGAATGCTGGTGAAAGTCTCGTCGAATTTTATCGCAGAAGAAAGAGTTGCCGAAAATTTGCCGCCGACTTTGAGTATTTGCGAAACTGATCAGAATTTTGAATCTGAACACGTGGAAGCTCAATTCAAAACTAAGAAGATGTATACTTTTGCAAGGAAGGGGCTGGGAAACGTTGTAAGATCTTGACTTCAGAGAAAATTTTTTGGATCAAAATTTTTGAAATTCTAGGTGCCTGAGGAAATCGACATGCTAAATCCGTCAACTGGAGTTGATTTGAAGACTTGTGGACATACAGCTCATACAACATGTTTTAAAACATATCGGCAATCTGTGGTGAGTCATTTTTAGAGGGACGGGACTAGACTGTTTTTTAAAAAATTTGATACGACCATAATTAGAGACAATGGAAAATTGAGAGAGTCTAGACAATTTTTCTTGTATTTTTCGTTCGAAAACTATTTTTGTCTGCACTCTCTCAATTTTCCGTTGTATCTCTCTACTCAAAAATAACAATCTGTATATTTTTTCTTTCGAGGTTTTTCTGCATAGCAGGCCTGAGCCAGAAAAATTCCCGAATTTTCCGGATTTTCCGGTTTTTTCAAGGAAAAATCAGTCTTCCGGTTTTCCGGAACTTTTTTTTAGTCATATTTAGTCTTCCGGAACTTTTTTTAGTCATATTTTCAAAATTGCCTAAATTTTGGGAACTTTTCTCAAGTTATTATCGAAAAAATGAAACTTTTGGAATTTTTTTTTTCAAATTTTCAAATGTTACGATTTTTGAACGTAAAACTTTCAAATTGTCACTAAATTACCTGTGAATAGAAAAATTGTAGATAAAAATAAGTTTTAGTGCCAACTTAAGGCTCGAAATTTCAGACCGTGAAAAATTTTCCGGATTTTCCGGTTCAAAAAATCCGGAAATTTTCCGATATAGTTTCTGTAACTTCAAAATCAGCCAGATTTTTGAAGAGAAAAACATTCATTTTACTGAAATTTTCAATTTTGATTTTTTAATTTAAAATTTTGGAATTTTAATTTAAAATCTATGAAAATTAAAAAAAAACTGTACGAAAATTTTTAAAATGTAAATTTTCAGTATGATTCTTCACACGGTCGAGTTTTCACTGAAACCAGCGAAGTCGGATGTCCTTTATGTCGATTCACAGTCAACGCAATTGTCCCACTAAACGTTGAATATGGTTTTGAAATTGAAAATCGAACACCGTTTTTGAAAGAGGAACAAGTCATCAAATCAGTTATTGAGAGTTTTAAAGCCAGTAAAATTGTGAGATTTTATTTGATAAACAAAATTTAATTTTTAAAAAAAATTTCAGACCGAAGATTCAAATTTGAATGGCCTTCTGATGGATGTTGTGAAGTGTCGAAAAAGAACAAGTGATTCGAGCGAGAAGAAAATGTATTATGAATCGGAAACACCATCAACATCAATGGTTGCGATGGCTGTGTAAGTTGAAATTTTTTTTTTGAAAATCATCTTTTAAAATATTAAAATATTTCAGAGCAAACGTCGAGAGAAGTTGTATTTTACGAGAAATGAAATATGAAGAAAGGCGGAAAAATACATCAACTCTGATCACTGAACATCTTCTATCTGCCTCGGTTTTCCTATCAGAAACCAGAGATTCCGATACGGTTTTGGGAGTTTTGTACAATTTGCTCGGACAGAATTATGAGAAATATCAGATTGTGAAGGAAGTGGTTCCGGAACAATTGAATGTTGAAGGATTGGATTTGGATGATATTGCTGTTGTGAGTTTTTTGGGAATACATATTTTCTAGTGGTTTTCGACACGATTCCGCCATCTAAAATTGCAGAACTCATTTCCTAACATGAGTTATGACGTGTCAAAAATCAAAATTTACAAAAAATCTGGAATTCTGACCTTCCAAAGTCCCAATTTTTGAATTTTGACACGTCATAACTCATGTTAGGAGTTGAATTCTTCAAGTGTCGAAAACTACCAGAAAACATAAATTTTATTAAAAATCTTGAGTGAAACAGTTCCCTTTTTAGTGTCAGAATCTCAATTTTCCAAAAAAAAATGGGAAGTTACACAAAATTTGATTTTTCACCGCTTCTGAACAGTAAAATTTCAAAAATTCTGAATTTTTCTCAAAAATTTTGAAAATTGAAGGTTAAAAACTTTTAGTGTCTCAACTTTCTAAGAATTTTTGAGATCTTAAAATGCGAAGAAATTTCACAAAAGTCGACTTTTGAGCGAAATATTCAGAATTTTTACCTTTTTAATAAAATTTTTTTAAATAAAATAATTTTCAAAAAAATAAAATAAAATTTTGAAAATTGAACGTTAAAAAACTTTTTACCGTCTCAACTTTCAACTTTTCAAGAATTTTTGAGATCTTAAAATACGAAAAAACTTTCAGAAAAGTCGATTTTTGAGCAAAAAATCAAAATTCAGAATTTTTACCTTTTTAATAAAATAATAATTTAAAAAAATTCAATTAAATTTTGACAAGTGAACGTTAATAAACTTTTTAGTGTCTTAACTTTCAACTTTTCAAGAATTTTTGAGATCCTAAAATTTCAAAAGTCGATTTTTGAGCAAAAAATCCAGAATTTTTCTGAAAAAATTGGACTTGGCTCAAAATTCCCAAAATTCCACCAACAAAAAAACTCTTCGAAAAATCTATTTCAGCTCACAAAACGACAGCGAAAATCACCAGAATCTGAATTATCTGCGGAAAAATCAATACATGTTAGTGTTTTTCCTATTTTCTCCCATTCCTTCAAAAAATCAATAATTCAGAATCCTGTTCCATTACTCATGTATGATCCAAATCCAATGTTTGCGCGATGTATCGCAATTTTATTTGAGAGCAAAATTTATTCCGAAAGTGATAAGAAATGTGAGTTTTCTACATATTTTTTACATAATTTTCAAAACAAAAAAATGGTTTCAGGGATTTCTCGCGCACTTTTCTCTTCATTTATCGATTGGGTTACTGTACGTGGTCTTGTTCGATTAATTCTTCGATTATCCAATGAAAATCTTGTGGAAATTCGCGAGAAAACACGGAAAATTAGTGGATTGTCCGAAGAATTGCAGGAAATATGTCAGACAATTTTAGAAACTTTGAATAGTAATGAGGCATATTTCGAACATTTGCTCAAATTGAAGTTGAGCGAAGATGGCGAGGAAAAAACAATCAATGATTTGGAATTTGTTGAAAATATTTCGAAGTTTGTTGATGGTTTCAAAGCGTTTGGAGAAGAACTTTTGAATCATATTGGATGGAAACAAAATGACGAGGATTGTGAGTTTTTTCATTTTTTTTAAATATAATTTCAAAAAAAAAAACAAAAAAATATATAAAAAATATAATTTTCAAGATACATTCGATAAAAATCCAACAAAAATCGTGAAATGGATCAAGGATTATCAAAATGCTATATTTTGGTCGTTCAAAATGCCACAACAGGTTAGTTAGTCCAAATTTTGATCCTCGTTTTCTTTACACGAACCAATAGCCAATACACAGATTATAAAGAATATCACGAGACAATCGAAGATCTAGAAAAATTTGTTTTTTGAGAAAAGTTAGCCTAACTTTTGGGTTGAAAAAAAAACGTTTTTCGATTCAGAAACGATATTTTTTAATTTTTTGTGTGGAAAAAATTCGGTTTTTTAACATTTTCTGAATCGAAAATTAACGTTTTTTAGTAAAATTAATTTTTATTTAAAAAAAAACTCACTAAAAATGTTGTGCAAGCAATAAATGCACACCAATACACTGTAGGATCACAATAGTGCCTTTCGAACATTCCTTCTTGAAAACTGACCAATGTTTTACTACCGTATGTCCAAACACAGCCTTGAATGGAAAAGTTTGGTTCAAGAGTTGGAATTGTGGATTTGGGGAGAAAAATGGGCCAAAAATCAATAATCTTTGTTAATTTTGATCTTATTTTTGCTCTCAAACTCATGAAAATCATGATTTCAATTAGAATTGGCGTGAAATTTAGGTCGGGACAGTTTTTCGCCGGTATTTTTGAATTAGGAGGGACTAGGTTTTGCAACATGAGAATTCTAGTCCCTGGCCATTAGATTACACATTTTCTTACCCAAAATGAGCCAAACCAAATTGGCAATTAAAAAGAGCACTTCAATTCCTTTGCATAATAAACTTGCTCCAAGTTTTCTTTGTTGTCTTCGAATTTGTGTTTTCTTCGGTGTCGGAATCAGAAAATAAATTCGAAATGCGGACGAAATAATGAATAAAATCCCGGCAACAACTAGCCAAATCGGAATCATTGGTTGTAGTGCGCAAAATGGTAGATTCAAAATTCCAAAAATGATCATCAAAAATGCGAGAAGACTCAAAATCGACAGAATTGTGATGCTCACCGCGTATGGGATTTTGTCGTTGATATAATCGCTGAGATTTTTCGCGAATTCGACAGTATCTCCGCTTTGCGAATAGACGTCGGAGATTTTTTCGGGACGGCGACGTGAATCAGTTGAATCGGCTGGAAAAATGTTGGAAATTAAGCTAGGATTTTCTGAGTTACCTTGTGAATACGTGGCTGCTGGAACATTATGATATCTTGGGTCAGTTTCAAATCGAACTGGTGATTTGGCCAGAAGTGGTCTTTGAGAATTTGTTGAGGAACGATTGTCTGGGAGGTAGACACGTGGATTTGTTCGAGTTGAGGATAGGGTTTGGGAACCTCTGGAAATTTGGAATTTGGCCAAATCCAATTGGAAATTCAAGTCGAGAAAAAACAATAAAAAAAACTTTTTTTTCAAAAAATTTCGATTCAGGAAATGTCAAAAAACTATATTTTTTCTTATTTTTCACATTTTTTTCCATTGAAAAATTTTCCCTGCAAGATATTTTCTACTTTTGTGTGGAAAAAGTATATGGGGTGATTCAACTCGAAAAATATCAATTTAAAAAATTTTCGATCCAGAAAATGTCAAAAAACTCTATTTTTTCACACAAAAATGAAAAATATCTCGCAGCCAAAATATTTCAATGAAAAAACATTAAAAATAATAGAAAAATAATATAGTTTTTTGACATTTTCTGAATCGAAATTTTCTTTTTAAAAAAAAATTTCACAAGGGAACCTTTTTTACTCAACACTTCAAATCATGATGAAATGTTGTCCAGAGACAGCTTTTGGGGCCATAAGAACACCCTAAAAATCTTAGTTACCCAATGGACCTATGAGCCAAGTTCTGGGCTCTCAAAAGTTCAAATATTGCCAAAATTGGCTCATAAAACACGTCATAACTCAATTCTCGATCAATTTTATGAAACTGAGTAGCAGATGATGATCAGCGTGGTCGATTTACCCAAAAAACATAAATAAATCAAATTTTCAGAAAAAATTTTGATTTTGAAAAAAAGAATGAGCAGGGGCACATATGAATTTTCATGAATTTTCAGCCCAAAAATAAAAAACTTCAAAATTTTTCGAAAAAATGTTTTTTATTGATTTACTTTTAGGTAATCGACTATGCTGATCAATATCTGAAACGTTATTTCTCCCAAAAAAATTTTTGAAATGGAGCTATGATGACTTTTGTGACCATTTTTAGGCCTTTTTTGAGTTTTTGAGAGCCCAGAACTTGACTCAGAGGTCCATTGGGTAACTTAAATTTTTAGGGTGTTCTTATGACCCCAAAAGCTGTCTCTGGACACAATTTCATCAAGGTTTGAAGTGTTGAGTAAAAAAGGTTCCCTTGTCAGTAGATTTTTTTTATTAATTTTTTCCGACTTGAATTAACCCAAAAAATGAAAAATTTTAATATCAGTAGATTACGGAAAACTAGAATTCGAACAAATTTCGAAATACAAAAAAAACCCAACCTTGGAAATGGATTATTCGACATCGCAGAAGATGATGGCAAAATTGGTGTTTCTGTTTTCTGAGGCGATCGGGAAGAGCTGAAAGTGTTCCTCATTGACAAAGTTCTCCGAGCGAGCCCAAAAAATCCTCCAGGCCGTTAAAATTCATTAAATTGGTATAACAAGAGTTACTGACTGTCAAGAAAAATTTAGGCGTACAAAAAATTTTGTTCAGCAATTTTTGATATACCACTTTTTGAATTCGGCCTCAGAATCAGAATTCATCTAATTCTCAAAACTCACTTCGAACTACTCATATCAACTCTCAACCTCTGTGCAGCAGATGGTGTAACCGATGATTCTTGACGTGAAGGTGAAGGTGTATGTCGCATTTCGCTGAACGCTCCCATTCGCTCCGAAACAACCATTGATGGAGTTCGCGAGTGACTCTAAAATGACAAAAAAATGGATTTGCGGAAGAATTTACGAGAAGAGCAAATAATTAGTGCATTCTACATAGTACGAAAGATCAGATGAGTCACCAATTTCAACATTTTTTGCTTCGAGTTCAAGGCTCAAAGCAAAAAAATCAATAAGTTTCGAAATAGTTTACTATTAACAAATCGATGGTTTTTTTCCGCTTCAAAAATCATGTGTGTTATGTAAATAAACAGTACTCGTCTCATTTGTCATCAATCTAATTTCATAACTTTCTTACCTGCGGCGGAAAAGATGTTTCATTCTTGAGATAATTCGTCGATATATGAGATCCGGAATTTGATGTGTCGTGTGAAGCTGGCATTTCGTTTTTTCTCTGATAAAATAACAGTTTTGGGAAAAATTTGAGAGCAAATAGACGGAAAAAATCGATAAAATAGGTGTATGTGAAAAAATAGATAAGAAGAAGAATTCATGAAGATTTTTCTGATAGAAATTTTTGGAAAAAATGGGAAAAAAGAGGCCAAATAAAGCAAATTGAAACATGAAACCTCTTTTTTTTCACGTGTCTATGTCTATGTCTATTTCGAGTTTTTTGTGTGTACTTTTCTCTTTGAACTCAATCATTTGAACTTTTTCTGTTTGCACGGGAATTTTTTCTAGAGTGTAGCCGCCTTTTGAAAAAAATAATAAAAAATGTAGACGCGAGGCGGATTCGAACCCGCAACCTTCAAACTATGAACGTAGACACTTACCGCCTACACCAGACTTGGGAAATTTTACGTGGAAAAATTTTGTTACTTTTCATGAAAAACAGCAAAAATTTCTTCATTCAAAAATTGGGATTTGGTAATTTATCGTATTTAACTCTAACATAATTTTAACTATATTATTCTCAGAAAATTTTCTTTAAAAAATGTTTGTGTTTTTTTTTTGGAAGTTTCAATTTGATTCTGTTAAAATTCACGTTTTTAGTGATTTTTTAACGAATTATCTAACGATTTTTTGAGCCGTAAAAATCGTAAAAATCCCCAGGTCAGGACTTTTCGCAATCACTAAAGTTTCCAAATATTTTTCTTAGAAATACAGTACCAAAAGTTGGACTTCTCAGAATTTCGGCATTTTTTCAATTGATTCAGCTTTCATTCAAAAACTATGAGCACACCACTTTCTAGACAACTAGAGTGTTAATTACATAGTTTTGCAACGTAAAATTTGTGGGGTTTTTGACAAGGAAGTTTTGGAATCACTAACCGTAAAACGTAAAAATTCCCAGGTCTTTGGCTCCGCTATGAGCTCAGAAGCTGAAATTCACATGATCTCATCAATTTCTATAATTTTAAATTTGTGTGAAAAAATATTTAAAAAAAAAAGAAAGGTACATCTCGAACTTTTGTAAATAGTTTTCGAAATGATGCGTGACTGAGCAAACAAACGAATTTATGATTCAGAAACCTTGAAAAATCAACCAAAAACTAATAAATCGAATATTTTCCGGAATGATTTTGTTCTATGTTTTCATATGATGTCAGCGAAAAATTTGGAACATTTCCAAAAATTTTTTCGTGATTTTTCAACAAAAAATATATATTTATAACAAATAATTTTTTTCAAAAAAAAAGTTTGTTGGGACAAGAATAAGGAATGTGTCATCATACAAAATACAATAAAAGATTCATTTCTTTAAAAAAAAGTAAATATTGTTTGTGTTTCAGCCATTGACAACGGAACCATTGAATTGGAAACCGCGAAGAATTCTACGACTTCCCCAGAATTATGACGATTTATTCAATCGATATTTTCATCGAGAATGTTTGACGTGTTGTAAGGTGAGATTTTTGAATGGAAAAAAATTTGGGAAAATTTGGATTCGGTTAATTGTGAGCCGAGTTTTAGAGCTCTAAAATTCAGAAAATCGTGGTTTTTCATAATTTTCTGAATTTGTGTTCTCAAAATTCATAATTTTTCTGGTTCCAGAAAATTTTTTTCAAAATTTTCGAATTTTCTAAACTTTTGTAGTTTTCTTTCATTTTTTCAACTTTGAAGCTTCATAGCAGCTCAAATTTTTTGAAAAAAAATTCCAGAAATTTTTTTCAACATTTTCTGAATTTGTTCTCTCAAAATTCATAATTTTTCTGGTTCCAGAAAAGTTTTCTCTCAAAATTCATAATTTTAAAGTTTTTTTTAAATTTTCAAAGTTTCTTTTGAACTCTATTAAATTTTGGATTTTTCAACAAATGTTCGAATTTTCTAAACTTTTGTACTCACAGCAACTCAAATTTTTTGAACAAAAAATTCAGAATCTCCAAAAATGCCAAGAAATATTTCATTTTGCTCCAAAATTTCTGAATTCCACCCAGAAATTCCAAAAAAAAAACATTTTTGACCTAAATTTCCAGCTAATCCTCAAAAAAATCAATTTTTAAAAAAAATTTTCCAGGTTCCATCTTATCCCTTGATTTGCTTGATGTGTTCCAAATTGATCTGCCTCGGCGATTGTTGTCAAACATTAAAAAGTCTTGGAATTGGAGCTGAAACCAGATTGACTGTCACCGAAATGCAAACGGTTTGTTTTTCTACCTTATGTTTTCAAGTCCCAAAAAAATCCCCAAAATTTACAGCACGCTGAAGAATGTTCCTCCTCAAGTGGGCTATTTTTATCCCTAACCTCTTCGCTAATTATAATCGGTCGGGGAAATGCTTCGGCGATTTGGGGTTGTGTTTATCTGGATTCGCATGGTGAAGAGGATCGAAATCTGAAACGCGGAAAACCACTGATACTATCGAATCGTCGATTTGAACTTCTCGAAAAAGATTGGCATCAACAAGAATGGCAACGTGTTCGGCAATGGATTCCGTTCGCAACTTCTCAAATTCTCATCGCTTCGATTCGCGATTCTCATTATCATGTAAATAATTGAAACGACGCGGTAAAAACTCTTGTTTGTTTATTTATATTTTTGAATATTTATGTAATTGAAAAATTTAAAATTTATTATTGTGCAAGCAACAAAAAACAACAACAAAAAACAGAAACAGGTAAATTTGAAAACAAAATGAAATAACTAACAGGTTATTATTGCTCCATAGCATCGTCTCGGATAAGACTGATGACATTTGAGCGACTACGTTCAACAAAACGGGATGGAGCAACATCGCGAGCCTGGAAAATCATATATTTTCAATTTTTCAGCAAAATGTTCAATAGAAATCACCATTTTTTGAATTTTATTACAAAATTTGAAAAAAAAAATAATTTTGACTCTAAAAAATTCCGAAAACTCACAAATGGCGTGTAATTCCAGTTGGGAAAGACTCGTTTATACAAGTTCAACATGACCGAATCTTGAGCATTCAGTTGTTGATCGAATCGACATTTCATATGTCCGTGTGTTCCAACCGGTTCACGAATATGACCACGTCGACCACTTGGTGTATACAATTCGATTGGTTTGAACCATTCAATGTCCTCTGAAATTTTAAAGATTTTATATAGGCAATTGAAAAGAAATATCTAGAGCAGGCCTATGCAGGAAATTTTCAGAATTTCCGGATTTTTTAAAGAAAAAATCAATTTTCCGGAAAATGTGCTCGGAAAATTCGTAAAATGATTTCTAGTAGTAATATTTTGATATTGCCTAAATTTTGGTATTTTCTCAGTTTATGATTTAAAAAAAATAACATTTGTGAAATTTTGTTTTCAATTTTTCAAATTTTACGATTTTTTGAACGTAAAACGTCTCAAAAATTATGTGTGAATAGAAGAATTGTAGATAAAAATAAGTTTTAGTACCAACTTAAGACTGAAAATCGCGAATTTCAGACCTTGAAAAATTTTCCGGATTTTCCGCTTCAAAAAATCCGGAAATTTTCCGACTTTCCGTTTTCCGGGTTTTGATTTTCCGGAACAGGCCTGATCCAGAGTTTTCAAAACTAACCTCTATTGAAGAACATATATCTAACAACAACAGCTCTTTTATTGATTTTAAACGGATGTCCAGACAACACAATTCGCTTGAGTACAATTCGATCAGGATTACTATCCAGAACCGATCCAGTCGCAACCAACTCCTGTCTTCCTTTATCATCCCGTCGGAAGCATAAAACAGTCGCCGGATTGAAAGTGATCGGCGCATAAACCGTTGCAACAAACGTCTTCTCATTCGGCATAAATCTTTCCATTTTGAATTTGTCGCTTGGCGTATTTGAAGAGAACACGGCATCCGCCTCAAATTGTCGGAAACCAGCATAGAAAATGAATTTTTGATTGCTCTCAATTGGAATTGTGCAACTCGCGTGTTTCTTCAAAACCATATTCAAAATTGACATTTTCTGCTCATGTGGAAGTGGTTGGAAAAGAACCAAATGTTTCAGGTTCTCTAATCCCTCTTTAACCGCCAATGGAACATTAATCAAATGAATTCTCGCATAAACCCCATTATATTTTCTATCAACAACCGCATCTCCGCTATCCAAATCATTTTCTCCAATCTTCGACAAAACCGTCTTTTTCGTCTTTTTATAATTCGCAAATTGGAAAATTCTCGCATAATCCAATGGCAAATTCTCTTTCGGATCCCAAGGGGAGGTTCGGAAACTTTTGAGTCCTCGATATCTTTGGAATCGCGAGCGAGCTGGAACATCGAGCGGTGTATCAACTTCATCAGGCCATTGTGCATTTTCCCGTTCTTTTCTATATTTTTCCACTTCACTCAAATCAATATCCTCGTCGTCGAAATCAATCATTTCACTTGCTGTTGTTTCACCGGCTTCTGATTGAAGATCTCCATTTATTCCGTGCTCTTCTTCTTCCTCTTCTTCTCCATCTTCCATCATCTGAAAAAAAGGAAAATTGTGTTCAGGAAAATTAATTATTTTCTCAAAGACCTGGCAATTTTGACAGTTAGTAATTCTTCAATTTCCGGATTTTTTGAACCGGAAAATCCGGATAATTCAAAATTTTTTACTTATTTTTATCTACAATTCTTCTATTCACAGGTGGTAATTTAGTAACTATTTGAGACGTTTTACGTTCAAAAAATCGTCAAATTAGGAAAATTGAGAATTTTTATTTTTTCTTGAAAAAACCGGAAAATTGATTTTTTCTTGAAAAAACCAGAAAATTGATTGTTTCTTGAAAAAAACCGGAAAATTGATTTTTTCTTGAAAAAACCGGAAAATTGATTGTTTCTTGAAAAAAACCGGAAAATTGATTTTTTCTTGAAAAAAACCAGAAAATTGATTTTTTCTAGAAAAAACAGAAAATTAATTTTTTTGAAAAAACCGGAAAATTGATTTTTACTTGAAAAAACCGGAAAATTTATTTTTTCTTGATAAAACCGGAAATTCGGAAAATTTCCGGAAAAGGCCTGATTTCCCAAGTTACCTCATCCTCTTCATCATCCATATCATCCTCATCATCATCCTCATCTTCATCTTCTTCATCCTCCAAAATCCACGCAGCTTGATAACTCGACGTTCCCTTCGGAACTCGTCTTTTCTCCGCCTCTTCCAATTCTTCTTGTGTCGGCCAAGTTTGTTCCGCATCCATCGAATCCGGCGTGATTTCCGTTTCCAAACTCTGAATCTTCTCTCCAGGTTTCGCAATAACAATCGGTTCCTCAATTGGTTTTCCATTTTTCATCGAATGCGGATCGGCGACAATTTCAATTCGATCAATTTGATAATCACCAAAACCCGGAATATTTACAAGATTATTCGCATTCCACGCGGGACCTCTCAAATATCCATCAACAGCGAGTGCGCAATTTTCAGCATTTTCCTGGGTGATTTGCAAATTTTCAGCCAAAATATAGGGATGACGAGCTTGAAGGGTCAATGGCTTCTTTTTCGTCTCGTTGAAAGTACGCAATAATTGTAATCCATCGGTTGGAGAATCAGCCGGAAGAACTCCAGCACAACTGACACTCCTGGAATGATTTTTGACCGTTTTTTGGGCTTGAAAATAAAGAAAAAAAACTTGCCATTGCGAAATAATCGATTCAATACTCTTCCTAATATCCTCTTTTTTCTTCTGACTCGTAACACCTCCTAATCCAGGCACAACATTAACAATAGTTGGCATTCCATTGGCTTTGATAATTGTTAGAAGTTGTTCATCCCATTCGGATAATTCAGCGTTCATTGGCCATAAAAAGCAAAGAATATCAGAAGCCTGAAAAATAGCATTTTTTCCAAATTTCAAGAGGTGTAATATGAGCAATGCTGGGTTTTGCTATATTAGATCTAAAAATTTGAGAATTAGAGAATTTTGTAACTTTTTCGGTTTTTTTTTAGCTGAACCCGAAAATCTGGAGGTGTAAACGTGGATCATTGTTGTTATACTAAACGATACTCCGCTTTTACACCTGCAGAAATACCAGAATATCGCATTTTTCCTTTAGGGATTGAAAATTTAAGCCTAAGGTGAAGTTCATAATAAAGCCTAAAGCCTAATGTCTGGGCTAAGCCCCTTTGAGAGTGTGAGGCCCAAGCCTACAGCCTAAGCCTGATGTCTAGGCTAAAAGCCCAGGCTCTCCTAGATCCCTCAGAGCCCATTTCCAGTGAATCCTGAATTCTGAAAACTAACCCTAACCGAATCCAAAACCGCATCCATGTTCTCTTTTTCCGGCGTCAAAAACGACAATCTTGATTTGAATCGGGGAACCCTGCAAAATGGAACATTTGGGCGGAAAAACAAAGAGCAGAACTTACGCTAAATTGATAGTGGAAATCGAGGACGTTTGCACAATTGTTTCATCGCATTTTTCCAATTTTTTGATGAATTCAATTGGTCGAGCGCCTTGTCCGAGTGATAAAACTGTCTGGAAAAAATGCTCACGTTTTGATTTGAATTATTTCAGTTCACGTTTTTCGATTAGGATCATTTCTAGATTTTAGCTGCTCCTAGATTAGTCTAGATTTTTTGAATTTTAAACAATTCGATCAAGATCTCGAGTTCCAGGTGGGTGATTTTTGAATTTCGGAAAAAAATCTCACCACAAGAACCGGTGCTTGCGATGTTCGTCGTCTTTCAATCGCCGCCGCCAATTTCTGATCTCTCATTTGTTTTTGTTGATTTTTTCGAACCGTTTTCGAAAGTGAACGATGCGCATTTTGAGCCGATCGAACAATTTGACGAACACTTTCACGACCTCGATTTTCAGTCGTAATTTCTCCTTTTGTTCGTTTTCCTTTCCATGATTTGTGCGTTTTTGCCGGTTTTTTGAAAGAACCAGCGCGATGTCCAGTCGTACTCATTCTTTAACTAAAAATAAATTTTCTGTCAAAATCTAATATTTTTAGACGTGAAATAATATTGGCTAAAGAAACCAATTTTATCTTGAAAATTCTGACAATAAATTATTCTTTATTACATTCAATAAATACTCTGGAATCAGTAAATATGTACTGTAAAACCCAATTTGCGAGTCAAAAATAGGAATATGATGATGATGTATGTATATATATAATAAATAAATAAATAAATAATGGGATAAAACTAGACAGTGAAAAAAAATGGGGGGAAAAATTAATCACAGCTACGAAAAAGAATAGAAATCATCGGGGGTCATAACAAGTAATAAAATACATTTAGAAAGAAAGGGGGAATGAAGAAGAAAAAAGCAATTGGCTAAATATGAGAAAATTAGACCTCGTTTCCAGTGAAATCTCCAAACTCCCAAATATTTTTGCGTCCACGCCGAGCCTCTTGTTCAGCCTTCTTGTAATCAGCGACAAGTGATTGAAGACGATGCTCACGACGTGGTTCGGCCAACGCGAATCCATCTTCAATCAATGTTCGAGCAACATCCAATTTCTTTCCGTTGAACTCGATGAGAGCCTGGAAATCAGTAATGGTTCGAAAAATGTCAATGAAAATCGCTGGAAAGCAAACTCACTTGAACATATTCAGCACTTCCATTCTTGTATTCAACATTGATTTCAACCGATGGAACAGAGAACAACAAGTTTTCAAATTCAGCAATAGCCAATGGAATGTAGTCTTCGGTTGGAAGTTGAGCCAAAGCCAATTGATATTCACGAGCTCCGGCTGGAAGAGCTGAGAATCCAGCTGGAAGTTGAGCCAAAGTGGTTGCTTGAACAGTTTCGCGCTGAAAAAAGAGCATTTTATTTTATTTTTGATAAATAATGATAAATAAACCAACATTTCCATAATCAATAAACAAAAGTTCAGCTTGTCCAGCTCTGATGCTCTCAACCTTTGCTCTGTACCATTGATTGTCAGCCGAGAATTTGGCGGCAACCAATTCTCCTCGCTTCGCAGTGTAGGCTCCGGTGAGTGGTGGATTCTCGGCCAACACTTGTCTCAACTCGGCCGTCATTTTCTCGAGTTTCGCTCCATCCTCAATGTTTTGAGCGGAGAAGCGAAGAGCAGAGCGAGAAACATCAGTGACTGCAACTCGACGGTAGTTGGTTTTTCTTTCAGTGGTATCACTCTTTTGTACTTCAACTTCGTCTCGAACTTCAGCTTCAGTGTAATTGGCCCAGATGTTTTTCCTGGAAAAAATTAGATAAAACATGTAATTAAGTGATTCTCGGAATAAAAAAAACGTTTTTTTAACGTTAAAAAACCAAAAAGTGATTCACGAACGGTATTTTTATTCATTTTATTTTCTCAACACACTGAATAAAGTGAAGCTAAAACGCATTTTAGTGTCCAAAAATGCTATTTCAAGACCTTCTAATCAGCCTAAAAGACAAGTCAAGCCTTCAAAATCACCAATTTCATTTTTTGGGATATGTGAGGCTTGGTTCGGCTTTTAGGCTGATTAGAAGGTCTTGAAATAGCATTTTTTGACACTAAAATGCGTTTTAGCTTCACTTTATTCAAAGTGTTGAGAAAATGGTGAAAAAATGAATAAAAATACCGTTCCTGAATCACTTTTTTGGTTTTTTAACGTAAAAAAACGTTTTTTTTCGTAAATCAATGCAAAAAAACTCACTTGGCCTTTTTAGCGCGATTTTCAGCTGATTGAAGAGCGGTGTAATGTCCACTTCGTTCAGCGGTGAAATGAAGAGTAGCAAGACCTTGTTCCAAAAGCAATTCACTCAAATTGGTTGGCTTGTGTCCATCAACCGAAACAAAGACATATCCAACAAAGTTTCCAGATTTGTCCAAACTTTCAACTTCAAGCTGAACTTCGTGTTGCAACAAAAGTTTACGAGTGAAGGCGAAAGCCTCATTTGCAAATGGCTCATCTTGACCATTGAGAACACCTCCTGGTCCAACACGAGCATTCTTTGGACAATTGATTCCACCGAGAAGGAATGTAATCAAAACGGTTTCTTTTGGAATGTAGATACGAAGCCGCGATCCGCTGGCAATGAATTCGACGACACCTTCAGCACGTCCACCTCTTTGCAAATATGGAAGGAATTGTTTGGATTTGGCGATGTCTCCGGCAATTTCTTGAATTCTCAACGTGTCATTCTTGTCAGCTGATTTCTCAGAGAACAATCCTTTCTTGGCTTTTTCGGCATTTGCTTCAGCAGCCAACAAAGCATCGTATTCCGATGATCGGTTTTCATCATCATTACGATGACGAACAACTTTGCTCAATCCACGGGTAATCAAGGCTTCAGCAATGTTAACATCACCGACTTTGATTGTGGCACAAGTTTTTTCTGGGAAGTTTTCCGATTTTGGTTGGATATAATCAATTTGCACTTGAACCTTCTTTCCGATAAGTCGTTTGCGGAGGAATTCACGAGCTTGGAACATGTATGGAATATCATACAATGGTCTGAATTGTCTTCCAACAGATGGTTTATCTTCGCCGGTTTCTCTTGGCAATCTGACTGATGACAAATGAACCTTGAGCTCTGAGCCATCTTCTTTGTGGAGTACAACAGCGTCAGAGAGAACAACTTCAACAACTTTAGCGGTGAAAGATTTCTTGTCTGCACTCAATCCACTGGTACTTGGTTGATAAGATCTCCACAATCTGAGCTTCTTCTCTTTTGCTTGTCTTTCGGCGGCACGAAGTGGCTCAGATCCTCCGGAACACAATCCAATGCTCCAATCAACACATTTCGCATATCCTTCACGAACAAGTGATTCGGCGATGTTTCCTTTTGGATGGAGAACTGATCCGACGAAATTTTGATTTGAAACAGATTCCAAAATGATTTGAATATCTCTTTGAAGTACTCGAGACTCGGCGAAAAATTTCGCTTCTTCTGAGAATGCCTCAACTTTTCCATCGGCTCCAGATCTTGTGGCTGGTGCGCGAACTCCAGAGAGTTGAAGAGTGATGTATTCAAAGTTTGGCAAAAGAATCGCACGGAATGTTGAACCATCACGAACCATTTCAACAACAGCATCAACTGGTTTTTGTCTGTATTTGTCGACCAATTCACGTGGATTCTCAATAACCCATCGAACTTCACGAACTGTAGCTGGGGAGGAGCTCCATTTTCCAAGACCAGATGATTTTGCCTGCTCTTGCAAATCAAGCAATTTTTGTGTGTATTCACTAAAAAAATCAAATAGGAATAAACTAGTTTCGTTCAAAAAATTCTTACTCGGCAATTTTTCCTTGTCTCACTTCAAGAAGTCCAGCAGACACAGCTGATTCGGCAACATTTTCAGCGTCAGTTGGATCTAAATACAAATATTTAGTTCATTAATCTATCTCAGAAAATATCTCACTTGTTCCTCCAATGTACACTCGACCATGATCACGCCCAGAAGAAGCTGTGAAATCCTTAACAAAGGTCACAACTTGTCCAACTAATTTCTTTCTAAGGAATTCACGAGATTCCCAGGCGTATGGCTCATCGGGAGTGGCAGAAGTGTTGTCAGTTGGTCGTTTACCGAGGCGTGGAGCGCTGACATTGCTCAAATAAACAGTTGACTCTGGTGGTGGTCCGTTTGTGGCTTGTCCTTGGAGTACAACTGCGTCACCAGATAAAACCTGAAAACAATAAATACCGTTAGAAACGAAAACGTGAACATCGACTAAATGACATTTTCATGTTTTTTTAAGCAAAATTTATATAATTCTGTTCGTCTTAGACCATTCTATCATATCAATAAAATTAAAACCCAATATTTCAAATCACTTGCCCAAAAAACATGAAAAACTATAGTTGCAACAAAAAACTTAAAATTTTAAAATAAATTCGACTTACTTGCTTAACCAAACCGCGACGAACAGTTGGTTGTGCTTGTTGAATTGGTGGTGGAATTGTGGCGGCAGCTGAGTCAGACATGATTATAATCCTTCAAATTCGATTCGGGTACCCTAAAACAAATTAATTTGATATCTTATAGACCTAATAAATCCCCAGGCAACAATTAAAACTTGAAAGAAAACAAACAAAAATCTTTTTTGTTGTTTTCAAAAGAAAATGAACAGTGGAAAAACAAAAAACGAACGTTTTGTCCAGCGATTTTCATGCATTTTTCAATTTCGAATGAACATGGCCTACCGTAATCGAACTACAAACGGGTCTCACACCGTCTTTGTTTCTCTCGCAGTCTCTCATTGCTTAGTGTGTGTCACACACATCTCTCACTTCCCGCTATTTTTTCCCATTTTTTTTCATTTTGCCAAAAAAATTGCCGATTTTTTCATTTTAACAGTGTAATAGTGTTGTAGTTATGACTGAAGAACTTGAAGATGGTGAACTAGAATCTGAGTAAGTTTTGGTTTTTTGTCAGGGTTTGTTTAAAAAAAAAATACGTTGTTTTAGTGAAAATCAAGAAGATTCCAATGATGAGATCGAAATCGATCAAGTTATCAAAGATGCGGAACAGGAAAGAAAAAAGATGATAAATCAACAGAAGAAGAAGGATAAAACAGTGGATAGACCGAAAAGTCGAGAAAGTTATAGAAGGAAAAGAAGTTAGTATAACTTGAATGTTCACTGGAAATTTAGTAAATTTTCAGCTCATGAGAAGAAAAAAGTGATATCTCTTCCGCCGATATCATTTTTCAATACGCCACCGATTCCTATTCCGGATCATATTTTACCTCCGCCACCGCCTCCTCCTTTATTGCCTCCTCAACCGATTCAAATACCAACTACAAGTCGAGTAAACACTGATAATTATGCATCAGTTGATATGGAACTCGAAGATGATGTTAATTCTGACATCGAAGTGATACATGAGAAGAGTTCGAGGAAATTTGAGCTGCTGACTTCGCAGAACGAAAATCGGAAGAGGAAACATTTGGATGATGAGATAGAGGAGATCAATAGAGAATTAGGAGTGATGGGGAGGAAAATTGAGAAGGAAACCAATTTGTTGTATAGAACAAAGCGTGAAAATGAGAAATTATTTCATGAACAAGAACGGATTCGTGTAAGTTCTTGAATACTTGAATAAAAATCTCTGAAAACATATTTTTCCAGGAAAAAATACGGAAAAATAAATTGAAAATGTCTTCTCAAAAAGAAAACGTGTTCAAATTATATGAAGATAAAGAAAAACTTGAGCAACGTTTAGTTTCGCTGAAACGAGAAGAGCTTAACAATTTTATCGATCTGAAAAGTCCGGTTTATGTTGAATGCGATGATAATAATGATTGGAAAGAATTTGAAGAAAAAATAAATGAAAAGAAAAATGAAAAAGAAGATGTTAATGAAGATATTGCTCGAATAGTTTCACAAGAAGTTAGCAGTGAAAATGTGCATATAAGTGAGCCGATATCGATTGAGCAAAAAGATGAGGATGAAAATGCGCTTAGAGAGATGTTACTGTTACAAACGCTGAAAAAACGGAAGAGGTGGGATTTTTTTATTGAATGAAAAAAATGTTTTTTTTTAACATTGAAAGATCAATTCACGAAAAAGTCACAAAATGTCGAGTTTTTCAGCCAAAAATGATGACAAATTAATATTTTTCAAGCTTCTGGAGTAATTCCTGATTAAAATTGACCTTGGAATTCACTTTCCAGAAGGTTCTGCTGATTTTTCGTAAAACAAAAAAATTTCAATTTTGATGAATTTCGAAAAATTTCATAAAATAAAGCGAAAAATAGGGTTCTCGTTGTATTTTTTGAATTTTTTCGAAATTCATCAAAATTTGGAATTTTTTATTTCACAAAAAATCAGCAAAACCTTCTGGAAATGTCAATTTTAATCAGAAATTACTCCAGAAGCTACAAAATCTCGATTTGTCATCATTTTTTGACAAATCGAGATTTTGTAATTTTAACCTACAATGTTTTTTCGACATTTTTGACTTTTCGTAAAGCCTTTTAGGATTTTAAGATAGAAATATTTGAAATTTCCAGAACTCCTCCTCCTCCACCTGAAACTCTTCAACAACCTTTGGATGAAATAAATAAAGGTAGAAAATTATTGAGCCAATTGTGTAAATATGATATAAATGGCCATTGTAAGCGTGAATCCTGCACTTTGTAAGTTTTATTTTTTTTAAATTAAAATTTCAAAAAAAAAAATCCAATATCCAATTTCAGTTTGCATCTTTCGAATGTTCAAGTAAATGAGCGATTATTGCTAGAATCTTTATTCCGCTACATATTCGAATATCCAGAAGAAGTTATAGGTTTGAAAAAACAAAAAGTTCATCAAAATGCGGTTAAATATAGTCAATGTTGTGTTGTCTATCATTTAATATCGCGCACGATTTTTTTTATTTCGTTTTTTTTTTGCTGCGAAAAGTGATAATTCCCATTCAGGGCATGCGGTGACACAAACTCTGGCGAATAAGAAACAAACTCCATTCTATTTATTCATCAAACATCTTCTGACAAATTCAATGACTTTGGATGAGAAACTTCGCGGCAGGTTTTATCAATTTATGCAGGGTTCCTAGTTTTTTTCAATTTTTCCTCAGTTTTTTTCAAAACCTCCTCAAATCACGGAAAAAACGGAGATATACGGGTTGTTTTAATTTTTTTTGAATAAAGATTTGTCCTCGAAAATTTCATTCACAAAATAGCAATTGGACATAATAATAATAATTCAAAATAATAAATAGACCAAGGGAAAAGTGAGATTCACAAAATAAGAGAAAACAGTTTTTTAGGCATAAATTAGTTGACCATCTCGTTGTTAGTTTTATCGCCAAATGGATCGGATGAAGCAATTTTTGTCGTTATTGATCTGAATCGATTCTCCTTCTCCGCTATCGTCTTCTATAACACACCACTAACAACATCTACCCCCACATCTACGTGCCCCCAAAACTAACCCATCGCAACATCATTATCTCCAGCAGCTTCAGTGTTCTCAACAACCTTTCCATCCAAACTATTCAACGCGTTCGAAACACGCTCATTGACTTCTTCGAAAGCTAAATCGACTTCAGCATTCGCATCTCCTTCCTCTTCCTGGAAACAAAATTTGGAAAGGTTTAGGTTTCAAGTAAGAAAAACCAACATCATCATCCTCCTCTTCGTCATCAACTTCTTCATCATTCATTGGCATCAATTCCTCTTCAACAAAAACGCGCTCGCTTTCATTGGCTTCTGGAAATTCGGTCGCTGCTTCTTCTTCAGTCCATTTGATTGAATGAGTTGTGACACGAAGATCATCGATTTCGACTTTGCGAATGAGCTGAAATAATAAATTATATTATTTCTATTCCGAATTTTCTGACTAGTTTTATCTAGGACAATTTAGGCATAAAATTTCTGAAGTTGCATTTTTAGATAGAAGCCTAAATTTTGCAATCCTGGTACACTTTCTCAAAAAAACTGAGCTTGGAAATTGTGCCAGGGTTGCAAAATTATTCAAAAAGGAAGTGCATAAGGTCAGGTGTTGAAATTTTGATGAAACATATCGAAATATACCAAATCGACCGTGCTGATCACGATTCCGAAGTCAAAAATTGCCACAAATGCCTGTGAGCACTTTTATGGAGCTCCAAAGTTGGTTCGTCCATTTTCTCCTTGTTCCTGGGTGGAAAATCAATTTTTATAATTTGAATAAGGTTGTTCACCACATTCGAAAACCTATCAGCTTTTTAGTTTTTCGAAAAAAATCAAATGAAAATTGTAATTTTTAAGAAAATCCTCAAAAAACTTTGAAAAACGTGTGTATTTTCAGGATATTCTTAAAAATTACAGTTTTCAGCTGGTTTTTCATAATTTTTGAAAAACTAAAATGCTGACAGGTTTTCGAATGTGGTGAACAATCTTATCCAAGTTATAATAATTGATTTTCCACCGAGGAACAAGGTGAAAATGGGCGAACTAACTTTCGAGCTCCAGAAAAGTGCTCACAGGCGTTTGTAGCAATTTTTGACTTCGGATTCGTGATCAGCATGGTCGATTTGGTATATTTCGATATGTTTCATCAAAAGTTGTACTTCCCTTGTGAGCACAAAAATATAAAAAAATACCTTATCAACCAATGGCTGCGCTGGTGGATTCTCCTTCAATTCCTCATCAACATATTCATTCGAAACGAACCATCCCAAATTGATAAACTCTTGCTCATTGTATTTGCAGCGAAGCAACAAAACACTGACACCAACAATATCTTCAGTTGGAATTTTCGCAACATTTGGGCACGGCGCGTCGAAGACAAACTTGTGACGACCTTCTGGAACTGGGCCAACGAGGGCTGAATCCAAGACTTGATCGTATTCACTGGAAGTTCCCGATCCAACATAAACCAACTCCCATTCGAGATCTTTTGGGAGATATTCAAAAACTTCGAAAGTGATTTCCAAGTTGAATTTGGAAGTGAACTCGGCTGGATTGTTCAAAATGTTCACTTGGCAGATATTGACACGAGAAGCCATTCTGCAAAAAAAATTGTTTTTGTAGAGAAAAAACTATTCAAAATTTGCCCAAAAGATATATAAACTGTTCTGAGACAGGATAGTTGAAAATTTTTCAAAAAAAAAACAAAACAAATTATTTTACAAAACTGGGGTAAAAATATTAACAAAAATATAAAGTACAAAAGTTGTTAGGTAAATAAATGATGAGATCAATATGCCAAAAAAATAAAAATAAAAAGTATGTTTACAATTAAATTGCGCGAAGTGGTGTGCGAGTTTGAGGGCGAGGAGATTTATTGACTGTTTTGTTGGCCGATTCGAGGGCTGAGATGAAAGCATCGCCTGTTGTGATGAGAATTTCACCGAAGGGCTCAGCTTGATCAACCTGAATTATTGATTATAGTGATTTTCGCAGCGCTCCACCGAAATAAACACGCAACGCAGACCGCGTCGCGCCACAACACACACACACAAATAAGAGAACGATTCAAATTCCCTCCCTTATTTGTGTGTTGTGGCGCGGCGCGGTCTGCGTTGCCTGTTTATTTCGGTGGAGCGCGTGGTGGGATTTTCGATAATATTTAAAAACCTACACTAATAGCTTGTGATTTTGCCAAAGATAACAACGAATAAAATTGTTCTGCAGCCTGTTTTCTATCCTTCACCCCTGCAACAATCGTCGAAAATTCCACTTTTTCACCATTCTCTAATTCATTCGAAATCTTTTTCAGAATTTGATTCGATCTTTTCACCCATTTACTATCATTATAAATCGCCTGTTTTGCAGCACTTCCAAATCCATAAGCTTCCAGTTTTCCTCTTTGACTTGAATTCGAAAATGGATCTGGGTAATCCTCCTGATTCTCCTTGTTATTCATGATGAAACCGAATCCACCAACATCATCGAAATTTCCAGGCAAAAGTGAATTTTCTTGCATTGACACTTCCAAAGTTCCATTTTGTATTATATCACCAATTGGTGCAATATCATCGAAATCATTGAGACGAGAATCCTAAAAGTTTTTTTTTATTTTGTAAAAAAAATAGGACAAATTGATAACACAAAAGTACTTACAGGTCGTTGTTGTTCATCATTACCAAAATCAACACAAATATCATCATTCAATTCCAAATCTTCCCAAGGTTGCGATTGTCTACTAGAAGACGTTGATTCATCTTCATCAAAAGGGGTTGTTGGTTTATATGAACATGGAACTAGATTCGATTTATAATAATTCAATAGTTCACTATTATACATATTCATTCCAGGTGTTTCAGTTAAATATTGCATATCGCCAGTTATTCGCATTTTCATCATCTTTTTTGATGGAGGCGCTACATTCAGAGTTGCCATTATGTCACTGAAAATTTTGAGTTTTTTTAACGTTAAAAAACCAAAAAATTAATTCATGAACGGTATTTTTATTCATTTTTTCACCATTTTCTCAACACACTGAATAAAGTGAAGCTAAAACTTTAGTGTCCAAACACACCTCGGCCATCATCGTGGTTCCTAAAAGTCAAAATTGTATTCTGAAGTTTTGGGTATGGAAATTGTAAACTTATCAGATTAGCATAGAATGTTTAACTCATAAAAAACTATTTGAATTCTAAAAAATCGAAATTTGTGATTTTAATCAAACCATTCTTCCGCTCATGCCTTTAGAGTTTTTTTATGAGTCAAACATTCTATGCTGATCTGATAAGTTTACAATTTCCACACCCAAAACTTCAGAATACAATTTTGATTTTTGGAAACTACGATGATGACCGAGGTGTGTCTGGACATTAAAGTTTTAGCTTCACTTTATTCAGTTGGGAATGTGTTGAGAAAATGGTGAAAAATGAATAAAAATACCGTTCGTGAATCAATTTTCAGGTTTTCTAACGGTAAAAAACGTTTTTTTTTCTTTCGTGAATCACATTATACCTAAAATCTTCGAGTTGTTCCTTGAGCGCATCATTATCAATATTTGTAATATCATCCACAATTAATTTTCGAACTCTTCGATTTTTCTTGTTTCGTTTTCCTTCCATATGACTCAAATTCAAAGGATCTAATGCAAAACTTCCTCGACCATCATCGTTTTCTTGTGGATTATTGTTTTCAATATCATTATCAGCGTGATCTATTTCCATATCTGAAATTAGTCATTTTGAATTGAATACCAGAATTTTACACACGTTCAAACTCTTCTCCAGGAGCAGTTTGTTGTGGTGCAACATCAATCATTGAACTGAAAAGATCATCTCCAATAATTGGTGCATTTTGATCTTCTCCTTGATTTGTTATATTTAAAGGCATTCCGGATGAGAGATCAATCACAGTATTGTTGCCTGGCCTAAAAAAGAAAGGTAAAACACTTTTTTTGATATTTTTTTGTTCAAATGACACCTACATCACATCAATATTCGAAACATTTGAATCATTCACACGACGAATTTCTTCGAAAGTTTCTGGAACTGGTGTTGGAGCTGAAGAAGTGTGATACGATCCATAAACATCGAAATCGCCGAAATCTTCAAATTCCTTGGCAAAGTTCTTAAAATTCTCAGCAGCTTTCAATTTTTCGAATTGAACATTCAAATCAGAATCATCTTTCAATGTGATGTCCTCCAATCGACTTAAGTTTGCCTGCAACAATCGCTCGTCTAATTCAAAATCCATGAATTCGGGAATTGTCATATTGATTTCGTCACAAGCATCCATTTCATCACAATTCAAATCATCGCGTATTTCAAAGTTATCTAATTCCAATTGAATTCCGTTTCGAAAATTCAATCGCATCTGCAAAATCAATTTTGAAGATATAGAACAGTTTTTGAGATAATTTTACCTTTATAAAAGCTTCGTTGGTATCAGCTAACAAATATCTCGTTTTCTTCGAATAAATCCGAACAATTCCCAACAATAAATGTCCAACAGTTCGCAATGCCATTTTCACTTTTGGTTTAATAACCTCTTCAACTGCGCGCTCCACATCGGTTTCGAAAATTTGCGCTTTTGTCAGTTTTTTCTCCCAATGTGCTGCCAACCAGATTTTAGACAATGGTCCCTTCTTGGCAAGCACAAACTGCGCATAGAACATCCTGTTTTTGGGCTTGAATTCGGCTGACTAAAACTAGAACGAATAGAGAAACCAAATTCAAAAAATAATTTTCCTCCCGCCATGGTCTTATGACGAACATGTGTTTTCTTGTGCGGTATACGGTATCTCTCAGTTGAGCTGTGTTCATTGTCATTTGGATTTTTCAAATTTTCATTTTTTTTGCTTGTTTCAAGCTACGCTGTCTGAAATTATGTACAAATTCTCACCAAAATCTCTTCGCAAATGTTTATAGCGCGTGGTATTTTTCCAAAAATATCATTTTTTTGCAGAAATGAGTGAGAAACGACAAGCTATCAAAGTTGATCCTGTCACAGTTGGAGAAAAGTCAGACATTGATAACTTGGCTTATCTTGCTGCTCACGTAAGTTTCTTTATCAAAAATTTCAGAATTCAACTTTGTTTTTAAGGGTGGAGATGGTCGTCTTTTCAAAATGGAAGTTGACTACACCAAACAAGTTGATGAAGCAATCGTGAAATCAAATGAGATCGCTCAAGTAAGATTTTAAAGTTTTCATTATCCTGAAACCCTTAACATATATATTTTTTTAAGAAAGGCGATGTCGTTGGAGCTGTTGAAAGTTTGAACAATATCGAAAAATTGTCACGTCTTGGATCCGATATGAAAAGTAATACCAGAGTTGTGCAGCATCAAGTTAAATTATGCTTTGATGGTCAAAAATGGGACTTGCTCAATGAAACGATTCTCACACTTTCGAAAAAACGTCTTTTGATCAAAATGGCGATCGCAAAAATGGTCAGAGATGCAGTGGCTATGATTGAAAAACTTCCAAGTGAAGATCTCAGAATGAAATTGATCGAAACATTGCGAACAGTGACTGCCGGAAAGATTTATGTTGAAGTTGAGAGAGCTCGCCTCACATCAATGGTTGTTCGAAAATTGGAAGCCGAAGGAAAGATTGATGAAGCTGCAACTATGCTTCTCGAATTGCAAGTTGAAACCTATGGATCAATGGATATGAAAGAGAAAGTTGAATATTTGTTGGAACAAATGAGATTCTCTCTTGTTCGCAATGATTTTATTCGTGCTTCAATCATTTCGAAAAAAATCAACATCAAATTTTTCAACAAAACCGAGACGGATGAAGTTCAAAACCTCAAATTGAAATTCTACGAATTGATGGTTAAAATCGGTCTTCACGATGGAAGTTATTTGGATGTTTGTCGTCATTTCCGCGCTATTCACGATACGCCGAAAATCAAGGATGATTCATTGAAAGCCAGTGCTGCTCTCCGCTCAGCTGTTGTTTATTGTTGCCTTGCTCCACATGACAATGAACAATGGGATCTTCTCAATAGAATTGCGATTCAAAGAGAAATCGAATCAGTTCCCGAATATAAATTGATTCTCGATTTGTTCATCAATCAAGAACTCATTTCATACAAATCAACAATCGTGGCGAAATATGAGAAATTGTTGAGACGGGGCACTTCAAACAGTCCTGATACTGGAGTAAGTTCCTGAAGTAAAAATTTTGAATTAATTTTTTTTATTGAAAATTTTCAGATCTTCGACACCAGTAAAGAAGGAGAAAAAAGATGGAGTGATTTGCATCTTCGTGTTGGAGAGCATGTAAGTTTTCAGTTTTCAAAAAAAAAATGAAAATCTATTTTTTTTTAGAATATGAGAATGATTGCTAAATATTATACACAAATCACATTTGATCGTCTTGCCGAACTTCTCGATTTTCCAATTGAGGTAAATATTTATGCATCGTAAATACAAAGGGAAAAAAATGCTAAAAATATATTTGAACATTGAAAGATCAATTCACGAAAAGTCATAGGTCAAAATTAGTTTTTCGAGTTTTTCAGCCAAAAATGATGACAAATCGATATTTTTTAAGCTTCTGGAGTAATTTCTGATGAAAATATGCTTCGAGAACCCTATTTTGCTTTATTCTATGAATTTTTTAGAAATTCAACAGAATTTAAAAAAATTTTATTTGACGAAAAATCAGCAAAAACTTCTGAAGGTGAATTTTAATTAGAAATTACCTTGGAGTTCACTTTCCAGAAGGTTTTGCTGATTTTTCGTAAAATAAAAAAATTTTAAATTTTGATGAATTTCGAAAAAATTCATAAAATAAAGCAAAATCGGGTTCTTGAAGCTTATTTTCATCAGAATTTACTCCAGAAGCTTAAAAATATCGATTTTTCATCATTTTTGGCTGCAAAACTCGAAAAACTAATTTTGACCTATGACTTTTCGTGAATTGATCTTTCGATGTTAAAAAAACATTTTCAAACATTTTTTTCGTTCGTAAATCAACCCTTATGAAAAATTTCCAGGAAATGGAATCTTTTGTTTGCAACCTAATTGTGACTGGTCAAATTGTTGGCGCCAAACTCCACCGTCCTTCCCGCATCGTAAATCTTCGCGTTCAAAAAGCCAACATCGAACAATTGGACATTTGGGCGAATAATGTTCAACAATTAACCGACACCCTCAACAAAGTCTCGCATTTGATTCTCAAAGAACAAATGGTTCACAAGAATTTGGATCTGACCAAAACATTGGTCAATGCATGAATTATTTAATTATCCCTATTTTTTTTTTGCCCGGTTTAATTTATTTTCTGTAAAAAATACAACATTTTATTTATTTTCAACTAGATATACATACAAATAATTTATTATTTTATCCCATAAATGGGGCCTGTGCTCCCATTCCCATCATCATACTTGGCACACCATTTGGCAAGCAACGACCAAATTGACAAATCATTCCCATCGGGCAGGATATTCCCATATGACAGGCTGGAAATTTATTAGGTTAGTGAATTTTGGTGGAAAAATCGTTACCGAAAGTTGTGGACATTGGATTATGAATACAAATTCCTCCCATACAATATTGACCGACTGGACAAGTCGCACCAGTCATACAAGCTGGAAAAAGAGAATTTAAAAAAAAACCTCTAAAAACTGAAAACCCACTAGTTTCAGATGGCATAACTTGACTTCCTTGATAAGCCACATTACTCCGACTACAATACCCATTCACACAAATTTGCCCATTAAAACATTGCTGCATCAAACTGCACGGCTGCATTCCATTCATTGTCGATGGAACTCCGCCCATTGGTAAAGGTGCGGCTCCGCCAGGAGTGACACCTGTTCCAACATTGCCACCGACAGCGATTCCTTGCCGGGTGGCAGCCATTCCTGAATATAAAGCTGCTGCGGATGTCAAACCGGCGAGACCGCCCATTCCTCCCATGCCTCCCATGGCTCCCATTCCACCATAACCAAGAGCTCTGGAAAAAATTATTGAACTACAAAAATATTTTTTTAGGCTATAACTACATACTTTGATCCAAGCATTGATGTACTTCCACTCGATAAACAATTTCCATTCCAGCAATATTGACCAAACGGGCAGGAAATATATCTGGAACAAATTTGGTTTGAAAATCCATTTTTTTGGTGAGAATCAGAGTTATTTTTTAAAAATTCTAATTTTCCGAATTTGAAAAAAAAACCTGAAATCACAATTTTGCCACGTCATAACAATTTTTTAGAATTCTGATCTCACCAAAAACTGGCCGAGTGGGCAAAAATTCATGTCCACAAATAAAATGGAAAATATCCAAAATTGAAGATACAGTAATCCTCTAAAATTGAAGCTACAGTAATCCTCCAAAATTAAAGCTACAGTAATCCTCCAAAATGAAAGATACAGTAATCCTCTAAAATTGAAGCTACAGTAATCCGCCAAAATTAAAGCTACAGTAATCCCCCAAAATTGAAACTACAGTAATCGTTTAAAATTGAAACTACAGTAATCATCTAAAATATGGACAGTACTTCATGAAAAGATTTTTAAATTTTGAAAGATTTTCAAAAGTTTCATTTTTCTGGAAATGCCCGCACTACAGTAGTCATAAAATACAGTTCAAAATCTTTTGCTCCATTTTCTCCATTTCTTTTTTTCACAAACCTGCACATATCATTATCATTATAAGCTCCAAGTGCTCCATACAATGAACTTCCCAAAAATTGATGAGATGTTTCTCTGCAAAATAAAATTCTCTTTTGTTTTCTTTGAATTTCTCCATTTTTTCTCACCTCAAAAACAATAAAATTCCAAAAATCAACCAAAAAAATAGCATTTCCTGCGCGAAAAAAATACAAAATGAGGGAAATAACCTCGAGAATCACGCATCGAACTCTCGAAAATCACTAGTTTCTCTCAATTTCCCATCATATTTCTGACACATTCGATGCGCAACAAACTTGTCATCAATTATCCATTTATTTTCATGGAATTCAACCTTTTTTTTGCTTGAGTCAATCCGGTTTTTTTGAGGTGAAAGGTGGTGTAATTTGGAGTGTGATTCGGGAAAAAACTAGTCAGATTTATGAAATCCCGCAAAAAATGAATCGGAATTGTTTTCAGACTTTTTTTTTTCAAGAAAATCTCAAAGGTTTTGAACAAGAAAAATTAAAACCAAAAAGTTTTTGGTGAAATTGTTTCGAATTCGAAACCAGATTCGGTTTTCGAAAAAAAATCCCCAAAAATATTGGTTATGAAAATCCACATGAAAATCTCAGTTTTCAAAATCGAAAGCCACGTTTTTGTGATTCCCAAAGAAAAAAGTGATATATTTTATTGAATAAATTACAATTTACTTTTCTTTCCGGTTCTTCCACGAATCGTATTCTCAGTTTCTTTCCAGCCTTCTTCATCAAGATCGTGAAGATATTCACCCATTGAAGAACCATGGTGCATATATTGTTGAGCACCATCCAAATCAATTATCTGCAAAAATTACAGTAATTTTTTTGGCGGGAAACTTTTACCGTAATCTTTTACAGTAGTCTTCAAATAGTTTTCAACTAAATCAGTCCTATTTTTATCTGGAAAGTGTTTTTGAACTACAGTAATCCTATTTTTTGGGCATCAATTTTATCTTGACAAACTACAATAATCCAATTTTCAGGGTATTTTTTGTCCACAGTAATCCTCCAGACTGTACTCTGAAAAAACTACAGTAATTTAATTTCTTGGGAATTTTTCAGCTACCGTAGTTCAATCCATTTTCAGGGTATTTTATAGCTACAGTAATTCGTACAGTAATCCAATTTTTAGGGATATTCCAACTACAGTAATCCAATTTTCAGGGTATTTTATAGCTACAGTAATCCATACAGAAATCCTATTTTTCAAAATGTGTCTCGAACAACAGTAATCCAATCTCTAGGGAATTTTCTAGCTACAGTAATCCTTTTTCATAACTATGCTATTTTCAATAGTTTTTTCACCTACAGTAACCTAAATCTAGGAATTGTCAGAAAACATACAGTACCCCAAATTCAAAAAACTCACAGCTCCACTCATCCAACTCATAAAATCCGACGAAATAAACGCAACCAAATTGGCAACTTCTTCCGGTGTTCCAGCTCTTCCAGCAGGAACCGCCTCTTTAAATATATTTGCAGTATCCTCAACACTTCCCAAACCCAATCTTCCAAATGCTCCCTTTGTTGGAACTGGTCCAGGAGCAACCGCATTAAATCTCAAACCATATTTTGCCCATTCATTGGCCAATGATTTTGTCATCGTTTCAACACCGGCTTTCGAAACTGCTGATGGGACGACGAATGGAGCACCCGAACGAGCATATGGTGTTGTGATGCTGACAACTGATGCACCAGTTTTTGATTTGATGCAACGACGGCCGAGTTCGGTGGTGACGTGGAGGGTTCCTTTTAATACAATATCAACAATTGTGCCATAAGCATTTGGAGAAAGTCGCTCGGTTGCCATTATAAAATTACCAGCTGCATTGTTGATAAGAATGTCTGGATGTTTTCCAAATCTGAAAATGAGCAATCATTTTTTAATAATTTTGGGATAACTTGGCATTTTAATGTTCACTGTTTCAAAAATTTTTCAATTTTTTATGAGATAATTTTTGAAGACACACGAAAATTGTGAGAACTTTTGAAAATAAACAAAATTTCAGACCCCCTAGCTGAAAAAAATCAAAATTCAAACATACTTCGCTGTAACTTCATCAAAAGTTTTGGTAACTTTCGCCGGATCTTTGACATCAAGATGAAACGGTTCACAAATTCCCCCAGTCAATTGTCGAATCTCTTTGGCCGTCTCCTCAAGCACATTAACTCGTCTCGCTGCAATCGCAACACTTGCTCCAAGAGTCGCGAAAGTTGTGGCGATCGCTTTTCCAAGACCCGTTCCACCACCGGTTACCAGCGCGATTTTTCCTTTCAAAGTTCCGGCCGGAAGTGCCACACTTTTTTTGATTGGAAAATATTTGTTTGCGTCGGGACAGCTAGCCATTTCTGAAATGAAAACAATTTATAAAAAAAACAAAAAAAAAATCAATATTTATACTAGGAAAAAAGTGTTTGATAGGATGACTACATTGTAGTAATCAGAAGAGACGCAGACAAAAGAGAGTACACTTTAGTCTACTTTTTGTGTAGATCATTTTTTTAAATCCAGACTTCATAAAAATTTTGAATTTCACAAATTTGGCGCCTAACAATCCACGTGGAATAAGAATTGGCGCCAAATTCAAAAATTCAAATTCTCCAATTTTCATGCAAATCTTGAATTTCACAAAAATTGTGCGCCAAAAATTCCACTTGGCGCGAAATTTGAATTTTTCTGAAAACCAAAGCTTATGAGGTGTCTTTCGAGCCCAAATTTCATGAAAAATTTAAATTTGGCGCCAAAAAATCCACGTGGCAAAAATGGGCGCAAAATTCATAAATTCAAATTCTTTTTTTTCGAAAAAAAATCAAAAAAATAAAAATGTTTTGACCTCAACGTGCTCCAGATAAATGAATTTAAAAATGCTGAAAATCATCAAACCGAGTCATTTTACTAATATATTTTATTTCAGATATGTTGAATGTAAGTGATAACAAAAAGCTACAGTAATCCTCCTACAGTAATCCGTCCTCATTTTTCAGCGTAACCGTCATGTTAATAAAAATCAACAGAAAGAGCTGCGTGGCAAATCGGCTCCACCATACTTGGACTCCCGAATTTGCTTGGGAAAATACAAAGTGTTTCAAATCGATAAAATGATTGCTGGCGGAGGATTCGGGCAAATTTATCGCGCAACAAATTTGGATAACAATGAAGAGGTTGCGGTGAAAGTGGAGAAATCGGTTGGAAATGATGCGCAAAGAATTATTCTTGAATCGAAAGTTTTGGAAGAAATGTTAGGCGTGCCACATTTTCCACGAATGTTTTATGTTGGACCGTATAAAGGGTTCAATTTTATTGTGATGCAGATGTTGGGATTGAACTTGGGCGATATTCGAAAAGCATTGCCAACTCGTAAAATATCGATTCATTCGGCGGTTCGTTTGGGAATTCAGATTGTTGAAGGATTGGAATTACTTCACTCAAAAGGATGGATTCATCGGGATTTGAAACCAACAAATTGTTGTGTTGGATTGGATGATAAACGGAAACAGGTATTTATTGTTGACTTTGGTAAGTAGGAAAAACAAAAAAAATTGTAACACTCACTTTAACACGAAACGGATCTTCACTCCGTCCCGCAACGCCGTGAGCATTTTCATATTGCACTACAAGATAGTGAATTGCATGAAATCAACAATTCACGCGAAATAAGCGTGCGTTGCGGGCAGCGGGAATCGAACCCACGCCGCAGACTAAAACGGTGTGAGTGGAAGGCAAAGCAACACACCACTATACTAAACAGCTAGTCGAGAGAAGCGGGGGTGAAAATTGAAGAACAGTGTGAGAGGAGAGATTTTTTTGTAGGCATGTCTCGTCGCTTCAAAAACGATGATGGTTCGCATCGCGACGCTCGATTTTATTGCGGATTTCGTGGCACAACCAGATATTGTTCGTATAAAATGCATGATCGTCGCGAGCAGGGACCAGTCGATGATTTATGGTGTTTGTATTATAGTTTGGCTGAATTGATTGAGGGACAATTGCCGTGGCGGGATGTTGAGAGTTTGGAGGAGTTGGCGCAAATCAAAAAAGTTTGCAAACATGAGATGATTTTTCCGTGAGTGAAGAAAATTTGAATTTCGCCTTCAAAAATCCACGTGGCACATTTATTTCCAAAATTTGGCGCAAAATTTGAATTTTTCTCAAAATCAAAGCTTATTAGGTGTCTTTCGAGCCCGAATTTCATGAAAAATTTGAATTTGTTGGATTTGGCATAAAAAAATCCACGTGGCATAAGTATTGGTACAAAATTCGAATTTTTCTCAAAATCAAAGCTTATGAGGTGTCTTTCGAGCCCGAATTTCATGAAAAATTTGAATTTGTTGGATTTGGCACCATAAAATCAACGTGGCATGGCGAAAAATTTGAACTTTCCTGAAACCAAAGCTTATTAGGTATCTTTCGAGCCCAAATTTCATTGGTCTGAAAAACTTTGAATTTTTAAAGGTTAAATTTTGGCTTCAAAAATCCACGTGGCACAATTATTTCCAATTTTTGAAAATTTCAAATTAATATTCTGAGGTGCCACGTGGCAATTTTTTTTTGAAAAAAATTCCAACTTTGAAAAAGTGGTCCGATTTTTTTCTCGAAAAATCTAGCCTGGCTCGATTCAGGTAAAATTCAAGCCTATTAAAAACTAGTGAGATCTGAGATTACTGTACCTACAGTAACCCCCAATCTAATTTTGTTCAGATCCATGCCAACCAAATTTGCAAGCTTCGACAGAAATTTGAGAAGATTGAAACAAACTTCCACACCGGATTATCAGAAATTTCAAACAATTTTAGCTGTAAGATCTATCTAGCAAATTAGAAATCACTAATTGAAAAAAACAATTTTTTCAGAGTTGTGTGAAGTTTGTTGACACAAATGCTGAATTTGAGTGGGATTCCTGATTCTTGAGAGAACAAAACAAAATAAAACATTTTATTTTTGATAATATTTGACAATTGGAGCAATCACATTTGACAAGTTATCCAAATCCAAATCAATTTTGATATTGTAGAAGGATTTTTGAATAGGAATTCCATTATGGAAAATGACGATTCTTCTAACAATAGCTTTTGTTAAACAATTATCTTTGACAGTTAATTGAAAATTATATTTATCACTGTGTAATTCGTCTCCAAAAATTGTGGCGGTGAGTTGTAAATTCCTCTGCGAAACTGTAGTGAATTGGGAAGTTGACGCAACTATTTGATCCAATTTATTCGAGTCCAATTCTTGAATTGATATTTGAGAATTGAAAGGTTGTCCACATCTCAAACTGATATCAAAAGTGAAATTATCTCGAATTGTTTGAGAAACAACACATTGAAAGAGGAATATCAATAAGAACATTTTGATTGAAAATGAATTCTTCTAATTCGATGCTGGGAAACTGGGAAACTTTTATAATGACGATGCTTTTGAGGCGACGACAATCGTCACATCTCGCCGGCGATTTGTGTTTGTGGGCGGTTTGATTTTTCTTCTCATAGTTGAAAAGTAACATTATTCCACTGGAAAACAAAAAGAGTTCCTTAAACTTCACGTGAACTTACGCATCAGCAACGTGAACAAATAAATTGGAAAACATTGTGAAAAAGAATTGATAAAGGATATCAGAAGACCATGTGTAGACATACATACTATTCAGCGTGTCAATCAAATATACCCAATCTTGAAAACAATTTTGCATGAATAATTTGCGAGCTGTTTGTTTTCGCCGTTTTGTGGCGTAAGAATCGATATGATTATTGGTCGCGTTGAAAATCAATTTTGTGGCCACAATAACGTTGAAGGAATTCGAGCAAACTGCCAGAAACATTACGAGATACATAACTGAATCGGCTAAAATGTCGACACAAGGATCCAAGTTATCCCATGTCAAGATTTCAATGTTGAAGAGATTTAGGCAATTATCCGGGAATCCGGCTAGTAAAACGAAGAGGGAAATGCACCAGCAAAAGCTAAGAGCCGTCTGAAAAAAACATTGCGATGTTTTTTTTTTTGAAAAAAGCTTCAGGGGAGTTAGCCAGCAGTTAGTCCAACTCACAAAAACTACACATTTTCCACCATCTCTTTGCGCGTGTGCTGGGAGTATGATAACAAGAAAACGATTGGCAGCAATACAAAGTTGCGTCAAAGGTCCTTGTACATACACACCGTAGGCCATTGATTGATTGACTATTATGTTAATTATATCCGGACCGAAGTATGTGTTACTGAAAAATTATCGTCATAAGTACGAGAAATGAAATTATTACGAGAAAAGGGCGTTCTTGAAATTCTACTTACAATAATGCAACAGGACCATTGTAAAACACATAACCCAAAAGAATCAAATTATTACTAATAGTTTTCGATGCGCACAAAATATAAAACCCCGAAATATTCTTCTGTGTAATAAATCGATAAAAAACAACACTGTTCAAAAATATGCCCAAAGCTCCGCTGAATATCATAAATAATCCAGCCGATATTGTCATCCATCTTTCAGCAATATCTTCCGGGCGACTTTCCTCAATCCAAATTGATTCCAATGTTTTATTTGAGAGAGACATAAAGCTGTCGATAATGTCAGAAATAAACATATACGAGTAGAGTAGATTGACGTTGAATCAGAAGAAAGATATCGCTCGTGCTTGTTCTAGTTTTCGTGGAACGAGTAATTCAATTTATCCAATAATTTCCTATTTTTATTGGATTGTTATGAGTGTGAAGTGGGGGGAAAATATTTTGAGATTCGGTGCAAAATTTGGGAACATTTTCATAGATATAAAACGCTTCATGAAAAAATTTCGCTTGATATCTCTTTTTCGTCCGAAAATTGATTATTTCAGCTTCTCAAACGGTTTTTCTACAAGTTTACTTATTAAATATGATGAAAATTAGTATTTCAATGTAACTTACCTTCTGGTTTTAGTTGATGTAAATCCGAGACATACCACGCCCAGCTTCGTGCAAATTAACTTTGAAAATTGGCGGTATGGGTTTTGAAATTTTTTGACGAGGTGAAAACAACCTTTTCAACTGAAAATACCACGTTTTAACGGAAAACAAGCAAAAATTTGCTGTTTTTCGAAAAAATCTAAAATTGGCGAGGTAAATTTCCGTAAATTTTTATTGGCGCAGTGTATATGCCTCACCCTGGGCGTGGTATGATCCGAGAAAAACAAAAATGAAAAGAAAAATGAGCGACCGCAGCGCACTCGCTCAGCAACGCGGTCAGCTTGTAAAAATGCGTAGCTAAATAGTTTCTGAATTGGACAAGGTTCATCAATTTTTTGCTATAAAACAAAAATAGATAGAGTACCCGTTTTAACTGGAACTGACAAGATTCTCTCGGAAAACCTTGAACTTTTTTCACTTCTCCTATCTAAAAATATATTCTTCGAACTTTTCTCTCACTGATATTGTACCTAGAATAGAATATTTCTCGGGTTTCTTCCCAAAACCAAACCAGTTTCTCGTTTTTTTTGTTCGCAATTTGAAACAGTAAGTCGTTCAGTTGTAAACGAAAACGTGTTTGAAACTTTTGAGAACTATAAAATGACTTTGAACTTAACTCATATGAAACTTCCAGAAATGACCGTTTCCACTTTGATTTTTGTTTTCATTCTAATTTCTGTGACTCATGCTTCACTTCAAAAATCATCGAATTGCGGACAAATGGCGGCTTGTGCTGTTGAAAAATGTTTGAATCGAGATTTAGTTGAAAGAATTATCCGAGAATCACCGAAGGAAAAGGTTTTCGCAAATCTGGTTGAAAAGTGAGTGTTTTTCTATTATTGATGTTCAATGATTTTTGCAGATTTGATATGGTTTGTATTGCTTCAAAATGTGGAAATGAGTGTTCAAAATGTCGACAATGTCATTACGCATTGGAACAAATGAGTGCTTTGGCTCAAGGAGAAAAAACATGTGAGATTTAAGAGAAACAAAAAAGTTTTAAACTTTGATTTTCAGCCGGAATTTGCCCCAAATTGGAGACGTGTGTTTTCGATTGTCTTATGGAAAACGTTGACAAAGTTATGTCATGTGTAGCGAAAAAGTGTAATGTTCATTGTTATGATGGAGATTGTCCATCTTGTCGTGTAATTTCAAGACGAATTTTCGGTATTATTTGTAAGAAACATAATTTGATTGATACATTTGAATATGCTGGAACTTGTCCAAGTCTATTCATGGAATTAGCTGATGATTATGTTAAAAATAATTAGGTTATAGATACTAACATTTTGTTTTTCATTTTCATTGTTTGTAAATAAAGTTTTTTTCGGATTAGGAACTATCGGTGGTCGAAGAAAAAGAAAAAAAATAAATATAGGACTACTGTAGCACACAAGTTGTCGTCAAAGTGTTTGCACATTGCGGAGCTTGAAAAATATATTTTTTTGGTTTTCCAAGCTTTTTTCTTGAAAGCGGTCAAACCCATCGAATTTCCCATATTTCTGGTGTATTCTTGTTTTAAATTTAGGCGAATAGGTTGGTTTATTTGTTTTCAGAGATCTGAAATCGTAAATTCATTGAAAAAACTCTTTTTAATTTATTTAACGAAAATTAAAAAAACTTCACGCTGAGAACAAAAATCCACGTTTTTTCATTTCTACAAAATTGTTTTTCATTCATTTCTGATAAAAGGCAACGATTATTTTTCTTCTAGCGTTTCCAAGTAAGTTATTTTCCAAATCTTTTAGATTTTGTACAAAAATCTACTCTAGAAAATTAAAATACCACAGCTTTCTAAACATTTTCCCTATTGCAAAAATTTCCCCAATTCAAAACAATGCGCGTCAAATACATCAAATGCACAGCTGCTAGTGTTTACACAATTCTCAGCTTATGTGTTACGTGTACGACAAAATCGATCGATTGGTTTTTTATTCGCCATAATAAACCGGTTCTCTTTGACAGCTGAACATTTCTTCCTGATATTTGTTCTTTTATGTTATTTGGGTGTTTTTTCCAGAATGTCTGACGAAAATGGACCTTCAAAGACTGATCTTCAAACCGCAATGCGTAAATTACGCGCATTGAATGCCAACAAATTGTGTTTTGATTGTGGAGCAAGAAATCCAACTTGGTGCACAGTTACTTATGGTAATTTTCTTCTTTTTTTCTGTATTTTCCAATAATTCCTCCCATTTCAGGTGTCTTTTTATGTATAGACTGTTCTGCTGTCCATAGAAATCTCGGAGTACATTTAACATTTGTTCGTTCAACAAATTTGGACACCAATTGGACATGGTTGCAATTGAGATCAATGCAATTGGGTGGAAACTCGAATGCCACGCAATTCTTCAAACAACACGGGTGCAACACCACAGAAGCACAACAGAAATATAAAAGTCGGGCTGCGCAAATGTATAGGGATAAGTTGTTGCAATTGTGTCAAGAAGCGCAACGGAAGTATGGACAACAATTGATTATTGATACTTTGACGCATGCGGATGATTCTGCCAAAAATGTAAGTTTACAAGGACGCGCAGGTGTTGAACTTTTGATGAAATATACCAAATCGACCATGCTGATCAGGATTCCGAAGTCAAAAATTTCCCTGTGAGCACTTTTCTGCAGCTCCAAAAATACTTAGTTCGCCCATTTTATCCTGATTCCCGTGTGGAAAATCAATTCTTATAAGTTGGATAAGGTTGTTCACCACATTCAAAAACTTATCAGCTTTTTAGTTTTTCAAAAAATATCAAATGAAAACTGTAATTTTAAAAAGTTTTTTGTGCATTTTGAAAAATTACAGTTTTCACTTGCTATTTGATAAACTAAGAAGCTGATAGGTTTTCGAATGTGGTGAACAACCTTATTCAAATTATTAAAATTGATTTTCCACCCAGGAACAAAGTGAAAATAGACGAACTAAGTTTGGAGCTCTAGAAAAGTGCTCACAGGGCAATTTTTGACTTCGGAATCATGATCAGCATGGTTGATTTGGTACACTTTCATCAAAAATTCAACTTTTTCATCTAAAAAATATTCAAATTCAGGAAGAAGAAGACTTTTTCTCACAAGATTTCACTCATTCTTCGGCTTCAGCGACTTCATTGAGTAGCGATGCTTATATCACAGATCACAAAAAACCCGAAGACACCCAAGGTCCAAATGTCGATCATCTCGATTCGGCGCCAGTTCCAACATCAGCCCCAGTCTCGGTTATTCTCAAAAAACCCATCAAAAAAGCGACACTGGGCGCCAAGAAAAATGGATTGGGAGCGCAAAAAGTTCGCGTCAATTTCGATGAGATTGAACAACGAGCAGCGGAGAAGGAGAAACAACAAGAAGCTGAAGTTGCTGCAAGTAAATTGGCATATCAAGAAGAGGTTGTGGCGAAAAAAGATAGCGAACAAGCGGTTGAGAAAATGAGCGCGAGATTTGCGATGCAAGATATTGATGCGCAACGGAAAAGTATTGAGGTAAGATATTTCAAATTGAATTCTCTGAATATCCGAAAATTGTCAGGCTAAAGTTGCGAAAGATCCAACAAAAGCAGCTACCGTTGACCGTCTTGGAATCGGCGGTGTTGGCCGCACAAAAGCTGTTCATTCAATCGCCGGCGGTGTTCGAACTATCAAACAGGCCGATTCTTTCACCCCAATCCGAAAAATTCAACAAAAAGAGGAGGATGATTGGGAAGTTGTTGATGATACTAAATTTGGAGCAAGTTCGAATCATAAAGATGATGATTTATTCACAAATGATTACTCGAAGAAAACCAATAGCGATGAATTTTTCGATTCTTTCGAAACTCAGCCACAGTAAGTTCTTTATTATAGTTTTTTGAACATGAATAGTAAGAAGTTTTGGTATTTTCAGAAAATCAAGATATTCTGGAAACACATCTTCTTCTGGAAATACAACAACAACTACTAGATTGGCTGCTCCTTCTTCAGGTTCTAGTTCGAATGTTGAAAGCGCGAAGAAATTCGGAAATGCGAAAGCAATCTCAAGTGATATGTATTTTGGAACAAACGAAGTTGATGTAATTTTTTTTTGTTAACTCAAAATGCAATTCACAAAAATTTAAGTTGAACATAAATTTCAAAAGATATATTGTCCTTCCGAAAAAAAAAGAACCTTGGAAGAGAACCGAAATGGCCTAGGAAACCAAAACTACAGTAGACTTCGCGAAATTTTGGAGTCTATTTGAAAAATAAAATGCGAAATTTACACGCTGGCTATTTGCCAACCAGTTTGATATGCATGTGTCACGTCATTTTTAGTCTACTGTACGTGAGCGCCATTTCAAACGGGGGTTCTTTTATTTTTGGAATGACAATATGTGGCCGAACTATTTTGGTGGCCGAGAAATCGTCGGGAATTCGGCCAACGCAACAAACGCGAGAATTTTCGCAACATTAGAGCGAGTTTGTTGGTTTGGCCGAATTCCCGATATTTCTCGGCCACCGGAATATTTCGGCCACATATTTTTTTCTGAAATTTAAATTTCAATGTTTTGTGAAGTGCATTTTGAGTGTCATTCTTTTGAACATTTTTAAAAGTGCTCATAGTCTCGGCGATTCAAAAATTCATATTCAAAATTTTCCAGTTCGAAACCAAAAGTGCTCTCTCCCGATTCGAAGGTCAAACCTCACTCGGATCCGAAGATTTGTGGGGAAACGGTAGTCAACAACGTCAATCGAGCCAAGTTCCAGACATGGGTGAATTGAAGGACTCGTTCCGCGCTGGAGCATCGAAAGTCGCTGAAAAATGGTCGACACTGTCGAATTCATTCTCTTCCTACATGTCGGTGAGTTTTTTTCTTCTTGTTTTGTTTTGAAAAATCTTTGGAATTCAAAAAATATATAATTCAATTCAAAATTGAAAAGTTCAGCGTGGAGCTCCAGCACCAAATAAGACATAGGTAAATTTATATTTGTGGTGATTTTTCGTTTGAGTGTGTTTTGTGTTACTTTTTTTCGGTATCCGGGGTTTTTCAGTTCAGTGTTGTTCACATGCATATTCATATTGAAATTCGGAATGAAATGCAATAAAACAATATTTTTGGCATGTATTAAAACATCGAAAAACATAGAGACAACGTGAAATTGAGAGAGCGCAGCGTTTTTCGTACAAAAAATTCAAAAAACCTTTTTTTCTGTCTGCGCTCTCCGAATTTTACGTTCTCTCTAATCGCAGTATATTTTGTTTTTTCGACGTTTTTTTGCATACCAAAATATTATTTTTATTATATTTCATTACAAAATCAATCGATATAAGAAATATTTCTTTTTCAAAATTTCGAAATATTCAAAATTTTACTTACAAATGTGGTTATATCTTTAAGTTTCGAGTGGGCTTCTTCATTCACACGCTTTGTTTTTTCCCGCCCAAAAATTTCTCATTTTTCAGGATCGATATTGAAAAAGGGACAACACATTTTTTATTATTATTATAATTATAATCATTATTTGCCTGCTATCAACATTCAAATTGACTTCTATTATTAAAAAACAACAAAAATATCAACTTTCTCTTTTTGTTTTGCCTGATAAAAATCTGAACAGAACAGAACACATGTGATTTTTTTTTCAAATCTTTATTGATTGATTCGCCCTTTTTTTTAGCAAACACGTAGTATTTCGATGTTTTTTCATGGGAATCTTTTTTTTGTCATCATAAATTATTTTGCATTTATAAATGGATGTTTCTGAACAAATTTTAGGTTGAATTACCTGCTTTTTATTTTTCTTTTTTCTTGAACTGAAATTTCAGTCTCAACTTGTCAGATGCAAATAAAAAATGGAGAAGATCAGAATACTGTGTCGGTTTCGGAGAGTGAAGGAGCTTCAGCGGATGGAGTTCCGATTTATAGCAGTCTGGAAAGTCTATTGATTGTGAGTTGAGGTTTACGGGGCCCAAAAAATCCCGAATATTTTCTATACAAAATTCAGTCATTCACAAAATAAAAAAAACCTTTTTTCGTTAAAAAAAAAACCAAAAAAATGATTCACGAACGGAATTTTTATTCATTTTTCACCATTTTCTCAACACACTGACAAGGAATAGATCCCAATGTGACACCCTGAAAAATTTCGGTTTTTTATTTTTTATTTTTTTGAAAACCTTAATTTTCAAGCTAAAAATGAGCTAATTTTAAAAAAGTGACATTTTTTGTTGGAAAATAATTCCACGTGGATTTTTTTGAGATGAACTTCAGAATTTTCCAACGAAAATTTTGAAACAGTGAAATAATTTTCAAAATGTTTTTTTTTTCAATCAAAATTTCAGTGTAACATTGAAAATTTAAACCTGAAATTTTGAGGAAATTCTGAAACAGTGAGGATTTTTGAGGAAAATCAGAACATATATCAATTTCTGATTTTTCACCTAAAAATATAGGAAAATTTTGAAATAGTGAGTTTTTTCAAGCAAAAAATTTGAGCTGTTTTTTTTGCATTGAAAAATTTTCTAAATGAAAAAATATAGAACATTTTTGAAACAGTGAATTTTTAAATTACAAGTTTTTCAAAAAAATCTTTTCTCAAATTTCCAAGCTAGAAATGAGATAATGAAATTTTATAGTAGTTCTGGACTCTAAAATGCATTTTAGCTCAACTTTATTCAGTGTGATGAAAAAATGAATAAAAATACCGTTCGTGAATCATTTTTTGTGGTTTTTTAACGTTAAAAAACGTTTTTTTCGTGAAAAAAATATTTCGCAATAATTTCCTGTAGGTGAATGATAAGATAAAAAAAGAAAAAATTCAGATTCCTCCATCGATGTCTCAAGAATTAAGTGAAGCTGCTCGATTGGCTCAACGTTCTCTAGATAATTGGTCGAATAATCGTCGACACGTTATTCGAAAACTCGATTCGATTGCTCGCGAATTGGATGAATGGGAGAAGAATTGCTCAATCTCAACAGCAGTCGGAAGTTCTGTTGGAATTGTTAGTGGTGGAGCTGTTATTGGTGGTCTTATTTTCATGCCGCCTGTTGCGATTGCTGGGCTGATTGTTGGAACTGTCGCCGGAGCGTCGAATGTTGTTACTGGACTTGCGAAATGGCAGCATATGAAGATGAAGGCGAAAGATGTGAATGCGTATTGTGATCATGATAAAGTGTTGTTTGAAGAATTGATGAGAGATCGAGATGAACTAATGGAAGTGATTCGAAGAATTATACAAAGCGAAGATTATCAACGACATTTTGAACATAATTTCGATAATGCCAATAATATTAAGAATATTTTGGGAGCTACGGTTTTTGGTGCAGGAGGACTTGCGACTAGATATGCGATTCTTGAGATGGGAAGACTTTCGTCGTCGTTGGTCAAAGGAGTTTTGCATAGTGTTGCGGTTATTGGTATTATTCTTGATTCGGTTACACTTGCATTGAGTGCAAAGGTACGTATTTTGACGCGAAAAATTTGAATTTCAAAATCAAAATTCTGCCAAATGTGCTGATTCACGAACGAATTCACGAAAATTCGAAAAATGTCGAAGTTTTCAGTCAAAAATGATGACAAATCGAGATTTTTGAAGCTTCTGGAGTGATTTCTGATGAAAATTGACCTTCAGAAGTTTTTGCTGATTTTTAGTAAAATAAAACATTTTCAAATTTTGATGAATTTCGAAAAAATTCATAAAATGAAGTAAAAACGGTGAAAATAACCTTCGAAAACCCTATTTTATCTCATTTTATTAATTTTTTTCATCAAAATTTGAAATGTTTTTATTTCACGAAAAATCAGCAAAAACTTCTGAAAATCAATTTTCATCAAAAATCACTCCAGAAGTTTCAAAAATCTCGATTTGTCATCATTTTTGACTGAAAAACCATTTTTTCGTTTGTGAATCAGCTTTTTCAGTTTTTTCATGTTCTGCCACGTGGATTTTGAAATTTTGGACTTTTTAGCAAAGTCAACCGCAAAATTTGAAATCAAAAAATTTCCACGTGGATTCGTGGCTCTGAAAAATTTGATTTTGAAGTCTATCTCATTTTATTCCCTTTCCAGGACTTATCTGAAGAAAAACGCTCAAAATTCGGCGACGAAATTCTCGAACTCGCTGGCAAATTGGAACTCGATCGTCAAAAAGTTTGCAAAGATTTTTTGAATCAAGACGTTTGGAATGTCGATGATTCGAAAACCGAAGAAGACATGGAACGATTGTCCGACAGTGGTTCGATCGAATTTGTTCAAAGAATTCCGAGTGCACCAGTCTCAGAATGACTCTTTTTGGTTGGTTTTTATGTATTTTTGATATTTTGTATATATTTTTTTTGTATCATAAAAATTGTTGGATCAAATAATGTATTTTATGATAAACCGACCGAGCTAACAGAATTTCACAACTTTTGTTATTATAAACGTAAAAAAAATTAAAAAATAAAAAATTATATACCGTAGTTCTTTCGTCGCGACGAGACCATTTGTGTGTTTCAGCTGTTGCGCCTTTCAAAAACTACGGAATTTTTAGTTTTTTTTTCCCGGATTTTCGATTTTTGCATGAAAAAAGGAAGAAATCAAGCGGATCGGACCTGTTTAAAAAATATTTTTCACATTTCCATTTTTTTACGTTTATAATACTTATATACAACAAGAAAAACAACTAATTCAAATGCAACTAATGTTTTATTTAGCGAGTTTACCATTCAAAGAGCTTCCATTTTTAGTTGGCGTTGGTCGTTTTCGCCAATTCGAATTCGTCGAAAAATTCTTGGTGGCATCGCTCCAATCTGGCCAGAAACGAGAACGGATTCGTTCAACATAATCTTCTAAATTCTTCATTTCCGATCGGATGACTTCTCTGTGTTCGCTTTCATATGGAGCGAAGAGAATTTGGACGAGGTTGGCGAAAAGGCAAGCGTCTACCTGGAAAAAATTTTGTTTTTTCTAAAAAATAATTTGATATTTCTCACCTTTGTTGGCTTAAAACCATGCAAGAAATGTTTATTTCCCAAATAATTACTGATTGCTTTCAAATCATCGATTCCGATTTGAATGCGATCTTCTCTTTTATGAAATCCTAAATCAGTTCCAGCAATTCGTCTGCTCAAAAGTGAGGCATACGAATTTATGCTCAACATTTTGAATAATGCTCCAAGAAATCCGAATTCTTTGGGATTCAAGGTATCCATGATTTTATCCGCATTTTCTAGACGATTCACCCAAGCTGAAATTGATAGCGATTTTTCGATCATTGCTTCGAATGCGCGAGTTGTTGCTTTTTGTTCCGATGTCAGATGGTCATCGATTGAAACGTGTTGATCAATGGTTTTGTCCAAGTCTCTGAAAATATTAGATTTTGAAAAAAAAAATTTTCTCCCCGGCCGGGAATTGAACCCGGGTCTCGCATGTGACAGACGCGGATACTCACCACTATACTACCGAGGACACATTTTTCGCTGGGTTAAAAATCAATGAGGTTCTCGCAATTTTTGCGAAAATTTCTACCTACCTGATAATAAAGTTCGAATCAAAATATTCCACACCATTATATTCGACAAACGGCAAAGTTCCCTCTTTCGATCTGACATTCCAACTGATCTTCGGAATTTCATAAGTGATATCTGACATTCTGAGCCAAGTCTCAACTTTGAGACAATAAGGACTCGAGTTTGGAGAAACGGAAGTTCGAGGAAATTGGAACAAATATACAACATCTAGAAAAAATGGAATTTTTGGGGAATTTTTCAATGGGCCGAACCTTTTTTGAAGTCTTTAACATAAGGAGAAGCTCTCGGTTGACCAACCCAGAATCGATACGGGATATAGATAGTCAAAGCTGCTCCACCGGCAACAGCAGCTTTTCCCCAATTTGGGAGAGAGTCAATCCATGAACTTAACTGTTCAATAGCTTCAGAAGGCATGGCTGGAAACATTTTCGATTAAAAATAGGTCAACCAAAGTGCACAAAAGTGTGTTTGCTCACAGTCAAACAGCGTATCATTTTTTTTCAACAAGCAAACTATTTGTTGCTGGTTGGGTTGTTCTTTTTTTAATAAATAAAAACTCAAAAATTTTGTGAGAAAAAATTCTTGTCACGAAATCAATGACTTTCTTTTTCGTTTTTCTTGAAGAAATAAAAAAAACCGAAGAAAAAGAAACACAACAACAACAAAACTAACTAAAAAAAAGTGTATAGCCGTCGGCGTCTCTTTTGGGTTTTGAATGAATGGCCTCAAAGAACATGTGAGAGAAGAGAGAAGAGGAAAATAACATATGGAAAGGGTATGTTTTTTGAAGAAAAAAAGAATGATGCAAAAATTTCCGAATTTTAAAAGCTTTCCTGGAGAGAACAATGCAATTTGAACAATGAAAATTGATAAATTTTTGATGCAAAAAAAATTAATTCTAATTTTTTGGAAAATACCATTTTTCAAAATTTCTAGCTTAAATAATTGATAAGATTTTTTGTGAAAAAAAATTTGAAGAAGTTCCTGAAGTTCAAAAGTATTAAAGTTGAAATGAAAAAATTCCAGAATTTTTAGAGCCTCATAAAAAATTCACTACCAAATATTTCTGAATCATAAGGCTTGCGATTATCCTGGAAAATCTCCTGGTTCTTCTTTTCAACAAATTCTAAATGAAATATTCAAATCATAACACATGGGAAATCAAGTTCGCTCTATCGCACACATTTGTTGAAATTCTGAAACATTTTTTCTCGATTTTACAGAGTCCCATTAGATTTGAAAATTTTGAGGCATTTTTAAAAAAAATATAAACAAAAAAAATTTAATTCTGAAATTTTTCAGTCAATTTTTTTCAATGAAAATAGAAAGGTTACTGTAGTTTCGGAATTTTATATGAAATCTGGAATTAATTTAACAAAAGTTTTCCCATCGAAAAAAAAAACATTTTCAAGAAAAGTCTTTGAGTTACTGTATTTTCGGGAATCAAATTATTTTTATATGAATTTAGAAATCAAATTTGTTGAACTTATTGAATTGAACTTCAAAAATTCTCTAATTCAATGTACTTGGAAAATTTGATTTGGCCTTTCTTTATTCAAAAAATTTGGAATCTCAATTGTTTTTTATTTTAAAAATTTCTTAAAAATTAAAAAATTAGAATTTCACGTTTTCACGTTTTAATCAAATTTCATTTCATTTTTTCCCTGAATTACAGTAATCCTCCGGTCACTTTTTTCCAGAAACCTTTCAAGCATAATAAGTTAGTGAAAGTCATCATCATCATCCGCACAATTACCCAAGAGAAACCAAAATCCGGTAAACTTTCACCAAACCAATAACTTTCAGCTCACTAATTTTTCTCGAAATAAGAAGCTTGACTGCGTCTCTTCACATCACCATTATCTCTAATACCCGACCTTCACCTACAAATTTCGAAGAAAAGGAAAAAAACCAGCAGCAGCAGCCAGGAGGAGAAAACATTATCTGGCCATTTAGACATGACCTATCTTTTTTTGTTTTGTTTCCATATTTTTTTTTCTGGTACAGGTTAGGTTTGAGAAGCATTTAGGTAGAAAAAATAGGCGTGGCTTGACTCGTTTGACCTTTTGGATTAAAATATTCCTCTTTTTGACCATTCATATTGGAATTCTTTAGGAAAATGATCGACCTGCGACTATTTTTTATTCTACTTTTATTTTTCCCAAATTTCACAAATTCCCAATATTCTGACAATAATAATGAAGAGGTAAAACAGTTTTTCAAAATTTATTCAATTCAAAATATCCCAAAAAATTTGCAGACCTCAAACTATTGCTCAGATTACGTGGAATGTGCTGCTGTTTCGTTGCTTGAAGAGCGGTTGTGTTTGGGAAATTCGATTTGGCGGCCTTTTTGGCTCCCGCAGCGAAACGATCAACATAAATGTCACGATAAACTGAAAAATGATTATATACATTTGGAGAGATTGGAAGAGGAACAGGATGGGCAGTTGAATGCGTGTTTGAGTGAGAATTCGAAACCGTTGGATAGACAGACTGTAAGTTAGAGGAAGTTGGGAAAAACTGGGAGTTAGAGGAAGTTGGGAAGCTGGTTTACTGAACAAGTAATTGAAAAATGCTTGCGGTATTTCGAAAATGCACTTACTTCACAACAAAATTGAAGTTGAACGTAAATTTAAAAAAGATAAATGTGGCCGAATATTTTGGTGACCGAGAAATGTCGGGAATTCGGCCAAAGCAACAAACTCGCTCTAATGATGCAAAAATTCTCATTGTTGAAGCGTGGCCGAATTCCCGAGATTTCTCGGCCACCAAAATAGTTCGGCCAAATATATATATATATTTTTTTGAAATTTGTGTTCAACTTCAATTTTTTGTGAAGAAAGTGAGTTTCATTTTGAGTTTCATTCATCAATATTTGAACATTTTAAAAAGTTTCTTAAAAAAACATATAATAATTTTTCAGGCCCAAGAATGTTCATTAATCGGAAGAGTTGCAAAGTTCTCATACGGCCGAAGTATAACTTATGTGCCAAGTCAATGTTTCACCGGATTGAAACGACGTGTTGAAAGACAATGTGGAGTTTTATCGAAATGTTGTCCGGCTCTTGAAAAATGTCGACTTTTGAGTTCGGGTTCGACGATTCAAAAGATGATAAATATGACACGAACAAATTTGAGAAAACGAGCCAAGGATTGTGAAAATGGACTGAAAATGGAAGCTTTGATTTTGGAAAATGGGATAGGATTCTCGGAAGACGAGGAGAAGAGTGTTCTTGATTCGTGGGCGGGACCGAAGGGAAATGTTACAGTTCGATTCCATGAAGCTGCGAAATCAAGAGCATCATCCGGAGGAAATGTGAATGTTCGTTTTCACACTGAACAAGAGGCGATTGCCAATAAAATCCTGATTCGAGAAGGAGATCAACCGCGTCTGAATTATCCACAAAGATGGGAACAATTTGAGCAAAAATTCGATAAAGCTGCCAAGAATACACAGAATATTAAAGAAAAAATCGCGTATTGGGATCGAAATAAGATTGCAAAAGAGGGATTTGATTCGTTGGTTGATGCGGCTGCTGTTAGTGAAATTATCAATTTTGCGCCTCCAATGGGAACTGTTACACCGCATGTTGAAGAATCGAATGACGAAAATGTTATTGTAGAAGATCATGGGACCGTTGTTACTGTAACTGAATCAGTCACCTCAAGTCCGGTTATTTTTATTGAAACTTCTACTCAAAAGCAGGTGGAAAAATGTAGACCATCAAAAGTTTTCCAATTTTCGAAAATCCTTAAAGAACTTGGAGAAAATCCAGAATCAAAGGAGATGAAAGAAATTCTTGAACTTGTGAAGAGATTCGAGAATCGAAAAGATCAAGAGGGAAAATCGGGTATCATTGAAAAATCGCTGAGATCTTTGATTGATCATTTCGACACGGAAAATTTCGAAGTTTTGAAAAAAGATGCGGAAAAAATGATCAAGGAAAGTGAAACTTTGCCGATTTGTGCGGTTTCGATTTCTGAATCAATTGATGAACCCGAAACAATGTTGGTCGATGATAATGGAGATAAATTCATAATTCAAAGTAGTGAGTTTTTTTTGAAATGTAGTTGATGAATTTGAAAATTTTTTTAGAAGATTCAACAGCAAAACTTCTTGTTGGCGAACCTTTGGAAAATTATGACAAAAATGCGACGACAGAATCAGAATCTGTGGAAAATTTCATCTCAGATGAATATAAGAAAGAAATCGCTGCTTTCAAGAAGGAGTTCAATTTGTGGTCGAGAAATGTGAGTTCACGTGAAGAAAAAAAAAATTTGCCTCGAAGCGGGATCGAACCCATGACCTAAAAATTGAGAGACATGTGTGTTTACCACTCAGCTACGCGCGCTCTTTTTTTCTTGCACGCAAATGTTTGATATATGAAACGAGGTGCATTGTGAAAGTTTTTACCCCTTCTTTTATATATATTTTAAATTAAAAAAAATTATTCTAACAATCAGGCAACATCTACACGCCGAAACGACACAACTTGCGATATTTACATGAAATGTCGAAGTCAAATGCATATGGCAGTTGATAGTTGTGCCTGGAGATTTGCAAGTGATAAATTATTGTCAACGATGGCTGAGTCAGCGGAAAGTCTTCTGTTTAAAGACGATGGGATTTGCAGTCAGAAAAATGGAGAGCAATTTGGAAATTTGTATGAGGGAATTATTCGACGAAATGATCAATTGAGAAAATGTCTTGATGAGAAAAATGAGAAATTTGTGAGTTTTTTTTCTTAAATTCTTGTGAATTTTCAAATTCTGGCGATCTTTTCCAGTTCTCCGAATCCGTGTGCCTCGCGTATTCCGAAGAAAAACGCCACGCATACGACGACGCGTTGCGGCGTCTTCTGAATGACACACATGATTACAAAAAGTCGCGGGAATGTTTCGAAGATGCTAATTTGATACAGGAAAAGTGTACGAATCTTCGAGATTGTTGTCCAAACTATGATAAGTGAGTGGGTGGGGATTGAAAGGGAAGCAAAGGGAAAAAAATGGAAACGCGAAAAACATTTTTTTGAAAAAAAATTACTCCCTCTCGTTTATTTTCGTCGCGACGAGACACACACCCTTCAAAAATCGATGCGCCTTTGATTCACAAGGCGTTTTTGGTGTGTTTTGGTGGCTATTTTTTTATCAAAACGAGGAATTCAACTTGAGAAAAGTGAATTAGAAATAATTAAGAGATAAGTTCGTAATTTTCAAACGAAAAATAGATTTTTCTTCAATAAAACACTTGAAAATCGTTTTTTATAGTGTTTCTTGCTTTGAACAGGGTTAGACCGGTTGATTTCTGCCTTTTTCATGCAGAAACATCAAAAATCTCGAAAATCCGGGGAAAAAAAATACCGTAGTTTTTGAAAGGCGCAACAGCTGAAACACACAAATGGTCTCGTCGCGACGAAAGAACTACGGTATATAATTTTTTTCAAAAAAATATTTTTCGCGTTTCAATTTTTTACGTTTATAATATTTATAGATCATAAATCTGCTGGGCTTTTAAATTGAGAAGGGGGAAACATTAATCATATTCCGAAGGTCACAATTTAGCACAAAAGTGCTTTTGAAAAAAATTTAAAAAAAATTTCCAGCTGCCGCGAATCAACATTCGAAGCTGATGTCGAAAGAACAATCATCAACTTGACTGCCAAAATCAACGAGCTCAAACAAGATTGTGTTCGAACAAAAGCGAAAGAAGCTGTCAAATTAGCAGTTCGACAATTATTGCTTTCAACCAAAGCTGGTCAACGATTAGGACAATTGGGATTGGATATTTCACGAGGTGCAAGAGTTGTGAGAATGGCCAAATTCCGGGTTTAATTCTAAATGATTAATAATTTTGGAAAAAATAATGATAATAATATAAGGTGAATAATGCCTCGGTGCCATTTGTGCTTTAAATTTTCTTCTGCATTTAATAAATATTTATTTCATGTTGCTGATTAATTTTCGCTTAGTTTTAAAATTTTCTGGTTTGGAGAAAAAATTAGGAACGTTTTGCCCATTGAAAAACTGAAAAGAAGACAAATTCAAACCGCGCGGGCTAGCGTCAACGCGGAGCATAGGTGTTTTTCCCATTAAATTACCCTCGGGGTTAAAGACCTATGACGAAATCGAATTAAAAAGTTAAAGACCTATTTTACACTGAAAAAAACCTTTTTTACTAAAAATTTATTTTCCAGCATGCTTTCCCAGAGTTTCCTCAACAATTTCAAAACTCAATGCGTTTTCCATCACGTGAAATATATAAACAACTCTCATCGCCGACAACTCGCTGGTACGACCACACGCGATCCTTCTCATTGCACCTGGCTCCGCCCACTTTGTTTTTTCTTTTCTTTTTCTTTATTTTCACAGAAAATTCGAATCAAAACCAAAACTAATATTCTTGTAGGCAACCAAATGAGCTAAAAATTTTCACAGCCCTTCTACAGGTAATTTCGCATAGTTTCAATCCAGTACATTTCATCATAAAGACCTCCAAAAGATTTAGGAGACCTCAGCAGCAAAGTTTAGCGTTTCACTAAACTTTCCTGCTGAGGTCTCCTAAATCTTTTGGAGGTCTTTATATTAAGCCGGTGGGTCTTCTAAACAAGCTAAATATCTTGAAGAATAACTGTGAAAATTTTCATCTCATTTGGTTGCCTACAACAATATAAGTTTTGATTTTGATTTGAATTTCCTGTGAAAAACAAACGAAAAAAAAGAAAAAAAGTGGGCGGAGTCACTGCAATGAGAGAGATAGCGTGTGGCGCTACCAGCGAACTGTCGGCGATGAGAGATATTGAAATATTTCGCGTGATGCAGAATGAAACAAGGCGAAATTTTTGTGGAAACCCTGCTCCTCTTTGAAAGAATAAGTTGATGCAGAGGTAATTTTGATGACTTGAGAAATTAATAATAATTTTTTCATAAATGTTAAGGACCTATTTTTGATGAAAAATGAAAAGGTTAACGACCCTATTTTATACTTTTCCGGACCAAAAACATGTATGACGCGGAGTCTCGTTGTTTTCTTTTTTATTTTTTTGCAAATTTTTTTCCGTGAAAGAATTCACGTTTTGTTGAAAAAAGGTTGCGAGGGGTACTGTAGCACACAATTGTCGTCAACGTGTTTGCACAAATTTATGAAATTGCGGATCTGCACAACCTGCAGGCAATTTTCAAAAAAAAAATTAAATTTTTTCTCAAAATCGGTCAAATTTGATCGTTTGCTTTTTCTATGAAGTTTGAAAAGTTAAACTGGAATTTTCAGTTAGCCAAATTTTTGTTAATCAAAAAAAAATTCAAAAAATGATGTCATAAATATTTATTTTCTCTCTATGAAAGCACAAGTTGTAACATCTTGTGACCAAACCAAGTTCTTCCGAAGTTCGTCGAGGTCAATGTTCCTTCATCACATGATTCATCCCTTCTATTCTTATCCACGTTGTTTATCATCAAAGTACAAGAATCGTAGCTTTCCTCCCCCACACAAATGTTTTCCTCCCAAACAAAGTGGGCGTGGCTTGAGCCAAGAGCATTTTTCATGGGCGGAGCTTTTGAAAAAACACATAAAATACCACGGATAACCTGCTGAAAATCATATTTTTCTATATTTTCGAAAATGGTTGTGAGTTTGAAAAATTTTAAGCTTTTCAGCAAGAAAAATTTTTACAGGTCAAAGTTACCACTGCTATTCCAATTGAGGAACTTGTCAAGAAGCACAGTGATGTCAATGAATTCTTGATCAAAAAATGGGAGAGAATCTTCAGCCTCTTCTTCGACAGAAACGCATCGCATCAAGTCGATTGGGGAGATTTCTATTTGGTTGTCAAGGTGAGTCTGGTTGTGAATTTATTTGAAAATCTATAGATTCCCTTTCAGAAAGTCCGTGACATCTATGGTGCTGAATCGGTGCAAACAGATTTCGCCAAAAAATCATTGGCCGCACTTTGGGATGGTCTTTGCACAATCGCCGACAAAGACAAGGATCAATTGATTTCCATCGATGAATGGATCGGGCTTCTCAAGAAAACCGACGCGAAAAATGAACCAAAATGGTTCAAGGATTATCAAAACTTCATGTTCAAGTTATTCGACGTTTCGTGCGATGGAGTTATGGATCTTGCTGAATACACCGATGGAATGAATACCTATGGATTCACACCTGCTGAATGCGACGCGGCTTTCAGAAAATTCTCGGTGGATAAGAAGGGTCAATATGTTCCACAAATGAAGCCGGAAGTTTGGAACACGTATTTCCATCAACTTTTCTACTCGACAAATAAAAATGACTTGGGAAATCATCTTTTCGGCGTCGTCAACTTCTAAATTCCATTTTTCACTTGTAAATACATTTTTTTTTCTTTTTTTCGTAATAAATTCTTGAAAACTTCTTGAAAAAAATCCAATCAAAAATACACTTGTGATGCCCTCAATGATCATAAAACAGACATGTGTTAGGGGGAGATTAGATATAAAAACACACATATGTTTTTGGATGAGTGCCAGGAATCATGTGGGAGGTTGATGAACTGAACAATTGGTTGGGAGAGAAATATTTTATGACTTTTTGAACTCGCTGAAAAACAAACAAACATCAGGGGTCCAGATAATTTTTTTGAAAACCAAGAAACCCGATGCTTCAAAGAAAAAAGCTGAAAATCTTTCCACGTGGATTTTCACGAGACTTTATGTTCCTATAAAAACTCTTGAGTAACAGTAGGAGCGATTACAGTACCCCCCGAGTGCCTTTAGCGCGAGTGTATGTCCCTTTCAATAACCCTGAATTACTGTATGCACCTTTAATAAAGAAAGCAGAACATCTAGATTTTTCTAACAAGATCTATTAAGTTCTAGAAATAATAGGTGTACTTTTTTGCTTATTGAAATAATTGGCCAAAAAAACTTTCTCTTGACTTCATTTTTGTAGATTCTTGGAAAAATTAGTTTCAAAATTAATTTATTTTTCTGATACTTTTTTTAAATAAAAATATTTCAAGAACAATAAAACCTGAAAATTTTCCCATCAAAAAAAATCCTTTGTTTTTCAAACATCCAGTTTTTCAGTCAGTTTATCAATTTTATCCCATTCAATAATTTTTCATTTGATTTTCTCATCCTTTATTTTCAGCCTTCAAAATAAAATAGATATAAGTATGTGAGTTTTTGAAGATTCAGAAAGAATAAAGGTCGAAATCAGGACCACCAAGATCGATTACAGTTTCAGCTTAACAGTTGTTGTTCTGCTGAAAATTGGTCCAATCCATCCATCAATTTTTTTATGTTATGGGCTGCAAAAAAAAATGTTTTCAGGTTTAAACTGACTTTGAATCTTTTCCGAAAATACATATTATATTTCAACAAAACAAAAAGGTGTGGTCTCTTCATTGTTCCAGGCACGATTTTATCAATGAAAATTGCAAAAAAAATCGTTACACTTCCATCAATCAAATAATATCAAATCATCTGGAAAAATAAACTTATAAATTTTTTTTAATGTGACGTCGTAGGCTAGAAGTTTTACAGAAGAAGACCACCAATTATTTTTATTTCGAATCGAAAAAAATCAATACTAGAAGTTGATCAACGATTAAACGTCATTTTTAATTACTTTAAATGTTTGAAATGTTTTTGATTTGTTGAAAATAGGAAGTTATGAAGACTTTAAAATTTTAGGAAAAATATTTAAAAATTACCAAAAAGTTAATATGAACAGAATTATTATTTTTTCAAAATTTTGCTACAAAAAACTTTTTCCCTGTGTTTCATACCTAGCTATTCAATTCCATTTTTGGCGGTCAAACCCCAAAAATTCATCAATCTTGTTGCTGGCTAGTAAAAAAAGCGCGAAAAAAAACCCCGCGCGCATCTTTTGTGTTTTGTTTCATTTTGTAGACTACAAAAAAGGTGTTGGCTACAATACCTACAACAAATTAAATCACTTTTCCGAAAGTAGACGTCATAATAAACATCTTGTCCAGCCACAGACTGTGTGTTTTCTCCTTTTTGTTTCGTGTCAGTCAGAAACCTTTAACTATATTTATTATATGTGATGATTGTAGGCAGGCAGAAAGTAGATTAATTTAGTTTGTCCAAACAAAACTGGTATTCACTGTGACAACTATAACAGCAAAAAAAATATTCAAAATATTAGTTCCACGCAGCTACAAAGTTAGGCTAACTTTCAATTTTTTATTCTTTGTAGTGATTCAAGTAGATTGATCAAAATCATCTAATCTTTGTATTCCAAATGCACTTTGCCCAAAATCTCTCACGTAATACCTTACACTTTTTATCTATTTCCCTCTAACCGGTTTTCAACAATTCGGCCAACCCTTTAGAAAAGGCCACCCCAAATATTTATAGTTGGAGACACATTTTCAGGCACATTCTATTTTTAATTTTATACATTCATCATCAATTTGCGATTGATGAATGAATAAGTTTTTCTTAAAAATACGTTTTTTTTTCTTAAAAAAGTATTATTTTTGTCTTCGTTTTTTTTTCTTCTTCTTCCTCAAAAAAAAGAATAGGTCAACACTAACTTTCATTTTTATTCCTTCAGATTGGCCTCTTTTGTTGCTAGATAATAATCTGTTTGGAATAATGGCGCCGACTCCTCCACAAATCTCATCTACCGAATCTCAACAATCCTCATTTGACAATAACATTTCGTCGATTTTTCCACAAATTCAGTTTTCGAGTCAATTGCAGTTTTGGATCACAATGATTGTTATGATTCCGGTTGTGTATTTGGTCTATAGACTTCTCAGGTAATTAAAATTTCTTTTTTTTTTTGCAAATTAAAGTTTTTTATAACCACAAAAACAAAGTTTTATGATGTTCTAATCAAAACAAAACTTTTAAGTGCATTAAATTTTTTGAGAAAACAACAATTCCAGTTCCACCTGGAAGTAAATTCCTATTTTTAAATTAAAATTTTTCAGAACATTCTTCGCATTCATCAAAGCGATTTTCATTTATGCGATTGCTCCTCGATTTTATAAACCAAATCTCGAACAATACGCTCACAGATACACAGGTTTGTAGATATTTAAAAAATTAAAGAAAACGCGCAATTTTCGTGAAAAATTTTTATTTTTCAAAAAAAGTTAACGCGCGTTGCGAGACACAAGAGAAAAAATGTGTGCGCCTTTGATGAGGGTACGGTAGAAATGTTTTCTCATTTTTTCTTTTTTTTTCGCACGCGCGTAACTTGGGTCAATATTAATTTTTGCAGTTGTTTCTGGTGGAACTGACGGAATCGGAAAAGCCTATACTTTCGAATTGGCTCGCCGAGGTTTACGCAAATTTGTGTTGATTGGCCGAAACCCGAAAAAATTGGAAAGTGTCAAATCGGAAATTGAAGATGTCTACGAGGATGCACAAATCAAGACATTCGTTTTCGATTTTGGATCGACGGATTTTAGCAAACTTCGAGATTATCTTAGTGATATTGATATTGGATTTGCAGGTAAAGATTTATTTCTTTTCTCGAAAATAAAAAACAAATTCAAAAATTTTTTTTAGTAAACAGCGTTGGAACTGGACGCGAAAATCTCGAAAGATATGGAGACAACCCGGTCGAAGACACTCAAATCCTACGAGTAAATGGTCTTGGAGCCGCCGAATTTCTCTCATGCGTTCTTCCACCAATGGAAGCTTCGGGTGGCGGACAAATCGTTGTATTGTCATCGTCGCAAGGTGTTCGACCGATTCCAATGTTGGCCGCGTATTGCGCAACAAAATCATTGCTCAGTTTTCTTTGCGAATCGATTGATCGAGAATATAAAACGATTAGTGTTCAGACTTTGATCCCAGCGTTGGTTGCCACCAAAATGACGTATTACACGGTGAGAATTATTTCCCACGAGCTTACCCGAAGTTAATTTTTTTGCAGGAAGGTTCAATGTTCGTCGTAACCCCAGAAAACTTCTGTCGCCAAGCTGTCGGTTCCATCGGACTAACCAAAAAGACAGCCGGATGTTTGAACCATGATCTTCAAATGCTCGGATTCCACTTTTTCCCATGGACAATTTTGAAATACATCATCATGCCTATTTATTATCATCAAAAACAACGGGTCGCAAAATTGCTCTCCGAGCAAACTCACGTAATCACTCCTGAAAAAACTAATCAACGCGCCTTGGCCTAAACTTCCCTATTTTTTTAAAATCTTTTCTAACCCAAACTTTGCTCAAAGCTTTATTTCTGGTATTTTTTGTTGATAATCGATAATAAAATAATATTTTTTCTGAAATTCCTGTTTTATTGTACTTTGATTTGAATCCCATTATTATTTCTATTATTACACCGAATGCATGCAGTCAAGTGGAACTATTTGGAAGAAAAAATATCTGAAAAATTTTATTTTTCAAACATAAAATTTAGCGCCTCGAGCTCTTCGTAATCTTCCAATTCGATGAGAGCATAACGGACAAATATGGACAAAATCACTAAAAGAATTGAGAAAACATGGAAGTGGAGAACAGGGCCAGAGAAATAGAATGGCGAATAAAAAACATGATAGAATTGCGAAAAGGCCGGTTTCACGATGGACATCGGTTTCCACTATATTCTGTAACATTTTTGATTGTTTTTGGGTGTTAGTTTAGCTTCTGAGCTCCGAATTTAAAAAAATCAGGGATCTTAAATGGCCCCGCAAAAATGTTCAAATATTGATGAATGAAAAAAACCGAAAAAAAACGTTTGTGTGGTACGGTATCATTCAAAGGAACATTGCAATTGACAACTGCGTCTTGACACGCAACACACAAAAAATTCAAAACCTGCCCGCGAAATTTTATTTTTTCGACGCGCCAACCAAAAAATCGATTTTTTATTCATTTTTTTCTTTGTTTTTGCTTCGCTGACTGTTACACGTCGACCCACTAAAGAACAAACTGCTGCAATGAGTGTGAGACAGAATGCATCAAAATGCAAGAAAACTACTGAACCATTTTGAAAACTGATTTCATATTCGTGATCAGCATGTTAAAATCTATGGAAATAAGGAGTTTCATGAATTCTAGTTGAGGTTTTTTCTCGTAGCACTTCGCGGAAAACTCGAAAAACCGTACACCCATTGCAGCAGTTGGGTCGACGTGGTTATTCGACAATCCAACACCGCATCGTTTTTTTTCCAGAAAAATGCTCCGCAATCAATACAGCTCGCCGGAAAAATCGCTCGATTTGGACTTGGTGATGTTTATTGTGAGTTTTTGAACTTTTAAAGGGGGATTGCGGGCAAAAATGAAGTTTCGCACTATTTCTAGCAGCGTGTATCCCCAAAAAATTGAAAACTGCCACGAGGATACGAGAGAATGTCGAGGAAAGCGCGCTCTAGCGAACAAGCGGCACGTTTGAATTTTATGTGTCTTTTTTTCAGCGCGTTCAGCCAAGAAATGTCGGGAATTCGGCCAAAGCAACAAACGCGCTCTAACGATGAGAATTTTTGCAACATTGGAGCGAGTTTGTTGCTTTGGCCGAATTCCCGAAATTTCTCGGCCATCAGAATAGTTCAGCCACATATATTTTATTTTTTCAGTTATTTTTTCATTTTTTCACGCTATTTTTGGCTGTCCATATCGAGAGAGTGGCGCAGAGAAAAAGACGCTCGTTTCTCGACACGAACAAACAGATTTTCGTAAAACTACTGTAGAAATTGCTTCGCATGCCTCCTTAAAGGGAGTTTTTCGCGTCTCTGTCCTTTCTCTCGATTTGGACGCTCTTCTTCTTTTTTAAAATAGCGTGTTTTTTTAATTTGTTCAATTTTTTGTGAAGTAAGTGATCATTCATCAACATTTGAACATTTTTAAAAGCACTGTATCTCTGAGAAGTCCTCTCGTAGTCCAAAATTCACCCCAGATCATATTTTTTGTATAGAAATTCAAAACATACCCTACACCGTGAGCAGAACAAAACAACAGGTTTTTCACAAAAATCCAAATCTGGCCAAAAACAATATTCATCGATTCTCGCAATCGGCAAACCGCGAATCTGTCGCTTTTCTCGAATTTCTCCAAATGTACATCGCTCCAGGCCAGAAAACCCTCTTCGAATAATCGGTCGTGATAAATCATATTTCAATCGTCTTGAAGATGCAGTCATATCGTGCCATTTTTTGAAATACCGTAAGACTATGACACGACGGCGTCTAGAAAATCATTTTATTCTCAACGTCAAGTGGAACGTTCAGAACTCTACCCTTTTTCAGCCAGCCATCGTCCATAAGTGACTTCGATGAAACTGAAAAATACTCCTGACAAAACTCCAGTTGAAACAAGAATGAAAATATCTTTCATGTTGACAAGACCAAGTCGAGCTGGAGATTTGTGAACTTCGACAACACACGTATCGCTGATATCAATCCATTTTCTGTCGAGAGTTTCCATAACTCCACCTGAACTTGTTTTTTTGAGGAGAGGTCAGGTGGAGAAATTTAAAAAAAATTTTTTAATAATTTTTTTTTGTTTGGAAATTTTGGAAAAAGGAATTTTTTCCTGAGCCTCAACCTTCGTAACTCACTCTCTGACATTCTCAAAATAGCTTGTGTTATATGCGGTGTCCAAGGACTATTCTTCTGCAATCCAATTCCATACGCACTTCTACCAAAAAGCGAACCCCTTGTCCTCAAATCACAATGCCTGGCAGCCTCGAATTCCAGACGAGTTGAATCCCAAATAAATGCATCTAGTGATCCATTCAACAATGAATGCACAGCTTCTGAAGCTTTGTGAACATTGTGAGGTTCCATTTTCCGAAACGTTGATGATAATTCAACATGTCGCTTGAAATATTGGTAGACGTTTGAGTTGAGAACTGTGCCAAATGAAAAATTTGCGCTTGGATTTCTGAGCTGAAATTTTTTTTTTAAAAATTTAAAAATTAATTTCTTAAATTAAGCACTTACCCTTGGATCAGTTACTCCTGTTAAACCCTTCTCTGGCTGATCTAACACAAGAAAAGCAGCTAGATTTGCTGTGTAAGATGCTACCATTATCATACAAAATCCACACCAAACAATTCCAAGAACACGCGCAGAACAACTTCGAGGCGTTTCTGAATTTTTTATGTATATTTTCAACAAAAAAAATAAACGCGAACTCACTTTCCGAAACTCCACTATTCAACAATACTCCCCATACAAACCACATTGCCTCATTAAAATTCACATTGTCATCTTTATCAGCATCTCCTTCCCCGAACAAATCCTCATTCATTTTTCGATCCATTTGATAAAATCGATCAAAAGGACTCTTGAAATCGAGGAAAAAGATGGCGAGTCCAACAAGAAGGACAGAAATGAAGAGTGCTGTCCAGAGAGAGGATTGAAGTGGTTGAAGAAATGATTGCATCGGGGAGTCTCGAGGTATATTTTTCTCGAGAATCCGAATACCATGATACAACCAAGGCTCGCTGAAATCAACAATTCGTTCTCGCTCCGGATTTATTGTGATTCCTCCGATCGCCATATCTGCTGTATCTGCATCGAGTTCACCAATCACTCCACCGATGCTCAGACCGATCTGACAAGGTAATCAGAAATATTTCAAATTCTAGACCTCAAAGGCGCCCGTTGAGTCAGACGCGAGACGACGAGAGTAAATGTATTTCGCTTCGAGATATTTTCATGTGTTCCTTTAAACAAAATGTGGTATTCTTTCAAAGGGACACATATTTTCTCCCGTCGTCTCTCGTCTGACCCGAGGGGCAATTGGAGTAAATGGTCGTGTGGGGAACTTTCCTTCGAAAACCTACCGTTTCGGCTGCTTGTATCACCCCATAAGATTCATTCAAATGAATCGAAAATGTAAAACTGGTATCGATACTTGCATTCACTTCAGATGGCGATAAATTACTCAACAAATCGATAGCTAATCCAGCACAACAATAAAACATAGTCTCATTTGATGTTTTCATTGGACAGGGATACCAGGGACCAGGAACATCAATATCATCATTTGCATAATTACTCAAAGGGATTCGTTCGTTACCCAATTCTTGGCATAGTTCCAAATTTTCGATTGGGATTGTATAAACGAATGGGGGATCAGCGACGGTGACCACTCTCAAATGTTTTGGGAGAGTTATCTCGAGAGGTTTCGATTCTCCAGCCCATTCGATTAAATGTTCAGAAAGTTGCAATTCGCTTCCAATCTATTCGGAGATCAATTATATTCAATTCGTTTGAAAAAATGACCTACCATACTACCAACTTTGTTTTGTTTCCCATAAAAATTGATAATTGAATAAGCCACTCCAATTCGCTCACATTTTTCATTGAAATGAACACCGGTAATCGAAGTCTCACATATTTCTTTTAACAACATTGGAGCATCGTCTTCACTCCATGTTTTATCAATTGTTGTGTTACATTTATAAGGTGGAATGATTGTCGAGTTCGATAAAACAATATCAAAAGCAGATTTTAAAATCTGGAAACTGTCTCGAAGAACGGACAAAGGTTGTTGAACAAGACTGCAGCCGAGTGAACCATTTGGAACGTTATGAGCATATCCGGCACGTTCGCTGACAATCCAAACTTTACCTTTTCCGGTTAGATCACCAGCGTTGTCGAAAATTTGAACAGCGTCTTCTTTTCTGTTAATTAATTGAATGGGTTTTAAACGGAAATTATGAGCACTTTGAAAAATTGATGAATTAAACTCAAAACGCACTTACTTCACAAAAAAATTGAAGTTGAACATAAAATGAAAAGATATATGTGGCCGATAAATGTCGGGAATTCGGCCAAAGCAACAAACTCGCTCCAATGTTGCAAAAATTCTCATTGGTGGAGCGCGTTTGTTGCTTTGGCCGAATTCCCGACATTTCTCGGCCACATTTATCATTTATTTTTTTCAGTTTTTCTGGAATTTATATAAAGCGCCCGGTTTTTAGTACGTCACTCCGTTTGTGCGCCTGCCTGTTGTTTAGCGCAATAAAATTTCAACTTATTTTTCTTTTTTTCCGTTTTGAGACAGTTTTTCGTTGTTTTTACCATAAAAGGCTAATTTTAGTGTATTTTTTTTATTTTTATGGATCGCATTACTATTTCACCTAATTTATTACTAAATTTCAGTTTTCTTGGCTCGAAAAGAACTCAAGAATAACGCGTTCATCGAGTTTGGCAGAAAAGGAGCAATGATTATGTTCAACTTCAATTTTGTTGTGAAGTAAGTAAGTTCATTTTGAGTTTCATTCATCAATTTTTTAAAGTGCTCATAATCTCCGGGCCATTCAACCCAAAAAACTCACTTCGCAAACAAAACAATAATATTCGACGTAACTTCCTCAAAACTTTCCGCCAAATTCTCTTTCAAATTCCCCTTCAACTCAATTTGAATATATTGTTGAACAATTATTTTAAATCCAACTCTTCGATTCTCAAATTCCTCCACAAATTGTTCGCCATTTATATCTCCCTTGATACTTAAAACAACAACTTGTCGATATTGAAGACGTAAAAGTAAATGAAGAAACACATATGCTTCATCAGACAAAGAAGCTGTGGTTCGGATAAAATTCGGATAAATATGTTTTTTGCTGAACTCTGCATCTCGAACCATAACACCAATCACTGGTAAATTATATAATGATAACGCATAAGTTGTAGATGAGACAAGTCGGAGAAATGAGGTTGGAGAAATTGAAACTGATGAGGAATAAATCACCGAGGCTAGTGATGAACTCAACATTTCACCACAAACTATATTTTGGGTCATTTCTAGACGATTTAATGGGTTTCTCGCATCTATATATATTGGTTCAATTGAATGATCTGATATTATATATTTCGAACTTCCAAAAACCTCAATAAACGCACTCTGGAAATCTAGATCTAGAAAAGGGTCCCAAAAAGAGAGAGCCCCTACCGTAACCAATCCAACTTGTTCTTTGAATTCATCTTCGGGAAAAATGAGAATGGAAAGTTTATAGTCATCACATTTCACTTTCAGGAATAGTCCAAAATAGAAAAAGTACATGTACATATTTTTTTTCGGAAAAAATGAGATGAGAAGGAGAAGAAGAAGAAGCTTGTTGAGAAAAAAGGTAATCAACTTTTTTTCCTGCTCTTTTTTTGGAGAAAACGAGAAGACGTTTAATTTTGTGTTTTGAAGAACTTCGCCTAAATTGTTTTTTGAACGACGGAAGTTTTTGTTTGAGGAGAGATATTTTGAGATAAAAACATTATCTAGTTTTTGTCTATTTACATTTGCAAAAAAAATTTGATCAAAATATATTTGTTGATTTTTTGTAAATCTCGAGTATTTATTTATCAGATATGAGAAAAAATGATTTCGGAAAATAGGGGTCAGAAAAATTCCGCTTGCGTGAACGTGCATTAGAAGACGTGGCAATTCAAAATCATTTTTCATTCCAAAATCATTTCATTCACAAAAAAATGGCGATAGCTTCGCCACCGCCCGAAGGCGATAAACACACAGAGCACGCGAATAAATAAACTTCTGGTGTGGGCGACGGTTTACGGGTTGTGCATGCCGCCATTGTTTGTGTGCAAAAGGGGCGGGGCTTAATTGAATAAGCCCGTTTTGTTTTCTTCAAAATCAAGTTTTCAAGGTATATGAGTGAATTTTGTCTGATTTTTTCATGTTTACTGTGAAATTTTGTAATTTTCCATCAAAATAAGCTGAAAATGAACGAAAACGGTTCCAAACTACGTTTCCCAGAAATTTAATAAATAAGTTTATTCATTTTATTTTCAAACATACATTCTGATTGACTCTTTTTTGTTATTATTTTTTGGTGAATGTTGAACACGGCAAATTTCTAGAAAAAAAATTTGATACAGAAAAATCAACATATGTACTACATTCCCCCTTACCATGACTTGGAGCATTTCTTTTTTGAGCAGATTTATCAATCACCGTATTTTCAACGGGTTTTATCTTCGACGGTGGTTTATTATAAGTCGGCTCCATTGATGTTGTTCTATTCGTCGTTGAACTTGGCCCATCATCTTCATGCGAATCCAAATCTGTTTTTGGTTCTTCCATTTCTTTCGGTTTGATATTAACTATGAATTGACTTTCGGCTTCGTCTTCAGTTGATTTCACCGCTTTCGCTTTCGACTTCTTCATTTTTTCTTTCTCCGAATTTTCGGTATTTTTACTTCCAGCTGATGTCGATTCTTTCGATCTTGATCTTGTATTTTCCTTCGATTTTTCTCTAGATTTCACCGGTGATGGTGATCTAACTGGTGTTTTCTTCGACGCTTTTTTTCCTTTCTTTTTGATTACTTTTTCTTTTTTTCCATTCGCTGTCATTTGTTTTCCCGAAGTGCAGAAAAATAATGTGAATATAGTTATAGTAGAAATTGTTCCGATAATTATTAGAATCATTTTATAAAAGTGAATTTTTTAGAAATAACCAAGTCTTCACGATTATTTTCACGTTGAAAATATTTATTTTATGAAAAAAAAAACTATTAGAGATCCTACAGTAACCCGGACGTTAGTCAAAACTCGTATACTCATTTTCCTCTTCATGCCTTCTTCGTCCTTGCGTTTGAATCTTTGCCAAATCGGTGTAATTCACAATTGTTGTTAGAATAAATGAGATACACATGAAAGCACCGGCAACAATGAAAAGATATTCGAAACCGATTCGAGGTAGAGCATGGGTTGAAATCAGGCCAGCAATCAGACCAGCCAAACTCTGAGAAAAATATTGTTGAAGGGGGCGGATACAGTAATCTTTGTAGTTCGAATTTTGCCTTACAGCTAAGTGTGACTACCGTAATTCTTGCAGTTCTAAAATCCGAGGCTACAGTAAGCCTTGCAGTTTGGAATTGAGCTTGAACGGTTATTCAGATACAGTAATCTTTGCAGTTCTGAATTTGCATTACAGTTAACTTTGGCTAATTCTTGTAATTTTAAGATCTGAAGCTACAGTACCCCTTGAGAGCGGTATATCTAATGTAAATTTGACTACCGTATTTTTTGCAGTCTTAAGATCTGAAGCTACAGTAACGCTTGCAGTTTGGAACTTGAACTTTAACAGTTTTTCAGATACAGTAATCTTTGCAGTTCGAATTTTGCGGTACAGTTAACTGTAATTCTTGCAGTTCTAAAAACTGATGCTACAGTAAGCCTTGCAGTTTGGAACTTGCGCTTGAACAGTCTTCGAATACAGTAATCCTTGTAGTTCGAATTTTGCGTTACAGCTAACTGTGGCTACCGTAATTTTTGCTGAAGCTACAGTACTGTTTGCAGTTTAGTGTACCGAATCCTCCTAAGCTTGCAGTCTTTGAATACAGTAATCTTTGCAGTTCGAATTTTGTGTCACAGTTAACGGCTACAGTAAATCTCAAAGTATCTTTGCGACTTTCGATGCAGAAATTCAATAATCCTTTTCCCAAGTTAGCCCAACTTTAGACAAATGATTTTTCCCTAACCCACTCACCACCGAACATTGCAAAAATCCATACATAACACTAAAATTATCCTTGCTAAAACATTTGTGAGTAATATACGGGAAGATTGAAAACGTGCCACCGATGCATGAAAATATGAGACAAACGACGAGAAGGAAAAGAAGATCACTGGCAACATATTTGACGACAGGAAGACAGAAGGCGAGTAGAGCACCCATTGTGCAAACTATTGACATTGAAAGTTGGTATGAGGACTGCAATTGATCAATCATAAATCAAAAAAATCGAAAATCTCACCGCATCTGCAATTGCTCCCCAAACAATTCGACTTCCAGCATTAAAAATTGATGACAAACTTCCAATCAGTGATAAAAATAGATCGGAATCAATAAATTGCTGACCGTATGCTTTATATAATCCACTTGTTAATTGCACCCAAACTGCATTACAAGTTAAGGAAGCAAATAAAACAACAAAGGTTGTGGATTTAAGTTGTGGCCAAATTCGTGATTTTTCAATTAACACTTCCTCTTCATTTCCCAAAATACTTTGATTCTCAATTTCAATTTCTTCATTTGGCTGACCGATGAAAATGAGACCAATTGACTGGAGAACTGCGAAGAACATAGCCATGACTAGAAAAACAGAGGGAACTCTTTCGAGAAGATCTTCTTGGGTAAAATATCCTTCATCATTTACACGGTAATCGAGGGGATTTATAAATGTTGTTTGGAGGGGCGAAAGGATGAATGCACCACAGCCGTATCCACCGATTATAACACCACCAGCAAGGCCGACATTATCCGGGAGCCACTGTAAAAATTTGATTTTTAATTTTTTTTCAGATTAATCTTGAGAGGAAAAGTTTGTCTCAAAAGTTAGGGTAACTCAGAAAAAAAAAAAGATTTTTCAGCAGTTTCTTCTGCACCCTAGTTTCATTTGAACTTAATTTATAGAAAAAAGACCTAGGTTTAAGCTTTAAAAAATATTCTTGGAGTACATTAACCCCCCCCCTCTTAAAAAACAAACCCGTTGCGCTGTTGGTAAAATGGAACTATATGCAATACTACTTCCAATACTTGCAATAACTCCCATCGTTGATAACATAGCCAAATAAGAAATTTGAATTGAATAATAAGTTAAACCAACACCGGATGTATAAATGATTGCACCAATCATTCCACCAATTCTACCACCCAACTTTCTTTCAACAATTCCGCCAATAACCATTCCCATTGGGAGACCACTTAATAATGTTTGAAGCCAAATCATTTGACCATTTCGCATTGTTGGATCAATTTTCCAGCGGAAATATGAGACCAAATATGGTAAGAGGTTTCCTGAAAATGAGGGGATTTGAAATTAAAAATTTTTTTTTGTATACTCACCACATGTATAAACAATCCCAAATGTTATCATACACATAACTCCACCAATCAAAACAGCCCAACTTCTCGCTTTCTTCGGCAATCTTTTCAATATCAAATCATCGGTTTCCATTGGAATTCTGCCAAATAAATGACCACATTTCATGCACATTTTTTAAAAGTACAACATAAATACAAAATGACATAATGAGAGGGAGGGAGAGATAAGAGAATTAGACAGCAGGGTGAATTATTATGTTTATACTTATTATTGATTTCATGGAAAAACTTGATTTGAGGGAAAAATTGTTGGAAGAAAGCATGAAAGTAACATTTAATGAATGAATGGCAAAACTCATCCAAGTAAAATTGAACAAAAAAAAAAGTTTTACGATAAAAAAATCTGATGTAAAAAAGTGTTTGATAAAGAAAAAAGAAACAATGTTACTCCTGATAAATTTATTAAAATTGCAATGTTGCAATTTATTATTGAATTAAAAACACGTGAGAAATAAAAAAGTAGGTCAAGTGACGTGGATTTAAAAACAGTATAGGTAGCCATGTCGTCAGTTGCGATGCGTGTGAGCGACACGTTTTTAGAAATGAAAATTTGGAAAATTCAATGGAAAATATCGAGGTCAACACGCAACGCAGAACCGCATCGCAATTGACGACATGGCTACCTATACTGTTTTTAAATCCACGTCACTTGACCTACTTTTTTATTTCTCACGTGTTTTTAATTCAATAATACATATTTTCAACAATAAAAAAGGTTTTCGCTATTTCCAAGCTTCACTCAATTGATTAAAGTACACTTCAGATTGTTTGACATTATTTGTCACATCACTTTCGACTTTTGTCTTGGTTATTCGCATTTTCTTCAAAAATGGTGTTGTTTCGACGAATTTATCACGCCATGCTGGAACTGAATGAAGACCGAGTGGAATGACGCAAAGTGGGTTTCTGGAAACAAATTGGAAGTTCTAATGACAGGACCACCCACGAAGACTTACAGATTGAAAGAAGTTTCAGCTAACAAAACGATAAACGACACATGGCTAACGTCCACCATATTGAAAACTACCAAAGACAACAAAAATATCCCTGATAAAATCGCTAATGCAGCAAATAGCACAATTTTCCGAGCTAATTCTAAACTTCTTGCATTTTCTTTTGCTTGAAATCGTATTGCTAGAGAATAATAGTTCAAATTATCATATTTCTCCAATTTTTTCTGAATTCGAATGTTGAAATGTAGAATGAAGAAATATATCTGCAAAAAAAAATAGGATTTTTGAAAATAAAGTTCATGTAAACTCACACAAACTGCACCAATAATAAAAATAGAGCATAAAATAATACCAGTTGTGAAATGAATAATCTGAAAAGTTGCTGTGAATGATATTGATAAAGTTATAATATGCATTGAAAATAATAAAGAAATTGAAATATAAGATCGAGGTTTCTTCTCATAATCACTGAAAAATATTGTGAGGTCGAAAAATCTCTTTGAGATATAAAAAACCTTATAAAATAAGTTGCACAAGCTCTTTCACACGTCAAAATGAATACACTGAAAACCAGGGTAAAACCATAATGCAAGAAAAATATACCGTATATGAATAATGGATAGATTTTAGTTTTATTTGATTCAACAGGGATGATTTCATCGGTGGAAGATGTTACCCAATTGTGATATTCAATTGCTATAGAAAAATTAATTTTTAAGTTGCGTGCGGCTGTGCGTCGCGGTCGGGATACAAAGAAAACGATTGTTTCTCGACCGCGACGCACAGCCGCACGCGACTGACGAAGTAACTCGTTTTTATTTTTTACGGTTGCCACTTTTTTTTTTAAACAGCGATTTTTTTAAATCTTACTTTCATCTCCCAATGTAATAATTCCAAGCTGATACGGAAAAACCAAAAGTTTAGCAATAAACAATTCAAACCACTGAGAAATGATTGCTATAACAATAACATTCATATTCGGATGAAAAACATGCACATTTTTAATAACCAAACATATTTGAACTGTTAGAATAGCTGCGATTATTGATAGAATCACATGAATTAATATGAAAATTATTGCGCAAGGACTTGTGTAATTTTTCTCGTTGATTGAGAAAAATGGGAAAAATATTCGACCGATTTCTTCAACCAAAACTATCATTGTAAGAGGAGAATAATGTTGATAAGCTGAAAAGGCGGTTAATCTGATGATTTGTGAACTTCAGAACTGCATAGCTACGAAACAAAAAAAATTTTTCGGGGGAAAAGTGTTCTAGATCTGAAAAAGTCAATAATTCTTGCAAAGAACTATAATTCAACTAAATTTCTAATTAGCCTAAGCCCACAGAGAAAAATAACAACACCAAAAATATAATCACAAAAGCCTATAAATTATTTACCAACCTACATACACGCCAAACCGAAAAATGATGTAGGGAGTACAAAAAGTAGCCAATATGTATGCAAAAAAGCCAACCAACTTATTGAGAATAATTGAATCGTGACCGAAAATATATACAACTAATCTAATTTTGCCCCTAACTAACTGATATACTTTTTGTTTTCTCGGAAAGGAACTAAAATTATTATTATTACGACATAAATCAGTTAAAACATCGGACAAATTGTTGTTTATAAGGAACATTTTTCTGTGAATATGTATGTAGAAATGAGTTCCGAAAAATTGGAAAATAGAAGAAAATGAGGGCGTTCAAAATTCACAAAAAATGTTCGAGAAAACCGGTAGATTTTGACAAGATTGTAGTCAGAATATTTTCAGACAAAAACTAGGTTACTGTAAATTCTATTATCAGAAATATTATTAACGAAAAATGAAAAAATTCATTGTGTTACTAAATTCCTAAATTCTTGTAGGTTTCGTAGCAGAGAGAGATGAAAAACCACTAAAATGTTATTAGCATATCTTTTTGTTCTTTATTTTTCGCATTTTGGGAAAACCTTTCAGAAGAGTATAATTATTTTCAAACAAAAACAAAAAAAAGGAAAATCTGAAATTTGTTTTTTCTAATGGGACGATGCGCGAAGAAAAAAAACGTCAAAAAACGTGTTTCGAAACATAAAAATACAATGCACCAAATGTCGCAAAAGGTCGCGAAACTCGAGTTTTTCGACATTGAAATGTCGCGAAACAAGCATGCTTTTTTGTATCGTACTGTAACCACAGACACTGGAGATCGGTTCTTACAATGTTTTTACTTGTTTAAAACAGTTTTCACCACAATTTTCTTCGGAAACATGAGATGTGGCAAATGCAATTTACAGATAATACTTTTCATTTGACAAAGATTCCTTTTCAGAAGTTTTTATTCCCTATTTTCGTAAATTTATATCCTTTTTCAACTCCTGATATGTTTTTTCTTCAAAAAAATCCATATTTTTTCCACATTTTGAGAAAAATCATGCTTGTTTCGCGACATTTCAATGTCGAGAAACTCGAGTTTCGCGACGTTTTGCGACATTTCGTGCATTGTATTTTTATGTTTCGAAACACGTTTTTTGACGTTTTTTTTCTTCGCGCATCGTCCCATAAAACAAATACTGATGCAGTTTCAGCAGGAATTAACTTTTTCATAACATCAAATGCGACACTTTTCTTTTCCAATTTATCCACTAGAAAACTAACATTCAAAAATGGACTCAAAAAAAAAAGATTTTTATTTCAACATAAATCCATTATTATCATTCTCGAGTTTGATTTCCATAATCTTTTTCCATCCCTTCGTAAATCTTCCGGTCTGCTTTATTGACTGTTGGTCGAATTCGCGGAAGAGCTTGGATGAATCAGCTCTTCGCACACTGTCTCATCTTTTTGATTGATCCTTTGTTGGAGAGCGATTAAAGAGGCTTCGGTGATTGATTCATTCAAATCGGATCCTCTGAAAACAAAGCAATTGTCATTGGGATAAATAATCATTATTCAAAAAAAAACTAACACAAAACCATTCAACTTCTCCCATTGTGAAATTTCCTCAAAATCCACATCATTATCCATTTTTGGCTCTTGACCTCCCTGGAAAAATAATAAATATTATCGTAGGTAGAAAAATAAGCAAATATATTATTTTAATGTTGGGATTTTTTCCGACATCTGGAGTATTAGTGGAAAATTATTTGAAATGTGTGAAATAAAGTTCCAAATTCGGAGGTTAACTTCTGGTGGATTTTTAGAGGTAGGGGCTTAACTTTTGAAAATGTTAGGGTGTTTTATGCTTTTTGTGATAAAAAATCAGCAAAAAATGAGTTAGGGGGTTAACTTTTCGAAAATTTTCCCTGGAAGGGGGGGGGTTAACTCGAGAGTCCCCGGAGCGACTAGTTCATGTATGACCATCCCACTTTCCCAAAAATTACCTTGCTAATTTTTCGCATAATATCTGCGCGTTCTGCAGCATTTGGAAAACCAACGAATAATATTTTTCCGAATCTTCCGGTTCTCAAAACAGCTGGATCCAATACATCAGGTCTGTTGGTGGCGCCTATCAAAGATACCATATCTCTGCCTTCTATTCCATCCATTTCCGTTAATAATTGATTCACAATTTTTGTTCCACCGTTTTCATTTTGCGATCTTTTCGGACACAACGAATCGTTCTCATCAAAAAATATTATAGAAGGCTGGCACTGTCTGGCCTTTTGAAATAGATTTCTAACGGCTTTTTCACTCTCACCAATATATGCATTCAACAATTCGGGTCCTTTAACACTCAAAAACGAGATACCGGTTTCATTCGCAATGGCTTTAGCGATTGTGGTTTTTCCACTTCCCGGAGGTCCGCACAGTAAAATTCCTTCTGCTTTGATTTTGATTCCAAGTTTAGCATAGTCATCCGGCTATCGGGTTTAATATAGACAATTCCAGTTGCTGCCGAAGTGATCCAATATCACTCCACTTGATTTTCGAAACATTCGCAAACCCACCGTGTTTCATAGTTGGCTGAATTCTCCCGTGAGCAATTTGGAAATCTTCAAGCGAAACAACATGACCTCCCGAAATACTATCAAATTCTGATGGATCGTCATTTGCCTTCAACCATTTGACAACTGAAAATCAAAAATGAAATTCTTCAAAATACAACTATCACTGTACCTTTATCTAGTTTTTCATCGACTTGTTTAACTCCCAAATTTCTCTTTGTCGTTTTAGTCACTCCAATAAGACGCTCGAGTCGAATTTTTGCGGCTTCCGCAATCAAAGCATGCAAGTCAACTCCGAGAAAACCAGGGGTAATACGAGCGATTTCTCTCAGACTCGCATCCTCCGCCAATTTCACTCGACATATTTTCTGGAGTATATCCAATCGAGCAATTTCATCAGGAATTCGCAGTGAAATCTCCTTTTGAAAGCGACCAGGTCGACGAAGTGTACCATTCCGGTCGAGATGATATTCCAATAATTGATGTAATTGTTGCAATCTTTCTATACTCCGGATACATTGGCTCCATAATTCTTTGGCTCATTATGGAACACAAAATAAAATCCGGATCAAAATCTATCGGTATTGAATCTTCTTCTGATTTTGTAAAAATTTCCAATATTTTAACATCCGCATCTTTGACTGGACACGCTTTCGCATATGCTTTTCTGTTCATTCAACTGTCCATTTTCAACGGTATCCAGATATTCAATAAATTGGCATTCACATGATAATTTCAGCAATTTTGTACCGATGGCTTCTTTTGATGGAACAGGTTTCGTTCCAAATGCTGTCCACCTATTCAATATCATCCAAAACTTTATCGAATGTTTCCGGAATTTTTGCAATTTGAATGATGTTTTTGAGTTCTTCTTTTCTCAAATTCACTTCTTCCAATTCTTTCAAGGCGTTTTCTAATTTTTTGCCACCGTCGTTTCTAACCATAAACCTCAGTTGATTCAAAATGAACATACCATTTGGTTCATTTTTTATAGCTGTTTGGAAAATATTTTTCAAAATAAATCAAATGATTTGAGTTCGAATTGGAAGTTGTCAGTGGCCAATCTTGATATTCTTACGATTCTGCACTCAACTGTGTCCATATTTGACAAATCGAATAATGGCACATACATTTGGTTATTGGTATCTTCATCCGACATAAAGACGAAACTGAAATAGGTTTTAGTATGCTTTGGGGAACAATATCAGAAGATTGACAACTTACACTTTCTCAATGTTCGAGTTTGCCAAATTCAGTTTGAAGCATTTCTGTTTTTTTTAATTCCAGAACTGACATAATTTGAACTTCCTGTTCCTGATTGAAAACCACAAAAAATTGATTGATCAATGGAATTTATTGGCGATTTATCATGTGGTGAGGCATAATTTGCAGCTACTATTTCAGTTGATCCTACAGCCGAAACAGTCAATTCATTATTGTAGCTATCATTCGGAACGTCGTTGAAATACTGTTGCATCAATTCTTGATTCAAAACTGAAGTTTGAATCTCATATTGTGTTCCGATTGTTTTGAAAATTTGCTCGAAAGTTGATCTTCCTTTATAATCGAACATGATTGGTGTCTGGAAAAACTGAGTTTGTTTTCAAAAAAATAGGATTTTTGTTGCATACCCATAACAAAAAAATACCACCACGACTTCCAACTTCCGAAGTCAGGATACAACAAAGTTCATCATTTCTTAGTAATTCGGGAATTTCTTCCCTTTCAAGCCCACAATCTTTTCGTTTGATTTTACCTTCCTTTTCGTCGAATATGAATGTTGTCCTGGAATATAAACACATTTTCACAGTTTTTTAAAGTTTTTTTCTCAAACTTACCATGCGTTTTCGTCAAAAATCGCACTCAAATGTCTTTCGAATTCGGAAATATCGTGAATGTAGTGAACCATTTCTTTATTAGGAATTTAGTAAAATGATTTTTCGTATCGCCCATTTCCCAATTTCCGTGTCACGTTTTTGTTTTAAATGTCACGTTTTTATTTTTATTTTTTTTTCATCTTTGTAGTTTTTTTTCAATTCAATTTTTAATCACGCTTTTTATCCAAAAAAAATGTAAAGGACACTTGTTTTTTTCTCATTAAAATTGAAAATGTTTTAGGCATTTCTCGGTGCTATTTAAATTGAAATCGGTTTTATAAATAGGCGCCTGATATGTCTGAAAAAAATGATAAGAGATCTCTGAAGACTGAAGGTGGAGAACTTCACAAAAAAAGAGGAGAAAAAGAGAAAGGTGAGCATATGGGATTGGACTTGACAAGGTATTCAATTTCAGCATTGCTGAAAATTATTTGGTTTTCAAAAACTGTAGATAAAAGTTATGAGCCTCATGGAAGCCGCTTCTAAATCATACCTTTTCGCGAAATGAATTTCGATATTCTCCAAATTTGTCAAATTTTTTGATGTTTCGAAGGGGAAAATTTCGCTAAAAAATAATTAAACTGTAATTTATTCACAATTCACGAAAATCAATGCAATACAATAAATGAAATATATCAATTTCTTTGGGAATCACAATAAGAAAGAAAAGAAAAAAACAAGACAACATGGTGTGCAAAAAAAGAAAAATCTATTGGGGTTTCATAATTTGTTGAACACGGAAGAGATTATAAAGTTCATCAACAAGTGCTTCGTGTCTAAAACTGACACGGATATCCGGAACATTTGTGCGATGAATATCGTTTCCCAAAACTCCTTCTTCTTTGAAATTCGGTCCGAGCCAATGAATTTTCACCTGAAAAAAATATATTGAAATTTTTTAAAAATAATGATGAAAAACAAACCTTATCTTCAAAACCAGATTGATTAACACTATTTCTAGCGAGTTCGCACATATCACATGAGCTCAACTTCCAAACTTGTGCCGCAATCGAATATTCTTCCATCAACGCCTCTTTTGTATAATGAAATTGTAGTGGATCATCAGTTGAAAGTGAAACATTGAGTCCTTTTTGCAAATATTCCGGAAGCGGATTTCTTTGATAACTGATGAACAATGAATTATTTGACAACGGCGACATTGCAATTCCCATTTGTGTCAAATAGAACAAATATTGGAGCACTGGAACTTTTCTCAATAAAATACCATGAGCAATACTTTCACTTGTCAAATAACCGGTCAATAAATGTGAAACATGTCCAGCTTCACCGCAATGTGGGCGAAGTGAAAAAGTGTTGAGATTTCGAGCACGGCGGAATGCATTTAGAGCACAGATGTTTGCGTACATGTAGAAGAGATAATAGTTGTATGGTGGATTTTCTGCGTCGGTATAATCAGATGGACAAGGTGTTGAACGATCAAACTGAAAAAAAACGAGAATTGGGAAAATGCTTACAACGAAATTGAGTTACAATAACTTTTTCGATTTTTTTTCATAAAATCCTTATTTTTGACAAAAATACTCGATGATTTTCTAGCTAAAAACTTCAATTTTTCAATAAACTTACAAATGTGGCTCGACAAACATCTTGAAACGGAAAAAACACAAAAAAGTTAACCTATTTCGTGTTTTTTCCGTTTCAAAACTTTATTCAAGCAACATTCGTTATTCTATTGAAAAATTGAAGTTTTTAGCTACAAAATCATTTTTTTATCGAGTTTTTTCGACAACTTTAAGATGAATACCGAAAAAAAATCGAAAAGTTACCATAACTTCTACAACTTACATGAACAAATTCGTGTTTACTTTCATCATCAACACTGTCAATTCCAGAGACTTGTTTCAAGAAAAGATGAAGTTCCGGATGAGTTGTTGGATCATTTGTGACTTCGAAAAGCGGTGTGAAAATGTTATCGAGAAGCTCGTCAAAATTTTTGACCATTTTCTTTGATCGATAAATATCGCTGAAATGTATTTATTTATTTTTTAAAATTATATTCTTATTGTTAAACTCACTAAAGCCGTGGAATTTGAATCAACCATCTAACATTCGGACTCCAAACATCATTAGTAATCGCCCATTTCGCCAATTTATCCCACTCATTTTTATCCCTTCCATAAATTGAAAGTCTTGGCTCAGCATGTTGATATTTACTGTCCTCCAAATCGGACAAAACTTCTTTCAAAAGATCAGCAAAATAACTTCCCCCAACATAATTATCAGTTTTGATGAAAATCTCGCGCAAAGTCGATTCCCCAACTGGATTATATTTCGTATTGAATTTATCGAAACGATGAAAAGTGTTGCGATCAGCATGAACATCAAGCATATCAACCGAAAGATCATATGCATCAATCCCCATTTTCTTGAAAACCTCCTTCATCGTCACTTTTTGCCCATCTTTTTCCAAAACCACAACATCCGCTTCAGTCTTTATCTTCTTCTTGATAAATCTCAACATATGTTTTTGATTCATGGAAGAAGCCGCGTGAATGTGAGTATCGACTTTTCGAATATTATAGAAATCCCGATGCGAAACACCTTTCTGCTCATGCAATTCTCTCAATTCATTCAACAAAACATGAAGTTGAAATTTGTTTTGAAGATAGGACAATCGACGGAAACAGAATGATTTGAGTGGTCCGTCAACAATCATTGCTGTCAATTTCTCGGTGTCATTCAAAAATTCCTCTTTCTGAACGTAGACATCTTGGAATAACGGGTCGATCTTCTCATCCTCGTTACAGATTTCGGTCTGTAAAATAAAATTGTCCCATGTTTTGTGAAAACGGAGATTATGAGCACTTTTGAAAATTGATGAATGAAACTCAAAATGCACTAACTTAATTCACAAAAAATTGAAGTTGAACAGAAAATTTCAGAAAAAAATGAAAAAAAAACACGTATTTTTTGGCCCTCGCTTCACTGTTGTTATACTGTATTGACTTGTGCATTTGCGCGTCACCGTGTATGCACAAAAATGTCTCGCGTCTCTCAATTTTGCGCGCTATTTTAGCGTTTCGGGTTCGTGGCGAGACAAATCTCGAAAAATCGCGCGCAAAATGGAGAGACGCGAGACATTTTTGTGCATACACGGTGACGCGCAAATGCACAAGTCAATACAGTATACCAACAGCGAAACGAGGGCCAAAAAAATACGTGTTTTTTTTTTCAGTTTTTCATTTTTTCTGAAATTTAAATTTATGTTCAACTTCAATTTTGTTGTGAACTTAGTGCATTTTGAGTTTCATTCATCAATATTTGAACACTTTTAAAAGTGCTCAAGCCGGACCATTTTAGGAACTTACAACACCACGATTTCTCTTCAACGTATAATATTTCTCATATTTTGGCATTGGTTCAAGTTTTCCCCAGTGATCTTTTGGTGGATCCGGTGGATTGAACGATGTTTGAACCGCTGCAAAAAAAATCATTTTTCTTTTTTTGTTGAAAACACTTAATGAATTATTGCAACTTTTTAGTTATTTTTAGTCATAACACACTTTTGTTACAAAAATATAAATGTAGAAGTAGATAAATCACGCCTTACCACTATCATCACCAAAATCTTGTTCACTTGGAATGTGCCGGACTACTAAATAGAATGTGTGATAGATAGAGAAAATGGACATTTTTTCAAAAAATTTATATAATATTTAGCCCAAGAGAAGCCTATAAAAGGGTGCTTAGATATGATATGTGCTTCACAGAACCCAAATATAATAGAAAAACTTACACAATTGTCGAACTGAAACTCAATTATTAAGTGATATTGAAGAAAGAAGAGAAAAAAACGGTTTACTCACTTGATTCCGTATTTTTGACTCGATGTTTCGGCAAATTATTCGGGAAATGACCAGTTAGAAAATGACGTGTTGTAGATGGAAATTGATTTCCAATTCGCTCCATGTAATGCGAACGGAGGCGAAGAGCTTCAATCAAATGTTCGGAGGCGGTTTTCAGATCTTCAAGTGGAACTCCGCTCAATTCTTCGCCAGTTATGGCCATTCGTTGGTAATTGACATCGACAGCATCTCTAGAAAATGAAATTTTCAACAAAAACGCGCGCTGATTTAAAAAATTCAACTTTTCGCGAAAAAAAACAGAAAATGAAAACACGTGGCCGAGTCGGTTCCTAGGCTATTTTTCTAGGCCAGGGCAACAAGTTGTGCTAAATCCTAACCTGAAAGTGTGCAAATCGATATGTTGTGGCGATTTGCATCTCGGCTCCATTTGAAGTTCATCAAGTGCCGATTTCAATGAGGATGGTGACAAACATTCGTTTTGCGATTCGAGGCGAGCCCTGCAAAATTGAAAATTGTGAGTTTTTTTTCATATTTGTGTGCAGCCCTCTGTGTTCCATTCACAACATTTAAAATTGTGCTATTATCGAAAATCTCATCGGTACCACGCGCTCCACCGAAATAAACACGCAACGCAGACCGCGTCGCGCCACAACACAAACACAAGGGCGGGAATTTAAATTTTTGTGTTGTGGCGCGACGCGGTCTGCGTTGCGTGTTGGAGCGCGTGGTACCGATGAGATTTTCGATGATAAGTACTTACGAATTCATATTCAGAACATTGCTCCAAAGAACATTCAAGTCAATGTCGAATGACATCTAAGAACACATTTACAGTAATCCTTGCAAGAAAAAAAAAAGACAGCCACAAAATTAAACGAAAAGCAAAAAAATAATATCAAAAAATCCAATCTTCTTATAAAAAACATAATAAAATAAGATTTGGGAAAAAAGAAGAAGCCAAGATAATCTGGATAGGAAAAAAGAAGCCTTGAAAAAAACACAGCTACATTATTTTGTTTTCAAAACGACAATTTAGTTACAAATTTTTGGGAAACGTTCAAAACATGCAAGGAAAATCTCACCTTTTATCAGTTGCCGCAATATTCGATGTTGTTGTATCAATTTTAGCCAGGGTTGATCTTCTTTGTTCGTTTTCTCCTGGTTTATTATTAGTATTTTTGGCGGCATTTGAAGTTGACGTCGAGGTTTTTTCTCTTGAAAAATAAGGAGAACATAAAATGGTTAGGAGAACAAAAATTATTGGTGTGATATGTGAGTTTGTGATGGTGCTTGAAGGGTGTATTAGATCAGTAGAAGTTAATGTGACAACATTGATTGGATTCTTATTTTACACTTACAGACAAGACCATCTTCTATTTTTTGCTCCTTTTGAATATCTGTTAGTTAAAATTTTGGGGATTCTTAGAATTTAACAAGAAACCAAAAGTTAGGCTAACTCCTCCTTCTCTTACCGGTTTGTAATCTCAATAGTCTTGTGAATCCGACTCTCATTGATTTCAATCGGCGTTGTCGATAGTTCAAACGGCGATGCTGTTGAGTGAACTTCGCCAGCTCCAATCGCGTAATTTGGTCGGAACGGTCCCGTGTCAAACACTTCACTATCCACAGTTTCTGGAAAAATTGGATCTTTAAACCACGCTAATTTTGAACGGACAAATCGATAATCCACTAAAAAGGGAGAGTGCAGAGAAATCGCGCCAAGACCACACTTGGCTGTGCGCCAGCTAATGGTAAAATGGCGTACTGTAGCACTATTTCAGCTGTGTTTCTAGCTTCTTTTCCCTCTTTCAAACTCTCGATTTGTCCCTCTTTCTATTGTTTTAAAATAGCGTGAAACGTTTAAAAACATGTAAACGCGAAAAAAAAAATTTTTTTTGAAAAAAATTATATACCGTAGTTCTTTTCGTCGCGACGAGACCCTGTGTGTTTCGACTGTTGCGCCTTTCAAAAACTACGGTATTTTTTGTTTTTTTTCGAAAAAATATTTTTCGCGTTTTCTTTTTTTCACGTTTGTAATAAAAAATGACAGCCACAACCACAATCACAACATTTCAAAACTGACCCAATTTTGCAGAAGGTTCTAGAAAATCATGGGGATATTTTTGAATGAAATTTTAGAGAAAACCCAAAGAATCCACCCCCACAAGCTGTCTCAAACCCTTAGTTCCTTTTTTCGCTTTTACAACAGCTTTGAAAAATTTCTCCGGTGGATCCGAATCCTCTGATCGTTTCTTTTTAATACTTCTTTTCGGACTCGGCGATTCAGATTTGATCAAAGAACAACTCGATTTCCTAACCGGCTCCGGTTCTGCCTCCATATTTGGTGATCTCAAAACAACATCAGGATCTGATGGTGGAGTTGTTAGCGGAACCGGTGCAAACGAGCTGGCAACACCAGTTAACGAATAATCAATTTCCGACATATTGAAAGATCTCGCTTTTTTCGCCTTATCCAATGGGATTACAGTGTCAGTTGATCCGGTTTTACGCATCCGAAGAATTGGCGAAACATTGTCTATTCTTCGCGAATTTTTTGTCGCAACTATTTTTGTCTGTTTTTGCAATGGTTCCTAATAAAAATCTACTTAGTTTAGATGAGTTAGAAAATCTAGAAATTTCGAAATACCTTTGGTTTTGCCTGCTCATTGCCCATTTCGAAACAATTAGAAATTCAGAAATGATTTAAAAATTGATAAAATGTTGAAAAATAGAAAATCCACGCACTTTTTTTAGGTCACGTAAAAATTAATTTTTAGAGTTCAAAATTGTTTCTAGGCACGGCTGCTTGAGAAATAGGTTCTCTAGGCGCGGCTGCTTGAGATATAGGTTCTCTAGGAGTGGTTCCTTGAGATATAGGTTCTCTAGGCGTTGCTGCTTGAGAAATAGAGTCTCTAGTCGCTGATCCTTGAGAAATAGATTCTTTAGGCGGGGCTCCTTGACTTTTGGAAAAAAACTGCTACGATTCTTTTTTCTAAACTTTAGGCTTAATCGAAGGCTTAGGCTTAACCAAAGCCTTAGGCTTAACCGAAGTCTTAGGCTTAACCAAAGCCTTAGGCTTAACACAAACCTTAGGCTTAATAAATACCTTAGGCTCATCCAGAACTTTATTCTTAACCAAAATTTCAGTCTAAACAAAAACCTTAGGCTTAACCAGAACCTTAATCAAAGCCTAAATCCCAGGCCTCCCAAAAGTCCCACCAAAAACTCACTCATTCCAAAATTTTTCACGCTGTCCAAGGCAGAGAGAACTGGAGGACGAGTCTGCAAAAAACACAATAATTCTCAAAATTTTATCCCAAAATTGTCTTACCGTTGGAGAGCTCGCAGATTGTTCCTCGTCTTCGCTATGCGGATCATTTGTGAAAAAACAAACACCATTCGTCTCGTTGGGCATGATGTTTTCTGAAACAAAATAGGAATTTTTGAAAGTATTCAAGAAGCTTCTTATCGTAAAAAGGTAGTCGGTATTTAAGTTGAAGATAAAGTACACATTTTTTATCACGTGTCACTTATCAATAAAAAATACATAAAAAATGGCAGAACCAGGGGAAAAAAGAGAAAAAACTACGATAAAAACTAAACTAATCGGCTTTTCCTGGAGGAGGATTGCATGATAGAATTTATGAATAAAAAATGAATTTTCATGAAATTTAGATCTGTGTTTTTATGAACTTCTTGGAGAAGGTTACGAAAATTTTGGAAAAAAAAGCTGAAGAAAACATTTTTGAAATAAATTATCAAAAGAACTTTCCTGGTACAAAACATGGTAAGTTTTTGATGAAAAAAATTCAAAGAAGATTTTTCTCAACAAATTCCCCCAGAAAACCCATTTTTGGTACTGTAAAAATAAAAACTGTCAAAACGCAGATTTTTTTTCGAATAAAAATTTTTATCATCAAAAAAAAAAATGTTTTATCGTAAAAAATTTGCAAAATGGCGCCGATCAAAATATCAAAAAAAAAAATTTCGCAAAATTTTCGAATGAACAAATAATAAAATATAAAATATTTCTGTAAACATGAAACTTATCTGATTGATTTTCAGATAGATAACTTAAGAAATTTCGCTGTATGCTAAAAATAAAACTGTTTTATTTACAAAGGATTTTTCTCTTTTTCTCACTTTCCTTCTTTAATTCGAAAAGTCAATAATAAAAATGAAATTTGAGGGAATAAAGATTTTCTCAATTTTGAACAGACAAAAAAACATCACAAGGTTTTTCATTTCATAAAAAAGGAGAAATAACTAGAGAGCTAAGAGACGCAGACAATCAGAGAAATTGGAAGACGAAAATGTGTGCAGAATAGCATAGAATAGCATGGAGGAGAAGGAAGAGAACGAGAAAATAGACACTTTTTGGATGCATGTTCGGAAAGTAGTTTGGATTTGAAGAAGATCTGGATCTGCTGGATAATGATTTCAAAAAATCAAAAACAATTTTCAGGGAGACTCTTGGAAAAAATTCTGGAAATTTTGATCCTTTGAAATTCGATAATTATATGCTGAATTTATCTAGAATTATCTAACAAATATTTTTCAAAACAGTAATAAACACCAGAAGAAAAGAAACACGTGAATGACCAGACAAAGACAGCTGACCAATTTCTCAATAACAACAAAAGTTTGTTTGGGGGTTTTTCTCTTGAGAATTTTGGAAAAAATAAGGAAAATTAGGTGATCAAAATGAACGGGGAAAAAAAAAGTAATTTTGGAATTATTTTCTAAAAAAATTTCTTCTGAAAAAAAGTTGGGTGATAAAAAAATGTGTTTCAGATATTCGGAAACTACAAAACCTGTAGTTCAAAAAATTTGAGACTTGGAAAAATGTGAATTAAAAATTTGGAAGTTTCTCTAATTCAAGTCGGAAAAAAATTTCGATTCAGCAAATGTCGAAAAACTATTTTTTTTCCTATTTTTTGACATTTTTTTTCATTTTCGCTGCTTTTAAATATTTTTCAAAATGTTTTTTATTAATTTTTCTCCGACTTGAATCACCCCATAATTCATAGTTTGTGAACCGAAATTCAGAATTTAAAAAATATGTATCATCAACAAAACTTAGGAATTATTTCTGAATCTAGAAATGTTTTTTGAGAAAAATACAGACAGATTATTGGAATATACAATTGAATTATTCTATTTGGAAGTTTAGAATTTTTCTAGATGTAAAAGGAAATTGGAACTTTTTTCAAAAACAGATTAAAACTCTTGAGCTGAAACTTTTGGAACTCCTTTTCTAGGGCTTCTAATGGAGAATCCTTCTTTTAGAATTCACAGATGCTCTCAAAATCCCCAAATTTTTCCAGGACTCAACACAAAAATCAGACACAAGTCACATCTTTCCTCTCCAAATTGTTTCTCTTCTTAAAGAAGTCATCTTCTTAATTTTCATCTCGACCTCATAATGTTTCCCGCGAAATTCACATAAAAGATCCGAAAAAACCGATAACATACATTGCTAATTTTTTCTCGAAAACATGAAAAACAGTTATTTTTTCTCTTATTCTTCGATCTTAATCTTCTTCTTTTTTCTTATTTTTCCATATACTTTTTTCATATTCCAACTTCTTTTGCCCGTTTCTATGCACGAAAACATGGAGACCGTTGCCTTTTTTTGCCGCCCAAAAATATTGCCATTTTGCCTAGTGAAAATAAAAAATACAAATTTTCAAATAAATCCACTCCTTTCACAATTTGATAGTTCATTTTAATCTTCTTTTGTCTTTTTTTCCTGTTTCACAAAAAAAAAGGTTTATTTTTATTTAATACTTACATGTTATTGATCTTCTGGGGTTGAACTTTCTGATTTTTTTTCTTTTCTGATCAATATGGAAATTTTCGCTAATCGTATTTATTTGTCTGTTTTTTCTTTACAAAACCATATATTTTTGAGAACATTTTGATTCTTATTTTATTTCTGAAAAAACCTAATTTTTCCGGTTAAGCACCATCAAAGAGCAAGAACAAAACAAAATTTATCGTTATCATATCATTTTAAAAAAGTTCAACATCATTTACTAAAATTTTTTGAACATTAGAAACTATTCTATTTTGTCAAGCTTTCAAGCGGCCCTTTCGGCAAATATTTACAAACACATAAACATAAAAATATATGTTATCAGTGTTTTTGCAAAACAAATAACCTTTTTGGTCCGATTCGTATTGATTTTGAAGGTGTTCTTCGTGTTCGAAAAAACTCTCTAACGCTCTCATTTTCTTTTTTTTGTCGTGTTCATAAAAATTTCCATATATTTATTTGTCTATGTTTCCTTCGCCGTTTGCTTCACATTAACAATATTTTACATACATCTTAACTTGCACGATCTGTCACCATTTTTCTTTTTGTTGAGAATCTGCTTTTCAGCTCGTAAATAGGGTCACAAAGCTTGAATTTTTTCGAAAACCTTTTTTTTTTTGAAAAAAAAAGAAAATATTTTTCTAGTCTGCAAACACAGCGACGCACAACTGCACAAACTGCGTACCGTATAGCATTTCTAAAAAAAAAAGTTTTTTTCATCACTTTTCCCATGTTTTCTTGGTTTTTCTTGTTTCACTGTTTACAGAGTCTTCCTTGATTAGTTATACGTGTTCAGAAGATTATTTTTTATTTCCTAAAATAAAAAAAAGCCCATCCGATATCTATATAGTTCTATTTCACCCACACCTGCGAGAAAATCTCATTTTTTGTTCAAAAATGTAATGCAGCTGTGACCCGAAAAGTACATTTTCGACGATCCAAATATTCAATGGCCGCCCTTTCATTTTGCATATCGAGAAAATATTCTCGGGCGGCCCATAAAACCAAAACAATTAATAAAAATATAGTATAATATATTTTTTACAACTTTTTTCTCGCGTACACAAAATTCAAAGAATTCATACATGCTTCATATCGTATCTATCTATTTCTTCTCGATTCGATTTTCTTGTAAATTTCTTTTTTTCCCGAAAAAAGTTTCGAATAATCTAACAATCCAATCTCCCATCTGATTTGCCTCTTTAGGTCAGTCAGCGCTTTTCGGAGGGTTTTTTGATGGTTATATGTAATACAGAAGAAGAATAAGGAAGATCCTTGTTTAGAATAGAGAGAAGAAAATCATTTTTGCCTAACCGTCAAAGTGTCGAATTACACTTACAAATTTGTTTATTTTTTGTTTATATTTATATGAAATCCCCCTCTTTTTTTAGCATTGTGGCTTCACAATCCAATTACCATTTTTTTTTCGATTAATTATTTGACCAGCTTTGGCAAGGTCACTTGGCACATATGTAACTTACTTGAAATAGTTTTTTTTCTATTTATCAAAAGCTCAATTGTTTTCAAAAGTGAACGTGAATTCTTGAAAGAAAAATAGAAACAAAATAAAACATTTTGCTTTTTTCAACAAAAAATTGATACATGAATATTCCCATGTTTTCTTTTTTATTTCCATATATATTTCGATTGTTTCGTTTGAAATTCATATTTAAATATAATAATATTTTCTGATCATCCCTTTATGTTCAAATAATATTACCTCACCGCACCGCCAAAAAAAGTGTCCAATATATTAAATAGTATATTTATACATACACACATATATTATTTGATTGTATTGTCAATGCAGCCAGCTTATACAGCTGTATTCACAAATTATTGGCTGCTGTGTTGCCGATTTCGCCCCCAAAATTGGACGATTTTCGGCCGCTGTGTGCACTTCTTTTATCCTTCTATGTTTTTCGATTTGAACAAATGGTCTCTCCAAATTTGTTAAATACAAATATTACTTTTTTTTTGCAAATTTACATTCACAAAAATGTTTTGTTCTGATTGTGATAACTAAGGTCCTTTGAAACTAAAAAAAATGATAAGCTCACTCAATTTTAGGAATAATTCGTTTGTTTGCTCAAAAATTGATAATAATTTCTTCCTTTTTTTCGAAATACATCATAGATTATCAACTTTTTTACTATGTTCAATCGAATAAATTTGAACTGGATAATGAATCCAGATCAAAATTAAGATAATTTTTAATTTAAAAAAATGCGAAAAATGTTTTTTTTTCACGTGAACTTTTGGACCGCCGAGTTTTCATTTTCATTTTCATCTTTTTTATTTCAAAAAATGCCCGGGTTTTTCTCAGATGTATGTGGTAAAGATTCTAATCTCTAAATTTCTGTAGAAACATTTCCTTTTTTGGACTCTGAAGAATTCACAGAAATTAGGTCAGACTAGAGATAGAAAACCTGCTTCACCGAACAAAAAATGAACTCAGAACCTTTTTTCTTCAAACGTGCTCTACCGAACAAAATTTTGCTTTGAGCTCAATTCTTTGTTCGGTAGAGCAGGTTTGCAATTTCGACATGATCCTTGCTCAAATTTCTCACAAGGGAACTGTTTCCACTTTCACTCTAGATTTTTAATAAAATATATGTTTTCTGGTAGTTTTCGACACACTGATTACGAACCCGCGGTCTGAAATTGCAGAACTCAACTCCTAACATGAGTTATGACGTGTCAAAGTTCGGTCAAAACTCGCTTTCAAAACGGTTTTCATGAAAATATGATGGAACATGAGGCTCGATTACATTATTATTTTCATGAAAATTATTTTGAAGGCGATTTCTTACCCGATTTTTTGAACTTTGACACGTCATAACTCATGTTAGGAGTTGAGTTCTGCAATTTTAGACAACGGAATAGTGATCAGCGTGTCGAAAACTACTAGAAAACATATACTTTATTAAAAATCTATAGTGAAAGTTTTAACTATGTTTATTTTTAGTTTCATTATTATTATCATGAGTTGTATATTTATCAAAGGCGTAAATTTTATATTCTGTTTTCTTTTTTTTTCTCCTGATTTTCAATCCAAACTTTTCAGATACCAACCGGTTCGGAAGATCTCAACAATATTCATTAAATTCTCAGAAACGCGGTGCAAACGAAATTATGGACGAAGATTGGTCGCATAATGAAGTTCTTCAAAAAGATTGTCTGATTTCTGCAGCAGCCGATATTTCTGAAAACAATGATATTGCATTGAATGTGAGTGTTTGGCTTGAAAATTTCAGAAAAATTCAAATTTTCCAGCTCTCCGCTTTTGATCCAAATGACGATATTTTCGATGATATTTTCACAAGAATAAAGATGGAACCATCAGACGAAACTTCTGGTGAGTATTTTTATTTTTTTCCTCAAAATCAAACCGATCCCTGATGTACTTTGCCTCTCGAAATATATAATTTTTTTACGATTTCCTCGAGAAACTGATAAAAACCAACATTGTAAACATGTCTAATTTGTAGTGGGATGGCTCTTTTAAAAATAAAAATCAATGAGCACGTTGCTAGAGTTTGCAAAGATCAACGATTGATTGCGTGTATGTAGTTTAATCACAGTTAATTTATTATCAAACATAATTATGTTATCTATGAATCCGGACATTACTTTGTTGCTTTTTGTTGTCAGAAAAATAATTTTCTGCGGAAAAAATTCAAAATCTCGAGTTCTTGATAATATATCTAACATCAATAACAACTCTCAAAATATATGGACTTATTATCAGTTTGAGATAGTTTTTTATAGCTTTTAGTGGAAAAAGTGTAAATTTTTTGGAGGAAAAAAGATTGTTCTGATGGATGCTATCAAAAATTACACTGTTTTCGATATGAAAACGAAAAAAATATGTTTCCATAACTCTTTTTCAAAAAAAAGTGTGTACGAAATTTTTTTAACTTGAAAACACTTCAAATCTTGATGAAATTTTGTCCATAGACAGCTTTTGGGGTCAAAAGAACACCCTAAAATTTTTTGGACCTCTGAGCCAAGTTCTGAGCTCTCAAAAACTCAAAAATTGTCAAAATTGGCTCATAAAAGTTAGTATAACTCAAATTTCGATGATTTTTATGAAAAACTGAGTAGCAGAACCAAAAAAGCATAAATAAATTACATTTTCAGAAAACTTTTTGATTTTGGAAAAAAGAATGAGCAGGGAATTTTGAAGTTTTTTATTTTTGGACTCATTCTTTTTTTCCAAAATCAAAAATTTTCTGAAAATGTAATTTATTCATGCTTTTTGGGTTGATCATCATCTGCTACTCAGTTTTTCATAAAAATCATCGAAATTTGAGTTATACTAACTTTTATGAGCCAGTTTTGGCAATTTTTGACCTTTTGAGAGCCCAGAACTTGTCTCAGAGGTCCAGAAAATTTTAGGGTGTTCTTTTGACCCCAAAAGCTATTGAGTAAAAAAGGCTTGTTCATAAGATCAACCCCAACTTGTAATTCATCTGATAATACATAAATTATCTCAATATTTTCCCTCCAATTCCGCATGTTTTCGTGATAATATGCAAAACTAATGAAATTGAAACAAAAAGTAAACTTTCAATGATGATAAAAGTTGCCATCATATTCATTCTGTCTTTGCTTTTGCCTGCTGCATCGACGCCCTTTCGCTGCTCTCATTTTTATCAGAATGTATGTGTGTGCATACACTTCTTTCTCATAGCCATATTATTATGATTTTGAAATTATTTTTTTTTGGGAAAAAAAATCGAACAAAGTCTTTTTTTCCCATTCCCATTATTGTTCATTTGTACTTTTTTATTTGCGTTTGCTTTTTCCACTGGTAACAATTTTTTTATTTCGAATTTTGAGCAGTTTCACCCTGGTAAAATGATGGACACTTGTTCTTGGGAACCGTGTACACCGCCAGAGGAAAAACCACAAATCGCTTTTCCTCCGCTCGCCGGGATTTTTCAAGTGGCGGGACTTCAGCAAAATTTGAATTTGCATCAGAGAAATAGTGATAGCTTTTCGGAAGGTTGGTTTGGAATTGAAAAAAAATGGTGCATTTTTGACCAAAAAAGTTTTTGATCAGTTTGTTTTGGCCAAATTTGGGTCAATTTTCGACGGCCAGTGTGGATTAATTCTGAATTTTTGTCTAACTTCAAAACGTTTTTAAGATCTGTAAATTTTTCAACAAAAAAATTGCGACATACCCAAAATAACCTTTGTTTCGGAAATGTTAATCAGCTTACTTTGGGTTTCAATTTTTTGAATAATGTTAAAAATTTTTGTTTTTATCTAACTACACTGAAGTATTCACTGAATATGGTATTTTCCGATGAAAAACCCAATTTTTTTTTTTCAAAAGATCAGCTGTCTGTTGTTCCTAAAGTGCAATTTTTGATAATAAGTTCAATAGGTTTCAGGGCTTCTAAATTTAATTTTTGAAATCGGAAATCATCAATTTTCAAGACGAAAATTCATAATGAAAATAACCTTTCTGCGAAAAAAGTAGTTTGCCAATAATTCTTTTCCCGGAACACTGCTAATTTTTCATTGTTTCTTATCTCCTTCTTTTTCATTCATGTTTGACGACTTTTGTTCTGTACAGAATAATAATAATTATATGATATGATGATTTGTTGAAAGATGAAATTCCCGAGAAAAAAATAATCAGTTCGAAAAATGATACAAATTTTGATGATTTATGATTATCGAAAACTAAAATAGTGATTAAGTTAATTAGTAAAGTGTAGTTAGAAAAGATTAGCCACACCCAAGGTGGAAAAAATTGCGGCCGAAACTGAACGGTTATGTAGAAAGGTGCTAAAAATATTCGGGAAGGGCTTCACGGGAATAAAATTTCCAAAGGTTGTTCTTACAACTCTGCATAGTTACCCAAAAAATCAATACCCAGGTTACCATATAAAAAATACTATTGAAATATTGTTACTCCGAAATTTTTCGACCATTGGAAGAGGTGGCCTAGAAAACCAAATATGGCATATTTCGTTATTATCGAAAATCTCATCGGTACCACGCGCTCCACCGAAATAAACACGCAACGCAGACCGCGCTGCGCCACAACACACACAAATGAGGGAACGATTCAAATTCCCTCCCTTTTTTGTGTGTGTTGTGGCGCGACGCGGTCTGCGTTGCGTGTTCATTTCGGTGCAGCGCGTGGTACCGATGAGATTTTCGATAATACAATAGATCAAAGAAGCCGACAAACTCTACTGTAGTGGTGAATTTTTGAATTGTTTTTTTCCCGGCACATAGTCACATTTTTCTCCCCAAAATGACGAATAGTGTTTGCCTAACAATTAAAACTATTATTATCAATGTTTTATTTTCAAAAACGAATGAAATCATCATTTTCGATGATTTTCCCTCAATCTCACCATTTTCCAACGAAATTTCATGTTTTGAACTTTGCACTCTCTCCTATTTCTATTTTCAATCAAATATAGATCATTGACGTAATAAAAAGGCGAGAGCAACACAATTTATGACCCATTTATTATTTATCAGTGACAGATGAATGGAAACATTTACAAGAAGAAAAGAAAATTTGTATAACAATATAATAACACACAAAATTTTGTTGATAGCAAAAGAAAAAAGAAATATAATAATAATAATAGTTGGTGTTGATGTTGGAAATATTTTTTTATTGGATTGTTTTTGGAGAAAAAATGTTTGAAACTGAAGGAGAAGATAGGAAAAAGTCGGAAAATGTTTTTTTTTTGAATAAGACCTGCCCAAACAAAAGTTTTCCCGCCAAAAAATCCCCACTTTTATCGAAAATCTTATCGGTACCACGCGCTCCGCCGAAATAAACACGCAACGCAGACCGCGTCGCGCCACAACACACACACAAATAAGGGAACGATTCAAATTCCCTCCCTTTTTTGTTTGTGTTGTGGCACGGCGCGGTCTGCGTTGCGTGCGCGTGGTACCGATGGGATTTTCGATAATATTCCCCAAAAACCCCACAAAAACCCGAATTTTTTCTTCAGATTACCACGGATCATCATCTGGAAGTCCATCCTCATCACTCTCATCTCCAAACAATCTCAAAGATGAACCTCTTGGACTGGATGTCAACTTTTGTGTGCCTTTTACTAACACTAACTTTAGTCCGGCACCAGGAAGTTCGCAGTGAGTTTGAAAAACAACAAAAAAATAAACAAAAATAAATAAATTATTTTAAAAAACGTGGCGTGGCCTAGTGACCTAGTTTGCCACGTGGAAACGTGGCATCCTCATTTTTTGTGTTTTTTTGAAATTGAGACAAGCTCATTTCGTATTTATCGATTTTTTGCGACAATTTCATATTTTCTCGTATCGTACCAATTCTAAACTCATGTTTTTTACAACAAATGAAGAAAGGTTGGGAAGATTTTCAAAAGTTTTCCAATAATACTAATAATTGTGTTGTTTTTGCAGTAGTCCTGGATTTGGAATGATGAACGGAGGAGGACAACACTCTCCATTGCCGCCGGTTGGGCATTTCTCGCATCATATGCATCCGCAACAGGTTGGTGATGCAAACACCGTGACGCAATGCTGCACAGAAATGCGCAGATTTGCTATTCTGCAGAGTTTGCTCGAAAATTCGAATTTTCGGGGATTTTTTAGCCCTGGGCCTGTTTTGGAGGCTTCTGCAGAAAGCGCGGGATTTTAGCTTGCAAGGAAAGTGTTGAACTTTTGATGAAACCATGCTGATCCGAAGTCAAAGATTGCCACAAATGCCTGTGAGCACTTGTCTGGAGCTCCAAAGTTAGTTCGTCTATTTTAACCATGTTTCTGGGTGGAAAATCAATTCTTATAACTTGGATAAGGTTGTTCACCTTTTCAGTTTTTCAAAAAATATGAAAAACCATCTGAAAACTGCAATTTTTAAGAAAATTCTGAAAATACACACAAACACACATTTTTCAAAGTTTTCAGCTGGTTTTTCATATATTTTGAAAAACTAAAAAAGGTGATAGGTTTTCGAATGTGGTGAACAACCTTATCCAAGTTATAAAAATTGATTTTCCACTCAGGAACAAGGTGAAAATGGGCGAACTAACTTTGGAGCTCCAGACAAGTGCTCACAGGCATTTGTGGCAATTTTTGACTTCGGATTCGTGATCAGCATGGGCGATTTGGTATGTTTCATCATAAGTTCAACACCTGACCCTTCCCTTGTTGATAAAACCTGAATTTTCTCTCATAAAAGCTAAATTTAGCTGATTTTTCGCCTTAAAACTCATTCCGCTAGAAATTCTCGAATTTGTTTCGATGTTCAAGAACATTGAAGTTTTAATATTCGGCACTTTTGTTTTTGCCAAATTTTTCTCGCCTAGAAACAAATAAAGAAATCGTAAAATTCATCGAATCATTGTTTTCAATTCACCAATAATTCGATAAAGAAATGTTCTATTTTTCTCAATTCTCACCGCATTTTAACATTTACCAGGTGCAAGATTCTCCCATTTTCCTTCAAACAATGAGATTTTTCAGGTACAATTGCCGCCGATTTTGAATCATCATTCCGCTCAAAACCTACACCAACAACTACATCCACAACATTATGGATTGAATCAGAATCAGATTTTCAAAGATTCAATGTTCTATGAAGGAATTGGTGAGTTTGCGTGAAGAATCTCATCACAAAAATCATCTCTGAATCAAGTATTGATCTACAAAGTCCCTTGAATTTTCACTATAAAACGCCAAAAAGCTGTCAAACACTATCTAAATACTTTTCTTTTTGGTTGACTAAATTTGCCACATTTGCTTTCTTTCTATCTCCTTTTTGCCCTTGTGACGTGGCATTTTCGTTTTGTGTGTGTCTGTGAGCGTTTATGTGTTGTCTGCCGTCTCCACGTTTCACATTCTCTCTCACACAATCCACGTCTTTGGTTGTCGGCCGCATCTCACTCAAAAACACTCACTAAAAATATGTTTTATATTTTTTTTTCATTATTTTGTCTCGAACTTAGTTTCATAGTAGCTTATATGTTCGTATTTCGTAGGTAATGAGTACACCGTGTACAGCAAATGTAATTGTGAAAGAGGAACTTCTTGATGAAGGTTTTGGTAATATTTCGTCGACTTCGCGTGAACAAACACCTGAGGATGGGGAAAATGGATCGATGGAAGATGAAGAAGTTGAAGAAGCGATTATACTAGGTTCAGAGATGATTTTAAATAGAAAAACTAGAGATTTACCCGAATTTTCCCCCAAAGTAAAGTTTTTTCAATGTTCAATATTTCTAGGTGGAATGGGTTTGGCTGTTGCTCAACAACAATTGAAATCGAGAAATAAAATGCATGAGATGGCTGTGAAACAACGATTGATTAGTGATCAGGTCAGTTGATAGAAAAAATTTGGATTTGAATTATTTTCCAACAAAAAAATAAATCTTGAACTTCCCTAACCGATTTCATCGCAGTTTCAGGGAATACAAGGAAACGGCGAAGTACAGCTGTCATCAGAAGAGCGGAGAACATTGATTCAGGAAGGATATGCGATTCCAAGTCGATTGCCATTGACGAAAAATGAAGAGGAGGCGCTGAAAATTGTGCGAAGAAAAATCAAGAACAAATTGTCGGCTCAAGAATCTAGACGGAAGCGGAAGGAATATCTAGATGCGCTGGAGATTCGAGTGCAAGGATGTGTTCAAGAAAATAATATTTTGAGAAGTGAGTTTACTATAACAATACAATTCATTTCGAATTTTTTACCATTTTTTTCAGATCGAATTCGCCAACTTGAAGCAGCAAATCGAGATTTAACTATGCAAGTTCAACAATATGAAGAACAATTAGGAAAATCGGCAAATTCTTCATAATTCTTCATCAAATCCAACAAGTTATTCTCCTCGAAAAAATCTCTGAGTTTATTGAACAATGCGTGTATTATTTAAATTTCCCAAGTTTTTTAAAAATTATTCCCTCTTTATTTTTTCATGTGATATATTTTCCCCGTTCCCCCTCCCATATACCATTATTTTTCCCAAGAAGTTTTATTCTACCCCCTTTTTGGCTCATGTATTATTATTCTTATTACTTTCGTGTCGTAATTCAGTCCCCGAAACGAAAATCCTGTCGCTTTTTAAAAAGGCATAATTTAGAAGCCCTCCAGATTTTTATTTATTAAAATATATTTATTTATTGACACATTCACGCCCTTTTCCTTATTTTCGTAGTGCCTTTTTTGGAATATAAATACTTTTTTTTGATCTACCGCGCGAAGTTTTTGAATAATATTTTCGAATCGAATTTGATCGATTTTTAAAAATATTTTCAGTTTTAGAATCATGAGCTACAATTATAACTTTATGAAAATCGTGGAAAAGAATAATCAGATTATGAAGGTTTGTTTCACTTTTCCTTGAAATTTGAAGTTTCATCGATGTTTTGAGAAAAATTCCAAATTTTCAGACATCTGTCCAATATTTCATTGTCACCGAACTGTTATTGAATGCAAATGTCGCGTATGCAACTTATTCCGAAATTTTGGATTGGGAAGTGGGTTTTTCCCCTCATTTTGAAAAAGTTTTGAATTTTTTCAGGAAAGAACTGTTCGAAATCTGATGTACATTTCGTCTTCAATTGTTATGCTCGTTTTGACACTTTGCCAAATTTATTTCAAAGGAATTCGAATTGTTGAAGGAATGTTAGCTTTTAGAGTGAGTTCCGAGAGAAGTACACACAAATAAATTATATGTTCGATAGAGCAAACTTGGCTGTTTTGCAGGCACTTCAAATATTTGCAATATTCTTCATCACAGTTACACACGAGATTCTTCTTTATCCACCAACTACAATCCTTTACTTTGCAATTCAATTCATCTATTTCTTCGTCTCACATTTTTCGAAACGCATGGAATTCCCCGGAAAAATTATTCGAAAAGTCTTGATGAATTCGTCGAAAAAAGCCAACACGTCTCATTTCACATCGATTGCGAATGAAGTTATTCGAAAAAGTTGCAAAGTAGATGGGGAAGAAGATGATGATATATTTGAATATAAAACCGCTTCGGAAGATGAACTTTTCTCGGCCAGCAGCTCGTTTCATCACTAAATCATATTATTTTGTTGCAAATCCTTGTTGAATAGTTATATATAAATTTTACGGCTGTGAAGTTTTGTTTAGAAGATTATGAGGTGCAATTTCAAAAAGAAGGTAAGTGAAAATGTTTTTTTTTAATTTTCAAATTTACATATAAAAATAGTTTTTCTTCAGAAATTCTAGAAAAACATATTACTCAGATTACAACCAGACCTGGGAATTTTTACGTTTACGTTTTTTACGTTTTACGGTTTTTACGGAGTTTCACCATAAAATCCATTTTACGGTTTTACGGCTCAAAAAATCTTAAAATAATTCCTAAAAAGTCACTAAATATAGTGTATTTTGACAGAATCAAATTGAAACTTCAAAAAAAACACAACATTTTTTAAATGAAAATTTTTATTAAATCCTAATTAATTAATTTTTGATGGATATAGAGAATAATATTGTTAAAATTATTTCAGAGTTACGATAAGTTACCAAATCCTAATTTTTGAAGAAGTTCTTGCTGTTTTTCAGTGTTAAGATTGATTAACAAAATTTTACGAATTTCACGGGATTTTACGGTTTTTAAAACCGTAAAATTTCTATTTTACGTTTTACAGTGCCACGTAAAAATTTCCCAGGTCTGTTTACAACCAATTTAGTGCTGAAACTCTATATTTTAAATTTTTTCCGGGGTGATTCAAGTCCTCAAAATTAACTACAATCTACTGTTTCTAAATCTACACAGCAAAACCAGTTAGTAACTCTCAATTTACCAGCTGGTTTTTCCTAGATGGTAACTATCTGTTTGTTGACAAGATTCCAGCTGGTAACTAACTGAGATACCAGTTGGTAGATAACTACCGAGCGCTAGTTACCACTTGGTTTTTCATTTTTTTTTCATCATGATGTTTTTCTGATGTTGTTTTTTTTTGTGACATTAATAATTGGATAATCATCATTCATTTGACAGCATAACAAAAATTAACAAATGGTTCAACAAAACAAGAAATTATCAACGTTTCACTAACCCATTTTTTTCCGTTTTCGAATCTCCCCATCATAATTTGAAAGTACAATATGTACCCTACATTAAAAGTTTTTGACAGTTTATAGATCGAATACAAAACCGAAACATAAACCTACCAAATAATGATGATTCAATGGTGTACTACAATAAAATCAACAACAAAAAAACCGGCTCTCATCAAATATATTTTTTTTGGTTGGTTACGATACAGACATTCGCCGCCTCTTTCTAGATAATCCTCTCATTTCATTTTGCTCCTATAAAAAGAGAGTGGATTTCCAACCACAACACACTCAAATTCAATATGTTGTTCAAATTCCTCTTCTCACTTCTCTTGATTTTCGTCGCCGCCATCAATGCCGATCACGACAGCGGTGAGCAACACGGACATCCAACTGGCTCGCCACCAACCGGATCGCCGCCAACCGGTGGACCACACGGAGGGCCAGGGGGACCAGGAGGACCAGGAGGACCACCAACCGGAAGCCCACCAACCGGAAGCCCACCAACCGGATCACCACCAACTGGTAGGTAAATCGTGGCGAGTATTTAAATAAATAATTTTGCACTTGTAATGATGATGATGATAATGATTTTGAATAAATATTCATTCTGAATTTTCGAAAGGTGGTGGCCTAGAAAAACTTCTCTTCCGCGCCTCTAATTTTCTTCAAAAAAACGGCCAAACATTTTTGCAGACGGTGTTGTTGGATGGATCAAATCGAAAATTGGAAAATAATAATTATGACGAATGAACTTTTATATAAATTTCCAAAAAACACACATTTATATACATATTATATTAAACCAATGATGGATGTTTGTGACTTTGGTCGACCTACTGATTCGCAAGAAGTTTTTGCTGGTTTTGGCGTATTCCTCTTTTCCCATTTTGCAATTATTGTTCGGATTCTTTCGCCCTCTTTCTTTTCTCTTTCCAATTGTCGAATACGATTTTCTTGCTCGTTCATTTTTTTCTGAAAAGAAAAATCAGATTTTTTACGAGGCCACAAATTTCGTTACCTTCAAATTCTGCTTCTCCATATCAGCCGCTCTCATTGTTTCAATCGTCATCGTCGCCAACAAATCCTTATTCAATTTATCCATTTTATCGATTGTTTTCAATGTTTGAGTTCGATCATGCATTATTTTGGCTGCGGCCAAAACCGGTGAAACTCGACCTTTTTGTTGTTTACCAGAACTACTGCTGGAATCGGTTTTGACCACTGTTTGAATCTCTTTTCGAACATTTTGAATTCCACGGATCAAGTTTTCTGACTGGAAAAAAAATGAAAAGATATATGTGGCCGAACTATTTTGATGGCCGAGAAATGTCGGGAATTCGGCCAAAGCAACAAACTTGCTCCAATGTTGCAAAAATTCTCATTTTTAGAGCGCGTTTGTTGCTTTGGCCGAATTCCCGACATTTCTCGGCCACATATATCTTTTTGTTATTTTTAAAAACTAGTATACTCCGCCCGAAAAGGAAGTTTGTGAAATTCTCAGGGTTCCCCGGGAGGGAATATCAAGGTTCCTGCTAAAAAAAACCCCCGGGGGTTCCCGTTGCTCTTTTTCCGAGAGGTACTGTAGGGTTTGCGCGTAGTGTTTGTTGTTTTTTCGAGGCGTTTTTTTTTCTTTGAAGGTTGGGATTTTCGTGGCCGAGTCGGGAATTCGGCCAAAGCAACAAACTCGCTCCAATAATGATGATTTTGCAACATTAGAGCGAGTTTGCTGCCTTTGGCCGAATTCCCGACATTTTTCGGCCACCAAAATAGTTCGGCCACATATATCTTTTCATTTTTTTTGAAATTTATGTTTAACTTAAATTTTGTTGTGAAGTAAGTGCATTTTGAGTTTCATTCATCAAAATCTGAACATTTTTAAAAGTTTCAGTAAATTTCAAACTCACAATAGTCCGATTATCACTAACAACCAATCGATAAACCGATTCTTGATTCACAAGTTCCTCAATTCTCTCAAAAATCGCATCAAAAACCGAGCCAACATTCACATTCAACATTTGCGATACTTTTGTGATACATCTCTCAAATGTTGCCAATTTATGCTCAAGATTTTTCCGCTCCAAATCACTCGCCAATAATTCTTGTTCAAGTTCTTCCATTTTATCCATCGATTTTTGATATTCTTCTTCTGAAATTCTCGCTCGAAAAAGTGCATTTCTTTGTTGTTTCGCTTGATCCAATAATATATTTTCAATATTCAAAGCTTTCGCTTCAGCCTCCAATCTTCGAGTTTGTTCGATATTTTTCTCTCGAACCAAATCTCGAATATTCTTTTTAATATTATTCTCATTTGGTTCTTCATCAGAATTCAATAAAACAGATAATGTTTCTAACAAACTTCTTCTCTCACTTTCAGCTGATTTCAGTAGAATTATATTATTTTTGTTGGAATTTGTTGTTTCTTGTGAATATGATCGTAAACATCGAATTTCCGATTTCAACATTTCAATTTCAAGTTTTTGCTCATTTATTGTTGAATTCATCAATGTTACATCATGATTTATTCGTTGTTCAGTATTTTGTCGAATTTCCAATTCTTTTTTACATATCCCATGAATTGTTTGACTTTGTGTTTTATTAGTTTCCAAATGTTCCATCAAAGTTGACACGTGGTTTTGATTTTGGGATAATTTCGAAGACATTTCTGCGATTTCAACTCTCAAATTCTCATTTTCTTGCTCCAAGTTATTACATTTCAAAATAGATTCTTGAATAAATTTTTCAATATCCGAGAAATTCTCAATATTCGTATTCGTCATTTTCGTCGATAACATTCTGAACTCTTCTTCCGAATCAAATAATTTCTGTCGAAGTTCATCTCGCTCTCCAATAACTTGCCTCAAATTCACCTCAATCTCAATCGATTTCGCATGCCATTCCTCTTTCGATTGCGTCATTTCAGCCAACTCCACTTCCAAATCCGGCAGCCTTTTCGAGTTTTTCATCGCCTTCTCTTTCCACTTCTCAACTTCTCCCTCAATTTCTTTTCGCGCCTTTTCATTCGCTCGCAATCTTCTCTCCAAACTTTCCAATTTCACTTTTGTTTGTCTTTCAGATCGAGGCTCTTTTATTGTAAATGTTCCAGCGATCTGGAAACTTTGATTGAATTTTTTTTTCAAAAAAAAAAAAAAACTCACCGAATCGGGGCTCTTCGAATCTTCTCGATTATACGGCGATGTCCTTGGTCGAAGATTCTGATGTTTACCACGAACATTCAACTCAACATTCGGAACTTCTTTAGATTCCGATTCTTCTTGAGAAACACTGTCCTGTGAAGCGCTAAACATATTTATGAACAACATTTTCATATTAGTTCCTTACTTTTCCTCAAAAATCAATGAAGCGGAAAAGTCATACAGGAAATGCAAATTTGGAAAATATGTAAAGCGAAAATACATAAATAGGAAACGGACGTGAACCTAGAAACCCGATCAACACGTGGATTTTTTTTGGAGCCAAAAAAAATATCAGTACAAATCAGTTCGTCTTTTTTGAGTCAATACAACTAGTCAGGTAGGAAGGAATAAGGGGCCTGCTCATTTTTCAAATCAGAAAATCTTTCAGACAATGGATAACAATGAGAAAAGCAGATATTTGTACCAGCAATTTGAAGAGGCTTTGAGTGAAAAACTGAAAGCAAGAAAATCTCAATATGTTCTCGAGGATCTTAACAGAAAACAAAAACCGGCGGCTGAATTGAAACCGGTGAGAATTTCAAATTTTCCTCTAACAAGGGAAGTGCCAGGTGTTGAACTTTCAAAAAAAAAATTTGATAAAAAAATTTGCCTCGATGCGGGATCGAACCTGTGACCTAAAATTTAAAAGACGTCCGTTTTTACCACTCGGCTACGCGCTCCTTTTTTTCTTCCCTGCAAATGTTTGATAAATGAAACGAGGAAAAAGTTCAACACATTATGCACTTCCCTTGTAAATCTTCTTCTCAAAACTACTTTATAATTCAGATATCTTCGGAGTATCTTCTTCGTTCGCTTCAAAACCAAGATGATCAAAATCAACTATTCTCCCGCGATGCACCAAATCGTCCATTCCTCATCGGCGCCCCAGTTCCAGCAAAACAAATTCGTAGTCAAATCGAATCCCTCGACAACGCCATTGTTGTTCCACAAATCATCGATGGTCGTGTCTTTTTCCTGACTCACGGCGATTCGGACACCCATACTGCCATCGAAAGTGGAAGTGCTCATAATTTCCAAAATTCCCAGCCTGTCAATTTGAAGGACGTGAAATTCAGTTATGAGCAATTGGTGCAACTTTTGGGACCGGCAACGTGTCAAAGATTGGAAAGAGAATTTGCGCGACAAAATCGATTGTCGGAAATCGAGTTGGCACAATTAAGAACCGCTCGTGAATCATTTTCAAGTGTTCACACTGCAAATTCCCTCGAGCCCAATCTCTTATCTGTCAGAACTGCAAATTCACTCGAACCGAATTTGCTTAGCGTTCATTCTGCACGTTCTCCAGGACCTGCCACTTTGATTTTCTCGAAATCTCCAGGATTATTGACTGCACAGGAAAGAGAGCCGAATTTATTGACAGTGAGAACTGCAAGATCAAGATCAAGATCAAATTTGTCTGCAAGAAGTCCATCGGTTCACACGGCGAATTCTCTCGAACCAAATCTCTTATCTGTCAGAACTGCAAATTCACTCGAACCCAATCTTTTGAGTGTTCATTCTGCTCGTTCTCCAGGACCAGCCACTTTGATTTTCGCGAAATCGCCAGGATTATTGACTGCGCAGGAAAGAGAGCCGAATTTATTGACAGTAAGAACTGCAAGATCAAGATCCAATTCACGCCTGTCTGCAAGAAGTCCATCGGTTCACACGGCAAATTCACTCGAGCCAAATCTCTTATCAGTTAGAACTGCAAATTCTCTCGAACCCAATCTCTTGAGTGTTCATTCTGCTCGCTCTCCAGGACCAGCCACTTTGATTTTTGCGAAATCGCCAGGATTATTGACTGCGCAGGAAAGAGAGCCGAATCTTTTGTCAACAAGAACTGCGAGATCATCTGCAAGTGAATCTTCTGATGTTAATACTTGCGTCGAGATTGCTGATGATCCAACGATTGGAGTTTTGACTGCTCTTTCGATTAGAAGTGCGGGTTCGAGATCTTCGCAAGATGTTAATACTGCACTCCCAGTCCTCACTTTGGTTAGGTAGGCTTTTATTTTTTTTTAAATTTATTTATTTATGATTTGAAATTATTCTTTTAGATCATCGCAAGATGTTGAAACTGCTCGCGATATTGAATCAACAAGATCTTCAAAAGATGTTCATACTGCAATCGAGATTCCAAATCAAACATTCATCATTTAAAACTGCTTATAGAACCCTAGCCGACTATAGAACCCTAGCTTTTATAAACAAATTTCTCTGAACTTGTTTTTTTTTGAAAATTTTCAGGATACCAACAATTGGATCAGGAAAATTACGATCCCGCTGTTTTTTTTTTGAATTTTGTAACTTGAAAAAAATTTGCGGGCCGATTTTTTTTTGAAAAAACTCGGGCCGATTTTTTTTTTGAAAAAACTCGAGCCGATTTTTTTTTGAAAAAACTCGGGCCGATTTTTTTTTTTGAAAAAACTCGAGCCGATTTTTTTTTTGAAAAAACTCGGGCCGATTCAAAAAAGTTTTTTTGAAAAAACTTGGGCCGATTTTTTTTTTGAAAAAACTTGGGCCGATTTTTTTTGAAAAAAACTCGGGCCGATTTTTTTTTCTGCTTTTTCCTGACTGCAAATGTTTGATATATGAAACGGGGCAAATGGCGAATTTTCAGAATACCAAAAATTGAATCAGGAAAATTCTCCGGTCTAAAAAAGGTCCTATTCAACATTCCTGCCAAAATCTGGCTCCAGAATTAATGCAACACAGATGTTTTATATATTGCGCAACTCTCAACAGGTGGTCAAATAATATTAGTCCACCCGATCTCATGGTTTCCTTTTTTGTTTTATTTTTTTCGTGAAGACCAAACAATCTTTACCTTGTTTTTGAATGTTTGAACTTGTGACTTTCACGCCTTTCGTTTTTTTCTTGAACCTAAAAACTGACAGTTTTATTTTAAAAATTTGTTTTTTTGTTGAAACAGTTCAATTTTTCCTTCCAGATGTCCCTTCTTTGTCTTCCAAATGAGATGAAAATTGAAATTCTGAAAAATCTTGAATTTTCTGAATGTCTCAAATGTCAACTCCTCTCTTCACATTTTCAATCTCTGATTCTGAAAAATCAGAGATTTTTGAGATCGCAAAAAGTTCGCCAATTATTTGTGACAAAGCAAAATATTCGAGTGAATTTTGAGAATTCGAAAAATATTTGGATTTTGGATTTTGATGAGGCAGAATTGTATTTGAGAAATTCTACAGTAACTGTTTTATGGCTGGAATTAGTGAGTTGGATTTTTTTTTTGAAAAAATGTTAAAACTTTTTTTCACAGATAAACTATGATTTTGAACCAATCAAATATCTTTCCTCAATTTTTTCTTTTAAATTCAAAATTGAAAATCTGAAATTGGGAAGTTCCAAAGTTCCATGTGATTTGGAAAAACTTGAGGGATTTATGGATTCGAAAAATTGTAGAAATTTGATTGTCGATAAACGATTCAATATTTCTCCAAAGTTTCTGAAAATGGATACGGTGAGAGATTTTTCAGTGGCTGTCGTAAAAAATTTAACAAAAAATTTTTTAGCTTCTTGGCCTCACAATATCTCAAACTGAAAGGATTTCCATATCAATCAAAAATTTTAAAGGAACATGGCTCGAATTAGACAAAAATGATCTAACAACTTCGGAAATCATTGAAATAATAAAGGTAACTTCAACTTCTCATTTTTTCATAATCCAAAATTTTTCAGCGCTGGAAATCCGGGAAAATCCCAAATATTCATCAATATAATATTTGTCTGAATGATTATTTGAATATTTTAGAACAACTTCAAGAGATTTGCATATGTTTAGAATATCCAAGAAAATTCGAAACATTAAGAAATACATTGTCAAGTGAAAAACTGATTCTAGAAATTCATAAGACAACAAAATTTTCTAATTTTTATTCTCTTGTGATTCAACAATTTCCAGTTTGATCTTCCTTCTTTGTGTAATCCTTTTTGGACCATTCCAATATTTGATGAACATGTTCATAAATTTCTGCTCGATTTATTCCATCCGAGTTCATTGTTGTCAATTTCCTGCAATTTATTTTATTTTTATTTGTGAAAATTCGAAAAAAAATGAAAAAAAACATTTTTGTCCGAGAGAATTACACAGACACACATCGCTTCGAGATATCCTGCTGAATTTTGTTGTGTGCCTTTAAATAAGTACTGTAGAATTTTTTTTTTCGAAAATCCTATTTTCTTTTTAAATTTCCTCCAGGGGTTGTGTGCAAACACTGTGACGCAATTTTGCATACAGTAAGCTTGAATTAAAAGCTTCGTGGGTGGTCCCCGGGATATAACTTACTTTGCAATCTCTCTCAAATCCTTCCAAGTCTCCTCAATCGATTTCTCCTCAACAATCCGTGTCAACAATTTCGGATTTTCCCTATCTTTGTTCCTCAAATTCTCCCGTCTTCTCGCAAAATCTCGTCTATAAGGATTACTGTAAGGATTACTGTAGGTACCAACTTATAGTAACTCACTTATAGCATTTCAATATTTCAGCTCTTCTTTGTATTAATTGTTCTTTCGATAATTTTGGCACTTCTGATGACGTCATTTTTGGAAGTGAATAGAAAAGGAAATAAAATTATTTGCTGGATTTTTTTTCTTGAAAAAAAAAATAAAAATAGAACACGTCTAAAAATACCAATTTTTCATTCGGATAAATCACAATTCAATTCACAAAATTTTTTGTTGACCACGTATTTTGATAAATATCACAAAGAGAATAAGAAGACACTGTTCTAATGACAAAACAAGTAGTTAAATCACAAAAAAACTATATTTAAAAACTATCGAAATGTCCAATGATGTTTAATGGAGTTGATGATTGTTTGGGAAGACTTCCTTCAGATCGAGAACTTTGTAATGTTTCCATGCTGTTTCCTGGAAATTATTGATTGAAAATTGTATAAGAGGGCAAGGAGCCACGCCTTGAGAGCCTCTATGTCAAGCAGCCGCTCCTAGAGATCACAGTTCTCAAGTAGCCACAGCTAAGCAACCTATTCTGTAGGACCGGCGACTAGAGATCTGGCAAGGAGCCGCGCCTTGAGAGCCCCCATGCCAAGAAGCCACGCCTTGAAATCCTAGTTCTCAAGTAGCCACAGCTAAATAACCTATTCTTAAGGACCTGCGTCTAGAGATCCACTCTAACAAGGAGCCGCGCCTTGAGAGCCTCTATGTCAAGTAGCCGAACCCTTAAAAATCTTCAAACCTGCGCTTGTCCCATTTGTGCTGCTCAAAATAGTTGGTCGTGTTTGTGGTCGTTCATTTGACGGATACAAATCGAAAAAATTGCACTTCATCGGTCTCATTAAATATGACGTCAACGCTGATAACAACATCATTTGCCAAGTTATCATAAATGATGTCCACCCTGTAGTAAAAAAAACATTTTGAAAAACAAACTAGATACAAACTTACACAACGCTTTAGCTGTTCCCGGCATAAGTCGATCGGCTGTGATGATACCAACAGCAGCGGCGAATTCGAAGACGAATTTTTGAATTGTGTACAGACATTGAGCGACATCACAAATTCGGAACAGCCAAATGAATTGGTAGGGATCGTGTTTTTCGCGGCCAAGTGGAACCATTACGTAGCAACCGTAGAATGCGACCAACATTGAGACGAGACCGCAGAGTTGGGAGAATACAAACCAGCTGGAATATTTTGCTTGATTGGATTAAAAAAAAATATTGAGATCAGGAGTTTTTAGAAAAAATTCTGTTTTCCAAAAAATCCCGCAAATTTTACGTTTCAAAAATATGTAATTAACATTCTAGTTGTCTGGAAAATGATGCTTTGGTAATACTCAAAAATAAAAGCTGCTCATAAATTGAGACTGATTAAAAAATGCCGAATTCTGAATTTTAGTGATACCGAAAATTCCTGACCAGATCTGTGAATTTTTATGTTTTACGGTTTTTACGGCTCAAAAAATCGTAAAATAATTCGGAAATTCTCAAAAAATAAAAGCTGCTCATAAATTGAGACTGATTAAAAAATGCCGAAATTCTGAATAGTTTCAAATTTTGGTACTGTATTTTTAAGAAAAATTTTTGAAAACTTTAATGATTCCGCAATATTCTTGATCAGACCTGGGAATTTTTACGTTTAACGGGTTTTGCGGCTTAAAAAATCGTAAATCACTAAATGTGGTGAATTTTAACAGACTCAAATTAAAACTTAAAAAAAAACCCAAAATTTTCAAAGAAAATTTTGATTAATTAATTTTTTGTTGGAGTTGCGATAAGTTACCAAATCCAAATTTTTGAGGAATTTTTTGCTGTTTTTCAGTGAAAAGATTGAGTAACAAGAATTTTACGAATTTTACGGGATTTTACGGTTTTTAAAACCGTAAAATTCCTTGTCAAAAATCCCCCAAATTTTACGTTTCAAAAATATATAATTAACATTCTAGTTGTCTAGAAAATGATATAATTTCCTTGGGTTATGGAAAAATATCAGAACTAAATTTGTTACTTGATTATATATCATAGCTGATTTACAGATCCAGCAATTTCAGATTCCCTGGAAACCTACACGCTCTCCCGTCTTCCTCCTTGTTCCATCGAAACAGCGACCGATGTCAACTCCAAACACGTTCGAATTATTGGAGTTTGAAAAACAAGCCATTCGATGCGACGTAAATTTGCGCTGTAAAATCCCAATTGTAAAAGTACACTCCTTTGAAAAGTACACAAGAATACTTACTCTGTACTTTCAATCATTGGAATACATTTGAAAAGGCAAAACGGGAACATTGTTAGTTTGATTTTAACATTTCGCTGGAGCAAATAAGTGCTCATTTGTTGTCGGCCGCCAAATATGTTGAATAATATTGTAACCAGCACAAATAGGGTAAACATGAAGTATCTGAAACAGTTTTTTAAATTTAATTTAATTGAAAGAGCTTCACTCTAGCAAAACAACTTACACTAAAGCTACAGCATAGAGAAAAACGGCGGCTCGCGGGATGAACATTCCCATAACACTACAGAATGTTGTGATTGGATACATCAGAATCAGCGAGTAAAGATCGTTGCGTATTCGCTCATTTGATACATATTTCATGACAAAATATAATTGAACAAATGCTAGGGAAAATGTGATGACAACGAATATTGATGACATTGAGAGACACCAGACATGCATTACTGACATATCTGGAAATTTTTGGATTTTTTTGGAATGTTGGAGAATTGGTTGAAAAATTTTGAAACCTAATAATTGCGGGATTTTTTTTTGGAAAATTCGCAGGAATTTCAAGGCTTTTTGCAATAAAAATTCAAAAATAACATATATTTCATAACTATTCCTAAATATTCCAAACCATTTTCTAGACAACAAAAATGTTAATTTAATTTTTCTGAAACGTAAATTTTTCGAGATTTTTCTTTTTGACACAAATTTCAGAAAAATCATTTTTCGAGCTGAAAATAACTTATAAAGTTCATTAATTTCAACTTTTAATTTTCAATCGAGGATTTTTCATAATTTTCTAGACAACAAAAATGTTGATTTTATTTTTTTGAAACGTAAAATTTCAGAGATTTTTCTTTTTGGCACAAATTTCAGAAAAATCACTTTTCAAGCTGATAATAATTTATGAAGTTCATTAATTTCAACTTTTAATTTTTATTCGAGGATTTTTCATTATTTTCTAGACAACAAAACTGTTAATTTAATTTTTTTGAAACGTAAAATTTTCGAGATTTTTCTTTCGAGCTAAAAATAGTCTCTCTAAAATTCAATCAAACTATATGACGTGATAAAAAACACCTGGTCTCTATAAGTTTCAGATTTGATAATCACCAATAATTACATTTAACAAAAAAATGGAGAAATCAAAAACCAAAAAACATAATTAGTCATGAAAGTAAATAATTATTTTCTACTTAGTTTAATTATACATTTCACGCTTTTCGAATTTGATTTAAATGATCAATTTATGGGGGCGCAACGAGGAAAAACAGATTTTTATATAGGAAAAAAAAATTTCCCAAGTGATTAGGTTAAAATTTTCGAAAAAAAACTCACTCGCAAGCCATTCTGACGCAGACGGTATCGGTGGTTCCAACGACAAATTGCTGTTGATTAACGTCTTCACCACATCCATACTGCAACAAAAAAAAATGAAATTGGTCAAAGTGGTCAAAAAAGTACGAAGGGTCCCTCTAAAACCGGATGGTGAACAAACACATAGTAGAAAAGAGGAGGAGAAACGAGGAAAAAAGGTTTGGTTGATTTTATGAAAATTGGTAACCAGGGAGACTGGCGAGAAAGAAAAAAGAAGAATGGGCGGATTTTTTATTTCTTGTTATTATGCTTTTTTTTTGTGAAAAAAAAAGAAAAAGAAGGAAAAAATCATATCTAGATGAATAGGAAATTGATGAAAATATTCGAGAAAATATGAATATTATGAGCTGAAAATTTGATAATTTTGGGTGCCCCTGAACTGGACAATTTTCAAAAAAATCAAAATTTATATGATTTTTGGCTGTGAAGTTTGATGGAATCCCGATATTTGCTCAGTCATGTCAAATCAAATAAAAACAAAACAAAAAGTGTGGCGGAAGGGGGATTATTCTCAATTTCCAGCAGGTGAAAATAGGATTATTTTCAGAATCGATTGATATTATTATACAACACCACACAAAAATAACAAACTACACACTTACTTGCCAATTATTTCGGCGATAATAGATAATTATATAGTGAATGAGAAATAATGTTTATCTAGAAATGACTGCGATTTTTTCAGAAAATCGGGAATTTCTGGGGAAATGTGTCACGTTAAAAAAATTAAATTAAAAAAAAACTCACAACATTTATCCAAAATAATTGATTTGTTCTGAAGAAGAACAAAAAGAAGCGAGTAAATATAGTTTTTTGAGTTATAGAAAAACTAACATGATCTGATATTGTACTCGACACAAAACAATGACAGAGACACTTTTCAATGTTTTTAAAACGGATTAAAATGTGAAATAATTAACATTTTTGATGTGATTCATTGCGAAATATGGGGGGGGGGGTACAGTATTTGTTTTGAATATAGACTAAGTCCGGTTCATCACAATAGTTATTTTGTGTTGAGCAGAGATTGAAAAGGGTATTTTACATGTACTTTTACTGTACTTTATTGAAAAATGACGTGAGTCACAAGAGAAATCTTTTAAATTTTCAGTTGGAGCAAATTTTCCTTTCACTAAATTCTATACAAATTCCACTTAAAGACATCTGAAGCCCTTTTGGTCCCTATTGCATTATTCTGATATTCAAGTTCAGACCTGCGAAATGTTTACGTGGCAACGTAAAATAGGAATTTAACGTTTTTAAAACCCGTAAAATTCTTGTTACTCAATATTCATCAGGGCTGCTCAAATGGGGGCAAAGTAGGGTAATTTTCCCACTTTTAAAACTAGTGGGTTAGGCAATTCCCATTTGAGACCCAACCCAATTTGAGCAGCCCTGATACCCATTAAAAAATTAATTAATTAGGATTGAATCAAAATTTTAATTTTCTTTAAAAAATGTTGTGTTTTTTTTTGAAGTTTCAATTTGATTCTGTCAAAATTCACCATATTTAGTGATTTTTTAACGAATTATTTTATGGTTTTTTGAGCTGTAAAACCTTTTTACGGTGAAATCCCCAGGTCTGTTAAAGTTATTTACCGAAGTAAGTATTCTTAATAAAATTCTGATTCCCCGAAAATAGATTCAGAATCGAATTTCAAAATTCAATTCGGAACTTCGAATTCCAATACATCCTTCTTCCTCCTTCACATACAAAACCCCTTGAAACAAAAAATTCGTTGGTCATTCTTCCCTTCCCAAAAACTATCCGTTTTTTCTTATGTCCTTTTTTCTCCCCCACAGAACACCTCCCCAATTACATCTGCGTATCTTCCATCTCCCTTATCTCTCATCCAAATCCGTATCTCCTACGATGTCCTATAAAAGGAGCGGCGGCTTACGCAGTTTCAGTCCAGATCCGATCCAGTCTAAAAACTCTTTATATATTTTCATCCCATTTTATTTCATTGTTCTTCTTTCGTTTCGTCGACGCTTTGATTTCCTTTCCAAATTCGTGTTTTTGAGAAATATTTTGCAGGTACCTCGACCAGAAGAACTAATACATCAAAATGGAAACATCGGAGCATAAAGAGCTCCGTCGTGTCGCCTTTTTCGCGATTGTTGTCTCAACTGTTGCTGTTATCGCAGCCGTTGTCACACTTCCAATGTTATATTCATATGTTGCCAGTTTCCAATCGCATTTGATTATCGAGACCGATTTCTGTAAAGTGAGTCGATTCTTCTAGGCCCTATAGGCCCTATAATATATTCAAAAACCTTTCTTTCAGACTCGCGCACGTGATATGTGGGCCGAGATTCATCACCTCGATTCTCCACAATTCCAACGTGCCAAACGTCAATATGGAGCTTCGCCAACCGGTGTCACAGCCGCTCCATATTCTAATCCAACTCCAGTCTCTTCGGGATACGGAGCTCCGGTCACCAATTCTGAGCCAGCTCCAACATGTTGCTCTTGTCAACAAGGTTTGTGAAGTTGCAAAAGTTATTACTTCGTCAGTCGCGTGCGGCTGTGCGTCGCGGTCGAGAAAAGCGACGCACAGCCGCACGCGACTAACGAAGGTTTTTATTTTTTACGACTGTCATATTTTTAAAATTCGACAAAGGAAAAAATCGATATGTGCAATAGAGCGCACTTTCTCTCTTTCCCCTTTGAACTCTAAATTTTGTAGGACCAGCCGGGCCACCAGGACCACCTGGAGATGACGGAAATTCGGGACAAGATGGAATTCGTGGAAACGACGGAACTGATGGAAAAGACGGATCACTTCTCGAATCCGCCATCGTAAACGAGCCATGCATCATCTGCCCACCAGGACCACCAGGACAACAAGGAATGGCCGGATCGAAGGGACCACAAGGACCAAAGGGAGCCGCTGGAGAGAACGGACCAGATGGTAAACCAGGAGCGAATGGAATGCAAGGACCACCAGGAATGATGGGAACTTTGGGAAGACAAGGAGTTAGTGGACCACGTGGAGCACCGGGACGTGTCAATCAAGTCAACGGGCCACCAGGTCAACCAGGACATAAGGGAATTCGCGGACCACCGGGACCAAGAGGAGAGGCTGGATTGGATGGTGGAAATGCTGAAGGACCACAAGGACCACCAGGAGATGCTGGAAAGCCGGGACCACAAGGAGAACAAGGACCACAAGGACCAGAGGTAAGAGAAACATAGGATATTGGGGTATAATCATTTTGAAATTTGTTCCAGGGACCACAAGGAGTTCAAGGAGATGAAGGAGGTTGTGAACATTGCCCAATTCCACGTACTCCACCAGGATATTAATCATAAATCCGCCCATTCAGGGTGTACTTTTCATTTTTGCTCATTCATTTTATTTTACAAATGAAAGTATTCACAATCTGTGTTCTCTCTTTTTTTCAGATTTGGTAAATAGGTAGTAAAAAAATATTTTCACAAAGGAAAAAGGGAACTGTTTCAACTTGCAATCGTGATTTTCAATGAAATATATGTTTTCTAGTAGTTTTCGACCCGCTGATCACGATCCCGCTGTCTAAAACTGCAAAACTCAACTCCTAACATGAGTTATGACGTGGCAACGTTGGAAAATTTGGATCCAGCCTCATGAACAACCCTATGCTATTTGATTTGCATGGAAATCATTTTGAAAGTGAACTCTGACCCTCCAAAGTTCCAAATTTTCCAACTTTGCCACGTCATAACTCATGTTAGGAGTCGAGATTTGCAGTTTTAGACAGCGGGATCGTGATCAGCGGGTCGAAAACTACTAGAAAACATAAATTTCATTAAAAATCTTTTTTTTAATTTCAACCAAAAAACCTCACCTTCGGATCTACTTGAAATCCTTGCTGAAGTTGACTTGTCAGAAGATCCAAATCATCTGTCATCTGAAAAAGATCGATTGCAAGGTGAAACAGTTCCAGGAAGCTTGTAAAAAAATTTCAAAATTCAAAAATTGAAAAAAATACAAAAAATGCGCCAGCCCTGTTGGCAAACTGACGCATTTCGCGTGCACACAACGCGGCGATTTAATTTTTTTGAAAACAAGAAAATTAATTTTATTCATTACTAGAAATTTCAACTGAACAAAACAAAATGGTGGCTAGACTTCTTGACGAAGACCAAAAACAGAATCTGATAAAAGAAGAGCGAGAACGACGAAGAATTGCGAGATTGCGGCAAGTTCGACAACAATCTGCGGTGCATGCGAAAGTGATTCGCGAAATTGTTAGCCAGAAAAAATCGGAAATTATTGAAGATGTTAGGTAAGGTTTTTATTGAACTTATATGTCTAGAATCTATGATTTCAGGGCTGAATTACATCAAGAAGTTAGTGCGCAAATAGAAATAATAGTTAGAACGCCTAGAGGATCAAAAGTAGCGAAGAGAAAATCAATGTCTGAAAATGCGAAGAAGAAAATAGCTCGCCGTCGACCACTAACATCACAAGACTTGAAACTTGCAAATCAAAGAAATGTAGAAGCATTGAGAAAATTAAAAGAGTCAAAAAATCAAGAAAAACGGGAAAAATTGGAGAAAATCGAGCGAAGGAAAGAGGCGGCAAAAGTGGCGAATAATATATTGAAACAGCAAGGAAAATGAACTATTCTTCTTCATTTACACTTTTTTATATAAAGGAGATCATGAAAGAACAAAAAAGAAGAGGTGAATTGTATTCCTAACCAAGTTTTCAATCAATTTTCACAAGTAAATCGATTTCTCCCGCCATAATTTGTTCTTCTTGGCGGTCTTTCGCAAACATCAAATGTTAGTTTGAGACATGAGATTTCATTTTCATAAAGCAGCCATGGAAGATAGTCATCTCTGAAAATTTTTAAAATAGATTTCTAAAAATTTCTTTTCAAAAAAACTGACTTATGCCATAAATTCTTGCGATATTCAATATACCATTGACTAAATTTATCGAATTGTCCATTATTTACATCCCAAGTACGACGACGCTCTTCCAATTCTCTGAAAAATATTTTTTTTTTCAAAACTGATTGTGAAGAGAAATCTCACTTAGCAACTGTTTCTTCGATTTGTGATTCTTTCAATAATCGTTTCCTCAAAACAGGTCCGGTTGCATTGAAAGCCAGTCGGATTTTTGCGATCACACTTCCCTAAAAATATTATTTTTGATAGATTTTCTTCATTGAATTCAATTTGGGGCTGACAGGGGAACTGTTTCAACTTGCAATCAATATTTTTTATGAAATATATATTTTCTAGTAGTTTTCGACACGCTGATCACGATCCCCCTGTCTAAAACTTCAAAGCTCAACTCTTATTATCGAAAATCTCATCGGTACCACGCTCTCCACCGAAATAAACACGCAACGCAGACCGCGCCGCGCCATAACACACGCAGAAAGGGAACGATTCCAATTCCCTCCCTTTTTTGTGTGTGTTGTGGTGCGACGCGGTCTGCGTTGTGTGGTTATTTCGGTGGAGCGCGTGGTACCGATGAGACTTTTCGATAATAACATGAGTTATGACGTGGCAAAGTTGGAAAATTGGGACTTTAGAAGGTCAGAACTCGCCTTCAAAATGATTTCCATGAAAATCTGGTTGTTCAGGAGGCTCGACTTCATTTTTTCAATTTGTGATCAACTTTGAAATTTTTTTTTGTTTGGTGAAAAAAGTTATTTGAAAAATCTTCTGGATTTTTGTATGAAACAATTTTCAAAGTTGATCAAAAATTGAAAAAATGAAGTTTACTTATGTAATCGAGCCTCCTGAACAACCAGATTTTCATAAAAATAATTTTGAAGGCGAGTTCTGTAAAGTCCTAAATTTTGCCACGTCATAACTCATGTTAGGAGTTGAGATTTGCAGTTTTAGACAGCGGGATCGTGATCAGCGGGGAGAAAACTACTAGAAAACATATATTTCATTAAAAATCTCGATTGCAAGTTGAAAAGTTCCCAAAGAGCCCAACAGGCTCCAAACTCACATATCCAACTTGTTGCAAACTTCCCAAAGCACTTTTATAATCACTTCGATCTCCTTGCAAGAAATCCATTTGACAATCATCATCAGTATCAAAAGCGGTCCAATCATTGAAGCAAAATTCTTTTCGAAACGTATAGAAACCGGGTCGTTGTGGACAATTAATTCCCTTTAATTGTGATGCAATTGAACTTTGAGCCTCGGGTTTTTGATCGATTTCAGTCAACGATTCGCAAACATCACAAAAATAGCTGGAAATTGTTGGATTTCAGAATTTTTGTGAGAATCAAAAACAAACCAATTATTTCCATGTCCTCCACAACCATTATTACTAGCATTTTGACATTTCATATTCGAAAAATCTTTGACATTCCACCATTGATATTCAGCTTTTGCGAAAAAACTGTTGTCAAGAGCTTCCGGAAAATCTTTGACCTTAACATTTCTAATTTCCAGTGTAAAACATCCTGGGAATCTAACAACATCTGGTTTGATATGTACTTGAGCTGGATTGATGTCTAATACTCTTTTGGCTCCCGGGCGAGCTGAAAAATTGGAATTTTTCTCAGAAACTTTGGCACGTCATAACTACTTTTTTAAAAGGATTTTTAGGTATAAAAAACTAAAAATGCACTTACTTCACAACAAAATTGAAGTTGAATATTGTCAATCCGAAAATAAAAGAACCCCCGTTTGAATTGGCGCTCACGTACAGTAGACTAAAAATGACGTGACACATGCACATCAAACTGGTTGGCAAATAGCCAGCGTGTAAATTCCGCATTTCATTTTTCAAATAGACTCCAAAATTTCGCGAAGTCTACTGTAGTGTTGGTTTTCTAGGCCATTTCGGTTCTCTTCCAAGGTTCTTTTTTTTTCGGAATATAACAAAATAAATTCAGAAAAAAATGAAAAGATACACGTGGCCGAACGATTTGGGGGCCGAGAAATGTCGGAAGTTCGGCCAAAGCAACAAACTCGCTCTAATGTTGCGAAAATTCTAATTGTTGGAGCGCGTTTGTGGCTTTGGCCGAATTCCCGACATTTTTCGGCCACCGGAATACTTCGGCCACATATTTTTTTCTCCGGCCATCTCCAACTTACTGCAACTAGCATCCGCTCTTCCTGGAACCAACCAAATATCTTGATAATTACATTTATGATTTAGTTTTTTCCGCGCATCCGTATACCGTGTTCCACTTCTATACCTAGCTCGACACGCCGGATCCAAAATATCACAATCCAATTGTGCGACGCTTAGCGGAATTAAGATAAGAAAAATAAATAAAGCTATATTATACAATGTTATGGATAATAATGGTCGCATACTGCAAAAATTCAGTTCCGGAAGTTTTTTTCTGAATCGAGAAAATAAAAAAATATCACAAAAAAAACCAAGGTCGAAAAAGAAAGATGATTTTTGAATTCAGAATTTTTTGACGACCTTGTATTTATTACATAAATTACACCAAAATGAACTTTTTCGTTCTTGAAAAAAAATATAAAAAAATGAATGAAAGAGACCAATTCGGTCGAAGGCAATTATGTTTTTTTCAATCTTTTTTTTTGGAAGACGGAAAAACGTAAAGTTTTCAGATGTTATTTTCAGAACAAAATAGAAGTTTTGCTGAAAATATTGATTGGAAAAGTTCAGAATCAGATTTTTTTAAAGTTTAAAGACATTTTGGGCCGATTTTTTGAATTAAAAAAATTTTGAACCTAATAAACGTGTGACACTGATAATGGAAAAAACCAGAAAATCCGAAAAATGTCTCTCTTCGCGTCGCGCATCACACACAAAAAACCCGAAAAAGCGAAAATATGTCTTTTTCGTCTTTACACACCTTCTTCTTCTTCTTCTTTTTGTCTAACTGGATTCGGAATGAAAATCGATTAAAAACTAGAAATTCGATCAAATAATAATTATTATTTTGTTGTTTGACATATATTAAAAAAACACAAAAAAAAGAAGCAAAAAATTATTTAGTTGTTTTAGATAGTTAGAAAAACCTAACATATCAAAAAAGAAAAGAAAAGATATCTAAATAAATAATAAACATGAACAAGTTTTGTTACTTACCATTATTTTACATTTCAAAAGAACACAAAAAGAAGAAGAAGAGAGCCTAAAAGGTTATTCCATAGTTTCAACTTCTAAATTATCACCAATTTTCGAAATGTGTCCGTGTCTTTTGTTGAATTTATCGATATATTCTCGACTCGACTCGTATTTCTTTCCCTTTTCTTGATATCTGCAAAAATTTGAGTATTTTTTGAAAAAAAAATCTGAAAATATTATGGAGTGATTAAAGTTGAAAAAAAATAATTAAAAAAAAATTTTTTTTTTCTTGACAAAAAACTATATTTTTCCTATTTTTTGACATTTTCTTGCACACAAAAATGAAAAAAATATAATTTCTTGACATTTGCTGAATCAGAATTTTTTGTCAAAAAATTTTTTTTAATTAATTTTTTTTCAACTTGAAAGATTCTCAAAAATTCTAGAAAAATATATTCTTCAGATTCTAGATTCTATGTGGCAATTTTGCATTTCAAAAATTATTTTCAGATTTTTAAATTCATTTTTCATGAAAAGGAAAAATTGACAAATTTTTTATCCAAAAAATCGTGGTTTCCTCAAAAAAAATTGTACGCTAAATTTTTACAGTACAAAAATTTTGAATTTTTCAGTTTTTTTTCCTCAAAAATTATTATTTTTCGATTTTTGACCTCTAAAAACTGAAAATCAGATTTAAAAAAAAATTGTACTCTGACCAGCCACGGCTTGGGCTTGAGGTGTGTTTTTATCCAAAAACTATACGAAAAATTATTTAAATGAAATTTTTTTTGAATCTATGAATTTTCGGGGCTTGAAAATCTGTCATCTGAAAATTCCCCTTCCACTTCTAAGGCCAGATTTGGGCCCAAAAACTCACAATTCACAAACTGGAACATTCAAAATCTCGGGCAACATCCACGGTTTCAACCAGCCAACTAATGGACTTTGTCCCGCTTCATAAATAACTGAATTATGATAGAAAAGAAGACCATCCAAGTGAAACCTGAAATCAACTCTATTAAATTTTCCAGAAATTTTTTTTTAACTCACTTCATAGGCTCACTCATCATTTTTGTCATTTCTTCTAAACTACATTTACACGACGGCGCTTTTTGAAACGTATATCTGCAGTAAAAAAATAATTTTTAAAATTTTTTTTAATTAAAAAAAAAAACTCAAGTCTCACTTGAAATTTTTCGTTGGTTTCGATAATTCGGGACTTTCCTCGAATTTCGAATTCAGCCAAAACATTCGAAAATCGTATGGATTGTCTGCATATTCTCGTTCATTCCATGACAAAATATCGAGAACATAATACACTTTATCGTGATAAATACAATCGAGAATTGAGAATGTGTCTGGAAATTTGGGATTTGGGATGAAAAATAAAGGAAAAATAGGGAAACTCACATTTTCCACGATCATTTCCTCCGGGTAATTTTGATTGAAATTGTTGAATTACTCGACCAGCTTTATTGTAAGCAGTTGTGACGCCCTGTAAGTTTTTATTGTGCTTTTTTTCTGAATCGGGCCTGATTAGATTTTTGGGCTGCTGATCATTTATCGAAAATTGCTGGGAACATGGGTTATGACGTGGCAAAAATTGAAATTCGTTGTTTTTGAAAGTCGAAATTCTAGTTTCCAAATTGTGAGCTTTCGAGATCCCTGGAGACTTTTCGAACTCCAAAAAATTTAAAAATTGATTTTTCTCTTCAATAAATTTCTGGCCCGGTTCAGAGTTGAGCGAACTTATTTTATCAGTCATTGGAAATAATTAAAATATTCATGAGTTCTGATCAAAAAGGCGATAATTTCTGAATTTTCACCTAAATTTTGAGAATTTTAGTTCTTATTCATACCTACTTGAATGGAGAAAAAATATTTGATAAAAAATTATATGAAAAATTTGAAACGTATTTTTTTTTGTTTTTAGAATTTTCGAATCAAAATTTTACTATTCTGATTCACGAACGAAAAAAATGTTTAAAAATGTTTTTTGAACATCGAAAGATCAATTCACGAAAAGTCAAAAAATGTCGAAAAAACATTGTAGGTCAAAATTAGTTCTTCGAGTTCTCAGAGATTCGCTGGCCAGCTCGCCACCAGATCGCTGTGGCCACCTGGAAACCGCATGGCCGCCAGTTCGCCTTGAGTTTTCCGGCGACGTGGCCTGTGTTTTTGAAATTCTGGAAAGCTGGCAAGACGGTGGTTTGTACTCAAAAAACTGCATTTTCAACTGTTTTTTTCACTTCCTAAGGTTTCAAGTACTGCGAAAAAACAGAAAATGAGCCAAATTTTTCGAAAATGCCTCAATTCACAAGTTTTTCAGACATTTTCATGAAAATTCATTTTGACGCGGCGAAGTGGCCACCACGTGGTAGCCATGTGGCCGTGACCTAGCCAGAGCCTGGCCACCTTGCCAGCGAAAAAACCGGGCGACATGTTTTCCATGTGGTTCCCAGGTCAGCCAGCCTCCCCACCTGGTGGCGAGCTGGCCGGCGAATCTCTGAGTTTTTCAGCCAAAAATGATGACCAATCAATATTTTTCAAGCTTCTGGAATCTGGAGTAATTTCTGATTAAAATTGACCTTCAGAAGTTTTTGTTGATTTTTCGTAAAATAAAAATTTTTTAAATTTTGATGAATCTCGAAAAAATTCATAAAATAAAGCAAAATATGGTTCTCGAAGCTGATTTTCATCAGAAATCACTCCAGAAGCTTGAAAAATATCGATTTGTCATTATTTTTGACTGAAAAACTAATTTTGACCTACAATGTTTTTTCGACATTTTTTGACTTTTTGTGAATTGATTTTTCGATGTTAAGAAAAAATTTTTAAATTTTTTTTTTCGTTCGTGAACCTACTCAAAAATGAAAATTTTTGCCGAAATGTAGCGTTTTTCAAAAATCTAGCTAGATAGCTGAAAATTCAAAAAAAAAGGGGGGGGATCCCTTTGGCCAGATCTTCAAAAATTTCTGGACTTTGAACCACACCTCGGCCAAAATCGTGGGTTTCAAAATAAAAAATTGTACCCTAACTTTTTACAGTATGAAAACTGTGAATTTGTCAGTTTTGGTCCTCTCCAAACTGAAATCAAGACTTTTTCAAAATTGTACTCTCGCCAGCCACGGATTGGCCGTGGTGTGCTTTGAACCTGAAGCTTCTAACCTTTGCAGCAACCACCAAACACCTCTTCCCAGTCGGTGCCGCCACCATCGTCCATTCATTCGACAAACTCGATGGAATATCAACAAGCCATTCGCTCAACAATAATTGATCCGAATATTTCGATCGACTTCGCATTGATGACGTTTGACTATAATCTGATATAACACTACTTCCATCATCATTATGTTTATTATCATATTTCTCTTCTTTTTCATCATCCGACGAATCTTCTTCATCTAATGCCAAATTTCGAAGCTTTATAAGCTTTTCAAAACGACCATCCTAAAGAAATATCGATTTTTAAAAAAGATTTTTCTCTTAGAATTCAACCTCACCCTATGTCGATCTAAAACTTCTTGTCTCCTTTTTGCTTGTTGTTCAGCAGCTTTTGATAAATTTTTAAATTGACTATATCTTGGATGTTCACCCAAAGCATTCGGATCTACTTGAAATCCTTCCTGAAGTTGACTTGTCAGAAGATCCAAATCATCTGTCATCTGAAAATCGTTTTTCTCTTGTCAGGGACTGATTTACGAACGAAAAAATCAAAAAATTTCGAATTTTTCATCCAAAAATGATGACAAATCGAGATTTTTGAAGCTTCTGGAGTGATTTCTGATGAAAATAAGCTTCGAGAACCCTATTTTATTAATTTTTTCGAAATTCATCAAAATTTGAAATTTTTTTATTTTTCGAAAAATCAGAAAAAACTTCTGAAGGTCAATTTTCATCAACAATCACTCCAGAAGCTTCAAAAATCTATATTTCAAAAGTTTTTTTAAAAAATAAAAAAATTTCAAATTTTGATGAATTTCGAAAAAATCAATAAAATGAGATAAAATAGGGTTTTCGAAGCTTATTCTCATCAAAAATCACTCCAGAAGATTCAAAAATCTCGATTTGTCATCATTTTTGGCTGAAAAACTAATTTTTTTGGTTCGTGAATCGTGAAAAAATTCTGAAAACCTTCGAAAAACAGATATAACTTTCAAAGTTCAATTTACTTTTTTTTTCAAAATATGCAAAAGAAATCTTTAAAAAATCAACAATTTAATTAACAACAAAAACAAAAATAACAAAAAACAACTATTTTCTCAAAACTTGAATATCTGAAACAATTCCATCTCCAATAATTCGAATATTTTCATAAATTTCAGATTTATTTAACAAAATGCGAGAGTCGCTGATGGATTTGTGCAGATTACAGCGGCCAATCTGAAAAATAGGGATTTTTGAGAGATTTAAAAAATTTTTCAGGAAATTTAGATACCTTTGCTGGAACTTCTTCGATTGGTTTGAATTTCATCGCAATTTTATCACCTCCATATTTGTTGTAGAAGAAAAATACGTGCTGAAAAAGGGTTTTTTTTTAAAATCAAAATCAGGATAATTAATTAATTAATTAATTACCTGTGAAAATTGATTATTCAATTGATAAATCAATTCATCAACCGGATCAAATTCAACAACCGGCAATCTTTTCGCCCCATTTTTTCTCTCCAAAATCCCCATTCTCCGAACCACCGCCGATGTTTCCAATTCGATAATCGCATCATAAACACGATAATCTGGAATGGCAGAGATCAGCGATGCCTCCAAATCGATCGCACACTCTCCAACAACATTTTTCTCCAAAATTTTCAAACTTTCGTTGGCCAATCCAACCAAACGCTTCAAAACTATTCCGCACGGATTTTGTTTGGTGAATTTCGAGCCAACTCGATCCTCTTCAGTTATCAAAACCATTGGTGGGAGGATTGGTCGCATTTTCACAAAATCCTCTTCAAGTTTTCGCCGTTCTTCTTCGCCAAACTTTTTCGCGCCAAAATCCACGATAAGTGGGCGGGTTAACCAATTATGTGATGCGAGTAGATGAAGAGTTTGTGTAAATGCACACCAAGCAGATCTGAAACATCAAGATATTCGCTGATTTTTTCAAAACAAAATCTTACTGTGCTTCAATATTTCCTTTCTTCGAAATCGCAGCAACAACCAATAATTCAATGATAATATCATCCAAATAACCGGATAATAATTTGGCACCAAGCCATTTTTTGAAAATTTGACAGGTTTTGCCAAATATCCGGTGACTTGTGGAAAATGATTGTAATTGTAGTTGAAGAAGTGGTTCGGTTACAAATCTAAAAAAAAAAGATTTTCAAAGGGAACTTTAGCTCTTTGCAGTTCAACTTTGCAAAGTTATGACGTGGCAAATTGAAAAATCGAGTTCTCCAGAATTTTTCACCACCTTTTTAAGCCTGAAAGAGGGCCAAAATATCCCCAAGAATAGAGAAAATACAATGTGAGCGAGAGAGACGCAGACACTCTTACTTTCTAGAAAAAAATGAGTGTCTGCGTCTCTTTCGATCACATTGTATTTTCTCCATTCTTGAACATATTTTGGCCCTAAATTGGAATTTGGTAGCAAAAAATACTGGAGAATTAGATTTTTTTCAATTTTCAAATTTTTCCACGTGCAAAAATGTCTACCTCTTTTTCCACGCCGACAATCGCATTCCCTCCACAGAACTCTCAATTCTCGTCGCTCCAGAATCTCGCAATTCCTCGATTTTTTCTTCAAGAATATTCAACACTTTGTCATGCACAATAACTAATTTGAAAACGATTCCATCCTGAATCAGAAATATTTTTTGTAAGATTCATAAAGGGAACCTTTTTTACTCAAATTTTGATGAAATTTTGGTCATAGACAGCTTTTGGGGTCAAAAGAACACTCTAAAAATTTTATGGACCTCTGAGCCAAGTTCCGGGCTCTCAAAAGTTCAAAAATTGCCAAATAGCTCGATTTCAAAATTATTTTTATGAGAAATAAAGTTTCAGATATTGCTCAACATAGTCAATTTACTAAACACAGGCAATCCGCAAAGGATCCTTTAAGGACGCTTAAAGGACCGTTCATCCTTTAAGCGTCCTTTTTTCATCCTTAAATTTTAAAGGCCGGAAAAAGGGTGGGCCAAAACGGGCTCATTTCATGCTCGTAGTGATAATAAATTGATGTCACACACTCAAAAGGCCGAAATTATGTGTTTTAATCATGAAACAATACAAAATTCCAACAAAAATGTAACCTTAAAAAAGTATCCTTAAGGATGCTTCAAACGATCCTTTAAGGAAGGCAAGCTCCGCCTCCTACACAAAAAATAACAGTGCGCGCAGCTCGCCATGTGTCCGTCATGCAGATTATATAAATAAATTTTCTCTGCAAAAAAGGCAATTCAGCTTTATTTCGCAGAAGTCTGTATTTAATTGAAGTTTCGGACTTCTATTTTTGTTTATCATCTGTTTAACAGATTTATCACTAAAATTTTTCAAATTTAATAAAAGGTCCATTTTTCATCCATCCTTAAACCGTCCTTAATTCGTCCTTTTTGATGTACTTAAAGCCCCCTTTTTGTACAATTTTGCAAGGATCCTTAAAGCGTCCTTAAAGGATCCTTTGCGGATTGCCTGTGAATGTACATCAATAAAAAACATTTTTTCCAAGAATTTTGAAATGTTTCATTTTTCGGCTGAAAATTCATTCGTTTTTCCAAAACAAAAAATTTTTCTGTTCAAATTTTCAAAAAAAAAATTTGATTTTGAATAAAAAGCATGAATTTTCAGCTGAAAAATAAAAAATTTCAAAAAAAAAAATTTTTTTTTTATTGATACTTTCAGTAAATCGACTATTTTTTCTATTTCTCCCAAAAATTATTTTGAAATCAAGCTATGATGACTTTTATGAGCCAATTTTGGAAATTTTTAAACTTTTGAGACCCCAGAACTTGGCTCAGAGGTCCATAAAATTTTTAGGATGTTCTAATGAACCCAAGGACAAAATTTCATCAAGATTTGAGTAAAATCTTCTTTACCTTCATAACAAAAATTTGATCAATAGTGGGAACAGCAATCAATTTCGAATCTCGCAATTTTTCCGCAATCTAAAAAAACATCTTCGTTTTTTTTCGGAACAAAATCAAATCAAAATCAAACCTTGATATAAAACGAAGAAGTCAATCTTCGAATCGCTTCAATATCTTGTCCCCATCTTCCCGAATATTCCAATTTAATATGAACAGTAACCGTCGGTGTGAATGCCGGAATTTTCTCGCCGAATTCCGGAACAACATGATCATTATTGATTTTCGCCGATTGTGCAGCATAAATCGAGGGAAAAATCGGCTCAGTTGCTCGAATATACGGACTTATTCCATGAACATTTGTGATCATCAGTGGAATTCCTTTGAGTGATCGAAGAATTGCACTCAAATCTGCAAATGCTCGAGTCACAGATTCGTATTGTTGTTGATTTGTCGATGATTTGAGATTTTTTTCGGAGGAATTTCGCCAAGACAGCCATTCACCAGGAACTGATAAAATTCTGAAATTAGAGGGAATTATTTGATAAGAAAAATGTGAAAAGCGTGAATTACTTTTGAAGAATAAATTGGAGAATTTGAAGAGCCACTTTTTCATCGGCTTCATTTGACCAAACTACACATTCACAAATACGAGTATCGGCAAATTTTCGCAATTCACTAACGCCTTTCCATAATGCACGGAACTCTGAAAAATACAAATTATCGTTTCCGGTGATTTTAAGACAAATTTCGGCTCAAAATTAAAATTTTTCAAAAAGTTGATGTAATTTTTTTTTGAATTCTTAGATTCAAGTCGAAAAAAAATTTAAAAAAAAACATTTTTTTTTACAAAAAATTTCGATTCAGAAAATGTCAAAAAACAGAAAGGAAATATAGTTTTTTGACATTTGCTGAGAAGGAAAGTCTTTTGATGTTCCCCCCTGAAATAAAATGAGACTAGGTGGAATCAACTACATATTGATAGGTAAGAAAAAGCCCAACGGGATTAAGGAAATAAAAATCTATTTCAGGAGTTACGGTAACTCCTCAAATTTTGAGACAAAAAAGCCTATGATTTCAAAAAATCGTAGTTTGGCTCAAAGTTAACGAAAATGATCGGTCAAAAATGCATTTTGATGCTAAAGTGCTCAATTTTTTAGTTAAACGGCGCTCGTAATCTCAAAAAATTTTTCAAAATGAAAATTTTTCAAAAAATGACCCCTTTCTCAAAATGTTGAAATTTCACCTCAAAAACGTTACGAGGGAAGAACGACGTCCGACGCACCGTGTTCTACGTCAAAAATTACGTATTTTGACATATTTAAATATATTACCTACCGACCTTTTAACCTGGGAAAAAAATGATTTCAAAATTTTTCACACAAAAATTCATGTTTTCTCAGAATAAAATCATATTTTTGAAACAGTAATCATTATTTCTTTGTTATTTTTTTCTCAAAACATATTTTCTGATTGTTTTTCACCTTTTTGTATGATTTCTGAAAAATTAAAAAATTTCAGATTTTTATATCATCGATTTTGAACCACTTCGAAAATTAAAAATCAATTATAGTTCGATGATAGAAATTAAGGACTTTTTTGGAAGCTTTAACTCATTCATTACGTTTTTGCAACTGGGAAACACTTTCAATAATATATCTGTCAACGGACAATTTTCAGAGACCTTTGAAAAAATTATCGATAAAAGTTGTTTCATTAAATAGTTCTTGTCATTTTTTTCAAGACGATTTTTTTTCATCTGGGAATTGGAAGTTCAGATGTATAATTGAAAGTGTTTTTCCCAGTTGCAAAAAAAGATGTGATGCATTAGAGCTTCCAAAAAAGTCCTTAACTTCTATCATCGAACTATAATTGATTTTTAATTTTCGAAGTGGTTCAAAATCGATGATATAAAAATCTGAAATTTTTTAATTTTTCAAAAATCATACAAAAAGGTGAAAAACAATCAGAAAATATGTTTTGAGAAAAAATAACAAAGAAATAATGATTACTGTTTCAAAAATATGATTTTATTCTGAGAAAACATGATTTTTTGTGTGAAAAATTTTGAAATCATTTTTTTCCCAGGTTAAAAGGTCGGTAGGTAATATATTTAAATATGTCAAAATACGTAATTTTTGACGTAGAACACGGTGCGTCGGACGTCGTTCTTCCCTCGTAACGTTTTTGAGGTGAAATTTCAACATTTTGAGAAAGGGATCATTTTTTGAAAAATTTTCATTTTGAAAAATTTTTTGAGATTACGAGCGCCGTTTAACTAAAAATTGAGCACTTTAGCATCAAAATGCATTTTTGACCGATCATTTTCGTTAACTTTGAGCCAAACTACGATTTTTTGAAATCATAGGCTTTTTGTCTCAAAATTTGAGGAGTTACCGTAACTCCTGAAATAGATTTTTATTTCCTTAATCCCGTTGGGCTTCTTACCTATCAATATGTAGTTGATTCCACCTAGTCTCATTTTATTTCAGGGGGGAACATCAAAAGACTTTCCTTCTGAATCGAAAAATTTTGTTTAAAAAATATATTTCATTATTTTTTTCCACTTGAATCACCCCACCACGTGTTTGACCGAAAATTGATTGAGACAGGAAATTGATTTGATAGGAAATTGATTTGAAAAATATCAGATAAAATCATTTTTTGTTCAAAAATAGGCTCCAATTTCGCATTTTTGGGCCGAAAACTTCGAATTTACGGAAATAAATTTTAAATTTGATTTAAAATTTTTTATTGAAAATTGAGGATCAGAATCTGAAGCTCAAAATCCACGTGGTTTCAAACAAGAATTTGAATTTCGATATTTTGACGCTAAAATGAACCAAAAATCTTTGGATTTCATAATCGCCTCAAACTTCAGAAGAACAAATCCACGTGGTTTTTTTTTCAGAGATTTGCCTGGATAGTTTTTGAAAAAAATTATTTTATCTGATATTTTTCAAATCAATTTCCTGTCAAAAATTGAAATTTTTGACACGTGGATTTATGGGGAATAAATCAAGACCAAAATTTCAGTTTGAAATGCTCAAAATGCATGAAATTTTGGCTCAAAATTGCATTTTCTCAAAAATTACCTTTTGCCTCTTCATTTTGTGCTGGTGGTCCAATTGTTAATGGGTTCGTCCATTGATTATTTACACGAAAACCAATCAAAAATGTCTGAGCCCCATTGAATCCTTGAGCAACTTTTGTAGTAGACCATTTTAACTCGCTTTCACCGATTTTATGAATTCCCAAATAATCAAATCGTTCAGGCATTGTTTTGTAAATCATCTGAAAATTTAAATTTTATGAATCATCTGAAAAGTTCAATTAAATCCGCCCACCTTGATGAAAAACTTCAAAACCCCATTAACAATATCCGAATCATCGACAGAATCTCTACCCAAAAGCGACAACAAATGTTTGGTTTCAGATGGATTTACAGTGAGTCTTACAAAATTGTCGAATTGTGAGAAAATTGGGATTTTTTCAATGAATATGGAGTCAAAAGCATAAATATCACCAAGAAGTGGAAATGTTGCGATCAATTCTTTTTTCATTCGATCAATATCGAATTTGCCGATTGAATATGTGATATTCCAATAATCCCAGACCAGATTCACTTCGAAATGTTTTTTGTATTCTTTTTCGATTTCATCTTCGAGTGTTTCGTCAACTTCCAAATATTCGATTTCATTGGTATCCCAAAGGACTGAAATAAATTTAATTGTATTTAGACAGAAAAAAAGGTTTTTTAACGTTAAAAAACCAAAAAAAAAGTGATTCACGAATTGTATTTTTATTCATTTTTTCACCATTTTCTCAACACATTGAATAAAGTGAAGCTAAAACGCACAGAAATGCTATTTCAAGTCTAAAAAACGAATCAAGCCTCTTATCTCCCAAAAAATTAAATTGGTGATTTTCGAAAATCAATAATTTGATTTTGAAGACTTGATTTGTCTTTAACAAGGAATGATCCAGGAAGTACCCCCTGAATCTTTATAAAACCGGTCTCAAAATTATTTTTTCAGTTGGGTAACATACCCGGTATCAGGATCAAGCAAGTGAAAATTTATTTCCCGAGTTCCTGAAAACCGGGAAAATTTGGGGTAAAAAAATAGGCAAAATTTAAAAAATCGTTCCATGGTTCAAACTTGACAAAACTTAGCGTTCAAAAATGCAAAATGTAGCTAAAAATGTGAATTTTTTGAAAAAAATTGAGTATGATTGTGGAAAACAAAAATTGATATAAAATATGTTGAGAATGAAAAGATTTTTTCGTTTTCATTTTTATACATATTTAAAATCAGTTTTTGTTTTCCACAATCATACTCAATTTTTTCAAAAAATTTACATTTTTAGCTACATTTTGCATTTTTGAACGCTAAATTTTGCCTATTTTTTTACCCCAAATTTTCCCGGTTTTCAGGAACTCGGGAAATAAATTTTCACTTGCTTGATCCTGCTACTGGGTATGTTACCCAACTGAAAAAAAAAATGATTTTGCGACCGGTTTTATAAAAATTCAGGGGGTACTTCCTCGAAAGTCTTTAAATAGCAATGCTAAAACCCGCAGAAATGCTATTATAGCATTTCTGCGGGTTTTAGCTTCACTTTATCCAGTGTGTTGAGAAAATTGTGAAAAAATGAATAAAAATAACGTTCGTGAATCATTTTTTTCTGGTTTTTTTTTAACCTTAAAAAACGTATTTTTATTTCGTGAATCACAAACTAACTCAAATCTTTCCAAATAATTCGAATAACCGACAGAATTTGTTGTTTATCGCTGATTTCTCCCTGTTTTATCAATCTTATAACTCTTGCAAGCAACACATTATCCGATAAATTCACCAAGTTTCGATTTTCCATGAATCTTTTCACCAAATTCAACGCAATTCTCACATCTCGTTTATCCCGCAGAATGTTTTCCGCCTCTAATTTCAATCGTTTCTCCATCCAGGTTCTCAAAAATCGTTGATTGAATTGCGGTGTTTCGACGTCTTCTGGATATTCTTGTGACTTGTAAATCGTTGTTGGTCGAAGATTGCCAATATTCGGTGAAAATCTACGATTTTTTGCGATGTTTTCGTTCCAAAAACTGATTCGAATCTCATTATCGATTAAAAGATCGGGATATAACGAATCTTTGGCGATAAACTCAACGTTCTCATTTTTCAATAAAAGTGCAATAGCACACATATAATGTGCTCGTTTTGCAGCGTATGTGAGATTCAGATAATCACGATTGCCAAAGATTTGATCAGGAATTTCGACATATATTATTGAATTAGCACTTGTTTCCACACTTTTCGGTGTTGAATATGTGAACATTGCCACACTTGAAGTTGTATTTCGAATGCCATTTCGATATTTCTCAAGAGGATATTTGATTCCTAATTTTGTCCAATAATCGAAGTTTTTATAATCGGTTCCATACTTTAGTTTGGTACTTTTGATTGTATTCGCAATGGTTTTCAATTTCGCATTTTCTTTCACGGAATTGGAAGCATCTTCACACTGAAAATTCATGGATTTGTACCTAATTTGAATTTTCCTTCTAAATTAACATACCAATAATCGATAACCTGTTGACATTGGCAGCTCATTTGCCGAGTTTTCGAACAATTCTTCGATATCCATTCTGCCTGAAATTTTAGGTATTAAAAACACGAAAACACTTTCGAAAAACAAAAAAAAATATGTGTGAATTTAGTGCTAAACAACAGGCAAGTGTTGTGTCGTTGGAATCTCTCCCTTATAATTTTTTAAAAGAGAAATAGATAACTTGGAATGAAGGAAAACTCAAAATTATTAACACAAAATGAATAAAAATTTACAAAATGCCCCTAGAAATCACGAAATTCACATTTTGCTGGGAAACAAAACTTAAGATTTAGTGATAAACTTTCAATGTCAATTTTCACATGGAAAATACTAGTTTTTCGGATAAAACTTACTTATCAGAAATATTCGAAAACTGAGTGAGGAATTTCGAAAAAAAAAATGACGAATTGGTTACTGTAGTTAGGAAAGTGTGCATTGTCGTGTTTGCACAACATACATTAAAACCGACGCCAAAGCGTGGTGGAAAAAAACGCGGCAGCCAAATTTTGAATTCCGGAACTCCGCGAGACCCGCAGACGTTCTCTTTGATCAAAAATGTTCTGGAAAAATCGCTGGCTGAATATCAGAATTTTGTTTCTAATCCCATTTTGTCCCGAAAATGCATTTTTTCATTTGTTGACACCTGAAAATTCCTACTTTTGTCAAAAATTCCTAATCTTTAGTAAATATCATGATTTCAATATTTATTTAAACAATTGTTTTCTGTCTGTTTTTTTCACCTAGTAATTGTAAGTGTAGAAAGTGCGCTCTAACGAACAACACCTGCCGCGTCTTTCAATTTTGAATTTTTGTTATTTTTTGTTTCGTCTTTTTAAAACAGTTTGTTCATTGAGTTTTAGCGGAAATTCACCATTCTAGAGTGAAAAAATGTAAAAAGATGGATATTTTTAATTACGTGAACTCTCGCACAAATGATTTTTTCGTATTTATTTCTCACTATTGAAAAAAAGGAATCAACACTATTTTCAGAATGAGTGTCACTGTTAAACGAAGTCTCGTCCCCGGACGACGTATTCTTGACGAAGAGCACGCATGCGCCATGGCAGGATATTTTATCCATAATTCTTATATGGATGATAAGACAATTGTTGAGGCCGAGGTAACTGTTGATTTGATGGATGACACTATGGAACGACGTTTGCGAAAAGAAGGCAAAAGTGATTGGGAAATCACGGAGATTCGAAAAAGGCAAAACGATGAGAGACGTGCTAAGGTTTGTTTCTAGAAGCAGTGTTCAAGATTTAAAAAAACTTTTTTTTCAGGCTGATGCCAATCTTCAAAAGCAGGCGGGAGGCACTGACACGTTTTCCGACTTATTGAAAGTATACAACTATCGTGCACGACCCGATGAGAACATCGAGGAAAGCGACGAAGAGATTGCCACAAGTTCTGCTGCTGCTATTCCCAAACTCCCTGCCGACCAGAAACGTGGTGACCAAATTCTCAGCTCAACGCCAAAAAATCCAAATCAAACTTTGCGAAGCTTACGAGCTCTCGATATATCGCGAGTTGAGAATTCGGTAAAAAATATTTTTTTAACAGAAAAAAAACGCAAGAATTTATTTATTTGCAGGAAGCATCTTTCAACAATTCCGGCTTCAAACAACCGATTCTGCGAGCTTCCAAGAAATTATTCGGTGATGAAAATGACAAAAGTGCCGCGAGTTTACAAGGAACATTCACCAAATCTCAAAGCCTTCAAGGAACTTTCACCAAGAACAACAAAAGCGGCGCGAGTTTGCAAGGAACTTTTACGAAATCTTCGAATACGGCTAGTCTTCAAGGAACATTCACAAAAGAGCCTTCTTCGCAAAGCCTACAAGGAACTTTTACCAAAGAAAATTCTTCTGAAAGTCTACAAGGAACATTCACAAAAGCTGCTGATAATGAAGAAGACAATGATGGAACATTTGTTGTGAAACCGGCTGAAACTTCCAGAAATACATCAAAAACAAAATTGGCAGATCGAGAAAAACGGGTATGTTTCATGATGAAACACAAATTCGGATTTTCTATTGAAACTTCCCTGTGAATTTCATTTTTTGTTTTCCAGAACATTTCACTTGCCAGCTCATTGCTCGAATCCAGTATGCTGAATGTTGCCGATTCGCCAGGAGCGAAATTATTCGTATCGCGCCCCAAAAAGCTTCGACCATCCACCGACAAGAGTCAGACAATTCAAATGGAATCGATTCATGAAGATGAGATTGCTGAACAAAGTGGCGCTACTTCATATGCATCGGCGGTTACCGAACAAGATTTGACGTCTGATGTTTCGACACGCAAAAGCGTCAATATTCTCGAAAAAGTTAGAGATGTTCCGAAAATCCCACAACTTCGATTGGACACGAAAACACCGACACGCAATTATTTGAAACCAACAATTGCGTCAACTCAAAAATCGGTTCATCACAAAACTCCTGTTTCAAATCAAATTCCTGTCAATGTTTCGACGCCAATCAATAATAGTTTTGAACAACGAAATACAAGTATTCATGATAGATTGAGCAGACAATTTGAAGAGGTTGCAGATGAAGAGGAAGAAAGTGTTGGGGCAACAGCAGGTTTGATTGGATTTGGGTTTGAAAGTAGATCACATCTAAAATCTTACAGTCATTACTCAAGGCGAGCCGGTCAATGTTTCGCAATTATCATCCACGTCAGAACAACGAGCTGCGTTGAATTCGATTGAACGAACTTTGGATGTTTTGAATCTTGGTGGAGCTGTTGGAAATGTATCCTATAATGATGATGATGGGGGTGTTGAAGAAGAGGAGGAAGAAGAAGAACAAGGTCCTTCAAGAAGAAACACATCGAATCAGTTATTAGGTAGGAATATTTTTGATTTTGGAAGTTGCGTTAAAAACAGACCTAGGAAATTTTTATGTGGCACCGTAAAATCCCGAAAAATTCGAGAAATTTTGTTGCTCAACTTTTTCACTGAAAACATCGAAAAAATTCTTTGAAAATTAACTTACCGTAACTCCAACACAATTTTAACAATATTATTTTCCAAAGAAAAAAATTAATTAATAAGGATTCAATCAAAATTTAATTAATTAATAATTTATTGGAGATAAAAAAGAAATTTATTTAAAAAATTTTATTCAAAAAATGTTGTGTTTTTTTGTTGAAGTTTCAATTTGATTCTGTCAAAATTCACTATATTTAGTGGTTTTTTCAAACGAATTATTTTAGGGCTGATTCACGAAAAGTCAAAAAAATGTCGAAAAAACATTGTAGGTCTCAAAATTGGTTTTTCGAATTTTTCAGTCAAAAATGATGACAAATCGAGATTTTTGAAGCTTCTGGAGCAATTTCTGATGAAAATAAGCTTTGAGAACCCTATTTTGCTTTATTTTATGAATTTTTTCGAAATTCATAAAAATTTAAATTTTTTTATTTTACGAAAAATCAGAAAAACTTCTGCAAAGTGAATTCCAAGGTTAATTTTAATCAGAAATTACTCCAGAAGCTTAAAAAAACTCGATTTGTCACCATTTTTGGCTGAAAAACTCGAAAAACGTAAAAATTCCCAGATCTGGTTCAAACAAAATCGATTTTCAGATGAAAGTTTGGCTACAGTCAACACTCCAGGAATATTTGTTCGAAATCGAGGTCGCCGTTTCCAAAGAAACAACATGGATGCCACAATCGAAGATAATACTTTTGAAGAAGATCCTACACCAGGCTCAAAAGTGATGGTTTTAGGTGGTCGAAGTTTGAGTGAGTTTATGAAAATATTTATTTGTTGGTTGAAAAAACCATATTACAGTCAAGCCACAAGCTGCTGACGCTGGACTTCGCCGTTCAAATCGAACACGTGTCAAACCGCTTCGACCATGGCTCGGCGAACATGCTGTGTACGCGCATTCTCCATCTGGTGGCAAAAGATTGGTGGGAATCACCGAAGTTGAGGTCACTGATCGCAAAATGATCAAATACAAATCGATGGATCCGAAAGTTATTCTGGAAAGACAATGTCAAGAAAGAGGTTAGAGATTCATTTTCATTTCAAATTTGTATCATATGTTTTGCAGAAAAGAAGAAGGCGAGAGCGGCTGAAAGACGTCGGAATCTTCAAGCGGAACATCGTCGTGGAGTCAATTTGGACACGACTCAAGAAGATATTGTAACTTCCGATGATGATGAATAAAAAGCATTTTTTTTGCTGTAAATAAGTCGATGTTTTTTCTGTCAAATAGAATATTTTAAATGAATTTTTATTATTTTTATGTCATTGAACTTATCAAAAATGGTATTTTTTCCATTTATTCGCTCTTTCAAAATTTTGCTTTGGAATTCCAGAAAAATATACGCTTCAAAGTTATATTTAAAAAATTAAAATTTTTCTTGGTCGATTTTCGTAGAATTTCCTTTTCTGAAAAAACAAAATCAAGATATTTATTAGGACTGATTTACGAACCCAGAAAATGTTGAAAGATTTCACAAAAAGTCTAAAAATGTCGAATTTTTCAGTCAAAATGATGACAAATCGAGATTTTTGAAGCTTTTGGAGTGATTTTTGATGAAAATTGACCTTCAGAAGTTTTTGCTGATTTTTCGTAAAATGAAAAATTTCGAAAAAAATTAAATTTTACCTCATTTTGCACAGGGTGTAATTTACTACTCAAAATCTCTAGGCTTCAAAATTTTCTGGTAGATCAAAAATATTTTTCTCTAAATCTCTCAATTTTGCGTTGAATTTCGTCGCTTCTAGTCCCAGGTCTCAAAAAATGCGCGTAATTTTTCGGGTACACCCTGTGTATTTTATTAATTTTTTCGGAATTCATCAAAATTTGAAATTTACGAAAAATCAGCAAAAACTTCTGAAGGTCAATTTCAAATAGAAAATTGGCTGAAAAACTCGAAAAACTAATTTTGACTAGTTTTACGGCAAAACATTTTGCACCAACTTCTCCTTCCTCCACTTTTTTTCCATTCATTTTCATCCATTCATTCACTGTGTCATGTTTTTTTTGTTCCTCCTCACCCACAAATTCCTTCAAGTATCGTATTTCTGGAATTCTTGCCCAACATTCACAAAAGAAACACGCACTTGAAACTTTTTTGCATGCTGTTGCTGTATTTTGTTTGTCTCTCGCTCTATGTTTTTTTTTGTTGCTGGCTGCCATGGAAAAATGCGCGAAACATCCGGGTGTTCTTCTTTTTTTTCATTTTGAACATCATCAAAATTTCATTTGAAAATTGAAATTTTGGCGGCAGAATCTACAGTATACTGTGAATTTTGGCGCCAAAAAATTGTTGAGAACCTGTTTGTGTTTTTTGTTTGAAATTGAGATACGATCTTTTCAATTTGCCAAATTCTTTATTTTTATGTTTTTTTTTGTAAAAAAAATTTAAAAATCAAGTAAAATTTTATTTTAAAAATACAGTAATCCATAAAATTCTTTAAAAAAAACTAAAAATTAATTTTTCATTTTTCAAATTTTCAAAAATACAAAGCCTACAGTACTCTCCAAATTTTTCAAGATCAAAAAAATTTTGTTTTAAAAATACAGTAATCCATTAAAATCTGGAAAATTTAAACTAAAAATTAACTTTTCATTTTTCAAATTTTCAAAAAAAATACAGTACTCTCCAAAATTTTCAAGATCAAAATTTTTTTTTAAATGAAATTTATAAAATTCTGGAAAATTAGACTGAAAATATCTAGTTCCAGCTAATTTTTCAAAATTTTCCAATAAATTCTAAAATCATTGTGATTTTTGAGAAAAAGAAATACAATTTTCAAGCCTACAGTACTCTCCAAATTTTTAAACAAGATCAAAAAAAATTTTTGATCTACAAAATGTTTTCTTTTTTCTCATCCCAAAAATCTTCCTTCCCCATTCATTCAATAATAATTTTTGTGTGTTGTTGTTTTTCACTTTGTCCATTTTTGCATTCCTGTCCTGCGCGAGCCCTTTTCATTATTTACTCTCTCTTTCTCTGCACACTCTCTCCTGCTCCCAAATCTCTCTCTCTCGGCTCACCTGAACCTCCAACGCGCGCGGGTTTGACAAATAAACAAATATACATATATATTGAGAGTGAGTATTTTTCGCGCAAACTGACCAAAATCTCGATTTTCTGTATGTTTTTGTTCAATTTTTTGTTGGAATTTGAAAAATTTGGTACTGTAGTTAGTTTTGATCAAGAAAAATAGAAATTTTCTGATTTTTCCTAGAGAAAATGTTTGAAAACTATATTTTTTTTGATTTTCGCTGTGAGATATTTTTCATTTTTGTGTGGAAAAAATATAGTTTTTAGACATTTCGTGAATCGAATTTTTTTGTCAAAAAATATTTTTTTATTATTTTTTTTCAACTTGAATCACCCTATTAGGATCTAGAATTTTTTCTCGAAAAAATAGTTGCTTGATTTACCTGATTTTCAAAGCTTCTCTAGATTTTCTGCGAAATTTCTGATTTTATTTCTGAAAAATGTCTCGATCTTGGATTTTCTTCTAGAATTTTCTTCTTCTAGAGCTTTTCAATTCCAGATTTTCTGATCTACAAATTTGAAATTTTTTTTTGCAAATCTGTTCTGAGCTCTAAAATCATCGCAACTTTTTGAATTTTTTAGAAAATCTAGAATTAGCCCTGTATTTTTTTTTTGATTAAAAAAATTCGAAATATTTTTTGAAGCTCTAGAATTTTTTGATCTACAAAAAATCTGGAATAGTTCCAGTTCTACCTTGATCTTTTGGTGTTGTTGTAAAGTTTTGATCCATTTTTTTTGGAATTTTTTTTAGGTACTGTAGTTTTGATCCACAAAAATGGAAATGTCCAGGAATTTTAAAACTAGAACACTGTATTTTTGATCTACAAAAATTAATTTTGGAACTTTTTTCTGAAACTCTAATATTTTTGCTCTACAAAAATAGGAAAATTTCCAGGAATTTCATAATTCTAGAACTAGAACACTCTATTTTTGATTCACAAAAATTTGGAACTTTTTTCTGAAACTCTAAAATTTTTGCTCTACAAAAATTATTTCTGAAACTATATCCTGATCTACCAAAATTCCATAATATTTTCATGATTCCCACATAACTCCCAATTATTATTAGTCAACATCAAAGTCAACGTCAAAAAAAAGAAACCATCTCATCAGGAATGAAAGTAAGGAAAGAAAGAAAGAATCCAGCTTTTTGTCACTTTCTCCCTTCACAAATGTGTTTCTTTTCTGTAAGTAGGCAGCAACACAAAACAAGTTCTTCTTCTTCTTCATCATCTCCTCTTCATTATGCAATTCTTTCGATTTTCTGCTGATTCTTTTTGATTTATTCGTTTTTTTTTGTTTTTGAGAAAAAATGGAGAAATCTAAGAAGCGAAAAATTTAAGCGAAAAATGTTGCCACAATTGGAATTTCTATTTTTTTGGTTGAAAAATAGATCCAAAAGATCTGCCCTGGCCATTTTCAAGTTTTTTTCCGCCTAAACTTATTTCAAAAAATGTTTGTCCAGGTTCCAAAAACAAAAGGTCCCCCCTACCTAATTATAAATAAATTAATTATGTTCTGGTCACGGTCATTCATTTTCTCTCTCCCGCCCGCCCTTCCGCTTCACACCAAAAAAAAATAATATAAAATTCATAATCCAATTTCCCCCAAAAAATTGCTGTTTCACTCGCTTGTCAAAAAAAAACCAACCAAAAACCATCAAAGTTATTTCATGCATATTTTCTTCAAGGTCTTTTTCTTCTTCTTCTTATTCTCACCTAAATCCATCCAAAGGTATTATCGTTTTTGACCTTGGTGGACACAAAAATGCATCTAAATATATTTTATCGATTTTCTTTTTCAATTTCCTCTATAAATTCTATTCTTGTTTAAAAAAATAATTTAAAAAAAGCCCGCATCCGGCCTCGAACTCACCACCTTCAAAACACTGGCGCAGCGCGTTACCACTTAGCTATGCACTCATTTTATTCCCCAGCGTTGCAGACCCGTGTTATCATCGCGGTCGATCTTTTCCCCCATGTGCAATGGAGCGCACATGCAAAAACCAATATTTATAAAAAGGATTATCTAAGTTATGTCCCACATACATTCGCAAACTATACAGTTTCCCTTCTCTTCCAAATTCTTGACACATCCTTAAGAAGATCGACCTTGCGGGAAAAGATTCAAAACAAAACAAAAAGTCGACAAAAAACTAGATTCCCTCTAACAAATCGAAATCATCTTGTCGTTGTTTAGTATAATAGCACTTATGCTTCCTTCGCTCCTCTTTAAATAACCTTTTAAGGATGTGTCGATACTTTTTTGGTTGCAAATGGAAACATTTTTTTCGTGGTTCTGTCTGACCTAAATTTCAATTAAAAATGAAAATTTCAAATTTCCACGTGGAAAATGAAATTTTCCGTTGCCACGCAACGAGTTTTTTGTTTTTGCTGGAAATATTTTGAGCATTTAAAATCAATTCTGCTGAAATACCTCTGCGTCTCTAACCAATCTAGCCGTTTGATTCTCTTCCTAAAAATGCTCTGCATCTTTGCCCTCTCTATTTTCAATTTTCCACTCTTTCTGTGTCTCAAAAATATCCTCTGCGTCTCTAACCAAAATCTAGTTTTCTTGTCTAGCTGTCTGACTCTGTTTCTCGTCTAGTTTTTGGCTCCTCTGCGTCTCTACCATCTCTGTGTCTCTAGATTCTCTCTGTTTTCTAACTGTCTAACTTTCTGACTCTATGTCCTCTGTATCTCTAATCTCTCTGTTTCTCTACCCCCCCCCTGTTCTCTAGCTATCTAGCAACTCTTTCAGATGCTCTGCGTCTCTACCATCTCTGTTTCTCTCACTGCGTTTTCTCTGCATCTCTAACCATCACCCTTTCCTAACTTTCAAATGTAAATTTTTTAAAGAAAAGTTGTGTCCTCTGCGTCTCTGCTATCTCTCTTCTTGTATTATTCTAGCCTATTCATCTTCTGCATCTCTAACCTCTCTGTTTCTCTAGGTTCTCTATGTTCTCTAGCTGTCCAGCTTCCTGACTCTATTCCTTCTGCTTCTTTGCTTTCTCTCTTCTTTCATTAGTTCTCTAGTCTATTCATCCCCTGCATCCCTAACCTTTCCGTTTCTCTAGACTCCCTCTATTATCTAGCTGTCTAACTTTCTGACTCTATGACCTCTGCGTCTCTGCTCTCTCTCTCCCTTCTTTCATTATTTCTCTAGTCTATACTCTACATCTCTAACCTCTCTATTTCTCTAACTCCTCTCTGTTCTCTAACTGTCTCTAACTTCTTTTTCTTCCTCTGCATCTCTACCCCCTTCCAACCCACAATATTTTTCAATTATCTATTTTCAGCCCCGCTACCGTTTTCCCCTCTTCTTTTCCGCCGCGCCCAATTCCAATTAGCCAAAGTGCTTGCGATTATTATTATTATTCTTCTTCTTCTCATTATTTTTTTGTTGGCTTGTCGATCTGATTCCCAAAAGAGATAGACGAAATCCCCTCTAAATCTATTTATTTATTTATGTATTCATTCTTCCCGTGTTTGACATAATCAGCTTTTCGTCCACAAAATTTTATTAATTTACATTTTCGCTCTTAAGGAAGCCAGTTAGTTAGTTAGCCAAATTGTGTCATGTTTTTCTGGGTTGGCTGCCAATTATCGAAACAAAAACCAGATTTCTTCTCACTTTTCCCTTTTTTCTAGAACCGTTTAACTTTCTTTTCATTTCTGAATTTTTTTTTTGAAAAAAAAATTATTGGAGAAAAATCTGGTTTCCGGAAAACAATGGGGACACGAAAGATGATTAGGTTGATGTTAAGCCTTCCGGAAAACATTTTGTTAACATTTCGGGGGCTCGTAAGAAAGATTAGTGGTGTTTGAGAATTTTAATTGCGTTGTGCGTTGAGTTTTGATGTCTCTGGCATTTTTTTTTGTGAAATTTTGATGTTTAGGATCTGGAAGTTTCTAGATTTTCTGAAGTTTATGAGTTTTTCTAGAAGTTGCTGATTTTTTTCTTGAAAATTTCTTAATCTAGAATTTTTTAAAGGGAAGTGTAAAGTTTATGATTTTTTTCTGAAAAAATTTCTTGATTTAGAATTTTATCTGGAATTTCTGGAGCTTTTCAAGTTATCTACAGTTTGGGAATTTTTTTGAAAATCTGCTTCGAGCTTCAAAGTTATCAAAACTTCTTAAATTTTTGAGAAAATCTAGAAATTCTAATATATTTTTTGATCTACCGTATTTTCAGAGATTTTTCTGATCTACAAATTTTTTAGAACTTTCCAAAAATGAATTTCAATTTTTTGAGCTCCAAAAAACATTTTCCAAATATTTTTTTCTGATTTTTTCTGACAATTTTCCCAGACCCACATTTTTTCTTTCATTTTTTTTCCTGCTTCAAATTTTTCTGCCCACATATTCCCACACATAATTTCATCAAATATGTATATTCAAAAAAAATTCCTCCAAAAAATTTGTATTTTTTCTCCGAAACACAATAACACTTGTTGAATGGATCATTAAATAATCGAAACACCTTTCCATCGTTTTTCGATTTGCAAATCGCCAATTTTTATCAAGTTCGACCTCATTTTTCATTTTTCATTTTGAAAATGAACATTTTTTTGAGCAAAAAAATTCTGAAAAATTCAGCTACAGTATCGATTTTCCGTGTCTCATTCCATTCCGGTCTTTCTAATTGATGCTCCGCTTTTTTTCCTTGCGAAAGCGCAGAATCCATTATTCTATATTATTATTATTTTTGTTTGTTTTGTGTCTGCCCGTCTCGAAAACTCTCTCATTCCACCACACTCTCTCTCTCACCTGTCTCTTCATTGAAAGAATGAAAAAGAAGTCAGCAGCAAATCGTCCTTTTCTTTTGAAAATTACCGCAAAAATTATTATTATTATTTTATTTTATTTGTGTATATACAAAATGTATTTAGATGGAAGTTAGAGGTGTCAAGTTACTGAATGTCATTTGTTCTAAATTGATCCAAGGGGTACTGTAGGGGATTTTTTGGGCTCTAAATGTTTTTTTCAAAATTAGTTTTTAGCCTTTTGAATTTCTGAAAAATTCAAATTCACTAGAAAACTTTTTTGATCCACAATTTCTGAAAATCCAAAAATCCTTGAAGCTAGAGAGGCTAGAGAGGTTAGAGAGGTTAGAGAGGTTAGAGAACCTAGAGAGGCTAGAGAGGCTAGAGAGGCTAGAGAGCCTAGAGAGGCTGGAGAGGTTAGAGAGCCTAGAGAGGTTAGAGAGCCTAGAGAGGCTAGAGAGGCTCTCTAAGCTTAGAGAGCTTAGAGAGCTTAGAAAGCTCTTACAAATTCTATGAATAATCTAGAAATCCCTGATCCGCTGATAATCTACAGTACCCCTTCCCAATCCCCTCTGAGAATCTGAAAATCCCTATAATTCCTAGCACACCTCTTCTCCAAACAATTTTTTTTTGATTATAAAATATATTCACCTCTCTTCTCTTTTATCAAAAAAAATGGTGTTAAAGAAAAGCAAACATGAATCACTGGGTCAATATCATTTCCCATTTCCGCATCAATTTTTTTTGCAAAAAAAAATTTGCAAAAAAAATAGTTCCCATGCGACCTCGAACCCCTGACCTCTTGCACACCCTCTATTTTGATTAGCGGCTAACCAGTTGAGCCACACGTGTAAGTAGATCAAAAAGAAAACTGGAACAGCCCATCTTTTGGGGTGTTAACAAGAAGAGAAAAGCAAATGAACAAATATTTGTCGCTAAAACTTGTTGTCATACACATTTTGTATCTAGGTGCGAGAATTTTGATGGCGCAAAAAGGTTCATGTTACAAGAGGAACACTTTCTTGTTTTATGATGTCAGAAGCCATCTTCTGAACTTGACCTAACTCTTGATTTTTATGTGAATCTTATTACTTGTCTCTTTATTATTATTATTGTTGTTGTTATGTGGTTTTTTATTAGGTTTTTGAGATGTTTGAGGTCTTCTGAAGTTGAACTTGAAAATCTTGTGGAGAATTTTGGTTTCTGAGAGTTTGAATTCTGCAATTTGATTTTTTCGAGCTTGAAAATGTTTTTGTAAAATTTCGAATTTAAAATTTGTATTCTAAAATTTTAGAATAACTTGTATCTGAAAATTCATTTGGGGAATCTTTTCTGAAACATTTTTTTTTAAGATTCTAAATTTTTATCCTGAGTTTGAAATTTTTAAGATCTGATTTCGCGTCTGAAATTTAATTCTGAAAATTTTGGATCAAAATTCTATGATTCTGAAATCAATTTTTTGAACTTGAAAATATTTTGGAAAATTCCGAACCTAAAATTTATCTACTGTGAAAATTTAGTTAGGACTTAGAGATTTGAAAAAATTCTAAAAAAAATTATGGCCCCGATCTTGAAATTTTTAAGCTCTGAAAACTTCAGCGTCTGAAATTTGATTTTCAAAATTTTGGTTAAGCTCAAAATTTCCAAACCTGATTCTGAAATTTTCCAGCCTAAAATCTGATCTTGGAATTCAGAAGAATCCGTGTAGATCTATTTTTCTCACAATTTCATTTTCTTATTTTCCAGTTTTTAGTTTCAACTAGAAATTGAAAATCAAAAATTTTAAAATTCCTAAATTCAAATTGCAAATTCTTCGGTCCAGAACTCCGACTTCAAAAGTCTCCAAGTTCCCCTAACTTCTCAAACCGTATTTTCCACATATACAAACAAGATCCTTCTCTTCTCCAAAACCTCAAAAAAAGTTTCATTTCGCCCAAATCCTCTCCCCCCCCTAAATTATACGTTTCAAAAAAAAAAGTTCCCTAATTATACCCCCTCCCAAAAACACACAAATTATATTATCAAACTTCAAGATCTTCTTGAGTAATTATTACAGTTTCTTTCATTTTTCCTAAATACATTATATTTTCCTGTTTTCCTCATCTTTATTGTCTTTATTCTTTATGATTGACTTCTTCTATGTTATATTTTATTATTATACATTTATATCGATTTGCAGGTATAATAACACAACGAAAATTGGATGTGCTAGAGCTCAGTTCAGTGTGTCTCAAAAAAACATGCATCAAGAGGAGGACCCGGTGAATTTGCAAATATTCGTGCCCGAGCTCAATGTTCGCGTAAGTCCAGTTTGAGTTGAGCTAAATCCGCGCGCCGATAAGAAAATGTGATATTTTTTTCTCGTCGAAAACAAAATAAACATGTCAATGCGCAGATCCGGCCGCCGGTCGCAAACAAACAAAAGCCATTTTTATTTTATCTCGAAATAGAAAATGATAATCATAAATAATTGTGGGGGGGGGGGGGGATTTTTCATAATTAATTAATTAATCCGAATTCCAGAAATTCCTCACCGTCACTCAGAACGATTTCATTTGGGATGTGAAGCGTAAGCTGTTGGCCACGCTTCCGCAAGCACTGCCGCAAGCCTTCAACTACGGTCTGTTCCTTCCGCCGTGTGACGGGCGAGCCGGGAAGTTTTTGCTGGAGGATCGCACGATTCGCGACTACCCCTTTACGGATTGTGTACCGTATTTGGAGTTGAAGTATAAGAAGCGGGTGTATAAGATGTTGAATTTGGATGAGAAACAGCTCAAGAGCATGCACACCAAGGTAGGCCTTAACCCTAGAAAATTCCCCAAGGTTCACCTCAAAAATTTGATTTTCCAGGCGCAACTCAAAAAGTTTATGGAGCATGTGCAGCAGAAAAACGGCGAGAAGGTCGAGAAAATGTGCTCGCAGGGTCTCGACGCAAATTTCCACGACTCACAAGGTGAAACACCGCTCACTCTCGCCGCCGGTATCCCCAACAACCGTGCAGTTATCGTAACTCTGATCGGCGGTGGAGCACACATCGATTTTCGCAACTCTGAAGGTCAGACCGCTATGCACAAAGCCGCATTTTTAAGCTCGTTTGACAATGTGAAAACGCTTATTGAACTTGGGGGAAGTCCGAATTATCGAGATCCTATCGGGTTAACACCGCTATATTATAATATGTTGACAGCGGACTCGAATGATCAGGTCGCTGAGATTCTTCTTCGGGAAGCTGCAGATATTGGGGTGACAGATATGCACGGCAATCATGAAATTCATCAAGCCTGCAAAAATGGGCTCACTAAACACGTCGAACATCTTCTCTACTTTGGTGCAAGTATCGATGCGGAAAATGTGAATGGAAATACCCCGCTACACGTCTGCGCGGTGAACAACCGTCCGGAATGCGCTAGAGTTTTACTCTTCCGCGGGGCGGATCATCTCATTGTTAATAAGCAAGGTCAGACTGCACTGCATGTTTCGCATATTGTTGGAAATCCCGGGGTTGCCGACGTCATCCAATCGCATAATCCAACCTCTTCTGTACCATATCGTGGAACTCCACAATACTCAACCAGGCGACGATTGTCCTCAACGATATCTCGACGACGATCCATGTCTCAATCATCAATCTGCAGTCAAGATATCTACCGAACACCGCAGAACCAGCGAAAAGGTCCACCATCAATGGCGCCGAGTCCAAGTCCCTCGCGCGCTTCTCGAACCACGATCACACCATCGGAATATGGAACAATGCGAAGATCGGGTATGGATTCGATGCGAATGCACATGGCTGGGGGGCATGACACAAACATCCCACGGATTCTAGTAATACCCAGAGGAGTGAAAGGCTTCGGATTCATTTTGAGAGGCACAAAACGTGAGTTTCCCTATTTTTTCTTCAAAATTCCGAATCTCAAAACTTCAGATGTCTCAATGCCGCTGAACTTCGAGCCAACCCATCGCGAACCAGCTCTCCAGTTCTTCGAAGGTGTCGACATGTCAGGAATGGCAGTTCGAGCCGGTCTCCGACCCGGGGATTATCTGCTCGAGATTGATGGCATCGATGTTCGACGGTGTTCACACGACGAAGTTGTCGAGTTGATTCAACAAGCCGGTGATACCATCACATTGAAGGTCATCACTGTGGAAGTGACCGACGGGCCATCTCCATCGTCTCGAGGTGGAACTATTGTTCAGAGAGGTATGTAGGTCGGGGTTTAGGGTAAAAGTCACTGTGTTTTTTTGTTGTTGTTGCCTAACCCTCACTATCATTCTGTAGCAGCTTCCGCGACACCACGTCACTCTTTGGTTTTCACACCCACACCATCAACAATCTACTCATCTGCCAGCAGGATGAGATTTGGTTTGTCTTTTTTTGTGCTTGTCATTGTCATTGTCACGTGAAAATAATAACCCAAGCACCTCGGAAATCCGAAAAATAGGATTCCCACAGATCAGGAGTCCCTAATCCAAGATTCTTGCAGAAAATGCCGACTACTACGCGCCGAACGACATCCGCAACACGTATTCCGAATCGCGTCACGCGTCGGTACGACATCGGCCCGGAAGTGGTCGACGGATATCGGCGGCCGAGTTGGAGAACTTGATGGTTAGGCAGCGGGGAGGCGCGTCGCAGGCCTCCAACTACCCGCAATTCGATCAGGAGAGTCTGAACGGCGGCTATTCGTCGAAGAAGTACAATTCGGTGTCGGATATGAAGCGAAGGAAGAATCAACGGAATGCGGTCGCATCGTCGGCTGGTTTGAATCGATCCACTTTTGAGCCGAATCCAACGCCCCAGCAGCAACAATCTTTCGATTACAGTTGCAGTTCTCGAAGCACTCCACAATTATCCAGAATGGATTCATTCGATTCATTCGACGATGAGGAAGATACTATGCCACCACCACCAAGCGTCTATCAGCGAACCGATCAGCGTAGCGAGTATTCTCGACCATTCGTGCCCACCTCGCGGCCAAAGACCCCACCTCCCCCACCACCGATGATGAATTATCAGCAACCTCGAGCAGCCCCGCCGCCGCCGGCACCAACGATAGTACATGTGGAACCTTCGACATCAGCTCCTCCCCCTCCCCCTCCACCTCCACCCCCACCTCCGCCAGCTCCGATCTCTTCAGGAGCACCACCACCCCCTCCACCTCCCCCACCCCCGCCAGACTTTATGGCGATGAAAGGTGTGGCGAGTGCTCCGGCGATTGCTCCAGCATCGCGGGGCATATCAGCAGATGCGTTGAAATCTGTGCAACTCAAGAAAGCTGAAAGTCGAAATGAATCCAGTCCGGCGATCAACAACAACAATAATTCGACAACGGATTTTCAGATGGATCTGAAAAACGCGTTGGCAAAACGTAGATCCAAAGTGGCGCATGACGTGGATGAGGAAGATATGCTGGAGGGTTTGACACTTCGAGAATCGGTTCGGGAAAACGGCGTGGTTGAGCGTGGGAAAATGCAGCAACAGAGTATTGTGAATAAGAAGGATAGCGGTTACACGTCATCCAGAACTTCACTCGAACCTTCGGAATCCGACGAGGGACGCCCGCATTTCTCGTTGGATCATTCGCCAAATGTTCAACGAGTGACATTGATCTCACAACATATTGAAGATTCCTATGGACATCAGCAAAAAGATAATGTGAGTTGAATAATTTAGTGAGGGTTCCCCGGGTTCCCGGTGTGCACAAAACTAATAATTATGGTGTGCAGTGCTCTAACATTAGATGATCACACTAGTCTATTCAGATGTCGGTGGCTTCTTCATCCAACGCTTCCACCATCGATTTGTCCAAGCCGAATTATGTGCCACCTGTGGATTATGACGATGACGAACACGCCGATGAGGAGGAGGATCCGGATTCGGGAACTGGCGATTCGGATGGTGAGATTCGATGTGAGTTTGAGGTTGACTTCTGGGATGGGGTTGCTCGGGTTGCTCAAGCTCGGGTTGCTCGGGCTCGGGTTGATCGAGCTCGGGTTGCTCGAAGTCGGGTTGCTCGAGATCTGGTTGCTCGAGCTCGGGTTGCTCGAGCTCAGGTTGCTCGAGGTCGGGTTGTTCGAGGTCGGGTTGCTCGAGCTCGGGTTGATTGAGCTCGGGTTGCTCGAGCTCGGGTTTATCGAGCTCGAGCTTGGGCTCGGGTTGCTCGAGCTTTCTCGGGCTTGTCAGGCTTGGAAGAGGGTTACTTATCATACATTTAACATATAAATTGTGTAGCCACGTGTCGTTTAATTTTTTGAGTTCTAAAATTTAAGCAAGCATGTTCATCTGAAATCCACGTGGAAAATCGCAGGCCACATTTAAAACTGGGCAGAAATTAATTTTTGGGAGGGTTCTTCTAACTTTTTGTTGTTGTGTGTCTGAAGCACTTTTACTTTTGCACATTTTCAGTTCGGCTCTGGGGTTTTTTCCAAAGTACAGTATCCAAAAGTTACTCCAAATCAAAAAATAATTTCCAGCGTCGCTATCATTCTCCGAAAAAACAATAGAAGTATGGACGGTGAGTGACGTCATCAAATGGCTCACCTCTCTTCAACTTGCCGAATACACCAACGCATTCCGCACGCAACGCATCGACGGTCCGGCGTTGCGTAAATGCGATCGTAGTCGATTCACGCAACTCGGCGTGACACGCATCGCGCATCGTCAAATCATCGAGTCCAGTCTACGCAATATTATTCAATAATATTTCTCTTTTTGTGCTTCCTGTACATACATAATACATTTTTGTGCCTCTCTAATGCTCATTTTATCGAGAACTTTAATTTTTTCCCTTGAATTTGAATTCTATTTTTTGCTGTCGGTGTCTTAGGGTCCTTTTTTGTGAATGAAACATAATATTTGATTTATTAAATAAATTTATTGCTGATCCCAAAAATTTTCTGAAAAATATCTGTTTTTCCAGTATTGAAATAGCAGATAATGAGATAATCGCATCAAAAATTTTGAAGCAAAAAAATTGCTCAAAGAGCACGAGACCTTATGCTGAAATTGATTTCGAAAACCTGAAATTTGGAAAAAATGATAAATAACCGGTGAAAAAAACGCTGAAATTAAAAAAAAATTATGAATTCTTAAAATTGAGTTCTGAAGGATATAAAAATTCTAACTTTTTTTAAATTGCCTTAACTCACCTTAACTTGCTTTGATTTTCCTTGATTTGCCTCGACTCACTTTGACGTAACTTAAAAGTTACTTTAACGTAACTTAACGTTGCCTTAACTCACTCTAACATTTGCATCGACTCGCTTTAAGTTACCTTAACTTGCGTTAACTTGCCTGAATTTGCCTCGACTCACTTTAACGTAACTTAACTCACATTTACGTGACTTAAAAGTTACTTTATTGTAGCTTAACTCACTTTAACGTAACGTAACGTTGCCTTAACTTACACTAACATTTGCCTCGACTCGCTTTAACTCAACTTAACTTTCATTAACTTGCCCCGACTCACTTTAACGTACCTTAAAGTTACTTTCACGTACCTTAACTTACCCTAACTTGCCTCCTTTTTATATGTTCAGCTTTCCCAGATCAAAGATAGAATTTCAATTTCAAGCTAATCGCATTAAACCCAGCTAATTTTTCCTAGAAAATTTCTGTTTTGCAAAAATTTCAGACCAAAAAAGCATTTTGGCACCCCGCCAAATCCCATTTCCTTTCATTATCTTCTCACAATCAAAAATGAAAACCAGCTGGGATAAATTTCACTAACTGACCATGTCATGTCAACATACCAAATCAACTTTCACATATTTAGTTATTATGCAACAAGTTTAAAGTGTAACAAACAGTTAAATAAGACGATTTCATCCAAATTCTCCATTTCCTTCAAATTTTTCTATTTTGCAATATGATGATCTTCACTATTCTTCTCCTGATCTTCTCGATTTTCCATTGTTCCGAGAATCTGATGGCCTATGATTCAGCTAATCAATTTCTGAATATTCCACACAATGAAATCCACGTCATCACCGATGCCATTGATAATTATAAACCTAATTTAAGAGTTAGGTTTTTGAACTTGAATTCGAATCAGAATTCGCTTTCAAAATCCAAGAAACGAAAGGCAAATCTGCTACAAGATGGATTCATAAGAATTCAGAATAATGTTACTGAGAATAGAAAATCGAATAGAACATCAACGAAGATCGAGAATGTGAAAGTGGTGGAAAACGGTGAGAAGATCGAATTGCGATTTGGTGGCGGGTCGAAAGCGCATTTTCCGTATAATCGAGTGGTGGATTGGTATGGAAGGGTGAGTTGGGAAGCTTCTGCATAGCGAAAATTTCATTCTAGAATTTTTTTTTAAATTTTATCTTAACAGTTTCAAAACTCACAATAGAACTCAAAAAATCACTGTTTCAATAATTTGTGAAATAAATTTCTGATCAAATAAAAACGATTCAGATTCCAATATTAAAGGGCAGTAAAAAAAATTTAGTTGAAAAATGTGGCAGTCGTAAAAAATAAAAACCAGTGCAACTACTTCGTCAGTCGCGTGCGGCTATGCGTCGCGGTCGGGAAACAAAGGAAAAAATGGGTTATTGATTGTTTCTCGACCGCGACGCACAGCAGCACGCGACTGACTGCACTGGTCACGACCATACAAGGCGCCCGTTGAGTCAGACGTGAGACGACGAGAGTATTTTGCAAAAATATCCCGAAAATGAATTTCGTGGCGAGATATTTTCAATAAAATGGGTGTGTTCCTTAACCAAAAAAAATACGGTATTTTTTCAAAGGGACACACATTTTTTCAAAAATATCTCGAAGCGATCTGTCGCTGATGACGTCATTAGACTCCAGTCGTCTCTCGTCTGACCCGAGCACGTCGTGCCACCACACAAATCCGAGGAGACGCAGAGAAAAAAACACCGTACCTCTCCCCGGTCGTTCAGGTGAATCGCTGCAAGACCAAGCTTCAAACTGTCTATTGGAGTAAATTGTCGTGGCCTAGAAAACCAAACATTTCCTCTTCCAATACAAAATTTGGTTTTCTCTTCCATTGGTTCTGAAATTTTTTGGATTTGAATTTTTTTTTCGTGAAAAATATTTAATTTGAGATACAAATCACATTTTTGCTGAGTTCAATGAATTTTCAAAAATGATTTGCAGAGCTCTGATCGCTTCCACACCACAAGCACAACCACCACCACAACAACAACCCTCCCACCAACACCCCCACAAATCACACCCAAAAAATGGGCGCTGAGCACAACAACCACAATTGCACCAAACTACTCGGCCCAACCCGCGCTCTATTTACCCTCCAGATTTCATAAACGAAAAGAGAATATTGTTATTGTGTATAAGAAGAAAGTGTGAATTTGTATTTTTGTTTTTTTTTGTGTTAATAAATATTTTGAATTCTGACTTCCAATGTCTGGAAGACCTCAAAAATCCTCATAATTAATTCATCAATTTTCTAAAATATTTTGATCCCCAAAAAAGAAGATTATCAAGAAATTTTGTTTTTTTGAGTGTTCTTCGATCATTTTTTTTTCTTTCAATTTTTATTTCAAAAAAAAAAGTTTGCTGCTAAAAAAAGACTTCCGGCAAATTTTTCACAAAATTTCTATGTGACTTTTTGAATTTTTTCGGTGTGCAAAAAATTGTTCTCTAGAAATCACATCATTTTCAGATCACATCAGATTTTCAGCTCAGCGGGATTTGAAAAGAAGCCTCTTAAATTTTTAGAAATGATTCAAAACAGGATCATCGAAAATCTTGATTTAAAAAATTTAGAAACGTATTTCCATAGCCAGGAAAGCCTAGAGGTCTCTCTAGGCTCTCTAGTTTCTCTAGCCTCTCTAGGCTCTCTAGGCTCCCTAGCCTCCCTAGCCTCTCTAGGCTCTCTAACCTCTCTAGGCTCTCTAGGGTCTCTAGGCTCTCTAACCTCCCTAGCCTCTCTAGCCCCTCTAGGCTCTCTAGGCTCTCTAGGCTCTCTAGCCTCTCTAGCCTCTCTAGGCTCTCTAACCTCTCTGGGCTCTCTAGCTTCTCTTTGCTCTCTAGCCTCTCTAGCCGTTCTCTGACCCCAATTTTCTTCACATTTTTTGTCAAATTTTCCAACAACAATGAAAATTGTTGTGAAAAACTTCCGGTAACTTTCCCACCTCCTTCAGCTATTCATTTTTCACTTTGAAAAAATTCCAGCTGTTTTTTTTTGTTTGCTCGACTCGAGCTCGAGCTAATCCCTCTGCAGCTCGGCGCGTCTCTGAAAAATCAGATTTTTCAGCCAGCCAACCAGACTCCGCCTATTTATTTCTCGCTGTCTCGCGCAGCCACTTTTCGCACAAGCCCTCATTTTCATTTTCGTTGTGAAGCAGGTGCTCTCGCAAAAAAAAGAAAATTTTTTTCGATTTTATCATGAGCACAAATCTTGTTCCTCCACAAGTTATTGTCGATACTCCACGACCAAAAGATCAGAATGGTAAGTGAAAGATCGAGAGATCAATTTTTAAATTCCAAATTTTTCAGGCGAATTCGAAAATGGTGCGGCGGGGCTCATCTCAGTTTCGCTGAGCAATTTCGTCAACTCTACCGCGAAATCGCCGGGCTCAAAATCCTCGGGAGGCGCGGGTAAAAAATCACCCACTACCCGATCTCCCCGAATCAGCCCACGTGCAAGTCCAAGGCTGATGAAGAAAAAGGTTTGAAACTTCTTTTTTTTTTCTTGTGTGATTTTTGAATGAGATATTTTTGTACATAACATGTATGTAACTTTTTTGCTTTCGGTTTGTGTGTGAATAAATTTTTTCTGTGATTATGTATTGCTCCGAATCCACGTGGCAAAAAAATTAATAACTCATGTCAGGTGAAAAACCAATGACTAATATAATAATCATAATCTGTGTGAATTCGAGCAAAAAATAATGGGAAAAGAAAAAAAATCTCATAAAAAGGGATTATTTTCCATTGTACTTTCGATTTTTTTTTCAGAGAAGTAAACAAAAAAGTCTGAAAATTTTTGATTTTTGGCGCGCGAAAGTTCAGAAAAACATGTTTTGAAATGTGTGTTTGGTTTTCCAGGTATGAAAATGGATGAAAATGTGTGTTTTTTTCGTGGAAAATCTCATCTATAATTCAGCTGCTAGAAGAACGTGCACTTTGAGCACATCACAAATATAAACTTTACTTTTTTGAGAGGCTAGAGAGGCTAGAGAGGCTAGAGGGGCTAGGGAGGCTAGAGATGTTAGAGAGCCTAGAGCCCAGAGAGTATATAAATTGCCACGTCTTGTATTTTCAATATTTTTAAAAATTAAAATTTATTTATTTACCTTAGCAACTAAATGGTTTCGTCATATCATCCTCATATTTCTTCTTTTTCTCCTTCGCCTTCTCCTCGCCCTCCTTCTTATCTTTTTCCGGATCCGCCGGCTTCAATTCCGCATTTGCCGCATTCTCGCCACTATCCATATTTGGACTTGCTCCGTGCTTCTCATTTTGCTCCATTTCCTTCGCCATTTGCAACGCTTTTTGATACATGTTCTCGTAGTGCTAGAAATTTTTGAAATTAATTGATTAATTAATTAATTACACTAGACTTACCGCATCTCTAGCATTGGTGAACGCATTTTTCTCCTTCGGCGCATCGTGTGCCACGTCATTTTCGTCCGCAATTTTAACGCATGGAGTTGGCGGATCCGGAATGAATAAATGTCCGTGAGTTCTGGCACGTGGTTGATAGGTCTCCAGCACATTTGCCACGTCGAAACATGCGCGGCGCGTTCGCGTCATCGCGGAAAAATGAATGTTGAACCATTCGAACATGAAGATTGCGATGAAAAGACTGACGAATGAGCCGTTTTGGCCGAAGATCGCAGAGATTTGGAGGAGAATTGAGGCGGTTAGAAGGACTAGAAGACATGTGTTGAATGGAGCACTGAAAAAAAAACATTATTTTTTTTTGAAATCTTCCAGAAAAAAAAAAACAAACAAAAAAGTTCATGGGGGGAATCGAACCCGGGTGCAAAAACTCAAGAGACACAATCGCTACCGCCTGAGCTATGGTGGGTTTGAGAAACGAGGAGTGAATTTTCAATTTATTCTTGATGAACTCACGTATTCGAAGCCGATGATTTCCTGGGCGCTTTACTCGAAAACGCCGATTGCACAACACGTTTTTGCTCTTGGGTAAGTTCCTCTGAATTATTTTCGGACATTTTTGTGAGACACTTCAATTTCAAAATGGCACATTTCCAGTTGGCACAACACGTCACGTTTTTTTTTTCAATTTTTTTTGTGCCAAAAAATTATTATTTTTTTATTCAAAAATATGTAGTTTGCCCTCGTCGGCCGACCGGAAATTGGATTTTATGTTAAGCAGCAATTTTTTATCAATAACAAAGTTTTTCAGCCAGACTGGGGGCAGAGATCGGGGTGGTGGACATGATTTTTTGATTTTTGCATACAGGATGTTCGTGATTTTTAAAAATTGTGAAGATCTTTGCTAAAAGAATCAGGAGCTGGCAAGATTTGTCAGAATTAATGTGAGAGATCGAAAGATGAAATGAATAAGCACGGCATTTTACGGGGGGAGAGAGAGAGACGCAGACAGCCAACTGGATTTTTGTAATGAACCGCTACGCACACGCGTCGCGGGTACAGAAAGGTATTGCATGAAATTTGCATAAAACTCCCATCAAAACCTCAAATTTTCAAAAACTATCTTAAAAAACTCACTTTTCCTCCAGTTTTCCTCGAAATTCAGAATCATTCGACCAAAATTCGCTTCAATAATTGTTTCGATATTTCCATGACGTTTTTCCTGTAAAATAGAAATGAGTGAAATCTGAATAAGAACTCCAAAATGAAGAAAACTTCAAGAAAGTACATTTTTTCGTAAAATTACTCTTTGAGCACCAGTTTTAGTATAAAACTATCGAAAATGATTTAAACTTGTGTTACTTTTACTAGGAAAATAGATAAATATTAATTTTACAATAAGTTTCATCCAAATTCATGGAAAAACAATGAAAAATGAGAAGTTTGCAAAAAAAAAAAACAAAAAAACAAGAAAATAAAAGTAAGAATGGAAGTGCGCCCCATTGATAAAAATTGCATGTCGCGCACTCTTTCAAAAATGTGTGTGTGCCCCTTTTGTTTTTGTTGTTTTTTGAATGAAACTTGTTGTTAAATATATATTTATCAATTTTCCTAGTACAAGTAACACAAGTTTAGTTGATTTTCGATAGTTTTGTACTAAAATTGGTGCTCAAAAAGTAATTTTTTGAAAAAACGTACTTTCTTGAAGTTTTTTTTCCATTTTGGAGTTCTTATTTAGATTTCACTCATTTCTATTTTACAGGAAAAACGTCATGGAAATATCGAAACAATTATTGAAGCGAAGAGGAAAACTGAAGGAAAAGTGAGTTTTTTAACATTGCCCAAATTTTCCTATTGATTTAGCCCGTTTTAAAAAACACCGGAAACCTTATTGACCCAAAAAAAATTGAAGATTTCTAAATATAGATCTCTACCGTACATGAATTTTGATGTTTAAAAGCGAAAATTTCCGACAGGAAACCCGAAATATCACAAAATCACCGTTGTTGAACACAATCAATCTTTGAAAGTTCACCGTCGTCATTCGTCTTTTAGACAGGTTAATCCGGTCTATCGTCTTTTGTCTCGCGATCGTTATTCAAGAATAGCAGCAACAAAAAAACGAGATTCTCTCTTCTCATTTTCTCGTGTGATTAAGAGACAAGATATCACATTATTCCGCGGTATTCGTTAGATATTTTCGTTATCCTGGATCTGATTCTGTTGTTGTTTTTTTGGTGACTGTGTGTGTTTTCCCCCATGCTATGCCACGTTTTTCACCTTATTTGATAGTGTTTCTTGTTGGAAATGTTGTGGCTAGAGGTGGGTTTTTTTTAGGAGAGCACACGATTGTCCGAGTGGCTAAGCCGATACGCCAGCAATCATAAGGTGTCGGGATCGGTTTCGCTCACAGCGAAGCAATTTTTTTTCAAATTTTGATAGTTTAACAAAAAAGTGCATGAGACCAGGGCTCTGCTAAATTTTTTAGGGCTGCTTGGGTTCAGGAATTTTTTTCAGCATGCACTTTAATTTTAATCACAAACTTTTCAGAAGTTCCAATTTATCTAGGGATATTTTTTGAGCTACTGTAGAATTTTTAACCTTAATTTTTAGGTTCCCCTAAATTTTGTAGATCAAAAATCGATAATTTCACGTGGCGCTCATAGGAATCGAAAACTTTTGCTAAAAAAATACTTTTGTTAATTTTTTTCCACACTTCAACGAAAATTTGCATGAAAATGTGCATTTTTTCAGCACAATTTTGAAAATCAAAAGAATCACGAGACTTTAATTTTCATAAATTTCGGAATCACAAATTTTTCAGAATTTCAAATTTATCTAAGGGCATTTCTAGAGCTACTGTAGAATTTTAAACCTTAATTTTCAGTTTTCAAATTTTGTAGATAAAAAAATCACCACGTGGCTTTTCTAGGGTTACTGTAGATATTTTTCTAGGGTTACTGTAGATTTTTCTAGGGTTACTGTAGATATTTTGATGTAAAATTTTTTTTTCCTAATTTCTGTAGATTCCACGTGGCTTCAGGTTCATTCCGAATCTCAGGCAAAAATTTAATAAATACAAAAGTGGTCACCTGGATTTTTTTCTGCAAATTATTGAATTTTTTACAGCTAGATTTTTTATTAATTTATTCGGACGCTGAAAATTTAGCTCTGAAATTTTGTCATCGAAATTTTGTGGTCAAACTTCACATTTTCCGAAAAATCCCGAAAACCGGTTTCCCATTGCAAAAAATGATGATGACAAATATGATCTTTGTCACTTTGCAATAGAAAACCTACAGTACCCCCCAAAAAAAATCAATAATTTTTCCAGCTCCCTTCATTCGTGATCGGCCTCGTGGTCTCGGTCTCCTTCAACTACCCACCGGAATGACCGATGAGCGTTCGGGTCCATTTTTTCCCGGATTGTATATTGCGGGAGATAAAGCGGGGCAGAAACCGCAAACTGTTCCCGATGTTTCGCTGCCCGGACAAACTGCCACGTTTTCTGGAAGGTAGGTGAGAAGAAGCCTTGAAAAGCCTTTAGGAGCCTTGAGAAGTCTTTAGAAGCCTTGAGAAGCCTTTAGAAGCCTTGAGAAGCCTCCAGAAGCCATCAGAAGCCTTCAGAATCTTTCAGAATCCTTGAGAATCTTTGAGAATCCTTCAAAATGCTTTAGAACTCTTTAGAATCCTCCAGAAGCCTTCAGAAGCCCACAGAAGCCTTTAGAGGCCCTGAGAAGTCCTCAGAAGCCTTTAAAAGCGTTGAGAAGCCTCGAGGAGCCTTGGGAAGCCTTGAGAAGCCTTGAAAAGCCTTGAGAAGCCCTCAGAAGCCTTCAGAAGCCTCGAGAAGCTTTTAGAACCCTTTAGAAGCCTTGAGAAGCCCTTCGAAGCCCTTAGACGCTCCCAGAAGCCCCCAGAAGCCGTCAGAAGACTTCAGAAGCCTTGAGAAGCCTTGAGAAGCCTTTAGAAGCCCTCAGAAGCCCCTAGAAGCCTTGAGAAGCCTTGAGAAGCCCTTAGAAGCCCTCAGAATCCTCTAGAAGCCCACAGAAGCCCTCAGAAACCCCCAGAAGCCTCCAAAAAATTCAGATTTTCAGATCCGCTTTCAATCCGTTCACTCACATGGTGTCAGCAGTTTTCACCGAAGATTTGGTCGACGGCTGGGGAACCGGTATGGCAATTAATGTGAGTTGCCCTAACTTCCCCTCAAAAATTCTCCAATTTTTCCTTTTTTTTTTTCTTTACAGGGTGTCAATAATCACGGCTTGAATGTTCGCAAGAATTTCGACGCTTTCGCTGACGCACCCCTGGCTACAAGTGACGGAATGTATCAACCATTCATAACTGCCGCAACAATCGGTGGCGAATATGATTTGTCGAAAATTCGAGAAGTGTCGGGGAATTTCAACCTACCGCTCCCTGGCATCAATGAACTTTTTGACTTTGACGGAAGATTCATGGTTAAAGGTAACTTGGGTTTTTTTCCCGGACAAAAAAACGTGATTTTTTGTGATTTTTCCAGGATTTGGAAATGGTATTCTGAACAGTGCGATGGAATTCCCATTATCTCTAACAGATCCGAATGAGCGGGCACCGTACACTTTCAAATATTTGAATTTCATGGCTGATCGACATATGCATTATGGACATGTTGTTCCGAATATTAATTTGTTTGTGGTTGGGAAGGATAAGATTATGGATCGACTTACGCAAAATCGATTGAATCCGACGATGATTGGTTGATTAATATGAGCAATGTATTTATTTTTAATTTAATAATGTAATTTGGTAATAAAAGTATTCTTGATTATAAGCTGAGCAATTTTTAAAAGCGTTAATTTTGAGCTCAAATTGAAGTTGAAAATAATAAATTTCAGAAAACAAAAATATGTGGCCGAACTTTTCCGGTGGCCGAGAAATGTCGGGAATTCGGCCAAAGCAGCTAACTCGCTCTAATGTTGCAAAAATATGAGCAATGCTTGAATTTCTAGTTTAATATAAGCAATGCCTGAATTTCTAGTTTAATATGAGCAATGCCTGAATTTTTAATTTAATATGAGCAATGCTTGAATTTCTAGTTTAATATGAGCAATGCCTGAATTTCTAGTTTAATATGAGCAATGCTTGACTTTCTAGTTTAATATGAGCAATGCTTGAATTTCTGGTTTAATATGAGCAATGCCTGAATTTCTAGTTTAATATGAGCAATGCCTAATTTGGCGCTAGAAAAAAAATACAGTAACCCAGGCGTTTTGTACCTCAAAAAAAGCCTAAGCATGTTTGGTGTCAAAATGCTCCGAATTGAGCCTAGGGGCCCGGTTCGGCCTGAAAATAGATCTAGTTTGTTGCTCTGGCCGAATTCCCGCCACCCGGCCACATATCTTTTCATTTTTCTGAAATCTACATGTTCAACTTCAATTTTTTGTGAACATTTTTAAAATTGCTCATATTTTCCGTTGCCGGGCCATTAATTAATACTTTAATTAATTAATATGAGCAATGTATTTATTTATTTTTAATTTTAATAATGTAATTTGGTAATAAAAAGTATTCTTGATTAGCCGAGCAATTTTTTAATTTTGAACATTTTTTGAACTTTTTAACATGAGCAATCATTCATTTATTCTTTACTCCGATGTCTCTCCGATGAATTCGGATCGGGCTCGATGAATCTCGAAGTTTCCACAATTTTCGCCGCAGTTCTTCGGGATGTCGATGATTTTTCGCCGGGTTTTCGAAGACTCTCCATTTCTGACCCAACTTTTTCTTTCGATCTCGCCGTTTTGCTCATACATGGCACTGCTCTCAAATCTGTGAGGGGGAGATCATGACATTTGGAAAAAATTTTCGAGGGGGGGATCATGACATTACATACAAAAACCTAAATTTTTTCAAAGTGAAATCGGTACGCTAGAAAAAAATTGGGTTTTTGCATGTGGTCATTTTTGACTTATTTTTTCAGGTTCGGTAATTTGGAAACTAGTTCTTTAGGAATATCGAATGTAGAGAACGAGCGAAGAATTCGACGGATATCTTTCATCGGCTAATTATTCTTATTTTATTTCTAAAATTCTCAATTATATTTTTCTATATCCTTCTAAAATAAAAAATGCGTTTATTGTAGTAAGTTCATCTCAGAAATTTTTACAAATTTTTCTGAACAATTACATAATAATAATAATCATATCCAATGCGTTATTTATTTGATAATCAAATTGAAATCCAAAAATATTGAATTACAAAAAAAAAGAAAAAATGAATTCCACTGAGAATTCGATCCAAAAACCCTCTGATTATTAGGCGCGATCTCTACCGACTTGACCACGAGGCTACTTATTTTCACACGTTTATTTTTAAGTGATAAAAAAGGGATAGAAGGGGGAGAGAAAATGAAAAAGAGAAGGAGAAGCGGAAAAAAATCATAAAATTTTTGAAAAATTCCCATTTTTTATCGAATTTCGCCGATTTTGTTATATGTTTCGATTGTATAAGTAACTTAAGGATGGTAGAAAGGAATGTCTGTCGAAATTATCTAAAAAGATGGTTTATTTCTTGAGATATGATCCCCCCCAAAATGACATAGCAAAACGGCTTCGATTTTGGGGGGGATCATATCTCAAGAAATAAACCATCTTTTTAGATAATTTCGACAGACATTCCTTTCTACCATCCTTAAGTTACTTATACAATCGAAACATATAACAAAATCGGCGAAATTCGATAAAAAATGGGAATTTTTCAAAAATTTTATGATTTTTTTCCGCTTCTCCTTCTCTTTTTCATTTTCTCTCCCCTTCTATCCCTTTTTTATCACTTAAAAATAAACGTGTGAAAATAAGTAGCCTCGTGGTCAAGTCGGTAGAGATCGCGCCTAATAATCAGAGGGTTTTTGGATCGAATTCTCAGTGGAATTCATTTTTTTCTTTTTTTTGTAATTCAATATTTTTGGATTTCAATTTGATTATCAAATAAATAACGCATTGGATATGATTATTATTATTATGTAATTGTTCAGAAAAATTTGTAAAAATTTCTGAGATGAACTTACTACAATAAACGCATTTTTTATTTTAGAAGGATATAGAAAAATATAATTGAGAATTTTAGAAATAAAATAAGAAATAAGAAAAATAAGAAACAATGGATGATATCCGTCGAATTCTTCGCCCTTTCTCTACATCCGATATTAAAAGCGCTAGTTTCCAAATTATCGAACCTGAAAGAATATGTCAAAAATGAAACCCCCCTCTCCTGGATATTTTTCATTTTTTTCACCATTTATTTTTTCAAATTTTTGACAAAAAAAATTGAGGGGGGGATCATGACATTTCAAAATTTTGGAGAGGGGGGGATCATTACATGGAGGGTCTGTTGGGCAAAGATGCCATGTATGGTTTTGCTGGACATTTTTTGAATTTTTTTGCGGCGAGACTTGAAAATATCTCGATTTTTGGTGATTTGATGCTTATAGATGGCGAAAATTGAGACGCCGATGAGGAAAGTTAAAGCGATTCTGGAAAAAAATTTGATTTTCTAAATATGTACAGTACTCTACAGTACTCAGAGAAGCTTCAGATCATAAACTTCAAGAGAAGGATCCTAGCCTACAGTATCCTGAAAACCTACCATACAAAATTTGATCTACAGTATCCAAACTATAACTACAAAACTTATTTACACTTTCCAAACTACAAAATTGATCTACAGTATTCAAACTGCAAAACTGGCTAACAGTACCCGAATTACAAAATTGATCTACAGTACCTTAAACTATAAAACTGGCTTACAGTATCCGAACTGCAAAACTGGTCTACAGTACTCACCCAAAAATCGGCTTCATAATTTTCTTCAAAAAAAATATTCCCAACTTGCCAAAAACCAAAAATGAAAAATTTATTGATTTTTCTTTTTTCTAAAGAAAAAATTCCACGTGAACAAGAAAAAATGACTAGAAAAACCGTAAAAACTATGAAAACATGACCCTAAAATACAAAAACAAAAAAAATCATAAGAGAGATCTGAAAATGACAAGAAAATGGTAAAGTTTACCCGGGAAAATTTAAAAATTCAAAAAAAAATTTGAAGAAAAAAAATGGAAAAATTAAAGTGCCATTGGTGGAACTGTCAAATTGTTGCCAAATTTTTGGACAGAAATTTCAATGTGATTTGCGTTGCCGTTGGAATTCGGGGTCACGGTGTTTTGAGAAGATGCATGTTTGTTCTGAAAAATTTGGAATTCAGAAGCCTTTAGAAGCCCTTAGAAGCCTTCAGAAGTTCTCAGAAGCCCTCAGAAGCCCTTAGAAGCCTTCAGAAGTTCTCAGAAGCCCTTGGAAGCCCTAAGAGGCTCTTAGAAGCCCCTAGAAGCCTTCAGAAGCCTTCAGAAGTCTTCAGAAGTCTTCAGAAGCCCCCAAAAGCCCTCAGAAGCCTTCAGAAGCCCCCAGAAGCCCCCCAGAACTCACCATATCCAAAAAAGTTCCCGACGTCAATTTCCTATCCGGTTTCACCGGCGCCACAACTCCTCTCACATAAATATTCGCCAGAGCATCTCTCAACTCTTTGAGCCCAACAACTCCAACAAGTTTACCACAATCAGTGACGTAGGCATGAGATAAACCGAGAAGTGAGAAAAGTGTGTGCACTTTGTAGAGAGAAGAGCCGAGAACAAGTTGGAAAGGGGCTGCATCGATGGCGATTTCGTCCAAGTCGATGTTGCGGTTCAGGAGAATGTCGGCGTTGGTTTCCTGGGGAAAAATCGATATAATATGAGCAATATTCAAATAAAATGAGCAATGCCTATTTTTTCTAAAGCTTTCCGAAACTACCCTGTTCATAATATGAGCAATGCTGGCTACTTGTGCTCATTTTATATTTTTTCAAAATTTTGGTACGCAATCAAATTGAGCTCTAAAATTCAAATTTTCCATAACATGAGCAATGCCTTTTTTTTTCTGATTTAAAATTTTTTTCAATATGAGCAATGCTGGCTAGTATTTATCATGTTATACTTTTTTTTTCAAAATTTTGGTACAAAATTAAATTGAGCTCTTGAAAATTTTCTTTTTGTTTTTCTATAACATGAGCAATGTCTATTTTTTCAAGTTTTTTTTTTCTATTTTTTCTAATATGAGCAATGCTGGCTAGTATTGCTCATGTTTAATTTTTTTCAAAATTCTGGCACGCAATGAAATTGAGCTCTAACATTTTAATTTTCCATAACATGAGCAATGCCTATTTTTTCTGAGTTTTTTCTATTTTGTTCTAGTATGAGCAATGCTGAAACTATTGCTCATGCTATACGTTTTTTCAAAAATTGTGTATATTAAAAATCAGAATTGAATTGAGCTTTTGAACATTTTAGGTTTCTATAACATGAGCAATGCCTGTTTTTCTGAGTTTTCTAAATTTTGTTCTAACATGAGCAATGCTGGCTAGTATTGCAATGCCAAGTATTTTTAAAAAATTAACTTTTTAGTGTGAGCAACAAATTTTTCGGAAAATTAAATTGAGCTCTTGAGAATTTTTCAAATTTCTATAATATGAGCAATCTTTTTTATTTTCTTCAAAAAAATGAGCAATCTATAATTCTAAAACACTGTTGCTCATATTATACAAAAATTCATAACAAGATTAAGCTCTGAAATTTCCTGTAACATGATCAACCCCCCTCCCAAAAAAATCCTACATTTTTCACAATATCCGCCGATTGTGGTCGTGTAAAAACAGCCTGAAGTGGCACATTATTCGGAGCATGTAATGGAGAAATCGATAACAATGTGTTTCCCGAAATAGTCCGCTCTGACACCAATTCCACCAAATCCGAATTATTATCAGTTCTCGATGTGTCTGGCACCGATTCCTTTGCCGAACTATTCGATCTTCGCGACGGACTTCTACGCGATAATCTCATCGAAGTTCTTCGCAATGTATTGAATATTTCAGCGGGGGTAATTCTACCAATATTCCTCGAATCCTGCTGATTCACAAGAACATGTCGGCGAAGTAACATTGTCAAATATCGTTTCGCCACTGATCCCAACAATATTTTATTCTCATGATCTGTGACAATTGGAAAACTTCGGAGATGTGGAGCGAGTTGGAGAATCTCCTTCATTTCACGATATGTCATATCTTTTGTGATGTAGATTACATCGGTCACCATTAATTGTTCAACTTTGACGGTGTGAACACTTACACGGGATGGTGGCAGATCGGGGAGATACGGGTATTTTTTGACGCGGATTATTGATTCGTAGATTGATGGTTGAAGGAATTTACACACGGCGTTTCCCATTAGCATTGCGATCTGGAAAATTTGGTTTTTTTGTGAAAAAAAAATTCACTATTTCAAAATTCCAAAAAATCGCAATATTGGTTTGGAAAAATTTACTGTTTCAAAATTTCAATAAATTTTCATAATTATAGTTGAATTTTAATTTCATTGACAGTATATATTAGTAAATGAAAAACAAATGAAAAATATTTCTGCTTTGAAAAATTTTAAATTTTAAAATTCTGGATTTTTCCCAGAGTTTTTTTTTGGAAAAAATTCACTGTTTCAAAAATTTAACAATCTCAGTACAAAGGTAGATGACAATCAAAATTTTTTGTAAAAAAAAATCACTGTTTCAAAATTCAATAAATCTTAATATTGGTTTCTATTGTTTCAATGTTTGGATTTTTCACAATTCAATTGACCGGAATTTTTTTTTGGAAAAAGTTCACTGTTTCAAAAATTTTTTCTGCTTTGAAAAATTTTGAAATTCTGGGTTTCCTATGATTTTCAGAAATCCACGTGGAAAAATTTTTCTCAAATTTTTTTTTGTTGAAAAAAATTCACTGTTTCAAAAATTTAATAAATCTTACAATTAATCATGGATTCTATCATTTCACTGTTCAAATTGTTCACAATAAAATTGACCGGAATTTTTTTTGGAAAAAATTTACTGTTTCAAAAACTTAATGAATTTTTAGAGTTGAATTTTAATTTAATTGGCATACTAAGTAGTAGATAAAAATTAAAATAAAAATATTTCTGCTCTGAAAAATTTTACATTTTGAAATTCTGGATTTCCTATGATTTTTTGTGAAAAAATTTCACTGTTTCAAATTTTCAATTAATCTTACAATTAATCTTGGTTTCTATTCTTTCACTGTTTGAGTTCTTCACAATAAAATTGATCGGAATTTTTTATTGGAAAAAATTCACTGTTTCAAAAAAAAAATAATAAATTTTCAGAATTATTTTCAAAATGATTATCAAAAACCCACATGGAAATATTTTTCACAAATTTGTTTTTTTTTTTTGAAAAATAATTCACTGTTTCAAAATTTTAATAAATCTCAATCTTTGTTTCTAATATTTTAATGCTTCAATTGTTCAATTGACCGAATTTTTTCTTTGGAAAAAATTTACTGTTTCAAAAAAAAAATAACAAATTTTCAGAGTTGAATTTTAATTTCATTGACATGTGGATAAAATTCAAAATTAAAAAAATTAAAATAAATTCCCGAATTTTTCACTGTTTCAAAATTCCTCTAGATATTTTTGTCAAGAAAAAAAACCCACCAACACCGGTAAAATCGGCGACAACTGCCCGGTCAGCTCACAAATAATCACCGCAACAGACAGCGTATGCGTAACAGCTCCAGTATACGCGGCGGCGCCAACCACCGCGTACAAACCAGGGTGAATTGGCGGGCCACCTTCTCGCATACCAGTTGGGAATAGTTGCACCATTATTTCGCCCACTAAAAAAATCGGGAGAGTTAGGATAACTTCTAGATCCAGAAACTCACTCAGTCTTCCACCAGCAGCTCCAATGATAAAACTTGGCACAAAAACACCAGCGGGAACATTGATCGATATACAAATTGCCACCAAAATGAACTGGAAATTTTTTTTTAAGAGTTCTGAGGCTACTGTAGATTACTGTAGGAGGATTTTTTAAAACAACTCACATAAACAATATAATACAACACCAGACTTGTGAAAATGGTCACATCATAATCTGGTCCACCGGTCCAATGTGTCAGAATTTTATCGGGGCAGGCACGCGAATCGTTGCGAGACCATGTGCAATTGTTGAAAAAATCGGCCATCGTTTCACGGAATGTTAGACGACCCGCGAAATATCGACCAAGACCGGCGGGATATGTCAAAACTCCAACCACAAATGCCATGAAGACGGTGAAGCCGAGGAAACTGCAAGGAAAATTTGATCTACAGGGTTTCAGAATCCTTCAGAAACCCCTTGAAGCCCTCAGAAGCCCCCAGAAGCCTTCAGAATCCCTCAGAAGCCCTGAGACTCGTTCAGAACCTCCTAGAAGCCTTCAGAAGCCTCAGAAGCCTCCGAGAGCCCTCAGAAACCCTCAGAAGCCCTCAGAAGCCCCAGAAGCCTTCAGAAGCCCTCAGAAGTCCTCAGGCATACCACGCCCAGGGGTTAACAAATGCACGGCGCCAATGTTTTTTCAAAATTTTGATGAAATCCACGACGCCAAAATTTTTTTTCTAAGTGAGGGGATTTTTTTCATTAGCTCTAGAACAAACTAATTTTTACAGATTCAAACGACTACGGCCCATTTCAACTTCAAGTTCCAACCTCAAATGAATTTTAATCAAAAATTATTATTTATTTCTTTCAATTACCACTAATAAAACTTATACATTTGAAAAAATCGTTCAATTGTTGTCTTTTTTTCTCAGAAAAATTTCAGAAAACGGAGACAAACCATATTTTCAAGACATTTATTATCAAACTCAAAGCCATCATCTGTTTTCTACAGTGCCGAAAACATAAAATATATCTTGGCAATCGCACCTTCTTCAACAAAATGTGTGGTAGCTCAGTCGGTTAGGCGCGCTCTGGTTTTGTTCCGAAGACCCCAGATCAACCCCCGTCTCCTGCGTAATTTTTTATTTTGCACTCGAATTGTCTGAATTTCAGAGTTTGGTATATTTTCGACATTCTGACTGATTTTTTTTGATGAGATAAGGTTCTAAATGGCCTATACCAGGTGGAAACAAAAAACTGGACAGTTTTATGTGCACATTGAAGAATAAACCCCGACCGTGCACGTTTTTTCGCACATTTTAAAATAGGCCTACACAGACTGCACCAATCGCTTCGTTCTCGGTCGCAAAACGTGCACGAGCGAAAAATAATACGTATTCGTTTTTTAACTTTCACTTTACGAGCCAAAATAAGGTTTTTATGGTCGAAAAGCTGATTTTGAGAAATCTCGATTTGCACGGTCGAGGATAATTTGAGTTTGAGAAGGTTTCAGTCTGAAATTTTTGGTCAATTTGAAAGTTCTGCTCATTCTGATATGTATTCACTGTTGAAACAGAAGATTTGATGTCGTAGGACATGTTCTTTTCAGTTTTGAAAAATAAATAATTTAAAGTTGATTTGAACAGAAATTGTCTTCTTTATTCATCCATTTTCTGATGTTTCCACCTGGTTATGGCACTGGAGAATCTCCAACAACAATATGTGATTGAATTGGACCTTTGATTCTGAAGTTATTCTCCAAAAACTGATATCCCATGCAACAACAACGTCGCTGTTGTACACACAAAAACATCGAACTTATCAAGGCAAACAAACAAGGCGGTTAGCAGGTGTGTGTGTGGTCTATTGGATAATCTTTTGACTTTCAGTCTGACGACCAAAGTTCGAGTTCGACTTCCAGCGAAATTTGTTATTTATTTTTAATTTTTGTCTTGAAGTTTTTGAATGGGATAAAAACACATATTTAAAGGGAAAAGTTGTGATGTGTCGAAATCTGTAAAAAAGAAACATCCAGAAGTTTGTGCAAATTTATCGACCAGTGATTGATTTCAAATTGTGAGAACGTTGAGGTGAGATATACAATAAGCAAAACAGAGACAAAAGCAAAATCGTGCATTTCAAACAAAAAAATATCACAAATGAAAGCATGCAAACAATACATTAGAATACAAAAATCAAAAATTGTCAGTAATTTTCGTCTTCCAAATTGGTCCTTTTGATTTTTTCGGTCTAGATAAGTTTGTTTTCACTGCGCCAATATGCTCAAGTAAATTTTTGAGAATTTTCCAAAAAAAACACCTTGTTTTCACACCGCCAATAATTTTTCAAAAACCACCCCGCCAATTTTTATTTTTCATATGCACGGACCTGGGCGTGGTATGTCCTCAGGATTCTGCAAAAATTATTGATCTACCAAAGAAACTCTAACTTTAGCTCCATTTTTTTATCCACAAAAAATAATCCGTTAAACTACAGTAATCAAAGATCCTGATATTTTTTAAATCTACAGTAATCCCAAATCATCAAAACTACAGTAACCCCGGATCTTTGTCATCTCAAAAATTGAAGTCGTAGCCCTCAGAAGCCTTGAGAAGCCATCAGAAGCCCTCAGAAGCCTTCAAAAGCCCTCAGAAGCCTTCAAAAGCCCTCAGAAGCCTTCAGAAGCCCTCAGAAGCATTTAGAATTCTTCAGAAGCCCTCAGAAGCCTTCAGAAGCCCAAAAAGGCTTGAGAAGCCTTCAGAAGCCCTCAGAAGCCTTGAGATGCCTTCAGAAGCTTTCAGAATCCTTCAGAAGCCCCTAGAAGCCCTCAGAAGCCCTCAGAAGCCTCTAGAAGCCCTCAGAAGCCTTTAGAAGCCCTTAGAAGCCTTCAGAATTCTTCAAAAGCCCCCAGAAGCCCTCAGAAGCCTCAGAAGCCCTTAGAAGCCTCCAGAAGCCTTCAAAAGCCCCCATGAAGCCCAGTACTAACTTATTTCTAAAAATCGCCTTATACACCCGATTCCTGGCCCGGAAAATCGATATTTGTCGATGCAGAAATATGAACAGCGATCCCATCAATCCACTAATAAATCCCAACAACAAAAACATCGGCAACTCTTCGATCAAAAAACAATCGGTTGGAAAATTGGTCTGATAAAACGCGGTGATTGTTCCGCTTTGCGCGTCGGTCACAAAAAAATTGGCAAAGCGGAAAATGATGGCGGAACACGTGGCAGCCAGGAATCCTCGCCAATAATTTTTGACGGCGAAATATTTGGAGGTGGATTCGATGGCGTAGAGGACGGCGCCGATGGGAGCGGAGAATGTGCATGCGATTCCGACGGCGCAACCCGATGATAGCATTTCCATTTCGCGACCTTCGTTGGAGAAAAATGCGGAATATTGACAGGCGGAGGTGATTTTGGAGAGAAGTGTGGCCACAATTGCACCCATGTGCACAAATGGTCCCTGGAAATTTGGTTTCAGAAATTTTTTTTTGAAATTTGGATTTTGAATTCTGCAGTTTATTATAAAATTTGAATTGTTGCTTTGAAAAGGATTTTTGGGTATTGCTCATATTAATTGAACCATTAGAATTGCTCATGTTAAGCAGAGTCAAATCTGATTAGATTGCTCATGTTAACCTTCTTCTTCAACAGAAAAACCTGTGGATTGCTCATATTAATTAACTCATTAGAATTGCTCATGAATTCGAAAAACAGAAAAAATTGGGGATTGCTCATGTTAAATTTGTGCTTTGAAGAAGTTTTCTGGGTATTGCTCATATTAAATAAACCATTAGAATTGCTCAGATTAAACATAATTAAATCTGATTAGATTGCTCATGTTAACCTTCTTCTTTAACGACGGAAAAGTTAAGTATTGCTCATATTAACTTTGTGCTTTTAAAAAGTTTTCTGAGATTAGAATTGCTCAGATTAAACAGAATTTCAAAAGATTGCTCATTTTAAGCTAGCAGGACTTTTCTTTTAACAAAAAAAATTGGGGATTGCTCATGTTAAATTGGTGCTTTGAAAAGGGTTTTTGAGTATTGCTCATATTAATTAAACCATTAGAATTGCTCAGGCTAAATATAATTTGAAGAGATTGCTCATATTAATTTTGTGCTTTACATTTTGTGTATTGTTCATATTAATTAAACCATTAGAATTGCTCATGTTAACCTTCTTCTTCAACAGAAACAATTGGGGATTGCTCATGTTAACCTCAATTTTTTTTCATTTTATTTTTAGCACCCCCCCTTCCGCTTCCCAAATTGAAAAATAACCCATTTCCATTCCTCCCCAGGGATCACAAGAAAAATTTTTTGTCATTTTTTTTTCCCCGACACGAACCTCCTTTCCAATCGGCAGTCCTCCACCCATCGCCAATGTCAATCCGACCATTTTGGCGACCAGAGTTCGAGTCGTCAGATAGTTCTCCATTTTGAAGCCGTGCATAATGACTTTGACCTCCGGAATTCCAGAGCCTGCGAAATTCATTTTTTTTTTTGAGATTACGGTACTATACCCCCTGCATATCTAACTACGACTCACCGACTGCCTGTTTCGAGACAATTTGACAGAAAATCGCGCTGAACATTGTGAGAATCACAATATGAGCAACCCATTGGCCAAATGCCAAATATGATGAGATTTCCATGAATTTGTCGTATAATGTGACATGTGCTGGAAAATTTTTTTTGGGAAATTTTTTTGAGAAATTTTTTTCGGAATTTTTTTTCAGAATTTTTTTTTTGGAATTTTTTTCAGAAATTTCAGTCTGATCTCATTGATTTATGGGGTGTTTCAGGTCAAATTTCAAAAATTTTTTAGTTCATTTTAGCGCCAAAATTTTTTCGAAATTTCGCTTTTTTTGTTGGAAATTTTTGGGAAATTTCAATTTTTAACGTCAAAAATCAGAATTTTTTGAATTCCAGTAAAAAAAAGTTCATTTTGGCGCAAAAATTTGAAAACACGTGGATTTTGAGCTTCAAAAAATCGGAAAATTCCAAGTTTCCGGTTCAAAAATCAAAATTGGAGATTTTTTTTATTTTTGAATTTTTTTGTATTAAAATGAGCAATGCCTATTTTTTCTGAATTTCTTATCTTCCAAAATTACGCTATTCATAAAATGAGCAATTTTTGAACTATTGCTCATGTTAGCATTTTCTGATTTCTATAACATGAGCAATCTGTTTTTCTATAATATGGGCAATTCTGAAACTCTTGCTCATGTTATACTATTGTTTTTTTTGTTCAAAATTTTGCTACGCAATCAAATTGAACTCTAACAATAAAATTTTAATTTTACATAACATGAGCAATGCCTATTTTCTCTGAGTTTTTTATTTATTTTTTTCTAAAATGAGTAATTCTGAAATTATTGCTCATGTTATATTTTTGTTCAAAATTTCGCTACGAAATCAAATTTAGAGGTTTCGAGCATTTTCAGGGCAATTTTTCTATAATATGAGCAATTCTAAAACTATTGCTCATCTTATATAATAATTTTTGTCACTCAGAAAAATTCCGATGTTTTGAACAAATGCCAAAGATTGCTCATATTAAAAAAAATCAAATTTTTAATATGAGCAACATATTGCTTATGTTAAACCCTCTCACCATGCTGCAATTTCTCAATAGCCACATCCATTCCAACCGACAGAACCGCTGTCACAACTCCTAGGAGAGCCGACAGAAACCAGTCCTCGACCAGAAAATGCACGACATTTTGAGCCTGCCTTGTGCAGAATTCCCCAAATGTCTCGTTATTCTCCATTTGCTCCTGGTTCACATCGTTTTCGTCGTCGTTTTCGTCGAAATCTCCATTGTTTTTTGTGTTGTTGGTTGTTCCTGGTGACATATCCAAAAGTGAACGTTTTACATCACTCATTACGCTGGAAAAATTGGAAATTACAGTAACCCGAACTGCAAAAAAATTTGGAAAAACCTTCAGAAGATCTTCAAATTCTAATATTTCTAACCAAAAATCTTTAGAAACTACAGTATCCCGGACTGCAAAAAAAAAAAAGATATTTCAGAAGATCTTCAAATTTGAACCAAAAATCCTCAGAAATTACAGTAATCCGAACTGCAAAAGATTTTTCTAGACGTCAAAAAGATAGAAGTTTTTGCAGTTCAAGATACTGTAGTCAGATGAGCTACAGTACCCCGAACTGCAAAAAAAGATATTTAAGATAATCTTCAATATTTAGAACCAAAAACCTTCAGGAGCTACAGTATCCCGGACTGCAAATAAATTCTTTCATTTTCAGAACTTTCTAGACGTCAAAAAAAATTTCACTGTAGGAATTTTTGCAGTTTGGAGTACTGTAGCTCAATAAGCTACAGTAATCAATAAGCTACAGTAACCCTCATTTCCGAAAATTTTAGGAGACTACAGTACTCAGAACTGCAAGATTCTGAAAATCTGTAAAGTCCAAACTGCAAAAATTTAGAAACTACAGTAATCTAAATGAAAGGAAAGCCAAGAAGAACTACAGTACCCCGAACTGCAAGCTTTTGGAGTCTATAAGAATTACAGTAGAGAAAATCACCTACAGTACTCTCAAACTACAAAATTTTATCGCGAACTGCAAACCTACAGTACCCCGAACTGCAAAAATCTCAAATTTTGGCGCCAAAAACCGGAGAAAAATTATGTTTTTTCGAAAATAAAATAAATATGCAAAAATGAATCATCCAAATTAATTAGCTCAAAAAAAAATATGAAAAAATATTTTTTGCACATTTTTCTCGAGGAAAATTTTGCTCACATTCAGAAAAAACTAAACATCGTCTGGGGGAAAATTACTTGTATCCGCCCGCTTCTTTTTTTTGTCTGAAAATATTTCCAGATTTTTTCCTGCGTGTAATTCAAAACTTTTTTTTTCCATTAAGCTGGATCCCCTTGATGTTTGAAGCTGAAGAAAAGTTCGTCATTCATTCAATTTTTTCTCAAAGAGAAAAAAAACGAGAAAAGATTAGATTTCAACGAGAAAAAATTGAATTTAAAGGTCCCTTTTTTTCAAAAAAAAAAAAAAAAGTTCAGCAAAAAAATGTTTTTTGTCAGTCGCAAAATTTTTTGAATAGACTTCTCAAATTTGCTTCCGCTACAAAGAATTATTCATGTTCGAAAGGGGAAAAAATTCTTGGAAAAAGTTCGAAAATTTCACGTGTGCAACTGGAAAAAAGAAAAAAAAGCACAAATTTTGTGCTGAAATTCAGAATTTCTAGAGAAAAAACTGAAAATTCCATAATTTTATTAACAACAAATTTACAGCTCTGAAAATCCACGTAGAACATTAGATACTCAGCGAGCAGCCAAATATTGATCTACCTTTTTTGAAAGATTATTTGCCACGGGCACAATTTGATGAAAAAGTGCTCAAAATTAATTTTCAGAACAAATTTTCAGCGCTGAAAATCCACGTGGCACAATGTGGAAATTTTTGAAGATCTATCGCCATGTGGCAGAAATTGCTTTAAATTTTAAAAATTCTGAATTTCCACGTGGCAAATTGAGCTTAAACTTCCGGAAAAAAGACACGTGGCAAGGTTTTTTGAATTCAGAATTTCAAGAAATTTAAGTTCAGGGCCCAGGAAATCCACGTGGTTTCAATTTTTGTTCGAAAATTTTTCGAATTGGAAAATTTCCAGAAATTTCTTCAAAGGGCCCTGAAATCCACGTGGAAACATATTTTTTTGAAAAATTGAGATAGAAAATTTCAAGCTTATGTTTTTCTGGCGCCAAAACCTACAGTACTCCCCCCCCCTTTCCAGCTCTATACAATTTGACGCCAACACAAAAATAGCCATCTTCCTTTTTCCCCGGGTTCCCCTGGGGACCAATCTTACATGGGCAGCAGCCCATTTTTTTTGTTGACAACAAAACGAAAACGGACAAAAAATGATAGAAGTTTTCAGACGAAATTCAATTTTTGCGATGAAATGGGGCGATGAAATGAGCTAGAAAATAACACCTTTTCAACAAAAAAAAAAGAAAAATAGTACTTTTTGAAAAGAAAAAGAAGAAGAATACATGAATTTTTGAAAATTCGCGCGAAAAAGTCACCTATACTAATTCGATTTTGTCAGCAGCGACGAAATGTCAGCGGAAATTAAATCGCGAAAAAAAATTTCAGTCAGCATGGGGGATCGAACCAAAAGGTTCTCAATCGGCAGCGGGGCGCGCTACCACTGAACTAGGCGTGCAACAAATTTCGCTGCTTGTTTTTCCAATAAATTCTCGCAATACAAAAAACAACAAACTTCTCCAGTTTTCAGCTTAAAAAAAAGAGGAAAAAACAAAGTTTTAGCATTTTTTTTTGACAAGTGAAACTGATTGTTTGGATTAAAAAATCTCCCAGCAAAAATTTCAGCGATTTTTTCTTTGCTCCTCAAAAAACAAGAGAAGAAAATGTGGGATGGGGGTAATCCTATACTTTTGGTCAACAAATTTGGATTCGTCTCAGATTTTTGAAGAAAAAAAACGAAAAAACAGAAAAAAAATTGGTTGCCAAGAGCAGGTGTTAGGTGATTTATCACAACAATAACAATTAGCAGAACAACAAACTAGAAAAAGAAAAAAACTTCCGCGGGCACCCGGGATCGAACCCGGGTTGCAAAACGCGGTGTAATCCACAGGCGCGCGCGCTAACCACTAGTACACGCAGGCATCGAGGAGCGAGGGGGAAAATATCAGTGATAAATAGCGTACCTGCGTATCCAAGTCTTTTTTGGTTTGTGGTGATGAAGTTGGAGCATTGCCAACGGCGAAAGTATCGAAACTTTCGCCAGTGGATCCATTTTTCAGTCAAAATATCAGAAGAATTCTAGAACATATGGCCTTCAAGCTTTCTTTCTGCTCACACGAAAAAAAAAGAAACCTTTTAGATGCTCTCCTTGAGCTGGGGCGTGGCTCGGCGGCGGAAAGTGTGAGATACTAACACATTTTTTTCTGCCCCTCTAGTCATTTTTTTTCGCCTTTTTTGTTGGGCTAACAAAAAAAAACTACTAACTCTCTGAGAAGCTGATTGGCGAGCCGGAAGAAGAGTTTTTTGTGTCAAGAGAGCTCGCTTTTCTTGGTGAAAAATAAAAAATTAGACGATTTCTATATGGTTCAGTGATTTCTCGGCGGTGGTTTGCCGCAAAAAACCAAAAAAAAATTTTTTTCGCGGGCACCCGGGATCGAACCCGGGGGTACCCGTTGTATCGGGAAACAACGCATTAACCGGCTGCGCCATATATGCAACTTATGTTTTTTTTAACGCTTTAAGGTATACATTGATTATACTCATTCGAAAGCTCTTAATGAGCTTTAGAACATTAGATACTCAGTGAGCAGCCAAATTGGGTAAAAATAGAGGAAATGTGATATTCTAGCGCGCAATTATTTTGAATTATTCAAATTATTAAAGAAGAAGAAAAGGGAATTCTTTGCTCACAGAGAAAAAATGAAGAAAAATCCATAAGATACAAAAAAATGACTACAAATCGGGCTAATTAGAGCCAAAAAATGCGTTTTTTTTCGAGATTTTCAGAAAAAGTTAGTCAAGCTGAACCAAAAAAATTTCTTTTTCGATTATTATTTTGAATAATATTGGGTTATGAGAACAGCGAGCGAAAAAAAAGAGGAAAACGTGGGAAAAAATTTTCTGTTGGCGCCAAAAATTCAATTAGTTCTTTCTCATTTTTTTGTGTTGCGAGATTTTTTTTCGGTGCAAAATTTTTTCAATTTTTTTCCAAAAATTTATATCCCTGAAATTATACGTTTCAAAATTTGATCATAATGTATAATATGAGCAATGTGGAGAATTTACACGTGGATTTTTGGAGTCAAATTTTGAGGAAACGAATTTCAACTTTCGCACTTTTACTTCTTAATTTTTTGAAACAGTGAAAATTTTCAATTTTTTGAAATTTCAATTCCGCTAAAAAATATTTGCCACGTGGCATGTTCGGTCTCAAAATGTTCGAAATTTCATAGCGAATTTTTTGGCACCAAATTTTGATCTACCAGAAATTTTTCACAAATACTCAATTTTAAGCTGGATATTCCGGATTTTCTGAAAATCAAACTGGATATTCAGGAGCATCCGAAGGTCAAACTGGACAATCTGAAGCTTCTGAAGGTCAAGATGGAAGGATAGACCTCGGATATCTCGAATATATCCAGGAAGATCAGAAGCTTCCGAAGGTCAAGATGGAAGATCAGGAGCTTCCGAAGGTCAAGCTGGACAATCTGAAGCTCCCGAAGGTCAAGATGGAAGATCAGATCTCGGATATGGATCTCAAGTATATCCAGGAAGATCAGGAGCTTCCGAAGGTCAAGATGGAAGATCAGGAGCTTCCGAAGGTCAAGCTGAATATCCCGGATCTTCTGAAGCTTGAAAATTCCGATCTCCGTGATATTTTTCAATGATAAAAAGCTACAAACAAGAAAACATGATATGTTTTGTGTGTGAAAAAAATTAGAGACGACACAACAGTTGTTCAAAACATATATTTGATAAATGGGATATTCTTTGATTTTTTGCAGTGACCGGTTAGGCTTAGGCTTAGGTTAGGCTTAGCCTTTAGGCTTAGCCTCTAGGCTAAAGCTTCAGCCTCAAATTTTGGAGCGAAAAAAATCGAAACTTTTTTTGCCAACCAGAAAAAAACGAGTTTCTCTTAATTATGCGCATAATTAATTAATAAAAATCGAAAAAAAATGCATCATTTTTCTTCGATGCCACGTGGCATTTTCAGAAACATCTGGAAAATTTCCGCCAAAAAATCTCATTATTTTTATTTTTTCAACAGAAAAATATGAGACAGACACCTAGCAACCTCAAAAAATCGAAAAAAAAAACAATTCAAAAAAAATTTTTTTTTTCTACGCAGAATTTTTTATCAAATTTTCACACAGAAAAAAAGAAAAGTTTTTCATTTTTTTTCAGAAAAAAAAATTTTCTGGCGCCAAAAAAGCTTTTAAATTATGTGTACTGGAGAGAAAAACAAGAAAGCAAAAGCAAAAGCAAAAAAAAATTTTTGATGAAAATAAATTGAAAGGACAGAAAAATTGTCAGCTGGGATTTTCGAGCGAAAAAAATTGTGAAATAAAAATTGGAAGATGGAAAGAAAAATAGATGCCATCTGGAATTTTCAGCGAAAAATATATATTGCTCATATTAGCCTAAAACTAGAGATTCAAATTTTGAATACATTGCTCATATTAGAAAAAAATAGGAAATTCTCAAAGGACCCGACCAATTAAAAAAAAAATTTTCAAAATGTTGAATACATTGCTCATATTAGACTAATCTAATTTTCCACGAAAAAAATGCATTGCTCATATTAGGAAAATTCTTAAAGGACCCTACCACTTGACAACAAAAATCAAATTTTTCAAATCCAAATACATTGCTCATATTAGACTAATCTAATTTTCCAAGAGAAAAAAGCATTGCTCATATTAAGAAACTCTTAAAGGACCCGACCACTTGATAACAAACAACAAAAATCAAAATTCAAATACATTGCTCATATTAAACTTCAAAAAAAGTGAATTAGTTGCTCATATTAGAAAAAAATAGAAATTTCTTAAAGGACCCGACCACTTGACAACAAAAATCAACATTAAAAAATTCAAATACATTGCTCATATTAGACTAATCTCATTTTTCAAGAAAAAAAAATGAATTGCTCATATTAGCAAAAATAGAAAATTTTTAAAGGAGCCGACCAATTAAGAAAAATATATTTTTTTACCAAATTTTCTACAGATTGCTCATATTATATTTTGAAAAATTGAATGCATTGCTCATATTAAGTAAGATTTGGAAGGATTTCTCATGTCAAATAAACTCTGAGAAAAATCAAAGCATTGCTCATATTAATAAAAACTCCAATATTCTTAAAGGACCTTAACACTAACAAATTTTGAGCATTGCTCATATTAAATTGAATTTTGAGCATTGCTCATATTAAAACTCACCAATTCAAAAGTTCCACTTTTTTCGGCGTCTCATAACAATCCGTAAATACAGTAATATTTTCACTAAATCCAACCTGCTTCATTTTTTTTGCAGAAAAAGTCCAAATTTTCCGATTTTTCGGAAAAAAGTGCCTTTTTTCCTGCTTTTCCAAAAGGAATTAACCAGTTTTCTCGATTTTCTATTTTTTTCCCATTTTTTTTGTTTCCGCAAAGCCACGCCTCCTTTTTTTCTTGGTTTTTTTGAGACGGGAAAAAAGGTAGAAAAAAAACACAGAGACTTTTTTTTTTGTTTTTTTCAATTACCTTTTCCTGAGCCCAAAGAAGAATGGAAAAAAAAAGTTTTCGAGTTTGCGAAAAAAAACTTTTTTGTTGTGAAAAGAAAACGAGGAAACAGGAGGAAACTTTGGTTTTTTTTTTTTTTGAAAAAAATGGAAGGAAAAATAATTTGAATGGGAAGTGAGAGAAAAATGAGTGCAATTTTGGCGCCAAAAATCCAGAGGGGTACTGTAGATCTAGATTTTGGGCTACTGTAGCGGAATTTTGAAGTTTGGACAATTTTTGCAGTCTGGACTACTGTATATTTTAGTTCGAACTTCTTTTGCAGTTCGGGTTACTGTAGAATTAAAGCTCCTAATTTTCGAAAAAAACACTTTGCAGTTTCGGTTACTGTAGCATATTTTTAATAAAAAATTTGCAGTCCGGATTACTGTATTTCTGTAAATAATGAAAATTCAGTTAATTTTTGAAGAATTTTTTGCAGTTTGGGTTACTGTAGCACACTAATTTCATTAAAAAATTTGCAGTCTGGGTTACTGTAGAAAATTTTAAATTACAAATTTGCAGTCTAGACTACTGTATATTTTAGTTCGAACTTCTTTTGCAGTTCGTGTTACGGGTAGCGATTTTTTAATTGAAAATTTGCAGTTCGGATTACTGTAGACACATTTTTAATCAAAAATTTGTAGTCCGGGTTACTGTAGAATTGAAGCCCCTAATTTTCAATAGTGTAATTATTTTAGTTTAAAAAATTGCAGTTCGGGTTACTGTAGCTCTAAGAAAAAATTTCTAGATCAAAAATTTCAAATTTTTTGCATACCTAAAAAATGGTTAAAATTTGCAGTTCAGATTACTGTATCTCATAAATTACTGTAGATCAGGAAAAAAAAATTAATTTTTGCAGTTCGGAGTACTGTAGAACACTTAAAAATTGTAAATTTGGGGCGCGAAATTCAAATTTCAACTTTCAGACTAAGAAAAAAAAACGAAAACCTCACAAAACTTTTCCAAAAAACAGAGCAAAAATAGTGGAGAAAAAACCAATTTAGTGTGTCCGCCCCAAAACGAAAAAAAAACTAATAATTCAATTAACTTTTTCCCCATTTTTTCACTAGTTAGTTAGTTAGGCTTAGGCCAATTCTTAGGCCTATTTTTTCCATTTTTTTTGTGATCTCACAAAGAAAAAAGAGCACAAAAAACGATTGAACTTCGCGCGTAACACAATATTTTAATCCGCCATTTTTCAAAACAAATATTCATGTGAAAACAGATTGCAACAAAAACAGAGAAACAGGACCAAAAAACTAAAACAAAAAGTGCAAAAATCGAGAGACGAACTACGTAACAAGTGACGTGGGGAATCTGGAAAAATATCGATTTTTCGATTTTTTCAGGAAGGCAAAAAGTTCTGTTCAATCAGCTTTTGGTTCGAAATTTGAGAAAAAAAGTGGCTAAAAATAGCAGAAAAAAAATTTGATAATTTTTTTCATCAAAAATTAGAAAATTGTCATGATGGAAAATGGGGTGAGCGATCAAAAATCTGGAATTTTTGAGCTGAAATTGATCGAAATTTCGAATTTCGGAAAAATTCAGAAGAAAATAAATGATGCCACATGGAATTTCAACAAAAAAAAACAAAAAATTTAAATTGCCACGTGGAAATTCTGACGGCAAATTTGAAAAATTCAAAAAAAAAATTAAATTGCCACGTGCACAGGGGTTTTATTACTACCGAGTCAATGCAAAATTGTAATCGAGCAAATAGGCTCCGCCCATCTTTTTCCGCACAGAAATGTGGGCGGAGCTTAGGTTTTCAGATTTTCAAAAAGAAAATTGAAAACCTTTGGCTCAAAAGACACACAAATAAAAAGAAAAAAGTCGGGCTATATGTGTGTTTGCAGCGACCGACATCTCGCGAGGCCGGCCACACGCTATTGTTTTTTTTGTCGGCCACGTAGCGCGCTGTTTGCGGAGGTTTTTTGTCGTCAGATAAAATGTTTTGTACGTGATTAATTCTCGGTAGTAATAAAACCCCTGTGACGTGGATTTTTGGACGATAAAATTTTAAAAATAAATTTTTTTCGAATTTTTGAAAAAATATGCCACGTTTCGGAAATTCTGATGGGAAATTTAAAAATTCAAATTGCCACGTGGATTCAGAACACACCTGACGAGACGTGTCCAAAATGGACACTGTACATTTTTTTCAAAAGTCACACTGCATTTTTTTCAAAAAATAACTTTGTTTCCTTTTCACCAACATTTAACCTGGGGAAATAAATGCGCATTTAGTTCAGTGGTAGGCCATTTTGCTAGTGTTCAGAAGTCCCAGGTTCGAATCTTCATTCGAACTAAACTTTTTTTTTATTTTTGCTCATCTTCAAAAACAACTTCAGCTTGCTAATTTTTCGAAGTTTCTCGGTGAAAATCAACTCAGCAGACTTCGTTTTAGTGTAGTAACACAATGTGCAGTGTGGAATTTACGTGACTGCTTAGCAAACCATAGTGTCACTGAAATTTCAAAAAAATTGACTTTCTATGGAAATACTTCAAATTCCACACTGCACATGGGTAAATTCGAAAACTACGCTTAAAAATACACCAACTTTCTGAATATACCAACCCTTGATATGTGCTCGGAAAAAAATGCCGTCGGATTCTTTGTAATGTCCATATTTACCATTGAAATGGACACTCCAAAATAACAGCGAAATAGGGCATTTCCACACTGCACTCATGGTGTTCCACACTGTCTATGGCCTTAGCAATCTATCATAAAAAATTCAACCATATCCGTTAAGCCTAAGCTTAGTTATCCTAACTTCAATATTTGAGCAATGTTGCAACGCATTCGTTTAAAAACACTTTCCTTTCCACCAACATTTTCCCATTGGGAGAAAAGAGAGATGTGGCCGAGAGGTTAGCATTTTAGACTGGCGAGCATGAGACCAGGGTTCGAATCCTCCTGCCAGCGGAGTTTTTTTTCGAAAAACTTAAAAATTTCACGCTGCACATTTTTTTTTTTGAAAAAAATTTTCACACTGCACAAAAAATTTGGGACACTCTCTCGTCAGGTGTGATTCAGAATCATATAGATCAATAGATTGCTCATGTTAAACTATGTGGATCTATAGATTGCTCATATTAAAATAGCTTTATAGATTGCTCATATTAAGCAAGATCTGAAGATTGCTCATATTAAACTATGTGGATCTATAGATTGCTCATTTTAGAATTTTGCCACGTAGATTTTTGGTGGCAAATTCGAAAAATTTAAAAATCTATGATTTTTTTTTCACAGAATTTTGAAAAATATTAGAATTTTTTTTAATCTTCAATTTTTCGAGATTGCTCATATTAAGCAAGATCAATAGATTGCTCATATTAGAATTTTGCCACGTGGATTTTTGGTGGCAAATTTATGGTTTTTAGCACAAGATTTCACAGAATTTCGAAAAATATTAGAATTTTTTGAAAAATCTTTAATTTTTCGAGATTGCTCATATCAAACTAGATCTATGAACTGCTCATGCTAAACTATGTGGATCAATAGATTGCTCATATTAGAACTTGCCACGTAGAGTTTTGGTGCCAAATTTGAAAAATTCAAAAATTTATTTTTTTTTCACAGAATTTCGAAAAATCTTCAATTTTTCCGGTTTTCGAGCCCAAAATCCCCAAATTTCCAGCCAAAAAATCCCCCAAAAACTCACAATTCTCAAGGTCTAAAAGTCTCCAACATATCCACTTCCAACGGATGTGTTTCTCCTGGAATAATCATTGAATGAAGCGGGGCGCCCATGTCGATTTCAGCCATTTCTTTCATCGACGCGTAGATGATCTGAAAAATTTCAGATTTTCAGAAGTGGAAGGAAGACTCACTTTTTGATCATCCCATCCGACTCGAGCCAAACCAACAATCATTGTATTCTCATCATAGGCTGGAAATTGGGGATAATTAGTTTAGGCCTGATTTAGGCCTGTCTATGCCCTTTAGGTAATTTTCAGGCTTCTAGGATTGAACTTGGGCTAGGCCTTTAGGCTTAAAAGGCCTTCTAACTGCCTTAAGAAAAAGAAATTTTAAGCCTGAATTTTAGGCTCTGAATTCTGGGCTTCAGGGCTTCTCGATATCATTTTCAGGCTTGGGAAATTCAGGCTTGATTTAGACCTAGGTGATTTTCAGGCCCAAAATTCGAGACTCACCGCATTTTTCGCCCTTCTCTTTTCTCCTCTCAACAATTGTCAGCAATTGTTTGGCAGCTTCAGCGCATGTCAAATATCTGGAAAAAAAATCGGGTGAGTGAGAGGTGTAATCGCGGAGCATCGTTGTTTAAACGACACTCCGCGTTTACTTTTTGTCCACCTGAAGTTAGCCTAAGTCACAATCAATTTTGAGGTTTTTCAGGGCAGAAATCCACTTGGAATTTTTATCAATAAAAACTTTTGAACCCAGAAAATGTTATCACAAAAAATTCACTGTTTCAATTTTTTGATATTTTTTTTCTGATTTACTAATAAAAATGTATGTATACTGTAGATTGTACAGTAATATTTCAGAAATTTTGGAAATTGAAGTTGAACATAAAATTAAAAGATATATGTGGCCGAACTATTTTGGTGGCCGAGAAATGTCGGGAATTCGGCCAAACCAACAAACTCGCTCTAATGTTGCAATGATTCTCATTGTTGGAGAGTGGCCGAATTCCCGACATTTCTCGGCCACCAAAATAGTTCGGCCACACATCAATTTTAAAACCTGAAAATTATAAAAATGCTGAAATTTGTGGAGAATCAAAAGAATTTCATGATTTTCAGCACAAAAATCTGATCTAGAAATTTTTTTCAATTTTTTTTCACTGTTTCAAAATTGTTTTAATTTATTTTTGAAATCAGAATGTCGATCATACGATAATACAATTTTGCGCTGAAAATCATAAAAATGCTGAAATTCGCGGGGAAATGAAGAAATTCATGGTTTTCAGCACAAAAATCTGATCTAGAAATTTCCAAATTTTTTACGTTTCAAAATTGTATTAATTCATTTTTGAAATCACAACGTTGATTTTTCGAAAATAAATTTTTGAAAGTGCTCATAAACTCCGTTGACAGGTCATTTAAGGGGGTTTTTCAATTTTTCCCCCGAAAAAAACCCATACCTCGCCGGTTCATAAATCTTCCTTCCCCTCATCATATTCTCCACACTTTGCTCTTTCGTCTTAATATCCAACAAACACAATGTATGATGTTTGGTGTCGCGATTCGCCGCTATTTTATCATAATAACTTTCGGGTTGCCAATTCTCAGTCCACATTACAATCGAAACAGTTTCACCGAAATTGTACAATTGCAATCCACAACATCCAACAGCATTCATAATTGAGGCATTGTGAATTACACGAACTGGAATGTTTTGTTGTTTTGCGCGGAGGACGAGATCCGCGTGAGTGGTGGCACCAAATGGATCACCAACTACTAGGAGAGCAATGTCTTGGGTGTCGGCTCCGCTGAGAATTGAGTCTGGAAGTTGAAACATTTTTGAATTTCGCGATTTTTTACTATTAAATCTAGAAACAACTCGATCGGAACGCTTTTTTAGGTTCTCAAAAAAATTAAGACAATTTTGAAACAGTGAAAAAACATTTTTTTTTCTCAAATTTCCATTTTGCGATTTTTCACTGTTTCAAAAATTTGTCAATTTTCCCTTCTTTTTTTTCTAATTTATTTTTGTTGACACACTTTTTTCAAAAAATTTCTATATCCGAATTTTGTGCTGAAAACCAAGGATATCTTCATTTTCCACGATTTTCAGCATTTTTATGGTTTCCAGCGCAAAATTCAGATCTAGGCAATATCAAAAGCAAAACTCAAAAGCAAAAAGCTAACTATCGGCTTTTTTCAGTCACAAAAAAGTTTAATACAATTTTGAAACAGTGAAAAAAAATGTTTTTTTTCCAAAATTTCTAGATCAGAATTTTATGCTGAAAATCATGGAATTCTTCATTTTCATCAATTTTCAGCATTTTTATGATTTTGAGCGCAAAAATTTATAACTAGAATTGGAACAAACAATTCAATGGATTGTTTCAATTTTCCAAACAATTATGGAATTTTTGAAACGTAAAAAATTTGGCAATTTCTAGATCAGAATTTTGTGCTGAAAATCATGGAATTTTTCATTTTCAGCGAATTCCAGAATTTCTATGACTTCCAGCCCAAAATTTAGATCTAGCGAACATGCAAAACATTAAAATCGGTTTTTTTCAGCTACAAAAAAGTTTAATTAAATTTTGAAACAGTGAAAAAAAAACTTTAAAAAAAAATTTCTAAATCAGAATTTTGTGTTGAAAATTATGGAATTCTACATTTTCCAAGAATTTCAGTATTTTCACGACTTTCAGCCCGAATTCAGAAAAAGGCAAATCAACATTCTCACTTCAAAATTAAATTAATACAATTTTGAAACAGTGAAAAAAAACATGTTTTTTTTTCAAATATCTAGATCAGAATTTTGTGCTGAAAATCAAGGAATTTTTCATTTTCAGCACTTTTCAGCATTTTTTCAATAAATTATTCGACAAATCAATATTTTTAATTGATTTTTGAAGGAAGAAAGTTGATTTGCGTTTTTTTCAGTTTGGCTGAAAATCATCAAAATGAAATGGATGAATTTTTGGAACAGTGAAAAAATTGAAAAAAATTTCTAGATCAAAATTTTGTGCTGAAAATCAGGAAACCACTAAAATTTTCTAGAAATCAGGGTTTTCATGATTTTCAAAGCAAAGTATAAGTCTAAAAGAGAAAAAACTACTGGTATCGAATTCATTCACTCCTCGAGAAAATTAATGAATTTTTGAAACAGTGAAAAAATTCAGAAAATTCTAGACCAGAATTTTGTGCTGAAAATCATGGAATACTTCATTTTCCACGAATTTCAGCATTTTTATGATTTTCAGCGCAAAATTTAGACATCAAAAGTCAAAAGAAAAATAATCTTTTTCAATCACAAACAAGTTTAAAAGACACTCTTTGTAAGACTGCAAAACCCACCGGACAAAGAAAAAGTCATGATCTCAGAATCGGCCCAATTTTTTTTCTTAGTAAGTCCCATGGGTGGGGAACTTTTTCCACCAGGTTAGAGATCATAATATCGTTTCGCCAATTTGGTGGGACCGGGTGAAGGGGAACTCTGTTTTTCGAAAATTTATCGTAAGTAGGGTTAAAATTCATAATTTTCAATGATCAAAAAATCATTTTGCTCGTCTTTTGACGCTCTTTCCGATGGAAAAGAGTATAAATTTCGATACTCAATCCTAAAAAAAATTTTTTTTTCGCCCTATATAAACATTGCTCAGGAGTCATTTCCGCTCTTTCTAACCGCTTCCAAAATGTTCCTCGTGCCTTTTTACGTAGATTTGACTACATTCAAAAAAAATTTTCGGGGTCCCTCATCTTCAAAAAATCACGTTTTTACGGTCAAGTCATGTTTTTTGCGCGCGCACACTATAGTAAGACATGAGTGAGTTTTCAAATGATCTGGGCGAAAACTCATATTTTGAGTTCGCTCACTTGTTTGAGTTTTGAGTTCGCTCACTCATTTCAAACCGGTTTTCGCTCAAATATCGCTCATTTCTGATTTGATTAGAATTGGTGGATTTTTAGGTTTTCGAGTATGGGAAATCGATTGGTGATAATAATTCGGCCTAAAAGTGACTTTTAAAGGGACAGGGCATGAAAAATGGATTTTTGTTTGAAATTCAATTGAAATACATTACACCTTTTCGAGTCACAAAAACTAAAATGATCATAACTTTTTTATTTTTCAAGCTTTTTCAAACCAACATTCAAAATTTGCTCCGAAGAGCAAAAATTTAGCTGAGGATGAGCACGTCACAATGGTCCAGAGATATTTGAAAAAGCTTGAAAAATAAAAAAGTTATGATCATTTTAGTTTGGGCTTTCTGGAACTATTATCACCAATCGATTTACCATATCCGAAAACCTAAAAATCCACCAATTCTAATCAAATCAGAAATGAGCGATATTTGAGCGAAAACCGGTTTGAAATGAGTGAGCGAACTCAAAACTCAAACAAGTGAGCGAACTCAAAAAACTGGTTTCGCTCGAGTTTTTTCCAAACCATGTCTAACTATAGCGCACACACACAAATTAGCATAAAATAAATGAATGTTTATTGCCCGAGAGGTCCTGGTTCGATTCCTCACCAATGAAAATGTTTTTATGTTTTTTTGTGCATTAGAAAATTACGATAGATAAATCAAAAAAAAAAGTATTACGCAAGAAAAAACATTGACCTGGTCAAACCACAATGACTGGAGTGAAGTTATGTGAATGCTAGAAGGTTCTGTGAAATTTGGAACCCTTTGAGCAAAAATTGCACTTTTTACATACGACTTAGTTTTTGTTTTTGAAGTTTTATGGAAATGCTGGAAGCTGAAGTTGACAATTTTGACAATATATGTATTGCCTCGAGGTTGGGCGCTGAAAACCCGAAAAAAAAGTGGAAGATCAGTTTTATGAATATATACAGGGTGGCCGATAAGTATACGACGCTATGTTTTGAGATGTTACTGACCATTGGGTGTAATATTTTTGTCAAGATACTTTTTCTTTAATCATTAGACACCTAATAAGCATATTTGAATACAATGTCACTTGATTTTTCACTTGGTTCCAAAATGTGATTCCGATTTAGGAAACAAAAATTGGGGCCGCGCGCCGCACGAGTTGGTGAGGTTCTGTGTATTATAAAAGGGCTCAAAATGTGCCAATCACTATCAATATTTTTGTTTAGAAATGCCAAATAGTCCATTTCAATATTCTACAGCACAATTTATAAAAATTTATCATTTTGAATTTTCGGCAAACCTTCGAATTCAAAAGTGAAAAAATGGGTTTTTCACCAATTTTTAGGACAAAATCGGATTTTTTCAAATCGGATTTTTTCAGTCACAAAAAAGTTTAAAATACAATTTTGAAACGTAAAAAATTTCGAAATTTCTAGATCATAATTTTGTGCTGAAAATCATGGAATTCTTCATTTTCAGCACCAAATTCATATAAAATCCCAAAAAAACACTCACCAGATTCCTGTTCAACAACAGTTCGATCAGCCTCAATAACCTCCCGCCCATAAAACTTCTCCAAATTCGTTTTGTCTAATCCATAACACAAAATACTTGTGTAGGCTTCAAGATGAACTCGAGCGCATTTTCTGGAAAAATATTGGGATTTTCAGGCCTTTTTTGGGGGCCTTTTTGGGTTTTTTGGGCCAAAACTCACTTAACCACATTCAAACCTTTGACCGTAATATCTTCAACATCTCCCAATCCAAGTCCAATTAAGTAAAAAACCATCTGAAAATCCAAGCTGAAAATTAAAAATTAAAAAAATTTCAGATAAATTAGGAGCAAAAACCTCATCAAATTTCAAATTTTCAGAAAAAAAAGAAAAAAATCAATAATTTATTCATAAACCCGTTCAAGTATTAATTTAATTAATTAATTAGTCATTTTTCTTTTGCTCATTTTGCTTTTGAGCTTCCGAGTTCCGATAACTTTTCCCGAATTCATATAAAATCCAACAATTGACCAATAAAAAGACCAGAGAAGCTAGGAACATTTGAACAAATGTGTTCCAGCCGCGAAATTCGAAAAGATAGGCGAAGAGAAGCCAGAGAGCTTGGGAGGCGATCCAGGAGAGAGTTAGGAGAAGTGCACGGTGGTTTGGGAGCTGGAAACAAATCTAGTTGTCAAAGAGCCGCCCCTTGAGAACTTCTATGTCAAGTAGCCGAGCCTAGAGATCTGCTAAATCAAGGCGCAGCGCCTTGAGAGCTTCTATGGCAAGAATCAGCGCCTAGAGATCTGCTACATCAAGAAGCCGCGCCTTGAGAACTTCTATGTCAAGGGGCCGAGCCTAGAGATCAATTACAATAAGGAGCCGAACCTTGAGAGCTTCTATGTCAAGGAGCCGCTCCTAGAAAACCTAGTTTTCAAGGATCAGCGCCTAGAGGTATACTACAGCAAGGAGTCGCACCTTGAGAGCTGCTACAATAAGGAGTCGTACCTTGAGAGCTTCTATGTCAAGGAGCCGCGCCTTGAGAGCTTCTACATCAAAAATCCCCCTCAAAACCTCACCTGAATACTCGTCAAACACAACGGCAACAGCACCAAATACCATACAAAATACTGACTTGTGCAAACTTTGTTAAAAGCCACAAATGCAAACGTGGTCATGAGCCAACAAAATGGCAAATCTTCAAAATATCGAAAAGCATAGATGAAAATCACGGCAACTTGGGGGACAAATGCCAAAAATCCGATGATTTTCGACATCAGCTCATTGTTTTCGAAGAGGTAGAGAATGAAGAAATAGGCGGAGAAATTGTGCTTGATATCGCGTCGCTTCACGTGGTAGATCAAATATTCGTCCAGGAAAATTTGGCCGTAGATTTGATAGAAGCCTAGAACAACCAGGCCGAATGAAAATATCGTTATTAGACCGTAGATTATTCCTCTGCGGTTGAAAATTAGGGATTGTAGGCTTCGGTTTTGATGGAAATCCGAGAGATATAGATAGACTGATGGGAGATAGATTAGAGGGTAGATTTTGAATTGAATCGCCAGAGCGCCATGGACCAAAGCAGAAGTTTTGTACTGAAAAAAACAATTTCAAAAAAAAAAATAAAAAGATACATGTGGCCGGGTGACCGAGAAATGTCGGGAATTCGGCCACGCTTCAAAAATGATGATTTTTGCAACATTAGAGCGCGTTTGCTGCTTTGGCCGACTTCCCGACATATCTCGGCCACCGGAATAGCTCGACCATGGGGCTATTCAGTGAAAAAAATTTTCTAGACCCCGACGAAAAACAACATGTTCCTTTAAGCTACTGTAGAAATTCGCAACGGGACCAATTTATTGTGAAAACGGAATGAATCTCTCAACTAGAAAATAGTTTTGAACGACAAAAAAATAAAATATGGAGCGAAAAGGTAGATCAAAAAAGCAAAAAATGAATTTTCTTTCAAAATGTTCTCCAAAGGGAATACAAAATTCATATGGGCGTTCATTGTGTATTCCCTTTGGGTAACATTTTGAAACAGAATTCATTGTTTTGCTTTTTTGATCCATCTTTTATTTTTTCGTCGTTCAAAAATATTTTTTAGTTGATTCATTCCGTTTTCACAATAAATTGGTCCCGTTGCGAATTTCTACAGTAGCCTAAAGGAACATGTTGTTTTTCGTCTGGGTCTCGTCGCGATTTGTTTTTTTAACACTGAGAAAACATATTTTTTCGTTGAATAGCCCCATAAATCTCAGAAAAATGAAAAGATATGTGGCCGGGTGGCCGAGAAATGTCGGGAATTCGGCCACGCTCCAAAAATGATGATTTTTGCAGCAGTAGAGCGAGTTTATTTCTATGGCCGAATCCCCGACATTTCTCGGCCACCCGGCCACATTTCTTCAAAAATTAAATGTTCAACTTCAATTTTTTGTGAATTTTTCACGTGAACTCTCTGATGCCAATAAAAAAATCATTTTCCTCCCAAAACACCTCAAAAACCCACATATCCTCTCTGCAACAACAACAAGTTCAATAAAACAATCGCCGAAACGATACTTTCCGCATTTCCCCTCGCCGAAATAATCGCAGTCAATGGATTTGCCAACCAAAACACGGCGACATTGAAGGTTTGCCTATTTTTGATATCATCGCTATTTTTCGATGGGTTTTTGAGCAATTCATAATCCATAATTTTAAAGTATAAAACAGCAACAATGATGTCAAATATACAAAAAAGGATTTTGCCGAAATCCGGGAATTGTACAACTGGCAGGAGAATCCAGGCTAAAGCTGGGGTGTATCGATAAGTATCGCGATCAAATGGACTTCCACCATTGGAAACATGCTTCGCGGCATCGGAGAATACACTATAGTCTATATCGGTGAAGTTCACCTGAAAAACTTTCAAGGTTTTGATTTTTTTTTGGGGAAAAACCTACTTTGAACATATAATCATGGATATGCGCATATAATACGAGGGTGATTCTTGCGACAAATGCGCAGAATAATATTCGATTTCTAGAGAAGGTTTCAGTCTTTACGAATCTCTTGACACCATCCATTTTCCCCTGGAAAAAGGATCCTCCTAGGAGAAATGAAAAAAAAATAAAAGTAAAAATGGAAGTGCGCCCTATTGCACTTGACGCGGCGATTTGAATGTTTGTTTTTTTTTAATTGAAAAAAAAATGAAATTTTTCTATTTTCAAGTGCCGTCTAAATCTCTCAATTCCACACACTATCTCACACCCTCTTATACTCTCACAATATTTCAATACACATACACATATTATTCGATTCGAAAATGGCGGTGGAATTTCACTCGTGTTGTGTCTGTGTGTGTTGAAAAAAAAGGAGCGAGCGAATTGCGGCGAGAGATAACGGCGAATCGGGAGACGCAGAGTGACGAAATTGATTGTGAGTGAAGGAAGGCGAGGCGAGATAGTGTGGGGGGTGGAGAGGCGCAGTGTTTTTTCGGGGGCCCCCGTTTTCCATGTTTGTCTCGCCGCCTCTCACTGTTTCGCAGCCCCCTCGTTTCATTTTTTGTCGCTTTTTTGAATTAAATGAGAGAATTTTTTCTCATATTTCTATTACTTATCTATTTTCTTGTTAATTATAGAATAATTTCAGCCATGAAACCCGAAGAAGCGTCTGAAAATGCGATTGCGTCAAGCCTGGAATTCGTCAAAAACCTGCTGACTCAAGCGGGAATCGATGTGAATTCTACGGATGGCATGGAATCTACGTCGGATGGGGAGAAACCGGAAACTATTTTGGATATGTTTATCAGACAATCTATGGAAGTCGAGGTTGAGCAAGAACAACAAGAAGTTCAGGAGGAAGTTGATGATTTTCAAGTAGCCCAGGAGGCCTTGAAACTTTTTGCGAAGCCTGAGAAACGTAGGTCTAATCCCTATATAGGCTTTCTTAATTTTGAAGAAGAATTTTCCAGAACCCCCCACCAAAAAGCCACCAAAAGAAGAAGACTACTTCGCCTCAAATCTCGAAAAAATCGCGGCCAACGTAAACGCGGCGATCGCCAAAATCCGCGACGACAACCTCAAGCAAACGCTCCCGGAAAACGATATCACACGGGATGTTGATCGTCTCCTCGAGGCCGCCAATAAAGTGTATGGTTTTCGAGTTTGGAGTGCGGCGGAGAAGAAGGAATTTGAGAAGTTTTGCAAGATTTTGCGATTTCGAGGAACTCTTTCGAATGAGGAGAAGGAGGAGTTGAAGATGTTTTATGCGAAAGCTTATAAGTTGACTGGTAAGGGAGGGTTTTCAGGTTTTTTAAGCATTTATTCATTCAGAATGATATGCATTTTGATGACTTTACGTTATCCATAAGTGATTTAGCGAGGTTTAGGCGATACGTCGCTAAATCACTTATGGGTGACCTTAAGTCATCAAAATTTATATCATTCTATTCGTCTTAGACCATTACATCCTATGAATAATCTTAAAAAACCTAAAAAAGACATTTAGTCGATATCCAACTATGTATTTTTCTAGATATTGAAGGAACTTATGGTGAGAGACGAAACGCGGTGCTCAAATGCAACGATGAAGCATCCACCTCATCAACATCGCCAAAACTTGAGCTCGAACCCCTGGAACTCTTCGGAAATATGCTGAAAAACCAGCTTTGCCCGTCAAAAAAACGCGGGCGGCCCCCGAAAACCGATCCGGCAGATCTCTCTCCACTTTTTTCGACGATTTCGGATCAGCGACAAAAAGAGAAGAATATTTTGAGAATTTTGAGCAAAGCGAATGATTTGAACGGGCAGAAGGGGAAGATTTGGAGTCCGGCGGAGATCAAAGAGTTTGAGAAGTTCTATGAGATTTTTATTGGGAAACAGAGCTTTTCGGTGGAACAATCTAAGGAGTTGAATGAGTTTTATAAGCGAGCCTACGGGGAATTTGATCCGTTTTTGATTGCGAAAGAGGTTGATGAGAGACAACAGGAGAAGAAGAAATATTGGCAGGAATATCGGAGGAATTATTATTTGGCACGGAAAGCGCAGGGAATCGTGCCATCCGCGCGGAAATCGCAACCAAAACAACAACAACAAGTGGTTCCGAAGGTCAAACAAGTGAAGGAGAAAGCGGCGAGCACTGCGGAAGAGATTGCGGAGACTCGCAAGCGGAAGGCCGCGTATTTACGCGAGTGGCGAACGCGTAAGGCGAATGAGAAGAAGATTATGAGTATGTTGGTGGAGGCGGCGGAAAATGGGCAAAATTGCGAATAAATTTCTATTTTTCTATTTTTCCCGGTGATATTTATTGATTTTTGATAAAATTTTGAGATTTTTGGATTTACAGAATTAATATGACGTGAACTTTGAAACGTGGCAGCTTCAAATTCATTTACAAAATGCGATTCTCGCGTGCTCGCGAGCTCGCAGCAGAAAAAAAACAAAAAAAAACTCCTATTCAAACACCCTCCAGTTTTCTTCTGCACACAAAACACGTCAGCCTTGAGTCACTTGACGCGTTGTTCATTTGCTGACGCATATTTTGTGATTTGCGCAATTTTTTTTGTTTTTCGCGTGGAAAATCAGGGTTTTTGCTGGAAATCGCTGAAATAATTGCGAAAATTTGCAGGTAATGGGTCACGGAGAAGAACCGCTCACCGCCACTTACAAAACCCAACGTCCACCATGGATTGGTGTTTGGAGTTGTAGAGAATAGTAAGTTTTTTGTGATAATTCTATATATTTCACTAGAAAAACTCAAATTTTTCCAGCAAAGGCCGTTCTGATTGGTGGAAAGAAGCAGGCGGCGAGGCGGATTCAGTAACTCGTTCCGGAAAATTGCGCCTTCAACGTTTCCGCTACCGCGAAGAGGATCCCGATTGGTTTGACGCCAAAGTTGCCGATGGCTCATCTCTCGCCGGTCCTCTAGGCCTCGACTCGAAAAAAACCAAAAACATCACCAAAAAAGGCGATCAACCGGGAGAATTGGCCGATTTCCAGGATAAAGTCTATGGAAAATCACATCAATTTAAAGCGATTGCCGAGAAATTCGGGTTGAGCAAAGAACATCCGGGACTTGATGTTAATCCAACTTTGGGAGATTTGATTAACTGTAAGTTTTCTGAGAAATGACATGTTTTTTAAGCGAATGAGTTGAAATATTGGGTCTAAGACGAACAGAATGATATAAATTTTGATGATTTTACGTTATCCATAAGTGATTTAGCGACGTTTAGTCGATATTTAGTCGTTAAGCCTAAACGTTGCTAAATCCCTTATGGATAGCGTAAACTCATCAAAATTTATATCATTCTGTTCGTGTTAGACCATTCTATCATATGAATAACATTGGAACACAATATTTCAACTCATTTTCTTATGGGGCTATTCAGCGAAAAAAAATATGTTTTCTCAACGGGAGAAAAGCGAAGAAAACCTATTCAAGTCGGTTGAGAAAACATAAAAATCAAACACTTGAAACACACAAATTGCGACGAGACCCAACGAAAAACAACATGTTACTTTAAGATACTGTAAAAAATCGCAACGGACCAATTTACAGTAATGCAAAAGGTCAAAGGAACATGTTGTTTTTCGTTGGGTCTCGTCGCAATTTGTGTGTTTCAAGTGTTTGATTTTTATGTTTTCTCAACCGACTTGAATAGGTTTTCTTCGCTTTTCTCCCGTTGAGAAAACATTTTTTTTTCGCTGAATAGCCCCATTAAAAAACATGAAAAAGTCGATGTCCAACTATACTGTGATTAGTAAAAATGATTTTCAGCACCCAAAGATCATATTGGAAGAAATGCGTTGATCCCAAACACCTGGTATCATTTTGGACCACGATTTTTCGACACTCCTTTGAATCAAGGAGCTTTTTGGAAAGGAGCCGCCGCCGCTAAATATGCCGCCATTTTGCGTGAGTTTTTCTTCGACCCGTAAAGTGTTTTAATCTTCCCGCCCGAATGAACATTTCAATTTGGGCGGGAAGCTAATAAAAATTCCCCGAAAATTTCAGGGATAAACTTAAAATTATCGAAATATACCAAATCGACCTTGCTGATCACGATTCCGAAGTCAAAAATTGCCAAAAATGCCTGTGAGAACTTTTCTGGAGCTCTAAAGTTGAATTTTGGTTTTACCCATTTTCCAGGGTGGAAAATCATGTTTTTCCACGTGGATAAGTTTGTTCAGCACATTCGAGAACCTCATAAGACTTTAGTTCATCAGAAAAGATGAGACAGAAGCTAAAAACCGTAATTTTTCAAAATTCACCAAAAAGATTACGGTTTTTAGCTTCTGTCTCATATTTTCTGCTAAACTAAAGTTTTATGAGGTTTTCGAATGTGCTGAACAACATTATCCATGTTGAAAAAGTTGATTTTCCACCCTGGAAAATGAGTAAAACCAAAATTTCAACTTTGAAGCTCTAGAAAAGTGCTCACAGGGCAATTTTTGACTTCAAAATCGTGATCAGCATCGTCGATTTGGTATATGTTTCATTAAAATTTTATTCCGGGACCTAAAAGTTAGGCTAAAACACTTCTCCTGTGAGGAAAAATTCAAAATTCCCTTTTCCAGTCGCTCCCTACACAATCCTCGAAATCCGTGCCATCAACACTGTCAGCGTCGGTGAATTCGGGCCAAAAACATTTGCCAAACGATATTTGCAATTGGCTCCATTCCCATTGGCCGTCGCTTTCGCCTGGGGTTTCTCATTGTCAGCCGCTGCCACTATTCGAAACAAGGATGATGTTTATAATCATTTATTTGCTAGCGCTGCTCTTGGATCAACTGTGGCTACGATGAGTGGGTTTTTGGTGGAAAAATCTTGAATTTTGAGCCAGGGAGCATGAAAATTGGATAATTTTCACCCAATATTCTTGCAGAGAGCAATATCGCTTTGGGAACTTCGGCCGCCGTTTTCTCGGCCATCTTGGGCATTTTCTGGCAATATCAACGACACTCTGAAACTGGACTTCAAGTGAGTTTTTTTTGGGAGTTCCGGGCTAGATTTCTGGATGAAATTTGGCTGAAAATATCAGTTTTTTTCGCAAAAAATTGAAAAAAATCTAGTTTTCCAACTCAAAATCACTAAAATTCAAAAATTTCATGAAAAATCACTTTTTTTCCTGCAGGGAATGGTCGCTCAACCACAATCATCAGGAATCTGGGGAGGACCACTCGTCTGGAAACAATTCCGCTTCGGAGATCAACAAATTCCCGAAATTCGATATTAGTAGAGATCAAATTTTTGCAGAATTTTTCAGATGTATACCTATTGTGCTCTTTTTCGTAGATATGAAAATATGTGACTTTTTTGAGTGGGGCGAAATTTGATTTCAGAGAAAATTCTAGACAAACCTGAATGTTCCTTTGAATTACCGTAACCTAGTTGAGACCCCAGTGAAGAAAGTAAAATGTTCCTTTAAATTACACACTCCCAGATTTACAGTAATCCGAAAACTTGGATTATTTATGGAAATTCGAAACTTCATGTCCCTTTGAAGTCTAGCCTACAGTAATCTCAAAATCCTCTGAAACTGAATGTTCCTTTAAACTACCGTAACCTAATTAAACTTCAAGGAAGTTAAATTTTATTTTAATTCTAGTCTACAGTAATCTCTAAAACTGGATGTTCCTTTAAAGTACCGTAACCTAGATAATTCAAGTTTCAAGAAGCTATATTTCCCTACAGTACTCCCCTGATCTACAGTAATCCCAAAACCTTGGATTATTTACGTAAAGTGCCGAAAATTCAAAAGTTTAATGTTCCTTTGAGTCTACAGTAATCTCAAGATTCTCTGAAATTGGATGTTCCTTTAAATTACTGTAACCTAGTTAAACTTACAAAAATTTTAATGTTCCTTTGAATTCTAGTCTACAGTAATCTCTACAACTGAATGTTCCTTTAAATTACAGTACCCATAAATTTTTTCAAGCGAAAAAATTGCAGAAAACATTTTTTTCTGCATAGTTCAACATCGAAATTTTTTTTTGCAGGGCAGAGCTCAAAAGAGCCCTGCTTCATTCATCCAAAATCGATTGTTTTCCCTTCTTTTCTTCTTTATTTTTCAGGTTGTCAAGACAACAACACGCCGTGCACCGCACACAAAATATACTTTTTTTAGTACTATTCCCAAAAAAATGTGGATTTTTTGTGCCGCCATTTTTTTGTTGCCAATTTTTTTGGAAGCCGCATTGTCTGACTGTAGATATGCCAAGAATTTGACGGGAAATGGTGAGTTTTTGAAGAGACATGACATTGGGTTACTGTAGAATTTCTGAGAATACGGTAGATCAGCCTCTGGGTTACTGTATTTTAAAGGAACATTTTTTAGCTGAGCTTTACTGTAGATCAGAGTGAATTTAAAGGAACATATCATTTTTAATTTTTTTGGGGATACTGTAGAAAGTCAGAGGAATACTGTAAATCAGCGTTTGGGTTACTGTATTTTAAAGGAACATTGTTTAGCTGATTGTGAGCTTGGGTTACTGTAGATCAGAGTGAATTTAAAGAAACATATCATTCCTAAATTTCTGGGGGATACTGTAGATAGTTTAAAGGTACATACAGATTTGAATCTGAATATTTGAAGGAGTACTGTAGAAAATCACTGAATTTTCCAAAAAAAAAACATTTTTGGAGTACTGTAGGTCTAGAAAGCTTTCAACTTTTTTTATGTACTGTAGAATATTTTGAAATTAGATACAGTAACCCTTAACTACAGTACCTCTGAAATCAGATTGAAAATACTGTTACAGTACTCCTGAGCTACAGTATTTTGAAAATAAACTGAAATTGATTGTGAGCTACAGTAATCCTTACAGTAACCCAGAATCTACAGTGATCTTACATAAATTTGGAACTTTTCAGAAAGAGAACTTACCCATATTTAAAACGGTTCCAAACACTTACAGTACCCCACCCTACCCTACAGTAACCCACCTACACTACCACAGATACAGTACCCCCTTTTCTCACCTACAGTAACCCACCTACAGTACCCCCAAATCTTGCAGACGACGAAGAAAGCTGCCTCTTCTACTATCTTCTACACCGCGAATTCGAACACACCGGTGATCCACATTCTCTCTCAAAAATCGCGCCGAAAACCGAAGAGCTCAAGATTACGGTAGGCGTGGAGTACGGTAGCTGTGGATTACGGTAGATACGATTTTTTGCAGATCGAAAATGTCCAGATCCGATATGTGGAACTTGTCAAAGGCTCCAGCTATCAATTCAATGTTTTTGGCGATATTTTTCTGGTGAGTCTTGGTTTGGGCCTGGGCCTGGGACTGGGCCTAGGCCTAGGCCTGGGCCTGGGCCTGGGCCCAGGCATAAAGCCTAAGCCTAAAGCCCAAATTTTTTCAGAATTGGGTGGATGATCGATTGAAATGGGACAAAGACGGTGAATTCGGGGATAATGATCATTTATTTGTGGCAAACGCGAATTCGGTGTGGAGTCCACACGTCATAGATCACACGTGAGTGTTTTTTCCCGCCAAAAATTGGAGCCTACAGTACTCCTTTTCAGATTGTGTATGGATAATGGTTGCACATATTTCGTTGATGACGTGGATGTTTATGATGACGGGCGGATTTATGCGCGAATTCAATTCAAATACACGGCCAGTTGTGGAATTGATTATAGAAAGTGAGTGGGTTTTTGATGTCGGAAATTGTGCCACTTTTGGTTTAGGTGACACAATTTTTGAAAACTTCGAAAAAAAAAGTTTCAAAAATTGCAATTTTTGGGAAAACAGATGCCACGTGGATTTTCCAAACAAAAGAAAAAAATTGAAATTACAAAAAATTCAGACTCCAGATTTCACGTGACGGAAATCTTGCCACGTTGAAAATTTTCCAAAAATAATTTGTTAGGACTACTGTAGCTCAAAAAATTCCATCCAAATATTTTGCAGTTCGAGGTACTGTACTGTATTTTGAGTGCCACGTGGATTTTGAATTTTCAGATAATTGAGCATTTTTGTAGTTCGGGTTACTGTACCTCAAGCCAAAAATTTTGCAATTTGAGGTTTTTTTGTAGTTCGGGTTACTGTACCTTAAGCCAAAGGTTACTGTAACTCGAAAATGAAATGTTGCCACGTGGATTTCTGGGATTTGGAATCTGATATGAAAAACTAAAAACCTAAGAAAAAAAATGTATTTGAACTACTGTACCTCAAAAATCTCAAACCAACATTTAATTTATTGTTAGAGTTTTTGTAGTTCGGGTTACTGTAGCTCAACAATTTTGGATTTCTTTTATATTGATTTTTCAGGAAAACCTGGGATTTTGAAAAAAAAGTTTATTGAAATACTGTCTCAAGCCAAAATGTTACTGTATGTGTGCCACGTGAATTTTGAGTACAGTAATTTTTCCCGCCAGAAAAAAAATCCCCAATTTCCAGATTCCCCGAAGAAGAGGACAGTTGTTGCATCTTCTTCACGGCCTTCGAAAAAGACATTGCACGAACAAAATTCGAAATCGAGGGAAAAACCAAAGAGAAATTGGCTCGGCCCGTTTACGCGCAAAAAATCTACGACAAAGAATCAAAGTTGGAAGATCTGGTGCACGAGCATTCACCATGGATGGTTTCGGAGAAAACATTGAGCATTGCTCATTTGGGAGGGATTGAGAGCCTTCAAGTGCTCCAAACTTGCATCCGAGCCGAGAAGCCGATGAATACGGTACGAGTTGCGCTAACTCTTCCCGTCACACTTGCCACGTATGTCATGTTGGCGTCGCCGTTGTTTGGCGATTTGAGAATGCAATTATTTGTGAAATTGTTCAGTTTGCATATTCAGACAATTTGTTTTTTGTATTTGTGTTCGATTACGCCGCCGAATGGATTTTTGGGAGTGAGGCCGAGGATTTGTGAGTTTTTTTGGGGTTTCTAGGCCACCAGTATAGTTGGACAACGGCTCGGCTCAAGCTGCTTCAAAGCGGCTCGGCTCAAGCCGCTTTCAATAAAAAAATTGAAAGCGGCTAATCGGCTATTTTTCAAGCCGTTTTGGTCAGCCGATTAGCCGAATGATTTAGCCGAGTCGCTTTAATTCAAAGCGGCTCGGCTCGGCTTGGAGTGAATTTTTGAAATTATCAGAAAAATGAAGTTAAGATAATTTATTCATGGGTTTTGGGGTTTTTTGGTACGGGGAACATCGTGGTGGGACCCATTTAACCCAAAAGTGATTCTTAAAGGCATGTTGTCACCAAAAAAAAATTTTTTTTGAAAATTTTAGATTTTGGGTTTTTCGGTACGGGGAACATCGTGGTGGGACCCATTTTGGATAAAAATGACTCTTAAAGGCATGTTGGGACTAAAAAAAAATTTTTTTCGAAAAATTCAGATTTAGGGTTTTTTGGTACGGGGAACATCGTGGTGGGACCCTTTTGGTCTGAAAATGACTGTGAAAGGCATGTTGTCATCAAAAATAATTTTTTTTTTTGAAAATTTTAGATTTTCGATTTTTCGGTACGGGAACATCGTGGTGAGATTCATTTGACTTGAAAGTGACTCTCAAAGGCATTTTGTCACCAAAAAAAATTTCTAGGGGGCGAAAAAACCATTTTTTGCTAAAAGTTGAGTTGAAAATCGGAAATAGAGAATGCGCTCTAACGCACAACTCGGTTTTTACAGTTTCGTGTGTGCTTGCAGGCAACACAATGACGTCTTTTTACACCAAAATGTTCCCCGTGCTCTATAAGCAATTTTCAAAAACATTTTTTAGTGACAAAATGCCTTTAAAACTCATTTTTAGACCAAATGGGTTCCACCACGATGTTCCCCGTACCAAAAAACCCCAAAACCCATGAATAAATTATCTTAACTTCATTTTTCTGATAATTTCAAAAATTCACTCCAAGCCGAGCCGAGCCGCTTTGAATCAAAGCGGCTCGGCTAAATCATTCGGCTAATCGGCTGACCAAAACGGCTTGAAAAATAGCCGATTAGCCGCTTTCAATTTTTTATTGAAAGCGGCTCGAAGCCGAGCCGATCAAATTCAGCCGTTGTCCAACTATAGCCACCAGGATTTCATTTTCTAGGCCATCTTTGATTTTTTAGGCCACCTGAACTTCGTTTTCTAGGCCACCAGAATTAGGTTTTCTAGGCCACGAGGATTCGGGTTTCTAGGCCACCAGGCTTAGGTTTTCTAGGCCGCCAGGGTTAGGTTGGTTTTCTAGGCCACCAGAACCTGGTCTTTGGTTTTCTAGGCCACCTGAACCGGGTCTTTGGGTTTCTAGGCCACCAGGATTTGGGTTTAGATATGAACCACCTATCATCTTCCAACTTCCTAGGCCACCAAAACCTGGTCTTTGGTTTTCTAGGCCATCAGAACCTGTTATGAGAATTATCAGTCGCGTGCGGCTGTGCGTCGCGGTCGGAAAATAATCAACCGCGACGCACAGCCTCCCAACCGCGACGCACAGCCTCCCAACCGCGACACACAGCCTCCCAACCGCGACGCACAGCCTCCCAACCGCGACACACAGCCTCCCAACCGCACAGCCGCACGCGACTGACAAACTAATATTTTTCTCATTCCAGACATTTTCTACGAGCTCATCTTCATGATCGCCTTCGGCAGTATCCTGGTCACCCTGGTTGTAATGGCCCTAAGTCGAGTGAAACGCAGTGTACCACCGTCGCATCGTGTATTTTTAACGGCGAAATTGGTGAGTCACCAGAAAGGATTCTCTTCCCCAAAAAAAAAAAACAAAATTGTCTCGCAGATCAATCGCATGATTTGCTGCATTGAACCCGAACGCTCCGACGCCTATCATCGATATGTCGAAGAATCGCTGGAGAATCCGCAGCAAGCTGAAACGCAGCGACCATCTAATGAGGCGGATTACACGCAAGATTGGCGGCATATCTACCTGGCTGCGAATAATATGTTCAGCGCCAGTATGTTCAGCATTTTCTTGCTCGTCACCTTTTTCGAGTTTATTTAAGTAGATTGAGAATTTGTACATAAAGCTGTGATAAAGAATTTTACACCAAAATTAGGCCTAAATCTACAAAATAAGCTAAAAAACTTTATTTATCCTAACACAATCCACAAGAACTTGCACAATACGCAGTCTTCTGTGCGGTTGTATAAAAAGTGCTCGAGCAAAACCCGTTAGCCGCCCATGAAGAACAAGCAGATGCCGAATTTGTGCAACTCGATGAGCCGGTTGTTGTGGATGTTGTTGATGAGGTTGAAGATGTGCAATAACCACATGATAATGCACAATATGCAACTTTTTGGGAATATGTATAATAGGGCGATTTACAGAAACCATTGGCCACCCAATTTGCGCAACTAAACATGGATTTTGATTTTATTTTGTGGAGGAAATTCTTACAAGGCTGACTCACTTTGTTCCAGAATTTGTGCAAGATTCAACAGAAGTTGTCAAAAATAATGCAATTGTGATGAGAATTATTGAATAAGCCATTTTCAGTGTGGTTTAGTTATGATTTACATTCAGAAAAGGTTCTTTTATACTCAATTATTTTTATTTGAACACATTTGGCTGAGGAAACTTTGCTCTATTTCCGGAAACGTGGATTTTTGTCATAGATGTTTGCCAATTGAACTTTGAACCAAAATTTGTTGAAATTCAGATAGTAACATCAGTGCAAATACAATAGTTTCGGGTCAAAATTTCAAATTTTGCTCTGAACTTCGAGATTTTGAATTTTTGACCCCAAACTACTGTATTTGCACAGATGTTACTATCTGAATTTCAACAAATTTTGGTTCAAAGTTTAATTGGCAAACATCTATGACAAAAACCCATGTTTCCGGAAATAGAGCAAAGTTTCCTCAGCCAAAATGTGTTCAAATAAAAATTATTGGGTATAAAAGGAACTTTTCTAATCATAACTAAAAATCACACCTAAAATGGCTTATTCAACAATTCTCATCACAATTGCATTATTTTTGACAACTTCTGTTGAATCCTGCACAAATTCTGGAACAAAGTGAGTTAGCCTAAGTATTTCCCAAAAAATAAAATCAAAATCCATGTTTAGTTGCGCAAATTGGGTGGCCAATGGTTTCTGCAAATCACCCTATTATACATATTCCCAAAAAGTTGCATATTGTGCATTATCCTGTGGTTATTGCACATCTTCAACCTCATCAACATCCACAACAACCACAGGATCATCGAGTTGCACAAATTCGGCATCTGCTTGTTCTTCATGGGTGGCTAACGGGTTTTGCTCGAGCACTTTTTATACAACCGCACAGAAGACTGCGTATTGTGCGAGTTCTTGTGGATTGTGTTAGGTTTGGAAGTTTTTAGTGGTGAATAAATAAAGTTTTTAGCTCATTTTGTAGAGAATTTCAGGCCTAAATCAATAAAAATTCATTTTTCAAAATCAAAATTCAACAATAATATTCAACAAATAAAACAAACCAACAATCAATCTAATCCTCATCATCCGATAAAACAATGCGATTTCGCTTAACTCTCCCCTGCCCAAAATAATTCTCCTTATCCTCCCCGAATTTCCGCTTTTTCGGCCCCTGCACAAACAAAATCTCATCATCCGAATCTGCTAGATCTTCTCCTTCTGGTTCAGATTCTCCCTCGGATTCTCCGCCATCACTTTCAATAGCTTCATCATCAAAAAATCCGCCATTTTCTCGAATAGTTTCATCCTCATCCTCTTCATCTTCTTGATCAAAATCAACAATATCACTATAATCTTCTTCAGGTTCAGGTTCAGATTCCGAATCGATTTTCTGCAAAAATCCAAATTTAGGCCCATTTTCCGGCCCGAAAATCACCAACCGCTCTCCGTTTTTTCAAATATTTCTCATGTCTTCGATGCGATTCTTTTTCCAATTTCTGCTCCAGCAAATCGAGCTCGTCTAATGTCTGATTTGGTGTCGGATCTCCATCTCCATCATCTATCATTGAATCGTCTTCTTCTTCATCTGATATTTCATCGTCTAAGAAAAATTTCAGATTTTTTGGGGGCTGGAAATCTTCACAGATTCAGATTTACGGTTTCAAAAAAATCTTGAAATCGAAAAATTATTTTTTTTTGTTTGAAAAAAAATTTACTGTTTCAAAATTATTTGATTTTTTTTTCATTTTTGTCAAAAATGATTCAAGTCCGAGGTACTGTTGTTTTGTAGTAAATGATTTGCAGTTCGATTACTGTACTTCAGAACTACAAAAATGCATACAAATTTTGGAGCCAAATTTTTTTGCAGTTCGGGGTACTGTAGTTTTGTTGTAAATAACTTGCAGTCCGATTACTGTACTTCAGAACTACACAAAAAACGTTGAAAAACAATTCCAGCCTATTTTTTTGCAGTTCGAGGTACTGTAGTTTCGTGAAAAAAAATTAATTTGCAGTCCGATTACTGTACTTCTGAACTACAGTACTTTTCCATCTTTAAAAAAAGTTCAACACACATTTTTTGCAGTTCGAGGTACTGTATTTCATGTGCCACGTGGATTTTGAATAGATCATGAAAGGAAAATTTGTAGTTTGGATTACTGTAGCTTAAAAAAACTCAATTTTTTTGCAGTTCGAGGTACTGTATAATTGAGAATTTTTGTAGTTTGGCTTACTGTAGCTCAAAAAAGCTCTAGAAAATCACAAATTACAGTAAATTTTTTGCAGTTCGTGGTACTGTATCGCCCCGAAAAACTCACCCAAACAAACAATCGATGGCTCCACAGGAATCTCATAAACATCTTCCTCATCCACAAATTTCTGGTCAAATTTTCCTTTAGGATTTATCGCATATTCCTCGAATAATCTGCCAATTTTCATGGGATTTCCTGGATTTTTTAGAGCCAAAATGTCATGAAACTCCTTGGAAACCATTAGGTTTTGGCTAATTTTTCGCATTTTTTCCAGAAGATTTTTTGAAATTCCGCGAGATTTTGAGCAAGGCATAGATATAATTGAGAGCTTTTTGAGGTTTGATAAATTCTCCGCAACTTTATCCACCAAAAATTCCATGCAACAAATTCCAAAAACTTGTAAATAGAGCTCTTCAAATTCAGGAAAACTATTAAAATCCGCTAATTTCTCAATAAAATCGCCCAAACTTTTGATGGATTTCTGATTTTTCGATGGATTTTCGACGGGCAAATTCAAAGAAATCGATAATTTCTGAATGCTCGGCGGAATTTGTCGATGAAAATCTTGGAAGCTGCAAGAACCATCGATGTGGAGCTCGAAGATCTTGAAATTCGATTCGAGGATCGGCGATTTTTTGCGCAGTTTTTCCTTTTTCGTTTCGAGACTCCATGAGGAATTCATTTCGTCGCCGCCAAAAATGCATTTCACAAATAATTTCAGATTTTCGAGTTTTGTCATTTTCTGGAAAAAAGTATTCATATTAGTGAAAAATTTAGTGAAGAATTATTTTGTTGAAAAAAATTTTGAAACGTATTTTTTTAGGGCTAACAAACTTCGAAAAAAATGAAAATTTGCAGTAAATAAGACTACAGTATCCCGGACTGAAAAAAAATAAACCTATTAAAATTTTCGAACCGTTGAAATTATTTTTTTGCAGTTCGATTACTGTAGTTTTATGAGAACTTTTTTGCAGTTCGGATTACTGTATCTTATTAATTGAAACTACAGTATTCAAACTGCATGAGAGTGGCTTACTGTAGCTTTAGAATATTCTTTTTGAAAAAATGACTACAGTATCCCGGACTGCAAAAAAAATGAACAGGAATACCTAGAAGTGCAGTTTGATTACTGTAATGAAATATAATGTTTGCAGTTCGATTACTGTACTCACATTCAACAAATTCATCAAATTCGGCAAATAATATTCCAATTGCACAGCGGGCATCGAATGCAAAACCATATTCAAATTTTCAATTTTCAAATCCGAAAAATCGAAATTGCTCTCCTCGAACTTGAAAAACGCTTGCATAATCGAATCGAAAGAGCACATTTTGCTCAAATCCTGGCTCAATTTTCCGAAATTCATTGTTTTGAATTCGCGACGTTTCGAGCAAATTTCAATGAATATTTTTTCCGGAGCATTCCAGAAGCCAATTTCTCGAAGATTTTCGAATGAATCCAACATTTTTTTGGAAGTTTCTCCAAGGTTTTTCTTCCAAATTGCTTGGTAGAGGGTTAAAAGGGCTTCCATCGTGAATCGACTTCTGAAAAAAATGAAAAATAATTTTTTTTGGACCAAAATTTCTCTTACGGATTTCTTGGACACGTCAATCCCAAATACAATTTCTCCAGATTCCTAAAATTCGTCAAATGCGCAAAATCCGAATAACTCGGTCTTCCAACAGGATGTGCAGTCAATTCCAACTCCTTGAGATCAGTGGGATTCGCGATTTTCTTGAGGAATTCAATGTTGGCATGATGCCAGGTGAGTTTTTGTAAGTTGACGAGTTGGGGGAAGACAGAGTTTCGGAGGCGGAGAGCGGCGAGAGGCTGAAATTTTTCTGATTTTTTCTGATAATTAGCTGCGTATCTGAAGTTCTTGCTGAGTATCTAACGTGTTTCGGTCATTTAAAACCGCTCATTTTTGATGGTGTAAATGCGCAGCATCGTTTTGTATGGTAACTACGATGCTCCGCATTGATACCCTTAAAAACCGCCCATTTTGGATGGTGTTAACGCGGAGCATTGTAGTTCATCGCGATCATGCGCTCCACCGAAATAAACACGCAACGCAGACCGCGTCGCGCCACAACACACAAAAAAGGGAACGATTCAAATTCCCTCCTTTTTTTGTGTGTGTGTGTTGTGGCGCGGCGCGGCGCGGTCTGCGTTGCGTGTTGGAGCGCATGGTACCGATGAGATTTTCGATAATAGACGGTGTAAACGCGGAGCATCGTAACTACAATCTCACCTTAACATTCCCCAAATCCAACTCCTTGATCTCCTCAAATCTGTGCGAAAAACATCTGATAAATCGGGAAGGCTTCATAAAAACCGGCGAATATTCCATTCTCACACTCTGAAACCTCTTCAAAACCTCAACAACACGTTTTTGAAGCATAAACGGTGCGCGTTTCATCGAAACCTCGTCGCTGCCTTCCTCGCAAATCCAACCAATCGATTTGGCGGAGAAATTCTGGAGTGCCAGGTTGCCGCCGATTTTCAGCAGCGCTTCTAGAATATCGCAAAGCTTTCGAATATCCTGGTGTAGTTTTTTGGCGTCTTGTGGCGATTTTTGCTCATAAAATTGCTGTTTTAGAGCACATTTTTCATCAAAAAATAGTTTTTCCACATCAAAAACAATCGGCCGAGTTCGAGAAACTCGCGAAGCTTCATCTTCCACAAGACATCTAAAATCGGAGTTCAAATTTTTCCAAGCAAAAATCGACTTTGAACTTGAAAACAGCGCATAATTCACAATTTTTCGGTAAATATCTTCAGGTAGTTCCATTTTTTCAGTGAGATCTGTTTGAAATTTTTTTTAAAAACGCTCAAAAATTTTTTTTAGCAAATACACGAGGCTTTTTAGAACCTCTTCATTCAAATAAAATTGTCAAAAATCAATAAATTTATACATTTTCTCGCTTCAATTTATGAAAAGTTATCTTCTTCTCAACATCCACAAGTCGTTGGCTGATTTTTTGCAAAATTTCAGAGTATTCTTCGCGAAATTGCACAAATTCTTCACGCTCTCTGTAAATTTCAGATTTTTAATTCAAGATTTCCTCCTCTCAAACAAGATTTCTCCTACCCTTTCCACTTTTCCAGCAACTCTTCACAAATTCGAATCTCCTCATCAAGTTGTGGTTGAAGTTCAGCGACTCTCGAAAAACTCGCAGAATCCAGCGCATTTCCCAAACACTCTTCAAATTGTTTGACGAGTTCGATTCGATGATTTATCAAATTCTCCGAGAATTTGATCGATTCCACTTTTTCCGCCAAATTTCCAGAGAGACACGAGGTTTCCGTCGCGATTTTATGAAGCGACTCGAGTTTTTGCGGGGCGATTGAGTACAATAAATTGGCGCCCAACTCATCTTTCAGTTTCCTATTCAATTCATCGATTTGTGTTGTTATTGGCTTGCTTTTCGAAAATTCGTCGATTCCTAATATCGCCTCGATATCCGTCAATGATTGATCCAACGTTTCATAATCCATTTTTGTTGTTGTTGCTCTAAAATTCAATTTTTAAAGTGAGGAAACAAAAAAAAATTGCGAAAATAAAAATATTTTTTCTGTGTGCAATTGTGCGTCACGGTGTTTGCACCAACCATAATCTTTTTTGAAAATAAATGACATGGAGAACTTTATAAGCGTAAAAATCGTCTAGATTGACATGTGAGAACTGTACAACAACGTTTTTCTATCGATTTCATGAATTTCATGAATTCAAGTAGTATTTGTGGCTGAAAATTACAGAAAAAAGTTTTTTCTTACGGTAGTTTTTAGAAGACGCATGAAAAAAATGATTTGGGTCTCGTTAGGTCACGGAAATGCGTCAATATTCATCCTTGACGTGAATTTCGTTTTTTTCATTTCTTTTTTTTTGAGAGCTTGCGAAGGCTAGATAACAAAAATAAAAAAGTAAGTATATATTTCAGATGTCTGAGGAGGAGAGACAATCGCTTCAGGATGACGAAAAACTTGTGATTGAATCGATATTCTGCGAAGACGCCGTATTTGCACAGCAAAAATGGAAAGTTTGGCACCCTCTAGAAGTCACCATCCACCTCAAACCACCCGAATCCTGCTCCACCGAGCCATCCACCGAAAAACGACGCGAAGTGTCAGTAGATCTACACGTGGCGTGCTCAAGAGAATATCCAACTCGCCCGCCAAATTTGGAGATTCGAAATATCAAGGGGATTTCGCTGGACACTTCGAGGAGCCTGCTAGAATTGTTGAAGGAAAAAGCGAAGCAACTCGTGGGCAACGCGATGATCATGGATTTATGCGATTCAGTCAAAGATTTTCTGGCTAGACAGGATAATCGGGCGGTGCTAAGTTTCCACGAGACAATGATGAGAACCAAGGAGAATGCGGCAGTTGAGATAAATCGAAAGCGTTTGGATAGTGAGAGACGGGAATTGGAACTGGTGGCTGAGGAGCAGGAGAGAATTGCGGTGGAGAGACAATTGGGGCGGCAGGAGATTCTACTAAAAGATCATCGGATGGAGGGAGAATGTCGAATGATTGGTGGAAGAAGGGTTGTGGTGTTGGCGAATATTCCGATCAGAGATCGGAAATTGCACAATTTCTGTAAAGAATGGATGGGCTTTTGGGATGTAAGGAGATTTAAAAGAGAACTAGTAGTTTTCGACCCGCTGATCACGATCCCCCTGTCTAAAACTGCAAATCTCAACTCCTAACATGAGTTATGACGTGGCGGAAAATTGGGGCTTTGGAGGGTTAGAACTCGCCTTTAAAATTATTTTCATGAAAATCTAATAGCATAGGGTTGTTCAGGAAGATCGATTACATAAGTCATACAAAAATCCGGAAGATTTTTCAAAAGTTTGAAATCTGCAACCTGAAATAACTTTGAACAGTGAAAAAAGTTAAATCAGGTTGCAGATTTCAAACTTTTTTGAAAAATCTCCCGGATTTTTGTATGAACTCTCTAAACTTATGTAATCGAGCCTCCTGAACAACTCTATGCTATCAGATTTTCATGAAAATAATTTTGATGGCGATTTCTGATGTTAGGAGTTGAGCTTTGCAGTTTTAGAGGTCGAAAACTACTAGAAAACATATATATTTTTAAAAACCATGTGTTTCCAGAATTCTCAATTGCTAATCTCCGAATGGACATTCCGCCACACTTTGGGAAGAAATGCGAGTGATGCGAAAAAACGAGATTTCGAGCCTTTCGTTCGAAAACTCGAGGAAACTTGTGAAGAATTGAATTCACTTTGCAAATTCGACAAACCCGATCCGAATCTCGTCGAATACTCGTTTATTCATGTTCAGAAGACGGCGGTTACGCCGACGAATTTGTTTGTTCAGATTTTTGTTGGGCAGAAGATTTATCCGGATGAGCAGAATATGTTGGATGCCTATCAGATGGTGGCTACGAATGTGAGCGAAAAATTGTCTAGTTTTTCTAGGGAGATTGTCTAGTTCTAGCTTCTCTAATTCTCTAGTAAAAAGTGTCTAGCTTCTCTAATTAGAGACGCTACAGAATTACAGAAACCAGACACTTTTTACTAGAGGGTTGGAGAAACTAGAACATTAGGGTTAAAAAATCGGAAAATTCGAAGTTTTCGGCTCAAAAATCAAAATTGGAGCCTTTTTTTGAGGAAAATCTGATTTTATCTGATATTTTTCAAATCAATTTCCCCGACAAAATTCAAGTTTTTGACACGTGGATTAATGGGGTGATTCAAGTCGAAAAAAATCCACGTGTCAAAAATTTCAATTTTTTCCAGAAAATTTATTTGAAAAATATCAGATTTTGCTCAAAAATAGGCTCCACTTTTCGATTTTTGAGCCGAAAACTTCGAATTTTCCGATTTTTTGACGTTTCTCTCTGATTCTCTAGTAGAAAATTTCTAGTTTCTCTAATTCTCTAGCCTCTCTAGCTTCTCTAACTTCTCTAGCCTTTCTAGCCTCTCTAGGCTCTCTAGCCTCTCTAATTCTCTAGGCTCTCTAGCTCCTCTAGCCTCTCTAGCCTCTTTAGGCTCTAGTCTCTCTAGCCTCTCTAATCTCTCTAGCCTCTCTAGGCTCTCTATCCTCTCGAACTCTAGCCTCTAACCTCTCTAGCCTCTCTAGCCTCCCTACCCTCCCTATGCCTCCAATTTTCCAGTGCTCCCTGGTCCGCCGCCTCGCCGCCCAAGCTGTCTGCGGTCTCCGCTACCTCCACGAACAACAACTCTCCCACTCGGCCCTAAGCATGTGCTCCGTCTGGCTGCGCGAACACGTCTTCCGATTCTCCGACTTCGCCACCCTCCACGCCTTCCTCAATCTCTGCCAATTATTCAATGATCTTGTAGCCGGAAAAAGCGCCGAACAACTTTTAGAAGATGAGAAACCAAAGCGAAGGGATCTTTTTCAACTTGGAACATTGCTGGATGAATTATTGATCGAAGCGAGAAGTTCGGAATATTCGCGAGTTCCGTCTCCTGAAATCAGTGGAGCTTCGTTGGCAAAATTCATCGCAAAATGTCAAGAAGCAAAAAACATCGATCAACTTGTTGATGATCAATTTCTGAATCACGATGTTCCAATAAGCGGAGATTTCTCAGATGATCTAATATTCACATCATGCGGTGGAGCAATGGGTCAACAAAGTCGAGTTATGAAGGAATTTGTGGTGATTCGAATGTTGGGAAAAGGTGGATTTGGTGATGTTTTGCTGGCGAGAAATAAAATGGATAGTATGGATTATGCGGTGAAGAGGATTCCGTTGAATGCGGGAAATGAGCGATTGAATCGGAGGATTAAAAAGGAGGCGAAGTTGTTTGCGAAATTGAATCATCCCAATGTTGTTAGGTATTTTAGGTGAGTTTTTTTTTGTTCTTTTCCAATTTTTTCCGGCTCAAAAATCGAAATTGGAGCCTATTTTTGAGCAAAATCTGATTTTATCTGATATTTTTCAAATCAATTTTCCGAAAAAAATTCAAGTTTTTGACACGTGGATTTATGGGGTGATTCAAGTTGAAAAAACATTTTTGAAACAGTGAAAATTCTGAATAAAAAATCAAAAACATCAAATAATTTTTGTTCACTGTTTTTTTTAAATAAATTTTTGAAACAGCGAAAAATTTCCATTTTTTGAATAAAACCCTTATTGGAATAGAATCAGAAAATAAATTTTCCCCAAAATTTTAAAACTGAATTTTGAAACAGTAGATTTTTAAAACAATTAAAGTATAATTTCGAAACAGTGAAAATTCTCAAAAACAATTTATTTATAAAATCAAATAATTTTTTGTTCAATGTTTTTTCATGAAATTTTGAAACAGCGAAAAATAACAAAGTTTTTTTTCACAAAAATTTCGATTTAGCAAAAATTTGAATTTTTTCCCGAAAATTGATTTGAAAAATATCAGATAAAATCAGATTTCACTCAAAAAATAAATTCCAATTTTTATTTTTGAGCCGAAAAAAATTTGAAGCTTGAAATCCACGTGGTTTGAAACAAGATTTCAAATTTCGAATTTTCGCGCCAAAATGAACCTTTTTTTCACTGGAATATCAACTTTTGAATAAAAATTTTGATTTTTTACGTTAAAAATTGGAATTTTTTCTGAAATTCTCCTTGGAAACTTGCACCAATTTTGATTTTTGACCTGAAAAAATTTGAAATTTGATAAAAATTTCTAATTTTCGCGCCAAAATGAACCAAAAATTGTTTATAATCCGCTTGGTTATTTTCGAGTTCCAAATTCCACCTACCAACTTTTTCCAGCGCCTGGGCCGAAGATCTAACACCAATCGACTCGCAATCCGACACCGACTCCGAATGCGCTGTCCCAATCCCCGGAAAACCCAAAAAACCCACCAAAAAATCCACGACGAAGCCCCGGAAAAAAGCGGGAAGAGAATCGATTTCCGAAGACCCGGGTGACTCACTTTTGCCACCACAATTGAGAGCAATTGAACGAGAAGCGGCGAAGGCGGCGAAAAATCGATTGAAAGTTGTGGAGACTAGTGAATGGTCGACGAGTTATAGAGGTAATTACAGTATTTTGAACTGGAAAATTTGCTGAAAATCTCAATTTTCAGCAGCCAATCATCAATCGTCTTCCCAAACTTCTGGATCAGATGAGGAAATTGAAAATGAAAATGTGCAAACTGGTAAAAAAGAGCAACACTACAAGCAGCATGCATCATTCGAGTAATCGAGCCAACAAAGTTCAGACATTGTTCTCGCCATCAAATGGCGGATTAGCGTGTGGTGGAGGCGATGATTTGGTTGGTTTTTTTTCGAAATTTCAAGAAAATATATGTGTTCTGGTGGTTTTTGACCTCTAAAATTGCGGAACTCAAGTTCTAATATGAGTTATGACGTGGTAAAGTTGGAGAATTTCGGGCTGAAACCTGAAAAAGCTTTGAAAATTATTTTTTCCCATGCAAATCTAATTATGGGATCAATTTTGAAAATGTATCCCATAATTAGATTTGCATGGGAAAAAATAATTTTCAAAGCTTTCCCGAAATTTTCCAACTTTGCCACGTCATAACTCATATTAGAAGGTGAGTTCTGTAATTTTAGAAGTCAAAAACTACCAGAAAACCCCTATTTTATTAAAAATCTCGATTGCAAGTTTGATATTTTGAACCTGGGAAATGTTCGTTTCAAAATTTCTACAAAAATGCCAATTTTTAATAAAATATGGGTTTTCTGGTAGTTTTTGACATCTAAAATTGCAGAACTCCAGTCCTAATATGAGTTATGACGTGGCAAAGTTGGAGAATTTCGAGCTGAAACCTGAAAAAGCTTTGAAAATGATTTTTTCCATGAAAATATAATTATGGGATAAATTTTGAAAATTTATTTTTGTTCAGTGAAAAATTCTTCTGATGAATTTTCTCACTGAACAAAAATAAAAATAAATGTTCAAAATTATTTTTCCCATGCAAATCTAATTATTGGATCAATTTTGGAATTTTTTTTGGTTGTTCATTGTTCAAAATTGATCCCATAATTAGATTTACATGAGAAAAAATCATTTTTGAAGCTTTTCCATGTTTCAGCCCGGAATTCCCCAACTTTGCCACGTCATAACTAATACTAGAAGTTGAGTTTCGCGATTTTCAACGACGGAATCGTGATCAGCAGGTCGAAAACTACCAGAAAACATATTTTTTGAACCTGGGAAATATAAGTTTCAAAAAAAAAATTGTAAATTTTTTCATTCCAGGACAATTTCTGGGATGATTCTGAAAAAGAAGAAGACGAAGAGGAAGAAGAGGAAACTGGAGAATCAAGCATTTTTGAAAAATTAAAAACATCAGAATCCGATTCAGTTGATATTGTTTTTGGAGAAGGTTCTTCATCATCGAAATTCCCCGAAAAATCAGAAATCGAAGAATCACCACCAAAACCATCAAAACCTTCAGCAAAAGAGAAACTATTTAGCCCAAAAGTGTTGATTATTCAAATGGAATACTGTGAAAAAGGCACGCTTCGGCAATTGATTGATGAAGAGAAGCTCATTAATAATCAGGAAGTTTGCTGGCGAATTTTCTCGGAAATTTTGTGCGGATTGCAATATATTCATATGCAGGGAATGATTCATCGAGATATTAAACCGTTGAATATTTTTTTGAATTCGCAGCAGAATGTGAAGATAGGGGATTTTGGATTGGCTACGAAGGATTTTATTAGGTAAGGTTTTGGAGGTTTTCATCGGAAATATAGAATTTTTGATGAAAATCCGTGTGGCAAACGTGGTTTTTTATACTAAAAAATCTACTGTTTCAAAATTTAGTTTAAAAATTTGAGGAAAAATTTGTTTTTTGATTCCAATTCTTTCTTTTTCAAAAGTCTGTGGAAAAAAAAATTCAAAACAAAAATTTTTTATCGAAAAATCTACTTAAATTATTTTAAAAAATTACTGTTTCAAAATTCAGCTTTAAAAAATTTGGGGAAAATTTTTTGTTCATCATTCTCATTTTTTAGAAAAAATATCTGGTTATTTTTTGCTGTTTCAAAATTTCGTGAATTTTTTTCAAATAGAAATATACTTTAATTATTTTTTAAAAATACTGTTTCAAAATTCAGTTAAAAAATTTGGCTGAAAAATAAAATTAATGTTTGATTCCAATTTCATGAACTTTTATGAAAAAAAAACATTTGGTTATTTTTTGCTGTTTCAAAATTTCATGAAAAAACATTGAACACATTTTATTTGATGTAGGAATGGCGAAAAATCCAAAATAAATTATTTTTGAGAATTTTCACTGTTTCAAAAATAAAATTTAATTGTTAGAAAAAATTACTGTTTCAAAATTCAGTTTTAAAATTACATGAATCAAAAATTAATTTAATTTTGGGGAAATTTTATAAAAAAAAACATTTGTTTATTTTTTGCTGTTTCAAAATTTTATGAAATAACAAGCTTAAAAAAACTTATTGGTTATTATTAACAATTGCAAATCCAAAATTATTTTCACTGTTTCAAAATTCAGTTGAAACATTTTGGGGAAAAATTATGTTTATTCCATTTTCTACTTTTCTGAAAAAAAATGTGACAATTTTTCGCTGTTTCAAAAATTTATTTAAATAAATTTGAAAATGTTGAATTAATCCTTTAATTATAGAGAATTAACTGATAGAGCAATATTCCAATTTAAAAAAAACTTCCAATTCCAGAGATCGTAAACGCGACAAAGCGGCCGAAAAAAGCACAAGCTTCGAAAAAGAAAAAGGTGTCGTCGATCAAACTCGAGACATTGGAACACAATTATACATGGCACCCGAGTTGTTTTTGGAACAGGAAAAGGGCAAATTGTACACGTCGAAAATTGATGTATTCAGTTGTGGAGTTGTGCTTTTCGAGATGTTTTATAGACCGCTGTTGCCTGGAATGGAGAGAATTTCGACGATTGAAGCGTTGAAGTGAGGAAAACATCTGAAAATTCATAATTTTTGAGCTGAAGTTCAAAATTTCTGGCTTAAAATGATGGGAAAAATCTGAAAATTTATGATTTTTGAGCTGAATTTCAGAATTTCTGACTTAAAAGTAAGAGGGAAATCAGATTTTTGTTACAGAAATGTTCAAAAGTCACGTTTTAAAAGTGAAAATTCACAATTTCTGACATGAAAATTGAAAAAAAATCTAGTTTTTGTATTAGAAATGTTTGAAATTCGGGGTTTTCTACCTGAAAATCATGAAAATTTGAGTTTTGTGGTCTGAAATTATGATTTTTTTGGAAAGAAAATGCGGATTTTTAGTTTAAAATTTATGATTTTTGAGCTGAAATTCTGAATTTCTGACCTGAAAATTGAAAGAAATCTTGTGTCTGTGCCAGAAATGCTCAAAATTCATGGTTTTAACCTAAAAATCTTCAAAATTAAAGATTTTCCAGTTTTCAGCTTCAAAAATCTACTAAATTTGAGAAAAATCATGGATTTATAGGAAATTCCGGTTTTTGAACCGAAATGGTTGAAATTCAGGTTTTTAAAATTAAAAATTGTTGAAAATTTGAAATTTTTGACCAAAAATTATGATTTTTTGAAACATTTCAACTTCAAAAATCAACCATTTTACATACTAAATTTGAGCAAAATCATGGAAAAATTCAATTTTCAACATTGAAAATCAACCCTTTTCCAGAAAATACGCCACACTTCCCGTCGATTTTGGCACAAATCTAACCACCGCTCGAAAAACCATCGAATGGATGTTGAAAACGAATCCAGATGAAAGACCGACTGTAGATCAATTATTAAATGATGAAAACCTTCCAATGAACAAAGGCGAAGACGCACAATTCCAAAAACAATTCCAAAGAATCATCAAAAAACGTGGATCTCGTCAACACAATTGGATAATCAATCAAATATTCAACGAGGAAATTCCGGTGGCTGTGAATTATTGCTACGATGCCGAGATTTGTAAGGAGCGATTTGCGAATAATCGCGAGCAGATTATTGAGAATTTACGCGAGGAATTTGGGAATATTTTGAAGAGTCATGCCTACGAATTGATGCATATGCATACGATGACACTTTGTTCGACGGCGAGAGCATCGGCGCCTGTGAGAATTCGACCGGTGGAATTTATGGATAAAAGTGGGACGACGGTCGCGTTGCCGGTAAGGGATTTACACTTTCATAAAAATGTTATGAAAAAAAAAACACTTGGATATTTTTTGCTGTTTCAAAATTTTATGAAAAACTATTTTTTTTTTGATAAATTGATTCCAATAAATTAGAGTTTTCGCTGTTTTAAAAATTTAACTGTTTCAAAACTCTCAAAATTTTGGCGAAATATTTACTTTTGATTCCAATACTCTTCAGGCCAGATTCACGAACGGGAAAAATGTTTAAAAATGTTTTTTAACATTGAAATTTCAATTCACGAAAAGACAAAAAAATTCGAGTTTTTCAGCCAAAAATGATGACAAATCGAGATTTTTGAAGCTTCTGGAGGGATTTTTGATGAAAATGAGCTTCGAGAACCCTATTTTACCTCACTTTATTAATTTTTTCGGAATTCATCAAAATTTTAAAATTTTTTATTTTACAAAAAATCAGCAAAAACTTTTGAAGTTCAATTTTCATCAGAAATTACTCCAGAAGCTTGAAAAATATCGATTTGTCATCATTTTTGACTGAAAAACTCGAAAAACTAATTTTGATCTACAATGTTTTTTCGACATTTATTGACTTTTCGTGAATTGATTTTTCAATGTTAAATGAACATTTTTCTTTCGTGAATCAGGCCTGAAGAGTATTGGAATCAAAAATAAATGTTTCGCCAAAATTTTTAAAAGTTTATTTTGAAACAGTGAAAATTCTCTCTTTGTTGGAATCAATTTATCAAAGAAAAATTGTTTTTCATGAAATTTTGAAACAGCAAAAAATAACCAGATACTTTTTTCTAAAAATGAGAGTGATAAACAAAAAATTTTTCCCCAAAGTTTTTAAAATTGAATTTTGAAACAGTAATTTTTTTAAAACAATTTATTAAGTTGTAAGTATATTTTTGAAACAGTGAGAATAACTTTAAAAAATTTCATTTTTGACGTTCCGCCAAAGTCACATCAAATAATATTTTGTTCAATGTTTTTTTTCATTAAATTTTGAAACAGCGAAAAATTGTCCATATTTTCCCATTCTTCTAGTACACGTCGACCCACTTGCTGCAATGGGTGTACGGTTTTTCAGTTTTTTCCACGAAGTGCTACGAGAAAACCCCGCAACTAGACTTCATGAAACTCATTATTTCCATAGATTTTAACACGCTGATCACGAATATGAAATCAGTTTTCGAAATGGTTCAGTAGTTCTTTTGCATTTTGATGCATTCTGTCTCACACCCATTGCATCAGTTTGTTCTTTAGTGGGTCGACGTGAGTAAAGCTTGATCAACACAAAATTTTCCCTAATTTTTTAAAGCTGAATTTTGAAACAGTAGATTTTTTAAAAATAATTTAAGTATACTTTTATTTGAAAAAATTCGCGAAATTTTGAAACAGCAAAAAATAACCAGACTTTTTTATCAAAAAAAATTTTTGGTCCAACAAAAATTCTGTTTCAAAAAATTGATTTTTAAAAAATAGTGTCATAGCCGAATTTCTAGCTCAAAATTCTTATAATTTTTTTCTCCAAAAAATTTATGAAAATCAGTTATTTCAACCCGTGAAATCCCATAAAAATCCAAATTTTTGGTCCAACAAAAATTGTGATGAAAATTTACTGTTTCAAAAGAATCATAGAATTTTTCAATAATTTATGAAAATCTGTTCCATTATCAATAAGCGTCAAAAATTGCCACGTCATCAAATTTTGGCTCTAAAAATTCACTGTTTCAGAAAAATCATGAAATTGATGACTGATTCTAGTCTTATTGTTTGGTATTAGGCAAGTGGAATTCAATAAGCGTCAAAAATTGCCACGTCACAATTTTTGATGCTGCAAAATTTACCGAAAAATTTCACTGTTTCAAAAAAATTTCTGGCTCAAAATTCCATGAAAATTAAATTTTCGGTTGTAAAAATTCCTATAATTGTTTTCTCCAGAAAATTGATGAAAATCAATTTATCAACCCACGAAATTCCATAAAAATCCAAAAAAAATATCTGATTAAAATTAACTGTTTCAATAGAATCATAGAATTTTTCAATAATTTATGAAAATCTGTTCCATTATCAATATAATAAGCGTTAAAAATTGCCACGTCATCAATTTTTGGTGCTGGGAAATTTTACCGAAAAATTTCACTGTTTCAAAAAATTTGTTTTGAAAAAAATAGTGTCATGACTGAATTTCTAAAACCTCAAAATTCCATGAAAATTCAAATTTCGGCTCCAAAAATTCCTTTTAAAAATTGATGAAAATTAGTTATTTCACCCCACGAAATTCCATAAAAATCCCAATTTTTGGTCCAGAAAAATTCTGATAAAAATTAACTGTTTCAAAAGAATCATAGAATTTTTCAATAACTTATGAAAATCTGTTCCATTATCAATATACACCGGAATACAAATTTCACTGTTTCAGAAAGTTAATTTAAAAATAATAACATAGCTGAATTTCTAGCTCAAAATTCTTATGATTTTTTTCTCCAAAAAATTGATGAAAATTAGTTATTTCAACCCGAAAATCCATAAAATCCAAATTTTTGGTCCAACAAAATTTCTGATAAAAATTAACTGTTTCAAAAGAATCATAGAATTTTTCAATAATTTAGGGAAATCTGTTTCATTATCAATATACACCCAAATTCAATAAGCGTCAAAAATTGCCACGTCATCAAATTTTGGCTCTAAAAATACAGGAAAAAAAATTCACTGTTTCAGAAAAATCATAAAATTGATGAATGATTCTAGTCTTATTGTTCGGTTTAGGCTATGGTCATAATTAGGCTAATATCAGCGTTGTTAAGATTGAACTTGGGCTTAGGCCTAAGGTTAGGCCCTAGGCTTTAGGCTATGTAAGAGCTGAGGTTAGACTCGGAATTTTTTTCTAGACCTTGACTTAGGCTCAGACGAGTACTGTAAGCTTGGGAAAAATTCTGAAATTTTAACCTTGAGACATTTTTACCCTAAACTCTAACCTGAGCAATGATTTTCCAGAAAATTCTGAATTTTTTTCCAGATTGACCTCCGCCAAAATTTTGTGCGATTCTGCGCGCGAAACGCCATCAATCGATTGAAACGCTACAATTTCGGACGAGTTTATTGGGCTGATGATTCAAGAGGTATGAAAATGCATGAAAATCAACCCAAGTTACCCTAAATTCCCCCTTATTTTAGGCACAACTCATCCACAAGAACGATGGGAATGTTCAGTTGATAGTATTGGTTTGAGAAGTGCTTCGATCTCTTTGGATGCTGAAATTCTGTTAACAGCCTGTCAATTGATTTCGACAAGCCTTAAAGGCCTTAAAATGACCTTAAGAATTGGGCATATTCAATTGATTGATACGGCTTTGAGACACTTGAAAGTTAGCGATGATTTTCGAGGAGATGTGCTCAATATTTTGCATTGTTTTTCGACGAGTGATAGTGGGTTTTGGGTTGTTTTTTGGGGGGAGAAACTTGGAACTTTATATATTTTTGGTGAAATTTTCAGATTTCTAGCCTAAAAATCTTGAGAAATTTCACGAAAATCGTTGATTTTTCATTTAAAAAACCATTGAAAAATACGTTTCAAAAATATTGTATTTGAAATTTTTATTTTCGATATTCGATAGTTAATTCTGTACGAGAATACTGAAAATTTACGAAAAATTATGATCTATGAGCCAAATGTTCAAAATTATCCTAAAATTCCAGAATTTCATCTGAAACTAGATTTTCTGAGCTGAAAATCTTGCTAAAAATCTGAAATTAAAAAAAAAGTTTAATTTTTCCGAAACCCTTCAATTACCTGCTGAAATTATCTGGAATTTCAGATTTTTGAGCTGAAAATATGGAATACCCCAGAAATCAGGAAATTATAGTTTTCCACCTTTTTTTGGAGAAATTTTGAAAATTCGAGATTTAGAGCTGAAAATTATCCAAAAATTGCAGAGAAAACTGAAATTTATGAAAAAAAATTGACTTTTTCAGAAACCCTCCAAATTATTGATGAAATTACCTAGAATTTCAGATTTTTGAGCTGGAAATCTTGAAACTAGCGAATTTTTCATATTCTAAAAATTCACTGTTTCAAATTTTTCATAAATAAATTAATTTTAAATTCTGTTTTGTTCTGTTTTTCGAATATTTTTCACACTAACCCTTCTTTTTGAAAAACTATGAAATTTAAAAAAACTTAGAAAAATCAAAATTCCACCCTCAAATCCACGTTTTTTTTGCCAGAAACGCCCCAATTTAGAGCTGGAATTTCGAGCTGAAATTTCAGATTTTTGAGCTCAAAAAGAGCTGAAAATTAGCCTTCATTTGAAAATCTTCAAAATAAATATGAAATTTTCAAAAATTTGATTAGAAAACCCTCAAAATTTCCAGAAACCCTCCAATTCCCCGAAAAAATCCGTCAACTCGGCGAGCTAATCGGTGTCAAAAGTGCCACTTCTCTCCTCCACTGCCTTCCAAGCGAACCAAGTCTCGTGAAATTTGCCGAATCGCTGCGACATCTTCTCAAATCGCGCGACGAACCGATTCGCGACGCCGCCACTCGATGCATCAAAGAGCTCTCGGATATTTTTGAGGTGTTCAAAATTGCGGCCGGCGAGGAAATCACATCAAAATTCAATGTGGTTTTCGACGCGGCCACAAGTTATCGGCCACGAACTTTTGGCGATGGCCTAGTTTTTCAAATCGTGGTCGAAGTGCCGAATTTGTCGAAGCGCGCGAATTTGACGGCGAAACATGTGGCGGTTTTGGCGGGCGGAAGATATGATTCGATTTTGTTGCGAGAACGACACCCTGGTGATATTGTGCCGAGTTTTCCGCGATGTTTGACGGGTTTTGCGATTTTGATGGATGTTGTTGCGCAGATTCGAAGACGTGTTGGAATTCGGGTAATTTTTGAGTCAAAATTTCAGAATTTCATTTAAAATATGGGGAAAACCCTTCAAAACTAGGAAAAGTTTTGAAAATCCGAAATTTAGAGCTGAAAATTAGCCTAAAATTTCAGATTTTTGAGTCAAAAGTGTTCAAAATTTTCCTGAAATTCCAGAATTTCATCTAAGAACTAGATTTTCTGAGCTTTCTGAAAATTTGAATTTTGATATGTTAAACTACAAAAAAATTGAATTTAAAAAAAAAAAAAACTGGAAATTTCAATTTTCCAGTTTCAGATTTTTAAGTCGAAAATTAACCTTTAAGGCATTGCTCATGTTAAAAAAAAATCTTTTTTAATCACTGTTCATGTTAAAATTTGCCCTGAAATTTTGTGACGTGGAATTTCGGTTCTAATAGTAGAAATTCACAGTGATTTTTAAATTTCAAGCATTGCTCATGTTAAAAATTCATTTGAATTTTTGTGACGTGGATTTTATGATGAAAATCCACAGTAACTTCAATTTTCAAGCATTGCTCATGTTAAATTTTTTGCAAATTTTTTTGCAGGAAAACAAGAAGGGTTGCGTGACAGTAATCTGCTCACTAACTCAAACTGACGGAAATTTGATGTTGGCCGAAAAATTCCGATTGGCAAAATTGTTGTGGAGCAACAATTTGGCGGCTGATGTTTTGCACGAACCTGTCGAATCGACTAATCAATTGGCTGTAAGTTCAGGAATTTTGAAAAATCTGGAAAAAAATCGGCTGAAAATGAGCCCAAATTTGAGAAATTTAGGGATTTTTTGATCTAAAAGCATATTTTTCGATGAAAAATTGTGATTTTTCCAGGAACACTGCCAAAAAATGTCAATTTCCCACTTGCTCACGGTCTGCAATCCGTGTTCCGAAATTCTCGTCAGTTCACATCAAAAAGTACTCGGAAGAATGTCGATGGAAGCCGCTGTGAAAACAGTATGCCGTGCTGCAGCAGAACATGAGGATTATTTGAGATTGGCACCGCTTGCCACGCTTCCACCGATTAACAATGATCAGATGGTTGATGAGGCGAATGAGAAGATCAACACGACTGCGACGACACCGCTGGCACCGTCGAAAAGTGCGTCGCAGATTTTGAGCGCATCGAATGCGACCAAATCGAAGTTTGCCATGACCACTATTTCGATGGCATTTGTTGAGAGGACGGGAAAGAGGGATAAGAAACGGATTGATGTGAGTCGAGCGCCATTTGCGCGAGTGTAGACCGCGAGCTTCCGCGTTAGCGGCCACGCCTAAGCCTAGAGCCAGGCCGGAAATTTTCCGGTTTTCCGCAAAATGAGTTTGAAAAACACGGAATCTGATCTTTAGTAGTAATATATCTTTAGCGGTCAAACCTAACAAGCCTAGAGTAAGCTTAGAGCCTTTTCTAAGCCTAAGGTAAGCCTAGAGCCTTTTTTGAGTAGACCGCAAGCTTCGAAATTGGCCAAATTAGGCCAATTTTCACTTTAGACATGTTTTTTGTAGACCCGGAATTTTTACGTTTCAAGATTTTAACTGTTTTTGAACTTAAAACCCGTATGTTGATCTCACCAAAAATAAGATTTGAATGATTCCCAATAAATTTTCATCCAGAATTTTAAGGTCCCTAAGGTCCCTTGTGAGTGGAATTACGGTATTTTTGAGACTAAATATGTGATGTTTCCGATTTTCAAACCACATTTTGCAGAGTCAAGTTCAATCGCATATCGCCGACGAAATCCAAATTTTTGACGGTAAAACGAAAATCGAAGTGATCGCTTGTGATGTTAGCCGCGAATTGATCAAGAAGATTGCCGGAGAAATTACGAGGCAAAGTACTGGACAAGAGGTGAGCGGGGGTTTTTGCGGGCTTTTTAGGCTTTTCCGGGCCTAGAAATGTTGGGCCTGAAATTGAGAGAAGAGCATTGCTCATATTATACCGAAAAGTTCAAAAACATTGCTGGTTAAAGGATCATTTTCATTGAAGAAAAATTGAATTTAAAAAAAAATTTTGTCAAATTCCAACTTGCCACGTGGCATTCATTTTTTCAAATTTTAAGCTTTGCTCAGGCTAGACTAATTCTAAATTATCAGCTTCAGATTTATTGCTCATCTTAAGCCAAAATTTCAAGCATTGCTCATATTATACCACAAAATCCAGAAAACATTGCTCATTTTATAAATTTCCTGGCTAATTTTGAGCGAATTTAAGATGGGTTGACAATTGTGGCGAAATTTTTTTGCCACATGGAACTTTTTTTTTAATTTTGAAACATTGCTCAGACTAGACTGTTTCTCAGCATTGCTCATTTTAAGCGCAAACCTTTTCGGATTACTGTACCTACAGTAACTTTTTTTCCAGATCGACGTCATCTTCGACCAACTCTCCCGCCAAAATCACGGTCGCGCAGCCAACGAGAATCTCGACGCTCTCTGCACTCAACTCCGCCAAACACTAACTCAATCTTCGACCACCGCGCCACGTGTTTGTATTATTTTCGGCATCGCCGACAATTTTTTCCGCATTTTAACATAGGCTTCTGGGCTTTTTACTAGGCCGAAACTAGGCTTTTCAGGGCCGAAACTAGGCTTTTTTTGTTGTTGTTGTCGAATAGTATAATTTCTGTGATTTTTGCCGATTTTTCATATCAAAAAGTGTTTTTTTTTCCATATTTTTTGTATATATTTGGTCTTGTTAGAATGAAATTTGCGCATTTTTGTTGTGTTTTATTTGATAAGATAAGGATTTCTCTGGATTAAAAGAGAAATTCGATTTCGCCACGAAATGACTAATTTATTTTGCCTGATTTTTTTGATTATTCTATCCCAGAATGCGTTTTTTGCACAGCAGAGGTTTAAAAGGGATTTTATGTTGATTACGGATGGAAATGTGACTGATGCACGGTGTTTTGAGGTGGGAATTTTTGAGAAAATTTGGTCCTGGGTGTATTTTTGGGGGCGAAAATATGGATTTTTAAATTTTTGAACTGAAATTTTTTTTTGAATTTTCAAAATTTAGCGCCAGGAGCTACAGTAGTCCTATGGATTTTCAGCTAAATTTTCAAAATTCACGATTTTTGAGAAAATTTGGCCAAAAATATGGGTTTTTGATTATTTTCGGCTGAAAATGATACATTTAAAGCTGAAATTTTTTTTTTGAATTTTTAAAATTTAGCGCCACGAACTACAGTACTCCTGGGTGCTAAATTTTCAAAAGTGTCGATTTTTCAGGCTGAAAAAATTTTTTTTTGCAAATTTTTTAAGCCCGAAAAAATTCAAGAAAAAAATACGTTTCAAAAAAATCACATCAAAAATTTCTTAAATTTTCAAAACGCTAAACTTACCGCAGTTTTTCCTGAAATTAGAACAATAAAATCTACAGTAACTCTAAGGGAATCTACAGTAATCTTAAGGGAATCTACAGTAATCTTAAGAGAATCTACAGTACCTTTCCCGCCAAAATCTACAGTAACCTTCAGGATTGTCAATCGGTCTACAAATCCAAATTTGAATACACCTTCAATCAAAGCCTCGCAGATTTCTACGATTTTCCATTTCACCCAATTTTACTCGACGAAAAATCGTTTCAACTATACTGTAGTTTGGCGGCCGAAAAAACCAAATGTTTCGCGGAAAAATGCGATGATTATGTGAGTCTACAGTACTCTTCTACAGTACTCTTCTACAGTACTCCTCATTTTTCAGACCGCCGAAAACTCATTTTCTCCTTCAAATTTCGTGTGCGCCTTTAAACGCGAGCTGTTCGAAAAATCGCAAAAATGTTTGGCGAAAACTGAGCCGATCACTTTTTTGAAGTGCGATCATGAGTGTCAGAATCGCACGAGTACTGTAGCTAATCAGGTACGGTAGATCTCCGGAAAATTCCGAGTTTTTTGAGTATAAATATGACCGGGTTACTGTAGGACTATGGCCGGGTTACTGTAGGACTTTACTCTTCAGAAAATTTTAATTATAAGCTAGGGCTACTGTAGCCTACAGTACCTCTGAGAAATGCAATTTTTCTCTCTTGGATTACTGTGATTACTGTAGATTATTAAGTTAACATGAGCAATCTATCACAGTTGCCTGACCCACCCATATTTATACTCAAAAAAAATCGGATTTTTCGCTGGATTACTGTACCTACAGTACCACCTCAGGTTTTCGTCTCATCCGAAATCGCCAACTACGAAAAAGAGCTCGACAAATTGTGCACGTTCCAAAATTGCTATATGAAATGTATGGAACCGGTTGTCAAAGAGGTACGGTAGGAGCGGAAGATTGCGGTCGAGCGCCTTCCGCGCGAGTCTAGACCGCAAGCTTCCGCGTAGCGGCCACGCCTAGGTCTAGAGCCTTTCCCGAGCCGGAAATTTTCCGCTTTTCCGGAAAATGTGCTCGGAAAATGAGTTTTAGTATTTAGTAATATTTTCGAAAAATAAAATTTTTTGAATTTTTTTTTTCAATTTTTCAAATTTTACTATTTTTTTACGTTAAAAAAATCGTAAAATTTGAAAAATTGAAAAAAAATTCCAAAAATTAAAAAAAAATTAATTTTTTTATGATAAAATTTGAAAATTGAAAAAAATTCCGAAAATTAAAAAAAAATGTTTTTTTCATGATAAAATTTGAAAAAAAAATTCCGAAAATTAAAAAAAAGTTTCAAAAATTTGAAAAAAAATTCCAAAAATTAAAAAATTGAAAAAAAATTTCAAAAATTTTATTTTTTTTAATCACAAACTGAGAAATTTTCTCAAAAATTAGAAAAAAAAATTCAAAAATTGAAAAAAAAATCCAAAGGCCCTTCCTAATCCTAAGCCCGGCCCAAAACTGCAAAAAAAATGTTTTTGCAATTTTCCAGCTCAAACCCCACCTGATCCCGTTCCAGGCTTCCAGGCTTCTAGATCTTCTCTAGGCCTTTTGCAGGCTTTTAGACCTATGTCTTTTGAATTCTCGGGCTTCTAGACCATTTTTCGGGCTCCTAGGCTACTTTTCAAGGCTCCTAGGCTTTTTCATAGATTTTCAGGCCCAAAAACTGCAAAAAACTTAAATTTTTTGGGCCTCGCAAGCCTTTTCGAGCCCAAATCCTCGTTCCAGATGTGTCAAATCGAATCCGAATCCACATCAGCCATCGAAATCGTCGAACTCTACATCGAATGGCACGCCGATGATATTTCAGATTGGCATTCGATAACTGGAAATGAGAAAAATCTGCCGAATTCATGCGGGGATTTGGTGAAAAATCGAGGAGCAAAATTGGAAAATGATCCGATTTTGCAGCAATTGATTGATGAAAAATAAGTTCATATAAATTAAATTTGAAAAAATCGGCCAAAAATAAAGAAAAAAAATGAGATTATGTGGGGGGTTTGGTGTTCAAAATAAAGAATTATAAATCGAGATGAGAGAGAGAGATCAAAAATTGTTAAACATTTTGCAAAAAAATCGAAAATCGAAAAAATTTCAAATTTGGGCGGCGGTGATGTGGGGTTGAATGACTGGAACATGTTGTGGATGAGCGTCACGCCAGGTACGGTAGCTGCAAAAATTATGGGGATTTTCAGATAATTTTCAGGCTTTCGGGCTATTTTTTCGGGCTATTAGGCTATTTTTTCAATAATTCTAGACCATTTCCCGAGATACCGGGCTATTTTCAGGCTTCTAGGCCCCTTTCAAAGATTCCAGGCTGTTTTCATAGATTTTTAGATATTTTCAGGCCTTCTAGACATTTTCTAGGCTTTTTCCAGGTTTTTAGATCATTTTCCAGGCTTTCAGGCCACTTTCAAAGGCTCTTAGGCTTCTGGGCAAATTTTAAAGGATCCTAGGCTATTTTCAGGCCTTCTAACCCTTCTCCAGGTCTTTCCAGGCTTCAGAGCCATTTTCAGGCCTTTTCTAGGCCTTTCCAGGCTACTAGATCATTTTCCGGGCTCTCAGACTATTTTCTGGGTTTTCTAGAAGATTTTTCAGACCTTCAGGTTATTTTTCGGGGTCTCAGGCCTTTTTTTTACAATTTCTAAGTTCTTCCTAGGCTTCTAGACCATTTTTCGGGCTTCCAGGCTACTTTTCAAAGATTCCAGCCTGTTTTCATAGATTTTTATATATTTTCTGGCCTTCTAGCTCTTCTCTAGGCCTTTGCAGGCTTCCGGGCTCTCATGCAAATTTTCGGGCTTTCAGGCTTTTTTCAATGGTTCTAGATAATTTTTCGGGCTTTCTGGGCTATTTGCAGGCTCCAAAGCTATTTTCAAAGACTTTCAGGCCTCTAGATCATTTTCCGGGCTTTTAGGCCAATTTTCGGGCTTTCAGGCCCTCTAGACCTTCTAGACTTTTCCAGGCTTTTAGACCAGTTGCAGGCTTTTCTCAGCCCAAAGTTATCCTAACTTGAATCTTTCAGCCCCTAGATCTACAGTAACCCTGTCATATTTGGTATCAAAATGTTCAGAATCCTCCAGATCTTCTTCAAAAATCCACAGTACCCTCTCCCCGCAAAACCACTCACAACGGTGTCAATTTCCATTGATAATAATACTCAACCAATTCGCCAACAGTTCGATACGGTAAAATGAGTCGTCGAATCAATGAGAAGTCTTTTCCATACTTCTCAATCGCCTCTTCGAACATTTTCGATTCCTTCTCATCGAAAGACAGTGCATCCGGTCGAACTGTTCGATATGCGTAATTGACACGTGGAAATGGGAAGGCGTTCTGAAAATGGAAGAGAAATTTTTGGGATTTGGGATTCTAGGCCGTGAAAAAAAGTGAAAACGCAAAAAAAATTTGAAAACAATATCTACCGTAGTTCTGTTCGCGACGAGACCATGTGTGTGTGTTTCGGGTGCTGCGCTTTTCAAAAACTACGGTATTTTTTTATTTTTTTCCGGATTTTCAAGGTTTTCGATGTTTCTACATGGAAAAAAGGCAGAAATCAAGCAAATTGATAAGAATAAAGATGGTTTAACTCTTTTTAACGCAGAAATTACTATGAAAAACGATTTTTGATGATTTTAGGGAAGAAAAACGTCTTTTCCTCTTCAAATTTGTTATGTAGATTAAAGGCGCATCGATTTTTTGAAGGCAAGGTCTCGTCGCGATGAAAATACACTTACCTTCGCCTCTTCCACATCAAAATCATGACGCAACAAAACACAGAGCGCATCCTCATCATCTTTGGATCCTCTCCCTCCCAAATTCTGCTCATAAGCAATTCTCAACTCGACAACACTCTTCAAATACTCGTCAATCTTCTCATCACTCAAATTCTTCTTATTCGACCAGAGAAGCACTTCTGGCTCCTCGTGGCGAGACCCTTTTACATCATCTTGGGTTTTAGCAGCTTCTGGCGAGAAATCATCGACTTCTGCTTGATATTTTTGCTGATCAACGCGAATCTCCTTGCGAAATGGATCTGGTGGATTATAATCATCGTCATCCTCATCTAAATTATTGATCATTTCCAGAGTAGAAGTTCCTTGCGCTTCTTCTTCCTCTTCTTCTTCATCTGAGAGATTTCCAACGGGGATTTCTTCCTGGGCCGGATACCCATACTTTTTCTTGAGTTCCTCGATTGACATCTCATTTTCATCTTCCAAATCCTGAAAAATTCAATAAGCTATGCAATGTTTCTACACGGAAACTGAAAAAACCTTCAATTCATCCTCATAATCACCGCCTTCAAATTGTTCATCTTCCTCAATTGTCGCCTCATAATCTTCGCCATTATCGTTGTCCAAAGTGTCGTCATAGTCATCTTCGTCATTCAAAGAGGATCGTGAAAGTTCGTCTTCCATTTTTCAGCTTCCTAGAAATACGAAAATTTGAATTTGGCGGCTACAAAGTGCAGAAAAAGAAAAAGAAAAAACACGAGTTGTTTGCGCGTCAGCTTCGGTGTGTGTGCACATCGCGCGGTGTTTGCACAGAAAAGGGGGAAGTTTGAAATTTAATTGTTTTTGGGGGGAGAAAACTGTGGAACTGACTGGAAAAGAGCAAAAAATCCTGGAATTAATTTGAAATTCCTCAAAAACGCCCAAAACGAAAAAGAAGAGCAAGATAAAACTGCAATTTCATCCACACGTTTCCGTGTGGAAAGATGGCCGAGTGGTCTAAGGCGCTGGCACCAATCTCTTCGGGGGCGTGGGTTCGAATCCCACTCGCGTCAGCAACTTTTTTTTGTGTTTTGTGGCGGCGAGAATCAGAAAAGATAAATAAACTCGATTTTATCATCTTCAAGGACAGAAACATTTTAATGAATTGTTATTATTAATTAATTCATCTCTTTATTTCGAATTTATTGTTAGAAGGTCAACTTTTCGCGCCAAAACATCTATCTCCCTATCATATGATTTTTTGTTCGCATGCATTTTCCCCCAACAAAAAATTCTCCACATTTTTCCACTGCAATGCAAAATGGACCTAATTTTCGGCCCCTAATTTCGCCCAATTTTTTGCGCCGCGATCGCTTCCCCACAAAATTCTTTCCTATTCCTCTCTTTTTTGATATAGTTTTTGGCGGGGCGAAAATCGATTTTTCCCCGGGTAAAATTTTGAATTTTTTGAAAATTTTAACAAAAAAAAATGAAATCGTTTTTTTTGCACAACTGATAAGAGCAAAACCTTGTTTTATGATTCGAGTAAAATGTTTTTTTTTCAACAAAAATTTTTTTGACGTAAATTTCTTTTCAGCAAACTACATTTTTCCATCATATTTAAACATATGACATGTTTTTCTTCAAAAAAATAAAAAAAAATTATAATCCAGGAAATTCAGATCAGCTCATTTTATTTTTTTTGCGGAAAAAATAGATGGAAAATGAGCTGAAAATGCGATATTTTTAGAAAAGTCGTGGTTTTTGATGGCCTAGAAAACAAATTTATGACCTAGAAATCGATCAAAACCGTTTTGGTGGCCTAGAAACTCAAAACTCTTCCACAAACCTCATAAAAAAGGCCGGCGTGGCCTAGAAATCCTTTGAATGTGACCTAGGAATCCAAAATATTGATTTTGGTGGCCAAGAAACCCGGAAACTCGTCCCTAAACCTTTCAAAAAAAAAAAGCCGTGGCCTAGAAATCCACAATATTGATTTTGAATGGCCTAGAAACCCAAAGCTCGTCCCCAAACCTCATAAAAACGCCGTCGTGGCCTAGAAACCCAAATTATGACCTAGAAATCGATCAAAACCGTTTTGGTGGCCTAGAAACCCTAAGCTCGTCCCTAAAAATGGCGTCGTGGCCTAGAAATCCAGAAAACAATATTTTGATGGCCTAGAAACCCAAAACTCGTCCCCAAACCTAAAATAAAAAGCCGCCGTGGCCTAGGAATCCACAATATTGCTTTTGGTGACCTAGAAACCCGAAAACTCGTCCCCAAACGCAAAAAATGGGCGGAGCATCCGATTTTCTCCCCGTTTTTTTGCTCCAAACACCGGATTATCTTTATCACACACAAATATCCTTTTTCCTCACCATATATGTAAATTTTCCTTCTTTTTTTGATATTTTTGAAAGGTTTCTCTGTATTTTTTTCTGCTGAAAATCTGGAATTTTCAGATTTTATTTTCAGCAAAAAAGATAGAGACAAAAATGCATTATTTTTGTCACATTTTTGAATCACATTTTTTTCAACTTGCCTTAGGGTCTTTCGGGATTTTTTGCGTCACTTTTGGCCGAGTTTTTTCAAAAATAAATTAGATTTGGAATTCTAGTCCCCCCAAAAAATTAATTGGAAAATTTTGAAGAAAATTTTTTTTCAATTCATCACAATTTCCATGAATAGCATTGAATAAAAATCATTTTTTCTGTCCAAAAAAAATTGTTTTTTCTGATTTTTAAAATCAGTTTCTTTCCTAATTTTTTCTGGAAAAACGGTGACACTTTTCGAGATTGATGGGTTTTTCGAATTCGAATTGGATTCGTCATTTTTCGCCCAATTTCAATTTATTTCATTTTCATTTTCATTTCACTTGTCAAAAAAATAAAAAAAAAATTCTGCGCGAGCCGGGTGTCGAACCATCAACCCCTCACCCCAAAATGAAAATCACTACCACTGCGCCACGCTTGCAATCGCAGACCCGCTGCGTAAATTGTAGTTTTATATGCATCGAAATATTTAATTTCTCACCGCGAGGATTAGCCAAAATCCATCGATTTCAGCTATTTTTTTTTCAGATTTTTTTCTGGTGAAATGGAAGTTTATGCATCTTATATTATGGGTTCTATTTATTTATTGATTGTGCTTTTTGGTGTTTTGGGAAATTCTTGGGTCGTTTGTTCAGTGGTCAGGAGCAGAAAACCAAAGTGAGATTTAATTTTAAAAGGGGAAGGGTCCCTTTAAAGGGGGATGGGCCCAAGAAAAATCAATAATTTTCCAGAAATTTAATGAATCGAAGTTCGCCCTCCGACAGACTTCGCGCATATATTTCTGTATTGGCTGTTATCGATTTAACAGTCCTTATGGCTTTGTTAGTAAGAGCAATGTATTCATATTTACCGAATTTAGGCCTGGGTAAGTTTTGAGATAGGTCCCGTAGCGAAACCTAACCTTTTTTGCAGATCCTAACAGTTGTCAGGCGATGTTTGTGCTGGAGAATAGTGTGAAAATCACATCACTCACTGTAATCTCTTGTATTTCCATAGAGCGATATATAACAATACGAAAACCGTTCTGCAGTCAAATTCGTCGACAATTCGTAAATTTGACACCGCTCCTCGCCGCCCTATTTGTTCTATTGGTTGTTGCGGCGATAATTGTGCAAATGACATCGATTACAGTGTCGGGTGATGGTTCGAATTGCGTGCGGATTATGAATAGTCAGAAGATTGCGCATAGGATTGCGAATTATTTGACGGCGGTCGCGTTTTTGTTGGATTTGACGATTATTTCGCTGAATTATTCGCAGATTGTGAGACATGTTAGGAGGAAATTCACGAAACGGAGGGCTAGAGGTGAGCAAGGGGAGCTAGTATAGTTAATAAATGACATCTTCATGTTTTTTGAGCGTATTCATATGATAGAATGGTCTAAGACGAACAGAATGATATAAATTTTGATGAGTTTACGTTATCCATAAGTGATTTAGCGACGTTTAGTCGATATTTAGTCGATAAGTGGCTAAATCACTTATGGATAACGTAGAGAAATTTTAAAAAAAATTAAATTAAAAAAATAAATAAAAATGCGACGCCCTTTTTTCGGCTGATGGGCCAGGATAGGTAGCCGGGTTAGGCACGCGAACCTGTCCTGGCTTATGTCTTACCACCCAAAGCCAGCATGAGGCCAGGTTCCCCACCGCTGACGAAACCAAACCTAGCCGTGTCCTTCCACGGTCTATAGACTATAGAAATTCCTGAGCAAAAACGGAAAATCAACATTTTCAACAGAAAGACGAGGAACCACTTCTCCAAAAACCCAATCCCCCTTTTCAAAACCACTCTGAAATCCCTGTCCTTTTCAGTCCAAGCCAACTCACGCGTCCGCGAATCCCTCGTCAACGAACCGCGTTACATGCGCGAAATGACCGCGGCAATCATCCGCGTCGGCGTATTCCACGTATTCTGCTGGCTCCCAATGGCAATTATGCAATTCCTACCCGATAAGACCATTCAAATGGAGCTTATCCCAAGTATTCGACAATTTGGGGCCTATACCCAGTATGATATATCACACTTCCTAATGTGTTTCTCAAATGTGTTCACTTATTTGAATGCGGCTGGTGATTGGGTATTTTATGCGGTTATGAATCGAGATTTGAGGAATTTGATAAGGTGAGTGCTTTTGCTCGAGCAAATTCGGTCACAAAAAGTATAATCCTTTGAAACTTTTCAACAACAAAATAATCTCATTATCATTTTTTGTTGTTTATTATTTATCCTCCCTCTAATCCTATAATTTATCCATCCAAATCTCATTAAAGATTTGCCACCGAACGTCGAAAACGATCAACAATGTCACATGCCGCGTCACCATCAACTAATCGCAGTTTAAAACAACAGGTACCCCCCCCCCCCCCCAGGGGACCTATTCAAATTCCAAATTTCCAGGTGCCCCCTGCGATGCGAGTCCTCAACTCAATTTCCTATCGAAGTAGCGTTGGTGGAAGCATGGATGATCCGGTTTGCGCCAGTTTTTTGACTAGCAATTCGCCTAAGGAATCCACGGTATCCCAGGAACCCAATAGTCCACGACCGAAAACTAGTATTTTGACGAGTTCGCGGAAACCAAGTGAAGGGGAGATGGTTTAAATTGTTTATTGAGTAATTTTGCATAGTTTTAATGTTGTTATGTGTATAGAATTACGGGTACTTTTTATGAAAAACGTAAACCACACCCGTTTGAAAGTAGAAATGTTTGGGTGAAGTACGGTTGGCGAACTGTGCACACACCGCACTGTCACAATGCACAACTTTTTCGCTGAAAAATTATTTTTTTCGTTTCGTGCGTCTTTAACGCGCTCAACTGCTAAGAAAACTGAACACGCAAAACATAGTCGCATAGTTCACGAAAAGACGAATTTTTTGATATATTCAAGTTCTGCTATCGATACCGGGAAGTTCTCCAAAATGGGCGCACCGATTTTTTAACATATCAAAACCGTAACTGAAAATCTGCTTTTTCAGAAGCCACTAGGAATCAAGTTACTTGTATCTTAATATTCGTTATGAAACGAGGAATTCAATGGTGTATTCACCTTATTTTTACTTGTCGAGTTACCCTAGTTATTCCAGGAAAACACGTTAATTTTCATACGGTGTTTAAAGGAACATGACTTTTATTTTTTTATTTGGTCTCGCTTGGAAGCTAACTTTTTTCCTAGGCAGTTATACGAAGTGACTAAAACATAGTCGCCTAGATCTCGATGAGCTGATTTTGATGCTATTTTCACGTTTTCATACGTTACCCTAGGGACCGTGTAAATGGGCGCACCAGTTTTTACGCAGCATTTCTTCTCTCTCAATGTATTTGAGCGGCTGTGAAACTGATGAAAAAACAAAAAAAAAAGAAAAATAAATATTTTTTGAACACACCGCTGTTTATTGATCGAGCATGTGCGCTCTATTGCACACGCCGTTTTTTGCAGGAAAAAAAGCGGGATCGATTTTTGTGTGTTCTTCTTTGGTTTTTGCGCGTTTTTGGTGTTTTTTGCGGGAAAATATGGATTTTAAAAGTTGTAGAATTGAAATATTCAAAAGTTTTTAGCGGGGGAGTTAAGGGTTTTAGGAATTTTCAGGTGTTTTGGGATTTTTTTTTGAAATTTAGGACGTTTTATGCTTTTTTCTCGATAAAATTCAGAAAATAGGGTTATTCTAGAATTAAATAAATAAAGTTATTGATTTTTAAACGTGACCTATTACGTGGCAATTCACTTTGGCATTTCCACATCATTTTATCTTCATTTCGTTTTACCATTATAGTTGGACATCGACTAAGTTACTTTTTCAGGTTTTTTAAGCAAATGAGTTGAATTATTGAGTTCTAATATTATTGATAGGATAGAATGGTCCAAGACGAACAGAATGATATATATTTTGATGATTTTACGTCACCCATAAGTGATTTAACCGAGTCAATCGACTAAAAGTTGCTAAATCACTTATGGATAAGGTAAACTCATCAAAATTTATATCATTCTGTTCGACTTAGACCATTCTATCATATGAATAACATTAGAACCCAATATTTCAACTCATTTGCTTAAAAAACCTGAAAATGTCATTTAGTCGATGTCCAAGACGATTGAAAAAAGGAAATGACGATAAAATAATGTGGAAATGCTGAAGTGAAATGCCACGTAAGAGGTCACGTTTAAAAATCAATAACTTTATTCATTTCTAGAATATAACGTATAATCTTTTAAGATAAAAATTTAAAAAAATACCATCCGATTTTCTTCCAGACGATCCTGTAAAAGACCATAATCAAACTTGAATCAACTTTCAATAATAATTTATATTAATAACAATAATGGCTTCCTACGAGCAAGACCCTGAAGCCACCAAAGCGTATCAAGACGCATGGGCGAGTTATTATGCGCAACAAGCGGCGCAAGGCGGAGGCGGCGGACCACCACAACAACAACCGCAACAAGATCCGTATGGCGGAGGACCAGGCGCGCAAGCAATTGCCGCTGGAAATCACGCGCATGATCCGTATGCAGCTCAAGGCGGACCTGGTATGAATCCCTATGGACAACAACCGCCACAACAAGGTGGATATGGTGGAGGAGGTGGCGGTGGCCGCGGGGGATACGGAGGAGATCGTGGCGGATACGGAGGAGATCGTGGGGGATATGGTGGAAATCGAGGCGGAGATCGTGGAAGTCGTTGGGATGAGAATCGTGGACCGCCACGTGATGGGTAAGATTTTTTTTCAATTTTCGTCTGCGCCGCGAAAATAGCAAGGTATTTTTGATGAAAGGGTGTTTGAGGGTTTTCCGGGGATAAAATCATATTTCGGTTCAGTTCATCGAGTTGTTTATTGGAAAACAGAGTCAGTCAACGAGTTCAACAAACAAATGTGTAATTATGTATGCCGGATTGTCTCCCGTCTTATTATCTCTATCTTGTGCTGTTCATTTGGGTGTAAAATTTGCGTAGAAAATGGTGTAAAATGGGGCGTATAAGGTTTTCGGACACACTTCGGCCAAAATTGTACGCTATCCTTTTATCAGTGAAAAAATTGGCTGAGGTGTTTTGGGAGTATTTTTATTTCAAAATTCGAATATTTCTACTTATTTACCTAATTAAAATGGGACTCAAGAGCTTTTACGTACAAAATATCAAGAAATTGTGTTCGGTTGGGAAACTTACAGCGTTTTCGTGTAAAATTCAAAGAAAATTATGTTTTTGCCATAGTTTGAGCTTTAGGTATGGTTGAACATCGACTAAATGACATTTTCAGGTTTTTTAAGCAAATGAGTTGAAACATTGGGTTTCAATGTTATTCATATGATAGAATGGTCTAAGACGAACAGATTGATATAAATTTTGATGACTTTACGTTATCCATAAGTGATTTAGCGAGGTTTAGTCGGTATTTTTTCGCTAAAAGACTAAACGTCGCTAAATCACTTATGGATAACGTAAAGTCATCAAATTTTATATTATTTTGTTCGTCTTAAACCACTCTATCATATGAATAACATTAGAACCCAATATTTCACCTCATTTGCTTAAAAAATCTGAAAATGTCATATATCCCGGAGTGTTTTTTCTGAAAATTATGTCGAAAATTGAAAAATGTAGAGGGATACATTAATTTTTCAATTCAAGAGTGCGATTCTTTAAAAAAAATTCAAAATTTCACTTCTCAAAGTCCCCCCAAAAGTTCTTCAATAGTTTCTTCCAAACAAATTACCCCAGGGTCATCAGATGTTATCGCAAAAATGTTCCTTTTGCCCCGCGTAAGCGAATTAAAATCTGTCTATCGCAAAACATCAAAAAACATGGAACAGCACAGCAAAAAATGAAGAGATTATTTGATAAAAGACGGGAGAGACCGGCGAAACGAAGTTTGGTTTATGTGTGTACAAAAATGAAAAAGTGTCGAAATATATTTGGTGTCATTCATTCATTATCATGATGTTGTTGTTTTTGCAGACCAGGTGGACCACCTGGCGGAAGAGGAGGTTATCAAGGTATAGATTATTGTTATCATTTTCTTTTTCGTGTTGTTGTTTTTCTTTTTGTAAATCTGCTAGAGGGTGGATTTGATCTCGAATGGAGAGATCAAATCTGCTTTTTGAGTGGAAAAATATCTGCGATTCTTTGAAAAAAATTGGAACTATTATAAGTTCAAGAAAAAGTTATAAGGAACAAACATGTCAAAAATCTTCAAATGGTTGAAAATCTATCGTTGAAAATACCAGTTTTGTTTGGAAATTTATGCTAAACTACGCGAAAATCAGGGTTTTGAGTTAAAAATTATATGAAAGTCTCGCAATTTTTCATTTTTCCTAACAATCTAGTTATAAAAACCCGCTCAAATCCTGAAATGGTTGAAAATCTATCGTTCAAAATACAATCCGAGCTAAAAAGTTTGATTTTGAGGTGATATGTTTGAAACGTCATACTAACCTACGCGAAAAAGTTAGATATTTGAGTTAAAAATGATCCTATTGCCTTAAACGTCAAAAATTTTGCTGAAAGCTCAGTTTTGTTTGAAAAGTTATGCTAAACTATGCGAAAAAACGTGATTTTTTGAGTTAATTTCCGAATAAATCCCTAAAAATCTAGTTATACTAACTTTGCAAACCCCCCAGGTTCATATCAATTTGATTTTCCAATCAACAAAAATCTATTTTCTCTCTCCAACAAAAAATTGATGATTGATAACGCAATGTTATTTTTATGTCTTGGTTAAATAATCATGTAGTGCAACAAAAGTTGAAAGTGCGAAAAAAAAACCAGTTTTTCTTCTCTAAAATTCTGCATCTCTCTGTCAACAGCAACTAGACTGTAGTTTGATGAAAAAACGTGTGTTTTTTTTGCAGATAGAGGAGGACCGAGACGAGATGGACCACCGGGAGGTGGATATGGGGGTGGAGGCCAAAGTGGCGGGGGATACGGTGGACAAGGTGGAGGCGGTGGAAATCGCGAGATTGGAAGTGATGGAAGAGTCGAATTGAAGGAAACTGTTTTTGTTCAAGGAATTTCGACTGCGTAAGTCTTTTAAAATTAAAAAAAAAATGCAAAAATTCCCTACTTTCAGAGCCAACGAAGCTTTCATCGCTGATGTGTTCAGCACTTGTGGAGATATCGCCAAAACCGATCGTGGACCGAGAATCAAGATCTACACTGATCGTGGAACTGGAGAACCAAAGGGAGAATGCATGATCACTTTTGTCGATGCTTCTTCGGCTCAACAAGCGATTGCTCTTTATAATGGACAACCGTTTCCGGGATGTCCGAATGCGATGAGTATTAGTTTGGCGAAGTTTAAGGTTATTATTAGGAGAGGATTCCAGAGTTTTGCAAAGTACCCTTTTAGAACTCGACGCGCTGATCACAATTAGCTTCCGAGCTGTACAGTTTGCTCAAAATTCGGAAATCTTGGTTCTGAGCTCGTTAAAGGACCAAAGTGTCCGAATTTTGAGCAAACTTCGGAGCTCGGACTGGAGTTCGGAAGATAATTTTTGTGACATTGTGATCAGCGCGTCGAGTTCTATAGGGGTACTTTTACTATTTTGCAAAACCCGTTATGAAGTCCCTTGTTGAAAAAAGCAGGTTAATATTTTGTAATAAAAAAACATAATTTTCCTATGTAGAAAAACGTTGAAAAACAAAATACACAGTTTATTGTTTTTGAGTAGTGACAATGTAAAATTGAGAGAGTGCAGACAGTTTTTTGTATTTTTGGGTGAAAAATCAATTTGTCTGTCTGCGCTCTCTCAATTTCACATTGTGTCTACTCAAAAATTATAAACTGTATATTTTGTTTTTTCGACGTTTTTCTGCATAGGAAAAATATGTTTTTTATTACAAAATATTGTTCTGTATAGGCCCATAAATGGTCTAGAATGAAAGATATTCATCCCTAGATGGTTCTAATTTATATTAGAAGTTGCGAAAAGTCTTTCTCGATTTTAAAAAGAGGAATTGAGGGACTAGGAAATTCCTAGGCTATTTTTACCTAGTCCCTCCATTTCTCAAAAGCGGTTCCTCGGGCCTATTTTCTCGATTTTATAGGCCCGATGAACCGCTTTTGAGAAATTGAGGGACTGGGTAAAAATAGCCTAGGAATTTGCTAGTCCCTCAATTTCTCTGTATAAAAAGGGAAAACTTTTTCGCAACTTCTAATATAGATTCGGACAATCTAGAGATGAATATCTTTCGTTTTAGACCTTCCTGGGTTGCAAGCTAAAAATTTAGTCCAAATGATTATATTTTCAGTCGGAATTGCCACCAGGAGGTCGTGGCGGATTTGGCGGCCGCGGAGGTTTCGGCGGTGATCGAGGAGGTCGTGGCGGCGGATTCAGAGGAGGAAGTGATCGTGGAGGTTATGGCGGTGGAGGCCGAGGCGGCGGCGGTTATAACGATCGCGGAGGACGTGGTGGATTCGGCGGAGATCGCGGCGGTGGTTTTGGAGGTGACCGAGGAGGCCGAGGTGGTGGATTTAGAGGAGGTGATCGTGGAGGCGGCGGCGGTGGATTCCGCGGAGGAGATAGAGGAGGCGGTCGAGGCGGTGGACACAATTCGAATATGGAACAACGCAAGAATGATTGGGAGTGTGGAAGTTGTGGAAATAACAATTTTGCGTTCAGAAGAGTGAGTTTTCACTCAACACTTGATGAAATTTTGGCTGTAGACAGGTTTTGAGGTCGAAAAAACATTCTAAACATTTTAGGACCACTGAGCCAAGTTCAGGGCCCTCAAAAGTTCAAAAATTGGCTCATAACTCAATTCTCGATGATTTTTGTGATCAAAGCTTCATTTACACAAGTTTGGGCTTCAGTAAAGCTTAAATTATTGTTGATTTACTAAAAGCGCATCAAAAAAATATTTTTTTCGAAAAACTTTGAATTTTGGATGAAAATTCATGAAAAATCTCATAATTTTTTCAGAAAAATTTGATTTTTGACTAAACAATGTGAATTTTCATGAGTTTTCAGCAAAAATGCAAAGTTTTTCGAAAAAATGTTCTTTATCAATGTACTTTTAGTAAATCAACAATATCTGAAGCTTTGCTCAAGTCCGAAGTTGTTTAAATGAAGCTTTGATCACAAAAATCATTGAGAGTTGAGTTATGAGCCAATTTTGAACTTTTTGAGAGCTCAGAACTTGGCTCAGAGGTCCTGAAAAATTTTAGGGTTTTTTCTTGACCCCAAAAGTTGTCTATGGACAAAATTCTGCTTTTTCACCTGAAAATATGAGAAAATTTCGAAACAGTGAATTTTTCAAACAAAATTTGAGCTGAAGTTTTTTTCTCATTTAGAATCCTGAAAATTTTTTCCAAAATCAAAAGATGAAAAAATATAGGAGAAATTTGGAACAGTGAACTTTTTTGTTGGAAATAAATTCCACGTGGATTTTTCTGAGATAAGATGAGCTTCCAAAATTTTTTTGTTAAGCAAATTTCAAAAAACTCACAAAAACCCCAATTTTTCCTTCTTCAGGAATGCAATCAATGTCAAGCGCCTCGCTCAGATGGTGGAGGTGGTCGTCAAGGAGGCGGCGGAGATCGCCACGGTGGCGGACCAGATCGTCGCGGACCACCAGGAGGCGGTGACCGAAATGGCGGCGGAAGAGGACCACCAGGAGGCGGAGATCGATTCCGACCATATTAAATGCTCTTTTCCTCTCTCTCATCAATTTTAAACCCAAAATCCTGTTAATTTTTACACCAAAACTGAAATTCTTCTAAAATTATGTTTTATCCGATCTCCCATTCCACTGTTTTTTATATAACGAATTTTTTTTCCAAATAAATAAATGTTCCTATTTATCAGCAGCAGCTTTTTTTGCCAAGTCATCTGTTCTCTTTTTTCGCCCCACAACCTTTTTGCGAATTCCTTTAGCTGTCTGCGTCTCGAAATCTCTCGCCCATCTCACTTTTCCTCCTCTCTCGCCTTGTTTTGTTATTTGCTTGTTGTTTTTTCGTCTCGCGGAGAGGTTGGTGAGTTTTTTTTAGGTTTTGGGGAAGATTTTAGGGCTGAAAATATACTGAAATTTTTAATTGAAAAAAATTTGAAATTTTCCGAGAACTTTGGTTTTGAACGAGATGATTCAATCAACTCTAAATTTTTAATCTGAAAATTTATGGAAATTTTGAAACTGAGCATTTTTGAGGAAAATCAGAAAATATTTGAAATTTCGACACCGTTGGATCCATCAACTTCAGAATTTTACACCCAAAAATTTGTGAAAATTTTGAAACAGTGAATTTTTAACTCATTTTTTTATTCGAAAGTCGCAATTTTTCAAAAAAAAAAACTGATTTCTCAAGTTAACCTCTTTATTTTCAAGCTGAAAATGAGCTAATTTTGAAACAGTGAACTTTTTTGTTGGAAAATAATTCCACGTGGATTTTTTTGAGATGAACTTCAGAATTTTCCAACGAAAATTTTGAAACAGTGAGAATTTTTAAGGAGAATCAGATAATATATCAATTTCTGAATTTCCCCCTGAAAATATAGGAACATTTTGAAACAGTGAATTTTTTCGAACAAAAAATTTGATTGTGAGCTAAAATTTATTCCCTTAGCAAGAAATTATTGAAAAATTTTCCAATTAAAAAAATATAGGAAAATTTTGAAACAGTGAACTTTTTGAATTACAAATTTTTCCCGATAAAATTATTTTCTCGAATTTTCAAGCTAAAAATGAGAAAATTTTGAAACAGTGACTTTTTTTGTTGGAAAATAATTCCACGTGGATTTTTTTGAGATAAGAGAATTTTCTAACGAAAATTTTGAAATGTTTTTTCAATCAAAATTTCAGTGAACAGAATTTAACTTTTCAAATGTAAAGCAGTACCAAATTTATAACTTTAAATCTGAAACTTTAAGAAAATTTTGAAACAGTGAGAATTTTTTTTGAGGAAAATCTGAAAATATTAGAAAATTCGAATTAAAAATTAATTCGCTTGAAAAACTATCAATTTCTGAATTTTCCCCTGAAAATATAGGAAAATTTTGAAACAGTGAACCTTTTGAATTACAAATTTTTTCCGATAAAATTGTTTTCTCAAATTTTCAAGCTAAAAATGAGATAATTTTAAAATAGTGACCTTTTTTGTTGGAAAATAATTCCACGTGGATTTTTTTGAGAATTTTCCAACGGAGGTTTTGAAACAGTGAAAATATTTTTTGAATTTTTTCTGTTTTTTTCAATCAAAATTTCAGTGTACAGAATTTATTTTTACCAAAATTTTAGCTCTCTATCAAATTTCTTGTTTGTGAAACTCAGCATTATCAAATTTATAACTTCAAATCTGAAATTTTGAGAAAATTTTGAAACAGTGAGAATTTTTGAGCAAATATATCATTTTCTGATTTTTCACCTAAAAATATAGGAATTTTTTGAAACAGTTAATTTAAAAAAAAAAATTTTCAATGCAAAATATAAGAAGATTTTGAAACAGTGAATTTTTTCAAACAAAAAACTTGAGCTGAAATTTTTCTCATTGAAAATCTTGAAAAAATATTGAAAAGTTTTCTAAATGAAAAAATATAGGAAAATTTTGAAACAGTGACTAAAAAAAATATTTTCTCCACTTTTCAAGCTTAAAATGAGCTGATTTGAAACAGTGACTTTTTTTGTTGGAAAATAATTCCACGTGGATTTTTTTGGGATAAGAGAATTTTCCAACAAAAATTTCGAAACAGTGAAAATATTTTTTGAAATGTTTTTTCAATCGAAATTTCAGTGCAACATTGGAATTGTTATCAAATTTATAACTTTAAATCTGATATTTTGCGGAAATTTTGAAACAGTGAAAATTTTTGAGCGAAATCAGAAAATATTTGAAGTTTCGACACCGTTGGATCCATCAACTTCAGAATTTTACACCCAAAAATTTGTGAAAATTTTGAAACAGTGAGGATTTTTGAGGATTTTGAGCGAAATTAGAAAATATTAGAAAATTAACAAAATTCCCCGTGTAATGGAAGACATATCAATTTCTGATTTTTCACCTAAAAATATAGGAAAATTTTGAAACAGTGAATTTTTTCAAACAAAAAATTTGAGCTGAATTTTTTTCTCATTGAAATCCTGGAAGTAGAATTATTGGAAAGTTTTCTGAATGAAAAAAGGGAAAATTTTGAAACAGTGAATTTTTGAATCACAATTTTTTCAAACAAACATTTTTTTCGAAAAACCTAAATTTTCAAGCTAAAAGTGAGCTAATTTTGAAACTGACTTTTTTTGTTGGAAAATAATTCCACGTGGATTTTTTTTTGAGATAAGATGAACTTCAGAATTTTCCAACGAAAATTTCGAAACAGTGAAAATATTTTTTGAAATTTTTTCCCAATCAAAATTTCACAGAATTTAATTTTTGTGAATAATCTACTATATACTAATTGGGAAAATTTTTTTGGCAATAGTGTGTCCGGGTCCCGTTCTCAAAACTGTGTGCATAAAAATTGATGGTCAAAAAAAGAAAAAGTTTCTAAATGTTGGCAGCTCGATGCGCTACCTATTCATTCTTTCTTAAAATGTATGTGGGTGCGCGGAGAATCAAAAGTTTGAAAACTCCAATGTATTTTTCGATTTTAAAATGTGTCGCTCGACTTTTCTCAATTTCCAGAAGACCATTTTTGATGGGACTTTCACCATTCGATCCCAAATTCTTTCCCATCGAGGCGCTAATATTCGGTTTTTCAAAAAGTGCGCGAGTTTTCACGTGAAAAATCAAAACTTTTTTCATGCTAAAAAGAATGAGCACGTTTTTAATCAGAAAAAATAGCTAGGTCACGTCTCTTATCTGATCTTTTTATTGCTCAGTCATAGCCGGACATTTTTAATCATTTCTCGCTATTACTCTACTCCTAATCGGTTTGAAAAATAAATAGAAAAAAAGTGAGTTAGATTACTGTGGAAAAATTTATAATTTGTTCGAACTTTCAGATATTGGATAATTTCTTTTACAAGAAGAAAAACAAATACTTTAATGTGAATGTTTGATAGTGAGTTTTGATGTGTTTGGGAATCCCAATATAGTTAAGCCCAAACAATTATTATCAATCCAAAATTTTGTGAGCCTTGGAAGAAAACCGATATGGCCGAGAAAATCAATCGTTTCCTCTTTCAATGAAAATAATTAAAGGGCGGCGGAGTTTACTATACTTTGGTTTTATCTTCTACGGCTCTGAAAATTTCAGATGGAACTAGGGGCTGTTAGCCCCCAGGCGTAACAGTCTTCTTATTGATTTCAGTTCCGTTTTTTTCTATGATTATTTTCAATTTTCTGTGGAATTTTTTCTTTTTTTGATCAAAAATAGATTCGTGGCAAAAAAAATCGGCCCGAGTTTTTTCAAAAAAAAAACCGGCCCGAGTTTTTTCAAAAAAAAAACCGGCCCGAGTTTTTTCAAAAAAAACCGGCCCGAGTTTTTTCAAAAAAAAATCGGCCCGAGTTTTTTCAAAAAAAATCGGCCCGAGTTTTTTCAAAAAAAAAATCGGCCCGAGTTTTTTCAAAAAAAAATCGGCCCGAGTTTTTTCAAAAAAAAAATCGGCCCGAGTTTTTCAAAAAAAAATCGGCCCGAGTTTTTTCAAAAAAAAAATCGGCCCGAGTTTTTTCAAAAAAAAAATCGGCCCGAGTTTTTTCAAAAAAAAATCGGCCCGAGTTTTTTCAAAAAAAAAATCGGCCCGAGTTTTTTCAAAAAAAAATCGGCCCGAGTTTTTCAAAAAAAAATCGGCCCGAGTTTTTTTCAAAAAAAAAATCGGCCTGAGTTTTTTCAAAAAAAAATCGGCCCGAGTTTTTTCAAAAAAAAAATCGGCTCGAGTTTTTTCAAAAAAAAAATCGGCCCGAGTTTTTTCAAAAAAAAATCGGCCCGAGTTTTTTCAAAAAAAAATCGGCTCGAGTTTTTTCAAAAAAAAAATCGGCCCGAGTTTTTTCAAAAAAAATCGGCCCGAGTTTTTTCAAAAAAAAAATCGGCTCGAGTTTTTCAAAAAAAGTCGGCTCGAGTTTTTTCAAAAAAAAATCGGCCCGAGTTTATTCAAAAAAAAAAATCGGCCCGAGTTTTTTCAAAAAAAATCGGCTCGAGTTTTTTTCAAAAAAAAAAGTCGGCTCGAGTTTTTTCAAAAAAAAAATCGGCTCGAGTTTTTTCAAAAAAAAAAATCGGCCCGAGTTTTTTCAAAAAAAAATCGGCCCGAGTTTTTTCAAAAAAAAAATCGGCCTGAGTTTTTTCAAAAAAAAATCGGCCTGAGTTCATACATAAAATGGGTCCCCTGAATCGGGGTGAGGGGCTTAACTTTTTTCAAAAATCTGAAGGGAAGGGTGTCTAACTTGGTCAATTTTCTGCTGATAATTTACCAAAATTCGCTCAAAAATGTGAGGAAGGTGTTTAACTTTGGAAAATTTTTAAGGAGGGACCCTAACTATAAAAAATGACTCGGGGGACCTACTTTATGTATGCCCGAGTTTTTTCAAAAAAAAAAGTCGGCTCGAGTTTTTTCAAAAAAAAATCGGCTCGAGTTTTTTCAAAAAAAAAATCGGCCCGAGTTTTTTCAAAAAAAAAAATCGGCCCGAGTTTTTTCAAAAAAAAAAGTCGGCTCGAGTTTTTTCAAAAAAAATCGGGCCGAGTTTATTCAAAAAAAAAATCGGCCCGAGTTTTTTCAAAAAAAATCGGCTCGAGTTTTTTCAAAAAAAAAATCGGCCCGAGTTTTTTCAAAAAAAAAAGTCGGCTCGAGTTTTTTCAAAAAAAACCGGCCCGAGTTTTTTCAAAAAAAAATCGGCCCGAGTTTTTTCAAAAAAAATCGGCTCGAGTTTTTTCAAAAAAAAAATCGGCCCGAGTTTTTTCAAAAAAAAAATCGGCTCGAGTTTTTTCAAAAAAAAAATCGGCCCGAGTTTTTTCAAAAAAAAAATCGGCCCGAGTTTTTTCAAAAAAAAAAATCGGCTCGAGTTTTTTCAAAAAAAAAATCGGCCCGAGTTTTTTCAAAAAAAAAATCGGCTCGAGTTTTTTCAAAAAAAAAATCGGCCCGAGTTTTTTCAAAAAAAAAATCGGCCCGAGTTTTTTCAAAAAAAAATCGGCTCGAGTTTTTTCAAAAAAAAAATCGGCCCGAGTTTTTTCAAAAAAAAAAATCGGCCCGAGTTTTTTCAAAAAAAAAATCGGCCCGAGTTTTTTCAAAAAAAAATCGGCCCGAGTTTTTTCAAAAAAAAAATCGGCCCGAGTTTTTTCAAAAAAAAAATCGGCTCGAGTTTTTTCAAAAAAAAAATCGGCCCGAGTTTTTCAAAAAAAAATCGGCCCGAGTTTTTTCAAAAAAAAATCGGCTCGAGTTTTTTCAAAAAAAAAAGTCGGCTCGAGTTTTTTCAAAAAAAAAATCGGGCCGAGTTTATTCAAAAAAAAAATCGGCCCGAGTTTTTTCAAAAAAATCGGCTCGAGTTTTTTTCAAAAAAAGTCGGCTCGAGTTTTTTCAAAAAAAAAATCGGCTCGAGTTTTTTCAAAAAAAAAAATCGGCCCGAGTTTTTTCAAAAAAAAAATCGGCCCGAGTTTTTTCAAAAAAAAAAGTCGGCTCGAGTTTTTTCAAAAAAAAATCGGCTCGAGTTTTTTCAAAAAAAAAAATCGGGCCGAGTTTATTCAAAAAAAAAAAATCGGCCCGAGTTTTTTCAAAAAAAAAATCGGCTCGAGTTTTTTTCAAAAAAAAAAGTCGGCTCGAGTTTTTTCAAAAAAAAAAAATCGGCCCGAGTTTTTTTCAAAAAAAAAAAATCGGCCCGAGTTTTTTCAAAAAAAAAAGTCGGCTCGAGTTTTTTCAAAAAAAAAATCGGCCCGAGTTTTTTCAAAAAAATCGGGCCGAGTTTATTCAAAAAAAAAATCGGCCCGAGTTTTTTCAAAAAAAAAATCGGCTCGAGTTTTTTTCAAAAAAAAGTCGGCTCGAGTTTTTTCAAAAAAAAAATCGGCCCGAGTTTTTTCAAAAAAAAAGTCGGCTCGAGTTTTTTCAAAAAAAAAAGTCGGCCCGAGTTTTTTCAAAAAAAAAGTCGGCTCGAGTTTTTTCAAAAAAAAAAATCGGCCCGAGTTTTTTTCAAAAAAAAAGTCGGCTCGAGTTTTTTCAAAAAAAAAGTCGGCCCGAGTTTTTTCAAAAAAAGTCGGCTCGAGTTTTTTCAAAAAAAAATCGGCCCGAGTTTTTTCAAAAAAAAGTCGGCTCGAGTTTTTTCAAAAAAAAAAAGTCGGCCCGAGTTTTTCAAAAAAAAAATCGGGCCGAGTTTATTCAAAAAAAAAAGTCGGCCCGAGTTTTTTCAAAAAAAAAATCGGCTCGAGTTTTTTTCAAAAAAAAAAGTCGGCCCGAGTTTTTTCAAAAAAAAAATCGGCCCGAGTTTTTTTTTCAAAAAAAAAAAGTCGGCTCGAGTTTTTTCAAAAAAAAAATCGGCCCGAGTTTTTTCAAAAAAAAAATCGGGCCGAGTTTATTCAAAAAAAAAAAATCGGCCCGAGTTTTTTCAAAAAAAAAATCGGCCCGAGTTTTTTCAAAAAAAAAGTCGGCTCGAGTTTTTTCAAAAAAAAAATCGGCCCGAGTTTTTCAAAAAAAAAATCGGGCCGAGTTTATTCAAAAAAAAAATCGGCCCGAGTTTTTTCAAAAAAAAAATCGGCTCGAGTTTTTTTCAAAAAAAAAAGTCGGCTCGAGTTTTTTCAAAAAAAAAATCGGCCCGAGTTTTTTTCAAAAAAAAAAGTCGGCTCGAGTTTTTTCAAAAAAAAAAAATCGGCCCGAGTTTTTTTCAAAAAAAAAGTCGGCTCGAGTTTTTTCAAAAAAAAATCGGCCCGAGTTTTTTCAAAAAAAAATCGGCCCGAGTTTTTTCAAAAAAAAATCGGCCTGAGTTTTTTCAAAAAAAAATCGGCCCGAGTTTTTTCAAAAAAATCGGCTCGAGTTTTTCAAAAAAAAAACCGGCCCGAGTTTTTTCAAAAAAAAATCGGCCCGAGTTTTTTCAAAAAAAAAATCGGCTCGAGTTTTTTCAAAAAAAAAATCGGCCCGAGTTTTTTCAAAAAAAAAATCGGCCCGAGTTTTTTCAAAAAAAAAAATCGGCTCGAGTTTTTTCAAAAAAAAAATCGGCCCGAGTTTTTTCAAAAAAAAAAATCGGCTCGAGTTTTTTCAAAAAAAAAATCGGCCCGAGTTTTTTCAAAAAAAAAATCGGCCCGAGTTTTTTCAAAAAAAAAATCGGCTCGAGTTTTTTCAAAAAAAAAATCGGCCCGAGTTTTTTCAAAAAAAAAAATCGGCCCGAGTTTTTTCAAAAAAAAAATCGGCCCGAGTTTTTTCAAAAAAATCGGCCCGAGTTTTTTCAAAAAAAAAATCGGCCCGAGTTTTTTCAAAAAAAAAATCGGCTCGAGTTTTTTCAAAAAAAAAATCGGCCCGAGTTTTTTCAAAAAAAAAATCGGCCCGAGTTTTTTCAAAAAAAAAATCGGCTCGAGTTTTTTCAAAAAAAAAGTCGGCTCGAGTTTTTCAAAAAAAAATCGGGCCGAGTTTATTCAAAAAAAAAATCGGCCCGAGTTTTTTCAAAAAAATCGGCTCGAGTTTTTTCAAAAAAAAGTCGGCTCGAGTTTTTTCAAAAAAAAAAATCGGCTCGAGTTTTTTCAAAAAAAAAATCGGCCCGAGTTTTTTCAAAAAAAAATCGGCCCGAGTTTTTTCAAAAAAAAGTCGGCTCGAGTTTTTTCAAAAAAAAATCGGCTCGAGTTTTTTCAAAAAAAAAATCGGGCCGAGTTTATTCAAAAAAAAAATCGGCCCGAGTTTTTTCAAAAAAAAAATCGGCTCGAGTTTTTTTCAAAAAAAAGTCGGCTCGAGTTTTTTCAAAAAAAAAAAATCGGCCCGAGTTTTTTTCAAAAAAAAATCGGCCCGAGTTTTTTCAAAAAAAGTCGGCTCGAGTTTTTTCAAAAAAAAAATCGGCCCGAGTTTTTTCAAAAAAAAAATCGGGCCGAGTTTATTCAAAAAAAAAATCGGCCCGAGTTTTTTCAAAAAAAAATCGGCTCGAGTTTTTTTCAAAAAAAAAAAGTCGGCTCGAGTTTTTTCAAAAAAAAAAATCGGCCCGAGTTTTTTTCAAAAAAAAAAGTCGGCTCGAGTTTTTTCAAAAAAAAAGTCGGCCCGAGTTTTTTCAAAAAAAAAGTCGGCTCGAGTTTTTTCAAAAAAAAAATCGGCCCGAGTTTTTTTCAAAAAAGTCGGCTCGAGTTTTTTCAAAAAAAAAAGTCGGCCCGAGTTTTTTCAAAAAAAAAGTCGGCTCGAGTTTTTTCAAAAAAAAAAAAATCGGCCCGAGTTTTTTTCAAAAAAAAGTCGGCTCGAGTTTTTTCAAAAAAAAAAGTCGGCCCGAGTTTTTTCAAAAAAAAAATCGGGCCGAGTTTATTCAAAAAAAAAAGTCGGCCCGAGTTTTTTCAAAAAAAAAATCGGCTCGAGTTTTTTTTTCAAAAAAAAAGTCGGCTCGAGTTTTTTCAAAAAAAAAAATCGGCCCGAGTTTTTTTCAAAAAAAAAGTCGGCTCGAGTTTTTTCAAAAAAAAAATCGGCCCGAGTTTTTTCAAAAAAAAATCGGGCCGAGTTTATTCAAAAAAAAAATCGGCCCGAGTTTTTTCAAAAAAAAAATCGGCCCGAGTTTTTTCAAAAAAAAAGTCGGCTCGAGTTTTTTCAAAAAAAAAATCGGCCCGAGTTTTTTCAAAAAAAAAATCGGGCCGAGTTTATTCAAAAAAAAAAATCGGCCCGAGTTTTTTCAAAAAAAAAAATCGGCTCGAGTTTTTTTCAAAAAAAAAAGTCGGCTCGAGTTTTTTCAAAAAAAAAAAATCGGCCCGAGTTTTTTTCAAAAAAAAAGTCGGCTCGAGTTTTTTCAAAAAAAAAATCGGCCCGAGTTTTTTCAAAAAAAAGTCGGCTCGAGTTTTTTCAAAAAAAAATCGGCTCGAGTTTTTTCAAAAAAAAAGTCGGCTCGAGTTTTTTCAAAAAAAAATCGGCCCGAGTTTTTTCAAAAAAAAAATCGGCCCGAGTTTTTTCAAAAAAAAAGTCGGCTCGAGTTTTTTCAAAAAAAAAATCGGGCCGAGTTTATTCAAAAAAAAGTCGGCTCGAGTTTTTTCAAAAAAAAAAATCGGCTCGAGTTTTTTCAAAAAAAAATCGGCCCGAGTTTTTTTCAAAAAAAAAGTCGGCTCGAGTTTTTTCAAAAAAAATCGGCTCGAGTTTTTTCAAAAAAAAAATCGGCCCGAGTTTTTTCAAAAAAAAAATCGGCCCGAGTTTTTTCAAAAAAAAAGTCGGCTCGAGTTTTTTCAAAAAAAAAATCGGGCCGAGTTTATTCAAAAAAAAAGTCGGCTCGAGTTTTTTCAAAAAAAAAATCGGCTCGAGTTTTTTCAAAAAAAAGTCGGCTCGAGTTTTTTCAAAAAAAAATCGGCTCGAGTTTTTTCAAAAAAAAGTCGGCTCGAGTTTTTTCAAAAAAAAAATCGGGCCGAGTTTATTCAAAAAAAAGTCGGCTCGAGTTTTTTCAAAAAAAAAATCGGCTCGAGTTTTTTCAAAAAAAAAATCGGCCCGAGTTTTTTCAAAAAAAAAATCGGCCCGAGTTTTTTCAAAAAAAAAAGTCGGCTCGAGTTTTTTCAAAAAAAAATCGGGCCGAGTTTATTCAAAAAAAATCGGGCCGAGTTTTTTCAAAAAAAAATCGGCTCGAGTTTTTTTCAAAAAAAAAAAAGTCGGCTCGAGTTTTTTCAAAAAAAAAATCGGCCCGAGTTTTTTCAAAAAAAAAAATCGGCCCGAATGAATCAATGAAAATAATCAGAGGGCGGCGGAGTTTACTGTACTTTGGTTTTATCTTCCACGGCTCTGAAAATTTCAGATGGAACATAGAAGCTTATACTCAGAAAATAAGGCAGCATTTCTTTTCTCTCAGGATATAGATTTTTTGGATATAGATTTTAGATTTTCGGAACAGTTTCGCCAAATGTTGTGCTTTAGTTTTTGAGAGGTAGAAAATTTGGATTAACCTCTTTATAAAATCAAGAAATTTTTTCGCACATTTTTTAAACCATTTTTGTCAATTTTCTTCAGAAATTTTAAAAATCATACCTAGCGGAGAAAGAATTCAACGAAAATCAAAATTTCGGTTTTTGTTGAAAGAATCTTTTCCAACTTTTCAAAAATTACAACTCTGTCGTATTTTAAGACGAAACATGTTTCTGTTTACACCTAAAGAAAACTACGCGCGAAGCCGGGACAATCCAGAAGGAGGAGCCGGCGTTAGCCGGCGGAGCCCTTCTGGTGTTATCAAATTTATAACTTCAAATATGCAATTTTTAGGAAATTTTGAAACAGTGAGGATTTTGGAAGAAAATCAGAACACATATCAATTTCTGATTTTTACTTAAAAATATAGGAAAATTTTGAAACAGTGAATTTTTTAAAAATTTTTTTCGAAAAACCTAAATTTTCAAGACTTTTTTTTTGAAAAATAATTCCACTTGGATTTTTAAGATTTTTACAAAAAGTTCTTTACAGTTTATTAGTTTTAGACATTTCCACATTTGAAAATGAGAAAATTTTGAAACAGTGAAAAATTTTTTTTGAAAATTAAATTTCGTGAGAAAAATGTATTTTTTTAATATTGAAAGAAATAGAAATATATCAGCTTCGAATTTTGAAACCAAAAAAATTTCAGAAAATTTTGAAACAGCGAAAAAATGAATTAAATTTTATGAAGTTTCTCCAAAACCCCTTTAAACCAAGCCTAAATTGGCCTAATTAGGCCTAGCCTTATTTGGTATCAAAAAACTTCTCATTTACCCGAAATTTTCTCTGCAAAACCTTAATTTTGTACATAAATATTTGCCCAAACTTTTTTTTGTTCAATGAAAAAAAGGTCGCACTTCTGTAGACAAACAAACTCGGCCCCAAGAAAACGAAAATTAGTCTCAAAAGCACGATTTATTTGATTTGTGTTCGACATTTTTCCACAATTTTTTTTCTGATAAAAAAAATAAATCGATTTTTGCCTCACTTATTTTTAAAAATAATCATTTTCCATTTTTTTTTTGCAGAAAAAAATGTCAAAAAATCTTCGAATCGGCGTCGAGAGTGTCGACGTGGAAATCGACGATGATTCGGGAATACTGTGGACATCGCTGCAAACCGCGTTTCCAGGTGAGACCCAATAAAAGGGGTACTGTAGGTTTTTTGGCGCGAAAATATTTCTACAGTACGCTTGAATCTACAGTAGTAAATTTACATTTTTTGGACAAGAAAAAATTAATACAAAATTAAATTTTCATCTACAGTAATCCTAGACTTTATGATAAACACAGTAGGGAATTTTAGGATTACTGTAGGTTTTGGGGCGAAAAATTTGAGATACAGTAACCCAGTCTTAAAAACGCTCGCAGTAAACTTTACCTACAGTAGTATTCAGCTCAGAAAAAATTTAGGCTTCGGATTACTGTAGTTTTTTTAAATTAAAACTCTTGAACTACAGTAATCCCAGGTTTTTTTGAGTGCTAGACAGATCCACTGTAAAATTTCCCCAGATCAATTTTTCTACAGTAATCCCATGATACAGTAATGCTTCTAGAATACATCTCCCCCTACAGTAACCCTACAGTAATCTCATGTTTCAGGCTGTTCCGGAATGTACTACTATCAAGATCGCACTCAACCGAACCCCGTCAAAAAATCCGTCAAATTCGATGGCTCAAAATTCCGTGCACCTTCGGGTACCACGTGGCAAGATTTCGATTTTTATGTTACGCTAAGTCAGCGATGTCATTCGGCTGGAGGTGGAGCACATCAGAATGGACAAACATATTCAGAAGCCACCAAGCAATTCGAGAAAAGTGTGCAGGCCGTGCAAAAGATGATGGTGGCGAGTGGAATGAAAATTGGTGAGTTTTGGGTTTTTTCTGGGCTTTTTCTGGGCTTTTTCAGGCTTTTTCAGGTTTTCTAGGCTTTACAGGCTTTCCAAAAAAAACTCAAATTAAATTTTTTCCCGCCAAAAATCCACGTGGCAATTTTTTCGAAATTAGCTGCGTATCTGAAGTTTTGGCTGAGTATCCAATGTGTTTTGATCCTTAAGAACCGCCCATTTTCAGTGATGTAAACGCGGAGCATCGTTGTTGCATAAAACTACAAGACTCCGCATTGACACCCCCGTTTTTCACTGTGTAAACGCGGAGTATCGTTTAAATTTTGCAAAAAAAAAACATAAATGAGTGGGCTTTTTGCCACGTGGATTTTCAATTTTTTTGCAAAATTAGCTGCGTATCTGAAGTTTTGGCTGAGTATCTAACGTGTTTGGGTCCTTTAGAACCGCCCATTTTGGATGGTGTAAATGCGGAGCATCGTTTGAATTTTCTGCAGACCTCTCCCATCTCCAACTCAAAAAACCACGTCGCCAAATCGCATCCACCAACTCATCCACATCATCCGAAGAATCCACCAACACCCTTCAAAACATCCAAACGCGCCTCGAAAACAAGGCCGACGACTTAACGCAACTCGAGCAACATTTTCTGGATTTGGCGCGCATTTCCACGGCCAAAGATGAGATTATTCAAGCGAATCGCGCGAAAATCGCCGAAATTTCGCGCGATTCGCAGGGAATTGCGGAGCGATTGCGCGAATTCGAGGCGAAATGTGCGGCACAAGAGGAGGAGCTGGCGATTTTGCGCGGTTTGGGTGGCGAATTCGGGGCGACCAAGGAGGATTTGGCGGAATTGGTGAAGCAGAGAGCGGAGCTGGAGACGGCTGTGACAGAGTTGCAATTGAAATTGATGCAGACACAAGAGGAGTGGGTTTTTTTTTAAATTTTAAAATTTACGGAAAGCCACGTGGCAATTTCTTTGACTAGAAAAATTTTGAATTTGTACTTAGCCCAAGTTCAGGTCTCAAAAATTAGGCTGAAAATTTTTCGGAATTTGAAAATTCACGAAAAATTCCACGTGGCAATTTTTTTTGACTAGGAAAATTTTGAATCCATAAAAATTGGTTTTTTTTTGTCTACAGTAATCCCGAGATACAGTAATGCTTCTAGAACTCATCTACAGTACCCCCTGGAAGCTTTTTGAGAACTATGTATGTACAGTAATCGAAATCTCTACAGTAACCCAGAACAATTTTGAATATAAAAATATTCAACTACAGTAATCCACAGTATAAATAAATAAATTCCACAATTAAAGCTACAGTAACCCTGAAAATTCACCTACAGTAACCCTACAGTAATCCAAGGCTCATGTTTTCCGGAATGTACTAAAAAAAATTTTTGAAAATTAAAAAAAAGCCACGTGACATTTTTTTTTTGAAATCTAAAAATTTAGAATCCAAAAAAATGGTCAAAAATATTTTCCACGTGGCAAATTCAAATATAATCTAGAATTTTTTTCGGAATTTGAAAATTGAAAAAAAATTTCACGTGGCATTTTTGACTAGAAAAATTTTGAATTTGAACTGAGCCAAAGTTTAGATATCAAAAACTATGAAACAAATTTTTGAACAATTTTTTTGAATCTGAAAATTCACAAAAATTCGAATTCCACGTGGCAATTTTTTTGAAATCTAAAAATTTCAAATCCAAAAAAAATTGGGAAAAAATATTTTCCACGTGGCAAATTCAAATCTAAGCTTATGTTAGCCTAAGTTCAGATTTCAAAAAAAATAAAATTCCAGAAACGAATCAAACCGCGGTCGGCTCGAAACCAGTCAAAATCGCATCAAAGAGCTCGCCGATCAACTCGAACTTCTCCAAACCTCAAAATCGCTTCTCAATCACGAGTTATCGCAACTTCGACCATTCGCCGAAGCCGCCGCAATTGAAGATTTCTCGGAAATTCCGAAATTCATCGCGACGCTGGATGAGAATCGAAAATTGCGCGAGGAATTGGCGAAAAAGCGGGAGGAATCTGAGATGACACGTGGCGCTTTTGATGAGTTGAACAATGTGCAAACACCGATTTTTGAGGAGAATTTGAAGTTGAGGAAAAGGTGAGGCGAAAAATCCATGTGGTATTTTTCTAGGCTTTTAGGCTTATGCTTTGAAAACCTGATTTTTTGACACCAAACAAGCCTAGGCTCAAAATTGGCTGCGTATCTCCAGTTCTGCCTGAGTATTTAATGTGTTTCCGCCCTTGAAACCGCCCATTTTTTCAAGTGTAAACGCGGAGCATCGTTTAAATTGTTTTCGAAAAAAAAATGAAAATCAAGGTTTTGTTCCAAAATTTTGAATTCCAAAATTTCACGCCAGAAATTTAATTGCAATTTTTTTCAAATCAGCTGCGTATCTGAAGTTTTGCCTGAGTATTTAATGTTTTTCGTTCCCTAAAAACCGCATTTTTGAATGGTGTAAATGCGGAGCATCGTTTGATTTTTTTTTTGAAACATTTTAAAATCAAGCAAAATTTTTGAATTTCAAAATTTCACGTCAAAAAAATTTCAGAAATTTCGTTTCAATTTTTTTAATTAGCTGCGTATCTGAAGTTTTGGCTGAGTATCTAATGTGTTTTGGTCCTTATTTTTGATGGTGTACATGCGGAGCATCGTTTGAAGTTTGAAATGTCGAAAAAAAATTCAAATTAAATTTTTTCACGCCGAAAATCCACGTGGCAATTTTTTTAAATTAGTCGCGTATCTGAAGTTTTGGCTGAGTATCTAATGTGTTTCGGTCCTGAAGAACCGCTTTTTTTATGGTGTAAATGCGGAGCATCATTTGAATTGTTTTCGAAATAAAATTCGTAATCCATAAAACCGCCCGTTTCTCACCGTGTAAACGCGGAGCATCGTTGAAATTCCAGAAACGACGATTTATCACGACGTTTCGAACACGTCGACGAGGAAATCAAATGTTTAAACGAAAATTGGGCCAAAGAAATGCGAGAAAAAACCAATGACTGGATGATGCTGGTAAGCTCGAAAAAACTGGGGATTTTCAGCGGAAAATCTGTAATTTTTGCAGCGCACCGAACTCGAAAACGAAATTCTCCAACAACGCGAACAAATTCAACACCTCCAACATTTTCTCGAAGCCGCCACGCGAGAAGCGGCTGAAAATGCGCGAAGGTTAGATCCGATTTCTGAATATTCGATAGATTTTTGAATTTCGCGCCAAAATGTACCGTATTTTCTCAGAAACGTCATCAATAATTCATGGAATTGGTAAAAAAAAAACCAAACCTTTTAATAGTTTTCCCCGCAAAAATGCCTGAAAATTCAAATTTCTCTCCAAATTTTCCCCATTTTTCTCTCAAAAAAACAATAAAGTTTTTTGTTTTGAATTAAAATTTCCACACTGATTTGCAGAATTTCGGAAATCGAGACGGCGAGCGCCAAAAAAACCGCGACGCAACATGCGTCGCGCGTCGAGGTGAGCAAGATTTTCAGTTCTCTTCGCTTTTGAGTTACCCTAACTTTTTTTGCATGTGGTTTTTTGTTTAATAAATTATTTCTACTAATTAGCTAGCTTTCAATTAAAAAGAAATTTTCAGACAGAACTTCGTGAAAAAGTCCGCAATTTGTCGGAAGATTTATCCGAATCGCAAAGATGTGTGGCGGATTTGAATATTTTGGTAGCCAATTTGGCCAGTGATGCAAATATGTCAAGAAGAGATATTTCGGATTTATTGTAATTTGAGCTAGCTTCATGTAAAAATTCGCCAAAATAAATAAATAATTTTAAAAAAAAATTATTTTTTTTGTTTGCAAACACCGTAATTTTTTAAAGGGAGGTATGTTTTTAGAAGTGTGGTGTCTCAACACGCTACCGTACTATTCAATGTGCGGCTTCGACGTGGAATTTTTGGGATTTTCATTTACATTTTTTCTTCCAGTTTTTCCTGGCTCGTACGATCGTTTCTCGTCAGAAAACCAAACTATAATTTTCAGATGGCTACTGTCAGATCAGATGTTGAAATCGACGGTGTAAAGTCGTATTTCTTTGCACCGCTCCTCAAAAATATCCTGGAAAATGAGCAGAAATTGATTGAAAACGAGGGATTTTCGCCATTCGCCGATTTTGTTTTGGGTTTGACCGAAGAGTTTCCAAAACCAGGCGATGTTTATCCGATTCTTGCTGGCACAAATCCACAAGTTTCGCAAATTGTGGCCGCAATCGATGCGATGAGTGTATTTGGTGACGAATATCGAGCAATCTCCAATCAACTGGCAGAAGTTTTGAATGGAAATGCAGTTCGCCACGATGTCCACAGCTTGAAAAATGCATCTGTTAATCAATTGGCGTTTGAAAGAGATTTAGCAACTCTTGTTAGAAAAGCATCGATTGGAAAAGTTCAAGGAAACCATCTTCTCAACTTCTTGCAAACAATCTTGATTGCCAAAACAGACATTGAAAGATTGAACGCTTTCAGTTCACTTTGTTTGGCTGATTTTGATTGGGACGCCTATGTTTTCTTGAAATTGTTCTCCAAAGGATCACCAGATGAAATCGACGAAATGAAGTTGATTCGCGAAAACATCATCGCAAAGATTGGAGGAAAACGAGGAAATTTGGTTGATTTATGGTTGAATGGAAGAAAAGTCGATCCAGCTGTTGAATTTGTTCGCAATTTGAATAAACCAATCTCGGAGACAATTGAATTAGTTGTTCCTCAAATTGTTGAGAATATTTTGGCTGTTATCAAAAAGGAAGATGATACAAGTTTGTTGGAATTGGCGCCACTCACCAGTCAATTGTTTTATCTTATTTATCGAGCTGTTGTATCTGGTGCAGTGAGTTCGGTTGCGGACATCTTTGCGAAGCTACCAAGTCAAGTCAGAAAAATCATGTTTCCAGGATTGGCTGAAGCAGTTTTGAAGGTAATATTTATACAAACACGCTGAAATGCATAATTCTAAATTTTTTCAGGATTCCATCGCTCTTCTCAACTACTTCGCTCCATGTTTCATCGAAGCATCGCAACGTCGAAAATCACTTGTTGGTCTCGAAACCGATGGAATCTTCTGTGTTTTGGCGGATTCCTGGAAAAGAGATGCAATTGTCAAACTTTTCGTTGATTTCAAGGCCGCAATTTCAAGAGATGTTTTCGGTGTTTCACTTGCGCATGGATATGAAAATGGTCCGCAACACTGTAATTTCATAATTGAATTGTTGAAGTCGTATGATGGAGAAATGCATGTTGACTGGTTGAGTTATCCACAAAGGGCGAATATCGCCAATACTTTGAAAAGTAAGTCTAGATATAACATTATAAGAAGCATTAGTTCATGAATTTCAGGAGAAGCCCTCATTTCTCAAGTTGCAAAAGAAAATATTGCAAGAGTGATCGCTGCTCTCGAAAAGATCGAAGGAGCGCCAAACAGCCCTGAACCAAAAGATCCAACTCCAATAATTCGCGAAGATCCTTCTCAAATCATCCAAGAAGAGCCTGTGAAGCAAATTGAACCACTTCCAGAAATTTCCATTGAAATTCAAAAAGAAGTTCAAGTTGAACCAGAAATTGTTGCCGTTCCAGAAATACAAATTGAGCAGGATCCTCCAACATTGGGACAGGTAGGCATTTCTGAAAAAAATAGAGCAAGTAAAAAATTATATTGATTTCAGGACGAAGTTGATGCAACAACATCATCAAGCACACCATCTTTGAAGTCCGTTCCATTCGAAACAACGGAACAAATCAGTGAAAAATCTGTGAGCGAAGAATCTGTTCCAGAAGTTGTTGCTCCAGTTCAAGAACCCATTCAAGAGCCAATCAAAACTGTCCCAGTCGAAACTGCACCACCGCCAGCTCAATCAATTCCCGCAACAACATCTCAATTCGGAGCTGGAGATATGCCAACTGTTCCAAAACCAACAAGTCAATTCCAAAGTGGTGGATTTGGAAATGCTCCAGCTTCATGTTTTGGTAAAATGGGTGGATTTGGTGGAGGTGGACAAAGTCAACCTGTTAGAAGTTTCGGAGGACCACCACAAAGAGGCGGCGGCGGTGGCGGATATCGAGGTGGCCAAGGTGGAAATCGAGGAGGATACAGAAACTAAATCTGTATTCCTGAAAAGTAGGTTAAAAACCTCTGTTTGTTGTTATGTTCTTGTTTTATTGTATTCTTTTTTAAATAATAATTTTCTCTAATTTTTATATGCATATAAATTTTCAATTAAAACAAAGTTTGAAGAATTTATGGTGGTCCGGCCACAAAAAGAAATGTACAGAAAACGAGTTAGAATTATTATGCAATTAATTAATAGAAATTGAGATCTCTGATTTGTTGAATGCGTTCCAAGAAATACGGCAAAACCACACTTCCCGTATCGATTTCGTCCAAAATTTCGAAATTTGTATCGTGTGGAGATAATAGCGGGGAATTTCGAGCTTCGCAAAAACCGAGCATATTTCGATGGATGAATAATTGATCGAGGCTGGGAAAAAGGTGATTTTTTTGGGGTTTTATGAGAAAAACTGGGGAAAATTCCACGTGTAAAACATTAGATTTTGAAAAAAGTCAAAAGTTTCTTCCTAACCTCAAATATTTCCTCAAAATCGCCACAACTTCGCCAGTCACATTGACACATCCTCGAATATCAAAAACACGCAAAAATTTCGGTCGATTATCCGATTTGCACATTTTTTCAATGGCGAAATTCGTGATTTTGGTGTAGGAAACATAGAATTGCATTAATCTGGAAGATAATTTTATTTAAAAAAATTCAAATTTAAAACCAAACCGAACCTTCTCAATCTTGCAAACGCTAAAAACACCTCATCATCCACGATTCTCAATTCGGAAATATTCAAAATTCTTAAATTCTGCATATTTTTTGCCCAAATTAGTAGCTCCTTTTTAGTCAGGCGAACACAGTGAGTTACATCGAGCTCTTCGAGCCACTGAAAATTAAAAGATTTTAAATTTCAAGGTATTTTAGGCTTACAGTAAAATTTCGAATCGAATCCGACAATTTTCCATCCAATTTATGAACATAGGCGAAGTCGAGAGATTTCAAATTGCGAAAAAATCGCGAACAAAATCGATTTTTGTTCGAATTTTCAGAACTCGCGAATTTTTCATCGATTATGCAGGAATAAATTGACAAATGCTCCAGTCTGAAATTAATTTCAGAAATTATTTTCTAAAAAAAATCTGAAAATCCAGACTAACCTTCTAGGAAACATTGACAAATTGACATTTGAAATATTCGCATTTTCCACTCGTAAACTTGTCAAATTCACCAAATTTCTTGAGATTTTCTCCAAAACCGGTTTTGAGAGAACATTTGTTGATTTTTGTGCTGTTGAGGAACTTCGGATTATATATCCTTCTAGGCTGAAAATATGGGGATTTTTTGGTTGTCTAGGAGCCGCGCCTTGAGGGTATAGTTCTCAAGCAGTCGCGTTTAGAGAATCGAAATGTTAAGGATCAGGGCCTAAATAACCTTATAGTCTAGGACCTGCGCCTTGAAAGTTTATAAGCCAAGTATCCAAGCTTAGAAAGTCTATTTCTCAAGCAGCCGCGCCTAGAAAATTCGATTTTCAAGGATCAGCGTCTAGAGAGCATGTTTCTCAAGGAGTCACGCCTAGAGAGTATGTTTCTCAAGCAGCAGCTCCTTGATACACACGCTGTCAAGCAGCCGCGCCTAGAGAATTCAATCGTCAAGGAGCCTCGCCTAGACAATCGACGAGTCAAGGAGCCGCGCCTAGAAATTCTAGTTTTCAAATAGCCTCGCCTAGACAGCCTACTTCTCAAACAGTAGCGCCTATAGAATAGAAGTGTCAAGTAGCCACGCCTAGAAAATGCAATGATCAAGGATCAGCGTCTAGAGAACTTTTATGTCAAGGTACCGCGCCTAGAGATCCCACTTCTCAAGCAGCAGCGCCTTGAGAGACTGTTTCTCAAGTAACCGCGGCTATAGAGTCTACTTCTCAAGCAGCCGCGCCTAGAAAATTCGATTTTCAAGGATCAGCGTCTAGAGAGCATGTTTCTCAAGGAGTCACGCCTAGAGAGTATGTTTCTCAAGCAGCAGCTCCTTGATACACACGCTGTCAAGCAGCCGCGCCTAGAGAATTCAATCGTCAAGGAGCCTCGCCTAGACAATCGACGAGTCAAGGAGCCGCGCCTAGAAATTCTAGTTTTCAAATAGCCTCGCCTAGACAGCCTACTTCTCAAACAGTAGCGCCTATAGAATAGAAGTGTCAAGTAGCCACGCCTAGAAAATGCAATGATCAAGGATCAGCGTCTAGAGAACTTTTATGTCAAGTAGTCGCGCCTAGAGATCCCACTTCTCAAGCAGCAGCGCCTTGAGAGACTGTTTCTCAAGTAACCGCGGCTATAGAGTCTACTTCTCAAGCAGCTGCGCCCAGAAAATTCGGTTTACAAGCATCAGCTCCTAGAAAATTCAATTGCCAAGAATCCAAGCCTAGAGAAACTGTTTCTAAAGCAGCTGCGCCTAGAAAATTCGATTTTCAAGCAGCAGAACTTCTATGCCAAGCAGTCGCGTCTTGAAATACACGCTGTCAAGGACTCGCGCCTTGAAATTTTAAAAACCAAATATCCAAGCCTAGAGAGTCTATTTCTCAAAAATCAGCTCCTTGAAATACACGCTGTCAGGGAGTGACGCCTAGAAACCCTATTTCTCAAGCAGCAGCCCCTATAGACCCCCCCTCAAAAACCCACGTCAAGCTTTCAACAAGCTGCGCAACTCGACTTGACGCAAACATTGCCAATTGTCGAAGCGCCAATCGATCCGACGCAATAAAATACACATCCTTCCACAAAATCGGATGATTGCTCAGATTATACCAACGTGGGCAGGTTCTAAAAAGGGAACTTGAGGTCTATTAAATTATCGATTTTTTCAAAAACCAACCCTCCAGCTTGTGCCAAATATTTGGGCGACAAAAACGAAAAAACCATCAAAATCACATCATCCGGCAATTCGTTGATGGTTAATCCGGAAAAACTCGAGTTACGCGAACTTCCCGCGCTTTTTCGAAGCGGTTTCAGGTTTTGACGTAATCGCATCTAAAAATCTTTTTTATTAATTAATTAATTAACTAATTAGTGTAAATACAATCGCGATTATTTAACAAAACGCCTAATAAATTTTTAAAATTTCAAAAAAAAAAATGAAAAAATTTATTAAAATTATGCTGACTAGGCATATATAATGCATGAAAAAACCCAAAAAAAAATTTCGCAAAAAAAAATATTTTGGCAAGTGAAAAGAGCAGATATGTTTTAGGATTTTGCTCGCCATTCATCTGGAACTGCTCCAACATCCACGTATAAATGATAGTAGAGCGGGCGAGTTGTGATCTGAAAAATTTGGAATTTTTCGAGCTGAAAATCTGGAGACATACCTTTCGAACTGTCCATTTGTCGGTTTCGTTTAACCCGTCATAAGAAACCCGTTTTGCACTGTTGGCAAGTAATTCATAGCTGGAAAAATGGGAATATTTGGGTTCCTGGCAAGTAGCCGAGCCTAGAAAGCCTAGGTGTCAAGGAGCTGAGCCTACAGAACCTTGTCGTCTAGGAACCGCGCCTTAAGAGCTCCTATGTCAAGCTGTCGAGCATAGAAAGCCTAGGTGTCAAGCAGCGGAGCCTAGAGAATATTTATCGTCTAGGAGCCGCGCCTTGAGAGCCTCTAAAATCAAGCAGCCGAGGCTAGAAAGCCTAGTTATGAAGCAGCGGACGCTAGATAACATGATTGTCTAGGGACCGCGGCTAGAGAACCCGTCTGGCAAGGCAAGGAGCGGAGTCTAGAAATCCTAGTTATCAAGGAGCGGAGCCTAGAGAATCTGATCGTCTAGGAGCGGAGCATAGATAGATAGCCTCTACGTCAAGCTGCCGAGCCTAGAGAATCTAATCGTCTAGAAGCCACACCTTGAGAACAACTCTGTATAGGAGCCACGCCTTGAGAACCAGTCTGAATAGGAGCCGCGCCTTGAGAGCTTCTATGTCAAGTAGCCGAGCCTAGAAATCTTAGTTATCAAGGAGCGGAGCCTAGAGAATCTGATCACATAGGAGCCGCGCCTTGAGAACTTCTATGTCAAGCAGCCGAGCCTAGTGCTTGAATTTTCCACGATTTTTAATCCAAAAATCGATAATTTCAGAATTTTCATCCAAATTTCGCAATTTTGGTGTTTATTTATTCTCAATAAGAATGTTGAAGAGAATATTGAAAAAAAAATTTGATAAAAAAATTTTGTAACGTATTTTTTTTGTTTTTGAAAAATTCGAATTTTGGCCGAAATGAAGCATAGAGAACAGGTTTCTAGATAATTTTCTGAAAATAATAGGAATCTAAATTTTTTTCACAGAAACTTTTGATTCGGAAAGTTTTTTTCAAATTTTTCGTCACAATTATTTCAATTTTATTGGAAAAAAAAACATTTCTTGGATCAATTTTTTCTAAAAAAAAATTATTTTTACATGTGTTTTTTATGAATCACACCCCCTCTCTTTAAGAGAGCCCAGAGAAAAACACGAAAAAACTCACATCAACTTCGGCGCCGTTCTTTTCCTCTTCACATGTTTCAACATCGAATATCGTGCAGTTTCCGGATTGGGCCTTTCAATCGTATAATTCATCGACAAAATCCTCGAACCCATATCATCATCTTCTCCGCCCCAAGCCCAAAATTGATTCGAATATCCATTAACAGCCTTGTAATCAGCGATAGAGACGGCTAAAACACCTCCAACGATTTCTTTGTACCATAATTGATAGCCTAGATTGCTGACAAAGGCGCCGAGATGTCTGGGGCCGGGAGGGCATGAGTAGGGATTTTTGTCATTTTGGGGGAACATGTCGACGTCGTGGAATACGACACAATCGACACCGAGTGATTCAGCGAAGAGGAATGCCGCATTCATTATTCGACCTTTGTTAAACAAATCATTTCCGTACTGCAAAAAAATATTGGGTTTATTGATTTTTTTTGGAAATTTTTTCAATTGAAACACAACACAAAGGAAGCTACATTTTGACTGAAAATTCGATTTTCAGTCAAAATTTCAGCACCTTTTTCGATGTTTCTGTACAGTTTTTCACAAAGATCCAATTTTCAGTCTTTGCTGCGCGACTCTCTGAAGAGTTCAAAAATTGAAAATTTTCTGAAAATCGCATTTGTGAGAACCCATAACTCATGTTATATGGAAAACTGAATGCATCAAATTATTCAGGAGGATCAATTTACCAAACTCAAAAATTTTCAAATGTGAAATCCTAAAAATTTTCGCTGAAAATAAATATTTCCATGATTTTCAGTACAAAATTTTGATCTGGAAAAAATTACGTTTCAAGAATTCTGTATATTTTCCAAGATCATTAGGAATTTGATAGTATTGCTTTTGAGCCTAAATATTTGCGCTGAAATCAATGAAAATTGCTGAAAATAAATATTTCCATGATTTTCAGCAGAAAATTTTGGGCTAGAAAAAATTACGTTTCAAGAATTCTGTAAATTTTCAAAATTTTCAAAATCATTAATTTTGAGCCTATCTGAAAAAATATGGATTTACTAACCAAAAACTTGTGAAAAAACGCGATTTCCAGAAAATTTTCAACTTTTGGCTCATTTTTGGGCTCTTTAGAGAGTCGCTGAGCAAAAACTGAAAACTGGATTTTTCTCAGCGTGAAAAACTGTACAGAAACATGCTGATCACAATTCCATTATCTGAAATTGCAGAATTCAACTCCTAACATGAGTTATGACGTGGCAAAGGGATTTTGGGAGGTGAAACCTTCTGAAAAAGGCCTCAAAAATGATTTTCCCATGCAAATCTACTCCCTATGCTATTCGATTTGCATGGGGAAATCATTTTTTCAGGTTTCACCTCCCAAAATCTCCTTGCCACGTCATAACTCATGTTGAGTTCTGCAATTTTAGACGGCGGAATCGTGATCAGCGGGTCGAAAACTACTACAATTCGAATTTTCAATGAATTTCAGACATGCCTACCTGCTCTGTGACAATAAACCTGAAATCCAATCTCTGCCGCTGCAAAATCGGAATCAAAAAATCAATAAGCCTTGTCAAATGCGATTGTCGATCCCGATACGGTATAATAATCGCAATCTTATCCCTCGCCTTACAATCTTTCGGTTTCCAAGTTCCACCGGGACCAATCTCCGGATGCACCGCATGCACTTCACCTTCTTGTAGATTTTGTATGAGTAAAACGGCCTGTGGAAGGGCGCCCTGGAGATCGGGGATTTTCTCGATGCTCGGGCAACTTCCATCGTCTTCAGGGATCATTTTGGAACGTGGTTTTGTTGTGGATTCTTCGATATTGAGCACGGTTAAGGTTTGACGGGCTAATTCAAGCTCCGCAGAATCTTTTATCTGGATTTTTTCTTCAATATTGATATTTCGATTGATTTGCGCAGAAGTCGCAGAAATTCTGCAAGACAAATTTTGTTTTGAAAAAAAATCAATCAATAAAATTTACCTTTGTTCATTGTCCTGTGTACTTCTCAACAATAAAACATAAATACAAGTGGAGAAAAGCGCAAAAATGATAAGACGACGTGGCGAGAAAATGCGAATTAGGCATTGTCCACCGCCGCGCATTTCGTAAATTTTTCACTTAGAATATTTCAGAGAAACATTTAAGTATTCTTCAAAGGTGTTTTGTTTTTTTTTGTGTGTGGCGAAACGATGACAACAGCTGCTGGAAAAAAGAAGAAAATATAATAAAGCTGGTTTTCAACTGGAGAGAGTGTGGGAAACACGGAGACGCAGGTTAAGAGAGAAGTTGCGGAATATGCGCCAGGGGTGTGAAGATTGACGCATTTGAAATAGCCTTGACGTAATATTTTTATTTTTTTTTCATTTTTTATTTTTTTTTTGGGGAAAACTTGCCTAATTAGGCGCTAATTCTGTGAATTTCAGAAAATTTCAGCATGGAAATCGATAAACCCAATTGCCAGACTGTGCCCGGACTCCCGCAGAAGAAATTCTATAGGCAAAGAGCGCACTCGAACCCGCACTCCGATCACGATATCGAATACCCGGTTTCTCCGGAATTTATGGATTGGGAAAAGTTGTATGGGGATTATTATGCGAAGAATAGCAGAAAAGTCGAATTCGCCGATGTTGGTTGTGGTTATGGCGGTTTGCTAATGCGATTATCCCCATTATTCCCCGATGTTTTGATGGTTGGAATGGAAATTCGTGTAAAAGTGTCGGATTTTGTGCAAGAGAAGGTGAAGGCTCTTCGAAAACATCACGAAAAAGAGGGATTGTATAGGAATATTGGATGTTTGCGGTCGAATGCGATGAAATATATGCCGAATTATTTTCACAAACATCAGCTGTCTAAAATGTTCTTTTTGTTTCCGGATCCACATTTTAAAAATAAGAAACATAAATGGCGAATTATCACACCAACATTACTCTCGGAATATGCTTATGTCTTGAGACCAGGGGGTAAGTAGCACTACTAGCGTTAAATTGAAGATCACTTAGCCTAAATGATCTCTTATCAATTTTTGTTATCAATACCCTCGTGGTTGGTATCTTTTCCTTCATTTTTGAAGAAACTGATGACAAAAAGTTTTTTTTCCAATGAAAAATTTCTAGGCAACGTTTTGTTTGTTTTCTGCAGCTCTATTGATTTTCCAAATTTTTTCTATGAGAAAAAACCAGTTTTCCCCAAGAAAAATTCAAAATTTTGCAGGCCTCATCTACACGATCACCGATGTCAAAGATTTGCATGATTGGATGGTGAAACATCTCACCGAACATCCGCTTTTCCAAAGGCTAACCGATGAAGAATTGGCAGCTGATCAAGTTGTTGGATTGTTGTATGAGAGCACGGAAGAAGGGCAGAAGGTGACGAGAAATGAGGGGGAAAAATGGCCGGCGGTTTTTCGAAGACTTGATGATCCTGTGGAATAATTGGTAAGGGTTTTTGGGGGAAAAAATGAAAAATTCTGTGCAAAATTCAAAAGTTCAGTGTCAAAAAGTGTCTTTAGAATTTTGTTGGCGCGAAAAAATGAATATTCAAACAGGTCCTTTTCTTGTGCCAAAAAAATTAGGAAATTTTGTTCTTTGGGGGCTGTAAACGATGCTCCGGATTTACGGATCTACGATTTTTGACCTATTTAAAAATTCAAGCGCATTTTCCACATCAATTGTGTAGTTCTCGCGGAGAAGCGCGCAATTTTCCATACCAAAACATATTTTCCAACCGAAAATTTTTGGTATGGAAAATTCTTCGCTTGTCCGAGAAAACTACAAAATTTGGTATGGAAATTAATTTTGGTGGGGAAAATTGTCCGTTTGTCCGAGAGAATTACAAATTTTGGTATGGAAATTGATTTTTCATGTGGAAAATGCGCTTGTCCACGAGAACTACACATTTGGTATCGAAAATTGTTTTTTTTTGTTGAAAATTCAAAAAAACATGATTTTTGCTGTCCACAAAGTTTTGGGCGCGAAAAAACTGAATTTTTAAATTCGAAAAAAATTTCTAAAGTTCAAAGCTCAAAAATTAAATTTTTTGGAGACCTGAAAAATCACCCGAAAACTAAAAAAATCCCAAAAAAATCCTATTTTTTTTACAGAATCGCCTCCTCTTCCTGCCAATTTTTTGAAAAATATTTATTTAATCCCTTGTTACTTCTTTTTTTGTTGGTTGATTTTTCACTTTTTGTTAAATAATTGTTATTTTCCGCTCGTCTTTTTCTTTTTTCTTTGATTTTTCAACGAGTTTTCGTACTCTAAAATACCTATTTTCCCTGGAATTTAACCAGAAAATCTCAAATTTTCAGCAGAAAATAATAAATCTGGGAAACAATGGGCGGCGGTGGAGAAGATGAATATGAATCGCTTCCAACTCATAGTGTAGCGGTGAGTGAAATTCAGGGATTTTCAAGAATTTTGGCTAAAAAATCATAGGAAAAACTTGATTTTGACATAAAAATAACCCAAATTTAATAAGAAAATCATAAATTTTACCCCTAAAATCCCCATTTTCAGGTTCATTTATCCGCTGGAGCCCTAGCTGGAGCCGTCGAACACTGTGTAATGTTCCCATTTGACTCAGTCAAAACACGAATGCAATCACTTTGTCCGTGTCCCGAAACGAAATGCCCAACACCGGTTCATTCGTTGGCTAGTATTATTAAAAGGTTGGCTGGATTTTTTGGGGGGAAGTTGTCGAATAAAAATGAAACTGTGAAAATTGGGATTTTTTTGAATAGAAATTTTGAAACAGTGAAATTTTTTGGAAAAATTTTGAATTAGTTAATTTTTTTAATTTAAAAAAATGCCGTTATATTTAGCATCAATCACTGGAAATTGAGAATTTTAAAATAGAAATTTTGAAACAGTGAAATTTTTCATTTTTTGTTTGAAAAATTTTGAATCAGTTAATTTTTTTATTTAAAAAGTTGTTTGTAAAAAGGAAACGATCAAAGTGTGAAATTTGGGATTTTTTCAAATAGAAATTTTGAAACAGTGAAATTTTTTAAATATTTTTTTCTTGCAAAAATTAGAAGATCAGATTTTCCCCTGAAAATCCAATTTTTTAAATAGAATTTTGAAACAGTGGAATTTTATAAATGGAAAACATGCAAATCAGTGAAAATTAAGAATTTTTTTAATAGAATTTTTGAAACATTGAAATTTTTTAAATATTTTTTTCTTGCAAAAATCAGAAGAGGAAAGGGGCAAGTTTCAGTTAAAAGCAATACTTTTGATCGAATTTTTAAACAGTGAAATTTTTTAAATATTTTTTCTCAACAAACCATTGAAGATCAGATTTTCCATTGAAAATCCAAAATTTTTATAGATTTTTGAAACAGTGACATTTTTTGATGATTTTTTCCGATTTGATATTTAAATTATTAAAAGTGAAAATTGAGATTTTTGAAAACGAAATTTTGAAACAGTGAATGTTTATGTCAAAATTTAAGAAGACTGTAATTGACCTAAGAATAAACCCAAAATTATTTGTAAAACTTCAGAAATCAAAAATAATTCAAATTTCAAAAACCCTAGGAAAGTCCAGCTGAAAATGGAAGAAATTTTTTCGAGTTTTTCATGTCAGATGAATTATATTCCATTAAAAATCCAGTAATTTGATAAAATTTTGAAACAGTGAATTCTTTGGATGTTTTATGGACTGTTTTCTGAAATTATCTAGAAAACATCTGAAATCAGAAAATATCACGAAAATTCTGTCAAATTTCAAAAATTGATCAGAAAATCCTAGAAAATCTGTCCAAAAAACCCATTCCTAATTCCAGAGAAGGTTGGCTTCGCCCACTTCGAGGTGTAAACGCAGTGGCCGCCGGCTCAATGCCAGCTCACGCTCTTTACTTCACAGTATACGAAAAAATGAAGGGATTCCTCACGAATAATTCAGTTGGACACGCAAATACCCTGGCTTATGGAGCATCTGGAGTTGTTGCAACTCTTGTTCATGACGCAATTATGAATCCGGCTGAAGTTGTTAAACAACGAATGCAAATGGCTTTCTCACCATATGGTTCGTCTTTGGAATGTGCACGATGTGTTTTGAATCGCGAAGGAATTGGCGCGTTTTATCGAAGTTATACAACGAGTTTGGCTATGAATGTACCGTTTCAAGCGATTCATTTTATGGGTTATGAGTTTTGGCAACATGTTAGTTTTTTTGAGGGGGGTTTTGAGGTGAAAAATTGTGAAAATTTCTTATAAAAAGTGGTATTTTTCTCCTGAAAAAATTTCACGAATTTCACTGGTCGAAAATCCTATTTTTCATCAGTTTTTGCAAGTAAAAATCAAATCTTCCTCCTGACAAATTTCACTGTTTCAAAATTGTTTAGAAAAAATATGTTCATTCTTGCAAAATTGATAGTGTGAAGGTAAACAATTGAAAACTTGAAAAATTTAACATTTTCTAAAAAAAAATAAAAACAGAAAATTTGAATGGTTCCTGAAATTTTGAATTCAACTGCCCAAAAATCATATTTTTCATCAGTTTTTGCAAGTAAAATCAATTTTTTTATTCTGAAAAATTTCACTGTTTCAAAATTTTTTAGAAGAAATTTGTTTGTTTTTGGAAAATTAATGCATTTTTCCATGCAATTTATCTGACCGAAAAGTTATATTTTTCATCAGTTTTTGCGAATAAAAATCAATTTTTCCTCCTGAAAAAATTCACTGTTTCAACATTTTTTGAAGAAATTCATTTATTTTCAAAAAATTAATAAAACAATCGTTTATGTTCGAATTTCCTTAAAAAACTGCTCAAAATCCTATTTTTCATCAGCTTTTGCAAGTAAAAATAAGATTTTCCTCCTAAAAAATTTCACTGTTTCAACATTTTTTAGAAGAAATTTATTCATTTTTGAAAAATTAATTGATCAATCTTGAAATATTTTTCATCAGCTTTTTCAATGAAACATCAATTATTTCACCTGAAATAATTTCACTGTTTCAAATTTTTTAGAAGAAATTTATTTTATTTTTGAAAAATAATATGTCAATACTGTATTCTGGAATTTATCTGACCGAAAAATTAAATTTTTTTTCTACAGTTTTAGCGAATAAAAATCAATTTTTTCTTCTGAAAAATATTACTGTTTCAAGTGTTTAAGAAGAAATGTATTTATTTTTGAAAAATTAATCGATCAATAAATAGCTTTTCCTGAAAAATTTTACTGTTTCAACATTTTTTTTAAAGAAAATTTTTCTATCTGTTTTTCAATGATATATTAATTTTTTCTCATGAAAAAATTTTACTGTTTCAAACTTTTAAGAAGAAATTTATTTTATTTTGGAAAAATAATAGGTCAATGCTGTATTCTGGAATTTATCTGACCGAAAAATTACATTTTTTTTTCATCAGTTTTAGTGAGAAAAAATCAATTTTTCTCTTGAAAAATTTTACTGTTTCAACATTTTTTTAAAGAAAATTTTTCTATCTGTTTTTCAATGATACATTAATTATTAATTTTTTCTCATGAAAAAATTTTACTGTTTCAAATTTTTAAGAAGAAATTTATTTTATTTTTGAAAAATAATATGTCAATACTGTATTCTGGAATTTATCTGACCAAAATGAAAAATTACATTTTTTTTCTACAGTTTTAGCGAATAAAAATCAATTTTTTTCTTCTGAAAAATTTCACTGTTTCAAATTTTTGAGAAGATAATTTTTCTATCGGTTTTTCAATAGAACATCAATATTGCACTTGAAAAAATTTACTGTTTCAAATTTTTTAAAAGAACATTTTTCTATCTGTTTTTCAATGATATATCAATTTTTTTCTCATGAAAATATTTTTTTTTTGAATGATTATTGTCGTTCCGAAAAAGACCGTTGGAAGAGAACCGAAATGGCCTAGGAAACCAAAACTACAGTAGACTTCGCAAAATTTTGGAGTCTTTTTGAAAAATAAAATGCGAAATTTACACGCTGGCTATTTGCCAACCAGTTTGATGTGCATGTGTCACGTCATTTTTAGTCTACTGTACGTGAGCGCCAATTCAAACGGGGGTTCTTTTATTTTCGGATTGACAATATGTACATTCATATTTTTCCTGAAAAAATGTCACTGTTTCAAATTTTTTAAAAGAAATTTATTTATTTTTGAAAAATTAATGTGTCAAAAAATTGTTCAGCAAAAAATAAAAATAGAATAAAAATCACAGCCAAGCTTCCACATTTTCTATCTTTCCAGATCCTCAATCCCGAACACAAATACGATCCAAAATCTCATCTAATAGCTGGTGGTTTGGCTGGTGGTTTAGCCGCAGCAATTACAACACCAATGGATTGTGTGAAAACTGTATTAAATACACAACAAACTGCTGAAACGACGGCTGAAAATGCGAATCGACGGATCTTTTTACACTCGAATAGTAGTAGTTATTATAAGGGAATTACGGATGCTGTTAGAATGATTTATACGCAAAGAGGAATGGCTGGATTTAGTTGTGGATTGCAAGCCAGAGTTATATTTCAGGTTAGTTAGCCTAAGTCCATTTGGAAAAATTGCAAGCTCCGCCCCTTTTTTTTTGCAATTTTGCGGCTCGATTTTCCAACAAAAATTCGATTTATTTGGAAATTAGGATAAATCATGCCGCAAGATTTCAAGAATTAGTAAATCTGCAATTTTAGGGCATAGTTTTTTCCTACGAAAAATTATTTGAAAAAAAGTGTGCCGCAAAATTGCATTTTCTAAGCCCCGCCCATTTTTTTGCAATTTTGTGGCTCTGGTTTCCATCAAAAATTTGATTTGAAAAATAAACCATGCCGCAAAATTCCAGAAATTAGTAGAATTGCAATTTTAAGGCATAGTTTCTGATTTCAAAAAAATTATTTGAAAAAAATTGAAATTTTTAAATAAAAAAAAATGTTGGATTAGAAATTTTTACCTAAAATTGAATTTTTCAAAAATTTTGACTGAAAATTCGAAAAATGGTTAATTTCAGGCTTTCGGGCCTTTTCCCCAGATTTTCTAGGCCAAATCCCATTTTTGCAGGTTCCAGCAACAGCTTTATCATGGTCCGTCTATGAATTATTCAAATTTATGTTATCAATGGAAGAATCTCAAAAATAGTGGAAATTATTTATACATATCGATTTTTTGACTGAAATTTCAGCTCTTTTGAAAAAAATAATAATTTTCATAGGCCTTTTTCTCCCCTCTTTTTTGCTCTTTTTTGTACTGAAAACGTGTAGAATATAGAAATTTTGTTGTTTTTTTTCTAGGACCTTTTTTTTGTTTTGTTTTTCTACCTATAAATAATGAAGATTTGCACAGTTTTTAGGATTTTTGAGGATTTTTAACCCGTTTTTTGGCGGAGTTTTATTTGATTGAAAATTTTGACTAATTTGTTTTCAGAAAAAAATCTGAAATTAAATTTTGCTGGAAATCTGAAATTTCCAATTTCTATAATTTTCAGCCCAAAAAAAATCAGATTTTTGTCAATTTTTTGATGTTAAATTTTTTTTTGAAATTAGATTTTTCCACATAAAATTTCAGTTAAAAAAAAAGATTTTTAAAAGTTTTCAGAAAAATCTGAAAATTCAAAGGCAACTAAATATTTAAAAGTGGAATTCTGAAATTTTCAGCCAAAAAAATTTGATTTTGGTCAATTTTTTGAAAAAAATTGTTTTTTCCATATAAAATTTCAGTTCAAAAAAAAATTATTTTGAGAATTTTCAGAAAAAAATATCTGAAATTAAATTTTGCTGAAAACTCAACGGTTGCTTTGAATAAAAATATTTAAATTTGAACGTGAAAAATGAAACGTGGATTTTCAACATTTCTCATTTTTTCTCACTGTTTCAAATTTTTTTGAAAAGAAAAAAGAAGGTTTCACAAATATTGATCAAACTCAACATGTTTCTATGTGATTTTTTTTCCAAAATTCTAATCCACGTGGCTCAAAATGCTCCAAATTCCAAGCCTTCGGCCAAAAAATATATGAAAATTTAATCCGCGTGGCATTTTGAGCCTAAAAAATCTCATTTTCGGGCTCAAAATGCTCCAAATTCTAAGCCCTAGACCAAAAATCTATGATTTTTGTATCTTGTAGTCTTGTTATCTGTTTTACTACTCTCTTTTCCCTTTTCTCCCTTTTTCTCTCATTTTGTAAACTTTGTTGCCTTTTTTTTCCAAAAAAAAAAAACAAAAATTGCGGAATTTCACCTAAAAATCCATCTAACGTGACCCAAATTCAATTTTTCCCCGGATTTTTTCGCTCCAAAAAAATTCTTTTCATTTTTATATAATTTCCAACCAGAAAAATGACGTTGGGTGGTGCATTTACCCTAACTTTGGTCAAAGATAAAGCTTGTCATAGTAAGATTTGGGTTGAAATTAGGTATTTTCAGATGAAAATTAGGCTAGAAATTTGCATTTTTTGTCTGAAATTTTAGCTTGTTCTCGTTATTTCTTGTCTGGAAATTTTCAGCCAAAAAATCCGAAATCATATTTATTTTTTCCAGTGAAAACGCCGTGCCCAAGTTCAAATGGTGGATCCACCAAATGTGTTGTGACAACTGTTGCTGTTTTGGCTGGTGGAGCTGCGTTGGCAGTTTATGTGAGTTTTTTTGGGACTGGGAAATTTTGCAGAGAAATCAGGAAAATTGGGCTTTTCTGAAGAATTTTCTGGAAATTTTCACTGTTTCAAAAAATTTTGAATTTGGTTCCTGTTTTTGAAAGTTGTTACTGTAGGTCGAAATACTAAAAATATATCAAAAATCAAGAAATTCCAGAAAATTTCCCATTTTTCAAAAAATGTGTTCAAGAAATCTCAGAAAATTTCACTGTTTTAAAATAATTTCTCAAAAAATCTGGATTTGAGGGAAATTGTTTGTAATTTTAAAAGTTTTCAAAAATTTTCTGAAATTCGGAAAACCCTGGAATTTTTGGAGCTTTTCTGAAGAATTTCCTGAAAAATTTTATTTTCTTCAAATTTTCACTGTTTCAAAAAAATTAAAAACTTGGTTCACGTTTTTGAAATTTGTTGACACAGGAAAACTGATCAAAAATCAAGAAACTGCAGAAAATTTCAAATTTCTCAAAAAATCTGAATTTGATGGAAATTGTTAGCTATTTGAATATTTCTCTAATTTTTTTCTGAATTTCGGGAAAACCTTTTTGAAGCTTTTCTGAAGAATTTTCTGAAAAATTTTATTTTCTTGAAATTTTCACTGTTTCAAAAAATTGGTTCTTGTTTTTTAAATCTGTTATACATATTGATTAGAAGATATAAAAAAATGAAAATCATCTGAAATTCGCAGAAAAACTGAATTTTTGGCACGGAAATCAAGACATTTTAGCGTTTTCTAGGAAAAATTCGAAAAAATCACAATTTTTTTGGAGCTTTTCTGAAGAATTTATTCATTCAAAAATTTTCACTGTTTCAAAAAATTTTGAAATTTGTTGAGAAAAGTTCGGAAATCATCTGAAATTCACAAAAAAAACAGAAAATTTTCAAAATTTCTACTGTTTCAAACCAATTTCTCCTAGAAAAATCGGCATTTTTTACTGTTCCACAGTCAATTCCTCCCCAAAAAAAAGCAATAATTTCTAGCTCGGCTACAAACTCGGTCAACGCAGTGCTCGCGTCAACAACAAAATCAATCTCTCCTCGCCAAAAGTCGCCGACGCAATCGACATCGAAGATATTGGCGAGAAAAAAGCGTTCTGCCGTTGCTGGAAATCCGAAAAATGGCCATATTGTGATGGAGCACACGGAAAACACAACAAGGAAACTGGCGACAATTTGGGACCAGTTATCATCAAGGGAAAACCTGCTGCAACTCCAGAAAATAAGGAATAAGTGATATTTTTAATGCTCTTAAGGTATATGATGATGAAGTTTTTGATTTATTCATTTAGCCTAACTCTAGTTTTCCCGAAAATTCTATAATTTTTCCAAAAAATTGTTCCAGGAGTACTGTAGGTGTATAAAAAGAGGGAGGGTACTGTATATTTTTTTCCCAAAAATACTATAGATCAAAAAATTGTTTTAGGAGTACTGTAGGTGTATGAAAAGAGGGTACTGTAGAAATTTTTTCCCAAAAATTCTATAGATTTTTGAAAAATTGTTCCAGGAGTACTTTAGGTGTATGAAAAGAGGGTACTGTAGAATTTTTTTCAATTTTTTTCTGAAATTTTATGAATTTTGATTTTTTAATGCAAATTTTCGGATTTTTAAAACCAGAAAATCCAGAAAGTTGAAGTATTTAATTTTCAGCATCAAAACTTTTTTAATTTAAAAATTCTGAAAATGCTCTTAACAATAATATTCATTTATTTATTTAGCCTAACTCTAGATTTCCTATTTTTAAATAATTCCTTGATTTTCGCCATTTCCAGCAATGGAACTTGTTTCCAATCGATATTTTCATCAATATTTTCTATATTTCTCAAATATTTCCGATTTTCTCGCGATTTTTCACCACAAATCGCCGTAATTCGACGAATTCCCTTCGCACTTGATTTATCTGACATTATTTGGAAGTCGAGGATTTGTGAAGATCGTGTGACATGGCTGAAATTTCAGATTTTTGTTTTGGCTGGAATTCCAGCCTCTACTCACGTTCCCGAACAACATTCCTCCGCAATTCCACCATCAAAACCAACAACTCGAATATTTTCCGCTTCGCCAATTCGATCAATTTTCAAATTTCGCGCCAATTCTTCATTTGGCGCGAAAATTCGAATTTTCGCCTCGAGACCCTGTGATATTGTTTGGTTTATGGCATTTTGAACGTTGGCCAGAATTTCGAGACGATTTGGGATTTTTTCACGGCCTGTCGAGTAGTCGAAACGCAAATATTCGTTTTCTGGGGGAAAATATTGATTTTTAGGGATTTAAGGTAATTAAGGAAATTTTTAAGGACCTTAAGGGGCTTTAGGTAACCAAGGAGATCTTTAAGAACCTTATTAATTAAGAAAATTTTACAGGAGAATTTTTAAGAACAACAATTTCGAGATAATTTTCTTTAATTAGAGGGTTAAGGTAATTAAGGATTTTTTTTGGAACCTTTAGGACCTTTGGGGGGAATTTTTAAAATAATTGTTTAATTAGGGGTTTAGGTAACTTAACTTTTAAAAAATTTAGAGTAACTTATTGTAAGAGCCTTAAAAAATGATTTGAAGATGATTTTCTTTAATTAAAGGGTTAAGGTAATTAAGGTTAATTGAGAACCTTAAGGGGCTTTAGGTAATTAGGGTTAATTAAGGAGATCTTTAAGAACCTTATTATATGAGAAAATTTTACAGAACAAGAAAATTTATAGAATTAGGTAGTTAAGGTAATTAAGGTTAATTGAGAACCTTAATATAATGATTTTAAGATAATTTTCTTTAATTATAGAGTTAAGGTAATTAAGAAGAAATTTACGAGCCTTCGAAACCTTCTTAATTTGGTTAATTTACAGAAGAACCTTAAGAACCTTAATATATAAATTTTGAAATAATTTTTCTTTAATTAGGGAGGAGATCTTTAGGAAGATATTTTTAAGGACCTTAAGAACCTTTTTTTAGGAAGCTCTAAATCATTTTTCAAAAAATTTTAGGGCATTTTTTAGGAGCTTAGGTGAAATTTAAGGCAATTTTCTCACCAACACTCGATCCTTTCTGCTCAACTTCTCCTTCCAAATTCCCCAATTCCCGCTTCAAAAAATGATGCAATAAATGTGTGGCCGAATGTGCTCGCATCATGCCAATTCTCCTTTTCTCATCGATTTTCTGGTCAATTTCCAGATTTTCAGCTTTGATTTGCTTCAACTCATCGATTGCGATGAGTGGCTCGCCGAGCAAAATTGTCAATTTTTTATCGCGCGATTTTTTGGCACTTTTGACACGGAAAATCGGAGTGTTCTGGAGAAAATTTGAATTTTTTTGGAAACCGAGCCGCAAAATTGCGAAAAAAGGGGCGGAGCTTGAGGAAATGTAGGAAAAAACCATGCCTTAAAATTGCAGATCTATTCATTTCTGCAATTGTGCGGCATGGTTTATTTTTTACTTCAAATTAATGGAAACCATGCCGCAGAATTGCGAAAAAGGGCGGAGCTTGAAAAAGTGCAATTTCAAGGCACAGTTTTTCTCAAGAATTTTTTAATAGGAAAAAACCATGCCCTAAAGTTGCAGATCTATTCAGATTCTGCAATTTTGCGGCATGGTTTATTTTTCAAATTCAAATGAATCAAATATTCGTAGGAAAACCATGCCGCAAATTTGCAAAAAAAAAGTGGGCGGAGCTTAGAATTTTTCCCACCTCTCTCAACAAAAATCCCGAATCTGAAGCCTGTCCACCTTGTTCACCGTAAAATTGGCAATTTTCCAAAATCAATCGATAATCCAAATCCACGTCATCAATTGGCCTAGAAATATCCAAAATCTTTGTCGGAACTTCGGCTAACTTCAACTCATCGCTGCCAATCATTTCGTAGTCATATTTGAATCGATCCGAATGTGTCGGATAATTTTGGAAATCTGGGAAATTTTCAGCAGAAGCAGAACTAGATGTTTTGGCCGATGTTTTGGACAAATTTCGAGCTTCCAACTTGGCCTGCTCGAAATCTTGCAAATTTATCGATTTTCCGTGTTCCCTGGCTAGTTCTTCAGTGATTTCCAGTGGTAAACCATGAGTTTCGAGAAGGTAGAATGCGGATTTTCCAGAGAAATTTGGATCGATTTCTGTAAATTCTCAGTTTTTTCTGAAAAATTTTTGAAAATCCGAAATTTAAAGCTGAAAATTAGCAGATTTTTGAGCCCGAAACCTGAAATTTAGAAAAAAAATTGAATTTCTCTAAAATCCTCTAATTTACAGCTGAAAATACCTAGAATTTCAGAAAAATTCAAATTGCAATTTTTAGCGCGAAAATCTGAATTTTTTTCTTCTTACAATTAGCGCCCACATTTTGGGTCCTGAAGCGAAAATTTGCGAAAATTCTCATTGTTGGCCGAATTCCCGACATTTCTCGGCCACCGGAAAAGTTCGGCCATATATATCTTTCATTTTTTTTTTCGAAAATTCTCGATTTTTCGTTCAAAATCATTGATTTTCAGGTTTTCTACGAGTTTCAGCACAAAAATGTTTTTAGATCAGAATTTTGTGCTGAAAATCATGGAAATCTTCATTTTCAGCGATTTTCAGCTCATTTTCAGCGGGAATTCGGCCAAGACAGAAAACTCGCTCCAATAATGTGAATTTTCGCAACATTAGAGCGATTTTGTTGCTTTGGCCGAATTTCCGACATTTCTAGGCCACCGGAAAAGTTCGGCCACGTATATTTTTTCTTAAATTTTTTGTGACGTAAAAGTTGAACATTTTTAAAAGTTTTTCAAAAATTTTCAAAAAAAAAAAATTTTCCCGCCAAAAAAACTCACCGAATCTCCTCAAAAAATGCGGTTTTCCCTGATCCACAACCCTCCAAAACTGCTCCTCTTCCTCTCTCAAAACCCTCCGAATCTCCGGCAAATTCTCCAGAATCTCCGGATAAACCACGCCGAGACTTTCACCAACACAATCCACTAATCCACCATCAGCTCCAAAAGCAAATCGCTCAATTCCCAGCGCATTTCCCGCATTCAAAAACGCTCTTCGCATCATTTTCCGCACCACAAATCCGGCATCGCTTCCGCTTGGCCTTGCGCCATCCGCAAGAGCCACACAAATCGCTCGCAGATGATCGGCAACAATGCGAATCGCCACCGGATTTGGTGGGGTTTTTGTGGCCAGATTGCGGATTTCGGAAATGATTTTTGTGAAGACATCGGTGTCGAAATTCGAAGACTGGCCTTGAATAATCGAGAGAAGACGTTCGAAACCCATTCCGGTGTCAATGTGATTTTTTCCGAGCGATGTGATGCGGCCATTTGGAAGTCTGCAACAATTATTGATTGATTTTGACTGTGCCACGTGGAATTTGTAGCGCTAAAAATTGGATTTTCCCAATTCTAGTAAATTTCGGAGAAAATTTTGAAAAAATGCCACGTGGATTTTTTTACTGTGGGAAGATTTTTAAAATATTTTTTTATTGAAACAAAATCCACGTGGAATTGTTGTCTTCAAAATTTGGCTAGATTACTGTAGGCGAAATTTTAGCGTGAAAAATTAAAATTCGAAATTAAAAAAAAATCCACGTGGAATTTTTGGTGTCAGAACTTGGTTACATTACTGTAGGTGGATTTTAAGCGCGAAAAATTGAAATTTGAAATTTTGAAAAAAATACACGTGGAATTTTCGGTGTCAAAATTCATCTGGGTTACTGTAGGAAGATTTTTTGGGCTCATCTGGGTTACTGTGGGAGGAATTTTTGGATTTTTTTTGCTCCAAAATTCGGCTAGATTACTGTAGGCGAATTTTTAGATGCCCGCTGGATTTTTAGCGCGAAAAATTGAAGTTCAAAATTTTGAAAAAAATGCCACGTGGAATTTTTTGCGAAAAAATTAGGCTAGATTACTGTAGGTGGATTTTCCGAATAGTTTTTTACTGAAACAAAAGCCACGTGGATTTTTAGCGCAAAAATTCGGCTAGATTACTGTAGGTGGATTTTTAGCGCGAAAAAATTGAAATTCAAAATTTTGAAAAAAATGCCACGTGGAATTTTCGTCTCACCTCAACTTCGACATAAAAACAATATTCCAAATCTCAACCACCGAATCATCCGAATTCACCAATTTCTCTGCGTCTCTCCCGCCTCCAACTCTATCATAATGTATTTCTGTGCAAACACCACACGGTCCACTCGCTCCCATTTCCCAAAAATTCTCCCGCCTTCCAAACCCAACGATTTTATTTTCCCGAACTCCCAGATCCCTCCAGATATCACGGCATTCTAAATCGGCATCAACAAGTTCTTTTGAATCGCCGGCGAAATATGAAAAATACAGGCGGTCCGGATCGATTTTCAAATTTTCAACCAGATAAGTTAGCGCAAGTTCACAAGCTTCTCTTTTCGAATAGGCGTCATTGAAACTCCAATTTCCCATCATTTCGAAAAACGTCTGATGATGCACATCTTTTCCAACATCATCCAAATCATTGTGTTTTCCGCCAGCTCGTATACATTTTTGAATATTTGCAATTTTTTCGGTTTTCGACAGCTTATCCGGGCTCAAAATCTTTCCCTTGAATTGATTCATCCCGGCGTTTGTGAATAACAGAGATTTGTCGCTTTCTGGCGGGATAACCGAGGAGGAGGCCACGATTTTATGCTCGTTTTTCGCGAAATAATCCAAAAAACTTTTCCTGAGCTGAAAAAATGGTTTTTATCCGTGCTCCGGGACGGGAACTTACCTCAAGATGTGTGTAGTAGCTTCGAGAAGCTATTCTAACCCGTTGCATGTTGAAAACCTTGAGGAATCCGCGCGGTTTTCCCAAAAAAAAAATGATTTTCGAAAAAATAGAAAATTGTCCGCGAGAACTACACAACCATTTGGTTTTCTAGGCCATCGTCGTCTTCCACATTTTGCCACGGTCTACCAGATGAACCACAGATGTTTTACACATGTTCCATAGCTCAAAATGTTCCTCACATTCTCATTTTCCATTTTGAGACCCTAAACATTGCCAGTCTCTTTCAAAATCACTAAAAATTCCCCGAAAAGCGGCGTTGTCAGTAGAGCGCAATTACCCGCGTGTTTTTTTTTTCGTGAAAATTTATTTTTTTCCCAACTTTTTTTTCGTGACGCAACAACAATAGGAAAAAAAACAAACCCGGTTTGCCTCCTATTCATGCTTGTCGTGACAATGTGTCTGCGTCTCTCACACACACTGTTTCGCACCTGTATCGATTTTTATCGCACATTTTTTGTTGAAAGCGAAAATTTTTTGTCATATATCTCTTTTACAACGCATTTTTATAGGGTTTTTTTCAACATGGCAGCTGAAGTTGTTGGTGAATTTGAAGATCCAGAAGATGGCTACGCTGATGACGATCTATTAACACCAGATGATTTGAATCTAGGAATCACCCCGTCAAGATCATTCCTAGAAACCGCAGACTTCGAGACCGAGTTAGGCGAAGTCGACGTGGAAGTTGAGCGATTCGAGGAGGATATTTATGCGGATATTGCAGCGCATGAAATAGTTCAAGTTATTGCGGATGGAGATCGAGTTGGAAGACCAATTGTTGTTATTTATGCGTATCGATTGCCTTCGAGTAAAGAAATTGATCATGCTAGATTATTAGCATATTTGACAAGGGTTATTGATAAGGTAGGCAGAGAACATTAATCTTTAATGGCCGGAGATTGGGAAAAAACATAAAAAATGGTTCAAATTTCACCTAAACTCCCTAAGGTTCCTAAGGTCCTTAAGGTCTTTAAAAATTCCCTTTAATATCCTTATTTACCTTAAAATTCACTTACTTCACAACAAAATTGAAGTTGAACATAATAAATTTCAGAAAAAAATATGTGGCCGAACTATTCCGGTGGCCGAGAAATGTCGGGAATTCGGCCAACAATGAGAATTTTTGCAACATTAGAGCGAGTTTGTTGCTTTGGCCGAATTCCCGACATTTCTCGGCCACCAAAATAGTTCGGCCACATTTCTGAAATGCATGTTTTTTTTGCCACGTGAATTTAATTTTGGAGAGAAAATTCAAAATTTAGAAATTCGGGCCAAAAATCCACGTGGAATAAAAATTTCCAAAAAAAAAAATTCACTGTTTCAAAATTTTGCATATTTTTCAGTTCGAAATCTGTATTTTCGTTGACAAGTAAAAATTCTCAATAAAGTAAAAAATAAAATTCAATTAATTTTTGGCGCGAAAATTCAGAATTTTGAAAATTCTTTTCTAAATTCGGGCCAAAAATCCACGTGGATTCATTTCCTTCCAAAAAAAAATTCACTGTTTCAAAATTTTCATTTTTTTCGGTTCAAAATCTGAATTTTCATTGACAAATACAGAGAAGTTTTGATAAATAATTCAATCAATTTTTGGCGCGAAAATTCAGAATTTTAAAAATTCTATACTAAATTCGAGCCAAAAATCCACGTGGATTCATTTTTTGAATGAAAAAATTTGAGAAATTTCCAAAAAAAAAATTCACTGTTTCAAAATTTTTATATTTTTTTTTGCAGATCGTTGACCAAGACTACACAATAATCTACTTCCACTACGGACTTCGCTCCCACAACAAACCTCCAGTCCGCTTCCTCTTCCAAGCCTACAAAGCCCTCGATAGGCGCTTCAAAAAGAACCTAAAGGCCCTTTACGTGGTCCATCCAACTCGATTTATCCGGATAATATTTGGGCTTTTCAAGGGCTTCATCTCAAATAAATTCGAAAATAAATTCCATTATGTGATGTGTATCGATGATTTGGAAAGAAGTTTGGAAATCGAAGTGACAAATCGGCTGAATTTGGCGCAGCCGATCAAGGAGCATGATAAGAGTTTTGTTTCGAGTGCTGCTCCTGGCGAGCTGCAAATTTCAAGCAGCGAACCGCTTCCCACTCAGCAATTCGGCGTTTCGCTGGAATTCATTTTATCACATCATAGCGATTCGCGGATTCCGCCGATCGTCGATCAATTGATTGAGTTTTTGGAGAAATATGCGTTGGATATGGAGGGGGTTTTTAGGAAGAGTGCAAATGTTGGGAGTATTAAGAGATTGCAGGAGAGGATTAATAAAGGTGGGTGTTATTCTTTTTGGGTGGGAAACATTTTGAAAATTCAAAAGTTTATTGATTTTTTGCCACGTGGATTTTTTAGCGCGAAAATTTGAAATCTGAAAATTATTTTGAATTGAAAAAATAATCCACGTGGATTTCAGTAATTTTCAAAAAAAAATTAACTTGAAAATCCACAATTTCCGAAAAAATTCACTGTTTCAAAATTTTGATATTTTTCAGCCAAAAAATCCACGTGGATTCGTTTTCTAAAAAATATTCGAAAAATTTCCAAAAAAAAAATTCACTGTTTCAAAGTTTTCATATTTTTCGGTTCAAAATCTGGATTTTCAATGACAATTTCATTATATTTTAATTAACTTTTCACGCAAAAATTCAGAATTTCAAAAAATTAAAATCTAAATTCCCGCCAAAAATCCACGTGGATTAATTTTTTGAATAAAAAATTTCCAAAAAAAAATTCACTGTTTCAAAATTTTCATATTTTTTAGTTCAAAATCTGAATTTTCAATGACATCTTCATTGAATGTTAATTAATTTTTCACGCGAAAATTCAGAATTTCAAAAATTCAAATCTAAATTCCCGCCAAAAATCCACGTGGATTCATTTTTTGAGAAAAAGGTTCGAAAAATTTCCGAAAAAAATTAACAGTTTCAAAATTTTGATATTTTTCAGTTCGAAATCTGGATTTTCGTTGACATGTTGAAATGTTCAATAACGAAAAATCATTAATTCAATTTTCTAAATTTTCGGCCCCAAAAAATCCACGTGGCACCAACAGAAATTCATAGGATTTTCTACAGGTCAAAAATTTTCAAATGAAAAATTCACTGTTTCAAAATTTTTATATTCAAATATATTTTTTTCCAAAAAAAACCCTACAGTACTCTCTCATTTCCAGGCGAGACCATCGACTTCGAAAACGACCCGGAATACCGTGAAAACAACTATATCGCATGTCTCCACGCCTCAGTTTTGCTCAAAACATTTTTCCGATCACTCGGCGAGCCGCTAATAACAAATGCGCTCTATCCGAAATTGGCACAATTGGCGGATGTTCCGAAAAATGAGAAAAGTGCAGCGGTTCGAGATTTTGTCAAATTATTGCCCAAGCCCAATTATTTGCTGCTCAAAACTATTGTGCAATTTTTGACCAAGGTAATGTTTGATTTTTTGTTTCTGGCGTCAGAATTTTGAAATTTTCCCTTGGATTTTTGAAAATGGGGTATCACTTCGAAATTTTCGAAAGAAAAATATGAAAATTTTGAAACAGTGATTTTTTTTTGGAAATTTTTTAATTTTGAAAAAAAAAATTTTTTTCAAATTTTTAACAAATAATGCCACGTGGATTTTGAACCGAAAAATATGAAAGTTTTGAAACAGCAAATTTTTTTGGAAATTTTTTATTCAAAAAATGAATCCACGTGGATTTTTTTTAATTCTGAACTTCAAAATTTTCGAAAAAAAATGCCACGAGGATTTTTTTTTCACTGGATTGTTCAAAAATATTTTCAAAAGAAAAATATGAAAATTTTGAAACAGTGAATTTTTTTTCGGAAATTTTTTATTTAGAAAATGAATCCACGTGGATTTAGCAATTTTTTTCATTTGAAATTCAAAATTTTCGAAAAAAAAATGCCACGTGGATTTTTTAGCGTCAAAAATTTGGAATTTGATATTTTCACTTGAATTTAAACGAATCAAACTATCACGTCGAAATTTTCGAAAAAAAAATGAAAATTTTGAAACAGTGCATTTTTTCGGAAATTTTTTTCCAAAAAATGAATCCACGTGGATTTTCGCAATTTTTCAATTCTGAACTTCAACATTTTCGAAAAAATGCCGCGTGGATTTTTTAGCGTCGAAAATTTGAAGTTCGAAATTTTTACTTGGATTGTTCAAAAATATTTTCAAAAGAAAAATATGAAAATTTTGAAACAGTGCATTTTTTCGGAAATTTTTTTTCCAAAAAATGAATCCACGTGGATTTTCGCAATTTTTCAATTCTGAACTTCAACATTTTCGAAAAAATGCCACGTGGATTTTTTAGCGTCGAAAATTTGAAGTTCGAAATTTTTAATTGGATTGTTCAAAAATATTTTCAAAAGAAAAATATGAAAATTTTGAAACAGTGCATTTTTTCGGAAATTTTTTTTCCAAAAAATGAATCCACGTGGATTTTTGCAATTTTTCAATTCTGAACTTCAAAATTAAAAAAAATGCCACGTGAATTTTCAGCGTTTAAAATTCGAAATTTCAAAATTTCACTTGGATTTTATAAAATGGGATTATCACTTCGAAATTTTCGAAAGAAAAAATATGAAAATTTTGAAACAGTGAATTTTTTTGGAAATTTTTTATTCAGAAAAAGGAATCCACGTGGATTTTTGGGGCGAATTTTCAATTTTCGAATTTTCGCGCCAAAAATTGATTGAATCATTGAAAATCCAGAGTTTGAACCGAAAAATATGAAAATTTTGAAACAGAGCATTTTTTTTCGGAAATTTTCTGACAATCTTGCGCAAGTGCGCTCCGTTGATAATCAAATTATTTTTTTTTTAATTAAAATTAAAATTTTTTTTCTTGATTGTTTTTTTTTGCAGTTTTCCTACTGTAGTCTCATACTTTTGCAGGTCGCCGAACACTCAAAAACCAATCTAATGACAGCCAACAATTTATCAGTGGTATTCGGCCCGAATCTAACATGGCCCACAAATCAACAGGTTCCAATATCGCAACTCAATAATCTCAACAATTTCTGCTATCGATTGATTGTCGATTTTGCTCTGATTTTTGGTGGTCAAAACGGGGATAATTAACTTATTTGCATTTTTTTTGGATAAAATTATGTATATAATACTGTGAGTTGTTTATTTTTGGCTGGGGGATTTTTGAACAAAACTTCAATCAAAAAAAATTCATTTCTAAAAAATTGTTAATCTAATCAAAAAGTAACATATCATTTGATGGAGTTCCTTTCTCTCTAAACTTCTTGACAGCTTCCAAATATCGTTCAATTGTTGAAGGATCAGAAAAATCACTTATTTCTGACATGACGCTATAAGAAAAAGTTGATGTTGCCGTTAAAAAACCAAAAAAGTGATTTACGAACGGTATTTTTATTCATTTTTCACCATTTTCTTAACAAACTGAATAAAGTGAAGCTAAAAACCTTAACTTTTAAAAATTTCGGAGAATTTGATGGCTTTAGAGGCCAAAAACCCACAAAATTTGGTTAGGGGGGTTAACTTTAGGTGCATTTTTGGAGGTAGGGCCCTTAGGCCTTTTGGAGGTAGGGCCCCTCAAGGGTAGTTAATGTATGAACCAGGTAAAACTTATATAGGAAAGAAAATTCGCTCTATCGCACACATAATTTATTTGGGGGTTAACTCAAGGGTCCCCGGATGTATGGTCCAGAAATATCGTCCCAAACTCTTTCAATGATTCTTAATGCGGTGTCCAAAGCAGAAAAAAACAGAAAAAACGTCCAATGCTCGCATTTCCTTCTTCATTTTCATAAAGGCGATGCAAACGGGTCTCGCAACGAACAGAGAAATAGTGTGTGTAAACGAGAGGAATAGACCGTTTGACTTTAAAATGCTTTGGACGTTATTTTTTCGCTTTTTTTCTGCTTTGGACACCGCACAAAGACAAATCAAGCCTTCAAAATCAAATGGTTGATTTTCGAAATTTTTCGAAAATCACCAATTTTACTTTTTTGGGAGATCTCAGGCTTGATTTGTCGTTTAGGCTGATTAGAAGGTCTTGAAATGGGATTTCTGAACACTTGTAGCTTCACTTCATTCAGTGTGTTAAGAAAATTGTGAAAAAATGAATAAAACGTTCGGAAATAATTTTTTTTGGTTTTCTTAACGTTAAAAAACGTTTTTTTTCGAACCTACTTGTTATCAGCTTCTTTCAATGATTTCCGACTCATTTGCTCCATTTGTGAAACACTTCCCAAAACCGTCAACCATGTATCACTCTGGTCGAGTAGCGAAATTGGCGCAGAAGCCACTTGTCTCGATAGAATCTTCTTCGGAAGGTCAGGTTCTGATGTTATTGGTCGACCCAAACCGATTCCTTGTGTTGCATCGGATTCAATCGCCTCAACCATCGCATTTGCAGAGCGGAATCCACCAGTTAAGTAGACGATAGTATTTTTGAAAACCGGTCTAATAGTTTCGGCGAATTCCAAGAAGAACGCTTCTCGTCGTTTAGTGGATTCACGTGTGTGATGAAATGCTAATTTTTCATAAGTTCCACCGGATAATTCGACAAAATCGAAACCTTTTTTCTCGTATTTCCTACAAATTTCTTTTGCGTCTTCAACCGTTAATCCACCAGATTGAAATTCGACGGAATTTGATTTGATTCCAACGATAAAATCTTTTGGAACTTGCGCTCTTATTGCATCATAGATTTCAAGAATAATTCTAATCCGATTTTCCAAGCTTCCACCATAATGATCATTTCGTTTATTAGTTGTTGGCGATGTAAATTGAGATAACAAATATCCATGAGCAGCATGCAATTGAACACCATCAAATCCAGTTTCATACGCAAATTTGGCTGCGTACGCAAATCTATCAATAACTTCACTCTTAATTTGTTGAATTGTCAACGCTCTCGGTTTCCCATATGCTGGAGTTGGTGTATCGGTGACTAATTGAACATCTGATGCTGAGTAGGGGTTTCGCTCAACTGCAATTGGAGTTTGTCTTCCGGCATGTGATAATTGGACGATTGCCAAAGCATCATCTTGTTTCGTTACTTTTGCCCATTTTTTGAACATTTCACGGCGTTTTTCACATTCACCTTCTTTGAAAATTATAGCATTTTTTGCGAATTCGAGGTTTGTCTGGAATTTACATCATATTACAATGACTATACAGGGGGGGGGTTTCTAAGTACGTGAAAAATCAAGTCTGCAATTGTGCGTCAGATATACCTTAAACAATAAATAAATGTTTGGACGTGAACTCCGAGAGAAGTACACACATATAAATTATATGTGCGATAGAGCGAACTTTCTTTCCTATATAGATTTTACCGGGTTCATACATTAACTACCCTTGAGGGGCCCTACCTCCAAAAATGCACCTAAAGTTAACCCCCAAACCAAATTTTGTGGGTTTTTGGCCTCTAAAGCCATCAAATTCTCCGAAATTTTCAAAAGTTAAGGGCCCTACCTCCAAAAATGCACAAAAAAAACCCCTACCCTATCAACAATAACATTTCCAGTCAAAATCATTCCATATTGACCATTTCCCCACTTCTCGTATAAATTTATCAGTTTATCCGACGGAATTCCGTGACTAGTTGGATTCGAAGGTTCGTAGGACGAAAGTCTCTCAGTGAGTGCAGCCTTCAGGAATCGATTCGCGGCGATTTTACCCGAATTGAAGGTGAGACGACTTCCGAGAATATCCAAATTAGCGGGGATGTCGTTGGTGAAACGATTCATGATTGCAATTGAATGAGACTATAATTTTTTGTGTCGTTCTTTTATAACTTGACTTCTACTATATTTCACAGAAAAAAATGATGACAAATGCATTGTTTTAGTCACAATCACTACATATAATGTGTACACACTCTTCTCTCAGAAACGTTCTTTGATCCTGCATTTGTTGTCATCATGTCTCTTATACTGTAAGATATATTGTGTAGTTGATGATTGGAAACTAAAAAATTATCGATTTTTATCCAAAAAAAAGCCAAAAAATGTCACACAAAACAATATTTTATTCATTTCACTGATGTAAAAACGGAATTCTGCAGAACATTAATATTGGAGTTATCCGAACTGACTTTCAACCAAATCCTCCACAAAGTTTTCCGATAAATCGACACAAAACTCAGCATAATAATCGAATCACAAACCGGAAACCATGCCAGCAAACCCGTCGATAACATGCCAATTTTCGGGTTCAAATTGAGATTCAAAATCGCGCCGCCAACGAAAATCAACACTTGCGCTCCACCGCACGAAAAACAGATGATTGTTTGAAGGAGGAGGTAGATGAATAATTGTTTTTGAATTTTTCGCGTTTTTGCGCTGAACGTGGCTTGATTTACACGTGTCAACACGTAGAATGCGCAGAAAATAATCACGAAAATTTCCAAGGAAATCACGAAAAGCGCGGAGGAAAATGTGAGAAGAATTTGGGAGGATAAAGTGGCGCTAAGATGAGCAATCGGGACGAAATCTGTGGAATTTTGAAAAATATCCGATGATTTTTGAGAAGGAAATAGGGATATTATTGGGGGAAGTGTATAGATCATTGGGATGGCGGTGATGGAAATTGCGATGAAGAGGGTTTTCTGGAGGGCGGTGAAGGTGGAGCTGAATGGGCTGAGAACCAAGGCACGAGCCATGAAGAGAATTGTGAGGATTGTTATTGTCTGCAAGATTTTTGAATGGGTTTGGGGGGTTTTTTGCAAATTTTTCGTTTTTTTTCACGAAATTTTGTTGGAATTGAGTGAATTTTCGCAAAATTTTAGGCTGAAAACGGAATTTTTGCTAATCAGATTTCAAAAATCCCAAAAAAATAGCCACGGATACACGTTTTCCAGAAATAATCTCAAATTTAAGATTTATCGTGGCAGGACCCAAGATGTACCTTTAAAATGTCATGCTGTAGCTATTTTCTCGATTTTTTGTGCTTGGTGGTAATTTTGCAGTTCGAACTTCGAAGTTACAGTAACCCTCGGACTGCAAAAATTTTATGAGATTTCTAAACTACAGTACTTCGAACTGCAAAATTAGTTTTTTTTTTGAAACGCTACAGTAATCTTCGGACTGCAAAATGTTCTGAAAAATATTTTTTTTTGGAAAACTGAATAAAATACATCAAAATTTGAGGCTACAGTAATCCGAACTGCAAAAATAGTTTGGAGTTATGGAAAACTCTACAGTAATCCTCAAACTGCAAAATTTTTTGAGCATTTTTTTCGTTGGAAAACTGAATAAAATACCTCTAAATTTGAGGCTACAGTAATCCGAACTGCAAAAATTTCAGAAGTTTTATTTGAAAACGCTACAGTAATCCTCGGACAGCAAAATTTTTTGAGCGTTTTTTTCCAAACTACAGTACTGCAAAAATAGGTACGGTAATTTGGGTCCCGCCACGATTAAGCCCATATTTTAAAGTTCTATTTAAAAATCACATTTTGAACTTTCAAAATTTCCCCTTTACGCTAATTAAAAAGTGCTTTAAAAGTACTGTACTTTAAGGTCAAACTACAGTACTCCTCAAAACCTTACCTGAATAAATGAAAACGCAAAAAACGCCAAAAACAATTTTCCAACAAACTCATATTCCTGAGTCCAATTTCTCAACGAAAAAAACGAATAAACATCATTGATCAAAATGAAAGCGGGTCTCGAAACGATGTGCAAACTAGAGTATAGTATATCACTTGAACAATATAATATGAGCAATGATTTCATCGATTTTTGGATTTCGCGACTTTCGACAGAGAAAACCAGAAAAATACAAAAGGAATTCGAAATGATGCCGAAGAAGCCGAAAATTAGAGAATTTGTTTTGAGAATCTCTTCGATCGTCATTTTTTTCAGCTTTTCTGACTGAAAATGATTTCTGCTTGAGAATTATTTTCAGAAATAAAGGGAAAAGTACACAAAATCTCTTCACGGTCTGTTATTTCTTGGGGAGGGCTTAATTACAGACAACAGACATATTTTCTGAGAAAAAAATTGATTTTGGCTGGCGTGCGAAAAACATTTTTCTTTCGGATAAGGAAGGAATCAGAAAACAAATAATAGAAACTACAGTAGTCGGACTGCAAAAATCAATTCATTTTCTAACTTTTTCCAACAAATTTCCAAATTAAAGCAGCAGCTCCAATCACAGCAACACCACAGAAAATCTTTGAAAATCCAAAATTCTTCTTTGGTGCTGGCGGATCATTTGTGAGAAGCAATTCCAAATCTTCCAACTCCGAATGCAAAAGACGAATCGAAATTGAAAGTGACGAGATATTCTTCCTCAAAACATCCTTATTCCATTTATCGATAAAACCCAAAGCTTCGAGTTCGGCGAAATTCTTGGAATCCAGTGTTTTCGAATATTTCACAATTTCCCGCGACATTGTTTGAATTGAAAAATCGAGATTTGCTAATAAATCATTCAATTGAAGTATACAAATATTTTTCGAATTTTTGTTTTCTTGACAGGATAAGGTTTCGAAAAGAATGTTGGATGTGAGGAATTCGTTGAGATCCTTGTTTTCTTCCTGGAAAATTTTGAAATTTTTTGATTTTTCCGCTTTAAAAATTGAATTTACCTTGTTCTCCTGCGAAAATCCTCCAAAATTCGTCGAATTTTTGAATGATTTCGTGGCATCAAATTCATATTCATATTTATATTTCACAACGTGTGATTTCGAAAAAACTTCTTTCTTCGATTTCTCCGGCATTTTTAGACCCAAATTGTGATCTAGCAGTTCTAATCCTTGATTTTCCGTGTCCGAATCAGTGTCGCTGTACATTTTGCTGGAAAAAACGTTGTGAGAGAGGCAAATAACGCTGAAAACGCTGAAAACGCTGAAAAACAAAAAAATTTCGAAACAAACAATGTTACGGTATTTCTGAAAGGCGCATTGCAAACACACACTGGGTCTCGAAGCGCTGCTGTGCGCCTTTGATGTTTTTTCTTTTAAAATGTTTTATTTTTTATTTTTGTTTCAAAACTTTTTCAATTAATCTAATTAAGTAATTAATAATGCGAATTGGCAAATCCATTCGCACTCCGATACTTATTATGATCTCGAAATCGATTCAACAACAATAAATTCAACACCGATTGATCGAATCGGAAACAATTCGCATTAATGTCATACTTATTTTTTTTATCGAATTTACATTTGATTTTCGCACCCTCCGGACCCATACATTGCTCATCCAACGCACAAAGAATCCACCACTTGACAACTTCCAAAGACTCACGAGTTCTTGCAAAATACATAAAATTCGCGCCGAGTTGCGCACTTTTTTTCAGAAAATAAATCGATGATGGAAAATATTCAAGAAGTTTTGGGTGAAGCACCGCAAAATTACTATGCATTGTAGTAATTGTGAAAACGATATCAGAAGTTAGCCGAACTCCACTAGCTCGCTCCTCATAAATCCGATTTGTCAAATTTCTTTCATCAGAATTCAGTATAATATGAGCATCCATCCACCAAACATTTGAATATTCTTTCAAAACTTCAGCAATTATCAGAGGTTTCCATCGATATTCCATCAAATTTCCAACGTGTTTTGGGAATTTTTCAAATTCAAACTTGCGAATCTCAATATTTTCAAAATCTTTTAATAATTTTTGAGAATTTCGATCGGATATTCCAAGATTGTATAGGATATATTTCTGATTTGGAAATGATTTTCGAATTGATTCGATCTGAAAGTTAGAGTTCATTTCAGAGCTCCATAAAAAATAATTTTTTAGAAAAAAAAACCCACAGATTTCCTGGTAAATTTCAAATGATCATCCGAAGTTGCTGATAAAAATACAATATTTTCCGGCTCCCTGGAGACTTTTGAAGTGTCCTCAAAACCTTCTTGCAACAGGACTCCCAGGTTTTTCAAAGTTGTCAAATATGAGCAATCGAATTTTTTGCCAATAATTGTTGAGGTGTTTTGTTGAAGAAGAGAAGGCGAGTAGCAGAAATTGTGATTTTCACAAAGGCATTTCGAGTTTTGCTCACAATTCGGCTCCAAAAATTTGGATAATAAAATATATATGAAAAATAGCAGTGCAAAACGCCACATAATATGTACAAAACTTTATTTTCGCAAATAAAATAAAATGAATTTTTATCTTTGGTTTTGTATTCGTAATATTTTCTTGTGATAAAAGTGTTTGTTCGGGGGAAAATATAAAATTTATTTGAATTTTTTTTTTGAGAACTTCTGTTGGGAAAACAATTTAAATTTTTTTCCACAAAAAGTACTGTAGAATTAACCTAATAGTACTGTAGAATTAACCTAATACTGAAAGGATTACTGTAGCTCAGAATCATGTACAGTAACCCAAATTTGCTAAATGAATTTTTGGGTTACTGTATCTCTAACCATTTTCTGCTATGAATTTGGCCTAGAGTACTGTAAATACCGTAGTTACAAAATTTTTTTTTTCACAAAAATTTTGATTCAGAAAATTTTTTTTGTAAAAAAATTTTTTAATTTTTTTTCAGAATTTCTGTTTGGGTAGCTGTAGCTCCCTACAGTACTCTTTAAAGTTCAGACAACTTCAAAGGAGCCTGGATTACTGTAGATTTGGACAAAAGTGTTGTGTTACTGTAGTTAGGTACTGTAGCTCGAAATTTCCACAATTTTTGTATTACTTGAAAGCTCTCTACAATAACCAATTCTGGATCATTGTAGAGATATGGGAGTACTGTAGATTGAGAAAATTCTGAAAGGATTACTGTAGCTCAGAATCATGTACAGTAACCCAAATTTTCACAATGAAAATTTGGGTTACTGTAATTTTACTTTTCTGCTCAAAATTTGGGTACTGTAGAGTTTCAAGGTACTGTAGTTCTTATGGGAATCTAGAGATGCCTACAGTATTCCAAAATGAGTTTGAGGGTCAAACAACTACAGTACCCCCGATTACTGTGGTATTGCTCATGTTAAGCTTCAAGGTAATTTGAAAAATCATAGAAAATTTTCAAATTTTGAGCTCAATATTTACCCGAAATAATTTATTTTCAAAAAATTGTCAAAAAATTTTCACATTTCATCATGAATAATATTAAAATTCGCAATTTTCGCCATCGATTTTTCCACTTTTTCCAGCCATCCCGGATTCTTTTTGTTGAAGTGTTGAAGATCGACGAAAACCGATTCGATTTTGATGTGAGCCTGATCGATGGAAGAGTCCTGGAATTTTGAAAAATTGAATTTTCAGCCGATTTTAGGTGGAAAATGGCTGAAAATCCCGCATTTTCGTCAAAAAATGGCTGAAAATGGCTGAAAATCCATGACCAACCTGACTGAATTCCTGAATCAGGGCTAGAAGCATATCATCGCGACTTGCATCAAATTCCTCGCCAGCCATCAAGACATTTCGAAGTTTTTGAATTTGCTCCGAATTTAAATGAAGCGCCAGCACTTTGTTGATTTTTTCAGTCACGAATTTGGTTTTTCTGAAAAAAACAGGTCCCTAGTAATTTTTTGAATGTACTAGGTTAATTATAGTTTAGTCATTATTATCATACCTTTTTTTACGATAATATTGAATGATAATAATCTTTTGTAAATAGGCTGTTTTGAAGGTCCCGCTTTTTAGGGGTCAATTATTATTTTTGTTTTTTGGAAGGGGGATAGGGGGTATTGATTGACTTATGTTAGGCTAAGTCAAATTGCCACGTCATAGCTCAATTTTTTCTGGGCCTCGAAATGAATCAGGCTCGTCTGATTTTTCAAACAAATATATATAGGTTTTTTTGCCACGTCATAACTCGAGCTTAGAAAATTTAAGACCAAGTATTTTATTTTGCTCAAGTTTTTCAAATTTAAGGCCTGATCTAGTTTCAGCCTAAAATTCAGGGCTTAGAATTAGCCTAAATTCTAGACCGGGCGATTCCATGGCTTCGATTAAAGTTAGCCTAACTCGCGTTAAAATTTTCTAATATTTTGGCTCCAGTAGAAAATGGCAGAGCTGAAGTTAGCTTAATTTGTGAAATTTTCAAAAATTGGGAAGCTGAGGGTTTTTTTCAGCTGGAAATGTCTTAAATTTTTGAATTTCAGCTCAAGTTAGCCTAACTTACGATAATACAACTGAAAAGTTCTTTAATTTCCCGAATTTCAGCTGTAAGTTAGCCTAACTTGAGATATTCTAACTTAAAAATTCGTAAATTTTCAACTTTCAGCTCCAGTTTAACTAATTTAGCCTAAGTTGCTATATTCTAACTAAAAATGTGGTTAATTTTCAAATTTCAGCTTAAGTTTCAGCTATAAGTTAGCCTAAGTTGCGATATTTTAAATCTGTAAAGCTGAAATTAGACTTTAAATAGTTCAGCGTTTTTTTCAGCTTAAAATTTCTTGAATTTCCGAAATTGAGCTCTAGTTCCAGCTCAAGTTATCCTAACTTGCAATATTTTCAAATATTAGTAAGCTGAAAGTCTTTTCCGACTGAAAATCTCGTAAATTTTCAAATTTCAGCTCAAGTTAGCCCAACTTGAGATAATCCAACTGAAAATCTCGTAAATGTTCAAAATCACGAAATTTTCAAATATTTTTAGATTCCTGAAAGGCTTAAAATTCCATCTGAAAATTTCAGATTCAGTACACCTTTTTCAGCATCAATTTCAGCTAAAAATCTCTTAAATTCTCAAATTTCCTTTCCATTTCCCCCAAATTTTCCCAAAATTGATCCCCACATTCAAAAAATCAACCCCCCTTCCCACAGCCAATTTTTTTCCCGTTGCACCAACCAACGCCATCATCACCAACACTTCCCAAAACACCATGTCCCTCTCTGTGTCTCTCCATATCCCACACTCTCTCGCCTCACACTCTCGACGAGAGATTGGCGTTGTGCGAAGAGACGCAGATGGTGATGGTCCGATGGAAAGGGGCGTGGCCTGCCGCGTTTTTCGGTATAAAAGGTCGGGGTCAACTCGAAAACAAATATTCTCCATCACTTTCTATTATTACTACATACCTATGTATTTTTATTATTATTCTGGGCCCAATTCGGACCGGGCCATGGTAGATTTTCGGACCACGGTGACCAAAACATTTTTAGTCACCGGGTGAAAATTTACGATGGCCTAGGCTTCGTGGGCCGGCCCGACTCGGCCTTGGTAGATTTTCCAACCGCGGTGACCTAGCAACGCGCCTTTGTCACCGGGTGAAAATTTACAAAGGCCGAGAGTCGGGCCATTTTCTATTGGGGGGCCGAATCGGGCCTTGGTAGATTTTCGGACTGCGGTGACCCACGAATGTGTGTAGTTTGGTGTCACCGGGTGAAAATTTACAAAGGCCCGGGCCATGGTGGATTTTCCTGTCTGCGGTGACCAATGAAATGATGGAGATTTGTCACCGGGAGAAAATTTACGATGGCCTAGGTCTGAATTTTTTAGGCCCCGGCCCGAAACCAGGGGGCCTTGGTAGATTTTCGGACCGCGGTGACCCACGAATGTGTGTAGTTTGGTGTCACCGGGTGAAAATTTACAAAGGCCTGCGGTCAGGCTGGGCCTTGGGCCTTCAGGCCCAAGGCCATTTGACCATAGTGGATTTTCCATCCGCGGTGACCAATGCAATGATGAAAATTAGTCACCGGGAGAAAATTTACGATGGTCTAGGCCTAAAAAGCCCGCGATTTTGGGCCATGATAGATTTTCCATCCGCGGTGACATCGCAAGAAATGATGGTCACCGGGAGAAAATTTACGATGGCCCGGTCTAGCGGGGGGCCTTGAAAAGGGCCCCGCTCAATTTTGCGCCTCGTTTCATTTACCAAACATTTCGCGTAGAGGAGAGAGGAGCGCGTGGCCGAATGGTTAGCGCGCGCGCCTTTGAATCTGCAGGTCATGGGTTCGATCCCGGTTCGGGGCGGAATTTTTTTAAATTTTTTTTCATGGTTTCCAGCTTATTTTTGTCCATTTTTCACGGTTTCCAGCTCATTTCCACCCCAAAACCACTCACATTTCATCATAAAACCGCTCTCCAAAAACCTTCTGCTTCTCCTCACTCAACCCATCCATAAACTCATCCAAAACCCTCTGATAATCCTCTTCATCTCCATTTTTTGCTCCAATCAAATTCTTCGCGAGCTGGAAAAAATCTGAAATTTTCAGGCAAAACAGGGAACCTACAGTATGCAAACTTTGCTCGTCGAATTGTGTGCCTTTAAATTTTTCGACCAACTCCATGGACAATTCAATGTATTTCAAATCGCTCTCATTTTGCGCTGACGAAAAAATCGGTGCAAAAATCGCAAAAATCACTAGAAATTTCATAATTTTCTGTATCAAAATGCACAATTTTCGGACTATTTAAATACTGTGCCACGTGGAATTACAAAATTGCAAATATTTATTCAGTTGTTGTGGCTAAAAATTTGTATGGATTTAGAATACCGTGCGGGTCGAACAAATGTTTCAAATTTTGGCACAATTTTCGTTCGGCTGGTGATTTACCGTAGTTGGAGTACGGTAGTTTGAGGCGACCGATCCCGTGTTCGGCTGATATTGAACCACCGTGTGAAACGACCCATTCATACAGAAATGGGTAGAGACTGCAAATATATGTATCTACAGTAATCTAGGGGGTACTGTAGCTTTATTTTGATACTAGATTCGGCTTGAGCATCCTACAGTAACCCGGGAGTACTGTAGATCAATTTTAGAGCTTCATTTTGACACTAGATTTGGATAGAAAAATCTACAGTAATCTAGGAGTACTGTAGCTTTATTTTGATACTAGATTCGGCTTGAGAATCCTACAGTAATCTTGGAGTACTGTAGTTCATTTTTTAAAGAATTTGAGAAGCTTCATTTTGATACTAGATTTTGTTAGGAGTCCTACAGTAATCCTCGAGTACTGTAGACCATTTCAAGCTATTTGATACTAATTTTTAAATTAAAATTCTACAGTACTACAGAAAAACGGTAGCTACAGTAATCAAAGAGTACTGTAGCTCAATTTGTAAAAGAACTCTCTTGGATTTTTTTTCGGTTTTTTTTACCAGAAACTACAGTAATCCTAGAGTACTGTACCTACAGTAAACCTAGGGAGTAGCTCATTCTGTAGAGAATTCAAAGAGCTTCATTTTAATTCTAGATTTAGTTAGAAATTTCTACAGTACCCCAGGAGTACTGTACCTTGTTTTGTAGATAATTTCAAAAACTCTATACATTTTTTTCGACTCATTTTTTTCCAGAAACTACAGTAACCCGGGAGTACTGTAGCTCATTTTGTAGAGAATTCCAAGAGCTTCATTTTTATACTAAATTTCTCCCAAAAAAAAAACTACAGTACTCCAGGAGTACTGTACCCACAGTAATCCAACTCACTTTTTATACAATTCCTCATCAAATTTCTCGCTAGTAATATTCAAATGACTATTTCCATCACCCAAATGTCCCCACGTCACAATTCGTTTCGTTTTTCCGCCAAATTTTCGGCGTACAACTTCGGTCAACTCATAAAAATGCTCCAGCGGCAGCGAAACGTCGTGTTTGTAAACATAACCATCGCGTGACGTGGCAAGCGGGGCACTTTCGCGAACTTGCCACATTTTTGCGGCATCGGCCGCGGATTCTGCCTGGAAATTTGGGGTGGATTTGAGAATGCGATCGTTTTGAGACCAAATACGGTTAGGGTTACTGTAGATTTGGGATTTTTGGCGGGAAAAACTACAGTAACCCAGGCATATTTGGTCTCAAAAAGATCCCATTTTTTCAGATAAAAAATTTTCGCGCCTAGGGTTACTGTAGAGTTGGAATTTTTGGCGGGAAAATTCGAATTTTCAAAATTTGAATACTGAATTTCAAGCGCGAATTTAAATTTAAAAAAATTTGAAACGTATATTTTCCCGGTCGGAAATTTTTGAAATTCAATTTTTGGCGGGAAAAACTACAGTAACCCAGCCATATTTGGTCTCAAAAAATCGCATTTTCAAACTTCAATTTTTGGCGGGAAAAACTACAGTAACCCAGGCAAATTTGGTCTCAAAAAATCGCATATTCAAATTTCAATTTTTGGCGGGAAAAACTACAGTAACCCAGGCATATTTGGTCTCAAAAAAATCCTCACCAAAATACCATCAGTCACCCAACCATTTTCCATACATTCCTCCAAAAACCGCCCAACTTTCTCCTGATCATGTTCCGAATTCGAACCCGATGTTTCGACGAGAATTGTGAACGGTGTTTCGGTGGGCAACACTCTTTTGAGTTGCAGATTTTCCTCGAGGCATTCAAAGATTTGAGCATCGAGAAATTCGAAACTTGAGAGGATTTCGGAGAGACGAGATTTGGCGAGACGCAGGATTTTTTGACAATCTGTGAAGGTTTGCAGACCTGAAAATTTACATTTTCAGGATTTTCAGCGCAAAATTTTAAGCCTATTAAAGTTTCTATATCAAAATTTTGCGCTGAAAATCATGAAAGCACTTAGAATTTCTGAAAATTAACATTTCCAGGATTTTCAGCCTACTAAAAGTGAGCAATTTTCGAAAACTATAGAAAATTTTAATGAAAATTTTGAAACAGTGAAAAAATAAAGATATCTAGATCAAACTTTTGCGCTGAAAATCATGAAAACACTGAAAATTTCTGAAAATGAACAATTCCACGATTTTCAGCGCGAAATTTGGAGTATAAATTGGAAAGTCAATGATTTTTGAAAACTATATAAACATTTCTTATGAATTTTTTGAAACAGTAAAAAAATGTAAAGTTTCTAGATCAAAATTTTGGGCTGAAAATCATGAAAACACTGAAAATTTCTGAAAATGAATATTTCCAGGATTTTCAGCGCAAAATTTTAAGTATAAATTGGAAAGTTAGTGACTTTTGAAAAATATAAACATTTCTTATGAATTTTTTGAAACAGTGAAAAAATGAAAAGTTTCTAGATCAAAATTTTGAAAAAAAAACCATGAAAGCATTCAGAATTTCTGAAAACGAAATTTCAGATTCCAGGATTTTCAGCATAACATTTTAAATATAAATTGTCCTATTAGAAGTGAGTAATTTTCGAAAACTATAGAAAAAAATTATAAAAATTTTGAAACAGTAAAAAAAATTAAAGTTTCCACATCAAAATTTTGCGCTGAAAATCATGAAAACACTGAGAATTTCTGAAAATGAACATTTCCAGGATTTTCAGCACAAAATTTCACATATGAAAGTCAGCTAATGATTTTTGAAAACTATAGAAATTTTTTATGAAAATTTTGAAACAGTAAAAAAAATTAAAAGTTTCTGAATCAGAATTTTGCGCTGAAAATCATAGCAGCACTCAGGATTTCTGAAAATAAAATTTCCACGATTTTCAGCGCGAAATTTTACATATTAATAGGGGAAGTAACTGGAATATCATTTTCGAAATATATATCCATTTCTTATGAAAATTTTGAAACAGTAAAAAATTAAAGTTTCTAAATCAAAATTTTGTGTTGAAAATCATGAAAACACTCAGAATTTCTGAAAATCAACATTTCCTGGATTTTCAGCGTAAAATTTCAAGTATAAATTCGCCTACTAAAAGTGAGTAATTTTCGAAAACTATAGAAAAAAATTATAAAAATTTTGAAACAGTAAAAAAAATTAAAGTTTCCACATCAAAATTTTGCGCTGAAAATCATGAAAACACTGAGAATTTCTGAAAATGAACATTTCCAGGATTTTCAGCACAAAATTTAGGGTATGTGAATGATTTTCGTGAAATATAAACATTTCTTATAAATTTTTTGAAATAGTGAAAAATTAAAGTTTCTAGATCAAAATTTTGTGCTGAAAATCATGAAAACATTGAGAATTACTAAACATGAACATTTTCAGGATTTTCAGCGCAAAATTTCACATATGAAAGTCAGCTCAAGGTGTTGCAAATTCGGAACTCTGATAAAAAGGACTACTTAGGAATAATGAATTTCGAAATATATAATCATTTCTTATGAAAATTTTGAAACAGTAAAAAATTAAAGTTTCTAAATCAAAATTTTGTGCTGAAAATCATGAAAACACTCAGAATTTCTGAAAACGACATTTCAGATTCCAGGATTTTCAGCGCTGAATTTTACATATAAATAGGCTTACCAAAAAATAGTAATTTTCGAAAATTGTAGAAAAAAATTATAAAATTTTTAAAACAGTAAAAAAATTTAAAGTTTCTAGATCAAAATTTTGTGCTGAAAATCATGAAAGCACTTAGAATTTCTGAAAATGAACATTTCCAGAATTTTCAGCGCAAAATTTCAGATATGAGAGTGCAGAGAAGCTGGCAAATCATTTTCTAAAAATATAAATACTCATTATTATTATTTTTGAAACAGAAAAATAAAAGTTTCTAGATCAAAATTTTGCGCTGAAAATCATGAAAACACTCAGAATTTCTGAAAATGAACATTTCCAGTATTTTTAGCGCAAAATTTCTCATATGTCAAATTCTCAATGATTTTCGAAATATATATCCATTTCTTATAAATTTTTTGAAACAGTAAAAAAAATTAAAGTTTCTAGATCAAAATTTTGTGCTGAAAATCATGAAAACACTCAGAATTTCTGAAAATGAACATTTCCAGTATTTTTAGCGCAAAATTTCTCATATGTCAAATTCTCAATGATTTTCGAAATATATATCCATTTCTTATAAATTTTTTGAAACAGTAAAAAAAATTAAAGTTTCTAGATCAAAATTTTGCGCTGAAAATCATGAAAGCAGTGGGAATTTCTGAAAACGAAATTTCAGATTCCAGGATTTTCAGCGCTGAATTTTACATATAAATAGGCTTACCAAAAAATAGTAATTTTCGAAAATTGTAGAAAAAAATTATAAAAATTTTGAAACAGTGAAAAATAAAAATTTCTAGATCAAAATTTTACGCTGAAAATCATGAAAGCACTTAGAATTTCTGAAAATGAAGATTTTCAGAATTTTCAGCGCGAAACTTTTGGGTATGAGAATGATTTTTGTAAAATATAAACATTCCTTATGAATTTTTTGAAACAGTGAAAAATCAAAATTTCTAGATCAAAATTTCGTGCTGAAAATCATGAAAGCACTTAGAATTTCTGAAAATGAAGATTTTCAGAATTTTCAGCGCGAAACTTTTGGGTATGAGAATGATTTTTGTAAAATATAAACATTCCTTATGAATTTTTTGAAACAGTGAAAAATCAAAATTTCTAGATCAAAATTTCGTGCTGAAAATCATGAAAGCACTTAGAATTTCTGAAAATGAACATTTCCAGGGTTTTCCGCGCAAAATTGCAGATATAAGAGCGTCAAGAAGCTAAAATATCATTTTCGAAAACTATAGAAAATCTTTATAAAAATTTTGAAACAGTAAAAAAAAAAGTTTCTAGATCAAGTTTTTTCGCTGAAAATCATGAAAGCACTTAGAATTTCTGAAAATGAAGATTTTCTTGATTTTCAGCGCAAAATTTCAAAAATGAAAGTGATTTCCAAAAAATAAATATATTTCTTATGAATTTTTTGAAACAGTAAAAAAATTTAAAGTTTCTAGATCAAGATTTTGCGCTGAAAATCATGGAAGCACTCAAAATTTCTGAAAATGAACATTTTCAGGATTTTCAGCGCGAAAATTTTAGTATAAATTGGTCTATTGAAAGCTAATGATTTTCGAAATATATAAACATTCCTTATGCATTTTTTGAAACAGTAAAAAAAATAAATTTTTAAAAAATAAAATTTTGCGCTGAAAATCATGAAAGCAATCAGTATTTCTGAAAATTAATATTTCCAGAATTTTCAGCGCGAAATTTTATATATAAATTGGCTTAATAAAAAGGTGTAATTTTCGGAAACTGTAGAAAAATATTATAAAAATTTTGAAACAGTAAAAAAAATAAAAGTTTCTAAATCAAAATTTTGTCCTGAAAATCATGAAAGCACTTAGAATTTTTGAAAATGAACAATTCCAAGATTTTCAGCGCAAAATTTTACATATAAAAAGCAGAGTTCCGAATTTGCAACACCTTGAAACCGTTTTATACCGACACCTCACACTGTGTCGGTTTCATTAGGGTCTCAGAGAATAAGAACGGAAGACCAGTGGAGAGTTGCCGGAGTTCCGGCGGAGAGAAACCGGAATTCCATTCTACCACCGCTGGAAGTCCGAAAACTCTCCGCCGGAAGTCCGAAAACTCTCCGCCGGAGCTCCGGGAGGCAAAATTTTCAAAATTAAAAAGGAAAATATGAGGTTGATGGGGCTTCTATCTGAAGCTGTTTTTGTCATCTGGAACCTATTTGAAGCATCTGAAACTGATTTATGATAAGTCGGTTTGATTTCGAAGTAGTCTGTTTTGATCTGCCACTAGCGGGGATCGAACCTGGCTATTGAGGGTGGATCAATAGGCAGCCATTCACCCAAATACACCATCCACGCGCGTAGAAACAGCGACGGCGATTGGTGTTTATATAATTAGTATCAGCCGAATTTGTATATGTTCGTACTTTTGACCCATATATTAGCTATTTAAGGATTAAAATTAATTATTTGAAAGCTGTTTCATATGAGATTTATCTAGTTTTCCAAATATTTCTTGAAAAACATAGAGAATAGATGTTTTTAACTCCAGAGAGTCAAAATTAAACATTTTAATCTTAAGTTTTTTGATTTAAAAATGTTCGTAGAAGAGTGCTGAAATTTCAATTTTCGAAACATGTGCTTATAATTTTCACTTGAAAAGTAACGAAAAATTTTCTCAGGCTGATTTAAATTTTCTAATTCATGAATACTTTAAGAAAAGATATGATAAAACTTCCTGAACAGGTATTCAAATGTTTCCTTGAAATTATACCAGACTTTAACTAGAAAAAATTATAATTTTATTGAATTCAGAATCTAATTTTTATCAATAGCTTTGATGTGAGAAATTCAAACAATATTCTATATAGAAATTACAGTACAACTTTTTTTCTATCAGAAACGAGTAAGTTTAGTTCGTAAAATCATAATGAGGCAACTGTTTTCCAGTCTTTGAAGTTGGGAGGAACTTCATTAATTTCACGAACTAAAACTTTTCAAATATTCATTTTTCCGTTCACAATTTCGTCGTCTAATTAAAAAGTTTGTTCCTCAACGTCTAACCGAAAACCTTATAGAAAAAACATGAAAATTGAAGTTTCAACTCAAAAGTCAAAAGTTCACTTCTTCTCTCCGCCGTAGTCTTTCTGGACACAATTGGTAACTCCGGTGGAGAGAATTCTCCGCTGGAATTCCAAAAGAAAGCCGAAAATCATACCGGAACTCCAGCGGACAATGTTCTCCACTGGTTTTCCAAGTTTTGGAGTCCGTTTTTGTCGTTCTGGCAAAAAAACAAATCTGGAAGTCCGCCGGAGAGATCTCTCCGACGGAATTCCGAAATTCGCTATTTCGGGACTCCAGCGGAGGACTTTGTCCACTGGATTTCCGTTCTTATTCTCTGAGCGTGTCGTTAAACGACACCCGAGTGAAACCCATCCTCGTTGAATGACACCCTAATGAAACCCATTGCTGAAATTTCGCATTGAAGTTGAACTTTTTGTAAATCGTCTGAAAATGAGTTTTTGAGTAGGGTGAAGCTTGAATTTCAGCTTCTTCTATCACTTTAAGCTTAAGCTTCAACCCAGAAGCTGTTATCAGTAATTATCAGTGTAATTTCAAAATTATCAGAATGAGCTGGGAGTTGGAGGAAATGATGTTTGGTGATTGCAGATGACATTTTTGATAAGTTTAGAGCTCCAGCTTCATCTCAGAAGCTCTTATCAGTCCTTATCACTAAATTATCAATATGCTCGGATTGAGCTCAAACTTGCAGAAAATGATGTCTGGGGCTAGTAGAGACTATTTTTGATAACTTTATACATCAAGCTTCATCTCAAAAGCTCTTATCACCTGTTCATCACTAAATTATCAATATCATCTGATAAGGCTGAAAATCGGGATTTTTGGGTTTTCGAGTATGGGGAATCGTGTGCTGATAATCATTTTGTCTGAAAACCACTCTTAAAGGACCCCATCACTCAAAAAAAAATTTTTTTGGAAAAATTATGTTTCGGCGTTTTTCGGTACGGGAAGTCGTGTGGAGCTGATCAATCGACTCAAAACTCGTTTTTAAAGGCAGTAAACATGAAACAATTAATTTTTTTTTAAATTTCAAGGTTAGTGGTTTTTCGGTAAGCGGAACATCGTGGTAATACCCATTTGACCTAAAAATGACTTTTAAAGGTACAGTCCGACCAAAAAATATTTTTTATGGAAACTAGGTTTTTTGATATGGTGATCATTGTGCTGACATTGATTCGGTTCGAAAATGGTTTTCAAAGGCATATTTCAGGTTATTACTTTTTTTGAGTTTTTTTTAACATAAAAAACCATTTTCGAACCGAATCAATGTCAGCACAATGATCACCATATCAAAAAACCTAGTTTCCATAAAAAATATTTTTTGGTCGGACTGTACCTTTAAAAGTCATTTTTAGGTCAAATGGGTATTACCACGATGTTCCGCTTACCGAAAAACCACTAATCTTGAAATTTAAAAAAAATTAATTGTTTCATGTTTACTGCCTTTAAAAACGAGTTTTGAGTCGATTGATCAGCTCCACATGACTTCCCGTACCGAAAAACGCCGAAACATAATTTTTCCAAAAAAATTTTTTTGAGTGATGGGGTCCTTTAAGAGTGGTTTTCAGACAAAATGATTATCAGCACACGATTCCCCATACTCGAAAACCCAAAAATCCCGATTTTCAGCCTTATCAGATGATATTGATAATTTAGTGATGAACAGGTGATAAGAGCTTTTGAGATGAAGCTTGATGTATAAAGTTATCAAAAATAGTCTCTACTAGCCCCAGACATCATTTTCTGCAAGTTTGAGCTCAATCCGAGCATATTGATAATTTAGTGATAAGGACTGATAAGAGCTTCTGAGATGAAGCTGGAGCTCTAAACTTATCAAAAATGTCATCTGCAATCACCAAACATCATTTCCTCCAACTCCCAGCTCATTCTGATAATTTTGAAATTTCACTGATAATTACTGATAACAGCTTCTGGGTTGAAGCTTAAGCTTAAAGTGATAGAAGAAGCTGAAATTCAAGCTTCACCCTACTCAAAAACTCATTTTCAGACGATTTACAAAAATTTCAACTTCAATGCGATATTTCAGCAATGGGTTTCATTAGGGTGTCATTCAACGAGGATGGGTTTCACTCGGGTGTCGTTTAACGACACCCTAATGAAACCGACACAGTGTGAGGTGTCGGTATAAAACGGTTTCAAGGTGTTGCAAATTCGGAACTCTGATAAAAAGGACTACTTAGGAATAATGAATTTCGAAATATATAATCATTTCTTATAAATTTTTTGAAACAGTGAAAAAATCAAAGTTTCCAGATCAAATTTTCGCGCTGAAAATCATGAAAACACTCAGAATTTCTGAAAACGACATTTCAGATTCCAGGATTTTCAGCGCTGAATTTTACATATAAATAGGCTTACCAAAAAATAGTAATTTTCGAAAACTGTAGAAAAAAATTATAAAAATTTTGAAACAGTAAAAAAAATAAAAGTTTCTAAATCAAAATTTTGTCCTGAAAATCATGAAAGCACTTAGAATTTTTGAAAATGAACAATTCCAAGATTTTCAGCGCAAAATTTTACATATAAAAAGGACTACTTAGGAATAATGAATTTCGAAATATATAATCATTTCTTATAAATTTTTTGAAACAGTGAAAAAATCAAAGTTTCCAGATCAAATTTTCGCGCTGAAAATCATGAAAGCACTCAGAATTTCTAAAAATGAACATTTCCAGACTTTTCAGCACAAAATTTCAGATATGAGAGCACGAAATAGCTAAACTATCAATTTCGAAAAATATAAACATTTTTTATAATTTTTTTGAAACAGCAAAAAAAATTAAAGTTTCTAGATCAAAATTTTGTGCTGAAAATCATGAAAACACTGAGAATTTGTGAAAATCAACATTTCCAGAATTTTCAGCCCCAAAAATTCCTCACCCAACATAGCACTTTGTACACTCAACGGTTTCGGCACCGCCGTCATTGTCACATTCGTAATCACTCCCAACATTCCTTCGCTTCCCAAAAACAAATGCGGTGTGTGAAATGAGGTGTTGTCTTTTCGAATCGCTGATCCCAATTCCAAAATTGTTCCCTTTTCGTCTGGCAAAACTACAGTAAGACCGAGTAGATGGGCGTGAAGGCTTCCATAGCGAACAAGTCGAAGACCTGGAGGAAATTGAGGATTTTCGAGATTTGTGAGGAAATTTAGAGAGCAGTTTGAATTTTTTGAGAAAAAAATTTGAAAAAATATTTTTTCAGGAAATTTAGAAGACCATATTTGAACTCAAAGTCTTGCCACGTGAATTTCCAGAAAAACTTCGAATTTGAATTTTCCACGTGGATTTTGGGTTAGAAAATCGAACGAGACATTTTGAAAAGAAAAGTTAGAAATTCAAATTTTTGACAAAAAAATTAGGATTTAAATTTTTTGACACGTTGATTTTTCGCGCGAAAACTTCGGATTCAAATTTTTGCCACGTGGAATTCTACCCTATTTAACCCTAACCAAATTCGGTATTAAAAAAACCGGCCCACCTCCAGCACAAGTCGCAATATTCCCGCCAATTCTACACGATCCCTTGGCTCCCAAATCAAAAGGCATCATATATCCAAAAGTGTGCAATTTTTCGTCGAGTTCTTGCAGAATGAAACCAGCGTCGCATTGAAGAATTCCCATTGTTGAGTCGAAGGAAAATTGCTTATTGATGTGGTTGATTGAGAGAATTATCTATAAAATTTTACTGTTTCAAAATTTTCATATAAATAAATGTTTTTTCCCAAATTTTTGATATGGATTCGACAAAAACCCGAAAATCCAGTGAAAAATTTTACTGTTTCAGAAGTTTCATGAATATTTACAGCTTCTATTTTTAAAATTGATTTTAACAAATTTCTAGACAAATTTACCTCATCGTGCACCGGCGTGGATCCACCAACCAATCCAGTATTTCCGGCCTGCGGCACCACTGCCAATTTTTGTTTTGAACAATGCGCCAAAATTGCAGACACTTCTTCGGTTGATTTTGGCGAGAGAACAGCACTTCCGCGGCCTGCAAAGAATAAGAAATGAAATAAAAAAACACGTGAAAAATATTTCACGTTTGAAAATTTTTATTGACTTTTTTTTATTTAAAAAAAATTACTGTTTCAAAATTCTCATAATTTTTCTTTGTAATTTTTGAATTTCCATTTTAGCAGGCAAATTTTGACAATTTTTAATTTTCAAAAAATTCAATTAAAAAATTTACTGTTTCAAAATTTCTATAATTTTTTGGGAATTTTTAAAAATTGATAAATTAACGAAATTGAAAACGAATTGAACAATTTTAAATTCAAAAAATTGTTAAAAAATCAATTTTTTAATCCAAAAAAATGACTGTTTTAAAATTTCTATAATTTTTTTTGGGAATTTTTAAAAATTGATAAATTAACGAAATTGAAAACGAATTGAACGATTTCAAATTCAAAAATGAATTTTTTAATCGAAAAAAATTGACTGTTTCAAAATTTTCATAATTTTTTAGTGATTTTTGAAAATTGATATTCAAACGTTATCTGTCTGAATTTTGAATTCAAAAAATTGTCCAAAAATGAATTTTTCATCCAAAATAATTGACTGTTTCAAAATTTTCATAATTTTTTTGGGAATTTTTAAAAATTGATAAATTAACGGAATATGCCTTTGTAAAATTTTAAATTCGAAAGATTGTTCAAAAATCAATTTTTCAGTCCAAAAAAAATTGACTGTTTCAAAATTTCTATAAAATTTTTTTTGTGATTTTTGAAAATTGATGTAGGAACGTAATTTGTCGTTGGGAATTATAAATTTAAAAAATTACTGTTTCAAAATTTTCATATTTTTTTGGGGGGAATTTTGAAAATTGATTTTCACCCGTTCTGTTGGAATTTCGAATTCAAAAAATTGTTCAAAAATGAATTTTTCAACTTAAAAAAATTTACTGTTTCAAAATTTTCGCAATTTTTTTGGTGATTTTTGAAAAATGCTTCCATTTTAGAAGGTAAATTTTGACAATTTTTGATTAAAAAAAATTTACTGTTTCAAAATTTCTATAAATTTTGTGATGACTTCTGAAAATTGATAATTGAACAATTTTCATTTCAAAAAATTGTTCAAAAATCAAATTTTTATCCAAAAAAAATTGACTGTTTCAAAATTTCTATAATTTTGTCTTTGATTTTTGAAAATTGATATGTTACGAAATTTATGATTGAACAATTTTAAATTTGAAAAAAAAGTTCAAAAATGAATTTTTTAATCCAAAAAAAATTGACTGTTTCAAAGTTTTCATAATTTTTTTTGGGGAATTTTGAAAATTGATTCTCAACTGTTTCTGGAAAAAAATTGTTCGAAAATGAATTTTTCAGTAAAAAAAATTGACTGTTTCAAAATTTTCATAACATTTTTTTGATTTTTCAAAAAATGATAGTATTCTTGACCATACAACGCCTCAAAACTTCAAAAAATCAAAAATTTCTCCGCCAAAAACCTCACCTTTAAACTGTTTCGTCCAATCCTGTGTAAACATCTCAATATCCTCTGTCAAAACCGCATCCTTCCCCAAAATCCCCTCGAAAACCTTCAAATCCTTCTCACAAATTCGGGAAAATCTAGAAATTGTGCACAGCTTTCTTCGGAATATCATTTAGCTAGAAATTTTTAAATGAATGGAAAAAAAACAAGAAAAAAAGGAAAAATGATCACAGTTCATTATGTGTTTTCTTTTCTTTTTTGATGAGAAAAGAGAGAAGAAAAGATAAGAGAATTAGAGAAACATACAAACTTGAAACAACAAAAAGTGATCTTTCTGAACCATTTATTCATAATCCTCCAAAACCCCATCCAAATGCTCATTGTGCACTTTAACATTAAATCGTCGTTTGGCGGCTTTTCTTTTGATTTGCACAGGTCCACGTGTTTTTGGTGTCAAATCTTTCATCGCGTCAAGACCCTTTTTATGCAAATATTCTTCGATTTTCTTCTCATCGATATGATCAACTGATACATTTCTCCACAATTTTTTGAAATCTTCTTCGAGTTCGAATGAGAAATCGGGATCGTTGTAGAAGAAGACACGATCTTTCTTTTTGTTGATTTGGGTTGGAACGATGATTATTTGATCTCCGACTGCCTGCAAAATGAAAAATTGGCGATAGATTTCCCTATGCGGAATCTGGAAATTTTCCATAAAACGTCGATTTTCCGGCGGAAAACCAATTTTTATGGAAAATTTCAGATCCGGCGGGTTTCTAGACTATTATTTTGCTCGAGCGAAGCGAGTGTAAACCGCAAGCTTCCGCGTGAGCGGACCGCCATATGATAGAATGGTCTAAGACGAACAGAATGATATAAATTTTGATGAGTTTACGTTATCCTTAAGTGATTTAACTAGGTTTAGTCGATATTTCGTCGATAAGTCGCTAAATCACTTATGGAAAACGTAAATTCATGAAAATTTATATCATTCTGTTCGTCTTACGACCATTCTATCATATGAATAACATCAAAACCCAATATTTCAACTCATTTGCTTAAAAAACATGAAAATGTCATTTAGTCGATGTCCAACTAAATTCTACACTATTATTTTGCTCGAGTGAAGCGAGTGGAACCTTCCGAGTAAACGTCAAAGATACACACACGTTTTAGATAATCCAAAGAAGTTATGGTAACTTTGCCGCTGCGCGGAAGCTTGCATTATACACAATTTTCCCACCTGCAACAATCCATCACCATCACCCACACATTCCGCCAATTCACTCATCAAAATTCCACCCTTCGCATCCTGATGGTGTTTCTTCGCCACCGCCACCAACGACGATTTTCCCTTGATTTTATAGGGAGGGCGGAAGGCGAACTTGCCCTCGTTATCCATAATTAGCCGCGGGTTATTGGGTAGCGCTTCCCGAAGGAACGCCTCACTTCTCTTGGGGAGGTCGTAGATTTGAAGCTCGTCTAGGATTTCTTGCAGTTTTAGCGGCCATTGTTGTTGGTTAAGGTGACGTTTCTAAAGAAACATTTAGATATTGTTTGATTAGCAACCCCTACCTTCATATAATCCACAATCTTGGCCATTGTCGAAAAATTGGTAGCATTCGAGATTGCTGAGCCGCCATAGTTGTCAAATTCAGGAATCGCATTCAAATTCTGATGATTTCCTCCGGATCCACCCGCTTTTTTCTTCTTTGCCTTCGCAACTTCTGAACTATATGTTGTGTGCGATGAACTTGTGGATGGTTGTGGTCGTTGTTGAACTGAGACTGTGCGAGAGGCGTGCTTTTGAAACGCCGCTTTTTGTCGCAGTAGTTCTGGATCCATCTTTAAGCGGGTTCTTTTCGAAACGCCGAAAAAACGAAAAGAAAAAAATAATCGATGGCCTAGAAAACCAATTTTATTGTTCCTCGTCCCCCAGCCACACACAAAAAAAAACAGAAAATTTTATAAATTTCAACAACAACAAATTGTACAGATTTCTTCTTCAAACAGCAAACTAATGAAATTAAAACAATTATTCCACTTGTTCCTCCAACTCCAAAACATTCAAATGTTGATGTTGTGTGGCGACAGCGTCGCCGAAATCACACAACAATCGCAACATTGTCATTTGACTGTTCAATTCGGTTTGAAGGAAGGATTGAGCGTTGGCTTGGGTTAACTCGGTGACGCGCTCGTTTTGAGCTATCCAGAGGGCGTCGAGGAAATCGGAGTAGTGGGGACCGCCTGGAAAAAATTCAAATATTTTGAATTTTCATCAGAACTTTGTTCATAGATTTAAAATTCATTTTCAGGAACTTTATGAATTTTAAACCAGAGAAATTGACTGAAGAAAAATTTTGCACAGCGTGTAATTTATTACCCGAAAATTTTCCCGCATTTTTTGAGACCTGACACAATCTTAGGGGTGGGACTAGAAACGACGAAATTCAACACAAAAGTGAGAGATTTAGAGAGAAATATTTTTGATCTACCAGAAAATTATTTAGAAAAATTTGATGTCTAGCGGTTTGAGGTAGTGAATTACCCTCTGTGTTTTGGCTTACCAAAAATTGTCGGAAAAATGTTTGGTACGCCAAATGTTTCTTCTGTTCAACCACTTTTATGAAATCTCTCCATATTTTTCGAAAATGAAAAAGTCCAAAAATCTTAAAATTTCGAACGTGACCTCATTTTTTCTTCTTGTCAAAACGCAATTAATTTCAACAACAAATTTATTTCCAACAAATAAAAATAATAAAACAAGAAGAATTTAATAACATCCACATCGAAGTCTGCGGGCGCTGCTTGGAATCGTCGTATAAAATGAGAACTCTGTTCTTCCCTCGAACGCAACACAATCACGATTTGTAGAGATCAATGCGCCAAAAAACGCATCAATCGGTTGGAAGCTGACCTGTGATCGGATAATGGTCGAGTAAAAATCGGTATGTATCGAAACTTTCAGCATCCATGCTGGAGTTCCATTATGATTTTTGCTGAATCCAGAAGTTTTCACTGATGGAAAATTGAAAAGATCACAATATTTGTCCCAAACATCATCTTCGTCTCCTTCTTCTCCTGCTATTGGAAAAAATTGAAGTCCGAAACTCGATTTGAATGCTCCATAAACATTCATAACATCAGCAATTATTTTGGGCAATTTTATGTGATCATAATTACTAATATCAATTTTCGGCACCGGCGCAACATAATTCAATCGAACTTTGAGGCAATACCGAATCATTTTGACGAAATTTTCCAGCGTCAATCGTTCATAATATGAATGCATTGGGCCGTTTTGAAATGATTTATAAACATCGGTGGCCAAATCATCGAGTTCATTGAGAGGAATTGTGATTCGTTTCGAATGTTGCATGAAAATCGGACGGCGGATATTTTGCACAACTCTGCACAGATGAATAATGAAATTTTAAATAGCGAAAAGTGAAGAGTTACCTTTGATAATCCGACAAATCCATGGATTTTGGTTACCTATAAAAATATGATTTTCATTCAAAAACCCCCAAACTTTGCGAAAAAATCGAAAGAATTCGAATTCCTCTCCGAAAAAAAACACAAAACACAATGAAAATGGTGACACATCGCTTCCAATTCCGGTGGCAAAACCACATTTCCCCCAAAATTCATTCATTAAGACAATTATTTCTTTCTATTGAACAAAACATGCCAACAGCCTACGCATCATCAATTCGCCGAAAATCAGCACAGGTGACCGTTTGGCTCGAAATTTCCCGAAAATCTAGAATCTTCCAGGGTCTATCGCTTCGCCGGCCAACTGGGCCGGTTAGTCCAGAAGACTTGGCGAAGGTCTCAAATCCTCCAACGCCAACAACTCCTTTATTTGAAAAACTGGATGAAAAACAAAAGAAAAAGGTGGGTAGAAAAAAACGAAAAGAGCGTATACGGTATTCGCTGCAAGATATCGCATGCTCCTTTAAATTACCTATTCTTCCACCATCAATAACAGACAGATGCTTGAAAATCCGGTGAAGCGGCTCAGAAAGATAGGTTGATGGTGTGCCAGTCCAATGATAGATGTGCTGAAAGCAAGATGAAATTTCTGCCAGCTATAAACTGTCACTTACAGCTCGAACACGGTTTACCATATGAGCAACATCTAGATATTGCTCTTTTAAACCATCAGTTGGCGAATCGCACGAGATAATCAAATAATCGCAGAAAATTCCACTTGTATCAATAGCTAATGCCATAGAAACACTGATCTTCGACCAATCTAAACCATCCACTGAACTCGCATCAACAACTCTCAAAAATAATCGATAAATCTTCCGACTCGTCCACGACATATCTTTTCTTCTTGTCATACTCATAATCCGCAACGCTCTTATTCCATTTAGCAATGCTTTTAGACGACTTTTGATAACATGATAGCTTCGATGTTGTTTTTCACCTTCCATTTCGAAAAAGTAACTCCAATCCAATTTTTCGCCAGTTTGTGTCAAAATCGTTGGGCCGAAAAGAATGTAGTAGAGACGGCCTTGGTATTGTTCGGTGAAGTTTTGGAGCAGAATCGAGAGCCACGAGCCAAATTCGATGATTTCTTCGGGAGGCGAATTATCGATTTCCTGATTGCGATTGAGGAAGAGTTCTTGGAGGCGGGAACGAACCTGGAAACTAGAGTTGGACATCGACTAAAGGTTTTTCCAGCAAATGAGTTGAAATATTGGGTTTTAATGTTATTCATATGATAGAATGGTCTAAGACGAACAGAATGATATAAATTTTGATGACTTTACGTCATCCATAAGTAATTTAGCGACTTTATCGACTAAATATCGACTAAACCTCGCTAAATCGCTTATGGATAACGTAAAGACATCAAAATTTATATCATTCTGTTCGTCTTAGACCATTCTATCATATGAATAACATTAAAACCCAATACTTCAACTCATTTGCTTCAAAAACCTGCTGGAAATTTTAAAAAAATTTTGAAAATAGAAGATTCTTAGATACCTTCAACTCTAATCCAACTAATTTCCCAGCAGGATTTGTCAAAACCTCCACAATATTTTCATGCAAACTCGGATCAATCAATATAGCAGCTTTGACCATAACACGTCTTTCCGAAAATGTCCACATACTGGTAACCCCTTCCAAAATCCGGCCAAATCCGCAGAGTGTACCGCGTGAAACACTGTGCAAGTTACGGCAAATATTGAGGAATACTTGCGCGCGAGTTTCAGTTGATAAAGTGATGGTTATTGATTTCAGCAAGCTTCCGCAATTGTAAAATGGGTCTTTGATGAGAAAATCTTCGTCTTCTTCCACGCGACACGAACTATTCATGAAATTGAGATTGTCTAGTTGGAATCTTCGATAAAATGCGTATTCTAAGACATAGGTTCGAACATGTCGCATTGTTTCGGTTGAAGCCAGCGAGAGAGCTGAAATCGAACGCATATCCAATGAATTGAACAATTGGGTATAGAAAACTTTGGGAAGTTTTTCAAACGGAGTCAATCCTTGAAGCTTCCGCGCATTTCTTCTTCTCTCCTTTAATCCTAACAATTCGGCAAGCTCATCTGATGAATATTCCGAATTTTCATTGGTTTTCCGGATATTTGAACAATCTTCGAGTTGTTGGGAGACATTTTCGCATGATGAATTGGATCGTTGTTTTTTGATAGTTGGAAAGAAATTTGTTATTTTCTCCGAGTTTTGACGTTTTCTAGTCATCGCTCAAAGTGGTGTGCACGTGTGAAAAAAAAACAAAATTTTTTTCAACACCAAAAAAAACAATGTTTCTACAGTAGTAATTTAAAGGCACACAAGATTTGTTGATTTGTGTCTTGCAACAGAGACATGTGTCTTGCAGCGATTACAGTATTTTTCTCATTTTTTCTCAGTTTTCCGCCGGTTTCCAGCTTTTTTCTACTGATAATCAGCCCAAATGCTTCTAGAAGACGTATTTGATGCTTCAGGAATATTTCGAAATTTTGATCGTTTCAAATTTCCAAGTTCCGTTCATTTTGATCCACCCCGCCCTTCTCGATTTTTCAAAAAACAAACACAAAAAAACCCATACACACACTTAAGCGAGGAAGATCGAACATTGCATGCGCTTGGCGAGTAAATAGAACATTCTCGAAAGTTCTCGTTTTCTCTGCGCCCTCCCCTTTTTCCTTGCGTTTTTTTGGCGACCCAATTTTCGCAGTTTTGATCCGAAAATCTTTGCGATTTTTTTCTACTTTTCAATTTATCTGTATCAGAAAAAACAGTTGATTATTTATTTAGAAGCAAATTCCAATAATGGGAAAAGACTACTATAAAATTTTGGGCATCGCAAAAGGTGCCAGCGATGATGAGATCAAGAAAGCCTATCGAAAAATGGCTTTGAAATATCATCCGGATAAGAATAAGGATGCTGGAGCGGAGAATAAGTTCAAGGTGGGTGAATTTGAGATTTTCAAAGTTTTCTGTGCAAAAAGTGGGGTTCTGTGTATCGACTAAATGACATTTTCATATTTTTTAAGCAAGTGAGTTGAAATATTGGGTTCTAATGTTATTCATATGATAGAATGGTCTAAGACGAACAGAATGATATAAATTTTGATGACTTTAGCCGAGTCGATCGACTAAACCTCGCTAAATCACTTATGGATAAGGTAAATTCATCAGAATTTATACCATTCTGTTCGTCTTCGACCATTCTATCATATGAATATCATTAGAACCCAATATTTCAACTCACTTACCTAAAAAACTTGAAAATGTCATTTAGTCGATGTTCAACTATAGTGTAGAAAGAAACCCGCCGGATCTGAAATTTTCCATAAAAATTGGTTTTCCACCGAAAAATCAAGGTTTTATGGAAAATTTCCAGATTCCGCACAGGGAAATCTATCGCCAATTTTTGATTTTTTCAGTTTCCGAGAGACTTACAGCAACATATTTAAAACTTAAATTGTTTTCAGGAAATCGCCGAAGCTTACGATGTTCTTTCGGATTCTTCAAAAAAGACAATCTACGACAAATACGGAGAAGATGGTCTGAAAGAAGGTGGACCAGGTGGTCCAGGCGGAAGTGGACACGGTGCACACTATGAATTCCGCGGTGATCCAATGAACATCTTCTCCTCATTCTTCGGAGGTTCCGATCCTTTCGGCAGCGCTGGAATGTTTGATATGGGTGGCGGCGGTGGTCACAACATGTTCTTCTCACAAATGAATGGCGGTGGTGGCGAGGAGATGTTTGGAATGCACGGCGGCGGAAGACGAGGTGCGAATCGACAAGATCCACCGGTTATGCACGATTTGGCTGTTAGTTTGGAGGATGTTTTGAAGGGTTGCACAAAGAAGATGAAGATTACGAGAAAAGTGATGGCTGATGGAATGCAGAGAATGGAGGATAAGGTTTTGACTGTGACTATTAAACAAGGTTGGAAGAGTGGAACGAAGATTACGTTTCCGAAGGAAGGAGATCAGAATCCGAATCGAACACCGGCTGATATTGTTTTTGTTATCAAGGTGAGCTTGAAGCTAGCGGCATTTTCTGGTTTTTTAAGCAAATGAGTTGAAATATTGGGTTTTAATGTTATTCATATTATAGAATGGTCTAAGACGAACAGAATGATATAAATTTTGATGACTTTACGCTATCCATAAGTGATTTAGCGACGTTTAGTCGATATTTAGTCGATAAGTCGCTAAATCACTTATGGTTAACGTAAAGTCATCAAAATTTATATCATTCTGTTCGTCTTAGACCATTCTATCATATGAATAACATTAGAGCCCAATATTTCAACTCATTTGCTTGAAAAACCTTAAAATGTCATTTAGTCGATTTGATTTCATCTCAAAATTCATATTTTCAGGACAAACCACATCCAAAATTCAAACGTGAAGGATCAGACATCCGCTACGTCGCCCGAATCTCATTAAAACAAGCACTTTGCGGTTTCACATACAATGTGCCAACCTTGGATGGTCCAGATTATCCATTCAAGTGCACTGACGTCATCAAACCACAAACTCATCGAAGATTAACTGGAAAAGGATTGCCGAATCCAAAATCACCAAATGTTCGAGGCGATTTAATAATTGAATTCCAAATCGAGTTTCCAACAAGCCTTACACCAGAAGCTCAACGACAATTGGAAGCGATTTTGCCATAGGATTATTGATTTTTTCTTCTTTTCTTTTTTGGTGTCACGGGTTATAGTCGAATTCAATTTTCATCCCCCTTTATTGATATATATACTCGGTCCCCTCTTTTTTGTTGTTGTCAAATGTCCACATAAATCTATATATATAAAATACGAATTTTCAACAAATTTGTCAAAATTATCGATTTTTTATATTTATTTCTTTGAAATGAGATCGAAAATCGGAAGAAGATAGGGGCCACGTGATAAGATCTTTTTTCTTGATTTTTTGGTCATTTTTAGTTATTTTGATTTGAGAGATGTTGGTTTTGGCGGCGAGAAATGTGGGAGCGAAGAGTTTTGTGAGAGGTGAGATTTTTGGGGAATTTAGGGCTGAAAATATCCTTAAAATCGAAAATTTCGGTTGAAAAATGTTTTTTTTACATTGAAAGATCAATTCACCAAAAGTCGAGAAAAAAATTAGTTTTTCAGTCAAAAATGATGACAAATCAAGATTTTTGAAGCTTCTGAAGTGATTTCTGATGAAAATTGACCTTCAGACGTTTTTGCTGATTTTTTGTAAAATAAAAAATTTCAAATTTTGATGAAAATAAGTTTCGAGAACTCTATTTTATCGATTTTTCGAAATTTTTCATTTTACGAAAAATCAGCAAAAACTTCTGAAGGTCAATTTTCATCAGAAATCACTCCAGAAGCTTCGAAAATCTCGATTCGTCATCATTTTTGGCTGAAAAACTCGAAAAACTAATTTTTCGTGAATTCAATCAGCCCTACTGGTTTTCAACCAAAATTTGAATAAAAAAGTCTCCCGCCAACCAATTTTATCCATAGAGCACTGTTGCTCATTCCAGGTCTCTCCTCCTCGTTCTACCAAGACGCCTTCAATTTATCCGATCAATTGACCGAAGATGAGCGATCGCTCATGTTATCAGCCCGTGAATATTGTCAAAAATCCCTGTTGCCACGTGTCACTGAAGCGTACCGAAGTGAAAAATTCGACGCAACTTTGATCCCGGAAATGGGAAGTATGGGTCTATTGGGAGCGCCGTATCAGGGATTTGGTTGTGCTGGAACATCCAGTGTTGGATATGGATTGATTGCACGGGAAGTTGAGAGAGTTGATTCGGGATATCGGAGTACGATGAGTGTGCAGACGAGTCTTGTTATTGGGCCGATTTATAATTATGGAAGTGAAGAGCAAAAAGAGAGATTTATACCGGGTTTGGCGAGTGGCAAATTGATTGGATGTTTTGGATTGACTGAACCTAATCATGGAAGTAATCCTGGAGGAATGGAGACTAAAGCGAGGTGAGAAATTTATCAATGGGGCGCGTTTGGTAAATTTTAAAAATTTTAAATTTATTGCAAAGTTTTTAATTTATCAACAGAGCGCAGTTGTTCATTTTGGAAAGAATGATGTTTTTTATTTTATCAATGGAGTGCGTTTGCTGAATTTTAAAATTTCGGAAAAATTTGAATTTTTATGTGAATTTTGATAATTATCGCTCTTGTCAAATTACTGAAATTTTGAATTTATTGAACATTTTGATAATTATCAATAGGGTGCAATTGCTAAATTTGAAAAAATAATGTTTTAATTTTTTTTTCCAGTATGGCTTCTTCGTCAAAATTTGAATTTATTACAAAAAAAATTTGAAAATTTATCAATGGAGCGCTCTTGTCAAATTTCTGAAAAAAATTGAATTTATTGCACATTTTGAAATTTATCAATAGGGCGCAGTTGTAATTTATCAATAGGGCGCAATTGGAAAAAAATAGAAAATTTTTAACTTAACTTTATTCCGCGATTTCTTGAAGCCTCAAATTTTATTTTTGAATTTATTGAAAATTTTTAAATTTATCAATAGAGCGCAGTTGTAAAAAAATCATTTTTCTTTGTTTTTCGGTCCAAAAAATTAATTTTCCAGCTACGATGAAACCTCAAAAATGTACAAATTAAACGGCACAAAAACGTGGATTTCAAACAGTCCCGTGGCAGATGTAATGATTGTTTGGGCTCGAAGTGCAAAACACAACAACAAAATCAGAGGATTCATTTTGGAAAAAGGAATGAAAGGCCTAACAACTCCAAAAATCGAGGGAAAATTGTCATTGCGTGCAAGTATAACTGGACAAATTGCAATGGACGATGTTCTGGTGCCAGAAGAGAATTTATTGCCAAATGCGGAAGGATTGGCTGGACCATTTGGATGTTTGAATAATGCGAGACTTGGAATCGCTTGGGGTGCACTTGGAGCAGCTGAGGAGTGCTTTCATTTGGCTAGAAAATATACGCTAGAAAGGTAAGGGAAACATCGATATTTTCGTGCTGAGTTTGTTGAGCATTAATTGAGTATTGTCCAAAGAAAATTATATTTTTCTGATCAAATTTTTTTTTGTTCAAAAATTTGTAAATCTGGAAAGGTCTTCCAGTTTTACAAATCCATCATTATCGAGCCAAATTTCATGATTTTAGGCTTAAAATGATTGAAATTCATTAAGTGAGCATTAATTGAGTATTGTCCAAAGAAAATTATATTTTTCTGATCAAATTTTTTTTTGTTCAAAAATTTGTAAATCTGGAAGGTCTTCCAGTTTTACAAATCCATTATTATCGAGCCAAATTTCATGATTTTAGGCTTAAAATGATTGAAATTCATTTGTTGAGCAATTATTAAGTATTGTCCAAAGAAAATTATATTTTTTTGATCAATTTTTTTTGTTCAAAAATTTGTAAATCTGGAAGCTCTTCCAGTTTTACAAATGTATAATTATCGAGCCAAATTTCAAGATTTTAGGCTTAAAATGATTGAAATTCATTAAGTGAGCATTAATTGAGTATTGTCTAATAAAAATTATATTTTTCTGATCAACTTTTTTTTTTGGTCAAAAATTTGTAAATCTGGAAGCTCTTCCAGTTTTACAAATCCATAATTATCGAACCAAATTTCAAGATTTTAGGCTTAAAATGATTGAAATTCATTTAGTGAGCATTAATTGAGTATTGTCTATAGAAAATTATATTTTTTTGATCAACTTTTTTTTTTGGTCGAAAATTTGTAAATCTGGAAGAGCTTCCAGTTTTACAAATCTACTAGGGGCTGTTAGCCCCCAGGCGTAACAGTCTTCTCATTTATTTCCGTTTCACTTTTTTCTGTGATTATTGTCCACAGAACATTGACTCACAATCAAATTTATAGAAAATTTCAAATTTTTTTATCAAAAAATGATTCGTGGCAAAATCAGGAAGGCTTCCTAATTTTTCTAATGGGACGATGCGCGAAGAAAAAAAACGTCAAAAAACGTGTTTCGAAACATAAAAATACAATGCACGAAATGACGCAAAACGTAGCGAAACTCGAGTTTTTCGACATTGAAATGTCGCGAAACAAGTATTATTTTTCTCAAAATGTGGAAAAAATATAGATTGTTTTTGTAGAAAAAACATATCAGGGGTTGAAAAAGGATATTAATTTACGAAAATTGGCAATAAAAACTTCTGAAAAGGAATCTTCGTCAAATGAAAATATTATATGTGAAATGCATTTGCCACGTCTCATGTTCCCGGAGAAAATAGTGGTGAAAACCGTTATAAACAAGTAAAAACATTGTAAGATCCGATCTCCAGTGTCTGTGGTTTCAGTACGATACAAAAAAACATGCTTGTTTCGCGACATTTCAATTTCGAAAAACTCGAGTTTCGCGACGTTTTGCGACATTTCGTGCATTGTATTTTTATGTTTCAAAACACGTTTTTTGACGTTTTTTTCTTCGCGCATCGTCCCATAAAAAAATTTTTCTTGAAAAAAACTCGGGCCGATTTTTTTTTGAAAAAACTCGGGCCGATTTTATTTTGAAAAAACTCGGGCCGATTTTTCTTGAAAAAACTCGGGCCGATTTTTTTTTGAAAAACTCGGGCCGATTTTTTTTTTACATTTTTGGATTATTCCAAATCTGTAACTTTTTTTTGAAAAATCTCGGGCCGATTTTTTCTTGAAAAAACTCGGGCCGATTTTTTTTTGAAAAAACTCGGGCCGATTTTATTTTGAAAAAACTCGGGCCGATTTTTCTTGAAAAAACTCGGGCCGATTTTTTTTTGAAAAACTCGGGCCGATTTTTTTTACATTTTTGGATTATTCCAAATCTGTAACTTTTTTTGAAAAAACTCGGGCCGATTTTTTTGAAAAAACTCGGGCCGATTTTTTTTTGAAAAACTCGGGCCGATTTTTTTTTTACATTTTTGGATTATTCCAAATCTGTAACTTTTTTTTGAAAAATCTCGGGCCGATTTTTTTTTGAAAAAACTCGGGCCGATTTTTATTTTGAAAAAACTCGGGCCGATTTTTCTTGAAAAAACTCGGGCCGATTTTTTTTTTGAAAAACTCGGGCCGATTTTTTTTTTTACATTTTTGGATTATTCCAAATCTGTAACTTTTTTTGAAAAAACTCGGGCCGATTTTTTTGAAAAAACTCGGGCCGATTTTATTTTGAAAAAACTCGGGCCGATTTTTTCTTGAAAAAACTCGGGCCGATTTTTTGAAAAACTCGGGCCGATTTTTTTTTTGAAAAACTCGGGCCGATTTTTTTTTGAAAAACTCGGGCCGATTTTTTTTTTGAAAAACTCGGGCCGATTTTTTTTTTGAAAAACTCGGGCCGATTTTTTTTTGAAAAACTCGGGCCGATTTTTTTTACATTTTTGGATTATTCCAAATCTGTAACTTTTTTTTTTGAAAAACTCGGGCCGATTTTTTTTTTGAAAAACTCGGGCCGATTTTTTTTTGAAAAACTCGGGCCGATTTTTTTTTTGAAAAACTCGGGCCGATTTTTTTTTTTTGAAAAACTCGGGCCGATTTTTTTTACATTTTTGGATTATTCCAAATCTGTAACTTTTTTTTTTGAAAAACTCGGGCCGATTTTATTTTGAAAAAACTCGGGCCGATTTTATTTTGAAAAAAACTCGGGCCGATTTTTTTTTTGAAAAACTCGGGCCGATTTTTTTTTGAAAAACTCGGGCCGATTTTTTTTACATTTTTGGATTATTCCAAATCTGTAACTTTTTTTTTGAAAAATCTCGGGCCGATTTTTTCTTGAAAAAACTCGGGCCGATTTTTTTTTGAAAAAACTCGGGCCGATTTTATTTTGAAAAAACTCGGGCCGATTTTTCTTGAAAAAACTCGGGCCGATTTTTTTTTTGAAAAACTCGGGCCGATTTTTTTTTACATTTTTGGATTATTCCAAATCTGTAACTTTTTTTGAAAAATCTCGGGCCGATTTTTCTTGAAAAAACTCGGGCCGATTTTTTTTTGAAAAAACTCGGGCCGATTTTATTTTGAAAAAACTCGGGCCGATTTTTTCTTGAAAAAACTCGGGCCGATTTTTTTGAAAAACTCGGGCCGATTTTTTTTTTACATTTTTGGATTATTCCAAATCTGTAACTTTTTTTTGAAAAAACTCGGGCCGATTTTTTTTGAAAAAACTCGGGCCGATTTTTTTTTGAAAAACTCGGGCCGATTTTTTTTTTACATTTTTGGATTATTCCAAATCTGTAACTTTTTTTTTTGAAAAATCTCGGGCCGATTTTTTTTTGAAAAAACTCGGGCCGATTTTATTTTGAAAAAACTCGGGCCGATTTTTCTTGAAAAAACTCGGGCCGATTTTTTTTTTGAAAAACTCGGGCCGATTTTTTTTTTACATTTTTGGATTATTCCAAATCTGTAACTTTTTTTTTTGAAAAAACTCGGGCCGATTTTTTGAAAAAACTCGGGCCGATTTTATTTTGAAAAAACTCGGGCCGATTTTTCTTGAAAAAACTCGGGCCGATTTTTTTTTGAAAAACTCGGGCCGATTTTTTTTTGAAAAACTCGGGCCGATTTTTTTTTGAAAAAACTCGGGCCGATTTTTTTTTTGAAAAACTCGGGCCGATTTTTTTTTTGAAAAACTCGGGCCGATTTTTTTTTTGAAAAACTCGGGCCGATTTTTTTACATTTTTGGATTATTCCAAATCTGTAACTTTTTTTTTTGAAAAACTCGGGCCGATTTTTTTTTTGAAAAACTCGGGCCGATTTTTTTTTGAAAAACTCGGGCCGATTTTTTTTTTTGAAAAACTCGGGCCGATTTTTTTTTTGAAAAACTCGGGCCGATTTTTTTTACATTTTTGGATTATTCCAAATCTGTAACTTTTTTTTTTGAAAAACTCGGGCCGATTTTATTTTGAAAAAACTCGGGCCGATTTTATTTTGAAAAAAACTCGGGCCGATTTTTTTTTTGAAAAACTCGGGCCGATTTTTTTTTTGAAAAACTCGGGCCGATTTTTTTTACATTTTTGGATTATTCCAAATCTGTAACTTTTTTTTGAAAAATCTCGGGCCGATTTTTCTTGAAAAAACTCGGGCCGATTTTTTTTTACATTTTTGGATTATTCCAAATCTGTAACTTTTTTTTTTGAAAAAACTCGGGCCGATTTTTTTTACATTTTTGGATTATTCCAAATCTGTAACTTTTTTTTGAAAAATCTCGGGCCGATTTTTTTTTGAAAAAACTCGGGCCGATTTTTTGAAAAAACTCGGGCCGATTTTATTTTGAAAAAACTCGGGCCGATTTTATTTTGAAAAACTCGGGCCGATTTTTTTTTTTGAAAAACTCGGGCCGATTTTTTTTTTGAAAAACTCGGGCCGATTTTTTTGAAAAACTCGGGCCGATTTTTTTTTTTGAAAAACTCGGGCCGATTTTTTTTTTTTTGAAAAACTCGGGCCGATTTTTTTTACATTTTTGGATTATTCCAAATCTGTATATTTTTTTTGAAAAACTCGGGCCGATTTTATTTTGAAAAAAACTCGGGCCGATTTTTTTTTTGAAAAACTCGGGCCGATTTTTTTTTTGAAAAACTCGGGCCGATTTTTTTTTTGAAAAACTCGGGCCGATTTTTTTTACATTTTTGGATTATTCCAAATCTGTAACTTTTTTTTTTGAAAAAACTCGGGCCGATTTTATTTTGAAAAAAACTCGGGCCGATTTTTTTTTTTTGAAAAACTCGGGCCGATTTTTTTTACATTTTTGGATTATTCCAAATCTGTAACTTTTTTTTTTGAAAAAACTCGGGCCGATTTTATTTTGAAAAAAACTCGGGCCGATTTTTTTTTTGAAAAACTCGGGCCGATTTTTTTTTTGAAAAACTCGGGCCGATTTTTTTTTTGAAAAACTCGGGCCGATTTTTTTTACATTTTTGGATTATTCCAAATCTGTAACTTTTTTTTTTGAAAAAACTCGGGCCGATTTTATTTTGAAAAAACTCGGGCCGATTTTATTTTGAAAAAAACTCGGGCCGATTTTTTTTTTTGAAAAACTCGGGCCGATTTTTTTGAAAAACTCGGGCCGATTTTTTTTTGAAAAACTCGGGCCGATTTTTTTTTGAAAAACTCGGGCCGATTTTTTTTTTTTGAAAAACTCGGGCCGATTTTTTTTTTGAAAAACTCGGGCCGATTTTTTTTTGAAAAACTCGGGCCGATTTTTTTTACATTTTTGGATTATTCCAAATCTGTAACTTTTTTTTGAAAAACTCGGGCCGATTTTTTTTTTGAAAAACTCGGGCCGATTTTTTTTTTGAAAAACTCGGGCCGATTTTTTTTTACATTTTTGGATTATTCCAAATCTGTAACTTTTTTTTTGAAAAATCTCGGGCCGATTTTTCTTGAAAAAACTCGGGCCGATTTTTTTTTACATTTTTGGATTATTCCAAATCTGTAACTTTTTTTTGAAAAAACTCGGGTCGATTTTTTTTTTACATTTTTGGATTATTCCAAATCTGTAACTTTTTTTTTGAAAAATCTCGGGCCGATTTTTTTTTGAAAAAACTCGGGCCGATTTTTTTTGAAAAAACTCGGGCCGATTTTTCTTGAAAAAACTCGGGCCGATTTTTTTTTACATTTTTGGATTATTCCAAATCTGTAACTTTTTTTTGAAAAATCTCGGGCCGATTTTTTTTTGAAAAAACTCGGGCCGATTTTTTTTGAAAAATCTCGGGCCGATTTTTTTTTACATTTTTGGATTATTCCAAATCTGTAACTTTTTTTGAAAAAACTCGGGCCGATTTTTTTTGAAAAAACTCGGGCCGATTTTTTTTTACATTTTTGGATTATTCCAAATCTGTAACTTTTTTTTGAAAAAACTCGGGCCGATTTTTTTTACATTTTTGGATTATTCCAAATCTGTAACTTTTTTTGAAAAATCTCGGGCCGATTTTTTTTTGAAAAAACTCGGGCCGATTTTTTTGAAAAAACTCGGGCCGATTTTATTTTGAAAAAACTCGGGCCGATTTTATTTTGAAAAACTCGGGCCGATTTTTTTTTTGAAAAACTCGGGCCGATTTTTTTGAAAAACTCGGGCCGATTTTTTTTTGAAAAACTCGGGCCGATTTTTTTTTTTGAAAAACTCGGGCCGATTTTTTTTTTTGAAAAACTCGGGCCGATTTTTTTTACATTTTTGGATTATTCCAAATCTGTAACTTTTTTTTTTGAAAAACTCGGGCCGATTTTATTTTGAAAAAACTCGGGCCGATTTTATTTTGAAAAAAACTCGGGCCGATTTTTTTTTTGAAAAACTCGGGCCGATTTTTTTTTTGAAAAACTCGGGCCGATTTTTTTTTTTTGAAAAACTCGGGCCGATTTTTTTACATTTTTGGATTATTCCAAATCTGTAACTTTTTTTTTTGAAAAAACTCGGGCCGATTTTTTTTTGAAAAACTCGGGCCGATTTTTTTTTGAAAAACTCGGGCCGATTTTTTTTTTTGAAAAACTCGGGCCGATTTTTTTTTTGAAAAACTCGGGCCGATTTTTTTTACATTTTTGGATTATTCCAAATCTGTAATTTTTTTTTTTTGAAAAACTCGGGCAGATTTTTTTTTTGAAAAACTCGGGCCGATTTTTTTTTTGAAAAACTCGGGCCGATTTTTTTTTGAAAAACTCGGGCCGATTTTTTTTACATTTTTGGATTATTCCAAATCTGTAACTTTTTTTTGAAAAACTCGGGCCGATTTTTTTTTTGAAAAACTCGGGCCGATTTTTTTTTGAAAAACTCGGGCCGATTTTTTTTTTTTTTGAAAAACTCGGGCCGATTTTTTTTTTGAAAAACTCGGGCCGATTTTTTTTACATTTTTGGATTATTCCAAATCTGTAACTTTTTTTTTTGAAAAACTCGGGCCGATTTTTTTTTCGAAAAACTCGGGCCGATTTTTTTTTTGAAAAACTCGGGCCGATTTTTTTTACATTTTTGGATTATTCCAAATCTGTAACTTTTTTTTTTGAAAAACTCGGGCCGATTTTTTTTTTGAAAAACTCGGGCCGATTTTTTTTACATTTTTGGATTATTCCAAATCTGTAACTTTTTTTTTTGAAAAACTCGGGCCGATTTTTTTTTTTTGAAAAACTCGGGCCGATTTTTTTTTTAACATTTTTGGATTATTCCAAATCTGTAACTTTTTTTTTTGAAAAAACTCGGGCCGATTTTTTTTTTGAAAAACTCGGGCCGATTTTTTTACATTTTTGGATTATTCCAAATCTGTAACTTTTTTTTTTTGAAAAACTCGGGCCGATTTTTTTTTTTGAAAAACTCGGGCCGATTTTTTTTTGAAAAACTCGGGCCGATTTTTTTTTTTTGAAAAACTCGGGCCGATTTTTTTTTTTTGAAAAACTCGGGCCGATTTTTTTTACATTTTTGGATTATTCCAAATCTGTAACTTTTTTTTGAAAAACTCGGGCCGATTTTATTTTGAAAAAACTCGGGCCGATTTTATTTTGAAAAAAACTCGGGCCGATTTTTTTTTGAAAAACTCGGGCCGATTTTTTTTTTGAAAAACTCGGGCCGATTTTTTTACATTTTTGGATTATTCCAAATCTGTAACTTTTTTTTTTGAAAAAACTCGGGCCGATTTTTTTTTTGAAAAACTCGGGCCGATTTTTTTTTTGAAAAACTCGGGCCGATTTTTTTTTTGAAAAACTCGGGCCGATTTTTTTTTTTTGAAAAACTCGGGCCGATTTTTTTTTTTGAAAAACTCGGGCCGATTTTTTTGAAAAACTCGGGCCGATTTTTTTTTTGAAAAACTCGGGCCGATTTTTTTTTTGAAAAACTCGGGCCGATTTTTTTTTTGAAAAACTCGGGCCGATTTTTTTTTACATTTTTGGATTATTCCAAATCTGTAACTTTTTTTTTTGAAAAAACTCGGGCCGATTTTTTTTTTGAAAAACTCGGGCCGATTTTTTTTTTGAAAAACTCGGGCCGATTTTTTTTTTGAAAAACTCGGGCCGATTTTTTTTTTGAAAAACTCGGGCCGATTTTTTTTTGAAAAACTCGGGCCGATTTTTTTTTTGAAAAACTCGGGCCGATTTTTTTTTTGAAAAACTCGGGCCGATTTTTTTTTTGAAAAACTCGGGCCGATTTTTTTTTTGAAAACTCGGGCCGATTTTTTTTTTGAAAAACTCGGGCCGATTTTTTTTTTTTGAAAAACTCGGGCCGATTTTTTTTTTGAAAACTCGGGCCGATTTTTTTTTTGAAAAACTCGGGCCGATTTTTTTTTTGAAAAACTCGGGCCGATTTTTTTTTTTGAAAAACTCGGGCCGATTTTTTTTTTGAAAAACTCGGGCCGATTTTTTTTACATTTTTGGATTATTCCAAATCTGTAACTTTTTTTTTTGAAAAAACTCGGGCCGATTTTTTTTTTTTTGAAAAACTCGGGCCGATTTTTTTTTTGAAAAACTCGGGCCGATTTTTTTTTTGAAAAACTCGGGCCGATTTTTTTTTTGAAAAACTCGGGCCGATTTTTTTTTTGAAAAACTCGGGCCGATTTTTTTTTTTGAAAAACTCGGGCCGATTTTTTTTACATTTTTGGATTATTCCAAATCTGTAACTTTTTTTTTTGAAAAAACTCGGGCCGATTTTTTTTTTGAAAAACTCGGGCCGATTTTTTTTGAAAAACTCGGGCCGATTTTTTTTTTGAAAAACTCGGGCCGATTTTTTTGAAAAACTCGGGCCGATTTTTTTTTTGAAAAACTCGGGCCGATTTTTTTTTTGAAAAACTCGGGCCGATTTTTTTTTTGAAAAACTCGGGCCGATTTTTTTACATTTTTGGATTATTCCAAATCTGTAACTTTTTTTTTTGAAAAAACTCGGGCCGATTTTTTTTTTGAAAAACTCGGGCCGATTTTTTTGAAAAACTCGGGCCGATTTTTTTTTTGAAAAACTCGGGCCGATTTTTTTTTTTGAAAAACTCGGGCCGATTTTTTTTTTGAAAAACTCGGGCCGATTTTTTTTTTGAAAAACTCGGGCCGATTTTTTTTTTGAAAAACTCGGGCCGATTTTTTTTTTGAAAAACTCGGGCCGATTTTTTTTTTGAAAAACTCGGGCCGATTTTTTTTTTGAAAAACTCGGGCCGATTTTTTTTTTTGAAAAACTCGGGCCGATTTTTTTTTTGAAAAACTCGGGCCGATTTTTTTTTTGAAAAACTCGGGCCGATTTTTTTTTTGAAAAACTCGGGCCGATTTTTTTTTGAAAAACTCGGGCCGATTTTTTTTTTGAAAAACTCGGGCCGATTTTTTTTACATTTTTGGATTATTCCAAATCTGTAACTTTTTTTTTTGAAAAAACTCGGGCCGATTTTTTTTTTTTGAAAAACTCGGGCCGATTTTTTTTTGAAAAACTCGGGCCGATTTTTTTTTTGAAAAACTCGGGCCGATTTTTTTTTTGAAAAACTCGGGCCGATTTTTTTTTTGAAAAACTCGGGCCGATTTTTTTTTTTTGAAAAACTCGGGCCGATTTTTTTTACATTTTTGGATTATTCCAAATCTGTAACTTTTTTTGAAAAAACTCGGGCCGATTTTTTTTTTTGAAAAACTCGGGCCGATTTTTTTTTGAAAAACTCGGGCCGATTTTTTTTTTGAAAAACTCGGGCCGATTTTTTGAAAAACTCGGGCCGATTTTTTTTTTGAAAAACTCGGGCCGATTTTTTTATTTGAAAAACTCGGGCCGATTTTTTTTTTGAAAAACTCGGGCCGATTTTTTTTTTGAAAAACTCGGGCCGATTTTTTTTACATTTTTGGATTATTCCAAATCTGTAACTTTTTTTTTTGAAAAAACTCGGGCCGATTTTTTTTTTGAAAAACTCGGGCCGATTTTTTTTTGAAAAACTCGGGCCGATTTTTTTTTTGAAAAACTCGGGCCGATTTTTTTATTTGAAAAACTCGGGCCGATTTTTTTAGAAAAACTCGGGCCGATTTTTTTTTTGAAAAACTCGGGCCGATTTTTTTTTGAAAAACTCGGGCCGATTTTTTTTTTAAAAACTCGGGCCGATTTTTTTATTTGAAAAACTCGGGCCGATTTTTTTTTTGAAAAACTCGGGCCGATTTTTTTTACATTTTTGGATTATTCCAAATCTGTAACTTTTTTTTGAAAAAACTCGGGCCGATTTTTTTTTTGAAAAACTCGGGCCGATTTTTTTTTGAAAAACTCGGGCCGATTTTTTTTTTGAAAAACTCGGGCCGATTTTTTTATTTGAAAAACTCGGGCCGATTTTTTTTTTAGAAAAAACTCGGGCCGATTTTTTTTTTGAAAAACTCGGGCCGTTTTTTTTTTTGAAAAACTCGGGCCGATTTTTTTTTTGAAAAACTCGGGCCGATTTTTTTTTACATTTTTGGATTATTCCAAATCTGTAACTTTTTTTTTTGAAAAAACTCGGGCCGATTTTTTTTACATTTTTGGATTATTCCAAATCTGTAACTTTTTTTGAAAAAACTCGGGCCGATTTTTTTTTTTTGAAAAACTCGGGCCGATTTTTTTTTTGAAAAGCTCGGGCCGATTTTTTTACATTTTTGGATTATTCCAAATCTGTAACTTTTTTTAAAAAAATCTCGGGCTGATTTTTTTTTTGAAAAACTCGGGCCGATTTTTTTTACATTTTTGGATTATTCCAAATCTGTAACTTTTTTTTGAAAAAACTCGGGCCGATTTTTCTTGAAAAAACTCGGGCCGATTTTTTTTTTGAAAAACTCGGGCCGATTTTTTTTACATTTTTGGATTATTCCAAATCTGTAACTTTTTTTTAAAAAAATCTCGGGCCGATTTTTTTTTTTTTTGAAAAACTCGGGCCGATTTTTTTTTACATTTTTGGATTATTCCAAATCTGTAACTTTTTTTTGAAAAAACTCGGGCCGATTTTTTTTTTTGAAAAACTCGGGCCGATTTTTTTTTTACATTTTTGGATTATTCCAAATCTGTAACTTTTTTTTTTGAAAAAACTCGGGCCGATTTTTTTTTTTTTGAAAAACTCGGGCCGATTTTTCTTGAAAAAACTCGGGCCGATTTTTTTTTTGAAAAACTCGGGCCGATTTTTTTTTTTGAAAAGCTCGCGCCGATTTTTTTACATTTTTGGATTATTCCAAATCTGTAACTTTTTTTTAAAAAAATCTCGGGCTGATTTTTTTTTTTGAAAAACTCGGGCCGATTTTTTTTACATTTTTGGATTATTCCAAATCTGTAACTTTTTTTTTTGAAAAAACTCGGGCCGATTTTTTTTTTTTTTTGAAAAACTCGGGCCGATTTTTCTTGAAAAACTCGGGCCGATTTTTTTTTTTGAAAAACTCGGGCCGATTTTTTTTTGAAAAGCTCGCGCCGATTTTTTTACATTTTTGGATTATTCCAAATCTGTAACTTTTTTTTAAAAAAATCTCGGGCTGATTTTTTTTTTTGAAAAACTCGGGCCGATTTTTTTTACATTTTTGGATTATTCCAAATCTGTAACTTTTTTTTTGAAAAAACTCGGGCCGATTTTTCTTGAAAAAACTCGGGCCGATTTTTTTTTTGAAAAACTCGGGCCGATTTTTTTTACATTTTTGGATTATTCCAAATCTGTAACTTTTTTTTTTAAAAATCTCGGGCCGATTTTTTTTTTTTTTTGAAAAACTCGGGCCGATTTTTTTTACATTTTTGGATTATTCCAAATCTGTAACTTTTTTTTTTGAAAAAACTCGGGCCGATTTTTTTTTTTTGAAAAACTCGGGCCGATTTTTTTTTTACATTTTTGGATCTATAATTATCGAGCCAAATTTCAAGATTTTAGGCTTAACTCGATTGTTATTCATTTAGTGAGCATTTATTGAGTATTGTCTAATGAAAATTATATTTTTTTGATCAACTTTTTTTTTGGTCGAAAATTTGTAAATCTGGAAGAGCTTCCAGTTTTACAAATCCATGATTATCGAGCCAAATTTCAAGATTTTAGGCTTAAAATGATTGAAATTCATTTGTTGAGCTATTATTTTTAGGAATTTGATACGAATTTTCATTCAGGAAATCTTTATAAAATGAATATTTTATAAATGATTTTTATTCTAATTAATTTTGAAACAGTCGATTTTTTTTGATTTTTGAATTTATTTTTTGATTGTATGAGGTAACGTATCAGTTCAGAAAAGCCATATAAAATGTATCAAATAATGTTTTTTATTATTTTTTTCGACTTGAATCACCCCATAAACGAAAAACTACGACACTTCACGTTTACAGAAATCAATTCGGCCGCCCGTTGGCACAAAATCAATTGATGCAATTGAAAATGGCTGATATGTTGACTGAAATTTCATTGGGACTTCAAGGTTGTTTGAGAGTCAGCAGGTTGAAAGTGAGTGCAAAAAATTCACTGTTTCAAAAATCGCACTTCTCAAAATGTTTTTCTTTTGAGATTGTAGCCTTGCGCACTTTCAGAAACTATACAAATGTTTCTGAAAGACGCTGGGCTACCCAAAAAGAAGGAAAAAAATGTTTAAAAATGTTTTTTAACATTGAAAGATCAAATGAGACGGACTAGATTTTAAAAAAAAACCACCAATTTTCAAGTTTTTTCCAAGAAAAAAATAATTTCTCCGAATCCGCGATAATTTTATGTGATGATTCAATTCGAAAAACAAATAAAAACATTTTTTTTTTTGACAAAAAATTTCTATTCAAAAAATTTTTTTTATTATTTTTTTTCGACTTTTTTTCGATCTCCCCATAAAATTTTCGAGGATTTGGAGAAATTATTTCTCAAAAATTTTCTTGAAAATATTTTTTCTACAATTTTTAAATGTTTTGAAAACGAACTCGAAACTTGGTTTTTTTTCAAAATCTACTGAAAATTCTGAATTTTTAGCTGAAAATTGGGTATTTTTGGGTTGAATATGAAATTTTCAAATTTATTTTCTGAATTTTAGTCTTATGATCCACGAAAAGTCAAAAAATGTCGAAAAAACGGTAAAAATCAGTTTTTCGAGTTTTTCAGCCAAAAATGATGACAAATCTAGATTTTCGAAGCTTCTGGAGTAATTTCTGATGAAAATTGACCTTCAGAAGTTTTTGCTGATTTTTCGTAAAATAAAAATTTCAAATTTTGAAAATATTTATAAAATGAGGTGAAATAGGGTTCTCGAAGCTTATTCTACCTCATTTTATTAATTTTTTCGAAATTTTTTATTTTACTCAAAATCAGCAAAAACTTCTGAAGGTCAATTTTCCTCAGAAATCACTGCAGAAGCTTCAAAAATCTCGATTTGTCATCATTTTTGGCTGAAAAACTTGAAAAACTAATTTTGACCTACTTTTGACATTTCGTGAATTGATCTTTCGATATTAAAAAAAAATTTTAAAATTGTTTTTTTCGCTCGTAAATCAGCCCCAAAACCCTTCCAGGACGAGGGCAAAGTCGAAGCCGAGCAAATCTCGATTGTCAAACGAAATTCGTGCGGAAAATCGTTGGAAATCGCGCGAAAAGCTCGTGATATGCTTGGCGGCAATGGAATTGTGGATGAATATCATATCATGAGACATATGATCAATTTGGAAACTGTCAACACTTATGAAGGAACTCACGATGTGCATGCGTTGATTTTGGGACGAGCTATTACAGGGTTGAATGGGTTTTTCTAATTTATTGTGAGTTTTTTCTAGAAATCCCCGAGAAAATGTGATATTTTATTGTTTTGAATGAAATTTTTAGCAAATCAATAACAATTTATTAACAAAAAATATACATAAATGTTCATATTTACAAATATTCCTCCACCCATTGCTCATATTTCACCATAAGTTTCATAAAAGAATCCTCCTCCTCTTCCTCAAAATCTCCCTCCAATTTCCCCCGAATTCGCTCAACTTTTCCCCGAAGAGTATCCATTTTTTCCGAGAAATCTGAACTTTTGAAAACTTGATTTCTAGCTCGGAAAATTTCAACGTTGTTGGGGAATTTTTGAAGGAGCTTATTGAGATTCGAAAATATTTCTTCGTGTGGAATTCGCAAAATCCTTTCGTAATTCCGTAATTTTTTATGGTTTCGAGAGATTCTAGCCATTTTTTTGATTCCAGTTTCAAACCAGGCTTCTAATTTTTGGATTTTTAAAATGTTTGGTTGGGAAGTGGAAGTGGAAGTTGCAGCCAGGGAATTTTGAATTTCAATTTTTGAATTTTTCTCCATTCTCAACTCATCTTCCAGGGTTTTATTCGATGTTTCAGCCAGAATTAGTTGATTTTCAGCTTTTTCCAATTGAATTTCCAGGATTTTCTTAGAATTTTCAGCCAAAACTAGTCGATTTTCCATCACAATCTTCTCATTTTCAGCTTTTTCCAGATTTTTCTTCAATTTTTCAGCCAAAATTAGTTGATTTTCCATCGCAATCTTCTCCTTTTTCGCTGCTTCCAATTGAAATTCCAGATTTTTCTGGAATTTTTCAGTCGAAACTAATCGATTTTCCATCGCAATCTTCTCCTTTTTCGATGTTTCTAATTGATTTTCCAAATTTTTCATGGATTTTTCAGCTGAAACTAGTTGATTTTCAATCGCAATCTTCTCCTTTTTCGATGTTTCTAATTTATTTTCCAGGGTTTTCTTCGATTTTTCAGCCAAAATCCTCTCATTTTCAGCCTTTTCCAACTGGTTTTCCAGATTTTTCTTCGAATTTTCTGCCGAAATCAAATCATTCTCCTTCTTCTCTAATTTCCTCTCAACCTCGATTTTCGAATTTTTCGCTGATTTCAACTCTTTTTCCAAATTTTTCATGTCATTTTCCTTTTTCCGATTCTCTTCCCGAAGTTCTCGAATTTCATCTTGAAGTCTGCAAAACCAGTGGTTTTACATTGTTTTTTATTCTCAAAACAAAAAAAAACTCACAATTTTTTCTCATCCTCCTTGCTCATCCTCAACTCTTTCAATTGTCCTTGAATCGCCTCTAAAATACTTCGCAATTTCGAATTTTCTTGCCTCGATTTCTCCGAAATCCTCTCCATTTCCTCCATCTCCATCAATCGAATCGCTTCCGAATCTCCAATATATTTTTCTCTTTTCGAAAACATCAAATCTCCCCCCTCATATTCTTCAAATTCATATAAATGCTCCAAAGTTGTGATGAATTTTTTGAGTTTTTCCGAATCTTGGAAAATTATATTCTTCAGGTAGATCCATTGAGTTTCATCGAAATTTTTGCGGAAATTCGGGGTTTCTAGTAATTGTTCGAATTTTGAAATTGGATTGATTTCGGCAATTTTGAAGTATGCAAGGGTGAAGCTGAAAAAATAGTTTTTGGCGGGAACTTTTGAAAATGTTCAAATATTGATGAATGAAACTCAAAATTCACTTACTTACGTCACAAAAAATTAAAGTTGAACATAAATTTCAGAAAGATATGTGGCCGGGTGGCCGAGAAATGTCGGGAATTCGGCCATAACAACAAACGCGCTCCAACAAATGCATTTTCGCAACATTAGAGCGAGTTTGTTGCTTTGGCCGAATTCCCGATATTTATCGGCCACCCGGCCACATATCTCTTCATTTTTTTCTGAAATTTATGTTCAACTTCAATTTTTTGTGACGTAAGTAAGTGAATTTTGAGTTTCATTCATCAAAATTTGAACTTTTTAAAAGTGCTTAACTTACTTGGCTAAATTCGCAACTTTTTCCATAAGTTCTTCAACAAACTCATTTTCTTCCAGCTTTCTAATAACCAATTGCCTATATCTAAACTCGTTTCGATATCTATGTTGTACACCATAAACCGCCCGAATCTTATCCAACCCAGCCATTATTTTTTGTTCCAAACAAGCCGCCAAAATCTGATAAACCTCATGTTTTTTATAAATATTTTCAGCGTTTTCAAATCCATAAAGACGTTCAGCAAGTTGCATATCTATATTCAAATGTTTCTGTTGAATATACTCCAAGATATCCGATTTTTCATAGGAATCTTTCAATGGAATTTTGATGAATTCTTGGGATTTCTTTTTCAAATCCTTCTTCGCTTTCTCAATAATCTCCTCAATTCTCCAAACATCAATTGTATATAACTTCCCAGATGCCACCAAAAAATCAGCCAAATTCGTTTCAATCCACTCAAGAACGGTCTCAAATTCATTTTCATGAATATTTTCGAATAATTGAATATTCCTTATCAAATATAAGATAACTTCTCTAAATGCGTCAGTGGATAATTTGCAAAATGTTCCGAAACTTGAAATAATTGGGACTGCGAACAATTTTGAGCAATAATGAATTTCCATCTTTATGATCTGGAGGAAAGAATTGGTTTTTTGGTTTAAAAAAAAATGTTTTTACTTATAATGGCATCGACTAAACTACATTTTCATGTTTTTTAAAGCGAATGAGTCAAAATATTGGGTTTTAATATTATTCATATGATAGAATGGTCTAAGACGAACAGAATGATATAAATTTTGATGACTTTACCTTATCCATAAGTGATTTAGCGACTTATCGACTAAATATCGACTAAACCTCGCTAAATCACTTATGGATAACGTAAAGTCATCAAAATTTATATCATTCTGTTCGTCTTAGATCATTCTATCATATGAAAAACATTAAAACCCAACATTTTAACTCGATTGCTAAAAAAACATGAAAATGTGATTCAGTCGATGTCCAACTATACCTTCAATTCTTCCATCGGAATATTATATTTTTCCAAAATGTCAAGAAAAGTTTCCTGATTCATCATATGAACAAGCCCAAGTTTTCGTTCCTCCTCAGTTTCAGTTTCGCATTCGACCTCCAAATCCTTCCGTACATCCTTGATCGCATTCAAAACCTCTTTTTCAAAATAAAACCTATCTTGATCTTCTTCATCTTCTCCTAAATTCTGATTCGGCGACCAAAAACATCGAATAATTGGAATAGGATTTTGGGATGGTTCGAATGCATCTTTGTAAACTTCGCGAATTTGCAAAACCGTCTCGAATCCTACCACAAGTTCATAGTAAATTGTGCTATAAAGAACTTGATTTTGGGAAACTGGTCGATTTTTGGAGTATTGTTTGAAGTGTTCATGGAAGACTTGGAATGTTGCATCATCATGGAAATAATTGCGGAGTTCGAGAAAATATTTTTCCTCAATAAAACGTGGCAATAATGGTGGAGGACATTTGTAAATTCTGGCTAATTCTCGCATTGGGTAGACATGCTCAGCAGGCAAAAATTCATGAGTGTTCTCCAAATCATCGTATATTCGATGAATAAAAATATCGAACCAGAATTTGAACATTACTTTACTGACATTTTTGAACTTTGAGGTATCGAAAGAATTATGAAATATCATTATAAAGTTTCGCTTCGAAATCACCACTAGACCTCCTTCTTCTTTATATATTCCCATATGTCTAACCTCACAAGAAGGCGGGAGTTCTAGACTAGGTTTATCATATCCATAGCGGTACAGTTCTGGAACTGGATATCTTTTTGCAAGATCCATTTTAAAATCATCGAATTTTTCGTAGAATTCACAAATCCGCTCTGATTTATCGTACAAAAATCGCAAAAATTCCTCGGGTTTCTCATCATATTTCCCGAGCTCTTTTTCTGATGGTTCATAAATTATCTGGAAAAAAAAACAGGATTTTTTTTAGATAAATAGTGAAAAAAAATATGATAACTCACTCCATCACTAAATGCCATTTTTATACATTTGACAACTTCTGACACAGACCAACCCGACATTTTTGCTTCCACAATCTTTCAATTTGCAAAAAAATAAACAACGACGCTCCGTTGAATGCCGCTTGTTGAGCACACGCGGCGTTTTGAAACATGTGTTTTCTGGGAACCCGGATTTTAGAAATGGCCTGGCCGGGCACGTGGGAAACATATCTGGAAGAAGGGCAATGGCCTAGGAACCGACTCGGCCAATTTATTTTTTTTCGCGAAAATTTTTCGCGAAAAATTTTAAAATTCGCAGGAATTTTCGAAAATGAATGTTTTCAATCAATCCTACTTTGAAAGTATATTGCAAAAAGTGAGTTTTCCAGTTACTTTCAAATTTGTCTATTCAAAAATTCAGGAATTACCACGACAGGTTTATTCCTGCAGTTATTGTAAGAAAAAAACGTATGATCTCAAAGAAGTGACACGAATTCGGAATGTGAATTCAGGCCGTGAATTATTGCAAAAATGGGCGGATATTCTGGGTGAAAATTTTCAAAAAAACATAAGAGGATTGAAATCAATTGCGATATGTAGAAGCCATTTCAAAAAGACGTGGAACAGGCATAGACCGCCGAATTTATTACCTGTTGCTGATTTGGGAAATACTATTCCAGAAGAAAATATAACGAAATCGGAATTTGTAGGTTTTCAGGAGTCTTTCATCTTTCATAGATTATTTTTTTTTGAATTTCCAGATTCGCCCGCGAATTAAGACAAATTCTTCAGAAAATTGCGCATATTGCGGTGAAACCAAGCAATTCTTGCAAATGACAACTGTTCCAACACATGAATTTTATTTCAATAAATGGGTTGCTATTCTAGGAGAGGAATTCCGGAAAAATGTGGAAAATCGTGGAGAAAAAGCGTCGGCGATTTGTCGAACTCATTTCGATGTGCAATTTCTCAGCAGGCCACAGGCATTATTGCCAAAACCTATGGAATTGCGCGAGAAAAAAGCCGCGCGTGTGAAGAAAATTGAGAACAAGCCGAATATGTTGGAATGTTGCTATTGTTCAGAAATTCGACAAAATCTGACGGAAATGGTTGAGACGCCAAAACTCACGAAATGTTTATTGCGATGGGCCGATGTTCTTGGACCCACGTTTTATGAGAATTTTATGAAGCGAAAGAATCGCTATATTTGTGTGGAGCATTTGAAAAGGGGATCGAAAATGATATTCAATGATGATATTATGGAGGGTTTTAGACGCAGAGAGAAGGAGAAGGGATTTATTGCAAATGTTGTGAAAGAAGAAGAAATGGAGATGGATTTGAAACCTGATTGTGAAATTGAGAAGATTTTGATAGAGAAAGATATCAAAATTGAGGTGGAAGAAGTGGAATTGAGAGAAATTAAGATGGAAATTCTAGAATAGTCATAATTACAGGTTTAGTTTGTTGTTTTTGTTTTTAATAAATTGTTAAGTTCTCACGATGACCAGTTCTTGGAAATTTTCAATGAGATTGTACAGTTTTTCACGCTGAGAAAAATCCTGAAGAGCCCAAAGTCGAGAATTCCAGGTTTTTCAGCAAATGAATTGAAATATTGGATTCATATGATAGAATGGTCCAAGACGAACAGAATGATATAAATTTTGATGACTTTACGTTAACCATAAGTGATTTAGCGACTTATCGACTAAACGTCGCTAAATCACTTAAGGATAACCTAAAGTCATCAAAATTTAAATCATTCTGTTCGTCTTAGACCATTTTATCATATGAATAACATTAGAACCCAATATTTTAACTCATTTGCTTAAAAAACATGAAAATGTCATTTAGTCGATGTCCAACTATAGTTTCATTTGTTTTTGTACAGTTTTTCAGCTGCACGACCTTCTGAACAGCACAAAAATGAGCCAAAAGTGGAGAATTTTCGAAATTTCGTGGTTTTGAAAGCCCATTACTCATGTTAGAGAAGATTTTATCAGAAATTGGATACAGGGCATTGTTCAGAAGGGTCGATTTACCAAATTCGACAACATTTTTCCTCCTGAACATCGCCCTGTATTCAGTATCTTCTCTAACATGAGTAATGGGCTTTCAAAACCACGAAATTTCGAAAACTCTCCACTTTTGGCTCATTTTTGTGCTGTTCAAAAGGTCGTGCAGCTGAAAAATTGTAAAAAAAAAACAAAAACAAATGTTTCATTGAAAATCTCCGGGAACTCAACAATTTCCCAAAATTCGAGAAAAACTTTATTCCTGTCGCAACGTACACGTTTTCATTTCACAAAAATTTACACAATCTCACAAAGTTAATGGGGCTATTCAGCGAAAAAAAATATGTTTTCTCAACGGGAGAAAAGCGAAGAAAACCTATTCAAGTCGGTTGAGAAAACATAAAAAACAAACACTTGAAACACACAAATTGCGACGAGACCCAACGAAAAACAACATGTTCCTTTGACCTTTTGCATTACTGTAAATTGGTCCCGTTGCGATTTTCTACAGTATCTTAAAGGAACATGTTGTTTTTCGTTGGGTCTCGTCGCAATTTGTGTGTTCCAAGTGTTTGTTTTTTATGTTTTCTCAACCGACTTGAATAGGTTTTCTTCGCTTTTCTCCCGTTGAGAAAACATATTTTTTTTCGCTGAATAGCCCCATAAGTAATTCAAGTACACGTTCTGTATTCGCTGAGCATCAATTGCTTATTTTTCCACGCATCCGTCACCACGGTGAATTGTTCCATAGATTCATCGAAATCAAACGCATCAAAATCGCCCTCCGGATTTTCTCGAATCATTTCCATTTGCCGTCGAATATGCGTCTCATAAGTTCCATCGAAAAGATAAAGGCTTTTTGCAACAATCGGATTTCGTCGATAGTTTTGAAGAAGTTCGAAGAATTGTTCAGGGAGTGCATCGTAAATTGTCAACACTTTCTGATAACTTATCAATTTTTTGAGATTTACTGCGAATTTGGATTGTTGTAATTTTTCATCTTGTTCATCCGAAAGTCTTACTTCTCGAGGAGATCTCAACAAATAATTTGTTTTTTTCGATGATTTCCTTAATTCCTTCTTGTAATTCCTCAACCGCTTTTCAAACTTCAATCTCAATTTCTCCCAAACCCGACTTTTCTCCTCATCCTCCATCAATTTAATCGCCTCCAAATCTCCAATAAATTTCTCTCTTTTCCGAAAAACCAACATTCCCGGTTTCTGCTCAAATTCATATAAATGCTCCAGATTTTTGAAAAAAATCCTGGTTTTTTCGTAATCCATAAGCACCACATTTGATAAATAAAACCATTGTTTAACGTTGAATTTTTGGCGAAAATTTGGAGTTTCGAGTAATTTTTTGAGTTTTGCAATTTTGTAGGTTTTGGCGGTTTTGAAGTGAGCAAGGGTGAAGCTGGATAAATAGCGATTTTTTCAAAAATTAAAATATTATTATCGAAAATCTCGTCGGTACCACGCGCTCCACCGAAATAAACACGCAACGCAGACCGCGCCGCGCCACAACACACATGAAAAGGGAGCTCAGAAAAAAAATTACGCATGTGTGACAACAGAAACACCAGTGTGCAACGACAAAATTACCGATGTGCGTGCACAAAGGTAACACACTTGTGTGGTAGTCGTTACACACTGGTGCATGAGTTGTCACACACTGGTGAATCGCTTGTCACACACTAGCAAATCACTTGTCACATGTGTGCACACACGCGCATTTTTATTGTTGCAGCCTCGCTTTTTGCCCATTTTCTACCCATTTCCTATCAAAACCGACTATATTCTGAACATTAACACATTTTTCCAATCAATATTTATTAGAAAAATTGAAATTGAATGCAAATAAAGAAAAAAATGTACAAATTTCAAATCAATTCAAATTATTTGGTTGATTATCAGTTTTTTGTGTTGCGATTGTGAAGTTGCCGTTGGTTGATGGTGGTTGGAGAGTTGACTTTGACGGTTGGGTTTCGGGGTTTTGTAGTTGACTGAACCATGGCGGAGACGCTGTTGATGTCGACTCTGAAAATGAAACAGTTAGAAATCACATATTTCGAACGAATATTTTGTCAAACAAAGTTTTGTGAAGTTCTTGTTTTGTTAAACTTTCTCAAAGATTTCAAGTTCTAAATTTCTAAAAGACGTCTAGTTTCCTTTGAATGTAAGAATTGGAAAATACTTTTCAAACTTTTGAAGATTAGTTTTCGATTAGGCTAATTTTTCGAGTTTAAATACGAATTTTGAAGGTAAAAGTAACTTCGAGACCCCTTAAGACCCCCATGACTAACCTTTCTTGCTTTTCAATCGAATCCAATGATGGTGATCGTGGTTTTTGTCAAGTTTTCCGGCAATATCCATTGTGAAGGCTGGTCATATCTGAAAAAGAAATGGAAATATCTAGTTTAGTTTGTCCGTCTTTGTCGATAAAAAAAACCTACCTGACAATCAAAAACTGTCCATCATTGTTTCTGACCATTTCCTAAAGTCGATTTGGGTTGAAAAATGGACGAAGTGAGCTGAAATTTCGAACAGTTATAAACGAGAGTGACAGGATTTATATTCTTCATTTATAAGAGCAAAAACGTATGAGAAAATCTCTGAAAACAGCAAGAAAGCACAGTTTTAGGCCGAAAATTGAAAAAAAAATGAAAATATTTCAACTCGACGAAACGCGCCGCGCGAAATGATTTATCAGTGTGTGACAAGTGTGTGCACACTAGTAAAACTGCTGTAGGAATGGTACAAGTGTGTGCAGCTTGTGTGCTGCCCGCCTTTTCAAATTTATTTTCCACCAGTGTGTGACAAGTTGGGACACACTTGTGGGAGTTGTGAAACTGCTGTATTTAGTGGTGGAACTTGTTACACACTGGTTGGACTTGTCACACATGCGTAATTTTTTTTCTGAGTAGAGAATTTGAATCGTTCCCTTATTTGTGTGTGTTGTGGCGCGACGCGGTCTGCGTTGCGTGTTTATTTCGGCGGAGCGCGTGGTACCGATAAGATTTTTGATAATATTCTCAATTTTACACGTACTTTCCCAAATTCAACAAAATCTTCCTGCTTTCTTCTTCCAAACCATTCTCCTTCACATCCCTCATTTGACTATATTTCAATTGTTGCATCCAATCCCTCTCCAGCTTTCCCAAATTCTTCAAAATCTTAAAATCCAGCGACCAGTACAGAATTTGATAAAATCTCGGTTTCGGGCATCGATTTTGCATACTCATTTCATTAAATTCAAGAATTCTCTTATCCAATTCTAAAGGCCACATATATTTTTGAACGTATTCCAACATTTCCGATTTTTCATAGAACTTCTTCGATGGAACTATGAATTTTGGCGGTTTCTTCAATCCCCGCAAATCCTTCTTCGCCTTCGCACAAATCTCATCAATTCTCCACACTTCAATCGCATAAAATCGATCACTTTCAACGAGAAAATCCGCTAAATTCGCGCGAATCCACCGAAAAACCATCATCCCCTCTTTTTCCGCCATATTATAAAAAAGTTGCAGATTTTGTAGTAGATATAGCATAACTTCTTTGAAAGCGTCTACTGCTGGTTTACAAAATGTGCCGTAGTTTGAGATGATTGGGGAGACGCTTTGATTTACGAATCGAGTCATGGGACACCAGACAAACTGAAAATAATGAAAATTAATATATTTTTTGGTTTTTTTAACTTTGAAAACCAGAAAAAAGGTTCACAAACGGTATTTTTATTCGTTTTTTCATCAAAAAATGGTGAAAAAATGAATAAAAATAACGTTCGTGAACCTTTTTTCTGGTTTTTTAACGTTAAACATACAGTATATTCATCCCTCGAAATCTTATACTTTTCCAAAATTTCACAAAATTGTGCTGCATTCATCAAATGAACAAATCCAAGTTTTCGCTCTTCCCAAGTTTCAGCTTTGATTCCAAGGTCAGATTCTCGAAAATCCGCTCGCAAACTCTTGACAACTTGCAAAACTTCTTTTTGGAAATAAAACGTGTCCTCAAAAATCTCATCAGCGCCTGGAATTTCCGTATAAACACATCGAATAATTGGAAGAGGGTTTTTCGATGGTTCGCAGGACGCTTTGTATTTCTCAAAGAGTGTTGAAGCTTTCTCGAAGACTTCGATGATTTCCTCGTAGAGTTTTTTGTAGAAGATTTGGCATGTGGAAAATGGTTTTGAATCGAAAATCGGATTTAAATGCTCTTGAACCAGTTGATTAAATAGATCTTGATCCTGCTCGCCGAAATATTTTTTTTGAAGATCCAGGAAATGTTTTCTTCGAATAGCACCACGGAATTTATGTGTACAATCAATTTCCGCTGCTGTTTTTTGCACAGCAAAAAAAACATTAAAATGTATCAATTCATAAGTGTAATCCATATTTTTAAATCTTCGATTTATAATTGAATCAAGCCATTTGCCAAATATTCTTCCAGTTATGGGTTTCGAAATCTCTTTTTTGAAAATATCATAAAAATATATCAGGAAATCGTGGATAGATAGAAAATTAGGAAAGGGATTTCGTTTATCGTGATAGAAACGTGGCAATTCTGTTGGATGTGAAAATCGTGCTGTTGTTGAACATCCTGGCTTATCAAAACCATATCGATATGTCTCATGAACATATGAGGTTTTTTCGAAATCTTCTTGCAATAATTGATAATTCTCGTAGAATTCGCCAATTCTTGGTGAGTTTTGAAAGATTAATTTTGAAGCAGCTTGTTTATTAGCATATTTTTTCAGCTCTTCGATTGTGGATTCAGGAACTATCTGCAATAAAAACAAAGTTTTTCAAATATAAAAAATATTTTAAAAAAAACTCACCCCATCTAATCGTAATATTTGTATTAACCTGTACATATCCATTTCCAATGTTTTTCAAACAAAAAATAATAAAAAGAAGGAGGCGCAGATGTCTCGAGTGCAAAATGAGGAAGAATCGCCGCAGGACCTACTTGGCAAATTGCCATAGTAACTGAAATCATGGTGTCTTTGACTCTCTCTGTCTAATCCTCTCTCTTCATTGCACTTTTAGAAAAAAAAATGGGGAAAACGATACTCCGCCATGTGCCGCTTGTTTAGCGGCCCTTTTTTTTGAAAAATGATAAATTTTAAATTTTAGGAAAGTCTGCTACTTAGACGATGGGGAAATTGGAGATTTTGGTGAGTTTCCGGTTTCAGAGAGAAAATTGAAAAAATTTCCGAAAAAAAAAATAAAATACAGTATGCTTCAAGGCGCACAACAGATATTAGCTGCGTACATAGTTCACGTGGCGAGACCTTGACTGCGTATCATTCTTTTTCGCATAAAACTACAGTACACTTCAAAGGCGCACTACAATATTTGGCTGCGTACGCATTGTTCGCTGTGGGACCTTCACTGCGTATTATTTTTTCACAGTGGAAAAAGTTAACCTATTTTTCACGTTTTCAGCGTTGTTTCAGCACTTCAAGTGAATTTCAGTGTACCAAAAAAATCAGCAGAATGTTGTGAATCTTTTAGTTGATCTGAGAATTTGCGCGTCGTTATTTTTGGACGTGTTTTCGAAGTTTATCAATAATAAAATAACCTATTTTTCAGAATGGCTAGACCGGATAGAATCCCAAAGGTCAAAAAAACCAAAGATCCAAATGCTCCAAAACGTCCACTTTCGGCCTATCTTCTCTGGTGAGCATTTCCTAAACTTTATCGAAACCAAAAAATAAAATCAATATTTTCAGGTTGAACGAGAATCGCGCACGTTTATCGAAACCAGGAATGCCAGCTTCAGAAGTTGCGAAACTTGGTGGCGCGGAATGGCGACTCCTTGAGGACAAATCGAAGTGGCAAAACTTGGCAGTGGAACTCAAAGCGAAATACGAAAAGGATATCCAAACATACAAGGAAACCAAAACTGAATAAATGCTGACATGTAAGATTTTATCACTTCACTTTTTTTTGTAACATTTTAATTAATTTCAATAAATTTCTAAATTTTTATTGGAAAACGCGTGAACTTTCTAATTTTTGATCTACCCCGGGAACGGATGAATTTTAAATATTTTCAATAAATAAACGGAGAAAAATCCGGAAGACTCACACTTCACTCTTAAAATGTCATCGCAAGTGGTTTTTCGTGATCGAAATCGAATTCGTTGGGAATTCAAAGATTTCAAACATGACGAAGTTGCCATGAGATATAGTGATCCATTCAAAATCGAGAATTTGTTGTGGAAAATTGGAATCGAAGTGAGAAATAGCGAACTATGGGCGATTTTGAGATGCGAAAAAGAAAACGATGAGAAGAAGCTGTGGATTTGCGCTGCAACAAACATCGATTTCACATCGTTCATGAGCCAAAAAAACGGAGAGCGTAATTCTGCTGAAAAAGAGGAGGCGTGGGAACGAAAACAAATCACCACCAAGTATTTCACCAATTCACACAAGGAAAATGGACAAAAAGTGTGCTCGAAGTATATTTGGTCACGCGGAAATACTTTTGCGAATTTCGCAAATAATTCGCCAATTGTTATCGACATCGAGTTCGCCACTATTTTGTATGATTTTTCGGAGAATATTCTAGCTGATATGGTTTTCAATGTTGATGGCGTGCAATTTCTCATGAACAAAGCGGTAAGCTAGATTTTCTGACATTCCCAATTGAATTCTCAATTTTCAGCTGTTCTACATCGTTTCCGATTACTTTTTCAATCTTTTCGTCACTCTAAAATATGCCAAAAACTACTTTGATGTCAAAAACGTCACCGTCGACGAATTTCTCAGTTTCCTGGTGGCAATTCATCCAACTTCAATTATCCTTCCCGATTTTCATCGTGAGAAAATCGTCGAATTAGCAGACACCTACAAAATTCGCTCGATTCACATGAAAAATGAGGCGTTTTTGATTGAAAATTTGAACGAAAATCAAAAAGTTCTCATCGATTCGTTGAAGTTGGCTGAAAAACATGGCTACCAAAAATTGCTCAATAAATGTCTTGATTTATTGGATTGTCGGGAAACTATCAAAAGAATCGGAGAGACGAAAGAATTCGCCGAACTTGGAGGAGAAACCAAGGCAAAGGTTCTTCAGAAAATTTTAAAGTTTGTTTAATTATATTCTTATTGCACCAGAAAACTTTATAAATACATATTAATTAATTAATTAATTGGCTAAAAAACGAAAAAATAATTATCACATAACTAATGAGCGTATGAAGAAGAGTTACCGTAATTTGAATAATTCGAATTTGTCGATGATGCCAAATCCAAATTCGAGTTTGAGAAATGGTCACCCTTCCGTTGATTCTGATTACTATAATATTTCTGAAGATTAGAGCGATTGGAAGAATTGACAATTGGCTGCATTTTCCGCTGATACCGCCCATTTTTCATCGTCGGGCTGAACATTCTATGCGGCGGCTCCTCGTCACAAATTCTCAACTCAACCGGCAGCATTTGCAAATCGTCCATCTCTTGTAAAATTTCGGTGGGAATTCGAATGCCCAGTCCATTTACAATATCCAAATTTTGCTTCAAGTATAACATGAGCAACACCTCTTGTTGTTCAATTGGATCGACGCATTGAGGAGAATCTTGGGAGGAGGTGGAGAATTGTTGACTTCGCAGTTGGATGGCTTCGGATTTTGGTGGAAGTGGTGGTGGTGGAGGGGCTGATGTGGGATGACTGGAAAATATGAGATGAGATGGTGAGTTGGTTTTGCGGTGGGAATTTGGGTTACAAAAATTATCGATTTTTTTTTCAAAAACTCGAAATTTTGCCCAGAAAAATGCCAAATTTATGAAAAATTCAAATTCAAAACCCTACCGTAATCTTTAGCGCAAAAATTTTGAATTTGAAAAATCATTTTTTAGAAAATTTATTTTGTTTGTGAAAAAAAAATCGGGAATTCTGAAAAATTAACAGTAATTATTAGCGCAAAAATTTTGAATTTGAATATTTTCGAGACCAAAAAAATCCTGGTTTTTTTTCTGGAATTTTTCGCATAAAAATTCTTGTTTTTTTCAATCTGAAAAATTAAATTTTATTTTCTGAAATTTTGGAGAGCCTTGAAATCTACCTAAAAGGGCTCATTTACGAACGAAAAAAAATTTAAAAAAATGTTTGAAAAATCAATTCACGAAAAGTCAACAAATCTCCAAAAACAGGTCAAAATTAGTTTTTCGAGTTTTTCAGCCAAAAATGATGACAAATTGAGATTTTTGAAGCTTCTGGAATGATTTCTGATGAAAATTGACCTTCAGAAGTTTTTGCTGATTTTTTGTAAAATGAAAAATTTCAAATTTCGAAAAAATAAATAAAATAGGGTTCTCGAAGCTTATAACCTTATTTCATTATGGGGTGATTCAAATCGAAAAAAAAACTAAAAAAAAACATTTTTTTACAAAAAATTCGATTCAGCAAATGTCAAAAAACTCTATTTTTTTCCACACAAAAATGAAAGATATCTCGCAGCGAAAATGTTTCAATGAAAAAAATGTCAAAAAATGTCGAGAAATAGGAAAAAAATGTAGTTTTTTGACATTTGCTGAATCGAATTTTTTTGTAAAAAAATGTTTTTTTTTTTTAGTTTTTTTTTCGACCTGAATCACCCCATTAATTTTTTCAAATTTCCAATTTTTTCATATTACGAAAAATCAGAAAAAAACTTCTGAAGGTCAATTTTCATCAAAAATCACTCCAGAAGCTTCGAAAATCTCGATTTGTCATCATTTTTGACTGAAAAACATTTTTTTTCGTTCGTGAATCAGCCCTTTTAGGTAGATTTCAAGGCTCCCTCCAAAATTTCAGAAAATAAAATTTAATTTTTCAGATTGGGAAAAAACAAGAATTTTTATGCGAAAAATTCCAGAAAATAAATTTTCTAAAAAAAAAGAAACCAGGATTTTGAGTGTGAAAAATATGATTATTTTTCAATTTTAACATTTTTGCGCTAAAAATTACGGTAGAATCTTGAATTTCAAGTTTTTTATTTTACGAAAAATCAGCAAGAACTTCTGAAGGTCAATTTTCATCAGAAATCACTCCAGAAACTTCGAAAATCTCGATTTGTCATCATTTTTAACTGAAACACTCGAAAAACTAAGCCTGGTCCAATTTCTAAGAAGCCCGGGTCCCTAGGCCCCCAAAAAAACTCACATTTTCCTCGGCTCCTCCCAATTCTGTTGCGGCATCGAAGAAATCGAGCTCAATCGACTTCTTCCCCCGCGATTCGCGCCGCCATTTTCAAAAAATTCGCGCGACGTCGCAATATTCGCAATCGATTCGCGCGACACCGCGGCGGCGATTTGTTCCGCGTCATACCATTTCTTGTTCGAATTCAAATTTTCCACCGCAAAATTCAACGAATCCAGACTTTTTCCCTTGGACAATCGTCGTCGATTTGTATTGTGATTCTGATCGATTTCTCGTTGAACTTCGATCGCTTCTCTCTCGGTTTCTTCCATTTTCCTGAGCCTTTCCTCAGGAATTCGCGAATCTTTGGGAATTTGAATGGAATTCGAGGCGACCAGGCTGGCTGAAAGTGCGTCGGTTGATCGCCATTTTGGAAATCCGTAGGATTTTGGGCGATTTTGCCGGTCTTCTGCGATTTTTGCCTGTTTTTCCTGTTGAATGTTGCGTTCCCAATAGCCGCGCATACTGTTAGTCGTGCTTTTTTGTGCGGCAACACGGCCTTCCATTATTCGACCCGACCACGATTCGAAATCTGAGGAAAAAAAATGTTTTTTGGAGGAATTGTCAAGGGGTCGCGCCTTGAGAGCTCCTATGTCAAGCAGCCGAGCCTAGAGAATGTAGTTTTCAAGTAGCCGAGTCTATAAATCATAATTGTCTAGGGTCAGCACCTTGAGAACCTCTTTCTCAAGCATCCATGCCTTGAGAACGTCGTTGTCAAAGAGCCGAGCCTATAAATCATAGGTGTCAAGCAGCCGCGCCTTCAGATCTTCTATGTCAAGCAGCCAAGCCTAGAGAACCTATTTGTCTAGGGTCAGCACCTTGATAACCTATTTCTCAAGAAGCCGCGCCTTGAGATCCTCGTTCTCAGGGATCAGCGCCTACAGGTCCTCATTTTCAAGCAGCCGAGCCTAGAGAGCTTCTATGTCTAGCATCCGCGCCTTGAGAGCTGCTATGTCAAGCAGCCGAGTCTAGAAAATCTAATTGTCAAGCAGTCACGCCTTGAGGCCCTAGTTGTCAAGCAGCCGAGCCTAGAAGACCTAGTTCTTGAAGGAGCCGCGCCTTGAGAGCTCCTATGTCAAGCATCCGAGCCTACAAAGCTAAATTTTCAATGATCAGCGCCTAGAGTCCAGAATTTTTTTCAAATTCCAAAATTTCTACAGTAACCCACCCAAAATTCTAAATGCCTACTTTAAATTCGTAAATTAAATCCACACAGAAAATGTCAAAAAAAAACTTGAAACATCAAAAATTTGTTCATTTGCGCGCGCGTAGGCAAAAAGCTTACAAGAAATGTTTGTTTTTGACGGCGAAAAAAGTTGGTTAAATAATCGAGAGAAAAGAGACGCAGACACCGAAATTTGAATTTGAATTTTTCGCGCCAAAAACTACAGTACTACAAAATTTGTTTTTTTTTTACAAAAATTACAAAATTCCCCACCTTTTTTCACAATATTTTCATGATGACTGCTCAGATTATTGATTGATCCACTGAATTGGCGCATCTATAAAAAAAATGGGGTACTGTAGGGTTACTGTAGCTAGATTACTGTAGATACCTTGGGAATGAGTTCGGGTAATTGTTGATTTTGTTCCGGACCGGCGGCGACGCGGATAACAGTTCCATTTAGAGTTGGCTCGCAGCGGAGCTCGTGAGGACTTCTGGAAGAGAAATATTTTTTTGGTTTTCTAGGCCACCTGGGGGTTTCTAGGCCATCTGAGGGTTTTCTAGGCCATCTGGGCGGTTTCTAGGCCATCTGAAGGTGTTCTAGGCCGTCTGAGGGTTTTCTAGGCCATCTGGGGGTTTTCTAGGACAAAAATTTGAATTATTTTCAAATTTTTAGTTTTCGCGCTCAAATTTGGTTTGGTTTTCTAGGCCAGCAAAATTGTGTGTGTGTACTTCTCTCGGGCAAGTTTCTGGAAGAGAAATTTGGTTTCCTAGGCCATCTGGGGTTTTTTTTTCACAGAAATTCCAATTCTGGGCTCAAAAGACCATGGAAGAATTCTATAGGAGGGTCGAGTTTGGTTTTCTAGACCAGCAAAATTGTGTGTGTGTGTGTGTACTTCTCTCGGACAATTTTGTTTTTTTTTATTTTTCATATTTTTTCTGAAATTCAAAAATATCAGTTTCCCGCAAAAACTGAAATTAGTGTGTAAACACCGCGACGCAAAAATGCACTGAAATTTTCGTACCGTAGTAAAAATTCAGTTTTTTTCTCAAAAATGCGAGGGAAAATCTGAATTTATTCAAATTTCCCGCAAGAACTGATGTGAAATCGCTTCGAGACCTCAAAAATACATGGTCCTTTGATTTTTAGCTGAAAATGCCTGGAACATGCGAAATGACGCAAAAATGCACAAAAATGCGCGTACCGTAGTCAAAAATGCACACAAAAAATTCAATGTTCCGTGTATTTCTCTCGGACAACCTTAGGGTGTCAACACCGCGACGCAAAAATGCACAGAATTTTGTGTACCGTAGTGAAAAATGCACGCAAAAATCCAATTTTCCGGTGTACTTCTCTCGGACAACTCACCCCAACGGAATCATAGTAATATGTTGCTGCTGCTGCTCATTTCTCTTCACTTTTTTCAGCGACGAATAAATTTCCTCCTCTTCTCGAATTGGCTGCGGATGCTGATTCTGCTGCTGCTGATGTGCAGCGTAAGAAACGCAAAACATCTACGAAAAAATGAGATGCGCTTAGGAGTTAGGCTCTAGCTGGAGCCGTGAAGTGTCTCGGGGCGAGAGAGTGTGCGAGTCGAGGAGACGCAGACTACTTGAGAGACAAATCTCCGCTTTCTTGTCCAGTTTATTTGGACAAAGAACGTCACATTGCTTGATTTTCATGCGATTTTTCATTTTTGCCACGTGGATTTTTCGAAAAAAAAAATCAATAATTACCGAATTTCATCCAAAAAAGTGTTAAAAAATAATAAAAGTACATGAAAAAAAAACAAAAATTTCAAATAGACATAATTGAAAATGATCGATTATTAGTTGATGATGATTTTGAAGAATTCTCAATGGGGCGCATTTTGACAAATCGATTATTTTCCTTGTTGTCGTTTTTCAATGTGATGTTGCTGAAAAATTGTGAAATTTAGGTTAGAAATCTTTGAAAATATTGATTTTCGGGGTCATATTAAGTAGGATTTGTGAAATTTGACAAAGTTTAGTTTAAAAAAAAAAGATTTTTGCTTGAACTTTAATTTCAGAATGTTGATTTTCCATTTTTTAATCAATAAAAATCCGGTGAAAATTTAAAAAAAAATAGGAAATTTGAGATTTTCAGTAAAAATTCAATTTTTTACTTGAATTTTAATATCAGAATGATGATTTTTCATGTTTTGACAATAAAAATCCTCTGAAAATGATTCAGAATTGAAAATGTGAACTTTTCACTGAAATTTGAGTTTTTTTTTAAATTGAAAAAACAATTTTGAATTTTTGACCGATTTTTCTCACAAAAATCGGCTGATAATCATTCAGAACTGAAAATTTGAGGTTTTTAACTTGGAAAGAATCAAATTTTAAATTTTCACCGATTTTTTTTTCGCAAAAATCAGACAAGAATCAAAGAAAAAATCGAAAATTTGAGCTATTCACTTAAATTTGAGGTTTTTGCTTGAATGTTAATACCAGAATGATGATTTTCAATTTTTTTAACAATAAAAATCAGCCAAAAATCAAAGAAAAATTGAAATTTCCAAATTTTTCAGTAAAATGTCAATTCTTTTCTCAAATTTCAATTTCAAAATAATAATTTTTCCTTTTTTTCTAACCGGGTAGAATTGAAATTTTGAGCTTTTCACTGAAAATTGAGGTTTTTTTAATTGAAAAAATTGAATTTTCATCGATTTTTCAGTAAGTTTGAGCTTTTCTGTGAAATTTCAATTTTTCTCAAATTTAAAATGACGATTTAACCAAAAAAATCAGCCAAAATTCGAAAATCTCACGCTTTTTTCGTGGAAAATCTTAGAATTTCAAACAAATCCCCGCCAAAACCCCTCCAAAAATCCCTCACCTATCAGCCGAGCTAATCGGCGAGTTCAATTCCTCCTGTCTCCCAGTACTTCCTCTCGCCGTCTCAATACACAATTCCTGTCCAGCGGGCGCTCGAAAATTCTTCACCTCATCCTCATCCTCTCCATCCTCCTCCATAAATGTCTTGCCACCGAATGGCATCAAAGGGCTACCATTTCCACCCAAAATATTGTTAGTGTGTGGAATACTGTGCTGATGAAATTGCAAAAGTGACATATCCCCCGGGTTCACCAGCGATTCCCCAGCTCCACTATTCATAGTCGTCGGTGTATTTGAAGTCGGCGGGTGAAGCATCATAAAACCCCTTTGATTTTGCTGAGACTGCTGGTGAAAACTACCAAACGGCGTGTTAAAATTCATTTGATGAAACTGTTGCTGTCGCAACTCATTCAATTGATTTTCCATCTGCCGCACTTTCGCCTTATATTTATCCTTCTCCTTTTTCAATTGATCCGCCTGTCGCATATAGCTAAACATCGCATTTTGCATGTCATTCCTCTCTCTTTCCAATTCCTTATATTTTTTCTTCTCCTCTCTTCGTTTCTGCTCAGATTCCTTCCATTTCTGCATATAATGCCGATTCGTCCGTTCCATCATCACAATCTGATCTTTATCATCAAAATCATCATTCTCTTCCGATTCATCTAATCTGCCTTCATAATGTGAATGTCGTCCGATTGGCGATGGATCTCCACTACCGTATTCTGAAGTATCACCTCGACGAAAATCGTTGTATCTTTTTTTATTTCTTGATGACTTATTGTTCTGGGATCCTTCGTCAATAGTGTAATTCTGACGAGTCGATTGATTTAAGATTTGTCGAGATCTTCCAGATTTTGTCGAATATTTGTCCGAATCAAATGAGCATTCTGACTCATCGCGATATCTGCAAAATGTGTTATTAAAATTTTATTATTTTTTTATTAGCTGATAAGAAAATATGGCCAGCAGTTTATGTTATTTCATCATTATTTCCCAGAGATTATGAGCACCTTTTAAAATGCTCAAATAGTGCTGACAAAAAATTGAAGTTGAACACGCGCTCCAACACGCAACGCAGACCGCGCCGCGCTACAACACACACCAATAAGGAAACGATTCGAATTCCCTCCCTTTTTTGTGTGTTTTGTGGCGCGACGCGGTCTGCGTTGCGTGTTGTCGTGGTACCGATGAGATTTTCGATAATATGTGACCGAACTTTTCCGGTGGCCTAGAAATGTCGGGAATTCGGCCAAGTTTGTTGCTTTGGCCGAATTCCCGCTGAAAATAAGGATTTCCATGATTATCAGCACAAAATTCTGATCTAGAATCATTTTCTGACCTGAAATTAATTTTTTTCAAAATTTTTGTGCTGAAACTCGTAGAAAACTTGAAAATCTACGATTTTGAACGAAAAATCAAGAATTTTCACAAAAAATTGAAAGATATATGTGGCCGAAATATTTTGGTGGCCGAGAAATGTCGGAAATTCGGCCAACAATGAGAATCTTCGCAACATTACAGCGAGTTTGTTGCTGTGGCCGAATTCCCGCCATTTCTCGGCCCTATATATTTTTTCTCAAATTTATATTCAACTTCAATTTGTTGAGTTTCATTCATCAATGTTTAAAAGTGTTCATAATCTCCGTAGTCCGGTCATATAATATGAGCAATGTTTATTTGCTCACCCGCTTTTTTCGCAAGAGAAAAAAGGAGCTGCTGACCTTTGGTAATCCTAGAATACTACCCACTGCTGCTTGTTTCTCAAATAAACACAATTATTGCGCAAGAGTAATATGTCTAGGTATTTTATGCGATCTTTTCTCAATGGGGCGCGTTTGAAAACCCGTATTTAAATGGTAAGGCAACCCAGAGGTCTAAAATGAAAGATATTCAACTCTAGATTTAAATACGGGTGTTCAAATGCGCCCCATTGAGAAAAGATCGCATAAAATACCTAGGCATACAACTCTTGGGCAATAACTGTGTTTATTTGAGAAACAACCAGAAGCGGGTTATATTCTGGGATTACCAACAGCACATTTAGCCTAACTCTCACATAAAAAATATCCCTTACCCTCCCGGACAACTTTGTGGTCCTTTCCTCAATTTCGGCGCATTATTCGTGTGATAGGCGGCGGTGGCGGAGAGCATTGCGTCGTCCGCAAAGCGCGTCGTCATCATTCGCCGCGCGGATTTCGCGGAAGAGGTGCCGGCGCGGAACGAACGACGATTGTCGATGTTTCTAGCCAGATCCTCGTTGTTCTCATCGTTTTGATGTTTGGAGGAGGATTTTTTACTGCGGAATAGGTTTCGAAATATGGTCGCCATTCCTGAAATGAGTCTGGGTATGAGTTATGACGTGGCAAGACAGAATTTTGAAGGAAATCTGGATTATCCAAGTTCATTTTCACTAACTTATACTGAATTTAGCCCAACTCATCTCTGAACCTGACGAAATTTGTATCTAACTTTGCAATAGCTTCCTAAAGTCATAAACCGTGAATATAGCTCAGAATCTCACAAGGATTTAAGACTTTAGGAAGCTATTTCAAAGTTAGATACAAATTTCGTCAGGTTCAGAGATGAGTTAAGCTAAATTCAGTATAAGTTAGTGAAAATGAACTCGGATAACCCAAGAATCCCAGAAAACCCAATAAAATAATAAAAAAAACCATAAAACAATTCGATTCAAACCCAAAAATAACACAGACACACACTCACACAATCGAATACAAAAAGTCTCCGCCCTTTTTGGCGTCCCCATTTTCTCTCGCCACCCTCCACCATCTGCCCACTCTCTCTCGCTCGCTCATCGCACCAAACAGACGACGCAATACGCGGCACACTCTTTTGATGTCGCGTTTTCAAATTGCAAGCAATTGCCGCCGACCGCGACGCAGCTGAAAGGGGTGCGTTGCGGTTTGGGTAATTGGTGTGAAAGGCGGCTTTTGTTGTTGTTGGTGAGAAAAAAGGGATGAAAGAAGAAGAAGAACATACGGGGAATGGAATATGGGATACTTCCTGTGGTGTGTGTGAAAATAGGTATAGGGAAGTTAGGCTAAATTGGATTATCCACGTGGAAGATGATTTATGGGGTGATTCAGGTCGAAAAAAACGTTTTTTTTTTCGACCTGAATCACCCTATTACGAAAATTCATGATTTTCTTCAAATTCTACGCTTCAAATAACCCTGGGGCCCTTCAAAGTTCACAAAAACACCGCGCAAAAAAAAGAAAAAATAAAAATACGTGTGCGTCAAATAAAATGCCTCAGTCCGCAATGCACACATTTCCCCAATCCACAGTAATCCTTTCTCGTTTTTCTTTTTTTTTCGATTTTCAGCGTTTTCCACATTTTCAGACAAAAATGGACGACGAGCGAGACGGCGATCAACTCAAATACGAAGTGCACACACAATCCGCGGTTTTCGGCGAGTTTTCCGACAAATATTGCGAATTTATGCGCGAAAAAGCGGACGATTTCGAAGCGCTCTCGCTGGAAATGGCCGTATTTTACGAGCAGCAAAAACAGACGATGGATGAATTGATAAGGAAATTGGATTTTTGCCAAGATTTGAAGGTGGCTATTCAGCGACATTGCCCGGTATGATTACAGGGGAAGGTTCTGGTGAATTTTTATAAAAAAGTTTTCCAGACCTGGACTTTTGACATCATTCCAACTGGCTCCACATTAACCGGACTTGGCATGAAAAACAGCGATTTGGACGCGACAATTCATATTCCGAAAGCGGCCAAGGTTTTTACTAAAAACGGAATTTTAGATAAGCGAAAGTGAGCTGTAAAAAATTGTTTTCCCGCCAAAAAATTCAAAAAAATAAATTCTCATTAGAGCATCATTGAACATTTTGCAAATTGTTCGACGAATTTGTCAAAACGACGAGCGGATGAAAGATCGTGTCAAGCAGAATATTCAATTTGTGCCGGCGCAGGTAAACAAAAAAAATGAATTTTGAATTCGGGTACTAGTTTTTTTCACAGATTCCGATTCTCAGAATGGAATCGAGCGATGGAATCGAGGTGGATTTGGGAGTGATTGTCGAGCAGTTTCTGTCGAGTTTGCACAACACATTTTTGACCAAACACTATGTGGAGTGAGTTGAGTTATGACGTGGCAAACTTGATTTCAATGTAGATTTCGACCCTGTGCAGAAAATTACCCTGGAATGCTCTGAATTTGAGCAAAATTGCTCAAAAATGAACTTAAAATTAAGATTTTTGATGGAAATTAGCCTTAAATTGCAGAACTCAACTTCTAACATGAGTTATGACGTGGCAAAATTGAAAATTTCCAGGATTTTTGGAGCTGAAACCTGAAAAAAACTTCAAAAATGCTTTTTCAACATTGAAAAATCAATTCACGAAAAGTTCGTAGGTCAAAATTAGTTTTTCGAGTTTTTCATCCAAAAATGATGATAAATCGATATTTTTGAAACTTCTGGAGTGATTTCTGATGAAAATTAACCTACAGAAGTTTTTGCTGATTTTTCGTAAAATAAAAAATTTCAAATTTCGAAAAAATTTGTAAAATGAGGTAGAATAAGCTTCGAAAACCCTATTTTACCTAATTTTCTCGAAATTTTAAATTTTTTGTTTTTCGAAAAATCAGCAAAAACTTCTGATGGTCAATTTTCATCAGAAATCACTTCAGAAGCTTCGAGAATCTTGATTTGTCATCATTTTTGACTGAAAAATTCGAAAAACTAATCTCGACTTTTCGTGAATTGATTTTTCAATGTTGAAAAAACATTTTTCGAATTTTTTCAAGGTTTCAGCTCCTAAAATCCCGAAATTTCCCAACTTTGCCACGTCATAACTCAGTTTAGAACTTGAGTTCTGCAATTTCAGCTGGCAGAATAGTGATCAGCTGGTCAAAAACTACCAGAAAACATAGATTTTTCCACGTCATAACCAATTTTCCCCCCATTTTCAGCTTTGACAATCGTTTCGCTCCATTCTGCGCAATCGTCAAAATCTGGGGTGAGAAAAGCGGTGTGAAAAATCCGAAAGACGGCGGTTTCAACAGCTACGCGATGGTTTTACTCGTCACACATTTTCTACAATGCGGCACGTCGCCGCCGATTCTGCCCAATTTACCGCAAGTGTTCCGCGAGCAAAAATTCTTTGCGCTTAGCGACACGGTGTTTCCGACGGTGGTGGATTTCACTGCAAAGTTGCCGGAAGCTTTGCCACGTGGGTTTTTTTTCAGATTTCACAAAAAAAATATGTGGCCGAACTTTTCCGGTGGCCGAGAAATGTCGGGGATTCGGCCACGCTCCAAAAATGAGAATTTTCGCAACATTAGAGCGAGTTTGTTGCTTTGGCCGAATTCCCGCTGAAAATCGCTGAGAATTGATGTTTCCATGATTTTCAGCACAAAATTCTGATCTAGAAAAATTTTTTGTGCTGAAACTCGTAGAAAACCTGAAAATCAATAATTTCGAACGAAAAATCGAGAGTTTTCAAAAAAAATCGTGGCCTGGCCGAGAAATGTCGGGAATTCGGCCACGCTCCAAAAATGAGAATTTTCGCAACATTAGAGCGATTTTGTTGCGTTGGCCGAATTCCCGACATTTCTCGGCCAGATATATTTTTTTGAAAATTCTCGATTTTTCGAGTTTCAGCACCAAAAAATGTTTCTAGACCAGAATTTTGCGCTGAAAATCATGAAAATCTTCATTTTCAGGAATTGCTCAAAACCACAGCAGTGTTGCCGAACTATTCATGCAATTTCTGCACTATTTCGCCAATTTCGATTTCCGCAAACACTATATTTCAATATCGGGCGCCTGTATTCGAGATCGAACAACTTCCGAAGAGCCAAAAGTGAAAGCGCAACGAATGAAAGAAGTCTACATCGAAGATCCATTCGATGAGCACAATCCGGGAAGAACTGTGAGAAGTTTGCAGGAAATTCGAAATATCTTCAGGGAAACGCTGAAGAAATTCGATTCGAAGCCGACTTTTCCCAAGTTGAACGATTTCTTTGAAAAAATTGAATATGAAGAGAGTTTGAGTGAGTTTATTGAGCAAGATTTGATAAATGAAGAAGGAAGTGAAGAATCACAAACATTTCATGATGCAATGGAAGAAGCTGAAGAAAATCATGATGAATACGAGTCTGAAGAAGACGAGTATTAATTTATTGATTTTTTAATTAATAAAAATTATTGATTTTTTATCAATTTATATTTTCAAAAATAAATTTTTCATGAAAAAAAGTTTAAAAACAACAACAAAATCAACGAAAAATGAAAAATAACAAAAAATTTCAACAAAAATTAAAAAAAAAAACGTAGAAGACGAGACGATTTTGTAGAATTAGGCTGAAAAGTGGGAATTTTAGGATATGGGGAGTGAAAAATGGCCTAGAAACTAACGAAAATGATTTTGATGGCCTAGAAATCCAAAAAAAATGATTTCGATGGCCTAGAAACTCACAAAAATGATTGTGGCGGCCTAGAAATCCAAAAAATGGCATAGAAATCTAAAAATTTGCATTTGATGGCCTAGAAACCCAGAAAACGGCCTAGAAACCCAACAATTTGCTTTTGATGGCCTAGGAACCCAAATATATGATTGTGGCGGCCTAGAATCCCAAAAATATGAGTGTGGCGGCCTAGAAACCCAAAAATATGGCCTAGAAACACAAAAATTTGCTTTTGATGGCCTAGAAACCCAAATATATGATTGTAGCGGCCTAGAATCCCAAAAATATGAGTGTGGCGGCCTAGAAACCCAAAAATATGGCCTAGAAACACAAAAATTTGCTTTTGATGGCCTAGAAACCCAAATATATGATTGTGGCGGCCTATAAATACAAAAAATGGCCTAGAAATCCAAAAATTTGCTTTTGATGGCCTAGAATCCCATAAAATGACCTAGGAACCCGAAAAACCACCTAGACCTTATGAAATGCGTTAGAATCGGAATTTTCAGCCCAGAAAACCCCAAAAAATCTTCCAGAGCCCTATTTTCAGCCCATAAATCCCCCTCCCTTTAAAAATACCATACCCAATGTTTTGACAATCGCTTTCCGTCCTTTTTTCGCCTTCTTCTTCTGCTCACTCTCATTTCCGCCAATTTCAATTTGCGCAAACATTTTGATCTGTTCTCGTTCCTCAATTTCAGTTGCCAAAAGGCGAAGAGCGGCCATATTTAGAGCGGTGACATCCTGCAAGAAATTCGAGGGTTTTGGGTTGAATTTTGGTTTGATTTTCATGTTCTTAAGCCTCTTTCATATGTTAGCGGAAGGAATATTTTTAAAACACAGAAATATATATATCTGGATTTTTTGAAACAGTTAAATTTAAAACAAAAAGTTATTGGCTTCGAATTCAGAATAAAAATAAAAAATTGTATTGAAATAATTTTGAAACAGTGAGAAAATTTAGAAAAAATTGTTTTTTCTCAAAAAATTCTGAAACAGTGAAAATTTTTTTTTGAGCAATTCAGGCTAATTTTCATTCAAAAATCTTAATTTTAAGTTCATTTTCGAGCAATTTCTGGTTGATTTTTTAAAATTCTAGAGCATCTTTTAAAACACAAAAATTTATATCTGGATTTTTTGAAACAGTTAAATTTAAAACAAAATGTTGCTCGCTTCGAATTCAAATCAAAATTAGAAAAAAATAAATTGTATTGAAATAATTTTGAAACAGTGAAAAAATTTCGAAAAAAAAATTTTTTTCTCAAAAATTCAGAAACCTTTTATAATGAAGCCGAAAAAACAAAAAAATTCTAAAAAAAATTTCTGAAACAGTGAAAAATATTTCAATTAATTTAGTGTTGAAGGACAAATTTGAAAAATCACAAATATCAATTTTAAAAAATAATATAAATATTTTGAAACAGTAAAATATTAAAATAAATTCTTGAGTTAATTTTCATCAAAATTCTTGATTTCAGGTTTATTTTTGAGCAAATTTGAGCCAAAAAAATTAAATTTCAAACAAATTTCACCGAAAGTTTAATTTCAAGATTTTTGAGCATTTCAGGCTAATTTTCATCCAAAAATCTTAATTTCAGGTTCATTTTTGAGCAATTTTCCCCTCAAAAACCCGGAAAAACCAACCCTCAATTCCTCGATTCCCTGTCGCATTTCTCGCTTCAACTTCTCATAAACCGGCACATTTTCCGACGTCGAAATGATATGGCTCAAATGGATTCGTGTCAAATAGATTGCCACGTGGGTGCACAACTCCACTTTGTAATATTGTTTTGTGCAACTTGCGATTGCCAACAGGATTTCATTGATATAACTTAGAGGAACTAGGAGAAGTGTTCGATCGAGATCACTGCAAAAAATCGATTTTTTGTCGGAAAATTCCAGAACACACCTGACGAGACGTGTCCAAAATGGACACTGTACATTTTTTTCAAAAGTCACACTGCATTTTTTTCGAAAAAAAACTTTGTTTCCTTTTCATCAACATTTAACTTGGGGAAATAAATGCACATTTAGTTCAGTGGTAGGCCATTTTGCTAGTGTTCAGAAGGCCCAGGTTCGAATCTTCATTCGAGCTAACTTTTTTTATTTTTTCCCAACTTCAAAATCAACTTCAGATTGCGAATTTTTCGAAGTTTCTCGGTGAAAATCAACTCAGCAGACTTTGTTTTAGTGTGGTAACATAATGTGCAGTGTGGAATTTACGTGACTGCTTAGCAAACCATAGTGTCACTGAAATTTCAAAAAAATTGACTTTCTATGAAAAAACTTCAAATTCCACACTGCACATGGGTAAATTCAAAAACTACGCTTAAAAATACACCAACTTTCTGAATATACCAACCCTTGATATGTGCTCGGAAAAAAATGCCGTCCGATTCTTTGTAATGTCCATATTTACACAGTGTCCCGAACGCGTATTGCGCCAGCACTCCACACTCCACACACTCTCTCGTTTTCTCTCTATCTCTCATCCGTCTCTTCAGCAAAGCGCACTCTCTCATCTTTTTTTGCGCTTTTGTTTTCTTGCTGAAAAATGCTGGAAATGGAATTTTTGTAACTAAATCGAATATGGAGAAGACAAAGGAAGAAAAATTGAAGCTATTCCAAGTTGTTTCATGAAAAATGGTTGAGAATGAAATGATCAAGAGCTCTTCAGAAAATACCTTGTGCAAAAACGTCATTTTTGATCCAGGAAAGCTGATAAATTTCAGTTTTATGCTTCCAAAACATTGAAATAGGACTCCTCAAGTATGTGGAATCAATAATAATTCAAAATTATGATGTTTTTGTTATTTTATTTTCCATCGAAATTTGCCCAAAATTGATCAAAAACCCAGATTTCAGAAGTTTATTTTGATCAAATATTTCCTAAAACACCTCAAAAGTATTCTAATTTACATATTTATCATAAAACAAGTGCCGAAACACATTTTTCCTTCATAAAATTTGAATTGTTTTTCTTCAAAAGAGAATAACTAACTTATTTTGAATCCAATCTTCACATGTTTTATATCAAAACGTTCCTCTCATTATTCTCCAGAACATATAGCTCAGTTTGGGAGTTTTCATGCAAGTATAATTCAATTCTAATCGTTTCAAGAAAAAACCTAGTGTTAAATTTTCAAAAAACCGACAAACAGGCTTGTGCGCTCTACCGCACATGCACCAAAAATGCGCACAACTTTTCTCTGCCTACGCGTTCGGGGCACTGTGATTTACCATCAAAATGGACACTTCAAAATAACAGCGAAATAGGGCATTTCCACACTGCACTCATGGTGTTCCACACTGCCTATGACCTTAGCAATCTATTGGAAAAAAATCAACTATATCCGTTAAGCCTAAGCTTAGTTATCCTAACTTCAAATTTTGAGCAACGTTGCAACGCATTCGTTTGAAAACAGTTTCCTTTTCCACCAACATTTTCCCCTCTTGATCAATGAGAAAAAAAGAGATGTGGCCGAGAGGATAGCATTTTAGACTGGCGAGCATGAGACCAGGGTTCGAATCCTCCTGCCCGCGGACTTTTTTTTTCGAAAAACTTGAAAATTTCACGCTGCACATTTTTTTTTTTGAAAAAAATTTTCACACTGCACAAAAAATTTGGGACACTCTCTCGTCAGGTGTGTTCCAGAATTTTATACAAATTTCAGCTGGAAAATCGAATTTCTGGTCAAAATTTGAGAAAAATCGGTTTTTTTTTCAGAATTTTCAGATTTTTGACCTCTGAAAACCTGAAATTCACATTTTCCCCTCAAAATTGGATTCTGGTCAATTTTTCAGCAGGAAAATCAAACTTCTAGTCATTTTTGAGCTGGAAACCTGAATTTTTGCATATTTTCAGACTAAAAAAATCAATTTCTCCCGAAAATCCTGGTTTTTTACTTCAATTAATTTTCCCGGAAATTATAGGTTTCAAAATATTGATTTATAGTTCCTAATGAATCTCAAAAATGTTAAATGTTGTCTGAATGTTACCTAAAAATAGCCCTGAATCTTAAAATTACAGTTCGAAATCCTGAAAACTATGATTTCCCCGGTTTTTCAGTTATCATCCAATTCAGAAAACCATGTATGATTCTATTAATATTTTCGAAATTTATCAGAATTCATAAATCAATATTTTGAAACCTATAATTTCCGGGAAAATGAATTGAAGTCAAAAACCAGGATTTTTCGGGGGAAATTGATTTTTTAGTCAGAAAATATGCAGAAATTCAGGTTCCAGGTCAAAACATGACCAGAAATTCAATTTTTCCGCTGAAAAATGGGCCAGAATCAAATTTTGAGGGAAAAAAAATCTGAAAATTGCGTATACTGGAAAAATACCACGTTTTCAGTTCAAAAAATGACTAGAACTTCAATTTTCCAGCTTGTTCGTGGCAAAAACCTCAAAATTTCACTTACAGCAGGAAAATCTGTAAATTTTCAGGCTTTTGTGGGCCCGAATCCAAAAAAATCTGAATTTCAGTGTTTTGGGGGTCAAAAACTGGAAAAAACCCGAATTTTCATAAATTTTGGCTCAAAAATTCCTCTAGCCAGTAATTTTGAGAGGGAAAAATTCTGAATTTCAGTTTTTCAGATCTCACAAATCTAAAAATTTTGTATACTGCAAAAATACCATGTTTCCAGGTCAAAAATGACTAGAAATTCAATTTTCAGCTGAAAAATGGGCCAGAATCATATTTCGAGGGGAAAAAAAGATTTTTTTCAGTGAAAATTAAAAATTTCAAAAAAGACCCCGTTCTTGTAACACCTCGAGAAATAACAAATTTTTAATATAAATATTTTGAAACAGTAAAGTATTGAAATAAATTCTTGAGCTAATTTTCATCAAAATTCTTGATTTCAGGTTCATTTTTGAGCAAATTTATAGCATTTCGGAGCAATTTTGATTCAAAAATCCTTCTATCGAGTAATTTTGAGAAGAAAAATCTGAATTTGAGGTTTTCAGCGGTCAAAATTCTGAAAATTCATTGAAAAAACCCGAATTTTCTCAAATTTTGGCTGAAAAACCGTCTAATTTCATATTTTTCAGCGGTCAAAAATTCAAATTTTTCCCCAATTTCACCCCCCCACTCCCAAAACCCAACCTCGCTCTACACTTTGCAATAACATCCACAATAAAATGTTCCAATGATTTGCTCCTGAATGCTTCAATCATCGGATGTTGCTCTTTTTTGCCCGGATCTTCCATTCTCTGTACTCTCTCCTCTCTAACAATATCAACCGCTTGTATGATATTTTCCGCCGATACAACACTGGAACTAGTTTTCGAACTCGCAACTCCCGCTTCATTATTTCCATCTTCACCCGCCACAACATCTTCTTCTTCAATCAATTTCTTCTCATATTCTTTTTCTCGCTCCATTTCCTCTCTTTCTTCAACAATCAACATTTCATCCGTTTTTTCCCAGCATCGAATTGATTTATCGTGTGAGGCCGAGAACATCACTGCTCCATTTTGGAATTGTGCCAAATCGCGAATTTCGGCGACGTGGCGATCGAGAATTTGGACGAGGATGAATTTTGTGGCATCCCATTGTTTGATTTTGCCATCTTTGCCGGCCGACCAGAAGAGTTGCTCTTCGCCGGGTGAAAAAAGAACCGCGGTTACGCTGGAAGATGAAGAAAATTGGGAGAGGAAAGGCCTAGGTTTAGGTTTAGGGTCTTAGGAAAAGGTTTAAGGTAGTAGAAGGTTTAGGTTCAGGATAATTTAGATTTAGGCTAAATGCGATTTAGGATAATTAAGGTTCAGGATATATTAAGGATAATTAAGCTTCAGATTTAGGATAATTTTAGGCTTAGGGGCTTAGGATAATTCTAGACTTATTAGGGGCTCAGAATTAGGATAACTTTGATTTAGGCTGGAATAGATTTAGGATATTTCTAGGCTTAGGGGCTTAGGATAATATTTAAATTCAGCATAAGGTTAAGGATACTTTAGATTAGGATAATTTTAGGGTAACTTAGCTTTAGGATAAGGAATTTAGGCTAAATTTGATGAATTTTTCAGTAAGAAAATCATATTTTTTGAATTTTTCAAAAATTAATCAAATTTTTGGTAATTTTTTTCAGGAATCTTCAAAATTTCAATTTTATATCTAAATTTTCCAAGCCACGTCATAACTCAAAATCTCCGCATTCCCAGAAAAAAACTCACGCATCATCATGAGCGTGCAACGATTTATGGCAATCTCCAAAATCGAGTCCCCAAATTTTGACGGATTTATCCACCGATCCAGTCACACAAATCTTGCTGGTCTGGAAAAAACGTAGACATTTTAGGTTTCAGGCTTACGGGGCCCTGTTTAGGCCTGATTTTAGGCCCTTTTCAAGCTTGCTCAGAGCCGTTTTCAGACGGCTTTTCAGGCTTGTTTCTAGACCAATTTCAGAGGCCCTTTCAGAGGGCTTTTCAGGCCTTTCTTAAGGCTCATCTCATGCCTGTTTTTCTTGAGGCCCTTCAGGCAATTTTCTGATTATTTTCAGGATTTTTCTAAAAAAATTAAAAAATACAAATTTTCGCACCGAAATTCAAAATTTAAAAATTCTAAATCAGCGCGAAAACTCAGAATTTCAAATTTTGGCGGCAAATTCAAAAATTCAAAATTTCACGGCAAAATTCAGAAATTCAAATTTTCAAACACCTAAATCCTTTTTTCTTCAAAAAAATGATGAAAATTCCGAATTTCGTTAATTTTTTCAAATTCCTCCCCAAAAGAACCACACATACCGGTGCAACATCAACACAAGTAACCGGCAAACTATGTCCATAGAGTGATACAAAAAACTTCAACGTATCCACAAAATACACAGAGCAAGTGTTATTCAACAGGGCGACGACGAGAAATTTTCCATCGGGCGAAAATCGCGCCGCCAACGCCTCATCCGGCAGCTCGAGGCAACGATTTTCGCGGATCGAAATGCGTTTTCGTGAACCTTCGGTGATTAGTGTGTATTGCCAGAAACGGGCGGTTTTATCCGCCGAAACACTCATAAAACCTTCGCCATCTGGAGTATTTTGAATCGTCCAAACTGCTGCTGTGTGAGAATTTCGAGTTTCGACAAGTTCAGCTGAGCTCACTTCGAATAGTCCAATTACACCATTCTGGAAAAAATTGTGTAATTTTCAAATTGCTTTTTTTTGAGAAAAAATTACTGTTTCAAAAAATTTAAATAAAAAAATTTGTGATTTCAGAGTTGTTCCAAAAAATTTATTCAATAATTTTTCACTGTTTCAGAAAAATCTTTTTTTTTCCGGTTCAATAAAACATTAATAATCAACGTTTTTGAAAAAACATTGAATTTTTGAAAACATTTTTTTTACTGTTTCAAAATTATTTGAACAACATTTTCAAATTTTCTGGATTGATCCTAGTTAAAATCACGTAAAATATTTACTGTTTCAAAAAATCCATAGAAAAATAGTGGGATTTTTCAATTATTCCCTCGTTTAGATTATGGAAGAACAAGCTAAAATTTGAAAATTGAAAAAAAAATTCACTGTTTCAAAATCTTTACTTGAATATTTTGTAATATTCAAAATATTATTTATTCAGAGTTTAAAATTAAAATTAAAATGCTAATTTATCGGAATTTTTTGTTCACTGTTTCAAAATATTTTAATAAAAAATCTGTGATTATAGAGTTGTTCCTTCCGTCCAAAAATGTAGAAAAAAAAAATAAAAATTTGTTGAATAATTTTTCACTGTTTCAGAAAAATCATTTTTTTTTCTTCGGATTCAATAAATAACATTAAAACTAAGCTATCGAGTGGTTTTGATAAAAATTGAATTTTTGAAAACATTTTTTCACTGTTTTAAAAAATTTTAATAAAAAAATTTGTAGTTTCAAGGTTGCTTCTTTTTCTCAGTAAATACAGAACTAAAAATTTGTTGAATAATTTTTCACTGTTTCAGAAAAATCATTTTTTTTGGCTTCAATAAAACCATTAATATTTTGTAATATCCAGTTTTTTTGAAAAATATTGAATTTTTGAAAACATTTTTGCACTGTTTCAAAATTATTTGAACACAATTTTCAATATTTCTGAATTGATCCTTTATTGCTATCGTGAAAAATATTCAATGTTTCAAAAAATCCACAGAAAAATAGTGGGATTTTTCGGTTATTCCTATGCACATATGATGAAAGAAAAAACTAACTAAAATTTGAAAATTAAAAAAATTTACTGTTTCAAAAAATCCAGATATTCATCTATGTAAATGTTTGGTAATCTTCCCACTGCAACCCTTTTGAAGTAGAAAAAATGATTTTTAGAGTCAGAAAATCCAAATTTTAGCGGTAGAAAGATATTTAGGCTAAAAATTTGAAACAACACATTTAAAAATAATTTACGAAATTCTAATGTAAATTTTAGAGTAATTAAATTGTTCAAAAAATTTAGAGAAAAAAATGTTCACTGTTTCAAAAAATTCATATAAAATTTTCTATACTTTTTCCAACATTTTTCAAACACAATAATATATGTACATCTTGTTTTTTTTTTTGAAACAGTGAAATTTTTTAATTTTCAAATTTTAGTTAGTTTTTTTCTTTCATAATATGAGTGAAGGAATAACTGAAAAATCCCACTATTTTTCATATGGATTTTTTGAAACAGTGAAAAAATCTGGAATTTGATTGATATGCAATATTTTTATGATTATAATGAAGGATCAATTAAAAATTGTGTTCAAATAAATTTGAAACAGTGAAAAAAAAATGTTTTCAAAAAATTCAATTTTTTCTCAAAAACACAGGAGTTGACTATTAAAGTTTTGTTTAAGCCGAAAAAAAAGATTTTTCTGAAACAGTGAAAAATTATTCAAATGTTAATTTTTTTTATTACATTTATGGGAAGAAAAATTGAAAATCGTATTCAAACAATTTTGAAACAGTGAAGAAAAAAATGTTTTCAAAAATTCAATTTTTGTCAAAATACTGGACAGTATCAATGTTTTTGTTGAAGCCGAAAAAAAAGAATTTTCTGAAACAGTGAAAAATTATTCAAATGTTTAGTTTTTTTTACATTTATGGGGAGAAGGAACAACTTTGAAATCACAAATTTTTTATTTAAATTTTTTGAAACAGTGAAAAAAAATCCCGCAAAATTAAATTTATTTGAATTTAAAAGATTCAAAACAAAATTATTGAATTGTTTTTTAAAAAATTAGAAAAAAATTCACTGTTTCAAAAAAAGATATATATTTTTGTTTGAAAAATGTTCCTCTGGTGAAATTACGTAGAGAAAAATAGATTTTTAGAGTCAGAAAATTCAAATTTCAGCAGTAAAAAGTTATTTCGGCTAAAAATTTGGAAGAGCACATTTTGAAAGAAATTCTAATGTAAATTTTAGGGTAATTAAATTGTTCAAAAAAATTTCACTGTTTCAAAAAATCCATATAAAAATAGTTTCCAAAAAATCTGTTTTTTTGATAATCATGGAGAAAATAAAAAGTTAATTTTAAATTTGTAGGTGCCAAAAATCATTTTGAAAAATTTCACTATTTCAAAAAATCTAGATATACATTTTTGTGTTTTTAAAAATATTCGTTCCGAAGAATTATGCAATAAATTTTTTCATCCATTTTTTCACTGTTTCAAAATTATTTGAACAAAATCTTCAATGTTTCTCGAATGGTCCAGGCGTGAAAAATATTGTTTAACCTTAACTCAAATTCCAGATTTTTTTAAAGCTTATAATTATTTTGTTGAATTTTTTTAAACGATTCAACCCCAAAATTATTGAATTGTTTTAAAAAAATTTCACTGTTTCAAACAAACAAGATATATATTTTTGTTTGAAAAATGTTGGACAAATGAAATTTAAAAAATTAGATTTCTAGAGTCAGAAAATTAAAATTTGAACAATAAAAAAGTTCACTGTTTCAAAAAATCCATATAGAAATAATTTTATTTTCCGGTTATTCCATAACTTGAATTATTCATAAAACATAGATTTTAATTCTAAATTTGAGGGCGCCAAAAATCAATTTTGAAAAATTTCACTGTTTCAAAAAATCAAAATATTCATTTATGTAAATTTTTGGTAATATTTCAATTCCTAATTCTTCGTGAAAAATTAATTTTCAATTTTTTGCCCTTTCAGATCAAATATGAATAATGATTTTACCTCTAATTTTATGAATTTCAGTTAAAATTTATCAAGTTTCAAAAAAAAAATCTTGAATTTGATTTAAGATTTGAAAAAAAATGTTTTTTCACGATCTGAATGAATTCGAGAAACATTGCAGATTTTGTTCAAATAATTTTGAAACAGTGAAGAAAATTGATTCAAAAATTCATCCCCCCCCCCCAAAAAAAAGTACTCACCTTTCCCCCGCTCAACACATAATTATCTCCCGGCACAAACGCAACCGACACAACATCCTTCACATCATTCTCCTTCAATGTCAACGAGCTTCTCAACGAATGTGTACTCCACAGTATAATCTCATCACCTCCAGCCGACGCCAATAAACTCGAGCTAGAAGACACCGAAATCGCTCGAATATCCTCTCGATGTCCAAGTTTATCCAAATTTGCCAAACTATCCGATTCAACCGCATTCGATTGCTCATTTATACTCATTTTCACGGCGTGTACAGTGTTATTTGTCAAAAGTGCATAGATTTTATAATCGATTTGATCGTCTTGTTGTGATTTGAAAGTTTTGTCAACGATGTCGATCCATTTGATTTTGTGGGGAAGAGCGATTTCGCCGATTCTGGTGACGAGAATTGTGACATCTTTTGAGACTTCAGTTTCGCTTACTTGAGTTTCATCGTTCCTGAAAATTGGGAGGTTTTGGAGTGGGAATGGAAGGATTTTCAGCCAGAAAATCCTAGTTTTCAGCCAGAAAATATCAATTTTCAGGTAGAAAATATTCGATTTTCTTTCAAAAATATTCAATTTTAATTCAAAAATATTCGATTTTCTTTTTAAAATATTCGATTTTCTTTCAAAAATATTCAATTTTCTTCAAAAATATTCAATTTTAATTCAAAAAAATTCAATTTTAATTCAAAAAATATTCGATTTTCTTTCAAAAATATTCAATTTTCACTCAAAAATATTCAATTTTCACTCAAAAATATTCAATTTTCATTCAAAAATATTCAATTTTCACTGAAAATTGGACGATTTTCATCCAGAAAATCCAAATTTTCAGCCCAAAAAAACTGAAACTCACGCCGCTTTCCTCTTTGCAGTCCTCAATTTCTTCGTCAACCGTTTCGTCGACTCATTTTCACTAAAAACCCGATAGACATCAGCAACTTTGTCAGCGCCGACACAAACCAAGAATTTGTCGTCGTGAGTGGCGACGAGTTGAAGAGCACGACCTTTTGATTGGCGGATGACGCGGCCACGGAGTTTTGTCGAAATGTAGCGCTGGAAATGGGGGTTTTTCATGAAATACATATTTTTCTAGTAGTTTTCGATCACTAAAATTGCAGAAATCAACTTCTAATATGAGTTATGACGTGGCAAAGTGGAAATTTCAGGGTTCTAGGAGCTGAAACCTGAAAAAATGGTTTTTCCCATGAAAATCTGATAGAATAGGGTTGTTCAGGAGGTTCGATAACATAATCAGACTTTATTTTTTCATTAGAGGATAAATTTTCAAAATGTATCCCACAATGAAAAAAATAAAGTCTGCTTATGTTATCGAGCCTCCTGAACAACCCTATTCTATCAGATTTGCATAAGAAAAATCAATTTTTCAGGTTTCAGCTCCTAAAATCCCGAAATTCTTCAACTTTGCCACGTCATGACTCATATTTGGAGTTGAGTTTTGCAATTTTAGTGTCGAAAACTACTAGGAAACATATATTTCATCAAAAATCCAGTTCTTTTATGAGAGGAAACTGGAGATTTTTGAAATTTTCCCTAATTTTCCTACTAACATTAGCCATATTCGCCAATCCATCCCCATCTTCAACTTCTTCTTTCATCATCGTTGATTTCTTCGTTTTCGGCACATCTTCTCCCTCTTTCTCTTCCTCAAAAATCGCGCCATTCTTCCAATTCAACTCAAAAACCAACAATTCCAATTCCGAAGTTGCAGCAACCAAAATCGTCTCATCTCGATGCAAACTAATCGAATAAATCTCATTTCGACTATCCATTATTGTGTAGAAACATGTTTGACTTGCAATACTCCATAGTTTGATGAGACTATCTTTAGAACTCGAAATAATGAATCGATCTCCTCTCACAAATTTCATCTGAGTCACCGATTCCTTATGGCCGTGTAACCGAAACAATCCTCGTTCCGCAACAATATCCCATAAAACAATTACACCATCTTTGCCACCGGTGGCGAAAATCAAACCATCGCTACTGAATTCGATGCAATTTACCGCTTTTTTATGACCAGAAAACATCACAGGTTCAGCGTCTGCAATTTTTATATTTATTTCAGAGGTATAACTTATATTTTGGCTCAAACAAACCTTCATTTTCCCTATCGATCAATTTCACAGATCCATCTGTATAACCAATTGCTAAAAGTGGTTTGGTTTCGCATTTTCTCACACATGAAATCGCCTTTTCCGATTCAATTATCTCATTGACCTTCTCCGCCATTCGCATATTGTAAAAATTGAGATATTCATTTGAGGTGACTGCCACAATATTGCTATCAATTGCGATTAATTGTCCGTTTGTTGAACCGACACAGCCACAAGATCCAGCATGTTCGTATTTTAGATAATCTTTTGTGATTCCCATGCTGGAAAAACTGCGGTTTTGGGGAAAAACGGGGCGAAAACAGAGAAAAAAAAAGAAAAAAATAAAAATAATGTTGGTTTTCTCTTCCACGGCCACCTGGGGGGAAAACTCGGCCACATTGTAGCGCGTTGGTTTTCCATGGGAAAAAACGAGAATACCGCCTTTAGGAACGTTCCGTTTGAGCCTAGGTTGGACTAGGGAAGCTAGAGTAACTTTCCGCTGAAGCGGAAAGAATTCCGCGTCGGCGGAAGCTTGCGGAACGTGGCAGTTTTTTTGTAGAAAAAAATTTCGCAAACGGTATACGGTATGTAAATGCACACAATGCATTTGATTTGACGCGCATTTATTTTTATTTTTTTCCTGTCTGAAAATTCCCCACCGTTTTCAAATCCAAGAAATTCCAAAATAACGGCAATCTTGTGTTTTTTCTTTAGAAAATAAATAAGTATGTCACGCTAAAATAAAAAATTTTATGAACAATTTCGAAAAAAAAATTTAAAATCTAGTCGGATCAAATTTCAACGAGAATCCAGTTGGTTTCATGTGTTCGGGTTTGACAGCGAGTTGTTTGAGCAATTTCGCAGTCTCGGGATCCACCACGACATCGGGTTTTTTCTGTTGTTGTTTTTTGCTGGCCGGAGGTGGCGCTTGATTTTGTTCGCTTTTCGCGGGAAACGTCGGAAAATCTTCGGATGGTACCGGAAGCGGATTTTCACTGAACCATTCGTGTGTCAACGCCTCCGATGTGGTAATTCGATTCTTCGGATCATACGTCAAAAATCGCATCAACAATTTGAATCCGGTATCGTCCAACAATCGTCCCGACAAGAATTGCTTCCTCAATTGATTATACGGATAATTCTCGAATTGCAATCGACTCCATCCCTCCAATTCCACAACATCTGGCCATATTTGTGTGGTTGGTGTGCCGAGTTCCATGAAGATCTTCTTGATTTGCTCGAGTTCACCGCGACCGGGAAAGAGTGGTTTGAGGAGAATGATTTCGGCCATGATGCAACCGATTGACCAAACATCCACTGGAGTTGAGTAATACTGGAAAAATTGGGAATATTGAGGTTTCTTGTAATTTTCCGCAGAACTCAACTTCTAACCTGAGTTATGACGTGGCGAAATTGGAGATTTTAGGAGCTCAAACCTGAAAAAATGATTTTTCTCATGCAAATTTGATAGCATAGAGTTGTTCAGAAGGGAAAAATCATTTTTGAAGCTTTTTTTCAGGTTTCAACTCTTAAAATCGCGAAATCTCCAACTTTGCCACGTCATAACTCAGGTTAGAAGTTGAGTTCTGCAACTTCAGACAAATATCGACTCACCCTAGCTCCTAGCAACAATTCCGGAGATCTATACCAAAGTGTAACAACGACGGAGGTGAATTTCTTCAAAGGATCTCCATATTCTCGAGCCAAACCGAAATCTGCGATCTGAAAAAACAGGATTTTTTTTTTAGGAAAAAAAGGAAAACTTCAAAACCTTACCTTTAGGACACCTTTATGTGATAAAAGCAAATTCGAAGTCTTCAAATCTCTATGCAAAATCCACAATCGATGCATATGATCAATTCCCGACAACAATTGATGTAGCAAAGTCTTCTGCTCGCCCACCGAAAACCTCTTATTCCTCTTCTTCATCGTGTCCAGGAGACTTTTCAAGTCGTGTTCCACAAATTCCATGGCCATGTATATTTTATCCATATTTGTGCCAATCAAAATCTCCTTAACATTCACAATATTCGGATGATTTCCCGCCTTCAAAAGCATATTAATTTCTCGAAGTGCAGTGATCGGAAAACCCTCTTTCTCCTTTTCCATTTTCAACCGTTTCAACGCCACAATTTCATCAGTTCTTTTGTCTTTTCCACGATAAACCACTCCAAAAGTTCCCTCATCTACACGATTTACACATTCATATTCCGCAATATTCCGGCAACCCATGATTCCTGGGTAGAAAACAGGGAGCTTTGAGATGAGTTGCTTCTGATAATCATTCTCCAAGCGAGATCGAACATCTGGAGTTAGACTATCTCTTTGTTCCTCTGTCAGATCTTCCCACTTATGATTTATAAATGATTCTTCATCGTCTAGATGTTCTTGATCGGAATCTAGATCTTCCATAACTTCAACAATTTCTGGGGAATCCTCTCTCAATGGAGAACCTTCTTCTTCTTCTTCCTCATCACTTTCAAACTTCGAATACTTCTTCGGGCCAGCTTCAGCTTCCAGGGTGAATGTGGAAATCGGTTTGTCCTCCTCGAGAATCTCCACAGGAGACATCTCAACATCCTCAATTTCTATAACTTTTTCCGCAGATTTCTTAGATTTTCCTGGCTCCAAAACTCGCTCGAATAATTTGTATTCTTCCTTTTCCTTCTCTTTCCCATCTTTATGCGATTTTTCAGATGTTCTGTGTGATTTTCGATCTTCTGTCGATGAACTTCTTCGTCGATGTTTCCTGTCTCTAGAATGTCTTCGATGATGCTTCTCCTTCTCCTTATCCCGATATCTATCCCTTTTATGATGTTTTTCCGGGCTCGGCGGTGATACTCTCTTCCTCTTCTCCCGGCTCTCCGGTTCCCGACGCCTTTGCGAATCTTTTGGTTGAATCGTGAATCTTTCATCCTCATCATCATTCTCACTATGCTTTCGTTTGCTTTTATTTAGCTTGTTGAGAAGTTTGGCGCGTATTTCGGACTCTAAAATTGAGAATTTTCCGAGTTTTCCTTATTTTCTCACCTTTTTGCGATCCATCATCATCTGACGCTGATTGCTGACGACGTTCATCCGAGATTTCTCCCTCATCGTGCGAACTTCGGCTCATTTTTCTGCTGTCTAGAGTTTCGAAAATAAAACCTGGAAATAAAAGTAGAAATGCAAGCGCGCTCCAGCGAGAATTGTGTGTTTGCAGACGCGGCATTTTATCTGACGCGCATTTATTTTTATTTTTTCATTTTTTCAGCGTGTGCTCTTTTCTTTTTTAGTCTACTAAAAAACCCTTCTATATTTTTTTTCCAGAACACAATGGCCCTACCAGGCGAGCGATTCCACGTGTTAGCCCAACTCGAACATCTCCAATCAAAATACACCGGCACCGGCCATGCCGATATGAATCGACACGAATGGATCGTCAACCAACATCGCGACACGAGAGCCTCGCAAATGTCTCACCCAGGAATGACGTCGTTCATTGCGATTGTCGAGAATGAGAGTCGCGCGCGGACAAGATTCAATTTGCTGAATCGAATGATTCAACCGTGCGGACCACCACCTGATAAAAATCCACTTGATGATGTTTGAAACAAATAAACTAATTTATTCCTGGGATTTTTTTGAATAGGAGGTTTTGCTCCAGGATCATCTATTTCTAAAAAATAAGCATCTGGTGTAAAATTTGTGTGAAAAATTCCAGAAGTTCTATGAACTTCACACGCCTCGCTTTGAAAATGAATCGATTACACCTGGAAAAATCACCCTATCTCCTCCAACACGCAACAAATCCAATACACTGGTACTCTTGGGGTCAAGAAGCTTTCCAGGAGGCTCGCCTCAAAAATCTCCCAATATTTCTATCAGTCGGCTATTCCACGTGTCACTGGTGTCATGTGATGGAAAAAGAATCATTTGAAAACGTGGAAATTGCAGATTTTCTCAATGAAAATTTCGTTTCGATTAAAGTTGATAGGGAAGAGCGACCGGATGTTGACAAATTATATATGGAATTTATTGTGGCGACAACTGGACATGGTGGTTGGCCAATGAATGTTTTCCTGGCCCCCGAAAACCTGGCGCCAATAACGGGCGGCACATATTTCCCACCGGATGATTCGAGAGGGATGCTCGGTTTTCCGAGCATCCTAAAAATGATTAGTGAAGAATGGCGAAAAGATGCGGAAGGGCTGAAAAATCAGGGAAAAATTCTGCTGGAATTGATGGGAAAAAGTGAGGTCCAAAGTGCGCAGCTCCCTGAAGCTGACCGGGTTTTCGAGGCGATTTATAGTCATAAGACGGCGAGTTTTGATGCGACATTTGGCGGGTTTGGAAGAGCGCCAAAGTTTCCCAAGTGTTCTGATCTCGATTTCCTCGTTCACTACGCTTCTTCGCAGAAATCTGAATCCCCCGAAAAATCACAAAACACTTTGAAAATGCTGAAAAAAACGCTGGAATCAATGATTTTTGGGGGAATTCATGATCATATTGGCAAAGGTTTTCATCGTTATTCGGTTGATCGTGAATGGCATATTCCACATTTTGAGAAAATGCTGTATGATCAGGCACAACTATTGGGCACGTTTTCCGATTTTTATAGGCTGGAGAGGTGAGGAATTTCTGCGATTTTTATACTGCAAAAACAAAAAAAAAATTCTGCGCGCATGGGGAATCGAACTCGCGTAGCTCGTTTCTTCGGCGCGTGTGTATACCACTTGTACATGAGACCCCAAATAGTACAATGAGGAAAATTGTGTTTTTTGCAGCTCGCCCGAAATTCGTCAAATAATCCAGGATATCTACGAATACCTAATCGAAAATCTGCAACATCCAGAAGGCGGTTTTTATTCAGCCGAAGATGCTGATTCATTTCCCTTCGAAAATTCCCCGCCGAAAAAAATCGAGGGAGCATTTGCTACGTGGACTAAAGATGAGATAACTCAAGTTTTGATGGATGAACGTGAGCGGGAGATATTCTGTGAGTATTTTGATGTGGAAGATGAGGGAAATTTGCCAAAGCATGCGGAAGAGGAGATGGGAAAATTGAAAAATTGCTTGAGAAGAGTGAAAACTGATGAAGAAGTTGCGGGAAGTTTTGGGATTTCTGTGGAGGATTTGCAAAAATCTATCGGGGAATCGAAAAAGAAATTGTTGACGGCCAGAAAATTGCGACCAGCTCCACATTTGGACTCAAAAATCGTGTGTTCTTGGCAGGGATTATCGATTAGTGGATTGGTGAAAGCGTATCAGGCGATTGGAAGTGAGGAGATGTTGAGAGACGCCGAAAAATGCTGGGATTTTGTGGAGAAATATTTGATTGTGGATGGGGAGACGGGAGAGTTGAGAAGAGCTGTTTATTTGGAAGAGGATGGTGGGGAGGAGAAGAGGATTGAGATGGGGTAAGTCGGGATTTTTTTGCGCTTGAAAATCCACGTTTTTTGAGTCTAAATATGCCTGGGATTTTTTTGGAAACCTTTTTTGCCACGAGGAATTTTCACTAACAAATTGAAATCTGAAATTCAGAAATTCTGAAAAAAATGTGGATTTTGGGGCTCAAAATTCTAATTTTTAAAAATTTTGCGACGTGGAATTTCGAACAAAAAATTCCAGATGAAAAATTTGAATTTGAATTTTCAAACAAAATTTCAAACGTGGATTTTTTAGCGAAAAAAATTGAGATTCAAAAACAATTTTGCCACGTGGATTTTTCTGGGTTCAAAATTCGAATTTTTCGAATTTTTGCCACGTGGAATTTTGAACAAAAAATTCCAGATGAAAAATTTAAATTTGAAGTTTTTTAACAAAATTAAAAAAAAAACATGACCACGTGGATTTTTCAGCGCTTAAAATTGAGATTCAAAAAATTTTTTCACGTGGAATTTTGAACCAAAAAATTCCAGATGAAAAATTTAAATTTGAAGTTTTCTAACAAAATTAAAAAAAAAACATGGCCACGTGGAATTTTTACTAAAAAATTGAAATCTGAAATTCAGAAAATCTAAAAATTGAGATTCAAATAAAATTTTGCCACGTGGATTATTCGAAGCTAAAAATTGAGATTCAAAAAATTTTGCCACGTGGATTTTTCCCGCGCCAAATTCAAATTTAATTTCCAGAAATTCCCCAATGGCCTTCTCGGATGACTATGCTTTTCTAATTCAAGGTCTACTCGATCTCTACACAGTAACCGGAAAAGACAAATATCTGAAAGCGGCTGAAAATCTGCAAACAAAAATGGATCTGAAATTCTGGAATTCCTCTGGTGGATATTTCATATCGGCTGAAAATGAGGAGCTGAAAATTCGAATTTGTGAGAATCAAGATGGCGCCGAGCCATGTGCAACATCAATTGCAACTCTGAATTTGCTCAGGTTTTATGAGATTTTGGAGGTGGAAAAGTATCGAGAGGCGGCTGAAAAATGCTTGAAATGGGCTGGCGAAAGGCTGGAAAAGGTAAGGGTCTTACGGCCTTAGGCCCCTAAAAATCGTGATTTTTAGGCCCTTAGGCCCCCTAGAAAATGCCCAATTTTCATTTTCAGGTCCCGATTGCTCTTCCAAAATTGGCCTTGGCTCATCAGAGATGGCAAAATGGAGCACAAGTTTTTGTGTTGGTCGGTGAGCCCGATTCTGAGCTCTTGGAGCTCGCTAGAACATTTTTGAATCAGAAATTTATCGCGAACTCGAGTGTTGTACATATTTGTGAAGCTGGTGAGTTTTTTTTTGGGAATTTTAAAAATTATTTTGGTTTCGAAAAAATTCACTGTTTCAAAAAATCTATGAAATTATTTTCACAGTTTCAAAAATAATCCTATTTTTCCAATTTCTAAAGAAAAATTCTTGGCTCATTTTGTGTCTAAAAACGTGGAATTTTTCTCAAAAATTTTTTTAAAATTAATTTTGGTTTCAAAAAAGTTCACTGTTTCAAGAAATTTCAAAATAATTTTCACAGTTTAGAAAATTATTCCTCTTTTGTGTGGTTCCAGAAAAACTCCTCGCTCATTTGGTGTCTAAAAACGTGGCATTTTTGACATAAGAATTGTCAAGTGTAATTTTCCCTAGAAAAAATTCACTGTTTCAAAAAATTCACAAAATAATTTTCAAAGTTTCAAAAATAATCGGATTCTTGTTTCTCTATGAACAATCCTGGCTTATTTGATTTCAGAAAACGTGGAATTTTTGGTTGAAATTGCCACGTGGCATTTTCACTGTTTCAAAAAATCTACAAAATTTTTTTACAGCTTCAAAAATAATGAACAGTGTGTATTTGTTGAGAAAAAAAAATTAATTTTGGTTTCAAAAAAAATCACTGTTTCAAAAAATTTACAAAACTATTTTAAGTTTTCAAAAATAATTCATCTCGTGCTGTGTACGTCAAAAAAAATCCGGACTTATTCAAAGTAAAAAAACGTGGAATTTTTGACGTGAAAATTGTAACGTGGTATCGTGGAAAATTGTGGAAAATTGAAAATTGTCACGTTAAATTTTGAAAATTTGAAAAATTTCACAGTTTCAAAAAATCCACAAAACTATTTTCACAGTTTTAAAAATAATTGGATTCTCTTTCCTCTAGAAACAATCCTGGCTTATTTGGTGTCTAAAAACGTGGAATTTTTGGTTGAAATTGCCACGTGGCATTTTCTTCCGAATTTTGAAAATAAAAAAATTTCACTGTTTCAAAAAATCTACAAAAATTTTTTTACAGCTTCAAAAATGATAAACAGTGGGTATTAGCTGAGAAAAAAAAAATTAATTTTGGTTTCAAAAACTTTCACTGTTTCAAAAAATTCACAAAACTATTTTAAGTTTTCAAAAATAATTCATCTCGTGTGCTGTGTACGTCAAAAAAATCCGGACTTATTCAATGTAAAAAAAACGTGGAATTTTTGACGTGAAAATTGTAACGTGGAATTTTCCCCAGAAAAAAATTCACTGTTTCAAAAAATTCACAAAACTATTTTTAGTTTTCAAAAATAATTGGCTGTTTTTTCTAGTCCAATAAAAATCCTGGATCATTTGGTGTCAGAAAAAAAACGTGGAATTTTACTTCAAAATTTCCACGTGGCGTTTCCCTCAAAATATAAAATTGATTTTGTTTTTAAAAAAATCACTATTTCAAAAAATCTACAAAAAATTTTTCTTTTTTTGGGGTCTGTAAACGTGGAATTTTTACCGTAAAAATGCCACGTGGAATTTTCCCAGAAAAAAATTCACTGTTTCAAAAAATCCACTAAACTTTTTTCACAGTTTCAAAAATAATGGATTTTTTGTGTTCCTCTATAGACAATCCTGGCTTATTTGGTGTTACAAGAAAGTGGATTTTTTGCATTTTTTGCATGACGTAAAAATTGCCACGTGGTATTTACCTCTAAAATTTTCATTAAAAAAAGCGTATTCATTTTTCGTCATTAATTTTGGTTTCAAAAAAATTCACTGTTTCGAAAAATTTACAAAGCAATTTTCACAGTTTCAAAAATAATCGGATTCTTGTTCCTCTATGAACAATCCTGGCTTATTTGATTTCAGAAAAAAAAACGTGGAATTCCATAATTCAAAATTTTTGCAGACACCCTCTCCGCATCTGGAATTTCCCATTCTGCAATGTTGTTGGGCCCAAAACCGGCTGTTTATATTTGTTCGGGTTTTGTGTGCGGAAAACCGATTCGAAATTTGGATGAACTTCGACAAAAATTCGAAAGAGATTATTGATTTTGTCTAGAAGTTTCAGAGAATAAAAGATTTTTAATCAACGTTTTTTTTCGTCGCCAAAAAAGTCCAAACTTAATCCAAGGCTTCTTCATCTTTTTCCCTTTTTTTTTAGTTTTATCGATTTTTTTGCATGCATTTTGTGCCTGCTTTTTTTCTCTGCGCATATATTTTTCATCCAAAAAAAATATTTTTTGAATGAAATTTTCAGATGTTTTTTGTTTGGTCATTGGTTTCATCGGCGATTGAGGTGAGATTTTTGAATTTTGAAAATTTGGGTTAAAATTTGCCACGTGGCAACTGAAATTTGAATTTTTTTTGAAACAAAATTCCACGTGGCAGAATTTTTTATTAATTTTTAAAAATTTGTAATGTTTGAAAAAATTAAAATTTCGATTTTTCAGAAATTGAAAGGCCACGTGGCAACTCAAATTTGAATTTTTTCCATAATTTTTGTGCGAAAAATTGAATTTCAAATATTTAAAAAATTAAAAATTCAATTTTTCAGAAAAATGAAAAACCACGTGGAAACTCAAATTTGAATTTTGTTCAGAATTTTGGCGTGAAAAATTTAAATTTAAAAATTATAGATTTTTCAGAAAATGAAAAGCCACGTGGCAGCTCAAATTTAAAATTTTGAAAATTTCAAATTCACGCCTGAAAATTCAAAAAAAAACGTGGCAATTCAAATTTTTTCCAGATTTTTGGGCGGGAAAAATTAAATTTCAAATATTTTTTTTTAAATTTAGATTTTTCAGAAAATGAAAAGCCACGTGGCAATTCAAATTTAAAATAATTCAATTTTTCAGAAAATTTAAAAAAAAACGTGGCAATTCAAATCATGTGTCCCATTTCCAGATTTTTGGACGGGAAAATTTCAAATATTTTTTGAAAAATGAAAATCCACGTAGCCGAAAAAATCACGTGTCCCCCCAATTCTAGCATTGCTCATTTTAGGCCGCCCGAAAACGTCACTTGGCCAATTTCCTCCGCTCACTTTTACAACAACAACGGGTCACCAAAAACTATGAGATGCTCATTTGGAAAAATGATAGGTTTGAATTTGGCGCGAAAATCTGAAATTCAAAAATTTTTTTCAAATTTTATTTTTTTTCAGAGCGATTAGAGAGATGAACAAATTATACCGACCAATTAGTGAGCCGAAACTGAATTCGAATTTGATTTTGCAAAACGATTTAATCCAAGTTTTCGCCGAGAAATTTGAGGTTAACATGAGCAACGCTTCAGAATTCCAGCCAAAAATCAATAATTTATTTCAGACACTGCGTGTTAGCGAATGGCGTTTTTGTCCAACAATTTGGCCGTGCGAAGAGGATTCGATATATTTTGTAGTTTATGATGAATTAGATGTGCCTTTAAGGAATTGTGGGTCACAAGAAGATCAAATTTTGGCGCCGAATTTATTCAAGGTTGGTTTTTTGAAGGGGAAAACACTGGAAGAGAACAAAAATTAGCCAAAAATCAGGAAATTTTGTTAAAAATCGCATATTGCTCATGTTAGAATTCAGGATTTTCAATATTTTCTGAGCCACACAATTTTTTTCTGCTCTAACATGAGCAATGGGCTCTCAAAAACGTGAAAATTCTTGAATTTTGGCTCATTTTCGTGCTTATTTTGAAGATTGTTTGAATTCAAGTCGGAAAAAAAAACATTTTTTTCCAAAAAATCTCGAATTTCGTTGAAAGTAAGTCTCCGGCTCTGAAAAATGTTAAAAATTCAAATGTTTCACTCGAAAACCAATGAATTTAATATGAGAATTGCTCAAAACGGGTGAACTTTGAATAAAATATTTAAAGTTTAAGATGAGCAATGCTAGCTAATTCCAATTTTTAGCTAATTCGGCTGAAAATCTGAATTTTCAGGTTTATTTTATTCCTGGATTTTTTTCTTATCATAAAATTTCTGAAAAATCTCGAATTTTCGTTGAAAATAAGCCTCCAGGTTTGAAAAATATTGAAAATTCAGATTTTCATTCGAAATCCAATTTTTTCTAAATGCTGGCTAAAAATATTTTATTATTTTTTGCCACATGGAATTTTTTGTAGAACAACTTTGAGCTAGAAAATTTAACTTTTTTTAAAATTTTTTTTTCGACTTGATTCACCTTCGGAAGGCTCGAATTATCAAAAATTCATATTTTCTGTGAGCCACAAAATTTTTTTGAACCAAAAAATTTGGTAAATCTTCTCTAACACGAGCAATGGGTTCTCAAAAATGCGATTTTCAGAAAATTCTTGAATTCCGGCTCATTTTCGCGCTCTTTTTTAACAAATTTGGTTCATTACTCATAGTACAAAAATTGAAAATCAATACAACTTAATTTTTTCCAACAATTCAATAATAGTCTTATGTTGAATTTCATCAATATCTTCTCCTAACTTCTCTTCCAATCTTTCTCGAATCAATTTCCAACAACTTCCATCATCAAACTCATGTTTTCCAACGCCCGTAATAATCGAATTCAAAATCGTATCCTCGCTGAAAATATCGTGTGCTCTTTGCGATTTCTCGGTTCTGACAATCGGAACTCGTCTTCGGCTCACAAAACATTCGTCGCCAACAAAATGACATTCGACGTGTTCGCCGATGAATTTTGTGATTTCCAGCTCCGCTTTTCGATCCGATTTTTGAACTTTGAAACTTTTTCGAGTGTATTCGCCCATTCTCGCGTAAACCGATGTCATCATTTCCTCGTATTCCAGAGTTGGGGTAAATGGGATTTTTGGCAGGTATTTTCTACAAAAAAATAAATGGGTTAATATGAGCAATTGAATATTTTTTTTGAAAATTCTTGGATACTTTTTGTACCCAAAATTTCGAGATTAATGTTGTTGCCACGTGGATTTACAACCAAATTTGAAAAATAAAAAATTTGCGCTTTTCATGAATAATTTGCAGTTTTTGGGCGATTTGGATAATCGATTATTCCATGCAGTTGATTTGATTTTCCACTGACCTCGCCATTTTTTTCACGCGTTTCACGCATAATTTTTGTAATGATTTGAATTTTCTAATTTTTTTTCAAAATAAAAAATAGAAAGAAGGGTTTTATTTTATTATCCACGTGACACACACGTGATGATAAAATCTCTCAAAAATGCTATATAAGCAACAGTCAGAAAGGTGTTTACTCACTTCGAAAATTTCTTTCCTAACATTTCTACAGTATTCTACCTAGTAGCTGTCTCCGCTAGCCGCTCGGGGAAAAACGTGAGTCGGGTGCTCTCTCTCTCTTTTTCTACCCACAGGAATATGTGAGATCTTTGATTCTCACATATTTCTGTGGTTTCGCCTCAGGGCTGCTCAAATTCCCACTTGCCAAAAACCTGGAAGTGGGGTCTTTTTTCGTTTTCAAATCCTGTTGAATAACTAGGTCACGCTTGTGATATCAATAAATTCAAATTTCGAAAAAAAGTGACCTAGTTGTATAGTTTGACATTATCTAAATGACATTTTCAGTGTTTTTAAGCAAGTGAGTTGAAATATTGGGTTTTCTAAGACGAACAACATGATATAAATTTTGATGACTTTACGTTATCCATAAGTGATTTAGCGACTTATCGACTAAATATAGACTAAACGTCGCTAAATCACTTAAGGATAACGTAAAGTCATCAAAATTTATATCATTTTGTTCGTCTTAGACCATATGAATAAAATTAAAATCCAATATTTCAACTAACTTGCTTAAAAACCTGAAAATTTGAGCAGCCCTGGGTTTCGCCGCTTCTGATCTCTCTCTCTCTCGCCCCACAGTAATATGTGAGGTGTTAGGAAACCTCTAGCAAATGGCGGTTAGAGGGGAACTTTCACTTCCTTATTACTGTGGTTCTGTTGCGGATCTCTTCTTCAACATAATCACAGGAATATGTGACATATTCCTGTGATCATGTTTTTGCCCGCTTCTCTCTGTTTCGCCCCACGGTATTATATGAGATGTTAGGACACCTCTGGCACATGCCATCTGGAGGGGAACTTTCATTTCGTTCTTATTGTGGTTCTGTTTTGCTGCAGGTTCTAAAAAGTGCGTTTCGGCACTGACGCTCATTCGAGGTGCGGTTTTAGTGCCAGTGCTTTTCAGCACCAGTGCGCTTCGAACATCCGGGATAGCCGATGTTTTTTTCTTTTTTTGCATTTTTTCATTTTTTGTTTTGAACAGTTGGTTGTTTGGAAAATCTCACTTTGAAAAATAAGATTTTTCTTACGGTGGAGATTTTTTGAATTTTTGACGTAAAGTAGGTGGAAAATGGTGCTTTTTTTGGTGGAAATTGAGGCGAGTAGGTAAAAATTCTGGTTTTTCTGTTAAAGTAGGCGATTTCCGTCCAGACTCCGATTTTTCTTGAAAATTTACATAGAGTAGGCGAATTCCGTTGTTTTTTCAGCTAGAAATCCGATTTTTATGAAAATTTACATAAAGTAGGCGAATTCCATTGATTTTTCGATCAGACATCGAGTTTGGCTTGCAGACTGCCTTTTCCGACTTAATTTAAGTCGGAAAACTTTTTTCCGGGAATAAAAACTCGGAAAATAACTTCGGAAAACTTTTTCCGACCGGATGATTTCGGAAAAACACGGTTTTCCGAAATTTTTGTTTCCTAATTCCTGAGCCCGATGAATCCACGCGGACAAATTTTGAATTTGAATTTTTAGCGCACATTTTTTTTGAATTTGTTTCTGAGCAAAGTTTTGTTGAATTTTCACGTCTAAAAATCCACGTGGCAAAAATTTTGAAAACCAAAAATTATATTAAAAATTCCACGTGGAATTCTTTTTAAATTTCAAAATTTTTTTTTGAATTCCACATTCAAATTTTCTAGCTCAAAGTTATTCTACAAAAATTCCACGTGGCAAAAAAAATGATAAAATGGATTTTTTTGCCACGAATTAGCTAACATTGCTCATTTTAAACTTTTTCACCAATTTTTCAAGCATTGCTCATATTAAATTCATTTCTCAGCTGATTCAGAATATCTGCTACAGCCAAATTTAGCTGAAAATTGGAATTAACTAGCATTGCTCATCTTAAACTTTAAATATTTCATTCAAGGTTCATTTTCTAACGTAAGCATTGCTCATAATAATTCATTGGTTTTCGACTGAAAATCTGAATTTTCAACGAAATTTCGAGATTTTTCAGGCCAAACCTTGAAAAATTCAGATTTTCAGTCAAAAATTAGCTGAAAATTTGAGTTTTTCAAAAGAAACTCACACAAAAGCCTCTTTGAATTTCTCCACATATAATCCAAAAGGCAACTCTTCCTCTTCCTCACATTTTTTCTCCAATCCCATATTTTTCCCACGAACTGTCACATTTCGAATCATTCCCTGACACTGCATAAACTGTTTGACTCTCAAATTCGTGCGAATAAAACTGTTGAACAAACTTCGCTGGAAAATCCCATAAACATCTTCGGCTTCCAGGAATTTTTGACCGGGTTTTATGAATTGTCTCATGTAGAACTCGAAATCTTCCCGTAATTCTGTCTGATTTTCCGCATGCGGTGCCATTTTTCGCATAATTTCCAGCGATTTTTGACGAGAAAATTTCTCCGAAACATCGCGAATCTCGAAATAACATCTACCATCAGGCTCTACAAGTTTGCCTAATTCATCAAAAGCCCGCTTCAAAATCTCATCAAATTTCCAAATTTCAATACAATATCGATAATTTCGCTGAGTACTGAAGACACCTTCGGAAATCAGATTTTCGAAGAATTCCGAGATTTTTCGAATATTCTTTTTATCCAATTTTCGCCATAAATCCATTCCATATGAAAGTTGATCGAAGAGTTCGAGAAATGTGTGACGAGCCAATTTACAATAAGTTCCATATGGTGTATTTGTTGGGGCAGATTGGTAGATATTCACCGGAACAATCTGGAAATATTCGAATTTCAGTGTTTTGATGAAGCATACCAAATCGACCAAGTCAAAATTGCCAAAAATCCCTGTGAGCACTTTTCTGAAGCTCAAAAATTAGTTCGTTTATTTTCACCTTGTTCCTGGGTGGAAAATCAATTTTTATAACTTGAAGGTTGTTCGAAAATCTGTCAGCTTTTTAGTTTATCAAAAAATATCAAATAGCAGCTGAAAACTGTGATTTTTAAACGTGCTCAAAAAAGTTTATGGATCGTGCAAAGTGAAAAAAATGCACCTTTGTTCGCGCACTATTTTTGCATTTTCAGAAATTGATAGAATTTGTCTGAAATAGTGTTTTTATTGATAATGGATGAAAAATCAGTGGTAAAAGAAAAAGAAATAATTTTGAAAATTTCAAATTTTTCTTGATTCATCACTGATTTTTCCTCCATTATCAATAGAACTATACTATTTCAGACAAATTCTTTCAATTTCTGACCATTTTGGCTCGAAAAACACCAGAAAATGCAAAAATAATGCGCGAAAAAAGTGAATTTTGTTCACTTTGCACGATCCATAAAGTTTTCTGGGCACATTTAAAAATTACAGTTTCCAGCTTCTATTTGATATTTTTGATAAGCTAAAAAGCTGACAGATTTTCGAACAACCTTCAAGTTATAAAAATTGATTTTCCACCCAGGAATCAGGTGAAAAAACGGACGAACTAGCTCTGGAGCTCCGGAAAAGTGCTCACAGGGCAATTTTTGACTTCGAAATCGTGGTCGATTTGGTATGTTTCAGAATCCTTACCGTCATATCTTTCTCCTCCAATTTCAAAATTCTCAAAACCTTGTGAAAAGTATCCACCTCCACAGTCCTCAATATTCCCAATCCACGATCTTCCTCATTTTCCACCGGAATCAAACCCTTTGGAAATGGTTTCGAATACTTTTTCATCATAACAATGCCCAGAATATCCTCGACTTCTTTGGCTTGGAAATATTTCGCGCCGTTGTCCAGGTTTTGAAATTGTCTGAGAATTGCATGTTTTTCATTGAACCATGGAGAATTTTTGAAGAATTTTTTGACAGATTCACGCCAATTCAACATTTCCTGAAGAACTTTAAGATTCTCCTTCTCATTCATTTGCAAAAGATGTTTTGCGCATTCTTCAATCAAAGAAGTGTCGTATTCTTTGTTGAATAAGCTATGAATCCCAAAACCATCTTCTCTGGGCGCAAAAACAATTTTCAAATTTTTCAAGATATTTTCCTCTAGCAAATCGAATGGAATCAATTCAAATGTTCCCTCCAAACTTCTTCCAATCTCATTCAACACTGATTTTCCTGTGAGTCTTGCGCAAATTCCAAGTTTTTCCCCCAAAATATCCGATGATTTTGTGTAGAATCTAGACAATGCGTCTTGCTTGGAAATGAATGTTTTATTGGTTCCGGTGTCCCACAAAACACACTCTTGGTTCTCGAAATTCAAGCCAAATCCATAAAATTGCGAATTGTTTGGGAAATGTTGTGATTTGAACAGGTTGCTCAGCAGAATTTCCGGGCTCAGCAAGAAGAATTTGGTTTCTGCCTTTTTGAACAACAATGACAATAGCGCTTTTCTATCATCTGGATCTTCTAATTTACCATCTGGTGGCAGGCGATCGAGTGCGTTTAGGAATTCCTTTGAAATCACCTAAAATCATTAAATTTTGGAGAGAGAAGATGCATAGTTTGACCTACATTTCGATAGACAAATTTTTCAACAACCGCTTTCAAATATGAAATATTCCAATTAGTGAGACTGATGAGTTCTCCCATTTTAGGCCGTTGTCAAAAAAAAATAAAAATATTTTTCTGGTCTGCAAGCTTGCGTGAAAGTGTTTGCACACACCGTAATATTTTCAAAGGGACACACATTTATATCTCGTGGTCTCGCCACGAGATCTCTTTTTGAATGAAAAAAAAACATTTTTTTCGGCAAAATTTTGCGCGCAAAAAACAACAATTTTCAGCTCCACGAGAAATGCGATCGACTGGCAATACACAAAACGCTCACTCGATCACTATATGCTTGCGGATTTCAAATGTTTGTCGAAATAGTCGACGCATTCTCCGAACACTTGCTAATCGATGAGAATTTCCGAGTTGTGCAAATTTGTAGCATGTTCGCTCCACCGCAAGACGACAGATTTCTAGCGGCAAATCCCAGGAATTTGAATTTGACATCATCAACTTTGTCGTTGGCAGTGAATCAGGAGAAACCTTTGCCAATTCTTCAACACCTGTTTTGGGGCGATATGACGTCATCGCAACAATTTTTGGCTGGAAATTCGACTGAAAATCTGGAAATTGTGCGGACTAGCCCGAGAAAAAGCCGAAAAACTTCACCGCCACAAAATAGACGAAGATATCATTCCTGCAACTCGCCAGAAATCCAGATTTCCCCAAAATTCACGGATTTTTTCACTGAAAATTATTCGAATTCAGAGGAATTCCGAAGTTTACCCAGATATATTCGAGGAGTTTCGAAATCGCCAAGAAATTCGATTTTTGATCTGGAAAATCATAGTTTGCCTAGATATATTCGACAATTGAATGAGAATTTCTCGAGGTTCGCGGGGAAATTTTAATTTTCAAATTTTCAAAATTTACTTTCAATTTTCAGCGAGGATATTTCCATTCAAACTACAACTGCGACAAATTCCGAATCATTTTGCAGTGAAAATTCGAAATTCGACATTGAAAATGAAAAAATTCGAATGATTGATGAAACTGATACAGAGACAATTGATTCCAGTCGAATTTTTGAGACAAAAATCGATAAGTCTTCCGAGGCAATTTTGAAGAAACAAGAAGTTAGGCTAACTTTTGAGGAAAATGGAGAGAATTTTAAAAAAAATGGGAAGATTGGTGAGTTTTTTGGTATCAAATTTACCCCAAAAAACCCCCATTTTTCCAGAAAAACACCATCAAGAGCCTTCAAATTCAAATTCTCACCAAAAAAACCAAAGAAGCGTAAGTTTCCCCCCACTCGCTGAAAATCCACGTCATCACAATTTCAGACATCAATAATTCCAGCAAATTCCATCAATTTCCGACGATTTTCAGCGTTTCCAGAAGGTAAAATCAAAATTTTTCAGTGGGGGACTAGTTTTCGCAGATGGCCGAGGGCATTGGTTTTCTAGGCCACCTAGTTGAAAAATGCGAAAAATTTTCACATTTTTCGCCGGAAATTCAAGTTTTTTACGTGTTTTAGCTGAAAATCGAGGAAGATCGGTGAGCCCGAGTGCTTTTGAATTGTATCAGACGAGATCGCTGAGAGGATTCACCAAAGCGGCTGGTAAGTGTTTTGTTTAAAAGAGGGAAACGGAAAAATCTTGGAACACAGCCAAAAATGTGTTCTTTGGTGTTAAAAACAAAATGTTGTTTATCAGATGACCTTGCATTTCATATTGACGCGGTTTTTTTGCAACTTTTTTATTTGAAAATAAATTTTCTTGAGGAAATTTTAGCCAATTTTGACATTATTCATATTTTTGATCCGAAAAGTTACCCCAAGTCCTACTGAAAACTTAAAAGTTATCAACCATTATCTCGTGGTAATGATTTCCGAATATTAATATCTCGTGGTATTAATATTCAGATAAGATCACTTTTGAAGCCGCTAGAAGTTATCCTAAGTCCTCGTCAAAATTTTCTTCAGCTCAAAGTAATCAACCATTTTCTCGTGGAAATGGTTTCTAAATATTAATATCTCGTGGTATTAATATTCAGATAAGATAACTCTGAAGCTTCGAAAATTCATATAATATCTAGTGAATAAAATTTTAAGCCCAAAAAACTCACAAAGTTCCATCGTTCCCTTGTTGTTCCTCAATCCAGTTAGACGACTTTCATTATTGATTCCTGAATATTTGAAAAATGTAGAATTCTGAATCCAACACGAGTTTCTGCTTTTCTGAAAATATGTATGTTTTTGAAAAAAAAACCCAGAAAAATCGAGAAATTAATGCGAAATCGGGAAAATATAGGAGACAGTTTGTAGTTTGAATAAAAAGTGAATAGTTTGCACGTTGTCTAACACTGTGAGAGACGCAGACATTTTGGTGTGTCAGTTGGCGAAACAAGGGAAATGTCATTCACTTCATTTGGTGACTATATATATATGTCAAGTTTGTACCAAAATAATGTGTTCTCTTATCTGGATATTAATACCACGAGATATTAATATTTAGAAATCATTTCCACGAGAAAATGGTTGGTTGAAAGACTTAAGATAACTTCTAGCAGCTTCAAAACGTGATCTTATCTGAATATTAATACCACGAGATATTAATATTCGGAAATCATTACCACGAGATAATGATTATTTACTTGAAGTTGCTATTTTTTAAATTTTTTTATTTTCAGGAAATCGCTCCTCTTCGCGTCAAAACCCTCGGCAAATCCGTCAATATTTCACCGCTCCTCAAATCCCTCGAAAATCCATGGCAAAACCCGATTCGGTTCTCGTTTACACTGCTGGAAACGCTGAACTCTACCAAGAGATTCGACAGAAGTTATCGCAATTTCTGGCGCCCGACGAGATCACGGTGTTCAATGTGACGATTGAGGCGATTCGAAAACAACCGTGGAATGAAAAATCGACGATTTGTGTGATTTTGGCGTCGACAAATGAGTTGGATGATGAAGCTTGGCAGCGGATTCAGGATTATTTTAATTGTGTGAGTGATTTTTGGAGGGAAATTTGAAGATTTTTGATTAAAAAAACACCAATTGTTAGCCAAAAAATGTTCCGGAAGACTTTGACCCGAAAAGTTTACGCTTCAAAAATAATATTATCGAATTTTCAAGCCTAGGCTCATTGTTTGTTTAAAAAGCACGTTCTAATTAGTGAAGCTTTTCAAAAGTTAATTAGTTTAAAACTTTTAAAATTTGAAGAATCATTGAAACACTGTGAAATGGCTTGGCTTGAAAATTTGCCAATGGCTTTTTTAAACCAGGAAACAAACTTTTGAATTGAAATTGCACAGTTAGTCAAGTGCTGCTGAATCGAGATTACAAACCCAGTGAATCAAATTGGTAACCAAAATTCCTGTTTATTGCAGTAAATTGATATTCTATTTTCTATAATTGTTTTTGAAACAGTTGATGAAGTTTAATCAGCATAAATATACTCAGAAAACTTCCCGTCAGCCGTCAGAATCCACTTTTAAATCGAAAAAAACAAGAAGCCTCTTCTAGAAATTCGATATGATAATTTAAAAAAAGATGTTGTTAACATAAAAATAGCAACTTCAAGTAATCAATCATTATCTCGTGGTAATGATTTCCGAATATTAATATCTCGTGGTATTAATATTCAGATAAGATCACGTTTTGAAGCTGCTAGAAGTTATCTTAAGTCTTTCAACCAATCATTTTCTCGTGGAAATGATTTCTAAATATTAATATCTCGTGGTATTAATATTCAGATAAGAGAACACAATGTTTGGGTACAAACTTGACATATATATATAGTCACCAAATGAAGTGAATGACGTTTCCCTTGTTTTGCCAACTGACACTCTAACCATACACCAAAATGTCTGCGTCTCTCACACTTTTTATTAAAACTATTATAAACTGTTCCCTAGATGTTTAGAACTGTTATTGGAATGAATTTGATCAATCAATTTTGATTTTGTTGAATCGAAGATCTAGAGAAACATCGGAAATCCACTGATTTGGTTAAAACTTTGAAATTTGATTTTTAGAGTGTTCTGAACACATTTTAACGATAAAATATCATGTAAATTCCAAATTTGTGAATTTTCTATGGTATTACTGGAAAATATACGTTTTTCGAACGATTTCTAGCTTTCTGAACGTTTTTTAAAGGCTTCTACCACATTTGTTTTTAAATTTTCATCAATTTTCCATATTTCAGAACGGAAAAATCATTTTTATTTTGGACACTTTTCAAAAGTCAAAAAATGTGAATTTTTACTTCAAAAATCTTAAATTATATAAAATTTGAAGATTTTTGATGAAAAAACATTAATATTCAGCCAAAAATGGTCCGGTAGAATCTGATTTTAGCCCGGAAAATTTACGTTTCAAAAATATGAGTGTAGAAAGCTAGAAATCGTTCGAAAAACATTATTCGCGATTTTTCAGTCTTTAGAAATAAAATTGATGAATAAATTTTGATGTTGTTGAATCGAAGATCTAGAGAAACATCGGAAATCCAGTGATTTAGCTAAAACTTCGAAATTTGATTGAGAATGCTTAAAATGATCTAATTAGAGTGTTCTGAACACATTTTAACGATAAACTATCATGAAAAATCCAGATTTGTGCACTTCCATATTTTCTGGATGGTCTTACTGGACCCGAGCCTTCTAGGCAATGAAATTCTTAGGTTGAGGTCGGAATCGACAGCTGACATATTCTTCTAGACATGAAAAACAAAAATTAATGATAATCGAGGCTAAAAATATTTTTTTCAATGATTTTCTGAAATTTGTGAAAATATCTAAAAATCGAAAAACATCAGGATTTGAGAAGAGATTCAGTTATAAGGCCAGTATAGAAATTAACTTAAAAAACGTCCCGTCAGAAAAATTAAAAACAAGAAGCCTTTTCTAGAAATTTGATATGATAATTTAAAAAAATATGTTTATAACATAAAAATAGCAACTTCAAGTAATCAATCATTATCTCGTGGTAATGATTTCCGAATATTAATATCTCGTGGTATTAATATTCAGATAAGATCACGTTTTGAAGCTGCTAGAAGTTATCTTAAGTCTTTCAACCAACCATTTTCTCGTGGAAATGATTTCTAAATATTAATATCTCGTGGTATTAATATCCAGATAAGAGAACACATTATTTTGGTACAAACTTGACATATATATATAGTCACCAAATGAAGTGAATGACATTTCCCTTGTTTTGCCAACTGACACTCTAACCACACACAAACTGTCTGCGTCTCTCACACTTTTTTTTAAAACTATTATAAACTGTTTCCTAGATGTTTAGAACTGTTATTGGAATGAAATTGATGAATCAATGTTGATGTTGTTGAATCGAAGATCTAGAGAAACATCGGAAATCCAGTGATTTAGTTAAAACTTTGAAATTTTATTTTTAGAGTGTTCTGAACACATTTTAACGATAAATATCATGAAAAATTCTTATTTGTGCATTTTCAGATTTTCTGGATGTTTTTCGAACGATTTCCAGCTTTCTGAACATTTTTCAAGGCTTATACCACATTTTTCTTTAATTTTTCATTATAAAACCCATATTTCAGAACGGAAAAATCATTTTTGTTTTGGACACTTTTCAAAAGTCAAAAAATGTGAATTTTCACTTCAAAAATCTTAAATTGTATAAAATTTGAAGTTTTTTACTTCAAAAAGGACAAATTTTCAGCCAAAAATGCTCCGGAAGCATCTGATTTTAACCCGGAAAATTTACGTTTCAAAAATTATATTTTCAAAAATATGAGTGTAGAAAGCTAGAAATCGTTCGAAAACCATTATTTCCGATCTGTCAGTGTTTAGAAATGAATTTGATCAATCAATGTTGATGTTGTTGAATCAAAGATCTAGAGAAACACACTGAAAAAATAAAACATTTTTCTGTTTCACGTGAAACTGCGGACTCATTGTTCTGACCGCGTGAAGACACACGACTCCGCCCTCTTTTTTTTTGCAATTTGCGGCGCACTCTCAAAATTTCAATGGAAAAAAGAACGAAATTTCTTTGACACGTGGAAAAACGTGAAAACGAAACGGGCTTTTTTTCGAGTCTGCAAACACCGGACAGCAGCAAAAAATGTTCTATTTTTTTCTATGTGGAGAAACATCGGAAATCCAGTGATTTAGTTAAAACTTCGAAATTCGATTCGGCAATGGTTCAAATGATCTAATTAGAGTGTTCTGAACACATTTAAACGACTAAAATTCATGAAAAATTCAGATCTGTGCATTTTCATATTTTCTGGATGGTATTACTGAACCCGAGCCTTCAAGGCAATGAAATTCTTAGATTGAGGTCGGAATCGACAGCTGACATGTTCTTCTAGACATAAAAAACAAAAATTGATGATAATCAAGGATAAACATATATTTTTCAATGATTTTCCGAAATTTGTGAAAATATCTAAAAACATCAGTAATTGGGAAGAGATGAGTATAGAAATTAACTTAGAAAACGTCCCGTCATATTCCACTTTTAAATCGAAAAAAACAAGAAGCTTCTTCTAGAAATTTGATATGATAATTTTAAAAAAAGATGTTGATAACATAAAAATAGCAACTTCAAGTAATCAATCATTATCTCGTGGTAATGATTTCCGAATATTAATATCTCGTGGTATTAATATTCAGATAAGATCACGTTTTGAAGCTGCTAGAAGTTATCTTAAGTCTTTCAACCAACCATTTTCTCGTGGAAATGATTTCTAAATATTAATATCTCGTGGTATTAATATCCAGATAAGAAAACACAATATTTGGGTACAAACTTGACATATATATATAGTCACCAAATGAAGTGAATGACGTTTCCCTTGTTTTGCCAACTGACATACAAAACCACACACAAACTGTCTGCGTCTCTCACACTTTTTATCAAAACTTTTATAAACTGTTCCCTAGATGTTTAGAACTGTTATTGGAATGAAATTGATCAATCAATTTTGATGTTGTTGAATCGAAAGATCTAGAGAAACATCGGAAATCCAGTGATTTAGTTAAAACTTTGAAATTTGATTTTTAGAGTGTTATGAAGACATTTTAACGATAAAATATCATGAAAAATCCAAATTTTTGCATTTTCAGATGTTTTTCGAACGATTTCTAGCTTTCTAAGGGTTTTTTTGAATATAAAAGGCTTCTAAGTACCGAATTTCATAAATTTTCCATATTTCAGAACGGAAAAATCATTTTCGTGTGTCAAAATCAACTTCTGGCCAGTATAACGCATTCAACTTCAAATTCCTCCAAACAAGACCTTTTTCGCTTCGCTTTCGACACAAAAACCAGCAAACTCAAAGAGAACAACAAGGATTTCGCGAAATTTCTCGAAAAAAATCTGAAATCGCTGAAAAAGCAGCCGAAACACGCGATCAACGAGACTTATTGCGCTAAAAAATCGGGTGCCAATTTCAGTGTTGTGCTGAAGAAGGACAACGACACTCCGCTGTTTCTGTACATGCAGAATTTGGGATGTTCACATGCGTCGGTGCTGTTTTCGGATGCGACGACGCAGGAATTGTTGGCGCCCAGTGGGTTTTTGGGAGATTTTTTGGGGGAAAAGCTGAAAATATTGTGCTGAAACTGTGAAAAATATTGATTTTCTGGCTTTCTCAACCTGAAAACCATGATTTCTAGCTGAAAATTCTCCTAAATTCTAAGTTCTTAAATTTTTAGAATCGGCTCATTAAATAACAAAAAAGAATTTAAAATAAATTTATTCATGAAAAGTTTGAAACAGTAAATTTTTTGAGTATAAAAAATTCGAGATTTTCAAATTTTAACACCAAAAAGTCCACGTGGCAAAATTTAGAAAGATCAAACAAAATTCCAGATTCTAAACCTGAAAACCATGGATTTTCTACCTGAAAATGTTCCTGAATTCTTATTTTCAGTGGAAAATTATCAAAATAACAAAACAGAATTTAAAATAAATTTATTTATGAAAAATTTGAAACAGTAAATTTTTTTAAACCTTGAAAATTGATAAAAATTTTGAATTTTCGACCCAGAAATCATGATTTTCACCCTGAAAATTCAACAAAACACTTGTTTTTCAGTTTTTTTGTCTGAAAATCTCCATTTTTGCAGACAGCAACTTGCTCCGCGATTCCCTTCAAAGCGTCGGCCTAAAAATCGCCCAAAACCGCATTCCCAGCCTAACTCGAGCCGTCATGACTTCCGAATTCGCATCCGAAATCGATGAGATTCCCGGCCTCCGACTTGGCACAAATATCGGCTCAAAACCCGAATTACTATTAAGGAGATCGGAAATTGTGGAAAAAGAAGGGCTCCCCGAGCCAAATCGGGAATTTTTACCGATTGAAATTGTTGGAAATCCTTCTGAAAATTCTGTGAAAAGTTTTGATTTCAAGGAGTATTTTAACACTTTGACTTCGAAAATTGGAGCGGTTTTAGTGTATTCTGAAGTTATGACAACTACAATGGATGTTTGTGAGAGTTTGAATAACTCGATTCCCTCGCAAAAATCGATAATTGTTATCGCAAATCGACAAATTTCGGGGAGAGGAAGAGGCGGGAATGAATTTATATCTCCAGAAGGCTGTGCACTCTTCACATTCTCCTTTTTTATCGAGAAGTCTTCGCGATTTGCACGATGTGTCCCGATTTTACAACATGTTTTTTGTGTGGCTCTCGTTGAAGCGGCGAAAAATTTGAGCTTTGCTGAACTGCCGCTGAGAATCAAATGGCCAAATGATTTGTATTTCGAGCGATCGCATAAAGTTGGAGGAATGTTGATTTGTTGTAAATCGAGGGATGATGGATTTCTGGTGCAGATTGGTGGGTTTTTTTGGCCTGGGCTGAAAATTTGGGATTTTTTGAGACTAAATAAGCCCAGGTTTGAAAATTTGGGATTTTTTGACACCAAACGGGCCTCTAGGCCTGAAAAATCTTGATTTTTGAGACCGAATTCGCCTGGGCTTGAAATTTCCGGAATTTTTTGAGACCAAATGGGCTTGGGCTTGAAAAATCCTGATTTTTGACACCAAATGGGCTTGGGCTTGAAATTTTTGGGATTTTTTAGGACTAAATAGGCCTAGGCTTGAGATATTGGGGTTTTTGGACATCAAATAGGCTTAGGCCTGAAAAATCTTGATTTTTGACACCAAATGGGCCTGGGCTTGAAATTTCGCGTTTTTTAGGCCAAATGGGCCTCTAGGCCTGAAAAATCCTTATTTTTTGACACCGAATGAGGCTAGGCTTGAAAATTTGGGGGTTTTCTGACACCAAATGGGCCTAGGATTGGAAATTTGGGATTTTTTAAGACTAAACAAGGCTGGGCCTGAAAAATCCTGATTTTTGACTCCAAATGAGCCTCTAGGCCTGAAAAATCCTGATTTTTGACACCAAATAATCCTGGGCTTGAAAAATCTTGATTTTTGACACCGAATAAGGCTGGGCTTGAAAATTTGGGGTTTTTTTGACATCAAATGGCCCTCTAGGCTTGAAAAATCCTGATTTTTGACTCCAAATGAGCCTCTAGGCCTGAAAAATCCTGATTTTTGACACCAAATAATCCTGGGCTTGAAAAATCTTGATTTTTGACACCGAATAAGGCTGGGCTTGAAAATTTGGGGTTTTTTTGACATCAAATGGCCCTCTAGGCTTGAAAAATCCTGATTTTTGACTCCAAATGAGCCTCTAGGCCTGAAAAATCCTGATTTTTGACACCAAATAATCCTGGGCTTGAAAAATCTTGATTTTTGACACCGAATAAGGCTGGGCTTGAAAATTTGGGGTTTTTTTGACATCAAATGGCCCTCTAGGCTTGAAAAATCCTGATTTTTGACACCAGATGGGCCTGGGCCTGAAAATTTGGGATTTTTTTCAGAATAAATGAGCCTGGGCCTGAAAATTTGCGGTTTTTTGACTCCAAATGGTCCTAGGCTTGAAAATTTGGGGTTTTTTGAGACCAAATGAAGCTGGGCTTGAAAATTCCGGGATTTTTTAAGACCAAATGGGCCTAACCTATATTTTTCATTAAAAATTTGGAGCATTTTGAGCCCGAAAATAATAGCTTTCAAGTAGACTAGGAAAATCCACGTGGCAAATTCTTGGCAACTGAAAATTCCGCGTTTTTTGACACCAAATTTGAAAATGTTGAATTTTTTGTATTTGAAAAATTGACTGTTTCAAATTTTTCATTTAAAAAATTGATTTGAAATGTTTTTGTTAATGGTGTAGTTTTTCGATAATAAAAACATTTCACAGTTTCAAAAAATTTTTGAATTTTTTTTGGAAAATACAATGTAGTTTCATCAATTTTTTCATTCAAAAAGTAAATTTAGGCTTTTTTTTAGCTACAAAACCTGAATTTTTGAATAAAAATTTAAATTAAAAAAAAAAATTGACTGTTTCAAATTTTTCATGAAAAAAATTGATTTTGAAATTTTTTTGTTGTCTACATCATTTTTTTTCACAATAAAAATATTTCACTGTTTCAATTTTTTTTGAAAAATACAAGATGATAGAGAGAATATGATTTGGTAGCCATTTTTGAAACCCAAAAATTCACTGTTTCAAAAATTTTATAATTGTATTTTTGTGAAATGAAAAACAATGATAATTGCTTTTCATCTTTGTCCTAAAATTAAATTCAGTAAATTTTTTTGCAGGTTGCGGAATAAATGTGACCAATGAAAAACCGACGATTTGTCTGAATGATATGATTCCGGCGGAGCTGAAAAGCGGCGAGAAAAAAATCCATATTTCCCGCGAAAAATTGATTGCCGAGACGTTGAATCGATTTCAATGTGAGCGGCGCCCAAAAAATTGAATTTTTAAATTTTCAAAAAAAATTTCCAGGGTATCTAAATGACTACGAAACGAATGGTCCCTCAAAATTCCGCCAAAAATACTACGAGTTTTGGCTGCATTCGCAGCAAGAAATTCTGCTCGCTGATTTCAATGAACGGGTTCAAATTCGCGGCATCGATGATTACGGTTATTTGCAAGTTCGCTCCAAGACCAATCCAGAGAAAGTGAGTGTGTTCCTTTAAATAACAGTATCCAAATTTTATTATTTTTTGTTTCCAGATATTTTCGATTGGCGATGATGGCAATACTTTTGATATGATGAAAGGTCTCATAAGGCATAAATTCTAGGAGCTACAGTAATCCTACAGTAACCCTGTATATATAGAAAATAAATAGATTTTTATTAATTAATTAATCACATACATAATTGCACCAATTCCTGAATCACCGTATCAATTTCGGATTTTTTGGTTTGCCGACCGAAACTGAAACGCACGGTCTTTGAAGCGGTGGCGAAATTGAGCCCGCATGCAATTAAAACTGGACTGCACTCGTTTTTATGGCAAGCTGCGCAGGTGGAAGCGGAGAAGGTTTGAGCTCTGAAAAATTGGGAGTTTTTGGGGTAATATGAGCAATGGGTTCGAAAATTTCAAGAAAAAATGTCACTGTTTCAAAATTTTTATAGAATTTTGATGCAAAATTTTAAATTTGTTAATTTTTTCTTTACGGAAAATACTTAAATTTGAGAAAATTATAGTTTCTCATTGTCAGTGATATTTGAATTTTCAAAAATATTTAAAAATTCACTGTTTCAAAATTTTTATAGAAATTTCATCCGAAATTTCAAAATTTGCTTACAATTAAAAGAACACATTTTTTGCTACAAAATACTTCAAGTCCTCTAAGTCTTTAGTGTCAAAAAACTTGGAATTTTAAATTAGGAGATTTTTTGGTGTAACATGAGCAATAGGCTCAAATATTATGATTTTTCAGCGAAATTTTAATGTTCAAAAATTTTTTAAAAATTCACTGTTTCAAAATTTCTATACAATTTTCATCCAAAATTGCGAAATTGCTGTAGTACCAAAAAACCAAGTGGAATTTTAGTGTAAAATTAAAAAGTGGGTTTTTTTGAGACCTAACAAGCCTAGTTTTGGGAAATTGGAACTTTACAGTATAATATGAGCAATAGGCTCGAATATTAGCCTTTTACCAATCGGTGCACCTCGCTCTATCGCACTCGCCATGGAAGAGAAAAGTTTTTTTTCGCGTCCTAGGATCCGACACACTCGGCCATCTTTATGTTTTTGTTTTTCTTTTTTTTCGAAACGGTTTTCGTTTGCATTTTGAACTCGTGCGCTTTTTTTGGCGCGTCGCGTGCGATGCGGAGCGTGTTTGTTCGATGGAGCGAGGTGCACCGACGTATGAAAGGCTAATATTATATTTTTCAGTGAAATTTGAATATTCAAAAAATATTTAAAAATTCACTGTTTCAGAATTTTTATAGAATTTTTTATCCAAAATTGCAAATTTGCTGTAGTTTTTTGAGACCTAACAAGTCTAATTTGGGAGTCGGGGATATTTCAGTATAATATGAGCAATAGGCTCAAAAATTATGATTTTTCAGTGAAATTTGAATTTTCAAAAAATTTTAAAAATTCACTGTTTCAAAATTTCTATAGAATTTTGAATGGACTCAAAAATTATAATTTTTCAGTGAAATTTAAATTTTCGAAAAAAATTAAAAATTGACTGTTTCAAAATTTCTATACAATTTTCATCCAAAATTTCAAATTCGCTAGCATTTCTTGAAAATTAGGCACATTTAGTATCAAAAAACGTGGAATTTTCAAATTCGCCCCAAAAATCCACGCACCTTTCCACCAAATCGCAAGAATGCGGAGAATAGTTAAAAAACGCTACGCTGGAAGTGTTTGGGAGACGTGGCGATTGTTGGAAATGAACCAAATGCGCAGCAGTTGGTAGATGGATCTATGAAAAATTACTGTAGGCGGGGGTACTGTAGGTACAGTACCTTTAATTGTTGCTCAAAATAGTCGCGGATTTCTCGAAGATGATTTTCGATTTGTTGACCATCGGCCAGGAAAATCCGGGCGGCTTCTCCTAATCCAACAATCATTGGAGTGTTTTCGGTTCTGCAAAAAAGTACTGTAGGGGTACTGTAGGAGTACTGTAGGAGGCGGAAATTTGGAATTTTTTGATATCAAACAAGAGGGGTTTTAGTCTACAGTAACCCTAATTATTTTGAAATTACAGTACCCCGATCTTCTTCCCATCTCCTGTCCTCCACCATAAATCATCGGCTCCAAATCCGACTCAAATTCCGGGCCCAAAACCAGTGCGCCACTCCTCGGCCCATAGAATTTGTGACCAACTACAGTAATCGCGTCCGCCTGCAGATCCGCCAAATCAATCGATAATTTGCCGGCCCCCTGTGCCACGTCAGAATGTAGAATTATTGATTTTTGGCGAATTTCGCGGAAAATCTCGCGAATCGGTTGAATCACGCCTGTCTCGTTGTTGGCTAGCATAATTGTGACTAAACACGTTTCGGGTCTAACAGCGAGGAGTACGGTAGATGGGGAAATTTGACCGGTTTGTGGATTGATTGCGATGTAAGTGACGTCTATGAAAAATTTTGAAATTTATTTTTTTTACAAAATCCTTTTCCTTCTGACAATGAAACAATCAAAGAGAAATCGGAAAATGAAAAATTTATGAAATTTTTGAAACAGCGAATTTTTCGGGGCTAAAAATTTAAAATTTTCTTGAATTCTTAAAACTTTGCTAATATTTTTCCAGTCAAAAAAAAAACTTTTATGAAATTTTTGAAACAGTGAATTTTTTCTCAAAGTTTTGAATGAAATTTCCTGGATTCCACGTGGAATTTTTTCCATAAATCAATTTTATTAGAATACGGATATTACCTTGTGTAACAAGTTGTGTAATTGATATTTCTTCAAAAATTTAAAATTTTCAAAAATCTTGAAACAGTGAAAAATTTTCTTAAGATATTTTACAAAGCAAATTCGTGTGACAATATTTTGTGAAAAAACAATTTCAAAAATTTTCAAGTAGTAGAAAATACTGAATGTTTCTCCAGTTCAAAACAAACTTTTATGAAATTTTTGAAACAGTTAATTTTTTCCCAAAGTTTTGAATGCAATTTATGGATTCCACGTGGAATTTTGAATTTTCAATAATGAATAAATTTTATTTTGGAATATCAAAAAAAAATTATATTGATATTTCTTCGAAAAATTTAAAATTTTCAAGAAATCTTGAAACAGTGACATATTTCATGAGATACATATTTTTCAAAGGAATTTTATGTAAAAAAAGTTTCTCTCAATTTTTCAGTAGATGCTCACAAGAACTGATCAAAATAAAATTGATAAATGCTTTATGAAATTTTTGAAACAGTGAATTTTTTCTCAAAGTTTTGAATGAAATTTCCTGGATTTCACGTGGAATTTTCTCTAATAAATCAATTACCTTATTTTATTGATTATTCTTCAAAAATTTAAAATTTAAAAAAAAATCTTGAAACAGTGAAAAATTTTCGAATTTATTTTTTCTCAAATCCAAGTGAAATTTGTTTTAAAATGTCCCTTTTCATATTAATCAAAAAGAAATCGGAAAATGAAAATTTATGAAATTTTTGAAACAGTGAATTTTTTTTCAACCAAAAGATTTTCAAATTTCAATTTAATTTCGAGAAATTTAATTGATATTTCTTCGAAAAATTTAAAATTTTCAAGAAATCTTGAAACAGTGACATATTTCATGAGATACATATTTTTCAAAGGATTTTTTTGGGAGAACTTATGAATAAAAGTCAGTTTTTCAAAAAAACCTTTATGAAATTTTTGAAACATTGAATTATTTTAATTTTAATTTTATTTTCTTTTTTTTAATTTCAGATTCCACGTGGAATTTTCGCTAGTAAATCAGCTTTAATTTTTTTAAATAATGTATTTTTTGAAGCCAAAAGAATCTACAGTAATCTACAGTAATCCCCCTCAAAAAACCCACCAATTTCCCCATTTTCTTCGCGCACTTTCAACGGCTCCAAAATCGATGGATGCTCAATACAACTCGTAATCACATGCGGCTTTTTCGCCGCCGAAATTCGATTTTTCGCGCGCGAAATTGCGCTATGAATAATCCAATTATTCGATTCAGTTCCTCCCGACGTAAAAATCACCGAATCTGGCCGGGTGTTGAAAAGTTTCGCCAAATTTCGGCGAGCCTCGGCAATTTCGCTGGCGGCTAATTTTGCTGGAACATTTTTGAATTTGAAATTTTTAAATTTTAATTTTTCCAGCCAAAACCCACCATTTTCATTGTTACTCGATGGATTTGCCCAAAATCCCAAAGCTTCTGTGATTTTTGCGGCGACTGTGGGTGCCAATGGTGTTGTCGCGTTGTTGTCCAGGTAGATTTTGGTCATCTGCGAAATTTGGGGGTACTGTAGGTTACGGTAAGTTATAAGGAGAGATTTGCGAAATTTTGATACCGAATAAGGTTGGATTGCCACGTGGCAATGATTATTGATTGAAATTTTGAAAAATTGATTTTTGGCTCTCAAAATATGCAACGTGGATTATTGTATTACTATCAGTTTGAATTTTGGTTCAAAAAAATTTCAAATAATTTTTGAAACAGTGAAAAAAAATTCAAAAAAAATTTTTTTTGAAAAAATTCTAATTTTTGCACGAAAACCTCGGCCTACTGTAGGTTTTCCTAGATTTTTTTTTAATGAAAATTTTTTGCCACGTGGATTCCAAATGATTGAAATTCTGAAAATGTTTTTATCAATTTGAATTGTGGTTCAAGAAAATTTCAAAAAATTTTGAAACAGTGAAAAAATTTCATAATTTTTTTTTTGAAAAAAATTTAATTTTTACACGAAAACCTCGGCCTACTGTAGTTTTCCTAGATTTTTTTTGAAGAAAATTTTTCGCCACGTGGATTCCTAATGACTGGAATTTGAACATCAATGTTGAATTTTTTTTTCGAAAAAATTTCAAACATTTTTGAAACAGTGAAAAATTTCTTAATTTTTTTTTTGAAAAAAATCTGATTTTTGGGCTAAAACCTCGGGCTACTGTAGGTTTTCCTAGATTTTTTTCGAATAAAAATTTTTACCACGTGGATTTCTATAGATAGAACCATTAAAATGTTTTTATCAATTTGAGTTTTGGTTCAAGAAAATTTCAAAAATTTTTGAAACAGTGAAAAATTTCATATTTTTTTTTGAAGAACATTTTTTTGCTACGTGGATTCTTTAAGCCAAAAATCTGGAATTAGAAGATCAATTTGAATTTTGGTTCAAAAAAATTTCAAAAATTTTTGAAACAGTGAAAAATTTCAAAAAAAATTTTTTTGAAAAAATTCTGATTTTTGCACGAAAATCTCGGCCTACTGTAGGTTTTGCTAGATTTTTTTTGAAGTTACATTTTTTGCCACGTGGATTCTTTAAGCCAAAAAATTCTGAAAATCCGTGAGGAGTCTATTAAATCACGATCAATTTGAACATTTTTCAAAAAAATTTCAAAAATTTTTGAAACAGTGGAGAATTTCAAAAGTTCTAATTTTTGTGCTAAAAATGCCACGTGGCAACAATTTTAAATTCAAATTTTTTTCTCCAAAACCTGATTTTTTTTTCACCAAATAAAATTCCTGTTCCTAATCCCTCTTTAAATATTCATGTCAGAAAATGTTTTGCCAATTAAAAATTTTCGGTGTGTTGAAACCAAATACTTTTTTACTATATACATTTTTGGCGCGAAAATTTAGCAGATTTTTTACCGCACGCACAGCAGTAACTAACCTTTTTTATCACAAAAAATTTATATTTGACAATAAGCAAAAAAAAAGAAAAATAATAAAATTTTCACGAGAAAATGCGAAATTTTTGTGAGAGTGTGTGATAACACTCACTCATACAAATATTTTGCATTTTACTCTTCTTTTCCATCTCTTTCTACCTTAACTTTATTTTATTTTTTTTTGGAAATTCGAATTTTAGCGCGAAAATTTGAATTGAAAAACATATTTTTGCCACTGTATTTAGATTTTTATTTCAAATTTAATTCCGTTCCCAAAGTTCTCATCAAATTTATTTCGAAATAAAAAAAAATCTATAGAAATTATGAAACAGTGAATTTTTTTTCGATCAACAAATTTTCAAATTTCAATTTTTTTTGCGCTAAAAACAGTTGCCACGTGGAAACGTTATGGAAATTTTGAAACAGTGAATTTTTCATTAGAAAACACTTTTCCACGTGGCGAAAAACCTTTAAAATTTTTGAAATAAAGACATACCACGCCCAGCTTCGTGCAAATTAACTTTTAAAATTGGCGGTGTGGGTTTTGAAATTTTTTGGCGAGGTGAAAACAACCTTTTTGACTGAAAATTACGACTTTTTTACGGAAAAACAAGCAAAAATCTGCTGTTTTTGAAGAAAATCTCAAATTGGCGAGGTGAATTGCCGTATTTTTCTATTGGCGCCGTGCAAATGCCTCACCCTGGGCGTGGTATGAATAAAGACCGATTCACTTAATTTTATAATCAAAAAATATTTCAACATTGAAAAAATCATTAGGGCTGATTCACGAACGAAAAAAATGTTTAAAAATGTTTTTTTAACATCGAAAGATCAATTGACGAAATCATCAAATTTATTTCGAAATCGAAAAATTTATGGAAATTTTGAAACAGTAAAATTTTTTTCGATCAAAAAATTTTAAAATCTCGATTTTTTGCGCTAAAAACAGTTGCCAAGTGGATTTATTTTTAAATAAAAAAGTAAACTTTCATCAAATTTATTTCGAAATGGAAAAAAAATCTATAGCATTTTTGAAACAGTGAATTTTTTCATTGGAAAAACGTTTCCACGTGGCAAAAACCCTAATTCCTCTTAATTTTTGAAGTAAAGACATACTTGGCATCAAATTTATTTCGAAATCGGAAAATTTATAGAAATTCTGAAACAGTGGAATTTTTCATTAGAAAAAACTTTTCCACGTGGCAACAAATTTAAACATTGAAAAAATTTATGGTAATTTAGAAGACCCTATCAAAATTATTTCCAGATAGAAAATTTTTCTAGAATTTTTGAAACAGTGAATTTTTTCAATAGAAAAATTTTTTCCACGTGGCGAAAAACCCTAATTCCTTTAAAATTTTTGAAATAAAGACATATTTAGTTAATTTTATAATCAAAAAATATTTCAACATTGAAAAAATTTATGGAAATTTTGAAACAGTGAATTTATTTTTCGGGCCAAACTTTTATAAATTCCACGTGGAAAAAAAAATTAATTCTTAAAATCATATTTTCTAGCTTCAAATCTAGAAAAAATTCAAAATTTTTTTGAAGCTAAGGCCAAATTCATGTCTGAACCAAAACGAATCGGCCGTCGCGTCTTCCCCAACCGCGAATCCTCAGAAATCCGAAAATCCCAACAATTTCTGCACTATTCAACAAAGCCTATTCTACCACCCGAAGAGCCACCAATCGATTACACGATAAAGGTGAAAAATGGTGAGTTTTCTGGGCATTTTCGCGCCAAAAAACTCCCTATATTTTCAGATCGTGACTACAAAGTGGTTGGTGATGTTTTTCACCGAGTTCCATCCACCGATTTTTCACGGGAGGAGGATAATTTGAGGTAGGCGTCAAAAGGTTTTCTTATCGATCAAAAATCAAAAGCTTATCACGGGAAAAATGAGGAAAACGGGGGAAAAACGGGGGAAAATGTGCAAAAAAAAATAAAAATAAAAAAATTGTGTGCAAACACGGCGACGCGAAAATGCACACATTTTTTCCTGGGGGTTTTTTCACGGGGGAAATTTGAAAAACACAGAAAAAATCATGCAGAACTGCTTTTTTGACACAAAAAACATCGAAAATGTCAAATTTGATTATGCTTATTATTTTTATTCGAAAATTATACCAATTCAAGGTCAAAAAACCATTTTTTTCACAGATCTTCCCGCCAAAAACCAAAAAGCTCCCAAAAAACCGTCGAAGAAATCCTGGACGAGCTGGACAATGTGCTTTTTGAGGCGTCGATTCCATTCGATGAGCTCAAGAAAAAAGTGGAGAATTTCAACCTGAGCTTTAAGCCCTATGCTCCAGATTCGGATTTGGAGGAGATTCAAAAACATCAGAGATATACTAAAGAGCCGATTCGAATAGAACCGATAAGGATTTCGAGAAAAGATTCGAATTCGAATGAAAATTTGAATTTGACTGCTTTGAGCTCGAGTTCCAGCAAGAATTCGAGCAAAAATAATGAGAAAAAGATTGAGGAAATGTTTAGAAAAGTGAGTTTTATCAAAAATATATAAAGTCTGAAGCAAAGTTTACAGAAACTTCCCTAAATTTCATAAATTTTTTGAAACAGTGAATTTTTTTAGTCGAAAAACAATAATTTCCAAACATTATGTTACATGATTGCTCAAAAATTGTCATTTTTTCAATAATAATTTTTTGAAACGTATTTTTTTCATGAAATATTATTTTTAATTTTGAAGTTTATGTCTTCTCACTGAAGATTCATTAAAAAGTTAGAAATTGTAGAAATTTTGAAACAGTAAAATTTTTATGATGGAAATCATGCTTCAGCAAAACTCAAAGGAACTTCACAAAATTCATAAATTTTTTGAAACAGTGAATTTTTTTTGCTTAAAAATTGTCAATTTTTCCATAATAATTTTTTGAAACATATTTTTTCCATGAAATTTTTTTGAAACAGTGAAAATTTTTATGATGAAAAATATAAAAGCAAAGTGTAGCAAAGTTTACAGGAAATTCACAAAAATTCATAAAATTTTGGAAACAGTGAATTTTTTTAGTCGAAAAACAATAATTTCCAAACATCATGTTAAATGATTGCTCAAAAATTGTGAATTTGTCAATAATAATTTTTTGAAACGTATTTTTTTCATGAAATATTTTTTTAAATTTCGAATATTTTTTTAAATTTTTTTATTTTTTTAAATTTTGATATAGGTTTTTAAAAGTTGTTATTCTCTCGCACTGAAGATTCATTAAAAAGTTAGAAATTATAGAAATTTTTGAAACAGTGAACATTTTTATGATGAAAAATATAAAAGCAAAGTGTAGCAAAGGTTACAGGAAATTCCTAAAAATTCATAAATTTTTTGAAACAGTGAATTTTTTTGCTCAAAAATTGTCATTTTTTTTAATAATAATTTTTTGAAACGTAATTTTTTCATGAAATATTTTTTTTTTAATTTTGAAGTTTATGTCTTCTTTAGCACTGAAGATTCATTGAAAAGTTAAAAATTGTAGAAATTTTGAAACAGTGAAAATTTTTATGACGAACATAATGAAGTCTTTAGCAAAGTTTAGAGGAAATTCATAAAAATTCATAAATTTTTTGAAACAGTGAAATTTTTTAGTCGAAAAAAATTGTGAATTTTTCAATAACAATTTTTTGAAACGTATATTTTCATGAAATAAATTTTTTTTAATTTCGAATATTTTTTAAAATTTTTTAAAATTTTGATATAGTTTTTTAAAAGTTGTTCTTCTCTCGCACTGAAGATTCATTAAAAAGTTAGAAATTATAGAAATTTTGAAACAGTAAAATTTTTATGATGGGAATCATGCTTCAGCAAAACTCAAAGGAACTTCACAAAATTCATAAATTTTTTGAAACAGTGAATTTTTTTTTTTGATAAAAAATTGTACAATTTTTCAATAATAATTTTTTGAAACGTATTTTTTTCTACCTTTTTAATAAAATCCCGGTTGGGTGGTGTCTCGATGGAAGCAGGATTTTTCAATGGGGTCCCCCTGTTCTCATTTTTCAAATGTCGCAATTTTGGACATTTCCCATTTTTTCCGAAAATCATACCTTCGCGAACGTCCAAAAGGATCCGATCCTGGACCTTCTGAACAAAAAACACGTGATCTAACCACTTGACCATTTCTGACACAAGAAATGACCATTAATTCGCTTAGAAATGCTCGAAGAAAAATTTTTGACGTGAGAAAAAATATTTGTTTTAAAAAAGGAGACTGTTACGCCTGGGAGCTGAAAGCTCCTAGGCTCATGCAATATTTTTTAAATTTTGAAGTTTATGTCTTCTGACTGAAGATTCATTAAAAAGTTAGAAATTATAGAAATTTTGAAACAGTGAACATTTTTATGATGGAAATCATGCTTCAGCAAAACTCAAAGGAACTTCACAAAATTCATAAATTTTTTGAAACAGTGAATTTTTTTGCTTAAAAATGGTCAATTTTTCCATAATAATTTTTTGAAACGTATTTTTTCCATGAAATTTTTTTGAAACAGTGAAAATTTTTATGATGAAAAATATAAAAGCAAAGTGTAGCAAAGTTTACAGGAAATTCACAAAAATTCATAAAATTTTGGAAACAGTGAATTTTTTTAGTCGAAAAACAATAATTTCCAAACATCATGTTAAATGATTGCTCAAAAATTGTGAATTTGTCAATAATAATTTTTTGAAACGTATTTTTTTCATGAAATATTTTTTTAAATTTCGAATATTTTTTTAAATTTTTTTATTTTTTTAAATTTTGATATAGGTTTTTAAAAGTTGTTATTCTCTCGCACTGAAGATTCATTAAAAAGTTAGAAATTATAGAAATTTTTGAAACAGTGAACATTTTTATGATGAAAAAAATGAAAGCAAAGTGTAGCAAAGTTTACATGAACTTCACAAAAATTCATAAATTTTTTGAAACAGTGATTTTTTTTGCTAAAAAAATTGTGAATTTTTCAATAATAAATTTTTGAAACGTATTTTTTTCATGAAATATTTTTAAAATTTTTAAGTGTATTTCTTCCTTCGCACTGAAGATTCATTAAAAAGTTAGAAATTTTGAAACAGTGAAAATTTTTATGATGGGAATCATAAGTGAGCTAGCAAAACTTAAAGAACTTCTCTAAAATTAATAAATTTTTTGAAACAGTGAAGTTTTTTTGATAAAAAATTGTCAGTTTTTCAATAATAATTTTTTGAAACGTATTTTTTTCATGAAATTTTTTTTTTGAATTTTGAAGTTTTTTCTTCTCTCGCACTGAAGATTCATTAAAAAGTTAGAAATTGTAAAAGTTTTGAAACAGAAAAATTTTTTTTATGGAAATTATGTTTCAGCAAAACTTAAAGGAACTTCCCTAAAATTAATAAATTTTTTGAAACAGTGAATTTTTTTGCTCAAAAATTGTCATTTTTTAAATAATAATTTTTTGAAACGTATTTTTTTCATGAAGACATTTTGAAACAGTGAAATTATTTTGGAAACATAAGGGTCTATTAAGCTTAAGCCTAAGGTTTAAATTAAGGCCTAAGCTAGGGCCTAAAACATTGAAAAAAAATCCCCCAATTCTTGCAGACCCAAAAAGAGATCAGCGAAGCCAAGGCCTATTTTTCGCCGGTCTATTTTCAGGCTCAATTTGAGCTGGACGGAGTTCCAGCCTGGAAACGGAATTTGTTGGCTGAAAAGAAATCGAAAGAAACTATTAGGAGAATTGAACATGATGCTTGGGTGAGTTAGGCCTAAGGCCTAAGCCAGGGCCTTATTTAGGCCTAAAAAGTCTATTTTGAAAAATTTCAGGCCAAATTCGAGAGATTCAAAATATCTCTCACCGAAAAACGACAACAAATCCGGCGAAGTTCCAGTGTGCAAATTGGGAGATCGAAAAAATAAAATAAATTTTTTTCTGTTGTCCACGAGAACTACACACGCCATATTTTCTTCTTTTCTATCTGACTATAAATAAATATTTGATGAAAAATGTGTTTGACTAGTGAACAAGACTAATATTTGACGAACATTTTGGCGGGAAAAATCGTATTTTTTCTGCTTGGGAACATTGGATTCTACTTTTTTGGTTTTTTTTCATTATTTTTACTAACATGAGCAATGAACTTTTCTGAAAATTTGGAATTTTTGAAGTAAAAAAACAACGAAAAAATTCACTGTTTCAAAATTATCTCAAAATAAATTATGAAAATTTTGAAACAGTAGATTTTTGACTTCAAATATTTTATAGAAAATTTCCAAATTCAATTATTTTCAGAAGAGAATAATGCATTGCTCATTTTAAAGTTGACATGAGTAATCAATCTGAAAATTCTTCATAGATATTTCAAAGCTGAAATCTAACATGAGCAATGCATAATTTTTTCTAAAAATAAGGTCCTTTTGAATGTGGAAAAATTCACTGTTTCTAAATTTTTGTATAATTTTTTTTTGGATTTTTCATAGTTGATAATTGGTTACTTAAATTCCGCTGAAAATTTTGAAACAGTAAATTTTTGCAAAATTTTGAAATTCTGTTTTCCAAATTTTCATTGCTCATTTTAGTTGAATTTTCAGAAATCTAACATGAGCAATGAATTTATTAATTGATATTTTTATTTAAAAAACATTGCTCATTTTAGTTAAACTCGGATGAAAGAAGGAAGATATTAACAGTTTTGAAATTTTCTCAGAATAAATTATGACAATTTTGAAACAGTAAGAATTTTTAGCTTCAAATAATTGAAAATTTCCGAAACTTCCAAATTCAATTATTTTCAGAAGAGAATAATACATTGCTCATTTTAAAGTTAACATGAGTAATCGATCTGAAAATTCTTCATATTTCAAAGCTGAAATCTAACATGAGCAATGAATAATTTTTTTTGAGAAAATAGGGGTCTCTTGAATGTAGAAAAATTTTCACTGTTTCAAAATTTTTGTATATTTTTTTTGATTTTCTTTCCCTAATTGATATATTAGTAAAATGTGGCTGAAAATTTCAACATCAATCAAAACAAAAATAAAAGTTTTGAAATTTTTCCGAAAAAATGTCATAAAAATTTTGAAACAGTAAATTTTTGCAAAATTTTGAAATTTTGTTTTGCAAATTCAATAGCTATTTATTTTCAGATTAATTGCTCATATTAGTTAAATTTATCAAACATGAGCAACGAATTTCTTAATTGATGTTTTTCATTGAAAAAACATTGCTCATTTTAGTGAAACTCGGATGAAAGAATCAGTTTTGAAATCGTTTCAAAATATTTTATGAAAATTTTGAAACAGTAAAAATTTTTAGCTTCAAATTATTGAAAATTTCCGAAATCTAACATGATTAAGGTTCTTTTGAATGTAGGAAAATTTACTGTTTCAAAATTTTTTTAATAGTTTATTTTTGATTTTTAATAGTTTTTTTTTAAAATTGATTTTGTAGTCTAACAAAAATTGTATTTATTTTCAAAAGAAAATAACCCATTGCTCATTTTAAAGTTAACATGAGTCATTATCCGAAAACTTCAAAAATTCCCCCCAAAGTTCATCACTTCTCATTCTTTTCATCGTCGTCAAGTGTGTTTTTGCTGCACTTTCTCTCACACACTCTCTTATTTTCCCACACTCTCTCACTCGCCGTTTTCCTCGTCGCAACCACCAAAAATACACATAGAAATTGGAAAAACCGTACAAATTCATCATTTGTGCACAAAAATATTATATTATTATATGATACTATACACTGTCTGCGTCTCTCTTGGTTTCTCATACTCTCTCTTGCAGCGAGAGAGAGTGTGGGAAGAGGAGAGAGTGCAGAGATGGAGAGAGAGGGAAAAGTGGGCGGAGCCTGTTTCGGTTTGTTGTGAAAAGAAAAGCGTGTAGATAGAACTTGGAGGAATTTTTTTTGATTTCGGGTGAGGTTGGGCCTGTTTTTATGGGCCGGCCCGGGCTTCAGGCTTTTTAATCTAGATTTTCTGGGCTTTATTAAAAATGATTTTAATCATATTTTCCGAAATTTTGAGATTTTTCAGAAAATTATTGGAATTTTTAATTGAAAATCCAATTTCAGAGCAAAACTTTTGAATGAAAATTCTGAAATTTTCAGATCTTACAAGGGAACCTTTTTTACTCAACACTTCAAACCTTGATGAAATTTTGTCCAGAGACAGCTTTTGGGGTCATAAGAACACCCTAAAAATTTAAGTTACCCAATGGACCTATGAGCCAAGTTCTGGGCTCTCAAAAACTCAAAAAAGGCCTAAAAATGGTCACAAAAGTCATCATAGCTTTATTTCAAAAATTTTTTTGGGAGAAATAAAGTTTCAGATATTGATCAGCATAGTCGATTACCTAAAAGTAAATCAATAAAAAACATTTTTTCGAAAAATTTTGAAGTTTTTTATTTTTGGGCTGAAAATTCATATGTGCCCCTGCTCATTCTTTTTTTCAAAATCAAAAATTTTTCTGAAAATTCGATTTATTGATGTTTTTTGGGTAAATCGACAACGCTGATCATCATCTGCTACTCAGTTTTTCATAAAATTGATCGAGAATTGAGTTATGACGTGTTTTACGAGCCAATTTTGGCAATTTTTGAACTTTTGATAGCCCAGAACTTGGCTCAGAGGTCCATTGGGTAACTAAGATTTTTAGGGTGTTCTTATGGCCCCAAAAGCTGTCTCTGGACAAAATTTCATCATGATTTGAAGTGTTGAGTAAAAAAGGTTCCCTTGTTAGTTTAATTTACGAGGATTATTTACTGAAATTCCAAGAAAATTTGAAATTCAGATTTTTTTAAGACGAAAAATTTTGAAATGCAAATTTTCTTCTGAAATTCTCAGATTTTCAGAAAATTACTGGAATTTTTCAATTTTTCAAAACAAACTTGTTTTGTCTAAAAAAATTCTGAAATTTAAAAATTCTGAAATTTAAAAATTCTGAAAAATTCCAATTTTCCCCTGAATGTCTAGCTTCAAAAAAATCCCATTCAATTTTTTTCCAAATTTTTTTCTAAAAAAAAATTTCTAAAATTTTCAGATCTTGAAAATTAGTTTTCCCATGAAAAACCTTCTCCAAAAATTCAAATTTTTCAAAAAAAAATTCCCAATTTTCTCCCCCAAGTTCACCTCAAACCGTTCTTTCCACAAAATTTTCCAAAAAAATTTTTTTGCGATAACAAAAATTATCTTATCATTTTTTGATTCCAAAAAAAAAATTATGTTTCATTTTTTCATTTTTATTTAATTTTTCCGTGACATTTTTTTGTCTACGTCATAAAAACATAAAAATCATCATTTCCAGCTCCAATTTCCCGCCAAAAATGACAGTATCCCCTCCGCACTACGGTATTTGGAAAGGGAATGGCGAAACAGTATTATACAGTAAATATGATTATGACACGATATATTGGATTGAATCGCTGTGGGATGATAAACAGGTTCACACGTTTTTCAAAAATCATTGGTTCAAATCGGTTTATTTATCGATTGGTTATGTGATTTTGATCAATTTGTTGCAGAAATTTATGGAATCCAGGAAACCGATGAAGTTTGTTGGATTTTGGGGAGGGAAATTGGGCTAGGCCCGAAAGGGGCCTAAAAAATTGGGATTTTTTGAATATAAATTTGTATTAGTCTATAGAAATTTGAAGCCCAAGATTGAGCCCGAAAGCCTAGTATCAAAATTTCTGGATAAAAAGCCTAGGGTTAGAAATTTGAAAATTAGCTGAGGCCTAGGCCTGAAAAATCCAGTCTAAAAGAGCCTGGGCCCAAAAAATCTGAATTTTTAGAGTTCAAATTTGGATTAGGCTTAAGCCTAACCTAAACCTGGGCCCGAAAAAGCCTGGTCTTTCTGGATTTTTTGAGTGTAAATAGGCCTAGGCCCGAAATGAGCCTGAGCTCTCTGAATTTTTCAAATATAATTAGGCCATAGAATGACAGAAGCCTAGACTAGGCCCGAAAAATCGGGAAAAAACAGTTTAGCATGAGGATAGGCCTGGCCTAATTGAAAATGGGCCTGGGCTTGCAAATTTCTGGATTTTTTGAGTGTAAATAGGCCTAGGCCCACAAAATTCCAGTCTAAAAGAGTCTGGGCTCGAAAAATCACTGGATAAAAAGTCTAGGCCTGAAAATTAGAGAAACCTAAACCTCAGATTAGGCCTGGCCTGGTAATCTGAGGCCTAGGCCCGCAAAATCCAGTTATTTTGGATCAGGCCTAAAAACAGGCCTAAACAAATCTAGATTTTCGGTACTGGCCCAAGAAATCTGAATGTTTTAAATCTTAAAATTGAGCCCGGGCTTCAGAAATCTGAATCTATATATCCGGAAAATTGTTAAAATTTTGGCCCAGAAGCCCGTGGCCAAAATTTCAACAATTCTAGGCCTAAGCCCGATTCAGGCCCAAAAATTTCCCAATGACAATTTTTCTTTTTTTTTCCTCCATAAAAATCCACTGTTTCAAAATTCCTATGTATTTTTTCTCAAATTTCTCACGCTAATTTTTCAATCCTGTGATATTCAAAAATCCACGTGGCATAATTTTGGTGCCGAATTCAAAAAAAAAAAAAGAAAAAATTCCAGTATTCGTCCACTTCTTTTGTTCTGGAATGGTGGTTTGGCGATTTTCAGTATTGTCGGCACTTTTCGATTCGGAATCGAGTTTTATGACGCGGTATTTAGAAAGTGAGTACTGTAGAGGGGGTACTGTAGGGATCTACAGTACCCCTGGAATTTTTATACTGTATCTAGACTACCGTACCCCATTTCCAGAGGTCCCTATGATTCAATATGCTTCGCCATCAATCCATATTCACCGGCTGCATTCTGGGGATGCATGTTTGCTCTATCGAAAATTGCGGAATTTGGGGATACTGTATTTCTAGTGCTACGAAAACGTCCCGTCATATTCTTGCATTGGTATCATCACGCTGTTGTGCTGGTTTTGGCCTGGCATGCTGGTAAGATTCGGGGAAAAAATAAAAAAGTTTCGCCGGCAGGAGGTCTCGAACCCGGGTCGTGCGCATGATAGGCAAAAGCGCAACCAGCTGACCTATATCTATCTTTTTTGATAAGGGGGAAAATGTTGGTGAAAAGGAGGGAGCTGCTTTTTTCAAGCAAGCCTGAATTTTTGACCTCAGCGAGACTTTTTTTTTGTAAAAAATTTTTCAAATCAAAACACAAAGTTCAAAGGATTATCCTCAATTCTTAAGTAAAAAGGTCAAAATTTCACTTTTTCCTAAAAAAAAACTTTGGTTTTTTGAATTTGCAAAATTTAATCACTGAAAATCTGGAAAGAAAAACCGGTTAGGCTTCATCTTATTATTTTTTCACGTCATTCTAAATAGAAAAAAGGTTGATAAGCAATTATAATTAATTAATTAATCAAGGAACAAGGTATACACATCATGATTGTTTTATTGGGCGGAAAAGGGGATTTTTAGGCCCTAAGTTTGGGCCTGAAATTCGGGCCTTTTGAGTCCAAACTCGGGCTGGGATTTCTGGATTTTAGGGCTTGAGTTTGAACTGCAATTATCGATTTTTTGGACCTATATTCAACTTGAAATTCCACGATTTTAAGCCTGAATTTGGCCTGAAATTCTAGGACTTTTGGGGGCATTGCTCATATTAAACCTAATTTTATCTCAAAAATAATTCGAAATTCAAATTTTTGCGCGAAATTTCCACAAATGTATTCGATGTTTTATCAAATGTCTAGTTTCGGATATTATTTTTCACTTTTTCTCTCCGAAATTCTCATTTTCGCATCAAAAACCAACCGGTTGGCATTGGAAACACACGCTTTTTGTTTTGTTTTGTATTCTCCTCATCCAGAATTGGATAACACATAAAATGAGAGAGGAAAAACTGCCATGGTGACAACTTTAGTCTTTTGTGTTCCGGTGGACAGGGGATTTTTCAACGAAAAAAAAAAAAAAAAAAAAATTTTGCCGGGAGGTGGATTCGAACCGGGGTCGTATGTGTGGCAGGCAAAAGCGCAACCAGCTGAGCTATGTCTATCTTCTCTCACGAGGGGGAAAATGTTGGTGAAAAGGAGGAGGCTGTTGCGAACATGAACTTTTGAACTTTTGATCTCAGAAACCTTAACTTATCTCCGTAGAAATGTAGTTAGTCGAACTAGAGAAGTTCGCCTAACTAGAAAATTTAAAAAAAAATGTGATTTTTGATCTCTAGCACCGATTTTTGCAGCCGTCGAAGTCACAGCCGCTGGAAGATGGTTCATTTTCATGAACTATTTCGTTCATTCACTGATGTATACTTATTATGCGATTACTAGTGTTGGATATCGATTGCCGAAAATTGTTTCAATGTGAGTTGGGTGGAAATCGGGCATTTTTTGACACCAAATATGCCTTGGTTTGATTTGAGGATTTTTTGAAACAGTGAAGTTTTTGGAAATCTAATTCCACGTGGAATGCACTTTTAGGGCATTTTTTGAAAGCCAAATTGAAAGAAATCATTTTCTGAGAATTCACCAGAAATTTTGTGAAATTTTTGAAACAGTGAATTTTTTTTGAGAATTTTCGAAATTTTCAATGGACTGAAAAATTCATTTAAAAACTTTGAAACAGTTTTTTTTTCGTAAATCGAACTCTTGAAATATGTAATTCCACGTGGAATGCATTTTTTGAGGTCAATTTTTGAAAACCAAAATGTTAAATTAATCATTTTCTGAAAATTCACCGAAAAATTTATGAAATTTTTGAAACAGTAAAATTGATCTGTCACCACAAAACACTAGGTGTGTCATTCTTCTTCATAATTTTGTGAATATTTTGAAACAGTGAAAATTTCTGAAGTTCATGGTGTCGAAAAAAACCTCACAATTGTTGGAAAATTAATTTTTGAAAATTTCAAATAATTTTTGAAACAGTGAAATTTTTTCGAAAATATTTTCGGACATTTTTTTGAAAGCCAAATTAGAAAAAAAACAGCATTTTCTGAAAATTCACCAGAAAATTTATGAAATTTTTGAAACAGTGAATGTTTTTGGGACTTTTAAAAAAATTTCAATGTACTGAAAAATTCATTTTAACTTTCAAACAGTATTTTTTTCTAAATCTAAGTCTTGAAGTATGAAATTCCACGTGAAATGCATTTTTTGAGTCAATTTTTGAATTCCATAATCAAAAAAAAATCATTTTCTGAGAATTCACCAGAAAATTTGTGAAATTTTTGAAACAGTATTTTTTCCTATATCTAAGTCTTGAAGTATGAAATTCCACGTGGCGTATATTTTTGAATCAATTTTTGAAAGCCAAATTAGAAAAGTAATCATTTTCTGAGAAATCATCTAAAAATTCATGAAATTTTTGAAACAGTGAAATTTTTAGAAATAATATTTTTGGGAGTTTTTTGTTGTTGGTAAAATAAAAAAAAACATTTTCTGAGAATTCTTCTCCAAATTTGTGAATTATTTGAAACAGTGAATTTTTTTGGAGTAGATTTTTGTGATTTCGAGGAAAAATCATACAATTGTTGGTAAATTAAATTTTGAAAAATTCAAACAATTTTTGAAACAATGAACTTTTTTCGAAAAAATATTTTTTTGCAGTTAGAAAACTAAAAAAATCATTTTCTAAGAATTCATCAAATAATTTGTGAATTATTTGAAACATTGAATTTTTTGGAGTAGATTTTTGTGATATCGAAAGATACAGGGTGGCTGATAAGTATACAACGCTGTGTTTTAAGTTGTAAGTTGTAACATGTTCCAGTACACATCTGATGAAAATTCATCATTTTGAATTCCTGGAGAACCTTCGAAGTTAAAACTCAAAAAATCACTTTTTCCCTATTTTTCCGAAAAAAAATTTTTTTTCAAAATACTTGAAATTCTGCGGATTTTCAAAATATTTTCCTGTTGGATAGAATAAAAAAAGATGTTTGAGAAATACAAACTAACGATTCCAATTGTTAGTCCGAAATTTTCGGATAAAATGTGAAATTTTTCGAAAAATGAAGATGTCTAGCAAATTTCGATAGTTATAACGGTCAGAATTTTCAAAACGTGATGTTATGATTGTAATGGGTTGAGAACATCATATTTGTTCATATTCAGAAAGTTGAGATCTCATTTTAAGCTCTAGCTCTTATCACAGTACGCTAAACTGTCAACACTCAAAAAACAACAGTTTCGCGGCGCACACCAATTCCGATTTTCTGAAAAGGTGCTCTTGAACTGAATTTTTTTTGAATAAGGTTTATGAATGCTGGAAGTAGAACATAACGTCTAAAAAGTGTGTCTGGTTGTATATAACTGATTTCTTCGTTTTTCACAAAGTTCTGATAGAGGAAAGTTGGCCTAAAATCAATGTAAAATGGACCTTTTTCAGCTCAAATCACCAATACACACCCAGAAATTAACTTTTCTTAAAACACTCTCACATTAGCTTTCTAGACTCATTGGACTATCCGATCAACACTTAACATAAGAAAAATGACAATCGGGGGCTTTCTGGGAAAGGCTTGAAAAACGTTGTATACTTATCAGCCACCCTGTATGCCAACATGAAAAAAAATCATTTGCTGAGAATTCACCGAAAAATGTATTACATGTTTAAAACAGTGAATTTTTTTTTGAGAATTTTTAAAATTTTCAATGTACTGAAAAATTCTTTTAAAAACTTTGAAACAGTGAATTTTTTTTCCTATATCTAAGTCTTGAAATATGAAATTCCACGTGGAATGCATTTTTGAGTCAATTTTTGAAAACCAGAATGTTACATTAATCATTTTCTGAGAATTCACCGAAAAATTTATGAATTCTTTGAAACAGTGAATTTTTTGGGCTAGATTTTTTCGCAAGTGCACAGATAATATTGTTGGAAAATTAAATTTTGAAAAATTCATAAAATTTTTGAAACAGTGAATTTTTTTCGGAAATATTTTCGGGCATTTTTTAAATTCCATGAAGAGAAATAAAATCATTTTCCGAGAATTCATCAAAAAATTTGTGAAATTTTTGAAACAGTGGCTTTTTTTTGAAGAATTTTTTGAAATTTTCAATTCACTGTAAAATTCATTTTAAAAAACTTTGAAACTGTAAACTTTCGTAAATCTATCTCTTGAAGTATGAAATTCCACGTGGCGTATATGTTTGAGTTAATTTTTGATGGCCAATTAGAAAAAAAAATCATTTTCTGAGAATTCACCGAAAAATTTCTGAATTTTTTGAAACAGCGATTTTTTGGGGTAGATTTTTGCAATCGAGAGAAAAACCTCACAATTGTTGGAAAATTAATTTTTTGAAACAGTGAATTTTTTTCGGAAATGTTTTTGGGAACAATGAAGTTAACAATCATTTTCTGAGAATTCACCAGAAAATTTATGAAATTTTTGAAACAGTGAATTTTTAAAATTTTCAATGCACTGAAAAATTCATTTAAAAACTTTGAAACAGTATTTTTTCGTAAATCTAACTTGAAATATGAAATTTCACGTGGTGTATCTTTCGAATCATCTTCCGAATTCCATAATAAAAAAAATCATTTTCTGAGAATTCACCGAAAAATTTATGAATTCTTTGAAACAGTGAATTTTTTTGAAGTAGATTTTTTCGCAATTGCACAAAAAAAATATTGTTGGAAAATTAAATGTTGAAAAATTAAAACAATTTTTGAAACAGTGATTTTTTTTTTCGAAAAAAATTTTTTAGGAAAAAATTTTTAAGGCCTAGCCTTATTTGGTTTCAAAAAGTTCAGATTTGTCAGGCTTAATTTCAAGCCTAAGCCTAAGCCTGAATCTGGGCTTATTTGGATTCAAAAATCCCCGAATTTCAAGCCCAGGCTTATGTTATATCAAAAAATTCCAAATTTCAGGCTTTGGCCTAAACATAGGCTTATTTAGTCTCAAAAAATGCCCAATTTCAGGCCTCGGCCTAAACTTAGGCTTATTTAGTCTCAAAAAATGCCCAATTTCAGGCCTAAGCCTAAATCCAGGCTCATTTAGTCTCAAAAAATGCCCAATTTTCAGGACCGTCACAGCTCTCCAAACAGTTCAAATGTTCATCGGCGTCGGAATCTCAATACTCGTCCTAATCATCAAATTAAACGGTCAACTATGTCAACAATCCTACGATAATTTGGCTCTAAGTTTCGCCATATATGCCTCATTTTTGGTGCTTTTCTCCAATTTCTTCAACAATGCTTATTTGGTCAAAAAACCGAAAAAAGAATAAATTGGAGCGAGAAAAAACAAGAGGAAAATACGGTTTTTCGAACATTTTTTCATTTATTTATTTGATTTTTCTGTCTACGTCCAGTTTTGGTCTATTTTTAGTTTTTCATAAATTTTTTCTTGTTTTTGTAAAGTTCTACAGTAATCCTAGATCAAATTCAGCGCAAAAAAACACGTGGAAAAAAAACCTACAGTAATCTGAGCTTTTGAGTCTTAGAGTGAAAAAATGCCACGTGGAAAACCCTACAGTAACCCTGGAAACTAAAAAAAATCTCGAAAGATCTACAGTAATCATCTACAGTAACCGTAGAAGCTCAGAGTTTTGAACCCAAAAATTTTTCAAATTCTACAGTAATCTGGGATTTTGATTTTTGACTTAAAAAATTGCCGTGGCAAATTCTACAGTAATCCTAGCTCAAAATTTTTAGGTTGATAATTTTCAACATCTACAGTAATCCTATCCCTATTTCTTGGCGCGAAAACCTACAGTAACCGTAGAAACTACAAAAGCTACAGTATCAATCTACAGTAACCCAATCCCTACTTTCTGGGTCCTAAAAATGCCACGTGGCAAAAAATACCTACAGTAACCCTAGAAACTACAAAAAAAATATCGAAAAATCTACAGTAATCATCTACAGTAACCGTAGAAGCTCAGAGTTTTGAACTCAAAAATTATTGCAAATTCTACAGTAGTCTGAGCGCTATTTTTTGGTGGAAAAAACCTACAGTAATACTAGCAGTGCAACATTTTAAAATTTTAAATTTTCGAATTCTACAGTAACCCTATCCCTACTTTCTGGGGCCGAATTTGCTACAGTAATCCTAGCTCCACTTTTTGGGCGCCGAAAAAAATCAATATTTTTCTCACTCTTATCAGTTCCGATTTTGCGGAGTCAAAGTAAACAGAAAATTATCACATCACAATTATTTTTGCTCGAATTTTCCAAATTTTTTTTCCAAAAAAATGCTCAAAACCTGTTGCTCCGAAGACATCGAGCTGAAATTCGATCGATTGTGTTTGAATCGAATTGGATTCGGTGGATTCGCGCAAGTTTTTCACATTTTCTACAAGGAAAAGGATGCCGTGTTGAAGCAATTGAAAGAGCCCGATGATGATAAAGGTGAGCCGGGGTACTGTAGGTTTTCGCGCGCCAATTTTCCGATCATTTTGAGACCAAACATGACTGGGTTACTGTAGAATTCACTAGGTTACTGTGGAAATTGGGTTATAGTAGAATTTTTTCGCTTCGAAACCCTGAGCTTCTGAAGCTCTGGGTTACTGTAGAAATTGAATACTGTAGATTTTTTCGCTTCAAAACCCTGAGCTTCTGAAGCTCTGGGTACTGTAGATTTCAAAAAATTACCGTATCGCAGCCAAAAACCACATGTTTTTGGGTCATTTTTCACGGTGTATAAATTTTCCAATAAAAAATTTGTTTACCACAACCACAAAGTTGTTGTTGTTTTGGTTTTTAAACAGTAAGTTCCGGGGTCTACAGTACTCCTGGAGTACTGTAGATACAGTAAGCGAAGAATATGACAAATGAATTTCAATTAAAATGTGAAATGTGAAAAAAAATCAACAAAACATCAAATTTTTTCTCAAATTTTTTCCCAAAAAAACTCACATTTCTCCAGTTTTCCTCGAAATTCGGGAATCATTTGACCAAAAAAATTTTCCTCATAAATTGTTTTGAAATCTCCCACGATTTTCCTGTAAAATAGAAGAATTAGCAAAAATGTAAGAAAAATGTACATTTTTTTCATAAAAAAGCTCTTTAAGCACCAATTTTACTATAAAATATCGAAAATTACTAGGAAATGAAAAAAATTTGAATTTTTCATCGAAAAAACCACGAAAAATGAAAAATCTCCTCGACAAACAAAAAAAACAAGAAAATAAAAGTAAAAATGGAAGCGCGCCCCATTGATAAAAATAGAATGTCTCGCACTCTCTCCATTCTCCACACTTTCTCACCTCCTCGGCGTCCTTATGGCGTTCCTGTCTGTTTTTTTTTACTATTGATTTCTTCTTTTTATTTCTAGGTTACTAGTATTCTCCCTGGGAAAAGCAAAGCTTGAAAGACTCTCAGGGTTCCCAAAGTTCATACATTATTTAACGTGTCTCTTTTAAAATCCGGGGGGGGGGGGTTCCCATTTTTAAAAATCCCCAAAAAATACAATAGGCGAGCAGCGTGTTTTCTATTCTGCAGCGCCTTTTCGCGTCAGCGCGTAAGATTAAATGTTTGCGGACCAGTTGGTGTTGACACACACTTTTAATTTTTTCGTTCTTTCTTTAGGTTTGGGATCTAGGTTATGCTTTAGGTTACCTAGGTTTAGGTTATTTAGGTTTAGGTTATTAAGGTTGTTCTTTAGGTTACTTAGGTTATTTAGGTTTTTTTAGGGCTAAACGCTACAGAAAAGGCCCCCACATTAAAAAAGTTTTTAATAAAAAATTAAAATGATTTTTTCGCCAATTTTTTTTTCTATGTAAAAAACAATTTTATACTTTCAATTTTTTCGCGGGTAGGTCAAAAAAAGTTTTTTTTGTGATTTTTCCTAAAAATTTTTATTTTCGCTCATTTTTTCCTCAAAAATATGCAAATTTTTTTTTGAAACAGTGAAAATTTTCCTATTAAAAATCTGTATATCTACAGTACCCAATAATTACTGTAGCTTTTTTTTTTCCAATTACTATAGGTAAATCAAAATTAGGCTCTGAAAATTCATCTACAGCAAATATTGGACACCCTAAGGATACTGTAGATCTAAATTCCACGTGGGAAAAGATACAGTAACCCTAACAGCTCCCTTTAAAGAATTGCCGATTACTGTAGGTCAACATTTTCTACAGTACCCAATGATTACTGTAGCTGCAGATCACTAAAAATATATCAAAATTAGGTAACTTTGGGATACTGTAGATGAAAATCTCAGCTACAGTAACCCTACAGTAATCCGAAATTCCTGCAGATTTCGCAAAATTGCGAATTGATTACTGTAGCTTGTGTAAAATGGTACTGTAGATCAAAATTTAGAGCTAAAAATGAATGTAGATACAGTAATTTTTTAAAAGCCCTAGGAATACTGTAGTTCCAAATTCCACGTGGCAAAACTACATGATTATTGTAGCTGCAGATAACTGTAGGTAGATCAAAATTAGGTATTTTGATAACCCTAGATTGTTTTTTTGGGATACTGTAGATGAAAATCCCAACTACAGTAACCCTACAGTAATCTTGCAGCTCTCGCAAAAATGCTCAACGAATGCGAATTGATGTTTTTGTTGGGCCCCCACGCGAACATCTGTCAATGTTACGGTATTCTCCACAAAGACCCGATATTTTCGAGTGGAATTGTGATGGAATATTGTGCGGGTGGAGATTTGCAAAATCTGATGGAAAAGCTGAAAATTGAGGAGATTCTGGTGGAAACTATGACTGTTTTGGGATGGTGTCGACAGATTTCGGCAACGATGCAATATGTTAGTCAGAAGATTGTGCATGCCGATTTGAAACCGATGAATAGTGAGTTGAGGGGGGTACTGTAGGGGTTTTTTATCATCGAATTCTGATCATTTTGATATTATCAACGTCAAAGTGGCTGGCACCGAAATGAGAAAATAAATTCAAAAACCCGTTTTCGCGGGGATACCGTACACACAAGCACGCCCCTCTTTTCGCTGCGAGATATCGCAGTTGGGTAAATCGGTGCGCCTTTATTTCAATCGATTTTTTTGTTTTTTACGCAAAACCGGCGTTTAACTTGGAAACGTCGAGTATTACTAGCTATTTATCGATGATTTAGGCAGCATACGACATCTGGAGAAAGAAGGTAAGACTTTTCAGTCGAATTTCCATTGAAAAATCATGATTTTCAGGATTTCCGCCAAAATCAACCAGATCTTCGCCAATTTCGCCGAAAATCAACCGGATTTCATCGATATGTTCAACAAAAGCTGCAAGAGCAAACTCTTCCAGGTTCAGGTGAGAATGTTCATTTGAATTTTCATGAAAATGTGAAGATTTTCAGGTTTAACAGCAACAACTTCGGGAATTTCGCCGTTATTTCGCTCAACATTTGCATTTTTAATAATTACCTGATTATCAACGAAAATAAAATGTTTATGATATATAATTGATCAACTAAAACTGAAAGTACGCGAAATTCACATAAGAATAAACAAAAATTACTTTTATCTTCGAATTTTATTGTTTTCCTCGATTTTTGATGATGGTTTGAGGAAGTTGAAACTATTGCAGCTGTTGCTAAGCATGCCAATGAACTTCGGCATGTGTTCGGTGGAATCCGGTTGATTTTCGGCGAAATTGGCGAAGATCTGGTTGATTTTGGCGGAAATCCTGAAAATCATGATTTTTCAATGGAAATTCGACTGAAAAGTCTTACCTTCTTTCTCCAGATGTCGTATGCTGCCTAAATCATCGATAAATAGCTAGTAATACTCGACGTTTCCAAGTTAAACGCCGGTTTTGCGTAAAAAACAAAAAATCGATTGAAATAAAGGCGCACCGATTTACCCAACTGCGATATCTCGCAGCGAAAAGAGGGGCGTGCTTGTGTGTACGGTATCCCCGCGAAAACGGGTTTTTGAATTTATTTTCTCATTTCGGTGCCAGCCACTTTGACGTTGATAATACCAAACATAATTGGGGGTGCTGTATACGTTGGGCTACAGTAATCCGGGTTTTTAGAGGGTACTGTATTTAATTGCGGTTATGATGATACCAAACATGATAGGGCTACAGTAATCCAGGTATAATGTAGAAATTTTTATCCAGAAAAAACGTCTACAGTACTTCAGAGGTACTGTAGTCTGAAAATTAAATTTTTAAGATTTCAAAAAATTAACTGTTTCAAAATTTTCTCATATTTTTGTGTGGGAATTGTGAATTTGATTATAGTTCGAATGAAGTTACCAAAAACTACAGTACTCCAGGAATACTATTGGATTACTGTAAATCAAAATTTTCTACAGTACTTCTGAAGTACAGTAGTCTGAGAAAAAAAAATAGAAATTCAATTTTTTTGGTTCCAGAAAATTCACTGTTTCAAAATGTTCATATATTTTTGTGTGGGAATTTTGAGTTTGATTTGAGTTTTTGTGCTTCTAAAAACTACAGTAATCCAAGATTACTATTAGATTACTGTAGATCAACATGTTCTATAGTACCTCTGAAATATGAATACAGTACTACAGAGGTACTGTAGTCTCAAAATTCAATTTTTAGATTCCAGAAAATTCGCTGTTTCAAAATTTCCATATATTTTTGCAGTTGGATGTCTTTTCTCGATACAGTACTCAGATTACTGCAGATCAAAATTTTCAACTACAGTAACCCACTTTTTTGCAGTTCTAATAAAAGAGCACGTTTGCACATGTCACTCAACAACCTACAAATCGCACACATTTTCCGAAAAAACCTATCAACTATGCTCCAAATGTCACGGTGTTTCACGCGATCAAATCACCCTCAAAATCGCCGATTTCGGTCTCGCCTTTCCACGTGGCAAAACAGACGCGAATGCTTGTGGCGGTACACTAACATACCGTGCACCCGAAACATTATCCGGAAAATATTCGGAGAAATCCGATGTCTATGCCTTTGGATATATTATGTTCTATTTGGTGTTGGGTGAACCGTATCGAATGAAAGAAGAGGGACAAATTGCGTTTTTGGTGAGAGATTTGGGGGAGGCAGGGGGGAAAGAAAGAATCGAAAATTACAAGAACTCACAAAATTATACAATTTTTTTGAAATAGTGAAATTTTTTTGTTGAAAAAAATTGATAATCCAAAAAAACAAATAAATTGAAAATTGAAAAATTATACAGATTTTTGAAACAGTGATTTCTTTCATCAATCCCATTAAAAATCTAGATTTTAACAAAAATTTTAAAAATTGTTCGAAACAGTGATTTTTTTGAGACCAGAAACCGAAATGAATCATAAAGACGAGAATTTATGAAATTAACACATTTTTCTGAAACAGTGAATTTTTTTCGTTGAAAAATTTAGAATTCTTTGTGAATTGAAATTGCCACGTGGATTTTGAATAAATCATTGAAAAGGTTTTGAAAAATGAAAATTATACAATTTTTTTGAAACAGTGAAATTTTTTTGGGAAAAAATTTGGATTCTTGGTTAATGAAAATTGAATTTTGAGTTTTGAAACAAGAACAATTATAAAAAGAATTTTGAAACAGTACATTTATTCAACGACCTTATTAAAAATCTAGCTTTTCACAAAATTATACAAATTTTTTGAAACAGTGAATTTTTTTCGTTGAAAAAATTGGGATTCTTGATTAATTAAAATTGCCACGTGGATTTTGAATTTGAATATTCTAAAACCAAATATCAACAAGTTTTGAAAAATGAAAAATTATACAATTCATTTGAAACAGTGAATTTTTTTTGTTGAAATTTTCAACTTGAAAAAAATTGGTTTCTAAATATATTAATTCTCTGTTAATTAAAATTGCCACGTGGATTTTGAAAAACAAAAAAAAATTGAATTTTCCGAAGCCAAAATGCCACGTGGCATATATTTTTGAAGTGAAATGATTATTTTTCAATTAAAATGGCAATGTGAATTTTGCAAGTAGAAAACAAAAGCTGATCAAAAATTTTGGAGACTCGAAAAAATTATAAGAAATTTTTGAAACAGTGATTTTTTTTTTGAAAAAAATGGGGTAATGGATCATAAATACAAGAATTTATGAATTTATGACATTTTTCTGAAACAGTGAATTTTTTTTGGGAAAAAAATTTGAATTTTAATTTGAAAGTTACTTAAAGTTTCCACGTGGATTTTGAATTTCGTCATCGCAAAGATTCATCGATTAACGATTTTGAAAATTGAAAAATTTTAAAACAAATTTGAAACAGTGAAATTTTTTCATTGAAAAAAAATGTCCACGTTTTGAACTTGCTGACAAAATTATGCAATTCAATTGAAACATTGAATTTTTTGTTGAAAAAATTGGGATTTTTTGTAAATTGAAATTGCCACATGGATTTTGAATTGCATTCCATTAAAAATCAATATCAACAAATTTTGAAAAATGAAAAATTATATAAATTTTTTGAAACAGTTATTTTTTTTTGTTGAAAAAATTAGAATTATTTTTTTAATGAAACGTGGATTTGGAATAGATATCTCACAATTGTCAATCGAAAGATCAACAAGTTTTGAAAAATGAAAATTAAACAATTTTTCTGAAACAGTGAATTTTTTGTTGAAAAAAAATTGGTTTCTAAATATATAAATTCTTCGTAAATTGAAATTGTCAGGTGGATTTAGAAAATCAAAAAAAATTGAATTTTCCAAAGCCAAAATGCAACGTGGCATATATTTTTGAAGTTAAATGTCAACGCCAATTTTGCAGGTATAAAACAAAAGAGGATCAAAAATTTTGGAAACTCGAAAAAATTATAAGAAATTTTTGAAACAGTGAAATTTTTTTGTTGAAAAAATTAGAATTCTTTGTTAATTAAAGCTTCCACGTGGACTTTGAATTGCATTTCGTTAAAAATCATAATCAACAAGCTTTGAAAAATCGAAAAATTTTACAAAATATTTGAAACAGTGATTTAAAAGATCTTATTAGAAATCTAGATTTTCACAAAATTATACAATTTTGTTGAAACAGTGAAATTTTTTGTTGAAAAAATTTGGATTCTAAATAGATTATTTCTATGTTAATTAAAATTGCCACGTGGATTTACATTTCTTACATTTTTTATTAAATTTCTCGATTAACCATGATCAAAAAGTTCTGAAAATTATGCAAATTTTTTGAAACAGTGAAATTTTTATCCAAAAATTATCAGATTTTAGAAACCCTCTCATTTGTTATCAAAACATCCCATTTCCAATTTTTTTCCAGAAATTCAGCAAAGTCGCCTTGGATATTTCGGATGTTTCAAGTAAATCAATAGCAAAATTGATTCAAGAATGTACTTTGGATGATCCAGAAATGCGTCCGAATTTCAGTCAATTAACAATTGAACTTCGAAAAAAGTTTGCGAATTATGAAAAATTGGCATCGAATTCGAAACAGAGAAAGAGATTTGAGAAAGAGAGAAATGAGTGTAAAAGGATTTATCAGTGGGTTTTTTTTGGGAGGGAAAAATTCACTGTTTCAAAAAAATTTTTATTAAAAATTTTGGGGATCAATTTTCAATGATTCTAGTTTTGTAAGAGTCACAAAAATTTCAGAAAAAAATTTGAGCTCAAAAAAGCTCCAAATTTTGTCCAAAAATAAAAGAAAACTTTTATTTTTACATGAAAAAAATTCACTGTTTCAAAAATGTTTCATAAAACTTTTTGGGATACATCTTTCAATTTTCTAGTTTTTTCGAGACTCACAAAAATCTGTATTTTTGAGCTCCAAAATGCTCCAAATTGTGCCAAAAAAAAACAGAAAATAGATTTTTTACATGAAAAAAATTCACTGTTTCAAAAAAGTTTCATAAAAAATTTTTGGGGATCAATTTTCAATGTTTCCAGTTTTTTACGTAACTCAAAAAAATTCCAGAAAAAAAATTTGAGCTCAAAAATGCTCCAAATTCTATCCGAAAATTACAGAAAATATTTATTTTTACAAGAAAAAAAGTCACTGTTTCAAAAAATTTTCATAAAACTTTGGAGATACTTTTTTCAATTAACTTTTTCTAACATAAAATTAATTTTCGAAATTCAAAAAAATTCCCCATTTTTTCTCCAGAAATCTGCTTCCCTCAGTTTCCCTCGAAACTATTCAAACATCAATCGAAATCAGTGATGAAGAAGAAAATTTAAATCAAAATTCTTCAAAACACTCTTCATTTTCTCAAAATTCTCAAGAAAATCGATATGAAAATAACAATTTTGAAGAAGATGATGAAGAAAATCGAGACTATCAGGAAATTTTGGATACAAATTCGAATCCCAGGCTTGAAAAGTGAGTTTTAGCCGAAATTTGGGCACGGAAAATTCAATATTTTTTCAGAAAACGCTTCCGGCAACTTACAACAACTCTGGCTTCAAAGGTGAGTTTTGGAGGGGCGAAAATTTATTTTCCACGTGGATTTCTTGGCGTGAAAATTAAAAGTTGAATTCATAAGAAGGTTTTTATTAGAAATTCAATTTTGAATTTTCAGAAATCAAAATTTTGAAACAGTGAACTTTTTTTTTGAAAAAAATAATTTTTTGCTCTAAAAATTTTTGCCACGTGGATTTCAGAAACTTTGGAATTTTTCGGGGTCCAATTTTATATGAAATTTTGCCACGTGGCATTTTAGGCACAGGCATAAATTGCTGACTTTTTTCCTGCTGGCTCTGCCCCATGCCACGATTACACGTTTCACGTTTTTTAAATAATTTTTTCGATTTCATCTTTTTTTCTTCACTAAATTTCGAAATGCAAAAAATCAGAAATAATTTTTGCTTGAAAAAAAACGTGCCGCACCTTGCCAAAGAAATCCCGCCTCCCGATTCACGCCAGAATTTGTTTTTTCTGCGACAGGAATTTCTGAATTAAAAAAGTCAAGAATTTATGCCTGTGTAGGGATATATTTTTAATTGTAAGCTTGCATTTTTTTCAATTGAAAAAAAATTGAGGAGCTTTCAAAAAGCCAAATTTTGAAACAGTGATTTTTTTTTTGAAAAAAAAATCGCTTAAAATTTTTGCCACGTGGATTTTTTGATATAATCTATATGGATTTGTACTCCAAACGTAAAAATTCCAGCAGTTTTTCAGAAACCCAAATTTTGAAACAGTGATTTTTTATTTTTTGAAAAAAGTGTTGCATTAAAAATTCCGGTTAACAGCTCATTAGAAATGTAGTTTGTCAAAATGTCAAAATTTTGAGTTCTATCAGAAATTGAATTTTGAATTTTTAGTAGTCAAACTGTTGAAACAGTGGATTTTTTTTTTTGAAAAAAAAATATTTTTGCTCTAAAAATTTTTCCACTTTCACAAACTTTGGAATTTTCGTGGTCCAATTTTATATGAAATTTTGCCACGTGGCATTTTAGGGATAAATTTTTAATTGTAAGCTTGACTATTCTAATGAAAAAAATTGAGGAACTTTTAGATATCCAAATTTTGAAACAGTGATTTAAAAAAAATTTTTTTCAATTTTTGCCACGTGGATTTTTAGGTATGATAATTATCTGATGAACTTCAAACGTAAAAATTCCAGGAGTTTTTCATAAACCCAAATTTTGAAACAGTGAATTTTATTATTTTTTAGAAAAAAGTTTTGCATTGAAAATTATAGTAGCACAAATATTAGAAATTTAATTTTGAATTTTGAGAAATTAAATTATTGAAACAGTGAGTTTTTTGAGAGATTCAAGTTGAAAATTTCAAAATTTCAGAAAAATGTTATTCGCCAATCGAAAATCAACCCGAGACTTATTAGAAATCCAAAATTTGAAACAGTGAACTTTTTTTTGAAAAAATAATAATGAATCTATGTATGTCTAGAATGATTTTCCACATTTTACAGAAAATATATTTTTCATGTGCCGATTGAAAACCAATCCGACATTTATTAGAAAACCAAAATTTTGAAACAGTGAACTTTTTTTTGAAAAAATAATAATGAATCTATGTATGTCTAGAATGATTTTCCACATTTTACAGAAAATATATTTTTCATTTGCCGATTGAAAACCAATCCGACATTTATTAGAAATCCAAAATTTGAAACAGTGAACTTTTTTTTGAAAAAATAATAATGAATCTATGTATGTCTAGAATGATTTTCCACATTTTACAGAAAATATATTTTTCATGTGCCGATTGAAAACCAATCCGACATTTATTAGAAAACCAAAATTTTGAAACAGTGAATTTTTATTTTTATTTTTTTTTCGAAAAAGTGTTGCAAAAATTTGCGGCATATTAGAAAATTAATATTGAATTTTCAGAAATCAAATTGTTGAAACAGTGAATTTTTAAGAGATGCAAGTTGAAAATTTCAAAATTTGGATGCTAAAATTAATTTACGGCACAAAAATAATCCTAACTTGAATGCCATCATTGTTTATCGGCCGATTGAAAAACATTCCACAATTTTTAGAAATCTAAATTTTGAAACAGTCAAATTTTTTCAAAAATTTTTGCCATGTGGATTTTTAGATATATCAATATGCGTTGAACTTCAAACGTAACAATTCCAGTAGTTTTTCAGAAACCCAATTGTCAGAAGTCAAATTGTTGAAACAGTTAATTTTTTAAGAGAAGCAAGTTGAAAATTTCAAAATTTCAGAAAAAATGTAATGTGCCGATTGAAAACCAATCCAAGATTTTTTAAAAATCCAAACTTTGAAACAGTGAATTTTTTTGTCAAAAATTTTTTTTTAATGTTTGCCACGTGGATTTTTTTTTGATTCACTAGAAAATCAATTAAAATTTTCAAAAAACCAGTCATGTTCGGTCTCAAAAAATTGCAAATTCCAAGCTTTTTTCAAAAATCCTGCAATTTTTCAGTTCCAACGTCTCTTCCGCCAATAAAAAATGCAAATTCATCCAATATTATCAACAACAAAAACCCATAAATACACATGCTCATAATAATAATATTCCCACAAATCAATCAATAACAATCCATGACGTCATCATCATTCGGCTGAACTTTCAAGGCGCTTAGCATTTCCTCAATGATCAAAATGGTCTCGTCTGGATTTTCAAAGGGAGGTAACCCGATTATCTCACGACATTCAGAGCCAATAAATTTGTCCTAAAAAAATTTAAAACATTTTTTTTTGAGACTTAGGCTAACTTCAGAGCCATCTACAGTACCTCAATCCATTCCCTTAGAACCAATTCAATATTATTGTTTGCTGCACAGTATTTCCTGGCCATTTTCATCGCCTCTGCCCTCAATTCCATATCCAGATCCTCTAAACATGATTCGATCAATTTTTCGGGTTCATCGATTTTCTCGTCGGTTTCATTGAGCCATTGCATTGTTAAAAGTCGCGGTGGAGGATCGACGCAGTTTTGCACGATGTTTTGAGCGATTTCCATGGGAATTCCACCGAAATAGTCGCGGAGGATCTGGGAAATTCGTGATTTTTTTGGGGTTTTCAGAAAATTTCCAGATTTTTGACACCAAACACGACAGGTTTTTGATGATTTTCAGACAATTTGAAGATTTTAGACACCAAACATGACCTATTTTTGATGATTTTCAGAAATTATTTCATGTTGGATGTCTAAAATTCCAGAATTTTCTGAAAAATCTGAAAATCTCCATAAAAAATCTTTTGGAACTACTGTAAAGATCAAAATTTGAAAAAAAAGAAACAAATTGATGTGTGAAATTTTTTACTGTTTCAAAATTTTAACAAATTTTTTGGAATCAAAGAAAAGTGCTGATTTATCAATTTTCGTTTCATACTTAAATTTTGTGCTGAAAATCGCTGAAAATGAAGAATTCCACGGTTTTCAGCACAAAATTTAAGTCTGGGAACAAAAAATCTGAAAAAAAAATTTTGACTGAAATTTTTTATGGGGTGATTCAATTCGAAATTTTTACGATTAATAGAAAATCCGAGTCATTTTTGTGCGATTTTTTCACGTTTTTGTCGATTAATTCCATATTTTTTTGCAATTCATTGCATTCAAAAATGAGGAATTTCAATACGAAATAGAATTTATTTGACCTCTTTTTTGAAACGTGTCCCAAATTCACTGCTTATTTTTTGGATTCATTTCGAAATGAAATAAAATTGAGAGAAGATGAGTTTTTGTTGATAATTCCAACTCATATAGGTCACGTTTTGAAATATAGGTCAAATAAATTTTATTTTTAATGCAATTAATTGCATTTTTTGCCAAGAAATGAAAGCGAGGAATTGACAAAAACGTGAAATTAATCGCCCTAAAAGACTCGGATTTTTTGTCAATTAATTGACAAATTCACGTCGATTAATTCGACTGAATCACCCCATTACTGTTTCAAAATTCTCTCAAATTTTTTGGATTCAAAGAAAAGTGCTGATTCTGACTTCTCATTTTTCGTTAAATTTTGCGCTGAAAATCGCTGAAAAATGCTGAAAATGAAGAATTCCACGTTTTTCAGCACAAAATTTAAGTCTAGGAACTTTTTAGGATAAAATTTTTATGAAAAAAATCACTGTTTCAAAATTCTCTCAAAATTTTGTGGATCAAAAAAGTTTTTATACTTAAATTTTGCGCTGAAAATCGCTGACAAATGCTGAAAATGAAGAATTCCACGGTTTTTCAGCACAAAATTTGAGTCTCGGAACTTTTTATGAAAGCGTCTGAAATTTCAGAATTTTCATGAAAAATCTGAAAATCACAAAACATTTAAAAAAAAAATTTAAATCTGAAAAATTTCACTGATTCAAAATTCTCTCAAATTTTTTGGAATCAAAGAAAAGTGCTGAGTTATCATTTTTCAATCTCAAATTTTGCGCTGAAAATCAGAAAAATGCTGAAAATGAAGAATTCCACGGTTTTCAGCACAAAAATTGAGTCTGGGAACTTTTTACAAAAAATTTTGATGGAAAAAAAATCACTGTTTCAAAATTTCGTGATAAATTTATTCCAAAAAACAAAAATGTTGACTTTATTCAAAATAATCCAAAAAATTCAGAATTTTCTGAAAAATTTGGAAAAAAAATTTTATGCCTACATACATGGCACTGCTCTCAAAATTGTGAGGGGAGATCATGACATTTGGAAAAAATTTTCGAGGGGGGATCATGACATTACATACAAAAAATCTAAATTTTTTTCAAAGTGAAATCGGTACGCTAGAAAAAAAATTGGGTTTTTGCATGTGGTCATTTTTGACATATTTTTTCAGGTTCGATAATTTGGAAACTAGTTCTTTAGGAATATCGAATGTAGAGAACGAGCGAAGAGGTCAACGGATACCTTTCATTGGCTAATTATTCTTATTTTATTTCTAAAATTCTCAATTATATTTTTCTATATCCTTCTAAAATAAAAAATGAGTTTATTGTAGTAAGTTCCTTTCAGAAATCTTCATGCAATGATCATGCTCAACCCTTCTGAACAATTCCATATAAATTATAGACAATGCGTTATTTATTTGATAATCAAATTGAAACTCAAAAATATTGAATTAGAAAACAAAAGAAAAAAAGTGGATTCCACCGAGGATTCGATCCAAAAACCGTCAGATTATTAAGCGCGATCTCTACCGACTTGACCATGAGGCAACTTTTTTCACACGTTTATTTTTAAGTGATAAAAAAGGGATAGAAGGGGGAGATAAAATGAAAAAGAGAAGGAGAAGCGGAAAAAAATCATGACATTTTTGAAAAATTTCCATTTTTATCGAATTTCGCCGATTTTGTTATATGTTTCGACTGTATAAGTAACTTAAGGATGGTAGAAAGGAATGTCTGTCGAAATTATCTTAAAAAGAAGGTTTATTTCTTGAGATATGATCCCCCCCAAAATCGAAGCCGTTTTGCTATGTCATTTTGGGGGGGATCATATCTCAAGAAATAAGCCATCTTTTGAGATAATTTTAACAGACATTCGCTTTCTACCATCCTTAAGTTACTTATACAGTCGGAACATATAACAAAATCGGCGAAATTCGATAAAAAATGGTAATTTTTCAAAAATTTCATGATTTTTTTCCGCTTCTCCTTCTCTTTTTCATTTTATCTCCCCCTTCTATCCCTTTTTTATCACTTAAAAATAAACGTGTGAAAAAAGTTGCCTCATGGTCAAGTCGGTAGAGATCGCGCGTAATAATCAGACGGTTTTTGGATCGAATCCTCGGTGGAATCCACTTTTTTCTTTTTGTTTTCTAATTCAATATTTTTTGAGTTTCAATTTGATTATCAAATAAATAACGCATTGTCTATAATTTATATGGAATTGTTCAGAAGGGTTGAGCATGATCATTGCATGAAGATTTCTGAAAGGAACTTACTACAATAAACTCATTTTTTATTTTAGAAGGATATAGAAAAATATAATTGAGAATTTTAGAAATAAAATAAGAATAATTAGCCAATGAATGATATCCGTCGAATTCTTCGCCCTTTCTCTACATCCGATATTCCTAAAGCACTAGTTTCCAAATTATCGAACCTGAAAAATATGTCAAAAATGAAACTCCCCCTCTCTCTTTGATTTTTTTCATTTTTTTCACCATTTATTTTTTCAAATTTTTGACGAAAAAAAATTGAGGGGGGATCATGACATTTCAAAATTTTGGGGAGGGGGGATCATTACATGGAGGGTCCGTTGGGCAAAGATGCCATGTATGTATGCCTAAAAAATTTCACTGTTTCAAAATTCCCTCAAATTTTTTGGATCAAAATTCAATTTTTTTGCGAAAAAAAATCACTCTTTCAAAATTTCGTGATAAAATTTTTCCTTCACACAACTATTGATTCTATTCCAATCTACCGACGAATATTCAAAAAATCTGGAAAAATTTCTGTCTGAAACTCACTTTCAAACAACTCGTGAGCACATACGGCGAGCTCTCGCTCGATTTTCTCAAAACAATTTGCATAACTTCCTCCTGCGTGGGTAGAAAACATGGAAACATCCAAGCCGCTTCAAGACACGTGTCCAAAATCTGACAATCAATATTTTCTTGGTGTAAACCACGTGTCAATAAATCCCTGGTTTTCTGGTGTTTTGCCAAGATTTCTTCACCAAAACTCGATTTCAGAGCCTCGAAAATCGCTGTGGATTCCTGGAAAAAACACGTGGATTTTCAGCCAGTGAAAGTTAATTTTCAGCCAAAAAACTCACAAGAATTCGGTCTCCAAGATGATCCAAAAATCTTAAAATCCGTTCACTTCCAACTTTTCCCTTGAGCTTTGGTATGAGCAATGCCAAATCGGTGATTCGAACCAGACGACGATCATTGGTGCGGATTTCGAGATTTTGGAGAAATTCGTCGATTTGCTGGAAAAATCGGAGGGATACTGTGGATTTCCGCGCAGCTTCCGGAAACGCGGAAAACAAAATTTAGAAAAATTTGGATCGTGGGTACTTTCCGTAAAAAATCGAGTTAGTTTTGATCCAAAAACATTTGAGAAAATTTTGAAACAGTGAAATTTTTTTTGAAATAAAAATTTTTTTCACGAAAAATCGAGCTAGAACTTGATTTTTCTTCCAAAAATCCAGGAGGGACTAGTTTTCCATATTTTAAAATTCTAGTCCCCCATTCAAAACCCGCCAAATTTGATTTAAAAAAATTTTGAAACAGTGAAAAATTTTTTTTTGAAAAAAAAGTGGGTGATTTTGATGAAAAAATAGTGCAAAATGAGGCTGGGGACTAGAAAACCCACTATTAGAAACCTAGTCCACGACTTCAAAAACTAGAAAAATAATTTGTGAAAACTAGTCCCCAGCTATAGAAACCTTTAGGGACAAGTTTTCGATTTCAATGAAGTGGCGGACTAGAAAAACCAATTATTAAAACCTAGTCCCCGACTTCAAAAAAATCGCTCACCGCATCCGTCATATGTTGAATAATCAAAATCTGATGATAAATACGAAAAGCAGATGATACAGTAACCATTTCGACCATTTGAGCCTGTTCCTCAGCTCCAACAGCGGGCTCTTCGAGCAAATGCACAATTGCCTCAACTCGATTCGACTCGTATTTCCATTTGTCCGGAGTGTAGGGAATTATGAGGCCTGGGTGGGTTCTGGAAAAAAATTGGGCCCAATTTTTTTTTCGAAAAAAATCATATCAAAAATCCCTCACTTTTGTAATTTCACCAATAATTTGATCGTGTTGAGACCCAATTGTCGAGCACTGTTTCGAATTGTGTCAACAATGCTTAGCGATTCTTCGGGAACAAGTTCCGACACAAAATATTCGAGGATTTTGGTGAGCGGATCGATGATGTGTATTGAATCGATCTGGAACAAAAAATATATAAAATTTGAAGGCGGGGACTGGGTTTCCAATAGTGGGTTTTCTAGTCCCCGACTTCAAATTGATTTTTTTTTGAAAATAGATTTTTGAAGTCGGAGACTAGTTTTTCAAATTATTTTTCTAGTCCACAATGTTTCTAGGTGCAAAAATGTTGATTAGAAGTCGGGGACTAGAAAAATCAGGTAGGCTTTCTAGTCCCCGACTTCAAATTGCAAAATTTTTAACTTTTTTGTTAATTTGAAGACGGGGACTAGGTTTTCTTAATTTGTTTTTCTAGTCCACAATGTTTCTAGGTACATAAAATGATAATTAGAAGTCGGGGACTAGAAAAATCAGGTGGGGTTTCTAGTCCCCGATTTCAAAATGCAATTTTTCGGCTTTTTTTGTTAATTTGAAGTCGGGGACTAGGTTTTCATAATTTATTTTTCTAGTCCACCACTTCATCGTGGACTAGAAATTACAATTTGAAACCTAGTCCCTATAGGTTTGATAGCCGGGGACTAGTTTTTCAAATTATTTTTCTAGTCCACGAGTTTCTAGGTGCAATAATGTTCATCGGGGACTAGAAATCCAAATTTTTAACTTTGTTTTTATTTGAAGTCGGGGACTAGTTTGGTTTTCTAGTCCCCGGCCTCATTTTTCACAATTTTTCCACCAAAATCACCCACTTTTCTCACAAAAATCTGCACAACTCCACTAATAATCATCAATCTGCGCGCATCTCCCAAATTCAATCGACAAATGAATTTCTGCAGAGTTCTTCTAACAAAAACTGAAGTTTGTGGTTCATCGATTTGATTCAACGACCAATGAATGATTTTCAGCCAATTTTCAGCTTTTCGAGACTCGAAAATTTGGGGACTTGAGTAGAAATTGAATAGATCGTCGATGAGTTTGGCTGGTCGATTTTGAAGGAGAAGTTGCTCGCTTTCGATGAGCAGATCTTGAAGTTGAGGGTTGATTTTGTAGGCCTACAAAAAAAAAAGTCAACATTAAATTACAAAAGAAATTATAAAATGTTATGAAAATTTTGAAACAGTGATTTTTTTAATGAAAATTTTAGTGAATTTTGAATTCTTTAGGGATAGAAGAATAATCAAATTGAAAAAAAGAAATGCAAAAATATTATTATTAAAATTTTTGAGACAGTGAATTTTTTTAAACAAAAAATTAATGAATTTAGTATCAGGAAATAATTCAATGAAAAAACTAACTCAAAAAAATGCGAAAAATATTATAAAATTTTTGAAACAGTGAATTTTGAAAAAATGTTTGAATTTTAAATTTTCATCATTGTTGGGTTAAATTTTTAGGCCTAGGCTATTTCTAAGCCTGAAAATCTGGGTTTTTTTATTGGGACTAAATAAGCTTGAGCTTGGAAATTCAGAGTTTTTTAATGGGGTGAGTCATAAAAATGAATTGACAAAAAAAGTGCGATTAATTTCACGTCTTTTGACAATTAATCGCACTCATTTCTGAAAAATTTCTGAAAAAATGCGATTAATTGACAAAAAACGTGAAATTAATCGCACTTTTTTTGTCAATTTATTTTTATGACTCACCCCATAAGAGACACTTATCGAAGAATTGAAAAAATTGCAAAAAATTTATAAAATTTTTGAAACAGTGAATTTTTTTCTCAGTGAAAATCACTGAAAATGGCCAAAAATTGATCAAAATTAAATGTCCCACGTCATTTTTTTCCGAAAATTCAGATTTTTGCTATGGAGTAGCTAGAAGAAACAACGAATTCCAAAAAAAACGCGAAAAATATTATAAAATTTTTGAAACAGTGAAAACACAAATTTTCTAGTGTCAAAAAAACGTGGAATTTTTGAATGAAAAATTTAGTGAATTTTGAATTCTAATTCTATAGCGATAGAAAAATGATCGAATTTTGGAAAAAATTGCAAAAATTTAATAAAATTTTTGAAACAGTCAAATTTTTTTTCAGAAAAAAAAAGAGAAATCGACTTATTTTGTGTCAAAAATGAGGATTTCTTTGAAAGTTTGAATTTTTAAGTGAAAAATTTAGTGATATATGAATTCTCATCGATACACCAATAATCAAATTGAAAAAAATGATTGAAAAAAATATCAAATTTTTGAAACAGTGAACTTTTTTGAAGTAAAAATTTGGAGAATTTTAATTTTCATATTTTTGGGTCGAATTTTTAGGCCTAGGCTATTTCGAAGCCTGAAAATTTGGGATTTTTATTGGGACTAAATAAGCTTGAGCTTGAAAATTCAGAGTAGATTATAGTTTCGAAAATAGCACCCTCAAATCGAATTCGAAAAAAATGATTTAAAAACAAAAAGTTTTTGAAACAGTGAATTTTTTATTGGAAAAATTAATGAATTTAGTATCAGAAAATATTCAATGAAAAAACGAATTCAAAAAAAAAATGCGGAAAAAATTATAAAATTTTTGAAACAGTGAACTTTTTAAATACAAATTTAGACTAATTTTGTGTCAAAAAATGTGGATTTCATAAAAGATTTGATTTTTTTAAGTGAAAAATTTAGTTAATTTTGAATTCCGTAGATAAAACAATGATCACATTGAAAAATATGATTGAAAAAATATCAAATTTTTGAAACAGTGAATTTTTTTTAAATTGAAAAAAATGGTTGAATTTTGATTGAATCTCCATCATTTTTGGGTAAAATGTTCAATTTGTACCGAGGCTATTTGTACATCTGAAAATTTGTAATTTATTTAGAAAATGCAATCCTGTAAGTCTGAAAATTTAAAATTATGAAATTTTTGAAACAGTGAAAAATTCACAAACGTTTTTTCCTAAAAATAAAAAAGTGGATTATGACGTGGCAATTCAGAATATTTTCAGTATTTTGTACCTAGGCTAGTTGCACGTCTGAAAATTTTGGATTTATTTAGAATGAAAAAGCTTAAGCTTGAAAATTCAGATTTTTTTTTGAGAGAGTGATAAACCCAGTAGGAATTGAAAAAAAAATGCAAAAATATTATTATAAAATGTGTGAAACAGTTAATTTTTTTTAAAGAAAATCACTGAAAATAATCAAAAATCGATCAAAATTAAATTTTCCACGTCACATTTTAAACATTTAAAATTTTTTTTCGAGAATTCAGAATTTGATTTTGATAAGGAGTGAGTAGACGAAAAAACTAATTGAAAAAAACGCGAAAAATAATATAAAATTTTTGAAACAGTGAATTTTTTGGGTCCAAAATTTGAAGCTTTCTGGGTAAAAAAATTTTGAAACAGTGAAAATTTCCAAATTTTCGAGCCCAGCCATATTTGTTGTCCAAAAACGTGGAATTTTGAAAAATGAAAAATTTATTGAATTTCAAATTCTCTGGTGATATTTCTGGTGAATTCTCTGGTGAATTTCAAGCCCAGCCAAATTTGGTGTCAAAAAACGTGGAATTTTTTGCCACGTGGCAAACTTACCCCATGTCTAATTGCTGATTCCAGTAACCTGATGGTGATTTGAATCGGCACACATCTTCCCTCAAAATCCAGATTTTCGAGCAATTTTTCGATGAGCAAAATGGTGGGAGCTGGAAAAAATGCACAATTTTGGAGCCAAATATTGCTCTAGGGTGATTTTCACGCCGAATTCCGTGCTCACCATCAAATTTCACCGATTCCACCAATTTATCCACCAAAGTGTCATCGAAACAATGCGGCAATTCGTCGAAATTTTGGCAATTTTCCACGAATTTCTCAATATTTTCAGACAATGAGATCATTTCTGAAAAAAATCTGGAAATCTAGAATTTGTTGGCTGAAAATCAAAAAAATATCCAAAGAAAATCAATAACTACTGAATTTTTTGTTGAAAGGAAAAACTAGGGAAGGTTTATTAGAAGAATTATATATTTACAGCAAAATAGAGGCTGAAAAGCGAAAAATTTCAGACAAAAAAATTTAAAGCTTTGCTGGTGCAGCGAGAGCCGCCTCGATGTCCTTTTTCATGTCTTTTGGTTCGGTGGTTGGGCCAAATCTGAAAAAAATTTTGGATTCAGAAAAATTCACTGTTTCAAAATTTCAAGAATGATTTTTTGAAAAATCAGGAAATTTTGATTCTGTTACTGCATCTTGATTGAAAATTGTCAAAAATTACTGATAGAATTTTTCAATTAAAAATTTGTCTTAGATTTTTTTTCTTCAAAAAATAATTTACTGTTTCAAACTTTTATGAAATTTTTAAAAATTAACAATTTTTTATTGCTTTAACCAAATCATTTTCAGGTAAAATTCATAAAACTCTTGAAAGAATTGAATGAAAAATTCTGGATCATTCATAAAAAATTTACTGTTTCAGATTTTTTTGATAGATTTATTTAATCAAAATTGTTTGTTAGATAGTTTTCTACATTGTAGAATTAATGAATTTTCATGAATTTAGGCTCAAAATAAACCAGAAATCTCAAATTTTCAGGTGAAATTCATAAAACAGTTCAAACTCTTCCAAAAATTTTTTTAAAAATTTTTGTGCAGGAAAATTTAAGTTTCAAAATTTCATGATAAATTTGTTGAATAAAATTTTTTCTCGTTTGGGTTATGAATCTATTATATTTTGAAAAATTCACTGTTTTAAATTTCAAAGAACAATTTTTTGAAAATCAGAAAATTATTTTCTGAAAATTCATCAAAACTCTCGAATTTTCAAGTAAAAATTCATAAAACTTGAATTATTTCAAAAAAAAAACTTTACTGTTTCAAAATTTCATGATATATTTGTTCAAGAAAATTTCCTTTGGTGTTGAATTTTTTTCGCAAAAAAAATTACCTTTCAAAACTTTGTGATAAATTTGTTGAATTAAAAATTTTTCATTCAGTGTTTTGAACAATTATTTTCTGAAAATTCATAAAAGCTCTCGAAATTTCAGGTAAAAATTCATAAAACTTGAATTATTCCAAAAAAAAATTTTTACTGTTTCAAAATTTCATGATAAATTTGCTCAAAAAAATTTTCTTCGTTTCAATTTTTGGATCTATTTCGTTATGAAAAATTCACTTTTTCAAATTTTGGAGAAAATTTTTTTTTGAAAATCAGAAAATTTTATTTACTTTGGAAAAAAATTGAATATTTCTATTTAAAAAAATTACTGTTTCAAACTTTCCTGATAAATTTGTTCAAAACAATTTTTCTCGTTAGATGCATGAAAAATTTACTGTTTCAAATTTTCAAGAATAATTTTTTGTAAATCAGAAAATTCTGATGCTGATATCATAATTTGGGGAAAACATTGAAGTCTTTAAGCACTGTTTCAAAATTTAATGATTTGTTTAATGAAAAAAATGAACAATTGCATACAGCTTTTCTAAATTTTGAACAATTTTTGTCAAAAAATTAATCTGTTTCAAAATTTCCTGTTTCAAAATTTCATGATAAATTTGTTTAAAAAAAATTTTCTCGTTTGTTTTCTTGATCTACATATTTTTAATGAAAAATTTACGTTTCCAATTTTAAAGAAATTTTTTTTCAACAATTTTTGCTTTTTCTTTTTTTTTTGAATTTTAAAATTAATTGACTAAAACCCCACCTCTTAACAACATTTCCATTTCTATCCACCAAAAATTTGGTGAAATTCCACTTGATTGCATCAATCAAAGTGCCGCCCTTCTCCTTTTTCAAATATTTGTACAATGGGCTCGCATTATCCCCATTCACATCGATTTTTTGGAACAAATCGGGTTCGAATTTGAATTTGTCGGCGACGAAAGAAGCAATGTCGATTTCACACGATGGTTCTTGTCCGCCAAATTGATTGCATGGGAACGCGGCGACTTCGAGACCTTGATCTTTGTATCTGGAACAAATATGGGATGGTTTTGAGGTTTCTAAACTAAAATTTTGAATTCAGAAAAAAAATATTACCTTAAAATAATATTTTTCAAATATTTTTTTTGATTTTCCGAAAAATTGACACGCAAAGTAAAAATGTAATAATAAATTATCAAAACATTTTTTTTCAAACAAATTTTTTGAAACAGTAGATTTTTTGGGATTATTTTTAGGTATTTACTCCTCAGACATAAGCGACATCAAAACACAAATTTTCCTATTTTCAATAATCAATTTCTTGAAACAGTGAATTTTTTTTCTCGAAATTCTGCGAAAATCCTAAATTTCAGCTCGAAATGGTCCGAAAAAATCAATTTTTGAGCCAAAAACATTCTACGTTACTTTAGAAGCTTCAGAACCATTTTTACAGTGAAATTTTCGCATTTTTCAAGGTCTCCAGCTCAAAATTCATCAAAAATCCCGAATTTCAGCTTAAAATTAATCAAAAATCTCAAATTTCAGCTCAAAATTCTTCAAAAATTCCAAATTTTGGCTCAAAATCCACCCAAAACTTCACTCACTGATCCAACAACTCTTTCAATTGTGTATAATTCGAGTTGGTCAATCCGCATTGCGATGCAACATTCACAATAATCAACACTTTTCCCTTGTATTTCTCGAGATTTGTGTCTTTTCCTTGCGCATCTTTGACAGTTATTCCGTAGACTGAAGACATTGCAGCAAATGAGCTCGAAACGAAACGACGTGCACTGGCTGCAACAAATGGGGACATTTATATTAGTGAAGGGAAGAAGAGGGGAGAGTACAGTTTAAAGGATCATGAAAAAATTGTTAGGGTTACGGTAGGTGATTTTAACAGTGCACAATTGAAAAATTCCTCATGGATTACTGTAGATGATTTTAAAGGGAGATAATAAAATTTCTAAATGAAAAATCGATAATTTCTTAAGAGGTACTGTAGCTAGACTCAAAAATCGGAGTCTTGGGGTATTGTAGATGCTTTTTAAAGGTTCAGGACCCAAAAATGTTAGAAATTCGATAATTTCTCGAGAGGTACTGTAGATAATTTCAAAGGTACATAAGAGTTCAATGAATCCCCAGAAGAGTACTGTATCTAGGCTTCAAAAATCCTAGGGGTACTGTAGATGAATTTTTAAAGGAACACGATTAAAGGGTTACTGTAGATAATTTTAAAGGTTCAGGAATATTTGAAAAATCTAGGATTACTGTAGTGGATAATTTTCAAAAATCAATGATTTCCTACTGTAGATGAATTTTTAAAGGAACATGACACTCAAAAAATGTTAGAAAATCACAAAAATGCAATAAACAAACCTAACATTTTCGCGATTTCTGAAAAAAATGCACAAATTTTTCCGGGACAAAAAATTTCAAAGATAAAAAAGGGTGAAAAATCAACCGCAAAACGTTGTGATAAAAAACGGAGCCAAAAAAAGAGCAAAAATTTTACCATGGTAACAAGATAACAACAAAAAGAGCATAATAAAAAGTAACAACAACAACGAGAGAAAAAAAATGAAAACAGAGTTTTTTGGGGCCAAAAATCGTGGAATCTAGGCGCTAAGCGATAAATATTTCGTCACATTTTTCATCGATTTCTTCTTCAGACTTTTACTTGGTGCCGGTGGTGGAGCGCCGGCTTTGGATTGTTTCTGAAATTCGGGAATGAGTTAGGCGAACTTGGCCACGTGGCAAAAAATCCACGTTTTTTGACACCAAATGAGGTTAGGGGAAAAATGTTGTTTTGTCCTATCATTTTTTGTAGTTCTATGAAAAATATTGAATATTTTTTGAAACAGTGAATTTTTTGAAGCCACGTGGATTAGATTTTTGGCGTAATTTGGAAATATAATGAAAATTGTTTTAAAATTTTTAATAATAAAAATTTTGAAACAGTAAATTTTTTCAATGACACAAGAATGAAGAAAATATAGATTTTTGTTCAAAATTCTCATCTTTAGGCCTATTATTAAGCCTGAGCCTAGTCTAGGCTTATTTAGCCTGAAAATTGAACTTTGAACAAAAAAGTGGAGCGTGGAATAGATTTTCGTGTGATTTTGAAAAAAATCATTAATGTATTGAAAATTGATTTTAGAATTTTTAATAATAAAAATTTTGAAACAGTGAATTTTTGTAGTTAGGAAATTTAGTGATTCAGGAATTTATCAGAAAATTTTTTTTCGAAAAAGGAAAAAAACCTTGAATCGAATAAATTTTGTGAAAAAAAATTGAAAAAGAATTTTTTGAAACAGTGGAATTTTTTAAAGACAAAAGAATGAAGAAAATTCAGATTTTTGATGAATTTTTCAAGCAAAATCTCATTTGAGATTTTGCTTGAAAAATTTTTGGAGACTAAATTTATTTTTATTTTTTTTGGAGACTAAATTTATTGGGTGTTCCAACGTTTTGAAATCGAAATTACACAACTAATAAAAATTTTGAAACAGTGAATTTTTGTAGTTAGAAAATTCAAACAAATTAAGTTTGTGAAGAAAATTGAAAAAACAATTTTTTCTTGAAACAGTGAAATTTTTCAATGGAAAAAATTCATAAAATGGCGTGAATCCAGCCAATTTATAACATTCCCCAGAGTAAAATGATGAAAAACCAAGTAAAATCATCAAATGATGACAAAAAAGTGTATGTTTTATTTTTCTGTGGAGAAAAAAGACTACATTTTGGCCGAAGAAAAAACTGCGAGAGTGCATGGGAAAATTAGAGAGTTTAGAGATAGTGAGAAGTATTTGTTGTTTACTGGACATTTTTGAGGTGTTGCGAAATAATTATAGACATCGACTAGAGTGTAGTTTTACACGTGGAAAAAGAACGGTGTTTGAGCTCGAAATGCTCCAAATTTTATGAAAAATTTATTCAAAAAGAATTTACCGTTTCAGGAGAAAATGTTGTAGGGTCGATTTTTCACATGGGAAAATAACGGTGTTTGAGCTCAAAATGCTCCAAATTTCATGTCAAATTCAAAAAATCTATCGAAATTGCCTAATTTTCAGAAAATTTTATTCGAAAAAAATTTACTGTTTCAAAATTTTCACTTAAAAATTTGATTTTTTGAGAGAAAATGTTGTGGTGTTAATTTTTTCACATGGAAAAATAACGGTGTTTGAGCTCAAAATGCTCTAAATTTCATGAAAAATTCAAAAAAATTATTGAAATTGCCTAATTTTCAGAAAATTTTATTTGAAAAACATTTACTGTTTCAAAATTTTCACTTAAAAATTTGATTTTTTGAGAGAAAATGTTGTGGTGTTAATTTTTTCACATGGAAAAATAACGGTGTTTGAGCTCAAAATGCTCCAAATTTCATGTCAAATTCAAAAAATCTATTGAAATTTCTCAATTTTCAGGAAATTTTGAATTTAGAAAATTCACTGTTTCAAAATTTTCTCTTAAAAATTTGATTTTCTGAGAGAAAATGATACCACAATTTCTATGGAATCAATTTTTAAGATTCAAAATTTTCCACGTGGAAGAAAATTGCTGTTTGAGCTCGAAATGCTCCAAATTTCATGTCAAATTCAAAAAATCTATCGAAATTGCCTAATTTTCGGAAAATTTTTTTTGAAAAAAATTTACTGTTTCTAAATTTTCACTTGAAAATTTGATTTTTTGAGAGAAAATGTTGTAGTGTTGGAGTTACACGCGGAAATCGAGTCATGTTTAAGCTCAAAATGCTCCAAATTTCATATCAAATTCAAAGAATTTGCTGAAATTGCCTAATTTTTCAGAAAATTTTATTCCAAAAAAAATTACTGTTTCAAAATTTTCTCTTAAAAATTGGAATTTTGAGAGAAAATGTTGCAATTGACAGCTTTAATGAAAAAAAACCAATTTTTAAAGTTCAAAATTTTCCACGTGGAACACAGAGTCTTGTTTGAGCTCAAAATGCTCCACATTTCATGAAAAATACAAAAAATCTATTGAAATTTCCAATTTTAAGAAAATTTCATTCGAACTAAATTTACTGTTTCAAAATTTTCTCTTAAAAATTTGATTTTTTGAAAGAAAATGTTAATATGATCCAAAAAATTAACAATTTTAAAAAATCAAAATGTTCCACGTGGAATTATAGCCACGTTTGAGCTCAAAATGCTCCAAATTTCATGAAAAATTCAAATTTTCGTGTATTTCCCGCTTCAAAAGCTCAAAATGCTCCAAATCTCAGCCCCCAAAAATTCGCTTACCGATCGATTTTTCGCCTCAACCTTCTTCTTGGCTTTTCCAGTCAAATTTCGATGTCGAATCTTGACACCAGTGAATTTGGGCAAGAATTTCATTCCGGCTGTATGGACTTCGCCAATCGATTGTTTGACTTGTTGCCGGATTTTCTCGTTCATAACTCTTTCGCTCATTTTCTCTTCAGACACTTTCACACTTCGACGAGCCTGGAAATTGAGATTTAATTGGATTTTTCGGCTAAAAAATTGAATTTTTATATTCCAAAAAAAAATTACGTTTCAAAATTTTTAATAAAAAAATTTATTTTTGTGAGAAAATGTTAAACCTGGTGTGAGACGAGCAAAAATGATTAATTTTTCAAAACCAATGAAATTACGCCCAAAATGCTCCAAATTTCATCAACAATTCAAATTTTCAGGATTTTTTATTCAAAAAAAATTCACTGTTTCAAAATTTTTCATATAAAAATTGGAATTTGAAAGAAAAATGATGGGTTCAGTCGGTGTATTGAAAATAATAGTATTTTTCATTTTCAGGTTGAAATCTAGTAAATTTTGTGCTAAAAACCAATTTTCAAAACCAAAATTTTCCACGTGGAATTCGAGCCATGTTTGAGCTCAAAATGCTCCGAATTTAAAGAAAAATTCAAATTTTCAGAAATTTTGGTTCAAAAAAATTCACTGTTTCAAAACTTTCACTTAAAAATTTTATTTTTGAGAGAAAATGTTATTTCTTTTAAACCGCTTCTAAATAAATCATAATTGATCTCAAAATGCTTCAAATCTTATGAAAAATTCAAATTTTCAGGATTTTTGCATCGAAAAAAATTCACTGTTTCAAAATTTTCATATAGAAATTGGAATTTTGAAGAAAAATGATGGGTTCTATTCACAAAGATTAAAATTTTCATTTTCAGGATGAAATCTAGGTAATTTTGTATTAAAAAACCAATTTTTCAAAACCAATTTTTTCCACGTGGAATTAGAGCCATTTTTGAGCTCAAAATGCTCAAAAAAATCATGAAAAATTCAAAATTTCAGGATTTTTGCTCCGAAAAAAATTCACTGTTTCAAAATTTCCATATAAAAATTGGAAATTTGAAAGAAAAACGATTATTCTACCAAATCTTCCGAAATTTTGAATAAAAAACTTCACTGTTTCAAAACTTTCACTTCAAAATTTTATTTTTTCGAGAAAATGTTATTTTATTTTTAACTCTCCGCTTCCAAATAAATCATATTTGAGCTCAAAATGCTCCAAATTCTATGAAAAATTCTAATTTTCAGGATTTTTTATTCAAAAAAAATTCACTGTTTCAAAACTTTCATATAAAAATTGGAATTTGAAAGAAAAACGATTGTATTACCAAATCTTCCAAAATTTTGAATAAAAAACTTAACCGTTTCAAAACTTCCACTTAAAAATTGGGTGAAATTTGGAGCAAAACCTCAACGAATTTTCTCCCCCCAAAAATCACTCACCCTAGCCTGCAACGCCATCAAATTCTCAATCGAAAACTCAACAATCGGCCTGGACTCCTTGCCAAAAATATCCGGATTATTATTGAGGCCTTTCAAACAAGCCAACGCCTGGTCGTGTTCTTTAAAGGCCACAAATCCGAAACCAGCAGATTTTGGTTTTTTATCGGCGGTCAATCGATTTTTATCCATCCAAACACGACATTCGGTGATTGTTGCACCAGAAATTGAGGCTTTTTGGGCGATTTCACGCAATTTTTCATCGTTGATTCGTTGTGGGAGATTGTGAACACAGAGACGAACTGGAGACACAAACCTGCAAAAATTCGGGGACTTTTGAAGTGTTCAGCCAAAATATTCACTGAAAAATCAATTCACGAAAAGTCAAGAAAAAATTAGTTTTTCGAGTTTTTCAGCCAAAAATGATGACAAGTCGGGATTTTTGAAGATTCTGGAGTGATTTCTGATGGAAATTGACCTTCAGAAGTTTTTAATTTTTCGTAAAATAAAAAAAAATTCAAATTTCGATGAATTTTGAAAAAAATTAATAAAATGAGGTAGAATAGGGTTAAAAGCTTCAAGAACCATATTTCACCTCATTTTATTGATTTTTTCAAAATGAATCAAAATTCGAAGATTTTTAAATTTAAGAAAAATCAGCAAAACCTTCGGCAGTTCAATTTTAATCAGAAATCACTCCAGAATCTTCGAAAATCTCGATTTGTCATCATTTTTGACTGTAAAACTCGAAAAAATTTTGATCTACAATATTTTTTCGACATTTTTTGTCTTTTTCGTGAATTAATTTTTGTTAAAAAACATTTTTTAATCAGATTTTTTTCCGAAACACGAATCTAATTTTTTGCTTAAATTTAAGTGGAAATTCAGATTTTTATAGCCTGAAATCCAAATTTTTTAAAATCCCTCACATATTAGTATTCTCCAATTTCTTTCTCATTGCCTCAGCCAATCGTTCTCTTTTTGCCGCATCTTCTTTACTCATCCCTTTTGCCACTTCAGTTCCAGCTCGAATCAATCCAAATCGAACCAATCGCAAATTCCGTTTATCTTTCGGCACTTTTGTCAATTTATCCTTTTCCATATCGACTGCTTCTTTTCGCGGAATTGCCAGATTCGCTTTGATTAATCGATTGTCAATGATGAGACCTTCTTCGATTCCATCGATGCAATTTGAGGCTTCTAATGGGGTTGAGAAATGGACGAATGCGGTTCCTGGAAAAATTGGTTTTGAGGTTTTGCGGGGAGAAAATACTTTAAATTGTGATTTTTTTAACAAAAAATCATTAAATTTAGGTTGGAAAGTGTGTAAATTCATGATTTCTGCTAGAAATTTGCTGAAAATCGTGAAAATCAATAATTTTCCACTGGATTTATTTACACGAACTTCTAAAAATCAAGAGACCACAGAATCTAGATTTTTGATGAAATATATGTTTTCTGGTAGTTTGATCTCTAAAATTGCAGAATTCCACTCCTAATATGAGTTATGACGTGGCTAAATTGGAGAATTTCGGGATTTTAGGAGCTGAAACCTGAAAAAGCTGCAAAAATGATTTTTTCCCCATGCATATCTGATAGAATAGGGTTTTTTCTATCAGATTCGCATGAAAATCATTTTTGAAGCTTTTTTCAGGTCTCAGCTCCAAAAATCCCGAAATTTCCCAACTTTGCCACGTCATAACTCATATTAGGAGTGGAATTCTGCAATTTTAGAGATCAAACTACCAGAAAACATATATTTTATTGAAAATCTCTAGATTTTCAGAAATTCCTGTATTAAATCCAGTGGAAAATTCTTGCTTTTCACAATTTTCAGCAAATTTCAGTCAGAAATCATGAATTTACACACTTTCCAACTTAAATTTATTGATTTTCAGCGAATTTTCATGAAGATTCACCTTTCGGATGTCCACTATCTTTATATTTGCAAATAATGGCCAAATCAATAATTCCAAATCTGGCCAATTCCTCTTTAATCGTCTCGATTTTTGTGTCAAATGCCAAACTTCTCAAAAACACAACTTTTCCATCAATCACATTTTGATCCGTTTTGATTTCTTTTTTCGTGGATTTTTTGGACGATTTTTTGGGGGTTTCTTCATCTTCTTCTTCTTCATTTTCAGATTCGGATTCTGATTCATTTTCGCTGAAAAAAAAATGAATTTTGAAGCTTTTTTCTCAATTGAAATTCAGAGTTCTATATGAAAATTCTAAAAAAAAATGTTATTTTTAATGTTTAGCTTCCAAATAAATCATATTTGAGCTCAAAATGCTCCAAAAATCATGAAAAATACAAATTTTCAGGATTTTTTATTCAAAAAAAAATTCACTGTTTCAAAATTTTCATATAAAAATTGGAATTTGAAAGAAAAATGATGCATTCTGTTTGATAGGAGCCGAAATTTTCATTTTCAGGTTGAAATCTGGTGAATTTTGTGCTAAAAAACCAAATTTTCAAAAGCAAAATTTTCCACGTGGAATTAGAGCTCAAAATGCTCCAAAAATCATGAAAAATTCAGATTTTCAGGAATTTTTTGGTTCGAAAAAATTCACTGTTTCAAATTTTTCATATAAAAATTGGAATTTGAAAGAACAATGATGAAGATATTTCAGAAATACATAAACTTTTCATTTTCAGGTTGAAATCTAGTGAATTTTGTGGTAAGAACCAATTTTGAAGATAAAAATTTTCCACGTGGAATTACAGCCATGTTTGAGCTCAAAATGCTCCAAATTTTATGAAAAATTCAGATTTTCAAGAATTTTTGGTTCAAAAAAAATCACTGTTTCAAAACTTTTCATTAAAAAACTGGAATTTTGAAGAAAAACGTTGGATATTTCAAAAATAATCAAAATTTTCATTGACAGGTTGAAATCTAGTGAATTTTGTGCTGAAAAACCAATTTTTAAGATTAAAATTTCCACGTGGAATTAGAGCCATGTTCAAGCTCAAAATGCTCCAAAAATTATGAAAAATTCAAATTTTCAGGAATTTTGGTTCAAAAAATTCACTGTTTCTAAATTTTCATATAAAAATTGGAATATGAAAGAACAATGATATTTCAGAAATACATAAACTTTTCATTTTTAAGTTGAAATCTAGTGAATTTTGTGCTGAAAAATCAATTTTTCAAAACCAAAATTTTCCCATCTGAAATCAGAGCCATGTTTGAGCTCAAAATGCTCCAAATTTCATGAAAAATTGAGAAAATCTGTTGAAATTGATTAATTTTCATGAATTTTGGGTTTAAAAAACTTCACTGTTTCAAAACGTTCACTTAAAAATTTCATTTTTGAGAGAAAATGTTATTATTGTTTTTTAGATCCAAAATAAATCATATTTGAGCTCAAAATGCTCCAAATTTCATGAAAAATTCAAATTTTCAGGATTTTTGCTGTTCTATCTAAAAAAAAGTTTTCTAGCTCAAAAACCCCCCAAAACCCTATTTTTTATGTCAAAAATTGTCAATTTATTTTTCCCCATAAAATCCTCACCTATCCTCTTCTTCCTCATCATTCTCTTCTTCTTTCTTTTCCTCCTCCATTTTTTCCACCTTCACCTTCTTCTTCAAATTCGCCTTCTCCTCATGTGCATTCGTCTCAAAAGTATCCTTATCCAGTGCCCAATCCGCAGCCACACTTCTACCCAAAATCTTATTCGCATTAAACCACTCTCTAGCCTTTTCTGCATCCTCTTTCTTAACAAATTGGATGAAACCAAAACCGGCGATCGATTTCGGGTTCTTTTTCGATGGCGGGAGAACAATCTCTACAAATCTTCCGAAATTCGAACAAATGTTTTGAAGATCCTCTTTTTTGGTCTGGAAATTATTGAGTTATGACGTGGCAATTATGTTTTTCGCTCACTTTAAACGGCATATTTCTAATAATCAATCTCCACTGCTTCATCGCCGCCTTCTCAAATCTTTGCCGAATTGCCGAAGTTCCACGTGACCCTCTGAACTCATTTCCGTTTCCCCCCGCATTTTCAGCTCCCTCTTCTGTTTTAGCCCGCTTCGCAATTGGTTGACGATTCGCATTTCTATGCTCCTGCGGTTCTTCCTCCTCTTCTTCTTTATATTCTTCAGCATTCTCTCCGAAATCCTCGTCATCCCAAGTTTTTCGCTTATTTCCGGCGAATCCGTAGTTGCCGAATCCACCACGTTGATGATAACCCATCTAAAAACAACTTTTGTTAGGCGAAATTCGAGCAAAACTAGGAGAAACTAGGAGAAACGCGCGAAAAAAGAAAAAATATTTCGAAATGGAAGAGAAAACATGTGGCGCGCTAGGCCACGAAAACTCGGCCATCTATTGTTTTTCGCCGAAATTTTGCTGAAAATCGTGAATTTCAGGTCTGAAAATGATGAAAAGCTAGAATTTGGCTAAGTTGAGCTGTACTTTACTCTAGGAGAGACACGTGGTAAATTATTCGCAAAGGGCGAGGAATTCAGGGGCAAGAGAAAAAAAACTCATCTGCCATTTTTTTGCTCGCCGAAAAATTGAACTGAAAAATTATCGTTGAAATGACATTTGCCACGACAAATTTCACGTTCACGCAAAAATATATATTATTTTTTCTTTCTTTTTTTTCTGAAATTGAGAAAAAAGCCTGATAAACGCTTTTAAATCTTTAATTAAAGCAAAATAATTTATTTCCATCCAATAAACAAAAAAAATCACAACATAATTAAATACCACCTTATTTCTTCTTAGATCTTAATTTCTTAACTGGAGAATTCGATTGATTTAGTCCAACTTGACTTTGCTCAATTTCCTCTTTCGTCACCGCTCCCGCTTCCAATTGTTCATTTAATTTGGTTTGAGTTTCAAAGTGCATTAGGAGATCGTTGACTTGCGATTGGAGATCGGCGATTTCCTATCAAAATTATGGGAATTCAAAACATACATGGCATCTTTGCCCAACAGACCCTCCATGTAATGATCCCCCCCCTCCCCAAAATTTTGAAATGTCATGATCCCCTCCCCTCAATTTTTTTTGTCAAAAATTTGAAAAAATAAATGGTGAAAAAAATGAAAAATATCCGGGGGGGGGGGGAGTTTCATTTTTGACTTATTCTTTCAGGTTCGATAATTTGGAAACTAGCGCTTTTAATATCGGATGTAGAGAAAGGGCGAAGAATTCGACGGATATCATCCATTGTTTCTTATTTTTTCTTATTTCTTATTTTATTTCTAAAATTCTCAATTATATTTTTCTATATCCTTCTAAAATAAAAAATGCGTTTATCTCAGAAATTTTTACAAATTATCATTCTCAACTTTTCTGAACAATTACATAATAATAATAACATATCCAATATCCAATGCGTTATTTATTTGATAATCAAATTGAAATCCAAAAATATTGAATTACAAAACAAAAAGAAAAAAAAATGAATTCCACCGAGAATTCGATCCAAAAACCCTCTGATTATTAGGCGCGATCTCTACCGACTTGACCACGAGGCTACTTATTTTCACACGTTTATTTTTAAGTGATAAATAAGGGATAGAAGAGGGAGAGAAAATGAAAAAGAGAAGGAGAAGCGGAAAAAAATCATGAAATTTTTGAAAAATTCCCATTTTTTATCGAATTTCGCCGATTTTGTTATATGTTTCGATTGTATAAGTAACTTAAGGATGGTAGAAAGGAATGTCTGTCGAAATTATCTAAAAAGATGGTTTATTTCTTGAGATATGATCCCCCCAAAATGACATAGCAAAACGGCTTCGATTTTGGGGGGATCATATCTCAAGAAATAAACCATCTTTTTAGATAATTTCGACAGACATTCCTTTCTACCATCCTTAAGTTACTTATACAATCGAAACATATAACAAAATCGGCGAAATTCGATAAAAAATGGGAATTTTTCAAAAATTTCATGATTTTTTCCGCTTCTCCTTCTCTTTTTCATTTTCTCTCCTCTTCTATCCCTTATTTATCACTTAAAAATAAACGTGTGAAAATAAGTAGCCTCGTGGTCAAGTCGGTAGAGATCGCGCCTAATAATCAGAGGGTTTTTGGATCGAATTCTCGGTGGAATTCATTTTTTTTCTTTTGTTTTGTAATTCAATATTTTTGGATTTCAATTTGATTATCAAATAAATAACGCATTGGATATGATTATTATTATTATTATGTAATTGTTCAGAAAAGTTGAGAATGATAATTTGTAAAAATTTCTGAGATAAACGCATTTTTTATTTTAGAAGGATATAGAAAAATATAATTGAGAATTTTAGAAAAATAAAATAAGAATAATTAGCCGATGAAAGATATCCGTCGAATTCTTCGCTCGTTCTCTACATTCGATATTCCTAAAGAACTAGTTTCCAAATTACCGAACCTGAAAAAATAAGTCAAAAATGACCACATGCAAAAACCCAATTTTTTTCTAGCGTACCGATTTCACTTTGAAAAAAATTTAGGTGTTTTGTATGTGATGTCATGATCCCCCCCTCGAAAATTTTTTCCAAATGTCATGATCTCCCCCTCACAGATTTGAGAGCAGTGCCATGTATGATTCAAAAATTCAACCCCAAAAATCCCTTACCGCTTCATATTTCGCCGTCTTCTCATCAATCTTCTCCCCAATCTTCTCATACTGCCCCTTCCAAACAACCTGATCCCCCCGCAACATTCGATTTATCTCCTGCTCATCCTTCAACTCGCCCGCCAATTTCTTGATCCGCTCTCCCGACCAAACAACCTTCTTCTCCGCCGATAACTTCGACTTCTGACAAGCCTCCAGCTCAGTTTTCACCGCCTTCAGCTCACTCGTCTGCTCTTTCAATTGCTGCTCCAACGATTCAACTTGAGCACACGCCACTTTTTCCATCTTCCCCATCGCTTTCTCAACCTCCCCGAGTTTCTCCTCAAAATATTTCCGCTGATTTTCAAGTTGACTTGTGAGAAGTAGAGTATACTCTAGTTTGATCCCATCTAATTTGTCATCTTTTTTCGAATTATGCCCATCACTTCGGTCTGCAGTATTTTGATATTCCACCAGTTTTCCATCCGAATCATTTTCAATCAATCTATGCACATAATTATCACCAGCATAATCCCAAACCCGTTGCTCGCCGCCAATTTTCAAACTATAAGTATGCGATGTCTGTTCCCAATGTCGATGGGCGTGTTGCGAAGCATAGCGACCACATCCGATGTTTCCGCAAATCAGGCAAATCCACAAATCATTCGATTGTCCACAATCGTTGCATCGTTGCTCAGCGACAACTTCGGGAGTTTGAACATATCGACAAACCGGGCAGCTGCAAGAAATTGCTAGGAACATTCAGGCTCCAAAAAAACCCACGTGTTATCCATCCACTGCTCCAAACATTGCGCATGAAACGCGTGATTACACAATATCGCCAAAACACTTTCATCCATTCGCTCCAAACAAACACAACACGTTGGGAGTTCGGTTAAGTTGCTGGATTGTGAGGTGAGAAGTTCATCAGATGTTGTCTGGAATTGTTTGAACTTGGGAGGGGGAGGGGGAGTTAGGATAAATCACTTACACATTCGATTCTATCAACAAATAGCAAAACACAGTGATGTGGCTCAAAATCATTGAATGGACAATTATTGTACTCTTCGTAGAAAGTAACGGCGTCATTCTGAAAAACGAAGGGGAAAATCAAAATTTGGGCATAGCTTCCGCATCTCCGCTGAAATTCCAATAAAATTCTGAAAAATGCTGGAATTTGCAAACAAACTATTTGTCAGCAAATTCCAGTTTTCAGATTCTTATTCGATATTTCAGAATAGGACTTGGAAAGGTTTTTTGCGAGCGGAGCGAGTGTAAACCGCTAGCTTCCGCGTCAGCGGCACTATTTTCCGCGAAGCGGCCACGTTGGTTTTCTACGTAGAAAACCAACCGCTTCGCAGAAGCTTGCGTTCCAAACACTCACATGTTCCTTGAACTTAATAATCAACATATATTGATTCGGCGTCGAATCCCGCACAACTTTCATCCGTTCAATCATCGGCAGCGAAACACCAATAAATGTGATGATTTCGGATATTGTGATTTGCGCTGGTATTCCCAGCATACACAACATTCGACATTGTGCCGAATTCGCCGATTTTTCATCGTTGTATTTGTAGAAGTGCAAGATGCCTTCGGTTTTTTCGGTCAGCGGGTTTCCCGAATAATATGGGGCGTGTTCGGGAAGCGCTGAAAAATATGTGATTTTGGGTTGAAAATTTTGAGCTTGGATTTTTTGGTTTTATTTCGAAAATTGTTGTTTTTTGTAAAAAATTTGAAAAAAACCTCAATTTTTGAAAAAATTTGATTTTGATCTTTTCGCCGCTAAAATATCTACAAGTTTTCGATATTTTTCTCATTTCTCCCAAATATTACAAACTCCCACGTGTCAACTCTTTTTTCCTATATAGCTTTTGAGGCAAAATAGCTATTTCGCCTCAAAAGCTGAAATTTTCCTCAAAAAGGAGGGAAGCGCACAAGTGCGCCCCACCGCACACTTCTAAATATGTGTGTACTTCTCTCGGACAACACGCCATTTTCAAAATTTTCGCATTTCCCTCCCGCCTAAAAACCCAATTCAATTTTCTGTTTCAGAATGGAATCGACGGGTAGTGCAGAGAAGACAGTGCAAAAACGACCATTTATTGAGCATTTGGGATTCACGGACACATCAAAAGCGCCAAAAATCGATATAACAATAAGGGGTGAAAAATATTACTACGAGTTTTTGAAGGTGCAACGTGAGAAATATATGATTGTGAGAAAATCGAAAGATGATTCGGAGGAATATCGATCGCAATTGCCGGTTTACATTAATCTCAACTTTTTTGGATGTCATTATTTTAAAAATCTATTAGCAAAGTACAAAGATACATTAGAGAGTTTGATTATGAGCGTAACCAAGAATCGCTCGTTCAACTTTGATATCGAATATCTAGCAAATCTTCGAACCCTTCAATTGAGCGGTGATTTCAATATCGGAACAATCCTCACAAAATTACAAAAACCTTTGGAATATTTGAGTATTCAAGTGAGACATCGCAATAAAATCGACTATGAACAAGTGTATCAATGCACGGGAAATCTAGTGATACCCTTTAGATATTTGACAAATGAGCAATTTGTGAAGATTCAGGCGAAGAATGTGCGAATGGATATGGGATATTTGACAGAGGAGAATATCGCCGATTTCTTGAAGAGCTATCAGAACGATACAATTGGGAAAATCGTTAATTTTTATACTTGGGATATTGATGGCGAATCATTTTTCAGTATACCAAAGTTATGGAAACTTCTTGGATCTAACGACACTGATTAGTGAGTTTCTAGAGATTAAAATTGAGCAAATTTTTTGGTTTCCAGCAAAAAACTCCTTGCCATTCGCCACAACACCAAACGCAAAGTGGCTCATTTGAGTTATAATAATAAAACCTTGACGCTGAGGAACTTGATGAACTAATTGCAATTATTTATTATTTCGTATTTATTAATTAATTAATTTATTTGTTAATATTAAACTATTTATTATAGAATTGTTTTTGGGTTGTTTTTCAGTGGAGAAGTCTGAATTTTCCTGGTTTTCAGACAAATGCGTCTTATTTTTTTCTCTGTTTCAAAATTGAATTTTGGACGAATTTAGGTACTTCGTCAGTCGCGTGCGGCTGTGCGTCGCGGTAGGGGAAACAATCAATAATTCATTTTTCCGACCGCGACGCACAGCCGCACGCGACTGACGAAGTTCAGTTTTTTTTCATTTATTCAGTTCAGCACTGGATTTTATTTTTCAAGGTTCTCTAGCTTGTCAATCATGATCTCAAGGAGCGGTTACTAGAGAATCAGGTTCTCTAGGCTCCGCTACTTGACAACCGTGCTCTCAAGACGCGGGTCCTAGACAATTAGGTCCTCTAGGCGCAGCTACTTGGCTTGGACGCTCTCAAGGCGCGGGTCCTAGACAACACGGTTTTTTAAGCGCGGCTCTTTGTCAGAGTGGATCTCAAGACGCTGATCCTAGACAATTAGGTTCTCTAGGCTTAGCTACTTTAGAACTGAGCTCTCTAGCCGCTGATCCTAGACAATCAGGTCCTCTAGGCTCCGCTGCTTGACAGCAAGGCTCTCTAGACGCGGCTCCTTGCCAGTTGAGCTTTCTAGGCTAGGCTACTTGGCATGAGCGCTTTCAAGACGCGGTTCCTTGCCAGAGTAGATCTCTAGGCGCAGCTACTTGACAACCATGCTCTCTAGGCGCAGGTCCTAGACAATTAGGTTCTCTAGGCTCCGCTACTTGAGAACTAGATTCTCTAGACGCTAATCCTAGACAATTAGATCCTCTAGCCTCAGCTACTTGAGAACGAGGTTCTCTAGGCTTAGCTACTTGACAACCGAGCTCTCTAAGCTCCGATACTTGACAACCGAGCTCTCTAGGCGCAGGTCCTAGACAATTAGCTTCTCTAGGCCCTGCTACTTGACAAAATCCTCCTCACCTGTTGCTCCCGTTCCCAACGATGTTCCCGCTTCCCCATCTCCCTCCTCTCCACCACCAATCAATTTATCACCATCCAAATGCTCAACAACAACTTCCGAATAAGTCCGTCGTCCCTTACTATCCTTCTTCCACTCAACCTTCTCCGCTTTCCCCTGATGATTTTCTGCATTCAGCACCGGCGCCTCTTCTTTCGATTTCGGTGGCGACACTCGCTTCATTGTCAACAATCCCAGACGCTTTCGCGTTCTTTCGGCGGCGCTTGGCGAACTTTGAAGATGGTTGGGTGAGGTTGAGGTTTCGGAGAAGGTGGCAAGTTTGGCGGTGGCTGTGGCGACTTCGAGACGAATCACCAGTGGAACATACACGCTACTCATTAAATGGGGAGTTTCAAGCTGGAAAATGGGAGGTTTGAGGATAGATTTGGACATTTTTCTGAGCAAGTAAGTTGATATTTCGGGCTCTAAGGATAGACAGGTTGAAGACAAACCAAATGATATCAATTTTCATGAATTTACCTTATCCATAATGTAGTTGGACATCGACTAAATGACATTTTCAGGTTTTTTAAGCAAATGAGTTGAAATATTGGGTTCTAATGTTATTCATATGATAGAATGGTCTAAGACGAACAGAATGATATAAATTTTGATGACTTTACGTTATCCGTAAGTGATTTAGCGAGGTTTAGTCGATATTTAGACGATAAGTCGCTAAATCACATAAGGATAAGGTAAAGTCATCAAAATTTATATCATTCTGTTCGTTTTAGACCATTTTATCATATGAATAACATTAGAATCCAATATTTTAACTCATTTGCTTAAAAAAACCTGAAAATGTCATTTAGTCGATGTCCAACTATATTATGGATTGGGTAAAATCATCAAATTTGATATAATTTGGTTTGTCTCAGACCTGTCTATCCTATGAGCAAGATTAAAGCCAAAAATATCAACTCACTTGCTCGAAAAATATGAAAATGTTTTTTTAGTCGAATTCCCACATCTCGAAAATCTAGAAATGGTGGTGGCTTTTCCCATGGAAAATAAAGTTAGATATTCTAGGTCACGTCAAATTCAGGAATCCTCATTTCAAAATTCAAAATCATGAATTAAGTCAAGTTTTTAAGGAATTTTTGCGCGAAATTTATTGATTTTTTTGAAATTTTCTGGGAACCTTTTTAAAAAAATATTTAAAAAAGGACAAAACCTCCTCAAGCTTCTCCACAACAAAAAAAAATCCATCAAAACATGAAAAATTTATACAAAACTCTACTCATAATTCTAGAAACCTGCATAAGAAAAATACAAAAACTGAGCAAAAAAATGGCAAAATTATCCTGAATTCAATTATTTCGATCTGATTCTCTGCAAAATTCCAGTCGAATCGGTTCGAATGACCTGAGGTTTGAAGATCTTCTTCGGTTCGATTTTCAGATTTTCTTGACTTTCAGCCGATGACGTGGCAAATGAGGAGACCAACGTGGCAATTGAGCCCGAATCCATCGAGTCCAGATGATTATTTACAGTGTTTTCGGTGGGGAAGAAGTATTGGAGGCTTTTCCAGATATCGTCGCGGTTGAGGCGAGACAAAAATGTGGCGCGCAGCTGGAAAAATCAGTGATTTAGTTTCTAGGCCACGGCTTTTGTAAATTCTAGTCCCTCGTTCAATTCATCGAAAAAATCCAGAAGGGACTAGTTTTCCACCTCAGAAAATCGAATTTTTTACTGAAAATTGCTCATAATTATCAATGGAGCAGGAATATCAAAAAAGAAAAATAATAATAATTTAATTTTTTTTATTCAAAAAGTTTTGAAACAGTGATTTTTTTTGTTGAAAAATTCAGGATTTCATAAAAATTTAGATTTCTAGATTGATTTTCAGAGCAAATTTCAGCTCAAAAAATTGGAATTGAAAAATTGTGGTTTTTCGAATATTTTTTGGGGTAAAATTATTTTTTTTCTGTTGAAGAAATATGATATCATAAAATAATTCAATTTTTTTTATTTAAAAAATTTTGAAACAGTGATTTTTTTTGTTGAAAAATTCGGGTTTTCAGAATTTTTTAAAAACAGTTTTGGGATTTCATAAAAATTCAAATTTCCAGGGCAAATTTCAGCTCAAGAAATGCTGAAAATCATTAGAAAATCAAATTTTTTACTGAAAATTTCTCTAAAATCATGAATTTTGAGCATTTTTTAATCAAAAATTTAGATTTTCAGCTCGAATTTCACTTTTAACCTAAAACATCCAAGAGGGACTAGTTTTCCACATCCGTAAATTCTAGTCCCCCTTTATTTTCTAGACCATCCTCACCTGCCTTTCAGCTCTCGTAATCAAATGCGGTGCCAAATTGCCAACAATCGTCTCGGCCGTAATCAATCCAATCACCTTATCCAATCCCTCTTCCATTTTCGCTCCAATCTTCCCCTCTTTCCTGCTCGGCGCCAAAATCGTGGATAATTTCGAGATTCCGCATTTCTCCAGCATCGATTTCACATCTTCACCCATTCGAAACAATGACAAATTCAGCGCATTTGCTGCGATATTCGGGCGAATTCGCTGTTTCTTCTCGCGTTTCAACAAATCCTCCACAACTTGACGTGCCACAAAATGCACCCGCTTCGGCAAAATCGGCAATTCTTGCTCATTATAAGTTTCCGCATCGAATTGCTTATAAAATGGATTGGTGCGCGTCAAGATCTCGTAACTCAATCCACCGGCAGCCCAAGTATCAGCTAGCTCGAAATCGACTTGTTGACGTGGGCCCGGGCGAGCGGCGAGGATTTCGGGCGCTCGAGTTCGACGATTTCCGCCGAGGTAGATGTCTTCGTGGGGATAGTCGACGAGCCAGGAGCCGGTGGCGAGAGCACAGCCGAAGTCGGCGATGACGAGTTGCGGAATCTCGTCTGGAAAATGGAAAATGGCTTCAGAAAGCTTCAGGAGCATCTAGAAGTCTTCAGAAGGCTCCAGAAGGCTTCTGAAGACTTCATAAAAATTCTAGAGACTTCATAAGGCTTCAGAACGCTTTAGAAGGCTTCAGCAAACTTCATAAGGCTTCAGAAGGCTTTGGAAAAATATTAGAGGCTTCAAAAGGCTCCAGAACGCTCCAGAAGACTATTAGAGGCTTCAGAAACATTTTAGAGGCTTCAGAAAGCTTCAGAGAGCTTCAGAAGAATTTTAGAGGCTTCAAAAAGATTCAGAAAGCTCCAGAATGTCTCAGAAGGCTCCAGAAGATTTTAGAAGACTTCAGAAGGTCTCAAAAAGCTTTGGATAAATTTTAGAGGCTTTAGCAAACTTCATAAGACATCAGAAGGCTTTGGAAAAATATTAGAGGCTTCAGAAGGCTCCAGAAACCTTCAGGAAAATTTTGTAGGCTTCACAAGGCTTCAGAAGGCTTCAGAAAGCTCCAAAAAGTCTCAGAAGGCTTAGGAATATTTTTAGAGGCTTCAGAAGAATTTTAGAGGTTTTATAAGAAAATTTTGGGGTTTGATAGAAAATTTAGATTTTGAAAATTATTTTCAAATTGAAATTAATCAAAATTCAGTTCTCCTATGAAATTTTCTGTTGGTTTTCGTTGTTTTCAGATAATTCTAGACACAAAAAACATTTTTCAAATTTTTCTTCGCTGATTAATGTATTGATTCGTCACTCTTTCGCTAAAAAACGAAATATAGTTCAAAATTAAAAAATTATAAAAGCCTTCAAACTATTATATTAATTCATTAAGAAGAATGCTCAAAATTTTCGTGATCCTTTCATTTTTCTCGATTATCTCAGCTAATCCAACATGTGACAAGTCCGAACTACAAAAATGCAATCAAATGATTGTAAGAATGCCGTTATCATCTAATTTTACTGCACTAGAATACAGAAATGGTCTCAAAGATCAAGCAGCTTGTGACAATCACAAATACTGTGCTGAAGTCTCCAGAAGATGTAATGGTGAATAAGGAGACACTCAATATTTTGCCGATCTTCGAAACTATTGTCCAATTCGCAAATTTTTGGCCAGTGATTTTTTTATTGATTGTGCAGTTAAAGTTGTGATGAATTATAAGAATTGGGGACAATTTGATGAACAATGCGAAAAATCAGGAATGTTTAAGTGGAGTAATAAAATCTGTGGTATCAAGAAAATCCACGTCGAACAATGTTCCGATGCGGTTTTTGGAACATATTGCAGTTTGGAGCATTCTAGACAATTTATCAAGATTTATGAGAACATATTGAGAATTCATGAAATGCAATGCAAAATTATTTATTAATTTTCGAAAAATTGGTATAAATATTCCGATGTTTTTGAAAAACTTGGTTTTTATGAAGTTTTTTTGTTGAAAATGTTGCATTTAGAAGAGTTTTAGAGGCTTCAGAAGACTTCAGAAAGCTTCATAAGAATTTTAGAAGACTTCAGAAAGCTTCAGAACAATTCTAGAGACTCAGAAGGCTCCAGAAGGCTTTAGATGGCTTCAGAAAAATTTTAGAGACTTTAAAAGGCTTCAGAAGGCTTTGGAAGAAGATCAGAAGCTTCAGAAGAAGGCTTCAAAAACCACCAGAAGCATCCAGAGGCCTTCAAAACCAGTAATAGGCCTTCAGAAGCCTTGAGAAGCCCCCAGAAGGCTTTAGAAGACTTCAGAAAAATTTTAGAGACTTCAGAAGGCTCCAGAAGGCTTTAGAAAGCTTCAGAAGCATCTAGAAGCCCCCAGAAGGCCTCAGAAGGCTTCAGAAAGCTTTAGAAAGATTCAGAAAGTTTCGGAGAGCTCCAGGATAGTCCATAAGGCTTCAGAAAAATTCTAGAGACTTCAGAAATTGTCAGAAGGCTTCAGAAGGCTTTGAAAGAATTTTAGAGGGTTCAGAAAAATTCTAGAAGCTTCAGAATATTCCAGAAGGCTTGAGGAGGTTTCAGAAGAAATTTGGTGGCTTCAAAAAGCACATTTTAGAAATTTCAGAAGCCTTCAAAAGCCGTGATAGGTCTTCAGAAGCCCCCAGAAGGCTTCAGAAGAATTCTGGAGCCTTCAGAATGTCCCAGAAAGATTCAAAAGGCTTCAGAAGTCATCAGAAAGCTTTAGAAGGCTCCAGAAGAATTTTAGAGCCTTCAGAAAGCTTCAGAATCTCCAGATTTCCAAAATTCACCCACCTTCATAATCATAATGCAACAAAATATTGTCACTTTTCATGTCTCGTTGCGCAACACAATTCTCGTGTAAATATGTACAGGCTTCCATTAATTGTGCCATCATAACTCTGCAAAATTGAATTTTGGCTGAAATTCTGAATTTTTTGGCTGAAATTTGGCTGAAATGAGTGGATTTTCAGGATTTCCAAGCAAAAATCTCAGGAAAATTTGTTAAGAAATTCAAATTTCGAGCTAAAAATCTCTCCTCACCTCCCAGTCCAATAATTCCGATGATGTGTCCAAACATAATCATGCAAAGTCTGTCGATATCTCCTCATAACAATATACATAGTCTTGGGAGTTGCCGTAATTGCCTCATACCATCTTGCAGTATGCAGTGCATCTGGATATCTCTCAACAGCATCCGGTAGAATTTTCAAAGTATCAATGAAGGCCGTGGTGATTCTCACGATGTTTGGATGTTTTTTGGGCAGCGGCTGGAAATTCGTAGATGTTCCGAAATGGCCGTTTTTGATTAATTGAAGAGCTTTTGGGTAGGCGGCTAATTCGTTGCCCATTGTTTCCCAGAGATGATTTTCGCCGGATTTGTCGTGGTCGTAATTGAACATTAATTTGATGGCCAGCGGGTATTTCTGGAAAAAATGGGCGGGGTTTTGCTGGAATCTGAACAAGTTGCTGAAAATTTGAACTTGAATCGCTCTAGGTGCGGCTCCTTGAAAACTAAGCTTCCTAGGCGCTGATGCTTGCGAGAGAGGATGCCTAGATGCGAATGCTAGACAACTAGGCTCTCAAGGGGTGGCTGCTTGAGAACCAGGACTTCTAGGCGTGGCTCCTCTCTAGAGTGGATCTCTAGGCGCGGCTCCTTGACATATGAGTTCTCAAGGACTGGCCTCTTGTCATATCAGCTCTCAAGGGGTCACTCCTTGACAATTGAATTTTCTAGGCGCGGCTACTTGAGAACTAGGATCTCTAGGCGCGGATCCTTGACATACAAGCTCTCAAGGGGTGGCTCTTTGACAATCCCATATTTTTTGCTCGAAAGCTCTGAAAAACAGTAAATTCAGGAAAATTTCAGTTGTTCTATTTTCAGATCAAAATTTGACGAATTTTCCGAATTTTTCAAGTTTTCAGAATCTCCAAAAATCCGAATTTGTCATTTTCAGCCTAAAAACACACTTTTCTGAAAATTTTCCAAAAAAAAAAAATGAGGAAAATTTCGATTTTCAGCATTTCCAGCTCATTTTCTTCACAATTTCCAGGCCAAAAACACTCACATTCATTCGAAATTCCATATCCGAACTAGGTCTTCTCGAATTCTTCCTCAAAATCTCAGTCACCTCATTAAATCCTCCACCAATTCCTCTGCTATTTCCATTTTCCCCCGCCAATTTCGCCTCATAAACCGCCGCATTACAGCCTTGTCCCAAGAACTCGCCGAATTCGTATTCATCAATTCGTCGCGGCATCTCAGCGGCTCTCAAATCCTCATTATATCTCGCATTTTCGCCGAATAATTTGCGAATTCTCGCCAGAAAATCTGCATATTTCGCGGGTCTTTTGGCGAATACTGGATGAAATTTGCGATGTTTTAGGAGGTTTTTGTTGTTGGCAAGGCGATTTTTTTCGATGAGAATCGAGGAAAATGGACGGAATATTCGACCATTTCGAGCAATCAATTTGGTCTGAAAATGTTTGGATTTTTATGTAGTTTTGGCCTAGATTTTCAAGGTGAATTTTTTTCCAAAGAATAGTTTTGGCCTAAATTTCTTATTGCAAGTAAATTTTTTGAATTTTGAATTTTCGCGCTAAAATTTTTCCACTACCAACCATTGCTCATCGAATTTTTTTTTCAAAATTTTTCGACTAAAATTCTTGAAACCTAATTTTCGCGGGTTAATTTTCAGGGTGAACTTTCTTCCAAAAAGTAGGTTTGGCCTAAATTTCCTATTGTTAGTAAATTTTTTGAATTTAACTTCTAAATGCATTCCATATCATTGATTTTTTTTCAAAATTTTTCAACTAAAATTATTGAAACCTAATTTTCGCGGAATAATTTTCAAGGTGAATTATCTTCAAAAAATAGTTTTCACCAAAATTTCCAATTTTTTTTTAGATTTTTGAATTTTAATTTTTGGTGCCTAAAATTGTCTTATTTATTGTTCATTGTGCAATCAATAAAATTCACGAAATGATTATCGAATTTGTTTTTCAAAATTTTTTCAACTAAAATTTCTGAAACCTAATTTTCGCGGGATAATTTTCAAGGTGAATTTGTTTCCGGAAAATAGTTTTCACCAAAATTTCAAATTTTTTGAATTTAAGTTCTAAAATAATTTCATATCATTGATTTTTTTTTTTCAAAATTTTCTATCTGAAATTTTTGAAACCTAATTTTCGCGGGTCAATTTTCAAGGTGAATTTTTTCCAAAAATAGTTTTCACCAAAATTTCCAAGTTTTCGAACTTCAATTTTTAGCTCTCAATTTCCTTCTTCATTATGAAATCAATAAATTTCAAGAAAATCATTATCGAATTTTTTTTTCAAAATTTGTTTAACTAAAATTTTTGAAACCTAATTTTCGCGGGTTAATTTTCAAGATTATATTTCTTCTTCTGGAAAAAAATTATCAAGTTTTCAGGCATTGCTCATATTAATTTCAATTTTTCCCGCATTGCTCATATTAACCCCCACTCACCAATCGAAAAGTCGTCTGTCTTCCAGCATTTCCAGCATTCCTCAACACAACATGTGCTCCCAAATTATGCGAAATCGGAAATATTCGCGGCCACCAGAGTCGGATTATTGTGTTTCGTGCCAGGACCTCGTTTGCGATACGGTATGCCGCTTTTCCAAAACGTTTCATTGACATAATTACTTTTAATTAGCTAGAAAATAATTAATTAATTGATTAATTAGGGTAAATAAGGTAAGAAAATGGATGAAAACCATTGATTTTGAAATAAAAATGAAAATTCACATGAAAAATAGCAATTTATTAAAAAAAGACTAGAAAAAATGCAAAAAATCAATATTTTTGTACACAAAAACCCTATTCGCTGAGCTTTTTCTCTCTGAAAACGCTGAAATTCCAGATTTATTTCAGCAATCCCAGACTTCTCGCCTCTTTTTCAGCCCATTCGGCCAGTTTTCCATCGTCGGTGATTGGCGAATCGTCTTCACCGCAAACCGCGTCGATGTAGAAGGAGCCTGGAAAAGAGTACTGTAGGGTTTTTGGCGCGAAAAATGTAGGTATACTGTAGAAAAAAACTCACGTTGTGCAGTCAGTGCTTCAAATTCATCGTCGGAACTCGCCTCATTGTCAGAAGCAGAAGCTGAAAAATTCAAAATTTAAAATTTGAAAAGTGTGCGGGACAAAAACTGTGCCAGGATGGCAGAAAATCTACCGAATACCTTGAGAAGCTCCCAGAAGCCTTCAGAAGCGTCCAGAAGCTTCCAGAAGCTTTCAGAAGCTTTCAGAAGCCTCAAAAAGTATTTTTCTTTCGGATTGAACAATAGACGTAGTAGAAGCGCAGATCATTTTGAAACATCATTTTCAAATGTATCAAAAAATTTTGAAACGTACATTTTTTTGGACGCTAAAATCAATTACATTTACCGTATTTCTTCGAGCTGAATTTTAGTGAAATTTAAAATTTGGCGCCAAAACGCTTGCAGAAGCTTTCAGAGGAAACACATTTTTCTGAAAATTATCCGAAAAAATTGAGGAAAATTCCAGATTTTCTAATTTTAGGTCAAAATTTAACGAATTTTTCGAATTTCAGCATTTCCAGCTCTTTTTCGTCACATTTTCAGCCCAAAAAACACTCACATTCATTCGAAATTCCATATCCGAACTAGGTCTCCTCGAATTCTTCCTCAAAATCTCAGTCACCTCATTAAATCCTCCACCAATTCCTCTGCTATTCCCATTTTCCCCCACCAATTTCGCCTCATAAACAGCCGCATTACAGCCTTGTCCCAAGAATTCGCCGAATTCGTATTCATCAATTCGTCGCGGCATTTCAGCGCCTCTCAAATCCTCGTTATATCTCGCATTTTCTCCAAACAGTTTGCGAATTCTCGCCAGAAAATCCGCATATTTCGCGGGTCTTTTGGCAAATACCGGATGAAATTTGCGGTGTTTTAGTAGGTTTTTGTTGTTGGCTAGGCGATTTTTTTCGATGAGAATCGAGGAAAATGGACGGAATATTCGACCGTTCCGAGCAATCAATTTGGTCTGAAAATGTGTGGATGTTTTTGTAGTTTTGGCCTAGATTTTCAAGGTGAATTTTTTTTCCAAAGAATAGTTTTGGCCTAAATTTCTTATTGCAAGTAAATTTTTTGAATTTTGAATTTTCGCGCTAAAATTTTTCCACTACCAACCATTGCTCATCGAATTTTTTTTTTCAAAATTTTTTTTTCTAAAATTTTTGAAACCTACTTTTCGCGGGTTAATTTTCAAGGTGATTTTGGCCCCAATATTTTTCCAAAAATACGTTTTAACCTAAATTAATTTTCGATTGTGAATAAATTTTTTGAATTTTGAATTTTCGCGCTAAAATTTTTCCATTACCAACCATTGCTCATCGAAATTTTTTTTCCAAAATTTTTTATCTAAAATTTTTGAAACCTAATTTTCCCTGAATAACTTTCAAGATAATATTTCTTCTGGAAAAAATTATCATTGCTCATATTATTTTCTTCCAAAAAATAGTTTTCACCAAAATTCCCAATTTTTTGAATTTTAATTTTTGGTACCTAAAATTGTCTCATTTATTGAGAATTGCGCAATCAATAAATCTGATATCGAATTTTTTTTTTCAAAATTTTTTCAACTAAAATTTCTAAAACCTAATTTTCGCGGGATAATTTTCAAGATGGTTTTTAGCACCAAATTTTTTTCCAAAACTAAGTTTTCACCTAAATTAATTTTCAATTGTAAGTAAATTTTTTGAGTTGGCTAAAATAATTCCATTACCAACAATTGATCATCAAAATTTTTTATCTGAAAAATGTTGAAACCTAATTTTCGCGGGATAATTTTCAAGATAATATTTCTTCTGGAAAAAATTATCATTGCTCATATTATTTTCTTCCAAAAACTACTTTATACCTAAATTTACAATTTTTTGAGATTTGAATTTTTAGGTCTCAATTTCCTTATTCATTGTGCAATCAATAAATTTCACGAAATGATTATCGAAAAATTTTTTTTCAAAATTTTTCAACTAAAATTTCTGAAACCTATTTCTCGCCGGTCAATTTTCAAGGTGAATTTTCTCCAAAAAATAGTTTTGGCCTAAATTTTTTGAATTTCAATTTTTAGCTTTTAATTTCCTTATTAATTGTTCAATCATTAAATTTTACGAAATGATTATCGAAATTTTTTTTCGAAAATTAGTTCAACTAAAATTTTTGAAACCTATTTTTCGCGGGTTAATTTTCAAGATTATATTTCTTCTTCTGGAAAAAATTATCATTGCTCATATTAGTTATATTCTCAAAAATGACGTGGCATTGCTCATGTTAATGAAATTCCCACCAATCAGAATTGTTGCCCCATTTTCCGAAAATTTCAAAAATTTCCTAATAATTCCTACAACTTCTCCGGCATTGCTCATATTAATTTAAATTTTTCAAGCATTGCTCATATCAACCCTCACTCACCAATCGAAAAGTCGTCTGTCTTCCAGCATTTCCAGCATTCCTCAACACAACATGTGCTCCCAAATTATGCGAAATCGGAAATATTCGCGGCCACCAGAGTCGGATTACCGTATTTCGTGCCAGGACCTCGTTTGCGATACGGTATGCCGCTTTTCCAAAACGTTTCATTGACATCTTAAAGCTACTTTTAATTACAAAAAAAAATAATTGGGGTAATTAAGGTAAGAAATTGGCTGAAAACCATTGATTTTGCAATAAAAATGAAAATTCACATGAAAAATAGCAATTTATTAATTTTAGGACTAGAAAAAATGCAAAAAATCAATATTTTTGTACACAAAAACCCTATTCGCTGAGCTTTTTTAGCTGAAAAAAAGGCTGAAATTCCAGATTTCCAGATTTATTTCAGCAATCCCAGACTTCTCGCCTCTTTTTCAGCCCATTCGGCCAATTTTCCATCGTCGGTGATTGGCGAATCGTCTTCGCCGCAAACCGCGTCGATGTAGAAGGAGCCTGGAAAAATTTTTTTTTGGAATTTTTGAAGAGTACTGTAGGGTACTGTAGAAAAAACTCACGTTGTGCAGTGAGTGCTTCAAATTCATCGTCCGAACTCGCCTCATTGTCAGAAGCAGAAGCTGAAAAAATTCAAAATTTGAATTTTGAAAAGTGTGCGAGACAAAAAACTGTGCCAGGATTGCAGAAGCCTTCAGAATCATTCCTGAGCTCCCAGAAGCCTTCAGAAGCCGTGATAAGCTTTCAGAAGCCTCCAGAAGCCCTCAGAAGCAGCTAGAAGCCTTCAGAAGCTCCCAGAAGCCTTTAGAAGCTTCCAGAAGCTTCCAGAAGCCTCAAAAAGTATTTTTTTCTTCCGGATTGAACAATAGACGTAGTAGAAGCGCAGATCATTTTGAAACATCATTTTCAAATGTATCAAAAAATTTTGAAACGTACATTTTTTGAGTTATAGTTACCCTATTTCTTCGAGCTGAATTTTGGTAAAATTTAAAATTTGGCGCCAAAACGCTTGCAGAAGCTTTCAGAAGCTGCTATAAGCTTCCAGAAAGCGCCCAGAAGCCTTCAGAAGCTCCCAGAAGCCTTCAGAAGCCCCAAGAAGGCTTTAGAAGCCTCTAGAAATTTCCAGAAGCTTACAGAAGCCCCCAGAAGCCTCCAGAAGCCTCCAGAAGCTCTCAGAAGCCGTCAGAAGCCTCCAGTATCTTTCAGAATCCTTCTCAAACTCCCAGAAGCCCCCCGAATCCCCCCAACTAACTTATCCTAAATCCGCCCTTCTGATTCGACGACGATTGACTAGTCTGCATAGAAGTTTGCAAAATCGCCGAATAATCCGAAAAATCAACAACAACTCGACTTCCGCGAACTGTCAATTTCGAAGCATCCGCAGCAGTTCCACCAACAACCAAAGTGATTGGAGAGAGTTTGGGTCCCGATGGGAAACCTGGAATATTTTTTTGTTTTTTTTTTTTGTGAAAATGAAATGATTACTGTATGTACCTTTAATGAATCGTTGAATACTATCATTAGAAATCAGAATCGCTCCACTCAAATCCACATGCTTCAAAGAACCCAAGCCAATCAGGGCCGAAAATCCTTCATCTGCCAAATAAGTGCAATTTCTCATTTGAATCAGCTCCAATTTTTTGAGCTCCGCCAATTTCTTCACAACTTCCGAATTCAGCGCGGCCAACGATGAAACATCGAGTTGCGATAACTCGGATAGATTCTTGATTGCTGAGAGACCTTCGGATGTTATTGATGAATCGTCTCCGGCATTTGCGAGGGAGAGACTTTGAAGTTTTTGAAGACCGGCTGAGATTGCGATGAGGAGTTCGTCGTTGACAAGAATGTTGTAGTCGAGGCTGGAAATTTTGGAAATTTTTTTTGGAAATAATTCAATTTTTTTTATTTAAAAATTTTTGAAACAGTGATTTTTTTTTGTTGAAAAATTCGGGAAAATTCAAATTTCCAGATTGATTTTCAGAGCAAATTTCAGCTTAAAAATTGCTGGAAATCATTAGAAAATCGAATTTTTGATTGAAAATTGCTCTAAAATTATGATTTTATAGCATTTTTCAGTCGAAAATTTAGATTTTCAGCTTGAAATTTACTGAAAATCATCAGAAAATTGCTCTAAAATTATGGTTTCTAAATATTTTTGGGTTAAAATTATTTTGTTTCTATAAAATCTGTACATCGTAAAATTAATCAATTTTTTTATTTAAAGACACAAGAGCGCCTAGAAATGAGCAGAAAATGAGTTTGTTATTCATTCTCAACACCTTTCAAGTAATCGGAATTCATGAAAATCAAGAAAAAATTTTGAGTCTAGCAAAAGTGAAAAAATAAAATAATTGTTTTTGAAATCGCTCAGCCGACGGAAATTTCAAAAGTGTTTGCACACAGTGTGTCGCTAGAGCGCACATGCTGGTTTTGTCGTTTGAAAATAAATGCGGGAAATCTGTTTTTTCCAGTGTTTCTTGTGTCTTTAAAAAAATTTTGAAACAGTGATTTTTTTTGTTGAAAAATTCGGGTTTTCAGGATTAAAAAAGGTTTCATAAAAATTAAAATTTCCAGATCGAATTTCAGCTCAAAAAATGCTGAAAATCATTAGAAAATTGCTCTAAAATAGTGGTTTTTCGAATATTTTTTGTGGTAAAATAATTTTTTCTGTTGATATAAATGTATTTAAAATCATAAAATAACTCACAAGGAATGATCGCACAAGTGACCCCCTGAAATTTTGATCTACTATGTGGAAGTTGATGTATATGGCGAGGTATGAAAAACCCCAAACGGATTTTGTAGGAGAAAAATCATTGGGGAAGTTTCAGGGGTCTAAAATTTTAGTTATAATAAATTTCGAAAATGACATATATTTTCAAAAAATCGTATTCCAGCTCAAACTTCATGAAAATTGACAAACTTTGCGTCATTTTGCAGCTAATGTGAAGTACTTTTAACGGTACTTACGACCATATTTATCAGATTTTTTTCAAGATTTGGAAACATGAGGGAAAAAATCAAAAAAATTTTTTTACATTTTCATATGAAATCGTCGTTTTAGAAGCCTGGGCGGATTGTGGGACCCGTTTCATCGGATTCAGCGTCAAAAAATACGTCGGAAAACATATTTGAATATTGTCAGAGTCAGCCATTTTTGATATGTTAATATCCGATTTTTTATTGTCAACCCATAAATTTTGACAAAAAAATGTCATTTTTTTGTTTTTTTGAAACAGTAAAATTTTCCTATGTAATTTTTCATGGTAAAAATGATTAAATATCGTTTTCAAAACAATTTTTGTGAATATCAGACGTTGTTTCATAATTATCAGATTTCAAAAAATTTTCGAAGCATTCAAAACTGAAAAAAAAACATTTTTTGCAGTGTAAGTGTCCGAATCCAAAAAGTTTGTTTGCGAAACATTGCTTACTATTTTCCACGAAAAAATGGGCCATAAGGTGCTCCATGAAAGTAACAGTCTCAAGAGTTGGCTGCTTGGAAAAAAAAATTCTCAAGACTCGGCTGCTTGAAACAAACAGTCCGAAGGCTCGGCTCCTTGAAACAAACAGTCTCAAGAGTTGGCTGCTTGGAAAAAAAATTCTCAAGACTCGGCTGCTTGAAACAAACAGTCCGAAGGCTCGGCTCCTTGAAACAAACAGTCTCAAGAGTTGGCTGCTTGGAAAAAAAATTCTCAAGACTCGGCTGCTTGAAACAAACAGTCCGAAGGCTCGGCTCCTTGAAACAAACAGTCTCAAGAGTTGGCTGCTTGGAAAAAAAATTCTCAAGACTCGGCTGCTTGAAACAAACAGTCCGAAGGCTCGGCTCCTTGAAACAAACAGTCTCAAGAGTTGGCTGCTTGGAAAAAAAATTCTCAAGGCTCGGCTGCTTGAAATACATAGTTTCAAGGCTCAGCTCCATTTTTTCTTCAAGCTTTTTATTTCTCCAAGTCAAGCCTTGAGACTATGTATTTCAAGCAGCCGAGTCTTGAGAATTTTTTTCCAAGCAGCCAACGCTTGAGACTGTTTGTTTCAAGGAGCCGAGCCTTCGGACTGTTTGTTTCAAGCAGCCGAGTCTTGAGAATTTTTTTTCCAAGCAGCCAACTCTTGAGACTGTTACTTTCATGGAGCACCTTATGGCCCATTTTTTCGTGGAAAATAGTAAGCAATGTTTCGCAAACAAACTTTTTGGATTCGGACACTTACACTGCAAAAAATGTTTTTTTTTCAGTTTTGAATGCTTCGAAAATTTTTTGAAATCTGATAATTATGAAACAACGTCTGATATTCACAAAAATTGTTTTGAAAACGATATTTAATCATTTTTACCATGAAAAATTACATAGGAAAATTTTACTGTTTCAAAAATAAAAAAATGACATTTTTTTGTCAAAATTTATGGGTTGACAATAAAAATCGGATATTAACATATCAAAAATGGCTGACTCTGACAATATTCAAATATGTTTTCCGACGTATTTTTTGACGCTGAATCCGATGAAACGGGTCCCACAATCCGCCCAGGCTTCTAAAACGACGATTTCATATGAAAATGTAAAAAAATTTTTTTCATTTTTTTCCCTCATGTTTCCAAATCTTGAAAAAAATCTGATAAATATGGTCGTAAGTACCGTTAAAAGTACTTCACATTAGCTGCAAAATGACGCAAAGTTTGTCAATTTTCATGAAGTTTGAGCTGGAATACGATTTTTTGAAAATATATGTCATTTTCGAAATTTATTATAACTAAAATTTTAGACCCCCTGAAACTTCCCCAATGATTTTTCTCCTACAAAATCCGTTTGGGGTTTTTCATACCTCGCCATATACATCAACTTCCACATAGTAGATCAAAATTTCAGGGGGTCACTTGTGCGATCATTCCTTGTCAATTTTTTTTTTATTTAAACATTTTTTGAAACAGTGATTTTTTTTGTTGAAAAATTCGGGTTTTCAGGATCTCATAAAAATTACAATTTCTAGATTGATTTTCAGATCAAATTTTAGCTCAAAAAGTGCTGGAAATCTTCAGAAAACTGAATTTTTGACTGAAAATTTCTCTAAAATTATGATTTTTGAGCATTGTTCAGTCAAAAATTTAGATTTTCAGATCGAATTTCAGCTTGAAATTTACTGAAATATATCAGAAAAATGCTCTAAAATTTATTGGTTATTGTTTGGGGTCAATTCATTATTTTCTTTAACATCATAAAATAATTCCATTTTTTTATTTAAAACTTTTGAAACAGTGATTTTTTTTGTTGAAAATTCGGGTTTCCAAGATTTCATAAAAATTCAAATTTCCAGATTGATTTTCAGATCGAATTTCGGCTTAAAAATTGCTGAAAATCATCAGAAAAATGCTCTAAAACAGTGGTTTTATAATGTTTTTTGGGATAAATTTTTTTTTTCTTGATTTCATGAAAAATCATAAAATAATTCATTTTTTTCATTTAAAAATTTTTGAAACAGTGATTTTTTTTGTTGAAAATTCGGGTTTTCAGGATTTCATACAAATTCAAATTTCTAGATTGATTTTCAGAGCAAGTTTCAGCTTAAAAATTGCTGGAAATCATCAGAAAATTGAATTTTTGAATGAAAAAACTGAAATAACGGTTTTTGAGCATTTTTCAGCTCAAAAACTACTGAAAATTCCAAAAAAAATTGCCAACTCACGCCAACTCGGTAATATTTCTCATATGACTAATATGAATCAATCCAGCTTTGGTCAAACTTTTATAACTATCTCCACAAAGCGTAAAAATCGATAAATCCTCCATTCTTCTCGCAATCATACTCAAATTCTCATCACTTATCCGATAAACCTCATTAATTCTGAGTTCTTTGAGCCCTGCTGAATTTGTGCACAAATCTTCCAATGCCAAATTATCCACCTTCGAACATCCATCCAAATAAAGTGATTCTAATTGTGAGCCAAATAATCGAAAAGCTCTTCCATGTAGTCTTTTCGAATTGCGCAAATCAATAAATTTCAGCTTTTTCGAAATCTCAGACTTGAACAAGAAATAAAAAGCCTTGTCTCCAGTCGTCTCCATTCCTCGATATGAAAGTTGCTCCAATTTCGATAAACTCTCCCCGAGTTCCTCTAACTCTTCACAATTCGCGTGTATTCCACTGATATCTAATTCCACCAAATTTGGGCAGCAATTTGCGATAACTTTGAGAGCTTTATCATCGAAAAGTTGGTGGATTCCGGAAATGTCGAGGGATTTTAGGTTGATTCCTGAGCGGGCGAGGATTTGTTTGAGGTGAGAGGTTCGCATTGGACGAGATTTGTTGAAGAGCGTTTCGCGGGCTAAGACGATTCGATTTATGGTTTGCCAGGACTGGAAATAATTGATATTGAAGAGGAAAGAAAACTGAACTGTTTTGAATTTTCTAGAAAAATCTCATAAATTTTTTGAAACAGTAGATTTTGTTAGGTTCGAAAATTATGTGTACATTATTTTACTTTCGAAATTTTCTAGAGCAATTCTTCAGTGAAATCCATCAACTTCGAAATTTTGAAAAATTAAAAACATTTGTGATTGGAGTTTTTTCGCTTGCCACACTAAGTAAAAAGTCCTGTGAAAAATCCTATAAAATTTTTGAAACAGTGAATTTTTTGGATCTAGAAACGCAATGAATTTTTTCTGGGAAAGTTTTAAATTTTCTAAAGGAATTAATTACTGAATCCAACGTTGGGGCTAAAAATTAATTTTGAAAAATAAAAAAACATTCTCACATTGTCCATAGATTGGAAAATTCAGCGAAATTTTAATAAACCCGAGAAAATCTCATAAATTTTTTGAAACAGTGAATTTTTAGGATTCCAAATTTCTGTCTAATTTTTTTTACTTTCAAAGTTTTTTAGAGAAATTCTTCAGTGAAATCATTCAACTAGCGAAGCAAAATAAAAAAAAAACCGGAGAAAATCTCATAAATTTTTTGAAACAGTAGATTTTTTTGGATCTAGAAACCCTGTGAAATTTTTAGATGAATTATCAGAATTTTCTAGAATTCTTCAGTGAAATCTTTTAGTTTTGAAATTCAAATAACAAAGCAAAATCAAAAATCCAGAGAAAAATCTCATAAATTTTTGAAACAGTAGATTTTTTAGGGTTCAAAAATTCTGTGGAATTTTTTTCTGGGAAAGTTTTAAATTTTCTGGAGGAATTCATTTCTGAAAACCTTCAACCTTGAGGCTAAAAATTAACTTTAAAAAATAAAAAACATTACTAATCGAACGGAATGTACAGCGAAATTTTAATAAACCCGAGAAAATCTCATAAATTTTTGAAACAGTAGATTTTTCAGGGTACAAAAATTCTGTCTAATTTTTTTAATTTTTGAAATTTTCTAGAGAAATTCTTCAGTGAAATCATTCAACTAGCAGAAGCAAAATAAAAAAAAACCGGAGAAAATCTCATAAATTTTTTGAAACAGTAGATTTTTTTGGATCTAGAAACCCTGTGAAATTTTTAGATGAATTATCAGAATTTTCTAGAATTCTTCAGTGAAATCTTTTAGTTTTGAAATTCAAATAACAAAGCAAAATCAAAAATCCAGAGAAAAATCTCATAAATTTTTGAAACAGTAGATTTTTTAGGGTTCAAAAATTCTGTGGAATTTTTTTCTGGGAAAGTTTTAAATTTTCTGGAGGAATTCATTTCTGAAAACCTTCAACCTTGAGGCTAAAAATTAACTTTAAAAAATAAAAAACATTACTAATCGAACGGAATGTACAGCGAAATTTTAATAAACCCGAGAAAATCTCATAAATTTTTGAAACAGTAGATTTTTCAGGGTACAAAAATTCTGTCTAATTTTTTTAATTTTTGAAATTTTCTAGAGAAATTCTTCAGTGAAATCATTCAACTAGCAGAAGCAAAATAAAAAACCGGAGAAAATATCATAATTTTTTTGAAACAGTAGATTTTTAGGATCTAGGAACCTTCTGAAATTTTTAAATGAATTCCCAGAATTTCCTAGAATTCTTCACTAAAACCATTCAATCAAGCAAACTCAAAAAACCCGAGAAAATCTCATAAATTTTTTGAAATAGTAGAATTTTTATGGGGTGATTCATAAAAATAAATTGACAAAAAATTCGCGATTAATTTCACGTTTTTTGTCAATTAATCGCATTTTTTTAGAAATGAATTCACGTTTTTTCACGTTTTTTCAAATTTCACGTTTTTTGTCAATTAATCGCATTTTTTTAGAAATGAATGCGATTAATTGACAAAAAACGTGAAATTAATTGCGAATTGTTTGTCAATTTATTTTTATGAATCACCCCATTAGGGTATACCTGTGGAATTTTATATCTGTGGAATATCTGTGGAATATCTGTGGAATTTTTTTTTACTTTTGAAATTTTCAAGAGAAATTAATTCTGAATTTAACCTTGAGGCTAAAAATTAATTTTGACAAATAAAAAAAAATATTCTCAACAGAAAGGAAAGTCCAGCGAAATTTTGAAAACCGGAGAAAACCTCAATAATTTTTGAAACAGTGATTTTTTTTTTGAAAAACCTTATGAAATTTTTAGATGAATTTTCAGAATTTTCCAGAATTCTTCAGTGAAATCCTTCAATGTTCTGTATAAGAAAAATTAATTGAGCAAATTCAAAAAATCCGAGAAAATCTCATAATTTTTTTGAAACAGTAGATTTTTAGGGTTCAAAAATTCTGTCTAATTTTTAATAACTTTTAAAAATTTCCCAGATTAAGTTATTACTGAATTCAAAAATTCTGTGAAATTTTTTTTAAGCTTTCAAAATTTTCTAAAGAAAATCCTGCGTCAAGTGAATGTCCAGCGAAAATTAAAAAACCGGAGAAAATCTCATTATTTTTTCGAAACAGTAGTTTTTTTAGGGTTCAGAAATTCAGTCTAATTTTTTTCTGGGAAAGTTTTGAAATTTCTAGAGCAATTCTTCAGTGAAATCCTTCCCCTCTTAAAAATCTCATATAAATTTTTTGAAACAGTGAAAGTTTTTAGGCATAGATGTATAACTGTGGAATTGGAATTCATGATTTTATTGAAATCTCATAATTTTTTTGAAACAGTAAATTATTTCCCAAAAAATCTCACCTTAATCGAAACTTCCATATATTTTTTGCTAACTCTTTCCATGCGAATAGTCTCCGAAATTGGCAAAAATGAGACGACTCGCTCCAAAATTCGAAGTGGAAGGCTTTCGATTGGAAATACCTGGAAATGGATATTGTTGGGTAAAAATTCAGGATTTTCCACGTCTCCAGGTCAATTTACCTCCGAATTAATCGATCCCGAAGCTAGAGATTGTGTAGAAGAAGCTCTTGACAATGGCGTGTCCTCTCGACTGCTTCCACCCCCAAAATCATCCGCCAACACCAAACCCTTCCCACCGCGTTTTTTCGAAACATAGCCAGCTACAACCATGACTTGGTCGTAGAATTTGAGCTCTTCTGATGTGGCATTTCGAGCACGGTCTGCAGCATCGACAGTTCTGGAAAATATTGATTTTTAAATCGAGAAATGACAAAAATTTGATACTATTATCCAAAAATCCCATCGGTACCACGCGCTTCAACACGCAACGCAGACCGCGTCGCGCCACAAGACACACAAATAAGGGAACGATTCAAATTCCCTCCATTTTTTTGTGTGTTGTGGCGCGACGCGGTCTGCGTTGCGTGTTTATTTCGGTGGAGCGCGTGGTGAGATTTTCGCAACTAACTTAAAGGTAATCGTGGCACTTCCACAATTCTTTCGATGTTTTGGCAATGTTCCAAAAACCGACGAATTCTTCTCCTCTTTCGGCAAAATGCAATTGGTGATTTTGCCGTAATTCGAGAAAAATGAGGTGAGTTGCGATTGTGTGACACGTGGCGAAATATTCGACACAACGATTTTGCGGTTGTCCCGCGAGGCGGCTTGGAATGCGATGCTTGCGTCAAAATCATCTGTCTCTCCGGCATCGAAATCTTCGCCATCGGCTAATAACATTGGCAAAAGGCGGCGGTATTTAATAAATTCGGCCGCTGAATGTGACCATGTTCGGCGTAATTTTCCAATACTGAAAAACCGGGCGCGCGTCACAAATTGTTGAAAAGCCTCTGTCATATCGTGCAATCCACGACTTTCCAGATTTTGGCCATGAAGACGTCGCAACGCTTTGAACATTGACTAAAAACCAAGAAAAATGTGATGTTTTCTTATCAAATTTGTTGTCCTTGCATGTTTCAAACCAGAAAAAAACATACCTGTTGTTGTGATTTGCCCTCCGGTCCTGTGCCGAAACGCATTGATTTAAAACTCCTGTTGAAATCCATCTGAAAATCGTTTTTTTATGGTTTTTTCAAAGAAAACATGTATTTTAACAATAAAAGAGAAAAAAAATCGATCATGTTTACCACTTTTTCCTGTGTTGTTGACATGAAATGCGCCAATGCACCAGAATATTGACATTTTTCGAAAAAAGAGACAGCTGTTCCAAAAGGACAAAGGTTGTTTTTCGGGCCCGCGGGGAGTGAAAAAACGAAAAAAAAAATTTTGAAAAAAATTTCGAAACTATTCCGAGAGAACTACACACATTTCTTATCGCCACGAGACTCTTATCAATTTCGTTATGCGTCTTCTAATCAAAATTACGAATTTACAGTTCTCGGAGTTTCAAACACTGCAAACTTATACTCCCTGGATCCTCTAGTAAATGAAATTCCTTCTGAAATTCTGAAAACCCCCAAAAACCTCTCGAAAACACTGAAAATTCGTCTGAAAATACAAATTACGGTTGCTCGACATTGACGCATTTCTTGTTGACGCAATGCGAGTGCTGACGTGTTTTCGATGTTTTCTTTTCATTTCGCGTTTTTTTCACACTTGACTTCATTTGTTAGGTTAGGTTAAGTATAATATATGTCAATTTGGAATCATTTGGTGTGTAAACCAATCATGAGTTTTGTCCACAAAAAATGTAGAAATACTGGTAAGTTTTCGCTTTTAATTTTTTGAAATAAATTTCAAATTTTCTCTAGAAGTTCCATATTTGTTAAGCGATTTATACCGCTTCCCAGTTCCTGATGAATTTGTGAAATGGAGTAAGAAGATGGATAACTATGCGCCGAAAGAATACACAGATCCCAAAAATCTTGGAAAACCTTGGATGGATCCGGAAGTTTCTTCCATTTCGAAATGGAATTCAATTGATGGAAAGATCAATAGAAAATCTTATGTCAGTTTGTATGCATTTGATGAGCATTTGCGACCAATAAATCCCATGGGAAGAACTGGAATTTGCGGAAGAGGAATTCTAGGGCGCTGGGGACCGAATCATGCCGCAGATCCCATCGTAACCCGGAAAAATCCCGAAACTTCCGCTCTCGAATTTGTCGCAATTCAAAGAAAAGACAATGGTGAATGGGCGATTCCAGGAGGAATGGTAGACGCCGGTGAAAATGTGTCCGAAACTTTGAAACGCGAATTTTCCGAAGAAGCCATGTCTGGAGTAAATGTTGATGCAAAAGATTTGAAAAAATTGTGGGAAAATGGCCGGGAATTGTATCGTGGATATGTGGATGATCCTAGAAACACAGATAATGCCTGGATGGAAACTGTTGTTGTGAATTTCCACGATTCTGAGAATATCTTGAAAAATATCAAACTTCAAGCCGGTGATGATGCAATTGCGCTCCGCTGGATTGAATTGGACTCAGATGTTCCACTTTACGCGTCTCATCGACATTTTATTGATCTTCTTAAGAATAATTTGCATTTTGTTTAGGATTCCTCTCTCTCTTTTGTCTTATTTTGCTCTACGAGGTATATTCCATTTATTTCAATCAATAAAATTTCTAGAATGAGTCGCGGAGAACGTCGTGCAGCTCCAGCCATCGAAGGTCTCATCTCAATCAAAGTCGACAATTTGTCCTACAACACTTCGGCTCAAGATCTTCGAAGACTTTTCGATAAATATGGAGAGATTGGAGATGTTCATATTCCAAGGGATAAATATTCGAAACAATCGAGAGGTTTCGGATTTGTCAGATTTCATGAGTGAGTTTTGGTATTTGAGCAAAAATGAGCTTGAAAAATCACAAATTTTGAGCAAATCTGGCAGGTTAAGCAACGTTGACTCGGGTTAGTCGCTAGTTCGAACCCCACCCGGAACTTTTATTTTATATGGATCTTTTTTATACGACCTTCGGAACATCTTTCCATCAAAAATAACAAAAAAAGATCCGGGTGGGGTTCGAACTAGCGGGACTAACCCGAGTCAACGTTGCTTAACCTGCCAGATTGGAGACAAAATTCCTCGTTTTTGGCTCATTTTTGCAGTCAAAAATAACTGAAAATACAAAATTTTTGCAGTAAACGCGACGCGGAATACGCGGCGCAACGTTGCGATGGAAAACACGTGGATGGTCGTGAACTTCGTGTAACTGTCGCCAAATACGATCGTCCGCCACCAAATGGTGATAATAATCGAGATAGAGGAGATAGGGATAGAAGAAGGTGAGGCAGGCAAAAAATATTTGGAAATATTTATATAAAAAACTAACCTACAGTTGCTGGAAAGCTGAAATTTGGCTGGAAATCTGAGGAGAGCTCAGATAAAGCTGTAATTAGCTGAAACTCCGAGATTTTTGCCGGGGAAGCTGATAAAATGCTATAATTTTTGCTGGGGAAGCTGAAGAGTTGCTGTAACTTCTAACTGCTAGCTGAAACTTAGCTGAAAACTCAAGAGACTGAGCTGATGAAAGGCTGTAATTTTTTGGTTGAAATTCCCCGAGAATGCTGAATTTTAGCTGAAATCTATGAGATTGCTAAAAATTTGGCTGTAAGTTGAATGAAATGTGTTGTATATTCAAAAAAAAACTCTGAAATTCTTGGATTTTTCTCGAAAATCTAATAAGGAAGATTCTGAAATTATTTTCAGAGAAAAATTATCTGAAAATTTAGAATTCTACTAACCTGAATCAAGATTTTCACCGAAAATTGTCATTTTCTTCCCCCACCCCAAAATTCTAGACAAAAATCAAAATATTTTTTCCAGATCCCGTTCGCCACGTGGTGGCCGCGGAAACCGCCGCTCGCGCTCGCCACGTCGTCGCCAATCCCCACCGCGTCGCCGCTCTCGCTCACCACCGACTCGTCGCCGAAGCCGCACACGTTCGCCACCCGGACGCTCACCGTCTCGTTCACGCTCGCCATCTCGTGAACGCCGTGAAGAATCGCGCTCACGTTCGCGTTCAAGATCCGCGTCGCGTTCGCCTTCCGCGTCACCGCAACGTGCCGCTTCTTCGCGCTCGCCATCAAAAAGCCGCTCAAGATCACCCTAACTTCATTTTTTGGCCTTGATTATTTTTGTTGCTCTCAACTATTTTAAAGTATTCATAAGTAATGGTTTTATCGTATTTTTCTTTGATGAAATGAATTTTATTGAAAAAGATCATCCAAAAAATCATCAATATCATCATCGACACTTTTCTCAACCTCTTTTTCAATCGGAGCTTCCCAAATTTCAGTGGACGATTTCGCAGATGCAGATGACGTGGATTCTGAAAATTTTCAAATTTTTTTTTTCGCGAAATGTGATACAAATTGACCTACCCGCTGGTTTTTCCAATTTTTCCTCAGAAACCAACAAATTATCGATTTTTTCGTTCTTTTCTGATTTCTCATGACGATTCTTCTCCCACTTCCTTAAAATCTTCTTTTTCTTCTCAACCTCTCGCTTCTTCGTGCCATAATTAAGCTTCTCCGAACAACCCTCACATAGTCTAACTTTGACCAACGTGTTCTTCTTCACTCCATTTTCCACATACGCGAAATTCACCTCCCAGCTTTTCAGATGTTTTTGAATTTCGCATTTTCGAGCGCCACAAATGAATTGACCTTTTCCATCTTTCACTTCTTTTTCCGTTCGCCAACGCATCGCAATTTTGTTGTTTTTATATAGAGAGAGATCAACAATACAGTATTCTGCAACAAAAATTATTGATTTTTATTTTTTAAAAATGAAAAAAAATGTTATTTAACCAACCCTTAAATAATTTGTCATAATACCTCTTGGCCATTCTTGTTTCCCAAGATTTCTCCGAATTCGCCAAATCTTCTTCATCCCATATGAATTTGTGATTATCTTTTAGCACATCAAGATCAGTTCTTTCGTGAGAAGTACTGGGTTTTAGCAGTTCTGTCGATCCCGGAAATGATAAATAATATAAATTTATAATCTCCTTATGTCTTTGATAAGCATTCAAACTTGACATCCTTGCCATTTGTCGATGCATTCTTCCATGCTCATCTTGAAACCATTTCTTCCCATCTTTTCGTTCTTTTTTCGGCTCTTCTCCAGGATAATCTTTTTCCCTGAAGTCCATTCGCTTCTTCTTTCTTTCCACATCACTTTCCTCATCAAATTCTGATTGTAAATCATCAATTCCACGATACGGATTCCTATTAGACTTCATTTTCGTCGAAAACTCCGAAAAACGCGAAAAAAAATAATCGACACAGCCGACACAAGTGTTACCGTATACCCTAAAAAATAGCTGTGCCTTGAATCCAACAACGACGTCGTGGCAAGTTTGAATGCATTGCGATGCAGTTTGGTTTTTTGTGCGTTTTGACACGTGGATTATTTTGGCGCGAATTTTTGAAATTTGAATTGTTTTCCACGTGGCGGGAATTGTCTAGTTTTCAAATTTTTCTCGGTTCTTGTGAGGTCGTTTTCAAAGAAAATTGAAATTTCACATTTTTTCTTTTCAAGCTAATTGCTGGTTTATGTCTAGCATTTTTTTTCTAGAAATTTCTCTAAAAATCCACAGTGAGCCCTGAAAACGAGCAAAAATCCCCGAATTTTCCATGAAATTCAATGCCTATTTCGCTCATTTCCTCTGAAATTTTCCAGATACTTTTTTTTCTTTAGCTTATCCGCGAAAATTGTGTTTCTAATCCTCTGTAATATTTTCTTCAAAAGTCCAATTTTTTTTTGAAATCTAGATAACTTAGCGTGGAAAATATGTAGAATTTCCTTTGCAATATAGTTGGACATCGACTAAATCAAATTTTAAGGTATTTTAAGCAAATGAGTCGGAATGTTGGATTTTAATCGCGTTCATAGGATAGAAAGCTCCAGTGGAGCTGCTCCACGACAAATAGAAATATATAAATTTTTATGACTTTACGTTACCCATAAGTGATTTAGCGACGTTTAGTCGATATTTCGTCGATAAGCCGAGTCGATCGACTAAACGTCCCTAAACCACTTATGGATAACGTAAAGTCATGAAAATTATATCTCTCTATTTGTCGTGGAGCTTTCTATCCTATGAACGCGATTAAAACCTAATATTTCAACTCACTTACTAAAAAAACATGAATTTGCAAATGTCAGAAAAATGAACTTTATGAATAATAATTATTCCTTTTCCCTTTCCTGTTCTTTTCAAAAGTTTATGAAAGTGTATATGAAACCAGAAACCAAATTTGTCCTTTTTATCTTTTTTTTATAAATGCACGCGTTATCAAGGTTAAACTTGGAGGAGACGCGTCGACGAGCCACAATACGTGTACCTATCATTCACATAGTTTATTGACACAATTTCCCCATGATAAAATCTATTTAGTTATTGCGGCATTGAATAGATTCATATCTTGCTAGCTGTTTTTCGGCCCTGACCTTCAGAGATATATCTTCATCTGTTCCTTCTTCATCATCCAATTTTTTTTTGGTTTGTTAGTTGGCCGCTTTTTTTCCAGACTCAATTAGTATTTGTATAAAAAGAGCGGAATAGCTAGTGAGCGAGAGAGAATCCAAATTAGTTTATATTTACTATTTTTTATAAATATTAAAAATATATATAGATTTTTTTCGTCTGCTTCCCATAAATGTGTCGGCCAGCACCGTCTCGAACAGAACAAGTATGAAAAAAAAAACATTTATAACATGTAGGATGACACAAGCGAGAAAATGGGAGGGGGAGAGAAATAGAAGGCGGGAACGGGAGAGCGAGTGTCGTCCCTGACCTTTCTTATATTCTCCCATTCCTTCACATCCTGTTACTTGGGGTCTGCTGGCTGCTGCTTCATTTTTTGCTAGTTGTGTTGTGTTGTGTTGCGATCTGGTCTTTTTGTGATTTTTGTTCGAGCGAACGAATTGAAAAGTTTTCACAGCTGCAATTTGCACCTGCTTTTTTTCTTTTTTTGATCACTTGATAGAGACTTTTTTCGAAAAAAGCCGTGGGATAATTGCTCTAGACTTGATTCAAAATCTAAATTTAGAAATTGAATATGAGAATGACAATATTTCGTGTGCAAAAAGGCGGATTTTTTCAGTGTAAAAATATGTGGCTTTTATCAAAACCGGAAGTTTTTCGTCTAGGAAGAAGATTCTGGATTGAATTTTGTTCTTAATATTCCCAAGGATGGAATTTCTCGGTTTTCAGCTTTTAGGCGGCGAATTTTTAAAAATGGTGCGCTAAAAAATGAAGGAAAGTTTTTGGTACATCAAATTTTTCTTCATTAATTTTTATCGCATCACTTTTAAGAGTTCGGCCCTCGAAAGCTGAAAACCGAAAAATTCCAGCCGTAGGAATTTTGAGAACACATCTCATTCCAGTTTCAATCCAGAATCCTCTTCCAAGACGAAAAACTTCCGGTTTTGATAAAAACCACATATTTTTACACTAAAAAATCCGCCTTTTTGCACACGAAATATTGTCATTCTCATATTCAATTTCTAAATTTAGATTTAGAGCATGTAATGAAGAAAAATTTGATGTACAAAAAATGGAAAAAAATTCTTTGTACATCAAATTTTTCTTCATTAATTTTTAGCGTACCACTTTTATGAGTTCGGTATTTGAAATCTAAAAGCCAACTGAATTCATATTTTGACATCATCTTCAAACAATAAATTTGAATTCGGCTCCCGAGGTCCTATTTTTGGCCTGAAAATGAAAATGCCCTCCCGCTTTCTTTCAATTTCCGTCCACAAATTTGCCGATAATTCATTATAATATTAACCTTGAAAAAAAGATCGACCCCGCTAATCCCATATCACATAAATACAAATACATTCACCTTCCCCCTTTCATTTTTTTTCCATTTTGTCTCTCCCCACACCGATAAATAGAAAAGTACACTTATAAGTAGGGGGGGCAATGATGAATCAATATAGGCCATTGCGTTCCCTTTTTTTCCATCGCATATGATTTTTGTCTTGTTCAAATAAAAAAAAGCGCACATTTTTGTAGGTAAATTGTTTGAACGGCCAACTCGGTTCGGTCAACAAAGGTCACCTCTGACGCCCGCTTCTTGCTCAATTCTTCTCCCCTCATCTGGACTCTGACGGAACCCGGCACGGATCAGCCCCTCTGAGATAAACTACGAAAAATGGAAAACGGACACATTGGTGAGTGGATTTTTTTTATCTGGAGGCGATGAATAAGTCAAAAGCGCCCCATTGAACTATGAATTTTGAAAATTGGTTTTTTTTTTCCAGAAGAAACTAACAACTTTGAGGCTTCGGCCACAACCAACGGAACATCGACCAACGGTGGAGTTGTTCAAATCAACATGGACTACAACACTGACTTCCCAACCCTTCCCGACGCTGCTCCAACCAACAACTCGGCCGCCAACGCAGCCGGAGCCAAAGTTCCCGTCTGGTCACGACCATCGCTCGCCAAAAAGGACGTTGTCGTCACATTCCGCTTGGCCTCCGATGAACGATCATCGAGAGTCAAGAGTTTTGGAAATACCAGCGAGGAGCAAAAGAAGGCGCAATTTATTGCACAACAAACTAGTGAGTATTTAGCTGCTAGGAATTTCGAAATTCAAATGGCCTGGCAACGGGGATTTTGAGCACATTTAAAAATGTTCAAATATTGATGAATGAAACTCAAAATGCACTTACTTCACCAAAAATTGAAGTTGAACATAAATTTCAGAAAACATGAAAAACTGAAAAAATTAAAAGTTATATGTGGCCGAACTATTTTGGACATATATCTTTTAATTTTTTTCAGTTTTTCATTTTTTCTGAAATTTACGTTCAACTTCAATTTTTTGTGAAGTAAGTGCATTTTTGAGTTTCATTCATCAATATTTGAACATTTTTAAAAGTGCTCATAATCTCCGTTGCTCGGCCATTCAAAGGGGGAATACCCTACGATACACTATTAGATTCAGAATTTCCTATGCACCAAAATTTCTGGCTCACAAAACATACACGTTTTCAGCTCCCAAATATGTTCGAAAATGAATTAGACACTGTGTAAGTCTATTTGCGAGCATATTTTGGAGGCTGAAAACGTGTATGTTTTGTGAGCTAAAAATTTTGGTGCATATGAAATTCTGAATCTAATGATGTAGTACTCCCCTTTGCCAGAAGTTCGAAATTCAAAATATTTTTTTTTTCTAGAAACCCGCATCGAGTTGAGCGAATCAAAAGACGGTGAACTCACCGTTGTTGTTCGCGGAGAACGTGCCAAGGTTGAAGATGCTCGCGCTCGTATCGTCCGCGACCTCCAAACCCAAGCCTCTCGCGATGTCGAAATTCCAAAAGAGCACCACGGAAAACTCATCGGCAAAGAAGGTCAACTTTTGCGTCAATTGGAACAATCGACAAATTGTCGTATTCATATCCCTGGACGTGATGATGCGTCGCGAGCCATCAAAATCACCGGACCACGCGAGGGAATTCAACGCGCTGCCGCTCATATTCTCGCCGTCTCGGAACGTGAATCGAAATTGGCCACCGAGCACGTGATTTGTCCAAAACACTTGGTTCCATTTGTTCGTGGACCATTCAATAAGACTTATGAGCGTTTGACTGCTGAGACTGGAGCCAAGATTAATATTCCACCAGCAGCTGTGCAAAATGAGCTTATCTCAATCACTGGTGAAAAAGATGGTGTTCATCGTGCCGCCGCGGAAATTCGCGCAATTTTGGAATCGAAAAAGAATGTTTCGACAGTCACAATTCCAGTCAATCGTGCACAACACAGATATATTGTTGGACAACAAAGAAGTGGAATTCATGAGATTCTTGAGAAGACTGGTGTTATTGTTGATGTTCCAAATGAGGAATTGAATAGCGATATTGTTACGTTGATTGGAGATTCAGCACTTTTGGGACAAGCTTTGGAATTGGTTGTGAATCGCGCCAGTTCGGTTATCACACAATCGATTAATGCTCCAACTTGGTTGCACAAACATTTGATTGGACCAAAGGGTGCTACTCTTACTGTAGGTTTTTTTTTCAATTTAAAAATTAGATTTATTTTTGTTTTTATTTCTACTTTTTTTCAGGCCCTCGTTCCAAACCGCAATAGTGTTCAAATCGAATTCGACGACAATGGCACTATCTTCTTCGAAGGTGCTCCAGCTGAAGTCAAATTGGCTCAAACCGCTTTGGCCGCTGAAGTTGCTCGTCTCATCTCATCGATGGCGATTGAAAAAGTCAAGGTTCATCCAAGTCTTCATAGACATGTTATTGGACGTGGTGGATCATTGAGTAGGTTTCTTGAGCTTCGGATTCCCAAACCCCCCAACTTGGGGAATTTGACGAATAAAATATTTTTTTTTTCAGTTTCGAAAATCAAGGATCAACACGAAGTTCAAATCACAATTCCAAACGAGACCACAAACTCTGACGAAATTACCATCGAAGGAAAGAAGGATGGTGTGAAGAAGGCTGTTGCTGAAATTCGCGCAATCGTCACCAAAATTGAGAATGAGAAATCGCGTGATATTATCATTCCACAAAGACTTCACAAACTTATCATTGGAACCAAAGGAGCTGGAGTTCAACAAATTCGCGACGCTCATCCAAATGTTTCGATTCTCTTCCCAGACGCGAAAAACAAGTCGGATGTTGTGAATATTCGTGGAGACAAGAACGAGGTCGATGCGGTCTACAAGAAATTGACTGTTTTGAGCAAGGAATTGGCCGAGAATAATTTCCAACAAACAGTTTCGGTGTTCAAAGAGTTTTTGAAGCATATCATTGGAAAAGGTGGAGCCACCATCAGAAAGATTCGTGATGAAACTGAGACTCGTATCGATTTGCCGGATAATGATGATGATAAGATTACTGTGACTGGAAAGCAGGCGAATGTTGAGAAGGCGATTGCACAATTGAACAAGATTCAAGAGGAATTGGCGAATGTTGCTGAAGAAACTTTGGATATTCCACAAAAAGTTCAAGCGAGACTTTTGGGAAATGGAAGAAGACTCATTTCAGATATTGAGGAAGAATGTGGAGGTGTTCATATCAAATTCCCAACTGAGAAGAGTGAATCAACCAAGGTTACAATTCGTGGACCAGCTGGTGATGTCGCAAGAGCTGTTGGCTTGCTCACCGCTTTGGCCAAGGACAAGGAAGCCAATTTCACCGAGGATACCGTGAAGGCTAAAAGTGAGTTCCATCGATTCCTCATTGGAAAGGGTGGCTCGAAAATTGCCAAGCTCCGCGAGCAATTCAATGTTCGTATCATGTTCCCAAGAGAAGGTGATGCTGATAAGGAGACGATTCATTTGCTCGGACCAAATGATGAGGTTCCAAAAGCCAAGGCTCAATTAGAAGAGGCTATTCGACAATTATCGGAGACTGTTGACATCAAATTGATTGTTGATCCAAAATACTATAAACACTTTTTGGTGCGCGGAGCTGCGTTGGTGAGAGAAATTCAAGAGCAAAATGGAGGAGTTGTGATTTCGTTCCCGAAAAATGGAACTGATAGCAATGAGGTTTCATTGAGAGGATCGAAGCAATGTGTTGAATCGGCCAAGTTGAAGATTGAGGAGATTGTTGAAGATCATGAGAAACAAATCACAACAAACATCTCGATTCCTGCACAATTCCATCGATCACTTTTGGCTGGACGTGCTCAAAAGATTCAGGAACTTCAATCGCAATTCAATGTTCAAATTCGATTCCCAAATAATCGCGATAATTCGCTTAGCGGAGAAGAGGCTGACAAGGTTTCGATTTCGGGTAGAGATACCAAAGTGGCTGATGCTATTGAGGCTCTTTTGGCGTTGGTTCCGATTTCGAAGGTTATTCAATTGCCGACTGATATGCATAGAACTTTGATTGGAAAGGGTGGAGAATCTGTGAGTTTTGGGAAGATTTTTAGACTGAAAAAAAAAACAGTGCAAAGACCAGTTCAAAAATTTACCAATTTTCAATTTTTCCAGATCCGCAAATTGATGACTGAGTACGATGTCAATATCTTGATTCCAAAAGACAATGCAAGCGAAGATATCACAGTTACCGGACAAGTTGAGAATGTTGAGCAGGCATTGGAAGGTTTGCGCGAAAAATTGGTTGAATATGAAGCTCAAGCTGAAGATCGCAAATTGAAGCAATGGTCGATGACGATCGAAGTTCCATCGGATTATCATCAAAAAATCATTGGACAACGTGGCGCCACAATTACAGCGCTCAAGGAGAAATTCGGAGTTTACATTAATGTGCCACGTGAAGAGGGTAACGAGAATATCACAATTCAAGGATATGAGGAGAAGGCTCGCGCGTGTGCTGCTGAAATTGAGGAGATGATTGGTGATTTGAGAAGTTTGTTCACTCAAGAGATTAGTCTTGATTCGAGATATCATCCGAGATTGATTGGATCGAAGGGAAAGAATTTGAAGAAGGTTATGGAAGATTATCGTGTTGAGATTCGTTTGCCACGTCACGGAGCCGAAGATCCAAATTTGGTTGTTATTGCTGGAAAAGATGAGAATGATGTTTATGATTGTATTGATTTCTTGAGAGCTGAAGAAGAAGACTTCTTGTTGGATAATGTTGATCGATTCATGTCGAATAGATCAAACGAGAATGGACATCATCATAATCAATCATCGAATGGCAATGGAAATGGTGTGCAAATTCGCGGAGCACCATGGCAACAATTGGATATTGGAAGTGCTGAACAATTTCCCGATATGGGACCACAAGCGACGGCTGCCAGTCATGTTGGTGGAGGAGCTTGGGGAGCGTCGCGTCGTTGGTAGATTTTGGTGAGTTTTCTTTTTTGCCTGGCGGGAAATGGGGAAGTTTGAAAATTTCATTTTGAAACAGTGAAATTTGATGACTTTCTGGAAAATTTGAATTCAAAATTTTTGATCTCCAAAGTCCACGTGGAAAAATCTGAAAATTGAAATTTTTAGCTTAAAAATCCACGTATGAAATTTTGAGCTCGAAATTCCACGTGGCATAATTTTGGGCTTCAAACCTCAAATTTCAAAATGTTGAGCTCAGAAATTCAACGTGTCAAAATTTCGAGCTCAAAAATCCACGTGGCATAATTTTGGGCTTAAAAATCCAAATTTTGAGCTCAAAAATCCAAAGTTGAAAATTTTGACCTCAAATATCCACGTGGAAAAATTTTGAGCTTGAAAATCGAAATTTTGAGCTCAAAAAATCCACGTGGAAAAATTTGGGGCTTAAAAATTCAAATTTTGAGCTCAAAAATCCAAATTTCGAAATGTTGAGCTCAGAAATCCACGTGTGATGTTTTTGAGCTCGAATTTCCACGCCGCAAAAATTGCAATTTTCAGAATTTCAAGTTTTCTGAATTTTTGACTGAAACTTTAAAAATTCTCAAGTAGCCTAACTCTAAATTTTTTTGCAGAAATGTCTCATTCAACTCGTCGTCCTCTTCTCCTTGGCAAATTTCCAAATTTCTTCGAAGTCTTCTTCTTTTTTTTCGTCCTGAAAAAGTGTATTTATTATTATTATTTTTGCCCCCAAAATTAATCAATTTTTGACCGTTTTTCCCCTAGTTTCTTCTTTTTCTTGTTGAATTGATTTATTGCACTTATTGTTGATTTCCACCCCTAGAAATTCTCCCCCCAAAAAACCGATTGTGCCTTTTTTCTCGCAAAAACTTGTAGTAGTGATTTTTGTCCTGGTTCATTCCAAATTTATTTATTGATTGATTGATTCATTTAATTAATTAATTAATTAGTCGCGCCCTAATTAATTTTTTTTGTTTTCGTGTAAATTGTTTCCCCCATCAAATCCAACTTCCAAATCGATATATATTTATTTTTTTAATTATTATATGAGAAGAATATGAGAGACGTACAGAGTTTTATTCATATAAATATATATTAATGAAATTTTTTTCTTTTGATGGATGTTTTTTGGAAGAATTGGTGGATTTTTCGAATGTACTTACCTGAAAATTGGAAGAGTTTGGCTAACTTGGAAATTTTAGGCCAGGAAAAAGAAATGACGTGGCTTTTGGTGGCGACGGTTGGATCGATTTTGATCGCGTTGAAGGTTTTGCTGATTCCCGCCTATGTTTCGACGGATTTTGAGGTACTGTAGAAAGGATTACTGTAGGTCACGTTTTTTCATGAGAAAGGAAAAATCTGGAATAATTTTGGTACGATGGGAGATTACTGTAGCTTTCGAGGTTGCTGTAGACTTACTCTCATTTTGGGATACTGTAGCTCTTCAGAGAGCAGTACTGTAGCTACTGTATTTTTCAAATTTATGGAGTACTGTAGTTTTGGAGGATTACTGTAAGATGCATGAATGTGGTTGATAGCGTCGCGGTCACGCGCTGCGTGTTCATTTTCATAGTTTCCACAAGACCCGCGCCGCGTGACCGCAACGCGTTCAACTACAGTAATCCTCCAAAAAACTACAGTAACTGTAACTAGGAAATACACAGTATCCCAAACATAATATTTTCATAAGAACCTTTAAAATAGACTATGTACAGTAATCCTACAGATTTTCAAAATTTTCAAAAAAAAATCAATAATTTCCCCAGGTTCATCGAAATTGGCTGGCTTTAACCCATCAAAAACCAATCAATAAATGGTACACTGAAAACACATCCGAATGGACCCTAGACTATCCGCCATTTTTTCGCCTATTTCGAGCGGTTTCTGGGCGAAATCGCCGAAAAAATCGGGATAGATCAGAGGATTTTTGAGCTATCGGAGAAGCCTGTTTTCACACGTGGCATATTGTTGTTTCAACGATTTTCGGTCATCTTTACGGACATATTTTATTTGGCGATTTGCGCACTGTATTCTTTCACTTCGCCGAATTTGGTGGCGAAATTGCCGCCGAAAATGCGACAAAATGCGCGGGAAATGTGCTTCATTTTACTGGCCACTTGCCAAACGTTGCTCATCATTGATTCGATTCATTTTCAATATAATTCCATGTTGACTGCCATATTTTTGTTGTCGCTTTATTTTTTGGAAAAGGACGAGTTTTGTAAGGTTGGTGGGGTTGCTCAGATTAAAGTTTTTACTCTGTTTCTCTTCCCAATAACATGTTAGAGACGCAGAGGATTCATACACTTTTCTATACATGATTTTTCAAGCCGAAATTCAAATTTAATTAAGCTGAAAAATTTGTTGATTGCTCATATTAGATGAGATTTAGCTGATTTTCACTAATATGAGCAATGCTTTTAGCAACAAAAAAAAGTTCTCAAAATTTTGAGGTCCGAAACATGTCCAATGGCTAAATCCCCAGTTAGTGGAAAAATTGAAATTCAAAAAAAATTGTAAAAATTTTGAAACAGCAAAATTTTTTTTCTCGAAAAAGATAGAAAGACTATCAAATAGATAAGTGTGTGAAACAATTAAAAAAATTTTGAAACAGTCAAATTTTTACTTAGAAAGATATAGGAATACTAATTTTTTGAAAATTCAGAAAAATTAGTAAAAATTATGAAACAGTAAGTTTTTGTTTCAAAAATTGTTTTCCTTGAAAATATGAGCAAAAATTATCAAATAGATAAGTGTGAAAAGTTTTGAAACAATTTTGAAACATTTATTTTTTTCACATAATTAAAAAGTACAACAAAGCAGTACAATCAGTTAATTTAGGAAAATTTCAAAAATTGAGTATTTTTGAAACAGTCAAATTTTTTTCATAACATAAAATAGTGTTGCCATTGTTAAATCAATTATATTTCTGAAAATTTAAATAATTTTGAAACAGTCAATTTTTTTTTGAAAAAATTTTCAAATTAAATTATTTTTGCAAAAAGCAAAAAATTTGAAACAGTAAGTTTTTTTTCAAACAAAAAGAGACATTATCAAATCAGTTATATTTCGGTAAAATCAAAAAATTTTGAAACAGTAATTTTTTTCACAAAATTAGAAGGAACAACAAAACATTACTATATCAGTTAATTTTGGAAAATTTCCAAATTTGAATTATTTTTGAAACAGTAAATTTTTTTCAAAACAAATAGTAGTCAAAACTTATCGAATTATTACTATTCTGAAAATCAAAAACTTTTGAGACAGTGAAATTCAAACAATTTTTGAAACAGTGATTTTTTTCTCACAAAATTAGAAAAAACTATTTTCTTGTTAAAAATCACACTAATTTTTTGAAAATTCGAAAAAATTAGTGAAAATTATGAAACAGTAAGTTTTTTTTCAAAAATTGTTTTCCTTGAAAATATGAACAAAAAATTATCAAATAGATAAGTGTGAAAAGTTTTGAAAAAAATTTGAAATAGTGATTTTTTTTCACAAAATTAAGAAGACTCAGAGATTCGCTGGCCAGCTGGTCACTAGGTGGGACCGACTGTCCATCTGAAATTGACACGGACAACCACATCGCCCGTATTTTTTGCCAGACGACCTGGTCGCGAGGTGGTCCAGTTCATGCAGACCACCTCGCCCAGGTTGTCCAGCTCGACCCGACCTCGCGTCCAGATCGTCTCGCTTAAGAGAAAAAAGTCCAAAAAACTTGTGAATCAGAGCATTCTAGAAGAAATTGGCTCATTTTCTGTTTTTTCGGAGTACTTGAAACCTTAGGAAGTGAAAAAAACAGTAAAAAATGCATTATTTTGAGTACAAACCACCGTCTTGCTAGCTTTCCAGGATTTCAAACACACGGGCCACGTGGCCGGAAAACTCAAGGCGACCTGGTGGCCGGATCAAATTCAGCTCGTTTTGAACTTTCCGGCCACCTGGTCCTGATCTAGTGGCGAGCTGGCCAGCGAATCTCTGAGGAACAACAAAACATTTGTATCAATTAATTTTGAAAAATTTTCAAAATCGAATTATTTTTGAAACAGTGAAATTTTTTTGTGAAAAATTTTGGAAAATTTCCATGATGGAAAACATATACATAAAGTTTAAAAACAGCGAAAAATTTCGAACAATAGGTTTTTTTTCAAATAAAAAAATCATAATATTATCGAATCAATTTTTATTTCGAAAAATTAAAACATTTTGAAACAGTCAAATAAAAAAAATATTTTGAAACAGCGATTTTTTCTCACAAAATTAGGAAAAACGACGAAACGCTGATACATCAGTTAATTTTGAGAAATTTCAAAAAATATATTATTTTTGGAACAGTGAAATTTTTTTGGAAAAATTTTTAAAATTGCGATAAAAATGATTAACACATTATCGAATCAGTAATATTCTGAAAATTAAAAAATTGTGAAACAGTGAAATTTTTTTTCGAAAAAATGAATTTTTCACTGTTTCAAAAATGCTTCTAGCTCTAAAAAATCATCCGATCTTTTTCCAGGCCGGCCTAGTCTTCTCAATCCTCATCAATTTCAAACACATCTACATCTACTACGCTCTCGGCTACGTCTTCTATTATCTCCTCAACTATTTCCACACACTCAACCACCAAATCCCCATCAAAATCCTATTTCTTGGCTCCGCAATTCTTGCTCCATTTTCGGCCTCGTTTTTGCCATTCCTAGCCACCGGTGGACCTCAATCAATTCTTGATATTCTCCATCGACTCTTCCCAATATCCCGTGGACTTACTCACGCATTTTGGGCACCCAATTTTTGGACTCTCTATAATTTGCTCGATTTGGTGTTGTACAAATTGACGAGGATTTTGAAAGTGGCGCCGAATTTGGTGGCGCCAAGTTACACCAATGGATTGGTGCAGGAATATGAGCATAGCGTTTTGCCGAACGTTTCGCCAATCGGAACTTTGATTTTGGTCGTGGTGTCGAGTTTGGTGGCGATGTTTGCGTTGATTTGGAGAGGAAAGGAGAGAGGTGGGTTTTTTTAAAAGTGAAAACAATTCACTGTTTCAAAAATTAGTTATTTTTTTGTGGATTTCCGAACGATTGATGATTTAACATACGATAACAAATTGAAAAATAAAAGTGGACTTGAATTTAAAAAAAAACAATTCCGGGATAAATTTGATTGATTTTTGAAACAGTGAATTTTTTCAGAAAATTAGATACTGAAAAATTTTGACTCACTTTGCCTATTTAGAAATCAATTATAAATTCCAAATACATCCAATTAATTTTGAAACAGTGAAATTTTCGAAATCAATTTTTTCCACAGTTAAAAAAAACTTTCCAAGTGGAAAAATTTTACTGTTTCAAAAATTATTCAATTTTTGTTGGGATTTTCTATAAAACTTGTTTTGATTCGCGAAATTTCCTCCAAAATCTCAGTTATTCAAAGAAATTTGTTTTCATTAGACTAGAGATGTGGTAATTGAGAAAAAAATAATTTGAAAATGTTTATGTGATTTTTGAAACAGTCAAATTTCGAACATATTCGAAGTAGTTAGTTTTGAATCTATTTTAAATGTTGAATTTTGGAAATTTGTCAGTAAATTATAACAATCTCATGAATTGATGTGGTTTTTTTGAAACAGTGGATTTTTCTGGTCAGAAAAATTTTTATGTTGAGGATTTCTGAATTTTTTCCACATTAAAGAAATTCACCAATAAAAAAATAATTCTAAGAAAAAATTAATTGATTTTTGAAACAGTAAATTTTTTCAGTAATAATTTTGAAGGTTTTGGAAATTTTGAAATTATTTTTTTTTAATTAATAATTTTGAAACAGTAAAATTTTTCGAAATAAAATTGTTTTGAAAATTACTGAAAAGTTTTATATAAAATCAAATTAAATAATTTTGAAACAGTAGATTTTTTAAATTCCTAAAAAAATTCCCTTTTCTCCCATGAAAACCCCTCATTTTTCGCAGATTTCTCAATATTTGCCACAATTTCCGCCCTTTGCTTCTTCTATTTTGGATATCATGTTCATGAAAAGGCAATTATCCTGATCACAATCCCTTATACAATTTATGCCATCAAAAATCCAAAATTCATCAAAAATCTCATTTTTATCCAACAAATCGCCACATTTTCCATATTCCCGTTGCTTTTCACAAAATTCGAGATTCTCGTCAAATACGCCATTGGTGCCACGTATTTTTTGCTTCAATTATTCCTGGCGAAAAAAATGACACGAGTTCCAATATCGATTTTTTTGCCAACGGGGCATTGCGTATTTTACACGTTGCTCATGTTAGCCGAGATTTATAACACGTTTATTCATGCGTGGATTTTTGGCGCGAAAACATTCGAATTCTTCCCGCTTTTATTGATTTCGCTGGTGAATTCGATTGGTGTCACGTGGTTTTTTGCCACGTGTCTCTGGCGTATTTTGGGAGCGGATGAGACGTGGAATTTGGCAAAGTGTCGAATGAGAGAAGAGTTGATCAAGAAGCGGTTGACGTATTCGGTGCAGAGTGTGGATTATGAAGAGCATGTCGAAATTGTGGGAGGTGGGCGATTTTTTTGGGGGGAAAAATTCTTGCCACGTGGCAGTTTTATAAATATGAAAATTGCGAAATTCAAATAGTTTTCGAAAAATTTAAAATTTTTCCGAAAAATTAAAAAAAAATTACTGTTTCAAAATTTTTATGAATTTTTAATGGGAAAATGAATTTTGATTTTTTTCTTTTTCTCGGATAATCAGAATTTTCAGAAATTTAGCCACGTGGTAATTTTATAACCTGATTGTGAGTAATTGTTTTTCATGAAAATTTCTGACTCATTAATAAAAATTGCTAATTTTGAAATTTTGGAACTCAAAAAATTACTGTTTCAACATTTTCATAAATTTTTTGTAACGGAAGTATTTTATCCGGGGTTCAAAATTTCATGAGGAAAATTTCTTAAATTTCAGTCTTAAAATTCCATGCTGTAATTCTGAAAAATCTTAAAATTTTTCAAATATTTTCGAAATAAAATAATTTCAAAATTTACATGATTTTTTTGTGGAAAAATGGATTTTGGCTGGTTTCTGTTTTCAGTTGGAAATAACAAATTTTAGAAATTTTGCCACGTGGCAATGTTAAAACCTGAATAATTGTTTTTCAGGAAAATTTCTGACTTATCAATAAAAATTGCTAATTTTGAAATTTTTGAACTCAAAAATTCTACTGTTTCAAAATTTTTATGATTTTTTAGTGGAAAAATGGATTTTGGTCGGTTTCTTTTTTCAGTTGGAAATAACAATTTTTCGAATTTTTGCCACGTGGCAATGTTAAAAATGATCATTTTTGTCCAAAAAAGTTCTGACTCACTAATAAAAATTACTAATTTTGAAATTTTTGAACTCAAAAAAAATTACTGTTTCAAAATTTTCATAATTTTTTTTTGGAAAAAATGACTTTTGATTTCGTAGTTATGTATGAAAGTTTACCCAAAAAGTTCATTTACAAAAAATGCCCAACCAGGAATTTTTTTTTAGAAATTTCGCCACGTGGCAACTTCATTATTGAACAAATGTTTTTTTTTCAGAAAAATCTATATCTAAAAAAAAATCCGAAATTTAAAACTTTTCGAAACTGTGAAAAATTTACGGTTTCAAAATTTTTATGAATTTTTAATCGAAAAATTAATTTTAATATTCTTTTCTTTATGAAATCTTTCATTCCCATTTTCAAATTTTCAGCTCAAAAATTTACTGTTTCAAAATTTCCATGAATTTTCAATGAACATTTCTATTTCGATACACTAACTGCATCCTTAGGAATATCAAAAAAAAAAAAATTATTTTCCAGGAATCGACATTTCGGCGAGCAAAACCAACCCAGATTTCGTAGTAATCTCCTTCTCAATCTTCACCTATCCAAATCTCTTGCATCTCGCAACATTTTCCGATTGTCAAATTCTCGAAACACCCTACATTCCGCAATTTTTGGCGATCAGAGAAGCCGAAAAACTCGCCGCATTCGTTCGAAAATGCTGCGAACAATGGCCGAATTTCCGGCCAGACGTCATTTTTTGCGATGGTTTCGGCGAATTTCATTCGAGAAACTGTGGAATGGCGTGTCATGTGGGAGCGTTGACTGGAATTGCGACAATTGGAGTCGCTAAGAATTTGGGATTGGGCCAGGAAAATAAAGAAAATTTGGAAGAATTTTTGAAGGCCGCCAGAAAATCGCTGGATTCGGAGAAGAAGAAGGGATTTGTGGCTTTTGATTTGGACGAAAAAACACCGTGTAGAATGAATATTTTGAAATTGAATGGAAACATTACGGTAGGGAATTTTTTGGGAGGTCTGCGGAGTACTGTAGCACCTTTTTTGGAGAAAAAACTGGGGTTTTAGGTACTGTAGTTTTTCAAAGTACTGTAGCCTATTTTTTTGCTGCTTAAAATTATCTGAAAATTAAAGCATGCGAAATTTTAGACCTTACAGTAATCCTGAATTTTTTAAAGAAAAATCTGGAATTTTTTTTCTAGATCTGGGGAGTACTGCAATTAGGTTATTGTAGGTTTTGTACTGTGGATACAGTAGTCTTGGAATTTTAGAAAATCTGAGGATTACTGTAGCCTATTTTTTGCTGCTTGAGATTAGTTGAAAATTGACACGAGGAACACACCCTACAGTATTCCTGAATTTTTTTTCTCGAAAAATCTGATTTTTTGTCAATATCTGGAGATTACTGTATTTAGGTTACCGTAGTTTTAAATACTGTAGGTACAGTAGTTTATTTTTAAAAACCTTGGAATTTTAGAAGATCTGAGGAGTACTGTAGCCTCTTTTTTAGTTGCTTGAAAATAGCTGAAAATTGACACATGAAAAATCTCTAGACCTGACAGTAATCCTGAGTTTTTAGGTACTGTAGTTTTTGGAGATCTGCGGAGTATTGTTGAAAATTCCCAATTTTTCAAAAATCAAAAAATCTACTGTTTCAAAATTTTCATGAATTTTTTTTTACATTTTCTCAGGATTGACAAATTTATTGAAAATCACTAATACAGTAATCTTGCAGTCCGGTGTTTTCGTATCTGCTGGTTATGGAATCGAACTCGATGTTGCCACCCAAATCGCAATTCAATGCCTAAAAACATCTACAACCTGTGAACCGATTCGAAAAGCTGATTTGACGTCAAGGGATCTGGTGAGGAAATATTTTGATTAATTAATTAATTAATTATTGCTTTAATTTTGGGTATGTATTTTTGGGTATTTATATAATTTTTTTGAGTAATAATAAATTCAAAATTCCGCTAAAATTGTTTATTCTAGACCTGTTGAAAACATCGAAAACCCGTAAATTTTTAATTCTAATCTTGTTTTTGTCTGAAAATTATTCCCGAATTCCTTGATACGGTTTTGATAATTCAATTGTTGACGGCAAACAAATCAGATTCAATTTGAGCAAAATTGTGAAGATTAGAGTTATTGTCGAGCAAGCGGCGATGATTGTCAGAATTATTATTACCTGCAAAAATTCACTGTTTCAGAATTTCTATATGTTTTTTTCTGTGAAATTTAGTTTTTGTTTAACAAAATATTTAAAATTCAAAAAATTGACTATATTTTTTTTGGAGAAAATTCACTGTTTCAGAATTTCTAAATATTTTTTTTATGAAATTTATTTTTTGATTTATTTCCTCATTCCTTAACCTCAAAATTGTGTTCAAATTTTTAAATTTTGAAAAATTTTTGGAGTATGAAAAAATTTCACTGTTTCAAAATTTGCATTCATCCAGATTTTTGATTTCTTCTATTTTCTTGACAGAAAAATGTTGACCACGTGGCACAGCGATTTTCGGAGCCAAAATGATCAATTTTCTGATGTGGAAAAATTCACTGTTTCAGAATTTCTATAAATTTTTTTGCGAAATTTTATTTTTTGATTCATAAAATTTTTAAAATGCGAAAAATTGACTATATTTTTTTGGAGAAAATTCACTGTTTCAAAATTAACATAATTTTTTTTTAGCAAATTTCAATCAGTTGTCATCTTGTATCTGAAAATTATAATAATAAAAAAATGCAAAACAATGTGGATTTTTAGAATTTTCGAAATAAATTCACTGTTTCAGAATTTCTATATGTTTTTTTGTGAAATTTTTATTTTTTGATTTTTTTGTCATACCTCAAACTTGTGTTCAAATTTAATTTTGAAAAATTTTTGGAGTATTAAAAAGATATTTACATTTTCAAAATTTCCTTTGAAATAATTCACTGTTTCAAAATTTGCATAATGTTTTTTGAGCAAATTTCAATCAGTCATCATGTTGAATCTGGGGAATATATTAATAAAAACATTATAACGCAAAACAATTCGGATTTTTTCTGCCACGTGAATTCTTAGAATTTCAGAAAAATTCACTGTTTCAGAATTTCAATACGTTTTTTTTGTGAAATTTATTTTTTGATGTTTCTTTTCATTCCACAATTTCAAAATTCTGTTCAAATTTAATTTTGAATAAATTCACTGTTTCAAAATTTGCATAATGTTTTTTGAGCAAATTTCAATCAGTAACAACTTAAATCAGGGGGGGCAACTTAAATCAGCAAAAAATGAATTTCGCAAAAAAAACATATAGAAATTCTGAAACAGTGAATTTTTTTCGATATATCTAAGAATCCACGTGGCAGAAAAAATCCAAATAAAAATAATGCAAAACAATTTGGATTTTTCGCCACGTGGATTCTTAGAATTTCCGAAAAAATTCACTGTTTCAGAATTTCTATATGTTTTTCTGTGAAATTTTATTTTTTGATTTTTTTTATCCCTCAAATTTGAATTCAAATTTAATTTTCAAAAAATATTGAAGCTGAAAAAATGCACTGTTTCAAAATTAACATAAGGTTTTTTCAGCAAATTTCAATCAATATTCAAACTGAACATTAATCAAAAAATTAAAATCCAAAACAATGTGGATTTTTTTGCCACGTGGATTTTTAGAATTTCCGAAAAAATTCACTGTTTCAGAATTTCTATATGTTTTTCTGTGAAATTTTATTTTTTGATTTTTTATCCCTCAAATTTGAATTCAAATTTAATTTTCAAAAAATATTGAAGCTGAAAAAATGCACTGTTTCAAAATTAACATAAGGTTTTTTTCAGCAAATTTCAATCAATATTCAAACTGAACATTAATCAAAAAATTAAAATCCAAAACAATGTGGATTTTTTTGCCACGTGGATTTTTAGAATTTTCGAAATAAATTCACTGTTTCAAAATTTCTATATGTTTTTTTGTGAAATTTAGTTTTTGATTACATAACTACGTTTGTTATTTCTAAAAAATTGATCATATTTTCAGAATTTCCAAAAAAAATTCACTGTTTCAAAATTAACATAAAATTAGCATTCATCCAGATTTTTGATATTTCTTTTATATTTCATACATAAAAAAAGTTGACCACGTGGCACAGGGATTTTCGGAGCCAAAATGTTCAATTTTCTGATGTGGGAAAAATTCACTGTTTCAAAATTTCTATAGTTTTTTTGTGAAATTTATTTTTTGATTTCTTTTTATTCCACAATCTCAAAATTGTGTTCAAATTTAATTTTAAAAAATTATTGAAGTTGAAAAAATTCACTGTTTCAAAATTAACATAATGTTTTTTGAGAAAATTTATAACAGTAATAGCTTACAAGCGTATCTGGGGAATATATTAATCAAAAAGTTATAATGCAACCCAATTTCGATTTGTGGATTCTTAGAATTTTCGAAAAAAATCACTATTTCAGAAATTCTATATGTTTTTTGTGAAATTTCGTTTTTTGATTCACAAAATTAAAATGCAAAAAATTGACTATATTTTTTTGGAGAAAATTCACTGTTTCACAGTTAAGATAATTTTTTTTTGAGCAAATTTCAATCAGTAACGACTTTTTTCTAACAAAGGGAAATATTAATCAAAAAGTTATAACCCGAAACAATGTGGTTTTTTTCGCCACGTGGATTAGAATTAGAATTTCCGAAAAAATTCACTGTTTCAGAATTTCTATGTTTTTTTGTGAAACTTATTTTTTGATTTCTCTTTTTATACCTCCAGCTCAAAATTGTGTTCAAATTTAATTTTGAACAATTATTGAAGCTGAAAAAATTCACTGTTTCAAAATTTGCATTCATCCTGATCTTTAATTTTGATTTTCACTATATTCCAAACGCAAAAAATGTTGGCCACGTGGCACAGGGATTTTCGGAGCCAAAATGTTCAATTTTCTGATGTGGGAAAATTCACTGTTTCAGAATTCATATATGTTTTTTTGTGAAATTTATTTTACGATATTTATTTCCATTCCTCAACCTCAAAATTGTGTTCAAATTTTTAAATTCCGAAAAATTTTTGGAGTATGAAAAAATTCACTGTTTCAAAATTAACATAAGGTTTTTTTCAGCAAATTTCAAACAGTTCCGTTTCTAAATAATAATCTGATTCAAAAAAATTCGTGAAAAAATCACTGTTTCAAAAAATCATAAGTTTTTTGGGGGTATTTTGATATTCTGATCGTGAATCTGAGCTTATCGGACAATAACACATTTTTTGCCACGTGGCAATTTGTCGCCAAATTTCAAAATTCAAAATCAAAACTAACCCATCCCTGAATTGCAAAACAGCATTCCGTCTCACTAGGACCACAACAATCAAATTGATGAAAAGCAGAAGCTTGTGGGCATTGAGTATGTCTGAAAATTTCAGAATTTTTTCAAAGTTACCTTAACTTTAGGGTAAAGTTAGAAGAACTCACTGATTAACGCTTAAATTGCGACACCATTGTCCCAAATTTTTCTCCGACCAATTTTTGGGTCGAATTGCGGCTCGTGTTGTGTTTGTTGAGCGATCCAGAACTGGCCAAACTACCTGCAAATTTTTTTTTGGATTTGAAAAAAAAATTTTGCTGTTTCAAAAATATAATTTTTTTGAAACGTATATTTTCTGGGAAAAAATTCAAATTTTTTGGAAAATTTTCAGGTTGAAAATCTAACTTTTTTTTGTTTGAAAATTTTTTGCTTTCAAGAAAATTCTCTTGTCAAAGTTACAGTACTCTAAAATTTCCCTGAAGAAATGTTGCTGTTTCAAAATTTTGATATTTTTCAATAATTTTCTGAAATTTCGATGAATTCAATATTTTTGAACATATAATTTTTGAAACGTAGATTTTCTGGGTGAAAATCCAAATTTTTTTTTGTTCGAAAATTTTTTGCTGTTTCAATATTTTGCTATTTTCAATTTTTTCAAGAAAATTCAATTTTCAAAATTCACCTGTCGAAGTTACATTAACTCCTTTAAAAATTAGGATTTTTCTGAATTGAACATTTTTTGCTGTTTCAAAATTTTGTTAATTTTGATAACTTCGAATTGTTCGATAGTTTTTCTTCATCATGGGATTAACAAAAATTTCAGTCATTTTTATTTTTTTTCAATTTTTAAAAATTCAATTGTCAAAGTTACAATAACTCTAAAATTTCCTGAAAAAATTCGGATTTTTTTGAATTGAAAATTTTTGCTGTTTCAATATTTTTTAAAATTAATTTTTTTGCGCGAAATTTCAATGTTTCCCCAATTTCTATCCAAAAAAGTACAATTTTCAATTTTTCTCGAAAATTCTTATCTAACTCATCAAAAATCTCCAAATTTTCTGCAAAACAAAAAAAAAACTAACCATAGAACAAGTTAGAGGAACTAGTAGACCAATAATGAGACATTTTTGAAAAACCATGATTTTTTGACCTGCAAAAATGAAATTCTCAGCAATTTTCAGGTTATAAAAGTGTGACCGATGAAAGATAAGAGAAGAACAATGCTGAAATTACAGATAAAAATGATTTTTTCGCCCGATTTTTTATCAGCGTAGGTCACAAAGAAGAGAAAAGCTGGTTTATTATTGTAATAATAATAACATTTTTTTTTGGTCAAAAGTTTTTTTTTAAATTTTTGGGTAGGCGGAATTCAATTGGGCGCGAAGACAAAATCAAATTTGAATAAGTGGAGGCCAAGATTTCTGGGGTTCACAGGTTCCAAAATAACTAGTTTTATGTGACAAATCAAGGTTTGTATAGGTCAACAATTACAAAAACTATGCGAATAAGAATTTCTTCAAATTGACCTTGGAAATTGGGCGAACAAATATAAAAATAAATAAATATCAAAAAAAGTTCGGGAGCGGCATCGAACCCTCGACCTTGCGAACAACAGACACGTGTGTTAGCCACTAGCACACGCACGCTTTTTTTAACGCGGAGTGGAAAGTTGGTGTTGTGTTTGGTGTTCGTCGCGTGAAATGATAAATTAATTTTTTTGTTTTGTTTTTTTTTTCGAAAAAAGTTCTGACCTTGGTTTCTTAACAAAGCAAAAACGAAGAGAAAAAAAAATAAATAATAAATAACAAAATACTTTTTTTTTGACAAGAATAGAACGATTTTTCGGTTGATTGGTGATTTTTGCAAGTGAAAGTGATGATGCCATTGCAAAAAATCAAAATAACAATTCATAAAAAAATATTTGGCTAGGCTAGGCTACATTGTAGTCTCGGCTAATATAGGATAGACTACAGATAAGGGCATTTGTGGGGCAAAATTTGCAAAAAACACAGGTCGTGGCCTAGAAAACCAATTTTTTTTTGAAAAAATACGTGGCCTAAAAAACCCTTTTTTTTTTTTTTGAAAAAGTACGGTCGTGGCCTAGAAATCCAATATGCTTGTTTTCATGTCCTAGAAAACCAATTTATATTCGGAAATGCGGCCTAGAAAACCAAATTTCTTTGTTTTTTATAAAAAATACGGTCGTGGCCTAGAAAACCAATTTAAAAAAAAATACGGTCGTGGCCTAGAAATCCAAATCAAAAATATCCCGGGAAGTTTAAAAATTCAAATATTTGAACAAAAAAACAGGTCGTAGCCTAGAAAACCAAATTTTTTGGTTTTTTAATGAAAAATTCGACCGTGGCCTAGAAAACCAATTTGCTTATTTTCATGGCCTAGAAAACCAAATTTCTTTGTTTTTTTTTCGAAAAAGTTTGACTGTGGCCTAGAAAACCAAAAGCCGCGCAAATTTCAAAAATTCGAAAAATTTCCAAAAAAAAAACTTTTTTATCCCAAATAAAATTCCACGACGCCTCCTAGCGCAAAATTATTTTATTCTCACGAAAAAATCGAAGAAATTGAAAGTGATGTGTGAGGAAATAGCTAGTGATTTGGAGAGACGCAGACGAAATTTAGAGAGAAAATAAATCGAACCGGGAATGATTTGGGAAGAAATCCAAGAGAGAGAGAGAAAACTGGACATGAAATTCTAATGAGAGAAATGAAATGAAATGCGGAAAATCCAAATTGGAAGAAGAAGGAGGATTTGTGAGATGAAGAAAAAGGAACGAAAAGAGGAATAGATAAAAATATCGATTGATTTGGGTTTGGATTGATAGGTTTTAGCGCGAGAGATTTAGAGAAAAATAATTTTGATCTACCGAGAAAAAATTCGGATAAATTTGAGGTGGAAAATTTTCACTGTTTCAAAATTTTTTTAAATTAAACTGAAGCTTCAGCTGAAGATACTGCTTCTCTGAATGAAATTAAAATTTGAATAAAATTCCACGTGGAAAATGTCTAAGAAAATCTGAAAAATTTCACTGTTTCGAAAATTTTTCATAGAAAAGTTTGTATTGTTTTTTATTGGTAAAAGGTTCAATTATCTGAAAATTATGGTTTTCTGAATAATACCAAATCAAATTTAAATTAAAAAAAAAATTCCACGTGGCAAAACCCTAATTTCCAAAGTATTTCAAATTTTAGTCACAAAATCCACGTGGAAAAATTCTTAGAAAATCCGATTTTTATCGTGTTGGAATTGAAAAATTTCACTGTTTCAAAAATTTTTCAAAGAAAAGTTTGTATTATTTTTTATTGGTAAAAGGTTCAATTGAATGAAAATTATGTTTTTCTGAATTATACCAAACTGAGATTAAAACTTCAAAAAAATCTCCACGTGGCAAAACCCTAATTTTCAAAGTATTTCAGAATTTAGTCACAAAATCCACTTGGGGAAAATTATAAGAAAATCCGATTTTTATCGCTTTGGAATCGAAAAATTTCACTGTTTCGAAAATTTATCATTAAAAAAATTGCATTATTTTTTTATTCCTTGATTGGTTAAAAATTCAAAAAAAAAATTCCACGTGGCATAAAAAGCCAGATTTTCAGAAAATCCATTAATTAGGCTATAAAATTCACGTGGAAAAATCATTAGAAAATCTGAAAAAATTCACTGTTTCGAATATTTTTCATAGAAAAATGTATGTATTATTTTTTGATTAAACTAATATTTATTTTTCTAATTATCAAAAATTTCAAAAATTCATCAAACCCCTGATTTTGAGGAAATCCAATATTTAGCCTGAAATTCACGTGGAAAAATCATTAGAAAATTTGAAAAAAATCACTGTTTCAAAAATTTTTCATAGAAAAGTTTGTATTGTATTTTATTGGTAAAGGGTTAATTTATCTGAAAATTATGTTTTTCTGAATAATACCAAACTTAAATTTAAATTTGAAAAAAAAATCCACGTGGCTAAACCCTAATTTCCAAAGTATTTCAAAATTTAGCCACAAAATCCAGGCGGAAACATTCTTTAAAAATCTGATAAAATTTCACTGTTTCAAATATTTTTCAAAGAAAAGTTTGTATTATTTTTTATTGATTTTTCAAAAGGTTCAATTATGCTTTTCTAAATAAAATTAAACATTTGAAATTTTTTTAAAATTTGAAATTTTTTCAAATTAAACTTTGATAAAAAAAAATTCAACGTGGCAAAAACGTAATTTCCAAAGTTTTCTAAAATTTAGTCACAAAATCCACTTGGGGAAAATTATTAGAAAATCTGAAAATTTTCACTGTTTTAAAAAAATTCCATACAAATTTTTGCATTATTTTTCTGATCATCGAAATTTTAAAAAGAAAAATTTCATAAAATTCCAAAAATTCTCACATATTTAATTTATAAATTTTAAATAAATAAATTAATTAGCATTTTCCGGCGGCGCACTCGGTAAATTTCGAAAAACCGGATAAATCGGGCAAAACGGTTCGAAATCGTCTTTTTCGATTTTTTCCATCGATTCTTCGTAACTTGGTGGCAACGAATCATTTAATGAATATGGAGGCGGAGCTTCGGAAGTTTGGCTAACTTCAGGAGCCAAGTTGGTGAAAATTGGGATAGTTCCGATAACTAAGGGAATATCGCAGGTGACACTGCTCATGAACATTTCATCGTTTTCGATTTTGATTCGGGCGATGTAGGTGACCTGGAAAAAGTTAGGCTTAGGCTCAGGCTAAGGTTAGGCTTAGGTTGGGCTTAGCTTTTTTAGTAGGGTCTTAAAATTCACAAAAAAATACGTTTCAAAATTTTGACATAAAACTTTCTTTACTGTTTCAAAATTTCATTAAAAATTATTCGACGTGAAAATTTTGTTATTTTGAGGTCTCATTTGAAACTGAAATCTGAGCCTAAGACTAATGCCGGGCCTAAGGCCTAAAGGCCCCTCCAAAACACTTACCTGAATAACAGGACATTCTTCAAAAGTCGCCACAGTCACCGGAATTTTCATCATAACCCTAAAATCCGATTTCGTAAATTTCGGCAAATCCAATTGCTCATGATGTTTCTCAATCGTTTTCTCATAATTTTTCACCGAATAATGTGTGGAATTCGGTGAATAAGTGTGAAAACTCGAGCCACGCCGTGCAATTGCTCGAATTTTTTGCAAAAGTTTGATGGATATCTCGATTATGGGTTTTTTGGAGGAGTTGTTGATGTGGATTTGGATTGGCACGATTTCGCCGGCTACGAAGCCACGTTTTGGAATTGAGGCCTGTAAAGAATGGGATTTTTTTGACACTAAATATGATAATCAAAATTTTGAAACAGTGAATTTTTCAAAATTGTTCTAACGATTTTCTCAGTGAAATGTTTGTCAAATCTAAATTTTGAGAAAGTAAAATTTTTTTTTGAAGAGCTGTATTCAACGAAATTTCAAATTCCTGTCATTTTTAATTTTTTATCCTGTTTTTCTTAAACAAAATTTTTGAAACAGTAAAATATTATAAAAATTATTCAAACGATTTTTTTCGGTGTAATTTTTGTCAAATCAAATTTTTGAAGCAGTAAAATTTTGAATTGAAAGAAATTGAAATCACAGAATAAGAGCATTTTTTGTTAGATTTTTGAAACAGTAAATTTTTCCACCCACCTTCAACTCCACAATTCCACTCTTAAAAATCAATCCAGTATTCCTAGCCGCCGCCAATTCCGTATAACACGTGGCAAACGGATAATTGAGCAAATTAACCTGTGGAATCACAGTAAAACACTTCTTCGATCTCTTATTCCAAATCCACGGTCGATCCAAAGTGACATGAATATAATATCGAATATTTCCATAGATACATTCAAAACTTGGCGGCAGGAAATTCGGGGGTAGATCAAATGAGAATGCGAATTTGTGTAGACCACGTGGTAGTTTTTCACCTTGCCACGATTTTTTGGCAATGTGTAGATATTCTTTCCGCGCGGAATAGGGAATTGATTCACTGTAGGATACGGTTTTGCCTTGAGAATCCCTGAAAAATTTCTTGGGGGGTTGAGAAGGGAAAAATTTTTCAAAAAAAAAAAAAAACAAAACTCACGTTCTTGATCTGTGCTCACTTTCTGACCAATGAGCGTGCGCTTCACCGTGAGCACAAATTTCGACAAATCTAGCCTGAAAAAATCGTTGTTTACACAGCGCAAGTTAGCCCAAGTATCAACCAATTTTGAGGATTTTGAGAGCCGAAATCCACGTGGAATTTTCATCAATTAAAATTTTTGAATCCAGAAATAATCCAGAAAATGTGAAAAATGTTATCACAAAAAATTCACTGTTTCAATAATTTCTTATAATTTTTTGCAGTTTCAAATGTTTTGATTTCTACGGCTTGCTTCCTAAAATTATACAACTTTTTAAATTTTCATCAACCAAAAAATTCACTGTTTCAAAATATTTTGAAAATATTTTTGCAGTTTTAAATAATTTGATAATTTTTCACAAACTGAACTTTTAAAAAATTTGGAATTATGAATTACTAATCAAAATTGTACAGTAATATTTCAGAAATTTTGAAAATTCAAGTCTAGGTTTGGAATACTGTAATATTGTTTCAGAAGTTTACAAAACTAGATTTGCAACCAAAAAATCTGCTACAGCGGAATATTCGAAACTGAAAAAATTATAACAAATTTTTGAAACAGTGAATTTTTTCGTTGATGAAAATTTTGAAATTTGTATAATTGTTGGGCCTAAATACACGTGGAATTTGTTTCCAATGCGAAAAAATGGTTTTTTCACTCCAAAACTGTAGAATAATGCAATAATTCTGAACTAAAAAATTCACTTTTTCAAAAATTTCTTATAATTTTTGCAGTTTCAATTTTTTTGATAAGTGTATAAAAATTATGAAAATTTTCATCAACCAAAAAAATTCACTGTTTCAAAATATTTTGAAAATATTTTTGCAGTTTTAAATAATTTGATAGCTTGTCGTATTGAGTTTTGAATTCAGAATTAAACTGGAATTTTTGCCATAAAATATGTATACTGTGATTGTACAGTAATATTTCAGAAATTTTGAAAATTCAAGTCTAGGTTTGGAATACTGTAATATTGTTTCAGAAGTTTACAAAACTAGATTTGCAACCAAAAAATCTGCTACAGCGGAATATTAGAAACCGAAAAAATAATGTCAAATTTTTGAAACAGTGAATTTTTTCGTTGATGAAATTCGGTTAATTTTGGGTTATTCTAGGGCCTAAATCTACGTGGAATTTGTTTTCAACGCGAAAAAATGGTTTTTTCACTCCAAAACTGTAGAATAATGCAACAATTCTAAACTAAAAAATTCACTGTTTCAAAAATTTGTTATAATTTTTTGCAGTTTCAAATTTTTTGATTTCTACGGCTTGTTCCCTAAAATTATACAAATTTTCAAATTTTCATCAACCATAAAAATTCACTGTTTCAAAAATTTTTTATAATTTTTTTGCAGTTACAAATCATTTGGTAGTTTATCTTTAATTTTTCAGAAAATTCGGAATTTTGAATCGCTAATCAAAATCTGGTATCAAAATTGTACAGTAATATTTCAGAAATTTTGAAAATTTTAAGCCAGGTTTGGGATATTGTAGATAAAGTTTCTGAAGTTGACAAAACTAGATTTGCTACAAAGAAATCTGCAATTTGAAACAATAGAGCAAGCGAAATTGTAGAAACCGAAAAAATAATAAAAAAATTTTGAAACAGTGAATTTTTTCGTTGATGAAATTTTTGAAAATTTTTTTGATTTCTACGGCTTGTTCCCAAAAATTATACAAATTTTGAAAATTTTATCAACCAAAAAAATTCACTGTTTCAATAATTTTTAAATATTTTTTGCAGATTTAAATAATTTGATAATTTTTCACAAATTGAACTTTTAAAAAATTTGGAATTCTGAATTACTAATCAAAATTGTACAGTAATATTTCAGAAATAATGAAAATTCAAGTCAAGGTTTGGAATACTGTAATTTTGTTTCTAAAGTTTACAAAAAAAAATTCACTGTTTCAAAAATTTGTTATTTTTTTTCAGTTTCAAATTTTTGATATTGTAAACACTTCACAATCCCGAACCAAGGTTCAAATTTTCAAATTTTCAAAATTCATCCCCAAAAAATCCCACCTTCATATCCTCATCCAGCTCCAAAATCACAAATCCTTCGACTTTTTCGCCAGGTTGAAAAACAGGCGGCGATTTCAGAAATTCAATTTGCAAACTCATCTGAAACAGTGAAAATTTTTGAGTAAAATGAAAAATGAAAATGTGTTTTATCACAAAAAAATAAACTTTGTTTGGTTGCCATGTGACCAGAAAATATACTTAAAATTGCGAAATTTTTTCTGACTAAACATAATTTTTTGTGTTTGTTTTGGACACAAATGATTCATATTTGGAAAAACGAAAGAAAATACGTCATAAAAATCGCATTTCAAATTTTTTTTGATAAGAAATTTTCATAAAATCATCATTTTTTGGGCAAAAATTGATTTTTACGAGTCAAAACTTGGAAAAAATGTCAAATTCTCTACAAATCGAATTTATCAATAGTCCACACGGTGTCTATTTTCCCGGGCAAATTGTTGATGGAAGAGTTGTGCTAAATTCGGAGGAGACGATTAAGGTGGGTTACTGTAGACTGTAGGGGTACTGTAGGCGAGTTTTTTGATACCAAACATGCCTAGGGAACTATTTGAGGGAGCCTTAGATGAGCCTGGATTTTTAGATAGGCCTAAATTTTCAGGCAAGCCTAAGGTAGGCCTGGATTTTTGGACAGGCCTAAATTACGCCTAATATATTTCTGAACGGCCCTGAGGCGTGGATTTTTAGATAGGCCTGGATTTTTAGACTGGCCTAAATTGAGCCTATACTTTTAGGCGATCCAGAGGCCTGTAACATTCCTAATTGTAAGGCCTGGCCCTAATCAGGCCTAGATTTTTGGGCAATCTCTATTTAGGCTTCAATTTTTAGACAAAGATAGGCCAGGCTAGGGCTGTAAAAAAGTGGTGTTCGTGTGCCGAAAAACACATTTGTGTGTTCACACGAATACACCACACAGGCAAAACACACTGCACCCGAATACACAGCACACGAATACACTGATGCACACGAACACACTACACCCAAATACACTACTTTTTTTGCATGCGTTTTCAACCAAACACACACAGAAAAAACAGTGTGTTCGTGTGCAGTGTATTCGGGTGCATAGTGTCTTCGGGTGTATAGTGTATTCGTGTGTTTGGTGTGAAAGTGTGTTCGCTGCTGCCTCGCCGCGTGTGTGGTGTGTTCGTGTGAACTATTTACAGCCCTAGGCCAGGCCTAGCCTCAGATGAGCCTAAGCTAAGCCTAGGTTTTCTGTCTGATCTTAACTAACAAGCCTAGATTCTTTCTAAAGCCTGAAGCCTAAATCAGGCCTAGAATTTTCGAAAATTGGTTTTTTTTTCGAAAAATAAGTGTTCCGTGGATGAAATACGTGGGATTTTTCAGCAAAAAATTTGAATTTTACAAAAATCAGCTGTAATTCCACTTCCAGGCCCGTTTCCTCAAAGTGTGTATCCACGGCTCGGCCGAAACCCATTGGTCCGAATCCGAACGACGTTCTCGCACGAATTCCGAAGGAAAATTCGAGAATTTTACCGAACACGTCAAATTCGCCTCGAAAATCGACTATTTGAATGCGGAGACGGTGGTTTGGACGTGTGCGGACGGTTCGAATAAATTGCCACGTGGCATGCACATTTTCGAGTTCAAATTTCAACTTCCGATTGGTCTTCCGCCAAGTTTCGAGGGTTTTCACGGGCATATTCGATATAGTATTCATGTTGAGTTGGATCGAGTTTGGAGTTGGAATAAGAAGACGAAAAAATGTTTTTCGGGTGAGCAAAATGGGCTAACTAGAGTCTAGTTACCATAACTTCTTTGGGTTATCTAGGGAAGTCGAGCGGAGCAAGTGTAGACCGCAAGCTTCCGCGTAAGCGGCACTATCTTCCGCGCAGCGGCCACGCGGACTGCTGTGACGTGGATTTATCGTACTGCAGGTTGTCCACATCGCAAGCTTGTTTAGAAAATACAGAAAGTTACCATAACTTCGCCTCTGCGCGGAAGATAGTGCCGCTCACGCGGAAGCTTGCGGTCTAGACTCGCTCCGCCCAATTCCACATTATTTCCAGTCATCCCAATATTCGACCTCAATCAAATCCCCTCCGCAATCAATCCAATGGTCAACACAATCTCCAAAAACATGGGCCTAGTCTTCAAAAAAGGCTTGATCTCCATGACGGTAAATCTACCCAAACGTGGATTTGTAGCCGGTGAATCAATTCAAATCCTGGCCAACATTCAAAATCAAACCAAACTCGAAATCATTCAAATCCGCGCCAAGTTAATGCAACTCTCCACTTATCAAGCTGCACGGGGACATCATTTCGCGAAAAAACACGAGGATAAACAAGTTGCCGAAACTCGTCAGCAATTACACATTTGTGGAAAAGCTGCACAGCAACTTGCGCTAAATCTTCGAGTTCCGGCGTGTGTTCCAAGTTTCACAAATTGCCCGATTCTGAGTGTCGAATATTTTTTGAGCGTCAAAATCGATGTGAATAAATTGATGGGGAGCACACTTAAGTGTGAATTTCCGATTATCATTGGCACGATGCCAGTAGTCGGACCTCTAGCGACCCAGGTTATTCCAGTGGCAGCGACTCAGATGGTCCCTGGATATCCAGTGGCTCAAGAGGCAGCTCCCAGTGCACCTTCAGCTCCTCCCAGCTACCCAAGTGCACCTCTACCTTCAGCTCCCGAAGCCTATTCACAGAATCCACCCAGTTACGAAGAAGCCACGGGAAATACTGTGAAGGGTGAGGATTTTGGTGCGTTTGCACCAAGATATCCGGTTTTTAACAATTTGCCTCTACCAACAGCACCGCCTATGGAGAAAATGTGAAATTTTTTTGGGTGAATAAATTATTTTCTTGAATTTTATCCGTAAATTTTTAAAAACAATGTTGAAAAACTCACTTTTCCTCAAGTTTTCCTCGTTTTTGGAAATCATTTAACCAAAATTCGCCTCATCAATCTTTTCCATCATTTTCCTGACAATGAATTTGATCCAATTTGAATCGTGATCTGAAAAATTTAAAGTTTTTGAATAAAAAATCAAAAATTCCAATTTGGAACTGATAAAATCAACCATTTTTCAAGATTTTCACAAAGAAAATCAAGAAAAACAGAAGTTTATCAGTTTCAGGCTAAATCCCGAAAAAAACTCACTTCTCATCGAATCCCGGTGTCGATTTGCCGATGCAAAAAAAAAAGAAATGAATAAATAATCGATTTTTTGGTTGGCGCGTCGAAAAAATAAAAATTCGCGGGCAGGTTTTGGGTTACAGTAGATCAAAATCTTGAATTTTATCTAAATTTGTCATATGACCGATAACACATTTTTTACTTTTAATTACATTTTTCTGATAAGCTGACATTTTCAAATGTGCTCTCAAAGTATGGTAAACTCTTTTCAAATCGAGTTCATCAACAGTCCACATGGTGTCTATTTTCAAGGCCAAACTATTGATGGAAGGGTGATTTTTGACACCAAACAAATTGATAAGGTGAGGGTTTAGATTCTGATAAATTAGATATATTTTTTACAGTTTCAAGTTAAAATTTCAGAAATTTTTTGCCACGTGGCTGAGAAAATTTTGGCATAAAAAATCAAATTTTGAGAATATAAAAAATGCACTGTTTCAGAAAAATGATAAGTCATTTTTGAATTCATATTTTCAATTTCTTTATGCACGATACAGAAAATTAGAATTTTTGAATTCTAAATTGCATGCCACGTGGCTTTGAAGCTTAATTTAAAAGTGTTCACATAATCAATAATCAATTTCGAATTTTTCCGATGAATTCGGATAGTTTTTGACACCAAAGAAGTTGAAGGTGAGTGTTTAGATTCTGATAAATTAGATATATTTTTTACAGTTTCAAATTACAATTTCAGGAATTTTGTGGCTCTGATTTTCATGCCACGTGGCTTAGATTTTTACTTGAAAATCAAATTTTCAAAAAATTCACTGTTTCAAAAAAATGAGAAACAAATTTTTCAAATTAATATTTTTGAAATCATATGAAAAGGCTTTTGATACCAAATTTGCAGATCCGTTCTCTGCAAATCTACATTCGTGGTTTTGCCAAAACTCGTTGGTCCATAAGCACGAAAAATCATAAATATAATGAACCCAATTCCCATACTATTTCATCGAAAATCGAATATTTGGAAGCATCTGACAATGAGGCTATTTTTTGGAATTGTGTGGATGATTCAGATGAATTGCCACGTGGCACAATGATTTTCCCATTCAAATTTCAACTTCCGCTAAATCTTCCGCCAAGTTTTGAGGGTTTTCACGGTCATATTCGATATAGTATTCATGTGGAATTAGATCGAGGTTGGAATAGGAAAAAGAAGATCAGAAAATGTTTTTCGGGTGAGGAATTGGGGTTGTTATGACGTGGATTTATTGTACTAGAAGCTTTCCACGACATAGAAATCCGCAAGCTTGATTTGATTTTTCAGTTGTTCCAATATCGGATCTGAATCGTATTCCCACTGCAATCAAACCCATCGAAAAAACAATCTCAAGAAACTTCGGATTTGGTGAAACATGGCAAGAGAATGGCCCAATTTTCCTGACCGTAATCGTACCGAAAACTGGATTTGTGGCCGGTCAATTGATCCCAATACAGATTAGCATCGAGAACAATACCCAAAGAAAAAACTTGAAAATTCGCGCAAAACTGCTGCAAATCGCCACATTCAAAGCTGACGATTTCGATAATATAACGCGAATAAAACACAGTGATCGAAAAATCGCACAAGCTCGGAAACAACTCTATTTCAAGTGGCCCGTTCTACGCGATCGCATATATCTACGTATTCCGGCGTGCGTTCCAAGTTTCACAAATTGTCCAATTTTGAGTGTCGAATATTTTTTGTGCATCAAAATTGATTTGAAAAAGGGTTCATTGAAATGTGAATTTCCGATTATCATTGGGACACTTCCATTGGGTTTGACAGAAAATCGAGTGCTTTGGCATATTCATCCAAAGCCTGGATTATTTGGAGCATTTGCGCCAACTTATCCACGTGTCTACAGTTTTTTGTCAATGAATTGTACATTTGAAACTACAACACTCCGCTTTTACACTTAGAATAAATTCATACACTTCTATACAAATCGAGTTACAAAAGATTTTTTCGCGTGGCGGGAAAATTACACGTTTTTCTAATTAGCTAATTAATTAGCTGGGTTATCAATGATTAATAATTTTCGATACATGATGCCAAATCATTCAAAACTGGCAATTGATATTCGGATTCAGTTGGTTGGTGAATTGGAGCGAAAGCTCCGGAATTTCGATTTTCTTGTTGGTGGAAGACACGTTCGACAACAATTGGTTGGGCTGATTGGCGAGTAGGTGTGGAAGCATTCTGGAAATTTAGGGTTTGGGGATTTTAGGGAAAAAAATTTGGCAGAAATCTGATACATTCCAAAAAAAACCCAAAAATTATAGAAAAAATTTTTCACTGTTTCAGAAAAAAGAAAAAGGAAATAATTCTACAAATTGATATTTTTGAATCATTAGCTTCATCCAAAAAAATCCACTGTTTCACGAATTTCTCATTTTTTTACAGTTTCAAGTATTTTGATCATCTAATCAAAAAAAATGACAAAATTCAGAATTTTTCGGCTGCAGCATCTCAAAATTTCGGCGAGTAAATTTCAAATTTATTTTCGAAAAATGCACTGTTTCAAAATTATTAGAAATCATTTTTTGTTTGAATATTTTTGATCTTGCAGCTCTATCAGTGTAAAAAGAATGGGCAATTTCCGAAATTGGTTTAATTTTCGAATTTTAATTTTGTGGCCCTAAATTTCACCAGCAATTATTTTTCAAATGCTTTTCGGAACTAAAAATCAGATTTAAAAAATTCACTGTTTCAGAATAGTTATGAGTCAGTTTTTAAAATGAAATTTCTGATGACGAGGAATTGGAATTGGTTCTACAAAAAACCGAATTTTTAAAATTTACATAATAAAAAAAATTCTTTCAAAAAATCGATAATCATTTTCAAACTTTTCTTATGAATTCTTTTTTGTTTTTGACACGAAAAATCAGATTTTCAAATTCTCGAAAAAATTCACTGTTTCAAAAAAATGAGAAATAATTTTTCAAATTTATATTTTTGATTGTTGAGTTTTTCAGCTGTAGAATCTTGAAATTTTGGCGACTAAATTTCAGATTTGAATTCTAATATTTTGGCACCAAATTAAAATTTTCAAATTTTCGAAAAATTCACTGTTTCAGAATTGTTATGGATCAATTCATCTGAAGAAAAAATGAATTTCGCGACATTTTTTGTCGCGAAATTGCAATTCGCGAAACGACACGAAATTAATAAAATAAAAGAGGAAATTCTTTTTTCGTGTGTTGGGTCTCGCAGCGATTACGTGTCCCTTTAATATTTCTCCTTTATTTTTGTGTTTATTTCGTGTCGTTTCACGAATTGCAATTTCGCGACAAAAAATGTCGCGAAATTCATTTTTTCTTCAAATGAATTGATCCATTAGAAATCATTTTTTCAATTCATATTTTTGATTTGTTCATTGTAAGATCAGGACATTTTTTTTGAATTTCATGCCACGTGGCTTATTAAATTTTTAGATAATCGATAATCATTTTCAAACTTTTCCGATGAATTCCATTGAAAAATTCGTAAAAAAATTTCTGAATTTTTTAAAATTATTGTTCAAACATTTTCTGGCACTAACAATAAAAATCAAATTTTCAAATTCTCGAAAAAATTCACTGTTTCAAAAAAATGAGAAAGCAATTTTTCAAATTAATATTTTTGATTTTTGTATGTATAATTTTCCCTTCCAAAAAAACCCACTCTAATCAATCCTCGAAATCTCGATTGAATCAACGGCGATTCGCCGGGCAATTGTGTCAAATCCTCCGTTGTCGTCAATCCAGCGGCACTTGAAAACTCTTGTTTTGGTGGTGGAGCAGCAGGTGCAGAATACTGTTGTGCACCATAACTCGCTGGTGCAGATTGGCGAACATCATAAATGAATCGATTGTCATTCGACATTCCGATATATTCCGATGGTCCCAGGTTTTTAGAGGGCGTGTAATTTTGAGCCGGCGCTTGAGTGTAGACTTGTTGATGATAAGCAGTTGGTGTTTTCTGGCCAGATTCTTCTACAAAAATTTCCTGATCTTCGGATTGTCCCAAATCTTGATTTGATTTTTGCTGGCGATTGAAACAATATCCAGATTCATCTTGGCCATACTGAAAATTTGAATTTTTGGGGAGAATTCGACATTTGCATTGGAGCGCATTAGCCATTTTTCAGCAAAAAATCAATATTTCTCGTTGAAACATAGTGAAATTTTCAGTTGATTGTTTTATGAGAAAATTCTGGATTTGCATTGGGGCGCATTTGCTATTCTTAAGGATAAATTGCTCGGTTTTTTGCTTAAAGGCCCCTGGGATCCAACCTACATAACTAAACATTTGAATTTCTTGTAGAAACGGGGGATTTGCGATAGAGCGCACTTGCCATTTTTCAGCAAAAATTCAAGATTTCGCATTGAAAAATAGTGCAAAATGCTGGAAATTTTCAGCTGATTCAAACTCACAATATTCTGTGCAATTTTCGGCTCCTGAATTTGCAAATTCTCCAATTTTTGCATCAATTGCTCAGCGTGTTGTTGCTCTTCCTCGAATTTCGGAGCCACCTGAGCTCTTGGTGCCTGATTCAAATACGATTGTGGAACTCCAGTCGATCCATAATAATTCGAATGAACTTCTGGAACATGTTGCTGGCGAGTTGCACGAACTGGAGACGATGGAGCCGAGTTGTTTGAGAGCACATTTCGATAGAGTCGAATGGCTTCTTGAATTTGAGATGGCGATAGAACATCATCTGCTATTGGAGTCGACAAATTCGGAATCGCCGCCTCGAAAGCTGAAAAAGGTGCGGTGTTTAAAGGCGGTACGGGCTAATCAAAATTTTATGGAAAAAAACTATACCATCTGAAAGAGGAGGTTCCGTTTAGTATGTTCCCAAATTTTCATAATTATTTTTCACGTTTTTAAACGTGAAAAATATTGCGCGTGAATTTTTTCACGCGCAAACACGAAAAAGTTGCGCTCGACCTCAGAGAAATAGCATAGAGAAACGAGAGACACAGCGCATAGAAGGGGGCGGGGCCTAAATACGCTGTGTCTCTCGTGTCTGCATGCTATTTCTCTGAGGTCGAGCGCAACTTTTTCGTGTTTGCGCGTGAAAAATGGTATTTAAACGTGAAAAATAATTATGAAAATTTGGGAACATACTAAACGGAACCTCCTCTTTCAGGTGGTATAGTTTTTTCCATAAAATTTTGATTAGCCCGTACCCCCTTTAATATGAGCAATGGGAAGCTTGTGAACCTACCTTGCTGCTCCTGATTCGACTCATTTCCAGATTGTTGCTGCTTTCCAGCTTGATCCGCGTAGAAGCTTGGAGCGTATGACATTTTTGAGCTGGCTCAAAATTTGCAATGGCTCGAAAATCGTGGATTCGCTCTTTTATACGTGGATTTTTCGGGGGATTTGGGTCACGTTTATTGATTTTTCACATTTTTTTCAAATGTTTCCATCATTTCCGGACATTTTTCCTGTAAAATTAAAAAATAGCTTTTTGAGCACCAGTTTTGGTATAAAACTATCGAAAATGATTTAAACTTGTGTTACTTTCACTAGGAAAAGAGATAAATATGATTTTTTCATTCAAATTCATCGAAAAACACGAAAATGAACAATTTTCGATAAACAAATAAACAAGAAAATAAAAGTAAAAATGGAAGTGCGCCCTACTGATAAAAATTTAATGTCTCGCACTCTCTCAAAAATGTGTGTGTTCTTGCTATGAAACAGTAAAAATGTAGAATAGAATTCAAATTTATTGATTTTTATAAATTTTACTGTTTCAAATTTATTTGAAATGTGTTTTACGCGAAGAAAAAATGATGTTTGTACAAATGTATCAAGAATTTCCTAATAATTATCTTGCTGTTTCAAAAATCTGCAATCTTCGAACTTCTCTTCTGATTTCCGTTAACTCCCACGATTTTTTATCAGGTGTGTTTTATGTTTGTTTTTTTGCCTAGCAACCAACCAATTTTTATATAAAATTTAACATTTTCAGAGCTAAGTTCAAGGTTTCGAGCTAAAATGACAAATGTGCTGGCAAAAATAAAATTTTCCAAATCCTCTTATTATCCCGGTGAAAAAGTGGAGGGATTTGTGGAATTTAATTTCGATAAGGATGAAAATTTGAAGGTGAGTTTTTGGCGGGAAATCAAATTGAATTGCCACGTGGCACTTACAGTATTCCTAGAATTTCAGGTGAATTCAATTGAAGTAACTATGAATGGTGAAGCTCACGCACATTGGCAAGAAGGGTAGGTCAAAAAATATTTTTTAAAATATTAAAAATGTTTTTTTTAAATATTTTCAGGTTGCTAAATCACTCTGCCATCATCAACTACACAAAACATTTCATCAAAGTTCTCGCGGATTCGAAAAATTCTGGAAAAATTGTGGCGAATTTTGATTTTTGCTTCAAACTACCCGATCGAGTTCCGCCAAGTTTTGAGGGGGAATTTTGTGATATTCGATATTTTATTCATGTGAAAATTGAGGGGGGATATGGAGATCTTGCGACTTTGGAGAAGAGTTTTACTGGTGAGCAAAGGGCTTTAAAAATTGGGCCTAAATTAGGCCTGGAAGCCTGAATCGTTTAAGCCTGGAACTAAGCTTAGTAAGGCTTAATTTTGAGCTTGATCTTCAGCATGAGATTTTAATTAAACTTTATTAAGAGCCCAAGCCTAAGCTTTATTAACCTAAATTTTGAAAACCTAAGCTTAAGGCCTAAATTTTGAGCATAAAATTAAGCTTTAGCCTTTAGGCTTTATTTTTGCAGTTCTTCCAATCTCCAACCCCCAACCCAACAACCTCAAAAACCCAATAATCCACATGAAAACCAGCCTAAAACAACCGGACTCTGGAATTTTCGGATGGTTTCAAAACGACATTCTCGAATTGAGCGGCTACATCGTAAAGCGTGAATATTTGTCCGGCGAATACGTAGCACTCAAACTTGTGCTCAAAAATTATTCCAGCCAATTCCCGATAGAATCGCTGAAAATCGACATGATTCAGAGAATTCGAGCGATCGCCAAGAAAAATGTGGAATTCTTTTATTATACAGGAGAATCTGATAATAATCAAATTATTGAGAAAATCTCGGAAAACATTCTGAAATGCCACGTGGAATCTGAAATCAGTTTGAGTCCGCGCACTGAAACCAACTTGAGAATCGATATGAAAGTTCCGAATTCAGTAGCACCGACGATAACTCAAGAGATGTGCACAATTATTCAAGTTGAATATTTTTTGCGAGTTACTGTGGATGTTTCCAATGTTTTTGGGGAGGAAATTGGCGCGAGAACAATCCACGTGGATGCACCAATGGTGATTGGTGGGATTGAAATTGAAAAAGAGGTGGATGGTGAAGAGCCACCGAGTTATGAGCAAATTTTGAATCAAAATATGGAGAAGTTGGAATAAATTATTCATTTTTTGAAATTTTTCAGAAAAAATTACAGTACTTTATTGAAAAATTCAGAAAATCGGCTACCGTAATCTCAGGAACTACAAGTAACTCAAAAAACGTCACTTTTGATCAACATAAAAATTTGAAAACTACAGTATTAATCTTTTTTGCCACGTCATAACTATTTTTTATTGTGAAAAAATTTTGAAGTTGAAATACAGTAACTATTCAAAAATGATTTAGCTAAAAAATTGGCTACCGTAATCCTACAGTAACTCTATGAGAACTTACAGAAAATTCTGTTCTACAAAAAAAATTAGAAACCAAATATGTACAGTACCTCTTCCTACAGTACTAAAATATGTTTGCCACGTCATAACTCTCGAAACCAATTCAATTCAATTCCAAAAAATAATCTGGCATCGAAATTTCATTTATTTATGCAAATCTGCACCTACGCGAATTTTTATTGTGAAATGGAATGAAAAACGGAAAAATAATTTTTTTTGGTTCATTTTTTTGTGTGTGTTTTGCTTTTTTTTGAGATTCAAAAATCACACCGGAAATTCGGATCATCGTAGGAGAAAAAAATGTAAATATTTATTCATTTTTTGGCGTACACCAAAAATTTTTCAAATTTTTTTTTTGAGAAAATTTGAATAGAATAGATCAAAATGAATTAATGTGTGTGAAAATTCCGAATTTTTTTTGGTTTTTGAAAAATTTTCTTTGTTTTGTAGCTCGAAAAATTTAGCCACGTGGATTTTTTTCGCGCAGAAAATCATTAGCAACGAAAAATCTATTAGTTCAAAGCAAAAAAAAAACGCGTGCCTGGTGAAATTCGATATTTTTCCTGTCACACACAAAAAAAACTTTTCAATATTTTTTTTGCAATTTTTCTTCCGGCCCCAAAATCGAATTACTATTTTTTTTTTATTGTTTTGGGCGAAAAAACACATTTTTTTTTCTGCAAACGAGAAAAAAATGAGTTAGTCATGCGAAAAAATGGGGTTTTTCACACTAATTAAATTAAAATTTTATTTTAGTTAGACTAATTAATTAGTTTGAAGTGTGAAAGGAAAGTGTCTGATTTTTTGAAGGTTTGATTTTTTTCCCGACATTTTTCGCATTTAAAAGAGCTCCATAATTATCTGATATTTTCATTTGGTTGCACTTTTTTTTCGAAAAAATTTTCTGGCGTCTAAAATCCAAAATGATGCAATTTTTCTGAACCTATCAATTTTACTTAAAAAAATTTCTGGATTTTTTACGTTTCATAAAAATGATTTCTGAAATTTTGTTTCGAATATTTTTGATGGGCTGATTTCTCTGTGGATAATGAAGAATGGAATTTGGAGGCTGAAGCACCCTAAGACCCGCATCTAGAAATTCACTCTGACAAGGAGCCGCTCCTAGAGATCATATTCCTGAAGTAGCCGAGCCTTGAGAGCTTATTTGCAAAGGAGCCGAGCCTAGAAACCATATTTGTCAAGGAGGCGAGCCTAGAGATACTCTATGTCAAGGAGCCACTCCTAGAGATCATATTCCTGATGTAGCCGCGCCTAGAAACCCTATTTGTCAAGGAGCTGCGACTAGAGATACACTCTGACATTCCAGGAAATATTTTCAAACCACCCCCCCCCCCAACTTTTTGTGGGTTTTTGCCCTCTAAAGACATAAAATACTCCAAAATTTTCAAAAATTAAGAGCCCTACCTCCAAAAATGCACCTAAAGTTCATATATGGACCTTTAATTCGCTAGCCAGCACCTAATCACGTCTCGGGAAAAAGTAGCAAGTTTTGCTTTTTAAAATGTTTAAAAACTCACTTTTCCTCCCAGTTTTCCTCGAAATTCAAAATCATTCGCCTCATAAATTGTTTTCGATATTTCCATGACGTTTTTCCTGTAAAATAGAACTTAATCAAGTACTTTAAACCGAAGAAAAATTCAAAAAAGTACATTTTTCCATAAAATGTCCTTTTGAGCACCAATTTTAGTATAAAACTATCGAAAATGATTTAAACTTGTGTTACTTTTACTAGGAAATGAGATAAATATGAATTTTACAACAAGTTTCATTCGAAGTCATCGAAAAACAATAAAAAACTTTCGACAACCAAAAAAAAAAACAAGAAAATAAAAGTAGAAATGGAAGTGCGCTCTATTGATAAAAGTTGCATGTCGCGCACTCTTTCAAAAATGTGTGTGTTTCTTGTTGCGTTCCCGTTTGTTTATTGATTTTTTTTGTTGAATTTTCGTTTTATCTTGCTGGATTTTTTACGTTTCAACAAAAATGTTTATTTTTTCGAAATAAAATGGCGTTTTTCTCATTTTTCCACCAAAATTGCCCCATCCCATCATTTCAAAATGTGATTTTTGACACATTTTCGCCTCTCATGTCATTATTTTTCCCCTTTTTTCTGTTTTTCTGTGTGAAGAGCTCGAGCTCGATTTTCTTTTTGCTGCTCTTTTTTGAGCCATGTACTTTTAAGAGGAGCTTCAGACTAATTAGTGAGAAAATAATTGGAATTTTCCGGCTGAAAATTCTGGAATTTCTGGGTGAAGTGCATAGACTTATCAAAAATTCATAGAAATTTCTCCAGAAAATTTTTTTTTCTTTTTTTTTTGAAAATTCTCTCAGCTTTTGTGCTCTCTGTCTTTCTCTCTCAAAATTTTTTACACATTTTTTCTGTTTTCATTTTCCGCGGGAACCTTATGACAAAACAGAGATTTTTGATCGATTTTGTTATTTTTTCACTTTTCCAAATCATGTGTTGTTTTTTGTGCCACGTGGCAAAAAACAATAATTTTTTTTGGTAAATAGTGCCAAAAAATATTGAGGGGCAATAAATTTCCCATTTTTATTGACTTGTTTTTTTCTCCGTTTTATTTATTTTTTGGAATAAAAATAAGAAGGAAGTTAGGATAACTTTCAAAATTTTTCTTATAGTAGCGGGCAGCGGGGATAGAACCCGTGACCTTGAGATTGATAGTAGCTAGCACTACCACTAGGCTATCTTCCCCGATAAAAATCGATATTTTCAAAGCCACGTGGCGGAAAAAATGCAGTTTTGTTATAGTAGCGGGCAGCGGGGATCGAACCCATGACCCTAAGTTTGATAGTTGGTAGCACTACCACTGAACCACTTCCTCTCTCCGAAAATCGATATTTTAGCGTTTTTTTGCCGAAATTTTGTTCCTTCTCAAAAAACCGTGCAGAAATACGTTTCAAAAATCTGTGTCTTGAAATTTTCTGTGAAAATAATGATTCTGTTATCCTAAATGTCGAATTTTTCGCGCCAAAACTCCAATATTCAGATTCAAACTGTCGTCCTCCACCAACAATTACACGCGTCCCAAATTCTATCGATCCGAATCGGAAATGTCGCCGATTCCGACGGGTGGCGGCGGAATTTCGCCGCCAGTCATAATCGGCTCCGCACCTCCGCCCCTACATCATCTACATTATTTTGGAGCGGCTTCTTCGGGTGGCGGAAGACTTCGAGATCGATCGCCGAGATTGTCGGTCGGAACTATTGGGGTGAGTTTTGAGGGGGGAACCGCGACGCACACGCGTCGCAGGGTGATAGTAGAACAATCCGCGTGGAAAATAATGAATGTTCAACAATTATATGCCTCAAGTTTTACTTTATGAAAATTTTGAAACAGTGAATTTTTTGGAATGAAAATTCTGAAACAGTGAAAAATAAAATTTCAAAATAAAACAGTTCGCATCCATGTGGTTTTAGTTCAACCGCGACGCACACGCGTCGCTGGTGAGGGAATTGTCTCCGAATTCAAATTTTCTAGAAACATTTTTGCTGGAAATAATCCGTGTCGAGAATTTATTAAAAAATTTTTTCTCAAGTTTCATTTTTTGAAAATATTGAAACTGTGAATTTTTTTCAAATGAAAATTCTGGATTTTTGATGGGAAAAATCTGAAACAGCAAATTTTCAAAATTAAAAAAAGGTTAAAAATCCACGTGGAATTTGAATTTTTCGTGCCAATTTCAATTTGAAAACAATATTTCAATATAAAATTACTTTTTAAAAATTCAAAACACAGTGAAAAATTGTTTTTCCGTTTTTTTTCTGGGAAAAAATCCTCGTGGAAAATAATTTAAAATTCATTTATCACTGGAGTTTGAAAAACTATTTGAAAAATTGTTGAATTTTTCTTGAAACAGTGAAAAATTGTTTTTCCGTTTTTTTTTCCTGTTGGAAAAAATCCACGTGGAATATAATTAAAATTTTACTTATCACTTTAATGTGATCAAAAACTATTTTTTTAAAGTTTTCATTTATGAAAATTTTGAAACAGTGAATTTTTCAAATGAAAATTCTGGATTTTTTGATGAAAAAATTCTGAAACATTAAATTTTCAAAAAAAATTCGAAATCCACGTGGCACAAAAACTTCCCAATTAATTTGGTGCACGATTTTTCTGGCACCACAAAAAATCCAATTTCCCTAAAAGTGCATTTTTTTTCTGAAAAACCTCCCCAATCTTATCGAAATTTTCCATCTATTTTCTCAAAGATTTATACATTTTCTTGAATTTTTTCTCATTTTTTTGCTCTTTTTGAGAGTTGAACTTAAATGTATAATAGTTCCCAGTGGTAAAATTTGTGAGCTCAAAAATCGTTTTCTGAAATTGATACTTGTTTTGTTTTGATCTTCAAAAAAACTTTTTCTCACACTTGAAAACTGATTATATTACGTTACTTTTCCAGTTGTTTTTCTCACTGATTTTTCTTTTTTTTTTTGAAAAATAAAACTGAAAAGTTTTCCCGCCTCGGAAAATCATTGAAAAATCAATTTATACATTATGTAAATACGTTTTGCATATTACATTTTTCATAATATCAATATGTTTTTTTCCAAACCGCCCGTGTTTTTTCCCATGAGAAAAAGAATTAGGTTCATTTTTTTCCAGTAAAAAAAGAAAAAAACAAAACGCCCCCACCAGGCATCGAACCTCCCACCTCTAGCCTTGAAGTGTGTGCCGCAACCAGCTGAGCTACGCGCGCATCTTTTTCAGCAGGTTTAAATGTTAGAGAAAATAAATTAGGGAAAAATGTGCGCTTGACTGACTTTGCGAAACAAAAGAAAACGAAAATTACTTTTTTACGAGTTTTCCTCTTTTTTCCAGCAATGCAATAAATAGTTATTCCTCATATTTTTCCAGTCTGAAATGCGTCGTCATCGTGTCGATTCGTTCTCCGGCTCCACAATTCCACCCACTTCGCCAAACATGCTTCACAAAGGATCGCCCTTTAATCAAGGTTAGTTTCGGTGAAAAACACGAAAATTTGCTGCTGCGCCCATTCATCCTTTTATGTCAAAAGAGCATACACACACTAAATCAGATTTTTTTTTGGCTGGCTCTCCCAATTTTCTCTCGATATATTTTTTTTCGCTATTTCTCCCCCAATTTTCCTAGACGCTTTATATGTCGAATTAATTTTGTCACACACGAAAAACATCGTAAAATACATATAATATTTGTATTTTCCTTCGTTTGCCCAAAAATTGGGGAAAAAACAAAAAAAAATTAATAATTTTCGAAAAAAAAACCATGCGCGCGCTACGAGACCCAAGCAAACAATTGTGTGCGCCTTGAAAATACCGTAATCTTTTTTTTTTCAAAAAAAAATTATTTTTTCACCGGTTTTTTGTCTTTAAAAGTGCGAAAAGACTGACATCATGAAGAAAAAGAAGAAGATGATAATTAGCATAAATGAATAGAATTCCACCCACTTTTCAAACATTTTTCAAAAAGAAACTATGTACATTTTTAACACAAAATGTTCAAATAACCAACCTGTCAACAATTGAAAATACAGTAATCCGATTAATCTTGACCTTAATTCACCCTCGATTTCCTTTTCATTTTTTAGCGCATTTTTATTCGTTCTATCACTTTTATTGTTGTCAAAATTGAATAATTTATTTTTTCCTATTTTTCGTCGATTTTTAATCTTTCGCTCCCTGGGGAAATTGACAAAAAGTTGCAATTTTTTTCGAAAAAAAAAAAATAAACATTTGCTCATTTTTTTTTGGAAATGGGAAGAAAAAACAATTTTTGCGTGAAATTATTATTTTTTCATTGAAAAAAAAAACTTTTTCATGTTCCTTTAAGGTACTGTACATGATTATTCTCTGTATTAAAACCCATCCGAAACATTATATGTTCCTTTAAATTACTGTACTTTCTTTTTGAGGCCCAAAACCCCCCAAAAACCCCGAAAAATCGCGCTCTTCTCGCTAAGCTCCGCCCCTTTCGCACACAACTGATAGCGCGCCACACAACCCGTCAACTGTCGGTCGCCGCGTTTATACACCTCCCCGCAATTTCTCTCTTCTTCCTACCTTACTCGAAATAAAACCCGTCGATGAAGACCAATAAATGACGAATCCTAGAATCCTTGAGGAAACTGAGGCATTTGTCTGAGCGGGAATTTTTTGAAATTTGAATTTTTGGAAAAATGAGAGGGAAAATTTGAATTTATATCGAAAAGGAATAAAATAACATTTAAAATTCATTGAATTTTTATTTTTGTGCGATGTTTTTGTTTTTTTCTATCTATTTTTTTTGCCAGAGTTAGCTCATCTCACACAAAAACACAACTTTTTCTTTGCCTTCCTAGGTAATTTCTTCTTTCTACTCTAATAGTCGGCTAATTGTCCCGAGCCGTTTTTTTTTCGAAAAAACCCTAACTATAGGTATATTCCTTCCTTTGTTTATTGCTTTTTTGCGGAGCTCGAAAAAAAATATATAAAGAAAACTTTTTGTTTATTGATCTGCGCCACGAAAATTGTATAGACAAAAAAATTCTCTTTTTTTTTCGCTGTGCATTGTTCCAGATGTGCTCAGCAAAGTTTTTTCCCCAGCTCGAAATTAAACTTTTTCTTTTCCTGAATTTTTTGAAGAATTCTTGAACACACAAAATTCAATTTAGCATGAAGTGTTTACGAGATTTTTTCGGCTGCCAAATTCAAATTCAAATTTTTTTGCAGGCGCCGGCCGTGGCCGCGGTGTCATGTCTGACAGTCATATGCAGAAGACGTATCATGAGGCGATGCGACAGCGGAGGACAAGTTTGCCGGCGAATAGTTTGGCACTGGGGAAATTGTCGCAGGTGAGTTGGGATATAGCCACGTGGATTTTTTCCCCTAATTTTTGAAGCTGAAAATCCACGTGTACTAAAGACTTATGGCTATTAATCATTTGAATTTTACATACATTTTATTTCTGAAAACTTTGAAACAGTAAATTTTTTTCCCAAAAAGAAATTTTACACGTGGATTTTTTGGGGCCTTAAATTCGAGTATGAATTAAAAATTATTCAACTTGGTTTCATTTTTGAACATTTTGAAACAGTAAATTTTTTTGTGTGGGAAAAATTGTAAGACGTGGATTTTTCGCGATTTCAAAATTCGAAGGCTTATTGAATTTCATATATCTTTTTTTTATTTCTAAAAATTTTGAAACAGTAAACTTTTTTTTGGAAAAAAAATTTGAAACGTGGATTTTTTTTCGCTGAAAATCAAAACGGACCAAAATTTTATATATTTCGGTTTTCTTTTTGAATATTTTAAAACAGTGAATTTTTTTCGGGGAAAAAAATTTTGACACGTGGATTTTTCGCGGTCTAAAATTCGAATATGAATTGAGTTTTATATGTCTTAGTTTTATTTGTAGAAATTCTGAAACAATAATTTTTTTTGAAAAAAAAATTTTACACTTGGATTATTGGGGCCATGTTTTTTTGCTTTTTAAATTTTTTTTAAAACAGTAAATTTTATTGTAGATTTTTTGTGCAAAAAATTGGCCACGTGGATTTTTTTAATGGAAAATTCGGATTCATATTGAATTCTATATATCTTGGTTTTTTTTCTGAAAATTTTGAAACAGTAAATTTTTTGTGATTTTTTTCTGAAAAAAATTTTACACTTGGATCATTGGGACCATTTTTTTTTATTTTTAAATTTTTTTAAAACAGTGAATTTTTTTGTGAAAAAATTTTTTGACACGTGGTTTTTTTCAAACTAGAAAATGTTCTATGGTAAAAATCATATGATTTCAAAGAAGGATTTGAAAATCACGTGAGAATTCAGGGATCAAGTTACTAAATCTCGAAAAAAAACATTTGCCACGCGGGGATTTTCTGGCGCGAAAAAACTAAAATTCAAATTTTCCAGATCACCGGCTCTTCATTAAGCGAGGCGAAAGGTTTGATTGCCGACATGTTGATGAGTCGAGAGCTGCCTGGAAATGTTGCCACGTGTTTGAGAGCCGTTGCCACGTTGTTGGAGCAAAGGGTGAGTTACAGTAGGCCTTGCAGTTTGGGGTACTGTAATTTTGAACTGCAAGATTTATTGAGGTTTCTGAGCTACAGTACTGCTTGCAGTTCGGAGTACTGTAGTATTTTTTGGTTTGAGATTTTATTTCAAAGGAAACCCTACAGTATATTTTGGTTAAGCACTACAGTATCCCTTGCAGTTCGGATTACTGTAATTTAGAATTTTAGCTCTATGAAAATGAGTTTCCAAAAAATATTGTATTTATTCTTGAGCTACAGTACCCCTTGCAGTTCGGAGTACTGTACTTTTGCTTTGAATATGGCAAACACTACAGTACTCTTTGCAGTTTGGAGTTATTGACAATTCAGCTACAGTAGTCCCTACATTAATTCTCCCCCAGTAGATCACAATATGCTCGGGTTACTGTAGAATTTTGTATTGGATGTCTGAACTACAGTAATACATGCAGTCTGGGGTACTGTATTTTTATCAGACGTAGTTCCATAGGATTAACTACAGTACACCTTGCAGTTCGGATGACTCATAAATATTAGCTACAGTAATCTCTATTTGGTATTGTAGAATTATGTAGATCAAAAATAGGTTCTCAAGAAAATTCAAAAATTATCTACAGTAACCCGGGTTACTGTAGAGCATTTCTGGTCCCAAAAAATCTGTAATTTTCAGCCGAATCACATGAATGGTCTCAATGATTTTGGTTTACCGTGCGTCGTCGAAAATCCATATAGTGGAGAACAACTTCATGTTGGGGTTAGTTTTTTTTTTGAATTTTGAATTTTGAAATTAGAATTTGCCGCCAAAAAAAGGGTCCGAAAAAGGGTAAAAAAAAGATCAAAAGTTCAAAAATTTGTACAATTTTTTGTTGGTTTTTTTTCTCTTCGGGGAAAATGGAACATCTGTCAACGATTTTATACATTTTCTCGAACATTTTTTTCGCTCTCGCGATTTTTTGTGACGAAAATCTGCCTAAGTACTTCCGATTTGTGCTAATTCGATTTTTTTTCTCAAAAAAAAGGGATTTTTTTTCGAGATTTTGTGAGGAAAAATGTGATATTTTTTGATTTTTTGAATTTTCCGCTAAAAAAATGCTACGTGGCAAGTTTTTAGCGACTAGGCGCTGCTATTTGACGTTGAAGTTCTCAAGTCGCGGGTCCTTGTCAGAGTGAACCTCTAGGAGGGAGTGCTAGACTTTTAGGTTCTCAAGGGGCGGCTGCTTGAAAACTAGAACCTCTAGTCGAGGCTACTTGTCATAGTGAATCTCTAGGAGCGAGTGCTAGACTTTTAGGTTCTCAAGGGGCGACTGCGAGAGATCTTGGCTCTCTAGGCTCGACTGCTTGACATAGACACTCTCAAGGAGTGGCTCCTTGTCATAGTGAACCTCCAGGAGCGGGTCCCATGCAGATGGGTTTTCTAGGCGCGGCTGCTTGAGAAGTAGACTCTCTAGGCTTGGCTGCTTGGCATAGTGAACCTCTAAGAGCAAGGCCTAGACGTTTAGCTTCTGTAGGCTCGGCTACCTGACAAAATTGTTCTCTAGACTCTGATACTAGCCAATCACACTTCCTAGGCTCGGCTCCTTGTCAAAGTTTATCTCTAGGCGCTACTCCTAGACGTTTAGCTTCTCTAGCGGCGGCTACTTGAGAACTAGGCTCTCTAGGCTTGGCTCCTTGGTTTCAACTATTTCCTCCCAATTTCTCTCCACGTTTTTTCTTCGAAACTTTTTTTTGCCAAAGAAAAATTCAATTTCAAACCCAAATGGTCTCATTTTCTCCATTTTTTCGAAATTCGTTTATTTTTTTCCAGTTTTCCAGTTTTTTCTCTGAAATTTTGTTTCTGTCTGAAACTATTATCTAGGAAAAACCATACAAAATCCAATTTGCGCGCACTTTTTCATTTCTGCAAAAAAATATGAGATTATCTCATTTAATGCCATTTTTGCTTGCTCATTGATTTTCTGAAAGTGCACAACACATTTTCAGAATTTTCAGACAAATTTGTTTTTTGTCTGAAATTTTTTCGTGCAAGAAAAAAAATAGATGTGAAAATATGAAATGTGTATTTTATTACAAAACAAATATTATTTTTTTTTGAAGAATTTTGTAGAAAAAATATTTTTGGAATTTTTTTGACACGTAGATCAAAATTTTTGGATTACTGTAGAAGTGTTTAAAAATTTCTGAATTTCAAAATTGGAATATTTCGCGCCAAGACCAATTTTGACGTCATTTTTCTGCATTTTTTCAATTTTTTTTTTTTGAAAAAATCAGGATGTGCGCAATTAAAAAGTTCTTCTTTTTTCTCTTTTTGCTCCTCGTAGACTACCGTACACCCACGTATTTCTTTTGAAAAAGAAAAAAAATGTTTTTCAATTTTTTACTATTGAAAAATAATGAATACACTCGTGATTAATCCTGAAGGGGAAAAAAGTGCGCGAATTTTTTTTTTCAAAAAAAAATTATTTTTCTCTGATTTTTTTTCAAAAAAAAGAGTTTTTTTCACACGAGAATTGCAATTCTCCAACAATTTTTAATCTTTTTATTTTCGCGCCAAAAAAAAAGGAAAAAAGTTGCGAAGTTTTTTTTTGTCTCCGGAAAAAATTGGCTTCATTTAATTTTTTTGGCGAGCCGCGAACTCATTAAAAATTGTTTTTCTCCACTTTTATTTTTTGAGAAGCTGAAGAATTAATTTTTGATTTTTGAGAAAAAAATGCGCGAAAAATCCACGTGGCAAAATTTAATTTGAAAAAAAAATTGAATTTTGAATTTCAAATTTTGTGCGAAAAATTCCACGTGTCAAAAAAATTTAGAAAAAAAAAATCCACGTGGCAAAAAATTCCCACGTCATCTTTTTCCTGAATTTTGAATTTCAAAAATTTTTGAATAATTCTGAAAGTTAAATTTTTTTCAGAAACCAAAATGCCACGTTTCAAAAAAATTTTAAAAAAGTTCCACGTGTCAAATATTTCTTACTGTAAATTGAGCCACGTGGCACAAATTTTACTTTCAGAATTATTTTCGGAAATTTCTAAAACTCAAAATTCAAAATTTTTCCAAATTAAATTTTGCCACGTGGCACAAAATTCCCACGTCATCTTTTTTTTTCTGAATTTTTTGAACTCTGAAAAAAAATCCAGGTGAATTTTTCTCTCGAAAACTATCGACTTTTCGCGGCTGCACTTTAATTTTCCAGATTTTCTGTCTGAAAACTTTTTCAGCCAAATTTTTTCTTGTTGTTTATTCTTGCTGAACACTTATATTTTATGCGAGGAGCAATTTGATTTGCTCCTCTCAAACACGACGAAAACACACTTTTTTTCTGATTTTTTATTCTCCTCCGCCTCCTTTTTCTAGATAATATTCGCATTTTCCCTAATCTGTTGCTGAAATTCACTAATTTTTTCCGGAAGTTCTTCTAACTTTCTCTGATCAAAAGATGCCACCTCCACCAACGCCAACTCCAAATTCTTCCACCACAAATTCAACAATCCCACGAAGCGCTTCTGATCTTCAACATCGAACATCAGTGAGTTCGAGAGCTAGTTTGGTGCATCGCGGGTCGAGTTCGCGCAACTCGACGTCTTCTGTAAGAGAGATGCATATTGTTGGACAATGTGCGAATTGTGATTTGGATTTTCGGTGTACTTGTTGTTGGAAATGCTCGCATTTGTCTTTGGCCTATTTGCCGGTGAGTTTCTTGATTTTTTTTTTCGTGATCTAGAGAGGATTTGGAGCATTTTGATACCCATATTGCTCAGGTTAATCACTTTTTTGGGTGTTTTTCGTAAAGGAGCATTCTCTCTCTAAGCATTATTGCTCATATTAGATCAGGTCAGCTTTTCTTAAAGGCGCATAGTCTCCCAAGGCTTTGGGTCTCGCAATGATATTTTTGGAAATTGAATTTAGAGCATTTCGATACCTATATTGCTCAGGTTAATATTTTCTGGGTTTTTTCTTAAAGGCACATGCTATCCCCAGGATTTAGGTCTCATCACGATCTTCTTTGAAATTAATTTTGGAGCATTTTGATACCCATATTGCTCAGGTTAATCTTGATCTTCAGAAACTCAGTCTTCAAAATTTTCTTAAAGGAACATACTCCCCCCAGTCTTTGGGTCCCGCCACAATCTTTTTTGAAATTAAATTTGGAGCATTTTGATATCTATATTGCTCAGGTTAATCACTTTTTTTGGGATTTTAAAAGAACATAGTTTCCCCAGGCTTTGGGTCCTGGCACGATCTTCTTTGAAATTAAAATTAGAGCATTTTGATACCCATATTGCTCAGGTTAATATTTTTTTTGGGATTTTAAAGGAACATACTCTCCCTAGGCTTTGGGTCCCGCCACGATCTCCCTTTAAAACTTCACAACCTCCCACTTTTCATACACCCTCTTGTATAGAATTTCAAGCCGAACACGATAAGCTAGGTTTGATAGATCAAAATCCGAAACCAAATCCTTCAAATTCGAAAAAAAACAATTATACTTGACGTCTTTCCGGGATTAACTAACAATTGTTTTTTATCTTTTCAAATGTCTTTTTTTCCAAAAAAAAATTATGATGTGATTAATCCGTGATCTTCTAAAACATTTTTTTTCTTTTTTTTTCTTGCAAAATGAAAAAAAAAATAGTAGATCAGAGTAAAACTCAATTTCAACAAGCATTCAAAAAGTTCCGCTTCTTTTTCTTCATTTTTTTTGGAAAAATGTGCTCGGTGAGCACATTTTCCTAGGATTACTGTACATTTTTCGTCCGATTAATGTGATGTTTTTTATGAGCCATCATCATCATATTTGGGCTCATTTTTCATTTTTTAGACAAGAAAAAAGGTCTAAAAAATATTTTTTTTGTTTGTTTTTGTTATGAATTTTTTGAGGGGTGAATGATAAAAAAAAATGACCAAGTTATTCATTTTTTTTTTGAAAAAAATTGTTTTGAAATTTTTTTTGAATAGAAGATTTTTCAAAACTCTGAAATTTTGATGAGAAAAATCCACGTGGTACAGAATTTTTGAATTCTCAAATTTTCATTTCAAAAAATTTTGAAATTCAAAAATTCTACGTGGAATTTAAATTTGAACCGGAAAATTTGCTGTAGAAGATTTTTCCGAATTTTTTCAATTGGAAAAATTTCTCAAAAATCCACGTGGCACTGAATTTTTGAATCCTGAAATTTTCGTTTAAAAAAATTTTGAAATTTAAAAATTCCACGTGGAATTTTCATTTGAACCGAAAAATTTACTGTAGAAGATTTTTCAGAATATTTTAAATTAGGAAAATTGCTCAAAAATCCACGTGGCACAGAATTTTTGAATTCTGAAATTTTCTGTTTTTTTTTCTAGAATTAATTTTTCTCCGACAAATCCACGTGGCACAATGTTTAAATTCTAAAATTTTTGTTTCAAAAAATTTTGAAATTTTCGTTTAAAAAAAATTTTGAAATTTAAAAATTCCACGTGGAATCAAAAAATTATGATTTTCTTGAATTCTGAACTTTTTCCCACCAAAAATTCCGAAATTAAAAAATTCCACGTGTAGCAATTCTACTCCTCGAGAACTACACACAAATCACCAAAAATTAATTAGGTGCGTGCAAGTTTTGACGAAAAAATAGACTAGAAGCTCAGCTAATAAAATTTCCAGCTCGCGAGCCATTTTTTTTCATGCTCAAATTTCATTTTTTTTTCTAGTTTCCCCGGGCAACAAACCCTAATTTTTCACTCTCAAAAAAGATATCAAAAGTTGGCCAAAAAATTGCGAGTTTGAGTTTTGACCTCCTCACAAATTTTCTTTTTGTGCTCTTTTTTGCTTGCTCCAAAGCAAAAAAAAAATTTTTTTTGCGATTTTTTTGAGCCTAGATATGTTTATTTACATTTTTCCGTCAAACAAAATTCTTTTTTGTTACTCCACGAAAAAAAAATATTTCCATTTTTTTCTAATTACACTAACTCAATGCATCTTTTGTCTGCGTAGTGCTTTTCTTTTTTTTTGTTTTGTTTGAATGAAAAAAGTAGAGGAAAAAACATGTTTTTTCCCGGTGTTTTTGGACTTTTTTTGAACTTTGCTTTTTTTCTTGGGAGAAAATGGATTTTTTTCTGGGATTTGGCTAATTTTTTGAGAATTTTTAAGAAAATAATTTTTTTCAAAATTCGAATTTCATATAGAATTTTTCTGAATTGTTTAAAAATCCACGTGGCAAATAGTTTAAATTTAGGAATTTCTGTCTGAAAATCTGAAAATTTTGAGCCGAAAATCCACGTGGCAATTAATTTTGAAAATTTTTATGAGCTCCGATTCTTAGCTCGAGGTTCTGAAATTTTCCTGCCAAGGAGCCGAGCCTTGAGATCCTAGTTGTCAAGCAGCCGCGCCTAGAGATTCACTCTGTCAAGGAGCCGAGCCTAGAGAGCATAGTCCTGGAGGAGCCGCGCCTTGAGAACCCATCTGTTAAAGGAGCCGCACCTATAGATTTACTCTGGATAGCATCCGCGCCTTGAAAGCTGCTATGTCAAGTATCCGCGCCTAGAAAACCTATCTGTCAAGGACTCGCGCCTATAAAATCTAGTTCTCAAGCAGCCGAGCCTATATAATCTAGTTTTCAAGCAGCCGAGCCTATAGAATCTAGTTCCCAAGCAGCCGCGCCTATAGAATCTAGTTTTCAAGGACTTGCGCCTTGCGAACCCATCTGACAAGTAACCGAGCCTTGTGATCCACTCTGGCAAGAATCCGAGCCTTGACTAAATTTCAAAAACTTCCAGATTTTCCATTTTTTTTCCGCAAATTTCTCTAGACCCTCTTCAGATCCCATTATCTCTAACCCCAAACCTAACTCAATTTTTTTTGCTAGCAATAAAAATCCTCCTTCCTTCCTCTTGTCCACTTTTTTCAAATGTCCATTTTTTTCGAAAAAAAAGTGTGCTCTTTTTTTCCTGCTCCAAAACAACTCAGAAAAAACACAGCTGTTTTCCATCGAAAAAATGTATTATTTTTCTAGCTTTCTAGTATTTTTTTTCATATAAAAAAGAAAGTTTAGCGCAAAAAAATGCTCAAAACTTTTCTTTTTTTGGGCTCAGATTTCTGAAGAGCACACACAAATTAGTGCACTTTTTCAATTTGATTCTTGCTTTTTTTTTCGCGCCCGAGACGACACAACATACAAATTATATACAATTATGCACACTTTTCGCCCCGAGTTCCGCTAACTTTTTTGTTTTTTTTTTTGGAAAATGTTTTGAAAATAAGACAGCTTTCTTCTCGTTTTTCAATTAATTTTCTCGTGGGACCAGTGGATTTTTTATTGTTGTTTTGACCAAACAAAAAAGTTGGGTTAGCGAAAAAGTTACGTCACTTTTTAGGAGCCCAAATGTGACTTTTGGTGTACTTTTAGGGTTTGAAAATTAAAAAAAATAAAAATAAAACGTTGTTCGTCGGGTGGGGGTCGAACCTGGGTTCTGCGAACGCGAGGCACGCGTGCTCACCACTCGGCCACAGGGCTGTTTTTCTCTGCACTCCGAAATTTCGCATATAAAATGGGTGGTAGAAAATTATTAGCGCATTCTTGAGAGCGCGCGCGAAACGTTGAAAATTCAAATTTCCCCCAAGTCTAGACGAAAAAATCCTCAAATTTCACCCCCGAGCTTCGAAAAAAAACGCCAAATTCTCCTTTTCCTCCCCCAAAAATCGCAACATCTCGTGTAATTCCGTGAGAAAATCATCGTTTTTTGCGTGACTACAAAAAAGTTTCCCTAGGGGTCAAATTGATTTGTACACACACATACACACATAAATGCACAGATTTCTATTTATTTACTACTAGGCTCCTGAAAAAAAAACAAAAAAAAAGTTTTTTGGCCAGCTGTCTAAGCTTTTTTGTTCCTTTTTTTCCCAAAAAAAAACAAAGTCACGTGTGTTTTTTTTTCTGTTTTTGAACACTAGGAAATCTGGGAGAGTTGGATTTTATTAGATTTTTTGGCACCTCCCGGAAAAAGCTTTTTTCTTTTGTTTTTCTACTTTTTTTTGGGTTGGAGCCAGATTTTTTGTGGAAATTTTCTGATTGAAAACTTGTAGATCAAAAAAATTTCCGAAAATCCACGTGGCAGGATTACTGTAGTCCTAGATGAAATCTGGATTTTTGAATATAAAATTTTTGTATTTAAAAATTAGTCAGCATTTCAAGGCGCGGCTGCTTGACAATTGATTTTTCAAGGAGCAGCTACTTGACCCTCAGCATTACTAAGCTCGGCTCCTTGCCAATTGGAGTCTCTAGGAGCCGCTACTTGAGAGCCAGAATTTTTAGGCCCGGCTCCTTGACGATCAAATTCTCTAAGCTTGGCTACTTGGCATACACGCTCAAAAGGCTCGACTCCTTGTCGAAGTGGTTCTCAAGACACAAGTCCTTGACAACTAGGATTCCTAGGCTTCGCTACTTGAAATTTATATTCTCTAAGCTCGACTGCTTGAGAACTAGGGTCTCTAGGCGCAGCTACTTGACACCCAGCATTTCTAGGCTCGGCTCCTTGACAATTCAATTCTCTAGGCACGAATACTTGAAAAATTCTCATTTTTTCTCCCTCAATTTTTCCCCGAGACAAATTTTACTCATATTTTTTCGCAATTTTTTTCTCGCTCGATTAACAAGACTAATATATTCACATTTTCGCTCATTTCTTCTATTTTTGCTCAAAAAAAAAATTTTTTTTTGTTGATCATCGAAGAAAAATGAATCATTTTTTTGTTGTTGGCTCCCCGCGCGGCGGAGCCAACTTTTCAGGATTAATTAAATCCTGAAAATGAGCAAGAAAAGTTCAAAAACTCATTCATTTCTGAATAAAATGTGTATGTGAGTGGGGGCTCTTTTTTTTTTTTTACTTTTCCTTTTTCTCTCCACACTTTTTTTTGATGATGAATTTTTTTTGCTCCGCCGCGAGAGCCGCAGAAATGTTAGGAGGCTCGTCGTTTTTTTTTGTGGAGCATCATGTCGTGCTCTCATCATTGATTTTCAGATGAGATGGAGATGAATTAGATGATACTTTTTCCCTGAGTTTCAGAAATTGCTTTGGGCCTTTTCGGGGTCCAAAAAGCCTGGATTTGGGTTTTTCTAGGTTTGTCAGAATCTGAAAATTCCAGCCCATTTCTAGAGTTTCAGAAATTTTTCTGGAATTTTCTAATTCTATTTTGAACTTTTTTTTGAGCTAAAATTCTAGAAATTTTCAGATTTTCAGACTTTTGATCTCTATTTCTCATCTTTTTCCCAAAAAATTTTCCAATTATAATTTGAAATTGAAAAAAATTTGCATTTTTATGATACTTTTTTCCTCTTCTTCTTTCTTCTTTCTTTTTTTTTTGGAATAAAATTTGGAGTACTGTAGCTCCTCATTTTTAGCGCGAAAATATACGTTTCAAAAATTTTTAAATGAAAAATTGTGATCTGGATTTTTTTCAATTCTGAATGTGAGCCCAAAATTTGATCTACAAAAAAATATTCTGAAAGTACTGTAGCTCATTTTGGGGCTAGAATTCTGGAGATTACTGTATCTCCTCATTTTTAGCGCGAAAACTCAAATTTTCCAAAATTACTGTAGCTCATTTTTAGCGCGAAAACTAAAAATTTCAAAAATGTTAAATATACGTTTCAAAAATTTTATATGAAAAAGGCCCAAATTTTGATTTACAATACAGTAATTCTGCTAAAAATCCCCGCCAAAAAGTTGCAACATTCCTATGCATTGCTCATATTATTTCCAATCGACTAAATGTCTCAAAGATTGGATGTTTTTCTACTTTTCTTTTCTTTTTTTGCTGACATCAAATTGGCCAGGAAAAAACCACTTTTTTCCTCAAAAATCACTATTTTTTGGGCCGGAAATTCAGATTTTTTGGATCAAAAAATCATGGATTTTTGTTTGGATTTTTGGATTTTGAATTGAAATAAATTGGGCGGCTTCAATCAAAAAAGCTCGATTTATTCATTTATTTATTTTCATGTATGTTTTCTAGCCACAGCCAAACAAAAAAAAATTGAAAATGGAAATGGAAATTGTTATTAGGTTTGTATTCATTCGTCTTGTTTTTCTGCAGCGTTTTCTAGGGGATACTGTAGGTTTTGGCGCCAGAAATTCGGGATTTTTTCTGAAATACAGTGGATTTTCTTTTTTTTAATTCACTGTTTCAAAAATTCAATATTAAAAATGAGGATTCTCGAAATTTCGATGTTGCTACCATTTTCTTTAGCTACAGTAATTTAAAGGAACATAACTTTTTTTTTCTAAAAAGGAAACTTGGTTTAATTTTTATAAGAAAAAGGGTACTGTATTTAAAGGCGCAAAAATTATTTTTTCAAAAAAAAAAATTTACTGTTTCAAAAATGTCATATCAGAAATTAGGATTCTCGAAATTTTGATTCTGCTCTGCCAAGATACAGTAATTTAAAGGGACATATATTTTCTGAAACTGAGGAAAACTTGGGGATTTCTGGTTACTGTAGGTTTAAAGGATCATTGGGTTCAGTTATTTTCAGGGGAAAAGAGGTACTGTATTTAAAGGCTCAACAATTTTTTTCTCAAAAAAAAAATTCACTGTTTCAATAAATTTTTATTAAAAATGAGGATTTTTCAAATTTTGATTCTTCCTCCGTTACAGTACCTTAAAGGGACATAGCTCTATTTTCTGAGAGGAAGTTCGAGATTTTTGGTTACTGTAGGTTTAAAGGATCATTGGGTTCAGTTATTTTCAAGAGAAAAGATGGTACTGTATTTGAAGACGCAACATGTTTTTTTTCAAAAAAAAAAATTCACTGTTTCAAAAATTTCATATCAAAAATGAAGATATTTGAAATTTTGATTCTGCGTTTTGTCTCAAGCTACAGTAATTTAAAGGTGCATCTAAGTAGAAAACCCCTTAGGTTTAGGGTTACTGTAGGTTTAAAGGATCATATGAAATTATAAATTTTTTGTGATGTTTAAAGGATCTTTCTACAGTAATATTTTGGCGCCAAAAATTATGATTTGTTGTTTTCTCTGCAAAAATAAAAATAATCTAATTCGATTTCCGATTATTTTCTGTTCAATCTGACGTGAATAATATATTTTTTCGTGTATTTTTTCTTGTTCGTCTGAAAAATCTTCCTCGAATTTCTAGCCCTTGTATATGCTTTCACGTCGAAGTGAATCGCATTCGCCGGCGGCTCCGCACCGCCTGAAATCCGCAAGCGTCGGCTCGGCCACCGATGATAATTTGATCTACACAACATTGTTGCGTAAAAAATTCGCAAAATGTTTCGGATTCTCGCAGAGTTCAAGTTCCTCGTCGAAATCCACAAAAGCTATTCAGACGATGCCGATGAGTGAAAGCGATTTGAATTTGGCTTGTTGTCAGGTGGTTACGGAAGTAAAAATATTGGAATTTTGGGGAAAATTGTGGCCTAAATCTCTCAAAACCCTTTATAACTCTCTATTTTCCAGGCTTCCAAACCACGCGTCTCAAACATCACATTCTCCACAGTCACCTCAGCCACCGGTCTTCCCACGATTGCCGCCGAACCCAACAAGGCGCGCTCAAGCAGGCAAGTTTTATCACCAACATTTCACCCCAGCTCTCTCGCCTGGCCGCGTGGCGCAATGGATAACGCGTCTGCCTACGGAGCAGAAGATTGTAGGTTCGAATCCTGCCGTGGTCGAGAATTTTTTTCTTTTTTTTTGCAATTTTATTTTGTTTGCCTAAAAATATCCAATTTCAATTTTTTTTTCATCGAAAAACAAACATTCTTTTCACTTCTTCTCGCTTCTCTAGTTCTCTAGGCTTTTATGGGTGTAAATCACCTGTTTTTTCTTGAGAGATTTAGAGAAAAGGGTAGAGAAAAACTTTCTAATTAGCTTCATTTATTATTTCTTTTTCTCGAGAAGAAAACGACAAAAAATTGTATTTTTACTCCGAAAAAATGTAGATGCACTTTCTGTTTTCCCCCCAAAAAAATCCATCCACTTTTGTGTTGTTTTTTGTCCAAAAAATTTTTTTTTCTTTTCCGGGCCCTTTTTTCTGAACAACTCTAAGATGACAAAAAAAACAAAAGGTTTTTGGTGTTCGAAAAAATCTTTGACTTCTTTTTTTGGGGAAAAACGCAACAATTTTTCTTTTTAGAACTTTTTTGGCACAATTTTTTTTCAGAATTTTTGTTAACGCTTGAAAAAATATTCAAGAAAAACTGAAAAACAACACAAATTCAGGCTTCTATCGATTTTTTCTGCGAAAAAATTACCCTTTTCTCTGAACCCTCTCGATTTTCTGCACTATTTCGCAGCTTTTTTGATCTCTAATTGTTTTTGTTGTTTGTGGAAAAAATAGGAGGAGAAGGCACGGGGGAAAAAATAGAAGAAGAAAATTGGCGAAAATTCAATTTTCGCCACACGCTTTTTTTGTGCATTTTTTATTGAGAGACAAGATGCTCTCCGTGAACGTTTTCAGAGAGGCAGAAGCTCTCTGAAATTGTTTTTTGTCGATTTTTCTGGAATTTTTCAGAAGGTTTTCTAGTGTATTTTTTCTTAGAAAAGAATTGAAGCTGGATCAATAAATTCCTGAAAACTGTTTTTCGAAATCAATTTTTTGAAACAGTGATTTTTTCTGAAATTTTTTAACCAGATTTTCAGTTTTGTGACTAATTTTTGAACAGGTTTCTTTTTCAAATCAATTTTTTGAAGCAGTGATTTTTTTTTCTCTAAATTTCATAATTTTTTCTGAAATTATATGGAACAACTTGTCTGAATCAATTGTTGATCAGATTTAATTTTCTCAAATCTAAATTTTTTGAAACAGTGAATTTTCCGGAATTTTCAAATTTTTTTCAGAAATTTTTTGATAAAATTGTCTATTTATTAATTTTTGATCAGACTTATTTTTCAAATCCAAATTTCGAAACAGTGCATTTTTCTGAAATTTTCAAACCTGGTTTCTAAATTTTTCAAATTTTACCTGACAAAAATAAATTTAAGGAATACTTTTTTTGAGATGTCCGAAAATTGAATCAATAATTTTTGAAAATGCACATTTTATTCAAATCTAATGGGGTGAGTCATAAAAATAAATTGACAAAAAAAGTGCGATTAATTTCACGTTTTTTGTCAATTAATCGTATTTTTTCAGAAATGAATGCGATTAATTGACAAAAAACGTGAAATTAATCGCACTTTTTTGTCAATTTATTTTTATGACTCACCCCATAAATTTTGAAACAGTGAATTTTTTCTGAATTTTCAAATTTTTTTCTGAAATTTTACCGAACAACTTTTCTGATTGATCAATTGTTGATCAGATTAAATTTTTTCAAATCTAAATTTTGAAACAGTGAATTTTTCTGAAACTTTTCAAACCTGGTTTCTAAATTTTTCAAATTTTACCTGACAGAAAAATTTTAAGGGATATTTTTTTCTGAAAAATCAGGAAATTGAATGAATTATTTTTAAAAATGCACATTTTTTTCAAATTTAAATTTTAAAATAACTTTTTTCTGAAATTTGTAAATCGTTTTCATTAATTTTTGATCAGTTTTTATTTTCTCAAATCAAATTTTTGAAACAGTGATTTTTTTCTGAAATTTTTATATAATTTTTTTCTAACATTTTTTGAACCTGACTAATTTTTCATCAAACTTTTTTTTCAAAATCCAAATTTTGAAACAGTGAATTTTTCTGAAATTTTTCAACCAGATTAATGTTGTGACTAATTTTTGAACAGGTTTCTTTTTTAAATCAAATTTTTGAAACAGTGAATTTTTTCTCTTCCCAAAAACTTCTCAAAAACTCCCCCCTAGCCATGACTAACTCTCTAATTTCCATGACATTTTTCTCATCAGATTTTCTCGAAAAAAATTATGCTAATTTACTAGCTCTGCACTTTTAGGTTTTCGAGTTCACAAAAATTTCAGACATTTTTTCAGCTATAAAAAAAATCTGGAAAAAATAGAGCGAGAGCAATTTTCAAGCGTAAACAACTCAGGCCCTAATTTGAAAGGGGCTATGAATTATTTATGAGCTCTGGATTTTTAGAGCTCTAGAAATATATTTACTGAAGGGCTTTAAGGCCTTAAGGCCTTAAATTTAGGGCCTTAAGGGCCTAAAGATTTTTTTTAGGCTTAGGATCTAGGCTTAGAACCCTTATTTTTGAGCCCTTCGGAAATTTCGTGATTTTTTTTGCTCATCTCACTTTTTTCCCAATTATTTATAAATAACCAATTATCCTCTAGGAACTTTAACATGAGCAATGTTTAAAAAATCGAGCTCCGCTTCTTCCGCTTCTGCTCCATCAACATCTGCCGAAATTCAGCCATTCGGGGTGATGGTTGTGAATCGATTGCAGCGAAGAGTCAACTCGCCGTTGACAGCGTTTGCCAGGCAGGGAACCCCTAATTAATTTTAATTAGCACTAATTAGCAGCCTAATTATCTAATTAATTAATTAATTAATTATTTTTTAGCTACTGGAAACCTGAGCAACACGATTCCACGTCCACCAATCAAACTTCGACATCAACATCCACGTCGACGATAACATCAGCGCCACCCAATCACAATCACAGCCACAATCATCACACTTCAGAGCACTTGCGGAAAGAATCGGTGTCGCGGAAGGAAAGCGGAAGCCACGTGGATACGGTCGTCACCACCATCGATGGACAAAGATATGATACGAAAGAACTAGATGGCGATCAGGATTTGGCTGATGTTGAGGATTGGGGATTTCCGATCTTTAATTTTGCCAAGAAGTATCCCAAGACTTGTTTGAGTAGGGTGAGTGATTTCAAATTTATTTGAACTCAAAATTGGAGGGCTCACAGATGAGCTCAAGTTCCCAGGGCAACGCTAAATTTCAAAAAAAAATTAACTGGCCGCTGAAGCGGTAGATAGTGCCGCTACGCGGAAGATTGCGCGGTCTACACTTGCTCCGCTCGAGCAGCGTCAAAAATTGACGAAAAATAGCAAATGCGCTCCATTGAACACTTACCGTTTTGTTGGAAAATTCAAATTTTCATTTTTTTTCTATCGGTGAATTTTAATCTAAAATAGTCCTGGAGCTTGAAAAATGCTCAATTTCTAGCCAAAAACCATAAGAACATGCGATTTTCCACTAAAAATTGACTAAAAATAGCAAATGCGCTCCATTGAACTTTCACCGTTTTGTTGGAAAATTCAAAAAAAAAATTATTCTTATGGTGAATTTTGGGCAATTGCTCATGTTATAGACAATTCGGAGCTGAAATGAGCACTGACAATTGAATTTTTAAAGTTCAAGTGCTCATTTCAGCTCAAAATTGTCTATAACATTAGCAATGGCTCAAAATTCATCGAAAAATGAAAATTTGAATTTTTCAACAAAACGGTGAAAGTTCAATGGAGCGCATTTGCTATTTTTAATCAATTTTTGACGCGAAATCGTAATTTTAATGGGTTTTGGTGCTCCAGGACTCATTTCAGCTCAAAATAGTCTATAAAATGAGCAATGGCTCGAAATTCATCAAAAAATGAAAATTTGAATTTTCCAACAAAACGGTGAAAGTTCAATGGAGCGCATTTGCTATTTTTCGTCAATTTTTGACCCGAAATCGTGTTTTTAATGGGTTTTGGTGCTCCAGGGCTCATTCCAGCTCTAAAGGGGCTATAACATGAGCAATGGCTCAAAATTCATAAAAAATGAAAATTTGAATTTTTCAACAAAACGGTGAAAGTTCAATGGAGCGCATTTGCTATTTTTCGGCGGAAATCTCAATTTTCGCAAGTGCAAACCGCAAGCTTCCACGCGCAAGATCTACAAATAGTAACCCAAAATTTTCCAGCTCACCTACACAGTCTTCCGTCAAGCCGATCTCTTCCGCATCTTCAAAGTCTCGCCCATCAAATTCTTCAACTACTTCCACGCGCTCGAAAAAGGCTACTGGGAAATTCCCTACCACAATCGAATACACGCTGCCGACGTTCTACACGGCTGCTTCTACATGTCCGTACATCCGGTGAAGCCTCAAATCGGACCACCACCAAGTCCCGACTCACTGCTCCCACCTCCAACAACCGCAGCAATTCCGATCATGAGCTCGATGTCCACCCTGGAGCTAATGGCTTTGTATACGGCGGCGGCGATGCATGATTATGATCATCCCGGGAGAACTAACGCCTTCCTAGTGGCTGCGGAGGATAAGAAAGCGATCCTGTATAATGATCGGAGTGTCCTGGAGAATCATCACGCTGCTGAATCGTGGAGACTTCTCTGTCACAGTGAGAATAGCTTCATCGAAAATTTGGATGCTGCAGAGACCAAGAGGTTTAGATATCTGGTTTTGGAGTATATCCTGGCTACAGATCTTAAACAACACTTCGAGATTATCATGACATTCAATGAAAAAACTAATGATATGGATTTGACGAATGAATCGGATCGATTGCTTTTGGCGAAGTTGATGATCAAAATGGCGGATATCAATAGTCCGACGAAGCCTTATAATTTGCATCGCCAGTGGACTGATCGGATTTGTGAGGAATTCTATGAGCAGGGAGATGAGGAGATGCGACGGGGGATGGTGATTACGCCGTATATGGATCGGAATGATGCGCAGGTGGCAAAGTTGCAGGATAGTTTTATTGCGCATGTTGTTAGTCCGTTGGCGGTGGCGATGAATGAGGTGAGAATTGGGAAACATCAAGCCTAGTAGCCGCGCCTAGATAATCTGATTGTCAAGGGTCAGCGTCTAGATAGCCTAGTTCTCAAGCATACGCGCCTAGAGAACCAAATTTTCTGGGACTCGCGTCTTATTCACTCTGGCAAGCAGCCGCGCTTAGAGAGTCTGATTGTCAAGGGTCGGCGCCTAGTGAATTTTATTGTCAAGGAACAGCGCCTAGAGAGCCCAGTTCTCAAGTAACAGCGACTAGAGAACCTAATTGTCTAGGACTCGAGGCTGGAGATTCACTCTGACAAGTAGCCGCGCCTAGAGAGCATAGCTGTCAAGCAGCCACGCCTAGAGAATCTGATTGTCAAGGGTCAGCTACTAGAGATACTATGTTTGAAGCAGCCGCGCCTAGAGAGCCTAGTCCTCAAGTATCTGAGCCTAGGGATGACGATTTTCTAGGACTCGAGGCTGGAGAAACTACTCGTCTAGGATCAGCGTCTTTAGAGCCCAGTTCTCAAGCAGCCACGGCTAGAGAATTTGATTGTCAAGGATCAGCTACTAAAGATAATATGTTTGAAGCAGCCACGCCTTGTGAACCTATATCTCAAGCATCCGCGCCTAGGGATGACGATTATCAAGGATCAACTACTAGAGAGCCTAGTTCTCAAACAGCCGCGCTTAGGGATGACGATTGTCAAGCATCAGCTACTAAAGATGCTATCTTTAAAGCAGCCACGCCTTGTGAACCTATATCTCAAGCATCCGCACCTATGGATGACGATTGTCTAGGATCAGCGCCGAGAGATCTTTAGTTCTAAAGTAGCCACGCCTTGCCAATCTAGGTGCTCTAGGACTGCCATCTAGAAATCATCTATGTCAAGCAGCCACGCCTAGAGAGCCTAGGTTTCAAGTAGCAGCGTCTAAAGAAACTTCAAACTCAAAAAATTCAAAATTTGATTTTTTTTTTCAAATTTTAGACTCTCTAAAGCCTCTCAAAAATCCAAATCCAATTTTTCAAAAAAAAAATCCAATTTCACAGGCCGGTCTTCTACCAATTCTTCCGGGACTAATCGAACCCGAAATGATGATCAATCTGAAACATAATCATCAAAAATGGCTCAACGAAATTGAAATCATCAATGCTTCAACAGCAGCAAATTGTAATGGTAAGGTTCTGTTTTTTTTTTTGCTTAAAAACTTACCCTAACTCCTAAATTTCCTCCCTTAGGTGCTCTAAGCAATGGCGTGATCGAGGAAGAAAGTACGGCCAGTGATAGTCCGGATCCACGAAAAGATTCACCATCTTTGGATTCGGAACTTGATGTAAGTTGGAATTTTTTACCTTAATTTAATTAAGAATTACCTTAAACACCCTAAGCATGCCCCTAATTTTTCCCTATTTTTTTCAGTGATCTCTCTCTCTCTCTCTGCGATTCCAAGTTTGCAATGCTATTTCTCTGCTTATGTGTATGTTTTTTTTTGCATGATTTGCCACGTGGCAGAATTTTTTTCTTCAGAAAATCAAAAAAAAAATTTTCAGAATCCGTTCACAATTTGCTGCAGTATTCAAGAGAGCGCTGAAGAATATGTTTGAAAAATCAGATTTTTTTTTTCAAATTCAAAATTATCATCAATTTTTACCGGTCCCTTGTCCCATTTTTGTCTGAAATTATTTCTAGATCTCCACAATTTTTCATCGAAATTCAATTCTATTTTGTTTTTGTCACACAGTTTTGTATCAAAACGGGCTCGATTTTTTTTGGAAATTTTAATTTTAATTTTTTTTGTTCGGAAAAAGCACTTATTTACGGTAGACTCTAAAATATACATATGAGATTTTTGTTCTTGCCAACACACCCACTTTTTTGATGTCATTTGAACCATGTTTAAAAGAAAATTCTATAATTAATTAATTAATAAAGATTTTTACTAACTGAAAATTTGAAAGAATTTTTGCCAGGCTCGGGCTCTAGGCATGGCTACTCGAGAGCTAGGGCTCCGCTACAAGGCGCTACTTCTTGTCAAAGTGAATATCTAGGTGCAGGCCCTAGACAATAACGTTCCCTAGGAGCGGTTGCTGTGAACTAGGCTCTTTAGGCGCTGATCCTCGAAAATTGAACTTATCGACGCGGCTACTTGACAACTAGGATTTCCAAGTTCCGCTACTTGGGCTGAAAAATTAGAAAATCATTCCTTTTTTTGGGGATTAAGTTTTTCGTTCAAAAAATGACTCGTGGCAAAATCAGGAACGGTTTCTAATTTTGCCATGGATGACGTCATCAAAAAATTTAAAAAAAAAACATAATTGAATGTCTTTTTTTATTTGAATAATTATAGACATGACCGTCTCCAAACAGAAATTTCGGGTTGGAGACATGACTTTTTCTCAATAATTTCATTTCTGGATGAAATTCTGAATTTTCTTGTTTTTTAACAGTGTTAAAAATTTTCTTTCAATTTTTTTATCTTCAAAGTTGCTTCTGGGTGGCACTTAGGTCTCAACTCATTGACTTCATTCTTACATTTTTGGATTATTCCAAATCTGTAACTTTTTTTTTGAATTTTTTCAACGGTCTCAACTCATTGACTTCATTCTTACATTTTTGGATTATTCCAAATCTGTAACTTTTTTCTTGAATTTTTTCAACGGTCTCAACTCATTGACTTCATTCTTACATTTTTGGATTATTCCAAATCTGTAACTTTTTTTTGAATTTTTTCAACGGTCTCAACTCATTGACTTCATTCTTACATTTTTGGATTATTCCAAATCTGTAACTTTTTTCTTGAATTTTTTCAACGGTCTCAACTCATTGACTTCATTCTTACATTTTTGGATTATTCCAAATCTGTAACTTTTTTCTTGAATTTTTTCAACGGTCTCAACTCATTGACTTCATTCTTACATTTTTGGATTATTCCAAATCTGTAACTTTTTTCTTGAATTTTTTCAACGGTCTCAACTCATTGACTTCATTCTTACATTTTTGGATTATTCCAAATCTGTAACTTTTTTTTGAATTTTTTCAACGGTCTCAACTCATTGACTTCATTCTTACATTTTTGGATTATTCCAAATCTGTAACTTTTTTCTTGAATTTTTTCAACGGTCTCAACTCATTGACTTCATTCTTACATTTTTGGATTATTCCAAATCTGTAACTTTTTTCTTGAATTTTTTCAACGGTCTCAACTCATTGACTTCATTCTTACATTTTTGGATTATTCCAAATCTGTAACTTTTTCTTGAATTTTTTCAACGGTCTCAACTCATTGACTTCATTCTTACATTTTTGGATTATTCCAAATCTGTAACTTTTTTCTTGAATTTTTTCAACGGTCTCAACTCATCGAAATTTTTACATTTTTGGATTATTCCAAATCTGTAACTTTTTTCTTGAATTTTTTCAACGGTCTCAACTCATTGACTTCATTCTTACATTTTTGGATTATTCCAAATCTGTAACTTTTTTCTTGAATTTTTTCAACGGTCTCAACTCATCGAAATTTTTACATTTTTTGGATTATTCCAAATCTGTAACTTTTTTCTTGAATTTTTTCAACGGTCTCAACTCATTGACTTCATTCTTACATTTTTGGATTATTCCAAATCTGTAACTTTTTTCTTGAATTTTTTCAACGGTCTCAACTCATTGACTTCATTCTTACATTTTTGGATTATTCCAAATCTGTAACTTTTTTCTTGAATTTTTTCAACGGTCTCAACTCATTGACTTCATTCTTACATTTTTGGATTATTCCAAATCTGTAACTTTTTTCTTGAATTTTTTCAACGGTCTCAACTCATTGACTTCATTCTTACATTTTTGGATTATTCCAAATCTGTAACTTTTTTCTTGAATTTTTTCAACGGTCTCAACTCATCGAAATTTTTACATTTTTTGGATTATTCCAAATCTGTAACTTTTTTCTTGAATTTTTTCAACGGTCTCAACTCATTGACTTCATTCTTACATTTTTGGATTATTCCAAATCTGTAACTTTTTTCTTGAATTTTTCAACGGTCTCAACTCATCGAAATTTTTACATTTTTGGATTATTCCAAATCTGTAACTTTTTTCTTGAATTTTTTCAACGGTCTCAACTCATTGACTTCATTCTTACATTTTTGGATTATTCCAAATCTGTAACTTTTTTCTTGAATTTTTTCAACGGTCTCAACTCATTGACTTCATTCTTACATTTTTGGATTATTCCAAATCTGTAACTTTTTTCTTGAATTTTTTCAACGGTCTCAACTCATCGAAATTTTTACATTTTTGGATTATTCCAAATCTGTAACTTTTTTTTTTGAATTTTTTCAACGGTCTCAACTCATTGACTTCATTCTTACATTTTTGGATTATTCCAAATCTGTAACTTTTTTCTTGAATTTTTTCAACGGTCTCAACTCATTGACTTCATTCTTACATTTTTGGATTATTCCAAATCTGTAACTTTTTTCTTGAATTTTTTCAACGGTCTCAACTCATTGACTTCATTCTTACATTTTTGGATTATTCCAAATCTGTAACTTTTTTCTTGAATTTTTTCAACGGTCTCAACTCATCGAAATTTTTACATTTTTGGATTATTCCAAATCTGTAACTTTTTTCTTGAATTTTTTCAACGGTCTCAACTCATTGACTTCATTCTTACATTTTTGGATTATTCCAAATCTGTAACTTTTTTCTTGAATTTTTTCAACGGTCTCAACTCATTGACTTCATTCTTACATTTTTGGATTATTCCAAATCTGTAACTTTTTTCTTGAATTTTTTCAACGGTCTCAACTCATCGAAATTTTTACATTTTTGGATTATTCCAAATCTGTAACTTTTTTCTTGAATTTTTTCAACGGTCTCAACTCATTGACTTCATTCTTACATTTTTGGATTATTCCAAATCTGTAACTTTTTTCTTGAATTTTTTCAACGGTCTCAACTCATTGACTTCATTCTTACATTTTTGGATTATTCCAAATCTGTAACTTTTTTCTTGAATTTTTTCAACGGTCTCAACTCATTGACTTCATTCTTACATTTTTGGATTATTCCAAATCTGTAACTTTTTTCTTGAATTTTTTCAACGGTCTCAACTCATCGAAATTTTTACATTTTTGGATTATTCCAAATCTGTAACTTTTTTCTTGAATTTTTTCAACGGTCTCAACTCATCGAAATTTTTACATTTTTGGATTATTCCAAATCTGTAACTTTTTTCTTGAATTTTTTCAACGGTCTCAACTCATTGACTTCATTCTTACATTTTTGGATTATTCCAAATCTGTAACTTTTTTCTTGAATTTTTTCAACGGTCTCAACTCATCGAAATTTTTACATTTTTGGATTATTCCAAATCTGTAACTTTTTTCTTGAATTTTTTCAACGGTCTCAACTCATTGACTTCATTCTTACATTTTTGGATTATTCCAAATCTGTAACTTTTTTCTTGAATTTTTTCAACGGTCTCAACTCATCGAAATTTTTACATTTTTGGATTATTCCAAATCTGTAACTTTTTTTTTTGAATTTTTTCAACGGTCTCAACTCATTGACTTCATTCTTACATTTTTGGATTATTCCAAATCTGTAACTTTTTTCTTGAATTTTTTCAACGGTCTCAACTCATTGACTTCATTCTTACATTTTTGGATTATTCCAAATCTGTAACTTTTTTCTTGAATTTTTTCAACGGTCTCAACTCATTGACTTCATTCTTACATTTTTGGATTATTCCAAATCTGTAACTTTTTTCTTGAATTTTTTCAACGGTCTCAACTCATCGAAATTTTTACATTTTTGGATTATTCCAAATCTGTAACTTTTTTCTTGAATTTTTTCAACGGTCTCAACTCATTGACTTCATTCTTACATTTTTGGATTATTCCAAATCTGTAACTTTTTTCTTGAATTTTTTCAACGGTCTCAACTCATTGACTTCATTCTTACATTTTTGGATTATTCCAAATCTGTAACTTTTTTCTTGAATTTTTTCAACGGTCTCAACTCATCGAAATTTTTACATTTTTGGATTATTCCAAATCTGTAACTTTTTTCTTGAATTTTTTCAACGGTCTCAACTCATTGACTTCATTCTTACATTTTTGGATTATTCCAAATCTGTAACTTTTTTCTTGAATTTTTTCAACGGTCTCAACTCATTGACTTCATTCTTACATTTTTGGATTATTCCAAATCTGTAACTTTTTTCTTGAATTTTTTCAACGGTCTCAACTCATTGACTTCATTCTTACATTTTTGGATTATTCCAAATCTGTAACTTTTTTCTTGAATTTTTTCAACGGTCTCAACTCATTGACTTCATTCTTACATTTTTGGATTATTCCAAATCTGTAACTTTTTTCTTGAATTTTTTCAACGGTCTCAACTCATTGACTTCATTCTTACATTTTTGGATTATTCCAAATCTGTAACTTTTTTTTTTGAATTTTTTCAACGAAAATCAAAATTTCGGTTTTTGTTGAATTTTTTCAACGGTCTCAACTCATCGAAATTTTTACATTTTTGGATTATTCCAAATCTGTAACTTTTTTCTTGAATTTTTTCAACGGTCTCAACTCATTGACTTCATTCTTACATTTTTGGATTATTCCAAATCTGTAACTTTTTTCTTGAATTTTTTCAACGGTCTCAACTCATCGAAATTTTTACATTTTTGGATTATTCCAAATCTGTAACTTTTTTCTTGAATTTTTTCAACGGTCTCAACTCATTGACTTCATTCTTACATTTTTGGATTATTCCAAATCTGTAACTTTTTTCTTGAATTTTTTCAACGGTCTCAACTCATCGAAATTTTTACATTTTTGGATTATTCCAAATCTGTAACTTTTTTTTTTGAATTTTTTCAACGAAAATCAAAATTTCGGTTTTTGTTGAATTTTTTCAACGGTCTCAACTCATCGAAATTTTTACATTTTTGGATTATTCCAAATCTGTAACTTTTTTCTTGAATTTTTTCAACGGTCTCAACTCATTGACTTCATTCTTACATTTTTTGGATTATTCCAAATCTGTAACTTTTTTCTTGAATTTTTTCAACGGTCTCAACTCATCGAAATTTTTACATTTTTGGATTATTCCAAATCTGTAACTTTTTTCTTGAATTTTTTCAACGGTCTCAACTCATTGACTTCATTCTTACATTTTTGGATTATTCCAAATCTGTAACTTTTTTCTTGAATTTTTTCAACGGTCTCAACTCATCGAAATTTTTACATTTTTGGATTATTCCAAATCTGTAACTTTTTTTTTTGAATTTTTTCAACGAAAATCAAAATTTCGGTTTTTGTTGAATTTTTTCAACGGTCTCAACTCATCGAAATTTTTACATTTTTTGGATTATTCCAAATCTGTAACTTTTTTCTTGAATTTTTTCAACGGTCTCAACTCATTGACTTCATTCTTACATTTTTGGATTATTCCAAATCTGTAACTTTTTTCTTGAATTTTTTCAACGGTCTCAACTCATTGACTTCATTTTTACATTTTTTGGATTATTCCAAATCTGTAACTTTTTTCTTGAATTTTTTCAACGGTCTCAACTCATTGACTTCATTCTTACATTTTTGGATTATTCCAAATCTGTAACTTTTTTCTTGAATTTTTTCAACGGTCTCAACTCATTGACTTCATTCTTACATTTTTGGATTATTCCAAATCTGTAACTTTTTTCTTGAATTTTTTCAACGGTCTCAACTCATCGAAATTTTTACATTTTTGGATTATTCCAAATCTGTAACTTTTTTTTGAATTTTTTCAACGAAAATCAAAATTTCGGTTTTTGTTGAATTTTTTCAACGGTCTCAACTCATCGAAATTTTTACATTTTTTGGATTATTCCAAATCTGTAACTTTTTTCTTGAATTTTTTCAACGGTCTCAACTCATTGACTTCATTCTTACATTTTTGGATTATTCCAAATCTGTAACTTTTTTCTTGAATTTTTTCAACGGTCTCAACTCATTGACTTCATTCTTACATTTTTGGATTATTCCAAATCTGTAACTTTTTCTTGAATTTTTTCAACGGTCTCAACTCATCGAAATTTTTACATTTTTGGATTATTCCAAATCTGTAACTTTTTTTTTTGAATTTTTTCAACGAAAATCAAAATATCGGTTTTTGTTGAATTTTTTCAACGGTCTCAACTCATCGAAATTTTTACATTTTTGGATTATTCCAAATCTGTAACTTTTTTCTTGAATTTTTTCAACGGTCTCAACTCATTGACTTCATTCTTACATTTTTGGATTATTCCAAATCTGTAACTTTTTTCTTGAATTTTTTCAACGGTCTCAACTCATTGACTTCATTCTTACATTTTTGGATTATTCCAAATCTGTAACTTTTTTCGAAAAAGTAAAAAGTATCTATCTGTAAGAGTACAGTACCATATTTTGATCTACAAAAACCCCTACAGTACTCCCCAAATCCCCTTCCAATGTATGTTTCTCCAACCTTTTTTGCCACCTCACCCATGTCTAGTATCCACTATTCAAACAAATATGATGCTGCTTTCATTCATTCACGCCACAAAAAATACAGTAGTCGTCTCATGCAGCAAAAAGTTGTGTCAACAAAACAACTTCCATTCATCGAGTTGAGCTTGACCAGTTTTTTGGAGCATTTGGGAACGAACAATTGCATTTTTGGGCGAGCGAGCGCAAAAAGTTTTCTTTATGAGTAGTAAAAGCATCTAGTTTTTCTTACAAGGTCAAAAATTGGGAGCTGTGAAAAAATCCTGAAAATCTGATTTCTGTGCGCAATGGGTTCATTCGTCTCGAATTTCGCCGATCAAAAGAGCGAAAAATCTGCGGCGCATTATTATTATTGTTTCAAGTTGTATTTGGCAACTTGAAAAAAAACACAACAAAAATGTGTGTGTACATAAAATTATTGTTTGTTTTCATTCAAAAAAATAACATCAGGAACAAGGATTTGACGCCAAAAATGAAGAGCGAAAAAGAGAAAAAAAACCAAGTTTTTGTGTTTCTGTGATGTCGGAAGAACGCAACTTTTCAAGTGGTTTTTTGGGTTTTGGCGGATTTTTGAAGATAAAAAATTTCTTCTGAGAGCTACAGTATCTTTTTAGAAAAATATGATCTCAAAATGTTTTTCAGATTTCTGCGCCTACCGTATCCGAACTGCAAGATTCTTTTGATCAACAAAAATTGCCCGAAAATCAGATCTGAAAATTGAATTTCAAAATACAGTTTTTTTTTGAAAATTCAGAATTACAGTAGACAAAGTTTTTTTCTGAAAAAAATTCATCCTCAGATTTCTGCGACTACAGTATCCGAACTGCAAAATTCTGAAATTTTGATCTACTAAAAGAGTAATCCTTCAGATTTAGGCAACTCCAACTACAGTATCCAAACTGCAAGATTGAAACGCTTAGCAAATTTTGATCCACAAAAAATTTGGCTGGAAATTACAGTAATCCTTGAGATTCCGCCAACCCAAACTACAGTATCCGAACTGCAAAACTCAAAAGTTTAGCAAATTTTGATCGACAAAAAAAATGGCTAAAAATTACAGTAACCCTCCAGATTCCAGCAATCCAAACTACAGTATCCGAACTGCAAAATTCTGAAATTTTGATCTACTAAAAGAGTAATCCTTCAGATTTAGGCAACTCCAACTACAGTATCCAAACTGCAAGACTGAAAAGTTTAGCAAATTTTGATCCACAAAAAAATTCGCCAAAAATTACAGTAATCCTTCAGATTCAGGCAATCCAAATAACAGTATCCGAACTGCAAAACTGAAAAGTTTATCAAGTTTTGATCCACAAAAAAATTCGCCAAAAATTACAGTAACCCTTGAGATTTAAATCTGAACTCAAAAGATCTTAAATTACAGTTTCACTACAGTAACCCCGAGTTGAACTTTAGTCAACTTCAAATCCAACCTGAAACTGGCTCCAGCTCGTCCCTTAGCAGAAAAAACAACGTTTTTCATTTCAAAAAGATCACTTTCTTCACGCAAAACTCGTCTTCAACCGCGTAAAAAATCGTTGTTTTCGCGCGCCTCCCAAAAAAATTTTCAACATTATGTATATCCGTTTTTGAAATTCAACACCGCTTGCGCAATATTTATTTTTTACGCCTTTTCGGCTCGAGGCTCCGCCCCTTTTTCAACAGTTGCTATAAATTGGAGCCACAAGTTACAAGGAATATGTATAATATGAGCATGAGCATTTCGAGCATGAGCATTTTTTTTTCAAAAAAAAAACTGGACAATCTTTTTGTATTTATTTACCTTGTTTCCCTTTGTTTTGTTTTTTGTACCAGCTTTTGGCGCGTTTTTTTTCGAATTATAAAAACCATAGAGACACACACAAGTTTTCAGACAGTGTGTTTTTGGACAAAAAAAATTATGAGCCGTTGGTTGATTGTTGTTCTTGTGGCTGCATTGGTTTTTGAGGTGAGTTGGGATTTTTTTGGGGTACTGTAGAAGCTTCAATTTACTGTAGCTTGTATTTTTTCAAAGCTTAAGATTCGATCTAAATTTTTGAGCTTTTGTGCCACAATTTCTTGAGGAAATTGATTAGAGTACTGTAGGTAACCTAGGTTACTGTAGTCAGAAAAATCTACAGTATTGCTGATTTTTTTTAAATCTCAAATTACTGTAGCTTTTAAGCTCAGGATTATATTAATCAGGATTATATTAAAATTTTAAAAATTTTTAAAAATTGTTTAATATGAGCAATGAAACATTTTTTTCGAAGCTGAAGATTTGATTTTTCGAAAAAACTCTGTAGATCAAAATGTTGTCCTACTGTAGATTTAGAAGTACTGTAGCTCTATAGTTTTTTTCCTAGAGTACTGTAATGGAAATAGAATCACGTCGGAAAAAAAATCTACAGTAATCCTGATTTTTTTCCTAGATCACAAATTACTGTAGCTTATAAGTTTTTTTAAATATGAGCAATGAAACATTTTTAAACGAAATTTTGTCATGCTGTAGCTTTAGGAGTACTGTAGCCCTCTAAACCCCCAAATTTTCTCGCAGACCTTCGCCACCACTCCCGAAGATCCCATCATCGTTCGCTCGAAACGTCAACAATGTCGATGTGTCAAAAACCCGAACGGCGGTTTGACTTGTAGTTGTGCCAAAGGTCCCGCTAATGGATCGTCGGCTATCGGGGCTGGAACTTCGGTTCAACACGATGTTCCACAATCGACTGATATCGCGAATCAATTGACTGCCATGCAACAACAAGGCTCTTCGGGACAAAATAGTGCCGGACAAGCCAGGTGAGCAGGCTAATATGAGCAATGCATTAGAAATTTATATTTTTGAAGGTTAACCTGAGCAATTAGTTTATTATGAGCAATGCGCAAAAATTTGTGATTTTCTAATATGAGCAATCCAATAGAAAATTGTGGTTTTGAAGGCTAACCTGAGCAATGGGTTTATTATGAGCAATGATAGATTTTTTTGTTCGAAAGTTTAGAAGCAATATTTGATGAGAATTTCTAACATGAGCAATGCTATAGAATATTTGATTTTCGAAGGCTAGCCTGAGCAATTTATTTTGTTATGAGCAATACTAGATTTTTTATGTTCAAAAATTTTAGAGCATTTTTCAATGAGAATTTGAAATATGAGCAATCCAATAGAAAATTGTGGTTTTGAAGGCTAACCTGAGCAATAGGTTATTATGAGCAATGCGCAAGAATTTCAGATTTTCTAATTTTTTGAAGGTTAGCCTGAGCAATAGGTTTATTATGAGAAATGCTCAAAAATTCGCGATTTTCTTATCTGAGCAATCCAATAGAAAATTATATTTTTACAAGGGAACCTTTTTTACTCAACACTTCAAATCATGATGAAATTCGGTCCATGGACAGCTTTTGGGACCATAAGAACACCCTAAAAATTTTAGTCTCCCAATGGACCTCTGAGCCAAGTTCTGGGCTCTCAAAAACTCAAAAAGGCCTAAAAATGGTCATTAAAGTCATCATAGCTCCATTTCAAAATTTTTTTTGGGAGAAATGAAGTTTCAGATATTGATCAGCATAGTCGATTACCTAAAAGTAAATCGATAAAAAATATTTTTTCTAAAAATTTTGAAGTTTTTTATTTTTCGGCTGAAAATTCATGAAAATTCATATGTGCCCCTGCTCATTCATTTTTCCAAAATCAAAATTTTTTCTGAAAATTTTATTTATTTCTGTTTTTTGGGTAAATCGACCACGCTGATCATCATCTGCTACTCAGTTTTTCATAAAATTGATCGAGAATTGAGTTATGACGTGTTTTATGAGCCAATTTTGGCAATTTTCGAACTTTTGAGAGCCCAGAACTTGGCTCAGAGGTCCATTGGGAGACTAAAATTTTTAGGGTGTTCTTATGGTCCCAAAAGCTGTCCATAAACCAAATTTCATCACGATTTGAAGTGTTGAGTAAAAAAGGTTTCCTTGTTAAAGGCTAACCTGAGCAATCAAAAAATGTTTGGCTCAGTCTAGTCTAAGCTGAGCAATCTCCAATGTTTCCAGATGCGGCTGCATCCAAATTGTCTTCCAAGGCACACCATCCTACAACTGCCAATGTGCTGACAACAACGGTAACCAGGTAAGCCACCCCCAGATTCCCCATTTCCTTGTGCTTCCGCTTTTCTCCCCAAACCCAATATCCTCTAGCCAACCACCACAACAATCGCACCAACCACAACTTCCACCACCACTACCACCACCACAACAACAACCCAAGCACCAACAACGACTGTCCCAACAACGACATTCTCTTCAACCCCATCTCAGGTGAGCCCAAGCTTTTCCCCCGAGCTCCTTTAGAATGTCTTGCTTTTCTAGCAACAACCAGGAAACGGAAACGGAGCGTGTAATTGTATTATGATAAGCATCAGCTCGCCACAAACCGCGCAATATCAATGTCAATGCGCGCAACCACAGGTAACTCTACTCATTTTCCACACCCACACCCCTTCCCCCTCCCTTACACGTGTGATGATATTCTAGAGCTCTGCCGAAGTGCAACCGGATTTCACGCAACCACAGGTATCCTCCTCCTCCTATCAACCGCTCGGCGTTTCACGTAACGCAACGCAAGACGCGTGCTATTGCATGGATCCGGCGACGCGTATTCTGTCGAGCCAGTGTGGATGCGCGTGTGATTGTGTTCAATTAACTGTGACTGTGCCTAATGCATTTTGTGCCTGTTCCTAACTTTTTTTGTTGTAGACTGTGATAGAATGTGTGATAATAATAATATTATATTTTTCTTAAACATATTGTCGAAGTTGAAAAATGTGGCCGGCGTGAAAAGTAAAAACCAGTGTAGAGGCGTTACGGCTGTGCGTCACGGCTGTGCGTCACGGTCGGTAGACAACCAATAACCCCCTTGCTTCCCGACCGCGACGCATAGCCGCACGCGACTGATTTTCACTTTTTACGCTGGTCACATTTTTCAACTTCGACAATATGCTGCATGTGTTTTGAATGGGATATTGTCAAAATTGAAAAATGTGACCGGCGTAAAAAGTAAAAACTTAACTTCGTCAGTCGCGTGCGGCTGTGCGTCGCGGTCAAGCGACAATCAATAATTCAATGTTCCCTTTGCTTCCGCGACACACATCTGCATTGATTTTTACGCTAGCTTATAGTTAGGTTTAAGCTTGAGCCAAATCTCACAGCATGTTACGGAATATTTTGAAAATGTATACCCTTTAAAATGGTAATTTTAACTGTGCATCTAACAATAAGTTTAATGAAAAGCTTCTACCTTAAGGCTAAATTCTAAATTGTTAAGCTCAACCTTAAGCCTTAGGGCTTTGGCTAATAATCAATTACCCTAGAAGCCTAATTCCCGACTCTAACTTGACCTTATCCATTTATCCATTTAAACTTGAGCCTTAAAGCTAGCAATGAGCTTAATCAGCCTCAACCTAACTCATAATCAATATCCCTAAATCCAGAAAGTTTTGAAACAGCCTAGTGAATGCAAAAAACCTAACTTTTACTAACTTCAAGCAAAACCTGCTCAACTCGACTCTAAGTTTCCCAACTAACCCTGTCAATTTTTGCAGGCCTACCCATCCGACACCTTCGACTACACTCAACAACCAGTAGGTTACGCCAAGGTCAGTCTCTGAATAAATGTGTCTGTTTCTAGTCAACCCAATCACCATTCATCTACACCCAACCATCCACAATCGCACCAACTACCACCACCACAACCACAACCACACCACTCCCAGTCACAACTGACACATCGACCCAATATCCGTTGACAACAACGTGTGTGATGTATGTGAATGTGCCAACCAGTGCTTGCTCATGTTTACCACAATACGATCAGTGTGCACAGAATGTGTGCTGTTTGAAATCGAAATATCGAAGCATGAAGGTGAGTTGGTGTTGTGAGATTCGGTTTGATGTGGGGACGGGGGGATAAGTACCTAGATAATACACGGTACGCTTTTCTTTACGTCGCTTGAACAAACGAGAAATTTTTAGGAGAGGAGAGAAAGCGCGCTCTATCGCACACAATTTTCTCATTACGTCATCATTTTTTTCACTTGTTTCCTCTCTGTCTCTGACCTTTCTCTACTTTTTTCCCATTTTTTTCTCGACGGGTGCTCGCGTAAAGGAAAGCGCTCCGTGAATAAAATATTGACCCCAAACTCGCAAGTTTTGCTTTTAAAAATGTTGAAAAACTCACTTTTCCTCCAGTTTTCCTCGAAATTCAAAATCATTCGCCTCATAAATTGTTTCGATATTTCCATGACGTTTTCCTGTAAAATAGAAATTAATCAAGTACTTTAAACGGGAGAAAAATTCAAAAGAAAGCACATTTTTCCATATCTAAAATAGCTTTTTGAGCAGCAGTTTTAGTATAAAACTATCGAAAATCAATTCCAATTATGACATTTTCACTAGAGAAATGAAGAAATATGAATTTTACAACCTGTTTCATTCAAATTCATCGAAAAAACAACAAAAAAACTTTCGACAAACAAAAAAACACGAAAATAAAAGTAAAAATAAGAGTGTGTGTGAACACCGACTGCCCGCAAGCACCAAATCCTACGCGCAAAATAAAATAACGACACTCCGCTCAAACAGTGTGTGAAAATTAAACAATCGATTGTTATAAGAATCCCCAGAAAATATTTCTAAAATTTTTGAAACGTACATTTTCCGGGTACTCATATTTTCCCCGCATGAAATCAACTTCAACAAAACCAAATTCCACAAAAAAAAATCTGAAAATCTTTTTTTTTCAGAAAACCGAAGAATCCTCGCCATCCACCATCGATATGTTGATGGACGTTTTGAAGACGATCAAAAATAAATGGGAATAATTCTGGAATCGAACTTACCCTAACTTGTCTGTAAATATATGTCTTTTAAATTTAATTTTTCTTAATAAACCCTTATTTGTATTGTTTATTTCAAATATTTAGAAATACATATTATTAAAGGAACATGGTGCAAAAAAGAACTAAATATATTACAGTAATCCAAAGGGAATTTTGTATTTGGCGCGTGGGAAAATTTTGTATAGGGCAAGAGGCAACCGATCGAAAATGTGACTATTTAATGGAAAATGAAAATGAAAAAAAAATTAAATAAAAATGAGATCATTGCTCATATTAAGTAAGTATATTGGGTCTAAAGTCATGCACTGGGACGATACAAAGTTTGAAAAAAGGGCTTTGAGGTGAAGAAGGGTGAAAGGGAACAATTTAGAAAAAAAAACGAAAATTAGAGGAATGGTGATAGGGAGACTGGTGATTTGTCGCCACTTCCGCCACGTTTCACCAACGCGTTGTCGGCCGCCTCTTTTTTTCGCCATTTTGTGCGGCGATTTTGGAACCAGACCTGGAAAAATGATACAATTTTGTTAAAGTTTTTTTTTTTGAAAATTTTTTAAAATTAATTTTGAAGATCAGCCAACAAGTTTTGAACTTTGAAAAAAAAACGCGCGAAATTTCGCCACGTGGATTTTTGAGCTCTCAAAATTTTTGCTAAACATTGCTCATACTAGTAACAATATTTCATCTAATATGAGCAATCCTATAATTTTTGCTGTTTAAATTGCTCTAGACTCAAAAAATTGCAGGGAATTTGAATTTCTGCTTGGAACTTCATGAAATATGTAGTACTGTAATCTGAGCAATTTATATTTTTAAAAAAGTATAATATGAGCAATCATATTTTTTGCTGTTTAAAATGCTCTAGGCTCGAAAAATGCGGGGAATTTGAATTTCTGCTTAGAAATTCATGAAATGGTACTGTAATCTGAGCAATGTGTGTCAAAAAGCGTGAAGACCAACAAAGAAACAAAGTCATTAGCAAAAGTATAATATGAGCAATATTTTCTTTCTCATCCCCCTTTAAAGGTGGAGTACGAGGAAAAAACAAGTTTCAATCATTCCCGGGTTCTTACTACACTTTGGAAATGTCCGTTTACTAAAAAAATTGCGAAAAAAGAGCATCGGAGAAAAAAACAAAGAGAAACAGCAGTCGGCATTTTCGCATGTAGTGGGCAAACGCGCTCTAGCGAACAAGTGCGAAATTCAAATTTTTAGCAAATAATTTTTGTTTTTTTTTTGTTTTTTTTCATTTTGAAGTCATAATTACGAGTATTTTACAGCCAAAGAACGATGAACGATCATTTTTGCACATACTGTGGCCTTAAAGGAAAGTATTTCGAAATGAAAACAGTAACAACGAGTAAGAAGCAATTGGAAAAATGGATTGAAAAATTGGGAGTTGAATTTGCGAAAAATGTGAGAATGTATGGTCGCCCTTACATTTGCCGATCTCATTTTGTTAGAGATAGTTTTGGACGTGTCCCAGCATTGGCATTACCAAAACCTCTGCCATTCTCCTCAAACTTTGCTGAAAACGTGGTTATGACAAATTCAACTTCGAAATCAGACAAAGAAATTGCGGTTGCTTCAACTTCGAAATCAGACAAAGAAATTGCGGATGTATCTGAAGTTGTAGAAATTCAAGAAAAAACCGATGATGCTGAAGATTTATCAAATTTGTCAGATGAAAGCGGATATGATTTGATTCAGCAACAAGTCGAGGCAGTAAAAGATCCAAATTATCAACCGAGCACTTCTGAATATCGACAAATTTTGGATGATGAAAGTTTTGATAATGATTTTGACCAGACAGTCGACGAGAAGGAGTCAGATATCGATTTTGTGCTCGTCTCTTTTCAACTTTTATTGCCCTTGATTTTAAAATGCTACAGTTGTTTTTCAATTGCAAATTACAAACTGTCGAAATTCGGAGCTGTTTTGACATTTGATTGCACGTGTGAATGTAGCAGGACTTGGAGATGGTCTACCAGTCAGAAAGTGAAGAAAAACGACAATACAAGTTCGAAAAGATTTGAGCTGAATGTTTCTTTGACAACGGCCGCTGTTACAATCGGATTGTCGTATTCGGTATGTTTTGAATCTTTATAACTAGAAAAAAAATGAAATTCGATTTTTTCAGAACATCATGTCAATCTTCAGCGTAGTCAGAGCACCATTTATTTCAAAAACCACTTTTTATGAAACCAGAAGGCTTGGAGTCGTACCAGCGATCAATAAGGTTTTCATGGAGCAGAGACAAAAAATTATCAAGATTTTGAAACAAATCGTAAGTTTTTTTTGTGAATTTTGCTTTTCTGAAATTTGTAAAAAAAATACGCCAACACAAAAATTTCGGAAATTGTGATAAAACTTTGATAATGTTTGCCTCTAATTTCCCAGAAAAACTAACTCATCAAAAAACTAAAACAGTTTTTAAAAAATTATTCAAATTGAGGAGAAAATATTGAAATTTTACTAAAATATAATCTTTAATCATAAAAATGACGTGAAATGAAAAAGTGTTATTTCTTACAATTTAGAATATTCCGATTGATGCGGCTGGTGATGGAATGTACGATTCTCGCGGTTATTGCGCATTCTGGTGCCGGTACATTATCATTTGCACGCTCACAAAGTTCGTTTTACATTACAAAAATGTGAGGAAAACGGCAGGAAGTGAGTTTCAAACCAGAAAAATCGAACAATTTTTCAAATTTTATAGAAGGATCAAAAGGACTGGAACCAATTGCTCAGTCACAGTGTTTGTCGGAATTGGTTGATATGTTGAAGGAAACTTTCGTTAATGTAGATCCAATTCGAAGTTTGACGACTGATCGCGATTTAGCTGTGGCTGCAAACATGAAAAATCAGTTTCCAAAAATCATTCATCGATTTGATCTATGGCATCTTATCAGGAATCTCACTATGGACATTTGGCCGAAGAAAGATCAGAAGCAGATGATTCCAATTAAACCATGGATTCAGGCAATTATTAATAATGTATATTCGTCCATTCAAAATTCCGGCGGAGATCCAATAATTGCGAGAGAATTGGTTATGTCAAGCTTCGCACATTGTCTCGATCAACATTCGAATTTCCAAAATATCACATGGTACAAATTCACCAAAGTGAATCAATGCCGGCATTCTCCAACTTCAACAAGTCACGTTGGATTTTTGAATCCTAATAATGTGAAGGATATGAAAGCTTGGGAAGCTTTGAGAAAAATTTTTGTGAAGGGAAATCGATTGAATGATATTGGTCAAATTTCGGCACATTTTATGACAAGTGAATGCGAGAGCTTCAACGCATTATCGAAAAAATATGCGCCCAAAGATAAATACTTGTGAGTTTTTCTTTTTGAGATTGCAAATTTTTAAAAATTCAGTAGCAAACTCTACAAAACTTGACATTCAAGAATTTCCCTGCATTTTTTCTCGAATGCTTGAAATCCATATGAATTTCAGCCCGAAAAATATGAAAATCTAAAGCCTGAAAAGTATGACGCTAAAAAATGTAGGACAGTTTTAAAATTAAAAGTTTGACTGTAGCTAATTATCAATCTTTTTACAGCAGCTCACATGAAACTACGACACGACTAGCAGTTCTTCACTGGAATCATTTAAAAATTGAAGAATTGGAGGGAAGAAGGACTGTGATCGGTGGGAAAAGCTCGATGAACAAAACAAAACAGCAAAAACGAGTCAAAAAAATGAAATCTCCGTCTGACCACTCTTGGAGAATCGAAATCAAAAACGCAGCACTTTCAATTTTTGGTAAGTTTTTTTTACTTCTAACATTCAGTGAACATATTTTTCCAGGTGAAGAACTTTCAAAGAAGTCGAATAATTTGCAAGAAGAGGAAAAAGAAGAATCCAGTGACGAAGAATTTTCTTTAGAGAATTTGACCGACAAAGATTACTTTGAAAAAAAGGGTGAGTTAATATCTTTTTTTCAAATTTCAATCGAAATGATCGTGATTTTTTAGCTTCAGCAAGTTTTCGACGAATTCGAATCAAGTTCAGAAAAAGCGAAAGCGATAGTGATTCAGAAGAATCAGATGAACCAGATGAAGCTGATTAAATCTTTTACTTTTATTTATCTAAAAACTGTTCAATGTTCTTTTTTTCTAAAAACTTGTCAATTTTCTTTTTATTTTTCACTTTTCTTTTATTTATCTAAAAACGTTTCAATGTTCTTTTTTTTTCTAAAAACTCGTCAATTTTCTTTATTTTTCACTTTTATTTTATTTATCTAAAAACGTTTCAATGTTTTTTTTTTCTAAAAACTCGTCAATTTTCTTTTATTTTTCACATTTCTTTTATTTATCTGAAAACTGTTCAATGTTCTTTTGTTTTCTAAAAACTCTTCAATTTTCTTTTTTTTTCTAAAAACTTTTTATTACAATAATTTCATGATTAAATCCCATAAAAGAAATTATCAATCACAATCATTCTCATAATTAAAAGTAAAACCAGATAAAAAACCGGTGTAGCTGGAGGATGGCCATTTTTCTCGAACTCTTTTGATGATGCAAGCAGGCAATGGCAACCTTTTTCTTTTTCAGTTTCAAGTTGAGATCCGCAACAAACATTGAATATGAGTAAAATCGGTAATTCCTATAATAAACTCTTATGAATTTTAGAAAAAAACTAGATTGACTCACGTTGGTTTCCAAGAATTATCATCAATTCCCAATCCAAACTTATATCCAGTTTTGAACACTTTCAAAGTCTGAAATAATACATTAATTCATTGTTTTCCTGTACATAACCCACTTCCTCGTCCAAATATTTTTCGAAATTATCACAATCAACAAGACATCTGTTGTGTTCACTCCTTCCAAAATTTCTCTTCGAGTTTTTCAGACACCAATTTTCCTATGTTCGCTTGAAATTTCACATTTGATGGGAATATACTCGCGCAGCAATATTCCATGTCATCCAAATTATTACATTTACCACATAAACATGTTGCCTCGTATTCTTTAAACAACTTTTTCAGGCATTTTTTAGAATCTTCAATCTCTCGTTCGTTCATCAATCTACGGTGCTTTTCCATCTCCTCCAGTGTTGGGTCAAATTCACATTCTCCGCGCGTGTTCTTCAATTTCGTTTCCATTTAATAGAGCTGAAATTTTGAATTTTTTGAAAAAACAAATAAAAAATAAAAAAAACACGAGAGACGTTTTTTTTCTGTTGAAACATTGAGAGAGGGAAAAGAAAAAAATTGTCGTCATGTTTGATGCCTTTGCGTACTTCCAAACATCACAAACCGCATATTTTTGCAGAGCGTTTTTTTGAGACTTGTCGAACCACACCTTTAAATTTCAAAAAGCCTCATCTCGCTCTACTCAAAAACCCATATCATCTGTCATTCAGTGCATAAAACCCATATATCGAATCGAATAAAATTAAAATTCAAACAACACACTTGTTTTTCCCGTTCCCCAGGGGACTCATCAATGTACAGTTGGTCTTCCCTTTTTCCCCCCAACATAAAAAAGTCTAAAATAAATAAATAAATATCAATAAGGTGGGGTTAAATGGGGTGTATAAAATGAAAACACCCATCCGGATCTTATGATTTTTTATTGTCCTTGAAAAGGAGAAAAGTTGTATTATTAATTGGTTTAACAATGGGCATTTGTAGTTATTAGGGCGATGACTAAGGCCTTATTGTTAAGGTTTTATTAGCGTATTATGTATTTAAAAAGATGTTGTATGAGACTTACCTTAACTTGCGATTCACTCATGCTCAATTCCTGTGCCAATTGTGCTCGATCGGCGCCTGCCAAATATTTCGTTTGCTCGAATTTCCTCTCTAATTGATAGATCTGATGGCCGGTAAAAGTTGGTCGCGATTGTTTTTTCTGAAGGCTTAGCGAGGTTGGCGACAGTTGCATTTGATGGGGGTTGTGATGATGTGGGAGGCGAGCGAGGTTTTGAAGACCGCCGGGAAGACCGGTGAGAAGGTTGAAGGGGTTGATGGAGCGGGAGGCTGGAAAGATATGGGATTAGGGGGTTTTGGAGAAGGTAGAGCTATACTACGTGGCTAATTTTTAAAGAAAAATCTGGCACCTATGCTGAAATTGTGCTGAAAATCGAAAAATTAGCACAATTTTACTTGAAAATTTTTTCACTGTTTCAAAATTTGGATAATTTTTTTAAATTTGATATTTTTCCCATTGAAAGCTTCAAATTATGTGCTGAAAATCGAGAAATCAATAAATTTCAGTGAATCCATAATTTTCAGCGCAAAATTTGAGTCTAGATTTTTCACTGTTTCAAAATTTGGATAATTTTTTCAATCACTTTGAAAATTCGATGTATCGATTGATTGGTTATCAAGATCAAAATTTAGCGCTGAAAATTATGAAACCCTCCATTTTCAGCTAATTTCAGTGAATCTATGGTTTTCAGCGCACAATTTTTATCTAAAAGATTTTTTCACTGTTTCAAACTTTGCATATGTTTTGGAATTGTTTTTTGGAATCTGATATCATAAAGACCTCTCCCTCTAAACTGAAATTTTGTGCTGAAAATCACGAAACCCTTCATTTTCAGCGAGTTTCAGTGAATCTATAATTTTCAGCGCGAAATTTGAGTCTAGATTTTTCACTGTTTCAAAATTTGCATGTTTTGCTTCATTTTCATCAAATTTCGGTGAAGTCATGAGTTTCGGTGAGAAATTTTTATCTAATAAAATTTTCACTGTTTCAAAATTTGGATAATTTTTTTCAATCACTTTGAAAATTCGATTCATCGATGTTCAAGGTCAAAAATTCGCAGTGAAAATTATGGAATACTCCATTTTCAATGAATTTCCGATTGAAATACTCGAATTTTGTGCTGAAAATCATGAAAGCCTTCATTTTCAGCGAATTTCAGTGAATCTATGATTTTCAGCGCAAAATTTGGGTCTAGATTTTTTCACTGTTTCAAAATTGGGATATGCTTTGCAATGATTGAAATTTGATACTTTCCAATTGAGAGACTAGAATTTCGTGCTGAAAATGAATTTCCAATTGGAAGCCTCAAATTTTGCGCTGAAATCACGGAAACCTTCATTTTCAGCGAATTTCAGTGAATTCATGATTTTCAGCGCGAAATTTGGGTCTAGATTTTTTCACTGTTTCAAAATTTGGATAATTTTTTGAAATCTAATATTTTTTCCCATTGAAAGCTTCAAATTATGTGCTGAAAATCAAGAAATCAATAAATTCCAGTGAATCTATGATTTTCAGCGCAAAATTAAAGCGTAGATTTTTTCACTGTTTCAAAATTTCCATATGTTTTGCTTCATTTTCATCGAATTCCAGTGAATTCATGATTTCCGGCGCGAAATTTTTATCTCATAAATTTTTCACTGTTTCAAAATTTGGATACATTTTTTCAGTCACTTTGAAAATTCGATTTTTTCGTGTATTTGGCTGCAAGGTGCTGAAAATCATACATTAACCCCTTTTTTCTCTCATAATTCCATTCCATTTCATCTCAACTCAACACACTAATAAATAAATCTCATAAACTTCTTTGTTCCTCTTTATTTTTGTCTGGTGCATCATCATAACAACACATTTTATGGTCCGCACCTCATGTCTCCCTAATCCTCACGGCCTTTCCCCCCTAAAACACATATGCTGCCATTTAACTACTGTAATAAAACTTTTTCGCAACAAAATCTTATTTATAATCCCTCCAAGTTCCTACAGTAGGAAAAATAAATAGAAGTTAGCTGTTTTTTTTGTGGAAAATGTCATTTCACTTATATGAAATGACCAAGGACGTTTAATTAATGAGCCAGTTAGGCGTCAGGATGTTTGGGGTGGGAGGTAGTTTTGGAGAAGAGGGCTAATTAATTTTGATTGGATACGGAGGCGGAGAAAAAAGTTTGTGTAGCTGCTTGGAGAGTAGATTTCGGAGTGAGAGGTCGAGAGGGGGAGCCTGGAGAAGCCTAGAGAAGCCTAGAGAGCCTGGAGAAGCCTGGAGAGCCTGGAGAGTCTGGAGAGCTTGAAAGCCTAGAAGCCTAGAAGCCTAGAAGCCTAGAGAAGCCCAGAGAGCCTGGAGTGCCTAGATAGCCTGAAGAGCCTGGAGATTTTAAAAAGCCCAGAGAGCTTGAAACGCCTAGGCTTAGGTTAGACTTGAGTTAGGCATAGGTTAGTCTTAGGTTAGGCTTAGGTTAGAGAGCCTAGAGAAAAGTCTGAATCTAGAAGGTTAAGCCTAAAAATCCAAGCCTAGAAATCGGAATCTAAAAGCCCAGAAGCCCGGAAGCCTTAGCCTAGCCACATAAAAATCGCAAACAATGAAAAGGCCCAAGCCTGGGTCCACCTTGTTTAAAAGCCCAGAAGCCTGGGCCCACCAGGCTTCTAATCTAATTTTTTCAAGTTACCACATCTCTTGCCTGTTTGATATCCTGTCAGGTTAATTTAGGGTTTTCAAGTTTCAAAATCGTGGCCTCATATTCTAACAAGCCTAAGTCTAAGCTCAAACAGCCTTAGCCTATGCCAAGCTTCAACATTTTCCAAGTTACCTCATCTCCCCCCATTTTTCTCTAACAACATAAATACAAAACAAATCATCATCATATTCTTGCCCTCCTATGAATAATGCATTGCGCTGGCAGTTATGAATATAAAATACAGTATCATCTCTCATAACCTATCGTGTAAACGGGGGGAGAGGCAGATGGGTGAAACTGAGAAGAGAGGAAAAGTCAAATTCAATTTATTTATTTATTTATTTATAAATGTTGTATTTTGATGATGATGACACGATTTAGACATGCATTTGTTATTATTATTATTAGATTAGGAAGGAACGCTTGAAGGACGCCTATGGGTTTCTGTAGGGGAAGAGGAATACGGTATTGAGAACATTTTGATTTGGGTCAGACGCGAGACGACGAGAGTATTTTGCAAAAATTTCCCAAAAATGAATTTCGTGTGTTCCTTGAAACAAATTACGGTATTTTCTCAAAGGGACACACATTTTCTCAAAAATATCTCGAAGCGACGATGACGTCATTAAACTCTCGTCGTCTCTCGTCTGACCCATTTTCTATTGGAGTAAAAGATTTTTGAAAGGAAAAATTCAGGAAATTCACAGAGCCGTGGAAGAGAAAACCGAAAAATACAGTAGACGGTTTGGTTTTCTAGGCCATCTCATTTTGAGTTTCGTGGATCATACAGGATAAGGTTCCAAATTTGGACCCCCCTTATGAATTTTGCCACATGGATTTGATTAGAAGACAAATGAATTATCAGATTTTTTTTTAAACATGAGCTATGACGTGGCAAAGAATTTAGAAAGTTCTGGAAATCTGTGGATCAAAAAAAGAATTTCAAAGAACAATTTTTGCGTGACGTGAACTATGACGTGGCAATTAGGAATTTGTGTTTTTTTGCCACGTGGACTTTGGGTTTGAAATTAATTAGAAAATTTAAAAAAAAAAGCTAGAATTTTACACGTGAAATATGACGTGGCAATTGGAAAATCCAATTTTTTATATTAATTTTGTGTGGCAGGATTTCTTCCACGTGGATTCTCGGGATTCAGATATGTTTTTCAGGCTACGAAAAACCACGTGGCATTTTTCCCCCGTCAAACTCACTATTCTCTTGCGCAGCTCTAACAGCAGCCGCCGAATTGCTCAAATGTTGCGACAACAAAAACATATAAGTCTGCAATTGGCTCGAATCCAAACCCAACGGATTCCCATTATTCGACACCACTCCCGAATCCGAAGAAGTCGAGCTCGAAACCGTCGGCGGAAATATGAATTGCTGTGATGAGAATGGACTGGATGCGGTGTGTTCTTCATCGGTGCTCGCGCATCTCAATTCATCATCTGAAGCTGAGGAAGAAGCTGATGGGCTCGAATTCTCCTTTTTGTGGTGCTGCTCGAGGAGCAGATTTGAAATGCTATAGGCATTTTTTGCGCGCTCCTTGTCGTCTTCTGTGATCAGCACGCTCATCTGGAAAATTAAAAAAAAATATTTTTTTGAAAAATGAGCATCCGTAACCAGGTAATAAAAAAGAAGAGAACATCATTATTATTTTTTTTATGACAAAAAAAATATTTTTTTTGCAATGAACTGTACGAATTGGAGAAAATTAATATCGAAAAAAATGGGGAAAATATTTTTTTGAAGAGGAAAACAAATCATAAATTACTGGTTAATCTATATGTAAATCAAAGCCAAAAACACTATAATTATTAATTTCTGTGTAAGCAAATTATTTTGGCTGAAGGCTTGTCATTTTCGAGATATTTTTAATAATATTATGATTATTTTAGTGGTCGGTTGGTTGGGGAGAAAATGGAAAATTTTTGAGAAAAAGGGGTTGGAAAAAAAGTATGTTCCTTTAAATTTATCAGATTACTGTAGATCTCTTTTGCCTCGAGACCGAGAATTCAAAAATTTGAAGGAAAAAAACAGTACCCCCTATAAATCGTGGTGGGACCCAAAATTTGAAAAAAAAACTATTTCGCAATATCAAAAATATAGCCAATTCACAGCTACAGTAATCCTCAATCGTGACCGGACCTAGAATTTTTATTGGAAATTTTGATCCGTGGAAAACTGTGTGCCTTTAAATTATCAAAAATAATTTAATAATTTATCAGATTACTGTAGGAAATTTGTAGTCTCCTTTGAAGACTCAAAATTCAAAAACAAATTTTTGCGTTTAAAAAAATACTACAGTAATCCTGAATCGTGGCGGGACCTAAAATTTTTCAATTGGGTGTTTTGATCCATAAAAAGTTAAGTGCCTTTAAATTTATCAGATTACTGTAGGGAATTTTGATTCGTAGTGAGGCCCGCGCCTTGAAAATATAGCTAGTTCAAAACTACAGTACCCTGAATCGTGCTGGGACCCGAAATTTTAAAATCCGGAATTTTGAAAAAAAAATTTTTTTTAATTTCTAGAAAACAGTAACCTAACTAATTTTAAGTCAAAAAAATGCATGTTCTTTTAAAAACCCTCACCTACAGTACCCTCCCCTAAAAAAACTTTTTCTTGCAACTTTTTTTTCCTGGAGGCAATAAAAAATAATGTGATAGAGAGTTGAGTACACACAATTTTCCAAATAAAATAAAAATTTATACATTTTATTATGAGTAATAATAATATGTGTCCTATTAAAGGTAGGAAATTGGGTATTATATTAGCAGGTATCGAAGGGATTAAAATGAGCAATCTATATGGAAAAAGGGCTAATAAAAATGCAATTAGGGTGCGCGCGCAGGTTTCAATATTTTGTTGTTGTGCTGCTGCTCCCGAGAAAAGGACAGGTGGATTTTGGAAGATTTTTTGACCAATATATTTTGAATCGAAAAATATTAGTTAGCGGTGGATTAAAATGGGATTTAAATTATTTTTTGATAGAGTTCTAGAGAAAATAAAAAATAAAAATAAAATAAAATATTTTTTGATGAGATGAGATGAGGTGAAATTTGAGAAAAAAACTCATGTAATTGGGAATTTGAGAGAGAGATTGAGACACACTTTTTTATTTTATATAGTTGGAAAATTGGAAAATCAGAGAGCATGCCACGTGGATTTTCAGCTGAAATTCTAGAATTTCAAAAAAAAGTGCCACGTGTAATTTTTTGAACTCGAAATTTTCAAGACTAAAAGTGCCACGTGTATTTTTATCTCAAAATTTTCAGGACTAAAAAAGTGCCACGTGGATTTTCAGATGGAAAATTGGAATTCAAGAATTCCAGAATTCTGAACAAAAAGTTCCACGTGTAATTTTGAGCTCAAAATTTTCAACGATAAAAAAAGTGCCACGTGGATTTTTAGATTTTCAAATTTTCAGCTGGAATCTAGAATTCCAGAATTCTTTTAAAAAAAGTGTCACGTTACTATAGCTCAAATTGTATGCAGTTCGATATACTGTAGCCCACGATTTTAGAGGATAATTTGCAGTTCGGAAGATACTGTAGTTCAATTTTACAGTAACCCGAACTGCAAAAAGCTTAGCTTCCAGCGTTTTTGGATTTTCAACGTCGAAAAAATTCAGTCGAAAACAATTGTGACCCCAAAAATGTTCGCAACAAATCTCATTGACTCATGACACTTTCTCTCTCTATTGTTACCTGGATTGACTCACGCACAATCAGAGAAAAGCCAGAAAAAAAGTCGACGCCAAAAAACAAAAGGGCTAGTAAAATGAGTCATAATTGGGGGTATATCACCACTATTTATATATAAGCAACAAAAAAATAGTATTATAATAATACAGTAATATGTATGAAAATAAAAATAACTAAAGTTGTTTTGTTTTTCCTCTCCCCTTAACTAAACGTTTTCATCTCGCCGATACTAATTAGTAATATTAGTAATCAAAATAATAATAATATAATAGTGATAGGCTCTTCCTTTGTTAAATTATTAATTTCATTAATTAAACACTTCCCCTTTTGTGTTTGATGTTGAAATATCGTGCCGAAATTGGGAGGGAATTAGAAGTTGCCACGTGGCTTTTGACTTGTTTTAGATTCAGAATTCTATAGATTTTCAGAAGGAACTTAATTTTCAGGTTGAGATGGTCTTTGAAAACAAAATTCTGGGAAAAATTGATTTTTGAAAGCAAAAAATTTCATTTTCCAAAATGTCGTGAATATTTGGGGATTCGAAATGATCAGAAAATTTCGTTTAGAAAAGCTCTAGAAAATTTGGAGCACAATTTTCAGAGTTACTAGAACTTCAAAAAAATGCCACGTGGATTTTTTTTTATTCCAGAATTCCACGTGGCAATTCAGCTCCAAAAAATGCCACGTGGATTTTGAGCTCAAAAATTCTACTGGGAACATAAGTTTTACGTGGCTAAATTTAAATCTAAAATTCCAGAAATCTACGTGGCAATTCAGCTCCAAAAATTGCCGCGTGGATTTGATTTAAAAACTTCTGGAAATATTTCAAAAAAATTTTCAGAAGCTGCAAATCTGAAATTCCAGAAATCCACATGTTCATCATCTCAAAATTTCAAATATTTCTCGAAATGACCAGAAAAATAAAATTGGAAAATTGGAAAAATAAAAATAAATATGGCTTCTTCTTTTTTCATTCGGCGAGATTTTTGGGATGTGTAAATGACAATTAGAGGCGGATATTATTATTATTATTATTTATTATTTATTATTATTAGTTAGTTTTGGACAGGAGAAAAAATGAAAAGAGAGGAATTGAAAATAATAATAATTTGTTTTTGTTTAGTTGGAAATGAGGCGTTGGGGATTTGAATTTTCAGGATTTCGCGCTTTTTCGAAGAGGAGAGTAGCTCAGCTGGTTAGAGGTTAGATTATTAGGAGAGAGGTCTGGGGATCGAATCCCGGTCATAATAATTATTTTTTATTTTTTTTTCTTGAAAGTGAGGTAGCTCAGCTGGTTAGCGTTCAGATTATCAAGAATAATGTCAGGGGTTCGAGACCGGCCCAGGGAAAAAACAAAAAGAAAAATTAAATAGCTCAACTGGTTAGGCCTCCAAATATTGCTCAAAAGGTCCAGAGATCAATCCCGCCCTGAGCAAATGTTTTTTGGTATTTTGAACTATCCAAAATCCTATTTTCAAATAAAAATTCCAATAATTTCAGGGCTTCTTCTGTCTTTTTTCAAAAAGAAATCATAGAACAAAAAAAAAAGTTTTTTTTTTCAACAAAAAATTAAAAAATTGCCAACCTAAAAAGTCATAAAATAAAAATAATCCGATTTTTTCTCTGTTGTCAAAAACCAGACTAGATAATCAAAAACTATTGAGCCTCACTCAGCCAAAATGCGAAAAATGATGAAGAAGAGAAAAGTGGGCGTGGCTTGGCCTGTGTTGGGCCAATTGCCATCAAAAATGGGCGGGGTTTCGGCGGTTTTGGACGGCGGGAAAAGTGAAGATGATGATGATTTACAGAATTCTATTTAATTGTGAAGAAGAGGAGAAAATTCTATATATCTAATTAAAAAAGACAGAGAGAGAAGGAAAAACAAATTACTGTGTACTGTATAAGGCGAACGATTTTAATTGAATTTTATTTTATTTGATAGATTGACGAACTTTTTGACAATATATATATATATATATATATATCAAGGTCTTTATTATGATTAAAAATTATTGATTTACTGTAAATACGAGAATGGGAGGGGAATTTTGATCTACAAATAAAAAGTTTTTTCGAAAAAATTTAGGCACTAAATTATCTGGTAGATCAAAAATGTGGCCACAAAAAAATCCAGAAAAAATACGTTTCAAAAATGTTCCAAATCTCAAAAACAACTGTCAGAAATTGCTGTGTTGATTTCTCTGATTACAATCTAAATATTCTTATAGTTACCCTAAGTCCCCTCGTACTGGTCATCCAAAAATTCACAAGGAACTATAATATTTTTGATGATCGCAACATCAAAAATAAACATGTATACTTTTTTTTGGGCGATGCATTCAATTCAATTGAATTCAATTCAATCAAATCATAAATGTATGTATTTTATATTTATATTATTATTATTGTATTTTTATTATTTATATAACATAACATAACTATCTATTTATAATATTTGCTCTTCTCATCTCAGAAAAAAAGTCAAAATGTTACATAAATAAAAAAATAATATTATGAAATTAATAAGCAGGTTTCCTTGAAACATCTGTCTTTTAACCGGAAAAAATATGGGTTACAAATTAAGTAAGGCATTCACTAATATGATAATGATGTGCAAGAGAAAAGCAGGTGCTATTTATTTCTTTCGGGAATTTTCTAAAGGGAGTTGGTACTGTACTTTTGGGTTACTGTAGAAATATTTTTTGCGCTTTTTTTTTAATCTACAACAAATTTTTTGTTGGCTCAAAAATCATGTGGATTCGAATCTGAAAATGACGCAATTTTTGATAACTGTATTTTTATATCTACAAAAATACAATTTTTCAAGAGACACAGTACTTTTTGGTATACTGTAGAGTCATTTCGCATCGAATTTTGATCTACAATTGTTGTGCTGCTTGAAGTCACTGCTACGAATTTTTCTGATTTTTTTTTGAGAATTTTTTTGAAACGTATTTTCTTTTGGTTTTGAATTTTGCCCAAAATTCTGAAACATGAAATTTTTTCAAACCTAGTAACTTTAAAAAACACAGAAAATCCAAATAACCTACAGTACCCCAAAACCTTCTTTCAAAAAGTTGACAGCTTTTGTCTAACTCACTAAAAATCCCATTATTTTTTTCAAAAAAGTGACCTTGGACACTTCTTTTTTTGAGAAAATAAAATAAAATTGAAAATAAAAATAAAAATAAAAAAGGGTCCTGATTATGCTCCATTCAACTTTTCTTTTGTTGAAAAAAAAAACTTCGGGCCCCGTTTTTTCTGTGAATAAAAAATGTATCTATTTTATATAGAAAAGATGAGATTTTACAACTTTTCGCCGTTTTTTTTTGAATAAGAAGAGGGGAATATAAATAAATATACATACCGTATATTTAAAATATAATTGGATATTTTTTTGAATAGCGTCGAAATCGAAAATCTTCGCGCGCGCATAAGTTTTTATTCGATTTTTGGCGCGAAAATGAGATTCATCATAAAATGAAATAGAATTTTGTGAAAATAATAGGCTTTTTTGGAAAGACTGAATTAATTTTATTGGAAAATTTCGCGCGAAAAATTTGAATTTGAAAAATATTTTGAATACTGTAAATCTGGAGCAATTATTTGAGTTCTTCGGGTTACTGTAGATCAAAATTTCGGCCCAAAAAGAAGCTATGGGTACTGTATAAAACTCTGATTACTGTACTTTTGGCGTCTAGTAGTTTGGGTATAATTTTTTGAGATTTGAAATTCAAAAAAAATTCAATTTTTCATCTGTAGATCATAAAAATATTCTGAAATTTGCAAAATTTCTTCAGAATCTGGTGCAACTCAATTTCCGGCCCTCAAATGATGGCGCCAAAATGATGAGCCTCATTTTCGCCACCCATTTCATCTCATCTCATTTCATTTTCCCGCGAAAAGTCAACAAAAAAAATGCCAGCGGGCAGATGTTTCAATTCGAAAAATTTATCGACTGGCACAAACAAAATTCGGGATTTCGGGATTTCAATTTAATTTTTTTTGGAGCGGCGCAAAATTCTTGGGTGTAGATAGATAGATAGATAACCTTCACACCCAAATAACACAAATTTGTTTAACAATAATATAAATAATAATAAAAATAAAGGTCATCCTCAAAAGGCGGGCTGTAAAATGATTTACATAATATAAACATATTAATTAGAATAGGTTTGGAATTTTATTAATTAATTAAGATTGGGTAATAATAGTTAAGGTAAATAAGGGACTTTAGGAATTTTAAGAAACTGAATTAAAGCCTTAGTAATTAGGGAACAAATTAAAATTAAGTCTGAAAATTAAAAATTCCTAGACAAATTTTCAGAAATAAATCTCAAAAGTGCAAAAACATGGGGATTACTGTACCCAGGTGTCCAGGTTCTCCATTCTCATTCAAACATTTTCAAAACCTTTTCTTTCCTCGAAATTTCCCGAGGCTACCGTACTCTCTTTCCATAGAAAAATGTATGAATAAAGCAAGCGCTTTATTCATGCTTTGATTCAAAAACTGAAAAAAGGGTTGCGCAAGTGGCAAGTTGTCGGAAGTCTTGTTTGAAAATTTATATTAGAATCAATCAAGGAAATATTGCGCAAGCTATTTTATAGGATACTAATTGGTACGTAGAAATTAAAATATTTGAAATTTGGAATTTGGAAAAGGGGGTTATGACGTGGCAAATACAACTGTGGATTTTGGCACGTAGTTCAAAATACTGTATATATATTTTTTGAACTCAAATGAGAGTACTGTATAATAGAAGAATTGTAGATAAAAATAAGTTTTAGGGTCAACTTAGGGATGAAATACGAAATTTCAGATCATGAAACATTTTCCGAATTCTCCGGATTTTCCTGTTCAAAAAATCCGGAAATTTCCCTACAGTTTTCCGGGTTTTGATTTTCCGGCACAGAGCTGGAGGGAATGTTGCAATTAGCACATTCCTCGAAAGATTTTTGTCAAAAGCTTTTCAAACTTTAGTAAAACAAGTTCAATGTTCGTTAAACCAGTGAAAAACCGTGTAAATTGGCTTGAAAAAATACAGTAAAACTTACAGTAACCCAGGGAAAAATATAGCGGCACAATTTGATCTCTGAATTTCTCAAATTCAGTTTTTTTTTGAAATATCTGAAATTCTATTAGCCCAAAAATACAGTACCCAAGTCAAAAGTTACGGTATTTACAGTACCTACAGTACCCCCCCCTCTAAAATATCTCATCAATCAATCAATCAATCCATAAAAGCGGCACCTCCAATTTTTTTGTTTGAAACGTTTCCATTTTTTTTTTGTAATACATACAAATATAAAGAGACATAATGTAATAAAACACTAATCGTTAAATCCTTTCCTCAGAAAAACGGGCGGCACCTGGTCAAAAAGCGGATTACTGTATGTATGGAGAGATCCATGTTATGTTATTATTGCGTTTAATTGCTTTACAATGTGTTACCTTTTTCTTTTTGGGGGGAAGAGAGGATAGAATATCTTATGGAAAAAGGATTAATTGAGAAAATATGTGGACAAATAGGAAGATTTTGAGGAAAGGTAAAATTGTGTCAAAAAACATCACAGCAAAAAATTAAAAATTCAGAAAATTTAAGTTTTTCCTGGAATAATTTTAGATTTCAGAAATTTTTTAAATTCTAGAGTTCAAGCTTGCAAAAAATTGATCCAACATTTTTCTATCAAAAAAAAAGTTTCAGAAAAAAGTCACTAATTTTCAATCTGAAAATATCTAATTTCAGGGTTTTCCTAGAGGCTTTATGAATTTTCTATAGGTTTGAAGGGTTTCTTAAGGGCTTTAAGGCTTTTCTAAAGGCTTTAGGGATTTCCTGAGTGATTCAGAGCCTTCCTAAAGTCCTTGAGGCCTGCCTAGGTGCTTTAGAGCCTTCCTAGAGGCTCTAGAACACTTCCAAGAAATTTGGAATATTGTTAAAAGCTTTAGTGTTTTCCTAGAGTCCTTAAAGCCTTTCTAAAGAGTTTGGGGATTCCTTAAGGTCTTTAGGGCTCTCCTAGAGGCCTTTGAGCCTTCCTAGAGGCTTCACGGCCGTTCTATAGGCTTTAGAGCTTTTCTAGAAGATTTAAGACTTCCTTAAAATATTCCGAAATTTTTTTGAAAACATCTTGTGCCACGTGGACTTTTGTAGTGAAATGAAATTTTTCAAAATAACTTTCACAAAAATCTTCTCAAGAACACTCTAGCTAAATATAATCGAATCATCTAGAAAAATATACACATTTTCTTTTCTCGTTTCTAGTACCTACAGTAATCCGCTAGGCAATTTCAATTTTCGTCAAAAAATTACGAGATTTTAGAATCTGGTTACTAGCAGTAACGGGGAATAAAAATAAAAAAGTAATAATAATAAATTAGTCGAAATTGGGGGGGAAAGAAGATGGAAATTAGAAATTGAGATTTTCGTCAAAAAAAATCGGAAGACTTTAGGGCAAACTCTCTTCACACATATGTTTTTGCAACTTTTATGACCGAATTAATTGAGCCAACAAAAAAAAACAGAGTCAAATGTGAATTTATTTTATGTTAAAATACATATGCTTCTTATGTTAGCAAAAAAAAGACCTTGAGAGTTTTTGTAACTTTTTTTTTTGTTCATGAAATGAAAAAAAAGTAACCTTGAAATTAAATTGAGCCAGGTGAATCTATCCTATTAATTAAAATAAATAAGTGACTATGTATTTAGATCAATTAAATTTATTGTTATAAGAGTTCGCGTAACTTCTATAAGTTAGCTTAAATAAAAATAATTGAGCAATTAATGGGTGAATAATTTATCAGACAAATAAATGTTGCCTTTTTATTTTTATTCAGAAATTTTCACATTAGATCTTTAAAAAACAAAGCTAAGAATCTCAAAAGATTCAGTCAGTTCACATTAAAATTAATTTGATTTTTTTTTCAGGAAAAAAATGGATCAAAATATGCCGCCGGCGTCCCGCGGCGATTCGAAATTCGACCGAAAAAAACAGCTTGGCTTTGATGACACCCGGAAAATTTGGGGAATTGTTTTGGGGCGTCAAAAAAAAATTCAGCAGCTTTTGCCACGTGGATTTTCAGAGCAACAAGAAAAAAAAACATTTTTGATTTTGAGAAAATTTTCGATCTATAGGAACAATTCTACAGTAACCTAGAAATTTGTCCTGAGAATCTTTGATCTACAAAAAAATATTATCTACAGTAACTTTCCAGAAATCTCTCTCTACAAAGGATTCACTACAGTAATCTAGTGAAGACACCTTTTCAAAAGTACCGTAACCTGAAAAAAAGTGCCAAAAATTCGGAAAATGTTGATCTACAGTAACCAGCGAGAACTACAGTCTTGTGAAATTTCATTCAAATTCTGCCAGTTCAAAAAATCAAATCCCCTATCTAAATAATTCTGTGAATTTCCCAATTTTTTTCGCGCCAAAAAAAATTCAAATTCCATCAAGCATGACTAATTTTAGTCATTACGTTTTCAAAAACGCCTACTTTTTTTTATTTTCAATTTGAAAATTCAAAATTCAAAATTCTCTAGCCACATAGTAATTCTTGATCTCTCTAAGTACTAAGAAGTATCAAAAACGTATGTGCTCGAATTCAAGTTTTTCATATTTTGCCACGTGGCAATTTCAAGCGACCACTTCGCATTTGTTGACATTTCTAACGTGTCCCTTTAACTTGTTCTGCGGGTACTGTATTCTGAAAAAGACGCCGAAACAGTACAAAACTGCAAAATGGTATTTATTGCATTTGCATTCTTGGTGAGAGTTTTTTGGCGGGAAAATTTGAAAAAAAAAGTTCTGACTTCCTCGTTTTTCAGACAAAGATGATAAATTAAAATAATTATATTTCAAACATCAAAACATAATTTTTGGCTCCCAAAAATCCAATTTTTCAGGACAATTTTCACAGATCTAATTCTGGGCGCCTGCGTCACACCTCACATGTTTTTCCCGGCGTTTGCCGGAATCTCGACGGGGATTTTTGCATTTTTCGCAATTCCCATCCCTGCTCAAATTTTCATGGCTCAAATTGCTCTTGGAGGTATCTGAGCTATCCAAAAAATTATAATTTTTCACTCAAAATCACGAAATTTCAGGTCTCGCCACATCAATCGTTATGATTTTCGAGAATCGTCATCATACTTTGGTGCGCGGGAAATTCAAATTTGAAAAGAATTGGGCGCGTTTCCTATTTTACACAATTCACGGTGTCTATAGTATACTATTCCTACTTCCCGTGTATTTTCAGATTCCCGAAGCGTATTCAGCAAAGATGCTATTGCTCAGGGTAGGTTTGGGGGAGGATTTAGCTAGAGAGGCACTTTAAAGGGGGTACGGGCTAATCAAAATTTCATGGAAAAAATTATACCATCAGAAAGAAGAGGTTTCGTTTAGTATGTTCCCAATTTTTTATAATTATTTTTCACGTTTGAATACCATTTTTTCACGCGCAAACACGAAAAAGTTGCGCTCGACCTCAGAATAGCATGCAGACACGAGAGACACAGCGTATTTAGGCCCCGCCCCCTTCCATGCGCTGTGTCTCTCGTGTCTGCATGCTATTTCTCTGAGGTCGAGCGCAACTTTTTCGTGTTTGCGCGTGGAAAAATGGTATTCAAACGTGAAAAATAATTATAAAAAATTGGGAACATACTAAACGAAACCTCTTCTTTCTGATGGTATAATTTTTTCCATGAAATTTTGATTAGCCCTTAACTCCTTTAAGGACATTTTTCAAAAATCTACAGTATCTTGGACAACCCTACAGTAATATTACTTGGCGACATTCAAAATTAAAACCAATTTTCCTCGAATTTTCAAAAACAAATTTGAAAAACTCACATTTCCTCCAGTTTTCCTCGAAATTCAAAATCATTCGCCTCATAAATTGTTTCCATCATTTCCATGACATTTTTCCTGTAAAATAGATTTGAGTGAAATTTGAATAAGTACTTTAAACGAAAGAAAAATTCAAGAAAGAACATTTTTTCATCAAATTACTTTTTGAGCACCAGTTTTTGTATAAAACTATTGAAAATGATTTAAACTTGTGTTACTTGTACTAGGAAAAGAGATAAATATGAATATTTCATTCAAATTCATCGAAAAACAACGAAAAAAACCTTGATGACAAAAAAAACAAGAAAATAAAAGTAGAAATGGAAGTGCGCCCTATTGATAAAAATTGCATGTCGCGCACTCTTTTAAAAATGTGTGTTTTTTTTTCGTTGCTTTTTTATTATCACCCTTTTAAAAGGGTCTAACTAGACTATAGTCTCTCTGTTTTTCCAGGAACGTCTCCCCTGCCCGCATCCAGATTATTATCTCGACACCGTCTTCGTTTTCACCACAAATGCCTCAACTCTCATCGAAACCGCCGGAATTTTCATAATTTTCGTGGTCTTTGAGGCGATTTTCATGTGCTTCCACAGCTCTTTCCACCTCTTCCGATTCGATGTCAAAATTTCGGAACAGACTCGAAAAATGCAACGAAAACTGTTTGGCGACATGATTTTGCAAGTTTCGGTGCCGATTTTTGTGATTGTTGTGCCGATGGCGTATTGTTTGGTGGCTAGTTGGGCGTTGTATTATAATCAGGGTGAGAGAAACAATTTTTTTTGTTTTTTTTTTCCAAAAATAGATTTGAAAGAGTAGAGAACGAAGTTTAGTGATGTAGAAAGTTTTTTTTTGGAAATTTTCTGAAAAAAAAATACAAATTTCTAATTTTTTAAAAAATAGGGGGTTTGCTATTTATGAGGCACAATTTCTCCTCCACTCCAACAACATTCTTCCAGTCCTCAACAACATTGCCGTGATTTTCATTACATCTCACGGCATTTCCTCAACAATCACCATATTTGCCACCAATCACACGTATCGTCAGCATTTTTGTCACGTTATCCTACGCCGAAAATTAAAGCCAAGTCAAATGCGTCGCCCAAGCACAATTACAGTCAATGCAGTGACGCAATTTTGATTTTTTGTTTGATTTTCAACTGAAAAAATGAAAAAAAATACGGTGTTGTCAAAGAAACATGTTGTTTTGTGTGTGGGTCTCGCAGCGAACGCTTTTTCATTTTTTTTTTCGAAAAAAAAAAATTTTGTTTGTTTGTTCGCCAATTTTTGCGCTGAAAGGTGAGGTTTTCAAAGTTGTTTAATCAAATTCTTGAATAATAACCATGTGAGAAAAGAATATTAAAAAATCAAATAATTGTTGGTTGCTACGTGACACACAAACATAGTTGTTTGAACAAATATTTAAGAAAAATGTTCATTTCTCAAAAATGCGTCTACTAACATCTATATTACTAATATTTTCTATATTTTCCTTGTCATTAGGAGCTATTTCAACTAACAAATTGATTATTGGTGGGTAAATGTGTTCTAGACGATTTAAAAAAAGAAAATCAATATTTTCAGACACCGATGGGGCTTTCGATGACATCCGAGCCCTCACAATCGCTCTTTCCCAAAATCAACAACAAATCGATATTCTCGCAATAACCACAACTCACGGAAGTGTTTCAGCAGAGCAAGCAGCTCGAAATGTGCACCGCATTCTAATCGCCACCCAACAAACCCAAATCCCCGTTTACATTGGAGCGAATGACTCAATCATTCCAAAAGGACCCGTTGAAGTTTGGGAAGAATTATATGGAAATGATGGACTTGGAGGGGTCCCAAATGTCTGGCCCGAAGCCCAATTGAATATATCGAATTTCACCGGGAAAATTGGAGGGGTTGATGCGATTATCGCGATTCTAAAGAGCCACCCGAAGGAAGTTACGCTAATTTGCATTGGACCTTTGACTAATTTAGCGTTGGCAATTCAAAAAGATCCATCGGTTGTGGAGAATTTGGGCAAAGTTATCATAATGGGTGGTAATTACCTGGGTAGGTAATTGACGTTTTTTAACGTTAAAAACCCCAAAAAAGTCGTTCACAAACCGTATTTTTTATTCATTTTTTCACCATTTTCTCAACACGCTGAATAAAGTGAAGCTAAAAGTGTTCAGAAATGCTATTTAAAGACCTTCCAAGGCAAATCAAGCCTTCAAAATGAAATTGGTGATTTTCGGAAATCAAGAATTTGATTTTGAAGGCTCGATTTGCTTGAAATAGCATTTCTGGACACTAAAATGCGTTTTAGCTTCACTTTATTCAGTGTGTTGGGAAAATGGTGAAAAAATGAATAAAAATACCGCTCGTGAATCACTTTTTTGGTTTTTTAACGTTAAAATTCAGGGATTGGAAACACTTTGACAAATTCCACTGCCGAGTTCAATTTCCTAATGGATCCTGAAGCTGCAGCAATCGTCCTTCAAAACATCCACGCAACAATCATCCCATGGGACACAAGTTTTCTAAAGGGCCCCGAATACTCAAAGAAAGTCGATTACCAGGAATCACTCCGTTTAGATTCACCGCTCTCCAATTTCTTGTCCGAAATCACCAAGAAAGCACGAAAATTCAACACGGAACACGGGCAAACCTATTCGTTTATTGATGATATTGCAGTTGCGATTGGAATTGAGCCGAAAATCGCGGAGAAGGTGCAAAAGTTATATGCGAATGTTGAATTGACGAATGGAACTGTTACGAGAGGACAAGTTGTTATTGATTGGTTGAGTGCGGCTTATAATGAGAAGAGTGGACAATTTGAAGCGGAAGAGGAGAGAAATGTATATAAGGGGATGCATTTTTGGTCCTGGTGCTATTATCGAAAATCTCACCACGCGCTCCACCGAAATAAACACGCAACGCAAACCGCGTCGCGCCACAATACACAAATAAGGGAACGATTCAAATTCCCTCCCTTTTTTGTGTGTGTTGTGGCGCGGCGCGGTCTGCGTTGCGTGTTTATTTCGGTGGAGCGCGTGGTACCGATGAGATTTTCGATAATACTGCTTGAAAACTAGCATTTCTAGACGCGGCTCCTTGTCACATTTGATCTCTAGCTGTGGCTACTAGACAACTAGGTTCTCTAGGCGCGATCACTTGAGAACCAGGCTCTCTAGGCGTTGATCCTTGCCACTTTTGTTCTCTAGCTGTGATTCCTAGACAACTAGATTCTCTAGGCGCGATCACTTGAGAACCATGCTCCCCAGGCGCTAATCCTTGTCAACTTGAATTTTCTTGCGAAAAAACCGCAATCTTTTTCCAGGACCATGATTGGCTGGCTCAAGAATTCGTCGTCGAATACGATGTGCAAGAAATCAATCGATTATTGATGCAAGCAGTTAGCCCAACTCCAATCGCTCAAAGTTTGGTGCAAAATTCGGCAAAAAGTTGATTCCCCTTTGCCTTTTTAATATCAATTTCTCGATTTTTCCAGCTTCATTCAAATTTTTCGCTGTATTTTTGATGATTTTCCCATGCCTTTTTTAAAGAATATATGATGTCGAAAAATGTTTTTATTCATGTTTTATGGAAATGTTGAAGATACCTGGAATATTCATAGTTCTGTGCATCATAAATCATTGCTCAGGTTATGGGCTCGGGGAGAAGCTAATCATTGACACGGACGGTGCTTTTGATGATATTCGAGCTCTAACACTTGCGCTAACCCACAAAGATACCAATATTCTAGCGATTACAACTACAAGAGGTGGAGTTACAGAAACTCAATCAGCCAAAAATGTCGACAGAATCCTACGAGCCACCAAGCAAACGCATATTCCGATTTATATCGGATCAAATGACTCAATCATCCCAAAAGGACCATTGGTTGTTTGGGAAGAATTGTATGGAAGTGATGGAATTGGAGGAGTTCAAGATGTTGAGCCGAAAACTTTGGAAGATTCACCGAGGATCAGTAGATTTATGACGGCTATTGATGCGATTATTGAATTGTCGAAACTGAATCCGGATTTGACTATGGTTTGCATTGGACCGCTCACGAATTTAGCAAGGGCTATTCAGAGAGATCCGAGTGTTGTTGGGAGATTGGGAAGGGTTATTGTTATGGGCGGAAATTATTTGGGTGAGATTTTGAAGGCTGGGCATCGACTAAATGACATTTTCATGTTTTTTAAGCAAGTGAGTTGAAATTCTGGGTTTTAATATTATTCATATGATAGAATGGTCTAAGACGAATAGAATGATATAAATTTTGATGACTTTACGTTATCCATAAGTGATTTAGCGAGGTTTAGTCGATATTTAGTCGATAAGTCGCTAAATCACTTATGGATAACCGTAAAGTCATCAAAATTTATATCATTCGGTTCGTCTTAGAGCATTCTAACATATGAATAACATTGAAACCCAATATTTCAACTCACTTGCTTAAAAAACATGAAAATGTCATTTAGTCGATGTCCAACTAACGTTTTAAAACGACTTTATGTGTTTTAGGTGATTCTTGCTCTCTAAATTTTTCTAGAAATGAAAAATTCACGTTTTCAGAAATTTCAAACGTGAACTTCCAACATCTTTTCTCATTTCTAATAAAAATTATTCATTTTTAATGTCTGCGACTCCAGCTTTTTTGTCTGCGTCTCCATCACTCTCACCTATGGCATTTTTATTCAGAAGTTTTGAACCATGAATGAAAACGACATAGTGAGACAGTTAATGGATCCTCGAGACGCAGACAAAAAAGCGGCGAAAGAGTGTGCCACGTGGAGAGTCGCAGACATTAAAAAATGAATAATTTTTATTAGAAATGAAAAAGATGTTGGAAGTTCACGTTTGGAATTTCTGAAAACGTGAATTTTAGTTTTTTCATTTCTAGAAAAATTGACATGCATTTTTTTCCAGGAATCGGCAACACTCAAACCAATTCCACGGCCGAGTTCAATTTCCTGATGGATCCTGAAGCTGCAGAAATCGTCCTTCGAAACATCCACTGCACATTAATCCCATGGGACACAAGTTTCCTCAAAGGCCCCGAATATTCGAAACAAGTCAACTATCTGGAATCGCTCAATTTCAAAACACCACTTTCCAAATTCCTCAAAGCTATAACGCATCGAGCCCGCGAATTCAACATCAAACACGGCCAAACCTATGCATTTGTGGATGATATTGCAGTTGCGGTGGGAATTGAGCCAAAAATCGCGCAAAAAGTGCAGAAATTATATGCGAATGTTGAGTTGACGAATGGAACTGTTACGAGAGGACAAGTTGTTATTGATTGGTTGAGCACTTCGTATAACTCGAAAAATGCACAATTTGAAGCCAAGAATTTGACAAATGTAGGGGGGAGGGGGAGATATTTAAAAAAAATACTTTTTTTCAGAAAAACGGCTGGCTGTCTCATGATTTCGTCACTGCTTACGATGTCCGACGAATCAATAAATTGATGGTTGAAGGGGTTAAAAGAAGAATCTGAATTTGAGATATCTAGATGAAGTTTTCAAAAAAAGACGTACAAAATTAGTCGAAAAATTTGGAACACCATGCGCAGGGTCGTGTCTTCCCCCTACTGTTCCAATTTTCGTAGACAGCCAGACACATATATATGTATAGCAAACAGCGCGACCGACGTTTGACGGGCAAAGGCAATGCGCTATGTTTTGTATGTGAAGGGGGCGGGGCGTAGAGAAAAGGGGAAGGAAATGTGTCTTTGTTTCTGGTTTTTGGTGGGGTTTTTTGAGTTAGGATAACTTTTTACTGTCATTACAGTAAGGTGGGAGTACTGTAGCTCGTTTTGTAGAGAATTTCAAGAGCGTTTAAATGCTATCACATTTGTTAAGGTTTTTTTTTGACATAGGAGTACTGTAGCTCGTTTTGTAGAGAACCTGAACTTTTCTGAAAAAACAACTACAGTAATCTTGGAGTACTGTAGTTTGTAGCTCCAAACTTTATTCCCAATTAATTTTTTTCCCCCTCCAATTAACCCAGAATTTCGATAACTCCTCCTACTAAATGTAGATTTCCGGCCACCAAAACCACTTGATCTTCTTCTTCCCCCGATTTTTTCTCAATAAAATCAACCGATTCAGCGATGCTCTCAAATAATCGACCATCAAAACTACTTGAATCTTCGGAAAATTTTTGCCACGTGTCCAGGCATTTTTGAGCTTCCGCCAAGTTTGGCGAATATTTGGTGGGACACGAGATGATTCGGGTGAACATGAGGGGTCTCAAGATTGGCAGCAAGATGTCCGGGCTGCGATTCGGGCAGTGCACCAACAGCACGCGGCGCTTCCTGTGCTCCCCGAGCTCGGCCATCTCTTGCTCCGCCCATTTCGCGCAACACTCCATGCTCTTTGGTGTGTGTGCACCGTCCAACAGCCATGTGACTCTTCCCCGCACGATTTTCTGACATCTCCCCGCTAACCGGCAATTTTCCAGTGATGCGCATATTTTTTCGGGAATCCTAGCATCTAGAAGACGATGGAGCTGTCCAGTTGTTCTGATGAACAACTGGACAGCCCGATTTGAAGAGCCAGTGAGATATTGGCGATTTGATGATCGCCCGGGATTCCTGGGGTGATAGACCGTGCAAATTTGTCGGCGGTGATTGGTGGGACGAGGTGGAGAGGGGTGTTTCTGGCGGCCGCGCGGGATTTGATCACCTGGAAGTTTAACGATGGTCCACAAAGCCTAGCAGTCTGGTAGGCTTTTTGGCCCAAAACTGTACAGGGTGTGCTTCGCAAGCCCTGTTTAGTTTTCCTAACAAAAACAAACACAAATGCCAAAATCAGTTACATTTCACAAAAAATTATCTGAAAATCTTTGATCTGAAATTTCTGATGGAACTGAAACTGCCCTAATATTTCCAGACAACAAAAAAAAATGAAAAGATATTATTTTTCCCCTGAAAAACATGAGATCAAGGTTGATTTTTATCATTAAACTGTGTCTGAAACTGACCGCCCAGTTTTTCAGATTGGTATAAAAACTCATTTCTCTCCGGAACCCTCAGAAAATCATGGAAACTGCCAAATTCATTCCGATTCTCCTAGTTTTCGTAATTTCCATCGAATCTCAAAATTGCACCGATGATCAGAATAAAAAATTGGAAGTTTGTATGAAAGTGAGTTCTGAATTTTGATTTTGAGCACTGAAAAAATAATTTTTCAAGAACTACGCCATCGAATCTCTTCAACAAAAACCCGACAGTTTCTGGAATGCCTGCAAAACCTTTCATAAATGTTCGGAAGCTGTGAAATGCCAAGATATGCATGCCACAAATCTCGCAAATACCCAGTTTTGTTTCGCAAATGTCATCGAAAATAACACATTTTCACATTGCTTAAAAACGGTGACCAAATTGCCGTGTTGGAATGTGATAACTGAAAAGATTTCGAAAATAATTGAAGGTGTTGAGAAGGATAAGAAGAAGAATTGTCAATTTTTGAAGATTGAAGCGAGAAAGTGTTTTGAAGATGGAATTAGGGGAACTAAAGGATGTGGGGAGAAAGAATTGAAGGATTTTGGAAAAATTTTTGATGATTTGGTGAAAACTGTGGATTGTTGAAATTATTAATGATTGATAAAGTAGTTCATTTTTCTATTGATTTTTTGGAAACACATTTATCCTTCATCTTTAGCCATCAAAAATAGGCGAGCTGTTGTAATTTCTGCTGATTTTTTTTCAGAAAAAAGTTTTGTTTTAAATTCAGTCGAGATTAATGTTATGTAAATCACAGAGTGTATTTTCCTACCCAAAAAATTTCCCGCAATTTTTGAGACCTTTTTGAGAAAAAAAAATCGGCCCGAGTTTTTCAAAAAAAAAAAATCGGCCCGAGTTTTTCAAAAAAAAAAATCGGCCCGAGTTTTTCAAAAAATAAAAACGGCCCGAGTTTTTCAAAAAAAAAATCGGCCCAAGTTTTTTCAAAAAAAAAATCGGCCCAAGTTTTTCAAAAAAAAATCGGGCCGAGTTTTTCAAAAAAATCGGCCCGAGTTTTTCGAAAAAAAATCGGGCCGAGTTTTTCAAAAAAAATCGGCCCGAGTTTTTCAAAAAAAAATCGGCCCGAGTTTTTCAAAAAAAAATCGGCCCGAGTTTTTCAAAAAAAAATCGGGCCGAGTTTTTCAAAAAAAAAAACGGCCCGAATTTTTCAAAAAAAAAATCGGCCCGAGTTTTTCGAAAAAAAAAATCGGCCCGAGTTTTTCAACAAAAAAAATGGGCCCGAGTTTTTCAAAAAAAAAATGGGCCCGAGTTTTTCGAAAAAAAATCGGCCCGAGTTTTTCAAAAAAATGGGCCCGAGTTTTTCGAAAAAAAATCTGCCCGAGTTTTTCAAAAAAAAAACCGATCAAAGTTTACCAAGCTTCATCTTCTTTTTTTTAACTGAAACCTTTCAATTTCAGACAACTGTTCCTTTGTTCTGAAACTAAAAACATTTTCATCTTCCAAAGAAAAATGAACAAAATTCTTCTATTTTTCCTCTTTTCACTATTGATTTCTATAGAATCTCTGAATAACTGCACAAATAAGCAGAATAATCAGATGGCTAGATGTTTGGATGTGAGTTTTTAATATAAAACTTTAGGCTAACTTCATGTTTCCTAGGAAATCGAAAAATCCAAACGTGAATCGAATTTTGGAATTATTCAAAGCACTCAAGAATATATTGACAAATATTGGAAAAGATGTGAAAATTATTATAAATGCGCGGAAAATATAAAATGCACTGATTTCCACGCTGAAAATCTTGAATTCATCTTCAATTGTTTTGAATTTGTCATTGATCATCAAAGTTTTTCACATTGTACCAAGAATATTACAATCATGAGATCGTGTGAGTTCTTGAAGAATCAGGCGAAGTTTGAAGATCAGAAAACCGAAGGTTGTGGTGAACAGGAACTTCAGGATTTCAGAAATTTTAATAATGATTTTGCAAAAATTTTGAATTGTGAATAAATTGGTTTTTTTTATTTTTGTTTCAAAAATTTTCAAAAAAATATATTTTTCTTTCAAAAAAAAAATCTGCCCGAGTTTTTCAAAAAAAAAAATCAGCCCGAGTTTTTCAAAAAAAAAAATTGGCCCGAGTTTTTCAAAAAAAAAATTGGCCCGAGTTTTTCAAAAAAAATTGGCCCGAGTTTTTCAAAAAAAAATCGGCCCGAGTTTTTTCAAAAAAAAAAAATGGCCCGAGTTTTCAGAAAAAAAATCGGCCCGAGTTTTTTCAAAAAAAAAAAAATGGCCCGAGTTCACATCAAAAAAATTGTGCACTTTTTCCCAGATCTCCATCTTGAACATCTCAAATCAAGAAATCAATCAATTTTTCCATCCAAGTTGACCTCATCCAACATTTGTCAAGCCTAAGAAATTTCAGACAACTGTTCTTTTCGGGTCTATAAAACCCCAATGTGAAACATTATTTTCATTCTTCGAAAAATCATGCTAACTAAAATTATTCTATCATTCTTTTTTGTGCTCTTCATTTCCATCGAAAGTTGCACGGATGCTCAGAAAACATTGATGGATAAATGTAAAAAAGTGAGTTTTTTGATGCAAAATAAAATTGCAAAATAAAATTATCCAGGATTTCAACAGTGCAAGAATGCCATCGAGTAAATATCAAACTGCTCAACAAAAAACTGATCAGCTTTGGAATGCCTGTAAAAACTTCTACAAATGTTCGGAAGATGTTCAATGTAAAGAGCAGCATTACAAGAATGTCGGAGAATCGATTATTTGTTTTATAAATACTGTTGGAACTAGCAGTTATGCACGTTGTATGAACAATGTCATTGATTCGGATTGTGGGAAAAGAATTGGTGAAAGAAGTGATAAAATAAGCAAAGGTATTGAGACGGATAAAAATAAGAATTGTGATTTCATGAAAAATGAGGCGAAGATGTGTTTTGAAGAGCAGAACAGGAAAACCGAAGGTTGTGGTGAGAAGGAACTTCAGGATTTTAAAAATGTTTTTGATGATTTCGCGAAAATTTTGAATTGTGAATAAATTGGTTTTTCACGACCGATCAATTGAAATATTCTTAACAGTTTTGATCATTTGCCTGGCTTGTTTCAAACTTTTCTGTGCTCGATTTGATAGAAATGAGCGGAAGCTTCGAGTTGGCCGAATTTCGCGGATTCCACAATCGGCTTCGTAGAAGTTGAGAAGAGCTTTGCAGATTGATTCGCCGAGCGATTCGTCTGGAAAAAAGCAAAAGTAGGTGGGGGAGGGGAGTTAGGGTAAGTTGAAAAATAATTTTTTTTTAAATTTTAATAGAATTCGTGTGAATGATTCTAAAATTTGTAAAATAGGCTTAGCCTAAGCCTAAACTTTTTGATGTTTTTGAAAACTTTCAGATTTTTTTTGAAAACTTTCAGATTCGAAACATTTGATCAGGAGCATTTTTCAATTTTTCTGCCACGTGGATTTTGAGCTCAAAAATTTTTCCATGTGGATAAGGATTTTTCTGAGCTCCAGATCTTCCACGTGGATTTTCGGACTCATTAGAGTTTGCCACGTGAATAAGGGTTTTGAGCTCCAGATCTGCAACGTGGATTTTGAGCTCAAAAATGTTTCCATGTGGATGAGGATTTTTTTGAGCTCCAGATCTGCCACGTGAATAAGGGTTTTGAGCTCCAAAATATGCCACGTGGATTTTGAGCTCGAAAATTTTCCACGTGGCATTTTGAGCTTCAAAATATTGCCACGTGGATTTTTGACCTCTAAACTTTTTTGAAAACAAAAATATTTTTTCGATTTTCCGAATTATGTGAACTTTTTTTCCCACGTGGATTCTAAAAGGATTTCTGATCTTCATGTGAATTTTTAAGCTTCCAATTTTAGCCTATTTTATAAATTCAACTTAGGTTAGGCTAGGCTTAGGCTAGGCTTAGGCTTAGGCTTAGGCTAGGCTAGGCTTAGGCTAGGCTTAGGTTAGGCTTATGTTTAGGCTAGGCTTAGGTCAGGCTAGGCTTAGGTTAGGCTTAGGTTAGGCTTAAGTTTTCCTCACATTTATACTGCAAATACGCGGTGCAATGTTGAACCCCCGTCGCCGAATCCAAATGTCGATACGAGAAAAACGAGACCTCCATCGTATAACACAAACATCCCAACAACTCTCCCATCGTTCTTCTCCCAGTACCCGCCTTCTCAACATCAGTGTTGAATTGCGTGAACTCGAGCGAATAATCTTCGGCGATTTCCGACAGTAATTGAGGCAACCACAATTGCCGATCACCAGAGTTGGCACTCACATTTCCGTACAGAAAACAATTTGGTTTTTGCGAATGTGCGTGAAGATCTATGTAGATTACGGGGTTCGCCATCGGATTCGCGTCGTATTGTTGAAGCAGATTCTTGACGGCGAAGATTGTGGGATGCGCCCATTCAGAAGGTTGTCGCCACATTCGATTCAAATCATGTCCCACCAGTGAACATCTATAGTTCCCATGGTAAACACCGTCGGGATTCAACATCGGGATAAGCTTGAAACAGTAGACTTTTCGCAATTTTTGAGCTCGCTCATCTTTCGACACCAGAAATTCGATGATACCGTGCATGACGTGACTGCTTGGCGTTTCGCCGGGATGAATTCGGGCGGTTAGGAAGATCATTTTCTTGGCGCCCGAGTTGGTGAGGGGATCGGTGGAGCCGTCGATGGTGAGAAGATCGAGACGACGCTTTTGCTGAAAATGTTTGTAGAGTGAAAAAGGCGTGAGGGAAATTTGGAGCTCAAAAATACAGGTGTAAAATTGGAGATAAAAAATTTCCTTAAAATCCACGTTAAAAATTTTGGAATCTCAAAAATCCACGTGTCAGAGTCAGAGCTCAGAAAAATCCTTATCCATATGGAAAATTTTTTAGCTCAAAAATACACGTGACAAAATTCAGAGCCCAAAAATCCACGTGGCACATAACTTCTGAAATTATAGTAGAATCCACGTGGAAAAAAACCTCACAAAATTTCAATAAATTGTTTTCAAAAAAGTTTAGAGCTCAAAAACCCACGTGGAAAAATTCTGAGCTCAAAATCCTTATCCACGTGGGAATTTTTTGGGAGCTCAAAATTCCACGTGGCAAAAATCGGAGCTCAAAAATCCACGTAGAAAACTTTGCAGCCCGAAAATCCACATGGAACAATTTTCCAAATTTGAAAAAGCCTAGTGGCCTAACTATTCTCACTAGGCTTCCAAACCGGGCCGGTTTTTTTGGTTTCAAGCTCAAACGGCTTCGGGTCTGAACCAAAAGATACATGTTTGGGCCCGGTTCAAACTGGGCCGGCCCAAAAACCCCGCTCACCACACTCATCGCCAACAAATCCCTGCTGAAAAACGTGTATTTTCTGGCCTCCAATTCGCCCAACCATTTTTGCATATATCCATAAGTGTACGGTATACAGTAGGCAAATTGGACAGGATCAGGTGATTCGAAAATGAAGGCGAATGAAAGAATCCAACGATCCGAGTGTTGTGTGCTACGGTAGTAATAAATATGGCGAGATGGAATGCGGGTCCTGCAGCGAAAAAACATTTGGAAAATAAAAAAGGCGTCTAACAGCTTCTGGAGGCTTCCTAAGGGCTTATTAAAAGGGCAATTTAAGCCCACTCGTAATTGCGGAGCATCGTTTGACAACCCCCAACCCACCAATTATTATTCTCCGCAGATTTCACAACCGGTGCCGCAATTCCCATCTCAAAAAGTGTTCGCTGCTTCGAAAAATTGACGATGTTAAATATGACTCGCTGATTTTCTGTCGCATTTTTTGTCTCAAAATAAAACCACACTCGATATTTTTCACCCAAAGTGTCGGGGCGAATGAATAAATCGTATTCGGATTGACTGATTTTGTCGGCGCGGCCGAGGTTTCCTGGAAAAATGTTTTGCAGTTCGGAGTACTGTATATATAGATTACGGTGGGTAACTTTTTTATTCTAACATTTCTAAGTTCGGATTACTGTAGGTTTCACAATCTGAAACCAAAGGACCATTTTTTTTGCAGTTCTGATTACTGTAGGTGAATTTTTTTATTCCAACATTCAACAATTTTTCGAAAAACAATTTTGTTTTTGCAGTTCGGATTACTGTAGGTCGCGGGATTTTTTACTGTAGTAGATACTGTAAAAGTACTGTAGGTACAAGAGTTACTCTATTGAATTTTTCCAAAAATTGATTCAAAATGCAATTTTTGGCTCAAATTTGCAGTTTGGATTACTGTAGATATAATAGTTTTTTTAAAAAAATGTTGTTTTTCGGGTTACTGTAGGTTTTGATATCTGAAATCTGAAACCCAGATAACAATTGTTTTGCAGTTCGGACTACTGTAGCTCGGGTTACTGTAGGATTAGGTAGAACCATAATTTTAGAACATCGGAAATTCCCCCATTTTTGCAGTTCGGAGTACTGTAGCTCGGGTTACTGTAGGTAGTCTAATAATAAGCTTCTTTACCATAATTTTAGAAATTCAAAAATTCCTCTGTTTTTGCAGTTCGGATTACTGTACCCGCTCACCTGACTCAAAACTCGCGTCAAAAATCAAATTTCCTGCCGCCGGCTCCACTTCTGGATACGAAACATTCCCGATTGTCTCGATTTCCTCCTCGCCACGTGGCAAACTCATCGAAAAACCAATTTTGAATTATTTTTTGGATTATTTTTTGAAAAAATGGGAAAATTTGAAAATTCGAAAAAAAATTGGGGAGGGAACCGGAAATTCAGTGCGAGCTTGAGTGAACAATTTTTGGAGACGGGATTATTGATTTTTTTTGAAAAAAAAAGGGACAATGAAATGAATTTAAAAATTTTTTAAACATAGGATTTAGGCCTTAAAAAATTACAGTAACCCATACTTTAATGAATTAGCCTACAGTAATCCAAACTGCAAAACTATGAATTCATGGTAGGATGTAATTCAGCAATACTTCAAACTACAAAAATCTACAGTAACCCGAACTGCAAAAAAAATTTTGAAAATCTACATTAAGCTGAAATTGAAGCCAAAAGCTTGAAAAAAAAACCCAGTTGAAAAAATAGCGATTTTCTACAGTAACCCAAACTGCAAAACTATGAATTCATGTAAGAATGCTTTAAATTCAACAGATCTTCAAACTGTAAAATTTAAAGTAATCAAGTCTGCAAAAAAATATTTAAAATCTACAGTAACCTAATCTCAAAGCTTCAGAAAACCCCCTAAAAACCAAGAATTGTTCAGTATGACCTACAGTAACCCGAACTGCAAATTTCTAACCAGAAGCAGTACCTACAGTACCCCGAACTGCAAAGCAATGAATTCAAGAAGATTCTCGACAACACTTCAAACTTCAAAAAACCTACAGTACCCCGAACTGCAAAACAAAATTTTGAAAATCTACAGTAAACTAATTTTAAAGCTGGAGAAACCTTCTAAAGCTATGAATTTTCAAAATTTCCTACAGTAATCCAGACTGCAAATTTTAAGCTTACAGTACCCCAAACTACAAGAAAATTTGGAAAATCAACAAAAAAAATGGTCTTGAGTGAAAGACAGTACAAAATCATTTCTACAGTAACCCGAACTGCAAAAAAATAGGAAATCTACACAAATCTGAAATTGATGCTTCAGAAAAAACCAGAGAAAATTTAGAAGACTACAACATAAATCCCTACAGTAATCCAGACTGCAAATTTAAAGCCTATAGTGACACGATCTACAAGAAAATTTGGAAAATCAACAAAAAAATCGTCTTGAGTGAAGAAAACACTACAAAATAATTTCTACAGTACCCCAAACAGCAAAAATATAAATTCATGTCAAGATGTTCTAAATTTTCCATAAAATACTTCAAACTAGATACAAAACTCTACAGTACCCCAAACTGCAAAAAAAAATTCATTTTTTTGGTGGAATCCGAATACTTTCACTGTCCTCAATAACAGTTTCCGATTTCCTTCTCACCGGTGGATTTTTATTCCAATCATCATCCACTCCATTATTCTCCACCACAGCCATCGATTGTGTTTCATCAGCTGTTCGCGTCGATATGAATCGCACCATCTTCGCGTTATTTGACATTGTCTTTGGTATTGCAGTTCGACACGTCGATGTTCTTCCCTCGATCGCAGTTCGTTGCAGCGAATTTGTCGCGGCGGCGATTTTCTTGCTGTGTGGACGTCGCGATGGTCGCCGACGTCGCGGTTTTTGTGGACTGTTTTTTCTCAGAAATTCGACAGTTGACACCGGAAAATCGGGAGATGGCTGGAGATCATTTGAGGAGGTTTTTCTTTTTTTCGAGTGGTGGTGATGGTGTTTTTTGTGCTTTTTCGGCGGCTTTTTCGGTTTTATCGGCTCTTCGGCTGCTCGATCACTTTTTCGCTTTTTTGTCTGGAAAAAAATGGGTTACTGTACCTATTTTTTTGTAAAAAATACAAATCATATGCGCTACCGTATCCCAAACTACAAAAATCTAGTCATCCCGAACTGCAAAATACTTGTATAAACTAGAAAATCCATCAAAAAGTGTATTGTTCTACAGTACCCCGAACTGCAAAAAATTAAATTACCAAAAAAAAGACAGTAACCCAAACTGCAAAAGAATAGAAGCTCAGAGAAATTACAGTACTCCCGAACTGCAAAGTTTTTACCTTCCTAATTACAGTATACAGCAAACTGCAAATTTATACTGCCTTAACTACAGTACTCCCGGACTGCAAATAACCGGTGAGTTGTATGGAAGTACAGTAACCCGAACTGCAAAATTCAGATTTCTAATTGGATAACCTACAAAAAAACACTAGCTACAAAAATCAGAGTTACAGTATCCCAAACTGCAAATGTATAAATGTATATACTAAACTACAGTATCCCGAACTGCGAAAACCGTGGTCTATATTTTCTTCTCCAAATTCGAAGTACAGTACTCTCGAACTGCAAATCTACAGTAACCCTTGGAAATTATGACTGGAATGTTAGTAACTCAGACTGCAAGGGTATCGCCGTAACTACAGTATTCCGAACTGCAAAAAAGTGTAGATAACCTACAGTAATCCAACTAAAATTCTATAGTAGCCTCCGAACTACAAATCTACAGTACCCCGAACTGCAAAACTCCTATAAGATTTTTTTGTAGGAAAGTTACAGTATTCCGAACTGCAAAATTGAAGGTTAGCCCAACAAGTTACAGTAACCCTAAGTACATAGCTGAAACCACAGTAACCCGAACTGCAAAACTTTTCTACCGTATTTTTCTACAGTACTCCCCCTACAGTACTCACACAATTTGCGACCAAAATCATCCAACAAGATATAGAAATTAGACTTTGAATTATTACAAATATTGATATTATTTTTGTGTTTAACATTTGTTTCACTTGGAATTTCAATTTCCTAAAAATGAGCCATTTTTCTTTTTTTTTGTGTTTTTTTTTCGCAGATTGCAAAATATTTTGTTTCTGGGTCACGTGACTCAAAAAAAAACTCAAAAAATCCAGAAAAATTGGGGCATTTTTAGAAAATGTCGGGGTGGAAAGAAGTAATAACAGAAATAATAATTCAAAGTGCAATTTCTATATCTTTTTCGATGATTATGGCGAATTGTGTGAGTACTGTAGGGAAGCGGGGTACTGTAGATCTAAATTCTTGGGTTACTGTAGCTTCTGGGCTCCAAGTATCTAGGAGTACTGTAGCCTTGTAGTTCGGGATTCTCCAGATTATAAATAAACCTGAAAATGTTCAAGACTACTGTAGTTCAGGGGGTACTGTAGATCACAATTGATTCATTGTATTTAGTCCGGGTACTGTAGCTTAAAAGTTTCCAGGAGTACTGTAGTTTAGACTACAGTAGATCTAAAAATTTGTAGTTCGGGATGCTCCAGAATATAAATTAATCTGAAAATGTTCAAGATTACTGTAGTTCAGGGGGTACTGTAGATCACAATTGATTTGTATTTAGTCCGGGTTACTGTAGCCTAAAAATATTTAGCAGTACTGTAGTTTAGACTACTGTAGATCACGATTCTGACCTTTTTTGTAGTTCAACTACTGTCGCGGACGCTGCGAACAAGGCTGAAAAGAGAAAGAAAAAGAAGAGAGAAATAATAAATATTCAAACAACCGCGAGGGTCTCGTAGCGCCTACAGTAGTTTGTGTGTCGCTCCTTTAAATCGACGTCTCCTTTTTGGGTTCCGGCGTTTTTAGGCCAGTTGAAGAAAACCAGAAGAATTCCGAGTTTTTAGCCTCGAATTGCTGACGTTTAGCACGTCAGACTTCTGTCTATTATTCTGCCTAGAACTGCTGATTCGCTAGAAGTTGGGATCCTAGAAGTCACCTTCTACCAGTCGTTGTTCCCTAGGAACTTCAGGTTAGTGAAAGTATTTGCTAGGGCAAGTTATAGTTAGAGCGCTGCTAGACCTTTAAACTCTCCCAATTTCAAACACCACTTTCAGTTTAACAAGGAAGGAATTCGAGTATAAGTCTTTTACTATGCCCTGAATAAATTCTTTTGTTTTATAAAATGTCTTCTTTTATTTTTACACCACTTTCGGAGGTTTTCCGAGATAAATATGTTCTCATGTCGCTCTGTCATTTGGCCGGTAGTTCCTACTATTCTCAATCATACCACTGAACCGTTTTCAATCGTCGTATTCACCACCGCTGCTGCGACATGGTGCATCGACCAAATTAGAGCTAAGAGCACATTTTCTCGAGAGAACCACGGTCTAGCGCGTTTTAACTACCTTCCTAGCAAATCGAGTTTTTATATTGTTAACCTCTTTTCTTGCAGTTTTTTTTTTCGCTGATGTTTTATGCCGAGGAGCGAGTTTCTCAACGAGTTTTGCTAGATCTTCAAGGATTGGAGAAATTGTTCCTAGAACAGTTTTTCTAGTCGTGGAGATTGGCGAGATTTGCCAGGAAATCGTGAATTGACCAAATTTCGGTGGAGTAGGCTTGTTTCCGTTTCCGGCTAGTCTGTTGGATTTTAGTTGGAGGACCGATTGTTTCAGCGAATTTTGCTAGCTTTCGACGCTTGGAGGGATTGTGGTCAAAAGCAGTTCTTCTAGTCGTTGAGAAATGGCGAGATTTGCCGGAAGATTGGAATTTCGATTGCTTTTCGGTGAACATTGTTTGGTTTCGGTTTTTCGAGTTTTAGCTTCATTTCGGAGATTTTTCGAATTGCCGGAGAAATTCAGCATCGAGATCTCTGGAAGTTGGCCAGGAATTCGTGAAAATGTCCGAAAACTAGACAAAAAGTCGATTTTCGAAACATTTCGAAAAATTTCGAATATTTTCGAAAACATGAAAGGTTGGCTGACAAGAAGAAACTTGTGACGGATAGATTCTTAAGAGTCCCGCTAGTAATTTTCTTTCTATTTCCGTGTTCTTTGTCTTTGCTCTAGTCCCATTTCCCTGCTTTTCCCCGGATTTTCCTGTTCCAAGTGAAATTGCATCATGTCCTAGCTCGGTCGAGGTTTTCGGATCTTAGGCCACGGCAGAAAATCAATAATCAATTTATTGTTTTCTGTCAGCGCTTGAATGTGAATCAATGCATGTTCATCTAGACAAGGTATATCTAAGGAAAGCAGAAGCACGATAACTAGAAGGTCCCTTGGTCAGTCATTGTTACCTACTTGTGAGTTTTGAACAAGGTGAATTAATTTTGGCGTTTTTCAGTGAGATGCCAAGAGGAGCTAGCCAAAGTCAAACAAGCGAGCAAGGACAATGGCTAGACGGCTAGAAAGCAATCAGAAGAAGTGCTTGTGGGAATGGTGGACCAAGGCAAACAAGGACACCTCTCTAAGCCAGGTTTCATAGTTTCTGTCTTTCAAATAAAGTTAGTCTCGAATATTTAAAATTCATTAGTTTTTGTATTCTCATGGAGTCTAGTTACTCAACAATTATCTTAATCTTTTCTTTCTTATTTTTTATTTTTTGGCGGGCTCCTACCAATCTCGGTGATTCAGTATAGTTTTGGACAAAGAGGTCCGACTTGCTAGGAATAGTTTATTTCCTGACAACTAGTTAGCAATAACTAGAAAGTTAAGAAGTAAATGAAACTAGAATTAGCCAGGCCTAGAAGTTTCTCGGTTGCTAACTTATGGATAATTTGATGACCAGATCTGGTTTTAACTAGATCCGGGCTTAAAAATTTGAAATTATCTGGCACTGAGATCTCATTTTTTGGTTAGAAATAACTAGAACTTGAGAAAAAGGTGATCCCAATTCAGCTAGAAATGCCCGGAAGTTTTGCGCACTTCTGAGCCAACTATTGAACTAGGATTTCCTTCTCTCCAATCAGGGAACTTTTAGTGTAGATTCAGTAGTCTACATTATTAGTTATAGTGTCATTACGATTTTCGATGAGGTCTTCCATTTATGGGAGTCATTAGTGGGGTGTTACAGAGGCACTTCTACTTTTGACTTGATAATTTCCAACGCTAGGTAATTATCAAGACTAAGCACTTACGGGTTTAAATGTCTACACCACACATCAAATTTCATTTCATTTTCAATCACTTCAACTAACTCATCTAGTCATTGTTGTTTTATACTAATCTAGGAATTCATTAGTTCCACCCAAAATCTAGGAATTCATTAGTTCCATGTCTCATTATCAACTGTATCATTTTACGTAGACTTTTAGACCCGCCCTTGCATTCTTCCCAGGCGTTTGAGCAAAGTCTAAGCGAGGCTTTAGCTCATCCTGCTTAGGATTTATGCTAAAAACCCAAAGAAACCACGATTTCACTCTCTAGAAGAGATATTTACTAGGTCCCAGGCGACAACACAGGGAGTTCGGGGGTACCACATTAGCTCAGGCGACAACACAGGGAGTTCGGGAGCACGTCCAGGCGACAACACAGGGAGTTCGGGGACACAAATTCGGACTAGGATAACACAGGGATTCTTAGTACTAAGGGAAATAGAATAACACAGGGATTTCTAGGACCCAATTAGAAAGTAAGGCTAGGATAACACAGGGATTCCGGAGCCCGACCTTTCCAGATTATTGTTTGATGTGATTATGTTTTGCGTTTGTTATGATGATTATGAGTGGCAGTTATAATTGGATTTTGGCAGACTGGGAATATTTGTGCGCAAGCATCGACAATTATCAACTCAACAATCGATCAATTATCAATCGAATACCAACAATGACAGGATCAATATCTATCAAGAACTCGAATCAAGCTGCCTTGAATGTCAATACATTCGAGGAGGCGCGAAACGAGATCGCCAGATTACTTCAAGTTTGTCAAGAAATCGTAACCAATCAAGACCAAGTGGACCAACTCATTCAGAGGAAGGACAAGGATCTCGACTTCAAAGAGGGAATTGTTCAGGAAAATTTGGCTAGAGCTCAAGAATATTTGCGTTGGCTCGACAACTTCCACGGAATCTACGAAGAGCGACTTCGATTGGCTAGAGATGTACAAGACAACAACGTCAACTCACAACTCCACAAGCTGATCGAGTTTGCGAAATCAAAAGGGAAAGACGCATTACGATTCGAATTGGAAAACACCGTTACCAATCTTGGCATTATGCAAGCTGAAATTCAGTTTGAACGAGGAATTGGTATTCAACAAGCTCAACCACAAGAATTGGGAGAGCTAGGTCATCCGACCATTGGAAAAGAAGATCAACTGCCACAAGAAGCACCAATGGATCAACAACAAGTCGAGGATTTGGATATGACAAATGCACAACAACATGACGAGGAATTGGCAACGACAAATGCTCGAGAAGTTCAACGTGCAACAATTATTGAATTATCCTCGCAACCAGCCTATCAACATCATAAGGGTAATCAAGTCAGTGAGAGCCCGATGGAGAGCCCAATTTTAACTTCTTCACCAGAGGAAATTGAAGATGCAGCTCGAAACCAGGCTCACACTGTTTCATTTGCTCGAGATTTTGGCCAACCGGGAAATAAACAAGGCAAGCCAGTAAACACCTCGACTCCTAGAATTCATGGAGATTTCAATGGCTTTGACGCTCGACTTGTCGATGAGCCGAGCCGGCGAGAATTTCGTGACTCTAGAGGAGACCAGGGTGAACAGGCTCGCACCTTCGTGAAATTCCCGGCTAGCCAAATCCCAGGCAGAATTAGTAATCCTAAGCAAGCAAATTTGACGAGACCAAATTTCGATATCACCATTTCACCGGAATCACACCAGGTACCGTGGGAAAACTTTGAAAATCAAAATTACCATCAAAATTCGAATCCAAATTTCAATCAAGTTCGAAATTTCCGAAATTTTCAACCAAATTTTAATCAAAATTCGAATCATCGAAATTTCCAAGAATTCCAAGGTTACCCACAAAATTTCAACCAATTTCAAAGTTGCGGTGAGAATTGGAATGGTCCAGCCAGAAATGCTAGCCTGGGTTTCAATCATTTCCAAAATTACGGCCAGTCATTCCAACATCAAGACCCTAGAATATTCCAAGGACAAAATCCTAGAATGTTTCAAGGAAACCCTAGAATGTACCGACCAAATTATTGTGATAATCAAAATATCGTGGGACTAGATACTAGACATCAGAGCCGAGGTGTGGAGTTGCAGAATGCAAATGGGAATTTGAGTAATCCAAATTACCCGAATTTCCAGAATTCCAATCTGTTTAACAATTTGAACCCAAATTGTAGAACTTTTGGAAATCAAAACCTTGAAAATTCCTATCCCCAGCCTAGTTTCAACATTTCTAGAATTCATGATGGAAATGCAAGTAGAAGTAACGAGATTCGTTTCAAGTTACAGAAACTGAAACTTCCAGAGTTCGATGGAGATGAAATGAAATTTACCGCGTTCCTCCAATCCTTCGATGTTTTTATTGGTCAAGATCCATCAAGAACGGATCTTGAAAAGCTCATGTTTCTCAAACAGTGTTGTAAAGGAAAAGCAGCACAAGTATTGGACAACTATCCGGCTTCTCCAGGTTTTTACAATTTGGCTCGTTCGGCTTTGAGCAACAGATTTGCCATGGGCAGAGATGGTCCTCAACGAGTCTGGATGAAGCTAGAGCGTATCTCGAACTGTGACCTCAAACCGGATCAGCTATCCGAGACAATTGACAAGATCAAAAATGCTATTTTCCAGCTACAATATTTGGGCGAGAAAGTAGATGGTATCTCGATTGAGACTACCATTCTACGCAAGTTTCCAGATAAAATTCGCCATCGTTTGAAGAATATCTCGACACCACACTTAGTTCCAACTGGCTCGACTACCCTAGATTTGTTGAACCGGCTAGACTATGTGGTGAATGAATATCAGCGAGACAGAGAATTCGAGAAGGATCGTCTGCTCAGCGCCAAGTATTCTTCTCGTTGCATCGATGCAAATGTTGCTAGCTGTGATGGGACGAAGAACAGCAATGAGAAAATCGATTATGAGAAGAAGAACAAGTCAAACACAAAACCCGCGAGTAGAACCAAGAACAGCGAAGATGAGCAGAAAGAAGACAATCCGGTTGAATGTTTATATTGCAAGTCAACTGAACACAGTCTATTCTACTGCAAGTTATCGTTTGAAGCGAGAAGAAAGAAGGCTATGGAAGATGGAAGATGTATGAATTGTTTGAAGCTCGATCATGCAACAGAAAGCTGCGAAGTTCGCTATTGCCGAGTAGACAATGAAAGCCATCACGAATCAATGTGTGAATATGCGATTTTCGTTCACGAAGGATTCAAGATGTTCCACGAGAATCCAGAAGAATTTGCGAAACTCGCGGAGAATCCGGAAGAGTTTGGAGAACGTTTTGGGAAATTTTTTCGTGGCCAACATTAAAAATCTAAAATTTCTCATTTCTAGATTTCTAAATTCTTCTCTAGGTAACTTCTCAAAATTTTCACTAGGTAACTTTTCCAATTTTTATCTAGATATCTTTCCTTATTCTTCATTAGGTAACTTTTCAAACTCTTCCCTAGGTAACTTTTCATATTCTTCACTAGGTAACCTTTCAAATTCTTTTCTAGGTAACTTCTCAATTTTTCCAGTAGGTAACTTCTCAATTTTTCCAGTAGGTAACTTCTCCTTTTTTACACTAGGTTACTCTCATTTTATTTATAATTATTCTTTAATTTCAAATAATCTAATTAAAAATCTTTCAAATTCTTCTCAAAATTCTATCTCTTCTTCTCTAGTTCAAAAGACTTCAATGATTTCATATCCAAATAATTCTTTCAATATTTCAAATTCTATTTCTAATCTTCATAATTCTACTTCAAACCTTTCTTCCAATTTTTCTTTATCTAGTAATCAAAATCTTCTTTCAAACTTTTCAAATCTTCTCTCAAACTCAAATTTAATCTTTTCAAAATTTATCTCGAATGTTGGTCATATTTCCCAAGAAAACCTAGATTTTTCCGTTTTTTCTGTTGGTTTTCCAATATCATTTGTGGAGAAGGATATCATAATGGAAGAAGATTCTTCTCAAGCGATAGATGCGCCAACAACAACTTCAAATGTGTCAGGCCAGTTTAGTTTTATCAAATTACTGACTGATTCTGACAGCGAGTGTGTTTCCAAGCCAGTTCAAGATGATCATAGTCTAGAAGCTAGTGACCGTCTAGAATTAGCAGCGGAAAAATCTGTAGCAGTGGAAAAACTAGAAAATAATGCCTCGAAAGCTTATTTTTTGGGAATCTACAGCACTGAAGTCAACGCTAGAATCTCCACTCGCACCGTTAAGATCAGTTTTGTTCCTAGATTAATAGAATTGATGACTTCGACTGAAACTTCCAGACATTGTCTTAGACAAGTAAAATTGCTCCAGGACATGTTTAGAACATTTTCATCTCGAAATTTCATGTTTACAATTTCTAGACATTCTCTAAGGCAAACATTATTATTATTGACCCTGGAAATGTTTGGAAATCTTTCAATAGCAAGTTCTCAGTTAGAAACTTCTAGATATTGTCTAAGAAAAGCGAAAGTTTTCACTAGACATATTTGGAAGATTCTCACTTGCTAGTTTTTTCAGCTCGAGATTTCTAGATATTGTCTAAGGCAAGTAAAATTGTTCCCTGGACATATTTGGAAATTTCAATAGCTAGTTCTTTGTTTGAACTTCTAGATATTGTCTAAGTCAAGTAACATTGTTCCCTGGACATATTTGGAAGCTTCTTACCTTCTAAATAGAGTTTAAAACCAAGTAACATTGTTTCTGAACGTATTTAGAATTCGATGCCTAGGAAATTGTGCCGATTTGACTATTTTTCCGTGTTTTTGCTAGAATTTTGAGAATTTTTGTAATTCCCGAACTTCCAAAAGTTTGTTTGCATCTAGTTATTGTCCAAGATAAGTAACATTGTCTTTGGACTTATCTAGATAAATTTCAAACGGCAAATTCTCGAAGAACAAGTTATCTTGACCATTTTTTTGTGTCAATTTTTCTAGAAATTTGAGGATCGAAAACTCCCCGAATTCTTGCTCCTTTGGAACATTACCTCCGAGTATTTAGGCATTGTAAAATTATGCCCAGATACCTTTGGTTTGTCTCCAGTAGGAACAATCTACTAGAAACTTAAATGTCTCTACAAGTCGAATATGTGTGAGTAGGAATTCCCATTTTCTCCCACTGGGTTTTTTCTACGGTACCCTACCCGCTGGTTCGCCTCTCTTTTTTCTTTCAACCTTTTAACCACGTTTTCTGTCGAAACCGGCAAGGCTGCCTTCCGGGCCCCCCAATGTCGCGGACGCTGCGAACAAGGCTGAAAAGAGAAAGAAAAAGAAGAGAGAAATAATAAATATTCAAACAACCGCGAGGGTCTCGTAGCGCCTACAGTAGTTTGTGTGTCGCTCCTTTAAATCGACGTCTCCTTTTTTGGGTTCCGGCGTTTTTAGGCCAGTTGAAGAAAACCAGAAGAATTCCGAGTTTTTAGCCTCGAATTGCTGACGTTTAGCACGTCAGACTTCTGTCTATTATTCTGCCTAGAACTGCTGATTCGCTAGAAGTTGGGATCCTAGAAGTCACCTTCTACCAGTCGTTGTTCCCTAGGAACTTCAGGTTAGTGAAAGTATTTGCTAGGGCAAGTTATAGTTAGAGCGCTGCTAGACCTTTAAACTCTCCCAATTTCAAACACCACTTTCAGTTTAACAAGGAAGGAATTCGAGTATAAGTCTTTTACTATGCCCTGAATAAATTCTTTTGTTTTATAAAATGTCTTCTTTTATTTTTACACCACTTTCGGAGGTTTTCCGAGATAAATATGTTCTCATGTCGCTCTGTCATTTGGCCGGTAGTTCCTACTATTCTCAATCATACCACTGAACCGTTTTCAATCGTCGTATTCACCACCGCTGCTGCGACAACTACTGTACTTTTCAGATTACTGTATTTCTAGCGATTTTTAGCGCCAATTTCTCTACAGTACTCCCCCAAAATTCCAGGCAAAACCTCGCAAACTTTCCACGTCATCATCCACACAAACAATGTCGATTTCGCCGCCAAAAAAACCGCAAATCAAATCGCCACGTCACCACAAAACACGTCATCATCATCATCGCCAACACCAGCACAAACCAGCTCTTCAATTATCGCATTCCACGTCGCCGTCGCCAATGTTTCCAGTGGGAAGTGTTGAGAAGCGCAAAAATCGAAATCGAAGCAAATCGCGTGCCGCCAAATCCCGATTCCAGCCAAATATTTTCGAAGAAGCTGATGAAACACAATCGATGGGCGGTGGAATTGGTGAGGATGCGGGCGAATTTCAGGATGATTGGAAGAGGAATCCGCCGGTGAGAAGGAAATCTGAAACACAAATTGATGATAGTGATTGTAATAGTAGTTCGAAAGGTGTGATTGTTGGTGGAAAAAAATAAATATTTGGATTTATTTGGTTCTCAAAATGAGTTTTGAAGTTACCGTACTCGGAACTGCAAGTCTCCAGTAATTTCTAAATTTTAAGCAAAAAAAAAACTTGGGGTTCTCGGAGTAATTTTTGCAGTTCGGGGTACTGTAGTTTTTTTTAAAAATAACTTTTGAAATTCAGAAAAGATTTTTTCGGAAAATTACATTTTTAGAAGCTTTTGTAGCTCGGTTACTGTAGCAAAATCAGAGATTGAAAAAGTTCAACAGGTTTTTCTAGTTCGGTTACTCATTTGTAGCTCGGAAATTTCAAATTCAAATATTTAGAGGCTCAAAAGTACTCAGAACTGCAAAAACAATGAATTTCTGTAGCTCGGTTACTGTAGATTCTTTTGTAGCTCGGAAAATTTAGAAAATATTCAAAGTCTCATCTACAGTACTCAGAACTGCAAAATTTAAACTTTGGCAGGTTTTTGTAGCTCGAATACTGTAGGCTCATTTGTAGTTCGGAAAATTCAAAAAATATTTAGAGACTCAAAAGTACTCTGAACTGCAAAATCAGTGAATCAAAAAAGTTTTGCAAGTTTTCGTAGCTCGGAAAAATTCAGAAGCTCAAACTACAGTACTCCAAACTGCAAAAAATTCTCAATTTTTGTCCAGGTCTTTCCTCGTGCATACGACAAATTTGTATTAGAGTAGAGATTAATAATATTTGACAACGAACAACAACAAAAAAACGACTATAAAAATGCAATTAAACAATTTGCGCATGTTGTGCAAGCGAATAAAACTCGGATTCGGGATTCTTCAACAAATTGTCGGGTGTATCAAATTCAACAATCCGGCCGTCATTCAACACAATTATTCGATCATAATCCATTATTGTATTCAAACGATGCGCAATTGTGAGTACTGTAGAAGTGGCGAATTCGCGGCGAATCGTTTGTTGAATTAGTAAATCGGTGGATTGATCGATGGCAGCAGTGGCTTCGTCGAGAACAAGGATTTTGGGTTTTCGGAGAAGAGCACGAGCCAGGCAAACTAATTGACGTTGACCAACACTGCAATTTAATTTTTTGATTGTGAGATTTGAAGACAGTGTTCAAATTTCAGCTCGAATCCTGGTTCCAGAACTTTAAAAATTAAAATTCGCATTTCTAAAATTACTGGCCAAAAATCAAGATTTTTCAAGCGTTTTCAATTTTTGAGCCAAAAATTTACTCAATTAGGTTCTATAGACGCGGCTACTTGAGAACTAGGCTCTCTAGGCTGGGCTGCTTGATATAGACGCTCTCAAGGCGCAGCTCCTTGTCATAATGGACCTCTAGGCGCAACTACTTGAGAACTAGGTGCTCTAGGCTCGGCTGCTTAATATATACGCTCTCAAGTCGCGGCTCTTTGTCATAATGAACCTCTAGGCGCAACTCCTAGACAATCAGGTTCTTTAGGCGCGACTACTTCATAACATTTCCACGGGAAAATTTTTTAAATTTAAATTTTTTCAAATTCCACGCTGATTTTGAATCCGAGTTTTGTTCAGTGTAAAATTTACAAATTTTTCAGCACAAAACCCAACCAACCTAATATTATCGCCACCTTCCGTAATCAAATAATTCAATTTATCCATTCTTCCAACAGCAAACTCTTTCAAATTCGCCATCTCCAGCGCTTTCCAAATATCATCATCCGAATACCGCTCAAACGGATCCAAATTAAATCGCAATGTTCCGCTAAACAACACCGGATCTTGCGGGATAATCGTAATATTCTCTCGCAAATCATGCAATCCAATTTTCGAAATATCAATTCCATCAATCTCAATCTTCCCAAAACTCGCCTCAATTATTCGGAACAACGACAAAGTGATACTCGATTTACCGGCTCCAGTTCTTCCAACAATTCCAATCTTCTCATGTCCCTTTATATCACAATTCAAATCTCGAACCACTAATCCCAATCCGGCTCGATATCTTGTCGCATAATCCGTGAATTTGATACGTCCCTCGGTTGGCCAATTTTTGGAATTTGGCCAATTCTTCTTCGACCATTCAGCTTCTTTCTCAATTTCCGAATATTCTTTGACTCTTTCAACTGACACAATATTTGTCTCGAGTTTTGTGATTTGACGAACAGCAAAATTCAGAACTGTTGTGATCTGAAAAAAACAAGATTTTTTGTACATTTACGTTTTGAAACGTACAATTTCGGGGTAAAAAGAAATCGGTCAAGTTGGTGTCAATGGGAAGGGGGGCATTCGATTTTCATACATTTTCAGTATTTTTTTTCGAATAGTTCATGATAACCCATCAACTCCGGACCGATTCCGTGATTTTTATTGAAATGAATGATAGTTATATAGTCTTATCAAATAATGCGACCGACATTTTACAGGGGAGATTTCGAAATCGAAAAGAAAATTGCGAAATCTTAATTTCGCCCCGTACAATGTCGGTCGCATTATTTGATAAGACTATATAACTAACATTATTTTCGATAAAAATCACGGAATCGGTCCGGAGTTGATGGGTTATCACAAATTGTTCGAAAAAAATATTGAAAATGTATGAAAATCGAATGCCTCCCTTCCCATTGACACCAACTTGACCGATTTCTTTTTACCCCGAAATTGTACGTTTCAAAATATTTGTTTAGTTTTTGAACTTGCGATCGCGATTTTTGATGAACCCAATAGTTCTCAAGACGCTGATCACATATTTCCCTGTCAAAAACTGCAAAACTCGATTCCTAACTTGAGTTATGACGTGGCAAAGTTGGAAAATTAAGACTTTAGGAGGTCAAAACTAGTTTTTAAAATGAATTTCATAGCAATCTAATAGAATAGCGTTTGATAATCATTCTGAAATCTAGTTCTGACCATCTAAATTCCCAAATTTTCCAACTTTGCCACGTCATAACTTATAAAAGGAGTGGAGTTTTGCAGTTTTCATAACAAAATAGTCTTCAGCGTGTCGAAAACCACTAGAAAACATATATTCTATTTAAAAAAAAACTCACATTCAACGCATACGTCACCGACAATCCAATAACTCCCGAGCTCATCGTCGATGTGCCACGTGTCAACGCGGCAAACAACGCCGAGAACAGCACAATACAATTGCCGATGAATTCGAGTCGAATCGATAGCCACCGATTCGCCACATAGTTCAAATAGCGACACTGCACGTGATTATCGATTTTTTGTTCGGATAACTTGGAGAATCGTTCGGTGAGGTGGAATGCTCGAATTGTTGTCGCGCCTTGAATCGTTTCACTCAGATGACTATAGATTGGTGAACGAGTAATGGATTCGAGACGTTTCAATTGACGTGACGTGGCAATGTAGTATTTCTGAAAATGAACACGTGGCAATTTCACGTAATCCACCCCCTCCAATTCTTACCATAACAATACAATACATAATCGCCAATGGCACAACAACAATGCCAAATTCCGGCGTGGAATAGATAATAATCACAACCGTCGAGAAGACTTGCAAAATGCATTGAGCAAAAAATTGCACATTAAACGGGAGCAAAATATCAATAGTCTCAATATCTTTACCAATTCGATTCAAAATTCGACCAAACGGGGTTGTGTCGAAAAATGACATGGGCACGCGGAAAAGTGTATGCATGAGGGGTGAATGCAAGTTTCGTGAGGCTGATATTCCACCATGTAATAGCGACATCATTCCAACAAATAATAGAATGATTTCCGAAAATCCGAGCACCGCATAAACTCCCAATCTCATTTCAACCGTATTTGTTGTATTATTCTTGTGATGTTGAGCAAGTATCGAATTATCATCCGACCAATCCGTCAACCACAAATTCCTCAACACCGCAACCACACTACTCGCCGTCATTCCAAACACAAACAACACAGCCGTCATGAATCCCATCGCTCCGAAATACGTGGCATACGTCTTCACCTTCACCCGTCCCGTCTCCACTTTTTCGGCGCCAATCAATCGGCCGGCGGCGTTGATCGAATATTTTGAGCGGGTTGATGGCAGCCGGCCAACTCGCGCATGGGTTACGGTGCTCGTGTGACGATGGCGACGTGTCAAAATGCCAGATACTGTCGACACGTGGCTGGTGCCAAGAAGATCGTGTGTGTTGAATTGAGAAGCGGATGGGTGTTCCAGAACATCATCATCGTAGTCCGAATCCGAATCGAAATCGGGAACTGCAAAAATCCACGTGGCAGTTCGAAATTTTAACGGAAAAATGTTTTATATTTGATCATTTTTCGAAAAATTCTGGAAAAATTGGGATCAGAAAATCCACGTGGCATTTGAAATTTTCAAATTTTTTATAAGATTTTCCAAAAGATTCTGAAAACGGTGAAAATTTCTGAACAAATTGTTTCTGAGAAAAAAATCCACGTGGAATTTTGGGGTCAAAAACTTGCAATTTTTAACCATTTTTCAGCCAGAAAAACACCTAGACATTCTGTTTTACGCAAAAATCCACGTGGCAAAGGTCGAACTTTTTGGCCGAATTCCCGACATTTCTCGGCCACCAAAATAGTTCGGCCACATCTTTTTCTGAGTCAAAATCAAGCTAAAAACCTCTATTTTCAGAAAAAAAAGCTGAAAATTGAATTACATGTGGCCGAACTATTCCGGTGGCCGAGAAATGCCTGAAACTCGGCCAATGCAACAAACGCGCTCTAGCGTTTCGAGAAACGGCGGCCGAATTCCCGACATTTGCCGCCCACCAAAAATAGTTCGGCCACATCTTTTTTTCAGGTATCAATCTCTAAAAAAAAAGCTGAAAATTGCATAAAAAATGCCAAACCTCCTTCGGGTTCCGATCCTTCCTCTTCCTCTTCTTCTCTCTCCTTCACTTCGCGTTCCTGCGTCTCTCGTTCCCTCTCACAATCACTCAACAATTCATCAAAACCAGATTTCCTTAAATCCTCATAATTTCCACAATATCCAATTGTTCCTTGACTCATCACAATAATCAAATCCGACTTTTCCAAAAATGATAACTCATTGGTGACTAGGATTCGTGTCTTATTTCGAAGCATTCCAAACGGTCCGATGACACTATCAAATAGTTGATTTCCAACATGCGAATCGACAGCAGACATCGGATCATCCAACAAATAAATCTCATAATTTTGATAAACCGCGCGAGCCAATGATATTCTCGCCTTCTGTCCTCCCGACAAATTAATCCCCTTCTCTCCAATCTCCGTTTGATCTCCAATCGGCAAAATTTGCAAATCTCGATGGAGCGCACATGCATCCAAAACTCGCGAATAAAAATACTCATCATACTGTTTGCCAAACGTGATATTCTGACGAATCGTGTTGTTTTGCATCCACGCCTGTTGGGCGACATACGAGACTCGGCCGTGTATTCCGACATGTCCCTTTAGTTTTTGCATCTCGCCCAATAGTCCTTGTAGAAGTGAGGTTTTTCCCGAACCAACTCTTCCGACTACGGTAACCAGTTGACCGCGTTGAATTTTGAAATTTAGATTTGCAAGGGAAATTTGGGTGGATGTTGGGTCCCAGGTGAGCGAGACATCTTTGACAACAATTGCATCACCGTCTGAAATTTTGAATTTTCAAATAAAATATGGGAAATTTTTTTAAAAGGTTCCCTTGTCAGATGTTTCTGAAAATGCCGGATTTTCAGCCAAACCTTAGTTAATTATAGCCAACAATCTAGCTTTGAAAATTGAAAATTTTCAAATTTAAATAACCCGGCAACGGAGATTATGAGCACTTCTAAAAATCTTCAAATTTTGATGAATGAAACACAAAATGCAGTTACTTCACAAAAAAAATGAAGTTGAACATAAATTTCAGAAAAAGTGAAGGATATACGTGGCCGAACTATTTTGGTGGCCGAGAAATGTCGGGAATTCGCCAAAGCAACAAACTCGCTCTAATGTTGCAATGATTCTCATTGGAGCGAGTGGCCGAATTCCCGACATTTCTCTGCCACTAAAATAGTTCGGCCACAAAAGATAGTAAAAATTGAAAATTTTTCCTTGCCACGTGGATTTTTGCGTAAAACAGAATGTTTAGGTGTTTTTCTGGGTGAAAAATGGCCAAAAATTGAAAGTTTTGGCCCCAAAATTCCACGTGGATTTTTTCTCAGAAATAATTTGTTCACAAATTTTCACTGTTTCAAAATTTCTTTAAAAATTGCATTTTCCCCCAATTTTATTGAGAAAATATTATAAAAAATTTGAAAATTTCAAATGCCACGTGGATTTTCTGATGGAAAAGTCCCAATTTTTCGAAAAATGATCAAAAAATTTGGATTTTTAAAAGTGCTCATAATCTCCGTTGCCCGGCCATTTGAATTTGAAAATTTTCGATTTTCAAAGCTAGATTGTAAGCTAGAATTTGGCTGAAAATTCCGAATTTTCAGCAAAGCTTTTCCTCACCATCATTCGCACAATGCTCCACCATTTTCCCCTCCAACTCTTCCGAATACAAAAACTCTTTCAACCGTCGATTCGACACAACAATCTGCACCGTTTGATTAATCAAATCCGCAATTTGCGACATCGGACTTCGCAGTTGATTGAAAAGTGTGAGCGAAACAAACGCAATCTCCGGTGTCAACACATTCTTGGGGTCGATATAAATGAACGTGGCAAAACTGGAGAGCGCCACCAAAAACGGCGAAGCACAATTCAACATATCGGCAAAAGTGCGTAGAAACGAGGCGCGTTTGATCAATTTCAACTCGTGCTCTCGCAACTTCTCAATCACTTGTTCCATCGGCGGTTCCCACGCATACAATTTGATCACTTTTATTCCATTCAACACTTCGTTCACCATTTTTGTTCGCTCATCTTTATAAAACATTTGTCGGATTTGCCATTTTCGAATGAGCATTGTTATGAGAAAATTGATTGGGAAGAGAAGAATCATAATTGCGACACCACTAATTACTGATATTCCTAATTGTTGGAAAAGAAGGAAGAGAGCAAGGGTGATCTGAAAGAAAAACATAAGAATGTGAGTTTTTTCATTTTTTTTTATTTTCCCGACCGCAACGCACAGCCGCACGCGACTGACGAAATATGAGTTTTATTTCTTTCCGGCAGCCACATTTTTCAACTGCGACAATAATAAACCTAGTGACATCTCACAAGGGAACTGTTTCAACTTGCAATCGAGATTTTCAATGAAATATATGTTTTCTAGTAGTTTTCGACACGCTGATCACGATCCCGCTGTCTAAAACTGCAAAGCTCGACTCCTAACATGAGTTATGACGTGGCAAAGTTGGAAAATTGGAACTTTGGAGAGTGAGAACTAGCCTTCAAAATTATTTTCATGCAAATGTAAAAGCATAAGGTTGTTCAGAAAGGTCGATTACATAAATTTTGGTTTATACAAAAATCCCGAGCCTCCTGAACAACGCTATGCCATCAGAATTTCATGAAAATAATTTTGAAGGCTAGTTCTCACCCTCCAAAGTTCCAATTTTCCAACTTTGCCAAGTCATAACTCATGATAGGAGTTGAGTTTTGCAGTTTTAGACAGCGGGATCGTGATCAGCGGGTCGAAAACTACTAGAAAACACATAATCTCGATTTCAAGTTGAAACAGTTCCCTTGTCAAAGTTCAAAGATCCAGCCAACCTGAAACGGATTCGACCAATACTGCATAGTTTGCGGTGTAATCGTCTGAAATCGATCCACATCAATCGCCATCAAATTCACAATTTCTCCAACAGTCTTCTCGCGCCTCGCCGAATTCGACAATCGTAACGTTTTCCGATAAACGGCCGCTGTTAAACAAGTCTGCACTCGAGTTCCAACACGATACATCAAATAGTAATAGTGTGAGAGGAGAACCGAAGAGAGTTCGGCTGAGATGAACATGAGAACCGCGAGGATTACACCATGCCACGTGGGTTGCACAGTCTTTTGCTCGATGAATCGAATGAGACCTTTGAGGAGCATTGGATTGCAGAAGAGTAGAATGTCACTGACAGCTTTTGTTAACATTGCCGAAATGATTTCCCATTTAAACATCAAGAATAAGCACCAAATAATGCTATTTTTATGGTTGAAATCCGCCTTTTTTGCTCCCTGAGTTCTCCAAGTTCTAAACCATTTCGGAACCAAAATCGCCGAAATATCTCCCATATTCAACCCATACAAATCACCAATTTCCAGCGGTTTCTTGACACCCAAAATACACAAATCATTGAACCACCACATCGTAATCCGGTTCAAAAACGACGAACTCATCTCGGGACTCTGGTTTTTGATGGATTTGTAGGCGGTTTGAGCGGAATCGGCGAAACAATGCAAAATTGTTTGAATCAGATAGCCGGAGTATAAGATGAGGAATGCGGTGAATTTGGGGAGCTCGAAGATGTCGAGTCTGGAGTTTTTGGGGTTTGGTGGGGTTGTGAGTTGATTGATCCAGGAGATGAGTTCAGGGGTGGCGCATATCAAAAATGAGAGATATGATAGGAAAAGTCCGACGGAGGTGACGATTCCATAGGTTCGAAAGGACACAATCAAAGTGCACAGGAGAATCTGCAAAAAAACAAATATTCTGGGAAAACCTAACGATTATAATCTCACCATATCAATAGCCAGAACACTTGGATAAATAAAATCCACCAAATACACATCTCTTTGCACAATTTCCTCATAAAAAGCCATTCCAAGAATTGCAAAACTGTCAGCTACAAGAATCATACTTATCCCAACTTTCAGGTTCAGCTTGAAACTCCAAGGTAGCGGGTTTTGACGGCGGAAAAACAGGTGGAAAATATTGATTGATGCCAAAATGAAGAGAATTGCTGTAGGGATCCAGATGAGCACTGTATGTTGATAGCATTTTGGTAGGCTTGGCAGACTTGGGGATTTCCATATCCGAGAGTCCTGAAATTTTCTGGCTTAGAGCTTTTCGCAACAAAATAAAACTCACCCAAAAGGGCTCTCCGCAAAACTGCTCCATCCACAGCTTTCAAGAATGAAAAATGCAATCGATTTTTCTCGCCCAGCATTTTTTCGAAAGTTGAATTGAAAGCGCGCGCGCGGTTCAATTCATATCAACACACAATTTTTTTTTGAAAATTTGTTTTCCCGCCGCTGGGTCTCGCAACGATTCAATTTTTACTTTTATTTTTTTTCGTTTTTTTCACAGCTGCAAAAACTGAATGATCGCGCGAAACGCGCCAGCACTTGACGCGTTTTCGGTTTTTGCACGAGAAAAAAATTTTCTTTTTTTTTTGTTTTTTTCCATCAGAAAATTAATTTTTTTCTTCTTTTTTATTTTTTTGTGAGTTTTTCAGGAAGTTTCACATATTCGGACAGACTATCGTTTGTAGAGAATTTAAAGGAGAATTTTATTATGTTTGGATCGAGTGATGAAAATGGGGCTGACGGATGCTAAAGTTGTTTTTATGAAGTCCATTTTTTTCGAAGAAAATTTTTTTTATTCTGGAATTGATCGAGTTTCAATTTTTGTGAGTTGGAATGAATATACAATTGGTTGGAGATGGTTTTCCGATGGTTTTGAGTGAGATGAGATGCATTGGAAAGGCATTTTTCGAGGTCGTCGAATCAGACTTTTTGTTGTTGAAAAGTGAGTTATTTGTATCTAAATTTGTGAAAAAATTATGATTTTATATTCAGATGGGCCTGATACGAGTTGACGGGAACATGAAGATGTCAGAGAGTCCCAAACAAGAATTATTTCGACGAAATAATCCAATTGATTGCCGAACTGACCAGAAATTCGCGAAGGAGATCACGTGGAGAGACTCACGAGGAGAGTTTTGGGATTCTAAGGAACATTTTAATGAAGGTAATTCCTATTTTTGATTGATTTTTATAAAACAGTAAAATCAATTGAAGAAATAATAAAAATGCAATGTTTCCGTCATTTTGGCGTTATTTCACCATGCTAGAGGCATGGGGGAGTATCAAGACTTAGTCTATCTTTCTCAGCAGCAAAAACTATATCAAGATACATGTTCAAATAACATTTCTACCGTTCATTTTCGAAAAGTAAAATTCTATTTTCATTTTCATCGCATTTTATTTTAATAAGAACTAATATTTCATATGTCCGTGATTCAAAACTGTTGAATTCAAACAAACAATGTTGTTTTCAGGTATTGCGAACGTCAGCCAAGTGGAATCAACGGTTTCGATCATGGACGAAGTGGAGTTGATTATACTATTCAAATAACAGATTTTAAATAAATTGTTGTTGTTTTCAACTTGAGCTTTGTTAATTTTCTTCAAATTTCGATCAAAAAATGCCGCAAAATTAGGAGCTGTGGAATAAAACTTCAAATTTCGATGATTAATGTGGTATTCTGATTGTTAGAAGAGATCCTGCTTCAAAAGCTTCAGAATCATCTCAGCGAAAATGAAATATGATTTTATCATGAAATTGTAAGCCATACTTGTAATTTTTCAAATCACTGTTGAAATTTTTCCCGAAAAACATCGGTTCTTAGAAATTTTTAAGACAAAAGATGGTTATTCTCTCGTCTAACAGTACAAATTCCTTGTCCGGTAAGAAGTTCTTCTTTCTTTTTTCAACATAAGTATATGAAAGATCTTATTTCATATAAAAAGTTTGAAAGTTTTGCTTCATTATTTAAAAAATATCTTTTTTGTGAGGGTACTTCAAAATCTCACGTTTTTCACGCCTAATAAATTTTTTCACTCAGCAAATTATATTTCTCTGTTTTCGTCTCATTCTCCTCTATCTTCTCATGTACGATTCATATGTGGAAACTTCCGCTAACTTCAGCTTTTTTCAAAAAATTCGAGAAAAAATTAAAAAAAAAAATTTCGGCGAGAGAGTGTGTGCGCCTATAGAGACGCCGACAAACACACACGCCCGTGGAGGGCGAGAGAGAAGAGTGCAGGAGACATTGCTGGCGCACAATCGGTTTTTGCAGCTGTGTTTTTTGTTTTTTTTTGTTTTTCGCCCGTTTTCAATCAAAATTCTGGCAATTTGTATATCGAAATATAGAGGAAAAGAAGAATCAAGTGATGAATGTGAGTTCTCTCTAAAATTTCGCTCCCAAATTCAAGATTTTCAGAAAACATTGGATATGAAAAAACCCAGAAGCAAAAAACTGGAAGAGAAGAAAAATGCGCAGAAACAATATGTAAGTTTTTTTCTAAGATTTAAGAAAACCCCCTGAAAAATATTATTATTTTCAGAAAATGCTGATGAATTTCATGAAAATTTATGAATCTCAACAAGTCAATAATGGTCAATTCTTAACAATTGAGGATAATAACCGACCAGAACTTCAAGTTACTCCAAAACTCTCAAATATTCGCATGAAATCAATGATTTTGCCCCAATCCGAATCTTTGGCTCCAGCAAGAAGACGAGCAGTTTCCCGACACGCTGATTCAAATACTGAAATTCGAGATAGTGGTCTGGTCTCCCATCCGGATTGTGCAGAAATTGTTATCGCATTTCGCAACCACAAGACTGGCGTCTATCAATGCAATACATGCCCGAAAAAGGAGAATACCAAGGAAGAGATCGAAAATCATCATAAAAGTGTACATGTTGGAGAATACACTTCAACAAAATCTCGATCAACGAGAAGATCTTTGGGATTACCTCCGAAATTGTAATTTTGAGCTGGAAAATGGTGGTTTTGTTGAAGTTTCCCTTATAAATACTTTTAATGAACAATTTGCTTTTCGATCAAAATGTGGGAATGAAAAATTTTCACGTTTTTCTGCCACGTCATCGTGTCCTCTAATTATATCTCTCCCCCAGAAAATTCTTCTAAATACTTAAAAAGTTTTTTCATCCGGATCTCCCAAAAAACTCGCTAAAATCGGATCGAAATCCACCTTGTCCTTTAATTTCCCTATAAAACCAGCAGATCTAATCAATTCTCTTCATTCTTTTTTCCCCAAGAAAAAATGAAAGTGCAAACGGCGACTTTTGTCGCATCCTCGATTTCCGCAATCACCTTGATGGCTTGCCTCGTCGCCATGTCGTCGATTTATTCCGATGTTTCGGGATTCTGGGTCGAGTTGGAGACCGAGATCAATGGATTTAGAGTGAGTTTGGCTAACTTAAATGACATTTTCATGTTTTTTAAGGAAGTTAGTTGAAATATTGGGTTTTAATTTTATTCATATGATAGAATGGTCTAAGACGAACAGAATGATATAAATTTTGATGACTTTACGTTATCCATAAGTGATTTAGCGACTTATCGACTAAACCTCGCTAAATCACTTATGGATAAGGTAAAGTCATCAAAATTTATATCATTCTGTTCGTCCTAGACCATTCTATCATATGAATAACATTAAAATCTAATATTTCAACTCACTTGCTTAAGAAATATGAAAATATATTTTCCACCACAAAGTGCAATATTTTGTAGAGTGTCACCAATGATATGTGGAGAGATCTTGTTGTCATCGGCAAAACCCATCGTCGTACCCGTCGTCAATATGAAGAAGTCAATGCCACACCATCACCAATCCATCCACAACCAGAATCTGGTTCACCTTCAAGCCCACCAGGTTCACCACCAGCAATTCCACCAGTCTTCAATCAACCCAATACACCAAACGGGGCTAATGGAAATGGTCCAACTTGTAATTGCAACGCTGATAACAAATGTCCAGCCGGACCAGCTGGACCTAAGGGAGCTGCTGGACAACCAGGACTCGATGGTATTCCGGGACTCGATGGTGTTCCAGGAGTTGGAGCTGAAGATGTTGCCCCACAACGTGAATCAGTTGGATGCTTCAGTTGCCCACAAGGGCCAGTCGGACCACCAGGAGCTTTGGGAAGACCGGGACCTCGTGGACTCGCTGGGCCACGCGGACAAAACGGAAATCCTGGAAGAGACGGGCAACCTGGACATCCAGGAGAGCAAGGACCAGCCGGGCCAATCGGAAAGATTGGAGAGCCAGGAGTTCCAGGAGAAAAGGGAAGAGATGCTGAACATCCAATCGGACGGCCAGGACCAAAGGGAGCTCGCGGAGATCAAGGACCACCGGGACCACCAGGACAAAATGGATTGCACGGACCACAAGGAGAGCCAGGACCGGTTGGACCTGATGGACCGGTTGGAAGACAAGGACCACAAGGACCTGATGGACTTCAAGGAGAAGCTGGGCCTGATGGAAGACCAGGAAAGGATGCGGAATATTGTCATTGTCCGGATAGAGCACCGCCTTCATCGGAAGGTGTTAATAGCAACAGAGGATATAGAAGCTTCTAGATTTTCTCTAACTTTGTTGGTTATTCATAAAATTTTGTATCGAAAGGAGGGAAATTGAATATTTCTAGATTTTAGATCAAATTTTCAGGATTTTTGAAAACAAGCCTAATTTTAGGCTGAAAAATTCTGGGCTTTGCTGAAATTTTTTTAAAAAATTGTAGGCCTGCTTGTCAAAATTCCAGAATTCATGAAAAGAAGATCGGATTTTTGAAACTAGGCCAGTTTTAGGCTGAAAACATTTTGGGCTTTCAGATAAATTCTCTGAAATTTCAGGATTTCACGATTAGGCCTAACAAAATTTCAGGATTTTGCAGCCTAATTGGGCTGTGGCTGGAAAGATAAGGCTGAAAAATTCTGGGCTTTCTGGAAAAAAATTCTGAAAATTTAAGGCCTGGCTGGAGTTAAATCTGGACTTAATTCAGGCAGACCTGGTTTAATGAGGCCTGATTCTAGGCTTGGCAAAACTCCAGAAATTTTGAAAATACACTGCTCCACATAATTATAACCTCACTTCATTTTTTTGAACAATTCGAATTTTTGAGTTTCTCGCAAAAACATCAAAAATCGAAAATATGTCAATATCCGATACTAATTTGAAGTTTAATCGGAATTTTTTATTGTTTTTCAAAGTTTTGCTTCAAAAAAGTTAGAATTCCAGCAATTTTCAGAAAGTGAGGTTATAATTATGTGCAATTGCGAAACTGATTTATTTATAAAATTCAAGATTTCTCTTTCGGGAGTTCCACGATAGAAAAATTGGATTAGACTTCAAATTAGTATCGGAAATTGACATATTTTCCATTTTCTAACTTTTTCCAAAAAACTCAAAATTTCGAATTTTTCAAAAAAATCAAGTGAGGTTATAATTATGTGGAGCAGTGTATGACTTCGGTTTCAAACGACGCTCCGCATTTACACGAGCACTTTTCCCACCCTAATTTTCGCTCTCCGAAACATTTTTTCTCACAATTTCCATCAAGACAAACTACAAATCACAAAAAAAGGCATCACCTTATCTTATTTACCAAAACTTCTATTGTTTTCATTTCTTTTGAAACCGGTTTCAAAGGGTCATCATCAAAAATCTTGTGATTTTCAAAAAGTATAAAACAGCCGAGAACTTATCAGTTTTCCTAACCGAAAATGAGAAGATTTTTGCTGATTTTTGTAGTTATTTTTCTAGTCTGCGTAGCTTCGGCGGATATTCAGTGAGTCGTTTTTTTTTTGAAAATGAAAAATCCACGCTCAATTTTTTTGTAGAATTTCACGTCAAAAACGTCAATGGGGATTCGGCTATCCGTTATTCGGTGGAATCGGGAATACGTGGGAATCGCCTGGAAATCTACCGTACTCTTGGGGCTATAATGCGGGTGGTAAATAGATATTTGATCTAAATACCTGAAAACTTTTTTTTGATTTGATTTGTCGAATGAAATAATTTTTTATCAATGCCAACTGGTTTTTGTGAACTTTGAATAAAAAACAAAACAAAAATCTTTTTGGCGAATAAATTTGTATTGGGGCTATAAAAAACGCTGAAAACTTTTTTTTGAGCAAAAAAAAATGAAAAATCTTCAAATTTTCCTAGCATTTCTGGTGATTTTGCTGGTTGCTGCTGAAAATGCGGATAAAAATTTCGAGCATCCCAAAAATTTGGGATGGAAGGCGCCGGAAGGGTGAGTGGAATGCCACGTGGCAATTTTCCCGGAACTCCCGCCAAATCTTTCCAGACATCGTGAAAAACGCTACGGTGGTTGGGGTGGCGGATATTATCCGTATTACGGTGGTGGATACGGTGGTGGCTACCCATACAGTTACGGTAACTACGGTGGAAGTTCCTGGGGAACTTATTCGAGCTATCAAGCTGGTGGATTTAGCCGATATAGTAGTGGAGGATGGGGTTGGGGAAAATGATTTTTTTTTCGAAATAAATTTTTTTGTTTTTTTTGCTTTGTTGTCTTGGCTATGACGTGGCATGACTCAAGAACAAAACATTTATTTTTATTGCAAGAAATTGTTCATTCATTCAAAAAATGATTTCTAAAATTATTTTCCTGTTTTGTTTTCTGAATGGTTTCGCCCATAATTTTCCAACTGATCAAAATTGCGGTTTGAAAGCTGATCTCAAATTTCGAGCATGTTTGAAGGTAGAAACTTTGGAAGTTTTTGAATCGGACCTAGCTCGATTTCTATGATCCGATTCAAAATTCGCCAGAGACTTATAGCTTTTTTTTCATTTAAAATTTCAATTCCAGGTTTTTGAGCTCGAAACAAAATCCAGCAAAAATTCCACAACCATCTGGGAATCCACCAAAAACTACAACAAATGCATCGAAACCCTGAAACCTTGCAAAAAATTCAATCAATCAGCACTCTTTTTCACTCTAATTTCATATTCGAATTACATTCGAGAAGTTTTCGGAAATTGTTTGAATTATGATCAAGAGATTCGTGAAACAGAATTCGATTGCAAATTTTTGGGAGAAGATCTGAAGAATTATTCAATTCAATCGATGAAAGATAAAAAATGTGGAGAAATTGAGAGATTTTTGAAGATTCATGATGAGATGTTGCACACTGTTGGATGCGAGATGTCTTAATGATTTTTTAACCTCTGAGATGATAAATTTGAAAATAAATATTGTAATTTGTAGTTTGAATTTGAAATTAACTTATTACATACATCTGCTAAATAACTCTATAGTTGAGCCAAAACAATTCTTGGCAGCATGCCAACTTGTACTGCATCTGTTATAAATGTGTAATTATTTGTATCTAGGTCAATCTTTGTCCTTTATTTACACAAAAAACTGCTCATTTGCTCATTCCTAGATACAAATGAAGGCAATACTAATCGTACTTTCTCTATTTGTCGCATATTTAAATGCAGGTAAGCTATCAGATGTTTTTCCTATAATTTCTAATCGTTTTCAGCAAGTATTGATCAATGCTCGAATTATTCCTTAGAAAAAGAGCTCGATGCAATCAATAAGACTTGTCTCACAAGCCATGATAAACAAATGTTGACTGGAAATGTTGTCAAAGGTTTTTTGAATGGCATGTTGTATTCATTTGTGATGCCAGTGGTACAAGAAACAATTGGACTGTCCGAAATGCGAAAGGCTTTGGGCTTCAAGAAAATGGGACCATGGAAAGTATATAGATATGGGAAGCCAAGTGAAAAACAAATCGAAAATGCGAATGGAATTGAGGAATATTATGAGTTGATGGAGCCAAAAAATATGATTAGAAGTTCGAACACTCCCATTCTATTAGAGAAAAATGTCATTCCCAATATTGGGCGTTTTGATGAACGGATTCCTGGTATTCGACATGTTTATCGATGCGAATTTGCGGAAATTATGAAAAGAATTGGAAAGATTGATCGAGAAACTGTCGATAAAATGATTGAAAAATGGACGGAAATCTCAAAAAAAATGAATAAGGCAACGGACGTTTACGGAGATCATGGTGATTGTGAGAGAGAAGAAAAGCAACGGGAATGGGAAGCGATGGTAGAATCCGCGGAAGAAGACGAACGACTTGCGGAACCACAAATTGAAAATGTATAATTCAAATTTTTTCTGTGACACAAAGAAAGCTTTCTCATTTTTTGCTTTGGAAATAAAGTTGTCAAAGTTATGAAGATTGAAAATCTTTTAGAGGACTATGACGTGGAAATTTGCACTTGTTAAATATAATGCAACTTTTCGGAAATTTTCAGAATTTTTTATGGGCCTATGCAGAATAATATTTTGTAATAAAAAAACATATTTTTCCTATGCAGAAAAACGTCGAAAAAACAAAATATACAGTTTATTATTTTTGAGTAGAGACAATGTGAAATTGAGAGAGTGCAGACAGTTTTTTTGTATTTTTTGTGCGAAAAATCAATTTTCTGTCTGCACTCTCTCAATTTCACATTGTCTCTACTCGAAAATAATAAATGGGAAAAATATGTTTTTTATAACAAAATATTATTCTGCATAACAAGATGAAAAAAAAACAAAAATTGGTTGAAAACCCAAAAAAAATGTTGAAAAAAATGCAGGAAAAACATAGCCTTCCAGAAATTTCCCGATTTTTTGTGTTCAAAAAACAATTTGGCAATAAAAAATTTACAGATCTTCTCTACTCACACGATTCAAATCTACCCCTCCTTTTCCAAATTTCCAAAATTGAAAATATTCTGCGAATCAGAAATTTGCCACGGGATTTCCTCTGATTCTCCTTGCGCAGTTGAGCAACTTGGCAAATTTCCAAAAACATTGAAATTATCTTCCTGATCTTGATCTTCGACAGGGTTTCCAGCTTCGGAATCATATTCCTCTTTGATCTCTTTCCTTCCCGTGTCTTGCATGATTTTTTGGTAGATTTTATCTGATTCAGAGTCAGATGACAAGTTGAAATAATTGATTTCTTCGGAATCTCCAGCAGATTCTGGTGGTGGGATTTTTAAAATGGGTTCGATGGAAGCTTGATATGCATCAAAGTTGCTGGAAATTATTGATTTTTTTTCGAAATCTAGACAAACTCTTAGGTACCTCGCAACCTCTTCTTCATAGAAAAACGGATCATTTGGTAGATAATCCTTGGTATCATGGAAATCTTCCGAATTCAACAGCCACGCCGATTTATGTGATATTATTTCAGCAATCGGTAATTTTGGCACTTCCGGCTCCTCCTTCAAAATTCGTTGAAGTATTCCGAATTCCAAATTGTTCAAAAATAGCTCTTCGCCATGAATCGGAAGTTCGGATAACTCGAGATTGTCGAGTTTTCTTGAGAAATTATCCAATATTTGTTCGACTTTTGAAACATCGGTTTCAGCGTCGGAATTTTGTTTGAGAAGCGGTGGTGGAGAAGCTTTGATCTTTTTCTCTATTGGCTCTTCTCTTTTTTCTTCTTCTCCTTTAAATTCTTCTTCCAATTCATCTAATTTTTTGATAACTCTGTTCGAAGTTTTGACATGCGCGAAAATTCCAGCTTTTTGAACTTGCCTGTATCTTCTCTGAAAAAAATGATTTGTAAAAATATTCCATATTTCAAACTCACTTTAAACGGATTTTTCTCCATTTTCGGCTGTGAAAAACGTGCACTTGGTCTTAAAATCGGGTCGAGAATCGAAGTTGTTCTATTACTCTCATCTTTTCGACGTTTTTCGATTTTCTTTCGAGTTTCCTCGAGATGCGGCAACCATTTCGGTGGCGCAGGTCTTTTTTCTTCTTGCTGATTCATTTTGCAACTTCTAGAATTCCAGTTTTTCGAAAAATTTTCAAAATGAAAAAAAACATTTGCTCACCGTACCCAATTCAAAGGCACACAACAAAAAATGTTTTCCGCTGCAAGACCTTGCTATTTTCAACGTGTGCCTTGAAACACACTACGGTTTGTTTATTGAATTTTTATTTTTGCGCGTGAGAATTTCCAGCATTTTCAGATGAAAACCGAAGGTTCTACGTGGGTTTTTCAGCAGAGTGAATCTACACGGTGTTGGTGTTATAACTCATTGGAGAAATCAACGGGTGGTGAAAAAGTTGAAGAATTTGTGCGAGGAGAAAAAGTGGACAGATGAAGGAGATTTGAGTTTCAGCAACAATGTTGACAAATATTTCGATTTGTTGGTGCCAGCCCTGAAAACATCTGATATCGAGGTTCTTTCAATATCCTCGACGAAAATCCTTGGTTTCGAAATTGCTGTGAAAGATGTTGATGATGTAAATTTCTAACAGTTTCATTTTAAATACCTATCTAAACCTGTATTTTTCCAGATGCTCTCAACTTCATTGAAAATGTGAGGATTTGGCGATTTGACAGCAACTGCTTATCGATGCGTCGAAGTCTTCACAACATCCAATCAATTCGAGGAAATCCTGGAAAAATCTGAAGAAATCCTCAAAGTTGTTGATATTCGTTGCGGAAATGCCGCGTTAATTTGAGTGGAAAATACGATTTTCTAGGTAAGTTGAATTTTTTTCGGCGATATCTACATCAGAAGTTTATGAATCTTTTTCAGCCAAAATGCTGATTCAAGTTTTCCAATTTTGTGAAATCAATGATGAATTTCAATTGGATGTCGATTATTTGGTGCAAGAATGGGAGGTTAGATTTTATTGCTTTTCAAGTTTGAAAACCAGAATATTTTTGAAGCTGAACCATCTTGGTTTGTTTTTTGAAAATTAAAATTGAGTTATTTGGGAATTCCGAATCTCAGCAAAAAAAAACAAATCATTGATTTGAATCAAATATTTCGAATTCAAAAGGTCTTTGAATTACTGAAAATTAGGCTTAAAATCTTGGATATTTATTGAAAAATGAAAAAAAACGGTATTATTTCCAGGTTGGGCCACATGGCTTCACTTTTGGCGTGCTCTAACACAAGCTCAACAAAAAGAAGTCCAAAAATATCGACTCGAACATCCTCGATCAAACAATATCGTCCTGCTCATCGCAAAACCGAATAACTTGATGTGTTTTTGTCCCCGTCCCCCGTATTTTTGTTTTCTGTATTTTTATTGTTGGTTTTTTTGTTTTGTTTTGTGAATCATAAAATTTCCGAGAATTTAACTAATTTTTGAGTCTGAAAAAAGAGAAATTCAAAAATCTCGCGCCGAAACAAGCTGCCGCTGCAAAAAAGCCACGCTGCGATCGCGCTGGAACAAGCTGCCGCTGCAAAAAAGCCACGCTGCGATCGCGTTGGAACAAGCTGCCGCTGCAGAAAAGCCACGCTGCGATCGCGTTGGAACAAGCTGCCGCTGCAAAAAAGCCACGCTACGATCGCGCTGGAACAAGCTGCCGCTGCAAAAAAGCCACGCTGCGATCGCGCTGGAACAAGCTGCCGCTGCAAAAGCCACGCTGCGATCGCGTTGGAACAAGCTGCCGCTGCAAAAAAGCCACGCTGCGATCTCGCTGGAACAAGCTGCCGCTGCAAAAAAGCCACGCTACGATCGCGCTGGAACAAGCTGCCGCTGCAAAAGCCACGCTGCGATCGCGTTGGAACAAGCCGCTGCCGCTGCAAAAATCACGCTGCGATCGCGCTGGAACAAGCCGCTGCCGCTGCAAAAAAGCCACGCTGCGATCGCGCTGGAACAAGCTGCCGCTGCAAAAAAGCCACGCTGCGATCGCGTTGGAACAAGCTGCCGCTGCAAAAAAGCCACGCTACGATCGCGCTGGAACAAGCTGCCGCTGCAAAAAAGCCACGCTGCGATCGCGCTGGAACAAGCTGCCGCTGCAAAAATCACGCTGCGATCGCGCTGGAACAAGCCGCTGCCGCTGCAAAAAAGCCACGCTGCGATCGCGCTGGAACAAGCTGCCGCTGCAAAAAAGCCACGCTGCGATCGCGTTGGAACAAGCTGCCGCTGCAAAAAAGCCACGCTACGATCGCGCTGGAACAAGCTGCCGCTGCAAAAAAGCCACGCTGCGATCGCGCTGGAACAAGCTGCCGCTGCAAAAAAGCCACGCTGCGATCGCGTTGGAACAAGCTGCCGCTGCAAAAAAGCCACGCTACGATCGCGCTGGAACAAGCTGCCGCTGCAAAAAAGCCACGCTGCGATCGCGCTGGAACAAGCTGCCGCTGCAAAAAAGCCACGCTGCGATCGCGTTGGAACAAGCCGCTGCCGCTGCAAAAAAATCACGCTGCGATAGCGTTGGAACAAGCCGCTGCCGCTGCAAAAAAATCACGCTGCGATCGCGCTGGAACAAGCCGCTGCCGCTGCAAAAAAGCCACGCTGCGATCGCGCTGGAACAAGCTGCCGCTGCAAAAAAGCCACGCTGCGATCGCGTTGGAACAAGCTGCCGCTGCAAAAAAGCCACGCTACGATCGCGCTGGAACAAGCTGCCGCTGCAAAAAAGCCACGCTGCGATCGCGCTGGAACAAGCTGCCGCTGCAAAAAAGCCACGCTGCGATCGCGTTGGAACAAGCCGCTGCCGCTGCAAAAAAATCACGCTGCGATAGCGTTGGAACAAGCCGCTGCCGCTGCAAAAAAATCACGCTACGATCGCGTTGGAACAAGCCGCTGCCGCTGCAAAAAAATCACGCTGCGATAGCGTTGGAACAAGCCGCTGCCGCTACAAAAAAATCACGCTGCGATAGCGTTGGAACAAGCCGCTGCCGCTGCAAAAAAATCACGCTGCGATAGCGTTGGAACAAGCCGCTGCCGCTACAAAAAAATCACGCTACGATCGCGTTGGAACAAGCCGCTGCCGCTACAAAAAAATCACGCTGCGATAGCGTTGGAACAAGCCGCTGCCGCTGCAAAAAAATCACGCTGCGATCGCGTTGGAACAAGCCGCTGCCGCTGCAAAAAATCACGCTGCGATCGCGTTGGAACAAGCCGCTGCCGCTGCAAAAATCACGCTGCGATCGCGTTGGAACAAGCCGCTGCCGCTGCAAAAAAGCCACGCTACGATCGCGCTGGAACAAGCTGCCGCTGCAAAAAAGCCACGCTGCGATCGCGCTGGAACAAGCTGCCGCTGCAAAAAAGCCACGCTGCGATCGCGCTGGAACAAGCTGCCGCTGCAAAAATCACGCTGCGATAGCGTTGGAACAAGCCGCTGCCGCTGCAAAAATCACGCTGCGATCGCGTTGGAACAAGCCGCTGCCGCTGCAAAAAAATCACGCTGCGATAGCGTTGGAACAAGCTGCTGCCGCTGCAAAAATCACGCTGCGATAGCGTTGGAACAAGCCGCTGCCGCTGCAAAAATCACGCTGCGATAGCGTTGGAACAAGCCGCTGCCGCTGCAAAAATCACGCTGCGATCGCGTTGGAACAAGCCGCTGCCGCTGCAAAAAAATCACGCTGCGATAGCGTTGGAACAAGCCGCTGCCGCTGCAAAAAAATCACGCTGCGATCGCGTTGGAACAAGCCGCTGCCGCTACAAAAATCACGCTGCGATCGCGTTGGAACAAGCCGCTGCCGCTGCAAAAATCACGCTGCGATAGCGTTGGAACAAGCCGCTGCCGCTGCAAAAATCACGCTGCGATCGCGTTGGAACAAGCCGCTGCCGCTGCAAAAATCACGCTGCGATCGCGTTGGAACAAGCCGCTGCCGCTGCAAAAATCACGCTGCGATCGCGTTGGAACAAGCCGCTGCCGCTGCAAAAAAATCACGCTGCGATCGCGTTGGAACAAGCCGCTGCCGCTGCAAAAATCACGCTGCGATAGCGTTGGAACAAGCCGCTGCCGCTGCAAAAATCACGCTGCGATAGCGTTGGAACAAGCCGCTGCCGCTACAAAAAAATCACGCTGCGATAGCGTTGGAACAAGCCGCTGCCGCTGCAAAAATCACGCTACGATCGCGTTGGAACAAGCCGCTGCCGCTGCAAAAATCACGCTACGATCGCGTTGGAACAAGCCGCTGCCGCTACAAAAAAATCACGCTACGATCGCGTTGGAACAAGCCGCTGCCGCTACAAAAATCACGCTGCGATAGCGTTGGAACAAGCCGCTGCCGCTGCAAAAAAATCACGCTACGATCGCGTTGGAACAAGCCGCTGCCGCTACAAAAATCACGCTACGATCGCGTTGGAACAAGCCGCTGCCGCTACAAAAATCACGCTACGATCGCGTTGGAACAAGCCGCTGCCGCTACAAAAAAATCACGCTGCGATAGCGTTGGAACAAGCCGCTGCCGCTGCAAAAAAATCACGCTACGATCGCGTTGGAACAAGCCGCTGCCGCTGCAAAAAAATCACGCTACGATCGCGTTGGAACAAGCCGCTGCCGCTGCAAAAATCACGCTACGATCGCGTTGGAACAAGCCGCTGCCGCTACAAAAATCACGCTGCGATCGCGTTGGAACAAGCCGCTGCCGCTGCAAAAATCACGCTGCGATCGCGTTGGAACAAGCCGCTGCCGCTGCAAAAATCACGCTGCGATCGCGTTGGAACAAGCCGCTGCCGCTGCAAAAATCACGCTACGATCGCGTTGGAACAAGCCGCTGCCGCTACAAAAAAATCACGCTGCGATAGCGTTGGAACAAGCCGCTGCCGCTACAAAAATCACGCTGCGATAGCGTTGGAACAAGCCGCTGCCGCTACAAAAATCACGCTGCGATCGCGTTGGAACAAGCCGCTGCCGCTACAAAAATCACGCTGCGATAGCGTTGGAACAAGCCGCTGCCGCTGCAAAAATCACGCTGCGATAGCGTTGGAACAAGCCGCTGCCGCTACAAAAAAATCACGCTGCGATCGCGTTGGAACAAGCCGCTGCCGCTACAAAAATCACGCTGCGATAGCGTTGGAACAAGCCGCTGCCGCTACAAAAAAATCACGCTGCGATAGCGTTGGAACAAGCCGCTGCCGCTGCAAAAATCACGCTGCGATCGCGTTGGAACAAGCCGCTGCCGCTGCAAAAAAATCACGCTGCGATAGCGTTGGAACAAGCCGCTGCCGCTACAAAAAAATCACGCTACGATCGCGTTGGAACAAGCCGCTGCCGCTGCAAAAAAATCACGCTGCGATCGCGTTGGAACAAGCCGCTGCCGCTGCAAAAATCACGCTGCGATCGCGTTGGAACAAGCCGCTGCCGCTGCAAAAAAATCACGCTGCGATCGCGTTGGAACAAGCCGCTGCCGCTGCAAAAAAGCCACGCTACGATCGCGCTGGAACAAGCTGCCGCTGCAAAAAAGCCACGCTGCGATCGCGCTGGAACAAGCTGCCGCTGCAAAAAAGCCACGCTGCGATCGCGCTGGAACAAGCTGCCGCTGCAAAAAAGCCACGCTGCGATCGCGCTGGAACAAGCTGCCGCTGCAAAAGCCACGCTGCGATCGCGTTGGAACAAGCTGCCGCTGCAGAAAAGCCACGCTGCGATCGCGTTGGAACAAGCTGCCGCTGCAAAAAAGCCACGCTACGATCGCGCTGGAACAAGCTGCCGCTGCAAAAGCCACGCTGCGATCGCGCTGGAACAAGCTGCCGCTGCAAAAAAGCCACGCTGCGATCGCGTTGGAACAAGCTGCCGCTGCAAAAAAGCCACGCTGCGATCTCGCTGGAACAAGCTGCCGCTGCAAAAAAGCCACGCTACGATCGCGCTGGAACAAGCTGCCGCTGCAAAAAGCCACGCTGCGATCGCGTTGGAACAAGCCGCTGCCGCTGCAAAAATCACGCTGCGATCGCGCTGGAACAAGCCGCTGCCGCTGCAAAAAAGCCACGCTGCGATCGCGCTGGAACAAGCTGCCGCTGCAAAAAAGCCACGCTGCGATCGCGTTGGAACAAGCTGCCGCTGCAAAAGCCACGCTGCGATCTCGCTGGAACAAGCTGCCGCTGCAAAAAAGCCACGCTACGATCGCGCTGGAACAAGCTGCCGCTGCAAAAAAGCCACGCTGCGATCGCGCTGGAACAAGCTGCCGCTGCAAAAAAGCCACGCTGCGATCGCGTTGGAACAAGCCGCTGCCGCTGCAAAAATCACGCTGCGATAGCGTTGGAACAAGCCGCTGCCGCTGCAAAAAAATCACGCTACGATCGCGTTGGAACAAGCCGCTGCCGCTGCAAAAAAATCACGCTGCGATAGCGTTGGAACAAGCCGCTGCCGCTACAAAAAAATCACGCTGCGATAGCGTTGGAACAAGCCGCTGCCGCTGCAAAAATCACGCTGCGATAGCGTTGGAACAAGCCGCTGCCGCTACAAAAAAATCACGCTACGATCGCGTTGGAACAAGCCGCTGCCGCTGCAAAAATCACGCTGCGATAGCGTTGGAACAAGCCGCTGCCGCTACAAAAAAATCACGCTACGATCGCGTTGGAACAAGCCGCTGCCGCTGCAAAAATCACGCTGCGATAGCGTTGGAACAAGCCGCTGCCGCTGCAAAAATCACGCTGCGATAGCGTTGGAACAAGCCGCTGCCGCTACAAAAAAATCACGCTGCGATAGCGTTGGAACAAGCCGCTGCCGCTACAAAAAAATCACGCTACGATCGCGTTGGAACAAGCCGCTGCCGCTGCAAAAATCACGCTGCGATAGCGTTGGAACAAGCCGCTGCCGCTACAAAAAAATCACGCTACGATCGCGTTGGAACAAGCCGCTGCCGCTGCAAAAATCACGCTGCGATAGCGTTGGAACAAGCCGCTGCCGCTACAAAAAAATCACGCTACGATCGCGTTGGAACAAGCCGCTGCCGCTGCAAAAAAATCACGCTGCGATAGCGTTGGAACAAGCCGCTGCCGCTACAAAAAAATCACGCTACGATCGCGTTGGAACAAGCCGCTGCCGCTGCAAAAATCACGCTGCGATAGCGTTGGAACAAGCCGCTGCCGCTACAAAAAAATCACGCTACGATCGCGTTGGAACAAGCCGCTGCCGCTGCAAAATCACGCTGCGATAGCGTTGGAACAAGCCGCTGCCGCTACAAAAAAATCACGCTACGATCGCGTTGGAACAAGCCGCTGCCGCTGCAAAAAAATCACGCTGCGATAGCGTTGGAACAAGCCGCTGCCGCTGCAAAAAAATCACGCTGCGATCGCGTTGGAACAAGCCGCTGCCGCTGCAAAAATCACGCTGCGATCGCGTTGGAACAAGCCGCTGCCGCTGCAAAAATCACGCTGCGATCGCGTTGGAACAAGCCGCTGCCGCTGCAAAAAAGCCACGCTACGATCGCGCTGGAACAAGCTGCCGCTGCAAAAAAGCCACGCTGCGATCGCGCTGGAACAAGCTGCCGCTGCAAAAAAGCCACGCTGCGATCGCGCTGGAACAAGCTGCCGCTGCAAAAAAATCACGCTGCGATAGCGTTGGAACAAGCCGCTGCCGCTGCAAAAATCACGCTGCGATCGCGTTGGAACAAGCCGCTGCCGCTGCAAAAATCACGCTGCGATAGCGTTGGAACAAGCTGCTGCCGCTGCAAAAATCACGCTGCGATAGCGTTGGAACAAGCCGCTGCCGCTGCAAAAAATCACGCTGCGATAGCGTTGGAACAAGCCGCTGCCGCTGCAAAAAAATCACGCTGCGATCGCGTTGGAACAAGCCGCTGCCGCTGCAAAAAAATCACGCTGCGATAGCGTTGGAACAAGCCGCTGCCGCTGCAAAAATCACGCTGCGATCGCGTTGGAACAAGCCGCTGCCGCTACAAAAAAATCACGCTGCGATCGCGTTGGAACAAGCCGCTGCCGCTGCAAAAAAATCACGCTGCGATAGCGTTGGAACAAGCCGCTGCCGCTGCAAAAATCACGCTGCGATCGCGTTGGAACAAGCCGCTGCCGCTGCAAAAAAATCACGCTGCGATCGCGTTGGAACAAGCCGCTGCCGCTGCAAAAAAATCACGCTGCGATCGCGTTGGAACAAGCCGCTGCCGCTGCAAAAATCACGCTGCGATCGCGTTGGAACAAGCCGCTGCCGCTGCAAAAATCACGCTGCGATAGCGTTGGAACAAGCCGCTGCCGCTACAAAAAAATCACGCTACGATCGCGTTGGAACAAGCCGCTGCCGCTACAAAAATCACGCTGCGATAGCGTTGGAACAAGCCGCTGCCGCTGCAAAAAAATCACGCTACGATCGCGTTGGAACAAGCCGCTGCCGCTACAAAAAAATCACGCTGCGATCGCGTTGGAACAAGCCGCTGCCGCTGCAAAAAAATCACGCTGCGATCGCGTTGGAACAAGCCGCTGCCGCTGCAAAAAAATCACGCTGCGATAGCGTTGGAACAAGCCGCTGCCGCTACAAAAAAATCACGCTACGATCGCGTTGGAACAAGCCGCTGCCGCTACAAAAAAATCACGCTGCGATAGCGTTGGAACAAGCCGCTGCCGCTGCAAAAATCACGCTACGATCGCGTTGGAACAAGCCGCTGCCGCTACAAAAAAATCACGCTGCGATCGCGTTGGAACAAGCCGCTGCCGCTGCAAAAAAATCACGCTGCGATCGCGTTGGAACAAGCCGCTGCCGCTGCAAAAATCACGCTGCGATCGCGTTGGAACAAGCCGCTGCCGCTGCAAAAATCACGCTGCGATAGCGTTGGAACAAGCCGCTGCCGCTACAAAAAAATCACGCTACGATCGCGTTGGAACAAGCCGCTGCCGCTACAAAAAAATCACGCTGCGATAGCGTTGGAACAAGCCGCTGCCGCTACAAAAAAATCACGCTACGATCGCGTTGGAACAAGCCGCTGCCGCTACAAAAAAATCACGCTGCGATCGCGTTGGAACAAGCCGCTGCCGCTGCAAAAATCACGCTGCGATAGCGTTGGAACAAGCCGCTGCCGCTGCAAAAAAATCACGCTACGATCGCGTTGGAACAAGCCGCTGCCGCTACAAAAAAATCACGCTGCGATAGCGTTGGAACAAGCCGCTGCCGCTACAAAAAAATCACGCTGCGATAGCGTTGGAACAAGCCGCTGCCGCTACAAAAAAATCACGCTGCGATCGCGTTGGAACAAGCCGCTGCCGCTACAAAAATCACGCTGCGATAGCGTTGGAACAAGCCGCTGCCGCTGCAAAAATCACGCTGCGATAGCGTTGGAACAAGCCGCTGCCGCTACAAAAATCACGCTGCGATCGCGTTGGAACAAGCCGCTGCCGCTACAAAAAAATCACGCTGCGATAGCGTTGGAACAAGCCGCTGCCGCTACAAAAAAATCACGCTGCGATAGCGTTGGAACAAGCCGCTGCCGCTGCAAAAAAATCACGCTGCGATCGCGTTGGAACAAGCCGCTGCCGCTGCAAAAATCACGCTGCGATAGCGTTGGAACAAGCCGCTGCCGCTACAAAAAAATCACGCTACGATCGCGTTGGAACAAGCCGCTGCCGCTACAAAAAAATCACGCTGCGATAGCGTTGGAACAAGCCGCTGCCGCTGCAAAAATCACGCTGCGATCGCGTTGGAACAAGCCGCTGCCGCTGCAAAAAAATCACGCTGCGATCGCGTTGGAACAAGCCGCTGCCGCTGCAAAAATCACGCTGCGATCGCGTTGGAACAAGCCGCTGCCGCTGCAAAAAAGCCACGCTACGATCGCGCTGGAACAAGCTGCCGCTGCAAAAAAGCCACGCTGCGATCGCGCTGGAACAAGCTGCCGCTGCAAAAGCCACGCTGCGATCGCGCTGGAACAAGCTGCCGCTGCAAAAGCCACGCTGCGATCGCGTTGGAACAAGCTGCCGCTGCAAAAAAGCCACGCTGCGATCTCGCTGGAACAAGCTGCCGCTGCAAAAAAGCCACGCTACGATCGCGCTGGAACAAGCTGCCGCTGCAAAAAAGCCACGCTGCGATCGCGTTGGAACAAGCCGCTGCCGCTGCAAAAAAGCCACGCTGCGATCGCGTTGGAACAAGCTGCCGCTGCAAAAAAGCCACGCTGCGATCTCGCTGGAACAAGCTGCCGCTGCAAAAAAGCCACGCTGCGATCTCGCTGGAACAAGCTGCCGCTGCAAAAAAGCCACGCTGCGATCGCGCTGGAACAAGCTGCCGCTGCAAAAAAGCCACGCTGCGATCGCGTTGGAACAAGCCGCTGCCGCTGCAAAAAAGCCACGCTGCGATCGCGTTGGAACAAGCTGCCGCTGCAAAAAAGCCACGCTGCGATCGAGCTGGAACAAGCTGCCGCTGCAAAAAAGCCACGCTGCGATCGAGCTGGAACAAGCTGCCGCTGCAAAAAAGCCACGCTGCGTTCGAGCTGGAACAAGCTGCCGCTGCAAAAAAGCCACGCTGCGATCGAGCTGGAACAAGCTGCCGCTGCAAAAAAGCCACGCTGCGATCGAGCTGGAACAAGCTGCCGCTGCAAAAAAGCCACGCTGCGATCGAGCTGGAACAAGCTGCCGCTGCAAAAAAGCCACGCTGCGATCGAGCTGGAACAAGCTGCCGCTGCAAAAAAATCACGCTGCGATCGAGCTGGAACAAGCTGCCGCTGCAAAAAGCACGCTGCGATCGAGCTGGAACAAGCTGCCGCTGCAAAAAAGCCACGCTGCGATCGAGCTGGAACAAGCTGCCGCTGCAAAAAATCACGCTGCGATCGAGCTGGAACAAGCTGCCGCTGCAAAAAAGCCACGCTGCGATCGAGCTGGAACAAGCTGCCGCTGCAAAAATCACGCTGCGATCGCGCTTGAAGAAGCTGCCGCTGCAAAAATCACGCTGCGATCGAGCTGGAACAAGCTGCCGCTGCAAAAAAGCCACGCTGCGATCGAGCTGGAACAAGCTGCCGCTGCAAAAAAATCACGCTGCGATCGCGCTTGAAGAAGCTGCCGCTGCAAAAAAATCACGCTGCGATCGAGCTGGAACAAGCTGCCGCTGCAAAAAAATCACGCTGCGATCGAGCTGGAACAAGCTGCCGCTGCAAAAAAGCCACGCTGCGATCGAGCTGGAACAAGCTGCCGCTGCAAAAAGCACGCTGCGATCGAGCTGGAACAAGCTGCCGCTGCAAAAAAATCACGCTGCGATCGCGCTTGAAGAAGCTGCCGCTGCAAAAAAGCCACGCTGCGATCGCGCTTGAAGAAGCTGCCGCTGCAAAAATCACGCTGCGATCGAGCTGGAACAAGCTGCCGCTGCAAAAAGCACGCTGCGATCGAGCTGGAACAAGCTGCCGCTGCAAAAAAGCCACGCTGCGATCGAGCTGGAACAAGCTGCCGCTGCAAAAATCACGCTGCGATCGAGCTGGAACAAGCTGCCGCTGCAAAAGCCACGCTGCGATCGAGCTGGAACAAGCTGCCGCTGCAAAAATCACGCTGCGATCGCGCTTGAAGAAGCTGCCGCTGCAAAAATCACGCTGCGATCGAGCTGGAACAAGCTGCCGCTGCAAAAAGCACGCTGCGATCGAGCTGGAACAAGCTGCCGCTGCAAAAAAGCCACGCTGCGATCGAGCTGGAACAAGCTGCCGCTGCAAAAAAGCCACGCTGCGATCGAGCTGGAACAAGCTGCCGCTGCAAAAAAATCACGCTGCGATCGAGCTGGAACAAGCTGCCGCTGCAAAAAAGCCACGCTGCGATCGAGCTGGAACAAGCTGCCGCTGCAAAAATCACGCTGCGATCGAGCTGGAACAAGCTGCCGCTGCAAAAATCACGCTGCGATCGAGCTGGAACAAGCTGCCGCTGCAAAAATCACGCTGCGATCGAGCTGGAACAAGCTGCCGCTGCAAAAGCCACGCTGCGATCGAGCTGGAACAAGCTGCCGCTGCAAAAAAATCACGCTGCGATCGAGCTGGAACAAGCTGCCGCTGCAAAAATCACGCTGCGATCGAGCTGGAACAAGCTGCCGCTGCAAAAAAATCACGCTGCGATCGAGCTGGAACAAGCTGCCGCTGCAAAAAAGCCACGCTGCGATCGAGCTGGAACAAGCTGCCGCTGCAAAAAAATCACGCTGCGATCGAGCTGGAACAAGCTGCCGCTGCAAAAAAATCACGCTGAGATCGCGCTTGAAGAAGCTGCCGCTGCAAAAAAATCACGCTGAGATCGCGCTGGAACAAGCTGCCGCTGCAAAAAAGCCACGCTGCGATCGAGCTGGAACAAGCTGCCGCTGCAAAAAAAGCACGCTGCGATCGCGCTAGAAGACGCTGCCGCTGCAAAAAGCACGCTGCGATCGAGCTGGAACAAGCTGCCGCTGCAAAAAAGCCACGCTGCGATCGAGCTGGAACAAGCTGCCGCTGCAAAAAAGCCACGCTGCGATCGAGCTGGAACAAGCCGCTGCCGCTGCAAAAAAATCACGCTGCGATCGCGCTAGAAGACGCTGCCGCTGCAAAAAAGCCACGCTGCGATCGAGCTGGAACAAGCTGCCGCTGCAAAAAAGCCACGCTGCGATCGAGCTGGAACAAGCTGCCGCTGCAAAAGCCACGCTGCGATCGAGCTGGAACAAGCTGCCGCTGCAAAAAAGCCACGCTGCGATCGAGCTGGAACAAGCTGCCGCTGCAAAAAAAGCACGCTGCGATCGCGCTAGAAGACGCTGCCGCTGCAAAAAAGCCACGCTGCGATCGAGCTGGAACAAGCTGCCGCTGCAAAAAAGCCACGCTGCGATCGAGCTGGAACAAGCTGCCGCTGCAAAAAAGCCACGCTGCGATCGAGCTGGAACAAGCCGCTGCCGCTGCAAAAATCACGCTGCGATAGCGTTGGAACAAGCCGCTGCCGCTGCAAAAAAATCACGCTGCGATAGCGTTGGAACAAGCCGCTGCCGCTGCAAAAAAATCACGCTGCGATCGAGCTGGAACAAGCTGCCGCTGCAAAAAAGCCACGCTGCGATCGAGCTGGAACAAGCTGCCGCTGCAAAAAAGCCACGCTGCGATCGAGCTGGAACAAGCTGCCGCTGCAAAAAAGCCACGCTGCGATCGAGCTGGAACAAGCCGCTGCCGCTGCAAAAAAATCACGCTGCGATAGCGTTGGAACAAGCCGCTGCCGCTGCAAAAAAATCACGCTGCGATCGCGCTAGAACAAGCTGCCGCTGCAAAAAAATCACGCTGCGATCGAGCTGGAACAAGCTGCCGCTGCAAAAAAATCACGCTGCGATAGCGTTGGAACAAGCCGCTGCCGCTGCAAAAATCACGCTGCGATAGCGTTGGAACAAACCGCTGCCGCTGCAAAAAAATCACGCTGCGATAGCGTTGGAACAAGCCGCTGCCGCTGCAAAAAAATCACGCTGCGATAGCGTTGGAACAAGCCGCTGCCGCTGCAAAAAAATCACGCTGCGATAGCGTTGGAACAAGCCGCTGCCGCTGCAAAAAAATCACGCTGCGATAGCGTTGGAACAAGCCGCTGCCGCTGCAAAAAAATCACGCTGCGATAGCGTTGGAACAAGCCGCTGCCGCTGCAAAAATCACGCTGCGATAGCGTTGGAACAAGCCGCTGCCGCTGCAAAAATCACGCTGCGATAGCGTTGGAACAAGCCGCTGCCGCTGCAAAAAAATCACGCTGCGATCGCGTTGGAACAAGCTGCCGCTGCAAAAATTGATTTTACCTTCATTTTTTCTTCCTCAACAAGTCCTCGAACAATTTGATCAATCACATTCGTCGATAAACTTTCAATAACCAAATTCATTTTTCCCAATTCTTGCATTTTTCATTTTTCTTCAATGATGATTTCCAATGGATTTCGTCGTGGTGGAGCAATTGTAGGAACTGGGAATTTAGGACAACTTGATCTCCATCCATAAATATCAAGGGTTGATTTCAAATCGTCAAATGAATCATGCGCGAGAAGCGAGCAAAATTTATCGAGTGGATATCCAGCATTATCATAAGATGATAACAGCTTTGGATCTGCTCTGATCTGAAAAATGATAATTTTGGACATGAACACGTTTTTATTATTTATTAAAAAACGACGTGAAATTTGAAACAAAATTGTCTAATTTCCAGAATTTTTGTTTTAAAAACAAACCTCGTTGAACAATTTTTGTGATAACATCATACGATCGAAATCCAGGTTCATTAACACATTTTATGCCACGTCTCTCAAAATCTTCATACAAATGCCGCAAAGTTTTCCCAAATTCTCATTGTTCATTTTCTCATCAAAATGGTCGACTTCCAAATCGCAAAAAATATATCCGAATAAAATATGCAGCCAGCCACGTACATCTTTCAACAAGTTCCAATGCCAAAGTGTCACTTCTTTTCGAACAGCTCGAGTTCGACTCCATAAGAAATTATACCATCCGGTTCGTTGTTCAGCGGTTTCGGGGAATTTATCGAGAACTTGAGAAAGGAGATATGACATTGTATCGAAGTTCGTGGGGAAGTGGACGTTCTTGATCAGCGGCGGATCGAGCATAGTCCTAGTAAAAATGAATATTTTGATAAATACCAAAGTTTTTTGAAACTTACCTTCACCATGATTTGATGAGCCACAAAAGTCGCCTCATCACAACTGGCGATGAACGTTTCTGCACACTTCTCATATATATAACAAGCCGCCGCTGCAAACATTGGACAGCGCAAAAATGCTGAAACCACGCTGCGATCGCGCAAGAACAAGCCTCCGCTGCGACCGCGCTGCGACCACGCTGCGATTGAGCAAGAACAAGCCGCCGCTGCGACCGCGCTGCGACCACGCTGCGATCGCGCTGGAACAAGCTGCCGCTGCAAAAAGCACGCTGCGATCGCGCTGGAACAAGCTGCCGCTGCAAAAAAAGCACGCTGCGATCGCGCTGGAACAAGCTGCCGCTGCAAAAAAAGCACGCTGCGATCGCGCTGGAACAAGCTGCCGCTGGAACAAGCTGCCGCTGCAAAAAAAGCACGCTGCGATCGCGCTGGAACAAGCTGCCGCTGCGATCGCGCTGGAACAAGCTGCCGCTGCAAGAAAAGCCACGCTGCGATCGCGCTGGAACAAGCTGCCGCTGCAAGAAAAGCCACGCTGCGATCGCGCTGGAACAAGCTGCCGCTGCGATCGCGCTGGAACAAGCTGCCGCTGCAAAAAAAGCACGCTGCGACCGCGCTGGAACAAGCTGCCGCTGCAAAAAAAAACCACGCTGCGACCGCGTTGCGACCACGCTGCAACCGCGCAAGAACACGCCGCCAAGATCGATGCCAAAAAAAAGGAAAAAACAAGCCGAAACATAAAAAAAGGCAGGAAGTGACCCTTAAAACATTAGAATTCAAAAAATTGGCGCAATTTGCAGTGGAGCGCACTTGCTCGTTTTCCAATTCGAACACGTGTACTGCTCTGGTTTTTCGAATAATATTTTTGTGTCAACACGGCAACAAAGACTGGCGCATTTTCCGTCGTCGCTTTTCATTTTCTTAATTTTTTTTGAATTTTTTTTCTAGAAAAAACATGGTTTTCAGCTGTTTTTTGCATTTTTCATATTTAAAAAACGAAGCAGTTTTCGCACAGTTGATGTGACGCCAAGTTTTCAGATGTTCCAAAAATTGCAGCTCTCAAACCCTCAAAAAAAGAAATAAATATCTAAATAAAAATTCACGAATACTTCTACCGTACCCCTCATAAAGGCGCACACAATTTTTCTCCCGTGTCTCGCAACGCGTGCAACGCGCGTTGATTTTTCAAAAAACGAAAGTCTACTTCCTTTTTCTTCCCTTCCACTTCTCATTTTCACGTTGATTTTGAACGGACAAATCGAGAATCCACTAAAAAGGGAGAGTGCAGAGAAATCGCGCCAAGACCACACTTGGCTGTGCGCCAGCTAATGGTAAAATGGCGTACTGTAGCACTATTTCAGCTGTGTTTCTAGCTTCTTTTCCCTCTCTTATGAGAGACTCTCGATTTGTCCCTCTTTCTATTGTTTTAAAATAGCGTGTTTTTGGTTCTCTCTTGTTAAGCGCGCATATTCGCTCTATTGAAAATCATAGCGTGTGTGTGTTCATTTGAAAAACAAATCCCCAATAATTTTTAGTTATCCTCATTTCTCGTTTTTTCCTCCTTTTTCCATACCAGTTTTTTTCAGCCCACAATGAATATCACAAAAGGCCGCACACCCGCCAAATCTAACGGTCTTTCGATGCGTAAACGCGACATGACGCCGACTCGCAACGCAAACATTTTACACAATCCCTCAATGGTGGGCGATCGATTTATGGGTGTACGATTAAATCGAGACGAAATGGAATTTGCGGGTCATCTTTTGACAAGTCAAATTCTCCAAGACTCACACTTACACAACAGACAAATGCAACAACAAAACGAGAATCCGTTGTTGCTCAATAATAGTACCGAAACTGAACCAGCTGAAGAACGGGAAGCGAGAGAAGCTAGAGAAGCACAAGAAGAACGAGAAGCTGAAGAGGAGAATAAAGAAGGCAAGAAGATCACAAATCTGATTCGAGGTGGAGTTGCTGGAATGAGCGATGCTGATGAGGGTGATCGCATTTTATGCTATAAAAAGAATTTGGCACCGCCGCCGGCGATTGGATATGTGAATCAAGCAAAAGTTTTGTATTCAACGAATAGTGTGATTAATCCAAGTTCTTCGGTGAAGAAAGCTTTGAGACATGTTCCAACAACTGCTTGTAAAGTTCTTGATGCGCCTGGATTAACGAGTGAGGGTTTATGTTAGAAGTTTTTGATTCTTACAAAATAAAATTTCAGAAGACATGTATACTCGCCACATGGATTGGGGTAGTCACAATTGGGTGGCTGTTGCGCTTTCGAATGAGTTGTATTTGTGGAATACTGAAACAAATACCATCAAGGTAGAGATTCACTGGAAGAATGGGAAATCTAGATTTTCCTGTTGCAAAATATTCGTAAAAATGTATTCGAAAGCTGTGTGAACTTGGAAATTTCATTCAAAAAACTAATTTTGACCGAAATTTTCAGGTTCTCGCACAGGGGAAAAATTATCGGGACTTTATCACAATTATGCCTGAACCTTGAAATTCCAGCCAAACCTGAAAAAGTGATTTTGGCTGAAATTTCCGGGTTCTCGCGCAGGGGAATCTATCGTCAATTTTTCAAATCAAAATAGTAACTACACAATTCTGCCTGAACCTTGAAATTTCAGCCAAACCTTAGAAAAGTGATTTTGGTTGAAATTTTCGGGTTCTCGCGCAGGGAAACCTATCGTCAATTTTTGAATTCAAAATCGTAACTTCATAATTCTGCCTGAACCTTGAAATTTCAGCCAAACCTTAGAAAAAGTGCATTTGACTGAAACTTCTGGGTTCTCGCGCAGGGGAACCTATCGCCAATTTTTCAATTCAAAATCGTAACTACATAATTCTGCCTGAACCTTGAAATTTCAGCCAAACACAAGAAAAAGTGCATTTGGCTGAAATTTTCGGGTTCTCGCGCAGGGGAACCTATCGTCAATTTTTCAATTCAAAATCGTAACTACATAATTCTGCCTGAACCCTGAAATTTCAGCCAAACCTTAGAAAAAGTGAATTTGGCTGAAATTTTCGGGTTCTCGCGCAGGGGAACCTATCGTCAATTTTTCAATTCAAAATCGTAACTACATAATTCTGCCTGAACCTTGAAATTTCAGCCAAACCTTAGAAAAAATGCATGTGGCTGAAATTTTCGGGTTCTCGCGCAGGGGAACCTATCGCCAATTTTTCATTTTGATCATTATTCAAAGAAATCCCAATTTCTTCCAGAACTTCTTCGAAGATGCTCCTCCATCCAACGAAGGTATGATCACCGGTGTCCGCTGGTCCGAAGAAGGAAAATACGTGTCGGTGGGTTACGAAAGCGGCGCAGTCCGAATCTACGATCCAAATCGTCCACGAACCACACAATATGTCAGGGAATTGCGCACGTTGCGTGTAGGTGGAGCGCAAAGATGCGCATCAATTGCCTGGCGCAAAAATGGTATCATGACTTGCGGATATAAAAGCGGTGATCTAGTGAATCATGACGTCAGAGTTAGCCAACACGTTGTATCCGTTTGGGCAGGTGAAAATGGCCATAGAAGAGATGTGACTGGAATCGAATGGTCGAATGATGAAAATATGTGTGCCACGTCATCATCGGATAGAACAGCGAAGATTTGGGATGTGAGAAATGTCCGTCCAACAACACCGAACGCCGAAATCGCCCCGATGCACACAATCGACGAACATTTGGGACAAGTTCGAACAGTTCAATTCTGCAATTTCAGAGATGGTGTTCTAGCGACTGCCGGTGGAGTTGGTGATGGAAGTGTCAAATTGTGGGATGTGAAGCGGAATTGCTTGAAGATTCGAGAAATGCCAGTTTGTGAGAATGGCGGGGTCAGCGGAGTGGTGTTCAATCGAGCTTATAATGAAATGTTGGTGGCGAGTGACGATGGATGTTTGAGGATTTTTAGATTTAATGCGACTTATAAAATGACGCATGAGATTCAAGGTAAGAAATGAGAGCCGGAAATTCCAAAATGCCACGTGATTTCAAGCATTTGAAGTGCTCGAAATGACGTGGCAGAACCCGAAGATCATCTGAAAATACGCCTGAACCTTGAAATTTCAGCCAAAAATTGTATTTGGCTGAAATTTTCGGGTTCTCGCGCAGGGGAATCTATCGTCAATTTTTTAATTCAAAATCTTAACTACATAATTCTGCCTGAACCTTGAAATTTCAGCCAAAAGGAGATTTTGGCTGAAATTTTCAGGTTCTCGCGCAGGGGAATCTATCGTCAATTTTTTAATTGAAAATTGTAATTACTTAATTCTGCCTGAACCTTGAAATTTCAGTCAAACCTTGGAAAAAGTGCATTTGGCTGAAATTTTCCGGTTCTCGCGCAGGGAAATCTATCGTCAATTTTTCAATTCTCAATCGTAACTACATAATTCTGCCTGAACCTTGAAATTTCAGCCAAACCTTAGAAAAAGTGAATTTGGCTGAAATTTTCGGGTTCTCACGCAGGGGAATCAATCGTCAATTTTTCAATTCTCAATCGTAACTACACAATTCTGCCTGAACCTTGAAATTTCAGTCAAACCTTGGAAAAAGTGCATTTGGCTGAAATTTTCCGGTTCTCGCGCAGGGAAATCTATCGTCAATTTTTCAATTCTCAATCGTAACTACACAATTCTGCCTGAACCTTGAAATTTCAGTCAAACCTTGGAAAAAGTGAATTTGGCTGAAATTTTCAGGTTCTCGCGCAGGGGAATCAATCGTCAATTTTTCAATTCTCAATCGTAACTACACAATTCTGCCTGAACCTTGAAATTTCAGTCAAACCTTGGAAAAAGTGCATTTGGCTGAAATTTTCCGGTTCTCGCGCAGGGAAATCTATCGTCAATTTTTCAATTCTCAATCGTAACTACATAATTCTGCCTGAACCTTGAAATTTCAGCCAAACCTTAGAAAAAGTGAATTTGGCTGAAATTTTCGGGTTCTCACGCAGGGGAATCTATCGTCAATTTTTTTTCCAATTTTGCTGGAATTCCACGTTTCAAAAAAAGCTAGAAATCTTGATTTTCAGTTCATTTTTTGCAGCCTCATCCGAACCAATCATGGATCTTGTCGCATCGCCAGTCGACGAAGTATTAATTGGAGATATGGAGGAAACACTCAAAGTGTTCAAATTCTTCGCTGTAAGTTTTTTTTCGCTGAAAATCTGGAATTTTCAGCCAAAAATCCTTATTTTTTCAGTTCGACAAATCGACAAATATTCTGGAAAAATCGCAACCGAGAAATGTTGGATTAAATGTTCGCTAAAATTATTTTCTATGAAAAACTTATTGTCAAATAAAATTCTTTCACTTTTTTCCTGTGTCTCCTGTAAAAAATCCATATTTTTTGACCTATTGGTTATCATTTGACTATCTATCTTATCAGTGTTTTCCTCCGTTGTTTTTGAGTAAAATTTTAGAGAAAATTATGCGAAAAACGCTGAAAATTCTGAATGCCACGTGTCCCTACAGTTCACCGCTGGAGAATTTGGCGAAAATTCGAAGTTTCGAGCAGATTCCTGGACCCAGAAATGTACCGCTGATTGGAAGTTTTGAGAATTTGAAGTTTGCGATCGGAGCTGGTGAGTTTTTGGGTTTTGAAACAGGAAATTTTGAATTTGGCGCCAAAAAATCAGGATTTTCTCGCAGACCAAAAAACGATTGAAAATTACACGGGCTATCTTCAATCACTCTACCAAAAATACGGACCAATTGTCAAAGAAAATCTGGGATTCGGCCGAAAATATGTTGTGCACATTTATGACCCGAAAGATGCTCAAACCATTTTTGGAGCGGACGGAAAAATGCCATTTATTGTACCGCTTCAAGAGACTACACAGAAGTATCGAGAAATGAAGGGAATGAATCCGGGATTGGGAAATTTGTGAGGAGATTTTTGGGGTGGGGTGGTTTTTGGATGAAAATTGCTGAAAATTAAGGTTTTGTTGATTTTCAGCGCAAATTTTTGATCTAGGAAAATTCAAGGAAAATTTACGTTTCAAAAATTTTGTATAATTTCCCAGAAATTGAGAATTCGATACAATTCTTGTTATTTGAGAAAATTTGCGCTGAAATCACTGAAAATTGCTGAAAATAAATAATTCCATGATTTCCAGCACAAAATTTTGGTCTAGAAAAATTCACGAAAAATTCATTGTTTCAAAAAATCTGTATATTTTTTGAACTGTTTTTAGAATTCGATTATGTTTTCCTCTATATCGAAAATTTAGCGCTGAATACCCTGAAATCACTGAAAAATGCTGAAAATTAATAATTGCATGATTTTTACCACACATTGTTGGTCTAGAAAAATTCACTGTTTCAAAAAATCTGTATAATTTTGTTCAAATTTATAGAAACTTGATACCTGCGAGTATTGTAATCTCAAAAGCACTGAAAATTGCTGAAAATAAATAATCTCACGGTTTTAAGCGCAAAATTCTGTTTAGAAAAAATTTTCTAAAAAAAAATGTACTGTTTCAAAAATTATCTATTATTTTGTTCGAATTTACGAAAACTTCATTTTACTTTTGCGCTGAATTTCAAGAAATCACTGAAAATTGCTGAAAAAGGAGAATTCCATGATTTTCAGCACACAATTTTGATCTTAAAAAATTCAAGGAAAATTTACGTTTCAAAAACTCTGTTTATTTTTTTCAAAATTTTCAAAAGTTGATATTGGAATTATTTGTACCCCTGGAATTATATGTACCATAAGAAGACTGAAAATGAATAATTTCTTGATTTTCAGCACAAAATTTTGATCTAGAAAAATATTTTCTTCAAAAAAATATACTGTTTCAAAAATTTTGTATATTTTACAAAATAATTGAGAATTTCATGGTAAGGTGGTTGATTCGAAAATTTTGCACTAAAATCACTGAAAATTGCTGAAAAAGAAGAATTCCGTGGTTTTCAGTGCAAATTTTTGATCTAGAAAGAATTTTCTAAAAAAAATATACTGTTTCGAAAATTATCTATTATTTTGTTCGAATTTATGAAAACTTGATTTCACTTTCCTAAGTTTAACCTGAAAATCACTGAAAATTGCTGAAAACTAATAATCTCACGGTTTTCAGCACGAAATTTCGATCTAGAAAAATTCAAGAAAAATTCACTGTTTCAAAAATTCTTGTTAAATTTTTCAAAACTTGATTGTAAAACTATTTCTAGCTCAGAATTTTGCGCTGAAAATCACTGAAAGTTAATGATTTTATGATCTTCAGCGCGAAATTCTGATGTAGAAAAATATACTGTTTCAAAAATTCTGTATAGTTTTGTTCAAATTTATGGAAACTTGATATTAACGGAAATTTGCGCTGGGAACCACTGAAAAATGCTGAAAATCAATATTTTTATGATTTTCAGCGCAAAATTCTGATCTAGAAAAATATTTTCTAAAAAAAATATACTGTTTCAAAAATTATCTATTATTTTATTTTATTTTTGAAAACTTGATGTCACGTTCATAAAATTTGACCTGAAAACCACTGAAAATCGCTGAAAATTCCTGAAAATAAATAATTCCACGATTTCAAGCACAAAATTTTTTCTATAAAATTCACTGTTTCAAAAATCTATACTTCAAATTCGTGCTGAAAACCCTGGAATCACTGAAAATTGCTGAAAATAAATGATTTCATGATTTCCAGCACAACATTTTGGTCTAGAAAAATTGACTGTTTCAAAAAATCTGTAAATTTTTCCACGTTTTTTTAAAACTCAATTTATCTTCATTTTTTAGTGCAGAATTTTGCTCTGAAAACCCTATATCCACTGAAAAGTGTTGAAAATAAATATTTTCATGAGCTCACAATTTTGATCTAGAAAAATTAAAGTAAAATTTAAGAGGCATCACTGATGAGACCTCCTCTTTGCCGTCTGATGAAAAGGTCGAAACGGCTTCCCTTGCGTTCTCTATTTACTTATCCACTTCTATTTTATTTAATTTTCCCCTCTCTACTTTCTTTCTTTTTTTTCAATTAGTTTCTCTTTCTTTATTACGTTTCAAACATTTTGTATAACCCCTACAATTTTGAGAATATATTCCCATGTATATTCCCGCGCTTATTTTTTAATTCAAGAGAATATATGACCACTGAAAATTGCTGAAAATTAATTTTTTCATGATTTTTAGCACACAATTTTTGATCTAGAAAAATTGACTGTTTCAAAAAATCTGTATAATTTTGTTCAAATTCATAGAAACTTGATACTTCCGAATATTGTAATAGGGCTGATTCACGAACGAAAAAAATGTTAAAAAATGTTTTTTTAACATCGAAAGATCAATTCACGAAAAGTCAAAAAATGTCGAAAAAACATTGTAGGTCAAAATTAGTTTTTCGAGTTTTTCAGCCAAAAATGATGACAAATCAATATTTTTCAAGCTTCTGGAGTAATTTCTGATGAAAATAAGCTTCGAGAACCCTATTTTGCTTTATTTTATGATTTTTTTCGAAATTCATCAAAATTCAAAAATTTTTTATTTTACGAAAAATCAACAAAACCTTCTGGAAAGTGAATTTCAAGGCCAATTTTACTCAGAAATTACTCCAGAAGCTTAGAAAATCTCGATTTGTCATCATTTTTGGCTGAAAAACTCAAAAAACTAATTTTGACCTACAATGTTTTTTCGACATTTTTTGACTTTTCGTGAATTGATCTTTCGATGTTAAAAAAACATTTTTTGACATTTTTTTCGTTCGTGAATCAGCCCTAATCTCAAAATTGCTGAAAATAAATATTCTCACGGTTTTCAGCGCAAAATTCTGTTTAGAAAAAAATTTCTAAAAAAAATATACTGTTTCAAAAATTATCTATTATTTTGTTCGAATTTTTACGAAAACTCCATTTTACTTTTGCGCTGAATTTCAAGAAATCACTGGAAATTGCTGAAAAGAGAGAATTCAATGATTTTCAGCACACAATTTTGATCTTAAGAAATTCAAGGAAAATTTACGTTTCAAAAAACTCTGTATATTTTTTTCAAATTTTTCAAAACTTGACTGTCGAGTTTTTTGCTCAGAAATTTGCGCTGAAAATCACTGAAAATTGCTGAAAATTAATCATTTCATAATTTTTAGCACACAATTTTTATTTAGAAACAATTTTCTAAAAAAAAATATACTGATTCAAAAATTCTTGTTAAATTTTTCTCAAATTTTTCAAAACTTGATATTGCTTTCATGGTCAATACTGAAAATCACTGAAAAGTTCTGAAAACTAATAATCTCACGGTTTTCAGCACGAAATTTCGATCTAGAAAAATTCAAGAAAAATTTACGTTTCAAAAATTCGTTATAAATATTTCAATTTTTTGTAAATTTCAATAGTTGTAGAGAAAAGCCTTTATGATTTTCAGAAGAAAAATATCTATCTAGATCCCCCGAAAATCAAGATTCTTCCAGAAATGGTGAAATTTGCGCTGAAATCACTGAAAAGTTTTGAAAATAAATAATATCACGGTTTTCAGCGCAAAATTCTGATTTAGAAAAAATTTTCCTAAAAAATATACTGTTTCAAAATTTATCTATGAATTTGTTCAAATTTTTGGAAACTTGATATTGCCTTGGTTAATCCTGAAAATCACTGAAAATTGCTGAAAATTAATCATTTCATGATTTTCAGCACACAATTTTGACGGCAATTTTCAGTGATTTTCAGAAATGCTTCGGGAAGTTGAGAGAAGTTTCTGAAAGTCAAAATTTCAGCATTTTCAGCCCAGGAGAAGCTGAAATTGGGCTGAAAATCGAAATTTTTGATGTTAGGCTGAAATTTTCAGAAATGCTTCGGGAAGTTGAGAGAAGTTTCTGAAAGTCAAAATTTCAGCATTTTCAGCCCAGGAGAAGCTGAAATTGGGCTGAAAATCGAAATTTTTGATGTTAGGCTGAAATTTTCAGAAATGCTTCGGGAAGTTGAGAGAAGTTTCTGAAAGTCAAAATTTCAGCATTTTCAGCCCAGGAGAATCTGAAATTAGGTTGAAAATCGAAATTTTTGAAGTTTGATTCAAACTTTCAGAATTTGCTAGGAGACTTCTGAAAAGTGTGTGACGAGATGATTTTTCGGATTTTAAGACAGGAAAAGCTGGAGGCTGGCTGGAAATAAGCTGAAAATTGAAGGTTTGATTCTGGTCTCAAATTTTTATAATTGGTTCGGGGAATTGAGAGAGGCAGCTGAAAATAAACAATTGAAATTTCTGATGAGAGTTAAAAATTTTCAACCCAGTTCGCGGTAGTTGGGAGAAGCTTCAGAAACTGCCGATTTCTTTCTGGATTGTCAGTCGGGACAAAGTTGAAAATCGAAAGTCAGGCTAAAACTTCGAGAATAGTAAGGGGAAATTCCTAAATGTGTTAGGAAAAATTCTCAAAGCTAGGAAAAATTCTGAAATGAATTTTTCCCGGTTTTTTTAGCCAGAAGAAGTTAAAAATTATCTGAAGTTCGAACTTCAGCATTTTTGTAGAAAGAGACACGGGCTCAGCCATAACTACTGTTTCCTGCTGAACGTGGGCAATTTTGCAACGATAGGTTTTTGCGATCCTCGGGAAATCGTATGCCGTCATGCCGCGTTTATGGGCTTTTCGCGTTCACTCGGCGCTCAGAAAATCTTTATTTCCTGAGTTCTGAGCGTCGCGTAAACGCCAAAAGCCTCTAAACGCGGAGTAGCACGCTTGCGATTTCCTGAGGAGAAGCAGATTTCTAGAGATTTTTCGTCTATTCATCAATTTTATTGTTTGATTCAGCCGCTGTCGTATTGGCTAGTTGAATTTTCGCTAGTTCGAATCGCAACTGAATTCTAATTCTCTTTCTGTTCTCAACCTCTGCTCCCGGTCCGACAGACCTGCCGGCTGCTTCAGGCTTGAACTTTCTCTGCAACCGGAAAGTTTGGCGGGTCCTACAACGATCGATAAAATCTATGATACGTGGACCTTTCAACTAGCGAATGGGAATTTTCGGATCTGAAGGATCTGAAGGTTCAAAGAGCACAACTTCTGCCTCTGATGTTACTGTTCAGCAAAGTTTTAGATTTAGAACCTGCCGATCCTTCTTCTGATGTAGTTAAACATTGGTTGACTCCGATTCGGAAGTTGCTGATTGGGGTGATTTTTCTCCGAGTGATTCAGTAACATCAGAGGCAGAAGTTGTGCTCTTTGAACCTCCAGATCCTTCTTCCGAAGTTATAGCCGATATTCTGTAGATACTCCTGTCGCCGAATTTGAAATCTAGCGATTTTTCGGTTGGAACTATGCTCGCTTTTTTAAACTGGATCTTCTCCAGGATAATCTAATGATCCTTCTTCAAAACTTTTTGTTGTGATGGGTTGTTTAAAAAAAAATTCCCATTCGCTAGTTGAAAGGTCCACGTATCATAGATTTTATCGATCGTTGTAGGACCCGCCAAACTTTCCGGTTGCAGAGAAAGTTCAAGCCTGAAGCAGCCGGCAGGTCTGTCGGACCGGGAGCAGAGGTTGAGAACAGAAAGAGAATTAGAATTCAGTTGCGATTCGAACTAGCGAATTCAACTAGCCAATACGACAGCGGCTGAATCAAACAATAAAATTGATGAATAGACGAAAAATCTCTAGAAATCTGCTTCTCCTCAGGAAATCGCAAGCGTGCTACTCCGCGTTTAGAGGCTTTTGGCGTTTACGCGACGCTCAGAACTCAGGAAATAAAGATTTTCTGAGCGCCGAGTGAACGCGAAAAGCCCATAAACGCGGCATGACGGCATACGATTTCCCGAGGATCGCAAAAACCTATCGTTGCAAAATTGCCCACGTTCAGCAGGAAACAGTAGTTATGGCTGAGCCCGTGTCTCTTTCTACAAAAATGCTGAAGTTCGAACTTCAGATAATTTTTAACTTCTTCTGGCTAAAACCGGGAAAAATTCATTTCAGAATTTTTCCTAGCTTTGAGAATTTTTCCTAACACATTTAGGAATTTCCCCTTACTATTCTCGAAGTTTTAGCCTGACTTTCGATTTTCAACTTTGTCCCGACTGACAATCCAGAAAGAAATCGGCAGTTTCTGAAGCTTCTCCCAACTACCGCGAACTGGGTTGAAAATTTTTAACTCTCATCAGAAATTTCAATTGTTTATTTTCAGCTGCCTCTCTCAATTCCCCGAACCAATTATAAAAATTTGAGACCAGAATCAAACCTTCAATTTTCAGCTTATTTCCAGCCAGCCTCCAGCTTTTCCTGTCTTAAAATCCGAAAAATCATCTCGTCACACACTTTTCAGAAGTCTCCTAGCAAATTCTGAAAGTTTGAATCAAACTTCAAAAATTTCGATTTTCAACCTAATTTCAGATTCTCCTGGGCTGAAAATGCTGAAATTTTGACTTTCAGAAACTTCTCTCAACTTCCCGAAGCATTTCTGAAAATTTCAGCCTAACATCAAAAATTTCGATTTTCAGCCCAATTTCAGCTTCTCCTGGGCTGAAAATGCTGAAATTTTGACTTTCAGAAACTTCTCTCAACTTCCCGAAGCATTTCTGAAAATTTCAGCCTAACATCAAAAATTTCGATTTTCAGCCCAATTTCAGCTTCTCCTGGGCTGAAAATGCTGAAATTTTGACTTTCAGAAACTTCTCTCAACTTCCCGAAGCATTTCTGAAAATTTCAGCCTAACATCAAAAATTTCGATTTTCAGCTCATTTTCAGCTTTTCCCCAGCTTCACCTTGCTCAAAATGCTGAAACTCCCACTTTCAGAAGCTTATCTGAAAGTTGTTTGGGTCACCCAACGCGCGCATCAAAAAAAAGAAGAAATTTTCTATGCAGAAACTAACCTAGGTCAACGTTGCTTATCCTGCCAGATCGGACGACTTAGCGCACAAGGAGTATCAATCTACTCAGGTCCCCTAGATCGATTCCTGCCGCCCGTTTTTTCTTTTTTTCTGATACTTCCGGATTTCAGTTTTTTGCCGCGCAACATCGCTTTTACTAAGTCGACTATGCTCTTTCAGATGAAATACAATTATTTTTTCGTGTCGCCCCCCCTTTAAACACTCTCTATAGAGATTTTTTTTCAAATTTTTCAAAACTCGATTGTGAAACTATTTCTAGCCCAGAATTTTGCGCTGAAAATCACTGAAAATTGCCGAAAATCAATAATTCCACGGTTTTCAGCGCAAAATTTTGATCTAGAAAAATTCAAGAAAAATTTACGTTTCAAAAAATCTGTATATTTTTCGAACAATTTTTAGAATTCGATAATATTTGCGGTTTTGGAGCAAATAAAAATTCAAGAAATATTCACTGTTTCAAAAATTCGTTATAAATATTTCAATTTTTTGTAAATTTTATTAGTTGTAGAGAAAAAGCTTTATGATTTTCATTATAAAAAAATATCTATCTAAATCTTTTGAAAATCAAAATTCTTCCAGAAATGGTGCCGAATGGTATCGTCTTCGTTCCTCGATCCAACAAGCAATGATGCGTCCGCAATCCGTTCAAACCTACCTTCCATTCTCCGAAAAAGTCGCCAACCAACTAATCCAACACATTTCCGAGCAACCGGGCCGAGTTGACATGCGAAAAATCGCCGGAAGATGGTCCCTCGAATCAGCCGGTCAAATATTATTCGAAAAAAGTTTGGGATCTTTGGGTCAAGAGAAATTATGGGCGGATAAATTGGTGCAATTGAATCGGGAAATTTTCCAACTCTCTGCAAAAATGCGACTAGGATTCCCGATTTTTCGAGTGATTTCGACCAAAAATTGGAGAAAAATGGTTGATTTTGAGGACAGATTTTATGCCGAAGTTGACAAACTCATGGATCAAGCGCTAGATAACCTAAAGATCCTTAAGGACCCTAAGGACAACCTTAGATTCGCTAGCTATTTAATTAATCAAAAAGAATTAACACGCCGTGATTGTAAAGTGATACTTCTCTCAATGTTTTCTGATGGACTTAGCACAACTGCTCCAATGCTTATTTATAATTTGTATAATCTTGCGAAACATCCAGAAGCTCAGGAGAAAATTCGAAATGAAAATGGGTCGAATAAATACCTTAAGGCGTGTATTAAGGAGACATTTAGGATGTTTCCGATTGGAACGGAGGTTTCGAGAGTTTTGCAACAGGATTTGGTTTTGGGTGGATATTTGGTGCCCAAAGGGACTGCTGTTGATATTAATACGAATGTTTTGATGAGGTGAGGCGGATTTTTGGATTCTCTGAGAAATTTGGGATTTTTTGACACTCAGCATGATAGGGGTTTGAGGAATTCTGAAAAATTTCAGATTTTTAGGGTTTCAGAAGTTTCAGTCTAGGATTCCTGGGTAATGTCAGAAGTTGTAGACTGGATTTTTGGATTCTTCATGAAATTTGGGATATTTTGACACCCAACATGATAGGGTTTTGAAGAAATTAAAAATTTTAGGGTTTCAGAATTTTCAGCCCAGGATTCCTAGTGAATTTCAGATGTTCTAGGCTGGATTTTCAGATTCTTCGTGAAATTTGGGATTTTTTGACACCCAATATGATAGGGTTTTGAGATTTCTGAAAATTTTCAGATTTTAGAGCTTCAGAATTTTCAGCCCAGGATTCCTGGAAATTTCAGAAGTTCTAGACTGGATTTCCAGATTCCTCGTGAAATTTGGTGATTTTTAGACACCTAACATGATAGTGTTTTGAGAATTTTGAAAATTATAGATTTTTGAAATTTTCAGCCTAGGATTCCTAAGGAATTTCAGACGTTCCAGACTGGATTTTCAGATTCTCTAGGAAATTTGGGATTTTAGACATCCAACATGATAGCGTTTTAAGATTCTGAAAATTATTGATTTTTGAAATTTTCAGCCCCAGTTTCCTAGGGAATTTCAGAAGTTCTAGACTGGATTTTTGGATTTTTCATGAAATTTGGTGATTTTTGACACCCAACATGATAGGATTCTGAGAATTTTGAAAAGTTTCAAATTTTCAGGGTTTCAGAATTTTCAGCCTAGGATTCCTGGGGAATTTCAGAAGTTCTAGACTGGATTTTCAGATTCTTCATGGAATTTGGGATTTTTAGACATCTAACATGATGGGGTTTTGAGAATTTTGAAAATTATTGATTTTCGAGGGCTTCAGAATTTTCAGCCCCAGTTTTCTGGAAAGTTTCAGAAGTTCTAGACTGGATTTTTGGATTCTCTGTGAATTTTGGGATTTTTAGACACCGAGCATGATAGGATTCCGAATGAATTTTTTTAAAATAATTTTTAGGGCTTCAGAATTTTCAGCCTCGGCTTCCTGGGAAATCTCAGAAGTTCTATGCTGGATTTTCAGATGCTCTGTAAAATTTGATAATTTTAGACATCCAACATGATAGGGTTTTGAGAATTTTAAAAATTTTCAGATTTTTAGAGCTTCGGTTTTTCAGCCCAGGATTTCTAGGGAATTTCAGAAGTTCTAGGCTGGATTTTTAGATTCCTCGTGAAATTTGGGATTTTTAGACACCCAACATGATGGGATTCTGAAAATTAAAAAAAAATTCAGATTCCAAAATTTTTTTCAGAACCCAAGCGCTCTTCCAAAATTCGCCAGATCAATTCAAACCAGAAAGATGGCTCGAAAAATCTGCCGAAAACGCTCATCCCTTCGCATTTTTGCCATTTGGCTTCGGGCCAAGAATGTGTGCGGGAAGACGTTTCGCCGAACAGGATCTATCGACAGTTTTGGCGAAATTGTGCCGAAATTTTCGAATCTCACATCACGGCACGCAAATTCGCCAAATCTATGAGACACTTTTGTTGCCGGATGGAAGTTGTGAATTTGAATTTGAGAAAATTTGAGCATTTTTTGTATTATAAATTTTTTCTAACATGAGCAATCTGTTTTTACCGAATTTTTTCGCGTGACCTTATTCTCGCCACGAAAAAAAGCCCCAAAACACGTAAAAAAAAATCCCCATTTTTATCCCCGAAATCCCCCGAAAATGGTGATTTTCATGCAAAAAGTCTCAAAATCAAAACGTCAATTTTTTCGCTGGTCAACAATTTCGATGTTAACCATTTCAACAATCATCCAAATCCTAATCCTAAAATCAAAAATGGCCACCGTTTTCGAGTTCAAAAATGTGGAATTTTTGGAGAAGCTGCCCGCCTCCATTTTCTGGTCAATTTTTATCGATTTTTTCGGGCTGTTTCTCGCGATTTCAATCGATATTTTATTGCTGGATTTGCTGAAAAATATGGGCAATTTTGCGTTGAGAAAAGGCCTTGAAGATGGGTATTTTGTGAGTTTAGGCCCTACTTTAGGCCCAATAATTTAGGCCTTGGGCCCAACTAATTTCGGCCCTTTGCAGATTTACCCGGTCTACTCGCTTATCTTGAGCTCTCTATTCATTTTGAATAGTTGCGTTATGACTGGTCGATTTTCTTTGGGATTTGATGGATTGTTTACGAAGGTGTTGGTTGAGCAGTTTTTGGAATATGAGGGGAATCGAGAGGCGAGATGGTTTGTTGATACGATACAGGTGAGATTTTGGGGAGGGATTCTGATCATTTTGATACCGAACATGATCATGTTTGGTGTCGAAAATCTTCAAATTTCACGGGGAATTCGAAAAGCACTACTAGAATTGATGAAAGCCCAGAATTCTGATCATTTTGATACCGAACATGATTGGGTTATTATCACTGACGTCAAAAAAAAGCAATGCATAGTTGCATAAAACCCATCCTTCGTCAGTCGCGTGCGGCTGTGCGTCGCGGTCGGAAGAAAAAATGAATTATCGATTGTTTTCCGACCGCGACGCACAGCCGCACGCGACTGACGAAGTATGGGTTTTTTGCATTTTATTTGATAAATATCAAAATTATCAGAATTCTAGGCTTACTAGTGGATTTCAGATGTTCTAGCAGCGATTTTCGAATTCCCCGTGAAGTTTGAAGATTTTAGACACCAAACATGATCATGTTTGGTATCAAAATGATCAGAATCAGAAGCCAGCGATCACAAATCAATTTTCAGACGCAATACACTTGCTGCGGTGTGCATTCTCTCAACGATTTCATCGATTTATCAGCCATCGAAGGCTACGACGACGCAAAATCCATCACTCCTCAAACGCAAATCTTCTCAAAATGCTCCTCAACCTGGGAATATTGTGCAATTCCGCTGAGTTGTTGCAAAACGTCGACTTGCACCAACTTTGGCGCACTTTTTGATGCAAAAGTGCAAAAAAATGCGACGAAAATTGCCGAGCAATATTTTCATCAGCAAGGTTGCTTGACAGCTGTTTCGGAGACTTTTTGGTTCTGGAAATTATCCACGTGGCACATTGTTTTTCTCGTTTTTGTGCTCGTTTTGCATGTCGCGGCTGGATTTTTCATGCAGGTTTGGTTGGGTTTCTAGGCCAGGATTTCTAGGCCATTATTTTTCAGCTCTCAGTTTCGGCCTACGCATCTCTAGTAGAATCTGGCCTTCCAGACTCGGAAGAATCTTTCGCGTGGATTCTGGATTTTGGAGCTCCGCGAGCCGCCGAAATTTGTGGATTGATAAAACCTGACACTCACACGGATTCCAGCCAAAATCCGAAGAATTCTGAAACTCAGCCGGAAGCAGTGTCGAAAAATCCAGGAGTTACACAGAGAATTGCAATGTCTAAGAATCCAGAAACTATAAAATCATCTGAAACCCAGAAATTCGGTGCGAAAATTCTGGGAAAACTTGGAAATACGATGGGAAAAGTTGAGGAAAACGAGGAACAGGAACATTTTGGTGTTTCGACTGGAACTGCAACTGCGACCGGAACAACAACTGGAACTGAAACTTCGAAACCTTCGGCCAAGCCCAAAACTTCCAAAAAACCGAAGAAAGCTTCGAAACTCCAAAAGAAGCCGAAGAAAAAACCGAAAACCAAAAAGAAAACTGCGAAAAAGCCGACGAAAAAGAAGGAGAAACCGACGAAGAAAACGAAAAAATCGAAAAAATAAATTGGAAATCATTATAATAATAATAATATTTACATGCATGCAATATAAAATATCAAAATTTTAAAATAATTACAAATTTTCTCTAGCAATTTCAATTCTCACTTTTAATTGATTATTTTCTTTTTGCAATTCTTCAATAATTCGATTCATATTTCGATCCGAAAATTTTGCATTTTCCAATCGTTTTTTCATTTTTTCAATTTTTTCATTCTCATTTCTTCTACTTTTTCGATTTTCATCCAATAATTTCATTTTTTCATTTTTCCAATCATCCAAATATTGTTCAATTTCATATTCATATTGCAATATTTTCATTTCTCGATTTTCCACATATTTTTGATGATTTTCCACAGCTTCTTCATAATTCAATTTATTTTGTTTGATTTGAAGATTTAAAATCTGCAAATCTCCCTCTTTTTCATCAATCGTCTTTTTCATTGATGTTCGAGTTCTCTCAAGTTCCTCGATTTTTCTCGCAAATCCCATATTCTCCTTCTCAATTTCGCTGCATTTCTGGCAAGTTTCCACGATTTTTGTCTCAATTACGACTTTCAATTTCTCCGTTCTCGATTTTTTGGATGATTTATGTTTATTTTCCTCGTTTTTCTCACTCTTTTTCTTCTTGCAATACCAATTTCCATCAATATTGGCGAAATCGAGAAAATCCTTGGTTTCTTCTCTCAAAACTGGTCGAATTCTTGAAACCGCCTGAAATTTTGTGTTTTCAAAACCTTTGTTCTCATATTCAAAAAAATCCATACATCAAGATATTGTCTTCCGGGACAACCTTCACCATATCCCCCAAAAAAGTGGATAAATCTTTTCAAAAACTTGTCAACTGGCTGGAAATCATCGTCTTCACACATGCTAGCAATAATCTTTCTGCAAAAAAAGACATTTTCAAGGAAAAACGCTGGAAATTGTTGGACTTACGGTAAATTTTTGCGAAATGTGGTCATAACTCTACTCATATGATCCGCTGAACGATCCCGTCGCATTTCTTTACTTTGCATTCGTTTTCCACACGGATCGCCGAATTCGAAGAAGTAGTGTTCTTTGCAGAGATCTGGAAATTGTTGGAATCTAATTCCAGATTTTCTTTGACTAACTAACCATTATGATATGAATGCACATCACCAAATCGATTTTTCATCATTTGCCCACAACATTTATCAATTTTTTCAATATCATAGAATTCCATCGAAAATGGGTTTTCCATCCAATATTCCAAATCATCAATAGTTGCCAACCCCAAACTCCAAGCTTTCATTATATTTTTCTTCAAATCCAAATCTTCTTGCCTATCAAAAAATCTTTGAATATTCATCATCATTAAAGTGTACTTCAAAAACACTGCAAAATTCATTGGTTTGAAAAATCGGATCTCTTTACTTTTCGGCATTCCAATTGATTTTAGAAATATTTCCACTGCTTTTTTCGGGATTTCCGTGCTATATTGAACAGCTCCGTGAATTGAGGCTAAACCCGTTTTGACCGCCAATTTTGAATATTTAAATTTTTCAATTATCTCATCGATCTCACTTGCTAAATGATATCCTTTTTTGATATTTCGCATTTCTTCAATGATTTTTGTTTTGTGGTTTTCATGTTCTTCACTTTTTCTATGACTTTTTGGCCAATAAATATCACAAACAGCAAACTGAAAGAGTAGAAATTGAGCCTGGATTTGATGATAAACTGGTTTTCCATTAGGTGATATAACTTTCATTGCACAATATCCCATAGCTAAGGGTAGTTCTGATAGATTTTTAGTGAATTCAATATCTTGAACAATCTTGAATCTAGATTTGGGGATATTTAATAAATCTAGCATTGTTTCGAAACATTTTACAGTTATTGTCGATCCATTTTTCCGCCATTTCTCCAATTTTTCGTGTCTTTTATCATTTTCATCATCTGATAATACATATTCAAGTGCATTTATAACATCTTCATTGAAAAAATGCCATTCTTTCCGATCTTCTTTTTTCGATTCGCACAAAATCCTCAAATATATTCGTCTTCTCTTCCTCTCCTCCTCTTCTTCCGCATTATTATTTTTCTCGAAAATATATGGAGTTTCTGTGGCTTCGTGTGCAATTTTCACTGTATTTTGCGCCAAATCGCACAAAAATTTCATATTTTCAATGTCTTTTCGAGACGAGAAATATTTGAGCATTTCCGAGTGAAAGCTTTTCCGATAACTTCCAAATTTTTCGAGCAAATAACTTCGAGCATCTTCAATGTTCCAGAGTGTCAAACCAGGTTCGAATTTGTTTTCCATCAGTTTGTCTGAGAAATGTTTAGTTTTTTTTTTGGAAACAGAGGGAGAAAAATAATCACCTTTAACTATTTTGTTATTAATACAAACGTATCTTAGAACGTATTTTTCGTTGACAAGAAAACATTTCGATTGTTTCACTTGTCCGCCAATTTCTTCATTGAAAACAAATGAGAAAATACGTGCCTCTGTCTCCATCTTTTCCCGATCAAAATACTCCAGAACACATTGCATCATTTTCCGGAGAACTGTGGAGTTTTCACACAAAGTTTCTCCATCTCTCAATTCCATCGAATATCCAACTTCGCCAATCCATATGAATCGCTCAGCGTATATCATAGCAATATCAACAAGTTCCACCATTTCTTTCTGGAAAAAAACACGACAATTGTTGAAATACTAGCGAGAAATAAAAAAATCACGAAAAAATGATGAAAAACAAAAGTAAAAATTTGAATATTGAAATACGCGCCACTCAAATCGCTTCGAAACCCGTTTAATCGGTATGAGATATTTCAGTTTTCTGTGCTCCTTTGAAACTACTGTGGCGCGCTGTAGAATTTCTTTTTTTCAAAATTTTTTTTGAGTTTTCGATAGGATGAAATTTGTGCTGAAAATAAATTTTTCATGATTTTCAGCGCGAAGTTTTGGTCTAGAAAAAATTACGTTTCAAAAATATTGTATAATTTTGTTCAAAATTATGAAAACTTGATTTCAAAATTTTTCTATCATGAAACCACTGAATAATGCTTGATACCAAAGTGATCAGAATCCCACTGGCATAAAGAAAACTGCGAAAAAACCAACGAAGAAAACCAAAAAATAGTTCTTTTTTTGAAAAACGTGACCCATTTTCTCTGGAAATATCTACTATATACTAATTGAAAACTGCTTTTTAAGAAGTGCGTATGTCAGATGGACCAACTTTTTTTCTACTTCATGAAAAGTTTTGGTTAAAAAAAGAAAAGTTTCCAAATAGTTGCAGCATGATGCAGAACATTATGAAATTTCAAAGTTTTTTGTTGTAGTGCGCAGGGAAACTTTTAACTGAAAAAACTCCTGAAATTCAATGTATTTTTGAAAATAAAAATGTGTAGCCGACCGTAACTCAATTTCTAGAAGACCGTTTTGAATGAGACTTGGACCAACGTGTTCCAAATTTTTCGTAGATGATGCACGATATTCGAAATATTTCAAAAGTGCGCAAGTTTTCACGTGAAAAATAAAAACTTTTTCCGTGTAGAAAAGAATGAACACGTTTTTAATCGGAAAAAAATGGCTAGGTCACGTTTCTTATCTGATCTTTCTATTTCATTCATAGAGGGGGACATTTTTAATCATTTCTCGCTATTACTCTACTCCTAATCGGTTTGGAAAATGAATGGAAATTAAGTGAGTCAAATTACTGTAGATAAATTTATATACTGTTCGAACTTTCAGATATTGGATAATTTCTTTTACAAGAAGAAAAACAAATACTTTAATGTGAATGTTTGATAGTGAGTTTTGATGTGTTTGGGAATCCCAATATAGTTAAGCCCAAATTATTTCAGTTCCGTTTTTTTCTATGATTATTTACAATTTTCTGTGAAAATCGAATTCATTCAAAATTTCTTTTTTTGATCAAAAATAGACTCGTGGCAAAAAAATCGGCCCGAGGTTTTTCGTTGGATAAAAAAAAATCGGCTCTGAACGGAAAAAGAGGGGTTTAGAATAAAAAGAGGGGTTTTCAAAAACTTCATTTTTCAAAAGCTTCAAACGATTTTCAAAAGTTAGTTTCAGAAGTTGCTTTTGTTCAGAATTTCGAGCTTAATCTGATCCTTGCGCTTAAATTTTATGAGAAGTGAAAATATTCCCACATTTGGGAGAATAAAGTTTTCAAAACCCCTCTTTTCCGTCAAATCCCCTATTTCTTTCAAAAACCCCTCTTTTTTTCCTAAAACCCTCTTTTTCCGTTTAGAGCCAAAACATCGGCCCGAGTTTTTTTTCAAAAAATTGGGCTCGAGTTTTTTCAAAAAAAATCGGTTTTCGTTGGATAAAAAAAATCGGCGCGAGTTTTTTTCAAAAAAAAATCGGCTCGAGTTTTTTTCAAAAAAAAATCGGCTCGAGTTTTTTCAAAAAAAAATCGGCCCGGCTTTTTTCAAAAAAATCGGTTTTCGTTGGATGAAAAAAAATCGGGCCGAGTTTTTAAAAAAATCGGCCGATAAAAAAATCGGCCCGAGTTTTTTCAAAAAAAAAATCGGCCCGGCTATTTTCAAAAAAAAATCGGTTTTCGTTGGATGAAAAAAAATCGGGCCGAGTTTTTTCAAAAAAAAAATCGGTTTTCGTTGGATGAAAAAAAAATCGGGCCGAGTTTTTTCAAAAAAAAAATCGGCCCGGCTATTTTCAAAAAAAAAATCGGTTTTCGTTGGATGAAAAAAAATCGGGCCGAGTTTTTAAAAAAAAATCGGCCGATAAAAAAAATCGGCCCGAGTTTTTTCAAAAAAAAAATCGGCCCGGCTATTTTCAAAAAAAAAATCGGTTTTCGTTGGATGAAAAAAAATCGGGCCGAGTTTTTTCAAAAAAAAAAAATCGGCCCGGCTATTTTCAAAAAAAAATCGGTTTTCGTTGGATGAAAAATCGGGCCGAGTTTTTTCAAAAAAAAAATCGGTTTTCGTTGGATGAAAAAAAAATCGGGCCGAGTTTTTTCAAAAAAAAAATCGGCCCGGCTATTTTCAAAAAAAAAATCGGTTTTCGTTGGATGAAAAAAAATCGGGCCGAGTTTTTAAAAAAAAATCGGCCGATAAAAAAAAATCGGCCCGAGTTTTTTCAAAAAAAAAATCGGCCCGGCTTTTTTCAAAAAAAAAAATCGGTTTTCGTTGGATGAAAAAAAATCGGGCCGAGTTTTTTCAAAAAAAAAAATCGGGCCGAGTTTTTTCAAAAAAAAAATCGGGCCGAGTTTTTTCAAAAAAAAAAATCGGCCCGGCTTTTTTCAAAAAAAAAAATCGGTTTTCGTTGGATGAAAAAAAATCGGGCCGAGTTTTTCAAAAAAAAATCGGCCCGGCTATTTTCAAAAAAAAAATCGGTTTTCGTTGGATGAAAAAAAAAATCAGCCCGAATGAATCAATGAAAATAATCAAAGGGCGGCGGAGTTTACTGTTCTTTGGTTTTATCTTCCACGGCTCTGAAAATTTCAGATGGAACATAGAAGCTTATACTCAGAAAATAAGGCAGCATTTCTTTTCGCTCTGGATATAGATTTTTTGGATATAGATTTTAGATTTTCGGAACAGTTTCGCCAAATGTTGTGCTTTAGTTTTTGAGACGTAGAAAATTTGGATTAACCTTTTTATAAAATCAAGAAATTTTTTCGCACATTTTTTAAAACCATTTTCGTCAATTTTCTTTAGAAATTTTAAAAATCATACCTAGCGGAGAACGGAGAAAGAATTCAACGAAAATCAAAATTTCGGTTTTTGTTTAAAGAATCTTTTCCAACTTTTCAAAAACTACAACTCTGTCGTATTTTAAGACGAAACATGTTTCTGTTTACACCTAAAGAAAACTACGCGCGAAGCCGGGACAATCCAGAAGGAGGAGCCGGCGTTAGCCGGCGGAGCCCTTCTGGTAAAAAATGTTATTTATTACTTTTTTCTATTTTCAAAAATGTGAGTTTTCTCTTGAATTTTGCCATGTCATAACGAATGTCTAAAATTGAGCTAACTTCACTTCAGAATCCTTGAATTATGACGTGGCAAATATAACTCAAGCTTTTCTATAGAGTCGAAACAAAAAGCTGTGAAATTTTCAAAAATGTATGTGAAAAAATATGAAAATCTGGATCTTCAACAAAAATCGCAAGTAACAAATCCACCAACACAAAATTTTTAACACCGTGAGTTTATTATCCAAAATAAAAATTTCAATCAAAAAATTGTGAATTTTCCAACATCGAAATAATAGTTCGATGTTCGTCCTCTTCAATTTCTTCGCTCAACTTTTCTTCCAATCTTTCTCGAATCAATTTCAAATAACTTCCATCTTTATAATCATTTTTTCTTGCATTCATAACAATCGAATTCAAAATCGCATCCTCCGCAAAAATATCATGTACTCTCTCGTGTTTGTCTGTTATCTCAATTGGCACAACTCTTCGATTCACAAAAAATTCATCGCCAATTCTATGCCTTTCCACATGTTCTTCTATGATTTTCGAGATTTCCAGCGCCGCTTTTCGATCCGATTTTTGAATTTTCCAACTTTTTCGATTATATTCGCCCATTCTTTCGTCAATCGATGCCATCATTTCCGAATGTTTCAAAATTGGGACAAGTGGGATTTTTGGCAGATATCTTCTGCAAAAAATTGTATTTTTAAATATGTGGAATTTTTTTTGGCGCGAAACTTACAGGAAAGCCTCTCGAAATTTCTCCACATATAATTGAAAAGGCAATTCTTCTTCCTCTTCCAAATTTTTTCCACGAATTGCCACATTTCGAACGAATCCCTGGATTTCCAAAAACTGCATGACTTTCAAATTTGTCCGAATGAAAGTGTTGAACAAACTTCGATGAAAAATCCCATAAACATCTTCGGCTTCGAGGAATCTTTGGTCAGGTTTTATGAATTTTTTCATGTAAAATTCAAAATCTTCTCGTAATTCTTTCTGATTTTCGGCATGCGGCGCCATTTTCCGCATAATTTCCAGCGATTTTTGACGAGAAAATTTCTCCCAAGGATCGCGAATTTCAAAATGACATTTATCATCAGGCTTTACAAGTTTGCCCAACTCATCAAAAGCCCGCTTCAAAATCTCATCAAATTTCCAAGTCTCAATACAATATCGATAATTTCGTTGAGTACTGAAAACACCTTCTGAGATCAGCGATTCGAAGAATTCCGCAATTTTTCCAACATTTTTTCTGTCGATTTTGCGCCATAAATTCATTCCAGTTGAGATTTGTTCGAATAGATCAAGGAATGTGTGACGAGAAAGTTTACAATATGTTCCGTATGGTGTATTTGTTGGGGCAGATTGGTGGATTTTCACAGGGAGAATCTGGAAATACTAGAATTTCAGTCTAAATCTCTGCTGAAATTCCTTACCGTCATATCTTTCTCCTCCAATTTCAAAATTCTCAAAACCTTGTGAAACGTATCCATCTCCACAGTCCTCAATATTCCCAATCTTCGATCTTCCTCATTTTCCACCGGAATCAAACCCTTTGGAAATGGTTTCGAATACTTTTTCATCATAACAATGCCCAAAATATCTTCGACTTCTTTCGCCATGAAAAAAAACGTATCGCCCTTGTCCGAATCTTCAAATTTTCTGAGAATCGCATATTTTTCATCAAACCATGGAGCATCTCTGAAGAATTCGGTGACAGATTCGCGCCAATCATACATTTCCTGGAGAACTTCAAGGCTCTTTGACTCGTCTATATTCGGGTAAATTTGTGCGAATTCATCAATCAAAGAATCGTCGAATTCTTCATTGAATAAACTATGAATCCCAAAACCATCTTCTGTGCATGGATAAACTATTTGCAAATCTTCTTTGACATGTTCCTCTAGCAAATCAAATGGGATTAATTCAAATGTTCCTTCTAAACGTCTTCCAATCTCATTCAACACTGATTTTTCTGTGAGTCTTGCGCAAATCCCAAGTTCTCCAACAACATCTGACGAATTCGAATAAAACCAAGATAATGCATCTTGTTTCGATATAAATTTTTTTTTCGTTTCTCTGTCTGACAAAATACACTCTTCGTTCACATAATTCAGGCCGCATCCATAAAATTGCGAATTATTTGGAAAGTATTGTGATCGGAACAAGTAGCCAAGCAACCAATCCGGATCATGAAACAAAAACATGGTTTCTGGCTTTGTGAATAGCAATGACAGCACCATTTTTCTGTCAACTGGTGTTAGACCACCATCCGGTGGCAGGCGATTGACTACATCGAGGAATTCTTTCGAAATTACCTAAAATCATTAAATTTTGGAAAGAAAATGCATAGTTTGACCTACATTTCGATAGACATTCTTTTCAACAACAGCTTTCAAATATTCAATATTCCAATTAGTCAGAGAATGAATGAATTCCTCCATTTTTAGGCGGATCTTTGAAGCGAAAAAAATTATTTTTGGTCTGCACACACCGTAATAATTTGCTATTGAATTTGAATTTTCATCGACGCGCCACTCAAATCGCGTCGAGACCCGTTCAATCGTTATCAGATATTTCCAATATTTCTGTGCGCCTTTCAAACTACGGTGGCGCGTTGTAGCGTTTTTCACTTGTTTTTCACATTTCCCGTGTTTTGAAGCGATGAAAGTGGTGATTTATATGTTTTTTAATGATTTTCAGATGGACAAAGAGGAACTTTTGATTCGTGTGAGTTCGAGTGATGAAGGCAACACCGAAAAACATGGTTTTGGTGATATTAATAAGGGATTTGTGAGTTTCCGCTTTTTTTCGATGAAATTTCCTGATAATCATGATTTTTAGGCTGCAGAGCTGGATTGGTGGAAAACGGGCGGACAACAGATGAATTTGTCGCCAAAACCAACAATTTTGGCAAAGAAACCGGAAGAAGATGATGATTTTCCAGAAGAGGCTCGCTGGTGGCCAAAAAATGACAATTCCGAGTGGAATTTAGGTGAAATCCAAGTCAGAAAAGATACTACAGAGTCAAAAAGACTCGAATATGCTGCTGAAAATTATGAAGATGATACAAGTTCTGAAGAAGAAGAAGAAGATGATGACGAAAATGATGAAGAGCCCGAGAAATATGTGCAATTATCATTTTCGCGACGTCAAGTGTTTCGCGACGATCCGACCAACCGATTTTTGGGATTGAATTTGGGAAAAACCGTCAAAATGAAGACGTATATTATGGAGAAGAATGTGAAACCACGATTTTTTATCGATTGTAATCCGCGTGAGTCGGAAATTGTGCCCAATTTTTGAGAAATACTGATTTTCAGAGCAATATGAGACTGCATCAGGAATATTATTCAACAATGATCAAGAAAAAGATGAAAATAACAATTGTTGTGATCGTGGAAGTTGGTTTTTCACAAAATTTGATATTTTTGCCATAATCTATGTTTTCTAGTAGCTTTCATCGTTCAAAATTGTCAATCTCAACTCTGAAATGAGTTATGACGTGGCAAAGTCGGAAAATTGTTATTTTGCGAGGTTGGACATTGACTAAATGAAATTTTCAGGTTTTTTAGGCAAGTGAGTTGAAATATTGAATTCTAATGTTATTCATATGATAGAATGGTCTAAGACGAACAGAATGATATAAATTTTGATGACTTTACGTTATCCATAAGTGATTTAGCGACGTTTAGTCGATATTTAGTCGATAAATCGCTAAATCACTTATGGATAACGTAAAGTCATCAAAATTTATATCATTCTGTTCGTCTTAGACCATTCTATCATATGAATAACATTAGAATTCAATATTTCAACTAACTTGCTTAAGAAACATGAAAATGTCATTTAGTCGATGTCCAACAGTTATTCCTCGTAAAATCACAATTTTCCGACTTTTCCACGTCATAGCTCATTACAGAGTTGAGATTTGCAATTTCGGACGACAAGATAGGTCGAAAATCATTTTTTCTGCCAAAATCTCCGAAAATATTTTTTTTCGCAGAAGACAAATGGATTTTCTACAAAGAAACGAGTCGTTGTGTAAATCCTCTTCCACCGCGAAAATACAAAACATATTCCTACGAAATCAACATCGAGCACATTTTTCACGTTCCAACAAAAGCTGTACGACAAATCGAGTTTGTTTTTGGAACTATTAAAGGTGTGACTGAAAAAAATCGATAATTATTAATTAATTAATTTTTGTTAATTTTCAGATACGAATATGATGATGAAACCTGAAAATGAGACGATTAATTTGAGAGATTGACGCATTTATCCATAATTTTATTTTTTATTTTCCTTTGTAATAAAAAATAAGCCGAAACCCTATGAAAATAGCGAAATAGAGTTTGTGCGCTCCACCGAAATCTATCTTTTTCAAAACATTTTTCTCCCTGAAAAGTTGTTTTTTTTTTCAAAAAACGAAAATTTAGATGATTATATCGGAACTCGTCGAAAATCTGTCGGAAAATGCGATTATTTCGAGCCTGGGTGCTGAAAATCTAGTGGTCTATGATCGAAATCAGCTAAAATTGTATTGTGGTTGGAGAAAGTTTGGAGCAAGTGTGGAATATACGAGTGAAGTGGTGAGAGAGGCTGAAAATTCGATTTTCAGTCAAAATTTCAGCAAGGGAAGTGTGTATGAGTCCCAGACACATGTTTCTGTACAATTTTTCACGCTGAGAAAGATCCTGTTTTCAATTTTTGCTAAGCGACTCTCTAAAGAGCCCAAAAATGAGCCAAAAGTAGAGAATTTTTGAAATTTCATGGTTTAAGAGATGATTTTTATGAAAAACTAAATGCATCACGTTGTTCTAAGCAAAAATTTGTGACTTTGGTTCAGTTTTTTATCAAAATCATCTCTAACATGAGTTATGGGCTCTTAAAACCACGAAATTTCAAAAAATCTCGATTTTTGGCTCATTTTAGGGGTCTTTAGAGAATTGCTTCGCAAAAATTGAGAACGGAATCTTTCTCAGCGTGAACAACTGTACAGAAACATTTGTGCCTCATTGAAAATCTCCGGGGACTCATAACACACTTTCCTTGTCAGATTTTTATCGAATTTTCATTGAAAAATTAATGAAAAGCTTAAAAATGAGCTGAAATTTTGCAGATTCTCCAACTCTCCAATCCAATTTCATCGCGAATTCAAATCACCAATTTAACCGTCTCAAAACGTGGTGAATTTGTGATCTTATGGTCGAAAAATCATGCGACAGTAGTTCGAATCAACCCGGAGATTCTCACCAAAAAATCAATGTATCAATCGGAATATTTGTGTGAGGCCAACGAGATTGCGCTCAAAAATCGTGCGGCGAAAATTGAGAAGATTCGCATTTTACCGCAGAAAATGATGGGAATGACGATTTGCGGAGTGTTGTTTAGCGATAATTTTGTGCGAATTTTGAATTTGAATCGGAAAAATGTGGAATCGCATTTGTTGGACGTGGATTTTAGACCCTTTTTGGCGCTGGAAAATGATGAGAATTTAGAGATTTCGCAAAATACCAGTGTTTTTGGGTTAAGAAGACATATTGGTAAGGGATTTCGGGTTTTTTTGGAGCCTAAAAAATTAAAATTTTCTTATTTTCAGTTTCCTTCGATTTTTTGCCATATCTCGAATCAAATATCTCCTTTTCAATTCTCGCAATCGATTCAGAATCTGATATCTATTCAGCTACAATCTATAAAACTTCGATAACTGAATCGGAACCCGTCGAAATTCGTCAATTAGAACGACCTGATGAATTGCCGTGCACACCGTTGGATTTGAAAAATATCGAAATTTCTGCCGAAAATCAGCAGATTGCGAGTGTTTTTGTGATTTTGTTCGATTCCGGGATTTTGAGTCATGTTTTATTGATTGCCAATGATGAAAATGGAGCGAATTTTGAGGTGTTTTTGGAGGATCAAATTGAAATTCCGATTGGAGCGCGAGGAGATCCGGAATTGGTTAATTCGACTGAAAATTCGTATTATTTGTGAGTTTTTCAGGGGCTGGCCTAGTAAATGTTTTTTTTTTCTGGGTTTCTAGGCCACATCGAGAAATCGTCCCGATTTTCTACGTTTCAAAAAATTTATGATAATTTTTTTTAATTTTTTGAAAATAATTGGATTTCTAAATAGGCCACCCACAAGAAAATCGTATAATTGGATTCCTAGGCCACATAAAATTTGTGTATTTGGATTTCTAGGCCACAAAAAACTATCATATATTTGGATTTCTAGGCCATACATAAAAATGTTATATTTGGATTTCTAGGCCATACATAAAAATCATATGTTTGGATTCCTAGACCATACATAAAAATTTTATATTTGGATTTCTAGGCCACTAAAAATTGTATATTTGGATTTCTAGGCCATCATTCAATTTTCTCTTCCAGAAATCGCTACGAATTGGCCACGTCCACCAGTCTTTATTCAATCGATATCTCAAAATGGTCTGAAAATTTGCTGGAAGCCGGGCAAAATCGAGGAGAGACGGAGGTTTTCGAGTTGGCCGAAATTCTCGCTCATGAAAATTGCGCGAATATTGTGAAGTCATGCTCAATTTCTGTGTTCTGCGAAGAAGAACTCGATTTTCAAGAGGAAAATGAGGAAATTTTGCATTTTGTGGCTCATTTTGGCGCTGGAGCGCGGTTTTTGACGGCGATTTCGAAATTTGGCGCAGAAAATTTGGGGGAAAACAAGAGAGATGCTGGAGCCAGGAAACACGTGTCAAATTTGGTGGATAATGCGAATTTTGAGATTTTGATGAAGGAAAATGGAACGATTCCGGCAATTTGGTAGGTGATTTTTTGGCGGGAAAAATTTATTTTGAAAAAGGATCTTTCAGTTTATCCGAAAATCAAACAATCGAAGAAGCCACAAAAATCGCCATGGAATATATGAAAAATGTGGAGAAGAAGCTGGAAATTCATCGAAAACTGGCTGAAATCGCGCTGGAAAAATTGATGAATCAAACGAAATCGGCGAAATTGTTGACGGAGAAAAACGAGAAAATCGACGAGAAATTGATGGATGAAACGGAAAATGTGGAAGAATTGAGGAAAAAAGCGTTTGATTTGAAGGCGAGAATTGAGAATGTTCGGAAGTATTTGAGCCAGGTGAGAGGTTTTGGCCGGGAAATATGAATTTTTCGCGAAATTTTGGGTCAGAAACTTGAGTTTCGAGGAATTTATTTCGAAAATCAGCCAAAAACCCATGATTTTCTATTTTTTCATTAAATTAGATATCAGAAAATTTATAAAATTCTTCCTGAAATTAAAAAAAATTACAATTTTTAAAATTTCAGCCAAAAAAATGTTTGGGTTGCCACGTGGCAATCTCGCCAAAAATTTGAATGTTGAATTTCAGTCCTTCTAAATTGACTTCTGAATTCCAGAAAAAATCAATTTTCGCCCAAATTTCCAGCGCTTCCCCCTGAAATCCCAATTAATCTGAAATTCAGCTCACCTCTCGCTACGAGGAAAACTCTCCACTTTCCGACATCGAACTTCAAATGCAACAAAGATTGTCACAACATCAGCACACATTAAGCGAATTGTCGTTCAGAATTCCAAAAGTGGGTGCTTTTTTTGGCTCCGAAAAATTCAACACAATTTTTGCAGCTCTCCTTGGAAATGAACGAACAACGAAGATTGGCACAATTGGAAATTCTTAAAGGCGCATCACACAAAAATCGCGATAAATTTGGGGATATTGAGAAGAAGTGAGTTGGTAAATCTGAAACTTTGCTGAAAATTCGATTTTCAGCGAAATCGAAATTGAAAAATTGACCGAGCGAATCGAGAAACTTCATTGTCAACTAAACGGTAACTAAATTATTTTTTGATTGTTTTTTTGGAGAAGTGAATATTTTGAGCATTATGAAAGTACTGTGGTTGAGTCAAGACGACGGCGAGCAATATTTCGATTCTGAAATTGAATTTCTAGAAGTTATTGTATCTTTAATTAACTCACATCATCAATACTATGATTCCTTTTTCTTGACATAATTGGAACTAATTGCAATTCACCAGCCGCTTCTCTCAACGCCAAATCGATTCGTTTCCTGTCAATATGAGCAATACTTCTTTCGCCCATCACAAATAGTTCCCATTTGGTGACGGTTTGACTACAATTCAAATCCACATAATCGGATTCCATTCGAAAACCGATTGGAATCTCGTTGCCCGCTGATTCTTCTTTGTCACTGGAAAATCGGGAGACTTTTTCTGAGAAAACTTAGCCTCTAAATTTGGTTTTTCCAAATTATTCACAATAGGGCTGATTCACGAACGAAACAATGTTTTTAACATCGAAAAATCAATTCACGAAAATTCGAAAAATGTCGATAAAATATTGTAGGTCAAAATTAGTTTTTCGAGTTTTTCTGTCAAAAATGATGACAAATCGAGATTTTTGAAGCTTCTGGGATGATTTCTGATGAAAATTGACTTTCAGAAGTTTTTGCTGATTTTTCGTAAAATAAAAAAATTGAAATCTTTTTATTATACGAAAAATCAGCACAAACTTCTAAAAAGTGGATTCCAGGGTTAATTTTCATAAGAAATCATCCCAGAAGCTTCAAAAATATCGATTTGTCATCATTTTTGGCTGAAAAACTCGAAAAACTAATTTTGACCTACAATGTTTTTTCGACATTTTTTGAATTTTCGTGAATTGATCTTTTCAATGTTAAAAAACATTTTTTCGTTTGTGAATCAGCTTTATAGTAAATATTTTGGAAAAAAAACCAAATTTTGATGATGGGCCTATGCAAAAATCATATTTTTCCTATGCAGAAAAACGTCGAAAAAACAAAATATTGTCATTCCGAAAAAATAAGAACTTGGAAGAGAACCGAAATGGCCTAGGACACCAAGACTACAGTAGACTTCGCAAAATTTTGGAGTCTATTTGAAAAATAAAATGCGAAATTTACACGTTGGCTATTTGCCAACCAGTTTGATGTGCATGTGTCACGTCATTTTTAGTCTACTGTACGTGACCGCCAATTCAAACGGGGGTTCTTTTATTTTCGGAATGACAATATACCGTTTATTATTTTTGAATAGAGACAATGTAAATTTGAGAGAGTGCAGACAGAAAATTGATTTTTCGCACAAAACATACAAAAAAACCGTCTGCACTCTCTCAATTTCAAATTGTCTCTACTCAAAAATAATAAACTGTATATTTTATTTTTTCGACGTTTTTCTGCATAGGAAAAATATGTGTTTTTATTACAAAATATTATTTTACATAGGCCCATTGAAAAATGTTTCGTTCGTGAATCAGCCCTAGGGCGTCTGTACCAAATCTAATAGGTGTCTGTACCAAATTTCCTTACCTATAAAAAACTTCTCGTTCAATCGGATGTACATCGCCACCAATTCCTCGTCCCAAATCTCGAATCAAAACCCGAAATTTGCCAACAAATTCATTTTGCAACTTCTGATTGATCAATAATTCGATTCTGCTAATTATATCCCTTTTGTTCAAGCTCAAATCATTGGATTCTACGATTTTCATTGGCGACAATTCGACGAATCCCATTTTCTTATAAGTTGCTCGTTCATCCATACATTTCAACAAATATTGCGCTTCTTGAATTGCCTTGCAATTTGTGGCATCTAGTTTTTTGATCTCATCGATTACTGTGTCCGAGGTTTTAAGAAACGCTTCAACATCTTCGGTGACTTCATGTAACTTGAACATTCGATTGTGTGAACCTTTGTAGTTCAAATAAGGTGACGCCAAATACATTGCTTCAATTAATCTGCAAATAAGATTTTGAGGTTTTTCAACTGAAAATTGAGAAGTTTTCAAAATTTTTGACTGGAATTTTCATATTCTTTGAAAAAAATCAATATATTTTCTAAACCTCCCTTCCCAACTCCTTTTAAAATCAAACTCACAACAATTCCATTCCTCTAACTGCTTTATGTTGATAAACTTTATCATGCAATTCCAATCGCGAATCACCAATTACTTTAATATCATTTCGAACCTTATGATAATACCCAATTCTTCGAATTCCCGTTTTTTCATCTATCACAACTCGTAAATTATTCAATAATCGATTAATTGATTCCAAATTTAATGCAATTGGAACACCAGACAATTTCGAATCTCGCAGCAAATAATCCATTTTATCGACATCGTGTCCAGTTGTCGTGTTTGAGACAATGTCGTATAGAAACGATTTTTCAACACCTCTTCCTTTCATATCCCACAATTTTGCAAATTCTTCTTCTCGTCTTCGCATATCCCAATCAGCTGGTACTTGCTCATTTTCAATGTCTTGTGTCTGAAAGATTAACTATGGACTTTTGGCGGGAAATTTCCCCTTTAAGCTTAAAAATGCACGAATTTTTTTCTGAAGAAAAAACGGCAACGCCAGTTTAAAGGGACATGAACCGTTTGTAATGGAAAAACTCAGAATGGCTGAACCATATAAAAAGTTACATACACCATTCGAATCTACGTGAAAAACTGCATCGAAATAAGGTTCGAGTGGTGGATTTAGTGTAACTTTTTTCTCGCGGTATTCGTGACGGGACCCTATTGCCTTTTCGAAAAAATTTCCTTTAAGAGAGAGCGTGCGAAAAAGAGAGACGCTATTGCGCACACACATTTTGTGTGCAAACACGCTGACGCACAAATGCACCACACACGTAGGGGTTCGCACCGTAGGTTTTTCAGCAATTTCCTCGATTGAAAATACGTGAATGAGGCATGGCCTAGAAAGCTTAACTAATTCTTAGGCCATTTTGTGATGCGCGCTCTATCGCGCATCAAAATTTATTTTTGTTTTTTTTTTTCAGTTTGGCTCCCAACTTTTTGTGTTTTGTATACGGGAACATGCAAAGAAATAGCAAAATTCAAATTTACGCTACGTTACGCTCATAATTCACGTGAAAAACGGAAAGAAACTGTCATTTTCATAAACGATTTTGAAAGTAATCTTATTGTGAGAATTCTCTCTGATTGTGAGAAGGTTTCTTTGATCTACTCAAACTCACAAATCTTTTAGATCCAATCATTTCTTTGATAAAGTTCACATTTTTCCGATACTCTTGTCCTGTCGATAAAAACTTCTCCATTTCCCTTCGCACTTTCTCATTCTCAATCATTAATCTTTCCACAATTCTCATCGACATATCTTCGTGTTTCCACGATTTTCCTAATTTTGCGGCAAATGGTCCATCGAAAAGATGTGAATGCGGACCATGACCAATGTCATGTAAAAGTGCTGCAATGCAAACGCAAAGATGATCTTCGGATGTGATGTTGAGATGCGGTTCGCGGCTGCGCATTCGATCTAGCAGATTTTTTGCGAGGTGATAGGCTCTGGAATATTAGAGCTTCTGTTGTTTTTCTTATAATTTTTTTTGTTTTTCAAATTTGTCTTTATTTGATCTTGTTCGCTGGAGCGTACTTTCTCTTTTTATGTTTGCTGTAGTGTAGGGCTGATTCAGGAACGAAAAAAAAACTCGAAAAACTAATTTCTACCTACAATGTTTTTTCGACATTTTTTGACTTCGTGAATTCATCTTTCAATGTTAAAAAAAACATTTTTTAAAACATTTTTTTCGTTCGTGAATCAGCCCTTGTCAGATTCGATGTTTGTTTTCATAGATCCTGAAACACTATCTGTGGCTTATGAGATCGGAATGTACTATCTAGCGATATTTATCTTTGATTTTAAAGCACGATTATTTTTCCAGATTTTTCAGTAAAAATATCTGGAATTTCCATTTGACAAGAACGACTCACCCTAACGAATGCTCAAATCTTGTATGTGTACAACTCGGATAAACCCGATTCACAATTCCCGTCTGCTTCAAATCCCGTAGTCGCTGAAATTCCTCCGTATCGATCAATGAATTGATAGGCCGTGGGATTTCGATTGAACCATGAACAATATCGTTGACTCCGGCGTGATGGAGATTTTCGGGCCACTGTGTCATGCTGTAAAAATCTTTGGTTCTAGTGCCAAAATTTTTATGATTTTGATAACGGTTGATATCACTCATCATATTTTTAAACCAATTAAATAGAAAAACAAAAACAAGGTTTGAGGTTTGTTCAAAAAAAACAATAAGATAGCAATTTCCGCTCAATTCAAACTCAAAATAGTTTGACTTGTTACAAAAAACCTCCTCTCACAAAAGTGAAAAGCACTATACTTAAATAAACAATGTCAAAATGAAGATGAAGCTAAAAGGTAAAACCGACGGGGGTGAAAGTGACGAAATTTGCCCAAAAAATCAGCGAAGACGAGAAAGCGAGATTGAGAAGTTCGATAACATTTTGAATGTTTTCTTAAGAAAAATGGTAGGCGAGAACAAAAAAAATGATTTTTTCGACAGACGAAATGTTTTTTCGAAACAAAAGAATGATTGTCTAGAGAAACGGAAATGTTTTTTTTTCGTAAAAAATGGGAAGATTCCAGAAAATTTTGACCGAAAATATTCTACAAAAATCGAAATAGGCTTCAGAATCTCAAAATCATGGTTCTGGTGGCCTAAACACCCAAATTTCAAACTTCAGGTCGAAATTTCGGGTTCTTAGCTCGCGAGAAGCATGATTTTGAGGCTCTAAAGCCTATTTCGATTTTTGTAGAGTATTTTTAGTCAAAATTTGCCCTCCTGGGATTTTATGGCCTAGAATTCCCGATATAAAAGTTACGTGGCCTAGAAAACCAAAAATGTTAGCCTATCGTCCGAAAACTTGTCGAAAAATGAAAAATGCTCAAAAAAATTTTCTTATCAATATTTTTCGTAATCGAATCACATAAAAAGTCTCCAAAAAAGTTTCTGGAGGCGGAAAATTTGATAAATTTATTTTTTTATTTAAAATAAAACCGCAAAAATTGTAAACGAAAACACAAATGCAAAAACAAAAGTTTGGTGACAAACACAAAGACGAGTTCCAATAAATCACCCGCCAAAACCCCCAAGCACCACCCATTTTTACACCCAAATCAAATAAACAAACTTTTTACGGCTCAAAATTAATGCGAATTTATTCATATTTCTATTGAAAATTAGTCGAGTAGCTGTCATTTTTGGTTAAAAATTTTATCGAAAATGCGAAAAATCACACGTTTTTTTCACGTAAAAATAGATATCTAAAAATCGAAAAAATGTAGAGCTTTTGCTCAAATGAGAGATAGTGAGAGGGTTTAGAGATAGAAAGAGAGAGAGAGAGAGAGAGAGAGGAGACGCAGAGAGAACAGAAACAGCTGGTCAAGCTCTTTTGTTTCTTATTTGATCCTAGCTTAGGGGGAGGGGGAGAGAAATTTCAGATTTTTGAAAGAATCTGAAATTTCAGCCCCTTTTATATGTGGAAATTTCTAACATTAACATTATTTTTTTTTGGGAAAAACAAAAACAAATCATTGCGGTAAAAAGTTCTCAGCTTAAAGATTACTGTAGTAGGTAGATCAAATCTTGACATTTTTTATCTACCTTACTGTAGTCACCTAAATTTAAACCCTGTGAAATATCTAAGCTACAGTAACTCTTAGCCTACTGTAGATTGATATTTTAGGCATAAATATTGTTCTAAGTACAACATTTTGAAGACTACGGTAGCTCCCTTTCAATTTTTCGGTCGAAAATTCGGTTAGGTCATGAAAGTTCGGAAATGAGACGAAAATGAGAAAATTCTCCGTTGATAAGACATTTTTCAGATTGACAGCCCCAATTTTCTGGAAGAAAAAAGAGAAATGACAAATTTCTGGCGCCAGAAATTATTTTTTAAATGTTTTTTGAACCCGGAATTTTCAGATGGTTGGGAAAAAATAAAGGAAAATGAAATGAAACGAAAAATTTTGAACTTTTTTCCGGTTATCTTCCAATTTTCATCTGTGTTTTTTAAAGGCGGAACAGGTTTTTCCGGGAACGCATAAAACAACAACACATTTTTGCCACGTCACAAATTTGATCGGGTAGATCGAATTTCGCGCGGCACAAACTAACAAGGTACAGTGTATTTTTGCCACGACAAAAATCGAGCCTGCGGCCTGAAAGGCCCGGGATCTGACCCACCCGCGTGTCTGATTGTGAGAAGAGCTCCGAAAAATTGCCACGTGTGCAAATCGCTGCTCCAAAACTTCGCTCTCCGAGCGAATATCCTCCATTTTTCTGCAATTTTCAACCAAATATTTAAAATTTTTACTATGAACATAACAATTACAGCCAAAAAGTAACAAAAAAAGTATAGATAAGAGACTTGTTTTTTTAAATGATAAAGAAGAGTAGAAATTTGAAAACAAAACAAAAAATAAGAGTCGGAAAATTCTTAAAGACGCATCACGGAAAAATCGCGATAAATTTGGGAATATTGAGAAGAAGTGAGTTTTTAAATCTGAAACTTTGCTGAAAATCTGATTTTCAGCAAAAATTGCATCGTCAACTAAACGAAAACCAAGCTATGTTTGATTACTTTTGGAGAAGTGCATATTTTGAGCATTATGAAAGTACTGTGGTTGAGTTAAGACGACGTCGAGCAATATTTCGATTCTGAAATTGAATTTCTAGAAGTTATTGTATCTTTAATCAACTCACATCATCAATACTATGATTCCTTTTTCTTGACATAATTGGAACTAATTGCAATTCACCAGCCGCCTCTCTCAACGCCAAATCGATTCGTTTCCTGTCAATATGAGCAATGCTTCTTTCGCCCATCACAAATAGTTCCCATTTGGTGACAGTTTGACTACAATTCAAATCCACATAATCGGATTCCATTCGAAAACCGATAGGAATCTCGTTTCCCGCTGATTCTTCTTTGTCACTGGAAAATCGGGAGGTTTTATCTAACTTGTCTGAAGAATGTACCAAATCTACTTACCTATAAAAAACTTCTCGTTCAATCGGATGTACATCGCCACCAATTCCTCGTCCCAAATCTCGAATCAAAACCCGAAATTTGCCAACAAATTCATTTTGTAATTTTTGATTAATCAATAATTCGACTCTGCTGATTATGTCCGTTTTTTCCTTGGTCAAATCATTAGATTCGACGATTTTCATTGGCGACAATTCGACGAATCCCATTTTCTTATAAGTTGCTCGTTCATCCATACATTTCAATAAATATTGCGCTTTTTGAATTGGCTTGCAATTTGTGGCATCTAGTTTTTTGATCTCATCAATGACTGTGTCCGAGGTTTTAAGAAACGCTTCAACATCTTCGGTGACTTCGTGTAACTTGAACATTCGATTGTGTGAACCTTTGTAGTTCAAATAAGGTGACGCCAAGTACATCGCTTCAATTAGTCTGCAAATAAGATTTTCGGGGTTCATTTTTAAAATTCCTATGTAAATCGAACTCACAACAACCCCATTCCTTTAACGGCTTTATGTTGATAAACTTTATCATGCAATTCCAATCTCGAATCACCAATAACTTTAATATCATTTCGAACCTTATGATAATACCCAATTCTTCGAATTCCCGTTTTTTCATCTATCACAACTCGTAAATTATTCAATAATCGATTAATCGATTCCAAATTTAATGCAATCGCAACACCTGACAATTTCGAGTCTCTCAACAAATAATCCATTTTATCGACATCGTGTCCAGTTGTCGTGTTTGAGACAATATCGTATAAAAACGATTTTTCGACACCTCTTCCTTTCATATCCCACAATTTTGCGAATTCTTCTTCTCGTTTTCGCATATCCCAATCGGCTGGTACTTGCTCATTTTCAATGTCTTGTGTCTTAAAAATTAAATATGAACTTTTGGCGGGAAATTTCCCTTTTAAAAGGGGAAGTCGATGTCCAACTTCACCCAAACTCACAAATCTTTTGGATCCAATCATTTCTTTGATAAAGTTCACATTTTTCCGATATTCTTGTCCTGTCGATAAAAACTTCTCCATTTCCCTTCGAACTTTCTCATTTTCAATCATTAATCGTTCCACAATTCTCATCGACATATCTTCGTGTTTCCACGATTTTCCCAATTTCGCGGCGAATTCTCCGTCGAAAAGATGTGAATGCGGACCATGACCAATGTCGTGTAAAAGTGCGGCGATGCACACGCAAAGATGATCTTCAGATGTGATGTTGAGATGCGGTTCGCGGCTGCGCATCCGATCTAGCAGATTTTTTGCGAGGTGATAGGACCTGGAATATTAAGTGGTGTCCAAAGCAGAAAAAAAACGTCCAAAGTCACTGTCTGTTATTTCCCCCTATAGCCGCGATGCGTGTGCGTTGCGGTCGCTTTCCCCATACAAAACGCCCGTTGGCTGTTTGCCAGCGCGCTCTCTCACTGTCTGCGTCTCTTCGAGCAAGTTCAAATTTATTTTTTCGCGGGCTGACTGAAAAATTACTCACCCTAACGAATGCTCAAATCTTGTATGTGTACAACTCGGATAAACCCGATTCACAATTCCCGTCTGCTTCAAATCCCGTAGTCGCTGAAATTCCTCCGTATCGATCAATGAATTGATAGGCCGTGGGATTTCGATTGATCCATGAACAATATCGTTGACTCCCGCATGATGGAGATTTTCGGGCCACTGTGTCATGCTGTAAAAAACAAGTACCCACAATCCTGCGGCCTGAAAAACCCAGATTTCTCGGACCCCGACTCACCTGCGTGTCTGACGGTGAGCAGAGTTCCGAACAATTGCCACGTGTGCAAATCGCTGCTCCAAATGGTTGCTTGCCGATTGATAGTCCGACATTTTTTCTGCAATTTTCAACCAAAACTGTAAAATTTTTACAATAAACATAACAATTTCAGCCAAAAAATAACAAAAAAAATAGATAAGAGAGAGAGGAACCAGTTGTTTTTTTTAAGTTGTCTTTCTTTTTGATACTACCAGCCTGATGAAAAAAATAGTCGCAATTTGAAAACAAAACAAAAAATATAAGAGCCGGGAAGGACAAATAAAGGGTGGCCTGATCCCGCCCTCTGATAGCCTACAGTAAACTGAAAAAAACAACTTTGTTTTGATTAATTTTTGCATCCAATGTTTTTGCGGAAAAGTGCAAAGCAATGAACATTGAAAACTGCACGTAGCATTTTCGACGCCAATTTCATCATTTTCAGTCATCCGGAAGAGTTGAGTTGATAATCTGAAAGCCCGTGAAATTCTCCACAATGCTCTAAATTTCAAGAAGAACCTGTAAATTTCAGAAAAGGCTTCACATTTGGGTTTCAAAGATTCCTCATAAGCCTGCCTATCTTCAAAAATTGAAAATTTCTGAAATTCAGCTCAGAAAGCTTTGTGAAATTGTTCATACTGTAGCCCAAAATGCTCCAAATTTCGAGAAGAATTTGAAAATTTCAGAAAAATTATCTGAAGATTTTACAATTCAAAAGTATCAATTACGAACTTTAGCATCATCCCGAATTCTGCGTCTCTTCTAAACAAAACACTATCTCGTCAGATGTTTTCTATTTTGATAAACAGCTGACATGCAAATACGAGTAATTGAATTGTGCAAAAGTGAAAAAATAATCCCAAAATGAGTTATGACGTGGCAAAATTTGAGCTCAGCCTTATGAAATCACAAATTTATGTGAAAACAACAAATTTCCTGAAAACTCTGATGTTGGACTCTAGATTTCCACGTACACACCAAAAAAGCACTTTATTAATTATCTTGCTCAATGTTTTTTCACACCTCTCCACACTCTTTTCTTGCTCTTTCTTCTCCCCATAAATTTGCTCGTTTTCCGTCTCACAAATCCGATTCCAGTATCTCCCGAATAACTAGATCCTTCCGAATAACTTCCACCACCTCCAACCACCGCCAAACTCGTCGTTCGCAGCGGGCATTTGCAGTATTCTCCGTCATTTCCAGGTAGGCCATCTTGTCCAGCACCTCCCATGGGCCCAGGCATTCCTAGAGCTCCAGGCCGTCCTGGAGTTCCCATGGGGCCTGGTGGCCCCTGTGGGCCTTGCGAAGATTGTCCGGGAGTGCCTGCGGGCCCTGGTGCTCCAAGCGATCCAGGAAGTCCGATAGGCCCAGGTGTGTTGATCTTCCGTTGTCCATCTTGCCCTGGATTTCCATCGCTTCCCGGAGCTCCCGGAATACCATCAGGCCCGGGAAGTCCCGAATTCCCCTGGCGGACCTGCAGGCCCTGGAGGTGCGCCAGCTCCCGGAAGTCCAGGAGATCCATCAAGGCCACTCGGGCCTTCAGGCCCATCATTTCCAGGAGAGCCCGGCGGGCCAGCGGGACATTGAATACAACCATTCTCCATCGCCGGGTGTGGCTCGTTAACTCCAACAGCTCCAGGCTTTCCCGCTTCGCCAGGTAATCCAGGCTGGCCCGGTTGACCTGCAGCACCTGGAGGGCCTGCCGGACCAGCTGGACATCCGGTGGATTGCTGTGCACATTGACAAGTGGGCTCTTCGATTTGTGCACCGCCTCCTGAAACCGCAGCTGTTTGGTAGTATTGACGACGAATTCGGATGGTGGATTCGGAATTGGTGAAGATTTTGTCGCGTGATGACGTCATAGTGTTCCAAGAATCCGTCGAGTAGAACTGGAAAATATTTTATTTTGATAATTTTTGTGTAAAATTTTAGAATTTGTGACCTAAAAACATAAAAATCACACTTTTCTGATCAAAAAACATCCGGAAATTTAAAAAATTTGCAATTATTACGAAATTGTGTCTCATTTTTTTCTTTGAGAAACTAGTATTTTTCGGGATGATTGATTAGTTTACAACAGAAACTGTGATTTCAGAATTGTCACGATTTACAGCCGGAAAACATTGGCTGAAAATTTGGGGGATTCAATTACGACTCAAAATCTACACATTTTGAGCCGAAAATTCGATGCTCTCAAGTTTTCAACAATTTTTAGTCGAAACTAAAAATTCGTACCATTTTAACTTTTTCAGAAAAAAAAACCATTTTCAGCTGTATTTTCAACTAAAATTCAGCTTAAGCTTGAAATTCTCAAATTTTTAGCCAAAATAAAACATTTCAACGTTTTTGTTTCAGAAATTTCCAGATTTTTGGATGAAAATAATTCTTTTTCGTTTCTCATCGAGAAATTCTCAAATTTCAAGCTTTTTCCAATCGAAATTGAAAATTTCAGTAGAAATTAGAGCTCAGCTTTGAAATTTCCCAATTTTCGAGAAAATTCAGCGAAAAATGAAATTTCTACACATTTTGAGCCTTAAATTCTCGTTTTTCAAATTTTCAGCCGAAATCAGAAATTTCTTCGAGCTGAAAATTCAGGTACCTGTAATTTTGAGCCAAAATTAAACAATTTGTTTAAATTTTTCAGAAATTCCAAGATTTTTAGACCAAAATAATTCAATTCTTGCTAAAGCTTCAATTTCAGCTTCAAAAAAAATTAAAATTGAGAAATTTTCAGCTTTTAGGTTAGCTTGAGCTGAAAATTCTCTTTTCTCATTTAGAATTCCTCAAATTTCGAGCTTTTTCCGACCGAAATTAAAAATTTCAGTAGAAATTAGAGCTCAGCCTTAAAATTTCCCAAAACCTCACCTTCCATTCTCCCAAATCCTCCTGAATTCTCTCCTGGAACTCTCGAATCTCCAAAACCATCGAAATCACACAAAACACCGCCAGAATCAGGCAACTCGTCGAAACGCCAATTGCTCCACGAATTATTGTCTTCACCATATTTTAGTTGGAAAAAGAGTGGGCCTAAATTTTGCCTTAAATAGGAAGTTACAGGAACTAAGGAGGGAGGTAATTATGATCCTTGACGAAAAAAAAGAGAACCACTTGAGAAAAACAACCCTTCATATTTTTAATAATAATAATAACAATACAATTATTGCTTTGTCTTTTTTTTAACTAAATCGAGAAAAAGTGTACATTTTTGAATTAATCAATAGATATTCTAAAAAAAAAAAAGAAAAATGGGTCAAAAATACCCGCGTGCACAAGAAAAACCTGATTTTTTTTCGAAATTTAATCAGCCGATGGCATAACTTTCAATCGATCGAACGCGGCTTTGTCGAGCGATTCGCGTTGCGATGGATGAGCAATTTTGATGAGTTCGTAGGCGCGTTGACGCATGTTTTTGCCCCACAATTGGGCGATACCGTATTCGGTGACGACGTAGTGGACGTGAGCACGGGTGGTGACGACACCGGCTCCCTGGAAAATTTTGAGGTTGAGGGGAGGATTGACTAGAGAGTAGTTTGTAGATTGAAGATTTTCGGGGGGAGCAAGATTTTTAAAAATTTAATAAATCAATTTTGAAAATTTTCTGTAATATTTGGGGATTTTTGAATCAGACCAGGCTCTTTTAAAATTCTGAAATGGACCAAAACAATCAATTTATGGATCAGAAAATTCACGAAGCTCAGGAAAAAGAGATCTGATTCAGAAAATCAGATTTGGTCTAAATCAGGGCTGATTCAAAAACTCCCATTTTTTCTTATAAAATTCCAAATTTAACGAAAACTGGGAAAACTGGGGATTTTCTTATGATTTTTCAATTTTTCTGGAATTTTGGTGACATTTTCAGCAAAATTTTATATAAATTGATTTTTTGCAAATTTCAGTATTGCGAGAAATTCCAGGAAATAAATTTTTACAAGATCCCAAAATTTTTAACACAAAATCCACGTCATAGCATAATTCACCTCATTGCACTAAAAATAAAGTTTTTTTTTCGGAAAAAAAAAACAGATTTGGTCTAAATCAGGCCCGATTCAAAACCTCCCATTTTTTCTGATCAAATTCAATATTTACAGGGAAAACTGACGATGAATTTTCAATTTTTCTAGAATTTTGGAGAAAAAAAAAACTACTTCTCACAAGGTTCCAAAGAAATTTTAAACACAAAATGCTCACCTCATTAATAGTTGGCACAATTTTGGATTGTCCCTTCTTTGAGATGGATGGCAATGCAATAATCGGTTTTCCCAAACCATCATCTCCAATTCCAGCACCACGGATAAAATCGACTTGTCCACCAAATCCAGACAAGAATCGTTTACCAACCGAATCCGACACAACTTGTCCAGTCAAATCAATTTCAACAGCCGAATTGATTGCAGTGACTTTTGGATTTCTTCTAACCACCGCTGGATCATTAACCCAATTAACATCACCGAATTCGATGAGTGGATTATCATGAAGATAATTGTACAATTTAGTAGATCCGTAGACGAACGACACAACCAATTTTCCGGGATGAATCGCTTTTTTCGCGTTGGTAATTGCATTTTTCTCAATCAAATCCAACACTCCATCAGAGAACATTTCAGTGTGAATTCCGAGATCTTTGTGGCCACCCAAGGCTGAGAGTGCGGCATCTGGAACAGCGCCAATTCCCATTTGAAGGGTGGCACCATTGTCGACCAAATTGTCGGCAATGATTTTTCCAATCTTCTTTTCTTGATCGTTTTGTGGTCCGATGTTTCGTTGATGAAGTTCGAAACCGTCGGCTTCGTTGACCAAATAATCAAAGTGAGATTCGTGGATGATTCCGTCTCCGAAGGTTCTTGGCATGTTTTTGTTGACCATGGCTGGAAAATTTATTCAAAATCAGCTGGAAATTGGGGAAACTCGAAAATTCCCTAGGGATGAGGTTAGGAAATTTTGATGAAACATATCGAAATATATCAAATCAACCATGCTGATCACGTTTCCGAAGTCAAAAATTGCCACAAACGTTTGTGAGCACTTTTCTGGAGCTCCAAAGTTAGTTCGTCCATTTTCACCATGTTCCTGGGTGAAAAATCAACTTTTATAACTTGGATAAGGTTGTTCACCAGATTCTAAAACCTATAAGCTTTTTAGTTTATCAAAAAAAACCAACAGGTTTTCGAATGTTGTAGGCAACCTTATCCAATTTATAAGAGTTGATTTTTCACCCAGGAACATGGTGAAAATGGACGAACTAACTTTGGAGCTCCAGAAAAGTGCTCACAGGCATTTGTGGCAATTTTTGACTTCGGAATCCTGATCAGCATGGTCGATTTAGTATATTTCGATATGTTTCATAAAGGTAAACCCCCTTACCAATAATCAAATCAGCATTAGTAACAGCAGCGCGAGCTGTATCCACAGATGTTCCCAATGAGCAATATCCTTTGCTGTCTGGTGTTGAGACTTGAATCAAAGCGGCGTTGAGTTTGATGGCTCCTTTGCGGAAGAGAAGTGGCACTTCGTACAAGAAGCATGAGTTGAAATCGGCGATTCCTGGAAAAATGGGGAATTTTTTAGGTTAAACTTGCTAACTTTGTTGAAATTCGTAATTTTAAACCAGATTTCTGATCAAAAATATCGATCAGAAACCTAGTTTCAAATCATAACAGGCTGAAAATTCCGGATTCTTACAAAAGTTGCAAGTTTCACGGAATTTTCGGCCGGTTATAATTGAAAACTAGGCTTCCGATCGAAATACATCGACATTTTAAGTGAAAAGTTGAAACTTCCCGGCAACCCAGAAATAATCATGTTTTAAAATAAAAGTTTATCACTTGAATATACTAGTTTTGTCTTTAAAAAGTCATAAAAATGCTCCGCGAGCTCGAGAAAAGTTGTTTTTGAGACTTTAATATTTTTCTTCTCAGAGATTCGCTGGCCAGCTCGCCACCAGGTGGGGAGGCTGGCTGACCTGGGAACCACATGGAAACCATGTCGCCCGATTTTTTTCGCTGGCAAGGTGGCCAAGCCCTGGCTAGGTCACGGCCACATGGCTACCATGTGGTGGCCACTTCGCCACGTCAAAATGAATTTTCATGAAAATGTCTGAAAAACTTGTGAATTGAGGCATTTTCGAAGAAATTGGCTCATTTTCTGTTTTTTCGCAGCACTAGAAACCTTAGGAAGTGAAAAAAACAGTAGAAAATGCAGTGTTTTGAGTACAAACCACTGTCTTGCCAGCTTTCCAGAATTTCAAACACACAGGCCACGTCGCCGGAAAACTCGAGGCGACCTGGCGGCCATGCGGTTTCCAGGTGGCCGCAGCGATCTGGTGGCGAGCTGGCCAGCGAATCTCTGAGTTGGACTAACGGAGCATTTTTATGACTTTTTAAGAAAAAACTGATTTTTTCGAGTTATAAACTTTTATTTTAGAACGTGATTATTTTTGCGTTGCCGGGCAAGTTTCAATTTTTCACTGAAATTGTTCAATTTAAGATGTATTCCGATAAAACCTGGTTTTTAATTATAACCGGCTGAAAATTCCGTGAAACTTGCAACTTTTGTAAGAATTTCAAAATTTCCAGACTATAAAATTACCATTATTAACAGCAGCTCTCAAATTGTGTCCAGTGAACAACGAGTTGGATCGAATTCGATCTCGAACACCTTCGGCTGTCCACGGTGTAGCTCCTTCCAAATGCAAATGGTGCAATTTAATTCCCTTCAAGTTGTTGGCAACCGCGTGCTCCGACAAACTTTGCAACAATGGTGTTGGTGTGGCGGCGATGCCGTGTACGAAAACATTGTCGCCGGTTTTGATGTCACGAACAGCTTCGGCTAATGAGACGACTTTCGGGGATTTTCCTTGGATTGGGAAGGCGACTTCGCGTTTGTCTTGGTAGATTGAGGAGGTTCGATTGGCGGCCGCAGTTGTGCCGAAGGCGCGCGATGAGAGGCGAGACAACATTCTGGAGAAATTCATTTTTGGAATCCAATCAGATTGGATAAAGGGAAAAGAAGAAGAAATATGACGAAAATAGGGGAAAATCTATGTTTTCTGCTAGTTTTCGACGTTATGACGTGGCAAATTTGAAAAATCGAGCATGATTTTCAGGAAAACCTGATAGCAGTCTAGAAATGATGTAATGCCATCAAAATTCCCTAAAAATCATGTTTGAAGTTAGTTAAAGTGTCGAATTAACGTTACGCTCGAAAAAATGGGCTTGAAAACCGAATCCAAAATTTCCTGATCAGTTTTCAATAAAAAAGAAAACCGAACATGGAAAAATGTGGGGTGGTGATAAGAGAACTTCTTATCTTCTTATATTATTTTTTTTATTTGTTATTTTTTTGTCGGGTTTTGCATCGATAAACAAGAAAAATTGATTTTCTCAACATAGATTTGATATTTCGACGAAACCGAACTCAAAAAATCTAGCACAAAACCGAATCGACTGACGAGAAAAAAAATATGAGAACTCAAGGTCTCAAAAACAAGAATGAGAGAGAATTGAAAAAAAAGTGAAAGAGAAGACAAATAACACGAAACCACGCGGTTGCTTGCGTTTTATCTGCTTTTTTGACTGTTCTCTGGTTGCGTTTTGAGGGTTCGTTGATTTTTCGATGATTGCGATGGGCTTTAAGAGGCTGTTTTCGACAAATGTCAAATTTTTGTGGAAAAAATAGAAGTTCAACTGATCAAACTTGATAGATTTCGATGAAAACTGGAAAATTGGCTGATGAAATCAGAAAGTACTCATGGTCAGAGTTACTGAAATAGGATTTTGACCGGTTGGTTACGATCCCATCGTCAAAAATTGCAGAACTCAACTTGCTGGTAAGTTATGACGTGCCAAAATTTGAAAAATCGTGACTTTATGATGCTATAGCTAACTTAAAACATGATCTGGAAAAACTGATAGCACAGCGTTAGATAGTATGCTATTTATCAGATTTCACTGAAAATACCGTTTTAAATTAGCTATAGCCTCATAAAGTCTCGATTTTTCAAAGTTTGCCACGTCATAACTTATCAGGGATCTCGAGTTGAGTTCTGCAATTTTTGATGACGGGATCGTAACCAGCCGGTCAAAATTGGTTTTTAATGTTCATTTTTTAGCCAAGACTTCCTCAATAATTATATTTCACCGAAAAAAAACCTAAAAAACAACAAAACTTCGTCAAAAATCTTGTTGACAGCATTCTTCATCTGATGAGAATCAATTTCTCAAAGAGCAAAAAGGAAACGTGCCGATTCTCTCAACAATAAAAAAAGAGAAGAACTTTTGGAATCAACTTTCGATCAGAAAACACACACAACTGACAAGAGGAATGGAAATGGGAAAATAAAAAAGCCGGCACGTGGTATGAAAATAGACGGAGAGTGCAGAGAAATAAAAATGACCGCCCGTTTTTTTTGGAGGATGCAAAAAAAGAAAGAAAAGGAACTTTTTAGACGGAGAGAAGCTTTTTGTGTGAATAAATGAAATTATATTACACTGAAGAAAAAGCTTGAGTTGTAGCCTATATTTTAAAAGATCATTGAAACAACTGATTTTAAAATTGATTTTTTTTGTTTAAAAATAAAATAAAATGAAAAATGATCGTTCTTTGAGTTTCGTTCAGTGAAACATCACAGATCGGGTAATGGATTGGGATTTTTTGAAAACAAATTGGACTTTTGATTGGGGGAAATCTACTGAGAAGTTCAACAAAAATGAAAAACAGAATTTTCAAGCAAATCTCGATAATTCTTGTTTTAACTTGAAATTTCCACTTCCCAAACTCGCTAAAAAGCTTCATTACAACTTTAAAAACAAGCCTCAACTCAAAAATCTCCCCAAAAACACAAAAAACCTCCCCAAAACTCAACGCGCGCGCAAAAAACAAAAACAAAAAGAAAACAACAACACTCCGCGTTGACGCTTTCGACAACACATCAAATTTGACGCGCAATTGCAGAATTAAAAATTTTGAATTTTTTTATTTTTTCGGGGAAAAAAGAAGCTTGAGCAAAGTTCATTTAGAGAATGATGAAGAAAAGGCAAACAAACAAAGAGAAGAGAGAAAAACTATAGTTTCTTATCTCTTCTTGAGAAAAATGAAATATCAAATGATGTTTTACAAATATTTTCCAAATCCCTTTTCGAAAACCCGAAATTCACTGAAGCTTTTTCGAATTCTTCCGATAAATTGCAATCATTCATCAATCCTTTGTCATCGGTCTATAAAAACAGTTTTTTTAAATAAATTTTGATGAAAAACTCACACAAATCGCAATGGGAATTCCTAAATCCTTCCAAAACGGTAAATGTGATTCTGCAATTGTTTTCGTTGTTTTGCACAATGTATTCGATGTTAGACAAATCTCCAAAGGAATTCTTAGATCTCTCATAATTCTCACAAATTCCGAATTTTTATGTAAAAATGTTCCATGTCCAATTCGATCAGGCCGGAAGATTAGAAAATCCATGATTTCTTGGGTATTTTCTTCAACTTCAGCTAAATGAATTGAGATTCCGAGATTAGAATTTCGTGCTTTCTGGAGGGTTGGGATGAATTTTGTGCCATCCAGGATGGGATTTCCGCTAAGTTCGATGCCCACAATGAGACCAGAATCTGCAGAGAAAATCGAGAATTTTCCAAAAATCTATATTTCTTACCATCATCAATCGCAATTTTGGCAGTTTCCTCAGCTTCTTCAATATTCTGCCTTCGATCAATACTCAAAATCAATCTAGTCTTCATTTTCCGTCTATCCTCAAGCCTCCGAATCGCCTCCAAAATCACATCAACATACTCTTTCTTGCTCATAAATTCCGTACACTTCGGAGTTGTCCTCAATTCCAAATAAACCACTCCATCCTCCTCGAATTCTCTCATCACATCTTCCACCGCAATTCTCAAATTCTCCGGTTTTTCAGTCAATTTCTGAATCAGCGGAAACATTTTGAATACCTCTTCCATCGTTGTCGGCTGTTTTAATACGAAATCAGTTGGAATGACGATGTTCGATCTTCCTTCGATTTTCAAGAGTTTTCCGATGGTTGCGATGGAAATACTGCCATTTAGATGAGCGTGAAGTTCGACTTTTTCGAGTTTTTTGCATTCTCCGAGAGAAACTGGCTGGGTCATGGCTGATAAAATGAAAACTTTTTGATAAGATATTTAGTGCGGCAGGGTTTTGTGGGCGTGGCTTGAGTTCTTGATCATCAGAGGCTCACAACTATGCGGAGAAACTGAGAAAAAAGCAGAAAACGTGATTTACTGCGCAAAACGTTCAGAGGATTTCTATTGTGCGAAAAATAGTATTTAAAACGAGAGGTTTAGACAGAGAAACAAAAATGTTTTTGACCTACCATAAATAATATCAAAAATTTGAGATCCAAAACCCCAAAGAAAGAACGAAAAAAATAAGAGTGTATGTCAACACAGACAGCCCGCAAACACCAAATTCTACGCGCAACCCTGACAGTCTGAAGAAAAAGTCTTTTTTCCTCCTGGTGAAAAAATCTTCTGCAAAAAGGCGTCACGGTGTTGTGTTCAAAGCTATGTGCAAACACACGCACGAAAACGAGTTGTGCATTAGAGCGCATTTTCTTGTTTCATTTCGTAGGTTTTTTAAATGGCCCGGCAACAGAGATTATGAGTACATTTAAAAATGTTCAAATGTTGAGGAATGAAACTCAAAATGCATTTACTTCACAAAAAATTGAAGTTGAACGTAAATTTCAGAAAAATAAAAAAACTGAAAAAATAAAAGATATATGTGGCCGAACTATTTTGGTGGCCGAGAGGTGTCGGGAATTCGGCCAAAGCAACAAACGCGCTCCAACAATGCAACATTAGAGCGAGTTTGTTGCTCTGGCCGAATTCCCGACACTTCTCGGCCACCAAAATAGTTCGGCCACATATATCTTTTATTTTTTTCAGTTTTTTTATTTTTCTGAAATTTACGTTCAACTTCAATTTTTTGTGAAGTAAATGCATTTTGAGTTTCACTCATCAACATTTGAACATTTTTAAATGTACTCATAATCTCCGTTGCCGGGCCATTTAACTCGTCGACAGATATTTGTTTTTGAGGAAAAACATGGGCTGAGTTGCTACTAGATTTTTTTCAGTAAGACTTTCTTTAAACCAAAAAACGTCCTCCAACTGCAAATCGAAAAATTTCCAGACTTTTCTCGCACATGGATCTTTACTGCAAGAGATCAGACCAGAAAAAGGTCATCATCCTTTGTCAGCGTGTCTTGTCTCAGGTCATATTTTTTCTATCAACAGCTGCCACCCTTTTCCCATCCAAAACATTTGTGTTCTTCTCATCTGTGTTGCCAATAATTTTTATACTCTTTTTTTTGAGATTCTATGACTCAGGTTATACACTTTCTTCTAGTATTTTTTCTACTCGGGAAATTATTCGCTGTCGATGAGGAGAACAATAAATGTGGTTTGAAACCTTATGAAGCAAAGGGTGATCCAGGCGAAGGTTCGAATTCTTATGTTATTGAGATTAATGGAACTTCGGAGAAGACTTTAGATATATCCCAAGGATTTCTTCCTGGGGAAACATACACAGGTAAGAATTGAGAATGATTGAGAAAACTTTTCAATTTTTGCCAGTATCGCTGCGCGGTTGGCGTAATCAATACACCGTGAAAACCTTCCGTGGTTTTGTTGTGACGTCACTCTTCGAAGACGACGTCAAAACATCGGCCGGCGCTTGGCAAGTTGTCAAAGGTCATGGTGACGCCCGAATCGCACCAGGATGTCGTAGAGCCGGTGTATCTCACGCGAATCTACGCTCCAAAACATCGGTTCATATGTTATGGAAAGCGCCAGAAGTTATGACAACTGGTTGTGTGATATTTCAAGCATCAGTTATTGAAACAAAATATGTGTGGTTTACCGAGGCCGATGGATTAACTTTCAAATTCTGTGCGAAGAAAGGTGCCGAAGTTCTGAAACCTGTGGATGATGTTGGAGCAACTTGTTGTGCTTGTGATGTAGCTCAATATGAGTTAGAGTTCACAGGAATTTGGAGTAAAGAAACACACCCAAAGGATTATCCAACATGTGAGTTCCATAATTCAAGAAAATCGATTTTTAAAAATTTCAGTGCTTCACTTGACCCATTTCACTGATATGCTCGGTTCATCACATTCTGCAAATTACTCGCTTTGGAAGATCGGTGGAACTTCCACGGATGGAATGAAAGAGATCGCTGAATGGGGAAACACGTACAAAGCAGAAGCTGAGGCCAAAGCTCAAGCATCCGAAGTTCGAAGTCTGATGAAGGTCAAAGGATTGTGGTATCCCGAAGTTCAAGGTGTCACCAAATCCCAATTCATCGTCAACAAATATCATCATTTCGTATCGCTTGCCACAATGTTCGGGCCATCGCCAGATTGGTGTGTTGGACTATCAGCCGTCAATTTGTGTCTACCAGATTGCTCGTGGGCAGAGGAGCGGGTTTTCGAGTTACAACCTTTTGATGCTGGAACCGATTCGGGGCCAACTTATATGAGCCCAAACTCTCCGACAGAGCCTAGAGAACCGATTCATTGGATAACTACTAAATTGAACCCGTTGAGCCCATTCTACAATGAGAAAAGTGAAACAATACCAACGATGGCGAGAGTTGTATTACGGAGAAAAAATGTGAGTAAATAATAAAAAAAAATAAATAACGAGACTCCACTTGCCTGTTGTTTATCTATGCCATAATTTTTTAAATACAGGTAACTTCCTCAACCTGCCGAACAGATTCCGAATACAAAGCCGAGGCTCACAACATCACAAACACTAGTGAAGATGAAGAATATGCGGATAGACGAGAATGTATGATGACACAATGGGAACCTTGGAGTTTATGCTCTGCCACTTGCGGAAAAGGAATCCGAATCAGAAGTCGTGTATACGTCTTTCCAATCAAGGCACAAGTTTTCCATTGTCATCGACAAACTTCGGAAAAACAATTCTGTAACGCGAAAATCAATGAGTGCGCTGATTCAGAAGCGTTCAGTACAAAATGTCAAGTATCCTCCTGGGGATCTTGGGGAGCGTGCAGTGTTGAATGCGGTCACGGAACTCGATCGCGCAACAGAACTTTCCTCTCGCCATCAGCAACACCCGAAGATTGTAGTCAAGTCGAACTATCTAAAACTGATACTTGTGTTGGTGAAAATGGTGAAGATTGTGCAGTTCAGCCAGATCCACTGTGTAAAACTACATCCTGGTCAGATTGGTCGCCTTGCTCGGCTTCTTGCGACGAAGGAGTTCGCGTCCGAACTCGATTGTTCTTTTTCGCCGAGCATGAGAAACGTTGTCTACATGTGAAGCTACAAGAGAAGGATGTTTGTAGTGTTCAGAGTTGTCAACGATTTATTGAGATTAATTCGGAAGGTGGGTTCTGCAGAGTTCCGAAGATCCTAATTTACTATTATTAAAATAAGTTGGCTCCAAAAATTAATACGAAAATTTAAAAAAAAATTGATAACTTATCATCACAAACCAACAGTGAACTGGTAACTTTTGGTTTCCAGGAGATTTGTTTTTGATAAGAATAAATTGAAAATGTAGAACCAAATCATTCCAGAGATCTGCCAAGAGGACAAGCAACCAGGACAATGCGCAGGAATGTTCCCGCGCTATTGGTACAACTCGGAAAAATCGCAATGCGAACGCTTCATCTTCACCGGCTGTAAAGGAAACCGCAATCAATTCGAAACCGAAGAGGAATGCAAACAAATTTGTCTGCCGGGATATGAGAAAATGAATAAGGCCCTTGTGCCGAATCAACAACTTCTTGAAGAATTCGTCGACGGAAATGCGATTGACGATGGTGGAGATCGAGTGGATTGCGAGGTTAGCAAGTGGACAGCTTGGGGTGCTTGTTCGGTGAGTTGTGGAAGAGGGAAGAAGGCGAGAACTCGTCAAATTGTGAAATTGCCAAGGAATGGTGGAACTCGGTGTTCGGAGCATATGATTCAAGAGCTACAGTGTAGATTGAGACCTTGTCGTGAGTTTTTCGATATTTGGAAAAAACTGGGGGTGCAGCTCTATTGTCGAAGTTTAAAAATGTGGCTGGAGTAAAAAATAAAAACCAGTACAGCTTTGCGGCTATGCGTCGCGGTCGTACGAGAGATGACGGGAGTCTGACGTCATCTGAGACAGAGAAAGACTTTGAGATATTTTCGAGAAAATATGTGTCCCTTTGAAAAAATACAGTATTTTGTTTCAAGGAACACATGTTTTGTTGAAAATATCTCGAAGTGAAATTCATTTTCGGGATACATTCTCAAAATACTGTCGTCTAGCGTCTGACTCAATGGGCGCCCAACCGCGACGCAAACCCGCACGCGACCAACGAAGTGGTTTTACTTTTTTCCGGCAGCCAGCAGCTCCAGAAGATCCCATCTACTCAACAAAAATCAAATTTCAGCCGTCAAATTAGCGTGCCAAGTCGGCCCATGGTCACGCTGGTCAACGTGTTCAGTATCCTGTGGCGAAGGTGTACAAACCAGAAAGCGACGCGTCATCCGAGCACGAAATGATGATTGGGAGGAGATTGAGTGCGCGGAAAGTGAGATGGATTCGAGAAGATGTACGGGACGACATCAGTGTCGATTTTAAAAAATTCCTTTTCTTTTTTGAATGAAGCAATCTGCTGATTTTTTGTTTATTCTTTTCGTTTTGCGAAAAATTGCTATTTTATGGAGGTCGTAAATAATCCTGATTACGAAATGGATGATTTTCGGGTCACGTGAATTCAAGTTCCGCGATGAGTTTCAGATTTTTTCAATCGACGTCACTGAGTTTTGAACTTTTCGCAGCAAAAGTTATCTTGCAAGTCATAAAACATGACATTACAAGTTCAGAGACATGAATCAACCAAAATAATGTCAGAAAGTACACCCGGTGAGAAAATCGAGCTTCCAAAGAACATCACAACTTTCTCTCTCGCTTCTGATAACCTTAATTAGTATCTCTTGATTACGTCGATAATACATTTTTCTCACGAAAAAAAAAACCAATTTTGCTGTTGCTTGATCGCAAAAAATTTGTCGTCTTATCTATTTTCGGTACCCCCCGAAAAAAAAAATTTTTTTTGGGGAGCAAGCCAGAAAAAAAGCGGAGGTTATCAGTGTAGTTCAAAAGTGAAGTGAAGAAGCATACGCACATTTTTCGGTTTACATTTTGCGGACATGCTTTTTGGAAAACGCAATATTCTTGGGAATCTTTTCAACGACGTGCAATGTGAGTTTTTTTAAAGGAGCAATGACTCATAGATTTCTCATTTCTGTAAAAAAGTGACGCCATGTCCAAAAAATTTCGCAAACTTTGTCATTCTTTCAAAAAATGTACTTGAAAAACTGTGAGTTTTCGAAAAATTCCCCCAGAGCATCAGGACCCGGAAGCATGAGGGAGGGGGGTTAACTTTAGGTGCATTTTTGAAGGTAGGGGCCTTAACTTTGAGTTAGGGTGGTTAACTTTTCGAAAATTTCGCCTGGGAGAGGGGTCCTCGGAGCTACTAGTGCATGTATGCTCGGAAGACTTCACGAGTCTCATTCATACATGAATTAGTCGCTCCAGAGACCCTTGAGTTAACCCCCCTTCCAGGAAATATTTTCAAAAAGTTAACCCCCTAACCTATGTTTTGTGGGTTTTTGACCCCTGAATGCATAAAATTCTTCAAAATTTTCAAAAGTTAAGGGACCTACCTTCAAAAATGCACCTAAAGTTAACCCCCCTCGGAGGCGGGTTAAAATACATGAACTGGGACTACGAAAGCGGAGGTTAACCCCCTCCCAGGTTAACCCCCTCCCTCCGCTTTCGTAGTCCCAGTTCATGTATTTTAACCCCCCTCCGAGGGGGGTTAACTTTAGGTGCATTTTTGAAGGTAGGTCCCTTAACTTTTGAAAATTTTGAAGAATTTTATGCATTCAGGGGTCAAAAACCCACAAAACATAGGTTAGGGGGTTAACTTTTTGAAAATATTACCTGGAAGGGGGGTTAACTCAAGGGTCCTCGGAAGACTTTACGAGTCCCATTTCAGGCACCCCACAGCATCAACAACAGAAGCGTCAATCGATATTCCGTAAATTCTCAATGCTCTCCTCGCGTCGCTCAATCGATAGTCTATCATCAACATTATCCTCTCCGCGAACTCCATCGCCACGTGGAACTTTCAGTGCCACAAACTCTTGTGAGCTGACAATTGTAGCCGCTCTTCAGGGACATATTTTGACTGTGGATGAGATGCGATTCTGCGCTCTGGAAATTGGTAATCTATCAGATGCTGAGAAATTGAAGTTACTCACTTTTCTCAAATCCGAATCATCGGCAATCATCGAGAATAATGCGCTGAAAAGTTTCCAATGTGCCAGTTTGAATAGTTTGCTTCTCGAAAATCTTGAAATCCTCGACGGATTGTGGGAGATTATTGTTGATGTTGTGATTCCAAATCTGCAATCAATCATCTACACATTAAGTGAGGTTGATGCAAGTTTCGATGTGCAAAAGTGGATCTTCACAGCGTTCAGGGATCGAGTTCTGGCAAAGGTATGTGATTTGTTTTTGACATACCTTTTGAATACAATTCCCTTGCTTTCAGCTCCTTCAAGATGTTCAATCTGAAATCCCCAAACTAAAATCAATGCTCACAGTGATAATGGTGGAAACCGATGATAATTTAAACCCCACGACTCGCTCGAAATTCGACATTTGCTTGGGAAAATCCAGAAAAACCAAAAAACCTTTGGAAAAAACGCGCTCAAAAACTGATTCCTGCCTGGCTTCCACTTCTTCATCTCCAACAAAATCGAAATCTGTCACTTGGTCCACATTCAGTAGCTAATATATATATTTTTGTAAATTTTTGCATAATTTTTTTTTGTATTTAATCCGGGTTGTACATAAATATGTAATTTTTTCAAAAACCAATTTTTCAACAACGTCACATTGTCACATGACTTGCTTGATAACGAAAAGCTTAATTTTTTCAAAACTTTTTTTTGAAAATCAGAAAAAATTTTCTTTAAAAAAAGCTCGATTATTATTTATCAATTCACAAGCAAAAAAGGTTGTCCAGGAAATATTTTTTTTTGTTTTTTTTCTTGGGTTATCAGGAAAAAAGTAATAAAAAGCACAAACTGACCATTTCTCCTTTTTATTTTCGGGGAAAAATCAAAATTCAGACATTTTTGTGGTGATCATCATGTAAATGCCCATATTTTTGCACATCTTCAGGTTGTTGGAAACTTTGGAGCAAGAAAAATGTGCCAGCTCCAAGAGCAACTGAAACAGCGAGAAGTAGGCAAATGGCGGAGATGATGAAGCAGCAAGCGGACCCGAAAAACTGCAAAAATTCAGGTTTTCAGCGAAAAAAACTGGATGTGGCCGAACTTTTCGGGTGACCGAGAAATGTCGGGAATTCGGCCACGTGTAAATATCACCAACCCTTCGATTCCTCGCCTTATTCTTCCCCTTCTCATCATTATCATCACTTTCTTGATCAGGTTGGATTTGGCGCGAAACTTGTGACGTCACAGATGTTGGTGGATTTTGTGAAACTTGCGATTTTTGTTGAGGAGTTGGTAGGAATTGAACATCGTCCAGATTTTCATAGTCTTTTGACATTTTTGGAAAATTTCACAGTTTTGAATCTATAGAGAAAACTTGAGTTATGACGTGGCAAAACTCGAAAACTTAGAACTCACATTTTTGGAAAATAGAAAAAATAATAAATAAATTGTTTTTGTTTTTTCTTTCAATTTTTTTTTTTGAAAAAAATATGTGGGTCACGTTCAAACCTGGGAATTTTTACGTTTTACGGTTTTACGGCTCAAAAAATCGTGAAAAATCACTAAAAATAGTGAATTTTGACAGAATCAAATTGAAAAAAACACAACATTTTTTAAAAGAAAATTTTGATTCAATCCTAATTAATCAATTTTTTGAGAATATTGTTAAAATTATTTTGGAGTTACGATAAGTTACCCAATTTTTGAAGAAACTTTGCCGTTTTTCAGTGAAAAAATAGAGTAACAAAATTTCACGAAGTTTTACGGTGCCACGTAAAAATTTCCCAGGTTACTCACATTTTAAGAAAATAGAAAAAGTAATAAATAAATTTATTTTTTCAAAAATTTCTTGAAAAAATATGTGGACACGTTAAAATAATTCATCTCCCATTAAAAAATCCAATCAAAACTCATAATCCGATCGTTCATCAACACCCTCTTCTCGATCAAATTCCGAAATTCGTTCCTCATACGAATCACCATCCAATTCATCATCATTCTCAAATTCTCCTCTCCACTCAATAGCTCTCCACCGATAGTGTTCTCGTTTTTCCTGAAGCCGAATCACCATTAGAAATGATTTCTCAGTCATTCGAAATTTGGCGTATCTTTCAGGCTTTCCCTTGATGTTCAAGTCAAACCAGATTGCATCTGGGAGATCGGGATCAGTTTCCTTGTTCAAAACATCCACCTTTAGATTTTCCTTTCCCTTTCTAGTTTGAAATATGACTTCTGGATCCCACGGTTCTTGATCTCTATGATAATCCAATCGAAGTTTCTTAATGTTCTCATCGATTTTCCCATCTTTAACTGCTAAAATAAACGATTTCAAAGTTTTTGGAGTGATTTCAACATCATAAATTCTAGATTTTCGAGCGGTGATTTGAAGTAACTCTCGGAGATTCAAAGAAGGAATTGGGCAAATGATGTTTTTTCGAAGGTTGTTTACCTAAAATATTCAATTTAATATTCTGTAATTAAAAAAACATTCTCACCAATGCAAAATTCTCAAATTCATTATCGCACAATTCTTCCTTTTGATGTCTTCGATCATAAATTCTGAGTGTTTCCAAATGTTGCAATTTCTCCATATTTTTGAAGTTTTGATAAATCAGCGTTTTATAATAATCGAATTCGATGCTTTCCAAATATTTCGAATTATCGATTAGTTTTTGGAATCTTTGAAATGGGTAATTGAGATCGAAGTGTTTGATTTCCCATTCATAAGTTAATGTATCATCGCTGAAAATTTGAAATTTTCTGACCTGAGCAATGCCGAAAAAATTCGTTTTTTTGGTGAAAATTTGGATTTATTTACATTGAAATTTCTTATAGCCTGAGCAATGCTTCAAAAATATTTAATTCTGCACTAACATGAGCAATACCTCAATTTTCCCACAGAAATTTTGGAAAATTGAATTTTGAGCTTTATTCTAACATGAGCAATGCCTAAAAAATTTGACTTTACTTTGAAATTTCTTATAGCCTGAGCAATGCTCCGGCTTGAAGCATTGCTCAGGTTATAAGCTTCTAGAAAAACGTTCTAACATGAGCAATGCCTCATTTTTTCCACAGAAATTTCAAAAAATTAGCTTTCTAAATGTTTTCAAAAAGTCCCCCAGTACTCACATATAAAATTCAATTTTATACAAAACTTGATCATCCTCGTCTTCCTCATGCAGATCATAATAATCCATTCGAACCTCACTATAATTTCCAAAATATTCCAATCGAATTTGATAAAATCTGTCCCAACACGGCTCGCTGAATTTGATGGATTTCAGATAGTTTTTCGAGCCAAGCACCGCAATTTCACAATTTTTTGAGCACCGCGAAAATCTCGCTTTGCTCGCCAAATCCAAATATTCGATGACTTGGATTTTGAATTTTTCCGGTAAATTATCCCATACAAGTTTTGCTCCAGTCGATTTTTTTCGTTTTGCACACAAAATTTTTCGCATCATCGTTTTCTAAAAATGATGGATTTTTTTGGCAGAAAAAATTGGAGGTTTTCACGTTTTGGGAAATTTTGAATTTTTTTTTCGGATTACTGTAGCCCGGGTAGCTCAGCTGGTACGTTAGATTTTCAATAAAACCTGAACAGGTTCGATTCCCCCTTTTCTATTTTGAATTCAAATACAGTAAATTCCAGACTACGGTAGCTACGGTAACCTGGGTACTGTATGAGATAAGTGTACTGTACTGTGGCTCTGACACAAGATGCTCTCTTTCAAAAGTTTTGGAAGGGTGGCTCAGTCGGTTAACTATCAATCTCCCAACCTATCCCCCTGGCTCAGGTTCGATTCCCCCTGCCTGCAACATTTTTTTTATTTTTCCCATTTTCGGCCCCTTTCTTCTTTTTTTTCGCTCAATTTATCCACCACCTGTTTAATTAATGTTGATTATTATAATATTGCTATGGTCCTTTCTTTCAAAAGGTGCCTATAATATAATAAATGACGTAACAGGGGGTTAACGAGAAGAAAAATACTACACGGTGTGTTGTAGATTATTTACACCAATGGCGGCGGCTTTTTTGTTCTACTTCACAATATTTTTATGTTCTGTTGTGTGTTATGCAAGAAAAAGCGAACAACAAAGGTTGGATTATGTCATCAAGAGAGAGAAGACAATATTATTATGAATGAAACAATCAAGAAAAGTATTGATTGATTTTTGGAGAGGGTACAGTATCCTGGGTACTGTAGTTTTCTTGCAGTTTGGATTACTGTGTTTTCACTTTTTTGCAGTTGCAAAATTTGCAGTTTGGATTACTGTAGGCTCTGTAGTGTAGCTTCAATTTCCTAATTTTGCAGTTAATGCAGTTCGAACTACTGTATCTTCTTTTTTTGCAGTTCGGAGTACTGTAGCCTCTAATTTACTGTAGTCTATAGTTTTTTTCTGGAGATTTTTAGTTTCATTTTTTTGCAGTTTGGATTTCTGTAGCTTCTAAAAATGTCTGGTTTTTTCTAGAATTTTTCTACTTTCAGTTTGTTGTGCAGTTCGGATTACTGTATCCTCACTTTTTTGCAGTTCGGATACTGTAGCCAGTGAAATGTTCTATAACTTTTTTTCTAGAATTTTTTTAAAGTGTTAGCTTTGCAGTTCGGATTACTGTTTCTTCGTTTTTTGCAGTTTGAACTACTGTATCTTCATTTTTTTGCAGTTTGGATACTGTAGCCTCTAATTTCGTGTAGTCTATAGTTGTTTCTAGAATTTTTTAGTTTCAATTTTGTGTAGTTCGGATTACTGTAGCTTTTTCAGACTGCAAATTGTTCCATTTTTCAGCAGTATAACTACAGTACTAATTTTAATTCAAAACTAGCTTCTAGATTACTGTAAAAGACAAACTCCTGGTCTTTTACAGTACCCTAGAACCCACAGTAACCTAAAGGTGATCTACAGTTTTTTAAGTTTGAAAATAATCCTTAAAAAATTAATGTTTCAAAACAACCTGTTTTATGACTACAGTAACCTACAATTTTCCAAATGCTCCCTACAGTACCCCAGCCACAGTAATCCATAGAAATTCGAATTCAAAAAACTCATTGAAAATTACTCGCAATTCATCGCAATTTCATTCATTATATAAATTTTCATTCAAAAATTTTTTTTGTGGGCACCAAAATCAACAGCTGCTTCTCCTTTTTTTGACTCATCATCAAAAAAAGAGGAGAGGAGTACTGTAGTGTCCGTCAGAAATTCAGTCAATTAGACAGACACATTTCGCAACATTAATTTTTCGATGAGGTCAAATTTGAATAATTTATTTTTATTTTGATGGCTCGCAAGAAATTGGACTTCATTTTCATTTTCCAAAAAAATCCCGCTGTGCGTATTTGAATTTTTGTGGATTACTGTAGCAAGGGTACTGTAGGAAAAATTTTTCAAAAAAAAAAACAATTTGGGTTGCTGTAGCCAAGAACTCTGGAGAGATTACTGTGAGAAATACTTGGGTTACTGTAGTTGGTTTGAAACCTACAGTACTCTTTGAAAGCTAGTTGGCACTTTTCTAAAGTTCCAAAAATTTTGGGATCACTTATGGGTTACTGTAGATAACGCTTTGGATACTGTAGGTTCAAAATTACTGTAGATCATTCTAGGATTACTGTAGGTCAATCCTGAATTACTATCTACAGTACCCCAAAAAGCCATATAAATTTTAGAATAACAAAAAAAATTCCAAATATTCGTGGATCACTGTGGAACCCAAACGTAAATAGCTAGAGCTACAGTACTTCCAAATACTGTAGCCTACTGTAGCTTCAAAAAATTCCTCGTAAAACTTTATTTTCGGCGAGAGACATGTAAAAATTGTTGTAACAAAAAAAAATACAGGAAAAAAAACGAGGTGGAAAAATTAGACGCGGCGCAACTTTTTGGGATTTTTGGTGACATAAAAAAATGTGGTGACAAATGAAAGAATCATGGATTTTTTGAGTAGAAAAACAGAAAAAATAGATAGGGTTATTATATGCGAAATTTTTTTAAATATAGAGAAAATGAAAAAATAAATAAAAAAAAAAGAAAAAATGGGGGACTTTTGACTAATCACGAGATCGTAGTCGAAAAGTTGGACAAGAGCCAAAATGGGAGGGGGCCAGAATGGTCCCTAGGAGGCCTAGAGAAAGCCTAAAAGGTCCACGGGGCCCCCAAGAGCAGGCTCGAGAACTTTTCGACTCACGGATTTGGGGGGAAAGGAAAGGGGGGTATAAAAACACCGGGTGCAATATAAAATGAGAATCAGCAAGCCTACATAATCCTCAACATTTTCGGCGGACTTTCATCATTATAATCTGACAGCGGATGTTTGCGCTTCTTCTCGGCAGAATTCGATGGCGACGAGACATCCGACGAGAATCCCGAATCATTGAGCGGCGTCATCGGAAGTCGCAAATTCTTCTCATGCACCATAACCAATTCTTGGTGATATTTTTCGAGCTGCGCATCTAGATCTTCTCCGTCTTCATCATCTTCCTCATCATCATTCGGTGTCAAATTATCAACAGACGAGGATGGCGCAAACATTGTTGGAGGTGTGTGTTGGGTGACAAGTGGCTGCTCGGGTGGTGGATAAATCGGCTCGCCAGATTGACATTTTTGAATCATTGCGATGTACGAATCCATGAGATTCTGAAAAAAAAATTAGTTTCGGATTTTTTCGCATTTGAGAATCACAAGCTCACCTCTTGAAGTTGAAAAGTTGTCGAGATTAATTGCTTCAAATTCATGGCAAAAATCGCATCGATATTTGTTGATGTTGCAGCGATATAGTGCAAAACCACAGCGCATTGCATTGATGGGAAAAGTGTGGCCAATTTGTGCACTGAAAAAAAAGAAAAATTATTGATTGGTTTCAGAAAAACTTGAGGAGATGTTAAAATTTTACGACTGAAAATCACGGAGATCTTACAAGGGAACTGTTTAAACTTGCAATCGAGATTTTTAATGAAATATGTTTTCTAGTAGTTTTTGACCCGCTGATCACGATTCCGCTGTCAAAAACTGTACAGCTCGACTCCTAACATGAGTTATGACGTGGCAAAGTTGAAAAATTTTGAAAAATTGGGACGATTTCTGAACCTGTTTTCAGAACTTGAATCCTATTCAAAGTTTCAAGTAAGCCTAGAAAACTTGTCAACCAAACTTTCCCCTCTTTTGTGTCTTAAAAATCGTCTAAACCAAAATTTCGGGCTGAAATTCACAGGAACCTTAGCTTTTTGATTCAGAGCTACAAATTGGCCTGAAAATCCCAAACTTTTTTCCATCCCATCATATCAGCCCAGCAAATCACCAGCCTCCCCTCAAAACTTTCTTCACAGTCCAACAAAAAAAAGTTGCATCTCCGCGCGTGCGCGATTTTCCCCTTTTCAAACGAGATAAGCATCTAGAGGTGAGGTGTGATACAAAAAGGTGTAAATTTTCAAAAAAGTTTCGTTTACACAAGGAGACGCATACGGTATTTGTGGAGGTCAAACGCGTTTGCCGCCAAAACACCTCATAAAACCGTTTTTCAAAAAAGAAAAGAACCTCCTTAAATCCCTAAATTGCTCCTTAAACACCTGTTGACAGTAAGCTAGCTCATCTAAAAGAATGTTGCATAATTAAGAAAGCAGCTGTCAAGCGCCCTTTTATTATGATTCTTTTGAATGAGTGCGCAACAGTACTCCAATTCAAATTTGAATAAGAATAAGAAAAAAATATATTTAAACAAAGAGCCAATTTGTCATCACATCTAGGTCAAACGGAAAGATTCATTAGTTTTTTCGCTTCAAAAAGTTCACCCAGATGTTTTTTTTTCTATTTCCAAAAGTTAGCGAAACTTGATGCCACGCGGTCGGTTCCATTGTTCTTTATGTAATCTACAGTAATCCAATCTCATGTGCCTTCCCAAAAAAAGTTTATTTACACAAAAGATAATCTATTACTTTTTTCGAATAACTATAGAGCTCAAGCAGGTGCTCATTAGCAGAAGAGCACCACTAATTAACACAACAAACTTGTTGATTGACAAGACAGATGGGTTTCTTACGGTAGAATTTGAAATATGACTTTTTTGAGGTTTTTGAGCATAGAAAAAGTTTTTAGAACTTTTGAAAAAAGAGGATTTCTCAGATTAGGACGAAAAGCAGGCTGAAAGTTGGAAAATAGCTAGTCTTAGGCTTAACCAAAAGGTTAGGCTTAGGCTCAGATCCTAGAATTTCAGGCTTAGGCTTGGGTCAAACCCTAGAATTTCAGGCTTAGGCTTAACCAGAGAGTAAGGCTTAGGCTCAAAATCCTGGTATCTGGGCTTAGGCTTAGACACTAGGCTTTTATGATTAAGTAATATCCCTGGTAAAACTCCGTATTCAAATAGCCGCGGTGCACACAAAACGCGCCAACGTCAAAGCACTGACGTGTTTGTGTTGCGCATTTCTGGTTTTGCTTTGTTTTTCAAGGTTTCAAACCGAGTTGAGCTTTTGCTTGTTTTTCTAGGGTTTTAGTAGGTTTTGTGTCTCGGGACGGTCCTAAACCGTCCCCCTTCTTGTCATAAAATGATTTGCGATCAATAAATGATTGCATTTCAACCTGTTCGTGTATTTATCGTTTGTGTAAAGTGGTTGTGATCCACTTCAATCTTTGTTGCTGGAAAGGAGTTCAAGGGAACCAAACCTTGAACTGCCTACTTGGGGGCCGAACTAAAACCGATCGAGGAACCAGATGGACTTGGCGAATCGAGAGGAAATATGGATTGTTGGATTTTCGTCGGAACTCAAAGAAATCTTTGAGCGAATGAAGATTTATGTGATTTTATTGATCGATATGCTGCTTATTCGTTATTTTGTTCGTGCTGGGGGTTCGACGCGACATTTGTCGGAATCCGGCAAACGTAACTGTCTGAATCAGATAGTTTATGTCGTCGTTGACCTAAAATCGTCAATTTATTCGTATTTTTGCAGTCCGACAACTCCATATCAACAAAACTGGCAATATTGAGACATCCGATTGAAATATTATGGATTGGAATGACAATGGATGGGGTTTTGCGAGATGAAAATCGAAAAAATCGAGAATTCGATATCAGGAGTTTGTGGAAGATGGAGAATCGGAAGAAATGTAGTCTGGAAGTGGAGCAGAAGGTCGATTGGTGAAATCGAGATGATTTGGATGCTAGAGGAAGCTCCAAAACCTGTTCGCATGGAGGATATGTTGTCTGAAGATTGTTGGAAGCAAATGGTATGATTTTTGAAGGAAAGATTCAAGAAAACTCAAGGTTGTGGAATTTCAGGAAAAAGAGTCAGAATTTGGAAGAGGAGGAAGCTACTCGAAGGGTCGAGGGATAGGTGCGAAGAAAAAGGGTAGGAAATCCTGCACCGAAGTCCGAAAATAGCAACTCCATGAATAATGGAAGCGATCGAACGTCATTTAATGGTTATTTGGCGCCAAGGTGGACACCCAGGTGAACGTGTTTCGATGCGCTGAAGTTTGGATATACTTCCGAAGGATGAAATTTGGCTGAATGGTGCAAGATATTGGTGTGGTGTATGGCCAAAGCATCGGAACCAAGCACACAATTATTGGAAAAATGGCGCTGGAGACGCTGGAAATTTGAAGAAAATGAATGTTGAAGATGAAAGAAATCATGTTGAAGATTCAATTGGATGCGCGTCGTGGAGTCTGGATGTTCGGAGGTCGAAAGTAGATAGGGATCGAAATCGATGAGAAATAGGATTCCGATGGCATGGATTGATGATTTATGAATTTGTTGAACAAAAAGTTGATGTGGATTGAATGGTTGATGGAAAGATTGGTAGGATGGGATGAGTTCAAAATCGATATCAAACGGTGTTGATGATCGACAACAATTGGATAAATAAATGAGGTGTAATTTGTTTATTTTTTGTTAACTCATGCCCTAAGCTCTGCCAACTCTACGGTTTTATAGTAAAGCCGGGACGGCTTTTTTGAAGGAGGGAAGTAATATCCCTGGTAAAACTCCGTATTCAAATAGCCGCGGTGCACACAAAACGCGCCAACGTCAAAGCACTGACGTGTTTGTGTTGCGCATTTCTGGTTTTGCTTTGTTTTTCAAGGTTTCAAACCGAGTTGAGCTTTTGCTTGTTTTTCTAGGGTTTTAGTAGGTTTTGTGTCTCGGGACGGTCCTAAACCGTCCCCCTTCTTGTCATAAAATGATTTGCGATCAATAAATGATTGCATTTCAACCTGTTCGTGTATTTATCGTTTGTGTAAAGTGGTTGTGATCCACTTCAATCTTTGTTGCTGGAAAGGAGTTCAAGGGAACCAAACCTTGAACTGCCTACTATTAGGCTTAACCAAAAGGTTTTTCTAGACTCAGGCTTGACCAAAATTTCAGCCCCTCTATTTCCGGGCTCAAAAATCCCAAATTTTCCCAACTTCTCGCTCCCCCAGGTTTTTCAAACAGCCAACCAACAAAAAAAAACCACATAAAAAACATCTTGCCTCCTAATCTCTTGTACTTTTCTTGTTTTCTTCATTCAGTTCCGCCAAAGAGTGAAATTAGAAAAAAAGAGACACACACACAGTCGTTTTTTTGATGGGTGGTCTTTGTTATACATATACATATTCTTCTTCTAGTGTTCTGAGGCGCTGGGTGAGGTGGACGACAGGCAGGCACGCGCTGCTGCGAGGCGATTTGCATAAAAAACTGGGTGGCCTGGGGGAGAAGAAGACAAGATGAGGAAAGAGAGAAAAGAAACGGACCGTGCGCAAAATCAAACAATTGTAAAAGTGTATAAAATGAGATGGGGGAAATTTAATAGATTTTGATACATAGATATGGGTCGCCGGGTGGGGATAACCGGAAAAATATTGACAACTTTTGGGGCGGAAGGGGCTAAGGATTTGGATAGGCCAAACTTTAGGCTTCGCCGAAAAGGTTGGGCTTAGGCTTAACCAAAATGTTAGGCTTAAATGTTGAACCTAACTTAGGCTTAGCCGAAAGGTTGGGCTTAGGCTTAACCAAAATGTTAGCCTACATTTTGGTTAAGGCTAAGCCCAACCTTAACAAAAGGCCTCAAATTTCAGTTTTAAGGAACCCTAACTATTTTTTAAGCCCAAAAATCCCCATGCTCAAACTCACTTTTCTGACACTTGTGCACAGTCTCCTGAAACCGTTCGCGAATCATCGAAATCGCCGGCAATCTCGCCGTCAATTGATCGAAAAAAATCGAAAGCGGTCGGCGATTCGGTTTCCCATTGCAATTGATTGACAACCATCAGCTCCCAACTCAAAATATCGTCCACTTTCAGACTATCATCAGCGTAGTAGGCGATTTTGGTGGCGTTTAGTGGATGGGCCATTTTCAGCTTGCTGGCAACGAAAAGAGCAACTCCTGCGAGCATCTGAAATTGAATTTATTTATGATAACTTCCTCCAGATATCTATGAATTGGATCAAATTCCATCACCGGTTTCACATTTCTATATAAACTATAAACTAGCAACAACATCTGCCGTGTGTGTGTGTACGCGCAAAAAAAAATCATAAATCAAATCATCGTGTCACCACATCCATACACAAAGAAACCGGAGCAGAAGGTAATAATAATATTGTATGTGAAAAATATAAGAGGGGGAAGGGGGTACTGTAGAAATAGCAGATAGTAGCAGCTGGTGCGCGAAAATATGATTGACTTTGAAAATTGACCAAAGTACTGTGAGATTATATTTTTAAATTTACTTTAGACTTAGGCTTAGGTAGAACCTTAGGCTTTCCCAAAATCTTAGGCTTAGGCTTAACCAAACCTTTAGGCTGAAAAACCTTAGGTTTAGGCTTGCCCAAAACATTAGGCTTCTCCAAACTCTTACGCTTGTTCAATAGCTCAGGCTTAGGTCCGACCTAGATCTTAAGATTAGCTAAAATCTCAGGCTTGTCCAATTTCTTAGGCTTAGACTTGAACAAAACATTAGGTTTGTCCAAAATCATAGGCTAATCCTTAGGCTTAACCAAAATCTTAAGATTGGCCAAAAATTCAGGCTAGTCCAAAAGTTTAGGCTTGACCAAACCTTTAGGCTTAGTCAGGCTTGTTCAATAGCTTAGGCTTAGCTCAAACCTTAGGCTTGTTCAATAGCTTAGGGATAGGCCTGGCCTAGATCTTAGGCTTAGCCAAAACCTTAGGCTTAGTCAATACTATAGGCTTAATCGAAAGCCTAAGCTTGGGCTTGTCCAAAACCGCAGGCTTAGCCAAAACTTCAGGCTTGTCTAATTCCTCAGACAATTCCTTAGACTTGACCAGCCCTCAGGCTTAATCAAAACCCTAAGCTTAGGCTTAGTCGAAACCTTAGGCTTAGTCTAAACATTTTTCACTCAAAACCCCCTCTACTCACCTGAATATCATGCTTGAAAATATTCTGATACGACAAAAATCGATCAATCAACTGCACAGCCTGCAAAAACACATCACCATCGCACTTCTCCTCGCGTGCCACATCAAAAATCCACTCGACAGCCTGCTCACGATGATACGGTTGAATGTGCTCTTGAACGGCCGTGAAATAGTGATAGTTTGATTGGAAATACTCTTCGGATTGCATCAAATTCATCAACGATCGATAATCGAGCTGGATGTTGGGATCAATTTGATTGAAGATTGAGGAGCGATAATTGTTGTTGAGAAGACGATCGGTTGTATTTTGCTGGAAAGAATGACATTATCTCCGAAACAATCTCTCTCAATTTCACTTTCCTAATGGGATAGTTAAGTGGTAGTGTGTTAGATTTCCAAGAAAAAGGTCCCGGGATCAATTCCCCTTTGGGGCAGGAAAACTCACTCTTCTCATAAACGACATTCTTGGCTGATTTTGAGCTGTTTCATGAAACTGCGATGTTGATGGTGAATCAGATGTCAACATCTCACTGCACTCCAATAACAGACCAAAACCGCTCGGGCCAGCCGACTCATCCATTATATATATATTTATTTTAAACTCTGAAAAATCCAAAAGTCAAATCAAAACCAAAAAAAAAATAAAGTCAAAAAGTGTCACACAAAAACCAAAAAGAGTAAAGGAATGAGAGAATGGGAGGAGACCTGGGGGAGGGGAAGACAACCTGAATTGACTCCGCCCACTTTTGCGCACACCATGGGTGGAGCTGACTGGGGGCTGATAGATAGATGGTGTGTGGTGACGTCATGAAGACCGAGGGGTGAATCAGGGGTCAGTGGGTCAAATTTGAGCTTTTGCTGGAAATTTTGGGATTTTTCGCGGGAAAAGCATGGTTTCAGGTGGATAAGAGAGTAGTTTACGGTCTAGAAACCAATAAATCGAATTTATGATCTAGAAATTCAACTGAACCCATGGATTTTGATAGAAGATCAGGAGACCGACTAGAAAAGCAAGCAAAACTTGAAAATTCAGATTTTAGACTCGAAAATCTGGCTAGTGGTCTAGCAACCATGGGAAAACTGATTCAGAAGTAGAATTTTCATCTGAAGATAGCACAACACTATATTCAGAACCTTTGAACGATTTCAGAACGAAAATTTTCTGTCTGAACAGTATGAATAGCACACCTCGGCTAAGCCGTGGCTGACCAGAGTACAATTTTGGAAAAAAAATCTGATTATCAGGCCAAAACTGACGAATTCTGAGTTTTTAGAGGTAAAAATTGAAAAATTCAGTTTTCATACTGTAAAACGTTAGCGTACCATTTTTTTTATTTTGAAAATCACGATTTTGACCGAGGTGTGATGAATAGGGTAGAAAATTACAAATTTTCTAGAAAACTGCAGATTCTCATAGCGGACAAAAGTTCGAGGCCCAGAAACCGAACACTGGACCTCGACTGGAAATTCAATGTTCCCAAGAAAATCTCGAATTTCAGAGAAATCTACGATTTCATAGTAAATTCAAAGTTCCACCTTAGAAGACCGAGTTTCTCTACGAAAAATCAATTTACCCAAAAAATTTTTTGGGCAAAAAATGTCCCGCAACTTTCCAGAAAAATCCATCACTAATCCCATTATGCTAAATACTTTCTATTTATCTAAATCCCTTCAACCATCAGATCTGCCCGCCTAACTTCCCATTCCGATTCGCACAAAAATACGAGAAGGGTCAAGACTTTCCCAAAAACTCGTCACATTCTTTTTCCATACACCACAAAGTAGGTGCCAAAAGTACTCTTCAACCAAACCAAACCAGATGGTTACGTCAGCGAGTTATCAAGAGGATTAGGAGGAGGTGCCACAGTTAGATACATAGATAGATAATGGAACCATTATTGTTCCAAATAATTATTGTAAGAAGCAGATGGGAAGAAGACAGAGAGCGGCGGATGTGTCAATCATTATTTGATGGAATCTTTGAGAAGATGTTGGAAGCCTGAATGGGCCAGGTGGTTTTTGGCCTGATTTTAGGGAAACTATGGTGTGAAAATCGAAAAGGGGATTTTGAAGGAGCGTCTATTTGTCTGAGATCAAAGAGCAAAGCTATAATTCGTGAAAATCGATTTGGTCGTACCAAAAACACAGATTTCTAACTTCAGAGCTCAAAACTGATCTTCTGAAGATCAGAATCTAGTTAAGTTCAAAGAGCAATTGAGCCCTGAACAAGAGTAAAAACTGGATGAAAACAACGAATTTCTGACAAAACTTCTCACAACTAGAGCTTACAATTAAAATTAAGCTTCTGAAGAACAATATTATTTTCTAGCTCAGTTTTGGATGAAAATTTCGCATCTCGGAAGCTAGGATAACTCACAAAAATCGTTTATCCTGTGAAAATCATTAGGAAATGAGAAAAATTCTAATCTCCACATCAGAGGTCACGTTTTCAAACAAAAAATGCGTGGCTTTCGGCGCCAAATTTCTGATTTTCTGATTCATTTTTGAAACGAAACTCTCTTATCTTATCCTGCTCCCTAATTTTTTGTCTGAACACCGTTCGCTTATCAATTTTACAACCTAGAGTACAATATTTTGCACACACAAATTTAGCGCATTTGAAAGTGAGCAAAGTGACGAAAAATCAATTTTTCCTCGAAAACCCGGGGGAAATGGGGATTTTTAGCGGGGTAGATCAAAACTTTTTTCTTTTTAATTTCTAGAGACAAAAAAAACCTTTTTCAAGTCTCAAATCAATGAAAAGGTGAGAATTTCGTCTCCCGCAGATTGTATCTTTTTTCCAAAAAAAAACTTTTCTCACTTTTTTTAGAGGGGAGGAGGGAGAAAAACGAATAGGTAAAAAATGGCTGGTGGCTACTTCTCCTGGCTATGTGAAACAAAAAAGTACATGTGACATTTCGTATGCCCCGCGCGGGCAAAGACAAAAGAAGTACATTCGCCTAGGGAAGGGAAAAAGTACGGAGAGTGCCGAAAAAAAAGCTGCTTGATATATATAAAAATGAATGTATCATATAGAAGTAGTTAATCACTCGGGGGTGAGTTATTCCTTTGAGGTTTTTTGTGCGGGTGAAAAGGTGCCAGGAGGTACCGAATGGCAGAATGGATCTTGACGGAAACTTTTTCTTGAGAAGGGGGGGTTAAAGGTTAAGAAACTTCGGAGACAATTTTGAGTCAAGTTACGTAAAAGTTACGTAAATGGCATTTTCATGTTTTTTAGCAAGTGAGTTAAAATATTGAATCTCAATCGTATTCATAGGATAGAAAGGCCTAAGACAAACCGAATGATATAAATTTTTATGACTTTACGTTATCCATAAGTGATTTAGCGACGTTTAGTCGATATTTAATCGATAAGCCGAGTCGATCGACCAAACGTCGCTAAATCACTTATGGATAACGTAAAGTCATAAAAATTTATATCATTTGGTTTGTCTTAGACCATTCTATCCTATGAATACGATTAAAATCCAGTATTTTAACTCAGTTGCTAAAAAACCATGAAAATGCTATTTATTCGATGTCCAACAATATTTTAGGCTCTCCAACCTTTCCAAATTCAAATTAACCTATTCTACCGTACGCTCTTCCCCATTTTTCGCCGCAAATGTAACAATTTTCAAAAAAAAACCTACCCATTGTCTCTCCCATGCTCTTTGAATATTTTCGTCACCTTTGCCATTCTTCATTCTTCTGTACATTTTTAGTCATAAATATTTGTTTTCTCCCCCCCCCACACTTTTCGATTTTTCGCCAGCCAAAAGTTGGTATTTCTTCACGACGGGGCGCCAAACGAAGTGAAGAGAAAAATCAAATACGACTAGGAGAAGACAATTTTTGAACTAATCTAGAAATCATTCAATTTTGACCCCGAGACTATCAAGTTTCGTGGTGCAAAAATTGTTTATTTGAACAGCGTCGGTGTTTTTAGCCAATGGATTGATTCTGGGTGGGTCAGGAATGGATGACGTCAAAATCCAGTTTGCGTCTAGTGTAATTACGAAAAACATGTGCCAATGAAGATTTTTATGGTGCTAAGGTACCAGCAAAAAAATGCGCAATGATAGATTGCGCACATTTCTTTGGTGACCTTTGGGAGGTGGAGAAAATGAGGAAATTAGGGGACAGCGAGGTAAAGCTAGATTTTCGGATAGAAACTTGAAAGAGGCCGGATTTTCGAGAAAAATCTTGAACTAAAATTGTTAGGATCTCTTGGACAGAACTTCACAATGCAATCTAGGTGCAAACTATTTTCTACAGAACTCAAAAACATGCGTGAAACCGAGTTACCGCTCAGAGAAAGCCGGCGACTAATCGGCGACCAACAAGTTCGTCGCAAGCTCGTCGGCGAAAATAGTGTGTGTTTCCCGGAGACGCAGACGAAAAAGTTTCAGGCGACTAATCGGCGACTAATCGGCGACTAACTTATGATTGGTCGCCGATTAGTCGCCTGAAACTTTTTCGTCTGCGTCTCCGGGAAACACACACTATTTTCGCCGACGAACTTGCGACGAACTTACGATTGGCAGACGATTAGTCGCCTGATCTCGATTCGTCGTAAGTTCGTCGCCGATTAGTCGCCGGCTTTCTCTGAGCGTTCAAAAAACAAAAAAATCCCAAACATTCTCCGCGAGAAATACACAAATCTCAAAAGCGCCGCAAGACCCATCGAGTAGAAGAATCCGTGTGCCTTGATTTTATTTTTTTATTTTTCACACATTTTTCGTTGTGCTTTACGTAAATACGTAAATTACCCAAATAATCGCCACGTCATTCTCAGCACGGTGATCTAATTTTTATAACCCCCCTGTTCCACTTCCAGCTGTGCGCAATACCTATAAATAAACAGATTTGTGATGATTTTCCGCGCAACACCAATATTATTGGCTGCTGGGGTGCTATAATCATCTATTTTAGTGTACTCCCAGTTACTTTTAAATACCTTGGGTAACAATTGTTCGCCACCCAAGAAAAAATGTATGGAAACAGCAACAAATGGTGTGACAATTGGTGATTTATTGGCAGGGAAGGAACAAAACAAGACTTTTGTCTTGTTCTGTTTGCACCATGGTGGTTTTTGAGAAGATGGGGGAGTGTGGCTAATTTGGCGCATTAAATTGGTGATATTCGTAATAAGCCGATTATTTTTGATATGAGAAGTGACAGGTAAATTGGAGCACTGTTATCAGATTGTGCAAATAATTGGCTTACTTATCTGTAATTATCTATGGTGTAATTTTGGCGCATTACACATGGGGAACTGATTTCGACGAAAAAAAACAAAACTTAATGTAATTATTAAATAAATAAATATCTGCCTTATTCAGCCTTGCTTATTCTCAAAATCTCCAGGTGTTCACCCAGCTGTCATTTATTTTGTTCCTCTTCTTCACCCCTCCAGCAAAAATGACCTCGAAAGCCGCCAAAAATCATCTTTTTTCATGACCAACTTATGGTTCTTCAGGGATTGTACAGAAAAATTGTGAAAAAAAATTCACGAACGAAAAAAAAAATGTTTTTTTAACATCGAAAGATCAATTGACGAAAAGTCGAAAAAACCTTGTAGGTCAAAATTAGGTTTTCGAGTTTTTCAGTCAAAAATGAGGACAAATCGAGATTTTTGAAGCTTCTGGAGTGATTTCTGATGAAAATTGACCTTCAGAAGTTTTTGCTGATTTTTCGTAAAATGAAAAATTGCACATTTTTATGAATTTCGAAAAAATTAATGAAATGGGATAAAATAGGGTTTTACCTCATTTTCATACATGGCATCTTTGCCCAACGGACCCTCCATGTAATGATCCCCCCCTCCCCAAAATTTTGAAATGTCATGATCCCCCCCCTCAATTTTTTCGTCAAAAATTTGAAAAAATAAATGGTGAAAAAAAATGAAAAAAAATCAAAGAGAGGGGGAGTTTCATTTTTGACATATTTTTCAGGTTCGATACTTTGGAAACTAGTGCTTTAGGAATTTCGGATGTAGAGAAAGGGCGAAGAATTCGACGGATATCATTCATTGGCTAATTATTCTTATTTCTCATTTTATTTCTAAAATTCTCAATTATATTTTTCTATATCCTTCTAAAATAAAAAATGAGTTTATTGTAGTAAGTTCCTTTCAGAAATCTTCATGCAATGATCATGCTCAACCCTTCTGAACAATTCCATATAAATTATAGACAATGCGTTATTTATTTGATAATCAAATTGAAACTCAAAAATATTGAATTAGAAAACAAAAGAAAAAAGTGGATTCCACCGAGGATTCGATCCAAAAACCGTCTGATTATTACGCGCGATCTCTACCGACTTGACCACGAGGCTACTTTTTTCACATGCTTATTTTTAAGTGATAAAAAAGGGATAGAAGGGGAGAGAAAATGAAAAAGAGAAGGAGAAGCGGAAAAAAATCATGAAATTTTTGAAAAATTACCATTTTTTATCGAATTTCGCCAATTTTGTTATGTGTTTCGACTGTATAAGTAACTTAAGGATGGTAGAAAGGAATGTCTGTCGAAATTATCTTAAAAGAAGGTTTATTTTATGAGATATGATCCCCCCAAAATCGAAGCCGTTTTGCTATGTCATTTTGGGGGGGGATCATATCTCACAAGGGAAGTGTATAAGGTCCCGGAATAAACTTTTAATGAGACTTGGTACACATATAGATTCGAACTCGCTGATCTCAAATTCGTTTTCAAAAATTGCCACAATTGCACCCAAAACGATTTTTTCACCATCGAAAATACGCCATATTTCTCATTGTTTCATATGTCAAACATTTGCGGGCAAGAAAAATAACAGCGGATGGCAGAGTGGTTAGCGAGCTCGTCTATTAAATTTTTGGTTTCGGGTTCGGTCCCGGCCCGTGGCGAACTTTTTTTTTCAAAATTTTTTATTTTTTTTTCAAAAAAAAAAGAACGAATTGAAGATGATCTTTCATATTTATATTTATAGCTTTCATATTTATAGCTATCCAAGTTACCTTCATCCGGTGGATCATCTTCAATTCGTTCCAGAATTTCATCGTTTTCAACTATAATTTCGTTGATGTCCACACTACGCAAACACATAGAAAAAAATAAAGGAACTTTTTGAAGCTCTCACGGGAGATATACTTTCTTGGGATTGTACAATTGTCATTGAAATTACCCATTACGAAGTGTAAAGTTTGTTCAGAAGGTAACATTTTGAACGAGAATTTAAAAACGAACAAAAAATGATGACAAAAAAATAATAAGTCATAGTCGGTACGTAGACATCTTAACAGGTTTCGAAAAAATTTGAAACAAAAAAATAAAAAATTTTGAAAAAAAAAAGTTCGCCACGGGCCGGGACCGAACCCGAAACCAAAAATTTAATAGACGAGCTCGCTAACCACTCTGCCATCCGCTGTTATTTTTCTTGCCCGAAAATGTTTGACATATGAAACAATGAGAAATATGGCGTATTTTCGATGGTGAAAAAATCGTTTTGGGTGCAATTGTGGCAATTTTTGAAAACGAATTTGAGATCAGCGAGTTCGAATCTATATGTGTACCAAGTCTCATTAAAAGTTTATTCCGGGACCTTATACACTTCCCTTGTCAAGAAATAAGCCATATTTTGAGATAATTTTAACAGACATTCCTTTCTACCATCCTTAAGTTACTTATACAATCGAAACATATAACAAAATCGGCGAAATTCGATAAAAAATGGTAATTTTTCAAAAATTTCATGATTTTTTCCCGCTTCTCCTTCTCTTTTTCATTTTATCTCCCCCTTCTATCCCTTTTTTATCACTTAAAAATAAGCGTGTGAAAAAAGTAGCCTCGTGGTCAAGTCGGTAGAGATCGCGCGTAATAATCAGACGGTTTTTGGATCGAATCCTCGGTGGAATCCACTTTTTTCTTTTGTTTTCTAATTCAATATTTTTGAGTTTCAATTTGATTATCAAATAAATAACGCATTGTCTATAATTTATATGGAATTGTTCAGAAGGGTTGAGCATGATCATTGCATGAAGATTTCTGAAAGGAACTTACTACAATAAAATCATTTTTTATTTTAGAAGGATATAGAAAAATATAATTAAGAATTTTAGAAATAAAATAAGAATAATTAGCCGATGAAAGGTATCCGTTGACCTCTTCGCTCGTTCTCTACATTCGATATTCCTAAAGAACTAGTTTCCAAATTATCGAACCTGAAAAAATATGTCAAAAATGACCACATGCAAAAACCCAATTTTTTTCTAGCGTACCGATTTCACTTTGAAAAAAATTTAGATTTTTTGTATGTAATGTCATGATCCCCCCCTCGAAATTTTTTTCCAAATGTCATGATCTCCCTCACAATTTTGAGAGCAGTGCCATGTATGCTCATTTTATTATTTTTTTTCGATCGAAATTTAAAATTTTTTATTTCATGAAAAGCAAAAACTTCTGAAGGTCAATTTTCATCAGAAATCACTCCAGAAGCTTCAAAAATCTCGATTTGTCATCATTTTTAGCTGGAAAACTCGAAAAACTAATAAGACCTATCGTGAATTGATCTTTCCATGTTAAAAAACATTTTTTCAACACTTTTTTCGTTCATGAATCAGTCCTAATATTAATTTATGAGTAATAAATATTCAAAAAAGAAATATTTGGTAGTAGGTAGGTAGTTTCCCAAGTTTAATTAGTCGTAAAAGCTGAGAAGAGTGAATAAATTTTTTCGGTAGCTATGACGTGGCGCAACTTTGAGGCTTCAGATTCTCAACGATATGAAAAATTCGCCGACAAGGTTGTAAACCCAAAATTCCCAAGTTATAAATAAATAAATAAAATAGAAAACACCTTAGTGAAATTTTTGGCGATCGCCAAAAAATTCACTATACATTTTCCCTTATCAGCTTTTCCCCTCAAAAATTTTCAACATTTTCTTATCTCCCAAAACAGTAGCCAGAGGTCAAGTAAAAAAGTAAAAGTAAAGTGATGCACTTTTCTCTGCGTCTCTTCTCTCTCGCCTTGGGAAAAGCTGAATGGACGTGTAAATATAAATAATAATAATAATAACAGTACAAATAAGTAATGAATGAAACATTCAAAAAATTGGTGATTGGCGCTTTTTCTGTGTCATCATCAGAAGAAGAAGAACGAGAGACATTTATTTGAAAAGAACTCGTGACATTTGTTCAAATACACCATTGAGGTGAGAGAATTTGGAGAGGGGTTGTGGTTTCAGTCAAAAAATCCACGTGGCACAGCTTAAAATTTGAATTTTGTTCAATTTCAAGAATTCGCAATTGAACATTCCTAGAATTTCTAGCCCTCAGCCTAAAATTCGTAAAAAGCCACTTGGATTTCAAACTTAAAAATTACAGAGTTTTGAATTTTCTCAATTTCTGGTCGCTGAAATTGTTCAAAATTGAGTTTTGCAATTAAAAATCCACGTGGCAGGAATAATAATAATCTAAAATGACATTTTATTGCCTGAATTTACCAGTTTTGATTTTCAAAAGTCACAACAGCAGTTTTTGCAAGTTTTCTTGTGCTCACGGAGCATTTTTGTGACTTCTGAAAATCAAAACTAGTAAATCCAGGCAATAAACTTTCATTTCAGACTATGCTTATCTCTGCCACGTGGATTTTTAACTGCAAACTCAATTTTGAACAATTTCAGTAACCAGAAATTGAGCGAAATTCAAATCTCTTGTAACTTTTATGTAAGTTCGAAATCCACGTGGCTTTTTACGAATTTTAGGCTGAGGGCTGGACATTCCAGAAATTTTCAATGAGGAAAAATTCACAAAAAAAATGCGAAAAGAATTTTTGCGCTAAAAAGTTGTTATCAATTTTTAAAAGAACATTTTCTTTTTTCCATTTCCGAACACTGTTCCTTATCACTAAATTGTCTGTTCAAAACTTTGGCGCAAAATTAGATTTTTCTTCCGGAATTCCACGATTAGATGAAATTTTCAGGTTTTTTAAGCAAATGAGTTGAAATATTGGGTTCTGATGTTATTCATATGATAGAATGGTCTAAGACGAACAGATTGATATAAATTCTGATGACTTTAGGTTATCCATAAGTTATTTAGCCGAGTCGAACGACTAAAACTCGCTAAATCACTTATGGATAAGGTAAAGTCATCAAAATTTATATCATTCTGTTCGTTTTAGACCATTCTATCATATGAATAACATTAGAACCCAATATTTCAATTCATTTGCTTAAAAAACCTAAGAATGTCATTTAGTCGTCCAACTATAAACCTGATTTCTAGTTTTCCTCCAAAAAATCTCTCAAGGCACGCACCTTACGCCGAACGACGAAAAAACCTGGTGCCATATGTCGTGTTCCTCCTTCCAAATTTTATCTCCGCTCCATTTCTTGCGACATTTTCTCGCCCAAACAAAGAAACTCATCATTGCATTTTTGTGTTCGCGCATTTTCGAGTTTTTCTTGAAAGGTCACATCATTTTTGTTGCGAACAAAATTTGCATTTGGAGGAGACACAATAAACATTAAATAAAAGTTAAGCATGGAGGTCGGTCGACCGTTTTTAGCGCAAAAATAGGGGGGGGCGCGAAAAAATCCACAAATTTTGAATAATCAAAAAAGTGATAAGGAACAGTGTTCGGAAAATTGATAACAACTTTTTAGCGCAAAAATAAGATTGGGAAAATTTGAATTTTTCCAACAGTTTAAATTTTCCTTCATACAAATGACACAAAATTGATTTTTCGCTCAAAAATCCTTTGAAATTCACGTAGCTTTTTCCAAATTTTCAAACCAAATCTTGTTCAGAAAGAAAGAACTAGGAGCTGAAAATTCCAGAAACTTCCAAGATCCACGCTTTGGTTTGAATATTTGAAAGAAGCCACGTGGATTTCAAACTTTTGTGGATTTTTGAGCGAAAAATCAATGTTGTGTGATTTTTCTATAAAGTTTGAAGGAAAATTCAATTTTTGAAAATGCCACGTGGATTTTCTGCGCCAAATCTCTTCCGCCATATTCATTCACCCAAAAAAAAAACAAAAAAATCTTGAGTGAGTGACAAAAATGTCACCATTTCCTCTAATTATCTCATCTATCTACATTTTACGATTTTATCTCGAATTCTACTTGAAACACCTCAAAAAATGTGTGTTTTCATAGTTTTTTTTTGTTCGGAGTGTCAAAATCATATTGATTGATGAGGTCATAGATGGGGAAAATGAAAAAAAAAACAGTTTTCAGAAAAAAAAATGGAACTCAACTGAAATTTCGTGATAAATTAGGTGAAACAGTAATGCGATTCATAAAAATAAAAATATGTTAATGTATTTACACCAAAAATTAGCCGTTTTATAGTAAAACCAACGAAAAACTGTCTCAAAACAGAAAAAAAAATGAAAATGATTTCAAATTGTATTGTGCTAAACAACAGGCAAGCGCACAAACGGAGTGACGTACTAAAAAACAGGCAAAACAAAATCGGAGTGTCGTAGGTCGGATTTCTCGCGCAGTGATTTTAGATTTCACAGATGCAAACGGGGAAGCGTGATCGGTGGTCTGTCGTTGTGTGTGTTTTTTTCTTGAATTTTTTCGAATATTAGAACCCCCCCCCCCCCTTACAATTATATGGCTCAAAAAAACTTACACAAAAAAAATTGAAAAATTTCAAAAACATTTTGGAAAAATGCGGTAATCAGTGGTTGAACTGACCATACGTTTAATATTATTTTTCTTTTTTGATAAAAAATGTCGGAGCCGGCACGGCCAGGAACAACCGAAAAATTATCAGAAAATGAGAAAGTGTTTTCGAGTTTTTTTTTTCGAAATATCGGGGATCGGGTCGATTTTCAGCACGGAAATTCATGAGAGAATTTTTTTTGAGCTGTAAAAATCCGAGCATTTTTCAGCTTTCCATCTGAAATTTTGTGCTGAAAATCATACAAGCATCTATTTTCTGCTGGAAATGCTGGAAACCATAGATCTCAAAATTTTCAGCGCAAAATTTCAACTAGGATTTTTATGAGCTGCGAAATTTAGAGAAATTTCAAGTTATGTCGAAATTATTTAATTTTTTCAACCCAAAAAGGTTTCTAGCTGAAAATTTGTGCTGAAAATCGTGGTATCTATGGTTCTTAGCATTTCCAGCCGACTATAGGTGCTTTTTTGATTTTCAGCACAAAATTTCAGCTAGGAACTTTTTCGAGCTGCGAAATTTTAAATTATGTCAAATTTTTTCAACTCAAAAGGTTTCTAGCTGAAATTTTGTGCTGAAAATCATGAAATCATCAATTTTCAGCGCTTTCACCTCTAAAAACTCATTTCTATCATTTTTTATTACCACCTGTTCCAACAATTATTCAAAAAACCCTACCCAACGCGGCTTCTGCCGCCAAGCTTTCCATAATTCAAAAACTTCGCTCTGTTTTTCCCATCCGTGTCATTTTATGATTTAAGGTAACTCCTCTTTGTCTCTTTTTTCTTTTTTGAAAAACCGTTAATTATCATCTTTTCGCCCAGCTGGCGGCGTTTCAAAAGTTTTTATGATGTTTTTATATACTTTTGGCAGGGAAAACGCCCAAAATTAGGGGAAACATAAAAATTTAAATACATAATGAAATTTTGCAATTAACAACTACTTAATTAGGGGGTCTAATTAATATACAGTAAGTGACTTTTCATACAATTTCGAAATAATTTCTCGATCCGTCGATTTTGGGGAAATCACAATGTTTGGCACGGAATGTGAGGCAGCTTCCGTTAGATGATCTAGAAAAAATATTGATTTTTTACGGCTGAAAATTGATGAATGATTTTCAGCGCAAAATTTCAGCTAGAAACTTTTTTGGGTTGAAAATTTTGGAAACTTCAGGTTCAGTCGAAAATTCCCAAACTTTGAACCGAAAACGTTCCCAGCTGAAATTTTGTGCTGAAAATCATAAAAGCAGCCTATTTTCGGCTGGAAATGCTGAACACCATGGATACCACGATTTTCTGCGCAAATTTTCAGCTAGAAAACTTTTTGGGTCGAAAAAAGTTTTAAAAATTTCGACATAACTTAAAAATTGCTCTAAATTTCGCAGCTCGAAAACGTTCCTAGCTGAAATTTTGTGCTGAAAATCGTAAAAGCACCTATTTTTGGCTGAAACCCATAGATACCACGATTTTCAGCACAAAGTTTCGAGCTGAAACATTTGGAGAATTTTTTGAAAGAACTTGACATTTCTCCGGAGCCAAATGCTATAGCTCAAAAATGGTCCTATCTGAAATTTTGTGCTGAAATTTGTGATTTACAGCATTTCCAGCTGGAAATTATGATTTCCTGATTTTCGGCCCGGTTCTGAAAACCTCGAAAATTTAGGTTTCAAAATATTTATAAATTTTGAATTGATATTTAAAGGTGGAGTACGAGGAAAAAACAAGTTTCAATCATTCCCGGGTTCTTACTACACTTTGGAAATGTCCGTTTACTAAAAAAATTGCGAAAAAAGAGCATCGGAGAAAAAAACAAAGAGAAACAGCAGTCGGCATTTTCGCATGTAGTGGGCAAACGCGCTCTAGCGAACAAGTGCGAAATTCAAATTTTTAGCAAATAATTTTTGTTTTTTTTTGTTTTTTTTCAGTTTGAAGTCATATTTACGAGTATTTTACAGCCAAAGAACGATGAACGATCATTTTTGCACATACTGTGGTCTGAAAGGAAAGTATTTCGAAATGAAAGCAGTAACAACGAGTAAGAAGCAATTGGAAAAATGGATTGAAAAATTGGGAGTTGATTTTGCGAAAAATGTAAGAATGTATGGTCGCCCTTACATTTGCCGATCTCATTTTGTTAGAGATAGTTTTGGACGTGTCCCAGCATTGGCATTACCAAAACCTCTGCCATTCTCCTCAAACTTTGCTGAAAACGTGGTTATGACAAATTCAACTTCGAAATCAGACAAAGAAATTGCGGTTGCTCCAACTTCGAAATCGGACAAAGAAGAAGCGGTTGCTCCAACTTCGACATCATACAAAGAAGAAGCGGATGTATCTGAAGTTGTAGAAATTCAAGAAAAAACCGATGATGATGAAGATTTATCAAATTTGTCAGATGAAAGCGGATATGATTTGATTCAGCAACAAGTCGAGGCGGTAAAAGATCCGAATTATCAACCCAGCACTTCTGAATATCGACAAATTTTGGATGATGAAAGTTTTGATAATGATTTTGACCAGACAGTCGACGAGAAGGAGTCAGATATCGATTTTGTGCTCGTCTCTTTTCAACTTTTTATTGCCCTTGATTTTAAAATGCTACAGTTGCTTTTCAATTGCAAATTACAAACTGTCGAAATTCGGAGCTGTTTTGACATTTGATTGCACGTGTGAATGTAGCAGGACTTGGAGATGGTCTACCAGCCAGAAAGTGAAGAAAAACGACAATACAAGTTCGAAAAGATTTGAGCTGAATGTTTCTTTGACAACGGCCGCTGTTACAATCGGATTATCGTATTCGGTATGTTTTGAATCTTTATAACTAGAAAAAAATGAAATTCGATTTTTTCAGAATATCATGTCAATCTTCAGCGTAGTCAAAGCACCATTTATTTCAAAAACCACTTTTTATGAAACCAGAAGGCTTGGAGTCGTACCAGCGATCAATAAGGTTTTCATGGAGCAGAGACAAAAAATTATCAAGATTTTAAAACAAATCGTAAGTTTTTTTGTGAATTTTGCTTTTCTGAAATTTGTAAAAAAAAAAACGCCAACACAAAAAATTTCGGAAATTGTGATAAAACTTTGATAATGTTTGCCTCTAATTTCCCAGAAAAACTAACTCATCAAAAAACTGAAACAGTTTTTAAAAATTATTCAAATTGAGGAGAAAATATTGAAATTTTACTAAAATATAATCTTTAATCATAAAAATGACGTGAAATGAAAAAGTGTTATTTCTTACAATTTAGAATATTCCGATTGATGCGGCTGGTGATGGAATGTACGATTCTCGCGGTTATTGCGCATTCTGGTGCCGGTACATTATCATTTGCACGCTCACAAAGTTCGTTTTACATTACAAAAATGTGAGGAAAACAGCAGGAAGTGAGTTTCAAACCAGAAAAATCGAACAATTTTTCAAATTTTATAGAAGGATCAAAAGGACTGGAACCTATTGCTCAGTCACAGTGTTTGTCGGAATTGGTTGATATGTTGAAGGAAACTTTCGTTAATGTAGATCCAATTCGAAGTTTGACGACTGATCGCGATTTAGCTGTGGCTGCAAACATGAAAAATCAGTTTCCAAAAATCATTCATCGATTTGATCTATGGCATCTTATCAGGAATCTCACTATGGACATTTGGCCGAAGAAAGATCAGAAGCAGATGATTCCAATTAAACCATGGATTCAGGCAATTATTAATAATGTATATTCGTCCATTCAAAATTCCGGCGGAGATCCAATAATTGCGAGAGAATTGGTTATGTCAAGCTTCGCACATTGTCTCGATCAACATTCGAATTTCCAAAATATCACATGGTACAAATTCACCAAAGTGAATCAATGCCGGCATTCTCCAACTTCAACAAGTCACGTTGGATTTTTGAATCCTAATAATGTGAAGGATATGAAAGCTTGGGAAGCTTTGAGAAAAATTTTTGTGAAGGGAAATCGATTGAATGATATTGGTCAAATTTCGGCACATTTTATGACAAGTGAATGCGAGAGCTTCAACGCATTATCGAAAAAATATGCGCCCAAAGATAAATATTTGTGGGTTTTTCTTTTTGAGATTGCAAATTTTTAAAAATTCAGTAGCAAATTCTACAAAACTTGACATTCAAGAATTTCCCTACATTTTATCTCGAATGCTTGAAATCCATATGAATTTCAGCCCGAAAAATATGAAAATCTAAAGCCTGAAAAGTATGACACTAAAAAATGTAGGACAGTTTTAAAATTAAAAGTTTGACTGTAGCTAATTATCAATTTTTTACAGTAGCTCACATGAAACTACAACACGACTAGCAGTTCTTCACTGGAATCATTTAAAAATTGAAGAATTGGAGGGAAGAAGGACTGTGATCGGTGGGAAAAGCTCGATGAACAAAACAAAACAGCAAAAACGAGTCAAAAAGATGAAATCACCGTCTGACCACTCTTGGAGAATCGAAATCAAAAACGCAGCACTTTCAATTTTTGGTAAGTTTTTTTTACTTTTAACATTCAGTGAACATATTTTTCCAGGTGAAGAACTTTCAAAGAAGTCGAATAATTTGCAAGAAGAGGAAAAAGAAGAATCCAGTGACGAAGAATTTTCTTTAGAGAATTTGACCGACAAAGATTACTTTGAAAAAAGGGTGAGTTAATATCTTTTTTTCAAATTTCAATCGAAATGATCGTGATTTTTTAGCTTCAGCAAGTTTTCGACGAATTCGAATCAAGTTCAGAAAAAAGCGAAAGCGATAGTGATGCAGAAGAATCAGATGAACCAGATGAAGCTGATTAAATCTTTTTCTTTTATCTATCTAAAAACTGTTCAATGTTCTTTTTTTTTCTAAAAACTCGTCAATTTTCTTTTATTTTTCACTTTTCTTTTATTTATCTAAAAACGTTTCAATGTTCTTTTTTTTTCTAAAAACTCGTCAATTTTCTTTTATTTTTCACATTTCTTTTATTTATCTGAAAACTGTTCAATGTTCTTTTGTTTTCTAAAAACTCTTCAATTTTCTTTTTTTTCTAAAAACTCTTCATTTTTATTACAATAATTTCATGATTAAATCCCATAAAAGAAATTATCAATCACAATCATTCTCATAATTAAAAGTGAAACCAGATAAAAAACCGGTGTAGCTGGAGGATGGCCATTTTTCTCGAACTCTTTTGATGATGCAAGCAGGCAATGGCAACCTTTTCTTTTTCAGTTTCAAGTTGAGATCCGCAACAAACATTGAATATGAGTAAAATCGGTAATTCCTATAATAAACTCTTATGAATTTTAGAAAAAAACTAGATTGACTCACGTTGGTTTCCAAGAATTATCATCAATTCCCAATCCAAACTTATATCCAGTTTTGAACACTTTCAAAGTCTGAAATAATACATTAATTCATTGTTTTCCTGTACAGAACCCACTTCCTCGTCCAAATATTTTTCGAAATTATCACAATCAACAATACATCTGTTGTGTTCACCCTTCCAAAATTTCTCTTCGAGTTTTTCCGACACCAATTTTCCTATGTTCGCTTGAAATTTCACATTTGATGGGAATATACTCGCGCAGCAATATTCCATGTCATCCAAATTATTACATTTACCACATAAACATGTTGCCTCGTATTCTTTAAACAACTTTTTCAGGCATTTTTTAGAATCTTCAATCTCTCGTTCGTTCATCAATCTACGGTGCTTTTCCATCTCCTCCAGTGTTGGGTCAAATTCACATTCTCCGCGCGTGTTCTTCAATTTCGTTTCCATTTAAAAGAGCTGAAATTTTGAATTTTTTGAAAAAACAAATAAAAAATAAAAAAAACACGAGAGACGTTTTTTTTCTGTTGAAACATTGAGAGGGGGAAAAGAAAAAAATTGTCGTCATGTTTGATGCCTTTGCGTACTTCCAAACATCACAAACCGCATATTTTTGCAGAGCGTTTTTTTGAGACTTGTCGAACCACACCTTTAATTCACAATTGCAATACAAAAAAAATCATTTTTTTGCTGAAATTTTCGCGCTGAAAATCATGATTTCCAGCATAAACCCTCCCCAAAACCCTCACCAATATCACTAAATTCGAATCCCATTCCTTTAAGTCCATTCGGAACTCCAAAATCTTTCATAAAACTTCTCAATTGATCACAAAGTGTTTTCGAAATGTATTCATTCGATGAATTTTCGGGAATATTTGCTCCTAATTGTTGAGCAGCGATTAGATGTCGATCGGGACAAGCTTCAGTGGTAAATTCGAAATCGGCGACAGCAGTTGTCATCACTGACAGACCGTGTGGAATCAGTTTTTTGTCCTGAATTTTAAAGGGTTTTTGGGGAATTTTCACGCATTTTGCTATATAATTCTAACCTGCGGATAGTCATGAGCCACACATTTCTTAGCTTGCGAACTGATTGGATACGACAATCCGTGACATAGATGAACTCCGGCGTTTCCGAATCCGATTCCGGCAAATGAGCTGGCTTTGAGCATTTCGGTGCGCGCTTCTTCGTCGGTTGGATCGAAGACTGAGCGACGGAAATATTTTCCGATTATCTGCAAGAAATTTGGATTTAGGATGGAAATAGGCAATCGCGCTCTACTGCAAACTTTAGCGTTGGGGAATTTTTTTCAAAAATAAATAGAGGAGGCTACTGAAAATTCTGAACTATATCATGTTGGGTGTCTAAAATCGTCAAACTTCGTGGGAAATCTGAAAATGACATTCAAACCCCTTCCAGAACTTTCAGCCGGGGAGTTCTAGAAGTTTTTGATGTCATTTTCAGATTTCCCACAAAGTTTGACGATTTTAGACACCCAACATGATATAGTTTCAGGATTTTCAGTAGCCTCCTATATTTATTTTTTTTAAATTCCCCAGCGCCTAAATTCGCAGTAGAGCGCGATTGCCCTTTTCACCCAAAAATTTAGGAGGTTTGACGATTTTTTCCAGAAAAATTTAGAAAATCCCATCCACGTAAACCTTACCCTCAACGCTTCTTTACTCCAAACATCACTAATCGGATTTGAACCCTGATAAACCGGTCGAATTTGTGGATTTGCTGGACGTGGCGATCTTTGATGATATGGCAATGCGGTGAACGATTCTAAAGCGTGGCATAAGACGTCGAATCCAGAATAAATTGCGACATTTCGTGGCATACTCATCACGTTTAATGGGTCCACAATTGCCAGATATGGCTTAATGCATCTAGAAAAATGGAAGAGATTTGGATTCCTAGGCCATCTGAAACTCACCTCAATCGAATACCAGTCTTGCATTTATGCTCTGGTAGATCCATAATAGCAGCTCCGGTAGTTTCCGATCCAGTTCCAGCAGTTGTTGGAACCGCAATCAGCGGAAGCATCGGATTCTTTGGTTGAAGAGATTTTCCAAAGGGCGGTCCCACGAAATCCAAAAAATCCGCTTCGGGATTCGACGCATAGAGCGCCGCTGCTTTTGTTGTGTCAATCACACTTCCTCCGCCGACCGCAATGAAACTATCGAAATTTTTGGATTTTGCGTAGGAAATCGCGTGTTGCATTGATTTGTCGGTTGGCTCAATGAGCACATTATCGTAGACTTCGTAGTCGGCGTTGACTTTTTGCAAGGCGAGTTCGGTGTTTTGGAAGGCGATCGTTTTTTGAACGTTTTTATCGGTTAGGAGGAGGGTTTTTTTGGCGCCGAGTTGACGAATGTCGTGACCGATCTGGAAAATTTAGGATTTCGGAGCGGGCGTGGTTTTCTAGGCCACCAGAAGCAAATTTTTGGTTTTCTAGGCCACCAGAAGATCATTTTTGGATTTCTAGGCCACCAGAAGCATATTCTTCGTTTTCTAGGCCACCAGAAGCAAATCGTTGGATTTCTAGGCCATGTTTTTGGTTTTCTAGGCCACCAGAAGCATATTTTTGGTTTCTTAGGCCATGATTTTGGATTTCTAGGCCATCATAAGCATATTCTTCGTTTTCTAGGCCACCAGAAGCACATTTTTGGATTTCTAGGCCACCATAAGCATATTTTCGGTTTCCTAGGCCACCAGAAGCACATTTTTGGATTTCTAGGCCACCAGGAGCATATTTTCGGTTTTCTAGGCCACCAGAAGCATTTTTTGGTTTCCTAGGCCATGCTTTTGGTTGTCTAGGCCATAAAAACTATATTTTACGTTTTCTAAGCCACCAGAAGCATTTTTTGGTTTTCTGGACCACCAGAAGCAAATTTATGGATTTCTAGGCCATCAAAATTGTGGTTTTGGTTTTCTAGGCCACCAGAAGCACATTTTTGGATTTCTAGGCCACCAGAAGTAACATTTTCGTTTCCTAGGCCATGCTTTTGGATTTCTAGGCCACCAGATGCAAATTTTTGGATTTCTAGGCCACCAGAAACACATTTTTCGTTTTCTAGGCCACCAAAAGCATATTTTTGGTTTCTATTATTTTTGGATTTCTAGGCCGTAAAAACTATATTTTCGGTTTTCTAGGCCATTTTTCCAGTTCTTTCGGACTCACTAACCTCCAAAGTGACACCTTTTCCAAATCTCAAAGTCGAACAAACCATCTCGAAAGCATAATCGGTATTACCTGAAAAATATCACAATAAAACATTTTTCTTCAAAAAAAAAGAAGCTAACCTTGATTTCCATGCAATTTTGCCAAACGAAATGGCGAAGTTGAGGGATGCGCGTGATGCGGACAACATCCGCCACCCATTCGGCTCATAATTCCGCGTGCTGCCGCGCTGCTCATTTCTGAAAATTTTATGAAATACAAAATGAGAGATTCTGAAGAAGAAACTAACAATAAATAAAACAAAAAATGTGTTTTTTGATAAGAAGCGAGAGATTTGGAGGTGCAGAGAAAAACGGAGAAAATACACACGTGCTTTTGCAAACAGCATAGATCGTTTTGTGTTCTTTCAAGTGATCGCGATCAGAATTCACTTTTTGATCGAGGGAACCATAGGATTCAGTGCATGAAAAATTTGATTTTTCTTTCCAAGCCCTTAAAAATCATCGAATTCCGGCCTAAAACTGTGATTCTCTGGGTTCAGTGGCATCAAAGAACATTTGTAATATCACAAAAAGGAAGATCAATCAGTTCAAATGATAAAAACACAAACCTGGGTGTAAAAAACGGTGAAAATGAAAATGAAAAAAAAAAATAAAAATAAATATTTAGGTACCGTACTTTCAAGGCACACAATAAAATCCAGAAATGTCTCGAGGCGATTTAACGGGTCTTCACGCGATTTGTGTGGCACGCAATTGAAAATTTGAATTTTTACTTTCTTTTTCTTGTTTTTTCAAGTTTTCACCCGAAAATAAAGTATTTCCAGCGCAACAATGTTGAATATAGTTGAAGTCGATCGATTGAGTCCAACTCCCTTCAAATATCTTGGGATTCTTGGATACTCGTTGAAGTTGAAAAACGGAGATACTCTATGGGACAATTTCACATTTCTCAAAAATTTGTTGCACTTGGTGGTTGATGATTTCGAGGTGAAGATGATGGAGACTGAGGCGCGTATTTTCAGCTGGATTTTCAAAGAGGAATATAGCCTCAGAATTCAAAAATCGAGAATTTTTATTGTCAACGATTTCAACGCCAAAATATGCATTTCTAGGATTAAAAAGTTTGTTGAAGGTAAACGTTTTTGTGAATAAATATTTAATAAATCAAATATTTCCAGAAAACTTGGCTGAAAATAAAAAAAGCGAACCTGGTTCAAGACTCTGGAACATTGAAGATGCTCGAAGTTATTTCGCGGAAAAATTCGAGATCTGTTCAGAGGAAATGCTGAAATTTGTCTCTTCTCGAAAAGATATTGAAAATCTCAAGTTTTTGTGCGATTTAGCGCAAAAAACCGTGAGATTTGCACAGGAAATGATGTCAAAACAAGGTTTTTCTGGCGTCAATAATAATGAAAAGGATAATCCAATATATTTGAGGCTTTTGTGTGAATCGAAAAAAGAAGATAGGAAAGAATGGCATTTTTTCAATGAAGATGTTATAAATGCACTGGAATATGTTGTATTATCAGATGATGAAAATGATAAAAAACACGAAAAATTGGAAAAATGGCGGAAAAATGGATCGATAATAACTGTAAAATGTTTCGAAACAATGCTAGATTTATTAAATATCTCGAAATCTAGATTTATTATTGTTCAAGATTTTGAAATCACAAAAGGTATCACAGAACTACCGTTAATCATGGGATATTGTGCAATGAAAGTTGTATCGCCTGATGGAAAAGATGTTTATCATCAAATCCAGGCACAATTTCTACTCTTCCAGTTTGCTGTTTGTGATATTTATTGGCCAAAAAGGAAAAGTGAAGAGCATGAAAAACAGAAGACAAAAATAATTGAAGAAATGCGAAATATCACAAAAGGATATCATTTAGCAAGTGAGATTGATGAGATAATTGAAAAATTTAAATATTCAAAATTGGCCGAAAAAACGGGTTTAGCCTCAATTCATGGAATTATGACGTTTAAAACGACGTGTTCTCCAAAATTAGTGCGAATATTTTTGAAATCAATTGGAATGTCGAAGAGTAAAGAGATCCGATTCTTTAAGCCAATGAATTTTGCAGTGTTTTTGAAGTACACTTTAATGATGATGAATATTCAAAGATTTTTTGATAGGCAAGAAGATTTGGATTTGAAGAAGAATATAATGAAAGCTTGGAGTTTGGGGTTGGCGAATATTGATGATTTCGAAATGGAATATTGGATGAATAACCCGTTTTCGATGGAATTTTATGATTGTAAGAAGGTTGGGAAGTGTTATCAACAAATGGTGAGAAATCGAACAGAAGGTTTGAATTATCATTCGGATGGTTGGTTATTTTGAGACTGAAAAATGATTCTGAAATCAATGAATTCCATTCAGGCCTGATTCGCTCTCATTATCATTTCAAACTCGATGATCATTATCGCAAAAAAATGCAGACCGACGGAAAGTCAACTGATCGAACAGCAATTAAAACAAGAAAACTTTTGGATCGATTTCTCAAGAAATTACCGTAAGAATCTTGTTCATAAACAACTTTTGGGGGTCAAAAGAACAGAAAATTTTTCGGCATTGCTCAGTTTAGTACAGAATTAAATATTCTTGAAGCATTGCTTGGGCTATAAGAAATTTCGAAGTAAACTCAAATTTTTGGCCGAAAAACTAGACTTTTTCGGCATTGCTCAGGTTAAAAAAGAGCTCAAAATTCAAATTTTCAAAATTTCTGGAAAAATTGAGGAATTGCTCATGTTAGTGTAGAATTAAAACACCTTGAAATTTTTGGACCTCAGAGTCAAGTTCTGAGCTCTCAATAGTTCAAAAATTGGCTCATTATAGCTCCATTTCAAAAATAACTTTTGGGAGAAAAAAGTTCATTTTTAAAGTGTTTTATTTTCGCCTGAAAATTCACCAAAAATAGAACATTTTTCTCTGAAAATTCAATTTTTTAAACTAAGTTTTTCATTGAATTTTCAGAAAAAATTTCTATTTTTGCTGAATTTTCAGGCGGAAAATAAAAAACTTCAAAATTTATCGAAAAAATGTTTGTATCTTTTGACTGACATGAGCAATTCCTCAATTTTCCCAGAGATTTTGAAAATTTGAATTTTGAGCTCTTTTCTAACCTGAGCAATGCCGAAAAATTCTAGTTTTTCGGCCAAAAATTTGATTTTACTTTGAAATTTTTTATAGCTTGAGCAATGCTTAAAAATTATTTAATTCTGCTCTAACATGAGCAATGCCTCAATTTTCCCAAAAATTTTGAAAATTTGAATTTTGAGCTCTTTTCTTAACCTGGCAATGCCGAAAAAGAAACAATATTTCATCAAATTTTGAAGTGTTGTGTAAAAAAAAAAGGTTTTTTTCCAGAAAAGTGCTTCTCGAAATGCCCGAAGATGTTTTCGAGTCAATCGATGATTTTTTGAAGCGTTTCATCGATGTTTTTCGCGAAACTTGGGTCATTCTTCCTGCTTTTCAATTGATTAATGTAAGAATTTCCCTATTTGTTTCCTGAAAAAATAATTTGTATTTATTTTTTCAATATGTAGGCTTCACAATTAATTCGACCATTTTTGCGAGAAGAAACCAAGGATTTTCTCGATTTTGCGAAAATCGATGAAAAATGGTTTTGCAAAAAGAAAAAGAGTGCGGAAAAAATCGAGGAATCACCCAGAAAATATCAAAAAGAGCAAAGAGAAATCGTAATTGAGACAAAAATCGTGGAAACTTGCCAGAAATGCAGCGAAATTGAGAAGGAGAATATAGCATTTGCGAGAAAAATCGAGGAACTTGAGAGAAATCGAACATCAATGAAAAAGACGATTGATGAAAAAGAGGGAGATTTGCAGATTTTAAATCTCCAAATCAAACAAAATAAATTGAATTATGAAGAAGCTGTGGAAAATCATCAAAAATATGTGGAAAATCGAGAAATGAAAATATTGCAATATGAATATGAAATTGAACAATATTTGGATGATTGGAAAAATGAAAAAATGAAATTATTGGATGAAAATCGAAAAAGTAGAAGAAATGAGAATGAAGAAATTGAAAAAATGAAAAAACGATTGGAAAATGCAAAATTTTCGGATCGAAATATGAATCGAATTATTGAAAAATTGCAAAATGAAAATAATCAATTAAAAGTGAGAATTGAAATTGCTAGAGAAAATTTGTAATTATTTTGATACATGTTTATTATACTTATATTTTTTTATATGCACGTTGTTTTTAATAAGAATTCAAAAAATTTTTACATTTTCATTCAATACAAACATACCAATAAGTGAAGAAAACAGAATCATTGCAAAATAAGATAGAAAATAGAAATTTGGGGTGCCATAATCGATTTTTACACGTCATTTCATCATAAATTTTTCCAAAAAGGTCCCAAAAACCGGGAAAATCAATAAATACATGAAAAACTAAAAGGAAATTTCTACATAAAAATGAAAAATGAGGAATATGTGGGGGAGGGAAGATTTTAAAAAACAAAAAGGCCAAGGGTTCTCACAGCTTGCAAAAAATCAATAATACCACGTGTCAAAAAAAAGTTGGGGAAAAATTGCACACAAAATACATAAAATAGGGGGAAATCGCTGAAATTATGCGATTTTTTCGCAAATTTTGAATGGAGCATGAAAATTAACGATTTTTCGCAAAAAATCAAATTTTCTGGAGATGGAATTTAGACGCCAAGATGACTGGGGATCTGAAAATATTGATTTTTTTTTCAAAAGTTCGGGTAAAAAATTTGAATTCCCTGATTTCCTGGGCCTAAAATTGCGTAATTTTTTGAATTTTTAGGCTAAAATTACGAATTTTCAGTCAAAAAATACTAGAAGTTCAGAAAAATCATAAAAATTCAGAAAAAAGAAAAACCTTGATTTTCGGCTGAAAATTTAAAATCCATATTTTCTAGGTCTGAAAAGCGCCAATTTTCGAAAAATTTCAGAAAATTAATAAAAATTCAAAATTTTCAGTCAAAAATTTCATTTTCCAGATTTCCTGAGCCTGAAAATGCGTGATTTTTAGAATTTTTGGGCTGAAATTCCAAATTTTCAGTCAAAAAATACTAAAAATTCAGAAAAATCATCATGAAAAATTTCTAGAAAAATCGATAAAATCTTTTTTCTAAATTTTTCTAGGATCAAAAATAATTTATTTTTAAATGTTTCAATTTTCACCCAGAAAATTCTGGAAAACACGTATTTCTAGCTCAAAAATTTCCAGATTTTCTGGCTAAAAACCTTATTTTTATCCCAAAACCCCTCCATACCTCCGAATTTCGATCATCAACCAACACAGGCAATCCACTACTATTATTACTGTTTCGTTCACCAATTTCAGCCGAAAATGGATCTCTGAATGGATCTTCCATTTGATGAGCATCCTCGTTTCGACGATAAATCGGATTTTCAAAGTTGAGAGCTGTGAATGAGCCAGATGGTTTACGGCGACGCATATATACAAAGATCTGCAAAAAATATATTGAAATTTGCTAGATTAGGTTAAAAATTGGTGAAAATTTGAATTTCTTAACTGAAAATTTGTTTCGAAATTATTTATTTGAACTAAAAATGATCATAAATCAAGATTTCCAGGTTTCTGGGTCAAAAAATAACGAAAAACCTGAATTTCCAGATAAAAATTAAAGTTTCAATGGTCCCATGGTCAAAACTCCTTTTATAAATCAAATTTTCATCGAAAATGTTGAAATTTTCAAGTTTTCAAGTTCAAGAACCAAAATTGTCCAAAATAAAGATTCCAGGCTCAAGTTCTTTCAAAATTCCAGTTTTGAAGCTCCCAGGGTCGAAACCCTTTAGAAATCTAGAGAAATTTTGAAATTTCATGTTTCCAGAGTCAATTTTTCAAAAAATTCCAGAACTTGGGGTTCCAGAGCCAAAATTGTCCCAATATCATGGTTCCGAGCTCAAATTCTCTCAAATTTTCAAGTTTCCGGCTCATTTTCGCTCAAATTTGAGGTTCCGGAGCCAAATTTGTCCTAAAATCCAGTTTCCGAGCTCAAATTCTCTCAAATCAGTTTTCAAGGTCCCGAGACCAAGAATCTTCCAAAAATCTGATTTTTGATGAAAAATTTTGAAATTTCCAAGATTCCGGGACCAAAAACCTCCAGGAAACCTTTAATGTCCCGGGACCAAGAATCTTCTAAAAAATTTTGAAATTTTCAAGGTTCAAAAACCCTCCCAAAATGCCTCACCATTCCCGCCACAATTCCCATACAAATGAACAAAAACACAGTGAACAACGAGATTCCAGTCTGTGCGGCCGCCTCAATTTCAGCAACACAATCCAATATGTCCGATGGTTTCGTTCCTTCACACGCACACGAGAATGGTCGATCATGCCACGGTTTTTCGTCGTGTCTGTCCGATTCGCGATAGACGGCACGTGGCAAACAAATATGATCACAATCCGAATCTTGACATTTATTAGTCATATTTGGTTGAGCTTGGAGATGATAGATTCGAACAGTCATTGGTGAGGCGACTTTGTCCATTACAGTACGAACATCTTTGCCAGTGAACTGCAAGAATAAAAAATAGAAATTTGATGTTAGCTAGGGAAATCTAGATTTGTTTGAAAATTTTGTGAAATAATGTTTCGAGTGCCTTGAAAGCACTATTGTAAAGGATCAGCGCCTAGAGAGTCTAGTTGTCAAGTACTCGCGCCTATAGATTATAGTAGTCAAGGATCAGCGCCTATAGAGCCTAGAGTTCAAGCAGACACACCTAGAGAATCGATGTGACAAGTAGCCGCGCCTAGAAAATTGGATTGTCAAGGATCAGCGCCTAGAGATCTCCTATCGCAAGTAGACGAGACTAGAAATACTAGGTCTGAAGTAGCCGAGTCTAGAGCTCAACTCTGTCAAGGAGCCGCGCCTAGAGAGCCCAGTTTTAAAGCAGCATAACCTAGAGACACATACTGTCAAGCCGCGCCTAGAGAATCGATGTGTAAAGTCGCCGCGCCTAGAAAATTGGAGTCTCAAGGAGCCACGCCTAGAGAACCCAGTTTTCAAGTAGCCGCATCTATAGATCCCCTTTGACGAGGATCAGCGCCTATAGAGCTTGGTTTTCAAGTAGCTGCGCGCTGTCAAGGAGGCTAGCCCATAAAACGCAAGTGTCAAGGAGCTGAGCCTAGAGATCATAGTAGTCAAGCAGACACACCTAGAGGACCTATGTGTCAAGTAGCCGAGCCTAAAGGTCCACTTCGACAAGGATCAGCGTCTAGAGGGTCTAATTCACATTTTTTGACCAAAAAATTCGCCCCGCACTCACCTTATTAACCGTAATAACTCCATCATGTTCCCAATCCGTATAATAAACTCGATCCTCAAAGACAGCCAACGAGAATGGATGTCTCAAATATTCGTGTGAATGTAGGACCGTCTTGATATTCTGTCCCCAATAATCACAACTAAAAATGCTCTTAATCTTGGCATCCGCCCAATAAACTCGTTTATCCACATAATCCAATGCCAAACCATTCGGCCATTTGATTCGATCTCCTTTCACAATCACAACTCGATGTTGTCCATCCATTCCAGATCTCTCAATTCGCGCCTCTTTTCCCCAATCAGTCCAGAAAATGAGTCCTGCATCTGGATCGACTGCAATCGCTCGGGGCTCTTCCAAATCCGATGAATACAAAACTCGTCGTTTTCCAGTTGTTAGATGCATTACATTGATTTGATCGAGTCCACCATCTGTCCAAAACATCAAATCATGAACCCAATCGATTGCCAAACCATCTGGAGTGTTGATTTCCGTGTTGAGAACGACGAAATGATTTTGATCGCACTGGAAAATTATTTTTTGACATATTTGTTGAATTTCAGAAATTTGGTCAAGAATCACTGATGATCTTTCAAGGGGCTGAAATTTTGTGCTGAAAATCATTGAAAAATCTAGGCAACCATAACTAATATTGTATCAAATTTCAAAAAATTCCCAAAAAAGTTATGAATTCTTTGAAACAGTGATTTTTTTTTTCAAATGTCTAGATCAGAACTTTCCGCTTAAAATCATGAAAACCTCAACTTTCAATAATTTCCAGCGGTTTCATGATTTTCGGTGTAAAATTTCGAAAGCAAACGAAGTTCTAATAGATTTTTCAAAAATTCCCCTAAACGGTTATGAATTCTTTGAAACGTAAAAAAATTGGAAATTTCTAGATCGAAATTTTCCGCTGAAAACCATGAAAACCTCAATTTTCAACAATTTTCAGCGGTTTCACGATTTTTAGCGCAAAATTCTAACCAAGAATATTTTTTTTACTGATTGATTCATCAAATGCAAAAAAATCCCGAAAAAATTTATAAATTCTTTGAAACAGTAGAATTTTCCAAATAAAAAATCGAATTTTCCATGTTTAGATCAAGAATTTGTGCTGAAAATCATCAAAAATCAAGGATCCAATGATTTTCAGCGCGAAATTCTAACTACTAACGTTATCGTATATCCAAAAAAAAAACACGAAAAAAATTATAAATTCTTTGAAACAGTGAAAAATTTGAGAATTTATATTTCTAGATCCAAATTTTCCGCTTAAAATCATGAAAACCTAAATTTTCAGCAATTTCCAGCGGTTTCATGATTTTCAACGCGAAATTCTAACGACAAAGATTATGTTGTAAAATATCCAAAAAAAAACACGAAAAAATTCATAAATTCTTTGAAACAGTAAAAAATTTGAGAATTTATATTTCTAGATCAAAATTTTCCGCTTAAAATCATGAAATTCTCAATTTTCGGGGGTTTCATAATTTTCAACGCAAAATTCCTTATTGTACCATATTCCTATCAATTAAAAAAAAAATCTGGAAAAAAATTTATAAATTTTTTGAAACAGTAAAATTTTTTCAAATTTCTAGAGCGAAAATACTCACCGATTGGCTCGTCAAAATCTTATCATCACTATTTGAACCAGCTTTTCCACCAATTTTGCACATCAAAATTTGCTTCGTTGTCATGTCGGACCAAACCAAAGTCTGTAAAGAAAAATTAGATAAATTTCAGATTTTCCTCCCAAAAAAACTCACTCCATTAGTAAAATGGAAATCCATGGCAACAGCACTTCCGGGATTATTGGACAATGGTTGATGCGAATTGGTGACGAGGTCGAATTGTCGAATCGAGACGCGATTCGATAGCAAAACAATTGGATCGCCGCCCATCGCGCGACATCTGTTCGGAATTCGTTCGGCGCCGAAACTTAGCTTATATCCCGAATGACATGAGCAACGATATGAGCCGGGTGTGTTGACGCAGATTTGATCACATGTTCCAGGTTCGTCGCATTCATTGATGTCTGAAGAGTTGAAAGTTCGTCAGAGGGAAAAAAAAATGAAAATTTGAAATTCTTAAGAAAACGGGAGGGGGGGGAGAGTTCAATAGAGCGTATTTGCTAGTTTCCATCAAAATTTTATTTTTTTAGCTCGAAAATTAAGATTTTAGCCAAAAATAGCTCAAATTAAATTAAGAAGAAAGTTGAGAGATTCGGGGAGAGGATTATGGGATTTAGGGTAGTCTTAAATAATTTTTAGGTTGCTTAAGGGCTTTTTATAAATTTATTAACCTAAACCTTAGCAAAAAAAAAACTTAATACGTTAGTCAGTAAATTTGATTTAAAAAAAAATGAAAATTTGAAATTCTTAAGAGGACGGATAGAGTTCAATAGAGCGCTTTTGCTAGTTTTCATCAAAATTAGATTTTTTAGCTTGAAAATTAAGAATTTAGCCGAAAATAACCTTAATTAAATGAGAGAAAAAAAATGAGAATTCAAATTTTTCCAAGTAACGGGTAGAGTTCAATAGAGCGCATCTGTTAGTTTTAGTCAATTTCGGCTCAAAATCAATCATTTTTCATGATTTCTACATCAAAAATGCTTGAAAATCATCCAATTTTCATGAAAAATCCAATTTTCTCCCCCAAAACCCCAATTTTCAAGTCCCTTTTCCACCTTTTCTCAATATCACAGTGCAAACATCAGCAGCTGACCATTTTTTGTGTCGAAAAAAGGCGCCTCGGTGCTTCCTCGTTCATTTATTTGCTAACTGTTTAGTTAGCGCAAAAAAAAAAACAGTGGGCGAAAAATCAAAAACAAACAATTTTGTGAGAGATTCAGAGAACAGCATCAAACTTGTTGATTTTCAGACAAAAAATCCAATTTTTAGGCTTAAAATTTTCAATTTTCAACGAATTTCAGCTTGAAATCGCGGTTTTCGAGCTCAAATGTCCGAAAATTTTGAGAAAAAGTGAAAAAACTCACCAACACAAACTCCATCATCCGATTTTTGCCAACCTTCTTTACAATGACAAACCACATTTGAGGCAACATATGAGGCATGACAAGTACAACCAATTGAACCAGGTTTACACATTTCTGCAAAAATATCGAGGATTTTCAGGTAAATTTTAGGGTAATCCTGATTTTAACCTAAAAATGACCTAGATTCAAATTTCTCAATCCAACTCACCAATCACATTTTTATTAGCGCAAACCGACAAATCTCCATCACCACAATCAAATCTCGCGCTTTTACACAAATCCGTATTATTGAAGCATTGGAGGGGCGAAGAGGGACATTTGAATTCGATGCCTTTTTTGCAGTCGGCTGGAAAATTTTTCGAATTTTATTGATTTTTTTTGAAACAGTGAAAAAATACTGGATTTGATACGTTTCAAAAATTTCCCAGCTTTAACTACAATTTTGAGTTGTTTTTAGAAATGAATTTGAAAAGAGAAAACGCGAAGATTGAATTTTTGAAACAGTGAAAAAAATACAAAATTTATTACGTTTCAAAAATTCCCCAAATGTTTTTTCAGAAATTATTTCATGATTCTTCTATTGCATGTTTGTGGAAAAAATTCGAAAGTCAGATTTTCTGGTAGAAAATTTCGGAAAATATGAAACATTCCAGGCTTCAGCTACAATTTTCCGTTTTTTAGAAATGAATTTGAAAAAGAAAATCGCAAAATTAAGTTTTTTCATAAAATTTTTGAAACAGTGAAAAATTACCCAAATTTTTATATTCAGATTTTAGAGCATTTCGGAATTTTAGCTGAAAATTTCAAAACAAAAAAATTTCCGTTTTTTTCTAGAGATGAATTTGAGAAAGAAAATCGCGAAATTAAGTTTTTTTGAACATAAAAAATTATGAAACAGTGAAAAAATACAAAATTTATTACGTTTCAAAAATTTCCCAAATTTTTTGTCAAAAATTATTTCATGATTATTCCATTCATTGATTCAGAAAAATTCAAAATTCAGAATTTCTGCCAGAAAATTTCGGAATAAAGACAATTTTGACTGCAAATTTCAGAAGAAAAATTCCAGGCTTTAACTGCAATTTTCAGTTTTTTTAGAAATGAAATTGAAAAAAAATCGCAAAATTAAATATTTTTTAACATTTGAAGATTTTCGAAACAGTGAAAAAAATACAACATTTATTTTTCAAAAAACGTTTCAAAAATTTCCCAAATTTTTTGTCAAAAATTATTTCATGATTATTCTATCTATCGGTTGAGAAAATTCCAAATTCATATTTTCTGGTAGAAAATTTCGGAAAACATGAAACATTTCCAGCAATTTTCTGATTTTATATAAATTTGGAAAGAAAAAACTTCGAAATTAAATTTTTTTGAACATTTGAAGATTTTTGAAACAGTGAAAAAAATCCAAAATTTTGTACGTTTCAAAAATTCCCCAAATGTTTTTTCAGAAATTATTTCATGATTATTGCATTCATTGATTGGTTGAGAGAATTCCAAATTCAGATTTTCTTTAAAAAATTTCAAAACAAAAAAATTTCCGTTTTTTTTTAGAAATGAATTTGATGAAGAAAATCGCAAAATTAAGTTTTTTTGAATTTTATTGATTTTTTGAAACAGTGAAAAAATTCCAAATTTGATACGTTTCAAAAATTTCCCAAATTTTTTGTCAAAAATTATTTCATGATGATTTGATTATTTGAGGAACAATTCCAAATTCAAATATTCTGGTAGAAAATCCCGGCAAATTTTAGAGAGTTTGAAAAACTCACCAACACTCTTATTACATCCTCTCTCATCTCCACCATCCGGACAATCCTCAATTCCATTACACCACGAGCTGCTCGGGATACAAATATGTCTTCCAGAACCAGTTCCATAAGCACCATATGTTGGTGGACACGATCTTTCACCTTCCAAACATTCCGAGCGGAAATCAGTGCAATCAGCTTCATCTGAACCATCTGGACAATCTTCGTCGCCATCACAAATAAAGGCTTTTGAGATACAAGCATTTGAGGCTTTGCAAGCAAATTCCTGGGAAAAAAAGGTGGTTTTTGAGTGCAAAATATGCCATTTTTTTAAGAAAATCACAAGATTTTTCTGATAATTTTCAGTATTTTAGGTCAAAATTTGGGATTTTTGAGATTTTCCAAAGATTTTAATCAAATTTTGTTGGAAAATAGACAAAAATCCAAGAAAAAATGATTTAGTTGGCCTAGAAACCCAAGCTCGGCCATGAGTGAAATTGGGCCAATTTTGAACATTTCAACTGGATTTTCAGGTCAAAATTTGGGATTTTTGAGTTTTTTCAAAGCTTTAATTCAAATTTTGGTAAAAAATAGACAAAAATCCTTGAAACCCAATAAAAATAAGTATTTTTAGGTCAAAATTTTGTGGTTTTCAACATTTTCCTGGCCTAGAAACCCAAAATCCGACCATTTCGGCTCAAAATGCTCTCACCTCATTCAATTTACACGTGTGCTTGACTTCAGTGCAATTCTTCTCATCCGAATGATCCAAACAATCAGTCTCACCATCACAATGCCATCTTTTTGGAATACAATCGCCGGATCGACACTGGAAAATTGGAAAATTCAAATTTTTCTTGATTTTTTTGCAAATTTTCTTCACAATCCCCCAATTTTTGTGTGCATTTTTTATCGAAAAAAAAATTCTTTTTTTGATAAGAAATTTGAAACTTTGGACCTCCGTGCACTTTTATTTATTTTTTGAATAAACCAATTAAAAATCTAGCCAAAATTGTAAACAAATTTGTTTGGATCGCAGAGAAAAAAAATAAACAAAAAGGTATCGAGTTAATGCAAGTCAGGGTGGAGTAAACAAATTTTAGGATAACTTCTAGGCTTGAAAATTGGCTAAAAGTTTAATTTTTCTCAATTTTCTGCTGGAAAAAAAATTTAATTTTCTTAATTTTCTGCTGGAAAACGCGGATCACAGGTACACTTTTGCGAAAAATCATATTTTGGAGATGTTTTTCGAGTGAGTTAGGATAACTTCTAGGCTGAAAAGTTGGTTTTGGCTCCAAAAATCCGATTTTTTTCACTTTTCGGGGCCAAAAATGGCTCAAACTAGTCAAAATAGTTGATTTTTCATTAGGGGCTGTTTCAGGAGCCAAAAAATTAAAAAAAACATGTTTTTTTAACATCGAAAGATCAATTCTGAAAAACATTGTAGGTAAAAATTAGTTTTTCAAATTTTTCAGTCAAAAATGATGACAAATCGAGATTTCTGATTCTTCTGCAGTGATTTCTAATGAAAATAAGCTTCCAGAACCCTATTTTACCTTTTTTTGAAGTTCTGAAAAATTTGAAAATTAAAAAAAAACTTCTGAAGCTCAATTTTCATCAGAAATCAATCCGGAAGCTTTGAAAATCTCATCATTTTTGGCTGAAAAACTCAAAACTGTTAATCTACAATGTTTTCATTTTTTGACTTTTCGTGAATTGATCTTTCAATGTTAAAAAAACATTTAAAAACATTTTTTCGTTCGTTTTGACTAGTTTGAGCCATTTTTATCGCCGAAAAATGAAAAAATCGAAAATTTTCAATGAAAACAGGTATTTCTGGTTGAATTTTCACAATTTTTCCATCAAAACCTCCCAAATTCCCCCACCTTCCACATATCATTTTTATCACAATTCGAAACAGTTGTATTACACATCGATAGTCCGCCAATCAATTCATCCGATCCATCTCCACAATCATCTTCACCGTCACACTTCCAACTTCCAAATATACAATTTCCATTGTTGCACGCGAAATCGGTTTTGGCACATTTGCCCTGTTTACACTCTTTTTCGTCTTGTCCGTTGGCACAATCGCGTTGACCATCGCAAACCCACGTTTTTGGAATGCACAGATTGTATTCGCCGTCGAAATCGTCGCATTTGAATTGATTCGAGTCGCATGAGACTTCTGAAAAACGGAACATTTTGGATTTTTGTTGAAAAATTCGGATCTAAAAGGGAATTTTCATCAAATTTCGTCAAAATTTCTGTTTTTTTTCGAAATTTTGTTTCAAGAACTTTCAGCTGAATTTTTGATGTTGAGTTAAAATCGAAGTTTTAGGTTAGTTTTGGTTTTCTAGGCCACGAATAATGGGATTTTGAGCTTCTAGGCCAGAATTTGGATTTCTAGGCCACCAAAATCATGTATTTGGATTTCTAGGCCACCGAAACCATGTATTCGGTTTTCTAGACCAGAATTCGGGTTTCTAGGCCACGAATAATGGGTTTTTGAGCTTCTAGACCATAATTTGATTTTCTAGGCCACCAAAACTACATATTTAGTTTTCTAGGCCATCGCAACAATTCACTTGGATTTCTAGGCCACCAGAACCGTTTATTCGGTTTTCTAGGTCATGATTTGGATTTCTAGGCCACCAAAACCATGTACTTGATTTTCTAGTCCACTGAGAACAGGATTTTGAGCTTTTAGACCAGAATTTGGGTTTCTAGGCCACCAAAACAATGTATTCGATTTTCTAGGCCATCAAAAACAGGTATTCGGTTTTCTAGGCCACCAAATTCATGTATTTGGTTTTATAGGCCACCAAAACCAGGTATTTGGTTTTCTAGGTCATGATTTAGTTTTCTAGGCCACGAAGAATGGGATTTCGAGCTTCTAGACCATAATTTGGTTTCCTAGACCATGTATTTGGTTTTCTGGGTTAGAATTTGGATTTCTAGGCCATCGCAGCAATTTACTTGGTTTTCTAGGCCACCAAAACCACATATTCGGTTTTCTAGGTCAAGATTTGGTTTTCTAGGCCACCCAAACCCATTTCCCCCTCAAAAAACTCACGTTTACATCCCTTCTCATCCGACTTATCCTCACAATCAAACTCTCCATCACAAACCCATTTTTCCGGAATACACTTGAATCGTTCGATGGCCATTCGGCTCGATTTGCCTGGCGCCTCACCGCATTTGTGCTCGCTTGCCGAGCATGTGCTCGGGCAATTGCGCTCGTCCTCCTCGTTTCGACAATCGATGTCGCCGTCGCAGCGCCACGCTAGTGGAATGCAACGACCGTCGTCGCATTGGAATGTCTCGTTGCTGGCACAACTTGCTGGAAAATTCCGGGATTTTGAAAAATTCTCAATTTTCTGACTCACTATTTCTATTTCTAGACGTTTCTAGAATTAAAAAATGTGAAAAATGACTTTTTTTTTCAAAAATCAATAAATTGACGTGGTGGTTTTCTAGGTCACGTCACGTTTTTTATTTTAAATATGATGACGTGGGAATGTTTCCTGGTCGAATTTGATTTTCATAGCTTGCCCCAGATGAAAATTCGATAAAAAACATCGAAATATACCAAATCGACCATGCTTATCATGATCCTGAAGTTGAAAATTGCCCGTGAGCAATTTTCTGGAGTTGAAATTGAGTTTCAGTTTTCACCATGTTCCCGGGTGAAAAGGGAACTTTTATAACTTGGATAATATATTGTTCAGCACTTTCGAATGGATTTTGAGATTTTGCTTTATTTTTTATGGGCCTATGCAGAAAAACGTCGAAAAAACAAAATATACAGTTTACTATTTTTGAGCAGAGACAATGTGAAATTGAGAGATCTCAGACAGTTTTTTGTATTTTTCGCACAAAAAATACAAAAAACTGTCTGCACTCTCTCAATTTCACATTGTCTCTACTCAAAATAATAAACTGTATATTTTGTTTTTTCGACGTTTTTCTGCATAGGAAAAATATTATTCTGCATAGGCCCATTAAAAATGAAGCAAAAGCTCAAAATCCATTCGAAAGTGCTCAACAACATATTATCCAAGTTATAAAAGTCCTCTTTCACCCTGAAACATGGTGAAAACTGAAACTCAATTCCAACTTCCGAAAAATGCGCACAGGCAATTTTCAACTTGAGGATCGTGAAAAGCATGATCGATTTTGTATATTTCGATATTTTTATCAAAAGTTCATCTGGGGCAAGCGATAAAAATCAAAATCCACGTCATCATCAAAAACTCGCTCAAACTTTGCACAAAACCATCAAAATTTCAGCCAGACTTGAACTTTTTCTCACATGATTTTCAAAAATAAAAAACTCACTTTTGATAGGTTGCGAAACGCCCTCAACAACAACCAGCAAAAAGCAGCTGATAGTTGAGAGGAGAATGAAAAAATCCGATTTTTTCATGGCTGTGTCCAATAATTTTTGTACAAGATTTAGATTTGTTGATTAAATATGATGAGGAAAAATACAAAAATCTGGAAAAACTTCAGATTTTTTCCGGGAAAAAAAATGAAAATCACAAGATTGATTGATTGTGAGACAAAACAACAGAAATGAATCATAGATGAAAAAAAAATAAGCTAAGGGGCGTGGCTTGGCAAAAGGCCAGAAAATCTCCAGAAAATTCATCAAAGAATGATGAATCACTAAATATTTATTCGAAAAAGTGTCAAAATTTTTATTTGTTTTTGCAAAAATGAAGTGATTCATCATTTTTTCAATAAAAAATGTGTGAAAATTGAGATTTCGAGGTGGAAAAATAGTGGAAAATCGAATTATGCTGAGAAATATTGTGAAATGATTTCATGGATCTAAAAATCGATGTTTTCACCCTAGAAAAGCCAAAAACCTATTTGATCGACAATCTTTCATGAATTTCTAGTCCGGAACTTTGAAAATTGGATTCTAGACCCAGAAAATCAAGTTTTACACGATTTTTCGATCTAGAATGATAAGAATTCGAATTTTCCAGCTTTCACTGAATAAATTTCTGAAAAATCATAGTGAAATATACCAAATCGACCCAACTATTCACGATCCTGAAGTCAAAAATCACCATGAGCATTTTTCTGGAGCTCCAAAGTGCTCACAGGGGTTTGTGGCAATTTTTGACTTCAGGATCTTGATCAGTTGGGTCGATTTGGTATATTTCACTATGATTTTTCAGAAATTTATTTAGTGAAAGCTGGAAAATTCGAATTCTTATCATTCTGGATCGAAAAATCGTGTAAAACTTGATTTTCTGAGTCTAGAATCCAATTTTCAGAGTTGCGGAGAAGAAATTCATGAAAAATTGTCGATCAAATAGGTTTTGGCTTTTCTAGGATGAAAAACATCAATTTTTAGATCCATGAAATCATTTCACAATATTTCTCAGCAAAATATCCTCAATTTCAAAACCTAAACTCATTCTTATTCAGGAATTTCGACTAAAACCAATTTTTCCCTAGCTTCACAGCTAACCGAAAATATCAAATTTCCTGCCTGCCAAAATCAATTATTTTTCGGAGCTAAGGAAAATTTAAAACTGATCAAAAATCAATACAAATCACACTTCCTTATAGATTCTTTTGATTTATTTGCAAAAATCAAAAGAAAATAGATTAATTTTTAACAGGGAAACCTGTACATAGTTAGGCTAACTACTTTGTTCAAAACTAAAAAAAAAAGTGGGGCGTGACCAGCAAAAAATGCTGCGCTCGAAAACTGATGACAAATGAAAAAAAACCACCAAGTGTGTGTGTGTGTGGAAAATAGAAAAATAGAGAGAGAAGAGAAGAAGTTCGCTCTGTCTCTTGTTTACCACAAACACACACAAATTCGCAATAGAGCGCATTTGTTGACACTATTATTTCAAAATATGCAAGTACGACACTTTTGCTTGAAAATAATTGACTGAAAGTGCCTGAAATTTCGAAAATTTTCAGCTGTTTTCAGAAATATGTTTTCGGGGAAAACTCCGCTAGCAAAAAATTTTTTCGAATCGATTTTCGTGGGAAAACAAAAATCATGATTTTTTATGACTATTTCGAAATTTTTGATTGAGAGAAAAATGAAAAAAACTTCAGCTGATTTTTTATCAGGGGAGCGCGATTGCTCGTGTAATTTTGGAGGATTTTTAAAAATGTTTTGAATCTTCAAAAGTTCGGTAGAGCGCAGATTCTCAATTACAGAAAAATTGTGGTTTTTCTGACTTCTGAGAGTTCAGCAGAGCGAAAATGCACATCTAGAAGCTTTTGAGTGTTCAATAGAGCGCATTTGTCTCTTGAAAGTGCAAATACGCTCTAGTGAACTCTGGAAGTTCGATTTGCACAAAACCCGGGCTTTTGTAAAAAATCCACAAAAACATGTTTATCCCCAAAAATAAAAAAAACAAAAGCCTATGATTCACCAAAGGAAAATGTGATTTTCTAGAAAATTCTTTTTTTGCTGATTTTTTGAAAAAAAAAGTGTGGGAGAAAATATGTTTATCAAATAAAGTTTTTGAGTTGATAAGCAGCACTGACCGATAGCATTTTTTGCTTTTTGAGGAGGCAAAAAATCAATGAAAAAAAAGTTGGAAAAGAAACTTATAATTGGTAAAATGCCTCTTTAGATCCGAAAAACCAACAAAAAGATGAAAATGGAGAGAGATTTGAGGGGAGGAGAGATTTAGAGAGTCGACTAGGTCAATTTTGATAGGAATCTACTTAGATACAAGTTTCTTCCCGCTGGCGCGCAAAAAACAATTGAAAAATAAAAAAATTATTTTTATACCGTATACACAGGAAAGGCGCACACTGAAAAAGAGAAAGGTCTTGCAGCGACACACAAATTCAAAAAATAATTTATTTTTATAAAAAAAATATTTTTATCTTTTTTTTCGGAGAAGTTTGTGGGGTCAAATTGATAAGTCAAAAGGTGGCGAGTCGTTGGGCGTATCAGGAAATTGGAAAACGAACTCTTCGAGCAGCGACGGAGAAAATGAATTGTAGCTAGAAATCGAGGATTTGCGAGTTTCCAAGAAGTTTCTTTGAGGTTGCATAGATGTTCGCCGATTTTTTCCAGGCGGCGCAAGCAATAATCGATATTTCGTCTCGGGAGTCACGACGATTTCGGGAACGAATCCGAGATGAGATTTTGGGCGAGCCGGAAGATCGGTGCCGAGGAAATGTTGAGTGGGCGCACTGCAAATACTTTGACGAGTTGAGGTTGATGACGTGGCATCATCAGGGATTGAGCATTTTTGATAGGTTTTTTTGATGAGGCTTGGGGTGCGAGGGACCAGCAATTGATTTAGTCGACGGAATTGGTCTTCTGGAAGGAGAAACCGTTCAAAAATCAATTTTTAAAAAATCCTAAAACTCACCAATTGTAACTGGCGGCGTGTCACACGTGGATTTGCTACGTTTTGAGCTGCGTGAAAGCGACCGCCGACTTCGCTCCTTCAATTCTTTGATCCATTCCTGCGCCTTTTTCTTCGCCTCCTTCATTTTTTGTTTTTGTCGAGCCATCTCATCGACTTCTACACGCATTTGCATTGAGGCCATCATCAATGTTACCTGCAAAAAAAAAATTTTTGCTCGCGGCAGGAACCGAACTCGCGATTTGCTAGTTCAAAACTGAACGCGCTACCACTCGGCCACGCGTGCATTGTTTTGCGTTGTGTGAAATTATCTATTTAAATCGGGGGTTTACCTGATCATCTACACTTTGATGCGGTCGAATTGAGCGGAACATTAGAAGAATGATAATTGAGGCGAATGCTCCGATTATTGTGATTGCATACATATCAGCGCCGAATTTATTGGCCTGAAAATTAGGGATTTTCAGGGCCAAATTCGTAGTTTTGGAAAAATTTCGAGCATTTTGATACCAAAAAACTCACCACCGCCGCCTTCGCCTCCATCTGATTTTGCATAACTCTCACCGCTTGCATCATGTGCATTGTGCAATTCAAATCCTCCAAATTTTCGACGAAAAACGGAAATTTTTGAGCCATTTCAAATTTTAGTAGGAAACTGAATTTTCAGAGAGAGGGAAACTGAATTTTCTTGAAATGTTGTGCGCGTTGTCAAGGTGATTAGCCGCGAAAAAAACGGGGAGGAACGACAAATTTTTTTGTGAGATTAGTAGAAAAATTGTGCAAAAAATGATGCGATATTTAAAATTCATAAGTTTTTCCCACATTCTTCAATTGCAAAGATCATTGAGACTCAAGTTTAGTGGGAAAATGATGAAAAACACAAAAAAATTGAATATTCAAATTGCCGCGCTGTTCGGTGGAGCGCACATGCTCTTCTCACTTTTATTTTTTTTTTTCGCAATCACACAAATTGCACAGGTTTTAATGCGTGTTTACCCATGTTTGAACAGATGTAAATATTGATTTTTTTGGTTAAACCTTCTCCTGTAAAAAAAATTAATTTTCAGCAAAAATGGACATGGATATGACGCTACACTTTGGGGATCGCGAAAAAATCCTTTTCTCCTGGTGGAAAACTGGTTCGGTGTTGGGAATGGCCGTCTCGATGCTCATCACATTTCTCCTCTGTATTCTCTACGAAGCCATCAAATCTTTTCGATATTTTCTGGCGATTTGGGAAAAACAGAAACGAGCGATGGGAATTGGCGAGTCGACAGCGGATTCGGAGGAAATTGATGAACGAGCACATATTGCTCCAATTGTTCAGTTTTCTGGGTGAGTTTTTTTGGGCGGGAAATTTGAAAAATTGAAAAAATTGTTGAAAAATAGATTTTTTGTGTCCAAGAGTTCAAAAATGCCCTAGAAATCTCAAAATTTGTTTTTTGGTCTGGCCTAAGAATCCAAATTGTGGCCTAGAAACCCGTAAAATTTTTCTGGTGGCCTAGAAAACCAAATTCTGGCTTAGGAAGCCAAATTCACGATTTTCATGACCTAGAATTTCAACCCGTGGCCTAAGAATCCAAATAATGGCCTAGAAAACCAAATTCTGGCTTAGAAAGCCAAATTCGTGATTTTTTCGACCTAGATATCCAACCCGTGGCCTAGAAATCCGATAATTCAATATCTGTGGCTTAGAAAACCATATCCTGGTCTAGAAAACCAAATGCTTCATTTTCATGGCCTAATGAATCCAAATAGTGGCCTAGAAACCCATAAAATACATTTGATGGCCTGGAAAACCAAACTCCTGGCCTAGGAAGCAAAATTCGTGATTTTCAATACCTAGAAATCCAATCCGTGGCCTAGAAAACCAAATTCTGGCTTAGAAAGCCAAATTCGTGATTTTCATGACCAAGAAATCCAAACCGTGGCCTAGAAAACCAAATTCTGGCATAGGAAACCAAATTCGTGATTTTCATGGCCTAAAAAACCAAACTCCTGGCCTAAAAAGCCAAATAGTGACCTAGAATTCCAAATTTTGACCTAAAAATGCGAAATTCACTCAAATTTCATCTAAAAAATCCAAATTTTCAACCAAATTTCTTCAAATTTTCCATATTTTCTCCAGCTACATTCGCAAACTTTTCACCAAATATCGATTAGCACAATGCGGATTATACGGTATTCAAATGCTGTTAGCCTACGTGCTCATGTTAATTGTCATGACATTTAATGTCAACCTGATTTTATCCGTCGTTTTTGGCACTTCTGTTGGCTATTTTCTATTTACCGGAACTCCGTTTGTTGAGGGACAAGTCGCCGATTGTTGTTGATGTTTTGGAGCGATTTTTTTCAAATTAAAAAAAAATTCCAGTAAATTTTCTTGCCAGTACTGTACAGGTTTTTCATTTTTAAAATTTAAAAATAAAAAAAATCAATAAATTATTTCAATCTTTGCTCGTTTATCGCATCGATTTTCACATTTCGAAATTGGCCGTTTGGAAGACGTTGATTGAGAATCGGATGTATTGGTTGTCTGAAAATTACAGCATGATTTTCAGCGCAAAATTTTGATCCAGAAAATTTTTTCACTGTTTCAAAATTTGGATATATTTTCCGAAAAAATGTTTGGAACCTGATATTAGGCTGAAAATACCTTCTAGACTGAAATTTTGTGCTGGAAATCATGAAAAACCCAATTTTCAGCTATTATCAGTGAATTCATGATGTTCAGCGCAAAATTTTGATCTAGAAGATTTTTTCACTGTTTCAAAATTTGGATAAGTTTTCCGACGGTTTTTTCGGAATCTGATATTACGATTGTAACTTTTAATCTGAAATTTAGTGCTGAAAATCATGAAAAACCCAATTTCCAGCGATTTTCAGTAGTTTCATGATTTTCAGCGCAAAATTTTGATCTAGAAAATGTTTTCACTGTTTCAAAATTTGGATAAGTTTTCCGAAGGTTTTTTTGAAATCTGATATAACGATTGTAACTTCTAATCTGAAATTTTTTGTGCTGAAAATCTAGAAAATCTCAATTTTCAGCGAATTTCAGTCGTTTCATGATTTTTAAAATTTTGATCTAAAAATTTTACTGTTTCAAAATTTTTAAAAGTTTTGCGAAGGTTTTTCTGATCCATTTCAAATGCAACTTCTAATCTGAAATTTAGTGCTGAAAATCATGGAAACCTCAATTTTCAGCGATTTTCAGTAGCTTCAAGATTTTCAGCGCAAAATTTTGATTTAGAAGATTTTTTACTGTTTCAAAATTTGGATATGTTTAAATAGGTTTTTCGGGATCTGATAATGTCCCTGCTTCTGTAGACTGAAATTTTGTGCTGAAAATCATGAAAAACTCAATTTTCAGCGAATTCCAGTAAATTCATGATTTTCAGCGTAAAATTTTTTCCACGAGTTTTGAAATGAGTTCACAAATAAATTTTGAAACAGTGAAAAATAAAACGCTCGAGCTTAGTGAGTGTATGTCCCTTTAAAAATTGCACATTCTAACCGTCTAGCTTCTCTGCGTCTCTGACCAGCTCGAGTGTATCTCCCATTTAATTCGAATCTCTAGCTCTCTGCTTTCTCTGCATCTCTACCCCCACTCACCTATAAGACCCAGTAATCTCCTCCGGCGTCAAAACCGGCACAACCTGCGGCACAATCGCCGCAGGTGCCGGTGCATACGTGTGATATCCGCTTGACGGCGGCATCGTCGGCATCCCTATCTGCAAACCTTTCGGGCTCTCAACAGGCAGTGGCATATTCACAGCGGTTCCGGGAGGCGGCTGCACAGTCTTGATGACTGGCTGCTGCGGAATCGACGCGACCTCCCAACGATTCGCCGGTCCTGACGTGGCAAATCGATCGATATGCGTGTCGTATTTATCCAACGCGCCGTCGTGTTGACGCGCGGAAGCCGCCGCGGAACGCGGAAGAATTTGCGCAGCTCCCGATTTCTCGATGAAATTCGAGAGCGCAGTGGGTAGATCATTCGAAGAAGCGGCAAAGTATTTCGCCGCGTCCGACCACATTTGCGGACTGAGGAGATGCGACGCGGTTGCGTCGCGGTTTACCGTACCCACAGATTCCGGCAAAGTCTTGGCACCTTTTTGCACAATCGATTTGAGAATTGTGTTGAGATTCGGATTCTGCTCCAAAAATTGCTGGAATTTTTGCGCTTGCGGAACGACTTGCGGAACGATTGGCGGAAGGTCCGGAAAGAGTTGGTTCTGTGCGGAATGTGTTATCTTCAGGGGGCCTTCTGGGCCTGGGCTTGATCCTGAGCCTAGTTTTTGAGCCGGAGCTGGAGCAAAGGGGATTTTGAGATGTGGGATTTTCAGCGGAGCACTTAGATGTTCTGGGTTCAATTGTTGTTCAGGTGGGTGAATTTGGTGGAGACGTTGGATGGCGAAGGATTTGGGTGCGGGTGGTTGAATCTGGAACAAAATCAAAGTTTACTGTAGCTACAGTACCCCGAACTGCAAAATTTGTACTTGAAAAACAAGATTTTTTCAGTTTGTGACTTTATAAATTTTGTTGTTTTTTTTGAAGATTACTGTAGCTACAGTACCCCGAACTGCAAGATTTGTACATATTAGGTAACAAGATTTTTGCAGTTCGGGATACTGTATAATTTTTGTTTTTTTTCAGTATTACTGTACTTATCTACAGTACCTTTTTTGCAGTTCGGTAGAAATATTGTAGGATTTTCTACGATTCGTAATGAATACAGTACCCCGAACTGCAAAAGCATTTCATTTTTGTTTGAAAATAGAGCTACAGTAGTCCGGACTGCAAAAATATCAACTGTTTTGAATTTTAAAAAAATAAGACTACAGTAACCCGAACTGCAAAATTTTTGGAATCTTGGCCTACAGTACTCCGACTGCAAAAAATTTTCCCAGTTATAGTAACCCGAACTGCAAAATCATTGCATTTTGTCTAAAAATAGAGCTACAGTAACCCGAACTGCAAAAAAATACATAATTTAAAGATAGACTACCCGAACTACAAAATTAATGTATTTTTTTAAACTACAGTACCCCGGACTGCAAAAATCTCCCCCGAAAAACTACAGTAACCCACCGGTTCATCAGGTTTCTCCAAAATCGGTTCCGCGTCCATTTTCGCTGGTTTTTCATCGAAAATTTGCAAAATCCGAAATTGATATGAACCCGGAACTGCGGCCAACGATTTTTCGATTTTTTCTCGTCTCTCATTTCCCGACAAACCTGCCGATTTGGAAATTTGCAGAATTTTTTGAGCGGTCTGAAATAATTTATGCTGAAATTTCAGATTTTCAGCCGCAAAAATCTTTTTAAAAAAAACTCACACTATACATTTCTGGTGGAAGTTGTTGCATTTTCGCGGATAATTCGGTGTCACGACGTTTTTGAATTTCGTCGAAAGTTTCGCTGAAAAACAAGGGAAAATGTTGGTTGGGGTACTGTAGATATGCCACGTGGCACAGTTTATTGGCGATTAATTAATATTCGCAGAATTGCAAGAATATGTTTTTTTTGAATTTCTGAATTTTTTGAAACAGTGATTTTTTTTAAATGAAAAATTGCTGAAATTTTTGAACTAGAGTAAAATATTGTGAAAAAATTTGCAATTTAAAATTTTTTCGAATTTTTGTTTATTTTTTTTGAACTCGATAGTTGATTGAAATTTGACAATCAGAGAATTTTTCAAATTAAATTTTTGAAACAGTGAATTTTTCTACAGAGAAAACGAAAACTTAATTTCAAATTTCTGAAATTTTTGAAACAGTAAATTTTTTCTTTAAAAAATTGTGCTTTTTGCCACGTGGCTTTTTTGGCCTCAAAATTCTGGAATTTCAGTAAAATTATTTTGGTAAATAATTAAAAATTGGAAAAAATTTCAAATTTTTGAAACAGTGAATTTATTTGTGAAATTTTTTTCCACGTGGCAGTTTTGGTCTTAAAATTCTGTAATTTCAGAAAAATTTTTTTCGTAAATAATTAAAAATCGGAAAAAAATTTCAAATTTTTGGAATGATTGTAACAGTGAATTTTTTCTTAACAAAAAAATTGTGAAGAAAATTGTGCTTTTTGCCACGTGGGAAATATTGATGAATCAAAAATAGGAAAAAATTTCAAATTTCTGAAATTTTTGAAACAGTGAATTTTTTTCTTAACAAAAATTGTGAAAAAATTTCCTACGTGGCACTTTTGACCTTAAAATTCTACATTTTGCATATAAAAACTATTAAATCAAAAATCGGAAAAATTTTTGAAATTTTTGAAACAGTGAATTTTTTCTTTAAAAAATTGCTGAAATTTAAGATAATTTGCCACGTGCCACTATTTTTTTAAGTAGAGTAAGTGAAATATTGTGAAAAACAATGCAATATAAAATTTTTTCGAATTTTTTTTAGCCTTGAAATTGCACAATCAGATAATTTTTTCAAAATTAAATTTGTGAAACAGTGAATTTTTCTAGAGAAGAAAACAGAATGGTTATCAAAAATTCGGAAAAAACATTTCAAATTTCTGAAATTTTTGAAACAGTAAATTTTTTTCTTAACAAAAATTGTGCTCTTTGCAATCTGGCAGATATTAGTTAATTAAAAATCGGAAAAAAATTTCTGAAATTTTTGAAACAGTGAATTTTTCATAATTTCAAAATTTCCCAAATTTTTCCCGCCAAAACCTACCGTATCTCTCCCATAACTTTCGGTGTCACCGTTCCTTTATGCAATAAAAACACGGAAACTTCGGCCATTTTTTGAATTGGCGCTTTATTGCACGATGACATCACGGCATGAATATAATCAATAATTGATTGATCTTGAATATGTTGAGAGGCTAATTGAGTTGCGGCAACTGAGAATTCGGCATCACAATCACCAGATATTTTGGCCAGATTTTGATTGTTGGATGAAGATGGGGAGAGAAGAGATTGCACAAAAAATGGTGCAAAAATGAGGAGAAATGAGGAGAGATTGCTCATTTTATAGCATAGTTATGACTGGATTTTGCTGGAAAATTAGAACTTTTTGGGATTTTCAGCACAATTTCTTCGAATTTTTATCGTTTTCAACACACTACAGAACAGAAATTCATTTACTTCTCAAAAAATTAATGAAATTTTGAAACAATGAAAAATTTAGGAAATTTCTCGAACAGAATTTTGAGCTGAAAATCATAGAAATGCTGAAAATTGCTCAAAATTTCAGGTCTTATGATTTTCAGATTTAGACAAATCTATTTTCAAATCGGTATCAGATCGAATTTCTTAAGTTAAAGATTTTTGAAACGTAAAAAAATTTGGAAATTTCTAGATCAGAATTTTAAGCTGAAAATCATGAAAATGCTGAAAATTTCTGGAAATGAAGAATTCTATGATTTTCAGCACAAAATTCTGATCTAAAAATTTTACTGTTTCAAAATTTGGATAAGTTTTCAGTAGATTATTTTTTAATCTGATGTTAGGTGATAGGCTGAAAGTAACTTCTAAACTGAAATTTTGTGCTGAAAATCATGAAAAACCCAATTTTCAGCGATTTTCAGTGATTCCATAATTTTCAGCGAAGCATTTAAGAGAACTGATCGACGATTTAAAAGTGTAAAAATTATAAACTTTTTTTGAAACAGTGAAAAAAATCCAAAATTTTCCAAATCAGAATTATGAGCTGAAAACCACTGAAAATAACTAATTTGATGATTTTCAGCACAAAATTCTGATCAAGAAAAATTAACAAAAAAAATTTCACTGTTTCAAAAATCTATCAATTTTTCTAGAAATCGATTATGTGTTGCTATAGCAATTGATGTACTCCATCAAAATCTTCCTGCTGAAAATCATGGAAATCCTGATTTTCAGCGATTTTCAGTGGTTTCATGATTTTCAGCAAGAAATTCTGATTTTAAGAGTTCGCTGAATTAAAATTTGCTTTCAAATAATTTTGAAACGTAAAAAAATTGGGGAAAATTTTCTTTTTCGAAAAAAAACATAAATAAAATAAAACACATGTATCTAAATCACGGCATTTTAGGGGATAGCCAAAAAAATAATAGGATAGGCTAAATTTAACTGGTTTTCCCCTCTTTCGCCCAAAAAAGTATGCTTAAGCATATTAAAAATCCGGTTAATACATAGCCAGAACAGAGAAAAAAGTTTTTCCGCGCAGCGACGCGCGGAAAGTGCTTTCAATTGGCAAAAATTAGAGAATGGCAGAGGGTAATTGGAATATTTTCAAGGTTGGCTGGAAAATTTGAGGCTTTTAGATCAGAATTTTGCGCTGAAAATCATGAAAAAAATTAATAAATTTTTGAAACAGTTAAAAAATTTCGTTAAAAATTTTCTAGATCATAATTTTGTGCTGAAAATCATAGAATTCTTCATTTTCAGCAATTTTCAGCATTTTCATGGTTTTCAGCGCAAAATTTCGGTCTAAAATACTCAAAAGACTAACAATAGAAATTCATTTACATCTCAAAAAAAACTAATAAATTTTTGAAACAGTGAAATAATTTCGTTAAAAATTTTCTAGATCATAATTTTGTGCTGAAAATCATAGAATTCTTCATTTTCAGCAATTTTCAGCATTTTCATGGTTTTCAGCGCAAAATTTAAGTCCAAAATTTAATTACATGCTATCGAAGTTCATTTACATCTCAAAAATATTATTAAATTTTTGAAACAGTGAAAAATTTACGTGAAAAGTTTCTAGATCATAATTTTGTGCTGAAAATCATAGAATTCTTCATTTTCAGCAATTTTCAGCATTTTCATGGTTTTCAGCGCAAAATTTCGGTCTAAAATACTCAAAAGACTAACAATAGAAATTCATTTACATCTCAAAAAAACTAATAAATTTTTGAAACAGTGAAAAAATTTCGTTAAAAATTTTCTAGATCAGAATTTTGTGCTGAAAACCATGAAATTCTTCATTCTCAGAAATTTTCAGCATTTTCATGGTTTTCAGCGCAAAAATCAAGTCCAAAATTTAAGTCCATGCGATCGAAATTCATTTACTTCTCAAAAAAATTATTAAATTTTTTGAAACGTAACAAATTTTGGAAATTTCTAGACTTAAATTTTGTGCTGAAAATCGTGAAATTCTTTATTTTCAGCGATTTTCAGCATTTTCATGGCTTTCAGTGCAAAATTTTCGATGCAGATTCTTACTAAACATTTGTGGTTTCCAAAAAATTAATAAATTTTTGAAACAGTGAAAAAATTCGTAATAATTTTCTAGATCAGAATCTTGTGCTGAAAACCATGAAATTTTTCATTTTCAGCGATTTTCAGCATTTCCATGATTTGCAGCGTGAAATTTTAGGTCTAACATATACTGTGTCGAAATTTATCGATAATTTATTCACTTCTCAAAAACTTATTAAATTTTTTGAAACGTAACAAATTTTGAAAATTTCTTAAATTTTGTGCTGAAAATCATAAAATTCTTCACTTTCAGCGATTTTCAGCATTTTCCTGTTTTTCAGCGCAAAATTTAGGTTTTCCATAAACCCATTATGCCATCGAAATTAATTTACTTCTCAAAAAATTAATAACTTTTTGAAACAGTGAAAAAAATTAGACAAAAATTTTCTAGATCAGAATTTTGTGCTGAAAACCGTGGAATTCTTCATTTTCAGTAATTTTCAGCATTTTCATGGTTTTCAACGCAAAATTTCGGTCCAAAATGAATATCGAACCGGAGTTCATTTACTTCTCAAAAAATTAATAAATTTTTGAAACAGTGAAAAAATTCGTAATAATTTTCTAGATCAGAATCTTGTGCTGAAAACCGTGAAATTGTTCATTTTCAGTGATTTTTAGCATTTCCATGATTTTCAGCGTGAAATTTCAGTCTAAACTGAATTCGAACCGGAGTTCATTTACTTCTCAAAATAATTAATAAATTTTTGAAACAGTGAAAAATGTTCGTTAAAATTTTCAAGATCAGAATTTTGTGCTGAAAACCATGGAATTCTTTATTTTCAGCGATTTCCAGCATTTTCATGGTTTTCAGCGTAAAATTTGAGTCTCTAAAGCAGCTATGAAAAAAAAGTACACACTAAAAATGAACAGGAAATTTTGTGTTTGTTCAAAAATTCAGGCGCCTTGTTTACACATTTTCCAAAAACATTTCTATTTAGCGTAACTCGATATCTGGTCATTCATTCTTCGAAAAATTCAATAGAAATATGAATTTCTGCGGCGCGGGAAAAATCAAGTTACCAAAACTTAATCGGCGTGACCAAAAAATACCCCGAGAAGGTCAAAAAATACCTATAAAAATGCGATTTTACCCAAAAAATTTCAAAAAAATCATGAATTTTCTGATATTTTCCCTGATTTTTCTTCCAATTTCCTTTGCAATTTCGATTCCAAAAATTCCAAAAATCCATCAACAACAAAATTCAAATCGTAAGTCTTCTACAGTACACCTACAGTACTCCAAATCAAAATTTTCCAGCCAAGACCCAAGCTATCGAAAATTTCAAGACTTTGGTTTCCAAATTTTTGTCGGACGCGCAAATTTCGAAATCAATCGATATTTTTGCGGTTGGTGTGCATAAAGGTCATAAATTGGAGCAGGTTTTTGAAAGTACGGTAAACAGGGGTACTGTAGTTTGGGACACTGTATCTACGAAAACCTTTGCAGTTTGACAGTAATTTTTGTAGTTCGAAGTACTGTAGCTCTTCAAAAACACCCTGGATTTTTGCAGTTCGGAAAATATACAGTATCCCTAAACTGCAAAAAATACAGTACACTTTTAATTTTGCAGTACTGTAGTTGTAAAGAATCCTAGAATTTTGCAGTTCGAAAAAAAACAGCTATAGTAACCCGAGCTGCAAAAAACTCTTTAAAATCTCGAGCTACAGTGATCCGAACTGCAAAACAATGTTTGAAAATTAACTACAGTAGCCGAACTGCAAATTTTCATGTTTTTATGGAAAAACTCGATTTTTTAATAAAAAATAAACTACAGAAACACGAACTGCAAAAGCTACAGTAACCCGAACTGCAAAAAAGCCATGAAATCTCGAGCTACAGTAATCCAGAGGCTTTTGTGAGTACAGTACCCCAAACTGCAAATAAACTACAGTACCCGCCTCCCCCGAACTACAAATCTACCGTACCCCATTCCAGACATCGCCACATTTCTGCACAAAAATCTAACCTCCTCTCAACTCTCCTCGCTCGTCAAATCTCGAAAACAACTCTCGCAAAAATTCTCGTCTCCCGAAAAATTGGCCAAAATCGAATCGCAAATCCAGCGAATGATAATCTATTCAATCGATCCGGCAGCCGAACAAATACATCTAAATGCCCGTCAACCTTCAGCCGCATTTTCTCTAATTTCCGCCACTTTGAATCCAAAATTTGTGGCGAGTTTGAGGGATTTGATTGAAGATGTGCTCGGCGAGCAAATTTATGAGCAATTCAAGAAAGTTTATAGCCCTGAAATTGTATATTTATAATAATAATGATAATGCATTACAATAAAAATTAGTACAAAAATTGTTAAACTTTTAAATTGGGCGAATTCCAAACATTTGTCGAAGTTGGCCAACAGTCAAATCGGTTTCTGAAAAAATTTGGAATTTGGTGGCCTAGAAATCCAAACGTGGCCTAGATCCAAATTTTGCGCTGAACATTATAGAATTATCCATTTTCAGCATTTTCGTGATTTTCAGCGTAAAATTTTGGTGAAAAGATTCTTAGCGTTGTTATTGAGATATATTAGGATTCAAAAACAATTGACACATTTTTGAAACAGTGAAAAAAATTAGGAAAATTTTCTCTAGATCAGAATTTTGCGCTGAAAATCATAAAATTCTTCATTTTCAGCACAACATTTTTATTGAGAAGCCCAGTAGTAATATCAAAACATTTTTAGGTTTCAGAAAAATTATTAAATTTTTGAAGCGTAAAAAATCATGGAAATTTCTAGATCAGAATTTTGTGCTGAACATTATAGAATTATCCATTTTCAGCGATTTTCAGCACAAAATTTTGATGAAAAAATCACTTGAAATAGCATCTCAATATTAGATTCAAAACAATTGACAAATTTTTGAAACAGTGAAAAATTAGAAAAAAAATGTTATATCAGAATTGTGTGCTGAAAATCTTGAAACCACTGAAAATGAAGATTTTTATGATTTTCAGCACAAAATTTTGATGATTAATGTTCATTAAAGATAGAATCTGGATATTAGGATTTGAAAAAAATTGACACATTTTTGAAACAGTGAAAAAATTGGAAAAAAAATTTCTAGAATAAAATTTCGTGCTGAAAATCATCAAATTAGTTATTTTCAGTGGTTTTCAGCACAAAATTCTGATCTTGACAATTTTGGATTTTTTCACCGTTCCAAAAATCTTTTAATTTTTTTTCGAGCATAAAAATTCGGTTCTTCAAAGATTTTATAACAAAATTCAAATTGTGTGCTGAAAAATCATGAAACCACTGGAAATTGCTGAAAATGGAGAATTTTGTAATTTTCAGAGCAAAATTTCAGTCTGGAAGTATTCTAACGAGAGCAGCAATCCCGAAAAACCTTCGCAAAACTTATCCAAATTTTGAAACAGTGAAAAAATTAGAAAAAAATTCTCTAGATTAGATATTCGGGCTGAAAATCATAAAATTCTTCATTTTCAGCTGAAAATCAGGAAACCACTGGAAATTACTGAAAATGAAGGTTTTTATGATTTTCAGCACAAAATGGGTCGTACAATCCCAATATTAGGAAAAATTGTTATTCAAAAAATTATTAAATTTTTGAAACGTAAAAAAATCTTTAAAATTTCTAGATCAGAATTTTGTGCTGAAAACCAAGAAACCACTAGAAATTGCTGAAAATGAAAGTTTTTATAATTTTCAGCACAAAATTCTGATTAAAAATGTACCAAAAGCATCTCAATATTAGGATTCAAAACAATTGACAAATTTTTGAAACATAAAAAATCTTGGAAATTTCTAGTTCAAAATTTTGCGCTGAAAATCAAGGTTTTTATAATTTTCAGCGCGAAAAAAATTTTTTTTTGAGAAATTCCCCCAAAAAACGCACTCTCAATCGCCTTTCCTTCCACATTCATTCCATTTTTGGCAATTTTCCGTATCTCTTCATCAATACTTGTCTCAACAATCATATGATATACTTTCATCTCATTTTTCTGTCCAATTCTTGCAATTCGTCCAATTGCTTGTTGAATAACTGATGATAAATGTGTTGGATCCAGAAAAATAATGTGATTTGCATGTGTCAAATTCAGTCCATTCGCACATCTTGACAAAGAGCACAAAAGAACTCGACAATTTTTCGATGTTTCAAATTCCGACATATTTTTTCCATAGTGCACATTATTCACCTCAATGAATGGAACCTGAATTTTTTTTTTAATTTTTAAGGTTAATTTTTCGTCGAGGAGAGTTAGACCTTAGCTTTTCCCAAAATATGTGTCAAAAACGTCCAAATCGGTCGGTTGATTTCGAAATTTGTGAAGAGGATAATCTTATTTTCCTCATTTTCCTGGAGAATTTCGCGAATGAGTTTGATGGTTTCCTCCAATTTGACAGCCAATGTGATTCCATTAATCACATTTGATTGTTGGCGACTCGGTTGGCACGCGATGATGATTTCGATGAGTTTGAAGAATTTGGAGCATGTTGAGCAAACAATCGAGTTAGAATCAGGGCTAGAAATATAAACGTATCAAAATTTTGTGCTGAAAATCATGAAATTCTTCATTTTCAGCAATTTTCAGCATTTTGATGGTTTTCAGCGTAAAATTTTGATGCAAAATGTCCATTGATAACATCAAAACATTTTTGGGTTCCAAAAAATATTAAATTTTTGAAACAGTGGAAAAAATTAGACAAAATTTCCAGATCAGAATTTTGTGCTGAAAATCATGAAATTCTTCATTTTCAGCAATTTTCAGCATTTTGATGGTTTTCAGCGTAAAATTTTGATGCAAAATGTCCATTGATAACATCAAAACATTTTTGGGTTCCAAAAAAATATTAAATTTTTGAAACAGTGGAAAAAATTAGACAAAATTTCCAGATCAGAATTTTGTGCTGAAAATCATGAAAGTCTTCATTTTCAGCAATTTTCAGCATTTTGATGGTTTTCAGCGTAAAATTTTGATGCAAAATGTCCATTGATAACATCAAAACATTTTTGGGTTCCAAAAAAATATTAAATTTTTGAAACAGTGGAAAAAATTAGACAAAATTTCCAGATCAGAATTTTGTGCTGAAAATCATGAAATTCTTCATTTTCAGCAATTTTCAGCATTTTGATGGTTTTCAGCGTAAAATTTTGATGCAAAATGTCCATTGATAACATCAAAACATTTTTGGGTTCCAAAAAAATTATTAAATTTTTGAAACAGTGAAAAAATTCTCTGGATCAGAATTTTGTGCTGAAAATCATGAAACCACTGAAAATGGCCGAAAATGAAAGTTCAGCACAAAATTCTGATAGAAAATGTACCAAAATCATAGAAAATGTACCAAAAAATATTAGGATTAAAAACAATTGAAAAATTTTTGAAACAGTGAAAAAATTTTTAAAAAATTTCCAGATCAGAATTTTGTGCTGAAAATCATAAAATTCTTCATTTTCAGCAATTTAATGGTTTTCAGCGTAAAATTTTGATGCAAAATGTCCATTGGTAATATCAAAAAGGTTCCAAAAAATATATTAAATTTTTGAAACGTAAAAAAATCATGGAAATTTCTAGATCAGAATTTTGTGCTGAAAATCATGAATCCACTGAAATTTGAGGTTTTCTTGATTTTTAGCACAACATTTCAGTTTAGAAGTAGATGTAGAACGATCAGATCCCGAAAAACCTTCGCAAACTTATCCAAATTTTGAAACAGTGAAGAAATTTTTTAAAAAATTCCAGATAAGAATTTTGTGCTGAAAATCATGAAATTCTTCATTTTCAGCAATTTTCAGCTTTTACATGATTTCAGCTTAAAATTTTAGATCAAACATATATCCTGGAATCAAAATTTATTCACTTCTCAAAAATTTATGAATTTTTGAAACGTAACAAATTTTGGAAATTTCTAGACTTAATTTTATGCTGAAAATCATGAAACCACTGAAAATTGCTGAAAATGGGTGTTTTCATGATTTTCAGCAAAAAGTTTCAGTTGACAAGTAGCACCCGAAAAACCTTCGCAAAACTTATCCAAATTTTGAAACAGTGAAAAAATTAGAAAAAAATGTTGTCTAGATTGGAATTTCGGGCTGAAAATCATAAAATTCTTCATTTTCAGCATACAATTTTGATGGACATTGTTACTTGCATCATATTTTTTAGGTTCCAAAAACGCAATATAAATTTGAAACACTGAAAATCATAGTCTGATCCCCCAAGCCCAAAAAATCCTCAACTAACTTCTCATTTTTGAGTTGCTCAAAACAATCGTGACAAATTCGATGTGCACACGGGAAAATGGCCAAAACATCCTCCAAGTCTTTCCAGCAAATCGGACAACAATCCGCTTTTTCATCACCATTTTCACAACAAAGTGTGGCCAAATATCGAAATTCGTGGCAAAATTGCTTCAATTTTGGGATGGAATTTTCGATAAGTTCCGAATATCGAATATGGCCGGCCTGAAAAACGGGAAAAATAAACATTGCTCATATTAGTGGCAACGGGAGCACTTTTAGGCTTTCTCGGCGCGGCCTCTTGCTAGAGTGGAAACTCAGAGGCGAAACCTAGACAATTATAAGCGCGGATCCTTGACACAGTGAATCTCTAGGCTCGGCTGCTTGTCATAGCAGTTCTGAAGACGCAGCTGCTTGCCAGAATTGATCTTCAGACGCAACGCCTAGACAATTAGGGTCTCTAGACGCGGCTACTTGAAAACTATAGCCTCTAGGCGCTGGCTCTTGAAAATTTTCATTTTCTAGGCTCGTCCACTTGAAATCCAGGCTTTCAAGGCGCGGCTCCTTGCGAGAGTGGAAACTCAGACGCGAAACCTAGTCAATTATATTCTGTAGGCTCGGATCCTTGACACAGTGAATCTCTAGGCTCGGCTACTTGTCATTGAAGCACTAAAGCCGCGACACCTTGAAATCCAGGCTTTCAAGGAACGGCTACTTGTCAGGGTCGTTCTATAGGCGCAGCTACTTGAAACCTAGGCTCTCAAGGTGCGACCACTTGAAAATTAAGCCCTCTAGGCGGGGCTCCTAGAAAATTGGGTTATCTAGACGCAGCCACTTGAAAACTATACTCTAAAGCCCAAACTTCAGGCCAAAAACTGCAAACCTCTCGAATTTCGCGATCTGATGTTCCCTCTTGCGATCTTCTCAATTCTTCCATAGTTTTTCGATTCTCAACCAATGACAAACTTCTCAACTTCTCCTCATAATCCATCAATCTGATGCAATAGTTATGAATATATCGGGTCAATGAATGAATTCGACATGTGAATTTATAGAAGCTTCTGGAAAAATAGTTCAGCTGGTTAGAGGTTTGTCCAGCAATCTAGACATGCCAGGTTCGACCCCCTACCGAATCTCTGCCCTTTCCACCAATTCCTTTCTCGTTTCCTTCTCCAAAATCATCTCAAATAGCTTCGAAATCTCCAATTTCTTCAAATAATGTTCAATTTTCGGATGTCCATGAAAACTTCCCAATCCAATCAAATATCGTAAATGTATCAAACTATGATAAACTCGACAAATTTCACATTTCAATTTATTTTTTTCGAGTTTCCTGTCATTTTCATCAGCACTGATTTTATTGAGATCTGGATGTTGGCATTTTGGAGAAATATTGAGATTCGCATTTTTGATATTGTTATAAGTTGAAAGATTCTTGAAATAATCAATCAATAATCCAAAATCCTCTTTTAATTCCTGACTCAAATTCACAATATTTTCCAAATAAATCGATAAATTTTTGTAGACTTCGAAATTCGTTGCCAATTTATAAGTTGGATATAATTGAGAAAATGTCGAGTTATTGCAAATTCCCATACACGTGTTTTCATTGTGACATTTGCTTTGTGGTTTTCTGGAAAATTGAATTGTGATTAAAGATTTCCTATTCTGTAGGCGCGGATCCTTGATACAGTGGATCTCTAGGCTCGACTACTTGTCATTGAAGCGCTCAAGCCGCTACACCTTGAGAATTAGGCTCTCAAGGAGCGGCTGCTTGTCAGGGTGGTTCTCTAGGTGCGGCTGCTTGTCAAGGTGGTTCTGTAGGCGCGACTGCTTGAGCAATAGGTTCTTTAGGCGTGGCTATTTGAAAACTCTGCTTTCAAGACGCGTCTTCTTGAAAATTCTGCCACGTGTCATTTTGCCGCCACTTTTTTGAAATTCAAAATTTATCTCAGAATTTTTGGCGCAAAAATTCCGGTTACTGTGTTTTTGTTAGCAAAAATCAGCCACATGTCTTTTCAGAGCCATTTTTCAAAATTCTAACGTCATTTCCCCGAAATCTCCAACCCACTCCAATTTCACAGCTCCATCCACCAAATGCTTCTTCGGATCCTCGAAAATCGGCCAAAATGGCAATTGCTCACAAACTTTTCCCAATTTCTTCAACTTCAACGAATTCACCAACGACGAATCATCGCAAATCTTTTGATTCTCATAAAACGCCGCCAAATTCTCGATAATTTTCACACAAATCGTTTGATCCGGTTCCATATTTCGATCGATGATTTGGAGCATTTTGTCGAGTCTTTTCAAATCGAATTGTAAAAATGTGAGAATTGACGAGTTGATTTGTTCGTGAACTTTTGAAATTCCGCCAATTTTTTGGATGATTTCACCGCCTTTTGGGTTGATTTCAGCAAATTTTTGAAGATTTCTGGAAAATTCGAATTTGGGGCTATCTGGGTTCTAGGTCTTGAAAATTGAATTTTCTAGACGGGGCTACTTGAGAATTATGCTCTCAAGAAGCGGCCGCTTGTCAAAGTGGTTCTCTAGGAGCGGTTGCTTGTTAATTAGGCTCTTCAGGGTCCGGCTCTTGAAAATTGAGCTCTCAAGGCGCGGCCACTTGCCAGAATTGATCTTCAGACGCGAGTCCTAGAAAATTGGGTTCTCTAGACGCGGCTACTAGAAAACTATATCCTCTAGGCGCTGGCCCTTGAAAATTTTTATTTTCTAGGCTCGCCTACTTGAAACCCAGGCTTTTAAGGCGCGACTACTTGTCATAGAAGCTCTCTAGGCGCGGCTGCCTGCCAAAGCGGTTCTCTAGGCGCGGATCCTTGACAGAGTGGATCTCTAGGATCGGCTACTTGTCATAGATGCACTAAAGCCGCGACACCTTGCAATCCAGGCTTTCAAGGCGCGGCCGCTTGTCAAAGTTGTTCTCTAGGAGCGGTTGCTTGTTAATAAGGCTCTTCAGGCTCTGGCCCTTGAAAATTGAGATCTCAAGGCGCGGCTGCTTGCCAATGCGGCTATCTAGGCGCAGCTACTTGCAAGAATTGATCTGTACACGCGACGCCTAGACAATTAGGCGAGGCTTGAAAATTGAGCTTTCTCGGCGCGACCACTTGTAAACTAAGCTCTTCCGTCTCTGAACCTACACCATCAAATGAACCATCGACTTCGTATCAATTCTCATCGCCTTCTGCGCTCTTTTCTGTAAATCACTCGTCGATTTGACAACAGTCTCATCTTCAGCTTCATCATCTTCTGGATTTTCATCTTCATCTTCATCTTCATCTTTCGGTTCAATTTTGCGCACTTTTGCCGGGTTTTCGCCTAAAATTCGAGGGGGAAATGGGATTTTTCGGATGAAAAATGCTCACCTGTCTTCTCTTCCTCTTCCTCAATCTCAATTCCACTCAATTGTTCAAAACTCTCATTCAAATCCTGCAAAATCTCCATCATCCGCAAAATCTCCTCATATCCCTTGGCAATTCCAGCAAAATCCTTTTCCAGCCAATAAATTTCAGCGTCGCTTATACAAGTATTGATGATTTGTCGCAACATTTCACGAATCTCCCGTTTTTTCTTGCAAATCATGCGGAACACAATGTTTTTCGGGTTTGGCATGCTGATTTCGTCGTCGGCCGATTTGCGCTTATTCCATTCCCGAACCGACATATTCAAATGCTCGCCGCCTGACAAAAATTATAGGTCATGTCTAGGGGCTTGAAAGATTTTTTTAAGCCAAAATTGGTTTCCCCGCGGTCTAGAAGCCCAAAAAGATGCTTCTGGAGGCCTAGAAACCCAAAAACACGATTTTGATGGCCTAGAATTCCACAATTTGGCCTAGAAATCAAAAAGCATTCTCCTGGTGGCCTAGAATTCCAAAATTTGGCCTAAAAGCTCAAAAACACGAGTTTTCTGGTCTGGAAACCGAAAAACACGCTTCTGGTGGTCGAGAAAACCAATAGATGGCCTAGAAATCCAAAAACATTCTCCTGGTGGCCTAGAAATCCAGAAGCATGTTCCTGGTGGCCTAGAAACCCAACAGATGACCTAGAAACCCAAAAACACGAGTTTGATGGCCTAGAAATCCAGAAACATGCTCCTGGAGTCCTAGAAACCTAAAATCCGGCTCCTGGTGGCCTTAAAATCTAGCCGTGGCCTAGAAATCCAAAAACATGCTCCTGGTGGCCTAAAAATCCTAGACGTGGCATAGAAACCCAAAACCACGATTTCCGTAGTCTAGAGCTCAGAAATTTGGCCTAGAAATTCAAAAACATGCTCCTGGTGGCCGAGAAATCCAACAGATGACCTAGAAACCCAAAATCACGAATTCAGTTTCCTAGAATTCAAAAATTTGGCCTAGAAATCCAAAAACATGCTCCTGGTGGCCCAGAAATCCGAAAACATGCTCGTGGTGGCCTAGAAACCTAAAATCATGTTCCTGGTGGCCGAGAAAACCAACAAATGACCTAGACACCCAAAAACACGATTTCCGTGGCCTAGAAACTCACAAACACGATTTCGGTGGCCTAGGAAACCGAAAAACACGCTCCTGGTGGCCTAAAAATCCAAGACATGAACTAGAAACCCGAAACCACGATTTCCATGGCCTAGGATTCCAAAATTTGGCCTAGAAACCTGAAAACGTGCTCCCGGTGGCCTAGAAACCCAAAAACGTGCTTCTGATGGCCTAGAAATCCAAATTCCACCCAAAAAAAACCCACAAGAAATCAACGACTCCTTAAGAGTTCCTAAAAAATGCATAATCCGATCTCTTCCTCTCATATCCTTAATCAAAGTCTCATCGGCAACATTTTGAATTTGTAAAACATTTTCAATCGAATCTCTCAACTCATCTCGATCATTTTTATATTTTCGCTCCTCAATCGTTGAAAATTTCACAATTTTCTCAATTTCCACTAATTTCGGTAACTTGATTTGTGCCTCAACCATCGATTTTGAATTTCTTCGCATAACTTGTGATCCAAATTTGATCAGCCAACTTTGACCAGCCTCATTTTTCTCAACTTTCGATAAAAAATCTAGAAAAAATTGTGCTTATGAGAAAACTTGTTGAAAATGCTCACCAGGAATCACAAAATTATTCCAAAAATGTTCATTGGATAATGGCCAAAAATCGATAAAATCAAAAAGTCCACCGAGTCCATGAATATCTTTGAGAATCGGCGTTCCAGTCATCGCCCATTTGTATTTGGCTTGAAGAATTTGACACATTTGAGCCGGTTTAGTTGAGCCAACTTCAACTAATTGTGATTCGTCAGCGATTAACTGGAGAAGAAAAATTGGATTTAAAATTTACTTTTCAGTAGCTTTCGACAGGCTGATCCTGGTTTCTGAAATTGCAGCTCACTGATGAGTTATGACGTGGCAAAGGGACTTAAGGTGGTGAAAACTAGCGATTTTTATCCTCCAGAAGATCTATGTCGCTAGTTTTCACCACCTAAACTCCCTTTGCCACGTCATAACTCATCAGCGAGCTGCAATTTCAGACAACAGGATCGTAAAGCTACCAAAAACCATTTTGCCACGTGGCACAACTCACCCTCCACCATTTCACATGATTCATCGAACTTGGCGAATACTTTGCGTCTCCCGATTCATTGAAATTTTTGAAATTGGCAAAAGTGAGTTCGGTGAGCAAAGTCTCATAGGTCACAAAAATCAAATCGTGTTTTGCAATGTCGTGCGGATTCAAATAGCCGGTTTTCTTCAGGCCAAAGTAGAACTGGACAAAAAAAACGAGTTATGACGTGGCAAATTTTGAAAATTGGGATTTTAGGAGGTCAGAACTAGCTTTGAAACTGGTTTCCATTGATCCTCAGATTTTCGTGAAAAAAAAACAATTTTAAATCTAGTTCTGAAGTCCCAATTTTGCCACGTCATCACTCATATTAGAACCTACCCTTTGCAGGTTCTGACAAATGCAAAAGCAACCAGTTCACTTACCATAACTCTCAAATTCTCATTACAATGCTTAACAATTTCCTGATACCATTGCAAACTCAATGTTTCTGGCATGATAACCAAAGTTGTTCCAACTTCCAATATATCTTCTTTCGCCATACATTGCGGGCATAGAAACACGATGTTTTCCGCGTCGAATTCTGCTTTCCAGCCACATTTCTGTTCAACACAAAGCTCCTGACATTTTGTACAATTTCTCAAGATTTCCCTCTTTATTTGTTGATTTGATCGATATTTATCGGGGGCAGAGTACCGCAAGATTTTGTTTTGTTTCGAAACAAGGCGAAACATGAAACTGAGTTTTCTTGTAAGTGTCACTGATTTTCATGAATTTCGAAACAAAAATAGCACCACTCAAAAAAATTCACAACACTTCACAAATAAAAAATGATCAGACAATGAAAAAGATCAAATTAGAAAAATATTAAAAACGTGACACGGTGCAGGCGTGACGTGTTTTCGATGCAAAACATTTTCAAAAATGAAATGCTTCACGTATTTTTTCATAACACATTTAATTTCTCGAAATGTGTCAAACCAAAAAAAGAGTGACACAAAAAAATGTTTCACGTTTTGAAAAAATTAATTGTGTGACACATTAAAATGTGTCACACAATTTTTGTATGACACATTCAATTTTTAAAAATGTTTCATTGGTTTTCAACGAAACAAAAATTATCAGCTGTTTCGTTTCGCCACATTTTACAATTTTATGTATTAGAGAATTTGATAGAAAAAGCGACCTGGAAGTGAATTTGAACACATTTTGAAAGGATTAGTTTGTGAAGATACTATTTCACTTTTGATAACTTATGAAATGGACCCGAAAAGTCGAGCCAAGTCAGATTTTTTGAAAAAAAAACTGACAAGGAAACCTTTCGGAACCGCCAAAAAAATGATAATTTTTCCCAGCAAAAGTCCTCCACAAAATTAGCTTCACCGCCAAAATTTTCAAAAATTCGGAAATTTGATTTTTTCTGAAAAAGTTGGTATAGCTGAAAATGAGGCTGAAATGAAAACTTGATTTTTTTTTTTTTGAAAAATAGGTGTTTTTATTTTCCACATAAAATCAAATTTCCGAATTTTTGAAAATTTTGGCGGTGAGGCTAAGATTTTGTGGAGGACTTTAGGTTTCTGGAAAAACAAACCTCACCCAAGAACCTGGAGCAGTAGCTGAAAAATTGCCCACCTGGGTTCATTTTTCAAAATTACCCACCTAGTGAAAATGTTTTTCTCGACTGAGTCTGGCCTTGAAAGCTCTTAGATTTTTTGTCCACTTACAAGGTTAGGTTTTCCGAGAAAAAAATTGCCCACCTGGAATATCAGGTATTGGGTGAGGTTTGCTGGGAAAAATTATCATTTTTTTGGCGGTTCCGAAAGGTTTCCTTGTCAGTTTTTTTTTTCAAAAAATCTGACTTGGCTCGACTTTTCGGGTCCATTTCATAAGTTATCAAAAGTGAAATAGTATCTTCACAAACTAATCCTTTCAAAATGTGTTCAAATTCACTTCCAGGTCGCTTTTTCTATCAAATTCTCTAATACATAAAATTGTAAAATGTGGCGAAACGAAACAGCTGATAATTTTTGTTTCGTTGAAAACCAATGAAACATTTTTAAAAATTGAATGTGTCATACAAAAATTGTGTGACACATTTTAATGTGTCACACAATTAATTTTTTCAAAACGTGAAACATTTTTTTGTGTCACTCTTTTTGGTTTGACACATTTCGAGAAATTAAATGTGTTATGAAAAAATACGTGAAGCATTTCATTTTTTGAAAATGTTTTGCATCGAAAACACGTCACGCCTGCACCGTGTCACGTTTTTAATATTTTTCTAATTTGATCTTTTTCATTGTCTGATCATTTTTAATCGTTACACTCGTTGAAAAATCAAAAAAGTGACTCAGATAGAAAGTGAAAACATTGAAATTTTGTAAAATGTTCTGCTAAAACCAAGTGAAACTGTTTCACAAAAATGTTTCGTTGCGGTACTCTGATCGGGGGTATAATTGACAGGGAACGGACCATTCTTTTTCGATTTTTTCCTTTTCTGAAATTCAAAATGAATATGAAATACAACACAAAAACCTTACATATTGCTTCCAATCCAATTTTTCTTCTAGTTCCTCGTTCTTCAAATATCCTCGAACTTCTTTACGATTCGAAACAATTAATGCCAACATTTCGAGTGTTTTTCCCAATCCCATTTCATCTGCCAAAATTCCCCCATTTGGAATTGATTCAATCCTCAAATCTCCTGATTTTCTGGAAAATACACCAAAAGCTGGATAATAGAAGATTGATTCAATTGGAAGACATTGAAAAAGGCCGAAGAATTCTGTGTTTTTTCCATCAATTTCTCGAGAAATCATCCATTTTACAGTGGTTTTTTGATAATCCATTAATTGACTATTTAATAAATCATCACGAACTTCATATTTATCTTCATTTCCATTTTCAGGTTGCCAATCTTCGGTGGTTTTTTGAAGAGCATTGAAGAACGCGAAGAAATCCGAGCCTTCTTTTGAGTTATATCGTGGATTATTGGGCCATAAAGCGAGAGAATTCGAATTCCATAAACTCAAAGTGGTGAAGAAGGAATTGATGGTTCTTCCGATTTTATGTTTGCTTAACTCGCCGATTTTTTCATCGTCAAATGATTCGAGCAAATTCTCGAATTTCGCTTGAATATTGATTTGGAATCGATTGTTTCCAGATAAACTCCATAGCATTTCAATGCCAGCCAATTCGAAATGTCTGAAAAATCCGTGATAATTCATATTTCTAATATATTAAGTTCCATACCCTGGAAATTGAGCAGACAATTTTAACAATTTGAATGCGAATGGTCCAATCGTGTCTACTGACAATCTTGTAATCAAAATCGCATTTTTTCCAAAACAACTCAGATCTCCTTTTGTTTTTTCCTTTTCCAAATCAATAAATACGCAAATATCAGGTTCGTCTATCTCATATTGAACATATAAAACTGAAGATTCTTGCAAATCATTCAATTCCAATGGAAATGCGAATGTTGTCAGTGAAATATCAATTGGATTTTTTGGAAGAGAATGGGTGGAGATGAAGCACTCGATGTTTGTCGATTTTAAACTTTTCTTGATTCATTTCTGAAACGTAGAGCTTGAAAAAATGCGAAAACTAAAACAAAAAACCGTAGTTTTTTTAAGTCGAACATGTTTTCATCTGTTTTTTCAAATTTAAAAACACAGCGGTGCACAACGGCTGCAAGACCCAAGCAAGAAAACTTGTGCGCCTTGAAAAAAACTACGGTTTTTGCAAATTTGCGAAAATTTTGTTTTTTCTCGCAAGTTTCCCTGTTTTCAAGCTGCATTTTCTCCTAAATACCTTAGAGTAAACTGCAATGAATTGTCGCGTCGATCTTACACCAAATCCATGCATCTAGCCATATTTGAATCGCCTGCGAAAAAAACAAAAATAGAAAAATCGTTATTTTCAAAGCTTTCTCATTCATTTCCCATTTTTTGTCCCACTCTTCACCAAAAAAACATCATAAACGATACGCAAAACCCAATGCAACTCCCGTCACTGTTTTCCGGCCGCAGCAAAAGGATTCAATCCTCACTCATCTGTGAAATGAATGGCTTTGGGTTTCAAAAGCTGGTAGGCGGTACTAACTCAGGGAGCGCGCGCAGACTTTCTCTAGTTCTTTAGGATCCGAGTACATGGGTCATACTTCGAAATTTCTCAAAAAAGCATATTTAAAACCCCCTGAAAAACTTATCTTTCACATCCTCGCACGGCCAAAAATTACACAAAATATTGAAAATGGCAAAAAAAATCGATGAGCATTGTTTAGTTCGTCAAAAATATAAAAATAGCGGGGTAGATCAAATAAATTTTTGATAGAAAATTTCGATTTTTTTTGCTTTTCAACCTTTTCCTATGTGAATCGAGAGAGAAACTGAACAAAATGAACATTTGCAGGTTGACGTGAAACAATGTCACGTCGCGAAATTCATTTGTTCTCTTTTTGTTTTTCAAATGAATTTCGCGACGTCTCTATTTTTCGAAAAAAAAATCGGCCCGAGAAATTCTATTTTTCGAAAAAAAAAATCGGCCCGAGAAATTCTATTTTTCGAAAAAAAAAAAATCGGCCCGAGAAATTCAGTTTTTCGAAAAAAAAAAATCGACCCGAGAAATTCAATTTTTCGAAAAAAAATCGGCCCGAGAAATTCTATTTTTCGAAAAAAAATCGGCCCGAGAAATTCTATTTTTCGAAAAAAATCGGCCCGAGAAATTATATTTTTCGAAAAAAAATCGGCCCGAGAGTTTCTATTTTTCGAAAAAAATCGGCCCGAGAAATTCTATTTTTAGAAAAAAAAAAAATCGGCCCGAGATTTTCTATTTTTCGAAAAAAATCGGCCCGAGATTTTCTATTTTTCGAAAAAAATTCGGCCTGAGAAATTCAATTTTTCGAAAAAAAAATCGGCCCGAGAAATTCAATTTTTCGAAAAAAAATCGGCCCGAGAAATTCAATTTTTCGAAAAAAAATCGGCCCGAGAAATTCTATTTTTCGAAAAAAAATCGGCCCGAGAAATTCTATTTTTCGACTAGGGGCTGTGCCCCTAGTTGAGCGTGTCTCCCAGGCAAAACATAGTTCCATTTTTAATGAAATTTCTGCTCATCTCGGTCAATTGAAATTTTTATGAACAAATATCTGATTTCCAATGAGACAGCCCTTCTCCTTTTCTGGGCTTGATTCCCGCTCGAAAAATGTTTCCCTATCGGGTAAGAAAGATTTTTGGAAATGTGGTTATTACTATAGAATTACGATATTTTGAGTAAAAATCCTGGATGACGTTATCGATAAATTGTTCGAAAAAAAAAACTTATTTAATTATTTTTTTGAATTTAATGTACTCGTTAGATGTTAAGAATAAGAATTACAATCAAATTTATAGAAAATTTCAAGTTTTTTGATCAAAAAATATTTCGTGGCAAAATCAGGAAGGCTTCCTAATTTTGCCATGGATCAAGTCATCGATAAATTTTTCGAAAAAAAAACTTATTTAATTATTTTTTTGAATTTAATGTACTCGTTAGATGTTAAGAATAAGAATTACAATCAAATTTATAGAAAATTTCAAGTTTTTTGATCAAAAAATATTTCGTGGCAAAATCAGGAAGGCTTCCTAATTTTGCCATGGATCAAGTCATCGATAAATTTTTCGAAAAAAAACTTATTTAATTATTTTTTTCGTTCTGTAACTTTTTTTTTTGAAAAAACTCGGGCCGATTTTTCTTGAAAATCTCGGGCCGATTTTTTTTTACATTATTGGATTATTCCAAATCTGTAACTTTTTTTTGAAAAAACTCGGGCCGATTTTTTTTTGAAAAAACTCGGGCCGATTTTTTGAAAAACTCGGGCCGATTTTTCTTGAAAATCTCGGGCCGATTTTTTTTTACATTTTTGGATTATTCCAAATCTGTAACTTTTTTTTTTGAAAAAACTCGGGCCGATTTTTTTTTTGAAAAACTCGGGCCGATTTTTTTTTTGAAAAAACTCGGGCCGATTTTTTTTTGAAAAAACTCGGGCCGATTTTTCTTGAAAAAACTCGGGCCGATTCGGGCCGATTTTTTTTTTGAAAAAACTCGGGCCGATTTTTTTTTACATTTTTTGGGTTATTCCAAATCTGTAACTTTTTTTTTGAAAAACTCGGGCCGATTTTTTTTTGAAAAAACTCGGGCAGATTTTTTTTTACATTTTTGGATTATTCCAAATCTGTAACTTTTTTTTTTTGAAAAACTCGGGCCGATTTTTTTTTGAAAAAACTCGGGCCGATTTTTCTTGAAAAAACTCGGGCCGATTCGGGCCGATTTTTTTTTGAAAAAACTCGGGCCGATTTTTTTTTACATTTTTGGATTATTCCAAATCTGTAACTTTTTTTTTTTTGAAAAACTCGGGCCGATTTTTTTTGAAAAAACTCGGGCAGATTTTTTTTTGAAAAAACTCGGGCCGATTTTTCTTGAAAAAACTCGGGCCGATTTTTCTTGAAAAAACTCGGGCCGATTTTTTTTTACATTTTTGGGTTATTCCAAATCTGTAACTTTTTTTTTTGAAAAACTCGGGCCGATTTTTTTTGAAAAAACTCGGGCCGATTTTTCTTGAAAAACTCGGGCCGATTTTTCTTGAAAAACTCGGGCCGATTTTTTTTTACATTTTTGGATTATTCCAAATCTGTAACTTTTTTTTTTGAAAAACTCGGGCCGATTTTTTTTTGAAAACTCGGGCCGATTTTTCTTGAAAAAACTCGGGCCGATTTTTTTTTTTGAAAAAACTCGGGCCGATTTTTTTTTACATTTTTGGGTTATTCCAAATCTGTAACTTTTTTTTTGAAAAACTCGGGCCGATTTTTTTTTTGAAAAAACTCGGGCCGATTTTTTTTTTACATTTTTGGATTATTCCAAATCTGTAACTTTTTTTTTGAAAAATCTCGGGCCGATTTTTTTTTTTGAAAAACTCGGGCCGATTTTTTTTTGAAAAAACTCGGGCCGATTTTTTTTACATTTTTAGATTATTCCAAATCTGTAACTTTTTTTTTGGAAAAACTTTCGAAAAAAAACTTACTTAATTTTTTTTTTGAATTTAATGTACTCGTAAGATGTTAAGAATAAGAATTACAATTGAATTCATGAAAAAGTTCAAGTTTTTTATCGAAAAATGACTCGTGGCAAAATCAGGAAGGCTTCCTAATTTTGCCATGGATGACGCCATCGATAAATTTTTCGAAAAAAAACTTCTTCAATCTTTTTTTCGTATTGAGGACTTGAATAACATTCTTGGCCCGTTAGGAATTAGGAATTCTTGAACAATGCCAATAGCATCTGATGAATCAGCCTTTCTCATTCATAGGTCACGCATGATATTGTCTCGATTTTCTCTTTTTATTAAGCCTTTTCTTCTCCATCTTCTTTTTTCTTTTTTGCCGCGTTGGAATGTCGAATTTTCGCAATTTTGGGGAGAAAGGAACAAAATTTCCGAAAATCTGCATTACTCGATATAGGGAAAAAATTTTTCCGAGTGGGGCTCGAACCCACAAAAGAAGGAGGGTTGCCTGATTGGAATGCATCGCTCTCCCCGCCTACACCACACCTGTAGGTAAGAAATGAAGCATTTTTGATAAATATATATTTATCAGAATTTCACGTGACCGAGAGAAATGAACATTTCTAAATAAATTTCACCTTACGGGATTTTAATGAGAGGGCGAAAAAAAATTGGCCCGAGAAATTCTATTTTTCGAAAAAAATCGGCCCGAGAAATTCTATTTTTCGAAAAAAAATCGGCCCGAGAAATTCAATTTTTCGAAAAAAAAAAATCGGCCCGAGAAATTCAATTTTTCGAAAAAAATCGGCCCGAGAAATTCAATTTCTCGAAAAAAATCGGCCCGAGAAATTCAATTTTTCGAAAAAAAAAATCGGCCCGAGAAATTCAATTTTTCGAAAAAAAAAAATCGGCCCGAGAAATTCAATTTTTCGAAAAAAATCGGCCCGAGAAATTCAATTTCTCGAAAAAAAATCGGCCCGAGAAATTCAATTTTTCGAAAAAAAAATCGGCCCGAGAAATTCAATTTCTCGAAAAAAAATCGGCCCGAGAAATTCAATTTTTCGAAAAAAAAAATCGGCCCGAGAAATTCAATTTTTCGAAAAAAAAAATCGGCCCGAGAAATTCAATTTTTCGAAAAAAATCGGCCCGAGAAATTCAATTTTTCGAAAAAAAATCGGCCCGAGAAATTCAATTTTTCGAAAAAAAATCGGCCCGAGAAATTCAATTTTTCGAAAAAAAAAATCGGCCCGAGAAATTCAATTTTTCGAAAAAAATCGGCCCGAGAAATTCAATTTTTCGAAAAAAAAATCGGCCCGAGAAATTCAATTTTTCGAAAAAAAATCGGCCCGAGAAATTCAATTTTTCGAAAAAAATCGGCCCGAGAAATTCAATTTTTCGAAAAAAAAATCGGCCCGAGAAATTCAATTTTTCGAAAAAAAATCGGCCCGAAAAATTCAATTTTTCGAAAAAAAATCGGCCCGAGAAATTCAATTTTTCGAAAAAAAAAATCGGCCCGAGAAATTCAATTTTTCGAAAAAAAATCGGCCCGAGAAATTCAATTTTTCGAAAAAAAAATCGGCCCGAGAAATTCAATTTTTCGAAAAAAAATCGGCCCGAGAAATTCAATTTTTCGAAAAAAAATCGGCCCGAGAAATTCAATTTTTCGAAAAAAAATCGGCCCGAGAAATTCAATTTTTCGAAAAAAAATCGGCCCGAGAAATTCAATTTTTCGAAAAAAAATCGGCCCGAGAAATTCTATTTTTCGAAAAAAATCGGCCCGAGATGTTCTATTTTTCGAAAAAAAATCGGAACGAGAAATTCTATTTTTCGAAAAAAAATCGGCCCGAGATTTTCTATTTTTCGAAAAAAATCGGCCCGAGATTTTCTATTTTTCGTATTTTTCTAAAATTTTAAATGAAGGTTTTTGTGAAAAATTGTTTTGTTCTCCATCTCCTGAACCTCCAAGGCTTTCTCGACTCGTAGAAAAATTGGGGATTAAAAAAAATCAAAAACCAAAAATTTACTATTCTATTCACAGATAAAAAATACAAAAAAATTTCAAATGATCCAAAGAGATAAAAAAAAAACAAAAATTACTATTCTATTCTAAATATTCACAGATAAAAAATACAAAAATACTAAAAAAAAACCTTAAATTTCGAATGATCCACCCAAACTTCGACAATTGTATGGATAATCCCAAGAATGTTTATCTCGCAAACTTTTTCCATACTTCTTCTCATCTTTCACAGTTTGATGTCTCATTTTTTTGTCCAAATTCGGTGGAAATGTTTTTGGTATAAAATTCAACAATCGTTCTTCAGTCAACATCAAAACAACTTTCAGTGGTCCCAAAATCAACGCTTCATAGTGTGAAAATTGGCCGAATTGGAACGATGGATAAACGACGGCTGTCATTATTCCGCGTTGTGCGTATTTCGGCCCGGCGGATTCGATGAGCGCAAATAGATTGCGACACGCTTTTACGACCACATTTTCATTTGAATATGATTGGAAAACTTTGCAGAAGGTTTCGGTTTTCTTGAAGAGCAGATCATCGAATCGCAACAATCTGGCTGGCCATAAATTCGAACCGATTTTCAGAGTTCCCGCATTATCGTCACATTCTTGAGTTTGTTGAACACTTGTGATTGACCATTTTGGACGAAGACCGTGTTCGCTGGAAAAATGAGGTTTTTTACTCTACACTTAAAAAAATGATGAAATTTTGTCCATAGATTCAAGGTTCAGGCAGCATTATAAAATTACAATTTTGAATTGAAAATTGACGATAGGTTTCCCTGCGCGAGAACCCGAAAATTTCAACCAAATGCACTTTTTCTAAGGTTTGGCTGAAATTTCAAGGTTCAGGCAGAATTATAAAGTTACAATTTTGAATTCAAAAATTGGCGATAGGTTCCCCTGCGCGAGAACCCGAAAATTTCAACCAAATGCACTTTTTCTAAGGTTTGGCTGAAATTTCAAGGTTCAGGCAGAATTATAAAGTTACAATTTTGAATTCAAAAATTGGCGATAGGTTCCCCTGCGCGAGAACCCGAAAATTTCAACCAAATGCACTTTTTCTAAGGTTTGGCTGAAATTTCAAGGTTCAGGCCGAATTATAGTTACGATTTTGAATTCAAAAATGGACGATAGGTTTCCCTGCGCGAGAACCCGAAAATTTCAGCCAAATGCACTTTTTCTAAGGTTTGGCTGAAATTTCAAGGTTCAGGCATTTTTATGTATTTACAATTTTCAATTGGAAAATTGACGATAGGTTTCCCTGCGCGAGAACCCGACAATTTCAGCCAAATTCACTTTTTCTAAGGTTTGGCTGAAATTTCAAGGTTCAGGCTTATTTTCAGATAATGTTGTATTTTTCAAAACTTACAATTTGAAATCGGCTTTCAGGGTGATATGAATCAGCGACAATGGATTGAACGTAACTCGAGAAGCATTCGGAATTTGTCGAATATCATCAAAACTCAAACTAACAGCTCCAACCGCATCCGACCAAACAACATAATATTCATTGGCTCCTTGAAGCACACGATTATCATAAAATCCACTTATTGCATAGCAATTGATGTGAATTCCTTTGTTGATTCGAACCTTCACCGAAATCCAAACACTATTGTTCAGCGAGTAGAAGATGGGTTGAACTTCGTATTCACCATTGGATTTACGATATTTTATCATATCGGCTGATTTGAGGTCTTGGGTGATTTGAGATTGCCGCACGATGAATTTTTCAACTCCGTTTTGATAACTGTACACAACCATCTCGTAATCGTTGTCTTTTTTGTATAAATCCACTCGCACACAAATACACCAACTTTTATCGCGATATTCCACAAGTTCTGATGAATCGCCCTTGTCTTCAAGTGTCAAACTGCAAAATAACACTACTTTCAGCTTAAAATCAAGTTATGACGTGGCAAACTTTTCACTTACCCATCCTCAGAATTCCCCAAAGTTTTGCAATTTAAAAAATGCTGTCGAACTTCAGCGACAAACGATTTTCCACTTGATGCAGCCGAAGTTGATGGGCTTTTGAGGAGATAATATTCGGTGTTCATTTCCGGGTCCGCAAAATTGCTTGGCATGATTTTTTGGCTGGAAATCTGGAAATTTTAGGCCCGAAACAAAACGAAAAAAAAACATTGGAAAAATGAGTTCATTGGAGCATACTTTCTCCTTTTGTATACGGTATTATTCAAAGGAACATCGTAAACAATCATTTGGTCTCGACAAGAAAGAAAGTGCGCTCTAGCGAACAAGGGCGGCAAAGGTTTTTTGAATGTTTTTTTTGTTTTCGAAAACTTTACCTGTGAAATTTTCAGGTTTCCAGCGATGAACCGAATTCGAAAAGTCAAAAAAGATCGACTGAAGGTGCCAAAAGGTTTCGATTTCATGGAAATCCCCGAAAAAATCCCAGAATTTCGTCAATTTTTCGAGAAAATCTTGGATTTCGAAAAGGAGGCGGAATACAATGTGGATTTCGTGTTTCGATTCACTCCATTCTCCAGACAACATCTCAAAAACCCGCCAGCGAAAAAGATCGAACGATTCGACAAGGCGCGAACATCGATTCTGAAAATCGGCGAAATTTCGGATCGATCTAAACGTCTGAAAATGTACACGGTGTTTTTGAGTGTAGAGGCTGCGATTTTCGAGAAACGGGATTTTGTGAGTTATTCGATGTTGATGCAAGCTATGCAATTGACGATTTTCGAATTAATTCGGACGACGAGAATTTGAGAAAAAAATTCCACCTTTTTGTTTTCGCACAGGTAATTCGAAACATGCTCCATGCAAACATGACTCATTTTTGTATGTAAAGCACATATTCTCTCTATTTCTCTAGCCACCCTCCTCATCTTGCACACTATCTCTGCGTCTCGCCTCACTTCCAAAACAAACAATACAAATTCATTCATTCCCCCTTCATTTCATATTTTCCTACGATTTTTTGGCGCCAAAATTGGTGGACATCGGGAGATTCGCGTTGTGCGCGGCGGCGATGCGGCGGTTCCGCGCCGCGCAATCCGCGAGGAGGAGAGCTGCTTTCATCGTCTGCCGTTTGGCTCACTGATTGGTGCACTTTTGTGTATTTTGGGTGTGATTTTGTTTGCGATTATGTTGTCTTGGGCGTTTAATGCGACTGCGGAGCAAGTTAGGCGAACTTTGAGGAATGATAATTGGCCGTGGTTGGATAAGGTGAGATTTTTTGCGGTTTCTAGGCCACGGAAATTGTGTTTTTGGATTTCTAGGCCATATTGTGGATTTTTTGGGATTCTAGGCCACCAAAATCGTGTTTTTGGAGTTCTAGGCCATATATTCCTTTTCTAGGCCAAGGAAGTCGTGTTTTTGGGTTCCTAGGCCACCAAAATTTTGCATCGGTGATTTTTGGGGTTTTCTAGGCCACTAGGAGCACGATTTCGGTTTTCTAGGCCACCAAAATTATTTCTTGGTGATTCTAGGCCATGATTTGGTTTTCTAGGCCACCAAGAGTATGTCTCGGTGATTTTAGGCCATGATTTGGTTTTCTAGGCCACTAGGATCACGCTTTTGTATTTCTAAGCCATATTTCGGTTTTTCAAGGCCCCTAGAAGCACAATTTTGGATTTCTAGGCCATCATTTGGACTTCTAGGCCACTAGGAGCACGATTTTGTATTTCTAGGTCATTATTTGATTTTCTAGGTCACTAGGAGCACGCTTTTGTATTTCTAGGTCATTTGGTTTTCTAGGCCATATTTTGTATTCCTAGGTCATATTTAAATTTTTTCCAGGTTCAAATTTTCTTCATCGTCATAGCAGCACTAATGGGAATGTTTTCCCTATTTTTCCTGATTATCGGATTTACGGCAACTGGAGCAACACGGACTACTGTATATAATAGTGAGTTGAACCCAAGTTGGCCTAGAAACCCAAAAACACATTCCTCTTCCAGACAACGATTCGCAATGCGGCGGCAAATTCGCGTGTGTTCTAGCCATGTTTTTCGATCTCATACTTCTCGTCGCCTGGCTTTTCATAATTGCCATCGTTTCAATGCTATCGATTTTCTATTTTTTCTTCGATCGACTTTGTTGGCTTCTGCCAGCTTATACTGAAGCCGATTGTATTGATTTGCATGTTTTTTGGCCACTTGTCGCTAGTTTTTCGAATTCGGTGAGTTCAGGTTCTGAAATTTTGGTGAAATATACCAAATCGACAATGCTGATGAGGATTCCGAAGTAAAAAATTGCCATGTGAGCACTTTTCTGGAGCTCCAAAGTTGGTTCGTCGATTTTCACCATTTTCCCGGGTGAAAAATCAACTTTTATAATTTGGATAAGGTTGTTCACCACATTCGAAAGCCTATCAGCATTTTAGTTTATCAAAAAATATCAAATAGCAGCTGAAAACTTCAATTTTTAAATGTGCTCAAAAAAACTTTAAAAAACGTGTTTATTTTCATGACTTTTTCAAAAATTTACAGTTAAATTTTACAATTTACAGTTTTGAAAAATTCATGGAATTACAAGCAATTTTTAAAGTTTTTTGGGCACAAAATTATAGTTTTCAGCTACTATTTGATTTTTTTATATACTAAAATGCTGATAGGTTTTCGAATGTGATGAACAACCTTATCCAAGTTATAAAAGTTTATTTTTCACCCAGGAACATGGTGAAAATGGACGAACTAACTTTGGAGCTCCAGAAAAGTGCTCACAGAGCAATTTTTGACTTCGAAATCCTGATCAGCATGGTCGATTTGGTATCATCAAAAGTTCCCTTCTGCAATTCTGACACAGTGTTTTCCAGAACCTTCGTCTTTGCGGCGGCGATGTTCAACAATTCTGCGCACTCTCCTCAACAGCTTTCACTTGGTATGTAATTGGATGGGTCGGATGTGTTCTAGTCATCATCGGATTATTGCTATTTTTTGGAATTCATGCCTCAAATTATGCACATATTGGAAATGCTCATAGGTAAAATGGATTTATAGCCATTTTTGGGTCCCCTGATCAAAAATCAATCGATAAATTTTAAAGGTACATCGAATTGGATCAATTACGAATTATCGATTATCCCCCGCCACCAGCTCCTTCACAAAATTCAAGATCTCATCGTACTCAAGACTTTTATGCATCGGAAAAAAGATCGAACACAAGTTCAAGATTCGCTGAAGCCATGTCGGATTCAGTTAGCCAATTTGATTATCGAAGGGACAAAAGGCCGAAACCGGTTTATTAATTAACTAATTAATCAATTTTTGTAAATTATTGAGATTTTCATGTGAAATTCAATAAAATTTCAATTTTATTTCAATTTCGGCTGAACATGAATCGCAAAAATCACGGGAACCTCGATTTTCGACTCTTGCATCGATCGTTTTCTCGTCTCCGCCGGCATCCACCACATTTTCAACGCCAAATTTTGCACATCCAAAATATCTGTCGACAGCAATTGCGCTCCGTGGAAATTGATGACGAAAGAGCGCTAAATTTCGAATTTTTATTTATTCTTTTGAAAACAGACAGCAACTCACAGTTTCAAACGGCTCCATACATCCGGTAGCCGGAATAATCTCCAAAATTGGCGCGAAACCCGTTTCCCATCCGAATTTCATGCGATTGTTGAATTTATTGGTGATTTTCATCTCCAGAAATTGATTTTTCGTCTCATCATTGAAAACCAGCTGGAATTATTGAGTTTTTTAATGGGGGTTAGGCGATAGTTAGGCTAACTATATGCTGATCGTTTTCAGTGAGATGATACGGCATTTAGAATGCGGGAAATATTGGAAATGAGAGATTTAGGGATGGAAAACGTGAAAAAAAAAGTGTTTGTTTCAAATTAAAAAAAACAACGCGCCACACAGCCGCTGCAAGACCCAAGCAACAACACATGTGCGCCTTGAAAAAACTACGGTATCACACTTTTTTTTATTTTTGTTTTTTTTTCGCAATTTGTTTCAAAAATCGGCAATCCCTCGATTTTTTATTCAAAACCAAAAAAAAACGAGAAAAAACAGCTGAAAAATTAATTGCCCTATTTCGACGACAAAACAAAATTAATCGAAATAATTAGCATATTTCGATTTTCAAAATTTATGTGCCGATTTGCACCATGTTTCAATTCCATTTCAATTCCAATTATTTTTTCGGTCCCCGAAACTGAAAAATTTTTTGATGGGGAAACAAAAAAAGATTTGTCAAGAGGATATACATTATGAAAATATAACATGGCATAAATATAATAGTTGAGTTGGGAATTGCGCAACTTTTGAGCAAAAAAAGAGGGGAAAAAAGACATTATTATCATTTTTAGCAATCTTTTTGGCTCTTTTATTAGTTTTTGGTGGAAATTTGAAGAAGATGGCTATAGTTTTTGAGAAAAATGGCCTAGAAATCCAAATTTTTGTCAAAATATGCATTTGGTGGCCTAGAAATTCAAATTTTGGACTAAATATGAATACAACTGGAATTATCCTAACTACAGTAATCCTGTTGTTCCCTACAGTAGCCCAGAAAAATTCAAAATTTATGAAAAAAATAGAAAAGTGTTCTACAGTAATCCAACATTGGAAATAGAAGCTACAGTAACCCAGAGGATTTAAAATTCAATCAAAATATTGCTACAGTAATCGAGAACTCAAAAAACATTTGAAAGTTCCCCAAGAACTGTTACAGTAGTCCTGAATTTACAGTACTCACTATAGCCCGTCAGTAACTCGAGTACTGAGTACTGAGTATACTGAGTACTGAGTATTTGCAAAATACTCAGTACTCAGTATTTGCGAGTACTGAGTACTTGAAAATACTCAGTACTCAGTATACTCAGTATTTTGAGTACTGAGTATACTGAGTATACTCAGTAACTGAGTACTCGAAAATACTCAGTACTCAGTATTTTGGAAATACTCAGTACTGAGTACTGAGTATACTGAGTATGTCAGTACTCGGAATACTCGATTTTAAAGGCATGTTCCACCAAAAAAAAATTTTTTTTGAAAATGAGGTATTTGGGTACGGGGAACATTTTGGTGAGGTATACGGTCGGGAACAGACTTTTAAAGGCGCATGCCAGGCTATTACAAATTTTCCGAGATAATTTTTTCAAACTATCATAACTTTTTTATTTTGGAAGCTTTTTTGAAAATTCGACAACCATTTTGACGGTCTTGAAGCGGGCTACATTTTTGGTGTTGACACCAACTACCGTACTTCGCTCCTAAGAAGTAAAAAATACATTTTTATTCATATTTGTGTCAAAAATCGACATTTTCGAGAGAAAAAGCGTGTTTTTCACCTCTTAGGAGCGAAGTACGGTAGTTGGTGTCAACACCAAAAATGTAGCCCGCTTCAAGACCGTCAAAATGGTTGTCGAATTTTCAAAAAAGCTTCCAAAATAAAAAAGTTATGATAGTTTGAAAAAATTATCTCGGAAAATTTGTAATAGCCTGGCATGCGCCTTTAAAAGTCTGTTCCCGACCGTATACCTCACCAAAATGTTCCCCGTGCCCAAATACCTCATTTTCAAAAAAAAAAAAAATTTTTTTGGTGGAACATGCCTTTAAAATCGAGTATTCCGAGTACTGACATACTCAGTATACTCAGTACTCAGTACTGAGTATTTCCAAAATACTGAGTACTGAGTATTTTCGAGTACTCAGTTACTGAGTATACTCAGTATACTCAGTACTCAAAATACTGAGTATACTGAGTACTGAGTATTTTCAAGTACTCAGTACTCGCAAATACTGAGTACTGAGTATTTTGCAAATACTCAGTACTCAGTATACTCAGTACTCAGTACTCGAGTTACTGACGGGCTATAGTACTCACCACTAAAATCTACAGTAACCCCGAAAAAATTCTAAAATCTATCTAGAAAACCATAGCTACAGTACTCTACAGTAATCCAATTAGACACTACAGTACCCCCTTTTCTCAAATGTTGCATAATTCTCAAATGAGTACTTCTAAAGTGTTCCTACTGTTATCCAACCTATCTACAGTAACCCTACAGTAATCTCGACGAAAAAAGTTCCCTACAGTAATCCTATTAGACACTACAGTACCCCCTTTTTCTCAAATGTTGCATAATTCTCAAATGAGTACTTCTTCATCTCCCCCCGTTTTTTTCCTTCCCCCACTAAAAATTATGCAAATTTCCGGAGTTGGCGCATCTTGCGAAGATTTATCTCCTTATTCCTCCTAATGATTGACAATGTGTTGACACCTCAAATTTTGGAGCCCTGGTGAAACTTGGAATTGGTCCCCAGAGCCCCTGGGGACCACTGAAAATTAAAATTGAAATTGAAATTAAAATTGAAAATTTTTGTGAAATTAGATATCCTAATTAATATGCTGATTATTTCTCTCCCCACCACGAAAATATTTTTTTGTTGAAAAATTTTCATTTCAATTTCAATGCTAATTTTTTTGCGGGAAAAGAAATTTGAGATGAATCGAAAGACAATTTGTTTTCAATTTTTGGCGAAAAAAAATTTTTGGAGAAGATGAATGAATAAATATAAATGGGAGTGTTGAAAAATCTGGGATGGGAAAAAATTAATTGGATTTTTTTTTGGAGAAAAATTCACTGTTTCAGAAATTGGGCAAATTTTTGTGTACAGATTTTTTTCAATGATATGGCTTGAAATTTCTCTTCTGAAATTGATTTTTAGGATAAATTTGGAAAAAAATGTTGTATAAAAATTCACTGTTTCAAAAAATCTATATTTATTGAATTTGAAATGTATTGTGATAAATATCAGCTTTATTCTTTCTACTTCAAAAATTCACTGTTTCAGAAATTTTAATAATTATTTGAACTTCTTGTTTCAATGATTCTGGTAGTATAGATATTAGGTTAAGTTTGAAAAAGCAAAAAAAAATTCACTGTTTCAAAAATTTTATAAATTTTTGTCTAAATACAAATTTTCAATAATGTTATAAATTTGTGTAAAAGAAAAGTCCGAAAAAAATTCACTGTTTCAGAAATTTTATACCTTTTGGTCCACAAATTTTTCCAACGATCTTCCAAGAACTTGTTTACATGGAAAATAATTATTAGCAAAAAAATTCACTGTTTCAGAAATTACAATAATTTCTGGATTTAAACATTTTCTGTGCTTTTTTCAAAGATTGTTCAAGATTTATTATTTTAAAAAAATTCAATGATTTTGCTGTGATCAATTTGAATTAAAATTTTATTTAAAAACTTCACTGTTTCAAAATTTTTATAATTTTTTTCTTAACAATGCATTTTCAATTATGTTGCGATATTCATTTTAAAAAATTTTTTGGCATAAGTTTGAATATAATTCATAACACAAATTCACTGTTTCAAAATTTTCATAATTATCTGAGAACATTTTTTCAATGATCTGACTTGTGCTTTTGAAAAAAATCTGGAAAAAATTAAATGTTTCAAAAATTTTATACCTTTTTGTCTAATGAATAATTTTCAAACATTTTTGAACTCATTTCTTTGGAAAAAGATGACAGCAAAAAAATCACTGTTTCAAAATTTTTATAAAATTTCAATAGTATTTCCAGCCCCACAAAAATGTTGCCAAAACTTCCCCAAAAAATCGCCCCAAACTAATACTCCCCAGGGACAAATCACATCATATTAGTCAATTTTTCCCCTCTTTCCTTCTCATGTTAATAATTGGTAGCTTTTCCAGCGTCTCAAGGGTCCCTCAAAAAAAAAATAGGCCACGCCCATTTTCGAAATGCGGATTGGTTAAAAGCCGAAGGGCGGCGCCTAGAATTATTTTATTTTATTTCATTTCAAAAATTTTTGAGCTTGAGCTGAGCTTAGGCTAAATCTAGTTATGATAAGTGATATTTGGAACGATTATTGGAAACAGCATTTGAATTCGGTGATAATTTCGACACCGCCCGTCGAAATCGATAAATCATCGACGTCACGCGAGGAAACCACGTCACCGGATGATGAGTTTGGAGAGGAGGAATTGGAGGATTGTTTTGGAGGTCAGTTGCCACGTGGCATGAGTTATCCTAACTCGAAATTGATTTTCAGATGATACTGAAAGTGGAGAATCGGCGGCGAAAAGACGAAGAACACGGACCAATTTTTCGGGTAGGCTTGATTTTTGGGAAGTGAAAAAATTCACTGTTTCAAAAATTTTATCTATTTTTTTCATGAAATTTCTATACGATAAGTACAATGATTATAAAAAAAAACAAAAAAAATTTATTGAAGTTAGCGAAAGTTCAGATTTTTCACCTGAAAATTTCCAGAAATTGTTGTTCATAAAATTTCACTGTTTCAAAATAAGTTTTTTATGATTGGGAATTTTTGATGATATTTAACATCGTTATTATATTTAACATCGTTATTATATCTCGAAGTTCACGAAATCAAATTTTTTCCAGAAAATAGAAATTTCAGGCGATTCTTCAGAAATTAGTGAAAAGCTATGGAAAAAAGGCTGAAATTTTCAGATTTTTTTTCGAAAAATAATTCACTGTTTCAAAAATTCCTGAAATTTTTATTAAATTTGAAAAATTTTAATTAAAAGAAGGGTTCAGGGAAAAAATCACTGTTTCAAAATTTTCATATAATTTTTTTTATGGACAATAAAGTGATATTCATTGTTACTTAATTTGTAAGAGAATATGCAGAAGAAATTTCGAACTTTAAATTTTTCTGTAATTTTTCAGCTGAATATTCGAGATTTTTTTTCGAGAAATAATTCACTGTTTCAAAATTTTTATGTATTTTTTCATGAAACTTCTATACAATAAGTACGATCATTATAAAAAAAACAAAAAAAAATTCATTGAAGTTAGCGGAAGTTCAGGATAATCCCGGAAAAAAATTGTTGAAAAATTTCACTGTTTCAAAATATTTTTAAAAATTTTTTGAAGTAAATGGAAAACTCAATTCTATAGAAGCTCAGCACTGTTTCAGAATTTTCCGTTCATAAAATTTCACTGTTTCAAAATAAGTTTTTTATGATGGGAAATTTTGATGATAATGTTTTAGTGTGTGTGAACTTCACGAAATCAAAAATTTTCCAGAAAATAAATTTCAGGCGTTTCTTCAGAAAATAGTGAACAATTCTGTAAAATTAGATTTTCAAGGCTTTTTTCAATTTTCAGATTTTTTTTCGAAAAATATATCACTGTTTCAAAAATTCCAGAAAATTTCATTAATTTTTGGAAAATTTTAATTAAAATAAGGGTTCAGGGAAAAAATCACTGTTTCAAAATTTTCTGTAATTTTTCAGCTGAAAATTTGACTGTAATATTTTTAAAAATAAAATTTCACTGTTTCAAAAATTGCAGAAATTTTCATCAATTGTTGAAATTTTAATGAGGACCAGTTCTTTCCAATAAAAAAATCACTGTTTCAAAATTTTCATATAAATTTCTCAATCGCTGAAAATTGTGATAATGCAGACTTTGTCTCAAAATTTAATTCCAGGTTGGCAATTAGAAGAACTCGAGTCAGCATTCGAAGCCAGTCACTATCCGGATGTTTTCATGAGAGAAGCGCTAGCTATGCGGCTAGATTTATTAGAATCTCGAGTTCAGGTACAGTAGTATTTTTTGTTTGTTGGCTCAAAAACATTTTTTTTGGCTCACGCTAAGGGAATTATTATGAGGAGCCTACTGTAGTTATTCTTTTTTTTTGACTAACAAAAAAAATATTTTTTTTTCGTTTCTCGGTCATTAATTTTGTGCCTAAAAATAAAATAAAACTTGGCCATCAGATAGCCCGAAAAAACGAATTTTTGGCTCCAAAATGAGATAAGAGCGAGAATAAATCTATTTTGTTTGTTGTGTTGCGATTCTCCCAAGATAAAAGTACCTTTTTCAAAAAAAAAAACATTTTTCTCTTAAGGTTTGGTTTCAAAATCGACGAGCGAAATGGAGAAAACGGGAATCGGCGAAAAATGGCGGGAATTTGAGTGGGAACGGGAAAATTGATGAGAATAATATGACGATTGATTCGATTAGGGTGGGTTTTTGGGATTTTCAGACGAAATCTGGAATTTTTCTCGGAAAACATTGTTTAGAGCATTTCAAGAGCTACAAAATGCATCTAAATATGATTCTGGAAAATTCTAACTTTTTCAGTTCGATTTCCAGCCAAAATCTGAAAATTTCGCAGAATCATATTCAGACTCATTTTGTAGCTCTTGAAATTCTCTACAGAATGAGCACAAATGAGCCTTGGAAAATTCAAGATTTGGCTGAAAATCCCATCTAGTTTTCGAGCCGGATTTTCAGTCAAATTCTGAAACTTCCCAGTATCATATTCAGATTCATTTTGTAGCTCTTGAAATTCTCTACAAAATGAGTCCAAATGAGCCTTGGAAAATTCAAGATTTGGCTGAAAATATCGTCTAGTTTTCGAGCCTGATTTTCAGCCGAAATCTGAAATTTCCCAGAAACATTTTCAGATTCATTTTGTCATTTCCCAAATTCCACGTCACAATCTTCCAGACCGCTCCCACATTTCCCTTCTCAATCGACTCAATTCTCGCCGTGAGTCGAGTGCCACGTGGCCGCCGTCCAAATGCAAAATATCCACGTGTCCAAGCTTGCAAAAACCTCTCGCCCTTCATGTTGCCACTATTTCCCATAACTCAACCCGCCGGAACTGTGATTCGAGAAAAATCGCCGATTATTAGCAATACTACACCTATTTCAGCACCTACGGTGACTTGTACAATTACAACAGTTGCGGATTTGCTAAAAGATTGATTTTTTGTATATAGTTGCATTAATAAATACCTCAAGAATTGTGTTTTAAGTGGGGAAAATGGGGAAAAGCTGAAAAAAGAAAAAAATGGAAGAGAAAATGTGTGTGGCCTAGAAAACGCGCAAATATTTGTCATCCTAGGCCATCATTCTTTGTATTTCTCCCGGACAATATTTCATTTTTTTTCTCGCGCGTTTCGAAAATGGCTGACGCAGAAATGACGGAATTGGCAGCGCCCAAAACATATGCGTTGAGCAATTTGGTGAATGCACATAAGGGAGATGTGAAGGCGTTGTGTTTGACGAAAAGCGGGGTGATTATTTCGGCCGGACGCGATGAAAATGTGACTTTTTGGAATAAAAAGTGAGGGTTTTCTTGGATTTTTAAGCCCTGAGGTGGAAAAATCAACAAAATTTTTCAGAGCTGGTGAATATTCTGCAACTCTGCATTTCAAACAACCCAAAGGAATAGTCGTGAATTCGCTAGCCTACGCCGAAACCGAAAATGGTTGGCGTCTTTTCGCTGGTCGAAAAGACGGCTCCATGGCAATGTATGGCTCCGGAAATCCGGACCCAATCCAGGTTTACAAAGAGCACGAGAACAATGTTTGCTGTTTGCACATAAATGAGAAGCACGGTGTTTTGTTGAGCGGAAGTTGGGATACACACGTGATACTTTGGCCGTTGAACGATTTGGATAAGCCCGAGTTTTCGGCGTTGCAATTGGTCGGTCATAGTTTGTCGGTTTGGGCGTTGGCGTCGTTTCCGGAGCGAGAGGATTATTATTTGACGGCGTCGGCCGATAAAACTATTCGATTTTGGAAACGCGATGAGACTGTTGATATTTTTAAAGGTCTGAAAATCGCTTAGGCTTTTTAGGCCCTTTTGGACCCTTTAAAATCAGCATTTTTTGCTTATAAATGAGGAAAAGCCTAGATTTCTGTCTGCAATCCAGATTTTGAAGAAAAAAAATATTTTCTAGTAGTTTTCCCCCGCTGATCATTATTCCGTTGTCAAAAACTGCCTAATATGAGTTATGACGTGGCAAAGTTGGAAAATTGGGATTTCAGAAGATCAGAACTAGTGGTTTGCATGAAAATCATCTTAAAATCTAGTTCGGACCTTCTAAAATCCCAATTTTTCATCTTTGCCACGTCATAACTCATATTAAACAGTTTTTGGCAACGGAATATTGATCAGCGGGGCGAAAATTACTAGAAAATATATTTTTCATTAACATTTTGATTGCAGACAAAAATCTAGGCTCTGCCCCATTTTTAAGCGAAAAATGCTAATTTTTAAGTGTCCGAAACGACCTAAAGAGCTTAGAAAATTACTATTTCAGTGAAAATCTAGGCTAATTTTAAAGGCCTAAAATTCCAAAAAATCTAAAACAGACCCCCAAAACTCTATTTTTTCCAGGCCACGATGACGTAGTTCGAGCGCTCGCCGTCCTCTCAAATACCCATTTCCTATCAGCTGGAAATGATGGAAATATCATCTATTGGAGCATCGAAGCTGGAACTTGTCTCGGAAAATTCAAAACCAAATCGCACGATTTCATCTACAGTTTAACACTGTGCGATTCGCATATTTTGACAACTGGTGAAGAGGGAACACTCGAATTTTGGAGCATTTTTGGAGGAGCAAAAGAAAGAGACTTGAAGATTGAAAGTGAATTAGTTCTGCAGACACCATCGTCTTCAACTTGGGATTCGAAGGTTTTACCGTCTTCGGATATTGCGGTGGCTGGAAGTGATGGAAGGATTTTTATATTTTCCAAAGATCCACAAAGACATATCAAGGATGATTTGAGAGAAGCGTATGATGCAGAAATTGTGGTAAAGATTGCGAATCAACAAAAATCACAATCCTCGCAGCAAAATGATACGGTTGTGATTAAAGTTGCGTTGGATGATGGACCGGCGAAAATGGAGTTGAGATATGTTAAGGGAACTGATCCGCAATTGACTGCGGAGAAATTTGTGACCGATCATCAATTGCCGATTAGTTATACGAATGAGGTGGTCGATTATATTTGTCAGAATATTCCGGAGGCGAGAATGGCGAGAGAGAAGGCGACGAGGAATTTGCAGCCGGGGCAGAGGAAAATGTTGGAGGGCAATGTGAGTGGATTTGGGGCCCTCAAATTTGGGGGGGGGGGGGGCGGGGGCTAACAAAACTAGAACAAGAGCATTATTTAGACTCTATGAGCTCATAAATCCAATTTTAGGAGCTCTAAAGCTTAAAAATGAGCCTTTTTACACTGAGATCTCAAAAATGCTATACAAAAAAAGAGATCCAGTAAGCTTTTTTTTTCGAAAAATTTATCGATGACTTCATCCATGGTAAAATAAGGAACTATTCCTGATTTTGCCACGAGGAATTCGAGCCATGTTTGAGCCAAAAATGCTTCAAATTTCATCAAGAATTCAAAAAATCTATTGAAATTGCCTAGTTTTCAGAAAATTTTATTCCAAAAAAAAAATTCACTGTTTCAAAATGTTCTCTTATAAATTTGATTTTCTAGAGAAAATGTTGGATGTCAAATCATATATTGTCCGTTTGGAAATGAGATTCACCCCGCGAAAAAATGAATTTGAATTTGCTGCAGGAGACGCAGACAGCGAGAGAGCGCGCTGGCAAACAGCCAACGGGGGTTTTGTAGGGGAAAGCGACCGCAATGCACACGCGTCGCGGGGGTAGGGGGAAATTAGAGATTTTCTCAAATTCAAATTTATTTTTTCGCGGGGTGAATCTCATTTCCAAACGGACAATACTAACATATCTTAAAGAAGGAGTGCATAAATATAAAAAAGTTAGCATAGGTCAGAAGCAAATTTGAAAAAAAAAATCAAATTTCAATTTTTAGAGTCCAAAAACGCTCTATAGGCGCACTCTCTAGACAATCAGAATGTCTAGGCACCGATCCTTAAAATCAGGACTTTCTAGACGTGGTTGCTTGAGGGCTACGTTCTATCGGCTTGGCTGCTTGACAATTGATTTTTCTAGACGCGGCTACTTGAGGGCTAGGTTCTGTAGGCGCCGATCCTTGAAAATTGAACTCTCTAGGCGCGGCTACTTGAGGACTAGGTTTTCAAGGCTCGGGTCCTTGACAATAAGGTTCTATAGGCGCTGATCCTTGAAAATTTAAATCTCTAGCCGCGGGTACTTGACAATTGATTTTTCTAGACGCGGCTAATTGAGGGCTAGGCTCTATAGGCTTGTCTACTTGACAATTGAACTTTCTAGGCTTGGTCACTTGAGAACTAGGTTCTCTAGGCTTGGCCACTTGAGAACTAGGTTCTTTAGGCGCCGATCCTTGAAAATTGAACTCTCTAGGCGCGGCTGCTTGAGGACTAGGTTCTATAGGCTTGGCTGCTTGAGGACTAGGTTCTATAGGCTTTTCTGCTTGAGGACTAGGTTCTATAGGCTTTGCTGCTTGAGGACTAGGTTCTATAGGCTTTGCTACTTGACAATGGATTTTTCTAGACGCGGCTACTTGTGGACTAGGTTCTCTAGGCTTGGTTGCTTGAGAACTGGAATCTCTAGGTGCCAATCCTAAAAAATTGAACTCTCTTGGCTCCAGTCCTTGACAATTAGTTATTCTATAATTTTTCTCAAAGAATATCATTTAATATCATACATCATACATACAAATGTTTAATACAGAAATTTTCCTATAATTTATAAATAAAATTTATGAAACGTATTTTTTCCGTCAAAAAAAATCCATATTTTTCCAGACCTACGATCACGTATTCGATGTGACCCTGGAAAATGGCACCGTCCTGAAAATGCCCTACAATCGCAACGAGGATCCGGATTACGCTGCACAACGATTTGTCGAAAAACACAACTTGCCCGTCAAATTCCTCGGACAATTGTCGCAATTGATTCGCTCGGAAATGTCTGGAAATTCGGCAGCCACCAGTGATTTCTATGATCCATTCACCGGTTCGGGAAGATATGTTCCGGGAGGAAATGCGGGAGCGGGAGCTGGTGGATATGAGGACCCGTTCACGGGCGGTGGAAGATATGTGCCCGGTGGAGCGGGATCTGGCGGAAATTCGGGAGGTGAGCGAGGTTTTAGGTGGTTTGTATATTTTTTGCTCAAAATCCATGGGAAAACCTCAAATTTCGACTGAAATTATCAATTTTTGCCTCAAAATTCAATATTTTCAAGAAAAACCTCTTCAAGCTAAAAAAAAAAGGAATTTTGTGAGTTCAAAATGGAGTTAGGCTAACATTTTTCATTTTTTCTATTTTTTATGGCTCAGCAGGATTTTTTGAAACGGAATTTTTGAAATCTTGTTTTTCAACTAATTTATTTGTTGAATATGGCTGAAAATTTACTGGAATCATCAATTTTTGGTCAAAATTTGAGGTAGAAAAAATTATTCTATTTTTTCTAAGCCTAAAGTTTTGCCTAAGCCTAAGGTTTTGAATAAGCCTAAGTCTACGATTTTGGCTAAGCCTAAGCCTAATTTTCTGAATAGGCCTAACTTTTTTTTTGCAAAACGAGAAAGAACTATTATTTTTTATCACATTTTTTAATGACAATTTTTTGAAACAGTAAATTTTCTAGAAAATTTTGGCCTGAAAATTCAATTTCTTGTGATTTTTCTACCTGGTTAAAATTTCGCATATCAATTATACATATCAAGAAATTTCCCAAACAAAAAAATTATACGAAAATTTTGAAACAGTGAAATTTTTGAAAAACAAAAATGGTGCCTGGAGCCAAAACTCAATAATTTTTCCAGGATTTTCCGGCGATCCTCTGACTGGAGATGGTGGATATCGTGCAAGTGTTGAGAACACTGGTCAACACGCCGTGCCGCTCTCCTCATTGCCAACTGACAAGAAACGACCAAGAGGGCCGCTGGTTCCGGTTCCTGATTATTTTTTGGTGGGTTTTTTGGGGGTTTTGGCTTTGGGAAGGGGAAATAGTGATTTTTGAGTGAAAAATTCGTATTTCTGAGTTAATTTTGAACCAAAAATTGAAAATTCCAGTGAATTTTATAGCCATTTTCAACTAAAAGCACGAAAATTTTGATTTTCGACTCAAAAATTCAATATTCTCATCAAATTCGAGTTAATTTTAAGCAAATTCGGGATTTTCAGTCAAAAATTGTTCTGAAATTAATTTTTATAGCTTAAAATTTGAATTTTCAGCCATTTCAACTGAAATAGTTTGAAAATTCGCAAAAATGATGGTTTTCGAGCCATAAGTTATATAAAAAGTGAAAAATGTTAGCCTAACTCCATTTTGAGCCAAAAAAAGTTAATCTAACTCCATTTTGAGCTCACAAAATTCCTTTTTTTTTGCTTTTTCACGAAAATATTGAATTTTGACACAAAAGTTGATAATTTCGCTCGAAATTTGAGGTTTTCTCATGAATTTTAAGCCAAAAAAGTATGAAAAGTTAGCCTAACTCCATTTTGAGCTCACATAACCCTTCTCAAATTGCTCATTTTTCCAGTTTGGTCCAGCTGGAGCAAGTCAAAAAGTCGTTGCCAAACTCAAAGAATTCAACGAAAAACAAGAATCACACTTCCAATTATCGCCCGAACAAATCTCCGCCCTCGAAACCCTTCTAACCGTTCAAAATCTCTCCGCGGATTCCGCATCAACCGCTCAAACCGCATTTGAAATCGCTTTCCAATGGCCAATCGTCGATCTGGTTCCAGTGTTGGATTTCTTCCGCATCGCCTTATTACATCCGGCCTTGAATCAATATTTTTGTGGAGATCGACATCGGGGAAATGAGCTGGTTCAGAAGTTGATTGCGATTTTGGTGTCGGAACCCGCTGATATTGCGGTTCGCGTTTTTGTTTGTCGAGTGATTGCCAACGCGTTTAGCCAAACGGCTGGAAGGAATTTGTTTTCGACTAGTGAATTGAGTGTGATTGTGGTTTTGGTGGTGAAACAGTTGGAGAATTCGAAACCGATTTTGCAGGTTGGTGAAGGGTTCTAGGGGGAAAATGAGCTCAAATCTTCTATTCCTGACCCGGAAATTTTACGTTTCACAAAAATTTGAAAGAAAAATATGGCTGAAATTTTTTGATATGTGGTTTATTTCATGACGGAATCACAAAATCACAAAAAATATCTGAAAAATGAGCCAAAATATTGTATTTTTTAATTTTCAGCTGTAAACTTATGAAAATTTAACCAAAATTATGATTTCTGAGCTGAAAATGAGCTCAAATACTCTATTCCTGTTTTAAAAAGGTTAACTGTTTCTAAAAAAATATAAAAGAACCAGTTTTTTTTTAAATTTTATTGATGTTAAGTCTGCTTTCGATTTAAAAATTTTGCAAAATTTCACTGTTTCAAAAAAAATTTAGAAAAGAAATTTGGTTAGAAAGTCATTGCTCGATTAATTGGTCTCAATAAATCAAAAATTCAAGTTTTGTAGTCAAAAAAAAGCTCTATTTTTTATCAATATTCTCTACATAGAAAAACTTCGAAAATTTCACTGTTTCGAAAAAATTTGGTAGAAATTTTTTGATTAATAATTCACTTCACGGCGGAATCACAAAATCACAAAAAAAATGTCTGAAAAATGAGAAAGTACTGTATTTTTGAATTTTTCAGCAGAAAACTTATGAAAATTCAATCAAAATGTTGATTTTTGAGCTGAAAATGAGCTCAAATACTCTATTCCTGGCCCGGAAATTAAGGTTTCAAAAAAATCGTAAGAATCAGTTTGTTTAAATTTCATTGATATTAAAATTTTATTGATCTGCTTTCGATTAAAAAATTCCAAAAATTTCACTGTTTCAAAAAATTTTTAGAAAAATCTGGCCTAAAATTTTTTGATTAAATTCAGCTGTATGTCGAAGTTTTACGTTTCAAACTAAATTTGAAAGAAACATTTCACAAAAAATAGCTGAAAACTCATCTGAAAATACGATTTTCGAGCTGAAAATGAACTGAAATACTCTATTCCTGATTCCCGAAATTTCACTGTTTCAAAAAATGTTGAATACATTTTTCTGAAATTTTGAATGGATTTGATGAAGGGTTTTGGATCAATTTAAAGTGCAAAATTATGAAAAACGTAATAAAAATTCCTGAAATAATTTTAACTTGTAAATTTTTTGAAACAGTGAAGTAAAATATGAAATTGTGAACTTTTGGAGATTTTTAGGTATAGTGAAAATTCAGATTTTTCATCACAAAAACAGTTTTTTTTCAATAAATTTTACAAACTTGTGATTTTTTACCCTACCCCCCACTCCCCCCAAAAAAATCCCAAAATTAATTTCAGTTAGCCGCCACAAGTGCCTTGGCCAATTGGTCCCTTTCGCTTCTCCAACAATCTCAAGACTGTGCTCAACTTGGACCACGTGAAGATATTTTGAGAGCTGTGATTGGTGGAATCGAGAATATTTCCTCGTTTGGCGGAATTTCTGAAGATGCTCTTATTCGACTTTTGCAAACTATTGTCACTTTGATGTGGGGAGAATCGAATGTTATTAAGGTAACTAGAAAATATGATTTGGTCACAAATTTTTGACCAGAAAATATGCCATGAAAATTCACTGTTTCAAAGAATTTACAATATGGAAATTTGTTCTAAAAAATATTATTACCAACTTTTTATATTTGAGATCAACAAAATCACAAGTTTGAAAAATGTTTTGAAATTTTATTAGAAATGATTATTTTTCACCATTTTTTGAATCAAAATATCTCCAAAAACTCCCAAATTTCTTTAATGTTTCAAAAAATTTATAAGTTTTAATTTAATACAAAAATTTAATGATTTCGATAGAAAAATTGATCATTTTAACGCCTTTTTTCATCAAAATTTGTTATTTATTTTTATTTTTTTCAAAAACCCGGAAATTTACGTTTCAAAAATTTTATGATATAGAAATTTTTTCAGAAAATATTGTTCCATTGTTTTTTTGTATTTCACAAATTCCAAAAATTTTGAAATTTTTATTATAAAAATTACTGTTTCAAAAAAATCACAAGTTTAAAATATTCTAGAAACTTTAATTCATAATTTTTCAGTTTATTAAAATTTAACTGTTTCAAAAAATTCACAAATTCAAAATATTTCTAGAACTTTGATATGTAGCTCGAATGTTAAATTTTCATGATTTTGCACCTGAAATTGATCATTTTTTCATCAGGTTCAGAGAATTTCGCTCTAAAAATTGATTTTCGGATTCTTGATGGAAAAATAGGCTTGTGGGATGTTAAAAATCACCAAATTTCATAAAAAATCCAATTTTTCATGATTTTTCACAAAAAAATCCCCCAATTTTTCAGCTCGCCAAAAATCGCGATATGCAATCAATCGCCGCTCGAATCAAAGACGCTGTTGTGTCAGAAAACGGCAAAAATGTGGCTAGAGATATTGTTGAAATGACACATGCTGTCTAGACAAACTTGTAAAAATGGACCCCTAAATTATTTTATTTTTTTCTCTCCGGTAACTCTTTTATTTAATTCCCCGGTCATTATTTGGTATAAAACGGTTTTTCTCTTGAATTTTTGATTTTTAACCCAAAAATCTGTGATTTTCCAGTTTTTTTTTTATATATTTAGCTAGAAAATTGACGATTTTCAGCCAAATTTCAGAAATGTTATTTGAAACTGATTTTCCAAGATCCTACAAATCAAAAAAATCAAATGACTCGAAAATTGGCAATGTTTATGATAGGTTTTTGGAATATGGTGAAGAATTGGCGAGGAATTTGGAGCAACCAGCGAGTTGTCGAGCTTATGCGAGTTGTTTTGATGAGCAGGAATTGTGGAGAAAATGGCCGCCGGAAAGAGGAGACATTGGGAAAAGGTGGGGGATTTTTGGTGGATTTTGAGATGAAATTCATGAAAAACTGATAATTTTAAGCTAGAATTCATGAAAAACTGATAATTTTGAGTTGAAAAATTAAATTCAATTCCGAAGAAAATCCACTGTTTCAAAAAAAAAAAAAATAAGGACAATTTCGAGCTACAAAAACGTTGTTCTCAATTTTAGTGATTGATTTTGAGCTGAAAATTATTCGAAGAATTCAGAATTTCACTAGAAATCAAATTCACATTTGAGAAAAAAATCACTGTTTCAAAAAATTATTTTATTAGTTTTTTTTTGTTGAAAATTTGATTATTATTTTTCCTTTTCCGTGGATAAAAATTGTGAAAGTAGATAAATTTGAGCTACAAATAAAATAAAATTCAATTCTGAAAACAATACTGTTTCAAAAAATTTAATTTATTCGATTTTTTTTTTGAAAATTTGATCTCCTTTTTTTGAACTGTGAGAGCTGAAAATTATAGAAAATTGATCATTTTGAGCTTAAAATTATTTCAAAACTTTTAAAACTTTTCAAAAAATCAAATTCACATTTGAAAAAATAATTACTGTTTCAAAAAAAATGCTTTATTCAATTTTTTGAAAATTTGATTGATTTTTCTTTTCAATGAATAAAAATTGTGAAAATAGATAATTTTGATCTAACATAAGAAATGATTCTACATATAAAGTTTGAAAACTGAAATTGATTTTGGTTTTTCGGCTCAATTCTGGAGATATACTGAATTTTGAGCTGAAAAGTTCAAGTTTGAGAAATTTGAGAAAAATTCACTGTTTCAAAAAGTTTAGTTTATTCGATTTTTTTTTCGAAAATTTGATTATTATTTTTCCTTTTCCGTGGATAAAAATTGTGAAAATAGATAAATTTGAGCTAAAAATAAAATAAAATTCAATTCTGAAAAAAATCACTGTTTCAAAAAACTTATGTTATTCAATTTTTTGTTGCAAGCTTGATAGTAACTCTTTTTTTCATTAAAAAAATTGCTTTATTCAATTTTTTTTGAAAATTTGATCGTTTTTTTTTAAACTTTGCAACAAAAAATTATAGAAATTGATCATTTTGAGCTAAAAATCATTCGAAAAATTCAAAATTTCACCAGAAATCAAATTCAAATTTGAGAAAAAAAATCACTGTTTCAAAAAATTTATGTTATTCGATTTTTTTTTGAAAATTTGATTCTTCAATTTTGAGATGAATATTGGGAAAATAGATAACATAAGAAATGATTCTACATATAAAATTTGAAAACTGAAATTGATTCTGGATTTTTACTTACTCAGTTCCGGAGATATTCTGAATCTTGAGCTTAAAATTCCAAGTTTGAAATTTTTGAGAAAAAAATCACTGTTTCAAAAAATTGCTTTATTCAATTTTTTTTTTTGAAAATTTGATAGACTATTCTCAACTTGATCGTGAGCTGAAAATTATTCCAATAATTCAGAATTTCACCAGAAATCAAAATCGAATTTGAAAAAAATCACTGTTTCAAAAAAATTCTTTATTCCATTTTTTTCAAAATTTGATTGATTTTTTTCTTTTCAAGGAATAAAAATTGTGAAAATTGATAATTTTGAGCCAAGAAATAATTCTACATATAAAATTTGAACTGAAATTGATTCTGGATTTTTACTCAATTCCAGAGATATTCTGAATCTTGAGCTTAAAATTCCAAGTTTGAAATTTTTGAGAAAAAAAAATCACTGTTTCAAAAAATTTAATTTATTCGATTTTTTTTTTGAAAATTTGATCGACTATTCTTAACTTGATCGTGAGCTGGAAATTATTCCAAGAATTCAGATGTTCACCAGAAATCAAAATCCAATTTGAAAAAAATCACTATTTCAAAAAATTTTATGTTTATCGACTTTTTTTTCGAAAATTTGATAAAGTATGAAATGCTGAATTTATTATTCTTCAAATTTATTTTCTCAAATCGATAATTTTTGTTATCACTAAAAACAATATCATCTTCAAAACAATACCCAAAATTTTCCCATTTTCAGATCACTAAAACGTCATTTGCACAGTTATTCTCACCTCGAAAACCGTGAAATCGGCCAAATCCAAAATCTCCAAGGAAAACGAAGCCTGGAGGCTGCGATTCTGGCCTCCGAATGCCGCGAATTCCGTTTCGATCAAACACTATTCACAAAAAGCCGCCGCGGCGCTGCAAGAAAATTGCGATGGGCTGAAAATCGGCGGATTATTATGCGAGATGTGCAGAAGATTGTGGCGTATGATGCGCCGAAACAGGTGTTGGATTTGGCTCCAGAATTTGGGGGAGATCCTGTGGAGCAAATTATGATCGTTGAACCGGATGACAGAGATTATGGTGTGAGTTTTTTCCACGGTTTTTGATTGAAATTTGGTAGAAAATGTTTTGAAGTTAGAAAAAATTCACTGTTTCAAGATTTTTTGAAAATTAGTTTTGAGTTTGATTGAAGTTTCGATCGCTGATCTATTCACTTATCAAATGAGTAAAAAAAAATTGGAAGAAAAAACGGAGGCGAAATATAAATTCATAAAATTCGATATGATATCTGATTTCTGAACAAAAATTATCAATTTTTCAGACCTTTCCGAAAAATATTTCACTGTTTCAAGAAAATATTAATACTTTTCAAATTTTTGATGTTTTGGTAACTGACTTCTATTAAGATCGCTGAAATATTTTTTACTGTTTCAAGAAATTTTGAAATAATTTTTCAATTTTTGTTTTTTCATTGTATAGTTTTGTATAGTTCACAGAAAATTCCTCAAAAATCATTTTATTTTCTATAAATTTGCTAGTTTCTGGTGATAAACGGCCCTGAAAATCAACAAATTTTCGTTTTCCAGGCAAAAATCAACTCGAAAACTATTTTTCTCTATGGAAAAAATTCACTGTTTCACGAAATTTAGAAATTTAAGGTTTTTAAACGTTTTTCAGTTCGTACCGTTTCGTTTCCTGTATCCAAATTTGCCACGTGGAAATCAAAAAATTAACCAGAAATTTCTCACTTTTCTATTTGGAAAAAATTCACTGTTTCACAAAATTTAGAAAATTTTAGGTTTTTACAATTAGACGTTTTTCTGTTTGTATTGTTGCATTTCCATGAAAACATACACAATTTTATTTTTGGCTCTTTCAAAAAATTTTCAAAAGATTTTCTGCAATTTTTCTGTGTTTCTTTGATTCTACGAGCCAAAAATCCAAATTTTCAATACCAAAACTGTTCACTTGTTCCCTGAAAACATAAAAATTCACATTTTTGGCACAAAAAAATACCAGAAAATTTTTTCACTGTTTCAACAATATTTCAAAAGATTTTCTGCAAATTTTTTTGTGTTAATTTAAAATTGCGAGACTGCAAACTTCGGAAAATTCACTGATTTGGCTCGAATCGAGTTTATAACTAACTTTCACTGTTTCAATAAGATTTCAAAGGTTTTTAATTGAGTTTCACTTGGATGTCCTTTTTGGACACATAATTTTACGAAAAACAATTTTCTGAAAAATTCACTGTTTCAGAATTTTTAAAAATTAATGTTGGTTTTGAATTTTCGATTCCTCGCCTTTGGTTCATGACAAGTTGATTTTTTTTCACAAAAAGTTGGAAAAATATCGAAAAAAAATATTTTTGCTCTTCAAATATCTCACTGTTTCAAGGAATTTTCAAAAGATTTTCCGGAAGTTTGTTGTGTTAATTTCTCTTGATTTGAAAATCCCAAAAACATTTTTGCAGACGCTCTTCGAATGCCACAAATACATCCTAGTTCTCCGAAAATCCAGCCTCGACGTTTTTTGCTTCGAAAACACCACGAAAAAACCGACCAAATTGCTCAAAACCTACATTTTACCGCGCGGTTGGAAATATCAGTGAGTTTACAGCCAAAAATTTACAGCCAAAAAAAAATTTCAGCAAATCTTGATTTTTTCCAGAAAAATTGGCTGGAATAAGATCAATGAATCGATTTTTGTGCAAGCCAATAAGAGGAATTGCGAGAAAAAACGGAAAGAGCACAGTTTTTTGATGTTTCAAGCTTTTCCGTTTGAATTTGAGACGAGCTTTTCGATTGATAGTCATGTGAGTTTTTTGCTGAAAATCGATGTTTCCATGATTTTCAGCACAAAATTTTGATCTAGAATGGTTTTTCTGCCAAGTGAAAGGTCAGGGGATCAATTCCCATACATAAAATAGGTCCCCCGAGTCAGTTTTTAAAGTTAGGGTCTCTCCTTGAAAATTTTCCAAAGTTAAACACCTGCCTCACATTTTTGAGCGAATTTTGGTAAATTATCAGCAGAAAATTGGCCAAGTTAGGCAGCCTTCCCTTCGGATTTTTGAAAAAAGTTAAGCCCCTCACCCCGATTCAGGGGACCCATTTTATGTATGTCAATTCCCCCTGGGAGCAGATATTTTTCAATTTTTTTCTGCTCGAAAAAATTTTCCTGGCTGAAATTTTGTGCTGAAACTCCTGGAATCGCTGAAAATCTCCAGAAATCCACGTAGCAAGAATTTGATTAGCTCGAAAAATACGTTGCCTAATTTTTTGAGTTCAAAAATATTCCACGTGGCAAAAATGTTTGAAAAGCTGTCATTAATGATTTTCACAATTCACACTTTTGCTTCAATAAAATTTTGAAACAGTGAATTTTTCAACAACAAAAATTTGCCACGTGGATTTTTTAAACTTTATTAAATGACTAGAAAATCATTTCGCACTTTTTTCAAAACAAATTTCTGAAGCAGTGAATTTTCCAACAACAACAAAAATTTGCCACGTGGCAACCACCCATAAATCTTGTATTATTTTACAGGCAATTCCCGACTGGTGTTCACCGATTCAAAATATCACAATCGAAGAGGATTTGGTGCAAATTATCACCAAATCCCAAGCGATTTTCTACTCTTTCCCCGAAATTTGCCAGAAATTTGGGAATTCCGCTGGATTTTCAGAAGCGCGTGAAAGAATTGGGCTGAAAATCGAGATTCCCGTGATGTTTGAGATTTCGAAGCTCGGAGAACCTTTGCGTTATTTGATGGGAAGCTTTTTGGTGAGTTTTTGAGGAAATTTTGATTTAAAAAAACATTTATCACATGTATCATGTGAAAAAAATTGTGAACACTTTAGAAAAAAATTTGGAACTTTTTGTAAAAAAAAAAATTAATTTTGGAATAAAATCTAGTTTTTTTTTAACACGTGGCAAAATACTTTAAGCAAATTTTGAGTTTGAAAATTTTCCACGTGGCTTCAATTTTTGTTCGAAGAAAATTATGAATTAAAATGCATTAGGAAACACTGTGAAAATTGTTGAGCAAAATTTGAAACAGTGAATTTTTTTGTACAAAAAAATTAATTTTGGAATAAAATCTAGTTTTTTTAACACGTGGCAAAATACTTGAAGCAAATTTTGAGTTTGAAATTTTTCCACGTGGAACCAATTTTTGTTCGAAGAAAATTATGAATTATCTAAAATGCATTAGGAAAAAAACACTGTGAAAATTGTTGAGCAAAATTTGAAACAGTGAATTCTTTTGTACAGAAAAATTTATTCCGGAAAAATTTGAGAATCGATAAAATGTCACGTGGCTAAATTAAATTTGAAAACCAGAATTTTCCCCCTTAAAATCCACGTCATAATCAATTTTTGCGTCAAAAATTACACCAAATCCAAATCAAAAGAAATTTCACTGTTTCAAATTTTTTTTTCCAATTTTTCAATTTCAACAAAAAATGCTATTACCAAAATCGAACATCAAGTATTGAAATTTTTAGAAAAATTTGGAGCAGTGAATTTTTGTCCCCCAAAAATCCACGTCATAACCAATTTTTTTCCGTTAAAAAAAGGCCAAATCCAACTTTGATATTCAAAAAAAAATTCACTGTTTCAAAAATTTTATGAATTTTCTGATCATGAATTATTTCAACAGCCTCATAACGTTTTCCAATTCCTGCCACATAGCAATTCTGTAATACAGAGAAATTGAGGAATTTTCCACGTGGCAAAATACCTGTTGAGAAGTAAATTTTGAAAATTTCTTCTGAATTTTTCAATTCGCACGGGGATCTTGCAACCTTATCAAAATCGAACATGAAGTCTTGAAATCATGAGAAAAATTTGAAACAGTGAATTTTTTCCACCGAAAATCCACGTCATAACCAATTTTGATACTTCGAAAAAAATTCACTGTTTCAAAAATTTTATGAATTTTCTGTTCAAACTTTTGAATTTGTTAGATAATTTACTCATTACACTAAAAAATTGCAGATGATTCAATGCTCCTCAAACATGCCACTTCTCGTCGGATTTCCCACCGAAAAAACGCGCGAATTTTGCATCAAAAATTACGAGAATCCTGAAATTCCCCCGATTTTCCCAGCGAATTTTCCGGTTTTTCGAGGAGGCCGCGATTCTATGGAATTGGGCATGTTTTCGCGGTTACAACATGAGAGTTGCCTGATTTTTCCCGATTTTTTCACCGCCACGTTTTTGGTTTACGAGGGATGTGATGCGGTGAAATATTGTGTTGGAAATCACTGGAATTTGGCTGAAAATGCTTCAAATCCTCTAAAAATCAGCGAAGTTTGGAGAACTCGAATATTTCCGCATGTTTCGGATCGAAATGAATATCGAAAATTGGAATATGATCAGAGATATTGTCGTGGTGAAATTCCGGCCAAAAAACGACGAGTTCAATTGCGGACACCGCCTTTTATTGAGGCAAAATTGTGGGATTATGTGGTGAGGTTTTTGGGGAGATTTTGATCTAAAATAGATAGCCTAGAGCCAAAAATCCAGCAATTTTGAAGCAAAGAAAAATTCACTGTTTCAATGGTTTTGTGAAGTTTTTTGCCAATTTTTCTTTTGAAAACAGAAGCCAGAATTTCTATCTTAAAAAAATCCACGTCATAACCAATTTTTCGGGCCAAAAATAAAGTCAAATCTCCAAATTTTTCGTCTAGAAAAATTCACTGTTTCAAAAGATTTTATGTATTTTTTGTCAGATTTTCTAATTTGATCGATTTTTAAAGTGAATTTCGAAACCCAGAATTTTTTTTAAAAATCCACGTCATAACCAATTTTTCGGGCCAAAAATAAAGTCAAATCTCCAAATTTTTGGTTCAGAAAAGTTCACTGTTTCAAAGATTTTATGAATTTTTTTGGCAATTTTTCTAACTCATTATTGAAAACAGCGATGTTGTAAATCCACATCCCCGAATTTTTCCCCAAAAAATCCACGCCATAACCAATTTTTCAACCCAAAAATCAATCCAAATCTCTAAATTTTCGGTTCAGAAAATTTCACTGTTTCAAGGATTTTATGAGGTTTTTTGGCAATTTTTCGAGTTTGATCAAAAATTGAAAAATTTGCTAATCAAAAATGTAGTCCTAAAATCCACGTCATAACCAGTTTTTCAACCAAAAAATTAATCCAAATCTTCAAATTTTTTTTATTCCACAAAAATTCACTGTTTCAAATATTTTATGAGGTTTTCTTGTCAGATTTTCTAATTTGATCTATTTTTCTTTTGAAAACAGAAGCCAGAATTTTTCCCTAAAAGTCCACGTCATAACCAATTTTTCGAGCCAAAGATCAAGTCAAATGTCCAAATTTTTGTTCAAGAAAAATTCACTGTTTCAAGAATTTTATGAATTTTTCTGTCAATTTTTCAAATTTGATCGCTTTTGCAGAAATTGACATCCAGAATTTTTCCCCAAAAAATCCACGTCATACCCAATTTTTCGGGCAAAAAATTAATGCAAATCTTCAAATTTTTATTCAAGAAAAATTTACTGTTTCAAAGATTTTATGAAGTTTTCTGTCAATTTTTCTAACTCATTATTGAAAACAGCGATGTTGTAAATCCACATCCCCGAATTTTTCCCCAAAAATCCACGTCATAGCCAATTTTTCCACAAAAAATCCACGACACCCAATTCGACGACGAAAATCTGCACATAAATCTATCAATCGACGTTGCTCATGTTACACCAGATGGATATTTTGAATCGACGGATTACGGTAATCCGATTACTGTACAATTTCAATATATAATCGACTATGAAAATGGTGAAATTCTAAGAATCATCCCAATTTTTGGACAAAATTTCGGAGCTGAACAGATTTCGATTGAAGAAGATTTGATGATTATTCAAAAAACGCATCAGAATTTGCCGAAAATTGAGATTTGGGAACTGATCGAACCACAACAGTATTTGTCGGATGCGGAAGCGGAAAGCGGCGCGGAAAAAAATCGCGCGAAAAAGTTTATCAGTCGAGCCGAGAAGAGAAAAAGCTTATTTTGGCAATCGGCCGATTTTCATTTGCCTGACGAGGATGATGACTCAGATTATGTGGAATAAATTTTTGAAATTTTTGATGACGTCATTTTTTTGTTATGTATAAATTTTACCTGTTTTTATTGATTTTTTTTTCAATTTTAATGGATCGCATCCAAAATTCTATTTCATTGTCAAAAAAAAATGAAAAATTTCAGCCGAAAATCAATATTTTCAGCGTTTTATGAGATCTGTGATGAAAGGAAGAAAAACTGCGGCGATTGTTGGTGAGTGCGCCGCGAACTTGCAGAAAATGTGTGCGCTTGCAGAAAGGGGCGTGGCCTGGATTTTTTTTGTTTTTCGGGGGAATTTGAGGTTTTCCAGGGTTTTTTTAAAAAAGAAAACGTGGATTTTAGACGTTCTGGGATGGAAAATGAATAGGAATCTTCTATTTGATCAAAAATTTTTGACCAGAAAGTTTTAAATTTGAAGTTTTTTCCACAAAATTTGAATTTTTGAATTGAAAAGTTGAAATTTGCGCAATTTCGCTTCCAAAAATCATATTTTCCAATGAAAAAGTGTGCCAGACTTGCAAAAATCCTCTATTCTCTTCAAAATTCCACGTTTCTCTGGAAAAAACATGTTTTTCGCAAAGGGGCGCCGCAAAATTGCAGAAAATCTGTGCGGCGCTTGCAGAAAGGGGCGTGGCCTGGTTGTTTTTTGTTTTTCGGGGAATTTTCTGGGTTTTTCAAAGAAAACGTGGATTTTAGAGGTTCTGGGATGGAAAATCAATATAAATATTATATTTGCGCGAAATTTTGAAATTTGAATTTTTGGTCTCAAAAATCATTTTTTCTTTGAAAAATGTGCCAGACTTGTTAAAATCCACGTTTACCTGAAGATTTCGCCGAAAACTTTAAAGGAACATGTAATGGTCTTGAAGCAAACCTAATTTCCCACCAAAAATCCCCGATTTTTGCAGTAATTGGTGACGAAATCCTAAAAGGCACCACAAAAGACACAAATTCGCATTTCCTCAGTCAACGTCTCCACGAATTGGGTGTAAATCTCAAAAAAATCTGTGTGGTCGGCGATGAAATCGAGGAAATCTCACGAGAGATTCGAAACGCCAGCAAACACTACGATTATGTGATAACATCGGGTGGAGTTGGACCAACTCATGATGATAAAACGTATTTGGGTTTGGCGCGAGCTTTTGATGATCAAATGCATTTTTCGATCGATATTCGAGAGGCTGTCAATCGATTTTTGCCCGGATATACGGCCAAAAAACGCGCTGAGATATTGCAGGTAGAACTTTTTTTTGAATGAAAATTTTCACAAAAAAATACTTTATCAATTTTTGAAACGTATAAAATCGAGATCGAAAATCAGTTTCACAAAAAGTCAGTTTGCTACTGTTTTTTCGATTTCGAAAAAAAATATTTGATAAATTTTTGAAACAGTGAAAATTTCGAAAATTCAAAAAACAGCTCAAATTTCAAAAAAATCGGAAATTTAGTGAAAATCAAAAAATATTCCCCTGAAAGTTATTGATTTTTGGTTGCCACGTGGCTGAATTTCAATTCCAATAGAAGTTTGCTTTTTTTAAATACAAAATTTCACTGTTTCAAATTTTTAATATATTTTGACACAAATTCAACTTTTAGTTGGATATTTTCCTTAAAATATGAAAATCGCTGAAATTCGGCCAAAATTTCGAGATTTTTTTTGAAACAGTGAAAATTTGAAAACTCAAAAAATGGCTCAAACTTCAAAAAATCGGAAATTTCCCCTGAAAATTATCGATTTTTTGTTGCCACGTGGCTGAGCTTCGATTTTTTTTTCGAAACACAAAATTTCACTGTTTCAAATTTTTAATATATTTTTGACACAAATTCAACTTTTAGTTGAATATTTTGCTTAAAATATGAAAATCTCTGAAATTCTGCCAAAATTTCGAGAAAAAAAATTCACTGTTTCAAAATTTCTCTATAAATTCTGTCCTGAAAAAATTATTCGCTAGTTTTTTTCAAGATGTTTGAAAAATATTTGAAAATTTTTAAAAAGCCCGAGCCTAGACCCAATTTTCCAGGCCAACCCCATCAAACCGCCAAAACTCGACGTCACAATCTCGGAAATGACGCGAATCGCCACCGATAAATTGAGCACAGTCCCGAAATCCTCCGAGCTCCTCTGGGGAACCCAAAAATCCAGCGGGGAACCCTCGATTTTCCCGGTCGTCAAGCTGAAAAACGTGATTTCCCTCCCAGGAGTACCGAGATTTTGCGAAAAAGCCTTCGATGAACTTCAAGATCAACTTTTTCCCGTTCAAGAAAGACCTAAGGTCTTCAAGGAGACGATATACACTAACTTGGATGAATTTGATTTTTCGATTAAGCTCACGGAGCTGGCTCAAAGATTTTCTGGAAAATGTGAAATTGGCAGCTATCCGGAAGGGAAAAATGGCAAATTCTATAAGACCAAATTAATTATCGAGGCGGAAATGCCAGAAATTTTGGAAAAATGTGCCAAAGAGCTCAGGGAATTGCTCCAAGGACATCTGGTCTATTATGATTCGCAGCCTTGGCAAAATACTGTGGAAAAATGGCGGGATTTCAAATTGCGATCCACCCCAATGTATCGAGAAAAATTGGAAGTTGCTGAGAGAATTGTGCAGAAAATCGTGGATGAATATTCGTTGGATGAGATTGCACTGTCTTTTAATGGAGGCAAGGATTGCACAGTACTCTTGCATTTGTTGAGAGTTATGGTTGATGAGAAATATGGACCGGGAAAAGTTATTCAGGGATTTCATATTGTTGTTGAGGATCAATTTCCGGAAGCCACACAGTTTATTATTGATGCGGCGAAGTTGTGAGTTTTTCTGGGGGTAGAAATATCCACGTGGCATTTTGTGGCTTTTGAAAATTTCTATTGTTCATCCGGACGAATTGAAGATTTGACCTACCAATTTTTTGTAGTTTGAACCCAAAATAGTGTGTAAAACGAGAGATTCAGACAGTAGATCCAAAATCCGACATGACGAGGAAGAATTATAAATTTGAGTTCGGAAAATGTTTACAAAATTATTTGAAACAGTAGATTTTTATATCAATTTTTCAAAATTTCTTATAAAAATTTACTGTTTCAAATAATTTTGATAAGTTTTTATGAAATTCAATTTATAATGACATAGTAATATTGAAACAGAAATTCCGAAAAAATGGTCAAAAAAATTCACTGTTTCAAAAATATTTTATGTCTAAATTTTCAAAAAAAATTTAGTTAACAATCTATAACGTTCAAATTAGAAAAATCCACTGTTTCAAGTAATTTTGTATTTTTATTTGTTTTTTGTGAAATTTAATTCATTACACAATAGGTTGAAAAAGATTTCACATGCCAATTTCAGAAATTATTGATTTTTTTTTTCCGATTTTAAGGCCCCAAAAATGTATCAAAAACTGGATTTTGAAGTCAATATTCATTTTAAAAATTCACTGTTTCAAATAATTTTGTTAAGATTTTCTGATTAATAATTTTATGGTACATTGCACAACAGTTTGAAAAAAAGCCCCCATAAATCCACTGTTTAAAAAATAATTGATTTCTAAATTTTTAGATTTTTTTAGTGAACGATCTATATACAGTTGTTGATATTTTGAAGCTAAAATTCTATGGAAATTGTAAATTTCAGGGTTAATAAAAGTTTTTGTCAGAAGAGCTTTTTTTTTATTTATGGGGTGAGTCATAAAAATAAATTGACAGAAAAAGTGCGATTAATTCCACGTTTTTTGTCAATTAATCGCATTCATTTCTGAAAAAATGCGATTAATTGACAAAAAACGTGAAACTAATCGCACTTTTTTTGTCAATTTATTTTTATGACTCACCCCATTAGAAATTTTTCTGAAAATTTGATTGCAAGGCCGCAAAAATGTGCCGAAAACTAGATTTTGATGTCAGAATTCTTTTTTAAAAATTCACTGTTTCAAATAATTTTGATAAGATTTTCTGAAATTTAGTTTATAATTTTGAAAATTTTTTCCATATGGCACAGAAACTTAAGCTAAAAAAGATCCAGAAAATCCACTGTTTCAAAATTATTTGATCTCTTAATTTTCAGAATTTTTTTAGTCAACAATCTATATACAGTTGTCGATATTTTGAAGCTAAAATTCTATGGAAATTGTAAATTTCAGTGTTAATAAAAGTTTTTTTTTAGTGAATCCATATGGCACAAAAATTCCGAAAAAATGGTAAAAAAAAATTCACTGTTTCAAAAATATTTGTCTCTAAATTTTTTAGAAATTTTTTTAGTGGACAGTTGTATTTTGAAGCTGAAATTCTATGGAAATTTTAAATTTCGTAAAAATATGGTTTTGAAGCTTAAAACTTCAGAATTTTGCTCGAATTTTTTTTTGCTGAAAATTTGATTTTAAGGTCCCAAAATTGTACTAAAAACTGGGTTTTCATGGCAGAATTCCGTTCAAAAATTCACTGTTTCAAATAATTTTGTTAAGATTTTCTGGAATTTAATTCATGGTGACGAATAGTCAAACATTAATTCACGTGGCACAGAAATTTCAAAAAAAAGGTCCCGAAAATCCACTGTTTCAAAAATATTTAATCTCAAAAAGTTTTATAATTTTTTTAATCCTCCAAAAAATGTTATAAGTTGAGCTGGAATTCTGTGGAAATCTTAAATTTCGTAAAAATGTGGATTTGAAGCTCAAAATTTCAGAATTTTGCTCGAACTTTTTTTTGCTGAAAAATTTGAATTTTGAAGTGAAAAAACTGGCTTTTGATGAATTCCGTTTAAAAATTCACTGTTTCAAATAATTTTGTTAAGATTTTCTGGAATTTAATTTATAATGTCATAGTTATAACAACGAAGTGGAACAGAAATTTCAACAAAAAAAATCCACTGTTTCATAAATTATAGATGTCTAAATTGAAATTCTGTAAATTTCAATTTTAAATTTCTCTCGAAAATTTAAATTTCAGGCTCTAAGAATGTAACAAAACCTAGATTTTGATATCAGAATTTCTTATAAAAATTTACTGTTTCAAATAATTTTTAAAACATTTTATGGAATAAAATTGTTGATCACATGATGTGTATACAATTTTCAAAAAAAAAAAATCCAAGAAAATGATGATTTTTGGTTCCCCCGAAAATCCACTGTTTCAAAATTATTTTATCTCAAAATTTTTTATAAATTTTCAATAATATTATCACATTGTTTCTAGCTACAACATCACAGTTCTCGAATTCCCAGGCCCTCTGAAATCGGGTCTCGAAGCGCTCAAAAAACAACGTCCAAGAATAACACCAGTTTTAATGGGAAGTCGATCAACCGATCCAACTGGAAAATATCTGAAATCACCAATTCAATGGACAGATTCAGATTGGCCGAAAGTTTTGCGAGTTTGTCCGATTTTGGATTGGACATATACTGAAGTTTGGATGTTATTAAGAGGTTTATGTATTCCGTATTGTAAATTGTATGATCAAGGATATACGAGTCTTGGAGGCCGTGATAATACGGTCAAAAATGAGGCATTGAAGATTGGAAATGACGTGTATTTACCGGCTTATCGATTAATCGATGATGAAGAGGAGAGGAAAAATCGATCGAATTTGTGATGTTTTTTTTTGGGTTTAGAATGAAATTTTGGAAATTTGAATCAAATTTTTGAATTTGGCGCGAAATTTGGACGAAACTTGGTTTCAAAATCTGAGGGTGTAAACACGGAATGTCGTGGTTTTTCTCTACAGAATTTTCTGGAATTTTAAATCAAATCTGGATCTAAACATTGAAAATTTTGAATTATGCACGAAATTTGGGTCTAAACACGGAGTGTCGTTGTTTTTTAAAACCGAATTCTCGAAAAATTTTAGAACTTGGCATCAAGTTACTGAAAATTCTGGTTCAAAATTTGAATTTTTGAATTTGGCGGGAAATTTGGATTCCAATGATACGAAAAGCGTCATCGCTGAGTGTCGTAGTTTTTTTTTTGAAAATTCTGGTTCAAAATTTGAATTTTTAAAATTTCCCTGACATTTGAATTTTTAAAGTTTCCCTGAAAATTGTAAAAAAAAAGTTGCGTCATTGCGGAGTGTCGTTGTATTTGTTTCCATTTTTATCAGAAATTTCCCAGATTTTTTGGTTCAAAAATTGAAAATTTTGAATTTTTAAATTCGGATTTGAATGACGTCATTGCGGAGTCTCGTTGTTTCTCATAAAATTTGAATTTTGAAAATTTCCCTGAAAATTGTTTTTAAAAAGTTTCGTCATCGCGGAGTGTCGTTGTGTTTTCCCAAATTTTCGAATTTTTTTGCGTCATCGCGGAGCATCGTTTGTGAATATTTCTAACTAGAAGGGCTTCGCTGGCTAACGCCATCTAGAGTAGTTTTACTTACGTTTTTCTGATTAATCTATTTTCTGGTTAGGGAAAGAGAAACATTGAGAAATGACTGAAAATATTCGACTTTGGGAGAAATAGCAAAAAATGAGAAAATCTTCATTTTTCGCCCATAAAAATTCGAAAATTCTGTCAAAAATTGACCCAGTTAAATAATATCTCACGTGTACGTGAGATCTTATCTCACTGGAATATCTATATAAACCCTCTTCAACACACACAAAGCAGACTTCTTTTGTACCCAACACCAGAATCTCAACCTGACACAACACAAATACACAACGAATCGACGGAATCACGAGAATTTACCGCATTCCCTAACCGTAACAATAAATGATTGTGTAATACTTCGTTGCTACCTGAGAAATCAAAATAATACGGAAATTCAGTAATAACAATTTCCGACATGGTGCATCGACCAAGTGGATCAGACACAACACAACAAATTATCACAACATAACACATTACCACTGAACCACATCCACAACACATAAAAAGACACCATTGAGTAGCTCCGCAAGGAAGTGAGATTTCTTCAGACACCATTGAGTAGCTCCGCAAGGAGTGAGATTTCTTCAGACACCATTGAGTAGCTCCGCAAGGGGTGAGATTTCTTCAGACACCATTGAGTAGCTCCGCAAGGAGTGAGATTTCTTCAGACACCATTGAGTAGCTCCGCAAGGGGTGAGATTTCTTCAGACACCATTGAGTAGCTCCGCAAGGAGTGAGATTTCTTTAGACACCATTGAGTAGCTCCGCAAGGAGTGAGATTTCTTCAGACACCATTGAGTAGCTTCGCAAGGAGGGAGAATGTCCAAAAACACTTGAGTAGTATGATCACCTACATAATCAGTAAAACACCGCAAAGAGAAGTTCCAAATATAGTGAAGTGAAACATCTTAAAAAGCTTCGGGGACGCCTGAAGATCATTATTCGAATAGAAAACGGACTTATATTGGGAATCAATTTATACGGTTGGCCACCGAAGAGTCTAGCAGTGAAAGCATCAAGTCGGACACTATTAGAGACATACACTTAAGTAACCGGAAACACCTCGAGAAAATCATCAACAACGCAACAAGATATACAAAGCTGGAATAATGTCAACTATTACTTCAATCACAGATGTATCAATCGATCATTTGCCAATCCGCAGTGGTCCGAGTAACAACGAAACACATTGTTCATCACACAAATTCGACGAAGTGGAGGTAATTATTGAGGTTGAAACGACGTGAGAAACCCCACTTTGTTGCAAATACACTTTCGAAAATACATTCCTTTTTTTGTTGGCGGGGGGACTGTCAAAAATTGACCCAGTTAAATAATATCTCACGTGTACGTGAGATCTTATCTCACTGGAATATCTATATAAACCCTCTTCAACACACACAAAGCAGACTTCTTTTGTACCCAACACCAGAATCTCAACCTGACACAACACAAATACACAACGAATCGACGGAATCACGAGAATTTACCGCATTCCCTAACCGTAACAATAAATGATTGTGTAATACTTCGTTGCTACCTGAGAAATCAAAATAATACGGAAATTCAGTAATAACAATTTCCGACAAATTCACCCATAAATAACCCTCTGATAAATATCAATACACGCCAACTTATACAATCCACAAAATTGCATATATTTCGGAACTTTCAGCAAATCCGGCTCTGTACAATAATTGTAGACTGTACGTCTTTGACGTGTGCACCAAGTTTCGATTTCCCGCGTGTAAATGTGACCTTCGTCCTGGAATTTTGGCGGGAAAATGAAAATTTGGCGCGAAAACTCACCTTTTTCTTGAACATTTTCACCTCGGCTGGAACTTCTTCTGTCGGACAACGCTCTTTGTAGCGAACGCAAAATTCGACGGCCTGAAATTTTGTAATTTTGCTCTGAAATTAATTTCAGCTCATTTTTTCAGGTCATACCTGCTGGGCAAATGAGAAGAATCTTAGAGGATCCGGACAGACGTATTGGAAGCGTTCCAGATGTTTTTTGCAGTATTTGGTGAAGTCGACTTTGAAACTTCTGGAAAAATGTAGGGTGGCCTAGAAAACCAAAGATTTCTAGGCCACCACCAAAAATTCTCAAATTTCTTGAAAATTGAAGGATTTTTGGTGGCCTAGAAATCCAAATTTCTAGAAAATTGAAGGATTTTTGGTGGCCTAGAAATCCAAATTTTGAATTTTGCCACGTGGCATTTTTTTTAAAGTAATTGTATTGATTTTTCAGGTCCCCGTAAAATTTTGTAAAAATCAAATTTTTCAAAAAAAAAAAATTGAATTAATTTAACTTTTTGCCACGTGGCATTTTTTCTGTAATTTTCAGCTTTTGAAAAATTTAGCCACGTGGCACTAAAATTTGGGAAAAATCTGATTTCTTTAAATTTTTTCGAAATTTTGAAAGAAACATAAAAATTTTGCCACGTGGCATTTTTTTCTGAAAATTGTGTTGATTTTTCAGTTTTCCGTGAAATTTTCGAATAGAATTTTCAAAATTTTGATTTTTTTCGCCACGTGGCACATTTCTATGCGAAAATGTGGAAAATTTGAATGTTAAACTTTTTTTCTGAAAAATTTATATAAAATTTGAATTTCAGCTTTTCAGCAATTTTTGCCACGTGGCAAATTTATCTGAAATTTTTGCAAAACTTCCCCGAAACTCACTTAACATTGGTGAAAATATTGGTGAGCAACGAATGCTCGCAATTCTTCACAAAAGCCAAACAAAACTCGCGAGTTTCTTGAAATGCAGCCAACGGCGGAGTGTTGAAACACACCTCATCATATTCGGATCGCAATTTATCGCATGCTGGATCATCGGGTTTTTTGGCGACTTGAAGACGATTCGCAGCATATTCTTCTTGGATTATTTTGCGAAGCTCTTCGCGGATTTCGGCGGCGCCTGAATGCGATTTTTGAATTCTGGTATCGTTAGGAAAAATATTGGAAATTATATGAGTATTTTTTGAAACAGTAGATTTTTTACATTCAAAATTCGAGAAATTTGTACACAACTGCTGAAAAAAATTAGTAAAAAATTGATTTACAAAAATATTAATCAAATAATTTTGAAAAAGTAGATTTTTTTCAAATTTAAAATTCGAGATTTTTTAATTGAATTTTCATTCAGGAAAACTTTTGTAAATAATTTTGAAGCATTGGATTTTTTGCAACACAAACTTCTGGTCGATCAGCTCAGAAAAGCCATATAAATTTATCAAATAGTTTTGAAACAGTAGATTTTTTTTCAAATTCAGGCTACTTTTTCAGAAAAATGAATGGTTTGAATAATGATTCATAAAATTATTTTTCAAATAATTTTGAAACAGTAGATTTTTTTTGATTTTTGAATTTATTTTCTGTTTATCGAATGAATTATTCCAACAACGAATCAGTTCAGAAAATCCATATCAAATTTATCGAATAATTTTGAAACAGTAGATTTTCAAGTTTTAAATTGATTTTTCTCAACAAACAATAAGGAAAGCATTGAAATTCTAGCCAAGAAATTATTTTTCACATTATTTTGAAACAGTAAATTTTTCTCAAATTCAGGCTATTTTTTTCAGGAAAACGAAGTTAAATTATTGAAATCAGATTCATAATATTATTTCTCATACAATTTTGAAACAGTAACTTTTTTCTAGAAAAAACGTGTGGAATATTAAAATTATTGATGAAAGATTTAAAAAAATTTTTGAAACAGTAGATTTTTTTTATTTTTGAATTTATTTTCTGATCGATGAAGTATTATCAAAGTAAAAAAAATTTGGCAAAAAAAGAGAAGCCAGAAATTCAAATCCCAATTTCCCCAAGTACGGTATTCCTCTGCGTCACTAACACCGTTTCGAAACCACACCATTGGGCAGAGAAACAAAGTCAAAGACGCACATATGGGTCTCGCAGCGACTGAAAGAAACACCGTACTTGGGAAGAGTGTCATTTGAATTTCTGGCCTTCGTTTTTTGCCAAATTTTTTTATTTTGATAATAACGTAATGCGATCAGTTCAGAAAATTCATAATAAGTTTATCACATTTTTTTGAAACAGTAGATTTTTTTATTTTAATTAGGGCTTATTTTTTCACCGGAATAACATTGAATTATTATAGTTTAATTCATAAAATTATTTTTCATAGAAATTTGAAACAGTAAATTTTTTTCTTACACAAACTTCCACCGATCAGCTCAGAAAAGCCATAAAAAATTTATCAAATAGATTTGAAACAGTTGATTTTTTTCACATTTAAAACTCGAGATTTTCTTAACAACTTTCAAACCGTGTTTATTGATATTCTAGCCAAAAAATTATTTTACAAATAATTTTGAACCAGTAGATTTTTTTCAATATTAAAATTCGAGATTTTTTTAAGCAACAATCAGTTCATTGAAATTCTAGCCAAAAAAATATTTTACAAATAATAATGAAACAGTAAATTTTTTTCAAATTCAGGCTATTTTCCAGGCAAACAAAGTGAAATTATTGAAATCAGATTCATAAAATTATTTTTCATACAATTTTGAAACAGTAACTTTTTTTGATTTTTCTATTTATTTTCTGACTAGGGGCTGTTAGCTCCCAGGCGTAACAGTCTTCTCATTTATTTCAGTTTCACTTTTTTCTGTGATTATTGTCCACAGAACATTGACTTACAATCAAATTCATGAAAAATTTCAAGTTTTTTGATCGAAAAATGACCCGTGGCAAAATCAGGAAGGCTTCCTAATTTTGCCATGGATAAAGTCATCGATCAATTTTTCAAAAAAAAAAACTTATTTAATTATTTTTTTTGAATTAAATGTACTCGTAAGAGGTAAATTATACGAATTACAATTGAATTCATGAATTTATTTTCTGATTGTATGAAGTAACATATTTATCGAATAAATTTAAAACAGTCGATTTTTTCAGATTTAAAATTCGAGATTTTTCTCAACAAACAATAAGGAATTCATTGAAATTCTACCCAAGAAGTTATTTTTCATACAATTTTGAAACAGTAAATTTTGCCTGACAACTACCACCAATCAGTTCAGATAGCCCATATAAAATTTTTCACATTTTTTTTGAAACAGTAGATTTTTTTAAATTTTAATTAAGGCTTATTTTTTCACCGAAATAACATTGAATTATTGGAGTTTAATTCATAAAACTATTTATCTTTCAATTTTGAAACAGTAATTTTTTTTTCAGATTCAAGCTATTTTTCAGGCATATAAAGTGAAGCTATTGAAATCAGATTCATAAAATTATTTTTCATAAAATTTTGAAACAGTAGATTTTTTGATTTTTGAATTTATTGTCTGATTATTCGTCGAACAACTTGGACGTATCAGTTCAGAAAATTGATAATAAATTTATGAAATAATTTTGAAACAGTAGATTTTCAATTTTTAAATTCGAGATTTTCTGCAGAACTAACCATCGAACATATTGAAATTTTGGCGAAGAAATTATTTTTCTAATAATTTTGAAGCAGTAGATTTTTTTGATTTTTGAATTTATTTTCTGCATATCGTATATCAGTTCAGAAAATCCATAATGAATTTATCAAATAATTTTGAAACAGTAGATTTTCAGGTTTTATTAATATGATCCAGAGATTCATTGAAATTCAAGTAAAAAAAATTATATTTCATAAAATTTTGAAACAGTAGATTTTTTGATTTTTGAATTTATTTTCTGATTGTATGAAGTAACGTATCAGTTCAGAAAAGCCATATAAATTTATCAAATAATTTTGAGACAGTAGATTTTTTTGAACATATTTTCATCCAAAAAAAAAACTCACTCAACGGCGCCATTTCCTCTTCTTCATCTTCATGCAAAACACTCGTAACATTTCCCTCCTGTAAAATCACATCTCCAATCTCCTCTTTCACCGCAACATTTTCCAAACTTTTCACATCTTCAGCCAAAGTTTCATTGGATTTTCCTGATATTTGTGTTTGTCTGACTGAAAAAAATCGAAAAAATTTTTTAAAATTCAAAAAATCCATCGCAAACCTCCTCTCAGTCTCGAATAATCTTCACAAAATTGATTTTCTTCAAAACCGGCGCAGAATTCAAAAACCGCCGATTTCACATTTTCCGAAATTCGATCGGAATTCAAGAAATTCACCGAAAAAATTGAGAAAATCAAGAAAAATCGCATTTTTCACACAAAAATATCACAAAATATTAGTTAGTTTATTATTACTACACTTTTTTTGTTGGTTTACACAGTCTTTCATTGTTTATCAAAAAAGATTGTGTGGTTTTTGAACCAGAGGGGAAATTTTGGCTGACAAAAATATGTCACGTGGATTTTTTTTTTTGTTAATATGGAAAAAATTCAAGAATCAAAATTTGTAGAATTCTGAATTTTTGAAGACGAAAGTTTGAAACAGTGGATTTTTTTGGGCAAAAAAACCTCAAACTTCGACCTTAGGCTTAGTTAAAAACTTAGGCTTAGCCTAAAATTTTAGCTTGGGCTTAGCCTAAACTTTTAGCTTAGATTTAAGCAAAGCCTTAGGCTTAGGCAAAAGCTTAGGCTTAGCCTAAACTTTTAGCGTAGGCTTAGTTAAAAACTTAAGCTTAGCCAAAACCTTAGACCCCAAAAATCTCAAATTTCACAGATAATGTAGAAAACTTTTTTATTAAAACCCGTAAAAATCACAAGTAAATTCAGAATTCAAATAAAACCAAAAAGTTCACCGAAAAACATTAATATCAGGACTTGGAGTGGGATTCTGATTCTGTTGTTGAGCATATTTGAAAGATTCGCTGTCGACGACAAAAAACGGGCGTTTCGTCGTCGTCGAAAATGTGGTGTTGGTGGATGTTCCGCGAATCGACGTGGCCCACGTGAACGCAATCAAATTCCAGTCGAGACCCATTTGATCTTGACCGCCGGTTAGGAACGAAATGAAAGCGCAGAGGGAGATGAACATCTGGAAAATTTCGGGATTTTTTGGGGCTGAAAATGCCACGTGGAAAATTAACGCTTTTGAAAAATTCACTGTTTCAAAAAAAAATTCTAATTTTTCATAAATAAATTTTTCTGATTTCAAATTATCCCAGTGCACTTGGTTCCAATTTTTTTGTGTTTAAAAAAAATCACTGTTTCAAAAAAATCATATATTTTTTTCATTTCTGCAAAATTTGATAATAAACAACTTTTTAGGACCAAATTATCATGAATTCCACGTGGATTCGATTTAAGACGCGAAAATGGAAACTTCAAAGAAAAGTTCACTGTTTCAAATAAATTATTAAATTTTTTGTTGTTTATAAAATTTTGGTTTTTCGATTATTTCGTGAAGATTATAATTTACTGTTTCAAAAAATACTTAATTTTGCAAATGTTTTCAAAATTTCGCTATTTTTGGGTTTGAGTAGATATTCAGAATTTTTTACTGTTTCAAAAAAAATTACGTATTTTTTGATGCCGAAAAATTTTAATGAATTCAAATCATCTGTCAAAAAAATTGCTGTTTCAAAAATAATGGAAAAAATTGGATTTCTGGACTTATGATGACCAGTTGTTTTCTATCGAAAAAAATCACTGTTTCAAAAAAATCATGAAATTTTTTTTGTTTCTGGAAAATTTGATAATAACACTTTGGAACCGACTTATCATGAATTCCACGTGGAGTGGATTTCAGACGCGAAAATTAAATTTTCAAAGAAAAGTTCACTGTTTCAAATAAATTATTAAATTTTTTGTTGTTTTTAAAAATTTTTTATTTTGATTACTGTTTCAAAAAAAATACTAATTTTCCTGATTTTTTCAAAATTTCGCTACTTCTCGGTGTGGGTTTAAATTCAGCATTTTTCACTGTTTCAAAAAAATCATATATTTTTTTTGTTTCTGGAAAATTTGATGAATAATTGTTTGACGCGCGATTATCATGAATTCCACGTGGATTTGATTTCAGACGCGAAATTCGATTCCAACTTTTTTGTCCGAAAAAAAATTTGCTGTTTCATAAAATGGATTAAAATTGGATTTCTGTAGATTTCAATGTTTTCATAATTTCGCTCTACTTAGGATAAAATGCAACATGTTTTACTGTTTCATAAAAATTACGTATTTATTTGTTGTCGGAAAATTTTTATGAATTCAAATCATCTGTCAAAAAAAAATTACTGTTTCAAAAAAAATGGATAAAAATTGGATTTCTGGAAATTACGATCACCTATTTTTTTCTGCAGGAAAAATTTACTGTTTTAAAAAATACTTGTAAGTTTTGTTGATATTTTCAAAATTTATTACTTTTAAAATTTTTTTTACTGTTTCAAAGAAATCATATAAGTTTTCCTTATTTTCGGAACATCAATGACAATGCAACACCAAGGCTAACCCCAAAAAACCCACCAAAATCGTAATAATCGGTTGTGTTTGTGGTGGCAAATGCGATACAAAATACACAATTCGATCCATACTAATCGTTGATTTTTGTGTAGTTGATGAACTTATAATCAGCGGATCATCAACCATAACCAATCCGTGTTGTAAATTGCAGAAATTCGAAAAAGTTTCGGTTGAATTATTGAGAAAATATATGGATAAATTGAGGATTGTTAGAATTGAAGTTAGGCTAAATGCGAGAATTGCACCGCGTGATGAGCAAAATGGTAGATAATATCCGCAAATTGTTAGACCGGCGGAGATTGAGAATAATGAGCTGGAAATAAAGGTTTGAGTTATGACGTGGCAAAAACTTTTGATTTTTAAATTTGATTTGTGATGGGCCTAGAAACTCATACGTTAATTTTAAAAAAATTGAGAAAAAAAGCCACGTGGCAATTTTTCTTTGTTGAAAAAAATCTGAATTCAAAAAAAAATAAAAGTTCTGGCTGGGGGTTGAACTCGAGCAAAATGCGGCGCTGTGGGTGAAAGGCGCGCGTGCTATCCACTAAGCTACGCTGCTCTTTTGAAATCAGGGTTGATTTTCGAATTTATGATGGCGGATTTCGGTTAGTTTTCAACGTGGAAATTTTTTTTCGAAAAAAAAAATTCACTGTTTCAGAATTTTTAATAAAATTAGCTAACATCAAAAAATCCGCTTTTAGGATTTCAATGCAATTTTTGAAACAGTGAAAAAAAACTCACAAAACGACATAAATCACACTCGGCAAATGCAATCCCAAATTCCATCGCATCAAATTCACCACCACCGCCAAAACCACCAACGCCGTGGTTAATATGAGCAATGCGAATTGAAGGGAGCACAATTGTTGAATCGGATTCCAGTTTCGCAATTTTTTCGCCAAAAAATCCTCCCAAATCAGAGTGATTAGGCCCATTAGGCACCATTGGAGGCAGAAAGATAGTATTGAGATGCAAGAGGCGCAGACAGTGAAAACTTGGAATTTATTCGAGAGTGTGACCTGGAAAATTGATTTTTTCTTTCGAGAAAAATTAAAATTCGAGAAAAATAGTCTGAAAACCTGATTTCAGAAACCAAAAATGATCAAAAACCATGAAAAATAGTGCAGAATCAATATCGTGGCCTAGAAATCCAAATACAAAGTTCTGTGTGGCCTAGAAACCCAAATCGATGACTCTGGTGGCCTAGAAACCCAAACTGATGACTCTGGTGGCCTAGAAACCCAAATTGATATATCTGGTGGCCTAGAAATCCAAATCGATGCTTTTAATGGCCTAGAAACCCAAATTGATGACTCTGGTGGCCTAGAACCCCAACTCGTGGCCTAGAAATCCAAATTGATGACTCTGTTGGCTTAGAAACCCGGATGAGTGATTTTGGTGGCCTAGAAACCCAACTCGTGGCCCAGAAACGATAATTCACGATTTTTGTGGCCTAGAAAACCAAATCGATGACTATGGTGGCCTAGAAAACCAAATCGTGGCCTAGAAACCCAAATTTACGACTCTGGTGACCTAGAAACCCAAACCGATGACTCTGGTGGCCTAGAAACCCAAATTGAGGACTCTGGTGGCCTAGAAAACCAAATTGTGGCCTAGAAACCCAAATGCACACCTCCGGTGGCCTAGAAACCTAGATTTATGATTTTATTGGCCTAGAAAACCAAATCGTGGCCTATAAACCCAAATCGTGGCCTAGAAACCCGAATTGGTAATTTTGGTGGCCGAACTAACCTTTGAAAATTGAAAAAACGATCCAAAAGACATTGGAAATTTGCAATGATTCTCCAAAAAATCCAAAAACAGTGTAGCAAAAATGAAAGCGAAAAAAGCGGCAAAAAATTGAAAAACACCATAAAAAGTGAGAGTTAGACGAAGTTTGTGCATTGTTGGCATCGGCGAATACACCTGAAATTAAATTTTTTCAGAAGGAAATTCAAGAAAATGTTACATACCTGATACAAAAAACTGGAATTCAGCAGGTAGAAATTGACGATGAAACCGATGAAAATTGACGAAAAACTTGCGCCAAAATCGTATTTTTCGAATTCGATGATATTGTCAATGGAGCGAATATTCTCCAGGCCGTAGAAGAGGAAAATTCCGATGCCAAATGTGGGAACCTGAAGAAAATTGGGAGGATGTTTGGATCATGGCCTAGATATTTATATGGTGGCCTAGAAACCCAAAGATTTATTTTTCTGCCACGTGGCGCATGTTTCTACCAAAAAGTTCAAGTTGTTTGGTGAAACAAACAAAAAAAATAAAAGTTCTGGCTGGGGGTTGAACTCGAGCAAAATGCTCGCGGTGTGGATGAGAGGCGCGCGTGTTCTCCACTAGGCTACGCGTGTGTTTGGAAACCTTGGTTATTTTCGCATTTATGATGCTTTTTCAAAAATTTTGATTTTTTGCCACGTGGCGCTACTTTTTTTGTGGCCTAGAAATCCAAATTCGGTGGCCTAGAAACCCCCAAAAAACTCACCAAAATATACAACAAAAAGCTGAAATTCATCATCATCGAGTGTCCCGAAAAAAATCACGGAAAACAGCGAGAAATAGGCGATGAGTGGCAGCACGAGATACACAGACAACGCGGAGACGACAGACAGAAAAGACGAGGCGAGATAGAGGAGGATGAGAGAGGTTAGAGTGAGGAGAGAGCATTGGAAAATGGAGACGAGTAGGCGGACTGGAGAATAATAATCATTATTGACTTTTTTGAAACAACGCGCGCGCGTAAGCGCGGAGTCTCGTTGTTTTTCAAAAAAAAACTTACGAGAATCCGATAGATACCGCAACTGAAAATATTTCGATAGACTCGGACTTGGTAGATAGTGTAGAATTGGCGAGGCAGTTAGGGTGGTTAAAATGAGCGCGAGACTTGCGCCAACTTGGAAAAATATCGCGGAAGGCCCGCGAATCACGAGACACCACACGAAGAAGACGGGAAGGGTTAGGAAGGTCATGGTGGCGGCGGCACGCCATGGCGATGTGCCAAGGGTTCCCTGGAAAGTTATTTTTTTGAAGACTTTGTGCTGAAAATGTATGACCAACCTGTTGAAAATGTATGACACTCTTCAAATTAATATACCTCAACCCAAAAATCGCGCTGATCAATGGCAGAAAAACCAGGGCGAGCAGTGGAATCTGCTGAACATATTGATCGACGCCACTCGATCTCGAGACCATCTAGAATAAAATATGTTGAATTTGATTTGATAAAAAGAAAAAGAGGGAAAATGCGCGAAAAATATTATGTTATATATCCAGTTTTCTCCTTTTTGTAACGGATGTAAGATGATTCATTCATTCAAACCAAAATGTTTAGCGAAGGAAAAAGTGGACAAAAACTTTGAAGTTTGTGTGTTTTTTTTTTCGAGAATCAAAGGATAATTAGTTTTTGGAGGAAGTGTGTCATTTGAAAAGAAAGGACAGACAAATTACCGAGAAGTTCAAGTGGTTTGCAGCAAAAAAATAAAAATCAAAGCCTCGGCTGGGGGTTGAACTTGAGCAAAACGCCGTTGTGTGGGTGGACGGCGCGTGTGATAGCCGCTGAGCTACGCGGGTGTTTGGAAACACAGGTTGATTTTCTAATTTATGATGGCGGAAAAAAAGTGAAGTGGATTTCAATTCAATTCAATTCAAAAAGAACCGGAAAATCAATTAACACGAATCGGTTTCAAAACGATTTTTCGTGTTAGCCAAAGTAGCCCCACCAAAAACATTTTCATGTATAAATAAAAATAACAATGATGAAGAAAAGTAAATAGATCGGTTTCGAGTGTCGAGGCGAAAAATCGGAAGAGAATTGGTCACTTTCAAACCTTATTGTGTGTGATTTTTAACCATGAGGGTCATGAAGTTTCAAGTGGATTCAAAAAAAAATTATATTAGAAAGTTTTTGCAATAGAGCGCACTTGAAATGGTGGAGGGGAGGGCAAAAATTCGAAATTTTTACGTAAAAAACTTTAAAATTGTTTAAATCAAAAAATATTGGCAATACAATCTCGAAACCCATAAAAATTTGAATAAAAGTGCCAAATTTCGCGCCAAAAATCAGCAGCATTAGGAAAATTGAACACCGATAGACACAAATTCGAGTGCTCCATTGGCTCTTCAGAAATTTCACTTTATTTGCACAAAAATCGGAATAATAAGCCGAGATTTGTCAAGTGCTGGTCAACTGAACAAACCAAAAAAACAACTGAAAGTTTTTTTTTTTGAAAAAAAGTTTTCACTATACAAAAATTTCATTTCAATTTTCATTTTATCTTTAAAATTTTTGCAATTTAGAAACACGGTGTTTTGTTTGTTTTGTTTGAACAAGTGGAACTATACAAAAATTTTTATTTTATTTTATTTTTTCTTGCGGGAAAAACATGAGAAAAGAAACGAAAATAAGAAATGAAAATGAAACAGCTGTTCTTGAAATTTATGAGTCCCCAAATTTTTCCAGTCGCAAATACGGCATGTTTGGGCTTAAAATGTTGGTCTTTGCATTGCCAACAACATCCTAAATTCAGAATCCCAGATAATCGCTTTTACAAGAAAAAACGTTCCTAATTCAAACGCGCCAACACGCACTGCAAACGCGTCAATGTTCGGTGCAAGGCGCACAAACAATTTTTCGAATTTCTTTTTTTTGTTTTGTTTCTCACAAAAAACCGCTTTTTCCAGCAAAAATGAACGCGCCAGCAGCATTCGAATCATTTCTTTTATTCGAAGGTGACAAGAAGATCGAGATTGAGAAAGACACAAAAGTTCCGAATGCCGCAGTTTTCACAATCAATAAAGAGGATCACACATTGGGAAATATGCTGAAATGGTTGGTTTTCACCCGTTTTTAAATTTTCCTTGGGTTTTCTAACGCAAAATTTTTTGCAGCCAACTCCTTCGCGATCCTCAAGTGCTCTTCGCCGGCTATAAAAACCCGCATCCATTGGAGCACAAGATTTTGTTGCGAGTCCAGACGACTGCCGAATCGACACCAGCTGACGCGTTGAATTCGGCGATCACGGATCTGATTGGAGAATTGTCGATTTTGGAGCATCGTTTGGATGGAGCACTTAAGAAATATCAGACTGAACATGAGAATGAGCGTGGTTATTGATTGATTTTGTTGATTTTTTAAAATGAACATTTGAAGATCTCATCGAAATTTTATTAAAGCAAACTACATACAAAATAAACACAAAAATTAACGAGATTTCGCATATTTCTCAATGGCAGCTTTAACTTCCTCAATATCAGCCGCATCTCCCCATTCCTTCTCCAAATGTGCATATTTCAATTCGCCATCGGCCACCAAAAATACACCACCCAAAAGTCGACCTTCCCCCTTCAAATTTCCATTCACATTTGCCTCCTTGGCCTTCCGAACATTGATATAAGTGCCGATTCTTAAAAATCCCATCCAAATCGGAAGCCATCGCTCGTTTGGGCCGTAAAATGTGCGTTGAGTGTCGAGGAAAAGCTGGCCATTTGTGAAATAGTTTTTGAATTTGTTGGCACCCAGGGTTTCATGGACAACGGCGATTAGATTGATATTTGCGGCTTTGAGAGCGGGAGCGAGGTTGTTGATTTCGGCGGCTTCGCGGCGACACAAAAGGCAACCGGGACGTCGAACTGCCATCACCAAATGCGCGCCTTTATCGAAAAGCTTCGAAGCTTCCAATGATTTCGATTCATCTATAACTTCCGGGTCATTTGGTTCACCGGAAATTGGGACGAGTTGAGCTTTTGCGAGATGCGCGAATGTTGGCACAACTGCTCCGATTGTGAGACGCGTTGGCAAGTTGGCGTAAATCACTGCTGAACTGAGAGCCGCCAAACTTGTCCAGCCGAAATATTCCATCCTGGAAAATTGGAGATTTTTGGTCGGGAAACACTAGAAATGACGGGAAATTGCAGAAGTCTCTCTTTTTGCGTGGAAAATTAAAGATTTTTAGTCTGAAAACACGAGGTTTGAGGCAAAACTGCAAGGAAACACTAGAAATCACGCAGAATTGCAGAAGTCTGCATTTTCGCGTCATTTTCGGTGTTTGGCGTAGTACATCGAATATCTTTCGTCTTAGAACACTAGAAATGACGTGAAATCACAGAACTCCTGTTGAAAATTCAAAATTCTGCATTTTCCCGTCATTTTTAGTGTTTTATTACGGAAGAAACATCAGAAATGACGCAAAAACCTATTTGTGAACTTAGAAATGCTCGAAATGACGTGAAAAACGAAAAAATGTTGGAAAATGCTATTTTTTACTCACAAAACTTTTATATTTTTGAAACAGATAAACAAAAAACTTTCTTATCTTCTTTTATATTTTGTTTTTTCGCTCGAACGGAGAGAAAAATGATGATGAAATGTGTATTTTTGTTTACTCAAGGTCACAAAAAGTTTGGGCACATTTTGGTTTTTTTTATGAAAACAGAGAACAAGTTTAGAAAGTTTAGAAAACATCAACAAAAATCAGATTTACTTGAAACAGTAATTTTTTTTTTGAAGATTCAATTTTCGCGCTTTCACGGTAATTTGGCTCCAAAATGTTGAAATTTAGACATACAGTGGAAGTATCAAATTTTCCAAAAACAGAAAAAATTATATGCATTTTTGAAACAGTCAATTTTTGTTGAAGTTTTTTAAAAAGACCGCCATAAACATTGAAATTTCCAGAAATCCAAAAAAATTTTATCCATTTTTTGTGAAACAGTGAATTTTTTAATAAAAAAGTTAACACTTTATCAAATATCGCGGAAACGAAAAAATTATATGATTTTTTTGAAACAGTGAATTTTTCAAAACACATTTTCAAGTCAATATTTCAGCGTCTCAATGTTCCATGTGGATTTTTTCTCCTAATATTCTTATAAGACACTTGAATTATTGCCATAAAAAAAACAAAGAAATCAAATTATTTTTCAAAAATTGTTTTTGAGAGAATTTTGAAACAGTGGATTTTTTTTTTCGAAATTTGAAAAATCTTCAAAAGAACAACTCATCTACCAACAATTCCAAAATCACTCAACTAAATCAGGAATTTTTGAAACAGTAAATTTTTTCAAAAAAAAATTTATTCATCATCAACAATTTCCTCGATTTTAATGAATCTTGGTGGCGGTGGTGGGGAATGCGACTTCAGATTATTGAAATTTTGATCGTAATTTGGGTGGTGATGATAATTTGGTGGACCGAATGGGCGGTATGGTGTTTTGAGCATGTGAATTGGGATGAATATTGGGTCGGGCTGCAAAAATTGGGATTTTGGAGAAGCCTAGGGTTAGGGCTAAGCCTAAGGCTTTAGGCTAACCCTACTCAGCATTTGCGGGCGTAGCTTAAACGTAGACAGAGGGTGCATTTAGCTAATTCGTAGCTACGGTTTAGCTACGCATTTTTACAAGCTGACCGCGTTGCAAGGCGAGTACTTTTGAGTGCGCTGCGGTTGCTCATTTTGTTTTTCATTTTTGTTTTTCGCGGCCTAAAATTGCTACAAAATCACAGTTTCGTCGACTTCAACCGGTTTTGAGAAGGTAAGTTACATTAAAATATTAATTTTACCATATGTAATGTATAAACTTGCAGAGAAACCGTTTGATTCGCCCAAAAAATTGATTTTTGGACGAAAAAAAGATTTCAATAGGAAAAATGTGAAAATCTCGTCAAGAAGTGAATTTTGGAAACAAAAAGTGAGTTTTTGTTTGATTATTATGATCGGTAGAGTCTAGAAACGGAGGATTTTTGGAATTTTCGTCCAATCTTTTGTAATAACGTCACTTCTCTTGAATCTCTAGTTCTTGATAAATATTTTCACTTCGCAGTCTATTTTCAGTTCAATAATTCCGTTTTTCAGCTTGGATTCCACCACCGATCAATCAAAACAGAAGTAGCCACCTTGCCAGCCAGAAAACAATTCCCACCACCACCGAAAATTCAAATAAATTTTTCTATGTACTCAAAATTCAATTTTTATTTGTTGAAATTATATTTTTGTGTGTCATGCTTGCCCGATTACAAGATAATGCGTCGCGACAGATCAGTGAAAAAGGGTGGCGGCGTGGCGCTACTAATCACTAACCAAATTCCAGCCACGATTATTTTCTCTTCATCTGAAAAATCCAACTATGAACTCCTGGCAGTCGAAGTCACACCTTCACACTCATTGGCCAAAATAATCATAGCTGTCGTATACATCCCACCAAATTCACATCCGGAACACATGGAAGAGCTTCTGGATAATATTTCGGATTTATCATCACTTGACAGTGAAATCGTAGTACTCGGAGATTTCAACTTGCCACATATTGATTGGAACTCATCCGATTTCGGGGGTAAAGAAGCCAAGGATAAGTTACTTTCTGAATTTATTCTGGCACATCATTTTTCTCAGATAATTCGCGAGCCCACCAGAAAATCAAACATCCTCGACCTTGCTATCACGAACATCAATGATGTTCCTCGACCCAAAATTGAACCGCCGATTGGATCTTCGGACCATAACACGGTGGAGATCAAAATCCCCACAGAAGTGGATTTCCAAGAAGAAATCGTCATTTACCGCGACATCAAGAATCTCGACTTCGATCTGGCATCAAAAATGTTACTGAATATTGATTGGATTACTCTATTTGGAACATGCATCGAAATCGACAAAATATATGAAACATTCTTGATGATAGTGGAGCATGTTTATTACTCCACAACAAAGCTCGTAAAAAGAAATGTGGAACGTGACATCCTGCCAAACTATCTGCAGCAAATGTATGATCACCGAAAAATCCTGTGGACCCAGGCCACATTTTCTCGCACGGAGAGCCGAATTGTCGAATACCAGAACTACAACAAAAAGTTCCAAAGTCGACTGAAGAAGCACAATCGGACCATCGAAAAAAGAAAATTTGACGAGAAGAACTCAAGAGAATTCTTCTCATTCATTAAAAACAAGCTGAAACCGGGAAATACCCGCAAGTCCGACCCAATTATTGACGATATGGGATCACAACTAGTTACGGATGAGGAAAAAGCCAACGGATTCCTGGCTCAATTCGCGAAATTCTATGTACCACACCCCCAAAACTTTATTGGCGAAGTTCAAGGTCCAATTCGAGAGCACAACATTCCCTGGACATCTCCCGCTGAGGTTGAGAAACTCATCAAGGATGCGAAAAACTCGACCACGCTCACATCAGATGAGATTCCATTCACCTTCATCAAAACACTCAGAATATTTCTCTCCTTCCCTCTATCCTATATTTTCAATCTAACCTTCATGCACTCTAAAATTCCCACCCGCTGGCGAAACTCAATTGTAATTCCCATTCCCAAAACTAACTCACCTAACTCCGTATCTGATTTCCGCCCCATTTCGCTCACTTCACAAATAGCCAGATTATGCGAAAAAATAATCAAGAAGAATCTTACTGAACTGATGGATAAATATCAAATTATACCTCATGAACAACATGGATTTCGTTCCAAAAGATCAACAACCACCGCAATGCATGTGGCCACTGAAGATTGGTGGGATTTACTGGAAGAGAAAAAACAAATAGATGTGGTACTTTTCGACTATGAAAAAGCATTCGATTCCGTAAATCACGAAAAACTAATCCACAAACTACAACAAATCGGAGTCCACAGAAAAGTGGTCGCGTGGATTATAGACTTTATAACTAACCGAAAATTTTGTGTTCGCGTAACGGACTTTATCTCTAATTTTCTTGAATGTCCGAGTGGGGTTCCACAAGGATGTGTCTTGTCGCCGCTATTATTCTCGATTTTTACCTCTGATCTCCCCCATTTTATTTCATCTAAACTTCCGTCGATTTCTTGTGTAATGTTCGCCGATGATTTGAAATTATACGCGCAAGCCGACTCGAGGCTGGCGCAAACCTTTTCAGATACCCAGGCAGCCATCGATTTAGTTGTGGAATGGAGTGCAGATTCAGACTTGCGTCTATCAAAAACAAAAACCCAAGTGATTTCGATTGGAAAAAATTGACACACCATAACTACACAATCGATGGAACACAAATGAAGAGAGTCGAAGAAGTTCGCGACTTGGGATTCACAGTCACGCCAAGTCTAGATTTCAAATCCCACTGGGCCAATCAAATTTTGAAATCAAAAAGACTGATTTATTTAGTATTCAAAAGTTTTTATTCAAGAGACCCAAAATTTCTCACATCATTATTCAAAACATATATTCGACCATTACTGGAATATGGAACAACAATAACATCTCCAGCAGAAAAATGTGGTATAGAAAGTATCGAAAAGGTTCAAAATTTATTCACAAGAAAAGTATTTATGCGTAAATTTGGATTCGATTGTTATCAGAATATGGGTAGGGTAAGTCCCGAGACGAGAAATATCAACCTCGAACTCCAATCCTTAAAAAACCGCCGCGAAATTTTTGACTTTAAAATGTTCCAAAAAATGGCAGCCGGAAAAGTTGATCTAAATTTTTACAGATTCTTCCAAGTTATTCAGAAATCCAAAAGACACAAACCAAGGCTGTCCACCTCGAGAAACCAAAAATCAAAGATCCGATCCAACGCATTTTCCGGGAGAATCACTAAGCAAATCAATAAGCTCAACCTCGATTTATCAAAACTTCTACAATGATCCATGATCAAACACTAATACCGCTCACCATCTACCCTTTCCTTCTTCTTCAAAACACTGCCGATGATTAATTTTCTCCCTCCACACCCAAATTGAATGAAACACCCGGTTGTATGATGTCATTATTGCAAAAAACACCGATTATGGTATGCTGATCCATCTATTGCCAAGGGTGTGTTCACTACTCGGCTCCTCCACGAAGAGGAGATGCCATAAACCAACAGACAAATCTCGGCCTTCTTCGTGGAGGCGTCGAGACCATTGGGCATTCCTAAATGGTAATGATCATGCGTGCTCTAATCGCGTGAAAATCTCCCTTTTTAAAAATTCAAACCCAACTCATTCTTAATTTTTATCTTCCATGTTTTATATATTCCTTTGTTTTTGCTGCGAACACCTTCAGTGTCGTCATAAATTATTATTTTATCATTTTCACATATAAATTGTATAATAAATACATCACAAGTTCCATTCTATGTGTTAAAAATAGAAAAATTCCTAGGGCGACTGAAAAATGAAAACAAAACCCATTTCCGGCACACAAACACAAATTGCGTAGCTAAACCGTACCTATTTGTGTAGCTAAACCGATGTCAGCGGCTGACATCGGTTCGTCTACGTTTAAGCTACGTACGCAAACGCTGAGTAAGCCTAAGATTTGGACTAAGCCTCTCTATATTTGAGCCGTGGAAGAGAAAACCAAATCTACAGTATTTGGTTTTCTAGGCCATATCATTTCATGACGTGGCAAAATTTGAAAATTTTTTTTGTCAAAAAAATCTGATTTAAACTTGAAAATAATTTAGAATTTTATGAAACAGTGAAACTTTTTTTGAAAAATTTCTGGAACTATTTTCAAAATCTCTCACCCTTCCAAAAGTCGAATATGGTGGTGGAGGTGGTGACGTGGCAGCCTGCGATTCGCCTCCTCCCACACTAAATTCCGACGGCGGCACACAATACACCGTGCTAACACTCTCCGCACCCAAAATACTGTGACGATTCGGTGTGGCACCACAATTTCCGATGAAAATCGGAACGCCCACTTCGAAATGTCCCGAATGCACCAGCAAAATCTCGTAGGTCACCTGGAAAATTCGGGGGGCTCGAGCTGAAATTGGGCTGAAGCCTACCTGAATCGGGCTTCCGTTTAGGACCAAACTCGGATAACAATCGTGGGGGATTTTGAGGGAGTGATGGATTTGGAATTGACCATTGACTGGCACGGAGCCGATGATTTGTTTGGACATCAGGCGAGAGCTGGAAACGGAATTTGAGGGGATTTTTTGGGGAAGAATTTGACCGGAAAAATTTTTGGATCAAAATTATCGGCTTCATAAAAATTCACTGTTTCAAGTTTTCCTCATTTTTTTTCTGAAAGAAAGTTGAACAGTAAAATTGAGTTCATGCGGAATTTCAGAAATTTGCGATTTTTTGATACCTAACCTTGCCTGGAATTTTTTTCAATTGTTTCAACAAAAAAAATCCAATAAAATTTTCACTGTTTCAAGTTTATCTCATAATTTTTCTGGATCCAAGTTGGAAAGTTTGGATTTCTTACTTTATTTAATAAATTGTTTGCATTTTTACCTTGAAGATATTTTTCAGCTCTGAAAATTTGCGATTTTGCAAACCTAATATTTTTTTTGCAATTTGAAAAAATGAATATTTTTCACTGTTTCAAGTTTTTCTCAAAATTTTTCTGAATTAAAGTTGTAAGGTTTTGCAGACTTCGTTCAATTCAAAATTTTTACTTTAGTTGTTCAGAAATTTCAGGAAAAAAATTAGATTTACCTTTGAAAATTTGCGATTTTTCAAACCTAAACTAATTTTTTTTCAAATATAAAAAAACACTGTTTCAAAAAATTTTGCCGAAACAAACAATTCAGTTTCCAACATGAAAAATTATAATTTTTTGAAACAGTGAACTTTTTTAATTGAAAAATTTTGAGCTCGAAAAGTAGTAATTCCAAAACAGTCATGACATGTAGCATTAATTTTCCACCATAAAAAATATTACAACATTTTTGAAACAGTGAATTTTTCGAAAACATCTTTGCAATCTTCCAGGTCACTTTTTCGCGGGAAAAACCCCAATTTTTGCGCAAAAATCACCCCAAGTTCCACTAACTCAATTTTCTGTGCATCTCCACTGGCATAAATCAAATGTTGTCGAATCTCAATACCGATCCTTTTGATCGGAATATTCGAGTGATGATTTTCGATTTTCCCCGAAACCAAAATATATTCACCTTGAAAAACATGACTATTAGCTTATCATAACAGTGCGAAAACCGGATTGTACAATTTTTTCAAAAAAAAATCACTTTTGTCTCAAAAGATCTGGTTTTCTACTAAAATAGTTGAAAAATATCACAAACCTACAAGAAATGCGGCTCTTTCCAGCTCGATTTTTAGAGTTGCGTCAAGTCGATTCACAAAGAATATCTGGAAGAATTTTTTTTTTTGGAAAAAAACCGGTTGGTGACTGTTCAAAAATAAGTGAGATTTGATAAGAGTTGAGTCATTTTTTGGGATGGGAAAATTATTTTTAGAAAAAAAAATCTACTGTTTCAAAATTTTGTCAAAAAAAATTTTTGAAAGGATATTCGATTATTTTTCGCAGCTTTGGAAAATTCAAAAGCTTCACAAAAATCTACTGTTTCAAAATTTCAACTTCAAAAATTCAGTATAATTTTTTTCGATACAGAGATTTTTCATTTTGAAATAAAAATCCTCGTGGCTAAATTTAATTCACGATTTCTGATTTTTCGGTCCAAAAAAATTCACTGTTTCAAAATTTTCACAAATTGGGTTTTTGGAATTCAGAATAATCCAGTATTTTTTATTTTCACGAAAAAAATGATGTAGAATTTTAAAATTCAAAAAAAGTACTGTATTTCACGTGGAATCGGAATCACAAATTTTGAAAATTTCAAAAAAAAATCTACTGTTTCAAAATTTCAACTTCAAAAATTCAGTATAATTTTTTTTTCGATATAGCATTTGTTCATATTGAAATAAAAATCCTCGTGGCAAAATTTAATTCACGATTTCTGATTTTTTGGTACAAAAAAATTTACTGTTTCAAAATTTTCACAAATTTGAGTTTTTGGAATTCGAAATAATCTAGCTTTTTTTTTTAATTTCACGAGAAAAAAATGATGTAGAATTTTAAAATCTAAAAAAAATACTGTGATTCTCGTGGAATCGGAATCACAAATTTTGAAAATTTCAAAAAAAAAATCCACTGTTTCAAAATTTCAACTTCAAAAATTTAGTATAATTTTTTTTGAAATAAAAATCCACGTGGCTTTTTTGGCGCCAAATTTAATTCACGATTTCTGATTTTTCGGCACAAAAAATTTTCAAATAAAATTCACTGTTTCAAAATTTTCTCAAAATACGGATTTTGAAGTTTGAAAATTATGTGGACTTTTTCGAAATCCAAAAAATGTTTCCCCACCTTCTTCTTCACATGTCTCTCCAAATTCACCGATTTCGCATAACTCGGCTGTTGTTGCAAGGCAACCTTGCCGAAAACCTCGCAATTCTTCTCACACTCAATAGTTCCCTCGTCTCCCGATGTGAACCTCTTGATTTTGATCTTGAAGACCAATCGATACACAATCGCACCCCATTTTGCTTGAAAAGTTCCGGGGAGGTTTGGTGGCACTTGGAGGAATATTGGGAGGCGGTGAGATCCTTCGGGAATCACGTCGAAGCCCTGCAAAAATTCGCTACGTTAATGCGGAGTGTCGTTCTTGGTATCATTGTGATCCAAATTTCCCGCTGATTTCAAAAAACCTCACCTTAGAAGTGGGCAACGAGACCTGTTCAAACGGAATCGTCAACTTCTCATCCGCCAAAACATTCACCGAATCTTGTCCCGAAAACGAGGCTCGACACCTTCCCTCAAAAACCGCCTTCGATTCCACGATTTGCACGGCATCCGGGATTTTCAGACACAATTCGATCAATTCTTTCTGGAATTTTTTTTTGTTGAGAAATTTTGAAGAAGTAATTCAACCGGATGCAAATTTCATAATTGAAATGTATTCTGGTTTTTTTGTGGTGAAAGACGAAAATTGAGAGGATTAAAAATGAAATTCTGGTTTTTGGCGGGAAAATTGGAAGCCACGTGGGGCAGAGGAAAAATAAAATTTTGAATTTTCAGATTTCCCGCCAGAACAATTTTTTTTTGAAATTTGAATTTTTTCGCGAATGATATTCGAGTTAGAATTCGAATTTTAAATTTCCCGCCAAAAATCCACGTGGCAAAATTTTCCCCAAACTCACGTGTCCAGCTCTCAGCGGTCTATCAGGCAGCAAAATTCTCAGCGCTCTTTTCTGCTTCAGCTTCACCATATTTTCTGAAAATTCTGAAATTCAAAAACTATACGAAATCATTTTTCGATCTGATTTGTCCATTTTTCTCTGCGTCTCTGCATCTCTAATCCACAACAAAGCCACGCCCAAAAAAATCGGCTTTCAATTTCCAATTTTCTTGTTTTTGGTCGAAAAAAATTCAGGAAAATTGAGACAATTTTGAAGGTCAAAAGACAAAAAGTTATGATTTATTTGAAGTGCGAACAGGGAAGTTTTTGTTTGAAAAATTTTTGAAAAAAAAATAAAGACAGTAGAATTTTTAAACTTTGAATTAGCCGCCAAAAAGAGCCTTCGTCAATGCGGATTGTCGTTTTTTTTTTGTTATCTTCAGGATGTGCAAAAACAACGACACTCCGCGATGACGATAGGTTGGTTTTCCATAATAATCTTTGGTTTTTTCTCAAATTTCTTAAGGAAAACAGGAAAGTTTCATCAAAATTTGAACTAAAAATCAAAATTTCTCATAAAAATTTAATTGGACAACGAAAAAAACACAATAAACTGTGTAAAACTAATAAAACCTAACTACCACTACATTAAATTTTTTTTTTTTTGAAAAACACAAATTATTTACTTATTGTTAATCCAAAAAAAACACACACGAACAAAAAAATGAAGAGAAAAAAGAGGACATGTGTTTGAAAATCTTCGAATGACCTAGAAAAGTCGTTTTTTGGGCGTGGGTAAATAATATTATCTCATTTTATTTATGTATGTTGAAATGTGGAATTACTTGTGATTTATTTGGGAATTTTATGTAGAGCGGAAGCGGTGGAGTGTCGTTGTTTTTTTATAAAGAAAAAACTTTGAATTTTCGCGGAATTCGGGTGAAACACATGCGTCAATGCGGAGTGTCGTTGTTTTTTTAAAGAAAAACTTTGAATTTTGCGGAATTCGGATGAAACACATGCGTCAATGCGGAGTGTCGTTGTTTTTTTTTAATATTTTTTTTCTCTGTGGGTAAAAAACACAGAAAAAAAAATTTGATTATCTAATTAGTTCCACCCAAAGTTGTAAAAAGATAAGATCTGTGTACTTTACAACAGCAAAAAAATAGGCGGTGTTACACAACTTAGCCTAACTTATTCTTATTTTTCACTATTAGCTTTTCATGATGATGCGCTTCTCTTTTATTATTTTCATAACTATTTTCAATTTGGCACTATGCCAAACAATGCAAGAATTGCGGACCAATATAAATCCGGTGCGAAGTTTTGATCTACCCGAGGAAGCTCCGCGAGCCCGACTCATTTCGACCGATTTTTTGGGAATTAAACGAGAGAAGAAGAAGGTTAATGTTATGGTGAAGGTGAGTTAGACTAAGTACCGGGTTTTCCAAATCTATATTCTAGGACAATGGTCATGGAATGGCGGAGTTTCGTCGATGGAGATTGGCCGAATTGACAGACCGTGAAATGCTTTCGAGTACCGAAGTTAAGCAATCAGTGAAATCGCCATTTGGGGCCGAGGAGAGAAATATTGGCGAATTCTTCCCGACTCGACGGATTTTGGTGTAAATTTGGAACATTCAGAAATGAACAGTAAATTACGGGTTTTCATTGTACAAAACAATTATTGAATGAAGTTTTTTTCTTGACACGTGGCAAGGGAACTTTTTATGTTTTTAACCAGCATATTTTAAGATAAAAATTAATTACCATCAGATTCGTGTCAAATTCGACTTCCATAATTCAAATTTTCCCGGTGATTTCGTTGAAATCCAATAAATTGTTGAGGTTCAATCAATTCCCAAACCTCCAATCCCGCAATAATTTCCGATTTCTTCTCAATAATCAGCAAATCATCATCGATTTGCATTGCTCGCTGATTTTGCAGCAGGCCAACAATCGGAATGACACGCAGAATCTCGCCATTTTTGAAATCGATGATATATGTGAATTGAACAATAATTTTTTCCGGGTGAATTTTGGGGTCAAAAATGCCGTTTGGGTGGATGTTTGCATAATCGATCGATAGATTTACAATCAAATTTTCGTCGGCCAAAGTTGTATCGTGGATTTTCTGGAAAAAATTGGAATATTTTTTTTCAAAAATCGTGAGAAACTTTGAACTTGAATCATTTTGAAACGTACAAAATTCTGGGGAAAAATCAGAGTTTGTCAGATTTTTACTTCACAAAAAAATATGTGGCCGAGAAATCTCGAGAACTTGGCCGCGCGCTCTAATTATCGCAACATTAGAGCGCGCGTGGTCAAATTCCCGGCATTTCTCGGCCACATATTTTTAAAAGTCCCCAAAAAATTACCACACAATCCTCCAAAGATTCATTATCCCTCTTCCGATCTTCAACCTTCGGAAACATCCGAATTCTCCAAATCTCCTCGATTCTCAAACGATGATTTTCAGTCAAATATCCAACACAATACTTCACCAAATCGCAATTTTCATAGACCAAAAATACAGAAGTGGGGGGGTCTGGGAAAATCAAATTTTTCAGCGATACCATTCCAAAATCGCTGCTGGCATTTTCATCGAATTCCACGAGACCTTCAGAATCTCGCAGATTTTGCATCAATAAGGCACCGCTCTCCGGAAATCCAACAATAAGCGGGCTGAGTCTTGGACAACAGTAGAATCCCTTTAAATTCCCATTCATAATCCTCAAAGGTTCTCCAAATCTAGGAAGATTGAGATCAGGTTCTCCTCCAAAGTCCCAGGAAGTCGATCCAATCTCATCAAGCTGCGTCAAAATATCATCAAATGAAAAAAGCAAAGCTTTTTCTTCCGTCAAAACTTCAATAAAATCATCATTTATCGCAATTTGTTTTGAAATACCGTGTGAACGCGGGCAAGCCTGAAATTAACAAATTTTCCAGCGATTTTTCCAGAAAAACTTACGAATTCATCAATAGTAAAACTAGTCACTAATTCAAAAGGATACGCATTGAAAACCATAAAAACATATTCATCACAAGATTTCTGTTCATTTCGCCGTTTTCCTTCGAAATAAATCGATTCATTGATATTTTTCCAGCCAATTTTTCGATTTTTCAAACCATTCGGTATATCAAATTGTCTTTCCTGTTCTGTGGGATTTTCCCAATTGATCACTTGTAAAAATCCGTCTCTTAGAATCAATAAATATTTATCCATCCCAAATACATCAACAATCATAATTTGATCAATTTTCAATGGATAATAAATCACATCTGCCACATCTACTGATAATAATCTGCACACTGGATTCAATTCACAAATCCTGTTCATCGTTTCATAGTCTATTAGTTTTTCCGAATCTTCCGCGATTATTCGACGATTTCTCCAGATTAATTGCATTGTTTCGAGTCGACCGTAGAGTGTTTGATCGAAGCGGAATTCTCGACATTCTGAACTTAAGATTGTGCTCGCCAAATTTCGCTTTCCATGGGAATTTTGACCGATTTCACGGTTTTGTAGATGTGAAACCAAGTGCAAGTGTCTTTTTAATGATCTGAAAATCAAACTAATGCTATATTTATTCAAGTTATCCTAATTCACCTCTTTTTCAATTTCTCCTCTCTTCCCGAATTTCTCCTCTCTTCTTGCTGCTCAAAATAACTGGCATATGCTCGACAAATCGCTGGTTGCTCCAAATTTCTAGTCAATTCCTCACCATATTTCAAAAATTCGCTATAAACTCTGTCGATTCTCCTCGCATTTGCGAAAGGCGATTTGTGGGATCTGGGAAAATCGAAGCCGATCAAACCGGAAGCGTAGGAAGGCATGAGAGTTGAGAAGAAAAATTATTAAAATTAATTTTTGAATTTTTTGAATTCAAGACTTTTAGGATGTGTGAAATAAAGGCGGGTAGATCAAAAACATTTGAAAAAACAACGACATTCCGCATTGACGTCATTTTTTTTGGGATGGAGCCAGAACATTAAAAATATTATTCTTCATAGGCCCATTAAAAACTGTTCCAAATCTTCATTTCCCTTTCAAAAAATCTCTACTACAATTTCGACGAAATATCCGCCAAAATCTGATCAATATGTTTCGGTTTATTCGGTCCCATAGTTTCTTTGAAAAACGCCGCCATTTTCGACAACTCCTCCAACCAGAATCTCACATCAACATTCGTCAAATTCTCCATTTTCACATTTTCCATCCCTTCGATATTCAAAGATTTGGGCAATTTTCCAATCGGCGTCGAATTTGCGTTGGAAACATCATTGGGATCTTTGAGTCGATTGAAAATCCACTCGAAAATTCGCCAATTATCCTTTCCCTCCTTCCAAAAATCGGAGAAATTTATCAAAAACGTGTAGGGAAATTGCGATAATCCGGGGATTTGCAACCAATGCGCGACAAAATCGCTAAACTCTATCGCAATTTTCGCACGCATTGGCGAATCTTTCGCACCAGCCGCCAACACAACACCCTCTTGCCATGAGGCAGTCTCGATAACCACCGGCAATTTTTCGTCGCCACGGCGAGTTGTCGCAAAAATAATCGCGGCCACTTCGAATTCGCCATATTTTGTGTCTTGCGGATTGGCTGAGAATATCTCATATTCTTCGGGTTTCGAGAAGAGTTTTGCGAAATTATCGCGCTTTGCCACTTGCAACATTTCATCGTTTTCGGGTTGAATTGCGACAAATTTCCCGTCTCGATGATTTAACCAAGTTATCGAAAATGGCGAAATCTCAATGTTCCAGCCAGCTTTTTCGAGTTTCTCCAATGGCGTTTGAGAGCAATAGATTATGTAGAAAATCTCATTTTTCGAATCTAAACACATTTTTTAAGATACCTTCCATAAAATATGAATTTACCTGTGAATTTGATAATCTGCGCGCCAAGCGTATGCCAACCATTCTTGAATCCAACACGACTCGAATAAGTCAACCCGAAAAACTTGGAAACTTTTTCCGAGTCTCGACCAAATCCGCTTCCAAATTGCCAAACTTCGTTTTCATCATTTCGCACAACGAGAAATGGTTTCAAGGTTTCCGGGAGGATTTGCGGGTTTTTTCGGATGACCGGGCGAGGAAGACCGATTGAGTGGATTGATCTGATGACTCGAGATGGTGAGGTATAGGCAATCGCATCCCAGATTGCGGAGGAGATTCTGAAAATGTGAAAAATTGAAATGGGCGGTGCGAAAAAATCGATAATTTGTTTGAGAGAAGAATGTGCGCTCTATGGACAAATGTGTGTATTTCTCTCGGAGGATTTTTTTTTCGCGAAAAATTCGAAAAAACAGGTTTTTGGCCTAAATTCGCTATTTCATGCTGAAAAATGTTGGATCGGCTTGAAAATTTAAAGTATTTTGTTGAAAATGTAGGGTTTTATGATTTGTTTTCAAAGAAATTTTGAGAAAAATGGATTTTTTTCTTTATTTCTAATTGAAAGTTTGTTTTTTTTAATTTTTGGCGGTGAAAATACCAAATGCGCTCTATTACCTAAAAATACTCCTCAAATTGAGCACAAAAACCGGATCATCTGTCAATTGCACAGCATATTGTGTGAATTTCCCGCCAATCGGTCCCATCGCAAATGGAACCACGAATAAGCATCTTCCCATCATTGATCCCTCAAATCTTTCCGATTTCGAAGCTTCATAAGCCGAAGTTGTCAAATATCGGATTCCCAAGCTTTCCGAATACGAAACTTCAGAAGTTTTGGAGTAAATATGAATCTCATCTTCGACAGAAGCTTCGGGTGGATTTTGTTGAATCGCTTCAGGAAGCGGGGCGATTCCAAGATTTGCCTGTCTCTTTATTATAATATCCTTCAAAGTTTGGGCTTCATAAACACTTCCGTTACAAATTCTAATCGAAGCTGGCCGCAAAATCGCCACATATTCTCGCAGCGCTGCCAAAAAATTGGGGCTAATCCACGTCAAATCCCCCTTAATTATCGGAATTCGCCCGAAATTCGGGACAAATAACGAGTTGAGCGGTGGAATTGCGGAGTCTTGTAGTTCGGAGGTGAGACGAGAGTCGCGAGAATTGCTTATTGGGTATTCTGAAGGCATTTTTGATATTTTTGGTGTTGGAGTTGGGCTATATAGGTTCTGTATGACTTACTACATGTAGGACAGTCGGTTTCTAACATTTTCATAAATCAAAAATAAGAAGCGCTTGGGGTTTTGGAGGGAAAATCGAGGTTTTTGGGTCACGTGCATTTTTTTTTGGCGATGAAATTTTAATTTCTTTTTTTTTAATGTTTGTTATCGCGAAAATTAGTAGATTTTATAGTTGGACATCGACGAAATGACATTTTCAGGTTTTTTAAGCAAATGAGTTGAAATATTGGATTTTAATCGTATTAATAGGATAGAATGGTCTAAGACGAATAGAATGATATAAATTTCGATGACTTTACGTTATCCATAAGTGATTTAGCGAGGTTTAGTCGACAAGCCGAATCGATCGACTAAATGTCCCTAACTCACTTATGGATAACGTAAAATCATCAAAATTTATATCATTCTGTTCGTCTTAGACCATTCTATCATATGAATAACATTAAAACCCAATATTTCAACTAACTTGCTTAAAAAACCTGAAAATGTCATTTAGTCGATGTCCAAAAAACCGAAAATCGTTTTTTTTTCAACATATATCTTCCTACGCTAAAAACATCTGTGTCAGACCGAAAAAACTTGATCAACACACATTTTTTCCCCTGAAAATTTTTCCTGCGCGAAAAACTTGATAACACAAAAAACACAAAAAGAGATGAAAAATGTTTTTATTTTCGTAATTCGAATGACAAAATCGCTTCTTAACGACGTGATCCATCTTCGAAGAAGACTCCTCCATCGATAGCACAGTATTTTGGACAGATTCCCTTTTCTCCCGAGCTTCCTGGGGTTCCGGCCTCTCCTGGTGTTCCTGGATTTCCATCAGCTCCTGGTTGTCCTGGTGCTCCATTTGGTCCCTTTGGTCCAGGTGCTCCTGGTTGTCCGTCTTGTCCAGGTTGTCCTGGTTGTCCGGCTGGTCCTTGTGGCCCGGCTGGTCCAGCTGGTCCTGGTGCTCCTGGAACAATTGGCTCAGATGGTGCGTCTTGTCCAGGTTGTCCTGGTGCTCCTGGAGCTCCTGGATTTCCGTTTGGTCCGGCTGGTCCCTTGTTTCCTGGTTGTCCTGGTGCTCCGTCTTGTCCAGCTTGTCCTGGGTTTCCGTTGGCTCCCGCATCTCCGGCTGGTCCTGGTGGTCCTGGTGGTCCAGCTGGTCCTTGTGGGCATGGTTGGCAAGGTGGTGGAGTGATTGGGTCGCATGGTTGTTGTGGTGGGCGTCCTGGATTTCCTGGAAGTCCCGGTGCTCCCGGCTTTCCTGGTCGTCCTGGCTTTCCTGGAGTTCCAGCTGGTCCAGCGGCTCCTGGCAAGCAACAAGCATCGCAACCTCCAGCGGTCGCAGATCCTCCAGTAACTCCAGCATCATAACCAGCTTGACGGGCGGTTCTGTTAGCAGATGGAAGAGATTTCAAGTGATTAACCTCGCTCCAGATATCCTTAGCCGATCCTTTGCAGAAATTAATCTCAGTGTTCATGGTACGCTTGACATGGTGAACATAATTGTAAACCATTGGCAAAGTAACGCATACTGACAAAACAGCGACAACTGAGAAAGTGACTGCCGAATAGGCGACGAAGCGATACGCTTTAATACGATGTTCCAAATCCATGATGACTCAAAGAAGGAAGTGATGAACTAATGTTTGCATCTCCCTTTTATACCTGCGAGAATACACTGTGTAGGGCGGGCGGAGATATCATCAAAACTTGATATACCTCTTTTTTTAGTTGTTGCGATACCCAAGGTTAGCTTTGTTTATTCATTTCAAGGTTTTTTAGGCTAGAAAAAACTTGTGACTTAGAAATTAGTGAAGATAAGGAAAATAAGCAAGATTTTTGAAAAAAAACATAGACGAAATGACATTTTCATGTTTTTTTTTAAAGACACATCAGCCACTGGAAAAAACAGATTTCCCGCATTTATTTTCAAATGACAAAAACAGCATGTGCGCTCTATTGCTTCGTTGTGTGCAAACTCTTTCGAAAATCCCGTCGGCTGAGCGATTTCAAAAACAATTATTTTGTTTTTTTCACTTTTGCCAGACTCAAAATTTTTTCTTGATTTTTATGAATTTCGATTACTTGAAAGGTGTTATGAAAGAATAACAAACTCATTTTCTGTTCATTTCTAGTGGATGTTGTGTCTTTAAGCAATTGAGTTGAAATATTGGGTTTTAATGTGATTCATATGATAGAATGGTCTAAGACGAACAGAATGATATAAATTTTGATGACTTTACCTTATCCATAAGTGATTTTGCGACTTTTAGTAGATATTTAGTCGATAAGTCGCTTAAAATCATGAAAATTTATATCATTATGTTCGTCTTAGACCATTCTATCATATGAATAACATTAGAACTCAATATTTCAACACTCTTGCTTAAAAACCCTGAAAATGTCATTTAGTCGATGTCCAACTATAGGGTGGGGTCGAACCCTGGTTTTGCAAATAGTATGCAAGCGTGCAAACCACTCGGCCACTGTTTTTTCAAGTTTCTGAATTTTTTTTCGAATATTTTAGGTGGTGCAAACATAAAAAAAACAGAACTCCAAAATCAAAACGTTTTGAAACAGTGAAAAAAAATCCACAAACTTCATTTTTCTCAACGCATTCTCCTAGCTTTCAAGATTTGACAATCCGCATCAATCACAATTGTAGTCTGAAAAAGAATTCGAATTTCGTTTCCGGCGCTTTTTTTCTTACCGTATTCGTCCACAATGCGTCTTTCAATGAGCATTTTCCCTCCACAATAATCTTCTCGTATTTATATTTCATCTCCTTTTTCTCGCCGCATTTTTTCCGAATAAACACGTCAATTGTGGATAATGAATTAGCAATTAAAATGTGGTGTAGTTGAAAAACCGCCTTAATTGCGTCAACAATAAACGCGGATTTCGGAAAAATTATCGATTTTTTATTTTGCTCATGGCCATATAGAAAACAATCGATATTGATCTCATTTGGAGTTGCTGGAACTATAATTGATGGTGGAAGAGATTCTTGAGAGAAATTGGAGTTTGACGATTGTTTTTCGAAGGCTTCGCAGAGTTTTTGAAGTTTTGTGATTTGATCCGATGGTTGTTGAGTTGATAAATCGAAAGAGTTGAGCGAGGAGAATTGACTCATACTGCACAGTATTTCGGATGGTGAGAGACGATTACAACAGCGTGACATTGGACAATATGCGATGGTTTCTGGAAGAATTGAATTTGGCGCGGAAAAATTTATAATTTTTGCCACGTGGCATATTTTTCTCCTTGATCCGACATGATTCATAAAAAAATCAAAAATGAATGCCATCCTCAAAATTTGTGAAATTTTTGAAACAGTGAATTTTTCTTACAAAAAAAAACATGATTTTCTGAACATTCAAAAATTCACTGTTTCAAAAAATCCACAAATATTTCTAGATTCTGAAAATAAACATTGTGTTGTGGGAAATTATTTTTGGAAGTTTCAGAGGATTTGCCACGTGGATTCATGATTTTCAGATAAAAAAATTTTGCTTGATTGGGAAAAATTTTTCATGTTCAAAAATTTATAAAATTTTTGAAACAGTGAACTTTTTCTTCGATTTTTTTTGTGAAAAATTCAACCTTTTAGAAATGTTTTCAAAAATTCACTGTTTCAAAAAATCCACAAATTTTTCCAGATTCTGAAAATAAACATTCAGTTTCAGTTTGGGGTTGTTTTCGAAAAATCAGAAAAATTTGATAAATTTTTGAAACAGTGGATTTTTATTTTGAAGAAAAAATTTTCAGCTGAAAACTAGCTCTAACTCACTATTATCAAAAGCAAACTGAATTTTAGCCATCAAACAATCATAACAAAATCGATGTCTACAATGAATCAGACACATTCTCGCAATATTCACACATCGATGAGTTTTTCGAAACGAATCGCATTTTTGTTTTTCTCCAATATCCAATCTTGAAAATGATGAACCTGATCCACCAGCTCCAAAATGATTAACAATCGCTCGATTCTCATTCGAATCCATATTGATTCCAGAAATCTCATCAACAACAACATCAGTGGCTCGAGTTCCTTCGCAAAATCGAGCTGGACATAGGGTTCCCGGGTAGACAATCATACACATTGAACAGAATTCGTGATGACAATTCAGTTCTATGACATCTTCTTCGTTTTTTGTTTCTTGGCATATTCGACACGTTTTTTTTGTTGACATTTTTTGGGGAGCGGGTAGAAATGGGGGAATTTTGGATTTCGGAAGGTTTTATAGGTGGATTATTGGGTCACGTTGTTTCACGCAAAAAATTTGGGAAATTTTTGAAACAGTGAATTTTTTTAATGAATAAAAATGATTTTGGGGGAGCGAACTTCAGAGTTACCAAAATACTATTTATCAGATTTTTTCCAGAATCGAGAAAATTTGAAAAAATTTTGAAACAGTGAATTTTTGGCGGAAAATATTTTCACTTTTTCATGAATAAAAATGATTTTGGGCGGAATTGGCGAATTTCAGAGCTACCAAAAATGCGCAGCAAATTTCCAAAGCTGCTTTAAATGTGTCAGCAAAATCTGTTTGGGCTCATGGATGTTTCTTGTTCCTGAAATTTCCAGCCCAAAGTTTGCAGTTTGGGGATTATTATAATGAAAAATCACTACTCATCAAGTTTTTTTGAGCATCGAGAAAATTTGAAAAATTTTTGAAACAGTGAATTTTTGGGGGAAAAATATTTTCACAAGTGATTTTGGGGGGAAATCAGGGAATTTCAGAGCTACCAAAAACGCGCCAGCAAAATTCCACACTGCTACAAACACGTCAGTAAATTATGAAGATTCGAGAAGAGCCCAAAGTTTAAAGTTTGAGGAATTTACAATTAATGGGGCTATTCAAGTATTTTCTCAACACGCTGACAAAACAGGAGAAATGAGGAGAAAATGTATTTTCTTCACTTTTTTCGTATTTTCTCAGCCTACCTGAATAGGTTTTCTTCGCTTTTCTCAGCGTTGAGAAAATAACTTGAATAGTTCCATAACAATTTCTACTTATCAAGTTTTTTTCAGCATCGAGAAAATTTGTAAAAATTTTGAAACAGTGAATTTTTTGAGGAAACAATTTTCATTTTTTCATGAACGAATAACAATTATTTTGAACCAGTTTTTACAGTAGTCCTGGATTACTGTAGCTCATTTTGTAGAAAATTTCAAGGGCTCCAAAACGAGTTCGGGTTTTCCATTTTTTTTTCGGAAAAAGAACCTTATTTTGCACATTTTTTTCTGGAACTACTTCCTAAAAATTTGCAAAACTTCATTTATTATTCAAATACAAACAACCTTCCTCAACTTTTTGTCTTCACCCAATGTAAACCTATAATTCTTGACCTCAAAATCAATATTCCCTGTGATCATCCGATATTTAGCTGATCTTATCACAGCGTCTTTGAAATATCCTTGAAACAGTAGATTATCCATAAACCACAGGAATTTGTGTTTTTGATCATCGCAATCATCAACAAAAAATGAATCTGACGCCAGTTTTGGCAGATCTTTCTCATTGAATGAGTTTGAAAATTGTTGGAGGTTCATCCAAAATTCTTTCAGGTATTTCGAATCTTCTAAGTTCGGATCGATCAATTCAGTTGTTTCGGATAATTCATTTCTACAAAGTTGAGGAAATTCTGACACAAATTGATATCTATTTTTGTCATCAATGTATTTCACAGAAAATCTAATGAAACTTCCAGACACATAAATCATAAATGTGAAATGATCTTGAAAAACATCGAAGCCATCAATAATTTTGAATTCACTTAATTGGATTTCCGTGCTAATTGTAAGAATATATCTAATCAGTTGATCTCTTTGCAGAAAATAATTTGAACAAGTTTGCAGAATGAAATTGGGAGAAAGTGAATCTTGTAAACTCAATTCATCTCTCATTTTTATTCCTAATCGATAATTATATATAAGGTTTCTGGAAATATTGCTCATAATTTCAGTGTCATTCAAAATCGATGTTAGCAGTAGATTTTTGTTACAATTTGTCATTTCTTCGTAGATCAGAAAAGCTCTATTATCAACAATTGTTGCCTCGTAAACATTTCTTGATAATCCATTCTCAACATCTACAACAAAATAAAAATTTCCGTTTTTAAACGTTGCTTCTAAAACTTTAGTTGATCTTGTGTTCTTTGGATTCATCGCAATGAGCATAGAATTCACTTGATTTCGATGGAATATTCTATCCTGATCGCATTGAATCATTTGAAAATATGGCATCGTAGAATATTCAATATTCTGGGCAAGCAGAGTTTTCTTGTAGAATTCCAGCAATCCTTCAGCTTTCGATTTCATTGCTGATTTTCTCAATTCATTTTGAACATACCAATAATTGTCTTCATCTGCGCGATGATTATTTCCGCCTTTTTGTGCAAAAATTAGTGATAAACATGAAATAAGCAGGATTCTGAACATTTTGAAAAATTCGTTGGAGAAAAATTTGATTATCTGTAGACTGTGTGAAAAAGAATCAAACTTGGTTTTTGGTTCGCAATTTTGACCAACAATTATGTATAAAAATGTGGAAAAACTACAACGCTCCGCGTTTACACCTTCAATTTTGGCTATTTTTCATGACTTTCAACAACAAAAGTTGAAAATTCCGATTTTCAAGCTTTTTTTCGTTGAAAAAAATTACTGTTTCAAAAATCAATCAAAAATTTTTGGATTTTGATGGAAAATGTTGTTGATTCGTTAAGACGTGTCGAATTTCTATTTTTGATTTTCGGAAAAAAAGTCACTGTTTCAAATATTTGTCAAAAATTTTCTTGAATTTCAAAAAATCGGTCAATTTTCGGCTATTGGCTGGGTGAAGTTCTGAACATTAAAAAAATTATCTAATTTTTTTTGAAAATTTTCATTTTCCGCAGACTGTGTGAAAATATTTCTATCTATCTATATTTATTTTTTGATTTTTTTTTTATTAGTCAAAATTAAACATGAACATTATTATTTTTTTTTCTTAGTCTGTTTAGCATCAGGTACATGTTTCAGAAGAATTTCAGAATTCAAAATCCCCAAACAATTTTGCAGCTCAAAAAGGCGGGAATAATTTTCGAGCACAGGAAGAATATGAATCATATCTTCAAAATAAACTAGAATCTAAATTCTCCTTTAACAGCGCTGCCGGAATGTTGAATCATTATAAAACCACCTTGAAAGACAGGGAAATACAGAAATCAACAACTCCAGATTTTATAATTTATCCATGTTCAGGAGAATCAGAAAAATCTTTCAACCAACTTCAAATCACTAAGGCGCTCCACAAGATCAAACAATCAATTCAAACCAGATCCACAACAATAATCCACGCAAGAATTTCGAATGATGAGATGTTTTTCACTGCTGATGTTGGAGATCCACAAATATCCACAAACTATTACAAAGCAGTGATATTAGGAGGCAGCGCATTCCTGGTTTATGAGAATATTACAAATTGTCGACCGGGTTCTCATCGTTTTCTGACTTCGATTATTGATGGCAAGGATTTATTGGAGGGGAAACGGGATTTTTGATAAGTAATTTCGATTTTTGAAAAATAAAAGTTCACGATTCTGCTGAAAATCCAGGAAATTTTCAGCTTTCAGGAACGTGGATTTTTGAAGGCCAAATGTAAATTTCCGATTCGAAAATTTCACTGTTTCAAAAAATATTTGAAAATTTGATGGAATTTTTTAAAAACATCATATCGTTTCCTGACAAATTCAAGTTATTTTATTTTTGGTTAAAAATTAGGACCAAAAATATACAGTACCTCGGTTACTGTAGGAAATTTCGATAACTCTGATTTTTGAAAATAAATTTTTTTCTGGAAAGCTTCAAGGTTCTGCTGAAAATCCGGAAAACACTAAATTTTCAGCGTTTTTTTTTGCATGGGAAAATAGTTGCCACGTGGATTTTTGGAATTCAAATTTCAATTTTCTTGTTTTGAAAAATTAACTGTTTCAAAAATTAGTCAAAAAGTTTTGGATTTTGATGAAAAATGTTGTTGATTTGTTAGGACGATACAAATTTCTATTTTTGATTTTCGGAAAAAAAGTCACTGTTTCAAATATTTGTCAAAAATTTTCTTGAATTTCAAAAAATCTATTCCCAATGGAGCATTGTGAGAAAATTAACATTTGCCACGTGAATTTCGAATATTTGAAGGGTTTCAATTAATTTTTTAGGATTCTGCTGAAAATCCGGTTCAAAACCAATAAAAAACTCTGAAAATTCAGCGTTTTTTGCATGGAAAAACTGTTGCCACGTGGATTTTTGGAATGATTTTTTTTTCTAAAAAAAAGTCACTGTTTCAAGAAATATTCGAAAACTTTTCTGTTTGTTAAAAAAAACCGGTTGATAATTGGAAATGTTGGGGAAAAATTTGATATTTGCAATGTGGATTTTGAATTTTCCCAATTTTAATAAATAAATAAAGCTTCATCTTCACCTTTCAACAAAAAATTCACCAATGCCAATAAAAATCTTAAAATCTTCCCGTCAATTTGCAACACAACAATTTCCACACCATCAATCCATTGGGTCTTTGCAAAAACGCCGAATACAGGTCAAAATCCTTCTTCTTCAATGTTCCAAGTATAAAATCGATAGAAATCGCGTGGCCAGCAAAAACAATTCGTAAATCTTTGGGAATTTGATCAATCTGATCTCTCACATTTTCCAAAATCCTCTCCGATTCTCTAGCCAAATCCTTCGCAACTCCCCGAGATTCCTCGATTTTTTTCTTATTATAAATCGCATCTGCAGAAGTGCCATGTAATTCCACAATATCTCGGGGTAACAAGACAATTCCTCGAGCTAGAAGTGGATGTGTAGATCGGATTAGATTTGCGATCGCATAACTCGCACCCAATTCGCGCGCAAGTTCAAAAACCTTGTCATCCACTCCGCTTCCCCTTGACAAAACATCAATTTCAAGTTGCAAAATGGCGCCAGTCGTATTTCTGCCATATTCAGCGACCGCTTCAATATTCTCAAATTGTTTGTCGCCAATCGTCGCTTGCCGCGTCTGCACCAATTTCGCCAATAATTCCGGTTGGCGCGTGCGAGAAGCGGCAACGCAGAGAGCGATTGCGACGGGTTGTCGTGGGACGGGAAGGGGAGAGGCGTCGAAAATCGAGGCGAGCGCGTCTTTCCAGAATTGAAGGCGATACATGGCTGAGGTGTCGCCGCGGCGAGTGTCGACTTTGTCGCGGATTTGAGCCAACTCGACGTTGAGCGCGTTGATCTGAAAGAAAAAAATTCAAAAATTAATTTTAGCATAAAATTTGAGGATTTCTAGTTCGGAATTTTAGCTAAAAATTGAGATTTTTGGGAATTTTCAAGCTATTTTCTTCAAATCTGAAATTTCTGGTCATATTCTGGGTTTCTAGGCCGTCAAAATCATATTTTGGGTTTCTAGGTCATTTTTTAGGCTTCTAGGGGTGCAATTTTGGATTTTCAAGCTATTTTTGATGAAATTTGGGTATTTTCTGTGTTTTGGCTTCAAATCTGAAATTTCTGGTCAATTTCAGGCTAGAAATCTCAATTTAACAACAAATTTCAGGTCGAGTTTGAACTAGAAATTGAGATTTTTGTGATTTTGGGCTGACAAGGGAAGTGCATAGGGTTAGGTGTTGAACTTTTGATGAAACGTTCGAAATAAACCAAATCGACCAAGCTGATCACGAATCCGAAGTTAAAAATTGCCACAAACACCTGTGAGCACTTTTCTGGAGCTCCAAAGTTGAAATTGAGTTTTGGTTTTTGCCCATTTTCACCTTGTTCCTGGGTAGAAAATCAACTTTTATTGTATGAATAAGGCTGTTCACCACATTCGAAAACCTATCAGCTTTTTAGTTTTTCAAAAAACATGAAAAACCAGCTGAAACTGTAATTTTTAAGAAAGTCCTGAAAGTACACACAATCACACGTAAATACACACGTTTTTCAAAGTTATTCGTGCATTTTTGAAAATTGCAGTTTTCAGCTGGTTTTTCATGCTTTTTGAAAAACTAAAAAGCTGATAGGTTTTCGAATGTGGTGAACAACCTTATTCATGTTATAAAAATTGATTTTCCACCCAGGAATAAGGGGAAAATGGGCAAAAACCAAAACTCAATTTCAACTTTGGAGCTCCAGAAAAGTGCTCACAGGCATTTGTGGCAATTTTTAACTTCGGATTCGTGATCAGCATGGTCGATTTGGTTTATTTCGAACGTTTCATCAAAAGTTCAACACCTAACCCTATGCACTTCCCTTGTGAAAATATTATTTTTGCTGTAAATCTAAATTTTTATATCAAAATCTTTGTATTTCGGGTTAATTTCAAGCTTTCAAGCTATTTAGAAATCTAATTTCAAAAATTAATTCCACGTATGGTTTAAAGCTAAAAATTGTGATTTTCAAGAATCTTCAGGGTGGAATTTTTGAGTGAAAAAATTATTTTTTAAAGTTTTTCCTGGCTCAAAAATACTCACCGCAATTAGCTCAACTTGCACAGCTTTCGGCATCGCCAAAATCGTCAAATAGCTCTCCCTGTCGTGTTTTCGAATCAAATCTAGGCAACTTTTGATTGCCTCATCAGCTTGTTCTTTGGTGATTTCTAGAATTCGAGTTGGTTTCGCATTTTTTGGCACTCTGAAATTCACTTTTTTTTGAAATTCCGATTAAAAACGGTTCAAAACACATTTTACTTCACAAAAAGTTGAAAAATATATGTGACCGAAGTATTTTGGCCGAGAAATGTCGGGAATTCGGCCAACGCAACAAACGCGCTCCAACTCATTGTCTATTGAAATTAAACAAAGATTTATTGAATTTTTCTCGACCGCGACGCAAAGCCGCACGCGACTCTGCACTGGTTTCAATTTTTACGCCAGCCACATTTTTCAAATTCGATAACATAATTTCAATAGACAATGAGTTGTAGCGCGTTTGTTGCGTTGGCCGAATTCCCGACATTTCTCGGCCGCCAAAATACTTCGGCCACTGATATTTTTCAATTTTTTGTGAAGAAAAATGTATTTTGAGCACTTTTTTTTTTCAAAAAAACAAAAAAAAAACCAACCTGGCACCCGGAATATTATCAAAATTGAGCGTATTTTTACTACTACTACTAGTTTTCTCATTGGCAAATGGTGAAGTTTTTGTTGAAAAATGTCGATTTGAAGCATATGGATAATGATAGTGATAATTATTATTATTGAAAATTAATGAATAAGATCTTCGCGAGCCGCCGCCGCCGCGACTCTGCCATCCATTTCGACTCGTCGCGCCGCGTTCGCCTCGCGAATCGCTTTCATCATTGCGAATTCGGGCGACATTGCTTTGGCTCGATTGTCGAAGGTGATGAATGAGGGACAGTTGAGCGCTTCGTCGCATGTTCGATCGTGGTGCTGGAAAAAAGTCATTTTTGGGTTTCTAGGCCATTTTATTGGATTCTAGGCCATCGAAATCAAATTATCGGGTTTTTAGGTCATCAAAAGCAACTTTTTGGGATTCTAGGCTATCAAAAGCAAATTATCGGGGTTCTAGGTCATATTTTGGGTTTCTAGGCCGTCAAAATCATATTTTTGGGTTTCTAGGCCATAAAAATTATATTTTTGGGTTTCTAGGCCATATTCTGGATTTCTAGGTCATCAAAAGCAAATTTTTTCTGTTTCTAGGCCATCAAAATCATATTTTTGGGTTTCTAGGCCATTTTTTTGTGGTTTTGAGCTAGAAATTGAGATTTTTGTGATTTTGAGCTGGAAATCCTATTTTTGGCTGTAAATCTGAATTTTCATATCAAAATCTTTGTATTTCGGGTTGATTTCAAGCTTTCAAGGTATTTAGAAATCTAAATCTCAAAAATTAATTCCAGGGAACAATCAGGGACTTTTAACTCTGGTTTTGAGCTAGAAATTGTGATTTTTCGGTTTTTTTTTGAATTTTGGGTGAAAATAAGCATTTTCAGCTGAAAACCAATATAAAATTCATGTTTTCAAAGTCCGAAATATCTGAATTTTCAACAGAAAATATCTCCCACCCCCTATTTTCAGTAAAAATCTCACATTTTCCCAGATCTCCCATATCCCTCTCACAATCAGAAAAAAACAACAAAATAAATCATAAAAATTGACCAATTGGTGAGAGACAGCGAGATTTAGAGAAAAACAGGCGGTGGCCACTTTTCTCTCAAGCTTTTCCTATCTATACAAGTTTGCAATACAAACCTGATCTTTTTTGATGAATTGAAAAGGTGCAGAGAGGAAAGATGTTCCGTAGATCAACGCCAATAATGAGACGATGGTTTGAGCCAAAACGTCGGATGGAAGATTGATGAAAGGTTGCTCGGTGAGCCGAAGATAGGAGCGATGTTGAGCGGCTGAATAGGCACAGTGGAGGAGAGAGACCAACGAGATTATGGTGATCAAGCTGGAAACATTTGGGCGGTTTTTAAAGATTTTCTGGGGGAAAATCCAGGTTTTTTTCTGTTTTTTCAAGCGTCATGTTCACAAGAAGAGTTCATAAGGTCCCGGAATAAACTTTTCATAAAACTTATACCAAATCGACGGTGCTGATCACGATTCCGAAGTCATAAATTGCCACAAACCCCTGTGAGCACTTTTCTGGGGCTGCTTACAAAGTTAGAATTAAGTTCTGGTTTTCGCCACTTTTCACCATGTTCCTGGGTGGAAAATCAATTTTTATAACTTGAATAAGGATGTTCACAACATTCGAAAACATATCAGCTTTTTAACTTTTTAAAAAAATATGAAAAATCAGCTGAAAACTGTAATTTTTAAGAAAAGGCACGAAAACGCACACGTTTTTCAAAGTTTTTTGTGCATTTTTAAAAATTACAGTTTTCAGCTCGGTTTTCATATTTTTGAAATACTAAAAAGCTGATACTCAGAGATTCGCTGGCCAGCTGGTCACTAGGTGGGGTCGACTGCCCATCTGAAATTGACACGGACAACCACATCGCCCGTATTTTTTGCCAGACGACCTGGTCGCGAGGTGGTTCAGTTCATGCAGACCACCTCGCCCAGGTTGTCCAGCTCGACCCGACTTCGCGTCCAGATCGTCTCGCTTAAAAGAAAAAAGACCAAAAAACTTGTGAATCCGAGCATTATAGAAGAAATTGGCTCATTTTCTGTTTTTTCGGAGTATTAGAAACCTTAGGAAGTGAAAAAAACAGTAAAAAATGCACTATTTTGAGTACAAACCACCGTCTTGCTAGCTTTCCAGGATTTCAAACACACAGGCCACGTCGCCGGAAAACTCAAGGCGACCTGGTGGCCGAATCAAATTCAGCTCGTTTTGAACTTTCCGGCCACCTGGTCCTGATCTAGTGGCGAGCTGGCCAGCGAATCTCTGAGTAGGGGTTCGAATGTTGTGAACAACCTTATTCATATTATAAAAATTGATTTTCCACCCGGGAACAAGGTGAAAATGGGCGAAAACCAAAACTCAATTCTAACTTTGTAAGTAGCTCCAGAAAAGTGCTCACAGGCATTTGTGGCAATTTTTGACTTCGGAATCCTGATCAGCATGGTCGATTTGGTATATGTTTTATCAAAAGTTTATGAACTTTCCTTGTCAAAGGAAACTATTTCAATTTTCACTCTATTTAGATTTCTAATAAAATATATATACAAAAACTCACCGATAAACAGTGGTGGCCATATCGGTTAACCCTGACCTGAAATTACTAGTTTTCACAAAAAAAAATTCCAAGAAAAATGTCAGATATTTGAATAAAACTGGATTTCAAGACCAATTCACAACTCTAAACACACAACAATAAAATCTAATCATTTTTTAACAACGGAATTGCATATTTACATTACTAGGAAGAATGTTTTGGGGGAAAATAGAGATTTTCAGAGAGGGAAAGTGAAAGATATGTTTCTTTTGGAATCAAAATTATTATTAAACAACAGTCTCTTCTTCGCATTTGACATGAGTGACAAGATTTGTCGAGGATTTAATGATCTTCTCCTTGATCAATTTCATTTTTTCGCTATTCGGCGAATGTTTCAAGCCAAATTTCTCCTCAAGTTTCTCAAACATCCCCTTCGTCGTGTTATTGATCGATTTCTTGAAGCCCATCATCAAAACCTTCTCATAAACCGAACTCATTCGACCGCAATCTATCGAAACGTTGACAGTTCGTAGAACATCGGTTAGAAATGGCGTGGTTTCTTGATGATTTTCGGTTGGTTTGTAGATGCATCGCTCGTGGAGTTGGAAAAGCGATAAATGCGAGACGTTTCTAGTGTATGTGGTTAGCCGTTTGGTGGCTTTGTCATAAATACTTTCCTCGATGACTGGAACAACGCGAATATCGGTCATTCTTGAAATCCAGCGGGGAACTCGCTTTAGAATCGAGCTACCTTGCTTCACAATCAACTTTTTGGTGACAATTGTGTTGCCCACCACTTTTCGATCCAATACATCTTCCGATAAAATGTGTTTTGCATGCGAATTTGGATATCTAAACGAAACAATTTTAGAGGGGTTTTTTTTTAAATATAAATTTACCTATCCCAAAATGCGGCGACAACTTCATCAAACGAGTAGGGAAATGAGGATCTTGGCGCGTCCCAAAATTTCATTTTTTGCCTGCGAAACGAGGAGAAACGAGAAGAAACAACTAGAAATGAAAATATTTTTCGGGTGTGTAAACACACTAATTGACGACATGTGCAAACACCGATCGACTACCGTATGTTCATTTTCAAAAAAAAAATGTTTTTTTTTGTTTTTTTTTTCGAAAAAAGTGCAGAAAAGTTGCGAAATCGCCAGATTTTCTTGAAAAATTTCAAATTAGACAAATTTCAGGATGATTTTACTTCTCCTCCTATTCATTCCAATATGCTCCGCGAGTCTAACACCTCCATCAACCGAAAATGTATGGCTGGACCCCAACGACCCCACGGCAAAATATCGCAAACCCTCTCAAACAAATAATTGCGAGGAAAAAATCAATAACGACAAATACCTTCGACTCATTCTACGTCAAATGATGCACGATTTACACGTGGATTACACAATTCCCGAATACGTGGCACGTGACGTCAAAATTCAAATTCCCAAATATAGCATGTCGGTTTTGTCGAAATATTTGACGGCTGATGAGGAGACATCGGAGGATACGGCGATGTCGAGGGAAATTGTGAGAAGCGCGTTGGCGGATATTTTTAAAGTTGTGAGTTTTTTGTGGGAACGGGTTTATTTAAAAAACAAAGAAATGTACAAAAACAAGCGAAAAATCAATAATTTTTTGGGTTTAAAGGCAAATTTTGGTCAAAAACAGCGAAAAATTGATAATTTTTGGGTTTTTCTAAGAGATTTTCTAATTTTTGGGAGGATTTTTGAATTTTCCTGGGATTTTCCGAATTTCTAGCAATTGAGGAGTTCATCGTCTTCTGAAAATGAAATATTTTCAAAAATAAGTCTTTGCCACGTCATAACTCACCTTCCTCATCGGCTTCTTTGAATAAGTATGGACCTCGATAAACTCCTTGATCTTCCTGATCATCAGAAGCATCAGAATCTTCCACCTCCCCATCTGAATCTAATTCTTCACTGCTCTCAGTTTCCGAAGCAGAATCTTGATTCTCCTTCTGACCCTGATTCTCATCCTCAGCCTCAGCATGATACACAAATCTCAAAGTTCTCCGCCGCTCCTCAGCCATCGCAATCCGTTTCGCCGCATACAATTCATTATAGCAGCGCTGATAATAATCGCCGCGCATTTCTTCGCGAGCCAACGCTTCGCTCAAATATGTCACGCGTTTTGCCATACTTCCTGGCTGCGCGTCTTCTCGCTGTCTTTTCCGACGCTCATCTTTTAGTTCGATGTTTTCGGTGAGAAGACGGATGTTTGTCTGGAATTTCGGGGATGATTTTGAGAGGATTTAGGGGTTGCCACGTGGATTTTGAGCTAAATTTCCCAGAAAATCTAAAATTTTTGGTCTAGAAAAATTCACTGTTTTAATAGTTTGGCATAAATTTGGATTTTTGAAATTTGAACCGTTTTCATTTCGTTCGCTTAACTAAAAAAAATTCAGAAAAAAATAGAAATTTTCAGGATTTCCCACGTGGCATTTCTTATATTTAATTTCTCAAAATTTCCAGAAATCTGAAATTTTTATTCTAAAAAAATTTACTGTTTCAAAAAATTGTCATAAATTTGGATTTTCGAAATTCAAACTGTTTTCACTTCGTTCGTTTAACTAAAAAAAATTCAGAAAAAAAACTGGAAATTCTCAGGATTTGCCACGTGGATCTTTTACCTTCAAAACTTCTGAAATTTTGCAGAAATTCCAAATATTTTGGTCTAGAAAAATTCACTGTTTCAAAAATTTCTACTAAATTTCGATTTTTAATTTTAAACCATTCCAATTGAGTTAGTTGCCTGTGGAAATTCCGAAAATTAAGAATTTTCAGAATTTCAAGATTGCCACGTGGATTTTGAGCTAAATTTACCAGAAAATCTGAAATTTTTGGTCTAGAAAATTGTATTGTTTCAAATAATTTGATAATTTTGGATTTTTGAATTCGAACCGTTGCTACCTTTATTCCAATTGAAAAATTAATTCAGAACTGAAATTTTGCAGAAACTCAAAAATTTTGCTCTAGAAAAGTTTACTGTTTCAAAAATTTCTAATAAATTTGGATTTTTGGATTCGAACCGTTATTTCTTTGTTTTTTTCAACGGAAAAATTCAGAAAAAACTAGAAATTTTCAGGATTTGCCACGTGGAATTTTAGCTTAAATTTTCCAGGAAATCTAAATTTTTTGGTCTAGAAAAATTCACTGTTTCAAACATATCTGATAATGTTTGATTTTTTGAATTCGAATCGTTTTCGATTTGCTTGTGTCACGAAAAAATTCAGATTAAAAAAAACTAGAAATTTTCAGAATTCGCCATGTGGCATTCCTATTTTCTAATTTCTCAAAATCCGCAAAAATTAAAAAATTTTTGGTCTAGAAAAATTTACTGTTTCAAAAATTTAACATTAATTCGGATTTTTTGAAAATCAAGCTGTTACTACCTTCATTCCAATTGGAAAAGTTCATTCAGAACTCGCCACGTGGATTGAAAAATCATAGAAATTTCAGAAAAAAACCTGAACTCTCACAATCAGGATTTGCCACGTGGCATTTTTAGCTTCAAAAATTCTGAAATTTTGCAGAAATCTAAAATTTTTATTCTAGAAAATTTGACTGTTTCAAAATATTCTAATAAATTTTGATTTTTTGATGTCGAACTGTTTTCGCTTTGTGTTTTCCACTAAAAAAATCAGAAAAAACTGGAAATTTTCAGGATTTGCCACGTGGCATTTCTGATTTCTGAAAGTCTCCAGAAATTCCAAAATTTTTGGTCTAGAAAATTTACTGTTTCAGAATATTCTGATAAATTTGGATTTTTCGAATTTTAACCCATTCAAATGATGTTGATTAGGGAAAATTCGAAAAATAAGAATTTTCTGAATTTCAAGATTGCCACATGGATTTTTAGCTTAAATTTCCCAGAAAATCTGAAATTTTTAGTCTAGAAAAATTTGACTGTTTCAAAATATTCTAGTAAAATTGGATTTTTTGAAGTTCAAGCCGTTGGTCCATTCATTCAAACTTGAAAAATTCATTCAGAACTCGCCACGTGAATTGAAAAATCATAGAATTTTCAGAAAAAAGACTAGAAATTTTCAGGATTTGCCAAGTGGCATTTCTTATTTTTAAATTCTGAAAGTCTCCAAAAATTCCAAAATTTTTGGTCTAGAAAAATTTACTGTTTCAAAAATTTAACATTAATTCGGATTTTTTGAAAATATTCTGATAAGTTTGGATTTTTTAAATTCGAACCATTTTCACTTTTTTTGTTAAAAAAAACTAAAAATTCAGAAAAAACTAGAAATTTGCAGAATTCCATACGTGGCATTCTAAATATTTGCCACGTGTATTCTGTACGTCTTTAATAAATTTTCCGCCCCAAAAACTCACAATCTTCTGCTTCTCCCACAAATCCTCAAAATGTTCCGCTTGCTTTCTGAGTTTTCTCATCTCCTTTGCTTTCACTTCAGAATCCTTTCTCAATTTTCTGAATTTGCCGAGGAATTTACGTGGAACAATTGGCATTTTTAACTGGACTTAGCTGAAAATTCAAAGTTGAGACCAGAAAAAATTAGGCAAAATGGAAGTGAAGTTAGGCTAACTTCAAGTAAATAATGAAAAAATAAACAACAACAATAACAACACAGAAAATAGCACCTCTAGGCCCCGCCCACTTTTTCTGGGGACCACGCTTCCCAAAGGCTGGAATATTGGTGTGAAATGCTAGATGTATGGGAAAATGGGAAGAGATTTTTGGCGGGAAAATTGAAGAACCATTATTTGATAAGGGAATTGGAATTTTGAGCTGAAAAATTAAAAAAAAATGTGAAAATCAACAATTTTCATATAGAAATTGATAGTTTTGTCTGAAAATCAACCTAAGTTTGTTGAAGAAATCAAAATTTTACTTCAAAATTTCGAAAAATCGATGAAAAACATGTTTTCAAAGATATAGGAGTTCTTAAGGCGCGGCTACTTGAGATATGATTTTTCAAGACGCAGTTCCATGACGATTGAGCTGTCTAGGCTCGGCTACTTGACGTCGCAGTTCTCAAGGCGCGGCTCCTTCAGAATTGAACTCTCTAGGCGCGACATCTTATTAATGTGCATCTCAAGGCGCGGTTACTAGACATAGAAGCTCTCAAGGCGCTGCCTCTAGCCAGAGTAGATCTCAAGGCGAGGCTACTCGAAAAATTATCTCTCAAGGCGCCGTTCCTTGACGATTGAACTGTCTAGGCTCGGCTACTTGCCAAAGTGAATCTCTAGGTGCGACTGCTTAACAAAGAAGCTCTATAGGCTTGGCTGCTCGACATAAAGGCTTTCAAGGCACAACATCTTGTCATAGTGAATCTCTAGGCTTAGCTACTAGACATCATAGGTCTCAAGGAGAGACACCTTGCCGTAGTGAATTCCTAAGCTCTGATCCTTGACTATCAAACTGTCTAGGCGCGGCTACTAGATATCAAAGCTCCCTAGGCGCTTCTCCTTGCTAATGCGAATCTCTAGGCGTTTGATAACTAAGCCAAAATCATACACAAAATCCCTCTTCTCAATCCCAAATTTTTCCAGAACGACGACTACATCGAGAACAACTTCCAAGACCTCATCCGCAAATCTCAACCCATCCTCTTTACCCTCAACATCCTAATTCTACCAGCCGCTCTAATAGTCATCATCAAATCAATCATCCGTCCCAAAAACTTCTATATCCTCCTGATTTCCACAATTTTCATCATCTCAATGTATTGCGGATATAATCGAAAATATCAGGAAGCTGAAGCACGACGTTTCGCACAAATCCAACAATTGAATAGTTTATCAGATGCTTGTGCTCCTGAAGGATTGCTCCAAAGATTCAGCGATTCAATGCTTTCACTTATCAGATATCAACCAAAATCGGATTGTCAAAAATATATTGAACATCAATTTATATCGATTTTCTTCGAGATTTCACCAATTGAAGTGTTCTCGGAGACTGTGGCTTCGGGATTATTGTCATTTTTCTCGGAAAGCGCCAAACATTTCAAACGATTCTTCCGGGATTTGTATGAAGGAACACCGATTATGGCACAAATTGTGATGACTGTTTTTTTGATTGCGACTTTTGGAAAAATCAAGACGCCGTTTTTTAGCTATGAACCGATTTGTGAGTGCGTTTTTGGGGGGATTTTGAAGGGAAAATAACACAAAATTCTCAAAAACTGAAAATTTCATGAAAAATGCATTGGCTTTTTAAAATTAAATTTTACAAATTTAAATTTTCCGCTGGAAATTTAGTTTTTCACCTGAAATATGTCGAAGTTTCAAAAATTTCATTCTTCAATTTTTCACTGTTTCAAAAATTTAACAAAAAAATTATGAGCCTTTTGAAATTGATACTGATTTTGACCTCAATCTGAAACTTGATTCATTTTACGCTGAAAAATTAGTTATTCCTCTAAAAAATATCGAATTTCTAGAAAAATACATTATTCAATTTTTCACTGTTTCAAAAATTTATCAAAAACTTGTTTTGAAGATTTCAAAAATGATAACATTGGCGTGGAAAATATTCATCTGAATTTTAAATTTCGATGAAAAGCTGAAAAAAATTGCACTTGAATTTAAATTTTTTTTCCGCTGGAAATTTAGTTTTTCTTCTCAAAAATATCGAATTTCTAGAAATTTCATGAAAAATATATTAGAAAATTTTTCACTGTTTTAAAAATTTAACAAAAAATTTTTGAGCTTTTTGAAATTGGTGCAATATTGATGTAAAACTTGACCTAAATCTGAAAATTGAAATTTTTCTTGAAATTTTCCACTGGAAATTAATTTAGTTTTTCACCTGAAAAACGTCAAAAAATCAGAATTTCTAAAAATTTAATGAAAATTTCATCACTCAATTTTTCACTGTTTCAAAAAATTAACAAAAAATTTTTTGAACATTTCAAAATTGATATTGAATCTTTACTTTTCATGTGGAAAATATTGATTTGAATTTCAAATTTCGAAGAAAAGCTAAAAAAAAATCCACCTGAATTAAAATGGAAATTTAGTTTTTCCTCTGAAAAATATCGAAATTTCTAAAAAATTTCATGAAAAATACATTATTCAATTTTTCACTGTTTCAAAAAATGTATCAAAAAAAATAATGAGCTTTTTGAAATTGATATCAATTTGTCCTTTTTGTAGGAGTGGAAAATATTGAACTGAATTTTAAATTTCGAGGAAAAGCTGAAAAAAATTAACCTGAATTTAAATTTTGATTATTGCCGTTAGAAATCCGTTTCAAAAATTCATTTAAAAAATTATTAGTTTTTGAAATTGATCACAAAAGAAACATATTTTGAAATAATGAAATCTAATGAAAAACTTGACTTAAATCTGAAACTTGAGATTTTTCTTGAAATTTTCCGCTGAAAAATTAGTTTTTCCTCTGAAAAATGTTGAAATTTCAAAAATTTCAATATTAAACTTTTCACTGTTTCAAAAATTTAACAAATTTTTTTTTGAACATTTCAAAATTGATATTATCAATTTATCTTTTTCGTTGGAGTGAAAAATATTGAACTGAAAAAAAAGCTGAAAAAAATTAACCTGAGTTTAAATTTTGATTTTTTTTCGCTGGGAATAAATTTTTCACCTTAAAAATGTCGAATTTTTGAAAATTCCATGAAAAATACATTGTCAAATTTTCACTGTTTCAAAAATTTAACAAAACCTTTTGAATCTTTTTGAAATTGATATTTTAAATCCTAAAGTTGAAATTTTCATCCAAAAAACTTTCAATCTCAATTTTCAGTGCTCAAATTCCTCAGCTCGTCAGTCTCCAAAATGGTCGAATATATGGAAGATGCTCCAACCGCAGCTCCAACTTCTCAACTTATCATAACTCATAAATCCGAACCTCAAAGTTCCCTATGTGCTCCTGCTCCTGATCAACTTCTCCTCAAATCCGAGCCGGAAAATCTGAAGGAATCTCCGAAGAAATCGAAAAAGCGCGGGAAAAAACTGAAAATCAAGGAGGAAGAAGAAGAAGTTAAGATAACTCCAAAACTTGAAGATTCTGAAGATGAAGAGTGGGAAAATGCGATAAATGACTCGGATTTGTCTTCTGAAATCAGTGGCTGAAAATCTGGAATTTTCTGGAATTTTTTATTGGCTGAAAACGGGTTTTATTAGATCTACTTACCTCTAGATTCTTGTATATTTCTTGCCTTTTTTTGTGGAATGAATTTTAATTTTTTTCGAGATTTTCTATAGATTTTATGTTGAAAAACATTCTGAAATACCTTCTGAAAATATGATTTTTTTTGCATCAGAAATGATGATGCAAAATTTGAGATCGCCGAACTATTGGAATCAAAAATCACATTTTTTTCTCCCTTTAATATAAAAGAAAGTGACTTGATTTTATCATCAATTTATTTATTTTTATCAGTTTTTTTGAGGGTTGATGTGATTCTGACCTGAATTTATTTTGAAAATTTACTGTTTCAAAAATGTTTGAAGATTTTTTTAGTTTCACCATTTGGATCAATCAGAATAGCTATACATGTTTTGAATTTAAAAAATTTTATGTGTGATTTTTGTAAACAGTCTGGCTCACTTCTGAAAATTCTGAAATTCCACGTGGCAAAATTCTTCAGAAATTTCTCATTTGGCCTGAAAACTCTGAAGTTCCACGTGTCAAAAATTTTTGTTGAAAAATTCTGTTTTTTTGTTTAACAAAAAATTCACTGCTTCAAAAATCCCTAATAATTTTAGATGATGTTTGAAAATCAGTTATTTTAACTTTTGTTTTTCGAAATAACAAGATTCTACGTGGCAAAAAAGTTCTCGTAAAAAATCAATTTAAATTTTAGAAATTACGCTGAATTCATATTTCAAAGGTGAAATTCCACGTGGAAAAAATTTTTGTTGAAAAATTCTGTTTTTTTTTATCAAAAAAAGTTCACTGTTTCAAAAATTCCGCAAATTTTCTATTTTTTTTTTGAAAAATCAGTTCTCTCGTTGTAGCTATGCTTTTTCAAAAATCTCGAATTCCACGTGGCAAAATTCTTCAAAAAATTAATTTAAAAATGTCTCATTTGGTCTGAAAACTCCCTGTCTTTTTGATTTTTGATTCGAAAAATTCCCATTTCATTCAACAAAAATTCACTGTTTCAGACATTTGTCAAAAATTTTTTTGTGTTTTTTATAAACAATATTATCCAATTAAAGACACAAGAAACACTGGAAATTTTAGTTTGAAAAATTAAGCTTAATTTATATTTCAATGCTGAAATTCCAAGCTTCAAATTAGTCAAAAAAAATTCACTGTTTCGAAAAAATCCCCAAATTTTCATTTTTTTTTGAAAAGTCAGTTATTGCAGGTTTTCGTTTTCAAAAATCTAAGATTCCACGTGGCAAAATTCTTCAAAAAAATAATTCAAAAATTTCTCATTTGGTCTGAAAACTCCCTTGTCTTTTTGATTTTTTGATTCGAAAAATTCCCATTTTCATTCATAACAAAAGTTCAATGTTTCAGACATTTGTCAAATTTGTTTTGTGATTTTTGAAAACAATATTATCCAATTAGGGTACGGCTGTCTGAAAATTCTGAAATTCCACGTATCAACTCAATTTTGTTCAACAAAAATTCACTGTTTCAAAAAAATCCCCAAGTTTCCACTGTTGTTTTGAGATTTCATATCCCAAAAAAATTTACTGTTTCAAAAAGTTTTCAAGTTTGCACTGTTATATTGAAAATTGCTGAATTAGTGAAACAAAAAAAATTACACGTGGCAAAAATTTTGCCTTTATTTCCAAGACTGAAATTCCACGCGTCAAATTAGTCAAAAAATTAACTGTTTCAAAAAATATTCAAAATTTTCATATGGGTTCTGAAAAATTAGTTCAAAAATCTAAATTTTGACACCAGAAATCATCGAAACAAAATCCATGTGTAACAAACAAAAAATCTCTCTTTTTTTGGGTTCAAAAACAAAAAGAAAAGTTCAATTTCTTCTTTTTTCTTCCCTTTTTTGCATCACATGCAAAATCAAGTCATTTCTTCTTTTATTTTCTATTTATATGTGTGTGATCTTTGCTGCTACCCGAAAAAATCAAATTTTTTATCGATTTTTCAAAATTTTTTTCAGAATAGAATGTCTACTCGATTGCTGTCGACCACCACAAAATGTATTCGGAGTTCTGGTAAGTCTATTTTTTTTGGGGGGAAATTTATGCAAATCCGAGGGCAAAATTCCGAAAAATGTGATTTTTGGTGCCGAAATTTCAATTTTTCCATCGGAAATCCTATCTTAAGGGAATAAAAATGTTAAAATTTTTCTTGAAACAGTGAGATTTTTTCCACGTGTCAAGTGAATTATGCGCTAAAAATTCCTATTTCAAATTTTTTTCAGTCAAAATTCGCCAATCAAGATACAAAATTGTCTGAAAATTTGTCTGGAAATTTTTTTAATCTGAAATGTGATTTTTGGCGGCGAAGATTCGCTGTGAGATTAAAAATTTCAAAAAAAAAATTAAAATTTCAAAATTTTTTGAAACAGTGAGATTTTTTCCAAAAAAAAATTGAATTTTCCACCAGAAATTTCTCTCTGAAAATGTTTCCAGTCAAAAATTTGTCAATCAAAATTTTATCTGAAACAAAATTGTCTGAACATTTGTTGAAAACCAAAATTCAATTGAAAACCAGTCTTCCCAACAGAAAAATTGGTTTAAATTTTCAAAATTTTTGACCAAATTTTATTTGATCTACCAAAAAAGTGTTGAATTTTCTCCACAATTTTTTATCGATTTTTTCATCGAAAATCATGAAATTTCAAATTTTTGATTATTTTTAACACTTTATTTTTTGAAAAGGTCAAAATTCCTGAAATTTTCGAAATTTTCGACTACAAAAATCTATATTTTGATCTAAAAAACAATATTTTTAGGTCGTTTCCTATCAATTTCCTCTTCTTCTTCTTCTGCCAAACCACAACGTGGTCTTATCAAACAAATACTAATCAATACCAAAAATAATCTTCTCTCTCAAAAAATTTCTCGTCGACAAATCACTGATTATTCGGCAAAAGATAGTCGAATCAATTCGAGAAATTTGAAGACGAAACCTGACGGATCGAAGATGGATGGAGCTGCTGTCACTGCTGCCGCACTCAAATCACAGGTCAGCAAGCATTTTTTTTCGGGGCCGGAAATTTGGTGGAAAATGGTTTTTTCTGGTTGGAAAATGACCAAAAATGACGTGTTTTGTAACAAAAATGATCAGAAAGTTTTACTGTTTCAAAAAATTCTTCAAAAAAATTTTTTAAATCAAATTTTATTGAATACATCTCTTATTCTCTCTGTAAGTTTCGCTTGCCATGTGGATTTTTGATCCAAAAATGTTCCCAAAATTGTCACTGTTTCAAAAAATTATCAAAAATTTTATTTTTCCCCTAATTTTGTTAGTCCTTAAATTTGAAACAAAAAAATTCTGAAAATTTTTGGCCCTAGAAATCCACGTGGATATTTTTTTTGGAAAAAAATTTGTTCAGAAATTTTCACTGTTTCAAAAAATTATCAAAAAATGTTATTTTTGCTCTAATTTTGCTAGACCTATCAATGAAAATCAAAAAATTATGAAAAATTTTGGCCCACGTGGATATTTTTTTTTGGAAAAAAAGTTGTTCAGAAATTTTTACTGTTTCATAAATTTATTTTCAAAAAATCACCCAATCGAGATTTTGTTGAATCTTTCCTTTTATTTTTTCGATAGCAAAAAGTTTCGTGAAAAAATTTGAAAATTTTTCCTGCCACGTGGATTTTTGGCTGAAAAATTGCATGTTATTTTTTCCTCACAATAAAAATCTCACGAAAAATTGCTCACAAGAAATTTTCACTGATTCAAAAAATTATGAAAAAAAAAATTGAATTTTGCTTTCATATTTCAGTTAATTGATTCACGAGGAATTTGTTAAAAATCCAAGAATTTCTGAAATTTCAAACTGCCACGTGGATTTTTAGCGTGAAAATTACACGTGGATCTGTTTTGACACTAAAAAATCTCACAAAATTTTCACTGTTTCAAAAATTCGTAAAAATTTCAAATTTTTGGGGAAAAATGATGATTTGGCATTGGCAAAATAACTGTTCAAACAATTTTTACTGTTTCAAAATATTCTCAAAATGGATTTTTCTTTCATATTTCATTAGTTGGCACATATCATTTATTATCAAAAGTTTCTTTAGAAATCTGAATTTACGACTTACACGTGGATTTTCAGCGTGAAAATTTCAACCAGAACATTTTTTCTGAAATTTTCACTGTTTCAAAAAATTATGAAAAAAAACTGGATTTTTCGTTCAGTCAATTGAATCATGTGGAAATTGTGAAAAATCCAAGAATTTCTGAAATTTCAAACTGCCACGTGGATCTTTTTTTGGCACCAAAAAATCCACTCACAAAATTTTCACTGTTTCAAAAAATTCGTAAAAACTCAGGAGAACGACCGCGAGATTTGCGCGAAACGTATTCTGAAAAATGGATTTTTCTTTCATATTACATTAGTTGGCACATATCATTTATTATCAAAAGTTTCTTTAGAAATCTGAATTTTCGACTTCCACGTGGATTTTCAGCGTAAAAATTTCGACCGGAATTTTTGGTCCATAAAAAATTTGTTCTGAAATTTTCACTGTTTCAAAAAATAAATAAAACATTTTCTTTGATATATTATTAGTTCTGCATCATTTTGAAGATAAAAATTCTGAATTATTGAACTGCCACGTGGAATTTTGACGGAGAAAAATCTCAAAAAAAAACATATTCGCAAAATTTTCACTGTTTCAAAAAATTATGAAAAAAAAACTTTTTTTAAATAATTCATTACATCATGAAAAAATGAGAGCTCTATTTTTTCAAAACAATTATAATTTTCTCCCTGCCACGTGGATTTTTTCGGGTCCCAGAGAGAAAAAAACCTTCAACCTTTGGACCTTTTTTTATCTGCTTATCAGAGAAAATAACGTGCTATTTTTTATCATAAATTTTCTGGTTATCAGGGAAAAATGAGAGATGTTTGGATTGGGGTTTGAATGTTCAAAAATCAAAAACTACAGTAGTATAGAAGATCTACAGTAATCCGGAAAAATCTGGGGAAAAATATCTACAGTAACCTCAGGAAGCCTAGATGAGTCTACAGTACTTTTGAAGATCTAGAGGAATGTTCGGAAAATTCTACAGTAATATTTAGGATAAATCAGCTACAGTACCTATAAAAAGTACAGTAATCTTCAAATTTCCCAGGAATTAGTCCAACTTGGACGCGGAAGCGGAAGCGGAAGCTTACTCATATTTTTGCAGGGTGTCGAATACATGTTCGGCGTCGTCGGATTCCCAGTAATCGAAGTCGGCATGGCCGCACAAGCGCACGGCATCCGCTTCGTCGCGTGCCGCAACGAACAAGCTGCCGCCTACGCCGCGCAAGCAATGGGTTATCTGACCGGAAAACCGGTCGCGTTGCTCGTCGTCTCGGGACCCGGAATCTTGCATGCTATTGGTGGATTGGCCAATGCGACTGTCAATTGTTGGTGGGTTTTTTTCATTGTTTCAGAATTTTTATTCAAAAAAATGATGAATTTTTTTGCTGTGCAAATTTACGAACATTTAGATTTTTTCACTGTTTCAAAATTTTTATTTGAAAAAAAATGGTACGTTTTTTTAACGCTAATTTATTAAAAACATTCTCGAAAATTGAGATTTTTCACTGTTTCAATATTTTTTGAAACAGTAATAAATTTCCACGTGGCAAAAAAGATTTTGCTAACAATTTCAGAATTTTTTTTTTGAATTCTTTATTTTATTTTTTTTCGAAAAGTTCAAAAAATCTATGAAACAGTGATTTTTTTGAACAAAATTTTAGATTTCTAGATTTTTGAGTTATTTTTGATTGTGAGGCCAAAATTCAGGATTCCACGGGGAAAATTGAAAATTGAGTTCAGTTGAAAATTTTCAAAATTTTTTGCGACGTGGAGTTTTTTTTCAAAGATCAAATCACGTTTTATAGAAGCATATTGGTTCAATTATCATTTTTTTTCAAAATTCACGAAAATATTTGCGAAATCTTTGAAACAGTGATTTTTTTTGGACAAATTCTTAATTTTTTTTCAGCGTATTATTCTGAAATTCCACGTAGAAATTTTGAAAAGTTTTGCGACGTGGATTTTTTTGTTTCAGAAGGCAAAACGAATTGTTTTACCCGAAATCTTGAGAACTTCAAATATTTTTCGAAACAGTGAATTTATTTTTGCTTCAAATTTGATGAAAGCTTGATTGTTCTTTTAAAAATCATGAGAAAAATTTGTGGAATTTTTGAAACAGTAAATTATTTGAGAATCAAAAATTTGTATTTTTGAGTTCTTCGAGTTTTTCAGCGTCAAAAATTAGAAATCCACGTGGCAAATGATGGAGCGAAATAATTTGAAATTTTTGAGGGAAATTTCAATTTTGAATTAAAAAAATTTGAAAAAAAAGTTTCGTCAGTTTTTGATACACATCTGTGGAGCCCATTGTTTGCTATAAATCATACAAAAAAATTGTAGAATTTTTGAAACAGTAATTTTTTGTGAATAATATTTTATACAAATTAACTGACTTGTTCAAAACTCCTCAAAAATTCATGAATTTTCTGAAACAGTAAATTTTTTGAGGAGAAAAATTTTAAAAGAATAGCTTTTTTTCAAATCTCATATAATTTCAACGCGAAAAATCCACGAGTCAAAATTAAATTTTCCATATTTTTGCAGGCCAGTAATCTGCATTGGTGGAACAGCCGACGTTGGTCTCGAAACGCGCGGCGCGTTCCAAGAATGGTCGCAACAGGAATCCGTCAAAACGGCGTGCAAACACGTGTCCCGCCCGACAAGCCTCCACACAATTCCAGCGCATATCGAAAAAGCGGTGAGAGCCGCAATGTACGGTAGACCCGGCGCGGTTTATGTCGATCTACCCGGAAATCTTGTGCTCACTCAGACCGAAGAGGAGATCACATTTCCAGCGCAGGTTCCACTTCCAGCACCAGTTTCGATCCCACCAATCGCGCAAATTGAAAAAGCTGTGGACACACTGAAAGCCGCTAAAAATCCACTAGTGATTGTTGGAAAAGGAGCTGCCTGGTCGGAACGGGGAGCCACACAAGTTCAACAATTTTTGACGAAATCCAAGTTGCCATGGTTGGCGACGCCTGGTGGAAAAGGAGTCGCGTCGGATTTGCATCCGAGATTCATCGGACAGGCCAGAAGTTTGGCGTTAAGAGAAGCGGATACGGTATTTTTGATTGGTGCGCGGTTCAATTGGATTTTGCATTTTGGATTGCCGCCAAGATTCAGAAAGAATGTGAAAGTTGTGCAAATTGATTTGTGTCCTGAGGAATTTCATCAAAATGTGCTCACTGAAGTACCGCTTTTGGGTGAGTGTTTGAAAACGCAAGAAAAATTATTTTCCAAAAGAATATCACTGTTTTTTTAAAAATTCATAGATTTTCTGAAACAGTAAATTTTGAAAAATGTTTTTTGGTGCTATAAAATTCATGTGGTGAATTTTGACTTTTTAGGAGAAAATTTGAAGTTTCAAAAAAAAATTTCACCACCAAAAATCCACGTGGAAAAATTATTCTTGAATTTATTTAGGCCACGTTGAATTCTTGAAACCTACGAGATCAAATAGTATGGAAAACGGTTTTCTTTGCAAAATCAGAAAAATTCATGGAAATTTTGAAACAGTGAATTTTTAGACACCAAAAGAAAATTTTGAAAATAGTTTTTTGGAGCTAAGAAATCCACGTGTCAAAATTAGAATTGAAAACTGAAAAAAAATTCTGCAATTTTGGATTTTTAACACATGGAAACTCAATTTTTCGGCTGAAATTTCGAATTTCATAACCAAAATCGACACAAAATTAGTTTTTCGAGTTTTTCAGTCAAAAATGATGAGATTTTGATGCTTCTAGAGTGATTTGTGATGAAAATTGACCTTCAGAAGCTGATTTTTTATTAAAGAAATTCAAATTTTCATGAATTTTGAAGAAAATGAGGTTCTCGAAGCTTATTTCCTTCAGAAATCACTCCAGAAGCTTCAAAAATCTCATTTTGTCATCATTTTTTGACTGAAAAATTCGAAAAATTAATTTTTTGTGGATTTTCGGTGATGAAAATTTGAATTTTCAGCCAAACAAAATTAAGTTTCCATTGAAAAACCAAAATTTCAGAAAATTTTCAGTTTTCAATCCTGATTTTGACACATGGATTTTTTTGGATCCAAAAAACCGTTTATAAAAAAATTCACTGTTTCAAAATTTCTATGAGTTTTTCTGATTTTGAAAACAAAACCAATAATCAATTTAAAGGCTATCAGAATTCCACGTGGCAAAAATGTATAAATACTTTTTCCACGTGGATTTTTTGTGCTGAAATTTTTTTTTGAAAATTTAAATTTCCTCTTGAAAAGTCAAAATTAGCTTCATCATTTGCCACGTGGATTTTTTTGGATCCGAAAAATATACATATTTCCAAAAGTTTCTTTCAGTGTCAAAAAATTCACTGTTTCAAAAAATTTATGAATTTTTCTGATTTTGAAAACAAAACCAATCGTCTTCTCAAATGCTTCGAGAATTCCACGTGGCAAAGCAATTAATTAAAAAAATTTTGATCTTAAAAAATTCACTGTTTCAGAAAATCTATGAATTTTTCTGATTTAAAAAAAAACCGATCGAATTGATCGATAAATGATTTGCCACGTTTTCGAAGTTTTTTGATCTTGAAAAAGTTACTGTTTCAAAAAATTGATAGATTTTTCACAGTTTCCGTGAAATTATTACTATGACGGTTTATCTTCTCAAAAAATTCGCTCATCTCATTTTTGCAGGAGACATTGGTGAAACTTTGGCCGAATTAACACCAAGATTAGGCGAATGGCAATATGATGAGCAAAGTGAGTGGTTTAAGAAATTGCGAGCGAATGCGGAGAAGAATCGAGATGCTGTTGAGAAATTGGTACAAGATCATTCGACTCCACTCAATTATTATGCCGCTTATCATCCGGTTGGTTTTGGGAAGGGGGAATTTTTGAAAGAGTAGCATTTTTTAGTTTGGAGAGATTTATGCAAAATTTAAATTTTGTCCCGGATTTTCAAAACACTTACAAGTAACACAAGTACAAGAAAATTGGATTTTCAATCCAATTTTGAAGTTTTGAGAAAATTTTGAAACAGTGGATTTTTTCAAAGTAGAAATGGGCTTGAACAAACACAATTTCCAAGGTTTTCTGACGAAATATTTTTGAAACAGTAGAATTTTTTAAATGTTGACTTGTGATCAGAAGTTCAAATATATCCAAAAATTAAATTTTTATCACGAATTTTCCAGTTCTAAACCTTGGAAAATTAATTGATTCGAAATTAAAATATTTTTGAAACAGTGAGAAATATATAAATTTTCACATGAATTTTTAAAGACTTTTTTCAAATACAATCGAATTTTTCCCATAAATTCTAATATTTTGAGATTATTTTGGAACAGTAGATTTTTTTTTGAATTCAGAGATGCTCTTCAAATTCAGATATATTTTAAAATAAATTTATTTGAAAAAAATCACAATTTATATCAGGGCTGATTCACGAACAAAAAAATGTTAAAAATCAAAAAGAATTCTGAAAAGTGAATTCCAAGGTCAATTTTTATCAGAAATCACTACAGAAGCTTCAAAAATCTCGATTTGTCATCATTTTCAACTAAAAAACTCGAAAATGTTGATCTACAATGTTTTTTCGTGAATTAATCTTTGAATGTTAAGCTCTGCCCTTATCCAATTATATTTCGAAATGATAGATTTTTCACTAAAAATTTCCAATGCCACGAAACTAAACATCAGAAAAAAGTTGGATTTTTTTTTTGAAGAAATATTTTTGAAACAGTGAGAAATTTATAAATGTTCACATGAATTTTTGAAAAATTATGTCAAAATTAATCAAATTTTACCAACCAATTTTAATATTTTGAGATTATTTTGAAACAGTATCTAAATTTTTGCAAAGTAGAAATTAAGTCAGTCGTTCCATAGTTTCATCAAACAAAATTCCAAAGTTTTCTTAACCAATATTTTTGAAACAGTAGAATTTTCTAATTCAGAAATATTCTTCAAATTTAAATAATAAAAAAGCAACAGTAGAGTTTTTACATGCTAGCAAATAAAGTTGGAATTTTTTTTTGAAGAAATATTTTTGAAACAGTGAGAAATTTATGAATTTCACATGAATTTTTAAAGACTAATTTCAAATACAATCAAATTTTTCCCATAAATTCTAATATTTTGAGATTATTTTGAAACAGTGGATTTTTCACTAGTGTCAGCTGGGTCATTGATCTATCGAACATAATTTCCAAAGTTTTTTGAAGAAATATTTTTGAAACAGTAGATTTTTTTTTTAGAATTTTGATAGATTTATCCAAAAAGCGTATTTTGTCCCGGATTTTTCAGTTGTAATTTGAAAAATTAAATTTCCAGGCCAATTTTGAAGTAATAACCCGCTCTATAAAATCCCGTAGGTTTATATTGAATAAAAAAATTGTTTTTTTGAAGAAATATTTTTAAAACAGTGAGAAATTTATAAATTTTGAAAATTTTCAACTAAATTTCAACCGAGAGACTAACATGTACCGATCAATTTTTCCCATAAATTCTAATATTTTGAGATTATGTATTTTGAAACAGTGGATTTTTGCAAAGTGGAAATTAAAGCAGTCATTCAACAGACTCAACAAACACAATTTCCAAAGAAATATTTTTGAAACAGTAGATTTCAGAGATTTTTTCAAAGAAGAATTGAATATTCATAAAACAAAATTTCCAAAGTTTTCATAACCATTTCCAACGAGAGACATCAAATTTTCAATTCAATTTTGAAGTTTTTAGAAAATGTTGAAACAGTGGATTTTTTAAAGGATGAAAAATAATTAATCAAACAAAACTTCCAAAGTTTTCTGAAAAAAATATTTTTGAAACAGTGAGAAATTTATAAATTTTTAAAGTTTCCAACTGAAAATATCAAAATTTTGAAACAGTGATTTTTTTCTCTTTATATTTTCAATCCATTTTTCCAGATCCGTGATTTCCTCGCAAAACATGATGTAATCGTCGTAAACGAAGGTGCAAATACAATGGATATCGGTCGAACAATGATGCCATCAACATTACCAAAAAGAAGATTAGACGCCGGAACTTTTGGAACAATGGGAGTTGGACAAGGTTATGCTTTAGCTGCTGCTCTTTGGGCTCGCGACAATTCACCAAACACAAAAGTTCTTGTGGTCCAAGGCGATTCAGCATTTGGATTCTCAGCCATGGAACTCGAAACAATTGCTAGATATAAATTGCCAGTTGTGACAGTGATTATTAATAATTCGGGAATTTATCGAGGTCTTTTACCGGAAGATGATCAACAAGTTGATGGAGATCGAACTCTGAATTTACCGGTTCTTAGTCTAACTGCTGAATGTAGATATGAAGAGATGGTGAAAGCTTTTGGTGGAGCTGGAAGAGTTGTGAGAAGTGTGCCGGAAATCAAGGAAGCTTTGGAATGGGCTTATCAAAAGACTGATGGACCCACGGTTATAAATGCGTTGATTTCGACGGATTCGGAGAGAAAACCACAAGCTGATCATTGGTTGACTAGATCTAAAATGTGAATTTTGAATTGTGAAGTGGAAGTTTTGTGATATTTTATTTAGAGGGTTTTTTTTTGTAAAATGTATATAAATATTATTGAAAATTGGTAGATTGCTGAAACAGTGGATTTTTTCTGAAACTCAAACAAAATTGAAATTATTTAAAGAAAATTAAAACAATATATAATTTTTGAAACGTAAAAAATTGGGTAAATTTTTAGTTTCAGTTTTCTCAAAGGAAGTTCAAGTTGAAATTTAGACCTTTTTGGAATTAATTTTTCAAGCAAAATGGATTTTTTTGGTAGATTTTTGAAACAGTGGATTATTGTGGAATTGAATTGTTGAAGAAAATTGAAAAATTAACATGAGGTTTTGTGAATTTTTAAATTAAATTCAAATAATTTTTCTAAAGTTTCAGATTTTTAAGACCTGATATATTCAAACTTATTTTTTCAAGCTAATGAAGAAAACATCATTAAAATGTTCTGAAAAATTGTTTTTTTTTGGTAGATTTTTGAAACAGTGTAGTTTTTCGGAGTTGAATTTGTTAAAGAGATAAACAATTAACATGAAAACAAAATTTAAATTATTTTTAAACGATATATATTTTTTGAAACGTAAAAAACTGGGTAATTTTTTAATACTGTTTCAAATAATTTTTCTAAAGTTTCAGTTTTCTCAAAAAAATATCCAAGTATTCATTCAAATGAGCAACACAAATAAAATCATCAAAATGCTCATTTTCCCATCAATTTTTCCGCTTCCATTCACAATAATCGATTTCCCCGCGAAAAACTCGGATTTCCACAATTTTTCAATTTGTTGTTGTTTGAAAATTGGCTCGATGATGTTGTTGGCAAATTTCAATCCGCTCAATTTTTCGACATCTGTCAAACTCGCCAAATATTCGGTGAGCAATTCTTCGGAGCTCTGGAAAATTATTTTTGTTTTTTGATTTCAAAAAAATTAATCTTACCAAGCAATTCCAGGATTTTGGCGAGATAATTGGGAAAATGAAGGCTTGCAGGTGTTTGGGGCGAGATGTTAGCAAAACTCGAAAATAATACATTTTTCCAGCATTTTCGGCAGTTCCACTGATTACTTGCACTTTTTTGTGCTTTCTCACAAAATCCCGTGTAAATCCGTCCAAATTTGTGAGAATGTCTGAAACAATTTGGTCTAGGCGCCGTCTCTTGACGGGTAGGGTTTGTAGGAGTCAACCCGTGAAAACAGGGTTTGTAGGAGTCAACCCTTGAAAACAGGGTTTGTAGGAGTCAACCCTTGAAAACAGGGTTGCTAGGAGTCATCCCTAAACAAACAGGGTTTCTAGGAGTCACCCCTTGACATTCAGGCTTTCTAGAAACTAACTCTTGACAGACAGGGTTTCTAGGAGTCATCACTTGTCAGATAGATTTTCTAGGCGCTGTCCCTTGACAAGCATGGCTTGTAGGCGCTATCCCTTGTCAGGTAGGGTTTCTAGAAGCCGTCTCTTGACAAACAGGGTGTGTAGGAGTAATCCCTGGACAAGCAGTGTTTCTAGAAGCTATCTCTTGACAAACAGGTTTTCAAGGCGCTATCCCTTGACACACATGGTTTCTGGGAGTCATCCCTTGACAAGCAGGCTTTCTAGAAGCCGTCTCTTGACAATCAGGGTTTAAAGGCACTATCCCTTGACAAGCCAGGTTTCTAGGAGCTATCCCTTGACACGGATGGCTTATAGGCGTCATCCCTTGACAAGAAGGATTTCTAGGCGCTGTCCCTTGTCAGATAGATTTTCTAAGCGTCATCCCTTGACAAACAGGGTTTCTAGGCGTCATCCCTTGATTCCCCTTATGCCAAGGCACTGTTCCTTGACGCCCCGCAAACTCACGATCTCTAAAATGATCTGGCAGCTCAAAATCGCTCATCTTCTCAGCTCCAAAAGCCACCAAAACCTTCGAATTCTGTTTATGCTTCAAAATCGCTCCATTTTCAGCCCAAAAATAATCAGCATTTTCAGCGAACACTTCAGAAGATCGAAAAGATCGATTTTTCATCGCAACTTTTTTTCGATCTTTCACAACTTTGTCAAAAACTCCATCAATTCCGTCATTTTTCAGCTTTTCGTGAGGCGGGATTTCGAGCAAATCGATGAATAGATTCATTAGTTGAATGTTTTGAAACGGTGGAATTTTGACATTTTGGCGGAAATCTGGACCGGTGCCAATGAATATCGCATTCATGTTGGATTGAATGGCATCGTAGCCGTGGTCTCCCTGAAAAATTGGGCTTTTTTAGTTTAGGCTTGGATTTAGGCCTGATTATAGGGCTGAAACGCTCTAATAAGGTCTGAATTTAGGCCTTAAGAGCCTAAGTTTAAAGCTTGCATCTAGGCCGAATTTCAGGCTTTGGTTGAGCCCAGTTGAAAGGCTTTTTAGGCTCGAATTCAGGCTTTATATTTTCCAAGATAAACATCGGCCTAAAGCCACCCTTTGAGTCTGATAATAAATAAAACAAAGCCTAAAAGAGCCTCGGCTTGAGAGACGGTTAGAGAAAACAACATTTGTCAATAGGGCGAACATGCTTTTGCTTTCAAAATTTTTTAAATAAAAACAATGTTGAAAAACTCACTTTTCCTCCAGTTTTCCTCGTTTTTGAAAATCATTCGCCTCATAAATTGTCTCGATGTTTCCATGTCGTTTTTCCTGTAAAATAGAAATGAGTGAAATCTAAATAAGAACTCGAAACTGAAGAAAAATTCAAAAAAAAAGCACATTTTTCCATATCTAAAATAGCTTTGTGAGCACCAGTTTTAGTATAAAACTATCGAAAATGATTAAAACTTGTGTTACTTGTACTAGGAAAATAGATAAATATGAATTTTACAACAAGTTTCATTCAAATTCATGAAAAACAACAAAAATACGTGAAAAAATGTTTTCGACAAACAAAAAAACAAGAAAATAAAAGTAGAAATGGAAGTGCGCCCCATTGATAAAAATAGAATGTCTCGCACTCTTTCAAAATTGTGTGTGTTTTTTTTCGTCGTTGCTGATCGATTTTTTGTTGTTTCTCCATGAATTTGAATGAAACTTGTTGCAAAATTCATATTTATCTATTTTTCTAATACAAGTAACACAAGTTTAAATCATTTTCGATAGTTTTATACTAAAACTGTTGCTCAAAAAGCAAAAAATGTATTTTCTTGAATTTTTCTTCAGTTTCGAGTTCTTATTTAGATTTCACTCAATTCTATTTTACAGGAAAAACGTCATGGAAAAATCCAAGCAATTTATGAGGCGAATGATTGTGAATTTCGAGGAAATCTGGAGGAAAAGTGAGTTTTTCAACATTGTTTTTATTTTAAAAAATTTTGAAAGCAAAAGCATGTTCGCCCTATTGACAAATGTTGTTTTCTCTAACCGTCTCTCAAGTATAGGGATTCTAGGCTCTTTTAGGCTTGAATTAAGGCCTTTTGAGGCTTGATAGGCCCAATTTCATAGATCTAAGCCCAAAACCTCACCGGAAATTTGACAGGATCTCTTCCAAAAGTAATACCCGGCTTTCCCTCCATAACAATATCGGCAATCCTCGAATTTCTCAATTTCGAATAATGTTTTCGAAACGGCATACTTTCCTCATCATAAACCTTGACATTTTCAATTTCACACGCTAATTTATCGACAACTTCCTTGACTTTATCACCATTGCTCTTGTTATCCGAATCATAAATCATCCCAATAATATTTTCATCAATTTTAAAATCCTTGAGTCCAGATTCTAGGGTTGTAAGATTTATCAATTGATGAATCTCTTGCATGCCGTGATCACTTAGAATTACCAAGTTTATACAGTTAAGCAATTTGAGTTTGTCTAACTCGCCCAGGAAATAATCCAAATCTTCATCGACGCTTTTCAAAACCTCCTCGATTTTCTCCGGTTTGTTGATAAAATAATGCGCGGTCTCATCAGGCTCATTATGATAGGCCAAAACAAGTTCTGGTGGATTTTCGGAGCCCAGAGACTTGAGAATTTTCCCCAATTTTTCGCGGTATTTGAGATGTTTGTCGAAGGGTTCGACATGATCAATTGGATATTCTGGCAAGATTTGCATTTCTGACCCGATCCAATTGTAAATCTCCACTTTTTTCTGTGGAAAATGTTTCTTAAACATTGACCAAATTGGAATTCCCCCAAAATATTCGCCATTTTCCGGTTTTTTGATATTTTCGAACTCTGATTTTTCTCGATCATAGATTTTGTTATTCACAATTCCATGGTTTTCTGGATATAGCCCGGTTACAATTGAATAGTGATTTGGGAGGGTTTTTGATGGATAAACTGGCCACATTTTCTCCGCATTCACACCGCATTTTGCCAGGAAACTCAAGCTCTCCACTTTCGCCAACCATTTTCTCGCAAAACCATCGAGACTTAGAATAACTAGGGGTTTTTGAGACTTTTCACATTTTCCGGAGAAATTTTGACAGTTTTTCCAGGAGTAGACAACACGAAGAACTAGAAATAGCAAAATTAGTTTCATTTTTGCCGAAATTCAGAAATGAGCAACTAGTTGAAAAAAATTGAGGAAAAAAAAGAAAAAAATTGGGGCACGTTGAAATTCCCTGCTAATTCAATCACAACATTTTTTTTCGCTGCAAAAAACATAACTAATCGATTTCGCCAAAATGATGCATTTTTAATGGATTTTTTTGAAACAGTGAATTTTTATTTTTGGGAAGAAATATAGTCTATGCAAGATTAAACAAAATTTTTGAATTAATTTTTTATGATAATTTTGAAACAGTGAAATAACTTTTTTAATTTTCTGGCAAGTTGAGTCGACTAATCAATTTTGCCGATATGAAGCCATTTTTTTTTAAATTTTTTGAAACAGTGAATTTTTTTGATACCCGAATATTAATTTTATCAAAGTTTTCATTTCAAAATTCTGGCACAATTTTTATTTAAATGATCAAAAATTTTTTAGCTGAAACAAATTTTTTTTTCGAATAAAATCTATATGATAATTTTGAAACAGTGAAATAAATTTTTGAAAAAAAATCTTCCAAAATCTGCTAATTCAATCAAAAATTTGATTTTTGCATAGATCTAATTTTTAGCTGAAAAATTTTCACATCGGATAAGATGGAGAATCAATTTCGCAAATATGAAGCCATTTTTTTTATAGATTTTTTTTGAAACAGTGAATTTTTGTAAGAACGTCTCTAAACGATAATTGTGAAAATCACCAAAAATTTGAGAAATTTTTGAAACAGTGAGTTTTTATTTTTGAAAAAATTTAATTTGTTATTGATTTTTGCTAAAAATGTATGCACTAATAGACGACAACTTCTAGATTACATTATTCTGATAATTTTAAAACAGTAGAATAAATTTCTGAAAAACAATACACGTGGAGAACATTTTTTAGCTGCAATAAACAAATCATTTTTGCCAACATGATGAAATTTATCATAGATTAACCTCTTTATAAAATCCCGTAGGTATGCATTCTGATTATAAATTTTTTCGCACATTTTTTCACCATTTTTTTCACATTTTCTTCAGAAATTTTAAAAATCATAGCGGATATAGGAAAATGCTTCGACCGGGAATCGAACCCGTCAAAAATACTCTGATCACAAGGTAAAGTCACGTACCACTTGACCACGAATGCCTACGTGAAAACCTGTTTATTTCTTTAATTTATAAATGATCATTTGAAACATGCGAAAAAATAGTTTTTTTTTTTCGAAATTTGAAATTTTTGAGGATTTGTACAACTGTTTCGCCTAGGGGCACCGCCCCTAGTTTTTGGAAACAGTGAATTTCTATTTGAACGTTTCTGAGCGATATTTGTGAAAATCACCAAAAATTTGGGATAATTTTGAAACAGTGAATTTTTATTTTTGAGAGAAATTCAATTTATTATCGATTCTTTCTGCAAATGAAAGACAGCTTTATTAGCCACATTTTCTCGAATGAAATGATTATGATAATTTTGAAACAGTAGAATAAATTTCTGAATAACAATACACGTGGAATTTTTTTTAGCTGCAAACAAATAATTTTTGCCAACATTTATCATAGGTTTTTTGAAACAGTGAATTTTTATTTGAGAGGTTCTGAACGATACTTGTGGAAATCACCAAAAATTTGGGAAAATTTTGAAACAGTGGATTTTTGATTTTGGATAACATTTAATTTATTATTGAATTTTTCTGAAAGCGAATGGCAACTTTATTAACCGCAATTTTTCGAGTGAAATTATTATGATAATTTTGAAACAGTAGAATTTTCAACTAAAATTTCCAAGATATATAATTATTTTCTTATCAAACCTAGAATTAATTTTCATTTTCAACTAACAAAATTTAGAAAAATGTGGGATTTCGACAATATTCTATTATGTATTTCACTAGTTCCAGACTTCATTTCATATTGTCTTTTCATAAAACATACCCGACTTCTAATCTCAGATGAAACCGAATTTCGATCTTTCAAACTTTGGGAATTCAATAAAAGTCTATATCGACCATTAGTTGTATTTGTGATTTCATATTTTTTCGCAAAACTTTCCACAATTCTTGGATTGATATTCGAAAACAAATACAATATTTTATCTCAACTTTTCGGGTCCACTACATCAATTGAAATTATTTCCATTATATTTCTAATATTTTCAACAATTTGTTTCATATTTTTAAATATATCTAGTCGAATATTCCTGAAATTTGGAAATTTAAAATATTCCACATTACTAAACCACTACAAATCTTATGCGTTTTCACATTTTGCTGCATTGATTTATGCAATTGTTTTCTTCGCAGAATCGCCAAATTATTATTTTCCTCTAATTATTTTGACTCTATCGCAATATATGGGTCCCATGGAAATATATGGGTCCGTAAAAACATATAAGGGTCCCTCAGAAATATAAGGGTCCGTGAATTTTTTCATGGGTCCCAAAAATATATAAGGGTCCGTTATTTTTTTTGAGGGTCCATAAAAAAGTATTTTTTGTAATTTTTTCACATTTTTTTTAGCCAGTCAGTATTTTTCCAGGGGGTTTACTAAGCCTAAGCCTGAAATAATAGAGAAATTTTGAATCCTCTAGTAACTTTATTTTCGGACCCTTTTATTTTTTTGGAACCCATAAAAAAATTCACGGACCCATATATTTCCATGGGACCCATATATTGCGATAGAGCCTTATATTTGATACATTTTTAAAGATTTACTGTTTCAAATTCACGCTCGATCAGATTACCAATAGTCATCCGAAACATTAATCGAAATTTTGAAACAGTGATTTTTTTATTAAGTTATTTTTCTTAAATGTGAATTTTTCTATGAAAAAATTATTTTCAAAACAAAAATTCTAATTTTTGAAAAATTCACTGTTTCAAAAATATTCTATTTTTTTTCTTGAATTTGAGTTGAACCAATCCACCAGAACAGCAAACATTTTTTTCTAAAATACAGTGTAGCTCATTTTATACAGGAAACATTTCATATTTCTAAACAAAAATCATACTCATTTTCTCATTTTATCCTTCGATTTTCCATCATCATTGTTGTTATGTTTTTGCGTTTTTCCGGCGATTTTTCGCAATTTCGGTCGAACACACATTCCAAACAACCCGCAAAATGTCATCATCAAAAAAAGCACTAAAAATGCGATGAGTCCGAAGATCCCAATCAAATCGCTGCAAAAAATTTGAATTTTTGAATTTGGATTTGAAATTTTCGCGCCAGGCAACTCACAAAATCGATCCATAGCAAATGATTTCCGGTTCATAGGTGCACATTCTTAAAAATAAAATTCAAATTTTCGCGATTTTCCGCGCTGTTCTCAATTGAGCGCACTTACAAAAACACGTCATCGGTGAAGAATGAGTCGGTGAGAATAATTGGCTCGATTTCGAATTTCTGATCTACACGGCGTTTTGGCATTTTTGCCGGAAATTGAAATGATTCGAATTTTTGATTTTTAAAATTTTTGAAAATATTTGGGTCACGTTTTTGAATTTTTAAATTTGGCGCCAAAAATCTTCGCTCAATTCCACAATTCTTGCATTTTTCTCATGTGTTCTTCTTGATTTTCCTTCCTCTTTGTCATATTTTTAATTCGTTCACATCGCTCATTTTTCGCATGATTGATAATTAGAATTATTAGAATTGGCGAAAATAGGCAGTGATATGGAGTTAGCTGAAATAACTACACTGTAGTTTGATTTTTAAAAAAATGACCGCGGTTTTATAAGCGAAATTTTCGTCTGCTGAAAAATAAAGCGTGATGGCCGAGTGGTTAGCACGTGTGTGTTTTGTTCACTAGGCCGTGGTTCGAGCCCCGTTGCCCGCAACATTTTTTTTTAGTTGATTTTACTCACGTAGACTAAATTAATGACCAGGGAATTTGTAAATTGTGACATTGAAAATGCCACTTTGAATATCTCGGTTAAAAACATTGCTGAAATATACAAAAAAGTGAAAATGAAGTGGGTGGTTTGGATGAGGAAAATGGCTTGGATTGATTTTTGCGTCTCGTGGCGATAGTAGCGAGATGAGATTTCGTAGGATGAGCTGGAAAAATTCACTTTTTCAACTTTTTTTTCGAAAAATTTCAATATTGAGAACAACATTTTAAATTTTTAAAAGAAAAAAATTCACTGTTTCAAAATTTTCATATAGTTTTTTCTCAAAAATTTTGATTTTGAAAGAAAAAATTTACTGTTTTTTTTCCAAAAAAAAATTCACTGTTTCATAATTTTTATATACTTTTATTCGAGACATATTTCAATATTGAGAGTCGCACACCCATTTGTTTCAAATATTTTTACAAAAATAATTCACTGTTTCAAAATTTTCATTAATTTTTTTTGAACATTTTGAAATCTGATTCTATTGCATTCGTAAACCGAAAAAAAATAATTTTCTCAAAGAAAAAATTCACTGTTTCAATATTTTCATTAATTTTTTTGAAAATTTTGAAATTTGATTCCATAAATCTTTCCAGGAACCTTGAGAAAAAGTCTTTAGAAATAATTTTTTTTCAAAAAAAAATTCACTGTTTTAAAATTTTTATTAATTTTTCTCGAACATTTTGAAAGTTAATGATATATCAAAAGACTAAAATTTGCTAAAGTTCAATAATCTTGAGAGAATTATTCAATAATTATTTCACAAAAATAATTCACTGTTTCAAAATTTCCATTAATTTTTCTCGAAAATTTTGAAATTTGATTCTATTTCATTCAAGTCCAAAAAAATCACTGTTTCAAAATTTTCATTAATTTTTTTGAAAATTTTGAAATTTAATTATATCAGAAGACTAAAGTTTGCTAAAGTTCAATAATCTTGTTAGAATTTTTTAAAATTATATCACAAAAATTTCACTGTTTCAAAATTTTTATTAATTTTTCTTGAACATTTTGACCTTTGATTCTATATGATTTAATGTCCGAAAAAAAGTAATTTTTTCAAAAAAAAAATCACTGTTTCAAAATTTTTATATACTTTTTTTCGAGTCATATTTCCATATTGAGAGTCGCACACGCATTTGTTTCAAATATTTTTACAAAAATAATTCACTGTTTCAAAATTTTCATTTATTTTTTTCGAAAATGTTGAATTTTAATAATATTAGAAGACTAAAGTTTGTTAAAGTTCAATAATCTTGGGAGAATTTTTTAAAAATTATTTCACAAAAATAATTCGCTGTTTCAAAATTTTCATTAATTTTTTTTGAAAATTTTGAACTTTTATTCCATAAAACTTTCCAGAAACCTTGAGAAAAAGTCTTTAGAAATAATTTTTTTTCAAAAAAAATTCACTGTTTCAAAATTTTTAGTAATTATTCTCGAACATTTTGAACTTTAATAAAATTATATGAAGGATTAAGAGACGTTTTTTGCAAAAAGGCAAATAGGGCCGGACAACAAAAAAGGGCGTAATTTTAGAATCGGCTCAAATTTTTTTTATTGATACATGGATGGATGGTGAACATTTTCCACCATATAATTTTTCATAAAAACGTTGCACCAATTTGGTGGAGGGGGGTGAAGACGAAAAAGGGTATTTTTTCAAAAAATCAAAAGTCAGCTTAAAATTCATAATTTTTGATGATCAAAAAAGGATTTTGTAGCTCTTGGGACGCTCTATAAGCCTGCATTAACGAGATTTCAAAAAATTCAGAGGCAAAATAGAAAAATTGAAGAAAAAATTTTGACGCCAATTTTCACCCCTTAAACGCAATTTCCGCGATTTCTCACTCGATCCATCGTGTTCCTCTCGCGATTTTGATTCAGATTAGTCAAAAAAAATCCACAGGCAATCCGCAAAGGATCCTTTAAGGACGCTTAAAGGACCGTTCATCCTTTAAGCGTCCTTTGTTCATCCTTAAATTTTAAAGGCCGGAAAAAGGGTGGGCCAAAACGGGCTCATTTCATGCTCGTAGTGAGAATAAATTGATGTCACACACTCAAAAGGCCGAAATTATGTGTTATAATCATGAAACAATACAAAATTCCAACAAAAATGTAACCTTAAAAAAGTATCCTTTAAGGGTGCTTCAAACGATCCTTTAAGGAAGGCAAGCTCCGCCCCCTACACAAAAAATAACAGTGCGCGCAGCTCGCCATGTGTCCGTCATGCAGATTATATAAATAAATTTTCTCTGCAAAAAAGGCAATTCAGCTTTATTCCGCAGAAGTCTATATTTAATTGAAGTTTCGGACTTCTATTTTTGTTTATCATCTGTTTAACAGATTTATCACCAAAATTTTTCAAAATTTAATGAAAGGTCCATTTTTCATCCATCCTTAAACCGTCCTTAATTCGTCCTTTTTGATGTACTTAAAGCCCCCTTTTGTACAATTTTGGAAGGATCCTTAAAGCGTCCTTAAAGGATCCTTTGCGGATTGCCTGTGTCGAAAAAAGGGGGACCCCCAGAAAAGTTTTAGATCAGTTTTTAATTTCTACTCACGCGCGCAACACACAATATCAACGACACACATGTGTGTTGTGTGCTTAGGCGCTTGAAACATACACTGTTATTGAAAATTTTATTTTTTTTTGTTTTTTTTTTGTAAAAGATGAATAATTCAAAACTTATAAAAAATTTTAGATGGATTTTTTTTTAATTAACCAGGAATATTGCGGCCTCAGGTCAAGGCCGTGTTTGTTCGAGACTGTTGTTATTTTTTTCCAGTTTTTTTTTCTTGAAAAGGTATAAAGTTGTTCATCTTATTTCATTGCCTCACTTGTATACGAACAATTTATACGAACAAATTGTCATTTTAATAAAATGCGTCTTCAATTTCTCATTCACTTGGCGATTTTACTTGTTTTATATGAATGTATGCCTATAAGGAGGGTATGTTTCTTAGTTACCGTGAGTTTCTCTCAAATTATGAAGTTTTTTTTCAGTCTGCGGAAACCGGTGGCGAAGTCACCGAGGAAACTACGGACAGTGGAGATACAGTGGAAACATCCCCAGATACACTTGGAGAAAAAAGATTGTTTTTTTTACACATTCCCTTCTGATGAAATTGAGCATGGCGAGCGACTTGACAGATATGCTGTACGTCGATATAAAGACAGTACCATGATTCAGTATGTGCTATTTTTCTGTTTTTGTTTACCATCAATCAAATTTACTCACAGAATGACAGAAGTGAACAAATTCCATATGAACAAACTCTTCGGTGCAAATGATGCTCTCAGTTTACTTTTATGTAGAGGTGCAGCACAGTGGTAAGTGACTTATTTTTGAACAACACTTAGTCAATTTCACAGCAACGTCGACACTTCAAAGCCAGAAGTTATTGCCGAATTCGAAAAAAAGTACATTTGTGAGAATCATATCAACGAGTTGTTGACTGGCTGGTACAGAAATGTATATGGACATATTGCTATGAGAAAACAAGGAAAGGGATCCGTGAGTTTGATATTTATTACACAATAATTTTTTATAAGTTTTGAATTATTCATCTTTTACAAAAAAAAAAACAACAAAAAATAAAATTTTCAATAACAGTGTATGTTTCAAGCGCCTAAGCACACAACACACATGTGTGTCGTTGATATTGTGTGTTGCGCGCGTGAGTAGAAATTAAAAACTGATCTAAAACTTTTCTGGGGGTCCCCCTTTTTTCGATTTTTTTTGACTAATCTGAATCAAAATCGCGAGAGGAACACGATGGATCGAGTGAGAAATCGCGGAAATTGCGTTTAAGGGGTGAAAATTGGCGTCAAAATTTTTTCTTCAATTTTTCTATTTTGCCTCTGAATTTTTTGAAATCTCGTTAATGCAGGCTTATAGAGCGTCCCAAGAGCTACAAAATCCTTTTTTGATCATCAAAAATTATGAATTTTAAGCTGACTTTTGATTTTTTGAAAAAATACCCTTTTTCGTCTTCACCCCCCTCCACCAAATTGGTGCAACGTTTTTATGAAAAATTATATGGTGGAAAATGTTCACCATCCATCCATGTATCAATAAAAAAAATTTGAGCCGATTCTAAAATTACGCCCTTTTTTGTTGTCCGAGCCCTTTCAATAAAATTTACCTTTTTGCAAAAAACGTCTCTTAAGTTTGCTAAAGTTCAATAATCTTGAGAGAATTATTTAAAAATTATTTCACAAAAATAATTCACTGTTTCAATATTTTCATTAATTTTTCTCGAACATTTTGAAATTTGATTCTATTTCATTCAAGTCCAAAAAAATCACTGTTTCAAAATTTCCATTAATATTTTCTGAAAATTTTGAAAGTTAATGATATATCTGAAGAATACAGTTTGCTAAAGTTCAACAATCTTGAGAGAATTATTCAATAATTATTTCACAAAAATAATTCACTGTTTCAATATTTTCATTAATTTTTCTCGAACATTTTGAACTTTGATATAATTTTCATTTTATACCATTTAAAGTCCGAAAAAAATTCACAGTTTCAGAAAATTCATTTTTTTTCAAATAAAACTTCCACGTGGCAACTCACATCTTCCTTTCTCCTTTTCGATTCCAATAATACATAACAGCATCTCCAAAAAATGTAAAAATAGTTAAAGCCATACTAATATTAAAATACATTTGAACATTTCCAATGGATTTTTGAGGAGCATAACCACAACTAGGAACTTTTTCATCAAATGGATCATTTAGGGTTAATAGGGAATATATTGAGAAGCTTAGGGGGAGCTGGAAGAAAAAGTTACCGTATTTTAAAACAAAAAAAAATTGTGATAGAACTTACGATAACTAAACTAGCCACAGAAATCCAAATTCTCTTCCATTTTTCATAGAATCCCGCCCATTTCAATGCAAATAATCGATCAATCGATAATCCAAAATGAATCAATAATATTCCAGTATTTCCACAATAAATACCACTTGATTCATAAAAACAATTCGAAACATTCTCAAATTGTCCACATTTTTTGTTTTGGTCGAAAATTTTGAGAAAAACTTGTTTTTTTATGAGAAAATATGCGAATTGATGAATGGTTTCGTAGAAAATTGTGAAAATTAGAAAGAATTTGACAGTTTTCGGGAAGATTCCGGCGAAAAATAGTCGTTTGAGCGCAAATATTGCGAAAAAATGTGGAAAATATTGGAATTGATAGATTTATTGATATTATTGAAATGTAAAATGCTGAATTTAGAATATCGATTTCTGATTGAGTTAGACAAACTTCACTCATTTTTTTAAAAAGAAAAAAAAATGAGACAACGTGATTTTGTATCTGAAATTTCACAGCTGGATGCTTTTTGAATTAATCTTGAAGTTTGGTTTGTCTATGTAGTGCAATAACAAAATTTTTGCATCAGAAAAAATTACTGTTTCAAAACTTCACAAAAAACACCCTTTCAGTCTGATAAAACAGGAATGACGAAAAAAACACACACAGTTTTGAGAGAGTGCGAGACATTAAATTTTTTATCAATGGGGCGCACTTCCATTTCTACTTTTATTTTCTTGTTTTTGTGTTTTTCGGAAATCGAAAAAAAGTAAAACAACGCTTGCCTGTTGTTTAATTTTCACACACTGTTTGAGCGGAGTGTCGTTATTTTATTTTTACAAGATTGCGCGTAGGATTTGGTGTTTGCGGGCTGTTGGTGTTGACACACACTCTTATTTTTTCGTTCTTTCTTAGGTTTTTGGATGTATTCGCGTATTTTTTGTTATTTTTCCATGAATTTGAATGAAACTTGTAGTTAAATTCACATTTATCTATTTTCCTAGTACAAAAACAAGTTTAAATCATTTTTGATAGTTTTATAGTAAAACTGGTGCTCAAAAACTATTTTCTCAAAAAAAAAATAATTGTCTTGAATTTTTCTTTAGTTTCGAGTTCTTTTTAGATTTCACTCATTTTTATTTTACAGGAAACACGATTCAATTTTTATCAGCGAAATGGTGGAAATGTCGAAAGAATTTATGAGGCGAATGATTGTGAATTTCGAGGAAAACTGGAGGAAATGTGAGTTTTTTGGGGGTTTTGAGAAAGTTTGAGGTTCTGAGTTGAGTTTTATGTGAAAAAAAATTGATTTTAAAATTGAAATATTTTTGAAACAGTAATTATTTTTATATTGGATGGTTTAAAACTGAATTATTTTGCTAATATTTTTTGATGAATATTTTTTGAAACAGTGATTTTTTCTATGAAAAAATTATTTTCAAAAATTCACTATTTCAAAAACAATCTAATTTTTTCTTGAATTTGAGCTGAACCAATTTGTTTACAATCTAAAAAATTCTAAAATACCGTGCTCATTTTATACAGAAAAAATTTTTCTTCAGCAAAAATTACTGTTTCAAAATTTCACCAAAGTTCATCGCAGAAAGCTTTATTTTCAAAATTATGTAAAAGGGAAAATACAAAATGTTGATTTTAAAATTCAAACATTTTTGAAACAGATTAATTAAATTATTTTGCTAATATTTTTTGATGAATATTTTTTGAAACGGTTATTTTTTCTATGAAAAAATTATTTTCTCAAAATTCATTTTTCAAAAATTCACTGTTTCAAAAATAATCTAATTTTTTCTTTAATTTGAGCTGAACCAATTTCTTTACAATTGAAAATATTCTAAAATATTTGTTTCAAAATTTTGTCATTGTAGAAAGCTTCATTTTCAAAATTATGTAAAAATTCAAAATCTAATTCCACATTTTCCGCATCTCTGTTAAATGTGAAGATTGTGTCTGTTTCTGCTGAACCATCGATCGAATTGTGGTTTTTCGCTGATTTTTTATGTGATTCAGAGTTAGCAAAAGTACAATTGGTGAGAATAGGCAAGAGTACGGTGTGATCTGTAACAAAAAAAAATCAATTTTAATCCAAAACCCATGCAGAACTTACATAGATCACTGTCAAAATTAGGGATAAGATTTGAAATGAGATGAATGATCGCAAATAATTCAGAGTTACGATAATTGTCAGGTTTAGAATTGTGAAAAAGAAATGTGAGATTGATAGGAAAAACATGGCTTGGGTGGATTTTAGCGATTCGATTGATTGATATCTTTCCGTGATTTTGAAGTTTTTTCTGCAAAAAAATTAATTTTTAATCGATAATTTGTCACGTGGCAGAGGAGACAGAGCGAGTATGCGTCTCTCACTTTCCCATACACTCTAGCCGTCTGGCTTCTCTGCGTCTCACGAGCGAAGCGAGTGTAAGTCCCCCTGCGTCTCTCACTTTACCATATACTCTAGTCGCCTGATCTCTCTGCGTCTCTCAAATCCGCATACTAAATACCTAGCTCTCTCGTTTTTGCACACGCTCTCTCGAGCGGAGCGAGTGTGAGTCCCTCTGTGCCTCTAGCCCTTATGCTTCTCTAAGTCTCTGCGTCTCTCATTTTCTCTAGCTTTCTAGCTGCCTAGCTTCTCTGTGTCTCTCATTTTACTATTAACTCTAGCCGCCGGGCTCTCCATATTCATAAAAAATTCACTGTTTCAAAAATTGTGTATTTAAAATTTCAATAAAATTTTTCCAATACTGCCAAACATTTGGTTGAATATTTGCCCCCAAAAAACTCACCGCTTCTCCAAAACTACACTGTACTTCAATAGTAAAATGTCAAAAAACACTTGAAAAATTGTGAAAATCAGAAAAATGTCATTGATCATATTGATTGTTTGACCGGCTTGTGTTGATAGATATCCACAATTTTGAACTCGATCTTCTCCGGAATCTTGATTTGAGATAATTGGGATTAGGGAGAAGGAGGAGCAGAACTAGAAAAATAATTGAACAATTTTACTGTTTCAAAAAAATTTTATTGCTAATTGTAAATTGAATTTTTGGTTGATAATCTGAAGTCTTCATTCTAATTTTTTTGACATCAAAATTATATTTTGGCAAGAATTTTTTTTTGGAAAAAATAATTGAACAAAAAAATAAAATTTTACTGTTTCAAAAAAAGTTTTCATTTCAAATTTGAATTTTTTGTTGATGACTAAAGGAATCGTTTTTTGTCACATCAAAATTAAATTATTCTGGCGAGATTTTTTTGATATTTCAGTTGAAAGTTCTGAATCATGAAAATATAGAAAATATTTCGAAAAAAAATTCACTGTTTCAAAAAAATGTTATTGTTTTTGAAAATTAATTTTTTTTGGTTGATTTTTGCAATCGCGAATTGAAATAGGTTTTGAATTTTGGAAGCCTAGGAGACAAGTTAAGATCAGGCCTAATTTCAGGTTGAACTGATTAAAAATAAATTAGGAACGGTAGCCTAACAACCCTGAAGCCTAAGGGCCCTTAAGATGAAAAATAATTTGAAAAAAATTCACTGTTTCAAAAAATGTTTTTGTTTTTCAAAATTAATTTTTTGTTGGTACATTCAATTCGTTTTGAATTATGAAAGTTTAGATTTTTGGTCTAAAGAATTTGAAGAGACATGTTAGGATCAGGCCTGATTTCCCCTCGTAAAGCCTAAGGGCCCTGGAGCCTAAGAGCCCTAACAATAAGGCCTAAGGGGCCTGGAGCCTAAAGGCCCTAAAGCCTAGGAGCCTTAGATTCTAGGCCAAAATTCTAGGGATCTGAAATTTCAGAATAAATTTTTTTGAAATCAAGATTCTGAATTTCAAGATTCAAGATGTTTTTAGTCAAAAATACACGTGGCAATGAGCATTGATTTCTGAATCTATATCCCAAGCCTAATCCTAGTCTAGGCCCGATTTTTAGGAAAAAAAATTCACTGTTTCAAAAAAATGTTTTATTTGAAAGCTGATTTTTGTTGGTTGATAAATGCGTTTTAGCCTGAAGTACTAAATCCATATCCCCAAGCCTAAACCGAGGCCCAGTCCCCAAGCCCAGCCCCAAACTCACCACAAATCCAATACTCACTCCACAATACCAATACCTCAATTTCCTATGCACCGCCTCAAAAACCGTGGCCAGCATGCGCTCAAAAGACAGTGCAATCTGCATGAATACACATCCCCACGCCGCGCCCAACATTCCACTTGTGATAACTCGACAATTCACCGCATAATCCAAAATATCACAGGGGGATTCGGCGGAGAAGACGCGGAAAATGAAGCGGATTTTCATGAGAATGTAGAATAGTTGATGGATATTGCCGAAAATGAGTAGAGAGATTAGGAGAAGAATTGTGGGTTTGGGGAGAATTGAACGATAGATTAGGGATTTTAGGGCGAAGAAGGTTAGGATGAAGGTGAGAGTTGCGATAAGTAGATTCCATGTGATGAAGCAGAGATAGATTGGGGATTTGTAGATGGCATGTTGTTCGGGAGTTAGACAGTCGGAGGACATGGTTTCTGGAATTAGGAAGGTTCACACTTGGAGTTAGGCTAAGTTTGTTAGTAGAAGTTTGAGAAATACCGTAATGCAGCTCCTAAGAGCCCTAATTTTTTGAGCTCTCATCTAGGTTCAAAATAACATCACGAGCCTCAAAAATCGTATAAATTTTTTTTTTCAATTTCTGAAATTGAAATTGAAAAATTTAATTGAAAATGATGACACACTTTCATGAATAATATGAGCAGAGAACATTTTTGGGGGAGAAAAAATAGAGTTAGGCTAAATAGGCTTGATTATGATTCTAGGCTGGAAGTTAGGCTAAGTCTAGGGCCTGAACGTAGAGTTTCAGGCCCTGGACTTTGTTAGAATTGGGCTTAGGGATAGGCTTTAGCCTAAACTAGTTAGGCTTAGGTTAAGCCTAAACTAGTTAGGCTCAGTTAAGGCCTGAAATAGTTAGGTTTAGGTTAAGCCTAAACTAGTTAGGCCTAGGTCAGGCCTAAACTAGCTAGGCTAATGTTAAGCCTAAATTAGTTAGGCTTAGGTTAGGCCTAAACTATTTAGGCTTAGTTTGGCCTAAACTAGTTAGGCTTACGTTAAGCCTAAACTATTTAGGCTTAGGTTAAGCCTAAACTAGTTAGGCCTAGGTTAAGCCTAAGCTAGTTGGGCCTAACCTTTAGCTTAAAAAAAAAGGCTCAACCTAAACTTAACTTAGACTTAATCCAAAAATCGTGCATTCATTCAATTTCAAGCTATAAAATGTCTGCAAGTATGATTTATAATTTATTTACGCACACAAATCTATGATTTTCGGAAATCCAATTATAAATTTTTCGCGGAAATATGGTGACAATTGGGAATTTAGCAAAAGTCTAGTTATTCTGAACCCGGAAAATCTACAGAGCTGTGAAGATTTTGGTGTAAAACATGACGCAGCGATTTTTGGCGCCATAAAAATCGAAAAGCTATAATTATTTGTCTGGCTAAAAATAAATAAAAGCACTTTTCCGAAAAATGCACTTTTGATCGGATTTTTGAAAATAAAAATTTAAAAAAACAACGTGAAAACGTGGAAAATTTTTCATTTTTAAAAATTATTTCGAAAAAAAAATATTTCGAAAAATGTCGGATGACACGAAAAATCAGCACACTACTTTGAATGTGACAAAAGCGGTGAGCATTTTTTGGATTTTCGAGCTCAAATTCAAGATTTTTGGTGCTAGAGATTCCGACAAAAAATTTTGGAAAAAATTTACTGTTTCAGGAATTCTCATAGAACATTAATTTATCTAGGTTTATAATAGCTTTATGTTTCATCTCACAATATTTAAAATTTCAGCCAAAAAGTTTCCAGTTGAACACGGTGAAATTTCAAAAAAAAATTACAAAAGTTTACTGTTTCAAAGAATGTTTATAAATTTATAACAATAATTATTTTTAATCGAATTACCTCTTTCATGGGAGACTATAAATTACAACAAAAAATTCAGATTCAAAAATTTAGCCAAAAAATTACTGTTTCAAAAAATGTTCATTAATTTTTTGAAATTTATTTATCTCAGTTCATCAATATATGAGGATTAGCATAAACAAAGAAAAATTATGAATTTCAGCCAAAAAACCAGCATTTTTGATTGACAAAAATTCACTGTTTCAAAAAATCTTTATAAATTTATAACAGTATTTTTTTTTAATTCACATGTCTTGTGGGAAAATTATAAATTTCATGTCGAAAATTCCAGATCCAAAAACTTAGACAAAAATTTACTGTTTCAAAAAATCTTGATATTTTTATAACAGTAATTTCTTCAGTTCGTACTTCATAGTGGTGGTAAATTATAAATTACAACCAAAAAAATCCAGATTCAAAATAAAGTACAAAAATCTACTGTTTCAAAAATTTTTCATTGATTTTTGAAATTGATTTATTTTAGTTGATCAAAATTGAGGACAAAGAAAAATTATGAATTTTAGCCAAAAAAACTGAATTTTTGGTTGGCCAAAGTTCACTGTTTCAAGAAATCGTTATAAATTCATAACAGTTATTATTTTTAATTCGCGCCTTCTCTCCGGGAAATTATAGAATTAATTGTTTTTCGGGAAATTATAAATTTCATGTCAAATTCCAGATCCAAAAACTTAGACAAAAATTTACTGTTTCAAAAATTGTTCATTAATTTTTTGAAAGTGATTTAATTTAGTTTATCAAAAAAAAAAAGACGACAAAGAAAAATTATGAATTTTTGTTTAGCAAAAATTCACTGTTTCAAAAAATCTTGATAAATTTATCAGAATAATTTTTATCGATTCCAAAGTTAGAGAACTCAAAAAAATGAAAACCGTGAATTTTTTTCAAAATTTTCAGCCAAAAATATTTGATCATCTAAAAATCCCCCACAAAAACTCACCTAAATTTGCAGGCCGTCTCTGTAGCTGGCACAGTCGCCAAATCCACTCCCCTAAGTGCCGTAGGTGTTGCGTTAGACGTGGCCGACGTGGGTCTAAGTGTCTACGATGATCGTAAGAATTCGACGACTCGCAATACGGTCACAACAATTTCGGCGACCACGGCTGGATTTGGTGGAGGTGTGGCTGGTGGATTGGTGGGAGCCACTGCTGGAACTGCGATTTGTCCAGGTAAGAAGGGGATTTTTGGCGCGGGGAAACTGATCTTTTTGATATTTTCTCATAATTTTTGCAGAAATTGGGAGAAAATATGATTTTTGATTCTGATTTTGAGAATTTTTCACTGTTTCAAAAAAATTAGATATTTTTGTAGGTTTTTAATTTTTAATTAAAACACGGATGTTATTTTTGGAGCTCTAATTTTAGAAAAAAAATCTGAAATTTAAAAAATTATGCATTTTTGAATTTTCATTGTTTCAAAAATTCTTCAAATTTTTTAGTTGCTCACAAAACAGCTTGAAATCGAAGGTACTATTTCGGGAAAAATTTTTTGTTGAAAATTTTTCACTGTTTCAAAAATTTCTTATAATTTTTTGAGTTTTTCTACTTCAATGTTAAGAGCATGTATACTTCATTCAAATAATTCCAGAAATTAAACAAAAAATCTCCAAAATCTAGTCAACACACCCGCTCAAACAATGAAAAAATTAGCAAAATGCTGTTCTCATTGGCGTACCAATTTTAGCTACCTTAGAGGTCGTTATATGAAAAACTAAAAATAGCATTAGAATCAGCGTCTCAAGATCTACATTAAACTATGTTACTCATATTTTTAGGGGTCCTGCGAAGAAAGTTACGATTTGCGTCGAGACCACGCGGTTAAATAAATACGTGTTCCTTTAATCAGCAACGTAAATCAATGAAATAATTGGCGTACCAATTTTCGTTAGGAAAACAGGCGTTAGAGAAAAATGAAAAATACCACGAGATTCAGCGTGTCGAGATCTACATTAAACCATAAGATTCATAATTCCTAGGAGCCCAGGAAGGCCAGCTTTTCGAGACCCAATAAATTAATAAATGTATGTTCCTTTGAACGAACAAAACATGGTGAATTTTCGAGAGACGCAGAGACGCTGATCAAAGGGACATGTATTTATTTAACCGCGTGGTCTCGACGCAAATCGTAACTTTCTTCGCAGGACCCCTAAAAATATGAGTCACATAGTTTAATGTAGATCTTGAGACGCTGATTCTAATGGTATTTTTAGTTTTTCATATAACGACCTCTAAGTTATCGAAAATTGGTACGCCAATGAGAACAGCATTTTTCTTATTTTTTCATTGTTTGAGCGGGTGTGTGTGTCAAACATCCCTGATTTTTTCCAAAAAAAAATCATATTTTTTCACTGTTTCAAAAATTTCTAATATTTTTTGAGGTCCAGATGTTTGATTTCTCAGCATTGTTTTAAACCCAAAAATTATACGTTTCAAAAATTCTTCAAATTTTTGTAGCTTCTTAAAAAAACTGATTCTATGTATTTGGTTATATTCCGAACATTTTCTGTTGAATTTTTTCACTGTTTCAAAATGTTATTAATAATTTTTTGAATTTTTGTACAATTAGTATTCCACACAAAGAAGACTCTAATTTCGGAAAAGAAAATTTCAAAAAAATTCCTTATTTTTTCACTGTTTCAAAAATTTCTAATTTTTTTTTGAGGTCCAGATGTTTGATTTCTCAGCAAAATAATACGTTTCAAAAATTCTTCAAATTTTCGAGTTTCTTACAAAAGCTGATTCAATTTGGTTATATTCCGAACATTTTCTGTTGAAACTTTTCACTGTTTCAAAAAAATTTGATAGTTTTTTCAACTACATAACAATGTTTGGTCAACTTCTCGTTAAAAAATTCTGATTCCAGGCATTGGCACAATAGTTGGTGGAATAGTTGGTGGTGTAATTGGTGGAGTTGGAGCTAGATTTGGAGCAAAAAAAGCAATCAATAAAGTTGGCGATGATTTGGAGTATGATATCGAGATTTTGGTTTGCTCGAAATGTGGTGAACAATTTGAATGCCATGTTTATAAAACCGGAAGGGCTAAGAGTTTATGTGAAGATTGTAGGTGATTAATTAAGGTTTGACACTAATTTGTATATTTGTTGAAAAAAATACGTTTCAAAGAAATCTTTAGCTTTAAAGAAGTTAGGGCCCTAATTAGAGCCCTAATTAATTCCAAACTTGTTTCATTTTCTTCATATATTCCTCCTGACTTTCTTTTTGATTTGTCATTTTTTGAATATCAGTTTTTCGCGCGCTCCGAATTTTGTTTAAAATCAATATAATTACGAGAGGAGATAGCAAGCAGGAATATGGAGTTATCTGAAATTATCTGAAATTTTCAGCAAAAAAATCTGAAACTTGGCTTACGTAAACCAGAACCACTGAGATACTGTAGTTGAAAATCGATATTTTGCCACGTAGAAAATCGGTAAATATGAGCAATGTGCAATATAGAAATGAGAAGCAGAAATGGTAAATTGAAAGGATAAAAATGGCCTGCGCGGTTTTTAATGTCTCCCTTTCCGCGTACTTCTTCCGCATGTCGAAATTTTGAATTTTTGCGCGTTTATAGCTCCAGAATATTAGGGAAATATCAGAAAGCATGATGAAAATTGAGAAAATTAGACAGAATTTGAGGAATTTCATGAATTTTTCATTGGATTTTGCGGGCGCGTATGCGCAGGATGGAATGTAGTCGTTTAAAGGATCATCGATGCTTAGGATACTGTACATGGAGAGACTTAGAAGAATCTGGAAAAGTTTCGGGGGATTTTTTTTTGATTTTATTGTTAGGATAGAATTATTTATATTCATTAGTTTGAATAACAGTTGAATAAATTCATAAAACATTATTCTATTCTTGAAACAGTGAATTTTTTTTGGAAAAATTTTTCATTAGATTTTTGATTGCCTCAAAAATGATATCATTTCTGCAAAAAATTACTGTTTCAAAAATTTATCGAATTTTTTCTGATGATTCAGTTTTCTTCTGTTGTCAAGTAAATTTTCAACTGTTTCAAAAAATACTATTGAACATTAGGTTTGATTATTTTTTTGATCAACATTTTCCTAATAAGTTTCAAATGGAAACATGATAAAATCTAATTTTAAAAAATTTCACTGTTTCAAAATTTGTTCATAATTTTTTGGAGGATTTTATTTTTGCTTCCATGGTTGTGAAAGAAAAACATATTGATTAATTTTTCTAGTTTTCAATCTCGAAGAAAAATTGTTCAAAAATTTTTCCACTGTTTCAAAATTTCTTGATAAAATTTTTGGAAGATTTGGTTTTTGCTCACAATCAAATTTCATATAAAAAAAATTCCTGGGAATTTAAAAATTTTTCACTGTTTCAGAATTTTTTGATAATTTTTTTGGAAAGCTTGATTTTTGCTATCGTGCAGGTTTTGACTAAAAACTATTAATTAATTAATTTTTCTAGTTTTCAGTTTCGAAAAAAGTTGTTTAAAAATTTTTTCACTGTTTCAAAATTTCTAGTTAAAATTCCTGGAAATTCTTTTCTTGCTCTGGATGACTTATTACACGGGCAAAATGAAATGGCTCCGCAGCGGGTCCGCTGCGGGCCCACAAAATGGTTGAGCCGCGGCGGACCCATAATGTGCGCTCTGATTTTTTCGGTGGCTGGTGGGTGGCTCTATTGCGGCTTTCTAGTGGCTCTGTAAATTTTTGTAAATTTTTTCACAAGTTTTGAAAAAAAATTTATTAAGGCTAAAAAACATTTATTTAGTCCGACGTTGTCCAAAATCGATTGTTGGCAGATGTCATCTGAAGTCGACATTTTTGGTGTTGGTGGGTGATGTCTGAAAAAAAGTTAGTATGACAAGTATAGTTTTGTTGATTTCTATGATTTTGTTTCTTTCCAAGTCTGAATAATATTCTGAAACTTGTGCTCGATTTCGTAATACAGTTTCAAATGTTTTGTGAAATGTAAAACATCGACAAGCAATGGTGATTCAATTATCCAAAGACTTCAAGTTTTCTATCATTCTTTTCAATAAATTTCTCATTTAATTTCTATGTTATAAAATACGTATGGATGCTAGAGTCGGATGACACTTAGCTAAAGTTTCACCAAACTTTTATCAACATTTCGGCCAATTTTGGGTTGAAAACTGGTTTAGCATTCTCCACCGAGACATATGTATGTCTTGAGAGAAACATGTAATTTGTTCAGCTCTTCACAGCCTTTTCATTTTGATATTGAATATTTACTAAATTTGGCATGTGTAAAACATAAGCAGATGCTTCTTGCAATACAAATGGTCAGACTTGAAGTTCACAAAATCATAGAATGTCGAGTTTGAAATTTACTCGCTCAAAAACAAAAAACTACTCACCAACAGTCCATTTTATTCGACCAATCCACTAACAGCACTATCTTTTAGTTCGCTCCTATAATTGAACTGTTTGTGAAGGCGGCGCCCTGAAAAATCGAATTTCTTTGTTTTTCCTAATTTCATGATTTTTCTTACTTTTTTTCGGAATTCTCCAAATTCTTCTTGATGCAGATGACTTGTTGCCCATTGTATACCTGTAAAATCATGTAAAATCATGTAAAACTTGGAAGAAACAAGAAAAAAGCGTTAAAATAGGACAAATAGGAAAAACGAAAAACAAAAATAAGTGCGCGTCAAATAAAATGTGTGTGTGTGTGTGTGTGTTTGCACACATTTCGCGCGCTACAGTAACAAATGCATTTTTTTCTAGTTTTTCAAGCATAAAATTAATATTTTCGAAGTAAAGTCGGTTTGAAACGAAAAGTATGATTAGAGCAAAGGCACGTGGTACTGCATTTTCAAACTTCCCTCCTGAAAATCATTAATTCAATAGTTTTTCCCCAGAATTCCGAAAATCGACAGAAAGGCTCCAAAAAGCCATTATATCTCAGCGGGAAACAGTTTTCTGTATAAACCGAGTACTGAAAAATGTTCAGCGTTGTTAATTTACTAAAAATCACTCGTTCATGCCAAAATTTCAAAACTTCACATTTTTCGAAAAATTTAGAATTTGAAAGGTGGTTGGAAGTTCCATCATGGAACCATCAGAAAAAATTCGAGAAGTTTTTTGAACTTTTTCACAAAAATTAATAATTTATTGGTTTTTTAGTGAATTGTGTACGATGATTTTTATCCGTTGTTAAAAAGTTTCTAACAAAAAATAAATTGAGATTTTTGTAAGTTCGAAGTACTAATTTTCCGCTAACCGGTGATTTTAGGCTTTGAAGATTTTTCGGCTTTCAAAGCCTTTGATTTTTCGGATGGTTCTGTCGATATCGGGTTAGTATAAAGAAAATATATAAAACATATGTTCAAAATATTGTCCTTTCTACATATTTTTACACAGCCACGCGGCGGCTCTGCTGCGGGTCAGAAGACCGAAACAAAGTTAGGAAGATTTTTTTCAATTTTGAAGTCGAAATATATGTTCTCGACCCTCCTGAACGACCTCCCATGCTCAAATTTGTCTCAACTATTCGAAAGAGTGATAATTAGTTTGAAAAAAATCATTGCGCCACCAACACCCGCCGACGCCCCACCGGTGGAGCCACCAACCAACCACCATAGCGATGTGTGGCTCAGATGTGGCCCCACAATGGCCCCGCTGCGGGGCCATTTTAGAGATGGGCCCGCAGCGGACCCGCTGCGGACCCATTTCATTTTGCCCGTGTAATTAAAAAAATGTTTTTTTTATGTTTAAAAATTTTCCACTGTTTCAAAATTTCTTGATAATATTTTCGGAAATATTTGATTTTTGCTATTCAACTTGCAATAATGCTATAAAATATTCACTATTTCAAAACTCACAATAACCAAACTAATCGCACCCGTCAAAATATGCTGAAACTTCGCATAAAATCTGGAAAACCACGTGGCAATGAATCGATCAATTGACATAAAAGATTGAATCAGTATAATTCCACAATTTCCAGCCAAAGTTCCCGTGGAAATAAATCGACAATCAAATGAGATTTCAGGAATTGCACAAGGATCATGTGAGAAAATCCGGAAGATCAATCGAATTTTCATCCAAAAATATGCGATTTGATGAATCATTCCGAAGATTAACGAGATTATTAGAAATGTTCGAATTGATGAAGGTAATATTGATTTTTTGAGAAGTTTTCGGATTCCTAGAGTTACGGTAACTAGGGTGATCATGGCTATGAAACAGTTCCAAAGTAAAATGGTGAAATATAATTTTGATTCGTAGACTTGAAGTTGTTCAATAGTTATACAATTGTTAGAAGTATTCATTCTAGATGAAAAATGCCCAGAAAAAAAATAGGCAAAAAAATTCCTGACAACCAAAATTAATTATAAGTTGGCCTTGTTTACTTGTTCCACAATTCTCTCATTTTTCTCATATGCTCTTCCTGGGATTCGTGTTTTGTTGTCATGGTTTTGATTTTTGAGGCGCGATTTTGTTTGATGTGATGGATCATTCGGATTATGAGCAATGGGACGATGAGCGATGAGTAGATTGGAGTCTGGAAGATTTTTAGGGAAAATTTAGAGTTTTTTGGTATTTTTCATAACTAAAGTTCACTCGAGACAGCAAAACTAACAATAAATCCCCAGATTTTCAACAATTTTTAAAACAGTGAAAACTCTAGATAATTTTTTCTTTGAAATTTGGAAATTTTTTTTGTGATCTGAATTTCAGGAAATAATGAAACTTTAATGATAATCTATCCAAATTTGTCCATTGAAAATCCATGTGGCAAACATTTTTTTGAGATATTTTGAAACAATATTGATGTGGTTAGCATATTAAAAATGAAATTGTCAAAAGGTTTGAATTAGAATTTTTGAAACAGTGAATTTTTAAAGGAATTTTTCCCAGGAAAATGAAAAAATAGAGAAAATATTAGATTCGGGTATAAAGCAATTATCAAAACTAAATTCCCACAAAATATTTTCAAAAATTTTTGAAACAGTAAAAAATTTAGATGATAAAAATTCTAAATTTTTTATAAAAATTTCCCCTAAATTCCCTGATGAATATTATCAAAACACTATGAAACAGTGAAATAATTTTTGCTTTAAAATTTCAGCACATTCGTCTGCTGAAAATCCACGTGGCAAACGTTGAAACATATATCTTATTGACGACAAAATTGGGTTTATAAAAACAATATTATCATGTTCTATAATTTTTGAAACAGTGAAATGTTTCCTTCCAAAAAATGTTCTCATTATCATTTCTCATGAAGTTTTCCGAAAAAAATTTAAAGCTGATCAAACTCTGATTTTCCATAAAAACCTTATTTAAAATTTTTGAAACAGTGGAATTTTATATTTTGAACATTTTTTATCATCATGTTATTCTAAAAAAGTGCATTTTCAGAACTCCCCATTTTTCAGAGCTATAATTAAATTCTTAACAATTAGTAAAAAAAACAGAAAAAAACTCACATAGCTAATCGACAACAAAATTCCATAATTCAGGGTTGAAATTTTGTCATGAATATATAAATAAAAGCTCGTGAAAATTGAGTATAATAACATCGACAGAAATTGCACCATAATAACCACAAAAATAGCTTGACTGGAGCGAAGTGATTCGACTGATTGGAAACGTTGATTTACGTTGTAGGAAGATCTTAAAGATCTTAAGAAGGTTGTTTGGATTGCTCATATTAAAATAAAAATATTATCTCACCTGATCTTCTTCTCCGATCTTGAATTCACAAAAAGCAATAGAAAATTCATGAAAATCAGAAAAATCGATAAATAAAAGGAGACTTCTAAATATTTCGCAAATCTTGAAACACTTTCACTTGGCAAAGATCCGCAATTAATTATTTGCTCCTCATAATTAATTCCAGATAATATATAATTAATTAGAATTAGGTCGAAAATAATAGCGATTGCGACTAGAATTAACAAAATTTGATTTTTGAATTTCTCGTAGAATTTTTTGAAGATTGTTGCGATGAATCTGTCGATTGTCATTGCTGATTCGATGAAAATTATTCCGGTGTTTCCAGTGATTAAGCCATAGGTTATTATTGAACATTCCTGGACGGTGTAGGTTGATTTACAAGGATCGGAGAGGATGTTGAAGAATTGGTAGATTATTTGGAGCTGGATGAAAAATTAGTTTAACCTGAGCAATCTCAAAAATTTTTGAGAGACACAGAGAAGTCAGACAGCTAGACAGTTAGAGACGCAGAGAAAGTGAATAGAGACCTGAGACTTGAATCAGACAACTAGACAGTTAGAGACGCAGAGAAAGGGATAAAAGCTTGAATCAGACAGCTAGAAAGTTAGAGACGCAGAAAAAGGGATAAAAGCTTGAATCAGACAGCTAGAAAGTTAGAGACGCAGAGAAAGGGATAAAAGCTTGAATCAGACAGCTAGAAAGTTAGAGACGCAGAGAAAGGGATAAAAGTTTGAATCAGACAGCTAGACAGTTAGAGACGCAGAGAAAGGGATAAAAGCTTGAATCAGACAACTAGACAGTTAGAGACTCAGAGAAAGGGATAAAAGGGCGGAAGTTTGAATCAGACAGCTAGAAAGTTAGAGACGCAGAGGAACTGGCCGCTGCGCGGAAGCTTGCGGTCTACACTCGCGCTTCCGCGCTCGCAAACTCACCCTGAGCACAAAAAACGCCAACTGGTGCATAAAAACATACACCAAAATAAGCCCCAAAAAAATCCTGGTTGGAAAATTCATCACCGATTCCGAATCCTGATATAATTTTCGAAATGCCAAAATAATTGCAATTAATGAGGTGGCAATTGTAAATAGATTGATAATTAGAATACAAAAGTATAGTTTTGAGTTGTACATTTCGAGTTGCTCCAAAGTTGCGCACATTTTTTACTTCTGGAATAAAATTGGCTGAAAAAAAATAATGAAGGGTTTGTGAATGAATGAATTTTCAAAAAGGAACTAGAAAAATAAAAATAAATTATCTGAGAAAACTTGTGCTTAAAATTATTGAGCACATTCTATTTTCGTAATATGATATATTCAGTCATTTTCCATGAAAATATGATCCCCAAAGGTGCTGGAAAAATCATATTTCTAGAATAATTTGCAATTAATTTGTATCAAAAAATCAAACTAGAATTTTTATTCGGCACAAATTCCATTTAAAATTCAAAACATCTCTTTTGTGAATGATGAATTACCAAGTGATCTCTGAACATGAAAAACCCTCGAAAATGACTTGAAAATGATGATTCTTGGATAATTTTTATGATGTGAGCTTGGTTTCGATGTACTTTGTAATATTGGATCTGGAAAAAATCTGGAAATTGAAATTTGTTCTGGAGCTACACCAAGTTTGATACACTAATTTCGAGAATTACTGAATTTGGAAAGAAAAAGTGAAAAATTCATAAAAATTTTGAAACAGTGCATTTTTCAAGTGATTTTTTTCATGATTTTGAATTTAATTATCTTGATGCTTGAGCAAAAAATTTGGAAAAACTATAATTTTTTAGAATTTTTAAAACAGTGAATTTTTTTCATAATTTATTTTGGATGAAGCCAGATTTGAAAAATTACTGAATTTTAAAAGAAAAGTGAAATATTCATGGAAGTTTTTGAAACAAATAATTTTTCAAGAGAGATTTTGATGATTTTGCAAAAAATAGAGGAAGCAAAAAATTTAGAAAAAAATAGAATTTTCTGGAATTTTTGAAACAGTGAATTTTTTTCATATTTTATTTTTGATCACACTAATTTCGAAAAAAACTACTGACAATAAATTTAGAAAAAAATGAAACATTCAAATTTTGAAACAGTGGATTTTTCAAGAGAATTGTTGAACTTTCATCAATATTCTAGCAAAAATATTAGGAAAACTAGAATTTTCGAGAATTTTTGAAACAGTGATTTTTTTTCCATATTTTTGAAAATTATATTTTTGATCACACGACATTTCCAAAACTACTGAATTTAGAAAGAAAAGTGAAATATTCATAGAAATTTTGAAACAGTGAATTTTTCTAGAGACTTTTTGATGATTCTGAATTTCTTTTTCTTGGTGTAGGAAAAAAAAATCATATAAGCAAAAAATTTAGAAAATAACTATAATTTTCTAGAATTTTTGAAACAGTGTTTTTTTTTTCGTTTTTTAAACAATTTATATTGGATACTGAATCACATTGGTACTGAACTTCAGAAAAAAATAAAATATTCAGAAAAATTTTGAAACAGTGAATTTTTCAAGAGAATTTTTGATGATTTTGCAAAAAACCGAAGAAGCAAAAAATTTAGAAAAACTATAATTTTTTAGAATTTTTGAAACAGTAAATTTTTTTCATAATTTATTTTGGATGAAGCCAGATTTGAAAAATCACTGAATTTTAAAAGAAAAGTGAAATATTCATAGAAATTTTGAAACAGTTAATTTTACAAAAAAAAATCTGTATTTTTTATTTTCAAAAACAAGAACGCTAATAAATTTTCTCAGCCTGTGAAAAATTTTAATTGAAATTTTGAAACAGTGAATTTTCTGCCCCCTGAAAATCAGTAATTTTCAGTGCTCTCCTAGACTTTCCAACATGTTCCTCCTGAATCGATTAATCCATCTCAGCCGGGAAAAATATAATAACAAAAAAGAAAAATCTGTTCTGTTCTTCTTCTTCCTATACACATGATTTGTCCGCCTCTTCATCGATTTCGGCTAACTCGAAATGCTTCTCTTCTCTTCTTTCAAGTTTTCCCCCTATCTTTTTGTGCTTCTTCTTTTTTCTTAACAACTGCCGCATTTTTGCGAACTGCTGTAAAAATTTTCCCGTTTCTTTCTTTCTTTCTTTTGCTTCCCGAGATTTTTCTTGGAGATTTTTTATTTGCTTGTTTTTTTCTGATTTTAGAAACACAAAAAACACATTTTTTGGAGCAAGCTTTATTTCTGGCACCAAAAATTTTGCAAAATGTCAATATTTATTTATCTGTGACCAAGATTTGAGCGATTTCTGATAACTCATATGATTTTGATTTCGCGCCAAAATGTTTTCTGCTCTCAAGAAAAAAACAGAGAATTTTTTCTCCAAGTGAAATTTGAGCCCCCATTTTTTCTTCAATTCTAAAACTCAAAAAAAAAGCGCTAAATTTGGTGTAAAACCTGTAAAAATAAAAAAAAAATGAAAAAATGCATCGTCATTGCGAAGTGTCGTTGGAAAACACGCGACAACATCAATATTTTTTGTTCATTTTGCATTTTTATTTTTTTTTCTTCAAAAAGTGTTTCTGTCCAATTTTAACTGATTTTTTAGCGCAAAAAAATGAAAATTCAAATTTTTTATTGATTATTTCAAAAAATATCATCGTCATTGCGTAGTGTCGTTTGAGAAAATGCCGCAATATATTTTTTTTTGTTCATTTTGCATTTTTATTTTTTTTTTCTTCAAAAAGTGTTTCTGTCCAATTTTATTTTTTAGCGCGAAAACTTTAAAATTCAAATTAATTTATTTTTTCGCAAAATATTCGAAATTTAGAGCGTCGTCATTGCGTAGTGTCGTTGAAAAACACGCCACAACATTAATATTTTTTGTTAATTTTGCATTTTTTTTTCTTTTTAATAATGTTTCTGTCCAATTTTGAACGTCCTTTAGCTAGGAATTTCGCGGTAAAAACTTGAAAATTCAAATTCATTTATTTTCTCGCTAAATAGTGAAAATTAGAGCGTCGTCATTGCGTAGTGTCGTTTGAGAAAACGCCGCAATATAATTTTTTTGCATTTTTATTTTTTTTTCTTCAAAATAGTTTCTCTCCAATTTTTTTCGAATTAAAAATTCTAAAATACATAATGTTTCCCTTTATTAGATTTCGTCGTAATTGCGTAGTGTCGTTTGAGAAATCTTCATTTTTCCCCCGATTCCCCCCAGCTTCGTTCCCTAAAATCTCAATTTTTCCCGATTTCCCCCACTTTCCCATCCCAAAATCTCCATGTTTCCAGACATGGTCTACAACTCTCGTCTCGGGTATGATCCAGATGAATGGGAAGAGTGTCCGGAGCCCGAGCACTTTCTGGTCTTCTCCCCATTCACACGATATTTGCTCACCGCAGCCGCCATCGCATTCGTCTACTATTTTTTCAAATTGCTCGATGAGCACAAAAATGGCACGTCGAAAATTGAGCCCGAGCAAGCAGAAGCTGAGCCAAAACAGCAAAGTCTTGAGGAAATTGTGCCGAAATTGGAGCAAATTCGAAATTTGCAAGAAATTCCCCGGAATGCTGAGGATTTGTTGCGAGAAGCTGATCAATATTTGAAAAATGGTGTGAAAAATGTGGCTAATATGAGCAATGGTGGTGGAAATTTGGTGGATAGTAATAATCGATTTCCGAGTTTGGAGCTGGATATTAATATGAGGTAATTTTTGGGGGCTGAAAATTCACGTGGCATAGTTTTTTCTGAAATTTTTTCTAGAAATTTTGAGCTGAAAATCCACGTGGAATAGTTTTCTGGGATTTTCGGGCTGAAAATCCACGTGGCATAGTTTTTAAAAAAAATTTTCTAGAATTTTTGTGGGGGCTGAAAATCCACGTGGCATAGAGTTTTTTTTTAAATTTTTCGAATTTGGCACCAAAATATCCACGTGGCAATTTTTCCTCATATTTTTTTCAGTTTGAGGTACTGTAGTCATTTTCGGTTGATCTACAGTAATTTTTCCGGATTTTTAAGTTACAGTACTTTCAGTTGACCTACAGTAATCCTTAAAAAATCCACGTGGCAATTTTTCTGTTCAAAAAAATGAAAATAAAAAATAAAAATTTTCAAACGTGACCCAAATTTAAAATTTTTCAATTTTTCAATTTTTAAAAATTTAATCATTTCAAAATTTCCCGAATTCAGAAAATGGTGAGTTCTACAGTAATCTTTGTAGTTTGGGGTACTGTAGACAAGGCAATTTTTCTGGGGGTTGATTTTTGGGGGCTGAAAATCCACGTGGCATTTTTTCTATTCAAAAAAATTAAAATGAAAAAAATTTTTTAAACGTGACCCAAATTTAAAATTTTCATAATTTCAATTTTTAAAAATTTAATCATTTCAAAATTTTATAAATCTCAAAAATGGTGAGTTCTACAGTAATCCTTGCAGTTTGGGGTACTGTAGACGTAGCAATTTTTTTCTGGAATTTTTTGGGGGCTGAAAATCCACGTGGCATAGTTTTTTTTCAAGAAATCCACGTGGAAATTTTTCTGTTCAAAAAAAATTCAAAAAAAATTTCCAAACGTGACCCAAATTTAAAATTTTTTTTTGATTTTTTTTTCAAAAAAAAATCCAACTATTTCAAAGTTTTCCGAATTCAGAAAATGGTGAGTTCTACAGTAATCTAGGGGTACTGTAGCTCATTTTATAGAGGATTTTCAGATCTACAAGATCCAATCATGTTCCGATCTCAAAAATTCATTTTCAGCCACCCAAAATTGCACCAAGAGCAATTCGACAACACCCTCAGCTCGGTCAACAATCATCTGCAAGAAACCCTAAAAATGGATCTCTCACCAAAATCCACGTCGAATTTCGAGCAGATCTCAGATTACGTCACAGATTTTGAGCACGTTCCGGAACATCTGAGAAAATTCGCCGATCATCAAAATGCACCTCCACCTGTGCCTCAACATCAACATCAACAAGTTCCGATAAGTCCGACCGAGCAGAAGTTGTTGCAAGAGTTTGATATTTATGATGGTCCTGGAGCTCCTGGAGCTCTTGGAGCTCAGAACTTCTATCAACAAGGTGCTCCGCAACCAATCCACGTTCAAACTCAGCAGCAAGCTGCTGCTGGTTTTGCCGAGTTACCGCAACTCTCGCCAAACTCCAGAGCTTCATATGAGCAACAACAATTATCGCCTGGCTCGAGAGCTGGTGGAGCATTTGCACCGGTTGCCAAACGGGAGAAACGATTGAGTGAGCAGTGAGTTTTAGAGGGATATTTTTGACAGGTGGCATTTTTCAAATTATTTTATAATTAGGTTTCAAATTGCCACGTGGCATTTTTTAACGTGAAAATTTTCCTAAATGTTTTTTTTCTAGTGGAAAATTTGAACCTGGAAAAAAAATTGAAATTCAAATTTTTCAAATTCAAAAATTGCCACGTGGATTTTTTTTTTCTACCAAACTAGATTTTGAATTTCCACGTGGCAAGTATAAATTTTTTATTAGAAAATTCTGATTTTGAGGTTTCCACGTGGAACAATTTCAGATAATTTTCCAGAATTTTCGACTGAAAATTTTGGACCTAGATTTTTGAACCCTATTTTTTTCTAATTCTAAAATTACACGCGGAGAAGTTTTTTCTTCTAGAAAATTAGATTTCAAATTGCCACGTGGCATTTTTTATCACGGAAGAATTTTTTTCAAAAAAATTCCGAGTGGAAAATTTGGGACCTGGATTTTGAAATTCAAATTTTTTTTCGGACTTCGATTTCTAATTTTTCCACGTGGATTTTTCAAATCAAAAAATCTGGTTTCAAAATGCCACGTGGCATTTTTTTCGCGTGAAAATTAAATTTCAAACTGCCACGTGGCAGGTACAAATTTTTCAAATACACAATTTCAGTTCCAAATTTTTTCCACGTGGCATTTTGGATGAAATTTCATGAAATTCAAAAATTACCATTTTTTCTAAACTAAAAAAATCCACGTGGCAATTTTTTAAAATCAGCAAAACCCTTCCAAAACTCCCCAAATCCCCAATTTTTTCCAGAGACGAACGTGCTCTCCAAGACTGGGAACAAGAAAAAGCGTTGCTCGAAGCGGATCGCATCAAAAAACTGTTGGACCACGTGGCGGGCGGCGACTCCAACACCGATCTCTCCTCCTCCAACAAAGCCTACGATCATTTTGCACCAGCCTCGCACATCTCATATGATAGTCATAGTCCAGAAGTTGCCCAGATTCATCAAACACCAACGGCTCCCAAGAAACCGGCTCAATTGGCTCCGCAGAATTTGAACAAGTTAGTTTTTTTTGGGGAAAAATATTTATATTTACAAAAAAAAATAATTTTAATATGAGTTATTATCTAAAGTCTCCTCATCAGTACTATGAATTACCCGTTTTTCAATCGATTTTGCTTGCCGAGAGCTTGATCTTTGCTCACTCTCATAAATCCTGATCTTATACCTCTTGTAGAAAAATATCAGCAATAACATAGTGCCCTGTGATCCCATCACAATTGTAAATAGATAATGCCAAAATGTGGTGTAGGGTGAATAAAGTGTGCCGAATTGAAGGATCCACGGTAGACCCAGCGATATTTGCATGATAATAATTGAGACGATTTTGGTGGTAAAATTCGGGTCGTAATGATGGTTTCCCTCACGACTGCTCAATTTCCGACGCATTCCAAAGAAAACTTTGTAGATGATTAGGGAGCTGCAGAATAGGGTGTTTAGAAGGAGCACGGTGACTGGGACCACGATCGCAAAGACTATGTAGTCTGGACGAACCCAGCAGAAACAATCTTGTCTATCGAAGAAGTTTGTGAATACCAAAAGTAGGATTGATATTGAGAAGGGGATTACCACACTGAAGGATAAAACTGAGGGAGAGCTTAGGAGAATGTTGACAAATCTGTAGATTTTTGGGGAAAGAAAGGTTAGAATATTTCTGATTCCTTGGAAGATTGTTAACAACAGTGAGCAGAGCAGTAGAGCGTACATGATTGCGGCCATTGTTGTGCATAGGGAACCCGAGGTGTCTTGGTTGGAGAAGATTGTGAAGAGAAGGTAGAAGAGGAAAAGGTCGAGATGGTAGGCGAGAGAGATGAAGTCGCGGCGGACTAGGGAATGACCGTGGAGATATTTGAAGAGTGGGAGGGAGGAGAGAGAGCGGTTGCTGGAAGAATTAGGGGTTAATCCACGTCATAGGTCTTTTTGGAATTGTTGGATGTTTTGAAGATTCTAATCTGATAATGGTTGTAAGATCTAGGGAAAGTCTCCGTAGATTTGTGAGAACTTTTGATTCTTAAGAATATTTTGAAAAGTAAGAATAATTCAATAATAGTTTTTTATATCTGTGAAAAGTTTTAATTGAAAATTTGAAACAGTGAAGTTTTCAAAAGAATTTTTGGTCAAAGCAAAAAATCCAGGAAAACTAGATTTTCTAGAGTTTTTGAAACAGTGAAGTTTCATATTTTTTAGAACTAATTAAATTGTTCACTGAATTTCAAAAGAAACACGAAACATTCATAGAAATTTTGAAACAGTGAATTTTTCAAAAGAATTTTCAGTGATTTAAAAAATCTAGCAACACTAGAAAAAATATCTAGAAAAACTTTTCTAGAATTTTTGAAACAGTGAAGTTTTTTTTTCAATTAAAATAGAATTGATTATGGATTTAAAAAGAAAAATGAAAAATTCATAAAAAAAATTTGAAACAGTGAATCTTTCAAGAGAATTTTTGGTGATTAAAAAAATCTAGCAAAACTTGATTTTCTAGAATTTTTGAAACAGTGAAGTTTTTTTTTCATTAAAAAAAATTTTTTGAAAATTTATTTTTGAAAATTATATTTTTGACAATATAAATCAACCATTTACTGGATTTGAAAAAAAACGAAATATTGATAGAATTTGTGAAACAGTGAATTTTTCAAGAAAATTTCTAATGAGTTATTTTTTATCGAAAAAATCCAGGAAAATCACTTTTTTTTAAAAGAATTTTCGAAACAGTGAAGTTTTTTTTTTCACATTTTTAAAAATTAAATTTTTATTTCTGAAAAATCTTGATTATGAACTGAATTTCAGAAGAAAAATGAAATATTCATAGAAATTTTGAAACAGTGAATTTTTCAAAAGAATTTTTGAACATTCATCAAATTTCTAGCAAAAAAACCTAGCAATACTAGATTTTCTAGAATTTTTGAAACAGTGCAGTTTTTTTTCCTTTATTTTTGAAAATTATATTTTTGACAATATAAATCAACCATTTACTGGATTTTGAAAAAAAAAGAAATATTCATAAAAATTTTGAAACAGGGAATTTTTCAAGAGAATATTTGAACGTCAATCAATTTTTTACAAAGCAAAAAAATCCAGCAAAACTAGTTTTTCTAGAATTTTTGAAACAGTGAAATTTTTCCAATATTTTTGCAAATCATATTTTTATTTCTGATGAATCTTGATTATTAACTGAATTTCAAAAGAAAAATAACATATTAGTAGAAATTTTAAAACAGTTAATTTTAACAAAAAAATTTCAGGCTCCAGGGATTTTCAATTAACAAAAAGTTTTAAAATCAAATTTGAATTGTTAGATGTCTTGGGATTTCTGGGCAAAAATTTGCCACGTCATAATTAATTTGGATATTTTTCCGAACTAGATTCATCTTTCTAGAAGTTACTGGGAATCTGAAACACTGGATATTTGTAGAACATCAAGAACATCAGGAGCCTAAAAGGGGCCCTCTGATGCTCCTAGAAACCCCTCTCAAACTCACTAGGTCGAAATACTATAAACCGACAAAAAGATCAAGGCAACAATCGAAAATCCATTCACAACATATCCCAAATCAATCAGCGCCGTATCACAAACATTCGGATCATTCAACGCCGCATCCACAATAATCGCAAAATCCGTCAAATGCAAACAATTTGCCGTAACTATCCCGTTCTCATCTGATATTATAGTGCACTGTCTATCAGTTGCCCATAGTTGTCGACCGGTATCCCACCAAGTCACTTTCAGTTGACCGTGCAGCGGTTTTTGGATTCCGGTGGTGTTGAATTTGAGAACCGCCATTGTTGCTTGGCTGGTGGTGGTTTTGAGAGTGACGCCGTTGTTGAGAATTGTGGCGCTTAGGACGGGGGAATTGATGAGAGAGGTTTGGCGAGAGCAGGCGGATGGTGCGGGGGTTTCTGGAAATATGAATGAGTTGGGCTAACTTTTAATTTTGCTATAGGTTGCTGAATGAGACTAACATAAGCTTGTGAATTTTAGAATTTCGACTCGGACAAAAAAATTCACTGTTTCAAAAATAGTTGAAAATTATAGTTTACTTGGAGTTTTTGCTGTCACTATGTATAAAAAAATTTTTTTATAAAATTCAAATTTATCAGAAATTCTCTTGAAAAATTCACTGTTTCAAAATTTCTATGAATATTTCATTTTTTTTTCCGAACTTCAGTCATAAATCATACTAAAGTTTCTGTCAAAAAATATTATTTTGAAAAATTTTCACTGTTTCAAAAATTCTTGCAAATTATAGTTTTTTTCTCGAATTTTCGATATAGCTAGAAATTCACATATATCAGAAATTCTCTTGAAAAATTCACTGTTTCAAAATTTTTATGACTATTTCAGGTCTCTCCTGAAATTCAGTAGTTCTATAATTTTTGTTCCACCAAAAATATAATATTCAAAAATAAGGGAAAAATTCTCTGTTTCAAAAATTATAGAAAATTATAGATTTTCTAGATTTTTTGTTATTAAATGGGTTTAAAAATTCAGGTTCTTCAGAAATTCTTTTGAAAAATTCACTGTTTCAAATTTTCTATGAATATTTCATTTTTCTTTTGAATTTCAGTATCAATTTATTCGTATCCATCTAAAATATAATTTCCAAAAAATTCACTGTTTCAAAAATTCTTGAAATTCATAGTTTTTCCTCTAATTTTTGCTGCTGCTTGAACTTCTACTGCTGTTTGAATGGGTCAAAAATTCAAATTCATGAAAAATTTTCTAGAAAAATTGACTGTTTCAAAATTTCCGTGAATTTTTTCTCTCCTGAAATTAAGTAATTCTAAATCTTCTGCCAAAAAAAATATAATTTTCAGAACTATGGGAAAAAATTCACTGTTTCGAAAATTCTAGAAAATTATAGATTTTCTAGATTTTTTGTCATTAAATGGGTTAAAAAATTCAGATTCTTCAGAAATTCTTTTGAAAAATTCACTGTTTCAAATTTTCTATGAATATTTCAGTTCTCTCCTGAAATTCAGTAGTTCTATAATTTTTGTTCCACCAAAAATATAATATTCAAAAATAAGGGAAAAATTCTCTGTTTCAAAAATTATAGAAAATTATAGTTTTCCTAGGTGTTTTTGCTATTGAAAAATCTCTACAAAATGTAGTTTTTCCTCGAATTTTTGCTGCTGCTTGAATAGATCAAAAATTCAAATTCATCAAAACGTTTCTAGAAAAACTCACTGTTTCAAAATTTCTATGAATATTTCATTTTTTTTTTTGCGGTAACAGTACTTCAATGACTTCTATTTAAAAATATAATTTTTCAAAATTATGGAAAAATTCACTGTTTCAAAAATTTTAGAAAGTTATAGTTTTTCTAGATTTTTTGCTAGTGATGTAAGGGGTAAACAATTAAAAATCACCAAAACTTCTCTAGAAAAATTAACTGGTTCAAATTTTCTATGAATATTCCAGATCTCTCCTGAAATTCAGTAACTCTATTATAGCTTCTGTCAAAAAAATATAATTTTCAAAAATTTGGAAAAATTTACTGTTTCAAAACTTTTAGGAATATTTCACTTTTCTTCTGAAATTCAGTATATCGTCTGTATAACGTTAAAAATTTACTGTTTCAAAATTTCTAGATTTCCTGTGGCCTCTCTAGATTTTTTAGTTTCTAAAATTTCCTCCCAAAAAAACCTCACGCGTCTGATTTTCGGCATCTCTCCGAACCCGATTCCCCATTCCATTTTTCCCATTCAAAATCATTGTTTGTTTCCCAAGCGGCGTCGATTTTCCATTATAAATATTGTATTGTTGCTGCCCGACAAACAAACTTTTTTGTCGATAAATTGTGAAAAACACATGAGTCACTGTAAACAATCTAGAGATTTTCAGCCAAAAAATCTGAAACTCACAGTCTTGAGTTCCACATAGATCTGATAATGGGATGACTATTGAATTTTGATGTGTTTCTGAGATTTTTGAAGAGGAATTTAGAAGTTCGAAGCGGGTTCCGAGATCGAGAATTCCATCGTCGTGGTCTAGATTCTAAAGAGTTCTAGATCTAGATTCAGATTCAGAGATACAAAATTCCTAACTCACCGTGCAATCCACTTTTTTCGCAGTGAAGCCTAGATTCAACCCCTCTAGATAATCGATCCGATGATTTTCCGTATTATGAACCATTGATGGTAACATCGATAGAAGTTGAGATGAACTAGTTCCACTTTGATAGAAAGTCTCCTCGTTGACGTTGAGAATGTTGTCGAGGTTTTGGAGGATTTGGAGGGAGTTCTGGAGGAATTTTTTTTGGTGGATTTTAATTTTCTTAACTAAAAAATCATCGGCTTTTTTTCCCCAGTTTAGTACAAAAATATGATTACTTTTGCAAATTTAGGGATTTTAGTTAAGACATTTTTGAAACAGTGAATTTTTTTGAAAAAAAATTAAAATTAGGCAGGGTTGGCATAAAAGCTCTGAAGGTGGAGATCCTTGCCGCAGTGATTTTCCAGGCTCGACTCCTTGACAGCCATGTTCTCTAGGCTGGGTTGCTTGACAACTAGATTTTCTAGACTCAGCTCCTTGATAAGTAGATTCTCTAGGCTTGTCTGCTTTACATAAAAGCTCTAAAGGCGCGGCTCCTTGTCATAGTGGTTTTCTAGGCTCGAATCCTTGACAGCTATGTTCACAAGGCTCGGCTGCTTGATAACTAGATTTTCTAGAAGCGGCTCCTTGTCATAGTGATTCTCTAGGCGCGGTCCCTATACACTCGGGTTCCCTAGGCTCGGCTGCTTGACAACTAGGCTTTATAGTCTTGATTGCGGGTTTTTTGTATTAATTTTCATCCTAACCTAAGATTTGAGTATTTTGCCACGTGGATTTATTTTTCCAAAAACAAATTATTCTAAATTATTGACGATTAATTAAGGTTTTAAGTTATGGAATTTTTGAAACAGTGAATTTTTTCGGAATTTTTTTCAAACTCTATGTATGGTTACTGTCTCCAAACTAATTATTCTGTTTCAAATTTTGGAAATCCAATTTTTGAAACAGTAAATTTTTCAACTCACATTAACCGTCAATCCCGGCACATTACAACTATTATACAAAATTGTCGAGATCTCAAAAACCTGTGTCGAATTCAAATTTGGCCCCATTTTCGAGTAAACCAGCGTCTCATTTAATATCGTTGACACGTTATTGATCCCAACACCGCTCTAAACAATTTTTTTTCAAAAAAAATTTTCACGCGTGAATGCTACTAACATCACTCAAATTTTTCAGCGTTGGCGTTGAAGTTGGTGACGGTGGGAAGTTTGTTGAAGTTGTCTGCGTTCTATAATTTATTTTCCTCTAATACCTCTGATAATCCTTGAGTTAGCCTAACTTACGTTGTTGGTAGTGGAGTAGATTGTGTAGTCGTCACTGTAGTAGAAATTTTTGTTGTGGAGCTTAATGTGCTTGTGGTTGGTGACGTCATGCTGGTGGTAGAGGTGGATGTTTGGGAGGTTGTGCTAGTTGAACTAGGCGTAGATCTAGAAGTGGATGTGCTAGTTGATCTGGGCGTAGATCTAGAAGTGGAGGTGCTAGTTGATTCTGTCGTGAGGCTGGGTTTAGTTGTGGTACTTGGTCTAGATGTGGTCACTATTGTTGTTGGGGTTGTAGATGTTGAGGAGGATGGGTTATCCTGGTGCCACCATGGTTGATTACTGATGCTGGAATTTTTTTTTTGATAAATTATTTTTCTGTGATTGTTCGGGGGACCATTCTGAAATGATTTTGGAATAATGTTTGAAAAAGATATGAACAGTTTTGAAACAGTGAAAATTATCTGGGAAATTTTATTCTCAAAAAAATGTTGATTTTTCTGTAAATGTTCAGGTGATATTTGAGAAGTCTGGGGATGTCATTCTAGAATTTTTTTCTTAACTTTGTGAAGTACAAATTGCGATTCCAGTTTCTAGGAAAAATATGAACAATTTTTGAAACAGTGAATTTTAAATTAAAAATTATTCAGAAAGTTTCGCTGAAAACATTTTATTCTCAAAAAAAGTTGCATTTTTCTGTAAATGATCAGGTGACATTTGAGAAGTCTGGGGATGTCATTCTAGAATTTTTTTTCGAAATTTTGAAAAAAGAAAATTGCGATTCTAGTTTATAGGAAAAATATGAACAATTTTTGAAACAGTGAATTTTTTTCTGAAAAATGTTAAGAAATAATTTTGTTTTTCAAAAAAAAATGTTGAATTTTTCTGTAAATGTTCATGTGATACTTGAGAGGTCTGGGTGTCATTCTAGAATTTTTTTTAATTGTATGACGTCAAAATTGCGATTCTAGTTTCTAGGAAAAATATGAACAATTTTTGAAACAGTGAATTTTAAATCGAAAATTATTCAGAAAGTTTTTCTGTAAAATTTTGAGAAAAAATTTTGTTTTTCAAAAAAAATGTTGAATTTTTCTGTAAATGTTCAGGTGATACTTGAGAAGTCTGGGTGTCATTCTAGAATTTTTTTCAATTGTATGATGTCAAAATTGCGATTCTAGTTTCTAGGAAAAATATGAACTATTTTTGAAACAGTGAAATTTCGAATGAAAAAAAAAATTGACGAAGTGTTCCACCAGGTTTCTCTGAAAAATTTTAAGAAAACATTTTGTTACTTCAGAACTCTGGGTTGTTCAAATTTGACTGAAAATCTTAAGTCAATCTGAAATTTTGTAGAAAAGATCAAAGAGAAGATTGTGATTCCAGTTTCTAGGAAAAATATGAACAATTTTTGAAACAGTGAATTTTAAATTGAAAAAAAAATTTTCTCAAAAATCCACCCCTACCATGAATCATTCGCAATAGTCGGCGAACAATCAGCTGACGGCGCTCCACAAATGCAAAAATCACCCAAGTAACTATTCCCAATCGTATCGCTATGAATCTCCTCAGCAGCCACGCAATTTCTCACCGGGTCTAACCCTGGAAACGTCACTGGACACTTGCCCGCATTGATTTGCGGCTCCTGATTTTGATCGATATAGAGGAACGTGAGAAGTTTGGTTGCCTAGAACATACATATTTGAATATTGCCACGTCATAGCACTCGCTCACCTGATCGATTTTAACGATTTTTATTTGCAGGGTTTCGCCCTTTTGTAAATTGAAGGTACAAACACGCGACAATATGCCGCAACTGAGGAAAAAAAAATTTTTTTGAAGAATTTTTTTTTGGAAAAATGTGAAGCTGACTCACTTTTCATCATTTGCAAACATTGAAAAATGCAATGGTGACAAATTATAGACATTTGTCTTAAATTGACCTATCCCATTTGGCAGATAGTTCACATAAATCACAACACTTATCGAGTAAAAATTGGTGAAATTACTCAAATCCGTCTCGGATAATTTGAACGAATATGTATAGTCATTGGGACCACAATCGATTTTTTTACTAATTAGGCAGATGATAATTAAAATTAGGAATCTTATAGACCATGAGCACATGAGAAGCACATAAACCGATTATTTGGAAATTTTTTGGGGGGAATTTGATAAGGGGAATGATAGCAAACCTCGTAAAAATGTAGGCGGTGACAAAAAGGAGGGGGTATGATGATGTTTATTTAGACGTTTTTGTGGCTTCGGAAGACGTTTTGGAGCCGGAAACTTTCATGCGTTGGAAAAGGAATATGAGCAATAATATTGAGCCCTGCGATCCTAAGACAATTGTGAAAAGATAATTCCAGAAGGTTGCTGTGGGCCAGGCAAGGGTCAAATATTGAAGAATCTTAAAAATGTTTTGCTTATCAGGTATTTATTTTTGACTTACCCACGGTGCACCGAGAAATAATTCCGTCAAAACAATGTACACAATTTTCGACCAAAACTCGCCATCAAAATGCTCTACCTGATCGGAACAGCGGTTTGAGAAAAAGAACATTTTATAGGCGGCGAATGATGTGCAAATAGCGGTGTTTAGTAATAAAATCGACACTGGTACTATGATACCATTGATTATGTAATCGGGACGAATCCAGCAGAATGAGTCATTTCGCACGAAGAATGAGGTGTTGAGAGTGGCTAGCAGGGTGCATAGTATAGCTGGGATGCCGAATGAGATTGTTAGAGCTGCCGGGGGTGATACCATTATAGAGAAGAACTTGTAGATTTTGAAGGGTAGGAAGGTGTGGATTATTCGGATTCCTTGAATGATATTGAGCATTATTGCGCTGAAAAATCTCTTTTTTCTTATATACAGGGTGGTCGATACGTATACGATCCGGGAATTTTTGATTTTTACGGTTTAAAAAAAACTTCACTAAATGTATGCAGGAATGAATTCTTCACAAAAACATAACATTTTTCAAGGGTTTTTGAAACCGTAAAATACCCATTTCATGTTTCACGGTCGGTGCCGGGGAAAAACTCCCAGACCTGGTCGTATACTTATGGGTCACCCTGTATAGTTGACACGAACCTTAAAATGAAAAAGTACATAAACACCGCGATTACAACACATCCTGTTGTGCTATAGTCATTATCGTGTACAAAACTTAAAAACATTAGGTAGAAGAGTAGAAGTGATGCATAATACGTGACAAATAGTAAATCACCGCTACGTTTTTCACCGCGAATAATCACCAGAACATTTCTGACAGCCTCACTGGGAACGCTGAATAATGAACTTTGATGGTTGTAAAGTAAAATTGTTATGACTCACAAAACAAGTATTGATATTGTTGTTAAAAATAAAAGTGATAAAACAGAAAATGAATTGACGATATAGCCAGTTATTGAAAGGGCTTCGTCACATACAATCTGATCGTTGAGACTCCCATCAACGATTACTGTAAAATCAGTGAGATGTGGGCATTGTGCCAAGATCAATTTATCTGTTCTCTGAGTGATTGTGCAATATTGATCACTAGCCCATTGATTTGACGAAGTGTTCCACCAGGTGACCTGGAACTTCCCGTGAAGAGGATTTGGTATATTTTCGATGTTGAATTGCACGTTAGCCATTATTCCATCTCGAGCTATTCTAGACACTTCTACACGATCATTTAAAATAGTGGCAGTGACAACTGGAACATCTGCAGTTACTGAAATTTGGGGAGAACATTTAGATAGAGCATTCTCATCTAGATCTTGCACGGGTTGAATATCATCTTGGTTTCCATAAGTTCTATGAGGTCGTCGAGGGCTGAACAATTTTCGATCACGGTATATTGTGAAGAAGATATGAGTTACTGGAAGAAACATATTCAGGAGATGATCTGATTTAGCTGAAACTCACGTTGTGTATTTTGACATAAATCACTCAACGGGACTATTACCCCACTATTCTTCGTTGATTCAATATGTGAAGTAGAATTTATTGTTTCAAAAACATTTCCCATATCGATCAATCCGTCATCTGTACTCAAGTTAGAGCAATCAATCTTCTTCGAGCTGAATCCCAAATTCTGCCCCTTTAAATACTCCACTTTGGTGTCATTTGTATTATGCACCATTGTACCAAAAATATTTAGCAAATTGTTGGTAGAGTTTTTCAATTGATCTTCCCCGGCATTCATCACACTATCGATGTTTGATAAGATTTGCACGGAATTCTCGGCAGTGATACCTTGCAAACTGGCACTATTCTTCAGAATAGTTGTGATGTCCATAATATCATTGGAACTCAGATTCGACGCCATTTGTGAATATCCTAAAGTGGTGTTGAGAACTTGGGTAACGTTATTGAGACCGACACCTTGGTTGGCTAGATCTTGAAGAGGCGAAGAGGTTGGCGTTGGTGCCATATCCCACCAATGCATGCTTCCCACACTGGAAATAAGTCCACCGTGCTATTTGAATCACAATAAACCTTACCACTTTGCTGATTTATTAGGTGAGCTACACGATGAATCGATAGTTTTTCGAGCGTTTATAACATTAGTATAACCATCGAATGGTGAGGTGCTGTTATATTCCAAACATCGTCCTTCCAGAAAATCGGTGTTGTTTGTTAATGAACAACCAACAGTTACAATTTGAGGGATAGCAGAACATGTGAAGTTGGAAATAGTCAGGGTCTTTATCGAATATACGTATTTTTTGGACATTTTGGGTTTGTTTCACTTACCGAAGTGTTCCGTCTTACTTCTAACCAAATATTTTCTTGGTCCATTGCGGTGCCATCCTGCCAATCTCCTCCATGGTTCCAATAAAGCAAGTAATTATCATCATATTCATTGTTAAACAAATCAAATGAATAATCACATTTGGGCTCATTGGTCACATTGATAGATGCATTTATTTGGATGTTTCGTATATAGTTATCGTAAAATATGAAGTCCACAATATAATTATATTCTTTATTTAAATTGCCTGGCTCAGTGGTTTGAATTTGTGCACTTGTGCTGATTGGTTTTGGTGTCGTTGTAAGTGTGTTCATATCCCACCAATGTATGTTGCCAACACTAAAGTGTATTTTTATCTCAAATATTTTTCCTATTTGGTCTAACTCACCATGTTGCTGATTTTTGAGGTGAAACACACGGCAAATCTGCACTGTTACGAACATGTATAACCTCTGTATAACTCGCGTTGAAAGGTGAAGTATTGTTATATTCCAAACAGAAATCTGCCAGTAAATCAGTGTTGTTTGTTATTGAACAACCAACAATGAGAATTTCGGGGGAAGCAGAGCATGTGAAGTTGAAAATGCTCAAGTTCTGGAAATAGTTTGTTCTGATAACAATTTATTCATTTGCTTACCGATTCGTTTCGACTGACTTGGACCCAAATATTTTCTTGATTCTGTGCGGTCCCAACTAGCTCATCCCCTGTCCCATTCTTTCCGTGAACCCAGTAAAGGTCGGTATCGGTGGTAGACCAGACAATGGTATAGTTACACATGATTTCATTGAGTGCACTCTTATACGGCCTTACTGATGCATTTATTTGAATGTTTTGTCCATTGTCAAAAAAATAGTCTATAATATATTCAGCAGATGCTTCCGTTGTTAAAATAGGGCTAGAAATCGTAGAACTCTGTCCGTAAGATTGAGTTGACAAAAAGCATAGTAATAAAATAGGAAGACGCATGTTGAAAATTCATAAAAAGAGAGAAGTGATAAAAAAAGACACTAACAAGATCGTTAAATTGCAGTGTACGCGATTCGCAACTCACCGATTACGATATCAGTGATTTCAATGCACATGAGGTAGGAAAATGATCAAAAACTAAATTCCTTCATATGTTTGTTGCAGAGTAACTGGTCGGAGCCGGGATATCAGCAGATTCCACAGCGGATTGAGGAGGCGCAACGGCGTACCACTAACGACTCGGATGATTATGTCAAGGTGAACGAGCCGATTTATGATTATCCACCGCGGCCAACGTCGGAGAAGAAGCGGATTAGTCCGACAGAGGCGGCGCAATTGCAGGAACTTTGTCAGGAATATGATTTGGGATTGGATATTCCGGGAGTGGCGTCGCAAAGGAATCAGGAACAGTTTAGAGGGGAGCCGGTTCAACAACAACAGTTCTATCAGCAACATCAAGACCCCTTCAGACGGCCAGACCAAGATCAATTCAGAGGCCAGCAAGAACCAATCCAGCAACAGAACTTCTACCAACAACAACATCAAGAACCCACCCAAGAACATCAATTCTACCAGCAAAATCAAGACCCCTTCAGACGACAAGATCAAGCTCCCCAACAACAACATCAAGACCCATTCCATCGTCAAGATTCCCAACCACAAACCATCATCAATGTCCCGATAAATCGTCCCATCCCCATCCAAGGTCGAGATGATCCCAAGAATCTAGCCACCGCTGATTTGTTTGTTCAAGATGCGATCGAGTATTTGGGAGGGCAGCAGGTATTTTTTCAAAAATAAATTCAATATTTTCTGTTTTTTTTTCAGAAACCTGCACCATTCGTCATGGAAGAAGATATGTTGCGAAGCCACGAGGAGCCCAAGCAGCAAAAAAGTCTTCGAAAAATGCCGAGCGGCGAAGCGACGAGTCGACAAGTTCGAACCAACGATGTTTTTGAGCGTGTCGAACACGATGAGCATGATGATATGACGTATGCTCCAGAAATTCAATCAGTTATGATTCCGCCGGATCAAATGAGTGAGACTAGTGAGAATATGATTGACTATTTTGATAAAGTTGCGGCTGATTCAGAAGCTCAGATTCATGGTAAGTTTTAGTTTTTTTTTCCAAACAATCCAAAGCCTGATTCTATTTGTAGATCTTCGACAAGACACTCTCAAGAAACAGGTTAGTTATGTTTTTTTCGGATCTTGTGATGTCCCCCTGTCCGTCCCAGCTTTAACCCCCTTTGTTTTTTATAGCCGCCCAATCGTGCCCAAGTGTCCAACAAAAAACCCGTCGGTCGTGTAAGCTTATTTGTTGCATGTCCCAAAATGTTTTTTTGAAAATAAAACGGGTTTTTTTGTAGGCTCCACAGATTTTACCGGCGTTTGGCAATCGGGCGACAAGCAACTCGTCGTTGGGATCTGGAAGATCGGGAAGTTCGGATATGTATCCGTATAGGAATGTGAGTATGGGAGGCTTGTAAAGAGAGGTTGACTAGGGTCTGCTGCTTGAGAAGGGGTTTTCATAGCGGTGGGGCCTTGGGAATATAGTTGATAAGGGTCATCTGCTTGAAAAGGGTTTTTCATAGAGGTGGGGCCTTGGAACGTTGGATGCATAGGGTTAGATACTTGAGATGAGGCTTGTATAGGAGTGGGGCCTTGGAACGATATATTCATAGGATCAAATGCTTGAGAAAGCCTCCGTGTAGCGACGGAGCCTTGGAAAAACGTTGAATAGGATTATCTGCTTGAGAAATAAGCCTACCTATAAAGGTGGAGCCTTGGGACATGTGATTTATAGGGTTAGCTGCTTGAAAATTGGTTTGCATAGCGGTGGGGTCTTGGAAAGATGGGTGAATAGGGTTAGGTGCTTGAGAATGGTATTGTATAGGTGTGAGGCCTGCGGACAGGTGGCTCATAGGCTTAGACGCTTGAGATGAGACTTATATAGGGATGGAGCCTTGTACAAAATGTTGTATAGGGTAAACTGCTTGATAAACCTGATAAGCTTAGAAAAGTCTAGAGGTCCAGAGAATTTTAGCATTCTTATTAGAATTTTTTTAGTTCCAAGTTCTATTAAGTTTTCAAAATTAAAAAAATCTCAACACAAACATCTGGTTTCAATTTATTATCCATAAAACAAAAACTCAAGCATGTTTCCGCACTCACATATTTCCCTGTTCAGCTCCGTAAACAATCATCCCTTCTCTCGGTTCTTGGCGTAACTTCCATGCAAGAAATGTTATTGCAAATCAACAGTTTGGACGCATTATCAGAAGCGATGCGTAGAGCGGGTCTCGAAACGACAAATCTGATTTTCGGTATCGATTACACGGCAAGTAACAAGTATCAAGGAGAGGATTCGTTTGGCGGTAGAAGTTTGCACACTATTCATCCGAATGTCAAGAATCCTTATCAGCAGGTAGGTCTGGATTTTTTTGCCACGTCATAACCACAATTTTCCTATAGGTGATCACCATTCTTGGTCGAACCCTTGCACCATTCGCTGGCCACGGTAACATCGGTGTGTATGGTTTTGGTGACGCAAAAACCGGCGACTGGAGCACATTCAATCTCAAATCACAAGGCGATTGTCGAAGTTTGGATGATGTTCTCAACGTGTATAACGCCGTCACACCCAACGTCTCATTGAGTGGTCCCACCAATTTCGCCCCGTTGATTTATCAAGCAATGGAGACTTGTCAGAAATCGCGAGACTATCACATTCTGGTGATTATTGCCGATGGTCAGGTGACGAACGAACGAGCAACGCGTAGAGCAATTGTGCAGGCCTGCCAACATCCGTTGTCGATTATTGTGGTTGGTGTTGGTGATGGACCGTGGGATATGATGAAGGTGGGGACAGGTTTTTGGGGAGGGCTGGGAAAGAGCTTGGGGAGGGCTGGGTACTGAAGTTTGCGGTGAGTTCTGACTTTTTGGGAGGGACACTAATTCTAAATTGCTGAGCTCTAAGCTTGAACTTTGAGATTTCCGAGCTCTAAGCTTAAAGTTCAGGCCTGTCGAGCTCTAAACATTAACTCCAAGTTTTCCGAACTCTAATCCTACCTTAACTTCAAGATTGCCGAACTCTAAATTAACTCCGTGATTGCCGAGCTCTAATCCTTCCTTAACCCTAAGTTTGCTAAATTCTAATTTTTCCTTAACTTCAAGATTGCGAAACTCTAATCTTACCTTAACACCAAAATTGCCAATCTCTAACTTCAAACTTCTTAACTTCAAGTTTGTCGAACTCTAATTTTTCCTTAACTCTGTGATTGCCGAGCTCTGTACCTTAACTTTACGGTTGCCGAACTCTAATCCTTCCTAACTCCCAGTTTGTCGAGCTCCAAGCTTGAACTTCAAGATTGCCAAGCCTGTGTCGAACTCTGATTGTTCTTTAACTCAAAGATTGCCGAGCTCTAATCCTTCCCAAACTCCAAGATTGCCGAACACTTAACTACAAGATTGCCGAGCTCTAACTCTAAACTTCAAGATTGCCAAGCCTTAAGCCTGAACTTCAAGTTCCCAACCAACCGAAAAGGTTGCAGATCTTCGACGAATCTCTCCCCAAACGTCCATGGGACAATTTCCATTTCGTCGAATTCCACGACATTATCAAAAAATCGGCAAACCTCGAAGACGGCGATGTAAAAGTCGCCGTTCAATCGTTGCTCGAGATTCCCGATCAATATAGATGTATTTGTGAACTTGGACTTTTGGATAGATCGATTCCACCGCGAGGCAGCGAAATTCGACGAGAATTGATGCATAACCCATTATAGATTATTGTATTTTGTATTTTATTGTGTGACAGTTGAATTGATTCCCGAATCTTGCCTAGCCAAAATTCCGCCCCCGGTAATTGCAATAAAATTTTGAATTCAAATAATTTATTTTGACACTTTCGAAAACTTGGTGCTATTAATACTCGCTTGCCGATACAACTTCTGTCGTCTGTACAAAAATATCAAAAGTAAAATTGTTCCCTGAGATCCAAGGACAATTGTGAACAAAAAATTCCAAAACGTTGTGTCAGGCCAGGCTAATGTGAAATATTGGATGATCCAAGGTGCACCGAGTGAAATTTCCATTATGAAGATCGACATGATCTTTGACCAGAATTCAGCGTCGTAGAAGGTTAGCTAAAGGCGACGGGTGATTTTTCAGTGGAATTTAAGCTAGCTTACCTCCTTACGGGAAGCTCGTTTTGCAAAAAAGAACATTTTATAAATGACGAATGATGTGCAGACCACTGCATTCAGCAATAGAATAGTGACAGGTACAACTATAGCAGTTATAATGTAATCGGGACGAATCCAGCAGAATGAATCATTTCGTTCGAAGAATGAGGTGTTGAGAGTGGCTAGAAGAGTGCATAGGATAGCTGGGATACCAAATGAGATTGTTAGAGCTGCTGGGGGAGATAGGATTATTGAGAAGAATTTGAAGATTTTTGGGGGGAAGAATGTGTGGATTATTCGGATTCCTTGGATGATGTTGAGCATTATTGAGCTGAAAATTTGGTAGGCTTACAAGGGACTTACATTAGGGTGATAACGGGTTTTGAGATGAGATAAGTGCGGTACTGGGTAACTCGACGCGCTGATCACAATCCCGCCAAAATTAGCTGCTGAGCTCCGAAGTTTGCTCAAAATATCTTAATTTTCATATGAAATAAGTAAGTTTTGGGTAGAATAAAAGTACCCTAGGGTTGTTTGGGCCGAAAAACGGGAATCTTTTTAATTCAAAAATTTCGTATTTTTTTGAATCAAAATTTCCTTCGGAGCTCAACAGCTGATTTTTGCGGCATCGTGATCAGCGCATCGAGTTACATAAGACTGTACTTGTCTTATTTCAAAACCCATTATCACCCTAATGTAAGTCACTTGTTAGGGTTTAGAGAGTTTTTTTTCCTTAGAGATTACAAGCGCTTTGACACACCAACTAAAACAAGAAAATACGCTCTAATGCCAAAATATTTGTATTGAACTCACCACAATAGCAAGAAATACATCAAAATAGCCGTTATAGTACACCCAACCTGTGAGAAACTATCCACTGCAAAACTCAAAAACAACACGTAGAATAGTAACAGGGAAGTGTAGTATGCCAAAAGTATCACATCGCCATTAGTGTCTTGACCGCGGATGATCAGCAGGAAACTTCGGACTGATTTGTTGGGAATGCTGCAAAAAAATCATGCATAGGTCACTCAACTTATGCAGTAACTAACAAAACCATAACCGTTATCATTGTTAAAAATATCAAAGAGAGTACAGAAATCGAATTAGCTACATAACCAGTTACCGCGAGAGCTTTATTACAAACAATCTGATCGTCTAGAGTTCCATCCACAATAACTGTGAAGTCAGTGAGATGTGGGCATTGTGCCAAGATCAATTTATCCGTGCGCTGAGTGATTGTGCAATATTGATCACTAGCCCATTGATTTGACGAAGTGTTCCACCAGGTTACCTGAAACTTCCCGTGAAGAGGATTTGGTATATTCTCAATGTTGAATTGCAAATTCGCCATAATTCCATTGTCAGTAGAAGCTGTTGAGACAAGTACACCGTTATTCATAACACTTGCACTCATCACAGGAACATCTGATGTTAGGGCAATCTGTGGGATACATCTAGATGGAACTTCGATGTCCGGATCAATCTGTTCATCGTCACCCGGGGTATAGATAGATCTTTTACGCTGTCCGAAAGTTCGATGTTGTCGACGGCCAGCGAACAATTTTCGATCGCGATAGATGGTGAAGAAGATGTGAGTTACTGAAACTCACGGAAACTCATCAATGAACCTGAAAATACTCACATCTCGTAGTTTTACATAAATCACTCAAGGGGATTATGAGCCCATTCCTCTCTGTTGATTGGATGTTTGTAGTCGAATTGATAGGTTCAAAACCGTTGCCCATATCAATCAACCCGTCATCAACCCCCAATTTCCGGCAATTTATCCGCTTCGAGCTGAATCCTAGATTCATCCCATCCAAATATTCCACCCTCGAACCATTGGTGTTATGCACCATTTTCCCGAAAATATTTAGCAAATGTTCAGTCGAGTTTTTCAATTGATCCTCATTTGCATTCATCACACAATCAATATTCCACAAAATCTGCACTGAATTATCAGTCGATATTCCTTTGACACTTGCACTATTGTTAAGGATAGTCGTGATATCCATAATATCACTGGAGTTCAAGGCGGGACCCATTTGTGCATATGTGTAGGTGATGTTGAGAATTTGAGAGATGTTGTTGAGGCCGACACCTTGATTTGCGAGATCTTGGAGGTTTGAACTAGGGGAGGTGGTTGGTTGTGTTCGGGTGGTTGACGTCGACTGGGTTGTTGATGAGGGGGAGGTGGTTTTGGTGGTGAGAGTAGTTGTTGGGAGTGTCGATAGAAGTGTTGTGGCACCGCCATTTGGTTGATACCACCATTGAGGATACCCATCACTGGAAATTATATTTTATCTTGGAAAAGGGTTTGGCCTGGGAGGACTGTCTCTGCACAAGGAGCGATACCTACCAAACTACCCCTTTCAGCTACGTGTAAAAGGGCATCCCGGGTGACCCGAACATCCTAAGTGAATCCTAGTGTACAGTAGCGGCAAAAAAGAAATGCACTAACTGTTTTTGATGGATAAAGTCACTAAAACAGCCCGAAAATGTTGGAAACTTTTCTAGGGTTATTTTTTACGCCGATTCACACTATTTCAATCATTCAGATGTATTTCGCAACACTTCTGAAGGTTGTATTGGACCAAAATCGAAAATCCGATTTTTTTCAGATTTTCAACTTTTGGGAAATTTCACTTGTGACTGTCTTAAAATGGTGATATTTGGGTGGTAATTGATTTTTATTCATACAATACCATCCCAACACTTGATTTGACTTCACATGTTGAAGATCCAATCATGAAAAATAATGTTAGATGTTGTCGATTCAGCGATGTCTCAAATCGAGAAATCTGAAGGTTTTGACATGATTAATCATATTTATACTTCGAGTGTTCGGGGAAAGAGTATTTGGGGTGTCAGGGTGTTTGAGTGTTCGGGTGTTCGGGAAAACTCAACACTTCTTCCTCTGCAGCGAGTTCTCACCAGTCAGATATCGTATCCCTTTAGATCTACCCCTCCCCAGATCCAGCCTACCATGCTGTAGTTGTATTTGGAGTCACACAATCGGTTGTTTGATTTCGTCGAGCATAAACGGACTCCAAATATGATCTATCAAAGGCAACACTTGTCGTAAGATCATAACACTCATCCATATTAGCATCAAAACTACACCCAAGGCTTGAGACTATCGGAGGATCATAGCAACTAAGCTCGAACAAACTCAAGCTCTGAAACAGGAGGGAAATATCAGGGGAATTCTTCGAAAAATACTTACCCATGTTCCTCTGGTCACATTCACTATAATCGTTTCACCATGAGGTAAATTCCCGACAACCGAATTTTCCACATTTCCAACGTGCACGTAAAAAGTGACCTTGTCGGAATTGGTAAACGTCACATTGATATAACACAAATTCTCCGACGTCGCACTGATCCCAGCCACAACTTCGACAGTCCGCTGAACTGCGGGTTGATCAGCGGCGCTTTCAGTCAAAATCACATTGTAGTTGTAAATTTGGCTCTGACATTTTGTGAGTGCGAAAAAATAAATGAAAAGCAGAAAAGTGACGCGGTGATGCATAATAATATTGATAAAAATGTGAAACTGCGATAAAAAACAATTTTCATTGTCAGTGGTAAGTATTAAGGCAAATAGTGAGCATCAGAAACTTAACGCCCCTAAATTTCGGAAATAAGTGTAAGGTATGACATCGAGATTCCTGGAATTCCATAAAAAATTATATTTAATTTTTGAAACGTATCCCGGTTCAGAAAATAAATAAGGTTTATGAGTTTTTCAATGAGCAAATATAAACAAAAACATGTACAACAATTATATATAGACATGGCATCTCTTGGTCCTTTTTCCCTTGTCAAAAATCTATTGATTGTTTCGACCCCATCCGACGAATGCGGCTCGTCGAACCTTTTTTCTCGCGTTGATTGCGAAGCCTTGCGAATCGTATGAGGCTGCGGAGTCAGCGGGTGGCGGTGGAGGTGGGGCTGCACCTTCTGGAACTGCTGCTGATGTGTCGGCTGAAGATCCGGCTGCTGATGAGTCATAGCCTGAAGGTGTGGCTGCGTCGGTTGATGGGGCGGCTGGGGTTTCTGCAGCTGGAGCTGGGGCTTCTGGTGCAGCTGGGGTCTCTGGAGCAGCCGGGGCTTCTGCAGCTGGGGCTTCTGGAGCGGCAGCTGAAGATCCGGCTGAGGCTGCATCATAACCTCCCGAAGGTGCAGCAGCATCTGTTGAAGGTGCAGCTGGGATTTCTGCAGCTGGGGTTTCCGGTGCAGCTGGAGTTTCGGGTGCAGATGGGGCTTCTGGAACAGCTGGGGCTTCTGGAACAGCAGGGGTTTCCGGTGCTGCTGGGGCTTCTGGGGCAGCCGGGGTTTCTGGAGCAGCAGGAGTTTCTGGCACAGCTGGGGCTTCTGGAACAGCTGGGGCTTCTGGAACAGCAGGGGTTTCCGGTGCTGCTGGGGCTTCTGGGGCAGCGGCTGAAGATCCTGCTGAGGCTGCATCATAACCTCCCGAAGGTGCAGCAGCATCTGTTGAAGGTGCTGCCGGAGTTTCTGGAGCAGCTGGAGTTTCCGGTGCAGCTGGGGCTTCTGGGGCTGCTGGGGTTTCCGGTGCAGCTGGAGCTTCCGGTGCAGCTGGGGCTTCTGGGGCAGCGGCTGAAGATCCTGCTGAGGCTGCATCATATCCTCCTGATGGTTGAGCAGAATCTGTCGATGGGGCGGCTGGAACTTCTGGAGCAGCTGGGGTTTCTGGAGCAGCTGGGGCTTCTGGAGCTGGAGCTGAGGCTTCTGCAGCTGGAGTTTCTGGGGCAGCAGAAGATTCTGGAGCTGGAGCTGAGGCTTCTGGAGCAGCTGGGGCTTCTGGTGCAGCTGGGGCTTCTGGTGCAGCTGGGGCTTCTGGTGCAGCTGAGGCTTCTGGGGCAGCTGGGGTTTCCGGTACAGCGGCTGAAGATCCGGCTGCATCATAACCTCCCGAAGGTGCAGCAGCATCTGTCGATGGTGCAGCTGGGGCTTCTGGAGCAGCCGGGGCTTCCGGTGCAGCTGGAGTTTCTGGAACAGCCGGGGCTTCTGGTGCAGCTGAGGCTTCTGGGGCAGCTGGGGTTTCTGGAGCAGCTGGGGCTTCTGGTGCAGCTGGAGTTTCTGCAGCTGGAGCTGAGGCTTCTGGAGCAGCTGGAGTTTCCGGTACAGCGGCTGAATCATATCCTCCCGAAGGTGCAGCAGCATCTGTTGAAGGTGCAGCTGGGGCTTCTGGGGCAGCCGGGGTTTCAGGGGCAGCTGGAGTTTCTGGAGCTGGAGCTGGGGCTTCTGGTGCAGCTGGGGCTTCCGGTGCAGCAGAAGATTCTGGAGCTGGGGCTGAGGCTTCTGGAACAGCTGGGGCTTCTGGAGCAGCTGGGGCTTCTGGAGAAGCCGGGGTTTCTGTTGCAGCTTCAACTGCTGGTGGTTGTGGTTCTCCGGCTGGTGGTGCAACTCCCGAATCAGCAGTCGATGAAGATGAAGCTGAATCATAGGTTTGACTTGGTGCTGAGGATTCGACAGCTGCAGTGTTATCAGCTGGTGGTGCAGCAGGTTCTGGAGCTTGAGCAGCAGCGGAAGCATCAGCAGTTCCCGAGACATATCCATCAGATGGGGCTGAGGCGGCTAGAGATTCTAGAGCTGGTGCTGCAACTTCTGGAGCTGAAACTTCTGAAGCTGGAGCAGCCGGGGTTTCTGGTGCTGGAGCTGCGACTTCTGGAGCTGCTACTTCTGGAGCTGGAGCAGCCGGGGCTTCCGAGGCACCCGAACCTTCAACATCTCCCGATGTTCCTGGTCGAGCATACTCTTCTGAAGGTGGTGGTGGTGGTTCGCTGAGTCCGGCTTCTCCCCCAGTCGTCACGTATCCACTCGCTGGTGGTTGAAGTTTCTTTGGTGGCGCAAGTGGTGGCAATTCAATGGCAATTGTGCCGGATCCCTCGACAGCAGCTCCAGACGATTCCTCGGCTTCTGGAGCAGCTGGGGCTTCTGGGACTTGGGCTTCAGGAGCAGCCGGGGCTTCAGGAGCAGCTGGGGCTTCTGGGGCTGGGGCTTCTGGAGCAGCTCCCGAAGCTTCTCCCACCGCAGCTGCGCCCGATCCATAATCACCCGAACCTTCACCAGCGGTTTCCGAAGCAGCAACTTCTCCCGAACCCTCGGGCTGAGGTTCAGCAGCCGGAGTAGAATATCCACTTCCATCCGATGTTAGCGGAGCCTCCTCGTCTGTCGATGCGGAAGCCGCGGAAGCGGATGCGGAAGCTGACGACGCCTTCTGTTCCTGTCGCAACTTCTCAATCTCAGGTCGGAACTTGAAAATATCCAAAAAGTTGTCGTCATTTATATCTTTGATCGGATAAATACCAGTTGGCTGAAACAGAAATATTATTTGTTTACATACTTTTTAGATCTTATGTGAGATAGGCTAACTAACTTACCGTATTAATCGCATATTCTCCAATTGTCTGCGCCTTCTTCAAATACGCCAAGGTTCGTTTGATCTTCTCACTGGAATATGGGAAGTTCTAGTTGGGTAGGAGTTAGGCTAACTTACACTAAGGGCAATGGTGCCGAGTACACGGCGACTGCTGCAATTGTGATCGCCAAGACTAGCGATAACTTCATTCTGGAATATTTTTGAGTTAGGCTAAGTGAACAGGCCAAAAACGAAATGAAAAGGGAATGGAAGAGGAATGTATATGGAACTCACGAACACTTGAAAGTTTAAAACGAGACTATTCATATAGAAATCCTTTTAAGCGAAAAAAAACCAAGCTAACATATATAAGCAAAAGAAGAAGAAGAAGAAGTCAAAGAGTGCCAATCAGCCGACTTTCTCTGCGCCTTTTATAAGAGCGAAGGACATTCCGAATTTGGGGGCGGGCCTTCGTCAAACAAACAAGCAAACTGTGTAGCCCGCTTCGTTTCGGTGAGGCAAAAAAGTAGAAGTAGAAGTTTTTTCAGAGGGGGGACCCGCCTCTTTTTGGCGCCCGCTTTTTGGAGGCGAATTGGATTAGGGATTAGAGGTCGGGAGAAACAAAGGTTCCTCGAACCCAGGGCTGTACAAAACACGCGACGCTTGACCGCACGCGTCTGAAAACACAGTAGAAGCAGATTGCGAAAAGAGCGAGCACCGTGGACCGAACCCTTGACCCTACACTTGCTAGACATCAACACTCACACTGAGCTACAGGGCTTATACCAAGCACGCAACGCTTGACCGCACGCGTCTGAAAACATTGAAAACACGGTGTGTTGGTGGGTAGATCGAACAGATTGCGAAAAGAGCGGGCACCGGGAGTTGAACCCTTGACCCTACGCTTGCTAGACACCAGCACTTCCGCTGAGCTATAAGGACTGTACGAGACACGCGACGCTCAGCCGCACGCGTCCGAAAACATTGAACACATGGTGTGGTAGTGGGTAGATCAAGTAGTTTTCTCCCTCAAAAATCCCTGAGATTGACGCTTCCCGTACTATGACGTGGCAAATTTCAATAGAACACAATTTTAAACCAAAAATCCAATCTATCTCACAAAACCGTATTTCTTACAGAAAACTAACTTTGATGTAGATGTTGCTAAAAAGTAAAAGTTCATGCAATCATCGATGATGACTCATCTTCATCAAAAAAAAAACTTTTTTAATTTCGATTTTTTTTTATTTCGCCTAACTCTCTCCCCAAACATCAATCACCAAAGGTGTCAGTCTTAAAAAAACAAATCCGACTTCATCATCAATTTCAATCCAAGTTTTTCCAGATAATAATTTTAATGCCTGGCCGTGGGAACCTGTTCCGATATGTAAATTTACCTCTATTCCTCTCTCTAACATTAATATTTATTGCTATCTGATTGCGTAAGGGAAAAAAGTTCGACTTTTTTTTTGGCTGTTTCCTAAATTAGTCACCTCTCAGGGTCGTTTTCTAATTGCGGAAAAATCCTGGTCTATCAATTTCATGGTCATTTTATTACCCAAGAATTTCGAAATTCCTGAATTTATTATCACCCTCTGAACTTTTGGGCTTAAACTTCCAAAGCTAAATCGAGAAGAGGAGAAAGTTAAATGTTGCCATATATTTGTTTCTCGCACTTTCGATTTCTAAGTTAGGCTAAGTTGCGTCATATGTAGATGATGATCGGGAATTGAATGAAATGAATTTAATTAAGTGGAACGGGAAGGGGGGCTTAAACTTTAAAGAGTGGTTGGTTATGACGTGGCAGGGATTTTGTGTTTTGGTTGGAGATTGCACGTGGCAGAATAAAACCTCGAGTTGTGGGAACTTTGCCACGGCATAGCCACTAATTTTGAATTCTCAGTTTCTCAATAGAGCGCGGTTGGAATATTTTTTTAAATTTGGAATTTTGCCACGTCATAAACACTTATATTTGTCAATGTTAGTATCCAGTTTAGAACCGATTTTTAAATTTAAATTTTGAATTTTGAATTTTCAAATTCAACTCGGTTTCTCAATAGAGCGCGTTTGGAAAATAACAATTTTTAAAAATTTCTAAAAGTTTCCAGAGCCTTCTGGGACGTTCTGGGGCCTTCTGAAGCCTACTGAAGCGTTTTAAAGCCTTTCTAAAGCCTCCAATGTTCTTCTGAAGCCTTCTGAAGCCTTCTAAAGCCTTTTGAAGCCTTTTGAAACTTATAAAATTCTGCAGAAGCCTTCTGGATCTACCCAAATTCTCCAGAATGCCATCACCAAGTTTCAAAACACAAAAAAAGTTTAAAAATTTGAAACAGTGAAAAAAAACAAACAACGGTCATTGAAAGTTCATTGTTCTTCTTTTTCGAAATTTCAAGTGCCATCCAGAAGAAAATTATGAGAAAAAGAATAAGCTTGGCCTGTGTGAAAAAGTGAACAAGTTTGAACAAGTTCGTATGATGTATACTTACACAATTGATAATTGTTGTCAGCTTTTTTTTCGTCCATGCAGCTTTTATTCTGTATCTATTATATTTTTCTTTCACTTTCTGCCATTTGCATAGTACATAGGTTAGCGCAAAAAAAGAAGAAGTGCGATTTGCATTTTTCAATGTTCATTTTCATTTTGATGTGTGAGAATAAAAAAATGTTGCAAAGGTGTGAATTTATGGGCTGGAAACTTTTTTTGTATTTGTACATGGAATTCCTGTGGTTTAGAAGGTACTGTTGGCCTTCTGAAGCTTTTGGAAGCCTTCTGGATCCTTCTGAAAATTATAGAAGCCTTCTGAAGCTTTTGAGAGTCTTCTGGATCCTTCTGGAATCTTCTGAAGCCACCAAAATTCTTCTGAAAATCTCGGAAGTCTTCTGGAAACCTTTTGGAAATTTTAGAAGCCTTCTTAAGCCTTTTGAAGTCTCCTGAAGCTTTCTCGAGCCTTCTGAAGCCTACCGAAGCTTTCTGAAAATCTAAGAAGCGTCCTGGCGCCTTCTGAAAATTTTAGAAGCCTTTTGAAGTCTTTTGAAAGTCTTCTGAAGCCTTCAGAAGCTTTCTGAAGTCCGCTCAGGCCTTCTGAATTTTTTTGGAAGTCTTCTGAAGCCTCTAAAACTCTTCCGAAGCCTTCTAAAGCCTTCTGAATCCTCCTAAAGGCTACTGAGGCTTTCTGAAGTCTTCTGAATCTTTCTGAATCCACCAAAATGCTTCTGAAGTGCCACGTGGAATTGATTTGCCGCCAAACTTGAAACAAACTTGTTCCAATGATATTTCTTCTCAACAACAAATAAGCATAACCTTTTCAATCAAAAAAAGGGAATTACAAATTTATTGAATCAAATCAGATTTTCTGTCACAGAAAAACTATTTATTTAAAACTTTTCAAAGCGAAAAAGAATTATTATGAATCGAAGATGTTATCTGCTTTAGATAGATGTTTTGTTTTTGTCTTCATCGTCATTTTTTTTAATGAAAATGAAGACATGCGTTTCAATTAAATCTGGCTGGAAATTATAGATTTGGAAAAGGGGGGAGAGATAATTGAGTTTGGCTGGAAATTTAAATTAAAATTTGTTTTATTCTGGAAAAAAATATTTGGGAGGTTTTTTGGGATCAACAAATGTTCTTTAGGGGAACTTGAGCTAACTCAATAGCTTCTGAAGCCTTCTGAAGTCTCTAAAATGCTTCTGGAGCGTTCTGGAGCCTTCTGAAGCCTATAAAGGTATTCTGAAGCTCTCTAAAGCCGTCTGGAGCCTTCTGAAGCCTTACGAGGTTTGCTGAAGCCTCTAAAATTCTTTTGAAGCTTTCTGAAGCGTTCTGGAGACTTCTGAAACCTTCCGAAGCCTTCTAAAGTTTTCTGAAGCCTTCTGAAGCCTTCTGGAGACATCTGAAGCCATCAAAAATTTTCTGAAACCCGATTTTATTTCTAGAATTCAATTTAATTTAGGATTAGTCCCAAAAATCCACGTGGCACTCAAAATTCAATTTCAGATTTGACTGGAATTTCTTAGTTATCGTCTGAAAATTTTTGAGATTTTTCTTGTGTATTGTAATCTCATCAGAAAAATTGTAATCGGAAATTTTTTAAACACAATTTTGAAACAGTGAATTTTTCTCTGAGATTGGAATTTTTCAAAAATCTCTTCTGGATTTTCAGATGAGCTTTGACTGAAATTCAAGGTTTCCAAAATCTTAGAAGTTCTAGAAATTTTCTGAAGTTATCCTATTTCCCTGTGAGTACAAAAACCAAATTCTCCAGATACTTATCTGATTTTCAGATGTTTCCACTTCCAGCACTTTCAATTTTATTTCAGCCATGTAGTTCCAGTTATGTTTTTACAAGCCGATGTTATCTGCATGCAAATATATATTTTTGCATTGGGGGAATTTTGGATTTTGGCCCTTTTTCTGGGGGGCCAATTTGTAGTTTGAACATGGCATCATTTATAGTAGCAAAATTGATAAGTTGTTTGCTCGAAATTTATGATTTTTCTTATCAGATTGGTGTTCTGATCTCACATTTTTATCAATGAAATCATTCGTATATAAGAGCTTCTCTTCTCGTCATTCTAAAACCAAAATGGAATCAACCTTGATATTCCTGATCTTTTGCGCCATCTCAATCTCAGCCTCCCCCATCCAAGATTCTTCCATCGATGGATATTCTCTAGATGTTTCCGATCCTCTCACAAATGATTCCATAGTCAAAATGGCCAGTCATAGATACGCTGGAATCATAGCTCGAGTATTTCAAACGAATACAACAAGTTTCGATAAATCAATGGTTTCGACTTTGACTAACTCAGTTGCGAATCGCCTGCGTGTTGAAGGCTACATGGCACCAACAATGTTAGCAAATTTGAATGGTCCGGATCAATTTGATAAGGTTTATGATGGTTTGCGGGCGAATAATTTGGTGAATCTGAACGCGATTTGGATCCAGGTTAATGATACGAAACTTTTCTCGAAGTACACTGCTGACAATGTTTGGTTCATTGATTCCATAGTCCAGAGAGGACTTGTAAGTTAGCCGAACATCTGATCCACCTAGGTATCTTATTCTAGCAACACAACTTCAACATTGGAATCTTCACCAACGCCAAGATGTGGAAAAAGATCACGGGAAACTACCTGGGACTTCCAGCCACTGTTCGACTCTGGTATTGGGCGAATAATGGAGAGGGTGTTTATCGAGAGGGGGCTCCGAATTTTAATGATTTTGTTGCGTTTGGCAGTTGGACGAGTCCGGATATGAAGCAATTTGCTGTGAAGGAATTGGTTGATGGGGCGATTGTTAATCGCAATGTTTTTGTTGTTCGCAAAAGTTAAGGAGGAAATAAATTTGTTGGATTTTGAAGAGTATTTTTGATCTATTGGCTTGTTCACTCTGCTTCTCTAACTCCCTGGGCTCTCTAGTCTCTCTCTGTGTTCTCTGTGCTCTCTGGGCTCTATGGGCTCTCTAGACTCTCTAGGCTATCTAGGATCTCTAGGCTCTCTGGTCTCTCTCTGTGTTCTCTGTGTTCTCTAGACTCTCTAGGCTCTCTAGACTCTCTAGGCACTCTAGACTCTCGAGAGACGAAGGGAGTCTGATGACGTCATCTAAGACATCGCTTCGAGATATTTTTGAGAAAATGTGTGTCCCTTTGAAAAAATACCGTATTTTGTTTCAAGGAACACACATGTTTTATTGAAAATAATTTTTTGCAAAATACTCTCGTCGTCTCGCGTCTGACTCAACGGGCGCTTTGTATGGTTGTGCTCTGCTTCTCTAACACTCTAGGCTCTCTAGGCTCTCTAGGCTCTCTAGGCTCTCTCTGCTTCTCTAAATCTCTCTGCTTCGCTGACTGTCTAGACTCTCTAGGCTCTCTGGACTCTCTAGGCTATCTAGGCTCACTAGACTCTCTAGGCTCTCTAGGCTTTCTAGGGTCTCTAGCTGTGTGTATTCCCCTGTTTCTCTAGGAATCTCTGCTGCTTCTCTAACCTCCTCTGCTTCTCTAACTCCCTCTGCTTCTCTAACCTCCTCTACGTCTCTAACTCCAGAGAAGATGAAAATGCATTGCCACGTGGATTTTTTTGGCGCCAAAACCCCCGAAAATGCTAATTTTTCTCCGCGATTCATCAAAAATTCACACTTTGTCTTTTTGTACACGTTGTCATGGTACCCAGTTTTTTTTTTTGAAAAATGAAAACCGATTCATTTTCATCTATTATAGTTTCCTGGATTTTTTTTCAAAAAAAAAAATAAATTTAATTATGACAAATTGGAGCTCGAGAAAAAACATCTGGCAGCTCTGAGGAGCTCCGAAGAGCTCCCAAGAGCTCAAAATAATATCCAAATCCAAAACTTTATTCAAAAACCACCATTTTCTTTGTGATCAAAGGCAAAGCGTTCACATTTATCTCACAAGCCGCTTGTTCATCACTTTTGTATAATTTTTCAAAAATCTCCTCCGGTTCCAAATCTCCTTGTGATTTTGTCGAAATCATCATCAAACTCAGATTTTTGTAGATCCCATTTTCCCGTAGAACATTTACTTTGATCTCAGATTTGGCTGGAATTCGACCGGAGATTGGATCGAGGGCGAATAAATGAGCATCAGCGCATCTCATCTGAAAAATTTTAGAAATTTTGAAAGATCTAGGAAGCCTGAGAAGCCTAGGAAGCTTAAGAAGCCTAAGAAGCCTAGGAAGCCTGGGAAGCTAGGAAGCTTAAGCCTTAGAAGCCTAAGCCTTAGAAGCCTAAGCCTTAGAAGCCTAAGCCTAAGAAGCCTAAGCCTAAGCCTCAGAAGCCTAAGCCTGAGAAGACTAAGCCTAAGCCTCAGAAGCCTAAGCCTGAGAAGACTAAGCCTAAGAAGCCTAAGCCTAAGAAGCCTAAGCCTAGGAAGCCCGAGAAGCCTAACCCTTAGAATTCTAAGCCTAGGAAGCCTAAGCCTAAGAAGCCTAAGCCTAAGCCTAAGAACCCTAAGCCCAAGAAGCCTAAGCCTAAGAAGCTTAAGCTTAGAAGCCTAAGCCTAACCTTAAGAAGCCTGAGCCTAAGAAGCCTAGAAAGCCTGAAAAAGCCTTAAAAAGCATAAGAAGCCTAGGAAACCTAAGCCTAAGAAGCTCAAGCCTAAGAAGCTTAAGCCTAAAGTCCTCACCATAAAAACAATCTCGGAATCGGTCAAATTTTGCACTCTGAAAGTTTTCAATCCACCAATCTCGTTAAAAATCAGCTGATTTGGCACAACTCGAATATTTTCCAGCGGTAACGGCACCGTTTTTTGTTCACTCTCCGAAATTTCGGAATTTTCCGATGAACTTGTGGAGAATTCGGCTGAGATTCGAGATTTGATTGAGAGATCTGCTGAGGTGTTGGTGTTCAGGATTTTGGAAGATCTGACTGGTTTTTTCTCTGATCTTCTTCTTGATCTTCTTGATGTGCCAGATCTTCCAGATTTTCCAGATCTTCCAGATTTCTTCTGAACATTTCTAGAATTTCTAGAATCACATCCAACAATGGAAATCGATAGAATTGCGAATAATAAAAATATCACCATTTCAGCCTAGCTTGTTACTATTTCTAATTGAATCAAAAATGAGGGGCTCTGATTTTTTTCATTTTTTTCCTCAATTTTTTTTTTCTCGGCTGGGTCACGTTTTTTATTTTTGATTTTATTTTCAGAATCTTTTTCCAGAAATTCCAGATATTTTAGAGCATTTTAGAAATGCTCAACAATTGTCACGCGTGGTCAAGTCGGTTAGATTTGAGAGTTTGGGTTGGGAGTGGTGAGATCGAGGAATGGTGGAGGCGGATTTTTTTCTTTAGAGAGAGGCCAGAGAGCACAGAGAGCCAAGTAGAGAAGGTTAGAGACGTAGAGGAGGTTAGTGAAGCAGAGACGTAGAGAAGGTTAGAGACGTAGAGGAGGTTAGTGAAGCAGAGACGTAGAGAAGGTTAGAGCCTAGAGAGCCTAGAGCGTCTAGAGAGCCTAGAAAGCCTAGAGAGCTTAGAGAAAAGTAGAGAAAGTTAGAGAAGCAGAGAAAGAGAGAGAGAGTCTAGAAAACCCAGAGAGAAAGCCCTAGAGAGCCTAGAAAGGCCTAGAAGAGCCTAGAAAGGCCTAGAGCCTACTTTGAAAAATCCAGGCTGAAAAAAATCCCGACACAATTCTCATAGTTACCAGTTTTGTATTTAAAAGTGACCGCAACGCACACGCGACGCGGCTAACATTCCCAGAAATCCTCGATTTAAAATCCCCCAGGCTTTTCCAATCCTCAAAATCCTTGAAAATATTTCCGGCTTCCTCCTGAATTTATTTATTTATTCTGCGAGTTTAATCCAATTGGATTACACCATCGGCTCGCCAAAATTAGGCTCTAATCAAATCCCTTTTTCCTCCTACTTTCCTCGTTCTTCAAAATTTCTTCGCTTTGCTGATAATTAAATCCATTCTGAGGAGTAATTCTCACTTCTTCTTCTTCTTTCCCCTTTTTTCCGTTCTTTTTTGCTAATGACTACTATACGAAAAAAAGGACACATCCACATACTTTTACTAGGAATAAAGGAAAGAAATTGAATTTGTTTCGTGGAGAAAAATACATATTGTTCTGTGGAGTCCACTTTTTGCTCAAGGACCTTCTATTCATGGTCCTCAGAAAAAATGTGTATATTTTTGGTGCACATTTTTTGGAGGTTAAAGAATTTTTCAGCCTAAATTCTAAGCTCAAACTTCAAATTCCAGCCTAAATTTTGAGCCTACAATCCAAGCCTGATCTTCAATTTTAAGTCCAGTTTTTAAGCCTGAAATTAAAATCGCAGCCTAATTTTTGAGTCTGAAATTTGAGCTTCAACGTCAATTTTGAGCGCAGAATTTCCGGCTTCATTCTAAGCCTAAACTTCAATATCAAGCCTGTAATTTAAGCCTAAACCTAGATTTCAAACTTGATTTCAAAGCCTAAACATTAAGCCCCAGCCCGTTTATCAGGCCTAAAATTTACGGCCTTGTTCTGAGCTCCTTTGAGTCTGATTTCGGGCTTTTCAGTCAAATTTAAAACCTGGAAAATTATTTTTCAATGATTTTCCGGAATCTTTCAGGCCCGGGCCTTTATCCACCCTAAAAAGCCCAATTTCTTCCAATTCTGGTCACTGAAAAAAAGTACACTTCACTTTATATTTTTTTCCTTTCCTTCATTCTTTTTGTCTGAGCCCCGTATCGTCTTACTTTTGGCTCGCGGAGCAGCAAAAAATCGAGAAAAAGTGTCGGATTTCTCGCGCGCACTGCATTTTCTTTTTGTTTCTAATTGATGTGCTTCCGGGTGCAGAAATTTTGACGATTTTCTTGAATTTTTCAGAGATTCCCAATTTCTGACCGATTTTTGATGTGCAAATAATGTCTGAAAACATTTTCCTATTTTTTTGTCTGAAAAAAAAAATGTTTTCTAGTCAATTTCCGGCTTTCGCTAATTGAAAATGACGGAAAAGTGCATTTTTGTTGGAAAAATGGCCGGAAAAGGTCCCACCCCTATGCAAAACCCTTCTCAAGTAGCTGACCCTATAGAATCCCCTTCTCAAGCAGCTAGCCTTACTCAAAGCTTTTTTAAGGCGCCATCCCTATTCAAACCCCTTCTCAAGCAGCCAACCCTAAACAACCCTTTATCCAAGGCGCCACCCCTATGGAAACCCCTTCTCAAGCAACCAACCCTACTCAATCCTGTTTTCAAGGCGCCATCCCTATAGAATCCTCTTCTCAAGCATCCATCCCTTTTGAAATCCAATTATTTATACAAAAAAAATAAATATAATCGCAAAAAATAATAAATAAACATTTCATTCATTTATTTATTTATTCCATGTCAAACACATTTTATTATTCATTTATTCACCAAAAAAATTGGAATTTTTCGATTTTTGACTAGAAAATCGTCGCGATTTTTTCCAATTTCGGCCCATTTTCCACCGAATTCAAGTACCAGCCAAATTGAAATTTTCAAGTGGTTACATCTGGAAAAACAAAACAAATAGCAAAAACAGGACCAGCGTTCTCACGGTGTATTTTTTCTTGACTGCGATCTGAAATTTGAGACACTTTCTGAAGAAAAAATCTGGTAATGGATAGTTGAGAAATGCGTCAGTCAGTGTTATGACGTGGCATTTTTTTTTAATGGAAGATTCTCAGTTCACCAACCAGAATTCAATTGCTGATTTTTATTTTGAAAATTTTTTGAAACAGTAAATTTTTTTAGAGTGAAAATGACACGTGGCATTTTTATCATCAATTTTTTTTCTGGAAATATTTTTTGCCTCAAACAGTTCGTCTCAATGAAAATTGCGCTAACTGTTTTTATTTGAAATTTTTTTGAAACAGTGAAAAATAATTTTCACAAAAATTTTTTTTAAAATTTTTTTTCTAATTTTGCCACGTGGATATATATTTTAAGAGAAAATCCTGCCACGTGGCATTTTCAGCACCAATTTTTTCTGAAAATATTTTTCGAAAAAACTTGCTATTCTAATGAAAATTGTGAAAACTGTTTTTATTTGTCGAATTTTTGAAACAGTGAAAAATATTTTTCCAAAAAAAAAATTTTTTGAATCTAATAATTTTGCCACGTGGAAGTTTCCGTACCACACGGAAACAGAAAAATTTTTTCGCTGTGTTGCTGGTACACCACACTTTTCCTAAAACTATTTTTATTTGTCAATTTATTGAAACAGTGAAAAATAATTTTCGAAAAAAAATTTGAAATCTAATTTTGTTACGTGGAAATTTCAAGAAAAAATACTTTTTAGCACCATTTTTTTCTGGAAATATTTTTTGCCTCAAACAGTTCGTCTCAATGAAAATTGCGCTAACTATTTTTATTCGAACATTTTTTGAAACAGTGAAAAATAATTTTCAAAAAAAAATTTAAAATCCAGATTTGATCCGGACACGTGGGAATTTTAAGATAAAAACCCCTGCCACGTGGCATTTTCAGCACCATTGTTTTCTGGAAATATTATTGGATTTCAAAATATTTTCCCCAATGAAAATTGCACTAACTATTTTAATTTCTCAAATTTTTGAAACACAGTAAAAAATAGTTTTCCAAAAAAAAAATTTTTTTTTTGAATCTAATAATTTTGCCACGTGGAAGTTTCCGTACCACACGGAAACAGAAAAATTTTTTTTTCGCTGTGTTGCTGGTACACCACACTTTTCCTAAAACTATTTTTATTTGTCAATTTATTGAAACAGTGAAAAATAATTTTCGAAAAAAAATTTGAAATCTAATTTTGTTACGTGGAAATTTCAAGAAAAAATACTTTTTAGCACCATTTTTTTCTGGAAATATTTTTTGCCTCAAACAGTTCGTCTCAATGAAAATTGCGCTAACTGTTTTTATTTGAAATTTTTTTGAAACAGTGAAAAAATTTTCCAAATAAAAATTTAAAATCTTATTTTGCCACGTGGAAGTTTCAAGAAAAAATGCTGCCACGTGGCATTTTCAGCACCGATTTTTTCTGAAAATATTTTTCGCCTCAAACAATTCTTCTCAATGAAAATTGCGCAAACTATTTTAATTTCTCAAATTTTTGAAACAGTAAAAAATAACTTTCAAAAAAAATGTTTAATCTAATTTTGCCACGTAGAAATTTCTAGATAGGAATCCTGTTACGAGGCATTCTCAGCACCAATTTTTTTTCTGAAAATATTTTTGTTTAAAAAAATCGACTTAATGAAAATTGCTCTTACTATTTTTATTTGTCAAATTTTTGAAACAGTAAAAAATAATTTTCGACAAAAGTGGGTTCACATTATCTCATAATCTCACAAATTCAAACTAAACAATTTTTGAAACAGTGAAATTTTCCAATTATTATTTTTATTTTTTCAAGTTCGCATAACTCTCCCCATTTTCCTCCCTTTTTTTTTTCCCAAAATAAGCTCCGCCCACTTTTTCCCCTCTTGCGCCATTTTCATTTCTTCTTCTTCTTCTCTACTTATTCCAACTCCCCCACTTTACATTTTTCCATCTTTTTCATTTTTCCGCAAGTTTCTGTAACTCCAGAATGGAGTTACGATAACTAGATTTCGAAAATAGCTAGCTAAGGAAAAAACAGAGCCCGAAGAAAATTGAATTTTTCCCCGGGGACCCGGGAAAAATTCAATTTTCTTCTGTTTTTTTTTGTCGTTGGCTGATTGTTATCTGAAGGCAGAAAAGAAAAAAAAATAATTTATTTTCTTTATTTTTTTGTTTTGCTTTTGGCGGAGATTTGTATCTTTTTCGGATTTTTTTTCGGATTCTGAATATTTTGGGAAAAAACCGGATGATTTTCGGAATTTTGTGACAAATGTTGAGCTAAGAAAAACATAGGCTAAATTTAGAGCTTTATTTTTGAAGCCCAAAGTTTGGGAGCTAATTAAGAGCCTTAATTTTTAACTGTAATTTTAGGCCTTAAATTTAGCACCCTAATTTTGACCCTAAATTTTGGAGGATTAATTCTAGGATATATTGTTGTAAGGCCCTTTTTAGCCTATTTTCTAAGCCCCTTACTTTTAAGGCTTATTCAAATTTAGGAATTTAAAAAAAAATATGATTCTAAGGCCTTTTTCATATTTCAAGCCTAATTCTGGGCTTTTTGGGCCTAATAATATATCAATTTTGAGTGTGAAATTCGATTTTTGAGACCACCTTTGGCCCAAATTCCGAGCCCTATTCGGCCTAGTTTTAGGCCTTATTTTAAGCGTTAAATTTGAACTCTTGATTTTTAAATTTCCCCCTTAAAATCTCCCAAATTTTTCCAGTCATGCAACGAATTCAAAGTTGGTTCGATCAACTATCGCTAAACCGCGACGCGCGACGTCGGCGACGTCGCAACACGTCGCGAGTCAATGACGCGACACGCGACAAAGTCGCCAATAAATCGCAGACGACACGGGGACCAGGTGGGTTTTCCTTATTTTTTTTCACTGCATTTTAAATTTGACTTGTGTTTTGGACAAAAAATTGAGCTTTTTGATTTCAAAATTTTCCAAAAAGTCAAAAATTATGCAAATCCATCATCATTTTTTTCATTTTTCAAAAAAAAAGTTTTTTGAATAATCCCCTGACTTACAGTAACCCTCACCAATTTCAATTTTCCACCACCGCCTCCAACAATGCAGGGTTTTGATGTGAATTCGATGCCGAGACGAAATGTGAGTCGGGGGATCGGGCCGAAGGAGGCTTAGAAAGACCTAGAGGCCTCTAAAATTTATCTAAGCCTAGAAAGGGCCTAAAAGTGGCCTGGGGTGGGCCCGAAAAGCCTAGGAGCCTTGAAAATTGTCTGGAAGCCTCTGAAAATGGTTTCAAAATCCCCTAAAGCTTCTAAGTTCATCAAAACATTTTTTTTTTCTAATTCGAATTAATAAATAGCACAGTGTTTTATTTATTTACCTTGTAACCTCGCGATTTTTTTTGTAACACTTGAGAAGCCAAAAAAACGTGATTTGTTCAAATTTGATCTCGATGTTTGAGGGCCTAGAATTCCTGGGCCGCAATCTGGATTTCTAGGCCACACATGTTTCTAGGCCACATCAAATCAAATAAAAGTAATGTGTATACTCATTTACATACTCTTTTCATATCAAACCAATCCATCTTAGTCATTTGTGTGCACGCACTTTTAATCTGATTTTTGAATTATTTGACAGGATTGGGGGAGAAGGGGAATTAGAGGATTACATTACATGAGGGGAGAGAATTTTGAATTTTTTTTTCAGAAATTTGAAATTAATTTCCTGAAGTTCAGAACTTTTTGAAAAATCTAGAATTCTGGAAATTTTTTCAGCATTGTTTTATTGATGTTAGAAGTTTAGAAATTCTAGAAGCAAGATCTGAAAATCCTGAATTTCAAGGTTTTTCTGAAATCCTAGGCAGTATTTTAGAATTATGGGGTATTTTTTGGGGTTTTAGGCTAATTCCAGGCCTCTTTCTAGGCTCAGCTCAATTTTCCAGGCTTCTAGGCCCTTTCTTAGCCCTTTTTTGATTTTTTGGAAGCTTTCGGGTAATCTCTAGGCTTTGCAGGCTTTTTCCTAGGCTATTTTTAGGCCCTTTCTAGGCTCAGCTCATTTTTCCAGGCTTCTAAGCTAATCTAGGCCTTTTTTTTGATTGTTAGAGGCTTTCAAGCAATTTTCATAGCCTTTAGGCTTTCCAAGTTTTTTCCCAAGCTATTTTAGGCCCTTTCTAGGCTCAGCTCATTTTTCCAGGCTTCTAGACTATTCTAGACCTTTTTTTTGGAAGCTTCTAGGCCTTTCAAGTTTTTCTAGGCTCATCCCAATTTTTTCCAGAAAATCCGAACAAATCCCTGGATCTCCAGCTCATCAACATCAGGCACAAGTTCAATGACAAGTTCCACGAGAAACTGGGTAACTCTTTTTTTCCTTTTCCCGAAAATTTTATAGCCTTATTATATAAATTTTATGACCTAAATAAGGTTTTTGGGTCATAAATTTCTGCTATACAGAAAAAAATTTATTACATTTTTAGGAACCACGAAATTTGCCAGCTTCATTGTGTGTGGCGAGTCCGGATACGAGCATGTGCAGTTCGGGATACGCGTCGCATGATTCGAGGTGCGTTGCGGATTGGCGCGCGAAAATTTGGAGCATTTTGATATCTGATAAGCCTAGAGCAAAAAAAATCCACAATTTTCTACGTTTCAAATTTTTATGAAAAAAAAATAATTAAAATTTTTCCACTGTTTCAAAAATGTGTCATCTGCTTGCTGGCAGATGACATAGCAAAAATAAATTACACTAATCCCTTTTAATTCAATTATGAGCATAATATTTGTTTTGCTCTGAAGGGGTATGGCTCCAAAAAAAAATTTTTTTTTCAAAAAAATTTCTCCTTTCAGCCCTGACACTTCGATGGTTTGGGGTGGAAAATATTTCAACTTCCAACAACATCAAAAATGCGCAAATTTCATTGATGATGAGGAGGAGGAGCTCTATCATGAGCTCATTTTGGGCTCCACATCGAGTTATTCGAACTCTCCAGAATCCCGAGAAGATGAGCCAATTTACGCGGAGCCTTGGAGCTCTTCTCAAATCTCGCCTCGTGACCGAGAACCGATTGATTTGGTGAATTGTAATTATCGACCATTCGAACCGATTTATGCACAGCCTTTTGGAGTTATCAGTGAAAAACGCCGGGAATTTACGGACGATGAATTGGCGAGAGATGAATTTTTGCATGAACTGGATCAACAGATTTTGGAGTTGCAGGTAGGATTTGAAATTGAGTTGGCCCGGTCCGGGCCGGTCCAGAATAAGGCCTTTTAGTTTGGGCCGTACTACAGCAAGATTCACTTGATCTACAATTTTTTGGTACAATTTTTGAGGATATGAAGAGTACTGTAGATCCATCCAGATTTTTGTGATCCACATTTTTTTTTTGGAATCTTTTGGCACTGTTTTCCTGAATGGGTACTGTAGTTCTACCTGGATTTTCTTTATCTACAAATTTTTGGAAATTCTGAAAGGGTTACTGTAGCTTCATCTGGATTTTTTTATATACAAATTTTCTTGAATCTTTTGGCACAATTTTTAAAGAGAGAAAAAGTACTGTGGTTTTCCCATTCTACAGTACCACAAGTTACTACAGTAATCCTAAAAGCCTATTCTCAAGTCTAGACAATGTTTGGATTACTGTAGGGTCAGCTCCTATCAACAACAAATCAAAGCTACAGTAACCTTCTAAACCTATATTTAGATCTAACAAATTTTTTGGGTTACTGTAGCTACCGTATCCTAAAGTCAGGTAGACCAACTTTTCAGGATATTGTATCTACCGTACCCTCCTGGTGTTAAATTACTGTAGATTCAATATTTGGAAATCCTAGATCTACAGTATTCCAAAAATCTCAAAACAATATACCTAGAACATTTTTCCAAAGTACTGTAGCCTACAGTACCCCCTTGGCCTCAAAAAATATCGATTTTTGCAGCTTCGCTCAGAAGAGTTGCGCGAAATGGTCGAACGTGCTCGCCACCAACCACGAAACAAAGAATATGTGCCGATTCCGAAACTCGAGTGCACTTTTGAATTGGCGATTTGAATTTGATTTTTCAGAGGGTTCTAAACACCCTCGGATCCTAAACATCCACTTTTTTTGATCTCAAACTTTTTTTTTGTGTGAATTTTATTTTATTTTATTTCTAGATGAGCTTCTTCTCCTGACACGGTGTTTTGATTTTGATTTTCATTTTATAAATCTTTTGAAACTTTTTTATTTTTTTTCGCGGAAATAAAATGGTCCCTTGAGATCTGAAAAGGAAGAAGCTACAGATTATGATTTGTGAGAATTTTTACGTTTTTTTTTTTGAAAAAAAAAGAAAGCCGCGTGGACATTGGGGACCTTGAATGAAAAATGACAGGATTTTTGGGTGCGCTGAATTTTTTGCTTTGGGTAAAAAAATTCACTGTTTCAAAATATTCGTAACAAAATTTTCAACAAAACTAAATCTAATTTCCAACTTTTTCGCTAGGGAACAAAATTGTTATAGAATTTTTGTTTTTTGCCACGTGGAAAACCAAACTTCAATGAAAAATCCTATTTTTTTATGAAAAAAAAAATTTTCAACAAAACTTTTTCTAATTTACATTTTTTTAATAAAATTTTTTCATATTTTTAGCCACGTGGAACTTTTCTGTAAAACTTCAAAGCTTATTTTCAAATTCAAAAAAAAATTCACTGTTTCAGAAAGATCAGAAATAATTTTTGAACAAAGATAAATCTAATTTACATTTTTTCGATGGTGAAAATTGATGTTTCAGAATTGTTTTTTGCCACGTGGAAAACCAAACTGAAAAAATAAAAAATCCTATTTTTTTCGAAAAAAAAATTCACTGTTTCAAAATTTTTAGAAATTATTTTTAACAAAACTAATCTAATTTTTTCATTTGTTTTTCGATAAAATTTTTTTTTCAGATTTTCAGCCACGTGGCAATTTTTATCGCTAAATTTTCAGCATTTTCCAACCAAAACAACCTAATTTCAATAAAAAATTCTAATTTTTTATGAAAAAAAAGTTCACTGTTTCAAAATTTTTAGAAAAGAAATTATTTTTAACAAAACTTATTCTAATTTCCAATTTTCTTTTGATAAAATTTTTTCAGATTTTCAGCCACGTGGCATTTTTCTTGAAATTTCCAAGACCCAAAAAACAATTTTCCACCAAAAAAATTCACTGTTTCAAAAAATCATGAAATGAAATTTATTTTCCTTATCCCCAATATCTAAATGTGACTTAAAAAAAAGTTCACTGTTTCAAAATTTTTAGAAATTATTTTTTAACAAAACGAAATTATTTTTAACAAAACGTATTCCAGTTTTCAATTCTTTGATAAAATTTTTTTCAGCCACGTGGAAATTTCTGCAGCAGCATTTTGCCACGTGGAAATCCAAATGTCAATGAAAAAAAATACTGATTTTTTTTTGCAAAAAAACTTCACTGTTTCAAAAATTCCAGAAAAAAAATCCATTTTTCAAACCACCAATCATTTCCAATTTTTACCCTGAAAAAATTCTTTTTTTTTTTTGAAAAAAGTTCACTGTTTCAAAATGTTTAGAAATTATTTTTCAACAAAACTAAATCTAATTCCGCCTTTTATCATGTGAAATATTTTTTGGTTTTAATATTTCCAGTTTGCCACGTGGCAACTAAGCTTCCAATTTGCATCATCAAAATCCTTCCAAACATCTCAAGTGCTTTTAGACGAGGCGACTAAAAGAGACAAGATTATCGAAATGCACTTCTTCTCCTCCATAATATTCGCTCTCTGCACTCTCTCACATCTCCACACTATTTCCACGTGGCTAATTGCAATCACAGAGCGAAAATGGGGGGAAGTGACCCAACCGGCTGTCATATAATCCGACTCGTCAAATTTTTGAGGAACACTGCATTTTGAGATTCTGGGGGATTTAAAAAATGACATGTTTATTGAGCAGTTAATAAGTACAAGGCCAAAAATACATACAAATAGTGAAAATTTTTCAAAAAAATTTCAAAAATAATGTGAATAAATAAATAAATATACAATAAATTATAGCCTTTTAAGCATTGAAACGTACTTTGACCAGCTCTTTTTCAGTATATGTTAGAAGTTTATTCAATTGCTCAAAATCCACCTCTTCCGAATCTGCCAACCTTGGAACATCGCGTCGTTTGAAGTGTGTTTTATAATTATCCCTGCCACGTTTCGCATATCGATCAGCAACAACAAGCGGAGCGGGAAGAGCCGTCGTCGAGCTAACAATTCCATGCAAAAACGACAATTGATGTGCCAGGCCCTCGTGAAAATCCATATCCATTCCCGGAACATCAACAACCAGCGAGAATTTTGGGGTTCTCGCTGTCCCCTGAATCGCTAAATGCGAATTCAGGAAAAACTCATTGATCACCGGGTTAACAATCATTGTATCAATACAGGTTCCTGGTGGAATATTCTGCAGTGAAGCCTTTTCTCCTGTTGGTTTCACCCGAGTGATTCGTTCGTTTGGAGTCTTCGAGACACACATAATCGATATTTTTGGTTGATATTTTGGAGTTGGACGTCTTGCTAAACACACTTGTTTCACAATTTGCAAATAGCTATTGGCAACCAAATGATATTGTCCTTCGGATACACCATTCAAATAGATATATAAATGGGTTGGCAGGATTTGCATCATTTTTTCCCTATTTGCTTCAACAAATCTGTCCAACATTTCATCCAACGCTGAGCGAAGAACTTGTCCATAAATCTGTAAAATCACGTTTTTTTTGTTGTATTTTTTAAATTATGGGCACTTTTAAAAATTAAAAATGCACTTACTTCACCAAAAAATTGAAATTGAACATAATAAATTTCAGAAAAAAATGTAAAGATATATTGTGGAATTAAAAAAATGTGGCAAAGGAAAACAGAGTCAGCTAGTCCCTCGTAAATATTTCGAAAATGAATGAATGTCTGTGTGTGCGCGCGGTCGCGATGCGGTCGTAATAAAATCAATATCGGCAATTTTTTGCATTGTTTTCCTTCAAAAATGTTGATTTCTTCGACCGCATCGCGACTGCGCGCACACACAGACATTCATTCATTTTCGAAATATTTACGAGGGACTAGCTGACTCTTTTTTCCTCTGCCACATTTTTTTAATTCCACAATATGTGGCCGAACCATTCCGGTGGCCGAGAAACGTCGCGAATTCAGCCAAAGCCACAAACTCGCTCTAATGTTGCGAAAATCGTATCGAAGCGAGTGGCCGAATTCCCGACATTTCTCGGCCACCGGAATAGTTCGGCCATATTTCTTTTTTCTGAAATTTACTATGTTCAACTTCACTTTTTGGTGAAGAAGTGCATTTGAACATTTTCCGTTGAAACGTAAAAAACCCCTGCTTACATTACTATGCTGCTTAACATATTTGTAATTGCCAATAAAATTTTGCATCTGCTTAGTTGGATTCGCCGAATATCCAACACACACCAAATTATCGACAAGACCCATTGATGTTTCGAATCCAACAATCAGCGGACGATAGACGTTTGTTTGACAGAGATATTGCGAGCCTCGGATAATATCCTGACCAGCCTGTGTGTATCCGGCAACTTCCCAATTACATCCACCCAACTTCAAATTCATTTTATTCACGATGTTCGCCACAGTCATTGGTTGGCCTTTTTTGACGATTTCGACAGCAACTGTTCCGCGAACTTCTTGAGTTAGTAGATCATATTTATGCTCCAGTAGTTTGATTTCTTCTGAACAAGATAAAGGTTTTTTTCGTGAAAACGAAATTTGCAAAACTCAATGTGAGCTATGACGTGGCAAATTTCAAAAAATATTCACGATTTTATTGGTCCCAAAGCTAGAAAAACATGATTTTCTAGGTCCTGAAGTGAAAACTGATGATTTTAGTGGTCCCAGAGCGAAAAAAATAATTTTAATGGTCCCAGAGCGAAAAAACATGATTTTCTGGGTCCTAGAGCGAAAACTGATGATTTTAATGATTCTGACCCGAAAAAAAACATGACTTTCCGGGTCCTGAAGCGAAAATTTATGATTTTAATGGTATCAGAGCGAAAAAACATGATTTTCTGGGTGCTGGAGCGAAAAAACATGATTTTGATGGTCCCGGAGCGAAAAAACATGATTTTCTGGGTCCTAGAGCGAAAACTGATAATTTTTCGGGTCCTAGAGCAAATTCAGCAGAATTTTTGGATCTTGGAGCAAAAAAGCAAGATTTTCTAGCTCCTAGACCGAAATTTGAGGATTTTTATAGTCCCAAAGCGAAAAAACATGATTTTAATGGTTCTGAGGCGAAAAAACATGATTTTAATGGTTCTGAAGTGAAAAAACATGATTTTGATGGTCCAAAAGAGCAAATTTGCCACGTCATGTGAAAGTTGAGTCAACTTACGATGAAACTCAAGTTTATCCCTGACAACAAAAAACACAAATTTCGTCCCAGCTTTTTTTCGTGCAGACATAATATTCTCAACACTATATTGATCACCATCATTCTTTCGAATAATTGTGTCTGGTCGATTCCATACCATTCCAGTTGCCGTAACTCGATCTCTCAATTTCTTCAAGAAATTATCTTGATCGATTAGAACCTGGAGAATGACAAGCGTCCATTGAGGCATTCTCATAGGTTTTAGGAACTTGCGATACGTCCAACTATTCTTGGTCATAGAAGTTTCTCTCTCAAAAGCAATAATCTTGGCACTTGGCAAAACTCTGCCATTGACTAGAAGATTGTTGCGATCAATATGGATTCCAGTTGATTCGAGTTTTTCATTCGCATTATCGCCAGCCAAACCAACCATTGTCGCAAGAGTGCGCGTTTGTTGCTCTCGCAAAGCCGGCAGAATCGCCGTCGATTCCACCAATGCGCGTTGTCCTTCGGCAAGCAATTGTCGACTTGTTACACGCTGTTTTTCGCCGAGTAGAAGAAGTTCCGGTGGAAAATACACATTGGGATTTTTTCTGTCGAAAACTGTGAAGAGATTTGGATAGGCAAGGTTTATATTAAATCGTGTTTCGAAGTATTGGACCATCGAGGTGTTTTCGCCATTATAATCAAATCGAACTCTTGAGGGTGGTGGACCGAATCCTCCGATGATTATTGATTTGGCAAATTCGCCTCGATTTAGGTTGCGGGCATAATTGAGATGAACAACCAATCCTGAAGAATATTCATTTTCTCTAATAATTCATGTATGCCGACCGCGACGCACAGCCGCACGCGACTGACGATTCACGAACGAAAAAAATGTTATAAATGTTTTTTTTAACATTGAAAGATCAATTCAAGAAAAGTCAAAAAGGTCAAAATTAATTTTTTCGAGTTTTTCAGCCAAAAATGATGACAAATCGAAGAATTTCAAGCATCTGTGGTGATTTCTGGTAAAAACTGACCCTAGGAATCCACTTTATAGAAGTTTTTGCTGATTCTTCTTAAAAGTGGAAACCAAAGTCAATTTTTTACCAGAATTCACCTCGGACGCTTAAAAATCGTCGATTTTTCATCATTTTTGGCTAAAACACTCTTTTTAATTTTTACCTGACTTTTGATCTTTCAATGTTAAAACAAACTATTATAACATTTTTCATCGTCAGTCGCGTGCGGCTGTGCGTCGCGGTCGGGAAACAATCAATATTATCGAAAATCTCATCACGCGCTCCACCGAAATGAACACGCAACGCAGACCGCGTCGCGCCACAACACACAAAAAAGGGAACGATTAAAATTCCCTCCCTTTTTTGTGTGTTGTGGCGCGAGGCGGTATGCGTTGCGTGTTTATTTCGGTGGATCGCGTGGTGAGATTTTCGATAATATTGATTGTTTCCCGATTTCGTTGATTTTATTACCTTTCACTTTTTCTAGCAAAAATTTGCCATTTGGATCATTTGAGCTGATAGGAGGAAATCGTACGTTGAAATTCAAACCTAAAATCGCCCTGAACTTTTCAACCAAAATCACATAATCCTCATGAAAAGCAGTCTTCTTCATATCAACAACACAATGAAGTGCAACTTGATTTTCTTCCAATTTTCCCTTCTCATCTCGAACCTCGTACGGTTTGACAGCTTCCGCGATTCCAACTCGAAGATATTGTGAACCTTGAATCTCTGCCAACAGATTTCGTTGTTGAAGTTCGGGTGTATTGGCAAAATAGTGATGACCTTTGTAGCTGAGTAGATTGTCTCGATCGAGCAACGAACCACTGACGCACGTGTTGAGAGCTTCGAGAAGAGTGACGTCGGCTGTTCCGTAGACTGCGTTGACTGTTCTTGCGGTGTCGTTGGTGGAAACTTGGAACGTGTCGGCAACTCTTGTGATGCTGACTTTAACGTTGATACAAGTTGCATCGTCTGGGATAACATCTCCTGGAGGAAGTGTTAGATGCTGAAAATGTTTTGCATTATTTTTTTGGACCGAAATAGACACGCAACGCAGACCGCGCCGCACCACACAAATAAGGGAACGGTTCAAGGTCTGCGTTGCGTGTTTATTTGGGTGGAGCGCGTGTTACTCACGATATCTTCTTTGAGTTGCGTTGTTGAGTACAGATTCGCTTGCAAATCATAGAAATAATCCGCCTCTGCAATTCTTTCTGTTAACGCGACTTTCAGCGCTATTGCTGCATATTTCACGCGATATTGCAAATGACAATCGTTGCGTGGTCCTTTGGTCAATGATTTTTTGCCTTCACTTCCATCGGGTTTTCGAAAGATTAGTCTGATATCCACGTCATACTTGAAGAGCGCCAAATTTCGATCGAGTGTGATTTTTTGGGCGTTAGTTTTGAATTTTTGAACGTCTCCCCGTGTTCCTGGTTGTTTTTTTGGAGGCGCGGATTGGAGTTCTGCACTTGTTACGTTTAGATCATCGAATTGATTTGCCATGTCTTGTTAGTAGTCTGGAAAACTAGAAAAATTGAATTTGCAGCTTGAAAACCTCGAAAAATGAAGTGGCGGTCTCAAAACCGCGCGGCCCTAGAAAAATGTTTTCTAGAAAAATATTTCCCGCTCGCGGGTTGACCACTGTGTTTTTTTCTAATAGAAAAATGCAATTCCGAGGAGACGCAGACAGAGAGAGAAAGAGACTGGTCTCGACACGATGTGTGTCTGCCACACACTATTTCTCTCCCCTTTTCGGCGAGAGATTTGTCTGCCCACGTTAAAGTCTGCGTCTCTCAGAACTGGCAAGAAAAAATACAGTGTGACTTTGATCTACACACGAGGAGAAAAAACTTTTTTAGGCGAGCAAACAAAAATAAAAATTTTTTTGAAAAACACTACGGTATTTTTGTCAAAGGAACATTGCATACACACACGGGTCTCGACGCGAACCGGCATTTTTTTGTTTTTGTTTTTTGAAATTTTTTTTTTGAATTTTAAAATTTTTACGTAAAAAACATCTTCCAAAATTGCGAGCGGTTTGTTGCAGACCGGCGCCTGGAAATTAGTTGGTGGCTAAATAAAAATTTTGAAATGCAAATCGAGAGAGACACAGAGAAAAAGACAGAATTTGGAGTGGGACGTGAAAAAAATGTCACGCAAAAACTGATTTTCTAAATATACATTCAGAACCGACGTCTTTTTATTTTTGCAAACGACACTCCGCGCTTGCCGGCTTGCCCGCTGTTTAGCGCAACACGAGAACATTTTCATTTTTCGTTTTTTTTCGCTGGGTTTTCAATTTTCCGGGGAAATGGAGTTAGCAGAACTCATGAAAAATTCAAATTTTCTGATTTTCAGCTTGAAATATTGATGGACAATTCGATTTCAATGTGGAAAACTTCGAGGATTTTGGATTTTCGATGATTTTTGTGTGATTAGAAGCGATTGGTGAGTTTTTTGGGGAGGGATTTCGGGAAAAATTGAAAAAAGTTAGGCTAACTCATCAAAATCTAGGCCCAAAAATCTAGTATTCAAAAAAGAAAAGAAAAAGTGTGCAAGTTTGCGTCATGGTGTCATTTTTTTATTTTTTTTGCGTGTTTTTCTGCGATTTCAACAATTAATACATTTATACAATTTTTCACAACAAAAATTATCGTTTTCCGAACCAATTATTCGAATGATCCGAATATCCCCAAACTCCATCATAATACGGTCCAAATCTTTCCTGTTGCAAGACTTCAAAATCGGTCGGCGCCGGTTTTCCATATTTATTCTTGTGGAACGATATCTCATGATAATAATTGCGATAAGCCGCGTGAGTGTACAACGGTGGCAGACCGGAATTGTAGAATTTGTCGCGGTAGAAACCGTGACTGTCGAAACCGCCATTTGTTGGTCCTACACCGAATGGTCCGTAGCCGTAGTTGTTGGTGAAATCGTTGCGTTTGGTGCGGATTTGGGTGGAGGTGGGGCTGGAGGAAAAATTCACTGTTTCAAAGTTTTCTCATAAATTTTCTAGAAAAAAATCCAACCGATTTTCAAATACAATTATAGTATTAAAAATTCACTGTTTCAAAATTTCTTTTTTAATTTTGCCAAAAAATATAATTTTATTAGATAAATTCTAGATAATCAACAAAAAAATAAAAAAAAATTCACTTTTTCAAAATTTTCTCATAAGTTTCCAACATACATAAAATGGGTCCCCAGAATCGGGGTGAGGGGCTTAACCATACATGTTTTTGGTCCGGAAAAGTATAAAATAGGGTCGTTAACTTTTTTATTTTTCATGAAAAATAGGTCGTTAACTTTTATGAAAAAAATTACTATTAATTTCTCAAGTCATCAAAATTACCTCTGCATCAGCTTCTTCTTTCAAAGAGGAGCACGGTTTCCACAAAAATTTCGCCTTGTTTCATTCTGCATCACGCGAAATATTTCAATATCTCTCATCGCCGACAGTTCGCTGGTAGCGCCACACACCATATCTCTCATTGCACCTGGCTCCGCCCACATCATTTTTTTCTTTTCTTTTCGTTTTTTTCACAGACAATTCAAATCAAAAGCAAAACTTAACAGCTTAACGGCAACCAAATGAGCTAAAAATTTTCACAGCTCTACTTCAAGATATTTCACAGGGTTCGAAGACCTAAAAACCTCCAATAAAGACCGTTTTAAGGGAAATAAAGACCTATCCGGAAAAGTATAGGATGACACTATACTTTTCCGGATAGGTCTTTATTTCCCTTAAAACGGTCTTTATTTGAAAGTTTTAGGTCTTCGAACCCTGTGAAATATCTTGAAGTAGAGCTGTGAAAATTTTTAGCTCATTTGGTTGCCGTTAAGCTGTTAAGTTTTGCTTTTGATTTGAATTGTCTGTGAAAAAAACAAAAAAAAAGAAAAAAGATGAGTGTTGCATAACAAGTATAGTTGGACATGAGTGGTTTTTCAAATGGTTTGAGCGAAACCAGTTTTTTTGGTTCGCTCACTCATTTGGTTTTGGTTCGCTCATTTGAAATGGTTTCGGTTTGGTTTTGGTTTTTGGTTCGCTCACTCATTTGAAAACCGGTTTTCGCTCAAATGTCAACTGGTTTTGGGGTATTAGGTATTGATGAATTTCGAGGTTTTCGGCTATGGGGATTCACGTGACGGACTTCTTCTCACGTATAATCACTCTTAAAGGCACACACCAAGCAAAAAAATTTTTTTTCGAAAAATTGGGTATTTGGGCACGGGGAACATTTTGGTGAGGTTTACGCTCCAAAACAGACTTTTAAAGACACATGCCAGGTTATTATACATTTTCGAGACACAAAAACTAAAACGATCATAACTCTGTCATCTATTGAGCTTTTTCAAAATTTCGACAGCCATTTTGACGTTCTCGTCGTCAGCTAAATTTTTTCTCATCGGACCGAAATTCAAATGTTGCTCCTAAGGAGTGAAAATACGCATTTTGGCTAAAATAGTTTTTGTGTCTCGAAAATGTATAATAACCTGGCATGTGTCTTTAAAAGTCTGTTTTGGAGCGTAAACCTCACCAAAATGTTCCCCGTGCCCAAATACCCAATTTTTCGAAAAAAAAAATTTTTTGCTTGGTGTGTGCCTTTAAGAGTGATTATACGTGAAAATAAGTCCATCACGTGAATCTCCATAGCCGAAAACCTCGAAATTCATCAATACCTAATACCCCAAAACCAGTTGACATTTGAGCGAAAACCGGTTTTCAAATGAGTGAGCGAACCAAAACCAAACCAAACCATTTCAAATGGGCGAACCGAAAACCAAATGAGTGAGCGAACCAAAAAACTGGTTTCGCTCGGTTTTTTTCGAACCATGTCCAACTATAATAACAAGGGAAAACAAAGGAGGAGAAAACAACGAGAGCATAGAGCAGTCGGTTAGCCTCGCGCTTTCTAATCCTGCTACAAAGGTTCGGTTCTGGGCTAGAGGTTTTACTTTGATTTTTGGCAGTATTTTTGTTCTTCATTTTTCCGGTGGAGGGTCTTTAACTTTTTCATTTTTGACAAAAAGGGGTCTTTAACCCGAAGGGCCTTCCGGATAGAAAAACATGTATGGGCTTAACTTTTTTCAAAAATCTGAAGGGAAGGGTGTCTAACTTGGCCAATTTTCTGCTGATAATTTACCAAAATTCCTAGATTTGTCCAAAATTCGCTCAAAAATGTGAGGAAGGTGTTTAACTTTGGAAAATTTTCAAGGAGGGACCCTAACTTTGAATACGGACTCGGGGGACCTATTTTATGTATGGTTTCCAATTCAAAATCATTTTTATTCGGGGAATTACAGCAACAAAAAAATGAGAAAAATTCACTGTTTCAAATTTTTCTCATCAATTTTGCAAAAAATTGAATTTTGATGTCATCATTTTTTTTGAATAGCTAAAAAAAATGAGAAAATTTCACTGTTTCAAAGGTTACTCATTAATTTTGTCGAAAAATTAAATTTTAATAACCTCATTGTCAGCAATATTCTTCTGTTCCAGTGAAAAATTGCAAATTTCCTATAGAAAATTTCACTCTTTCAAAATTTTCTCATAATTTTCCTCAAAAAAAAATCAAATTTTATTGACCTAGGTGGTAAAAAAGAAAGAGAAAAATTTTACTGTTTCAAAATTTCCTTTTTAATTTTGCCAAAAAATATAATTTTATTCGATAATTTCTAGATATCCAACAAAAAAAGAGAAAAATTTTACTGTTTCATATTTTTCCCATTAATTTTGAAAAAAATTGAATTTTGATGACATCATTTTTTTTTGAATAGCTAAAAAAAGAGAGGAAAATTCACTGTTTCAAAATTTCCACATAAATTTTCTTTAAAAAATTAAATTTTGATGACACTATTCCTACGTAGATAGTCAAAAAAACTTGAGAAAAAATTTCCTGTTTCAAAATTTTCTTATAAATTTTCTTTAAAAAATCAAATTTTGTTGACAGAATTTTTTCAAAATTTTTCTATAAATTTCCGTTTCAAAATCCAATTTTATTCGAATTAGATTCTAATTCTATTAAAAATAGACAATAAATATTCTACTGTTTCAATATATATTTTCTAGAAAAAATTCCAGCCGATGTTCAAGTACAATTATTATACTTTCAAAAATTCACTGTTTCAAAATTTTTTCATAAATTTTTCCAAAAATTGAATTTTAATATCACAATTTGTAGATTGTGAAAAAAAAACAAGAAAAAAAATTCACTGTTTCAAAATTTTCTCATAAATTTTCAATTCAAAATCCACTTTTATACGGGGAATTACAGCAACAAAAAAATGAGAAAAATTCACTGTTTCAAAATTTCCACATAAATTTTCTTTAAAAAATTAAATTTTAATAACGGAATTACTAAAAAATCAAAAAAGCAAGAGAAAAAATTCACTGTTTCAAAATTTTCTCATAAATTTTTCCAAAAAATTGAATTTTAATAACCTCATTCCTAGATAATCAAAAAAAACTTGAGAAAAATTTCACTGTTTCAAAATTTCCACATAAATTTCCAATTCAAAATCCAATTTCATTGGATCAAAAAAATCTCCCAAACTAACCTCTCAAAAATCGCTGCATCACCAAAAACAATTGCCAAAACCGCCGTCAAAAATACCTCTTTCCTCATGACTACCTATACATTTCTTCTTTCTTATTTTTCCCCCGCGGTTTTTTTCTTCAAAGAAAGTGAAATCTATATATTTTTGTAACAAAACAGATTTATTACACAATAATAAATTATGACCGCAAAAAAATTCCCACAAAAATTAAAAATTAGCCTAATGTGTGTCTGGGAACATTGTTACTATAAAAAAGTGTGTGCCAAATCCAAGAAAAATCAGCAAAAATGAAAAATTTTCAAATTTTCGTCGTTTTTGGTGTGATTTTTGCTGTGAATTCGGCGCCTTTCAATTTGGTGAAGGCGAAAAATGATGTGATTTTGAAGAGTGAGTTCTAGATTACTGTAAGGTTCAGGGGGTACTGTAGATGTCAAAATGAGATTCCTTCAGTACCCCTCTAGCCTACAGTAACCCAATGTTTTTCCAGAAAACCCGGATGGCTTGAGACAAGTCGTTGAACTCGAAAGCTTCTCCAGACCAGCCACGCTGGTTTTTGACAAGGATATTTTGGCGGAGTAAGTGGATACTGTAGCTGTGAATTACTGTATTTAAAAAATTATCGATTTTTTCAGAATTTCAATGGACGGTAAAGTAGTTTCAACGCAACCGAATCCCACAAAATGGCTCGAAATTGATTTGTCGAAAAATGTGGGACAGAAGGGAATTCCGATTGTTGTGCGAGATTTGATAAGTGGCGAGAAAATTGAGGTGCTTTTTTCATGTGAAAAATTGATGGGAAAATGAAGAGTTAGGCTAATTTAAGGTTGAATTTTTGCACAGGAAAACTAGAATTCTGAAAGAACTTTAATACTTTTTAAAAAACCTGAAAATTTGATATTAATTTTGTGAAACAGTGAATGTTTTCGTATCATTTTTTGGATTTCTCTGTTTTCTGGGCCACTTTTTGGGCTTCTGGGCCTATTTTTCGGCCTATTTTTTTGGGATTCTAGGCCATTTTCAATCGTGACTGATTGCTTGAATAGTTTTCAAAAAAGCCCGGAAATTTTGATATTAATTTTGTGAAACAGTGAATTTTTTTGAGAAAAAAATTTCAAAATTTTCTGAAAATTTTTGGATTTTCTGAAAATCTGGGCGATTTTCAGACTTTCAGGGAGAATTTCAGGTCTTAAAATTTTCATGTTAATTTTGTGAAACAGTGAATTTTCTGAAATTAATTATTAGAATTCAGAAATTTTTCCCTACAAAAATTCACTGTTTCAAAAAGTTGATAATTCAATTTTTGAAGCTTTGAAAATATTCGCATTGTTTTTTTCTTTTTGCATGAAAATTTATCTATAAATACCACTACTTGAATTAGAATTCCACAAAATATGTGGAAAAAATCAAAAATTATCCCGAAGTACAGTAACCACAAGTTTTTGGGCATTGTGTTTTCATCAATGAGAGATAGACGGAATTTGTGCACAAATATGAGAGTCTGGTACAATCTGAAGTTCCAGTTGAGGCGTTTGTCAGATCCACGCAAGTTGTGCTTGAGCTGGAGGAGCTGGAGCTAGAGCTGGAGCCTGAAATTGAAGATTTTTCAGACTATTTTTAGGCTTCTAGAATTTTTTCGAAATTCCCCCCAAAAAAAATTCACTGTTTCAAAAAATTGAGAGTTTTTTGTTAAAGATTTGAAAATGTTTCTTAAATTGAATCGTTCACCAGATGTTCAGAAAATCATAAAACTTTGCGGGCTAACTGATTTATGGTGCTTTTAGGGCCCTAAAGACACATGTTTGACCTATTTTTACATAACAAAGGCTTTGTTCAAAATTTAATTTCAGGTCTGAAAATAGGATGAAAATTAGTTTTGAGAATCCAATTTTTGATTTTTTTTGAAAAAAAAATGCACTGTTTCAAAGTTTTATCAAAAAATTTTGTGTTTCTGAATTTTTGATTCTGGGATTTCTAGTATATATCTTTCTCTACAGTACAGTTACCCTAACTAACAAAATTCTAGAAAAATTTTGTTCAAAATTTAATTTCAGGTCATTTTTTTATCTGAAAATAGGATGAAAATGAGTATTCAAAATTCAATTTTTTATTTTTTTTTGAAAAAAAATTCACTGTTTCAAAATTTTAGCAAAAAATTTCTGTACTTCAGAACTTCTGATACTTGCCTCTTCGAGTAGTATATTAATCTACAGTACAGTTAGCCTAACTAACTTCAAGAGAAAAATTTTGTTCAAAATTTAATTTCAGATCACTTCTTTTATCTGAAAATAAGATGAAAATTAGTTTTCAGAATCCAATTTTCGATTTTTTTTTTGAAAAAATAATTCACTGTTTCAAAATTTTATCAAAAACTTTTTGTGTTTCGCAATCAGAATTTTTTATTCCGCGAAGTCTATTAATTTTCTTTCTCTACAGTACAGTTAGCCTAACTAACAAAATTCTAGAAAAATTTTGTTCAAAATTTAATTTCAGGTCACTTGTTTTATCTGAAAATCGAATGAAAATAAGATTTCAAAACCAAATTTTTGATTATTTTTTTTTGAAAAAATAATTCACTGTTTCAAAATTTTATCAAAAAGTTTTGAATTTCAGAATTTTTTATTGTCGGTAGTTTTTCAAGTACAGTAAACTAATTTCGAGAGAAAAAATTTGAATAAAATTCACTGTTTCAAAAATTGTTTCAAAAAATATTCAAATTTATTTGAGGTTCATTATTTTTTAATTGTATTATGTAGCATATGACCTTTTGTAGATTCTAATTTTCTACACAAAAATCTACAGTACCCCAGCAACTCACTAGTACAGTAACCACATGTTTTTGGACATTGTGTCTTCATCAAAGTGACATAAGCAGAACTTGTGCACAAATATGACAATCTGGTGCAATCTGAGACTCCAGTCGAAGCATTCGTCAAATCCACGCAAGTTGAGCTTGAGCTGGAGGAGCTCGAGGAGCTTGTAGAGCTCGAAGTACAGTAGCCACAAGTTTTTGGGCATTGCACCTTCATCAAACTGACGTAGGCGGTCACCGTACAATAGGCGGTGCGGTAGGGACAGTCGCTGGTTCCGGTTGCGCTGTTCACCAAATCCACGCAAGCCGCGTTGGTTTTTGCGGCGAAAATTGAGAGAATCAACAGAATTTGTGCAAAGGCTTGCATTTTTCACAGAAATTTGTGATTTTGAGTTTGCTAATGATTCATTTTGGTTTTTATAGTGAGCTAAACCTGAATAAATAAATAAAATAAATTAATGAAACTAGAAAAAATGTTGTTAAACTTTGTTTCGAAAAAGTTTGCGAAATGGGATTTTTTTGGGATGGGATGTTTGATTTTTGAAACAGTGAAAATCTTGATCTTCAAAATTTTCGGAATTTTTTGGCAAAATTTTTAGGGGTACTGTAGTTGCCACGTGGATTTCCAGCGGCGTACTGTAGTTTTTGACTTCAGAATCCAATTGATCTAAAAAAATTTCGGAACTTTTTGGCACAATTTTTAGAGGTTACTGTAGCTTTGTAATGCCACGTGGATTTTTTAGGGGTACTGTAGTTTTTTGCGCTAGAATTCAGTTGAACTACAAGTTTTTTGGAACTTTTTGGCACAATTTTTAGAGGGTACTATAGTTGCCACGTGGCTCAAAAGAAAAACTACAAAATTTTCATCTCATAAAAATGCCAGGAAAAATTCTGCCACGTGGATTTTTTAGGGGTACTGTAGTTTTTTGAGCGGGAATCCAATTGATCTACAAATTTTTTGGAATTTACTGGCACATTTTCCAGAGGGTACTGTAGTTGCCACGTGGCTCAAATGAAAAACTACAAAATGTTCAACTCATAAAAAATACTGCCACGTGGATTTCCCTCGGGGTACTGTAGTTTTTGCGCTGGAATATAGTTGATCTACAAATTTTTTGGAACTCTCTGGCACAATTCCTGGAGGGTACTGTAGTTGCCACGTAGCTCAGATGAAAAACTACAAAATTTTCATCTCATGAAAATGCCAGGAAAAATTCTGCCACGTGGATTTTTTTAGGGGTACTGTAGTTTTTTGCGCTAGAATCCAGTTGATCTTCGATTTTCTTGAGATTTTCGGAATTTACTGGCACATTTTCCAGAGGGTACTGTAGTTGCCACGTGGCTCAAGTGAAAAACTACAAAATTTTCATCTCATAAAAAATTCTTTGCCACATGGATTTTCCCAAGGGGTACTGTAGTTTTGGGTTGATCTACAGATTTTTGGATTTTCCTCGGCACAGATTTCTAGAGGGTACTGTAGCTTGAACTTTCTCAATTTTCATAATCAAAAGTTTTCCGCGTGAAAATATTTGAAAAAGTTTTGAAACCTATTTTTCCCGGGAAAAAATTTTTTGCGCAACAAAAAAATCCAAAAAAAATGTCCACAGGGACTGAAGCAAGTGCGCCCCAGCGCACCAAATTTTTTTTGTCACCATGTTTTTCTAACATCAGTTTTTGGCAGATGTTTTATGTGTATATGTGATTTCATTTTTCCTGATTTTTTTCTAGAAAAATATATTTTTCCTTGAAAAAACAGAAAAAAATCTGCTGTTTCAGAGTAAAAATGTATTTTTTTTTCTCTGACAAAAAAAAAACAAAATTTTCAGCTTTTCCAGAATATAAATGAGTTCCAAGAAGTCGGCTCAGCTCTAATTAATTATTTATTTATGTCACCACTGACTACACTTTTTCTAGGCAGAAACTACATTTTTAGAATTTTGGGGTACTGTAGTTTATAGCTAGAAAATTTAGGAGAACTGGAAGGTTACTGTAGCTTTTAAGAATCTCTATGTTCCTTTGAATATTGTCCCAGATTACTGTAGAAGCTCCATGTCCCTTTAAATATTCTTGAATTACTGTAGCTCCTGAGAATCTCTATGTTCCTTTAAAAATTGTTGCAGATTACTGTGGAAGCTCCATGTCCCTTCAAGAATTTTTGAATTACTGTAGCTTCTAAAAATCCCTGTGTTCCTTTAAAAATCACTAGATTACTGTAGGTTTTTTTCTAGGGTTACTGTAGCTCCCTTTTTTTTGGCCCATCAATAAATTGGTCATTTTTGTTCTGTGCCGGGTTGCACCGCATTTCAGGCTCCGCCCCTTTTTTCTTTTCCCAGATGTTTTGACAATTTTTATTTTTTCTCAATTCTTTTTGGATTTTTCTGGGCCCAAAAATCGTCTGATAATTTTTGTCGAATCAGGTTTTTTCTAATTTTTTTCAAAAAAAGTTCAAAAGATTTTTTGATGATGCACTTTTTTCAGAAAGGAAAAAAAGGAAAAAGATTTTTTTTCGCAAAAAAAAAAAACAAAAAACCCTGGAATTTTTCATGAGGCAAAAATCCTTTCGCACTTGAGAACAATGGCTTAAAATAGCCTACAGTAACCCGGAAAAAAAGTGCCGAAAAAAAAGTTCCGAAAATTTAGATCAGAAAAACTCTAGGCGGAAAAAAACTACAATAACCCAAAAAAAACCCAGAATTCTGTATATCACCTTGTTTTCAGCCCAGAAAACTACAGTACCCAAAAAAAAGTGTCAACAAAGTTTTGTTTTCAACCCTAAGATCTAGAAAATGTTCCAAAAACACGTGGATCTACAGTAACCCAAAAAAAATTCCAAAAAAAATTCCGAAAATGTTGATCGCGCTAATGCGGCTCTGAATAAACTACAGTAACCCAACAAAAGTGCAAAAAAAATCCAGAATTCTGTAGATCGACTTGTTTTTAGCCCAGAAATCTACAGTAACCCAAAAGGGTGTCAACAAAGTTTCCAAAAAAAAATGTAGATCAACTTGTTTTCTAGCCCAAAAATCTACAGTAACCCAAAAAACAATAATATTTATTTGAAATCGATCTATTTTTATTTCAATTTCTATTTTCCAACACAAAAATGTGTATTTTTTTATTTTATTTGATCTAAAAATGTGTTGTTTATTTGTTCTTCCTCTCTTTTTTTTTTTCTTTTTTTTCCTTCATTTTTTCCTCGTCCATTTATTGACCAAAAAGTGCAAATCGCCTCTGCTTCTCTCGCCGTCTCTCCTCCCTCACCACACTCTCTCGCCGCACCCGCACACAACTTTTTCTCTACTTCTCTCGCCGTCTCCAAATCTCTCACTTTCTTCAGTTTTTTCTTGTTTCATTTCTTCTTCTTCTTCGTTTCACACAAAAATTTACTGTTTCAAAAATATTGGTGGCCTAGAAAATCGTTGGTTTTCTAGGCCATCATACATTTTTTTTGGTTATTTTTTTTTGATAAGGAATTTTATATTTATGAAACTTTGTTAGTGATCTTTGATTATTTAAATTTAAAAAAAAACAAGAAAATTACAGTAACTCAGGGGTTTGAAAAAACCTGGGTTACTGTAGATTTTTAGGCTCAAAAAATTATCTGACCTAAATTTAGGGTACTGTAGATTTTTAAGCTGAAATCTAGTTGATCTATAATTTTTTGGTGCCCAGATACCTGGGTTACTGTAGATCACCAAAAAATCTACAGTACTCCAGAATGTCTGAATAAAATCTTCCGGTTTTTGAGATATCGCGTGACTTTTCTGTTTTCCCCCCAAAAAAATTTCACAATTTTTGTGCAGAAAAAAAAGTTTTTGTTTTTGTTTATTTTTTCATCATCTTTTTGTAATTTTACACTTTTTTCTCTTTTTTGCAGAGAAAAAATACAGTTTTCGACCAAAAAAATCCACTTTTTTGCAGGAAAATGAACCGAATGACAATGATCGAGAAGGGTTGTGAGAAATCGGCGAATTCCACCAATAATGACGCCAAAAATTGCTATGAGGGTGAGTTTTTTGGGGCCCAAAAAATTTTGATGTTGAAATTTGTGTGATTTTTCTTGGCAAATGAACAATTACTATTAATTTTCAATTTTCACAGAAAATTTTTGGGATATTTTTGAAACAGTGATTTTTTTCTGAACTTTTATAATTAATTTTCGTACAATTTATCAACATTGGTTTTATCCCAAAAATTTATATGAAAATTTTGAAACAGTGATTTTTTCAAAAAAAAAATACTATTGAAAATTCGATCTCTCATGTATTAATTTTCAATTTGCGCCGAAAAATTTTGTGATTTTTTTGAAACAGTGAATATTTCAAGGTTCACTTCTTTCATAATCAAAAAAAAGAGCTGATCGAAATGATTTTCAAATCTCAAAATTAATAATTTATTTGAAACAGTGATTTTCCATAAATAAATTATCATTTCTCAGTTTTCATCGAAAATGTTTGTGATATTTTTGAAACAGTGAATATTTCAGGTTTACCAAAACTTCTTTAAAAATCTAAAAAAAATTTGAAGTTTCGAATATTCATAGTAACCAAGTTAAATCAAAACAATTTTCAAATTCCAAAATTAATAATTTGTTTGAAACAGTGATTTTTTCAAAAAAAAATACTATTGAAAATTCGATCTCTCATGTATTAATTTTCAATTTGCGCCGAAAAATTTTGTGATTTTTTTGAAACAGTGAATATTTCAAGGTTCACTTCTTTCATAATCAAAAAAGAGAGCTGATCGAAATGATTTTCAAATTCCAAGATTTAGAAATTTTTTGAAACAGTGATATTTTTGAAAGAAATGAAGTAATCATTTCTCAATTTTCATTAAACATTTTTGTGATATTTTTGAAACAGTGAAATAAAATTGCGCTCTGAATTGTCAGATTCAAATCTGGAATTTTCCACTTTCCCAAAATATAACCAAAATATCAAATCTGTAATTTTCTTCAAAAAAGTTATGATTTTTCTGAAACAGTAAAATTTTTTCTGAATAAAAAAATGAAATTTTCTTTGAAACATTATTTTTGAGTTTTCTGAATTTAAAAAATTAAGATACAGTAACTCAGAAAAATCTACAGTAAAATGCTTCTGAAAAATTTCTGGTGGAAAAAAAATCTTATTTTGAAATTTGTGTGATTTTTGTTAAGATGACCAGATCGAATTGATTTTTATAAAATCCAAAATTTAGAAATTTTTTGAAACAGTGATATTTTTTTATCATAATGGGGTGATTCATACGAAAAAAATTGACCAAAAAAATCACGATTTTTTGTATGAATCACCCCAGATCCCAATTTTCCTGGCAATTTTTGTGATTTTTTCTCCTCTTGTTTACAAATTTCCGTCTGCAATTCAAAAAATTTCCCATTTTCCCATAGAAATTGGCCAAATGGTGTTGTTTTTCTACACTTTCTTTGTTCTTTTCTTTTTTTTCGCCAAAAAAAATAACAACATGTTTACAAAAATGAGAAAAAAGAAAAAACACATATGTTTCTTGTTTTTTCATTTTATTTATTCGGAAAAAGTTTTTAAAAAAATATTTCAGAACTCAGAAAAAATTCTATTTAAAAATGGAGAATATTTCCACGATTTCTGATGCTTCCAGCTATTCAAGAAGGTTTTTTTCAACTTTTGGGAAATTTTGAAACAGTGACATTTTTTAAATTAGAAAATTAGTGCCACGTGGATTTTTGGGGTCAAAAACTACCTAAAAGGTCTAGAAATTTGTAAAACATGAATGTTCAGAGGCCAAAAACTACAGTAATCCAAAAAAAGGTCCAATAATTTGTACATAGATCACTAATTTTGGTGCCAAAAATACCCCGAAAATCATTTCTAGACCAAAATTCCCCGAAGAACTCGAATTTTCCACCCAAAAATCCCCAAATCTTCTAGAAACCCCACCAAATCGTCCGCGAGTTACCACCACATCTTCCCCGCAACGTCGTCCATCACTTCTAGGTGGTCTTAAAAATATGTGGCACTCGAGAAGTATGGGCGAAAAAATGTTTCGTCGCAATCACGGTGATTTGGCAGGTGGTCGGAAGGTTCAGATTGCCGATTGTGAAGTGGATGATGTGTATGATTTGAGACACAAAAATGATAATAGCTTTTATGATGATGATGTGAGTGGGAAATGGGGTGAGCTGAAATTGAAAAAAAATAAATTTTTCTTGCAGACCGCATTCCGACGCCCGAGATCTAATAGTTCGGATTTTTTGATTTTGCGAAAAACTTCGAGACCACTTTCGGTTAATGTTGTTGGACTTATTGGTGAGTATCGAGCGGAGCGAGTGTAGACCGCGAGCTTCCGCGTGAGCGGCTCTCGAGCGGAGCGAGTGTAAAGCTTCCGCGTTAGCTTAACTTCCTTAATTTAAAAGTTAGCCTAACGTTGCCGCTGCGCGGAAGATAGTGCCGCTTACGCGGAAGCTTGCGGTCTACACTCGCTCCGCTCGAAGAAAAAAATAATCGAAATTTTTCTTGAAAAAAAATCTTCGAAACGTAAGATCTTCAGTAATGATGATCAATGAATCAAAATCACAAATCAATTTTTTTTTTTAGATTTATGAAAAATTTGAAACAGTGAATTTTTGGTAGGAAAATATTGGAATTTTTATGATTTTTTGTAATTTTCAGATTTATTAGCCTTTTAAAAATAAGTGAAGTGAATTTAGAATGCTCTAAAAAAAATTAATTAAAATTTGAAACAGTGGAATTTTGGTAGGAAAATATTGAAACTTTTCAGATTTTTTAGCCTGGTGAAAATAATAGAAATGAATCAAATTTAGAATTCTCCCAAAAAAAATTAACAGAAATTTGAAACAGTGAATTTTTGGTAGGAAAATATTGGAATTTTGATGATTTTTTGTAATTTTCAGATTTTTTAGCCAGATCATAAGAAAAGTAGCGAATTCAAAATTTGAGAAAAAAAAAATAACTGAAATTTGAAACAGTGAATTTTTGGTTGGAAAAAAATGGAATTTTTTGGATTTTTGTAATTTTAAGATTTTTCCCCTTATTTGAGCAAAGTAGTGAATTTAGAATTCACCCGAAAAAAATCAACAGAAACTTGAAACAGTGAATTTTTGGTAAGAAAATATATTGGAATTTTTATGATTTTTTCTAATTTTCAGATTTTTTAGCCTGTTAAAAATAAAAGAAATGAATCGAATTTAGAATTCTTCTAAAAATTTAGCTGAAATTTGAAACAGTGAATTTTTGGTAGGAAAATATTGGAATTTTGATGATTTTTTTTGAATTTTCTCATTTTTTGGCCAGTTGACAAGGAAAGTAGCGAATTTAAAATTCTCCCAAAAAAAATTAACAGAAATTTGAAACAGTGAATTTTTGGTAGAAAAATATTGAAATTTTGAGGAATTTAAAGATTTTTTAGCCTGTTGAAATATGTAATAGGATTCGATCAAATTTGGAATTTTCTTAACAAAACAATTAACTGAAACTTGAAACAGTGAATTTTCGGTGAGAAAATTTTGGAAATTTGATGATTTTTCTAATTTTCGGATATTTTTTACTCTGTTGGAAATACTGGAAATGGATCGAAATTAGAATTTTCTAAAAAAAAAATTCGCTTAAATTTGAAACAGTGGATTTTCGGTAGGAGAATATAGGAACTTTTCAGATTTTCCCCCTTTCCGAAACAAAAGTAGCGAATTTAAAATTTGAGAAAAAAAATTAACAGAAATTTGAAACAGTGAATTTTTGGTAGAAAAATATTGGAATTTTTAGGTTTTTTCAGATTTTTAAAACTAGAGAAGCGAATTTGAAATTCACCCAAAAAAAATTAACTGAAATTTGAAACAGTGAATTTTTGGGAGGAAAATATTGGAATTTTGATGATTTTTTTTGTAATTTTCAGATTTTTCCGTCATTTGAATAAATGTAGCGAGTTTAAAATTTAAGAGAAAAAATTTAACAGAAATTTGAAACAGTGAATTTTTGGAAGGAAAATATTGGAATTTTTATGAGTTTTTTGTAATTTTCAGATTTTTTAGCCTTTTAAAAATAAGTGAAGTGAATTTAGAATGCTCTAAAAAAATTAATTAAAATTTGAAACAGTGAATTTTTGGTAGGAAAATAAATATTGGAATTTTGATGATTTTTTGTTAGCCTATTAAATTTTTTAGCCAAAGTAGAACAAAATAAGTGATTTTAAAATTCTCCCAAAAAAAAATTAACAGAAATTTGAAACAGTGAATTTTTGTTAGGAAAATAAATATTGGAATTTTGATGATTTTTCTAATTTTCAGATTTTTTAACCTGCTGGGAATAAAAAGTCAATCGAATTTAGAATTTTCTGAAAAAAAATTAACTGTGATTTGAAACAGTGAATTTTCGGTGGGAAAATATTGAAATTTTTTGGATTTTTGTAATTTTCAGATTTTTTAGCCTGTTGAAATAATAGAATTCAATCGAATTTAGAATTCACCCAGAAAAAAAATTAGCTGAAATTTGAAACAGTGGATTTTTGGTAGGAAAATATTGGAATTTTATGATTTTTCAAATTTTTTAGCCTGTTGAAAAATAGGAAAAGTTAATCGAATTTAGAATTCACCCAAAAAAAATTAACAGAAATTTGAAACAGTGAATTTTCGGTGGGAAAATATTGGAATTTTTTGGATTTTTCTAATTTTCATATTTTTAAAAAGCCTCTTAAAAAAATAAATCGAATATAGAATTCACCCAAAAAAAATTTAACAGAAATTTGAAACAGTGAATTTTCGGTATAAAAATAATGAAATTTTGATGATTTTTTGTAATTTTCAAATTTTTTTGCCAGATGAAAGGAAAGTAGCAAATTTAGAATTTAAGAGAAAAAATTAACTGGAATTTGAAACAGTGAATTTTTTGTTGGAAAATATTGGAATTTTTAGGATTTTTCAAATTTTCAGATTTTTTTTCCTTAGTTGAATAAATGTAGCGAATTCAGAATTCACCCAAAAAATTAGCTTAAATTTGAAACAGTGAATTTTTGGTAGGAAAATATTGGAATTTTGATGATTTTTTTTTGATTTTTCTCATTTTTGGCCAGTTGATACTCAGAAAACGTCTCGTCAACCGTCCGCAAGCCGGCAGACGGCCGTCGAATTCTGATACTAATTTGTCAGTTTGCTAGCTCGCAGACAGCGCCTGCTAGGTTCTGCCAGCTAGCAACCTCGCGGCGAGCTGTCGAAATGCCTCTGCTAGCTTTCGACAGCTCGCAACCTCGCGGACGGCTGACGAGACGTTTTCTGAGTAAGAAAAGTAGCGAATTTAAAATTCTCCCAAAAAAAATTAACTAAAATTTGAAACAGTGAATTTTTTCAAGAAGAAGAAAAAATTCCAGTTAGGCTAATTTATAGATTTAGGAAATTGAGCTGAAATTTTTAAAAGTCAAGGAATTTTGAAAAAAAAAATTTCTTGAGCTTCAAAAGTTCACTGTTTCGAAATTTTTGTTTATTTTCGCGATTGTTCCTGGTGTTGATCGAATTCAGAATTTCCCCGAAAAAATTAGTTACAATTTGAAACAGTGAAGTTTTTTCACTTACCCCAACTCCGAAATTTTTTCCAGACCAACAAACCGATCCCTATCGTCAATACATGAAAGTAGTCGATGTCTACGAACTCTGTCCACAAAACTCCAAAATCCACGTCATCGACAAAAAGCTGAGCACCCAAAAAGCCTTCTCGATTGTCAAAAAACAGAAAGTCGGAAGTCTTCTGGTTTGGGATTCGAGTTCCGAAGAATTGCTGTCAATTGTGACGTTGACCGATTTCTTCAATTGTTTGCAGAATTCGGAGAAGGATGGGCGATTTTTGGTGGAGAATATTTTGTCGGGAAATCAATTGGTGACTGTGGATATTTCGACAAAGTTAGTTTTGGGAGCCAGGGTAGAAAATATGGTGGAAATCTGAGATTTTCTTTCGGGTATCAAAATTTTTGGAAACAGTGGATTTTTCAACATGCAGAAAAATTTTTTGCAGAATTCCAGAAAAAAATTGATCGAGAGTTAACCAAAGTTTGGAACAGTTAAAATTTTATTCAAAAAAAATCTCACTGTTTCAAAAATTTCACAATTTTTTTTTGATTAATTTGAACTGTTTCATATTTAAATTTGAAAAATTGTACTCAAGAAAAATTTGACACTCAAAATTTAATTAAAAAATCTCATGGATTTTTTTTTTGATGAAATTGCAGAACTGATAAAGCATCTTGAGCGATGAAGGTAAAAAACCGAAAATAAAAAATATAGATCAAATCCACGTGGCATTCAGAAAAATTCAGGGTTTTTTTTGGTTGTTAATTGAATTTTTATAATTGTTTTCAAAAAATTTAATTCAAAAATCTCATGAGTTTTTTGAAACAGTTGAAATTTTATTCAAAAAAAATTCACTGTTTCAAAAATTTCATAATTTTTTCGGATGAAATTTCGGAAATTATTTCCGAACTGATCATGCATTTGTTCAAAATCCACGTGGCGTTCAGAAAAATTCAGGGATTTTTTAGCCTTGAATTCAGAGTTTGGTATTGTTTTCAGAAATTTTATTCAAAAATCTCATGGATTTTTGAAACAGTTAAAATTTTCTGGAATTGAAGAAAAAATTCACTGTTTCAAAAATTTCATAATTTTTTTGATGAATTAACAGAACTGATAATTATTCCAAAGTGATTTTGCATAATTTTAGACGTAAAGAATCCACGTGGCATTTAGAAAAATTCAGGGATTTTTTAGCTTAGAATTAATTTTTTTGAAACTGTTCACAAATTTCATAGATTTTTTGAAACAGTTACAATTTTCTGGAATCGAAGAAAAATCTCACTGTTTCAAAAATTTCATAATTTTTTTGATGCTATTGCATAACTAATAATCCGTATGCGCGATCAGGGTAAAAAAACCAAAAATAAAAAATCTAGATCAAATCCACGTGGTATTCAGAAAAATTTTGAAATTGTTTTCACAATAAAAAAAATTTTATTCAAAAATTTCATAGATTTTTTAAAACAGTTAAAATTTTATTCAGAAAAATCTCACTGTTTCAAAAATTTCATAATTTTTTTTTGATGAAATTTGAGAACTGATCATTTTGCATAAAGACGTGGAGAATCCAGGTGGCATTCAGAAAAATTCAGAGTATTTTTTTAGCCTTGAATTCAATTCATGAAATTCTCTTCAGAAGTTTAATTCGAAATTTTCATAGGTTTTTTGAAACAGTTGAAATATTATTCAAAAAAAATTCACTGTTTCAAAAATTTCATAACTTTTTTTATAAAATTTCAAAAATAATATGGAGAGGGCTTATCTTCGAGGTGACATGACTGACAGTAAATAAAAATTCTAGAATAAGCTTGGGTTACTGTATATACATATAGTACCTCTAGATCAAAAAAACAAAATTTTGAGATGTTTGGAGCAACTTTGATGGCCTATCAGAAAATTTCAAAAATTATGAAAAATCCCAATTTCCCCTTACAGAATCCTCGACGCGTGTCACGAACTGCTGACCAACAAATTGCATCGAATCGCAGTCCGCGATGAACTCGGCAACATTGTCTTCATGTTCACAATTCGCCGCGTTCTCGCCGCAATTCACAAACAAAATCGATCATTGCATTTTGCGCAATGGTTGAGTCGACCGATTGGAATGTCGAATATCGGAACATGGTCCGATATTAAGAGTATTGGGGAGAATATGCCGATTTGGAGAGCTGTTGAAGAGATGATCGGATGCCGATTCTCGACGATGCCGATTGTGGATGATCAGAAAAATGTGGGTGATTTTTTTGAACTTCAAATTCTGAGCCCAAATTTTGAGCCCCCAGAGTCCCTAAATTTTCAAATTTGGAAAAATCATAATTTTTTATCCCAAGAGTTATCCTAAGCCCCAAATTTTGAATTTCCAGATGATTGGCGTTTTGACAAAACGGGACATTTGCAATGCACTTCCGGATGATAACAAAAGCCCAAAGGTTGGTTTTTCTTGGGTACAGTACTCCTGGAGTACTGTAGACATTGTTTTTGAATCTCGGGGTGCTGTCGGCGGCGATTCGGCGACGTTGCCGACCCTTTTTTCGGCAACGTCGCCGGCAGCCCCGCGGCAACGTCGCCATTCGATAATTTTCTGACGTTTTTGCTACGGCGATAAGCGGCAACAGAGAGGCGAGTGCTCCGCCATTTGGGAAATGGCCTCGGCGGCGCTCGGCAACGTTGCCTCTAAGAGCGGCGAGGATAGGCAAGGTGTGGCAGTGCATGAAAAAGTGGGCAAATTGCGCAGGCGGGATTCGGCGACAGCCTCGGCAACAAGCGAGCAGCTCGCGGCAGCGAGAGGCGGCGTCAGTGTATTTCTCCCGATTTGACTCAATTTGATATATCTGTTCTTCGATAGTAACATGGTTTTATAATTACAACATATTTATTTGGAAAATGATAATCAAATCATATAACATAATAATTGAATACATGAAATAAATTTTCAATTAATTGAGCTTCAAAAAGGTAGAATCTGATGGGCTTGATGTTTTTTGTATTGTTTTTGAAACATAATTGACGATAAGATTGTATGGGCGATTGAGATGACTTTGTTCACCTGAAAAAGAAAAACATCATTATAAAATACTCTAGCTTGATTTTTCATTAGGAACCTTCACTTATATATTATCCCAAATTTTAAAAATCAATTTTGAATGTTTTCCCAAATGTTATTTTCAAACTAAATTGCTGACCAACTTATTAAAAAACGCTTGAGAATTAAGTGGTCGGGCTCCTGAATACACTAGTTTTGTGTGCATTTTCCTTTTGAAAGTGTATTCGGTCAAATACAGGAAATTTCTCAAAACTTTTTGTTCAAGATTTATTCTTGGAAAAGTATCCAAGGAAAAGTGGATTTAGTTTTAAAGTTAAATTTGAAAACGAAAATTAAAAAAAAAAACAACTCACTTTTCAACAAAGTTTTTTAATCCTAGTCTCCTCCAATAGTCTTGAGCAATTGAGAAGTCATCGATGATTTTCAAATCACTTGTTGAATGGCACAAACTGAAATATTTAAAGTTAATACTCTCAAAAATTGTAAATAAGAAAATGTATAGTCAACTAACCTTTTTAATCACAGTTTTCCTATTTTTTGTTGAATTCTTCAATTTTCTACGATGAAATCCAACGAAACCATCAATTCCTTGCTTGATACATGCTGAAATATAGTAATATTCATGATAAACTCACTGAAAATAGCAGAAAAACACAATTTAGGCCAGAAAGAAAAAAAAAACAAAAATTTCGAAACTTCATGATTGTGCAGAATTGCGTCGCAGTGTTTTACATTTTGGCAACGTTGCCTTCAGTCGCCGGGAGCAAGAATCGAAATTAAATATCTGGCGACAAAAAGCAACGTTGCTGCTTCTTGTGGCAACGTCGCAAGGTGTTGCTGCTTTTTTGGCAACGTCGCCGGAATGTTGCCAAACGTGGCAACGCCGCCGAATCGCCGCCGGCAGCATCCCGAGATGATTACTGTAATAAGTTATCAGCATATGGCACATTAGAATTTCGTTCCCCGCGAAAAATTTGTGGATTTTTTGAAACAGTGAATTTTTTTTCGGAAAATTTTTGGTAATTTCGATTCGGGGTACGGTAGCTACAGTACTACCAAATTTGAAATTATAATTTTTGTTAAGCTTCTGGATACTGTAGCTACAGTAATCTAAAATTCTAAGTTTGCAAACAATCAAATATGAACAACTGAAAATTGATTTTCTACAAAAAAAATTGTGGATTTTTTGAAACAGTGAATTTTTTCTTTGAAGCTAATTGAATTCAGATTTGGGATACTACAGTACTATTGGGTACAGTAGTTTAGGAGTACTGTAGACATTTTTAACGAAATAATATTCGGCGTGATATTAGAGTTTTGTTCCCCGCGAAAAATTTGTGGATTTTTTGAAACAGTGAATTTTTTTTTGAAAAATTTGGGGTTAATTTAGACTTAGATTTGGGGTACGGTATCTACAGTACTACTGAAGGGAAAAATATAATATTTTTCGAATACTGTAGCTACAGTAATCCAGAATCATAAGTTTCAGAATAACTATGAATATATAACTGAAATTTATTTTCTACAAAAAAAACTTGTGGATTTTCTGAAACAGTGAATTTTTTTCGGTAAAATTTTGGGTTAATTTAGATTTAGATTTGGGGTACGGTAGTTACAGTACTACTAAACTGAAAATTAAAATTTTTTGCTTACAGTAATCTCCGGGTACTGTAGTTAATTACAGGTATCCCTGAATCCACATAATTTTCATTTAAGAAAATCTCGAGTCCAGAAAAATTCCAAAATTACAGGTTTAGAAGTAGTTCAAAGCTACTGTATCTACAGTATCCCATAAAATTATGATTTTACTGCGAAATTCTAGCCCTACAGTACTCCTAGATCATGAAAATTCTGGAAATTGAGAAAAAAAAATATTCTTGGCTCAAAAATCCCCCGAATTTTTGCAGAAATGGATGAAAGACACCAAAATCTCGGCAATCCTCGCAAAACAAGAAAATCCCCCTCAAATCTCATCAAAAGACACAATTGGCTCAGTTTTGGACCAACTACTCAGCTCAACTTGTCACACCGTGTTTGTGATTCACAATCAGAAGCCAATCGGAGCGGTGTCACTTTCGGATTTCTTGGAATTCTTGATGAGCAATCCGATAAGTGCGGCCGAATTGCCAATGACTCCAGGCTCGAGTGATTCGAGCTCCGAAAATATTCGCGGAGCCAAATAGTAGATTTTGAGATTTTGAGCTAGAAAATCATAATTTACAGCCATTTTTTCATTTTTAACACATTTTTTTACTAATCGACCCAATTTCAGCCATTTTTTTTCAGCTGAAATGTTTTTTTTTTCAAAACCCCGTGCTTTAGTTTTAGCTTTACTTTGTGTGTGTGTGTGTGTTTTTCCTTCAAATTATTCCGGTTGTTTTTCACTTTTCGCCCCTCGCAAAAACTCAGGATTTTTGCGATTTCGAACTTTTAATTTATATTCTTTTCATTTTAATATATTCTTGTTCTTTTTTCTTGTTAAATGAATGTTTTTTTTGCGGATCATCATTTTTCCAGTCTCGAAAAAAATTAATAAAAAATTTTGAAACAGTGAAATTTTTTCTGATTCATGATCATCGTCTACTGGAAAAATTCAAACTTTTATTTTTTTTTTGAAACAGTGAAAAATTTCATGATCACATTTTTTTTAAAATTATTTTTACCAAAACTCACACAAAATTGAAACGATAATTCCAATTTGAAGAAAAATTATCAAAAATATTTGAAACAGTAGAAATTTCAAATTCAAATTTTTTAGATCACGATGAAGACAGAGTTATATCAAGATGCACAATTTTCTTCCAAAAATTCTGAAATTTTTGAAACAGTGGAATTTTTCTCAAAAATTTTTAGAGTTTGGTGACTTTTTATAGACTCCGCATCGACTGGAAAAATTCAAACTTTTATTTTTTTTTTGAAACAGTGAAATTTTTTATGATTAATTTTTTTTTGAAAATTATTTTTACCCGAAATCGCACAAGATTCCAATTTGAAGAAAAATTATCAAAAATTTTTGAAACAGTAGAAATTTCGAATTCAAATTTTTAAGATACATTCAAGCAGACTTGATGGAATCAAGATGCACAAAATTTACAATTTTCTAAAATTTTTGAAACAGTGAAAATTTTTCCTCAAAAATTAGATAGAAAATTACATTAAACTTCAAATCATGGGAAAACTGGTGAACAAAAAATTTTCAAAAGTTATCCTAACTCCAAATTTTCCAGAAAAGTTCATTAATGTGTTAATTAGAGTCTTAATTAGTTATTGAATATTGGTTTTGAACAGAATTTTTAATCGATATTTAAAATCGTCGAATCAGAAACTGAATTTCGCAAAAATAATTGAATTGTTTTTGAAACAGTGATAAATGTCTATGAATAAAATTTTTCAGATTGATCGGTATACACTCTGGAAATCGACTTGCAAATATTTAACATTTTATAATAATTTGTTTGAAACAGTGAATTTTTTCATTGAAAAACAGCTTACAATCAAAAATTTTTGAAACAGTAGAAATTTCGAATTCAAATTTTTTAGATCACGAAGAAGGCAGGGTCATATCAAGATGAACAATTTTCTTCCAAAAATTCTAAAATTTTTGAAACAGTGAAATTTTTGATCATCAAAAATTTGATAGAAAATTGCATTGAACTTCAAACCTTGGGAAAACTGGTGAACAAAAAATTCCAAAAGTTATCCGAACTCAAAATTTTCCAGAAATTTTCATTAAGATATTAACTAGAGTTTATTAAGATTAAAATTAGTTATTTTTTGAAACAGTGAATTTTCTTTGTGTTTTATCATAAAGTTTTTTTCCGATTAAAATTAAAAAATGAATTGACTCAAAAAATAAATAAAATTTTTGAAACAGTGAAAAAATTCCTATTCATTTTTTTTCGCTGACCGCGTAAGCTGTTTTTTTTCTCTCCTGATAATCGCTGATCAATTGCGGCGCAAAAGAAGAACGGATATCAAGTTTTCCAGATTTTTTCAGTCGATTTTTTTCAGCAAAAAATATGGGTGTGTTTCAAGTTTTTGTGTGCGCGCGGCTTTGTTATTTAAGCCGATGCCAACCGCATTTTTTTGGCAGAAAAGTTTTCTGGAAAATTTTTGCTGGGCAAAAAAATATGGAGGCCGATTCGAATACGAAGGTAGGAACGGTTACTGTAGTTTCAGGCCGGACCCAGTTTGAACTTAGCCTAAGATTCAATATTTCCAGGCCTACCGTATAATCGGCTACATTACCGTAACCCTCTCAACATTAGTTATCATCTCAATGTGTGTCACTTTGCCAATTCTTCATTCTTATATTCGAGAAATCCAAACATCCATGAAAATCGAGATGAATCAATGTCAAAATTCGGCGAAATCACTTTGGGTCGATGTTTATATGCTGAAACAGTCAGGAGGGAATAGAACTGCAAGACAAGCTGGATATGATTATTCGGAGAATGAGGTGAGGATCTCAAATATTCCGGAATATTTTCACAAAAAATAGATATGAATATTTTGAAACAGTGAGAAATTTGAGCCAACAATTGTGTTTTTAATCTCACACGGTGTAAAATTCGCAATGATCAGAAAAAACTTTTCAACAAAAAAATTATGAATATTTTGAAACAGTGAAAAATTTTATAGTCGAAAAATTCAAAATAATTTCTTCTTGCAATTTTCAAGGATTTTTTGATGGAGGGATAGAAAAAAGAAATGTATCATGGGGCTATTCAAGTATTTTCTCAACACGCTGAGAAAACAGGAGAAATGCGGAGAAAATGTATTTTCTTCACTTTTTTCGTATTTTCTCAGCCTGCCTGAATAGGTTTTCTTCGCTTTTCTCAGCGTTGAGAAAATAACTTGAATAGTCCCATCAGAAAAAAATCGCAAAAAAATTTATATGAAATTTTTGAAACAGTGAAAATTGTCGAGAATTACTGTGAAATTAGATATACGTAAAACATTGTGGAAATCCAACATTTTCAGATTTTCAGCTTAAACTGTATGCTGTATATAAGCTTGAAATTCAGTTTCTAAGAAACCAGTGCTAAAATTCCACGTGGCATCATAAATTATTTCAAATTATTGAAACAGTGAAAAATTTTGTATACATGGTTTTTTTGGTTCGAATTTATCTAACAAATCGAAAAAATTTGAGTGGGAACAAGTTAATCAATCGCATTGTTAGTTGAATTTCAAATATAAGGTTGTTATTTTCTTTAAGCCAAAATCTACGAACGTTGGAATAAAAAAGATTTTCAATTTCAACTTGTCGCAATTGTAGATTTTGGCTTATGGGGTGATTCAGTCGAATTAATCGACGTGAATTTGTCAATTAATTGACAAAAATCCGAGTCTTTTAGGGCGATTAATTTCACGTTTTTGTCAATTCCTCGCTTTCATTTCTTGGCAAAAAATGCGATTAATTGCATGAAAAATAGAATTTATTTGACCAATATTTTTAAACGTGACCTATATGAGTTGGAATTATCAACAAAAAACTCATCTTCTCTCAATTTTCTTTCATTTCGAAATGAATTAAAAAACCAACCAAAAAATTAAGAACACGTTTCGAAAAAAAGGTCAAATAAATTCTATTTCATTTTGCAATTCCTCATTTTTGAATGCAATGAATTGCAAAAAATATGGAATTAATCGACAAAAACGTGAAAAAGTCACACAAAAAAGACTCGGATTTTCTGTCAATTAACCGTAAAAAAACGAATTGAATCACCCCATTAAAGAAAATAACAACATTATATTTGAAATCGAAAAAAAAATGGAAAAAAAATTTATATGAAATTTTTGAAACAGTGAAAAAATTTTTCATAAAAAAATGAAAAATTTTAATTTTTCGGGAATTTCTGTGAAGTTATAGCTGGGTAAGAATTTTGAAACAGTGAATAATTTTATCATCTAAAAATTTCAGCTCAATAAATTCAGATTTAATTTTTCTGCGATATCGAAAGATTACATCAGAAAAATTCTACAATAAAATTTATATGAAAATTTTGAAACAGTGAAAAATTTCATGAGAAAAACTGAAATGTATAACATTTTGAGAGTTTCTCAATATATATTGGTTTCTATATCAGAAGCAAATCAACCCTAACATAAAATATTGTAAAATATACATCATAATTTTGAAACAGTGAGAAATTCTTCCTTTCAGAAGCCCACAATCTTCTCACCACCTCCAACATTGGGTATCAACAATCATCACGGTTCCGATGTCAGTAGTGGTTATGACAGTGAGCCAAGTCCACCAGCTCCAGTGCCAGTGGAGCTTGAGAGCACAACTCAAGAGATTCCAAGTACCACTACGACTAAGAAGCGCCTGGTGAAGACTACAACCCAGGAGCCTACTACAGAGAAGAGCACTACACAAGAATATGAGCCGAGCACCGAGGAGCCTACACCACCTTCTGCGAGCTCCACCCAAGAAGCTAGCACTACACAGGAGCCTACCAGAACTTCTACCTTGGAGTATTTGAAATCTACAGTACCACCAACAACTACAGTACCTCCAACAACCACAACAGAAGCCCCAACACCCCAACCAACTTGTGAGAATTGCTGTTTGCCTGGCCCTGCAGGCCCGGCAGGCCCACCAGGCCGACCAGGTCCCTCAGGAAAAGGCGGAGCTAATGGCTACCCAGGAAACCCGGGCAGGCCTACCAAGAAGCCTTGCATTGTGCCAACCGCTCCACCATGCAAGCCATGTCCACAGGGCCCACAAGGGCCCGCGGGCCCCCCAGGGCCTCAAGGAAATATTGGACAACCTGGGCCGTATGGTGAGAAGGGTGAGCCCGGGCCACCCGGGCCACCTGGACAGCCTGGACGACGAGGCGAGAAGGGTAAACATGGGCCGGCTGGGGAGGTCGGTGAGCCTGGAGAGGATGTGCGTGAAGTTCCGGCGGTTCCCGGGCCACCTGGGCCACCAGGAATTCCTGGAAAGCGAGGGCCGAAGGGGGCTCAAGGCCTCAATGGGAAGGATGGACAACCGGGAGAGGCTGGAGAGCCCGGAGAGCCTGGAGACGATGGAGCTGATGGGGAAAACGGTGTGCCTGGAAATCCAGGCCGGCCCGGGCCTGATGGATCGAGCGGAGAGAAGGGCGTGTGTCCGAAATATTGTAGCGCTGATGGCGGTGTGTTTTATGAGGATGGAACTAGGAGATAAGGCGATTTTTGGTGGAATGAAATCGCATTTTGGTGTACTTTTTATACGAGTATTTTAATGTATTTTTGGAAATAAATTATTCGGCATTTTTTTTGTGTTTGGGTATTATCAAAAATATCACTTTCGAATTTTTTCTATCAAAAATTTTTGAAACAGTGAAAAATCTATGAACAAATAAATTCTGAATAATTTCAAAACTACAAAATTTTTAATTACTATTTTTTTGAAACAGTGATTTTTCTAGAATTTCTTTTGAAAAATTCAAGAATTTGATTTCAGGTGTGAAAATTGGCTGAAAAATCCACATCATTTCGAAAATCCAAACTTTTCTATCAAAAATTTTTGAAACAGTGAAATTTTAATTTGTATAACAAAATCAGTAAAATCAATTTTTCAAAATTTCACATTTTATTTACTTTTTTTCTGAAACAGTGAAATTTTTTGAACATTTTTTTAATTGCAATTTCAGGTCTGAATATTCACTGAAGATCTTTAATCATTTCAAAAATCCAAACTTTTTTTATCAAAAAATTCTGAAACAGTGAAAAATCTCTGGACAAACAAATTGTAATTAATTTCAAAATTACCAAATTTTATATTTACTATTTTTTTGAAACAGTGATTTTTCTAGAATTTCTTTTGAAAAATTCCAGAATTTGATTTCAGGTCTAAAATATGCTGATTGGAACCTTGAATATCATTTCTAAAATCAAAATTTTTTAATCAAAAAATTCTGAAACAGGAAAAAATTTTAATTTGTACATATAAAAAAGTCAAAAATCAATTTTTTCAAAATTTCTCATTTTTATTTACTATTTTTTGAAACAGTGAAATTTTTAATGACTTTGTTTAGTAAAATTTCAGAATTTAATTTAATGACCAATTTGTTGAATTATGGAATTATTTCAAAAATCCAGAATTTTCTATCAAAATTTTTTGAAACAGTAAACTTTTTTTAAAATAAATAAAATTTTTCATCATCTTCAAAAACAGTAACAACAAATACAGGCGATTTCAGTCCGAAAAATCCGGATTTTTCCGATCAAAAAAGCTTAATTTATATATTTACAGTTGATTTTTCATGAATTTCGTGTGTCTTTTGGCCCAAAACCAAAAACAAACCATTTTTTTACAGTGGATATTCGGTCAACAATGGCAAAGAGACTTTGATGGCTGATTGAGAATCGATATATTGATTGATATCGATTTTTAGGTGCGCGAATAGTTGTTCACATTTGTCGTAGAGCATTAACATGCAGTGTGCGTCGAGAGCTGCGTAGCGGAGCTGAAAAAATTGGGTATTTTTCAGAATTTTGAAAAGACTTCTCAGAATTATTGTGAACTTTCATCTTCCAGAAATTCGCTGTTTCAAAAAATACTTGAAATTTATTAATTTTTTGGCAAGTCTTATCTGAAAATCCAAGAAATTCTCAATTTTGAAAATAATTTCGGACATTCTGGAATTTTCTGAACAAAGCATAACACTTATGCATCAATTTTGAAATCGTGAAAGTTCGATTTAAAGAAAATTTTGAACAGTGATTTTTCTGAATTTTTTCCTCTATTAAATTCATCCAATTTCAAGGCTTCTAGATCAATTTTCAATGAAATTTCACAATTTTTAACTCAAAACTAGTCAATTTTCCTGATTTCTAGACAAAAACACATGATTTTCAAGTTCAAAAATTTCACTGTTTCAAAAAAATTCAAAATTCATTATAGACATTTGAAAATTGTTAGCCGAGTTCTTTTCTATTCAGAATTTCCCGAAATTTCCAGAAAAATCAGAATTTCTTGAATTTTGCGATAATTTTTGTCAAAAACTGTTGAAAATAGAAAAATTTTCCATCGACATATTGAAAAAATTAAAAATTTTCGAAGATAATGAATTTTTTGAAACAGTGATTTTTCTGGATTTTTTCAGCTATAAAATTCATCAAATTTCAGTGTTTCTAGATCAATTTTTCCTGATTTTCACAATTTTAGCTCAAAATTCCCGAATTTACCTGACTTCTGGATGAACATTCATCACTAGAAATGTTTGAAAAAGTGAAATGTTTTCTTATTATACATCGTAACCTTATCGCAGTATCAAAACAATTGGAAACTTTCGAAAAATCATATAATTTTTGAAACAGTGAATTTTCTGGAATTTTTTCATCTACGAAATTCTCCAAATTTCAAGGTTTCTAGATCAATTTTCAATGAAATTTCACAATTTTAGCTCAAAAATAGTCAATTTCCCAGATTTCTAGACTTCTAGAGAAGGATTATCATTTTCAAAACAATTAAAGTTTTTTTCCAAAAATCATAACAAATTTTTGAAACAGTGATTTTTCGGGATTTTTTAGCTACGAAATTCATCAATTTTCAATGAATTTTCACGATTTTTAACTCAAAATTATCAAAATTCAAGTTTTCTAGTCCATGAAAACAAAACTATTGAAATTATTTTTTTTTCGAAAAATCATAACAAATTTTTGAAACAGTGAATTTTCTGGATTTTTCTCATCTTTTAAATTCATCAAATTTCAGTGTTTCTAGATCAATTTTTCCTAATTTTCACAATTTTCGGCTCAAAATTCCCCCATTTTTCCCAATTTTCATCCCCAAATCCCCACTACAAACCTGCAAATTTCTCAACGGTCTTCGATCCCAAACCGAGCATTGTTCAGTTTTGTCGAGCGGTTTTCCCAATATTTTCTCGCAAATGAACGACAATCCTTTGTTGACGAAAATCGATGGTTTTGTGATTGGCAGGATTTTTTTGGGCCGTCTGTCGGTGGTTGGATTTTGGGACTGGGCCTGGGCTGCTGGGCTATTCGGGCTCATTTCGGGCTCATTTTCATCGATTAACATGGATTCTTCGAGTTTTGAGGAATCCATTGAACGATCGGCGGCTGACAGAGAACTGTCGTCTGAAAAGAAAATATTTTGGCTTAAAATTTTCCACGTGGCATTTCTTTTGGGTGATTAATGAGAACGATTTACAAAAAATTTCTATATGAAATTTTTGAAACAGTGAACTTTTGGGATGGAAATTTTCGATTATAGGTTAAAATTTCAAAAAATTTCAGATTTTTCTTATAATTTATGGAAAAATCGATAGTTAAGAGTTTTGGAAATACAAATCTTGACTTCAATTTCAGGTCGAAACTCATCAAATTTATCATTTTTGCAATTCAAGAATCAAAAATTTGAAAATTTTTTGAAACAGTGAATTTTTTCAGGTCAAAAATATCAATTTTAGGTTCAAATTTTCAAAAAATTCAGATTTTTCAGATAAATTTCTGCCTGGGAAAATCGATATTTCAGAATTTCGGAAATAAAAATCTTGACTTGAATTTCATGTCGAAAAATAAAAAAGGATTTTATCATTTTCAAAGTTCATGAATAAAAATTTGAAAATTTTACGAAACAGTGAATTTTTCCAGGTCAAGAATATCAATTTTAGGTTTAAATTTTCAAAAAATTCTGATTTTCCCCAGATAATATTCAGTCTGGAACATCGATAATTCAGAATTTTGGAAATACAAATCTAGACTTGAATTTCAGGTCAAAACATAATCAAAATTATCATTTTTGCAACTCAAGAAAATTTGAAAAAAATTTTGAAACAGTGAATTTTTTCAGGTCAAAAATATCAATTTTAGGTATAAATTTTCAACAATTCAAATTTTTCAGATAATTTTCAGCCTTAAAAATCGATATTTCAGAATTTTGGAAATACCAATCTTGACTTGAAATTCAGTTCAAAACTAATCAAATTTATCATTTTTGGAATTCAAAAATAAAAATTTGAAAATTTTACGAAACAGTGAATTTTTCCAGGTCAAAAATATCAATTTTAGGTTTAAATTTTCAAAAAATTCTGATTTTCCCCAGATAATATTCAGTCTGGAACATCGATAATTCAGAATTTTGGAAATACAAATCTAGACTTGAATTTCAGGTCAAAACATAATCAAAATTATCATTTTTGCAACTCAAGAAAATTTGAAAAAATTTTGAAACAGTGAATTTTTTCAGGTCAAAAATATCAATTTTAGGTATAAATTTTCAACAATTCAGATTTTTCAGATAAATTTCTGCCTTGACTTGAATTTCAGGTCGGAAAATGAGCCTTTTTTTGCAATTCCATAATTTTTGGAATTCAAAAATAAAAATTGTTTGAAACAGTGAATTTTTGGGGTCAAAAAACGTCTAAAAACATGATTTTTCACCTTCCCATCTCGAAAAATCTCACCCAAATCCACTTTTTCCTCGATTAAAAATGGCAAAATCTCTTTTTTCACCTCCGCCGCATTATCCAACATTTCCACGTCATCCACCAATTTCGACACCATTTTTCCGATACAAATCACTTTTTTCGCGTTATACAAACTTTTACACAGTCGAAATTTGCCACGTAGTTGATGTAAATCCTCGCCAAAATTAAATCCGACTTTCACAATATTTGGGTCATCGAAAAGAGTTTGCATGAATTCAGCATAGCTATCATGAGCAATGTTTCGCGAATCCAGATCCAACACATATACCGTATCTCTCAGACCGATTTGGAGAATTGTGGCTTTGCTGGGAAAGGTGTAGGCACTCCATTCGGCGTCGACGCCTACAGTAATCCTACCGTATTTTTGGACACGTTTTTTGAGAGTTCGGATGAGTTGGTGGATGTCGGTGTCGAGAGTGACGAAATTTGGAGGCTGTAGAGAAATTTGGAATTTTTTTTGGTATACTGTAGCTTTTTGACGTCGGGAAACAAATTTTTTAGAATTTCAAATTGAAAAAAGATCAATTTTCTGTTGAAATTCTTGAAAATGTATAGAAATTTTGAAACAGTGAAAAAATATTTGAAATTTTTCGGCGTCAAAAATTAAATTTCAAATAGAATTTTGAAAAAAAAACACTCACCCAACTCATTTCAGGCAAAAAATTCAAATAGGTCTCGGATTGAAAAGTCGACGAAACTTCATTTTCCCGGCTGCAAAATGAGAGTTTTTGGGAGATTTTCAGCATTTTTAGCCAAAAATATATTTTTTCTAGTCAGCAACTAATTTTAATGTGTCAAAATTCGAAAAATTGCGATTTCAGGTGGTGAAGCCTGGGAAAAAGCTCCTAAAATCCGAAATTCCCAATTTGCCACGTCATAACTCAATTTAAAATTAGTTGGTAACTAGAAAACATATATTCTGGCAAAAAAACTCACTAATTTCGAATATGTGTCTTGGACATTTGTTGTGGTTGCATTCGTCGCCAAAAAGCGGCAGCTTGTCGATCCTGGAATTTATTGTCCAGTGTTTCACAAATGTGTTTTTTCATGTGTGGGCGTTGGGCCAAAATCGTCCAAATCAGATCGTAGAGTTGTTCGTCGTTCCAGGTCTGAAATGTGGATTTTTTGTATGGAAATTGATTTTGAAAATCTGAAATTTTTAAAGCATGTGAGAGAGGTGTATCAGAAAAATTGTGTTAGAAAAAAAAACATAAAATTTATGAAACAGTACATTTTTTTGACTAAAAAATTTTATTTCAAAATATTTTTAATAAATTTAAAACTGAATTTTTGAATATTTTTTGGCACCATAAAATCCCAAGTGGCAAATTTTGAATTTAATACCAAAATTCAGATATTTCCAAGTGAGATTTTCGGGTAATTAAAGAGTTCAGCTGACTAAAGTTTCTACAAATCAAAATTAATTCATAAAACGTTTGAAACAGTGGATTTTTTCGAAGCTTTATAGGTATAATTGTTCAAAAATATGAAAATTTCTAGGATTTTTTGGAGCCAGAAATTTCACGTGGAAAAATGTGATTTTTGCGCTGAAATTCAGAATTTTCCAAATAGGATTTCCAGGGCACTCACTAAAATTCCTACAAATCAAAATTAATTCATAAAAAGTTTGAAACAGTGAATTTTTTTAAAGCTTTCTAGGTATTATTATTTTTAAAAAATGTGAAAATTTCTAGGATTTTTTGAAAATCCACGTGGCAAAATTTGATTTTCTTGCTGAAATTCAGAATTTTCCACATGGATTTTCGGGGCAGTCTAAGAGTTCAACTCACTAAAAATTCTAAAAATCAAAATTAATTCATAAAATGTTTGAAACAGTGAATTTTTCTGGGATTTTGTTGAAAAACATCGATGAATCAAATGGAAAAGATTCATAGAAAAATATATCAAATTTTTGAAACGTACAACTTTCAGTTCATTTTTTTCGCGATGTTTTAAATCACAAATTTCAATGTTGTGCCCCCAAACTCACATTTTCCACATATCTTTTATGTCCAAACTTTTTCAACGCAGCCATCGCCCAACTGACCGGAATCGGATAATAATTCGAACTTGTGCCAACTAGCGCCGCTTTTAGATTATGCACATTTTGTTGGAAAATGTGGAATGGCACGAGGTCACGGTGTCCGGGTTGGATGTGGACGGGAAGGTGATTGCTGGAAGAAAATTGGGCGGTTTTTGGGTGATTTTCAGCAAAAATTGTGAAAATCTCGTGTTTTAGACGCTATTTTCAATGTTTCAAAATAAAAAAAAATTCACTGTTTCAAAAAATTTCGATAAAAATTTTGGAGCTAAATTTATTTGATACTTGAGTTTCTCTGAGGATTTTATTTTCTAGATTTTCATCTGAAAATCAATATTTTCGTGATTTTCAGACACACCTCGGCCAAAATCGTGGTTTCCGAAATAAAAAATTGTACGCTAACTTTTTACAGTACAAAAATTGTGAATTTTTCAATTTTTGTACTCTAAAAACTGAAATTCAAATTTTTCCAAAAATTGTACTCTGGCCAGCCACGGCTTGGCCGAGGTGTGTTTTCAGATCATTTTTTTCAAAAAAGCCCAAATTTCAGGTGGAAAAATACTACTTTCCCTGGCTGAAAAATCTCAGAAATTTTATGATTTTCAGCGCTGAAAATTTGTTGATTTTATCGCGAAAATTCAAATTTCCCCATTGAATCAAACATTCTAAAATCTAAATAATTTCATAAAATGTTTGAAAGAGTGGATTTTTTTGGATCTGAAAATTGTGAAAATTTCTGAATTTTTCAGCCAGGGAAAGTAACCATTTTTCCACCTGAAAATAGGGGCTTTTTGGAAGTAATTAGGTTAATTATAATAGTTTTTAACTAGAAAATCTGATCTGAAAATCAAGAAAATATTGATTTTTGGATCAAAATCTAGAAAATCCTCTGGCAAAATCCATGTATCAAATACATTTGGTTTCTAAATTTTTATAGAAATTTTTTGAAACAGTGAATTTTTTACAATAAAAAATTTAGTGTTTTGCCAAATTTATTGGATTTTTTCAGAGGATTTTCTAGATTTTCATCAAAAAATCAATATTTTCTTGATTTTCAGATCAATTTTAAAATAGAATTCTATCAGACTTTCAAGTTTTAAACCATTACAATTAACCTAATTACTTCCAAAAATGCCCTTAATTCCAGCTGGAAAAATACTACTTTCTCTGGCTGAAAAATTGAGAAATTTTCATGATTTTCAGCCCTTTTTTCCCACGTGGATTTTATGCGCGATCTCATTGATTTGAATGAAGGCCACTTATTGACATTAAATGATCAAATATTCTAAATAACTTCATAAAATGTTTGAAACAGTGAATTATTTTTGGATGATTTGGATGATCAAAATTCGATAATTTTGAGAAAAATGTCTAACAATCTTGAAACGTACAATTTTAGGGCGAAAAAACTCACCTAAACATCTCTTTACTATAACACGCGGCCAACGCAATCCTCAAACAATTCTGACATTCTTGCCGAAACGCATCGCTTCGATTCGACGCAAAACCCTCCACCGTCGTCGCATCCAACGGTCCCAAATACAGTGCGTGCAGAATTGTGGCCGGGTTTTTGAAGACCTGTCGAATCTTCTCGTCGCGCATGAAAAACACGAGTGCCGCGTAGGAGATCATTCCGTCTTCCGCACTCTTCCGCACACCTTCCATGATATCCGAATGCGTTTGATGATTGCCACCCGGATTCAGCACATATTTGACCTGTTTCCAGAGGTTGGATTCGGGGCCAAGCGGGATTTTGAGCATGTGTTCGACGAGGATTTTTGATTGTTGACGTGTGAGAGTGACACGTGGCATCGTGGTTTTTTTGTGCGAAGGACGGCGACGCGAATTCGAAGTGGTGGTGGTGGTACTGGATTCCGAGTCGTGGGTTTGACGTGGCAACTGATAGGCGAGAATCATCTGGAAATTGAGCATTTTCTACCTGGGAAGGGGTTTTCAGAGGAAAAATCGATAATTTTCAGGGAAAAATGTGAGTTTTGTAGGTCCGGAAAGTGTTTTCAGAGAAAAAATCGATAATGTTCAGGGCTTTTCAGGATGGAATAGTGATTTTAAGCCTTTGGACGAGTATCTGAAGCTTATTGGATAACTTCAGAAGGTTTCTGGGCATTTTTGACTTAAAATTAGGTTTCGAAGTGAAAAATCGATAATTTTAAGGGAAAATCTGAATTTTTCAGGCTGAAATTGTGATTTTCAGGCTTCCTTGAGATTTTCACGCTATTTCAAGAAAAACTCGATATGTTTTAACTATAAACAAGTTTTTTCGGCCTGGAAAGAGCTTTTCTTCAAAAAAATCTTCATTTTCAGGCTGCATCTGGGATTTTCAGGCCTCCCGGGCTTTTTAGCGGGCTTTTGGACAAAATATGAAGTTTAGGTCCAATTTTAGACTAAAAATCGATAATTTTTGGTTATCAGACGAAAATTGGACATTTTTCAGGCTAAAATTGTGATTTTTGAGCCTGCCGGGCTTTTTTGTGGGCTTCAGAACAAAACCCTGAGTTTCCGGTCCAAACTAGAAGCTTTTTCGATGATTTCAGAAGTTTTGCAGCTGAAAATTTCAAATTTTCAAGTATTTTTCGATAATTTTCAGGCTTTTCAGAGCTTTTAGACCCGAAATTAACCTATTTTCCCCCCAAAAAACTCACATTCATCAACAATTCCGGTATACTAATTTTGCTGATCGGAAATCCCTGAACCATCAGATAGCTCTTTTTCGTCTGATGCATGTAGGGCTCGGAATTTTCAAAGAGATCCAAGTAGAGTTGACCAACCTGGAATTAGGGGCTCTTAGAGACCTAGGAAGGACCTTAACACGGGACTTAGAGGCCTTAAGAACCTAAAGAGACACTTTAGGTACCTTAAGTGCTTTAAAGATCCTAAAGAGCATCTTAGGAGTCTTACGAAGCTTCTTAAGGATCTTTAGCATAAAATATATGTTTTCTAGTAGTTTTCAACCCGCTGATCACTATTCCGTTGTCGAAAATTGCACAACTCAACTCCTAATATGAGTTATGACGTGGCAAAAATCGAAAATTCGGGATTTTTTGGAGCTGAAACTTGAAAAAAGCTTCAAAAATGATTTTTCCCATGCAAATCTAGTAGCATAGGGATTTTCATGAAAAAAAAATCATTTTCGAAGATTTTTCAGGTTTCAGTTCCTAAAATCCCGACTTTTCGAATTTTGCCACGTCATAACTCATATTAGAAATTGAGTTGTGCAATTTTAAACAACGGAATAGTGATCAGCGGGTCGAAAACTACTGGAAAGCATATATTTTATTAAAATTTAGGACACATGCTCCTTAGGGACCTTAAGGACCTTAAAGAGCACCTCAAGATACCTTATCCAATTCTTAAAGACTCACCTTATCCGTAGCAATTGGATCAAAGATTTTCCTGGCAAAAAACGCGAAATTAAAGCGACCCGAGAATTTCGTGTTAACCCGATCGCATCTCGTGTAAAATTGAAACGAATCCTGCTCATAAATGGTGATAATTTGATGTAGAACATCTAATCCGTTCATTTCGCTCGATTCCATCGAGAAATCAGCTGAAAATATGCAAAATCACGATAAATCGACAAGAAATGCGGTCAAGCCGACTCAATGTTGACGCGTTTTTTGTTGTTAGGTTAGGCGTGCATGCACTTTGCCTAATAGACGCCACCTCTTTTTTTTGATTATAAAATGCTGTGGAGCTCCACATGGAGGGAGACACGTGGCAAAAAAAAGGAAAATGACGCAACAAAAATACAATACGGTTCAAAGGAACATTCATAAAATTGTGTGGCGTCGTGGCGAGACCCGGCGCGCGCAAATTGTTTGTTTGAATTTTTTCCAAATTTTTTTTTTGAAAAAAATTATTTTTAGCGCTGAAAATGCGAATTTCCCGCCAAAAAAGAGGGAAATTGAAAAGAAGGTGAAAAATGCACCAAAACTCTAAGCTCCGCCCATTTCCCTACTGTTTCTTTATTATTTTTTATCTTATCAAACTTCTCAACTCATATGTTCTCCTTTATTATTCGCTTTTTACTGTTGTCTACCAATTTTTTCTGATTTTTTTTTGAATAATATATTAATACTAAAATATAATAGTACTGAAATTATCGATTTTTCAATGAATTTTGAGCAAAAAATCGCGAGTTCACCGAAGTAAGTTAGAATTTCTGATGAAAAAGTACAAAAATTTACGTTTTTCATTGATAAGCTACTTTTTTCGGCGAAAAATTGGGGAGTACAACATATTTTATGTGATTTTTGAGGCTTTTTTGATAAAGGAAATTTGAAAGGTCGAAATGTCTTTTCAAAACACTCTAAAAGCAAAAATTGTGAAGCTTGAAATTTGAAATTTCTTTAATGAATTTTTGAAACAGTGAATTTTTTGGAACACAAAATTAAGTTTTTTTCAGAATTTCTAATTTTTTCTTCAAAAAAAAATTCATGGATTTTAAAATCGATTTTTCGCAAAAATCAATTTGCCACGTGGCAAAAATGCCCCGCCAAAAATTAATTTTCAAAAAAAAAACAAAATTTTCCAGATCCTTCGACTCAACTTCGAGCCGTTTTCGAATTTTCGACCACTTTCCCAAATTCTCCACACACTCAAAAAATGAAGTAGAAGATTCAGATGACTTGGATGAAGAAGCCTATCGAAAATTTTCAGCCAGGAATATCGATTTTTCGGCTGAAAATGCACCTGAAAATTGTGAAAATTCGGAGAAAAATGAGAATTTACACGAATGGTTGATCACTTCTTATTATGGTTATGGAACTTTGAAAGAGCCCACGATTTTCGCTAACTTGTATCCGAATTTGATGATGGAAAATGACGTGAATTTAAATTCCGGGGATTTTCAAGAGAATCAGGAAGGCGAGTGTTGTTCGAGTGAATCGAATTCACTTCTGATGGCCGAGAAAATCGAGCTGGAGCAGAAAAATTTGGATTTGGAGAGCAATTCGATGGCTGTTTATGAGTTCGATTATAAATTGTGCAAGGATTGTGTGAGTTTCGAATTTTGATGTCAAAAATCAATGTGATCTCTGATTGACAACACCAAAAATCACATGAAACTTTTTTTTTCGAGGAAAAAAAAGAAGTAGCTTGATAAAAAATGTCTGATAAAATTATACTTCAGGCATTCCCAGTTCATAGCACACAAAAAATGTACGAAAAAATTGCCACGTGGCATTTTTTGGCCCTAAACTTCAGATATTTTGCCACGTGGAATTTTTCTAGTTCAATAATTCGGTCTAGATGTCATTACTATGGCCAATTCATAATCAAAAAGTCAAGCAACATTTTTTTTGTATAGAATTTTTTGAAACAGTGAATTTTTTCAAATGAAAAAATAATCGTTTTTTTTCTAATTTCGCGGCAATAACATATTTTTATTCCAGAAATCGCGCTACACTCGAAATCGCTCAACTCGTTGGTTTCCGAATAATTTGGCTGCTCATTTCGACTTTCCTGTTGTCTTTGGCACTTTTTCCATGGGGACTTTTCGCGATTTTTTTGCTCATTTTGATTCCATCGCAAGTTCGACGGGCAGTTTGTAAAAAATGCCGAAATTCGAATGTTTTTTGGTTTTTGAAGATGAGAAAAATAAATTATTTTGAAGATTTTTTTTAAAGTAAAGATGAATCGAAATTGTTCATCTCAAAAATTTTTTAGTAGAATTTTGAAACAGTGATTTTTTTTTGAAGTTCTGAATTTTTCGCGCGAAAATTTGGCCACGTGGTATTTTTAATCAATTTTTTTCACAACATAAAATTTCGAAGAAAAATTCAAAAAAACAAAATTTTATTATAAACGTAAAAAAAAATGGAAATGGAAAATATTATTTTTTGAATTTCCCAAAATTACCGTATACCTTTCTCTCCTCCTCAGTTTTGTTCGCTGCGAGATATCCTTTTCAAAAAAATGTGTGTGCCTTTATTTTGTTTTCAAAAAAAGAAAAACAATTGCGCTTTGTTTATTCAAATTTTTTCGCTCGAAAATGGATGATATGCCCGAACTTGGGCGAGAAATTGGTGTTGAACAAAGCAACATTATCATATAAAGGACAAGCAATTACGAGTTTTCGACGAGGTAAGTCAAAAAATGTCATTTTTTCAACGTTCAAATAATTTTGTTTTTCAGCGAAAAAATCCGCAAAGCATGAATGATGGGAAGAAAAAAAGATGAAACCTGTGAAATTGATTCATTGTTTTCCACGCCAAAAACGTCAAAATCGCTGAAAACTTCAAAAAAATTGATTTTCATCAAAAAACCGAGAACAACCGTCGGATTAACATTTTCTACTCCAACTCCCACAAATTCCGATATTATTGATTGTAATGAATCAAATGTTCGACAAATTTATGCGACAAATTCATTAGGAGATGATAAAACTGGTGCTGGAAGGGATGATTTGGCAAAAAATCGAATCAATAAAAGAAAAATGTTTCCTGACGCTCCCAACAACAATACACCGATTGTCAGGAAAAAACCAAAAATATCGGCTATTTTCAACACTGAATCTTCCACACAAATTGAAACATTCTCGGGTATTGGATCAACATCAACTTTTCTATCGAATTTTGAAGCTGCCTCAAATAACTTGTTGATTTCTCCCTTGAGTGAAGCATCCAAACCAATAGTACGATATTGTCAACGAAAAAAAGAAAAAATATCAAGAGGTATTCAAACTGAAAATATCAAAAATAACAAAAAATGTCGAAATATGCATATTCAAACTGACCGAGAAATCGAAGTGGTGGATGAGGTAAGTGTTTCATAACATTTTCAAGAAATAGTTAAACTCTTAGTGTCATTCAGGTCTCGGAAAAAGCGAAAAACATTGGGGAGCGAATTATGAAGATTTCAAAAAGAAGCTTCAAACCGGCGAAAGGGAAACATTTCAAAAATAAATATGGTTAGAAATGTATATGATGCGGTGACGATGTTCAAGCGAACACTTGGACCATTGAGGCAAGAAATACCGTTTTCAGCAACGTTGGTAGTTTGACAAGTCAGCTCACCGGGGTCGCTCATGGAACTGTTATGAAGAAGTTTTTTGAAACACTCCCGCAACCGATGCAAAAAAGCTAAAGCGTTCATTTTCCGACAAGTTCAGCTGTTTTTTTGCTGCGAGAACTCCGGCTTATGTGAAAGATCAAATTCGACAATGGTTGGATGCCCGGTGGGGTGAAGAGAGAAATGTCACTGTAAAACAATTGAAAAATTGGGCGGAAGAAGCTTTAGATTATTCCAAAAGTCGATCATATTTTTTATTGCTGTTACATGGGATGGGCCTATGTTATCGCAAGAAATTTCGGAAGAATGTTTCATATCGAAGAAAGACGAGATTCGTAATCAAGATCTTGAGAATCGATAAGCTTAGCTTCTTCTTCCGGATAAAAATTACTCCTTGCCGATAATCCACCAGTTTCTGATACGGCGCGCATTTTATGGTTGTTTTGACGAGAGCTGGATTTTCGAAAATATGACAAAGGGCCAGATTCTGGATGGATGTATGATAACCCGACACGATATATGATTGCGCGAATGGCGGATATGTCACAACCTCGATCTGGCCCTTCTGCAAATTACAAAAATAAAGGAAGAAGAGCAATTGTAATGGCTATCATGACAAAAATCGGGCTTGTACCAGGTTCGGCAAGGATAATAATATCCGGAAAAGAAGAAGCTAAGCTTATCGATTATCATGAAGATCTTGATACGAATTCGTACGAGACTTATATGAAACAAGTTCTTCCGAAATTCGCACATATGGCTCGATTGCGAGGAGAGCGCCCAGTTCTATTTTGTTGGACAATGCGTCAAAATTCATTGCGGAACCGATGAAAAGGTACCCTTTTTTTTTTAATTGTGCAACTTAAAAATTTTGTTCAGCTGCCCACAAGCAACAGTTCAAAGCAGGATATTGTCGATTATCTCGATGGAAAAATACATGTTGAAATGTCGATGAAAAAACCGGAACTTGTCTCTTTTCTCGGAAAATGAACGCTTTAGCTTTTGCATCGGTTGGCGGGCGTTTCAACTTGGCTGTCAAAAAATTCAGATTGGATTTATGGGCAAAAGAAACACTTGGCATCGAATTTCTAAGAATTCCGCCGTACCATTGCTTCCTCAATGGTATAGAGCTCCTTTGGGCGCGAATGAAAAATGATGTAACCTCTGATGCTTGCGATTTTTGAAATGTTTCCAAATTGCCGATGATGTAAGTCAAGTTCATATATCACTGAAAAATTTATATATATTTTCATATTTTTAGGTATTTTCCGAGACTGAATGACACTAAGAGTTTAACTATTTCTTGAAAATGTTACTCCTGAACTTACCCCATGCGCACCAGCCTTCGATTTCTCGGTCAGTTTCGAAATGCATATTTCGACATTTTTTGTTATTTTTGGAATTTCAAGAGAAAAAATTGCCGAAAAAGAAGCGAGGGACATTGCCATTGCTCAACAAAGTTATCAAATTTCTAGCGATGAAGAAGACGAAGATGAAGATGAAAATGATAATACTTGAGCGTATTATTCAACGTTTTTGTTTTAGTTTCATTTTTTATTGCGAATGTTTTATTTTTATTCTCAAATTCATTTTAAAAATCCTATAAAATTCAGGTTTTATTGAGGAGAAAAGAATTACTGTTCAAAAAAATAACTGTTGTTGGGAGCGTCAGGAAACATTTTCTTTATTGATTCGATTTTTTGCCAAATCATCCCTTCCAGCACCAGTTTTATCATCTCCTAATGAATTTGTCGCATAAATTTGTCGAACATTTGATTCATTACAATCAATAATATCGGAATTTGTGGGAGTTGGAGTAGAAAATGTTAATCCGACGGTTGTTCTCGGTTTTTTGATGAAAATCAATTTTTTTGAAGTTTTCAGCGATTTTGACGTTTTTGGCGTGGAAAACAATGAATCAATTTCACAGGTTTCATCTTTTTTCTTCCCATCATTCATGCTTTGCGGATTTTTCGCTGAAAAACAAAATTATTTGAACGTTGAAAAAATGACATTTTTTGACTTACCTCGTCGAAAACTCGTAATTGCTTGTCCTTTATATGATAATGTTGCTTTGTTCAACACCAATTCTCGCCCAAGTTCGGGCATATCATCCATTTTCGAGCGAAAAATTTGAATAAACAAAGCGCAATTGTTTTTCTTTTTTTTGAAAACAAAATAAAGGCACACACATTTTTTTGAAAAGGATATCTCGCAGCGAACAAAACTGAGGAGGAGAGAAAGGTATACGGTAATTTTGGGAAATTCAAAAAATAATATTTTCCATTTCCATTTTTTTTTACGTTTATAATACATGAAATTTTTTGAAACAGTAAATTTTTTCGGAAGAAAATCTAAATAACAATAGAAAATTTTTATCTCAAAAATATTATTTGACAAAGTTTTGAAACAGTAATTTTTTATTTGAATTTTTGAAGGTTTTGCGCAAAAATAATTTGTTTAAATTCAAAAATTTCATGTTGTTTCCAATTCACAATAATAAAAAAAATCAAAAAATTCAGAAGAAGTAAATTTTTTGTGCAATTTTTGAATGAAGAATCGAAAATGTTCATCTCAAAAATTCATTTATATTTTTTTTTCAGTAAAAAATATCTTTAATTTCAGAAAATCTTTTCCACGGGGCATATCTAAAAATTACATGTTGTTTTTTTTATAAAATAAAAAAAAACAAAATTTCAAATGAAATTTTTGAAACAGTAATTTTTTTGCGATATTAATTACATATCGAAAATTTTCTTCTCAAAAAATTTATTTGACAGAATTTTGAAACAGTGATGTTTTTTTTTTCGAATTTCTGAAAATTCAAGGTTTGAAGATCCAAAAAATCCGTTTTTTCTTTCAAATAAAAAAATTGAAATATTTCTCATCACATGTTTTTTCTTATCGCAAAGTATAAAACATATCGCAAAGTATAAAACGATTCGCAAAGTATAAAACAACAAAAATAACAATTTTCGCATCCTTTTTTCTTTTTCTCAATAAAAATGAGTGATTTACCATTCATTATCGGAGGTCTAGCGTTTGCTTCAATTCCTGCTATATGCCTCCTATTATACGAAGAAAGACAGAGAAATAAATTGCGACAAAACAGGCCAGGATTGAATAATGAACTGTGAGTTCTCTATGAAATTTCACTCCCGTTTCTGCAAGCACGCGTGGACAAGTGGCTAGCGTACGCGCCTCACAATCAGGCACCTTTTGCACCTCGGGTTCGATGCCGGGTGCGAGCAGGATTTTTTTTTGTGAATGTGAATATTTTTCAGTAGTTCGGCAATTCAAGATGTTGAAGCGGAGAGAACTCAATTTATGATAGCTCATGATAACACAGATGCTGAAATTTTTGAGATTCGAATTATACAACATGTTATGTGGTGGCTTCGTCTGAATGAAGGTGAAATTGCGTATATAACGGTAGGGAAAATGGGAAAATGCGCTCTACAGTCAAAAAGATTTTCAGAGTGTTAATGGAAATGAAACTGTCGCCAGAGTGAAATTGGATAAAAATTGGATAAACAGAAGAGTTAAAATAAGTTCTACATTTTTAAATAATTTGGAATATAAAACTGGAGAAGTTGTGGAGTTGAGAAAAGCTGAACTGAAAAATGCGGAACGAGTTTATTTTTGTCAAATTGATGGACAAAAGTTTGGCGAAATCTATAGGTAAGTTTTTATTTGAAGAGAGAGGAAAGGAGCATTGAAAAAATTAGAAATTGATTTTTAATGGAAATTTTGAAACAGTTGATTTTTTTCTTGAAAAAAAAATTTTACAGAAGAATGATCGATTCATCTTTGTCTCTATTTTTCGAAAATCATCCGATTCATCAAGGCGACACATTTTCAGTGCCAATTCTTCTGAGTCCTCCAATCATTGTTCGTTTTCAAATTCGAGACATTCAACCCTCGCCGGCTAGTATTTTCACAACAGAAACTGTTGTTTTACATTGGGAAGAAGATGTGAATGAAATTGAGGCTGAGTGAAGTCATTGCTCATGTTAATTTTGTAGCTAGAAATAAATTAATTTTGAAACAGTGATTTTTTTTTGAATTTCTCGAATCCTACGTCAAAAATCTCTCGCATAAAAAAAATCAAAAAATTCAGAACCAATAATTTTTAATTAAAATTTTGAAACAGTAAATTTTCAGAGTATATATTTGAAAGCGAATGAAAATTTTTCATCTCAAAAGTTTTACTTAACAGAATTTTGAAACAGTGTTTTTTTTTTGAATTTCTGATTTTTTTGTCGAAAATCTCTTGTAAAAGTAATAAAAAAATACAGAACCAATAATTTTTAACGAAAATTTTGAAACAGTAAATTTTTCATTGGATCTCCAGGTAAAGTTAAAATTGTTTATCTCACAATCAAATCTTTGGGAGAATTTTGAAACAGTGATTTTTTTTTTGGAATTTCTGAATTTTTGTGTCGAAAAATACTAAGTAATCAAAAAATTCAGAACCAATAATTTTTTATGAAAATTTTGAAACAGTAAATTCTTCCTAAATGAATCTAAAATTTTCATCTCAAAAAATTTTTTGGCAGAATTTTGAAACAGTGATTTTTTTTTGAATTTCTGAATTTTTCGAGTCATAGGCGATGTTGCAGATGAGTTTCTCCTCCGAGGAGAAATGAGGAGAAATGGGGCGAAATTCGAAAAATACATTGTTTCGCCTCCACCTGCAACACGTTTCTCCTCTTTCTCCTCAATTAGCTCGGGGGTGAAACTAATCTGCATCATCGCCATAAATAAAAATTAATCAAAACATTCAGAACCAATAATTTTTAATGAAAATTTTGAAACAGTAAATTTTTTAGAGATATATATTTGAAAGCAAATCAAAATTTTTCATCTCAAATTTTTTTGACAAAATTTCGAAACAGTAAATATTTTTGAATTTTTGAAGCTGGATATAAGAGATCGAACAAATTCAGAAACAACATTTTTTCCAAATAAAAATTTTTCACCTCAAAAAAAAACGCATTTGACAAAATTTTGAAACAGTGGTTTTTTTTTCGAATTTTCTCAAATTTCGCGTCAAAAATTTTCCACGTGTTCTCACCTAAATTCACGTCATCAAAACCTCAACGTGAACCAAACGTGACACCGTTTAACGCCCCGTCACCTTAACCTCAATCTCAGCTATAAAAGAGCCCAAAAACCAAAACCCGCCATTGTCTAGTGCTCAATTCGAAGAAGAAAAATGGGAAAATTGGGTTTTCTGAAAAAAATCGATTACAAAAAGAAGATCAAGATGCGCTGGTACATCAGAGCGGCGATCGGTGTGCTGGGACTCGCGCATATTGGATTGGGCATTTGGGTGGCGATGCAGGTTGTGGCGTGAGTTTTGGGGTGGGGAGATGCGCCTTGAATTTCTGGAGGTCCCAGGTTCGAGTCCCGGTGCATGCGAAGGATTTTTTCCAGAAAAAAATGTCAGGGAAAAAATTTTTTATTGAAGACCAGGTTTTCAAGCAAAAATGTGATTTTTTTTTGATTTCGGAGGCGAAAAATCCTTTTCTTAACAAATCGGCCCTGATTCGAATCGGAAGGTTTGGAATCCCGAATTTTGATTCAGAATGTCTGGAGGTCCGATCTCTAAATCTAGCCATTCCAATGCGCCTTTAAATTCTGCACTCCCTAAAATTAAATTAAATTTTTTTAATGGGGTGATTCATACAAAAAAATTGACAAAACAGTGCGATTAATTTCACGTTTTATGTTATTTTTTAGAAATGAATGCAAAAAATTAACAAAAAACGTGAAATTAATCGCTGTTAATTTTAATTGTCAATTTTTCCGTATGCTCCCCATAAAATTAATTTTAATCAAAAATTCCCCAACATTTCCAGCGAAGACAAAGCGGTCGCACCAATTAAAGCGGCTCTGTCAAGAGTGGGCGAAAAAGGCTACACCGACAGCAATTCTCAACTCAAAGGTGTCGTCATGCCATTCATCGTAGGAGTTTTCTGTCTGCTCTTCGCAATTCTTCAATATCACATCATGTTTTATATCATTTTTCTGCTTCTTATTATTGAATTCGTCTGCTTTATTTGGTCGCTGATCTCAGTTTTCATGATTCATAAACATCAGGAGGCACATTATGTGTTGGTTGAAGAGCTTGAGAGGGAAATGAAGAAGTTGGCGAAGAAGAAACATGAGGAGGAGCAGAAGGCGGCTGAGGAAAAGGCGAAGGCTGCAAGTGCGCCCAAACCGGCGCCAAGCCGCCCGAAACTTCCATTTGGTCTTGATCCTATTCCTATTCCTGATGTTGATATACCCATTGTGGGTGGCGCGATAAACAAGGTAACAGGCGCGGTAAATGCGGCTGGAAGTGATTATTTTGAAGGGGTTCATAAATTTGTAACGGAGTTTAGAGGCATCATAAAAAATCCTGAAATTCTAGTCAAGGAACTCGAAAAAGTTGTTCCATTAGTCTTGAGTTTTTTCGGCGATTCGACCGAGGAAATGGTTCGAATTGTGAACAAAAAACCCGAAGTCATCAAGGATTACGAGAATTTGAAGAAGGTGATCAATTTTGGAAAAATTGTGGCTGGTGTTGGGATGGCTGTTAGTGTTGTCAGCCTTTTTATTGTTGCTGCATTGATTGTGTGAGTCATGGGGTACTTTGTAGGAAAATTTTCAGTTTTTACCCGATTTTCATTAATATAATCTAATTTTTTGCAGCCTCCACAAACCCGGCGGCAAATTCGCCGACGCCACACAAAAAGAAGAGGCCTCCTCACAAAAATCGGATGTGACCTCGCTCAAAAATCAGAGCAGCAAAAAATCGGCGGTTTCGAAATCTGCTGCTTCAAAAAAATCACCTGGGGTGTCACCAGCGCCTTCGCCACTCAACAATTATCCACCACCGCCACAACATCTCAACAATTTTGGCCATGGAAATCGACAACAACAATACAATCCGTATGTTTGAAGACTGAAGCCTGAAGCAGACATTTTTTACTTGTGATTTTTTCCTCAACTTGTTTTCTTTTCTTTTTTGATTGAATAAAAATTTATTCATAAATAGAATAGTTCCAATAAATAACTAAAAACCAACCATCTAAAATTAGTAGAAAATTGGGTGGTTTTCTATGATTTTACGTTGAAACAGTGGATTTTTTTCTTGAAAATAATTTACACGATGTTGAACAATTTCATGCGGAAAAAATGTTTTTAAAAATTTTTGAATTTTTCACTGTTTCAGAAAATTTACAACATTTTTTGGGATGTTTGTTTTTACAATAGCGACAAGTTGAAATTTGAAAAATGTTTACCTATTCCATTATCAGAGATAATACTGAAAAATAAAAATGGGTTATTGTACAAATTATAAGTTACTTTTTGATGGTAGATGAATGAAAATTCTAGAGGGTTTCAATACAAATGATTTTCAAGAACAATTTTATATTGAAAAAAATTTTTATGAAAAATTTTTGAAACAGTGAATTTTTTCACTGTTTCAGAAAATGCGGAAATATATTTTTTTCTTGATGGTTTTGATTTTGTAATCACGAATGGAAATAGAAAAAATAAGATTTTGGAAGAAAATATTCACTGTTTCAGAAAATATACAATTTTTTTGGGAATTTCTGATTTTTTATTTCCTGATAAAAATTTTGAAGAACTTTTTATTATTCAGACGAAACTGTTGGAACTTTATCAACTTTATGTTGGAAAAAAATTTTATGAAAAATTTTTGAAATAGTGAAAAAAATTTTGTAAGAAAAAATTCACTGTTTCAGAAAATATACAACTTCTTTTGGGATTTCTGATTTTTGATCAAGCCATGGAAAATTAAACAAAAATATTCCATCGAAAATAATTTTTGCACCAAGAAATTCAAAACTTTCAGAAAATTTACCACTTTTTTGGGATTCCAGACTTTCCCCCTTTTTTCCACTTTTTTTCTAAAATTTCACACAAAAATCTGGCTCCAAAAATGTACTGTTTCAGAAAATTGTTAAATTTTCTAACAACCTGAATTCTTTGATATCTAGATGCCTTGTGATCTCGAGAAGAAAACCAAAATTTATTCATAAATTATCCAATAAATAAATACCATTAAATCACTAGAAATGCAACAATTGCTCATCTTAAAGTTCCTTTTTGTCCTTCTTCTTTCCTTCCGGCTTTCTTGGCTTCAATTTATCACCCTTCTTCAATTCTGGAACTTCAATATCAAAATGTTTCAAAACTTCTTTCATCGAATTCAAAATATCAGCCGGCGATGAATAATAGTACGCATAATTTTTATATTCAGCTTTTCGGTTCTTGAATTCGACTAAATGATCACCATTTTTGTCCAAAAACAATAAACGTGGAATATATTTGCCATCTGGTCGATATTCTTCCTCAAATGGCTCGTCATCGTCTTCGGTGTTAACCATGATGAAATATTCGGATAATCGTTTGAAAGCCTTCTTGGCGTTTGATTGTTGGAAGGTTTTTTTGAGCGCTTTGCAAGCGTGACACCAGGATTTGTGAATCAAAAGGAAGATTGGCTTGTTGTTGTCGAGAGCCGTTTCGATGGCATCTTCCCATTTTACCCACGCGATGTCGTCACCAAATCCTGGAAAATTTTCGGGATTTTTGGTAGAATTATGCGAACATCTCAAAATTTTATATGATTTTTTTTTTGAAAATAGAAAAATCAAATAGAATGGTAGAAAATCTTTGGTTTTTCTATACTTTTGCATTGAAACAGTGGATTTTTTTTTAAATTAAAAATTTGAAAAAAGTTTTTCTAGTAATTTTTAAAAGCTGAAAATCGAATTTTCTTTTTTTTCAGACAAATCTACAGTACTCGCAAAATATCTGAAATTTTCAGGTTTTTGGGAAACTGTAACTTTTCGGGGGCGAAAACTACAGTAGAAAATCTGAATATTTCTAGTTTTTGAAAAATTCACTGTTTCAAAAAATATACATTTTTTTTGGGAAATTCAGATTTTTAATCAGCGAAATGTACTGCTCCAAGTTTCCCCAAAACTTCAAGAATTAAAAATTTTTAAAGTTCTTTTTATTATTAGGAAGATTTTCCATTATTACCAATTTTTTAAGCATGGAAAAAGCTTATCAAAAATTTTTGAAACAGTGAATTTTTTTTAAATTTCGAAAAAAAAATCACTGTTTCAAAAAATATACATTTTTTTTGGAAATTTAGATTTTTGATCAGCGAAATGTACTGCTCCAAGTTTCCCCAAAACTTCAAGAATTAAAAATTTTTAAAGTTCTTTTTATTATTAGGAAGATTTTCCATTATTACCAATTTTTTAAGCATGGAAAAAGCTTATCGAAAATTTTTGAAACAGTGAATTTTTTTTTAATTTCGAAAAAAAATCACTGTTTCAAAAAATATACATTTTTTTTTGGAAATTCAGATTTTTTGATAATCCTTTGAATTGCAGCTCCAAAATTTACCAAAACTTCGAGAATTCAAAATTTCCTGATAAAATTTTTAAAGTTCATTTTTTTATTAGGAAGATTTTGTTGCCCATTGCTATCAATTTTTAATCATGGAAAAAGCTTATCGAAAATTTTTTGAAACAGTGAATTTTTTTAAAATTTCAAAAAAAAAATCACTGTTTCAAAAAATATACAATTTTTTTTGGAAATTTAGATTTTTGATCAAAGAAGGTTGCTTCTCTAAATTTTCCCAAAACTTCAAGAATTAAAAATTTCCTGATGAAATTTTTAAAGTTCTTTTCTTATTAGGAAGATTTTTTCGCACTGTGACCAATTTTTTAATCATGGAAAAAGCTTATCGAACATTTTTGAAACAGTTAATTTTTTTTTAAATTTCAAAAAAAAATCACTGTTTCAAAAAATATACAATTTTTTTTTGGAAATTCAGATTTTTTGATGATCCTTTGAATTGCAGCTCCAAAATTTACCAAAACTTCGAGAATTCAAAATTTCCTGATAAAATTTTTAAAGTTCATTTTTTTATTAGGAAGATTTTGTTGCCCATTGCTATCAATTTTTAATCATGGAAAAAGCTTATCGAAAATTTTTGAAACAGTGAATTTTTTCTGCAAAAAAAATCACTGTTTCAAAAAATATACATTTTTTTCGGGAATTTCAGATTTTTGATCCTTGCATCTTCAAACTTTTCCAAAACTTCAAGAATTAAAAATTTCTGATAAAATTTTTAAAGTTCTTTTTATAATTAGGAAGATTTTTTTGTCCACTGTTACCAATTTTTTAATCACAAAAAATTTTGAAACAGTGAGTTTTTTTTTAATTTCAAAAAAGAATTCACTGTTTCAAAAAATATATACATTTTTTGTTTGGAATTTCAAAATTTCGATTATACCGATGATGTTTTCATAAAAATGACCATTTTCAATATCAAAGTGTCCCAAAATTTCAGATTTTCACCCACCTCTAGCCAATGGATTCTGAATCGAATCCTTGATCTTATCGAAACTCGCTGTGGCAAATCCACAAGCCACTGCCAGCAGACAAACGAGACTTAATCTCATTTTCCTAAAAAAAATGTGGATTTTTTGGGATATGTAGAAGAAAATTATAAGTGATCATCAAAAAATGGGATTAGGTCAAATATTCTGGGTGACCTTGACATTCTGCTTTTTTGGATAACAAAAAAAAAGTGGCAGTAGAAAAACAAAGAAAGATTAGATTGTTATCTTCGGGGCAAAAAAAAAGCTATGACGTGGCAAAATTTCCATGGTTATTTTTAATTAAAAATGATCAAAATTTGTGGATTTCGCCTTCCAAAAACCAGAAAAGAATGAATAAAAATGGAATAAATGAGAAGAAGAAGGAAGAAAAAGGGAAGAGATGAGTTGGACGCAAAAAACCGGTTTTTGTCCCGTTTTCTTACACGTCGACTTATTACAAGGTTACTGTAGGGCCGAAAGACACAAAAAACAATAGAAAGCATGCAAAAACAAGCTGATTTGCCGCCAAAAATCGTGGATTTTTACCGAAAAAAGTTAGTTTATGTTAAAAAATTAGTTGACTTAATTACAAATTAACCTGAGCAATTGACAAAATTTCCTATTCGCTTCAAAATTCCGCAGGTTTTCCCATCAGAATCCTGGACATTTTCCGAATTTTTCCCATTTTTTCCTTGGACGTCGATTTTTCGGATGGTTTTTCGGAAGTTGGCGATGAGATCAACGCGTCGGCGCAGTCCATCATTGCGTTTTCGGCGCTTGCGGATGGGTTGCGCGTTCCGGATGCGGAATGATTGAAGGTCTGGAAAATGTGGGGCTATTTAGTTATGACGTGGCAAATGCGCTCGAATTTTGCTTTAAAATTTTCACATGAAAAAATACGTTTCAAAAATTTGTGATAAAAAATAGAAAGTGCGCTCTAGTGAGAAACTGGTTTCCACAGTGAAAAATTCAAATTTTCAGCCAACCTTATAAATAGCCGCTTCTCTAGCCATCAAAATCGACATAATCTGACTTTCAATCTGTTCACAATCCTCTTTTTTTCCCGGTTTCCACCACAATCGATTTCCATTTTTCGACTTCTGAATACAATTGTGAGACGTGTTGAAGGCTCCATTCACCGCCGTCGCCAACGATTTTCGAAATTGTTTCTTCTGGCAATTCGGGCAGCCAGAATATTGTGATTTGCCACGTTGCAGCGCGATTGGCTGGAAAAATGAGATGAAAATTTGAATTTTTCATGGAAAATTACACGGTGGCCTAGAAATTTCATATTTTGTTTTCTAGGCCACAGGTTCAAAAACCTTCGTGTTCGGGCTCAAAATGCTCCTAATTCAATTTAGAAAATCCACGTGGCCTAGAAATTTCATATATTTGTTTTTCTAGGCCATCAGCGCTCGAAACACACCGTGTTTGGGCTCAAAACACTCCAAATTTCATTTAGAAAATCCACGTGGCCTAGAAATTCCCAAAATTTGGTTTTCTAGGCCATCAGCGCTCGAAACACAACGTGTTTGGGCTCAAAACACTCCAAATTTCATTTAGAAAGTTCGCGTGGCCTAGAAATCCCCATTTTTTGGTTTTCTAGGCCACCAACCCTCAAAACACACCGTGTTTGGTCTCAAAACGCTTCAAATTTCATTTCAAAAATGCTCATGGCCTAGAAATCCCCATTTTTTGGTTTTCTAGGCCACCAGCGCTCAAAGCACACTGTGTTTGGGCTCAAAATGCTCCAAATTTCATTTCAAAAATGCTCGTGACCTAGAAAATCCCCTAGGCCACCAAAAACTCACGTTTCGGCTCCTTCTGATTGACCTTCACTCCTCCCACATATTCCCAAGGAACACTCGTCTTTTTCTGATAACCCTGCGGTAAAAATGCGTTTTTATCCACACTGAATTTGTCGATTTCGAGACGGGTCCAATAAATGTCTGCAAAATTTCAGATTTTCAGCTGAAATTTAAAACTTCAGATTTTCTAAGCTTACATAATTTGGCCTTCCAATTCGGCTTGAACTTGTGACATCTTTGGACAACAAAACAGGACAATTGTCCGCCGCCATCACACCATGTTACAGTTGGTGAAGAAAGTGCTGGAAATTTGGTTATGACGTGGCAGAAAGTTGGATTTTCTGGTGAGAAAATCAAAGTGTGCTCCATTGACAAATCGGTTTTTTGATTGAGAATTTGAATTTTTCGAAAATGTGAAAGTTCGCTCCATAGAGAAATTCGTTTTTATACTTAAAAATATGCATTTTTTTAAAAAAATTCTTGTTTTTGTCTGAAGATTTCAAGTGCGCTCTATTGATAAACCGGTTGTATGCGTGGAAATTCGAAATTTTCAAAAAATGCAATGAAAATGTTAAATGCGCTCCCGCTTCAAACTCAAAAATTCAATTTTTTTTTTTGAAAATTCGATGAGAATGTCAAAGTGCGCTCTAATGACAAAGCGGTTTCCAATTCAAAAATTCGAAAATCAAGACCAAAAAGGTTTTTAGGGCTTTTTCCATGAAAAAAATCGAAAATCCCCCCCCCCAAAGCTATGACGTGGCAAACTCACACATCGGTCTCATCGGCCCCTCGCCCACACCCTCATGTTCCTCCACAACTTTCGGAAGTGGTGTAGATGGTCCCGCCGGAATGGGACTATTCGGCATTTTCAGTGTCAACATCGCACTCATCTGTCGTCCATATCGCGCACCTCTCGGATGAAAACCGGCCCTTGCCGATTTCTCGCGAACCATCACAAATTCCAGACTCCTCGCCGACGCTATCGTCATCTCCAGATCCAGCCTAACATCAAAATTATCCACCGTCTCCATGTAATATTCCTTGATTCGAATGATCCCATCATCCGGATCTTCGACATCTTCCAACCTTCGCTTCATTATCTCATCTCTCAACCATCTCAACGGTTTTTCCATATTATCCACTTCTATCACATAACTTTCCTTATCCACGAAATATGCTATCACAGAGCTTGACTTCTTCTTGCCCCCAGACTTCCTCTCGGCTCCAACTAGGCCTAGACAATCGAATCCGAGTTGTCCGATTAGTTTAGCTCTATCCAATGGTGGAAGATCGTACTCAACTTCCCCGTCATTTTCAGCCAAGTGAAGGTTATAATCCTCAACAGAGCCTTGCAGAGATTCCGGGCCAAACTCCAAAAAATACTGCAACATGCAATATCCAATCACATCTCTGACTCGAGCCGAGCACGTGACGCAGATCTTCAAAAAAATCGGAGATTTTTTAAGTAGATCAACGGAAGTCGCAGGTGTGCGAAAAAAAACATTGAGAGCAAGAGAAAAAACAAATTTATTTCCTATTTTTTTATAAATTGAATCAAATTAAATCAAAAAGTGGTAGTAATGTCCTTCCGCGCGATTGTTTTCGTCTTCTCTCCGCAAAATGGCATGAGTTTGAGCAACTTGACACGAATACTTGGATTAATGTAGACAATGAAGAAACCATCACTGATATATTCGAGTACACTGAGCTCGTCGAGCTGGAAAATTTGGGTGAAAACTGAAAGGGAACACTGGGAAAAAGTCAAAATTATTGATTTTTTGTATTTGGGCGTACCAAAAATTGCTGAACAAAAAAAATTTTGGTACGCCCGAATTTTTTCTCATTACGTTCTGGTATACCACTGTTATGAATACGGGAGTTTGCCACGTCATAACTAGTTTCGATAATCAGAATCTTAATTATGTATACTTGCAAGTCAGAACATTAATTCTAGGTTTACGAATCCTTGGTTGTTTGATCTATGGGTCGAGGAATAATAATACTTTGTATTAAACTAAGATTTGGAAGGTTTAACCTTAAACTTTCAAAAACTTAAACTTCAAATCTTGTTTTGTGATAAAAAAAGTATTAATATACCCACAGATCAATCAACCAAGGTTTCGTAAACCTAGAATTATTATTCTGACTTTTTCCAAAACATAAATCGCATGTCAAATAACAACAATACAAAAAAACGCACCAAATCAACAACAGCTGCTGTACTTGGCATAAACGTCGTATACAATTGATAGGTATACGACAAAATCTGCACCGGAAAATGCAGTACCAACAGCCAAATCATCTTCCGCTCATTTTTCTGCTTCGTCACATCAATCCGCTGCACCCTTCGATATGTCAAAAATGTAAAATACACTAGAATAACATCGGTAACAACTTTAGCGAAGACAATAGTGGTTCGCATGTTTCCAGCAGAGATATTCGAACTACTCCGTCGCCAAATCTTCTCATCAGAGAGTGTGTAATTATCCGCCCAAGCTGTTGTTAGCAGGGTTACCGCAGTTCCAATTATACAAGATATTATGAAGTACACATTTATATGTAGGGTACTCCATAGTCTTCCGTAGGTTACAAACGTTGCAGAAAATCTATTCAATACTATAATAATATTCATAAGCCATGTTGAATTATACAATATGAAATGTAAAAGTCTACATATAAATCGTATCGTATAATATTGATATTGATTATATCTATAGAAAAATAGTACACCTTCAAAGGTATACCAAGAAGTTATATGGAGTATTCCAATCAGAAAAAATATATGATAAAAACTGCTGGTTTTGATAGATTTACTTCCAATAACTATCAAAACGAGCACGTAAAATACGGTGAGCGGTAGTCTAATCGTAGTTGTGACAATATACGGCCACTTAAAGGCTGTCCTAAGGTTGTCGATATCATCCGTAGTGTTATAAGTGATAGAATAGAAAAGGGCTGTCTCAGTGACAAGCGACATTTTATAACCTACTATTAAAAATTGGTTATGTTTTTATTTTTTATGCGGCGGAGTAGGAGGAGGAAAAGCTCTACGGTAGATTTTATTGGATTAGAAGTCGGCGCAAAAATATTGGAAAAGAAAAAAACGTTATCACGTATTTATATTTATTTATGGGTAATTGAATTGGTTCGGCGTAAGTAGCTGGAAACAAAGTGTAGTGGTGTAAAACTTTGGACTCGGAAATTGATCTTGTGACTCATTTTTTGGCTTCTGGGAAATTGTACGTTTCAGAAATTTGTGGAATAAAATTAGTGTACAATATGTATATTACATGAATTAATTTTAAAAAACCTCTGAAAAAGCAAGTGCGCTCTATTGAGAAATGAAAACTTAAAGAAAATATTCAAATTTCTAGATGAGGTAGAAACGTTTCTCTGCGTCTCTGGCTGTCTGACTTCTCTTTGTCTCTCAATTCTACATGCTTTCTAATAACCACCCCCCTTCCCCTCTCAAGAAAAACAAAAGAAAAAGCAGCAAATAAAATAAAGTCTGTAAACACGCCGCCGCAAAACCTCACCATACCTCAAAACTCTTGAAATCGCCCGTTTTTCGATTGGGAAAAATGATCAAAACCGTCTTTTTCGGTGCCGTCGAAGTTCCGGCAAATTGTGCATATTCGCTCAACGGATTATTCAATCTTCCCGCGTTTTTCTCCAGATACACATCAATTATCGATTTGTAGTCTTCCGGATATTCGGGAGCGATGAAATTGACATCTCGTTTGACAAAGAGTTCCGCCAAATCGCCTTTGTAGGTGTTGTCTGAAAATAACTCAAGTGCGCTCCAGCGAACACGAAAATCCCTCACCTTCCACGCGTTTTTCCTCCAAAATCTTCTGCTCAGTGCGCTCATTCAAATGCTCATTGATAATTGCTCGAGTATGCAGCGGCTCCTCGTAGAGTGGAATCTGAAATTTGGATTTTCAAATTCGGATTTTTGGCGGGAAAAATCGAAGTGCTCACCTCATAAACCGCGTCATAGCAATCCGAATCGGAATCATCGTGAAAATCGCCGGTTTTTCGGTGAAAATCCAATGGAAGACCACCGTATTTAGCGCGCCTGGAAGATGAATTTGAATTTTATGATTTTGGAGCGAAAACTCGGGGAATTTCTTGAAAATTGGTGATTTTTAGCATTAAAATGAGGAAATTAATGGGTTTTGACGTGGAAAGCTTGAAGTTTAGTTAGGCTAACTATATTCATGAGTTATATCAATTTGAGCTCCAAAATCTTGAATTTCTTCAAATGTTCAGTTTTTTGCTCAAAATAATCAGTTTTCCCCGATTTTTGGCTTAAAAACCCGCAATTTTTCCCAAAAATTCCAACCTCGTCACATTTCGCATCGTCCTGCCACACATTCCAAATCCATCCTCATCATCTAATCGCATTTCATGCCTAATCACATCCAACAAATCGTTCTTCTCGAAATGTCCCATCCTAAAATCTGCGCTGGAATTTGGAATTCAGGAAAATAAAGAAATTCAAACTGTTCCAAACAGAAAAAAAAATTCAAAAAAATAAAAATAAATAAAATTCATATGAAACAGGTTGAAATCAAAAATTAATCCGATTCTGAATCCGATGAGCTCGAACTTCCAGAACTCGATCCAGATGAGCCCGAACTTCCATCAGAATCAGAATCTGAAGATCCAGAGCCACTTCCAGAGGAGCTGGAACTTCGGGATCTTCGAGATTTCTTGGGTGGATTGTGGACCGGAGATCGATTCGGATTCACACGTTGATTTGTCTGATCATCATCGCTGTCGGGTTCTTCGAGTTTGATCGGAACGCCATCGATGTTTTCGTCGTCCTGAAATTAGAATTTTTCGAAATTCAGGCTTATAATTAGAAAAACTCACAATCTTCTTTTTCTTGGCTCTAGTTCTATCCTCATCCGAACTTGAGTCATGTCTTCTACGCTTCTCACTTCGAGATCTTGATCTTCTAGGTCTTCTAGCTTCAGGAGATCTTGATCTTCTTCTCGAAACTTCTGGAGATCTCTCTCTTCGTCTAGAAACTTCAGGTGATCTGGATCTTCTTCTGGAAGCTTCTGGAGATCTTTCACGTCTTCTAGAAGCTTCAGGTGATCTTTCTCTTCTTGATCTAGCTTCAGGAGATCTGGATCTTCTCCTCGAAACGTCTGGAGATCTAGATCTTTCACGTCTTCTCGAAACTTCTGGAGATCTCTCCCTTCTCTTAGAAACTTCAGGACTTCTAGATCTTCTTCGCTTTTCCGGAGTTCTAGATCTCTCTCTCTTCTCCTGGAAGTCTCTCTAGATCTTTCTCTTCTACGATCCTCTCTCGACCTCGATCTTCTTCTCCGCGAAGTCTCCTCAATTTTCCGAACATCTTTCACATCCTCCTCTTCTTCTCGATGTCTTCTCGGTGGAGTTCGCACATCTTCATCATCAGTAATTTCCTTCTTGATTTCTGATTCGTTCAGCCTGAAAACACAGGGTTTTTGCTCTGAAAATCACTTTAAAAACTCACAATTCTCTCTCCTTTCGCCGTGTATTCTCCCGACGTTTTTCCATTTCCTTTCGAGCTTTTTCCTTCTTCTTTCTCCTCTTTTTACGCTCTTTTTCATCCTCCGATGAAGATTCTGAAGAAGAAGTAGAAGAGCTAGACGAATCTGAAGAACTCTCCTCCTTTCCTTTCTTTTTTTTCTTCTGATGATTCTTCAAAGCTTCTAGAAGACCTTCCTTCTGATCAGCTCCAGTTTTCGAATTCGCATCAGCTTCAAGAGTTGCTCCAACAATATCACTTTTATTCATTTTCGCCATCGAACTTCCGGCAACATAATCTTCTCCCAATCCCAAAGCATTTCTCATCTTTTCTCTTCCCATCGCCGCAGCTTTTCGTCTCGCATGTGATTCTCTAGTATCCAATTCTTTATCCACATCCAATTCACCGCTTTCCAATTGTCCCAAAAGCTTCTTTCGATATTCTCCCACTTTTTGCTCAATCTCATCTTCATCGAAACCTTTGTCCTCCAAAAGCATCTCAAATTCCGCGCATTTCAGTTCAACGTGTCGTTTTCGGTTGTGATCTAGGATCTCTTCATTGGGTTTTCGATTGATTTCGGCTTCCATACGCTTCAGATCCTCTTCTCCATTATAATCGATTTTTCGGCGAGCTTGCATGAGATGCGATAAATTCGATTGAACATAGCCATTTGTTCCAGTCCCCTGGCGGTTTGCACTCCAATCCCGTTATACATTGTTGGTTTAACTCTGAAAAAATCACGTTTTTTCAAAACTTTCAAAAAATCGCCTCATACAAGGAGTTAAGCTGAGCGGTTTTCTTGGTAACAATTTTATGATCATCGGGTCTAAAACTACTATATAAATTTAGACGAAATCTTAAAACAGGCCCCCCGAAAACCCAAAAAAAACCGCAAAAATTAAAAATTTCGAAAATGAAAAAAAAAACGATTAAAGGGAGGACGCACGCATCGCTCCCTCGGGTCTTGTCGCGATTGCTGGTGAATGTGTGCGGAGACGGAGCCAGCGAGCCATTCTCTTCCTGTTTTTTGAACTTTTCGCTGAAAATTTCAGATTTCCAGCATGTCAAAAACATTGCTCATTGTTTCCCCTATCGATTGCACTATTCGCCAGCTCTCGGCGTTTAGGAAAAGTGCATTTTTTTGACTCACAAAATTTTTTTGCTTTTTGGCAGATGTTTTTTCCAATGTTTATTTCTTCCCCTTTTGAGCTCTTAGCTTCTAGCTACAAATTTTATATGAAAAGAGATAAATATAGACTTGAATCGAATTGGTTTTTCCAAAAAATTTAATTAAAAACCTCATAAATATCGCGTGACTTGTTGGATATTTCACTTTTCTTCCTTTTTTTTTCTTTTCGCAAAAAAAAACGATATTGTTTTCTTTTTAGCTGAAACAATAACTTTCTCTTATTGATTCCTCTTATTTTTTAATCTAAATCCCCTTTTAAAAAGTAAATCTCTTGTCATCAAATAGCTTTAGCCCATAATTAAATTGAAAAAGCTGACAAATTCGTCACCATTTGCTGATTAATTTTTGCTTATTTCTAGTTTTAATCCCAGGTCTCCCAGGAGACAAAACGTTGAAATTATTGCATCATCCGATGATTTTTGTTGAATTAAATTAAGAATGATAATTTTATGGGGGAGGTCGATAAAATATGTGCGAAATGTCTGAATTCATTGTTTTCGTACGATTTTCCCACCTCTTTCAAGTTCAAATTTCAAAATCCCGCGAAAAAAACACCCGTTGGCAAATCGCCAACGGCTCAGGCAAATCGTCCCACCGGCGCAACACCAAATCTCCACTCACTCAACACCGTTCTTCCACCGGTGGGCCCACCGGTGGGAAACCGGTGGAGCTTCGGTGTTCCACCGGTGGGAAAAGGGGGAACACCGGTGGAGTTTTGGTGTTGCACCGGTGGCGTTCAGGTGTTCAACCGGTGGGATTTAGGTGTTGCACCGGTGGGTTTGGAAAAGTTTTTGAGAGAAATTTATTTGTTTTATTTTTTCTGTTCAGAATGGAATATTTGAATTCCTTTGAGCAAAATTAGTTCGCCAGAGCGAACTTTCTGACTATCTCTTTAATGAAGAGACAAAAATTCTCCTGACAAGAGAAAACCTCAATAATAGAAGCATTTTGAAGTTGAAATTCGCGGATTTCGTGGAAGGTCATGTAGTGAGTTCACCGACGTTTCGCGAGGCGCGCGCGCCGCTATGTTTTTGATAGGCCGTTTTCAATTCTCGTCTTCCATTTTATCAACACCGGTGGAACACCAGATGAAAGGTGGACAACCGGTGTTGATTAGGTGGAAAACCTGTGCTAGTTAAGTGGACCACTGGTGGGGTAAAAAATGTTGGAAAGAAAAATTAAGCGGTGTTACTCCGGTGGGAAGTGGTGTTGCGCTGGTGTTAGAACGGTGTTCAATCAGTGTTAGTTGAGTGGAACACCGGTGTTTTTTTCTATTTGGTGTTGCGCCGGTGGGACGATTTGCCTGAGGGTGTTCTTTCGCCTCGCCGTCTGCGTCTCCACGAGAAGCTTCTGGCGGTTTCGATTTTCATTGTGTTCACAGACTCTCGCGCCCTTGGCGCAGTCAATTTGTTTTATTTTAGGCCAATGGTGATTTCATTTCCGGAAATTTTAAGAGTTTGATAGGAGCAAATTGTGCTTATGTATTTAGTTTGAAATTGTATGCATATTATAGTGCACAATTTTTTTGTATCTTGATCACTAGATTAGAGCAAAAATTAAGTTTCTAGGTTGTTTCTGTACTAGATAAAGCTTATCAATTTGACCTGGAAATTCAGTTTTAGGCTATGAAAATTGTCTAAAAGCCCCTTATCAGTCCATAAGTCAAGTTAGAGATGAAAACAGTCATTTTCAGTCAGAATTGCTAATTTTCCGCAAAGAATCAATTTTCAATCCCAAATGTTTTCTCTATTCACAGATTTGTGCTGAAACTATACTCTAGTTAGCATATTGTTTAAGTATTCAAAAACCTGAGAAACTCAAGCCTTTCAGGAGGTTTTTAAATACTATGACAACTAGAATGTAGTTTCAGCAAAAATCGAGAGGACATTTCTGACTGAAAATCGATTCTTTGCGGAAAATTAGCACTTCTGACTGAAAATGGCTGTTTTCAGCTCTAACTTGAATTTTGGGCTGATAAAGGGCTTTTAGACAATTTTCAGAGCCAAAGACTAGATTTCCAGGTCAAACTGAACAATATGATAACTAGAATCTAGTTTCCGCTAAAAAACTGTGAACCGAGAAAAAGTTTAAAGTTCTTCTCATTTTTTGAAATTTCTTTTTCTTCTCCTTAAAACCTTCCTCAACTTCAATATTCCAGTTCGATTTCCCTAAAAAGAATCAAACTCATAGTATCAATGGAAAGTAGTCGCACCAACAACAATAGTCATATCCCATCAAAGGGAGTTCGCCGAACAAATGGCGCACCCGCTTCACCGCCACGTCAAATGAGCGACATCGGTTGCCAAACCGACGTCAGCGAGAAACGTCAGCAACAATGCTCGCGTGATTGGTCGGATTCGGGACCGGCTAGCGATTCGCCAGGTGGTTCCGCCTCATCGTCGAATAAACCGCAAGCGCAGGCTCAAACGCAAGCTCAAAGAAATTCGACTTCGAAGAAGTCTACAGCTGGCGTGAATCCGGATAGTGTTGCGGATTATTTTGCGGATAAACAAACGGCGGCTCCTGGTTCGAATTCAAATTCCGGATATTCCTCCAATAACAACACGAAGAATCGAACTTCCTCAACAACCGGAGTCGTTGGAGAGGGTAAAAAATGTGTGAGAAGTCAGCAGCCCTCTTCCACCACCACCACCAACAACACCAACGGCAACACCAATTCCAACAATAATTCGAATGGCGGAAAATCGGAAGGACCATCGTGGTTCGACGAGAAATGCAAACTTCGTCTGTGCATTCGCAGTTTTTCGCATCTCGATGAAACGTTGTGCTCCGAACCGAAAATGATCGAGGGAGTGTCGTGGAAGATTATGGTGATGCCCAAACAACATATGGTGCAGAAACGACAGCAAAAGTGTATGGGATTCTTTTTGCAGTGCTCGCCGGAGAGAGCGTATTCCGAGTGAGTTGCGAGGAAAATATGTTTTCTAGTAGTTTTCGACACGCTGATCACTATTTCGTTGTCTAAAATTGCACAATTCGAACCTAATATGAGATATGACGTGGCAAAGTTTGAAAAATCGGGACTTTACGAGCTGAAACCTGAAAAACTTTCAATAATGATATTTTTCATGCAAATCTGGTAACATTAGTTCAGAAGGTTCATTTGAAATTTGACAACATAATAAAAATATGAAGTCTTCTCATGTTTTTTCATTATGTGATCAATTTTTGAATGGACCTTCTGAACTAATGTTATCGACTTTCCTGAACAATCCTATGTTATCAGATTTGCATGAGAAAAAATCATTTTGAAGCTTTTTAGGTTTCAGATCCTAAAATCTCAAATTTTCAAACTTTGCCACGTCATAACTCATATTAGGAGTTGAGTTGTGCAATTTTAGACAATGGAATAGTGATTAGCGGCTCGAAAACTACTAGAAAAAATATATTTTATCAAACATCCAGAGTGAAATCTGAAACAGTTTGAAGAATTGCTGACTTACTTTTATTCAAGACCAAATAAAATATGCAGCGATTTTGTTTCAAATATAAAACCAGAAATGATGGTTTTCACGTTTTGAAATTGAAAAAAACCTTATTTTTTTTCAAAAAAAAAAAGAAAATCAAAAACGTGAACTATGACGTTGCAAAATCTCATTTCTTTATTTTATTTTTTGAAAAAAAACGATCATTTTCACTTTCAAAATCAGACCTAAAACTCGGTTTCACTGAAAAATCCCCATAAAACAATTTTTTTTTGTAGCCAATGGAGTGTTCACGCAATCGCCGACATGCGAATGCTTTCCTATCGAGCGTCAATTCCGCATTTCGCGCGACGAACGACACACACTTATACATCGAAAGAAAACGATTGGGGTTATTCGTGTTTCATGACGTGGGCTGTAAGTGGTTTTAGAGCTGAAAATTGGAGATTTTTGAGGCTGGAACTTGTGAAAATCGCGAATTTTTAAGCCGGGATTGACAATAAGCTAAAAAACTTGATCTTCTGATCCTGAAATCAAAATTTCGATAAGAAAGAAAATGCGCCTTTTCGCAGTTTTCTTATCTAAAAATTTTCAGTCTGAAAATATTTGTTTATCTATTTCTCGATGAAAATTGATAGTACAAATTTTCAACCAAAAATACTATAATTTTCCTCTTGAAATTCCTTTAATTTTTCCATTTTCCCCCGCAAAACCTATATTTATCACACATTTTCTATGCTTCTGAACTATTCAACTAGGAGGTCTATAATTAGTATATCTATACTAAAATGTATACTTTTCCCCTACTTTTTTTTATCAAACACATCTCCATAGTTACCACGAATATAGGCTATCTCCCATTTTTCAGCAAGTTTTCAAGCACCGCCCCAGTATCATCAGTTTCAGAATTGAAAATTTAGTTTAGAAATTTTTGTTTCAGGATATTTTGGACGAGAGTCAAGGATATATCAATGACGATTGTGTGATTCTGGAAATTGCAGTCAAAGCTGAAGCACCCAAGAATATGATGTGAGTTTGGTTTTCTGGCTGAAAATTGGTCTGGAAATGCACATTTTGTTCAAATCTTCTGAAAATATCCCGTTTCCATTTTCCCCAATAAAAATGACATGTGATTTTTAAAAACAAAAAATCCAATTAAAAAAATGTACACATTTTGTATTTTTTCTCCACATTTTTTTTCAATGATAACATCTTTTTGGTTTTAAGAGGCAATATTTCATAAATATCAAATTTTTCGCTGAAAACCAAAAAATGGCTGAAAACAGGTTTTTCTGGAATTTTTCTCTACAATATTCAATAATAAAATGTTCTAGGAGCCACTCTGATTTTCTGGACAAAATCCAGAAATGGATTGTTTTGGCCGATATGCAAATGACGAAGGGAAATGTGGATTTGGCGCTGGAGGCGAATGAAAGTGTGAGTTTTTGATGGGAAAATGAGCTAAAAATTATGGATTTTGGTCTGAAATTGCTGCAGGAATCCACGTGGAATACACCTGAAAATCTCCATTTTCAGTAACAAATCTGAAATTTTGAAATTCCAGGCCATCAAATTCTGCAAAGGAAAAGATGACAACTGTCTGTTAAAACTCGAAGATCAACGCAAAATCTTTGTCAACGCCAAACTTGTGAGCAGTATTCAACGAATCGAATCCAAAGGCAAAACGCCGGTGCAATGCGTCGAACCGACGCACGGCAAACCGACGTCGTTGCGTCAAGCGTTGTCCGGTGCGCAAAAGACGTTGAGCGGCAAAATTACAGCAAAAGGCGGAAAGAAGACGCGCGCTGTTGTCACTGTTCAACACATGAAAAATAAGAAGAAACCGTATGAGTTTGTTTTTTTTGGGGTTTTTGAGCGAAAAACAAAGATTTTCCACGTGGCAAAAATAGGAGTCAAAATTCTTTGAGGATTTTTTCCTGAAAATCAATACAGAAAAAATTGTGCACAATTTTCAGTTTTTGAAAACTTCCACGTGGATTTTGAGCTTCTAAACCATGTTTTAAAATTAATTCTAGAAAATTTTTGACTAAAAATCCACGTGGCAAAAAAAGAGCTAATTTTAAAATCAAAATTTGACTAGGATTCTTTTCCTAAAAACAGTGTGTAATTTTCAACCCAATTCAAATTTTCAACAAAAAGGAGAAAACATTCTGCAAAATTAATCCAGAAGAATTCCACAGAAGTTTTCAAAATTCTTTGAAACAGTAATTTTTGTTGCGATTTTCGAACATTTTTTCCCAAATATATAGCTGTTATCAGAAAATTTTGAAACAGTAAAGAATTTTTTCCAGAAACAATAGTACAAATCAGCAACGTGTCAGCAATGGAAATTCCACAGTCAAAGATCTCGTCGAAATTCGAAAAAACAATAATAAATCTGAAGCGGCCGCATCAGCCGCAGCTTCAGCATCAGCAGCCCAAAAAGAACCTGAGAAAACGGAGATACATCCGTCGCTTGTTAATTACAAGAAACCAACAGTCCCACCGGGTCATGTTTGTGATGACAGTTGTAGACGACGAGTATTGGGTGAATCGGATGAGGAGGGATTTTTGTCAGATGAAGAGGAATTTGTGTATCAGAAATATGAGGATAATGAGGCAAATGATCGACGTTATGCTAGTGAGTTTTGACTGAAAATTTTGGATTTCAAGCTTATTTTCAGTGAAAATGATGAATTTTGAGACAAATTTCATAAAAATCTGAAAATTGTTAGTTTTTCCCACAATTTTCATATTTTTTTCAACTAGCTATATACACTACAATTTTTTTCGAGAAATTGTAGTTTTAAGCCTTTTTTAAGGAAATTTTTACTATACGAAAATGAACTTTTGAGAATTTGTTCGTGGAGAATTTTAAGGCAAAAAATTGACGCGAAAGTTCAAATTCAAATTTGAAATCTGATTTTTTCGCGCCTGTAAACCTATTTTCAAAAAATTTACAGAAAATGCTGAAATTTTATGCGCAAAAAAATCTTTTTCAAATTTTTGATTTTTGGCCCCAAAATTATTTAAAATTGCTTCAAAAAGATAGAATTTTCAGTTTTCAATTTGAAATCCCAAAAAAAACCTTTTTCACTCAAATCTGAAGTGCAAAAAATGCTAAATTTCCTCCAGAAAACTCAATTTTTTTGCAGAACTCAAGTCCTACCCAAATCCACCCGAAGAAATGTCGGACGAAGACGAAGATGAAATCTTTGGCGACGTCGAATGTCCACCAGAACACGCCATTTCAGCCCTCAACAATGGTCAATGCCCGGAGCCCGAATTTATCGAAGAAGTTGAAGACGAGGAATTTGGCGATGACGATGATGACGACGAAAATCGATGGGATGAATCAGGAATCACAACCGGAGACAATGAATTGTTGTATCAAGGGGAGAATAGTAAACAAGTTGTGATGTGTGATCGAGTTACCCAAACTGAAAATGATCCAGAGCAACAAATTGAGGAAGAAGGTGTTCATGACACGTCATTTAACACAATTGATTTGTTCCGAGATGATAATCAGGAGGAAGATGATGATGAAGAATTGCATAATGATTGTCCGCCTTTCAAAAGAATTCGAGAGGATTTGGACCTGGCAGCAAGGCTTATCGGATCAGCGACAACCAAAAATGGAGAAGTTCAATTTCCAAATGTTTTGCTGTCGGATAGCATGGCTTGCTATAATTATATGTTTTCGAAAAAGTATGGAAGTGAGAGAGGCGGCACAAATAGTGATAGTGATGAGCAACAACAACAGCACAGCCATAATCATTATACACCGTCTATGGAGTTTCATGCAAAGTGGATGGATGTGAGTGCGGGAAGATTTTTGAGACTTTTGGTGTCAAAATTTGCAAAATTTGGAATTTTTGAGATTCTGAGGTCAAATTCTATGAAAATTTGACTTGAATTCAGATCTGAAAATTGGCTTGCTGAAAATTTTAGGTTTTTAATTCCAGGTTCTAATAGTTTTTGAATGATTTAGATTTTTGCCCAACCATTTTTTCAGAGCGAAATTGTTCAAAAATGTTAATTTTTTTTTTTCCAGACGATACCAGAGCAAAATTTTATTGTAACAGATTAATAAAAAGAATTTAGTTCTCAGAAATTAGTTACGTCCAATGCTGTGCTTGAAAACTAGGATTTTGGATGGAAAACTAGGTTGCCCTTGCTTTTTACCCTAAAAGTTGCATTTGAAGTCGAATTTTGACCTCAGAATGCCCTAAATCGAAATTTTTGCGAATTTCAGGTCTAAAAAAAATCTGACCGATGTTGTAGTTTTTCCAGAATGTCAAAACATCCGGCGACGTCACCAAACTCATCAACGCCCAAATCATCACCAGCGGTTTCGCCGAACTCAATTTGGACGATTCCGGTGAATCAGTGGAAGCTCAAAACGGCGACGAAACTCCGGATGAAGGTGCCGAACATGAACAAGTGGTCAAATACGACGCCAAGTTGCTCAAAGACTATTTCAATGTGGAAGGCGCGATTTTGCATGATTTGAAGGAGGATAGTGTTTTGGGAAGATTGTCGGATGATGATCGGAAGGATATTGTTGATGATCTAAGTGCAAAGATCAGCCCATTGATTGTCACCCTTGATCTTGATTTTCGTGACAGTTTCTGCTCTGCACAATTGTTTTTGGAGGAATCGAAAGTTTTGTATTCTGAAACACAGACAATGTTAGATGTTTGCGAGAAGATTCGGAATAATCTGGAGGATAAAATCTATCCATTGATTGGTGAGGTGAATGGAATTGATAAATCTAGTTTGCACACGAAATATCAACAAAAGGAGAGTACGACTACTACTACGACCACTACCAAAGTTGTGACAACTAGCGCTGCGGCAACATCGGGAGCAAAGCCCAAAAATCGACATACGATTATTGCGCGACGAACTCGGCAGGTTTTCACGCGGAATTCGGTGAATCGAAACGAGGAGGCGAATGAGCCGGCGAATTTTGAGTTGCCTGTTGGACCTGTCAACACGTTGACCGATTTGCAATTGAATTTGAGAAATATGAATGAGTGGATGAGTGTGAGTTTTCTAGATTTTTGGAATCAAAATTAGCCGAAAACTAGGATTTTCACCTTAAAAAGCCACATTTATGATGAAACAGTGAAATTTTTGCTGGAAACTGAATAGAATTTTTCTCATGATTTTCAAGAGATTTTCACCTGAAGTTCTTGAAAAAATGACAATTTTGAAACGAAGTTTATGTCTTCTTAATATTTTTTTAGCTGCTGAAATTTCAGTCGAAGTTGAAAATTGGCAGATTTTTATGAATTTCGGGTGAAAATTAGTGATTTTTTCAAGAATTTCAGCTGAAAATCTCTTCTTGATTTTTGAGAAAAATCACAATTTCCAGACCAAAAACGTGGCAAACTTCGAAAAATTGGGATTTTAAGAGCTGAATCCTGTATAAAGCTTTGAAAATGTTTTTTTTTAAGTTTTTTCCCAAGTTTCAGCTTCTAAAATCTCGCGTTCGTCGAAAACTACTAGAAAATTAATCTGAAATTCAATTTTTAACCCGAATTTGTACTAGAATCGACCTGGAATTTAAAAATTCAGAAAGTTTTTTTTTATGACTGAAATTATTTTGAAAATCGGGCCTGAAAATATCTAGAAAAATTGTGCTTTTTTTTAGATCAAAATTAAATTCAGAAAAAAATCAGGTAATACCCAAAAAAAATAGGTTTATAATTTTTTTCAAAAAAATTTCTCATAATTTTCTTCTTCAGACCCTCGTCCATCGACTTCGTATGAGTTCGAAAAAAATTGCGTCAATCAGTTGGTGAAATATTTGGCGACGAAGGTGCTCCAAAAATGCTGCGCGTTTTGTACGAATCGCGAAACAATCAAATGGACGCGTTGAATGACGAAATCACCACATTGAAGTGTCAAGTTGATGAGTTGAAGCGCGAAAATGACAATCTACAAATGCGTGCGAGTGTTTTGGGTGGCGAATTATTGGTGGAAAAGGATAAGCATAAGAATTGTGCCAAAGAGATTAAGGATGTTAGGAATACGTTGAAGAAGGCTGAGAATCGAGCGACAAAAGAGGAGTGAGTTTTTTTTGGCTGAAAACTTGGAATTTATCTGAAATCCATAATTTCTACAGAAAAAACTTTAAAATTGAAAAATCATAATTTTCAAAAATTAACTGTTTCAAAAAATTTTGAAATATTTTCCCAGGAATAAGATTTTTGATTTTTCAATATAAAAATAAACACGTTCAAAATTACAAATTTGATTTTCTAGGTCTTTTTCAAAAAAGTTTTTAGGCCAAATTTGGATGTCTAGGGTTTTTGTGGAAAAAATGGCTGAAAATCTAGAACTTTTGAAAATTCTTGGGTTTTTCCAACAAAAATATCCCAATCAAAAATTTGAAAAATTTACTGTTTCAAAAAATTTTGAATTGATTTCTTACAATTAGGAAATTGTTAGTTTTTTTGCTCTCGATGGAACTAATTTAGTTTATTTTCAAATTGAAGATTTCTGCTGGAAATTTAGAAATCTGTAAAATTGATTACCTCGAACATTCCCTAATTTTCCAGAAATCGTGCCAATTCGAATCAAATCCAACTCAACGACGCCGAAGAAAAAGCCAAATCACTTCGAAAAGAACTCGATTCGGTCAAGAAGAAGTCGGCCGAAGAGCGAACCAAAACGAAAAAAGAGAAGGACCGCGATACTCAAACAATTCGAGCACAAGCCAACGAAATAAATGCCCGTGAAAAAGAGCGCGATCGAGCGATGGGAGATTTGGAGGATATGAGAAAAGTGAAAGATCGTGTTGAAAAGGAGAATGGCAGATTGAATAGTCAATTGGGACAAATGGTGGATAGAGCGAGAAGTGCGGAGGCGAGTGTTTTGGAGGCGAGAATGAGTGGATGTTTGGATGTGTTGAATAGAAGAAAGACTGAATTGCAAAGTGGATTTGATGAGACACAGAAGAATTTGAATATGTGAGTGATTTTTGGGGGAAATGCGGGTTTTTTTTTGATACCAAACATGGTCATTTGTGACTAGAAGTTCTACACAAAAATCGGATATTCTGGTTTTTTTCTTCTAAAGACATAACGAAAATCGGAAAACTCCGAGAAAATATGAGAAATTTTTGAAACAGTGGATATTTTTCAATGACATTTTAATTTTTGAGCAATTTTCCGCTGTAAGATTCCACAAAAACTATCAAAATCACAAAATTACTAGAAAATATGAGAAAGCTTTGAAACAGTGGAATACAAAAATTAGAAAAACAATTCCATATTTTTGAAAAATTTTGCTCTGAAAATTCAGCTTACGCATACCTATGAAAAAACCATCGATATTCGCAAAATTACCAGAAAATATGTGCAAATCTTGAAACAGTGGAATTTTTCATTGAAAAAATTCACTGTTTCAAAAAATTTATCAATTTTCGGAGGTTTTTCCAAAAATTAATGAATTATTTTTTGCACCTAAAAATTCACAGAACTTTTCACTGTTTCAAAAAAATCAAAAATGGTTTTTTTTCTTCGAAAAAATTTGCTGTTTCAGAAAATGTATCAATTTTTAGAGGTTTTTTCCTCATTTTGATAGGTTCTTCTATTTTCAACACCCAAAAATCTAAAGAAAATTTTGATTTCACGAAAATCTGAAATTCCTGTTTTCCAGAGTTCGCCAAGCCTCTGACCGTGATCTTCTTCGCAAATCGCTCACCGAATGGAGAACAGCTCTCGACAAATGCGATCAACACATCAGATCAACCACCTCGCAATACGAATCATCTATCAAAAATGTTCGATCGGGTTCATCAACCTTGTCCCAAATTGGTGATATCAAAATTCCATCCGATCCGCTGCCGAAATTGGTGAAACCACCGCCAGTTCAAGTTGTTGCGCCGTCATCTGTACCGGGAGTTATTGGCCAACGATCTTCTGCTACAACATCAGCGGCGTCGCGGACAAATACTTGTAGCGGAGAGTCGCCGACGGTTTCCGCGTGCTCGACGCCGTCGCGAAGCCGCGTTTCCCGCCTTCCATCACCGGTGAATAATTCGAGTGCCGCGAAACCTTCGGAACCCAACAATTTCTGGTCATGGAATACTATTGGAAATCTTGGAAGTTTTGGCGAAAGTTCGAATTTCAATAGTAGTTTTGATCAACTCCATCGTGATATTTGGGCGATGAATGGAAATGGATCGGATTTCCAGAGAAGTTCGTCTTTGAATTCTTCGGTCAGTGCTCCTCAAGCATCACGCCAGATTTCTGCGCCGCCACAAATCTCACAAGCACCATTGGCTCCAAGAGCTCCAGCAACTTCCACTAACTCCACTACACCGTTTTTGACTGGATTTAATACGGATATTTGGAATTATCAAGCTCAACCACAACAGTACACTCCAAGCAGCCAACAACAGCCACAAAGACTTGCGAATTATTATGGAGCACCGCATAATGGAGCTGGTGATCAACAACAACAACATCAACAGATGTCGAATGGTGAGATTTTGAGGGGTTTCTAGCTGGGAAAATCTGATTTTGGACGAAAAATTCATGATTTTGGCCGAAAAATTTTGGATTTTTTGTTAAAAAATCACCCAGAAATGATTACCCAAAAAATTTCATATTGAACAAATTTTCAGAAAAAAAAATCATTCAGACCACATTTTGTTTTCAATCTGAATGTTCATTAAAAATTTCGAAGATCGCCTCTAATTTGAGGTTTTACGGGTTTGCAGCCTGAAAATTTAGATATTCGAGGTTTTTCAGATAGGGAATCCTACTTTTGACACAAAATTAAATTTCCTGCAAAAAATAGATTTCAAAAATTTCATATTGAAAAAATTTTCAATAAAAAATCTATTGATTTACACCTTTTTGTTTTCAATTTTATTTTTCATAAAAAATTTCGAATTTCGCCTCTAATTTGAGGTTTTACGGGTTTTCAGCCTGAAAATCGTGATTTTGCTGTAATTTTGACCCAAAATCGTTTTTGTCCGAAAAAGTTTCACACTAATTTTTCATTAAAAAAATTCACTGTTTCAAAATTCTCCTATAATTTTTGAGCGATTTTTCGACTCTGGGTGTCGCGATTTCGGGATGAAAATGGGCAATTTTCAACCCGTAACCGGCACTCCAAAAAACGTGGAATTTCAGAGCTGTCTGAAAATTTGACTGAAAATCCTCCAAAAATCAATATTTTCCCACAGGTTCCGCATTGTTTGCCAATCTCGGAATGCTCAATCCATTATCATCGGCGGCCACAAATCCATGGCGAGCTCCACCGACTTCGTCCAACTCGAACTCTGCAACGTCATCATCACAAAATCCACCGCCATTTTAAAATGGTGTTTGGTTTTCCCCCATCCCGCGTTTTTTCTCATTCATTCTTCGATTTTTGACCGGTCTCCCAACAAGATCTTCTTTTTCTTTCTTTCCTTTTTTTGTATCATTTTGGTTCGATTTTTGTGCAAAATTAAAATTCCCCAAAAAATTTTGAGCTCCACACACAAGCTATGCACAAAAATCCCCCCACCCACACATTTTTTTTTGATTATTTTTGTTCTCTCTCTCTCTTTTTCTCCCTGAAAAATGTGTTATTTTTTAATAATAATTGGTTTATTAAAAAATGATAATAAATATATTTTGCGGTCAACTAAAAAATCGATAATTGAATAATTAGGTGTTGATTGGTTTTATACTAATTTGTTATCTGAAGTTTGGCCGTTTTGCAAGGTGTTGGGAGATTTTGGGGAAGTTAGCCTGGAAATTTGAAATTTTTTACTGTTTCAAAATTTGGTTTTAGATTTTTTGGAAAATTTTTCATTTGGTAAAATTTCTTTGTTCACCGTTTGAATTTTCAAAATTTGCTTCAAGTCTGAAATTCACTCATATTTTCTGTGAAACAAAAACGAACATATCATTGGAAAATATTTTTGGATGTTTCGTTTATGAAAATTCTGAAACCTATTTTTCCCGGGATATTTGAAAAATTTCAGCTCATAATTTAGCATTTTCAATTAATTTTAGGTGTCTAAACACATCAATTTTTGTCAAAAAATTTCTGAATTCACAATTTTCAATTTTAGGTTGAAATAGACCAAATTAATCGATCTTTAGTTCAAAATACTTGGAAAAATCTCAATTTCCAGCCCAAAAAATCGTTATTTTCTCGAATTTGGCTGAAAATTGCTGTTTTCCTGAATTCCAGGTGAAATTCATCAAATTCCAGTTTTTGAGTTTCAGAATTTTTTTTCCAGAAAAATCAGAAAAAACATGATTTTTAGCTAAATTGTAAGTATTGTATTAAAATATGAATAGCTAAATTGTTTCCCATTTTTTTTTCAAAAATTTTTGAAACATATTTTTCCCGGGAGCTTTTTTCTCCGAAAATTCATGAATTTTTGCTCACCAATCCACCAGCCATGCCAAAAAAACCGCCAAAATCATGGCGAAAAAATTGAGGTAGATCAAACTGAAAGACGGTGTCGTTGTTGGTGAGAAAATGCAACTTGTCAGAAAATTGACGCATAAAAATGTGAAATTTGATGAAAATCCATAGAATGGCATGGAAATCAGTTGAATTAGACCCTGAAATTCAAGAAAATCATCGATTTTTGGCCCGAAAAACTCACCCAACTTGCTGAAAATGTGAAATTTTCGCTAGAAAAATTGGAAGAATCTCGATTTCCCTGCGAAAAACTGTGCAAAAGCACCAAAGTTAGCGAAACTTCCAAGAAAAATGCCTGAAGTCGATTGATTTTCGAATTTTCTGTCGATAAATCGAAAAACACAATATCATCGTTGAATTCGGTTTGTGAAACCAGACAACGGAAAAATGTGACGCCGAAAAGAAGGCCGAAAAATTGGCAGATTATGAAGGAGGTGGCGAGAATTGGTGAAATACGCTGGCGAATGCATTGAAGGAGGGTTATGGCTAGAAATTTGGGGATTTTGACGTGGAATTCGTGAAAAACGGCCAAAATTCATTGAATTTGATGAATTTTCACCCGAATTTCAAGGAAATCCTGTTTTTTTGAGCTGAAAATCATAGAGTTCGTCAAATTTCAACCCAAAATTCATTTTTTTATCAATTTCGAGTGCATTCATGGGTTTCTAGACCCAGAAATTTGTGAAATTTGATAAATTTTAACCTAAAAATCAAGATAAAGTTGTCAAACTGTTTTTGACACGAAAATCATGGAATTTAAGGAATTTTCATCTAACCTGATCTCAAAATTGACATTTTTCGAGGTTTTTGAGCTAAAAATCATGAAGTTTGTCAAATTTCAACCCAAAATTCATTAATTCAGCTAAATTCTTACAAGGGAAAATTTTCTTGCAAACTGTCTCAAATTCAGATTTTCAATTTTAATTTAAAAATATATATTTTCTAGTAGTTTTCGACTCTAAAATTGAACAACTCAACTTCTAATATGAGTTATGACGTTGCAAATTTTGAAAATTCGGGACTTTAGAAGCTGAAACCTGGAAAAATCTGCAAAAATGATTTTCATGGGGGAAAATATCATTTTTGAAGCTTTTTTCCAGGTTTTAGCTCCTAAAATCCCGATTTTTCGAATTTTGCCACGTCATAGCTCATATTAGGAGTTGAGTTGTGCAATTTTAGACAACGGATTAGTGATTAGCGGGTCAAAAACTACTAGAAAAAATATATTTTTTTAGAAAAGTTGAAACAGAGCTCAGAATTGAGCTGAAAATCAGGAAATTTGATAAATTTCGACCTAATACGTATGAAAAGATCTGGAAATAGTGATTTTTCTCCAAAAATCATGATTTTCAAGAGATGTTTAGCTGAAATTCTTGGAAAATGGACACATTTTGACCCGAAGTTCATAAATTGTTATTTGTGTTTCTAGAAAAATTTCACTGTTTCAAAAATGTGATTTATTGAGGCGAAAATCCTATTTTTTGTTAGTGCTTTTTTGGACCTGAAAAATGCTGAAAATTTAAATTCCAGACTATCTTTTTTTGTCTGAAAATCCACCATTTTCAATTTTTCCTAGAGACAATGTGATATGAAGAGAGTGCATGCAGAGAAACATCTCAAAAAAAAAAACATTTTTCTCTGTTTCTCTGCACTCTCTCACCTGTCCCGCGAATTTTCCATAACTGTTTATTATTCCAAAATTTTTGCCAAAATCATTGATTTTTTTATTTTTTTTCACGTGAAATGTTGAAAAATTCCACATTTTTTGCTCATTTCGAATATTTCGAGCAAAAATGCTGCCAATTTCAGCGGAAAAATTTCAAGTTTTCAAAAAACTCGATAAAACTCGTCGATTTTTGGCAAAACCGTTGGAGGTGAGCAAAAAATGTGGGATTTTCTGGGAAAATCTCGAAATCTGGCTGAAAATGACCAGATTTTCAGCCCTAAATTCACCTGGATTGAAATGAGCCGGTGTGCAATGTTGAACTATTGATCGAGAGATGAATAGGGAAATTGAGATGAAAATCGGGTAGCCTAGTGATTTTTGATATTCGCCTATGAAGCAGGCTGCAAAAATTGAGGATTTTTGGCTGAAAATCTGGAATTTTTGATGAATTTTGAGCTAGAAACATGAGTTTTGATGATTTCTAGCTCAAAAATCATCAAACTTACACAAAAACGCGAAAAACAAGCTGCCCAAAAACTCGCCAATATTCGGCAAAATGAGTTGATTATGGAAATTTTCCATAGTGTTTTTTGTGCTCCGCGAGCAGCAAAAACAAACGTAATAATAAATAAAGAGATTACTTGCTCTTTTTTTCTTCTTCGCCAATACCTCATTTATTCATTTTTATGGATTTTTTGGCATGTTTTGTGTTGCCTAGACAACATTTCGGAGGGGAAGACCTTCTTTTTTCCCCTTTTCCGGGTGGCCCGGGAAAATAGGGAAAAAGTAGGGTGAAATTTGAAGAAAATCGGTGAAAATTATGAATTTTGGTTTGAAAATCTGAAAAAAAACCTCAATTTTTGAAAAATAGATGGTTCTGTACAGTTTTTCACGCTCAGAAATATCCAGTTTACAGTTTTTGCTGAACGACTCTCTGAAGAGCCCAAAAATGAGCCAAAAGTTGGGAATTTTTGAAAATTCGTGAATTTGAGAGCCCATAACTCATGTTAGAGATGATTTTTATGAAAAACTGAATTCATCACGTTGTTAAAACCACGAAAATTCAAAAAATTCTCCTCTTTTGGCTCATTTTTGGGCTCTTCAGAGAGTCGTTCAGCAAAAACTGAAAACAGGATCTTTATCAGTGTGAAAAACTGTACAGAAACATATATTTTTTCAAAAATTCAGGTTTTTTCAGATTCTCAGCCCAAAATTCATAATTTTCAGTCGAAAAAACCACTTTTCTCGTAAGCTTTTGGCCAAGCTAAGCTAAATCTAATTTATAAAGCCTTTTTTCTGGAAAAGTCTTGATTTTGCAGAAAATCTGAAATTTATAATGAAAAATTATCCATTTTCTCTGCGTCTCTTTGAATCTCTCTCTTTTTTCTTCTATTTTTCCATTTTCCCCCCAAGAAAATCTTTAATTTTCAGATGGCAAAAACGACTGGAATTCTCGACAAATCGCTGAGCCGCGGAAAAACCGAAATCAATTTGTCGACGTTTGCCGTGTTGTTTTCCGAAATGGTTTTGTATGCACAAAATCGATCGGAAACTGTGACTGATATTCATGATAGGTACGGAATTTCTGGGTGGTAAAAAAATGTGGAAATTGAAAAATTTCAATGAAAATGTAGGATTTTTCGGATTTTCTTCATCAAAAATTATGCAAATTTTCACTGTTTCAAAATTTTGATTTACAAAAGTTGAAAGCCTTCGAAATGATGCCTGTTCATTTCAAATTTGTAGATAACAAAATCCACGTCATAACTAATTTTTAGCGCAAAAAGTTTGTAAACTTCTAATTTTTGAGATTTTTTCATCGAAAATTGGATTTCTTGCTGAAAAATTCATCTAAAATCAGTAATTTTCGAAAAAAAATTTGCAGATTTCTTTCCAACAAAATTTTACTGTTTCAAAATTTTGATTTACAAAATTTTGAAAGATTTCAAAGTGTTTATCATTGTTTAGGTTTCTTGCTGAAAAAATTCAAATTTTCACTGTTTCAAAATTCTTGTTTATAAAATTTGAACAATTTCAAATCGATGGTATTATTGACTGATTACTAAAAAAAATCAAAAATTTGAATTTTCGAAACTTTTTTCATGAAAACTTATCCAAAATTTTGCAGAATAGCTCAATACGGAAAACAAGTCGGCTATCGAATGTTTGATATCATAACACTACGTGAAAAAGGCTATAAAAGAGAGACGAAATTGTTGGGAATGTTGATGTTCATCAAATCGACGGTTTGGAAAAATTTGTTCGGAAAAGAGGCGGATAAATTGGAACGATTGAATGATGATCATTGTACATGTGAGGACGGGGGATTTTTGAGGGAAAATTTGGGTTTTTCGTGAATTTTGGGCAGCTGGAAGTGAAAATTTGATCAATTTTGAGCCAGAAATTCGAATTTTTGAGGAAAATTGACCTGACAATGATAATTTCTGTTAATATGAGCAATCTGAATTTTCAGACTGAACTTTTGACCGAAAATTCGGAAATTTCATAAATTTTGGACCAGGAACTCAAATTTTAGAGAAAATTTTACCTAAAATTGAATTTTTCCAAATTTTTACAAATAATAAAAATCCACTGTTTCAAAAATTTTTGAATTCAAAATTTGAACATTTTCGAGCAATCCTGGCATCGTTTTGAAGCAAAAAAAAACAAAAAATTCTCAAAACCCCCAATTTTCTTCACAGATTTGCTAATCGAAAAAGATCCACTTGTCAACACGTATATTTCGGTGCCAAAAGATAAAGGAGTTTTGAATTGTGCCGCATTTGCTGCTGGAATTATTGAAGCAATTTTGGAGGTGGGATTTTGGGTGAAAATTTGGTGGGGGTCTGTTTTAAGTCAAAAATTGTTTTTCTGTTTTTTTTTAATCTGAAAAATCTTCATTTTCATCAAATCTTCCGCTGTTACCAAATTTTGAATATTGGAGAAATTTTTTGAGAATTTTTGAAACAGTGAATTTTTTAAAGGAAAAATTTCTCTAACCTTTTTTTTTGAAAGAAAAAATCCCAAAATCAAAATAAGACAGAAAATGCATGTTTTATTCCTCAAAAATTCACTGTTTCAAAAATTTGATAAATTTTCAAATAAATTTTCTGTAGTCACTGTAAGAATTCTATTACTACTGGATTTATTTTGAATCTTGATTTTCATTTAAAAAAATTGAGAATGTTCTCAGAGATTCGCTGGCCAGCTCGCCACCAGATCGCTGCGGCCACCTGGAAACCGCATGGCCGCCAAGTCGCCTTGAGTTTTCCGGCGACGTGGCCTATGTGTTTGAAATCCTGAAAAGCTGGCAAGACGGTGGTTTGTACTCAAAACACTGCATTTTCTACTGTTTTTTTCACTTCCTAAGGTTTCAAGTGCTGCGAAAAAACAGAAAATGAGCCAAGTTTTTCGAAAAGCCTCAATTCACAAGTTTTTCAGACATTTTCATGAAAATTCATTTTGACGAGGCGATGTGGCCACCACGTGGTAGCCATGTGGCCGTGACCTAGCCAGAGCCTGGCCACCTTGCCAGCGAAAAAAACCAGGCGACATGGTTTCCATGTGGTTCCCAGGTCAGCCAGCCTCCCCACCTGGTGGCGAGCTGGCCAGCGAATCTCTGAGTTGAAGAATCAAACCAAATTTTGAAAATTGAGTTTATAGGATTTTCGAAACAGTGAATTTTTAATGATCAAAAATCTGATTTTTCATCCAAAAATTCCAGAAAATTCTGAAATTTTGAAAAAAAAGCTGAAAACTGCTAAATTTTCATTAAAAATCAAAATTTTGGATTTTTGAAAAAGTTTATAACCATAACCACGAAAAAACTGTCAAAAAAAATGTATCGAATTTTTGAAACGGTGAAATTTTTCTGCAGAGCGCCTCATTCAAATGCAAAGTCACCGCCCATTGGCACAACGAAACCGCCTACGTGATACAATTCGAAGAATCGGTGATTGCACGCGAAAATGCACTTTTGGACTCGAATCGCTAAGGAAAATCTGAAAATGTGCTGAAAATCCGCGGTTTTTGAATGTAAATACATAAATTATTCTTTTTTTTTGGAAATTTCGCGGTTTTTTTGCCCAGAAAAGTTGATTTTTCATCAAATTTTGATATATTTTTGATGAAAAAATTTCAGATTTCAAAATTTTCAGCCAGAAAATGCTGAAACCCAGATTTTGGCAGTTGATAAGGAGGATTTCGACGACAAAACGGAGAGAGGTACGGTAGGTACAGTACCCCCTGAGATACTGTAGTTCAAAAAAAACAAAACAAAATTGAAAAAAAATTATTTTTCGCGTGAAATTTTCACGTGACAAAAAATCCAGCTCAGAAAAAATCATTTTGAATTTTTTGAAATACCGGAAAATTGTGAGTTTACTGTGGGTTACTGTATCTAGGGTACTGTAGATTTTCATTGGGCTACTGTAGAGGTTCTAGAACTACTGTACAGTACTTCCGAACTGCAAAAATTATCTCTACAGTACGCCAAGCTGTTTACAGTAGTTAAATACTTTGCAGTCCGGGTTACTGTAGATGTCTTCCCGAACTGCAAATTTACAGTAACCTGAACTACAAATAAAATCAACTAGATTGTAGTTTAGCGATACAGTAACCCAGATACAGTATCCTAAACTGCCAAATCATTTTCTACAGTAACCCGAACTGCAAGAATATCTACTAGATATTAGTTCAAAGCACAGTAACCCAGATACATCCCCCCAAACTGCAAACCTATCTACAGTACCCCCCCCCCCCCACCTACAGTAATCCTTGCAGTTCGAACGAAAAACCATCGAAACCGTCTGTCCACGCCTCCATCAATACCTCTTCCCACATGTGCCAACTCCATCCACGTCATCAAAAATCGATTATCCCGGAGAGTTACCCCAACTTATGGCCGATGATATTATTGAGCATTTTAGGTGAGCTATGCCACGCGCGCAAAAATTTGCGATTTTTTGAGACCGAATATAAATGGGGTACTGTAGGTTTTGGGGCCAAAAAATTTGAAAATTTCACTGTTTCAAAATTTTTTCATCAAAAAAATTGACAATTTCAAAATGTTTTTCTGGGGAACTTCAGCGGCAAAATCTACAGTAATCTACAGTACTCCAAGCCATTTCGCACCAAAATCACCGAATTTCAAATTCCAGAATTCTGGCCGACAGCCAAGTCTCAAAATACCGTGAACTATTGGATTTCGCCACCACTTTCGACCTGAATTCCGCTAAAATTGCGCTGAAATCAATCGATAATCAAGATTTGTGGCGATTTGAACCCGGTTGGTATAAATACCCGTTCGAGGATCCGAAAAACAGCGAGAAAATCGAGGCGCCACTCGATGATGTGCTATTTTTTGATATCGAATTGGTGGTGAGAGATGGACGGCTACCAACTTTGGCGATTGCCTTGGGAAAAGATGCGTGGTGAGTGACATTTTTGCCGGGAAAATTTGCGATTTTTTGACACCAAACATGCCCTGATTTTAATTTCAGGTACGGTTGGTGTAGTGATCGATTAATCAATGATTCGGATGTTCCTGAATTTCCCACTATAGAGCATTTGATTCCAATTGGAGGTTGGTTTTAGGGATTTTTGGGTTGAAAAATATCCTGAAAAAATTCACTGTTTCAAAATTTTTGTATAAATTTTTTTTATTGGAAATTTTCTTGATTCATCTCTACCCTTGGAAAACTAATCGAAATCGAATTTTTCAAATCCGAAAATTTCCAGAAAATTTACTGTTTCAGAAAATTTCTATTTAAGAATGTGGTTGAAAATTATTGTTGTACATACTGGTTTTGAACTTCCAATAAAATATACAAAATTGCCACGTGGATTTTTTAGGGCAAAAAACCAATTTTGGCCTATGAAAAAATTTACTGTTTCAGAATTTTGATATCATTTTTGGGTTTGAAAGTTTTCTTGATTATTGCCAACGTCTATCTTCGGAAAACTAATGAAAATCTGAATTTTTCAAATCCGAAAACGTCCAGAAAATTTACTGTTTCACAATTTCTGTATAATTTTTTTGATTGGAAATTTTCTTAATATAATATCGCTCTATTCGAAAAATGATCGAAACCTGAATCTTTCAAATCTGAAAATTTCTAGAAAATCCACTGTTTCAGAAAATTTTTATTTACGAATGTGGTTAAAAATTATATTTCTATGTAGATTCTGAATAAAAATATGACATTGTCACGTGGATTTTTTGACTCCAAAAACCAATTTTGACTTTTCAAAAAACTCACTGTTTCAAAATTTTTATATAATATTTTTGATTCGGAATATTCTTCAATGACAGTTGTCAGCTGTATCTTTGGAAAATAATCAAAATTAAATTTTTCAAATTTTAAAATTTACTGTTTCGAAAATTGTTCATTAAAAAATTTGGTTTAAAAACTATAGTTCGTCTCGGATTTTCTTCATATGAAATTTTTACGTGGATTTTTGTGGGTCAAAAACCAATTTTGACTACTCAAAAAAATCACTGTTTCAAAATTTTGATATAATTTTTGGGTTTGAAAATTTTCTTGATTATTGCCAACTTCTTCGGAAAACTAATGAAAATCTGAATTTTTCAAATCTGAAAATTTCTAGAAAATCTACTGTTTCAGAAACACATGATTAAAATTCACCTTTTCCCACAAAAATTCACCCAAAAATTCTTCAGAAACTTCCCGCGAAAAGATCATAATCGGTCACAACATCGGTTTCGATCGAGCTCGCTGCCAAGAAGCATATTCCACGCCGAAATCCACCAAAATCCGATTTATGGACACAATGTCGATGTCGATTCCGATGTTCGGAATGGCTGATCATCAACAATCGCTTTATGAAATGTATGATATTGAGGAAATTGAGGGAAATGTGAGTTTTTGGGGGTACTGTAGGTTGAAAATCGTGAATTTTTGATGATTTTTAACCCAAAATTCACGGAATTTGGGTACTGTAGCTGGAAAATTCATAATTTCAGAACGATTGGATGAATGCGTGGAAGGGAAGAGTTTCGAAAAACTCACTGGTTGCTGTACACGATCATTTGTATCCGGATAAAGAAGGTTGGTTTTTTATTCGCCACGTGGCATTTTCTGGAGCTCTTGAGATTTTGCGATTTTTGACACCAAATAAGCCTGGGTCTCATGAAAAATAGAAATGTTTTTTTTTTTGAAAATTCACTGTTTCAAAATTTTTTTTAAATAAAAAAGTTTGAACAGCAATTTTGATTAACGAAACAAATTGATTCGAAAATTTTTTAACAGAAATATAACAAAATGGGAATTTCTCATGCAATTTCAGAAAATTCCACGTGGCATAGATATTTTGCGCCAAAAATTAAAATTTGAAAAGTCTACTGTTTCAGAAATTTAATAAAGAAAAATCGGTCGTAAACGTTTAATTTTCGTTGTTTACGATATGTTTTTTTCAAGTTTCACAAAAAGTGGTGCAAAAAGTCCACGTGGCATTTTTTGGAGCGCCAGAAAATTTGCGATTTTTTGACACCAAATAAGCCCGGGTAACATGAAAAAAAGAAAATTTTTTTTTGAATTTTTGAAAATTCACTGTTTCAAAATTTTTGTAAAGATTTATAAGGTTTGAAATTTCCGTTGATGTTTTTAAAATGAAAATTTGAAAATTCACTTTCTAAAGAAATTTTGATTCCACGTGGAATAGATATTTTGCACAAAAAAACCTACTGCTTCAGAAATTTCAATGCGTTTTTTTGACACCAAAAATTCACTGTTTCAAATTTTTTTCAAAAACAATTCGGCAAAAATTAAAATAATGCAAGTTGGTTTTTATTTTCCAGAAAACTTGCCCAGTTTGATTTTTTTTTCCAAAGAAAGCCTGAATGTCCCCAAATAATTCCAGTTTCGGCCGAAGGATTCTCGAAAAAAAGCATGCGTGCCAGTTTCGTCAAAGATCCAATCTCGAAAATTCGCGAAGACTTCCAACCTCTCATGTCATATTGTGCCAGGGACAATATTCTGAGCGCGGAAATCTATCTGAAACTTTGGCCCGAATTTCGTCGACGTTTTCCGCATCCCGCAACTTTGTATGGAATGTTGAATATGGGAAATGTGTATTTGCCGATTAATCAATATTGGAAACAGTTTTTTGATGTGAGTTGAGAGGGAAAAAAAGGTCAAGAATTAAGTTTTGAGTTTTTGACAAAGTTTTATATGAAAATTTTGAAACAGTGAAATTTTTGAAACTTCAAAAAAAATTTTTTTTTGCGAAAAATAAAGCTATGACGTGGAAAAAGGTCAGGATTACGGTAGATTTTGGCACAAAGTAGAAGAAGAACCAAATTCTGAATTAATGATCGAATTTGATATGAAAATTTTGAAACAGTGAAGTTTTTGAAAATTCAAAATTTCCTATTTTTGATTTTTTTTCTTGAAAAATTTCACTGTTTCAAATTTTTTTAATAAAATTTTCCTCAAAATTTCGATTTGATCGGGTTAGTTTTTTTAAATCGCTTTCAACCTATGACGTGGCAAAACTACTACTGTAAATCAATATTTTTTCCAGTACAATGCCCAACTTTGTGAGGAGAAAAAAACAGCATCGGCCAAGAAGATCGTGGAAGCCGCTTCGATTTTGGCGCAAACTGAAGAAAATTCGGAATCGTGAGAAAATCCATATTTTCAGCCAAAATTATCTCCAAATTTTTTGCAGAAAAATTGAAGAGGATATCTGGATGTGGTCCCAAGATTGGACCATAAAATCGAATCAGCAAAAACCCGAATGGTTCAATAAATTGTTCAAAGCTAGGAATTTTGCGAAACTTGAGTTGGATGAAGTTGATTATCATCATATTGTGAGTCTTTTGGGGCTGGGGGGAAATTTGCGATTTTTTGAGACTGAATAAGCTTGAAAAAAAAATTCACTGTTTCAAAATTTCGTTTTGAAAATAAATTTAGGACCCAAAATCTATTGGTATCGATACTATCGTTCCAAATTTTAACAAAATATTTGAAGTCTACATTTTTACCCTCACAAAATTTTCCTGAAAAATTCACTGTTTCGAAATTTGAGTAAACATTTTGGATTCAATCCAGGAGGAATTTCCCAAATTTAATTTCAGTTCAAAAAAAAAGCCTGGAAAATATATGTTTCAAATTTTTGTGATATAAATTTCAGTAAAAAATTTGGCAATGATAGAATCTTTGTCTTTATACTCACTTATAAACAAAATTTATTGATTTTCGACTTAAAATTAATTTCATGAAAAATTCACTGTTTCAAAATTTTCTTATAAATTTTGAGCCACAGTCTGTACTTTATTTTATGTCACTTTTGCGAATTTAAAAATTATAATTTCAGTTTTCAAAAAATTTGGAGTGAGAAAATTTGTATGTAAAATAAATTACTGTTTCAAAATTATGCTATTAACTTTTTTTCAGTTTTTCAGAGTTAGTAATCAGCAAAAAAATCCTCTTGGAATTCAATTCTGAAATTTATTTCAGTTCAGTATAAAATTTTTGTGACAACTGGAAAATATACGTTTCAAAATTTTAAATTTCCACAAAAAATTCACTGTTTCAAAAAAATTCCAAAATACCAATTCCAGGCCCTCAAAAGTTCTCTAATCCCCTCAATCTTCGGCTTCATCTACGGTCCTTTTCCACTCTTCAAAACGCGCTCAAAAGGCTGGGGATTTCTGGCGCCAGGATGCACAAAAACCATCGAAAAGTTCTTGGGAGAAGATCAGGAGTTCATCGAAGTTCACACTGATTTCACGATGTCAAGCTCATCAGCGAAATTTCCGCTGAAAAAATTCTACGAAACTGTGCAGGACAACATCTTTGAATTCGGCGATTTTCCGATTTCCGACGAGAAAAAAGGATGGGATTTGGATAAATTTGGGGCCATCAAATTCTACCAATTAGATCATCCAAATGGCGCCGGAAATGTTGGAGATCCGCTAACTAAACATTTCCAAAAAGATTTGAAAGAGCGTGTACTTCGACCGACTCGATTTGTGGAGATTTTTGAGAAAACTGTCTTGGATTCGATTCAGACAACGCAATTTTGGACGAGTTATAGTGAAAGATATCGAGATGAGGTGGCGATTTATTATGAGCAAAATCAGGAGGATGGTGAGAGATTTTGGGTGGGGAAATTTGAAAAATGGTGAATTTTGAGCCGAAATTTCTGAAATTTGGCTGAAAACTGAGTATTTTTCACTATTTTTTAATTAATAATTTAATTAATAAAAAATAACAGAAAGCAGAAAATTAATCGAAATTTTGAAACAGTGAAAAAATATTGATCAGAAATATTTTTTTGAATTTTCAAAACGAAATTTTTTGAAATTTCAGGCTGAAAATTATTGATTATTGATTTTCAGATTATTGATTTTCAGCCTAAAATTTCCAGATTTTCTCTAAATTTTCAGTCTATTTTTGATTTTAAAAATATAGGGGTTTTCAGTCAAAAATCTATTATCAAAATAAAAAAAATTGGCAAAAAACGGATCCCAGAAATTCAAATGACACTCTTCCCAAGTACGGTGTTTCTTTCAGTCGCTGCGAGACCCATATGTGCGTCTTTGACTTTGTTTCTCTGCCCAATGGTGTGGTCTCGAAACGGTGTTAGTGACGCAGAGGAATACCGTACTTGGGGAAATTGGGATTTGAATTTCTGGCTTCTCTTTTTTTGCCAAATTTTTTTACTTTGATAATATAATTTCAGTATTTTTGAAAAAAATTATGCTTGGTCACATCAAAAAACAAAAGAAATCAAAAAATTCATGAAAATTTTGAAACAGTGAAAATATATTGAACAAAATTTTTTTAAATGAAAAATTACTTTTTTTTTAATTAAAAAAAATTATTGATTTTTCAACGAATTTTCATCCAGAAATTATCGATTTCCGGCCTAAAATTTCCAGATTTTCTCTAAATTTTCAATCTATTTTTGATTCTAAAAATATAGGGGTTTTCAGTCAAAAATCTATAATTTCAGTATTTTTGAAAAAAATTATGCTTGGTCACATCAAAAAACAAAAGAAATCAAAAAAATTCATGAAAATTTTGAAACAGTGAAAATATATTGAACAAAATTTTTTTAAATGAAAAATTACTTTTTTTTTAATTAAAAAAAAATTATTGATTTTTCAACGAATTTTCATCCAGAAATTATCGATTTCCGGCCTAAAATTTCCAGATTTTCTCTAAATTTTCAATCTATTTTTGATTCTAAAAATATAGGGGTTTTCAGTCAAAAATCTATAATTTCAGTATTTTTGAAAAAAATTATGCTTGGTCACATCAAAAAACAAAAGAAATCAAAAAAATTCATGAAAATTTTGAAACAGTGAAAAAATATTGATCAGAAAATTATTTTTTTGAATTTTCAAAACGAAATTTTTTGAAGTTTCAGGCTGAAAATTATTGATTATTGATTTTCAGATTATTGATTTTAAGCCAGAAATTTCCAGATTTTTTCTAAATTTTCAATCTATTTTTGATTCTAAAAATATAGGGGGTTTCAGTCAAAAAATCAAAAATTTCAGTATTTTTGAAAAAAATATTGCTTTACATATATCAAAAAACAGAAGAAATCAAAAAAATTCATGAAAATTTTGAAACAGTGAAAAAATATTGACCAATACAAATTTTTTAGAATGAATATATTTTCAGGCTGAAATTTATTGATTTTTCTAGCCATATTTTTCGATTTAATTTTTTTGATCGAACAAATTTGCGAATCAAAAAACAACAGAAATCAAAAAAAAATTCATGAAAATTTCGAAACAGTGAAAAATTGACCAGAATTTTTTAAAATAAAAATTGATTTTGAGGATTTTTATGTTAAATTTCAGCCTGAAGCTTCAATTTTCAGCATCAAAATCCCATTTTTCCAGCCAAAAAACTTGGAGCAATCGCAGCAGCCGTCGTTCCAGCCGGCACAGTCTCACGACGAAGTGTTCACAAATTATGGGTGACACTAACCAATCAATCTGGTGGGCATGTTATTGGAACTGGAATTAAAGCTATGGTACAAGCATCAAATGGTGCGAGATTGGTTGGAGCTGATGTTGATTCACAGGAGCAGGTTTGAGCCAGAAATTTGTGATTTTTTGAGCCTAGATAAGCCTAGGGAATTGAAATTCTGAAACAGTGAATTTTTTCCTGGGAAATTTAGGTTTCAAAATTTTTATGAGGTTTTGGATGAGATTTTACTAATGATTCTGTCTTCGAAATTTTTTAAAAAAATATATTTTTTATCATCAGTAAACTTGAATTCAAAACTGCCACGTCGAGTTTTCCAGCGTCAAAAAAATTCAGTTAATTTTAAGGTGAATGAAAAGTCGTTAATGAAAATTTTTAATTTGACAGTTTATTTCTTGAAATTTTGAAACAGTGAAATTTTTTCCTGAAAAATTTAGGTTTCAAAATTTTCATGAGATTCTAGATAATTTTTTTCTAATGTTCACATCGTTGAAATAAATGTTAAATAATTAAATTTGAAATTTTGAAACAGTGAATTTTTTCCATGAAAATTTAGGTTTCAAAATTTTTATGAGGTTTTAGATGAGATTTTTCTAATGATCAAATTCTACAATATATTTTGTATAAATTTTAAATAATTAAATTTTTATCACTAGAAATCCAATCATAATAAACAAATTTGATTTGAAAATGTATGTGAACATTTTTCAGTGGCTCGCTGCATTATACGGAGATGCTTCGGCTGAAAAACGACTAGATTTGGCGAATCGAGTCGCCGGCAAAACTGCATTCTCGAATATGATGTTGGCTGGATCGAAATCTGATAATACGGATTTGCATTCTGTGGTGGCGAATCAGCTGAAAATTAGTAGAAATCATGCGAAGGTGAGCGAGAGTTATGGGAGGGAAATTTACTGGTTCAAAATTAGGTTATCAATTTTGAGCAAAAATATTTTTTAATAATAAATGTTTTAGTGGAGCTGGGAAAAGACTGGAAAAATTTGAGGATTTTTTGACACAGTGAGTTCTTGCTAACACAAATTTTGTAAGGAATTCAAATTTTTAAAGTTGAAATCTAACAAATGTAGCATCTCAAAAATTTTGATATTCAAAATTTGAAACAGTGAATTTTCTACAGAAATTTATCCCAAAATTATTTGTGAATTTTTTGGGATGACTTTGAGATGATGAAAGTTTCTCGTAAATAGGAAAAAAGTGAAACACTAAATTTTCAGCTTTGACGTGAAATTCGGCCTGAAATTCCTCAGATTTATGGAAAAAATTCACTGTTTCAAAATAAGATTATATATTTTTAGTTTGAATTTTTTTCAATATTTGGATGCTATCTACTTTGCCGGGAAAAAACTAGAAAAATTCATCTCTGCATTTTTTTACGATGAAATTTTTGACATTCCATTGAATTCAAATATTCTTTAAAAATTTGAGGATTTTTTGAAACAGTGAATTTGTTTTGCTAAAACAAAATTTTGTGAGGAATTATAATTTTTGATGGTAAAACCTCGACGAAACATCAATTTGTGCTCAAAAATTTCATTATTTAACATTTGAAACAGTGAATTTTCAACAGAAATTTATCCCAAAATTTCGGAGTTTCAAAGCTCAACATTTCACTGTTTCGAAATTTTTATCGTAGATTTTAATGAATATTTTGAAACAGTGAATTTTTAAATATATTTTTTCTAAAAAAAAATTCGAATTACAAAAATTCACTGTTTCAAAATGAGATTATATATTTTTAGTTTAAATATTTTTCAATAAAATGGAAGTTCAATAAAACTAAAATTTTTTGGAATGAGAGTGTCATTCATGCCATTAGATTCAAATATTCTTCAAAAAATTTGAGGATTTTTTGAAACAGTGAAAAAATGTTGTGAGGAATTTTTATTTTTGAGGTTGAAATCCAACAAATGTAGCATCTCAAAAATTTTGATATTTAAAATTTGAAACAGTGAATTTTCCAGAGTTAAAAATCCGAAATTTTGGGTTGAATTCTACAGAAACTTATCCCAAAATTTCGGACTTTTAATACTAAAATATTCACTGTTTCAAATTTGAATCATAAATTTTAATGGATATTTTGAAACAGTGAATTTTTCTCATGATGGTTTTTTCCTCGCAGACCCTCAACTACGCTCGTCTCTACGGTTCCGGCGAATCGCACGCCGCCAAACATCTGATGCGCATCGGCGGAATGAAGCAAGCGGAAGCGGAAAAAACCGCCTCACAACTCTTCAAGCTCACCAAAGGCGACGTGTCGAAATTCCAGAAAATCGACCCAAATTTCAACATTTTTGTCGATAAATTTCTGGCGAGAAACAGGAATTTGGATTCGTCGAAAATTTTGACAATCGATGGCGCGTTTTATTTGCCAACTTATACGTCGAAATATGCGTGGGTTGGATTACTGTAGATTTTGGAGCCTCTACACCAATATGTTTTTTTGCAGCCAAGAAACAATTGAGTTCGAAGATTGGATGATTGCCACGTATTTTCCCGATTCTTCAGAAAACCGCGAAAATCTGATTTGTGGAATCTACGAGAAATTGGGCGAAAATCGAAAATTATTTGTGGGCGGCTACGAATCGTCGACTTTCAATTTTTTGGAAATGAAAGCCGCGCAGCAGAATTTGCGAACACCGATTTTGGAATGTCAAATTGCTGGTGAGCCACTTTTGAATGGGAAATCTGATATAAAATTTTGAACCAAAAATATTTGATCTTGGAAATTTTCAAAATATTTTCACTAGGGCTGAACAATTCACGAACAAAAAAATGTTTAAAAATTCACGAAAATTCAAAAAAATGTCGAAAAACAGGTCAAAATCAGTTTTTCGAGTTTTTCAGCCAAAAATGATGACAAATCAAGATTTTTGAAGCTTCTGGAGTGATTTCTAATGAAAATTAACCTTTAGAAGTTTTTGCTGAAATAAAAAGTTTCAAATTTCGGAAAAATTAATAAATTGAGGTGAAATATGGTTCTAGAAGCTTATTTTTATCAAAAATCACTCCAGAAGCTTTGAAAATCTCATCATTTTTGGCTGAAAAACTCGAAAAAATAATTAATTTTGATCTATGTACATTCGAAAAATATATCTATTTACAGTAATCTAAATGTTTTTTGGCGCTAGAATATTTCCAAAAAATTTTCACTGTTTCAAAAAACCCAGCAAACCTTCCAGATTCGCTCGGCAAACTTCCCGACGGCACTCCAGACGCCAAATTTTTCGACAAAAAATACAAGCGATCGGTGATGAATTGGGTACAGTAGTAATCCACGGTACTCTACAGTAACCCCCAGATATTTTTCTTCAGATTGTTCAATCATCCGCCGTCGATTTTTTGCACCTCCTTTTGGTCTCAATGGAATGGCTGACCATAAAATATGAAATTGAGGCGAGATTTGTGATTTCGATTCATGATGAGGTACGGTAGTGGATCTACAGTACCCCTACAGTATGCCTTTTTTTAGGTACGGTATATGTGTCGAGAGGAAGATGCTCCAAGATTGGCTTTGGCTTTGCAATTGTCAAATTTGTTGGTTCGAGCGTATATTTCACAAAAAGTTGGGATTTGTCAGCTGCCGAATGTGAGTTTTTTAGATTTTTCATCAAATTTTGAGCAGGGAAAAATGAAATGAAACTGATTTTCATCAGTTTTCTGAAAAATTATAGGATTTTTCTTGAAACAGTGAAATTTTTTGACTCAAAAATTCGGATTTTTCATCGAATTTTGGGTTGCAAATTCACTCCAAAAACAAAATTTCATCAATTTTCTGAAAATTCTATGATTTTTCTGAAACAGTAAAAATTTTCAAATATTTTTTGACGCTCAAAATTTATGACGTGGCTGTTTTTTCAGCGAAATTTGAGCTGAAAAATCAACATAAAACTGATTTTCAACAATTTTCAGAAAAGTTATGGGATTTTTTTGAAACAGTGAAATTTTCAAAGATTTTTTGATGCTGAAAATTTATGACGTGGCTATTGTTTCAGCGAAAAGTTGATTTTTCATAAATTTTTGATGTGGAAACTAAGATTAAACTGATTTTCATGAATTTTCGAAAAATTCTATGATTTTCTTGAAACAGTGAAATTTTTCAAATATTTTTTGACGCTGAAAACTTATGACGTGACATTTTTTAGCTCGGAAATTCAGATTTTTCATAAATTTTTGATGTGGAAAGTAAAATAAAACTGATTTTCATGAATTTTCGAAAAATTATAGGATTTTTTTGAAACAGTAAAAATTTTCAAATATTTTTTACACTGAAAATTTATGACGTGGCTATTTTTTCAGCGAAAATTTGGATTTTTCATAAAATTTTTAGGCTGGAAAATCAATATGAAACTGATTTCCATCAATTTTTCGAAAAATTATAGGATTTTCTTGAAACAGTGAAATTTTTCAAATATTTTTTGACGCTGAAAACTTATGACGTGACATTTTTTAGCGCGGAAATTCAGATTTTTCATAAATTTTTGATGTGGAAAGTAAAATAAAACTGATTTTCATGAATTTTCGAAAAATTATAGGGTTTTCTTGAAACAGTGAAATTTTTTGACTCAACAATTTGGGTTTTTCATAAATTGTTGAGCTACAAAATCTACATAGAACTGATTTTCATCAATTTTTCGAAAAATTATAGGATTTTCTTGAAACAGTGAATTTTTCAATGATTTTTTGATGCTGAAAATTTATGACGTGGCTATTTTTTCAGCGGAAATTTAAATTTTCATTGAATTTTGGGTTATCAATTCGCTTCGGAAACAAAATTTCATCGATTTTCTGAAAAAAAAAGTATAGGATTTTTTTGAAACAGTGAAATTTTTCAAATATTTTTTAACGCTAAAAATTTATGACTTGGCTATTTTTTCAGCGAAAAATTAGATTTTTCATGAAATTTTGTGTTATAAATTCGCATTAAAAACAAAATTTCATCAATTTTGTGAAAAGTTCTATGAAATTTTTGAGACAGTGAATTTTTCAAATATTTTTTGACCCTAAAAATGATGACGTGGCATTTTTTAGCGCAAAAATTTTGATTTTTCACGAAATATTTGAGCTAGAAAGTTAAATGAAACTGATTTTCATGAATTTTCGAAAAATTATATGATTTTTTTGAAACAGTAAAAATTTTCAAATATTTTTTACGCTGAAAATTTATGACGTGGCAATTTCTAGGCTCGCAAAACCTAATTTCAAAATTTCAGACCGTCGCATTTTTCTCACAAGTCGATTGCGATACCGTACTCCGCAAGGAGGTGGATACGGTAAGTATAAATCCGGACGGCACAAAAATCGATAATGGAGTCGCGTGGACAATTGAGGATTTGTTGAAATTGACAAAAAATGGACGATTTTTGAAGTAGTACTGTAGCGGGGGTACTGTAGGGGGTACTGTAGATTTTCTAGATCTAGAAAAAAAACTATATTTTCAAAGGTGTAAACGCGTAGTGTCGTCGTTTTTTGGATTTTCTTGTACAGTACTCCTACCTGATTTTGGTTAACTTTGTTTTTGTTGTTAAAATTTTACTGTTTCAAATTTTTTCGAAAAAAAAATTTTGTTGATCAAAATCCACGTGGCAAAATTTTCATTCTCAAAAAAAAAAGTCTCAAAAATCATTCAGCAGCCGACAATTTGATGACAGTTTCGCCCTCAAAAACTCCAGTCGGTGGATTTGGACCCGCGAAAAAAGCCTTGGCATCATTAACATCTTCACCAACTGCCACGTATTGAATGACCAATTTATCGGCTTGCGGTTTTCCCGGTTTTCGGGTGATGATCAATTGAAAAGTTTCGCAAACTTTGATGATTCCGAAGATTTGATTGACACTGTAGTTGGAGTTGTTTGAGGATTTGATCTGGAAGTAACAGCGGAGTGTCGTTGTTTATTGGAATTTCGAGAAAAATTTGAATTTTTTGTGCTAAAAACTATATTTTCAAAGGTGTAAACGCGGAGTGTCGTTGTAAATTCAGCTCACCTTGAATGCAATATGTCTATCCGTATGATTCGTCATTTTATGTGTCGATTTTCCGCCCATCGCCTGAATTGGACAAACTGGTGGATCAAGAGATAATTCAACACCCATTTTGCTTGCTGAAAAAATATTCTAGATTACTGTAGATTCTGGAAGTTAGAAGAACTCACCTGATAGTGGAGGACTGAAATTTAGAACTGATGGGGTTTCTGATTTTTTTGAGTTTTCAAAAAAAAAATTTGAAATCTGGGTCACGTGAAAATTGAATTTTTTGGCTCAAAAATTTACTGTTTCAAAAAAAAATTCAGATATTAAATCTAATTTGAGTAATCTCTAATACAATTGAAAAAAATGGGTACCAAAAATATAGCTAGAAATTTTCACTGTTTCAAAAATTTTACAATAAAAAATGTAAAAAAAAAAATTAAATAAAAAAAAATTAAAATTAAATTGGCAACAAAAAATAAATAGCTAGAAATTTTCACTGTTTCAAAAATTATACAAAAAAAATAAAATTTTCATTAAAAAATTTAGGAAAACTGATGTTTCAAATGAATATGTGTGACAGAAATCGAAGTTCGACTCGACAAATCATGAAATCGCCAATTACACCCAAAAATACACTGTGAAACTGCTTGTCGATATGGTTTATGCATTATTAACATGGCTAATGTGGCGATGATTCCGTGCAGGGAAACTTGGATTAGGAAGATGTTGGTGATGGCTGGAAAAAAATGGGATTGCTGTAAAATGGGATTGCTCATGTTAGCCTGTGTAAGTATAAGCTTGCGATTTACACTTGCTTCGCTTGATGAAATGTTCCTTAAAAAATTCACTGTTTCAAAATTTCTATATAAAAATTTTTGATTTTTGAATTTCAATTTGTATTTTTCAACTTGGAGGTATACATCAGTTTGCAAAGCATTTCGCGTCAAAAATCCACGTGGCATTGAATTTTCCAAATTTCTGGGTGACCTCAAAAATCTACGTTTCAAAATTTTTATATAAAAAATTCTGAATTTACTAAAATCATTAGATTAAAATTTTCTTTTTCTTTTAAATTTTAATGATTTTTTTTGCCCAAAAATCCACGTGAAGTTGAATTTTCCTAATTTTTCAGCTTAAAAAAATCCACTGTTTCAAAATTTCTATCTAAAAATATTTTTATTTTCAGTTTCAATTCGTGATTTTCAATTTGGTGGTATATATAAATTTTCTAGAACTTCTCAGACGCTAAAAAATCCACGTGGCATTGAAAATTAACGGCAAGCAAAAATATTTGAAATTGAAGATGAAAATTAATTTTTCGTGAATTTAGACGTTAAAAAATCCACGTGGCATTGAACTTTCCAAATTTCTGGGTGACCTCAAAAAATCTACTGTTTCAAATTTTTTATATGAAAATTTCTGAATTTTTGAAATTTTAACCTTGCGATGTGACATTAAATTTTCCTAATTTTTTAGCTTGAAAAAAATTCACTGTTTCAAAATTTCTATCTAAAAAAAATTTTATTTTCAATTTCAATAACATTATTGTGTTTTTTATACATTTCCTAAGCATTTTCGCGTCAAAAATCCACGTGGCATTGAATTTTTGCAATTTTTTAGCTTTAAAAAGTTCACTGTTTCGAAATTTTTATATGACAATTTCTGGATTTTCTAAATTCGATTTTTCTTTTGAGAATTGACTCTAAATTTTTGAAAATAAAATAAGGAATCAAGTTTGGGTCCAAAGTTCACTGTTTCAAAACTTTCATAAGAAATTTATGAATTCACTAAAATCATTCGATTAAATTTTTGACATTTTTTCTCCAAAAATCCACGTGGCACTGAATTCTCCGAATTTTTTAGCTTGAAAAAATTCACTGTTTCGAAATTTCTATCTAAAAAATTTTTATTTTCAGATTCAATTCGAGATTTTCAAAAAAATTTCTAGAACTTCTTAGACGCTAAATTATCGACGTGGAATTGAATTTTCCCAATTTTTCACCCGGAAAAAATCCACTGTTTCAAAATTTTCATAAAAAAATTCTGGATTTTCTAAATTTTAGTTACGAAAATGCTCACCCTGATTACTCGAATCCATCCAAATACTAGCGGCCATAAAAAACACGGGAATAGCCAGCGACACCGTCGGCACGGCCTTTTGCACCACAATCGCCACCATAAATCTTCGCTGAAGGCTCAGTGTCAACTTCGAGGCACTAGTTTTGACGCGATTCAGACTCCAAATCGTGAATGTCACAAAATAGATACTTTGTGAAACGTAGAAAATTGAGGTTAATGAAAATGAGAACATGAGAAGCCATCCATCGATTGCCAACACGAAAATCTCGGATTTTTTCGACTCCAAAATACACGGATGATATTTTTGGAGTTGATCTTGGTAGTAGATGTTGGCATCGGCTTGATTTGGAGCAAATATGAGCAATGGAATTGGGCAGATGAAAGTGTAGATTATATTGATGGCGAAGAAGATCGGACGACGATGACGGGATTTCTGGAAGATTTTTTTGGATTTTTGGGTTGTTCACTCACTAAATTTTGGAAAATTCAGGAATTTTTATATAGAAATTTTGAAACAGTAAATTTTTTACGCTCAGAAAATTAAGAAAATTCAGAAATGGATTAGAGGAGCTACTGAAGATTTTCAAAAATCCCGAAATTTTTGAATAGAAATTTCGAAACAGTGAATTTTTGAGGACAAAAAATTGGGAAAATTCAGTGCAACGTGGATTTTTGGCCTTAAAAAATTTGAAAAAAATGCTGTTATCATCACTAAAATCCCGAAATTTTTGTATAAAAATTTCGAAACAGTGAATTTTTGAGAACGAAAAATTAGGAAAATTTAATTTTCACCTTCATTTTCAAAAAAATCTTTTTTTTAAATTTTTATTTTGTTAAAAGAAAATTCACTGTTTCAAAATTTCCATATGAAAATTTCAGGATTTTTCTCAAAGTTATTTTCCATGCATTGGTAATTCAGACGTTAAAAAATCCACGTGGCACTGAATTTTCCTAATTTTTGAGCGTAAAAAATTCACTGTTTCAAAATTTTTATACAACAATTTCGGAATTTTCTCAAAGTTCTACTTCACCAACAACAACATGGTTAATGTCCTAAGAATTTGCTCTTCGGGTTACACCTAAGCCTAAGGACCCTAAGGAATCCCCTTAAAACTCACGCTCTCCTGTCCGTTTACCAAGCAATGATATCGATTCTCAAACAACACAACCATCGCATTAGCCGTCAATGCAATCGACAAAATCACCAAATAATAAATCCCAGCCCCATCCAAAAATCCTCCCAAAACCCCAAAAAACACCATCGAAATGGTGGGTGACATAATAAATGGGCACGCCAGACACCCGTAAACCAAATCGAGAATCGAAGATGTGATGTGGAGATTCAGAAGTGTGGATTTGGCTGATGACATCAGTTTTGGTGTTCGGCTCAAAATGCAAAATGCACCAAAAATATGGAATGGTGTGGAGATGATTGTAATCAAGTGGACAGAGAAAATAAAGAAATCGGAGGTGGCAAAATAGTTGGTGGAAGTGTTGCACGGCATTCTGGAAAATTTGCCTACAAAATTGAATTTTGCCACGTCATAGCTCATAAGTTTTCGGAGAATTTTGAATTTAAGCCAGCTCTAGAAATCTAATTTAAGTTAGGCTAAATTCCCATTCTAATTTTTAAATTCGCCACGTCATAACTCAATTTTTCCAAAAAAAAATTTTTTTAAACAATATTTTTAACTGGTACGGTATTTTTTTTTAAAGAAAATGCGTTATGACGTGGCAAAATTGAATTTTTGAAAATTTTCAGAAAATTTCGAATTTAGGGAAACTCTGGACTTTTGGGCCAATGACGTGGCAAAAATCTGAATTTTCAAAAAACAAAATTTTTCTCTGTTTTTTTTGCAAAGCTTCAAAGATCAACTAATTAATTAAGCCTAGCTTAAGTCTAGGCTAAAAAATCTTCAAAAAAATTGAGCTATGACGTGGCAAAATCTCAAAAAGTGCATTTTCAATAAAAATGCAGATATCAATGAAATCTCCCAAAACTTTGAGCTCCGAAAAAAAATTCAATTATTTTTTTGGGCGCCAATAAAAACGAATTGGGAGACAGATGTTATATTATAGTAATAAATAACTTATTTTCAATCGGAAATTAGCCTAAAAATAAGATTGTTTTCAGGGTTTTTGGCTGAAAATTTGCTGAAAATCTGCAAAATCGTTACAGTGAATTTTTTTTTTTAAAACTTATTTAAAAATTTCTGCAATATTTGAAATTTTGAAACAGTGAATTTTTTCCTCGAAAAATAATAGTGAAAATTTTGCCACGTGGCATAGGAACCTTCATAAAGCCTAAAATTGAGCTAGAATTAAGTTTTTACAACTAGGCATGGAAGAATTATTTCACAAAAATTTTTTTAAAAAATTATGAAAATTCTGAAACAGTGAATTTTTTTTTGAAAACACAAATTCATAAATTAAAACAAAATAAAAAATCAATCAACAAGAATATTATTTCATAGATTTCGCAGCATTATTCCTGACAAATTCGCGATTTTTCTCGATTTTCGCCAAATTCTCCAAATGTTCGTGATTTTCGAAGGTGCCGATGATTTGACGATGAGTCAATTGAAGTGGCTGATCTTTTCCGGATAAAGGAAGTTTGTTGGCGTGCTGGGGAAAAAATTCACTGTTTCAAAATTCTGATAAATTTTTTTTGTCGGGAAAGATATTTCTTCGATTATTAAATACAAAATTTTTGGACTATTTTGGGGCCATTTCCAGGCTTTTCAGACTTACCTCAACAGAAACCGAATTATCCCTTGCCAGCTCCAATCTTTGCTGGAAAATCACCGAAAAAGCGGTCATGAAAGCGTCGACGCCAGCTCGATGAAGACCTGAAACAATTTGAAGCATTTTCAGGTGGAAATTTGATTTTCAGTCAAAATTTCAGATTTTTCGAGTAAAAATCATAGAAAATTGCGAATTTTGAGGATTTTCAGGTCAAAATTCATGATTTCAGGCCTATTTTTCACCCGAAAATTCACAAACTACTCTAAAAGGTACCCTAAATCCCTTAGATCGTTAAGGTCAATTTAAGGTGCTTGCCAGTCAATTTTGAGCGCTTTCTAGACGGAAATTTCAGTTTTAGACTCGTTTCCCACCTTAAGGTTAATTTTAGGTCAAAAATTATGAAGAAAACTGAATTTTCAGCCATTTTTTGACCAAAAATCATATTTTCAGCCCAATTTCCCAAAATTTCCTCCCCAAAACCCTCACCATTTTCAGCCATTCGATTCACAATCTTCTCCTTAATATCGCGAACCTTCAAATTATTCTCGAATTTCGCTTTTTTCCACTCCATTTCATTTTCCAATTGTTCTTCAACAACTCCTTCCGAAATTATATTATGATATCTTCGTTTCCTTTTGAAAGCCTTCTTATTTTCCTTGATTCGCTGCAAATCGATGGCCGAATCCACGTCATGAAGTTTGACGCAGTTTTGAGGATTTTGACAGAAGCCGTGATGCTGGAAATTGAGGGGATTTTTTGAGCTGAAAATTGATTTTTGGTGGAGATCACATATCGTTTTTCACCAGAAATCCCGAAAAATTCATCCATTTTTTGAAACAGTGAATTTTTTCGAAAGAAAAAATTTTCGAAATGTTTGCTTCAACCTACGAAACCCTGGAATTTTCGATCAAAATCAAAATAAATTGTTTTGCCACGTGGATTTTCAGCTGTTTTCAGATTCTGGAAAAATTCGAATATGCTGGTTATTTATTATCAATTCATCGTTTTTCACAAAAACCAAGAAAAATTCATCGATTTTTTGAAACAGTGAAATTTTTCTTTCACAAAATTTTTCAAAAAATTTAGTTTCAACCTCATAAAATCCTGAAATTTTCAATGAAAATTACAAAAAAAATATTTTCGCCACGTGGATTTTCAGATGTTTTCAGATTTTGGAAAATTGCTACGATTTTCACCAGAAGTCCAGAAAAAATTCATAAAAATTTTGAAACAGTGATTTTTTTGTTGTACAAAAAATTTCGAAATTTTAGCTTTTAGCGGAAATTTTCGGCATATGACGTGGCATTTGTCTCTGTCCTTTGAGATTTAATTAATTATGGATTGTCAGTTTTATTTTCAGAAAAATTCCGAGAAAACATATCTATGACGTGGCAAAATTTAAATTTCGAGAATTTTCTTTTGGATCGTTTTTCACGAAAAACCAAGAAAAATTCATCAAAATTTTGAAACAGTGAATTTTTTTTGGTTACGAAAAATTAACGAAATTTCCGCTTCAACCTCATTTTCTGAGAAAACATATTTACGACGTGGCAAATTTTTCATATTGTAACAAATCTGAAATTTCGAGAACTTTTTTAATGGATATCTCGCCTAAAAAATCGTTTCTCACGAAAATCCCGATAAATTCATCGAAATTTTGAAACAGTGAAATTTTTTCTTTACAAAATTTCGAGATTAGCTGAAATTTTCGGCTTATGCCGTGGCATTTGTCTCTGTCCTTTCTAATTAATCAAGGATTTTCAATTCTAATTTCTAGAAAAATTTCGAGAAAACATATCTATGACGTGGAAAATTTTTTTCTGAAATTTCGGATTTTTTTGATGGATTGCTGTTTTTGCCCTAGAGATCGTTTTTCACAAAAAACCAAGAAAAATTCATCGATTTTTTGAAACAGTGAATTTTTCAAAAAAAAAAAAACATGTTCAAAATTTTTGCTTCAAAAATTTTGAAATTCCAGCGAAAATCGAATAGACCCATGGGTATAACATTAAAAAAAATGCAAATTGCAAAAATTATGGAAATTTTGAAACAGTGAAAAATTTTTGAGATAGGAAAAATGTGGATTTTTTTTCAAATCAAAATTTTAATTAATTGCCACGTCGGATTTTTTTGAAGAAGTTTGAGAAAATTTGAAGAAACTCACCGCAAACGAGTTACAAACATGATTATGCAAATCGACAGGAATCGGATGATTCGGAAATCCATCAGGCAGTGCACATTTCACCACATCCATCGACTGTTTCACAATTTCCATACGATGCTCCGGGAAGACAACATCCACCCAAAATCGCGAATTCTCCCTCTCCAATAAATTGTCCCCCTGGCTACGTCGAAATACATATTCCAAATATGAAGATGGGAGTCGAGTCGAGTACTCAGCCAAATATTTCGAATCCAAAACAGGCAGAAAATCCAGCGGGAAAAGATCCGCCAGATTACAGCAGAATTTATCCAGATTATCCGGTAGTTCGGCGCCATAAAATTGCTGGTAGATAAAGGCCAGATCGACCAGGCCGTTGTGTAGACAAAGGCTTGAAGAGCTTGAGAATAGCTCGAAGAACAGGGCTTTCAGTGGACATTGACCTGATGCTCCTTGGAACTGGACCCCAAGCTTGATTAGCTTGTTGAAATCGAAATTGTGGCGAGCCAGGAATTTCAGAGCGTTTGGCTCAATTGTGAAGGGCTTTTCGGATAATGTTATGATATTGAAAACCTGCGCCTGATACCGCAGCCTCTTTTTCTTCTCATTTTTCTGCACCAATTTCAACGTGGCGATTCCGAGCGATAAAATACTTCGTGTCTTTGCTGCTTCTCTAATAGCCTGATATCTCTCCTGAATATCCTTGGATCTTAGGCCTTTTCCGCCGAGGCCTGATAATTCGAGATCTAGGCCGATGAAGTCGGCGGATTTGATGGAGATTAGAAGATAGGGCCAGATTTGTTGGAAGTTTGAGCGGTTTAGTTCGATGACCTGGAAAATGGGACTTGGGGGAAGGTTTTTAAAGGTGGCCTAGAAGCCTGAAAGCCCGGAGCCCGGAATCAAGGCCCAGATCTTGAAAAATAATTTTTTGTTTCGAAAAAAAATTCACTGTTTTAAAAAAATTTGAAAATTGAAGTTCGAAAATAAATAATTATTTTGTAGTTTCCTTCAGAAATATTCACTGTTTCAGAATTTTTTTTAACATTTTGATTTTAAAATTTTCACTGTTCCAAAAATTTTTGATTTTGGTGAATTTGCTGGTTTTTTGGTGAAGCTACGTCAATCGGTTCAAATTCAAATTTTGAAAAACTTTTTGAGCCAGAAAATTTAGATTTTTAACCTATAATGTTTTTCTGAAAATTTACTGTTTCAAAATTTTTACGAATTTTTGCTGTTTCAAAAATTCTTGATTTTTGAGAATTTGCTGGTTTTTTTTGTTAAGCTCAATTTAATTTTTGAAAAACTTGTTTTTCCCAAAAATTCACTGTTTCAAAAATCTGTGATTTTTGAGAATTTCCTGAATTTCGCAATATTCCAATAATTTTCGGAAAAATCGAGATTTTTTGATCTCTGAAATATCAATTTTTCAATCAGAGTACGTACCAAAAATTAATTTATTTTATTTCGTCAAAAAAATTTAATTATTTTCGTTTTCTGATTTTTTAACAAGCTTATTTATTAGCTGGATCAAAAATCTAATTTTTTTTGCGATGAAAAAATGTTCTCAAAAAACTTGGCAATGAAGTTTTGAGGGAATGTGAGGCAAAAAATGTTCCGAAAAAATTCACTGTTTCAAAGTTTTCATGAATTTTTCTGTGAAAGTTAAGTTTCTAATACACAGACTTCACCAAAAAATAATTGACAATGATTTTTTAGAAAAATAGTCTGAAATTGAGCTGAAAATCTTCAAAAAAAACCACGTGGCATCATAAATTAAATTAATTAATTAAATATCGATTGAATTTTCAAAATAAAAATGTTTTTCTCTCAGAAAAAATTTACTGTTTCAAAATTTCGATAATTTTTCTGCAAATAAGAATCTTTGATAAATTTGTAAAAGGCTACTTTTATAAATTTTTAGAAAATTTCAGGCCGTCTGGCCAATTTCTAGGCTGCTGGACCACTTTTAGAGCTCTCAGGTCTTTTATCTAAATTCTAGACCATTTTTTCTAGCTCTAGAGCAACTTTTCGGGCTTCTAGGCTAATTTTTAAATATTTTCAGGCCTACTAGGCTTTTTCCAGGCTTTCAATCCCAAATTTCCCTTCAAAAAAGCCCAAATCTCACCTGAATCTCTTCAAACATTGATTTTTTCGAACTTTTCGACTCGCTAGAACTTTCGGAATCTGTCATTTTCCTGAAATTTGTAAAAATTAAATTTTTTTCCTGAAAAAAAAGGTTAGAAAATAGCACACATTGTGAAATTTGAAAACACACACTTGGGTAGGAAAATCAGGGAATTTCGGAATCGGAAAAACTTTATAAAATAAAAAAATTCGTTAAAAAATCGTCTCCTATTGATCTTTCTTCTCGGCGTTCGCCGAAATCTGTCCGTTTTCGTTGGCGGTTGCCGCGCGGCGGTCACGCGACGCGGCTAACGCGCGCGATACCGCGTCCCAAATTCCGCCCATGAAGACGGCGCAGAAGAGATTTTCAATGGGAGCGAATGGATCGGTGACGTGGAGAATGACGGCCGACAGTTTGAAGTAGACGAAGAAGCCGACGACTACCTGGAAAATGTACTGGGCTTTCAGGGGGCTTTTTAGGGGGCCTTTGGGGGCTTCTGGGCTTTTTTGAAGCTGAAACAGAATTTTCGAGTGATTTTCTACCCGGAAACATTCTAGGCTATGGTTTTGCGCTTTTGGGCTTCTAGGGGGCCTTTTCAGGGCTTAGAATTCAGATTTTCAGCAATTTTTGAAGCTGAAACAGATTTTTTTTGCCACGTGGATTTAGAAAGGTATATTTTTCAACCGTTGGAAGAAAAAGGAATCAAATTTCGAAAAAATGAAAATTTATATATCAAATTTTTGAAACAGTGAAATTACTTTTATCAAAAAAAAATTAAATTAAATTTTCGAAAGGAATTTGTTGGATCAAAAAGTTATATTTTTCAACACACAAGAAAGACTATATTGAAATTTGAGAAAATCGAATTTCTAGAATAAGATTTTTGAAACAGTGGAAATTATTTCTGACCAAAAACATTTTTAGGGCTCCTGGCTGGGCTTTTGAGGGGCTTTTAAGGGGCTAAAAATTGAGGAAAATCGTATAAGACTATATTATCAAAATGTGAAAAAAATGAAAATTTTTAAATTCAATTTTTGAAACAGTGAAATTATTTTTATTTAAAAAAATTTTCGAAGAGGAATTTTGTGAGTGAAAAATACATTTCAAAAATTAGGGCATTTTGCCACATGGCATGGTTTAATTAAAATTATCCTATTTCGAAAAAATGATCAAATTTCGAAAAAATAAAAATGTTCATATTAAATTTTTGAAACAGTGAAAATTATACCAAAAAATGAAATTAAATTTTCGAAGTTGAATTTTTTCAGTAAGAAATTATGGCATTTTTGCCACGTGGCTTGATTTTATTTTGAAAATGTGATTTTAAAAAAGTCATTAAATTTCGAGAAAAATTAAATTTTGATATAAAACCTTTGAAACAGTGAAAAATATTTTTCCAGAAAAAAGTTAAATTAAACTTTCGAAGAATTTTTGGGTCAATAATTAGGGAACTTTTTCTACGTGGATTCAAAAAGTTATATTTTTTGATTACACAGGCAATATCACATTGAAATTTGAGAAAATCGAATTTTTAATATAATGTTTTTGAAACAGTGAAATTATTTTCTGACCAAAAATATTTTTTTTGGGGCTTCTGGGCTTTTGAGTGGCATTTTGAGTGGCAACAGGAATCAAATTCGGAAAAAATGAAAATTTCCACAACAAATTTTTGAAACAGTGAAAAATAATTTTCCAAAAACAAATAAATTAAATTTGATTTTTTCCGCGTGACCTCCTCATTTTCCGCAAGGCCTTCCGCAGACAATCCGCCTCACAATCAGTTTTCATAAATCTTCTAGCTCGAAAATTGACTAATAAATAAATAATGGGTCTCGTTTTAAGTCTTCTATTTCCGGAACTCAAAAACAGCGGTGGTGGTGGAGGAGCGGTGTTGTACAATAGTGGAAAAGTGAGTTTTAGGGTCCCTTGTGGCGAAATTTTTCAAAATTCTACTAATTTCAGGACAACAAAAGCGTTGATTCATCAGGTTTCAAATATTTGCCACGCGATGGTCCGCCCACAATTTTGGGTCCCACACCGGGAAATGTGCCGCAGAAGAATGTGGACAAAGCGTTGACGTATCGTCCGCCAGCGGATACGGTAGGCCGGGAATTTTCGGCGCGAAATTTTGAAATTCAAAATTTTTTTTGCAGGAAGCTCGAGCTCAAAGTGACTCTTCGAAATATGATACGATTTGTATGACACCTGAGGTTGATTGGGAGAAAAGGAAGGGAGAAGTCACGAAGAAATGATGAAGGAGGTGGAGAATAAAAATATTTGAATTCCTAGGCTCGACTGCTTGACATAGAAGCTCTCAAGGCGCGGTTACTTGAAAACTAGGTTCCCTAGACTCGACTGCTTGACAATTAGGATTTCAAAAAATTTTTATAGGAATTTTTTCACTGTTTCAAAAATTTTTTAACACAAATTAACTCGAAATCTTAACTAAAAATTCCAAACAATTTTTGTTGTTGAGAATTTTTTGAAACAGTGAAAAAAATTAATTCAAAAAGTTTGTTAGGAATTTTTTCAGTTTCAAAAATCTGACCTGATTGTGAAATTGAATTTTAACCAAGTAGCCGCGCCTAGAGGTTGTAATTTTCAAGGCGCTGGGCCTAGAGAACTAGGTTTCCTAGGCTCGACTGCTTGAGATAGAAGCTTTCAAGGCGCGGCTCCTAGACAAGTGAGATTTCTAGAGGACAACAATTTTTGTTAGGAATTTTTTCACTGTTTCAAAAAATTTTTAACACAAATTAACTCGAAATCTTAACTAAAAATTCCAAACATTTTTTTGTTGTTAAAAATATTTTGAAACAGTGAAAAAAAATTTAAATTTTTCACTGTTTCGAACAAACCCTGATTTTCAAATCTAAAGCTCGAAAAAACCCACCAAATACACCAAATCATGCGGCGCCGTCAAATACGATCCACTCTTTTCGGCAGCAAAAATAATCGAGGCCACAACACAAGCCTTGGTGGCAAAGCTGGGTCGCAAAATCTCATTTTGTCCCGGAATCCAAACACCGCGCACCAATTGCTCCAAAGTTCTGATTATTCCATTTCCGGCGCCCTTCGCAGTTCCCACCAAGATTTGCACCAAATAGGAATTTGGATATAATTTTGCGGCATGGGCTACACCATGCGACACTTTGTAGGCGCGCTTCACCTCTTTTCATCACACCCAAAACACATTTGATTGGTGTGATTTTGGCGAGTTTGTAGATGCCGTCGAAGGGAGCGTAGAAGACGAGATACCAGATTATGGTGGCCTGGAAAAAGTGGGGGCTTTTTTGGGCTGGAGATTGAGGGGCCTGAAAAATACAGGCTTTTTAGGCAAGTTTAAGTAGTTTTGAACCGAATAATTAAGTCAAATTATTTTCAGTCAAATTTCAAATTTTGAAACAGTGAAAAAATTTCCCAAACAAAATTTTTGAATAAAAATTTTTCACTGTTTCAAAAAATTTTTAACAACAAAAAATGTTTGAAACTTTTAGTTAATCGAAAATTCTTTTACCGAACAAAATTTTTGGCTTGTGACAATTCTGGAGGCTTTTTCAGGCTTCTAGGCCTGAAAATACAAGATTTTAAGCTATTTCAGACAATTTCAGTAATTTTGAATGCCCACATTAAATTATTTTCAGCCAAATTTCTAATTTTGAAACAGTGAAAAAATTTCCCAAACAAAATTTTTGAATAAAATTTTTTTCACTGTTTCAAAAAATTTTTAACAACACAAAATATTTGATAGGATTCTTAGACAACTTCAAGTATATTTGAAATGAAAGCGGTCATCAAATTATTTTCAGCCAAATTTTTAGTCATTTTGAAGATTTTTTTGAAACAGTGAAAAAAGTTTCTCACAAAGTTCTTGTCAAAACAAAAGTTCGGGCTTCTTTAGGAAGCATTTCAGTCAGACAAGTTTTGTTCAAAATTTAATTTAATTTCAGTTCAGCTTTAAAAATTTAATTTCAGGGCTTTTTTGAAACAGTGAAAAAATTTCCCAAACAAAATTTTTGAATAAAATTTTTTCACTGTTTCAAAAAATGTTTAACAAAAAAAATTTGTGATTTTTAGTTCATCTCTCTTTAAGGAAATTTTTGTTCAAAATTTAATTTTAGGTCATATTTCCAGGTTTTTTAAAACAGTGAAAAAATTTCCTGAACAAAATTTTTGAATAAAATTTTTTCACTGTTTCAGGAAATTTTTAACAAAAAAAAATATTTGTGATTTTTAGTTTTATTTTTTGAGTCAATTTTTGTTCAAAATTTAATTTTTCCAGGTTTTTTGAAACAGTGAAAAAATTTCCAAACAAAATTTTTGAATAAAATTTTTTCACTGTTTCAGAAAATGTTTGAAAATTTTGGAAACTCAGAAATTTGATTCCATAAAAAAATTTTTGTCTTATGATAATTCTGGGGGCTTTATCAGGCTTCTAGGCCTGAAAACCTGGCCCCACTCAAACCTACCAAAATCACATCATCGTGTCGTTTGAATGGTGCAATGACGGGCTCGCCGAGCAAAAAATTGGCCAGAAATGCGTCGGCGAAACACATCAACATTGAGCTGAGCCAACATGAGAGTGGATGTTTTCGGGAGAAGATCGAAGCTGCTGTTCCGAGATCATCACGAACTTCGATGATCATCTGCAAAAAATTAACACTTCAGGGGGAATTTTCGCGACTTGGGGTTTCTCAGATTATTTTTTCCAGCTTTGAAATCCACGTGGCACAAATTTCGAATAGTTTTTTTCTAATTTTTCAGGTCCAAAAACATTCCTAGACCATTAATCATATTTTTTCACATTTTTCTGACAAAAGAATTTTTGGGAGTGGTCTTTTCTATTAATTTTTGATTTCATAACACAAAATTAAAAATTTTTTCTCGAACGCCAAAAATCAATAAATAATTTCAGCCAATTTGTTCAAATTTTTCGGGTTTTTCTCTTTTTCAAGTACACTTTTTGAGTGAAAAATAGCATTTTTTTTTCGATTTATGTGTAAAAATCATCATTTTTCTTGAAAAATTGCTGAAAATTCATCATTTTTAGCAAGAAAAATCTGATTTTTCTCGAATTTTACACACATTTTTGAGTTGTGCAAGTTCAAATAATGCTCCATTTATTTACTTTAACTTTTTTTTTTTCATTTTGAAAAAAAGTTTGAAATTTTTTGTAAAATAAATAAATCAATTTTTTATACTTACAAAAATTTGAAACCTATATTTTCAGGAAAATCCTGAAAATTCAGTTGAAAACTACATTCTAGTCAATGTTTGTCATTATTTGTGCTTTTTTCTTATCAGGAACCAAAAAATGATCAAAAAGTTCAAATTTTTCGAAATTTCTGGGGTAAAATTGTAGCCTAATTTTTCCGGATTCCGAAATTTCTTTTAAAATTCTGAAACAGTGAATTTTTTTGGGGCAAAAATCAATTTTTTCTCCACAACTATTTTTAGCGAAATGATCAGCTCGGAAATGTATATTTTTTATTGAAAAATTTTTGAAACAGTGAAAATTTTTTGACATGAAAATTAAAAGTTCAGTTTTTTTGCAGCGTTTGGAGTCAGAAATGAGCGCCACGTGAATTTTCAAATTCATCAATATTTTTTTTTTTCGCCTTTTTCCTGTTTTCCAACAATTATCCATCAAAACTATTTCAGAAAGTCGGCTATCCAACATTTTTTGAAACAGTAAAATTTTAGGAAAATAAATTCTTTCAATTTTTAAAAATTCATGAATTTTCATGTGTCAAAAAGGCCACGTGGAATTTTCGTTTTATTGAAAGAAAAAAACGCGGATCAATTTTCGAAAACTTATAAATTTTCCTATACAATTTTCGAAACAGTGGATTTTTTTTCCAGAAAATTGCCTCCTCCGGTTATCAAAATTTATTTGGAAAATTTAACTTTCCCAAATTTTTTGAAACAGTGAAATTTTCTGTGCGCCAAAACACAAAAATCACCCATTTCTCATCATTTTCCCCGAATTTATCATCGTTCTGATAAAAGTCACGTAATTCCTTTTTTTAAACCACACATTTTTCAAGAATTTTCTTTTCCTTTTTCTGATAAAAAAGTTTTCATTTTATTTTCGGAGAAGCACTTTTTGCAATCAAAATTTTTCACATTTTTTTTGGGAAATTTTCCGATTTTCCGCCCAATTACATACTTCCCAAAAAAAAAGTAACCTTGGCAAAATTCCAACAAGACAAGATTTTGACCTTTTTCACTCTGCGTCTCTCACACTCTATGTATTTACCGCAACGGGTAAACAATATAATTTTGCGGGCTAGGTAAGAAGGTCTGCTGATATAAATCAATCTTATTGACCTTCTTCCTTTTTCCTATGTGATTTTTGTCCAATTTTTGATGAAAATTACAAGAATTTTTAACCCGAAACCCTATTTGCCAAAAAAAATTAATAACAATTTTTAATTAATTTTTTCATGAGTCAGAAAAGAACAAAAAGTTCTGACTCATGAAAAAATACCTTTGAGGTTTATTTGATTTTTTTTTTGAATTAATTTTCCTCTTAAAACCTTCACTCCCCACTAATTTTCCCCATTCTTCACCAAAAAAATACGAAATTTCCAGAAATGCCCTCAACAAAACTTCTAAAACGCGACTGGGAGAAGGACCACGTCTACTTGGTCCAATTCCCCCGTGCCGGCACAATCCCCACACCTTCTCCATACGCATTAAAAGTCGAAACATTCCTTCGTATCGCTAATATACCGTATACTAATATTAGCAATGATTTCACGAAGAAATCGAGTAAAGGACAAATTCCGTTTATTGAATTAAATGGTCGACAGCATGCTGATAGTTCACTGATTATTGATCATTTGGTCGAACATTTTGAGAAGGTTTGTGACGGGTGGGAAATATGAGTTATGACGTGGCAGACTACTTTGAGCGCCTCTGGCGTATGTGCCTTTAAACTACTGTAGCTTTAGGTACCTCAATTAATCCCATGTCAAATACTGAATAATTAGTTATGACGTGGAAAAGCTATCAACATTCAAACCATCAAAAAATCCCGGATTGGTTTTTGTGAAATTTTTGAAACAGTGAAAAAAAAAAGTTTGTTATACTAAAAAGAACTAGATTATTTATTCTTGAATTTTTTCCCATGACTGAGCAGCCTAACATTTTTCAAATTTCAATGTTTTTTTTTCGAAAGATTTTGAAACAGTGAAAATTTTGTGATCTATTTTAATTTATTTTTCGAAAATTCGGAGTTTTCAAATCACTCAAAATATCCCACAAAATATTTTGGAAAATTTTTGAAACAGTGAAAAATTTTTATATTTACAAAAAAAAACGATGACATATTTTCTGACATTGCAGGTTTCAAAATCACGTGAAAATTTATGAACAAACCATTAGAGCAACTTTGCCATTTATGCAATTTTTTTAAATTTAAGTACCCAAACCTACAGTAGCTTAAAGGGACATACACATTGAAGCGAGTGCAGCTTTGGGCACTTCAGGCAAGAGTCTCCTGTCAACATCTGATTATGAGTTATGACGTAGCAAAATTAACAAGGTGTGCTGAATATCTTTGCCACGTCATACATCAGTTTGTCTAGCTACTTCGAACTTATCACTCGAAAAAATCCCAGAAAATCTTTGGGGAAATTTCGAAACAGTGAAAAATTTGGGTGAATGAAACCAGATTCTTGTAATTAATTTTGAGTTGTTTCTTCCAGGGCTCGCTGGAATCGCTCTCCACTTCTGACAAATCAACAGCCCGTGCCTTCTACACTCTTCTCGAGCATCATCTAGTCTGGGTCATGTTCTACTCTCGATCACAAGACGCGAGTTGGTTGGCAACCGACAAGGGTTTCGCCAAATTGCTCTCCGGCGTCAAACTTTTCGCCTTCAAAAATGTGCTGATCGGACGAATGGAGAAGATGTTGAAGGGAAGATGTATGTCGCAAGGAATCGGACATTTTACAAAGGAAGAGATAATTGGTGAAGCAAAAAAGGATATTGATGCGATTTCGGGACAATTGGGAAGTAAACAATTCTTGTTTGGTGATATTAAGACGGTGGGTTTTTGGGAGGAAATATTTCTAACACATCCCCTGAGTTCGATAGAGCGAAGATCTCTGAAGTACCAGACTGAAAATCGTAGGAATGGTGAAAAATCATTTTTGAAACAGTGAAATTTCTGGAAAATTTTTCAAAATTTCCCAGAAACTTTAAAGTATTCAGTAGAGAAAAATTGCAATTTTCAACCGAAAAATTCAAATTTTCCGACACAGTGTTCAATGGGGCGCATTTGCTTCTTCTAAGCTCTAAAATCCCCAGTTTCCCCATTTCAGATCGATGCCACAGCATTCGCCCACTTATCCCAACTCATCTACACTCCACAATTCAGCGATGAGATCAAAAACTACATTGAAACCAGCGCGCCAAATGTGGTAAATTCAAATTTTCTTTTTTCATTGCTCATATTAACTTTCAACTTCAGATCGATTACATAAATCGAATCAAAGTGCAATATTGGCCCGATTGGGAAGAGACAATTTCAACAGCAAATATGAACACCGAATGGAAAAAATTGTAATTATAATTATATATGAATTTTGTGCACCAAATTTGCTACACCAAAAATAAAGCTTTTTTACGCCAACTAGAGAAACAGTGTGTAATTTGAGCCAATATTTGCTCAACCCATGGCCGAAAAAATTGTCAGTTTGGCTCAAGTATCTTTGTGTTGTCGGTGGTTTCGAAACGAAATGAGTCATTTTCACCAAAACATTTTGGACAACTTTGAACCGATCACAAACCACGAGTTGTTTGTTTCCATAGGAATATACCTTGTGACCACAAAGTTTTTTTTCATTTCCTATTTTATTTCACCTTTCAGCCAGCCAAATGCCCTCAACAAATCTCATCAAACCCGACTGGGAGAAAGACCATGTCTACCTGATTCAATTCCCCCGAGCCGGCTCAATTCCTACACCGTCTTCCTATTCCCTAAAAGTCGAAACATTCCTTCGTATCGCTAATATACCGTATACTAATATTAGCAATGATTTCACGAAGAAATCGAGTAAAGGACAAATTCCGTTTATTGAATTAAATGGTCGACAGCATGCTGATAGTTCACTGATTATTGATCATTTGGTTGAACATTTTGAGAAGGTTTGTGACGGGTGGGAAAAATGAGTTATGACGTGGCAGACTACTTCGAGCGTCACTGGCGCGAGTTTATGTCCCTTTAAATTACTGTAGGTTTGGGTGATCTACACTCGCGCTAAAAGCACTACATACTGTATGGTCTTTTAGAGGATTTACCTCGAGCGCCACTGGCGCGAGTGTATATCAAAATTTTTCGTAAGCGGCTCCAGCGAAGCGAGTGTATGTCCCTTCAAGCTACTTTAGCTTTGGAGTACATCACTTTCATGAATCCTCAGAAGTCCAATATGAATTGCCACGTCATAACATAGACCTCTTCGAATCCAGAGTATGTTGACTATGCCCTTGAGTTATGACGTGGCAAGGATATTCAGCACACCTTGTTGTTAATTGATTCATGAATAAATCATAGGCCCAACACTGCCACGTCATAGCATATGCAGCTTTTGACTGGAGATTGACTAAAATATACAGTAGTTTAAAGGGACATACACTTGCTTCACTTGAGCCTGTTGACAACAATGCCACGTCATAACTGATACATATTCAGATGTAATTTTTGAGATGAGATTAATTGAAGAACCCAACGGTACAGTAGTTCAAATGAACATCCACCAAATTTCCAGACCTCTCTTGAATTCCTCTCCACTTCTGACAAATCAACAGCCCGTGCCTTCTACACTCTCCTCGAACACCATCTCGCCTGGATCACAGTCTATTCTCGATCACTAGACTCTAGTTGGTTGGCCACCGACAAGGGTTACGGTCGAATACTAACTGGTGTCAAAGGTTTCGCGTTCAAAAATCTGATTTTGGGACAAATGACAAGGAAATATCGAGGAAATTGTATGGCGCAGGGAATCGGACATTTTACGAAGGAAGAGATAATTGGTGAAGCGAAAAAGGATATTGATGCGATTTCGGGACAATTGGGAAGTAAACAATTCTTGTTTGGTGATATTAAAACGGTGGGTTTTTTTTTGGGAGGAAAATTCGAATATTTCTGAAACATCTCCTGAGTCCCATAGAGCGAAGATGCTTTCGCTATTTAAAAATGTAAATTTATAAATTTTGTCACGTTGTGAACATAGAAAATCGATTAATAAAGATTTATCTACATTTTTATATCAAACATTTTTGAAACAGTGAAAAATCTGGAAAATTTCTTCAATTTTTGAAGACAAATTCAGATTGTTCAGTAGAGCGAATTTGCAATTTTCAACTAAAAATTCAAATTTTCTTGGAAAATGCAGAGTGTTTAATAGGGCGCATTTGCTTCTCTACAGAAATATCGGAAATACCAGACTGAAAATCGTAGAAATGGTGAAAAATCATTTTTGAAACAGTGAAATTTATTGAAAATTTTCCAAATTTCCCGGATAAATTCAAAGTGTTCAGTAGAGCGAATTTGCAATTTTCAACTGAAAATTCAAATTTTCCGACAAATCTGATAGTGTTCAATGGGGCGCATTTGCTTCTAGGCTAAAAAATCCCCATTTTAGATCGATGCCACAGCATTCGCCCACTTATCCCAACTCCTCTACACTCCACAATTCAGCGATGAGATCAAAAACTACATTGAAACCAGCGCGCCAAATGTGGTAAATTCAAAATTTCTTTTGTTCTTTCATTGCTCATATTAACTTTCAACTTCAGATCGATTACATAAATCGAATCAAAGTGCAATATTGGCCAGATTGGGATGAGACAATTTCAACAGCAAATATGAATACCGAATGGAAAAAATTGTAAACTATATATGAAATTTTCGAATTTGCACCATTTTACATCAAAATGAAGCGTTTCCCGTGAATTTTCACCCCCAAAAAACTGACCAAAAGATAGTGAGCAATATCAAAATATGGATACATCTTCAGACGGTGCAATTGAGCACCGGCGTCCAGCAGAATCTCCTGATCCAATTGAAAACTTTCGGGCACCATTTTTGGATGGATTTGGGAGGGATAATTGACCTGGAAAATGGGAGATTTTAAGGTAACTTCAAGAAAAAAAAATAGCAAACGTGCTCTATTGATGACTAGAAAAAAATGCGGAAAATTTGAATTTTTGGGGTTATCAATAGAGCGCAGTTGCAATTTACGAGAAAAATACGTTTCAAAAATTAATTCAAACAAAAATTTTGGACAGAAAAAGTTCAAAAAACAGTAGAAAAATTGGTAATTTTTCAACTGATAACAAAAAAAAACATGGCAATTTTTGTTCGATTTATTGACGTAAGAGGGGGAAAAAGTGATTTTTGGGGGTAGAAAATCAATTAATTTTGTTGGAAATTTGAAAGAAAAACAATCAAACACATCAAAATCTAGAAAAACCCGAAAAATATGCATATTTTTTGAAACAGTGAATTTTTTTTGACAAAAAATTTTGTCTGAAAATTTTCTAATAGCTGAAATTATAGTTTTTAAGTTGGGTAAAATTCAAAAGGCTGTTTTTTTTAACCTTTGATTTTTATTCTTGAAAAATCCCAATTGCATGATCAAAACTCTAGAAAACCGCAGAACATATGCATATTATTTGAAACGTAAATTTTTGGGGATAAGTTTTTTTCAGAAATTTCAAGTAAAAAAAAAATGGATAACTTGAATTTTTGAGGAAAAATATATTGCTAGGGTTGCAATATGTATTGATCAAAATTCTAGAAAACCCCGACAAATAAACAATTTTTTTGAAACAGTGATCTTTTCGGACTAATTAAAATCCTAATGCAATCAAAATAATGAGAAATTCGAAAAAAACAAATATTTTTTTGATGAAACAGTGATATTTTGGGGAAAAAATAATGATGGCTGAAAATTTCAGATTTTCACTGGGATCTATTTAGCTCGAAAATTAGAGCTGAATTTCTAGTTTTTGAGTCAGAACATTTTTCAAAAACGGCTGAAAATTGAAAAACACCAATAATTGCTCAGTCAAATTCTAGAAATATGCATATTATTTGAAACGTAAATTTTTGGGGATAATTTTTATCTTTTTTTGAAGAATTTCAGGTAAAAAATAATGGATAACTTGAAATTGATCAAAATTCTAGAAACCCCCGAAATATAAACAAATTTTTTTGAAACAGAGACTTTTCGGGGAAATGAATCCTCAATACAATCCAGGGCTGTGAAAAAGGCCTTGTTCGGCCACAAGGCCGCATCGAGAAAATTTGGAGAGGCCGGCCGGCCGGCCGGAGAAAAAAAATAAATTGAAAAAAGGCCGGCCGCCGGCCTGCATAGTAAATTCTTCATTTTCACCTGTTCTGGTGTGACTTGGATGGTGGGATGAATTTATGCAATTCTGTTGGTGTGATAGTGTTTGTGTGATGATTGGATTGGTGAAAAAACATTGGTGTGGTATTGGTGTGATATTGGTGGATGGCTCCAAACAAATTACACCACAATTGGCGCCAATTTCACCAATCACCAATCACGTCAATTCCGCCGTTTCCACATTGGTGCCTATTACACCATTGGTGCAATTGGCGTCAATGGTGAAGTTTGCACCAATCGTGCAATTTTCACCATTGGCGCAAACTTCACCAATGGCGCAATTTTCAAAAATGGTGCAAACTTCACCAATGGCGCCAATACTACACCCAGACTATCACACCATCACACCAAGATCGAAGTTTCATTCAGAAAAAGTTACAAATTCAATAAAACTAATTTCTGAAAATTTTCATCCTTGAGGCTTCAAGCCTGAACGGCTTCGAGCCTTTATATTTGAAAGGCCTAGAAGCCGCGAAGGCCTGAGGCCTCCGATTTTTTGAGGCCGGCCGGCCGGCCGCAGAAAATCGAGGCCCTTTTCACAGCCCTGATACAATCAAAATAATGAGAAATTCAAAAAAAAATTATTTTTTGTTGAAACAGTAAATTTTTGGGAAAAGAAAAGTTCAGATTTTCACTGGGATCTATTTAGCTTGAAAATTTGAACTGAAATTCTAGTTTTTGAGTCGGAAAAATTCAAAACTTGCTGCTTTTTGAAACATTTGATTTTTATTATTGAAAACTACCTAATATATCATAATCAAAACTCTAGAAAACCGCAGAACATGCATATTATTTGAAACGTAAATTTTTGGGGATAATTTTTTTTATCAGAAATTTTAGGTAAAAAAATAGATAACTTGATTTTTGAGGGAAAATATAGTAATTGATCAAAATTCAAGAAACCTTCGAAAAATAAACAATTTTTTTGAAACAGTGAATTTTTCGGGGGAATAAAATATGTGTTAGGGTTGAAACTCCAAGCCAAAAATTATCAGAAATTCCAATTTCCATTTGGAAAAAGTTCACGAAAATTCAGAATCATCCACAAAAGAATAACAAGCTTCAGAATTTTGAAAAATCTCATAGAAATTTCTTGAAACAGTGAATTTTTGTGGGTGATTTTTGTGATTTTACAGGACTTTTTAGCTCAAAATCAGGTCAAAAATCCAAATTTCCCAGCAAAAAACATCACACTAAACACATATATGTTTTGTTGTGTTCACAAAATTCACAAGAGCTGGAGCTGTGCTCCAGCTCACTTTACACACAAAAAAAATCCGCCGCCGCCTATCTTTTCTTCACTTTTGCTGCTCAGTTTCCTGAGCTCAGAAAAAAAGAAGAGAAAAGCTAAATTTCCTCTTCTTCTTCTTCTTTTTTATCCTCTTCCTATTTTTTGATAGATAGATATGATGTTTATTTTCGGGTCGGAGATCGATTTTTGGGACTTGGGTAAATAAATAATGGCGGGAGATTTATTGATTTTTAGCGGGAAAATTTGAATTTTTTTGATGCATTTCATATAAATTTTAGTCAAAAAATTGGAAAATTCAGGCTGAAAAATGTCAAATTTTTAGAAGTTCTGAATTTTTCAAAATTTTGGAGCATTAAACAGAGGTTTTAACAATTCAAAAATTTACAAAAATTTTGAAACGTATTTTTCCGGGTGTTTTTTTTAAATAAAAAAAACTCACAAATTTTCCTCATTTTTCTTATCAGGCCCATTTCCAAATCTGAAAAATTCTGAAAATTTTCAAAAATTAAAAACTTTGAAATAAAATAAAATCAGAAAACTTCAACTCTTAAATTTTTGAAAAAAAAAATTTCGGAACAAAAAAATTTATAACAAGATCAAAATCAACAAAAAACAATTAAAAAAGATTTTCAGCCAAAAAATCTGGAAATTTCAGATTACCAAGCAAGTTTGTGTTTGACGAGTTGAATTTTTCGAACAATGCATTTTTGCGAGAAATCGTCGTCGAGTTTTGAAACTTCGTTTTTGGTTTCGAATTTGGCAAAAGTTCCGAGGAGGGATTGCTGGAAAAATGGGAGGAATTTCAGAATTTTCGGGCTGAAAATTGAGGGGGAAATCTGGAATTTTCAGGTTATTTTTCAGGTTGAAATTTCTGATCTAGAATCTAGTCAAAAAATTTATATCTCAGTTTTCAAGCTTTTATATAAAAATTCAAGAAATTCAAATTTTCATCTTGAATTCCAACAAAATCCAACTCAAAAAAATCTCACTGTTTCATAATTTCTGTATATTTTTCCTTATAATTTTTTCATTCAGTTCGTGTCCATAAAAATTGGAAAATTTCAATTTTCAGATCAATTTTTCACAAAAAAGAATTGAACTTTTATATTTTAAAAAATTTCACTGTTTCAAAATTTCTACATATTTTTCTCATTAATTTTTAAGTCGATTGAGTTTATGAGGCAGACAAAACACATTTTTTGGTCAATTTCTCACCAGAGGCATAAAAAAAACAAGCTCAAAAATTCAAAAAAAAAATTTCTAGAGATTTCATTGTTTCATAATTTCTGTATATTTTTCCTTATAATTTTTTCATTCAGTTCGTGTCAATAAAAATTGGAAAATTTCAATTTTTAGATCAATTTTCACAAAAAAGCATTCTAGATAAAAAAATTAAAACCATGACTTCTAGCTCAAAAATTGAACTTTTATATTTAAAAAAAATTTCACCGTTTCAAAATTTCTACATATTTTTCTCATAAATTTTTAAGTCGATGATGATAGAAATTTTAGATCAATTTCTCATCAAAATCATGATTTCAATCTCAAAAATTGAATTTTTACATTTAAAAAATTTTACTGTTTCAAAACTTCTAAATATTTTTATCAACAGTTTTTAGGTCAATCGTTGGGTAGAGTGATGAACAATTTTCAAAAATTTTCAAATTTTAGGTCAATTTTTTTCACTAAAAATCTCACAGTTTCAGAATTCTAGTATAAATAAATTTCTAGTAGAAAATTTCAATGTTTTTTATGAATTGCACATCAATTTTCACATTAAAAAAAATCTCACTGTTTCAAAAATTTCAATATTAAATTTTGATGAATGCGGTTTGATAATCCAGATCTGTAACACATTCAAAAAATTAACATTAAAAATTTCGCCGTTTCAAAATTTTTGTATATTTTTCTCATTAATTGTCAAGTCGATGACACCACAAATATTAGATCATTTTCTCACCAAAATGATGAATTCAATCTCAAAAATTGAATTTTTACATTTAAAAAATTTTACTGTTTCAAAATTTCTACATACTTAATTCCAAGGGTAATTGTTGATTACATGAACAATTTTCGAAGATTTTCAAATTTTAGGTCAATTTTTTCACTAAAAATCTCACTGTTTCAGAATTCTAGTCAAAATAAATTTCAAAAAAAAAATTTCAATGTTTTTAATCAATTGCTCATTAAAACCATAATTTCAAGCTCAAAAATTGAATTTTTACATTCAAAAAATTTCACTGTTTCAAAATTTTTACATATTTTTCTCAACAATTTTTAGGTCAATGTTAAGGTGGAATTAATTCGAGCTAAAAAAAATCTCGAAAATTTTTAAATTTCCCCTCAAAATCCCCCAAAAACCCACCATTTCAATGATAAAATTGGAAATTTGCGCAAATTTCTGATGCAATTCATCCTCATAAATAATTCTCGAACCATGTGCATCCATCAAAATTGTGATCAAACCAAGCGCTTTTTTGGCCACATTCTCTTGATTTTTGGGCTCCTCAAAGCTCTTATAAATATCGATTAGTTCCAGCATAATTTCGATGGATTCAAGAGTTGTGAGAACTTGCGACGTTTGTTCGGTCATTGATTTGCGGGAGAAATTTCGGGAGAGGATTTTCAGCAAATCCGCGCGTTTTTCGGATTTTCTGGAATTTTTTTAAGGTGGAAAATGTGGTTTTCAGCAAGTTCCAGATCAAATTTCAAGCTTTTTGACTCAAAAAATCGCAAATTTTCCCAATTTCCCATAAACTCCCACCAAAAACACCTTACCCAGCCGCCAATTTCAACAAATTCGCCAAAACCATTTCCGACACAACCCTCTGCTCATCTTCCAAAATCATCTCAACCAACTCCAATTTTCCCATCTCAATACAGTACTTCAGTAGATTATCCTCATTTCGATACGTCAAAATGCGCGCCAAAATCACAGATTTTAGAATTTCGTCGACGAATTGTTGTTCGGTGTCAGCGTCGGCTGCGAATTCGCGAATCGCCTCGACTAATTGAGATTGTTCGATGGTGGAGAGGGCGCCACTGGCTGCACCGGATTCCAAGCTCTCGAGACTTGTCACCAACTTTTTCCAGCGTTTTTGTTTGAGCTGGAAAAATTATAGCTTAAAATTCCAAAATTTTCTCCGAAAAATATTCACTTTTCAAAATTTTCCTAAAAAAATAAGAAAACATTAGTATGTATTCTTAGTTCTTGTTTTGCAGCTTGTAAAAAATTTCACTGTTTCAAAATTTTCATAATTTTTTTAGCAAATAGAAAAAAATAGTATAGTTAATGTTTGCGATATTTTCAGAAAATTCTGGGAAAAACCCGCTGAATCGAAATTTTTGCCGAAAAACGTAATTTTATCCTTTTTTTTTAATTTCAAGAAAATCAGGTTTTCTCCAGATTTTTTCAGAGACATTCGACTACACTTTCAAAAAATTCATGAAAATTCTGAAACAGTGAAATTTTTTTTCGACTTGAATTAACTTTTTTGTTAGCAAAAAAATTTTCATTTTTTTGAAAAAAAATTTTCTGAAAAAATTCCCGGTTTCAAAATTTTCATAATTTTTTTAAATAGAAAAAATTAGCGATTTTCGGTCTTTTAAAGAATCATAATTTTCTCCGACAATAATGGATTTTTTTTGAAATTCAAAAAACCTGGCCTAGTTTTTTGATGGCCTAGAAAACCAAAAACAACATTTCGAGCTCACAAGAGAACTTCAACTCTAGATTTTTAATAAAATATATAGTGTCTAGTAGTTTTCAACCCGCTAATCACTATTCCATTGTCTAAAATTACAGAACTCAACTTCTAATATGAGTTATGACGTGGCAAAATTCGAAAATCCGGGATTTTAGGAGCTGAAACTGCTGAAAAGCTTCAAAATTATTTTTTCACGAAAACCTGATGAAAACATGGGAAAAATCATTTTTGAAGCTTTTTTCAGGGTTTTCCTTCTGAAAACCTAGATTTCCAGCATTTTTAGATAAAATTTGGGATTTTTCATGAGCTTCAAAACTCAAAATTTCCCCATAGGGCCCGAAATTTGGCTATTTTAATTGTAAGCCTTCTAGGCAAATTCAGTATCAAAAATTCCCAAATTCTTCCCCAAAAAAAACTCACAGGTCCCTCAATCACACTTTCCACACTTTTCGACAAATTTCCAATATCATTGGTTTCAATTGGATTTACGGCAAATGTTGAGAATGTTTTGACTTTTGCTGACGTCGATGTTTTTGCAGTTGAGACAGCGGTAAGTGAATCGATTTTTGATTTTCTGGAGGGAATTTGGTGGGAAATATATGAATTTTGGTGAAAACAATCTTACGGTAATGGAATTTCAGCTTTTGTTGTTTTTCCTTTGAGTAGAATCACTTCTTTTTGATCGTCGTAGGAGATCTAGAAAATTCAGACAAATTTTGAAACAGTGAATGTTTTACTTGTAAAATTTTGAAATTTTTGTTTCACAAAAATGCAACATCGACTTATCGAATTATTGAAAAATCGAAGAATTTGTAAAATTCTTGAAACAGTGATTATTTTCAGTTCTAAAATGTTTATTTTTCGATTTTTCTCGAGAAAAAAATTAATTTTACAATTAGGTTCAGAGCCTGAATTTGATGTATTCTTATATTTCTATATCTTATTGGAAACTAATATCAAATCAAAAAACCAAACAGAAAAAATCATAGCAATTTTGAAACAGTGAATTTTTTCTATAATTTTTTTTGAACTGCGAGGTTTTTCACATACATTTTTGGGTTTGAATTTCATCAGAATCTGAGGATTTGAAGCTTCAGAGTGAAAAATTTAAATTTTTCAACTCCTTGGATCAAATTTCATTATTTTAGCTCAAAAAATCAGATTTTCCACTCTAGAATATAAGACAAAACTATCTTTTGACTGAAACAAGAAAACAACCGAACAGAAAATTTGTGAAATTTCTGAAACAGTGAATTTTTTTCAACACAAAAATTTGTAGGTTTTCAAGTTTCTGGGCTCAAATTCCGTCAAAAATTTCACTTTTTCATAAAGAAAAGTTTATTTTTCATGATTTAGCTCACAAAATGTAGTATTAGGTGGTGGATCTTAATTTTCATTGATTTACCGATATCAATCTACAGAAAATCAATAATCAAAAATCTTGTAAACAAATGACTTGTGAAATTTTTGAAACAGTGAATTTTTTGTATAACATTTTTTTGAATTGACTAAGAAGTTTTCACATTTTTTTTTCTCAAATAATCAATTTTCTGAGCTCCGGAGTTCAAAAGTTCAAGATTGTAGGTTTTCATGTTCCAGGGCTTAAAATTTTCCCGAAAATTTTAATTTCTCATAAAGAAAAGTGGATTTTTCAGTTCCAGGACCCAAAATTGATTAATTTTCCATTTTTCCAGCTTAAAAAATCAGATTTTTCGCTACGGGAGCTGAATTTCATTGTTTAGAAATTTCAAAGCATGTTCATTTTTCGATTGCCTCATATACTGAATTACTAAATTTTAAAAAAAAACCAAACAGAAAATTTGTAAAATTTCTGAAACATTGAATTTTTTTACACAAAAATTTGTAGGTTTTCAAGTTTCTGGGCTCAAATTTCATCACAAATTAAAATTTTTCATATAGAAAAGTTGGTTTTAGAGCTCCAGGACTCTAATTTTTCCAAAAATTTCAATCCGCTCAAAAAATCAGAATTTTCGCCCCGAGACCTGAATTTCAGTATTTAAAGATTTCAATTCATGTTTATTTTTCGATTACCACAACGATCAAACTACTAAAATCAAGTAACCAAACAGTAAACTTGTAAAATTTGTGAAACAGTGAAATTTTTCAATTGTTTTTTTTTCTATTTTTCAAAGTTTTCAGGGTTTTGGGCTCAAAATTTCACAAAAATTTCAATTTTTCAAATAGAAAAGTTGGTTTTAGAGCTCCAGGGCTCAAATTTTTCCAAAAATTTCAATTTTCCGCTCAAAAATCAGAATTTTCGCCCCGAGACCTGAATATCATTATTTAAAGATTTCAATTCATGTTTATTTTTCGATTACCACATGTGCACAACGATCAAACTAAAATCAAATAACCAAACAGTAAGCTTGTAAAATTTGTGAAACAGTGAAATTTTTCACTTGTTTTTTTCTTTTTTTAAAGGTTTTCAAGTTTCTAGGCTCAAAATCCATCAAAAACTTCACTTTTTCATATATTGTCATTCCGAAAATAAAAGAACCCCCGTTTGAATTGGCGCTCACGTACAGTAGACTAATAATGACGTGACACATGCATATCAAACTGGTTGGCAAATAGCCAGCGTGTAAATTTCGCATTTTATTTTTCAAATAGACTCCAAAATTTCGCGAAGTCTACTGTAGTATTGGTTTCCTAGGCCATGTCGGTTCTCTTCCAAGGTTCTTTTTTTTCGGAAGGACAATAGAAAAGTTGATTTTTCAGCTCCAGGACCCAAATTTTCCCAAAAATTTCAATTTTCCGCTCAAAAATTCCCCACCTCTTCCGGCAAAACCTGTCCAATCGGCCATCTAATCGATTTTCTAGCCATCGCCGTATTTTTCGCCAATTTATCCCATAATTCCAACATCAATTCTGGTTGTTCTGGGGAAAAATTGAATTTGGAAAGAAGATTTTCGGCGGCAAAACCTACTTTTTCTGCTGATGCTGGATTCTTCCTCATCCAATTTTTGAATCGTCGCTTTCAGCGACGAATTCAACTCCAATTCCAGCAGAAAAGTCATCTGAATCTAAAAATTTCAGAAAAAAAATCTGAAATCAATTATTTTTCAGATATTACAGCGACCAAAACGCTTCAAAAAATCAATGAAAATCCCAGAAAAAATTGGATTTTTACCCGAAAAGCATAAAAAATTTGATCAAAAAAGACTAGAATGGCAAGCTGGACTAACAATAAAAAATACAAACAGAAAGCGAAAAATTATAAAAGACTGTGTGAAAATTCAGTGTGATATGGACATTTTTTGAAACAAAAAAGATTTCACCCATTTAACAAAATTATTAGAAATTTAGGGTTATTAGGGGGGAAATTAACAAAAAATTAGAAAAAAATAGGGGAAAAGGGAGGATTTTGAGGTTGGAAATGATGAATTTTGGTGCCAAAAATCCGAAATTTCCAGGTTTTTTGACTGAAAAAATTTTTATCCGGAGATTTTCAATGAGACATAGATGTTTCTGTACAGTTTTTCACAAAAATCCTGCTTTCAGTTTTTGCTTAGCAAAAACTGAAAGAAGAATTTTTCTCAGCGTGTAAAACTGTACAGAAAAATCTATGTAACACACTTTCCTCATGAGAATCTTTTGATTTTTCAAGATTTTCGGACCAAAAAACCTGAAATTTTGATCCAAAATAGTCAGAAATTCTGGAATTTCATCGAATTTTTCACACCAAAATCCACCCAAAAAAAATTTCAGGTAGGAATTTCTAGTTGAGAATTCTTTGAAAACTAATATTTTCCAAGATTTCCAAGATTTTCAGGCCAAAAATCAGAATTTCCAACAATTTTTCACATCAAAATCCACCCAAAACGTCCCCCTTTCCCATGTCTAATTATTCTTCTTCGAATCTCCATTCATCTGATTTCCAGCCTGCGTCTTCTTCCTCTTCTGAACCTTCTCTCGTTCTTTGGCCAAAATCTCCTCTTCGCTCATCACTCGATTATTTCGCACCGCCTGTTTTGTTGCGTTCACCGCTTTCGCGAATGCGTCGAAAATTCCGCCCATGAAAATGGCGCAAATCACATTTTCGATGGGCAGAAGTGCGTCTTGAACACCGAAGAGAATGGCGGCGAGTTTGAAGTAGATGAAGAAACCAACAACGCACTGGAAATCGGGGGAAAGTTAGGGTAACTCTTTGTATTTTTCCTATTGCTCATATTAAGTATGTTTTCTAGTTGTCTAAAATTGCAACTCCAAATATGAGTTATGACGTGGCAAAATTCGGGATTTTAGTTATTCAGAAAAGTCGATCTTTCTGAAGAAACCTCAGATTTTCATGGGAAAAAATCATTTTTGATGCTTTTTCAGGTTTCAGCCCCTGAAATCCCGGATTTTCGAATTTTGCCACGTCATAACTCATATTAGGAGTTTAGTTGTGCAATTTTAGGGTCGAAAACTACTAGAAAATATATATTTTATCAAAAATCTGTCATCTTTTTTTGAGGTGAAATTTATTCTGGAATTCAAGATTTTTTCACTGTTTCAATGAAAAATTATGAGAAAATTGAGTTTTTTTTGAGTTGTTCGAGAACTTTATAAAACAAAATTTGAGTTCATAGATTTTCTGTGGCAAAATTTTCAACTCACTGAAAATTCAACAGAAAAAGCCATTTTTAAAAATGAATAGAACTAGAAATGAGCGAAAATGCATTTTGCCACGTCACAAGGTCACGTGGGGAAAATTTTAAATTTTTAGTCATAATTTTTCACTGTTTCATGAAGGGATTATATGAAAACTTGAGATTTTTGAATCAGTTTTGCAAATTGTCTCAAAATTTCGAATTTCTCACATTTTTTCATCAAAAATCAATCAAATGACAACATTTTGAAAATTTTTCACTGCTTCAAAGTGAAATTATATGAAAACTTGAGATTTTCAAGTTAATATTGCATTTTTAAGTGACCCCACAAAAAGTTTGATTCATCCTAAAATTTACTGTTTCAAAAAATTTTGAAATTTCAAAATTTTGGATTTTTCTTGATCTGGTTATTTTTCAAATTTTTGAACCTAAAGTTTTCACTGTTTCAAAAAAATCTGATATTCTCACAATTTTTAATTTGCATAATATTTTAGCTAAGCATTGTATTTTTAAATAAAACATGAGCAATGGTTTAACATGAAAAATCAACAAAAAAGCCAGTTTCAAAAATGAATAGAACTAGAAATGAGCGAAAATTCGAAAATTGCATTTTGCCACGTCACAAGGTCACGCGGGAAAATTTAATTTTCAAAATTTTTTCACTGTTTCAGAGTGGCATGATATGAAAATTGAGATTTTCAAGTTAATATTGTAGTTTTTAGGTGACGAAAAAAAAGTTTGATTCTTCCTAAAATTTAGAAAAATTCACTGTTTCTAAAAGTTTTGAAATTTTGGAATTTTGTTGATCAGGTTATTATTTCGAATTTTAAGAGCTAAAATTTTCACTGTTTCGAAAAAATCTGATATTCTCACAATTTTTAATTTGCATAATGGGCCTATGCAGAATAATATTTTGTAATAAAAAAACATAAAAAAACATTTTTTTCCTATGCAGAAAAACGTCGAAAAAACAAAATAAAGACAACGTGAAATTGAGAGAGCGCAGACATAAAATGGGTTTTTTTTTTCTGCACTCTCTCAACTTCACGTTGTCTCTACTCAAAATAATAAACTGTATATTTTGTTTTTTCGACGTTTTTCTGCATAGGAAAAAAATGTTTTTTTATGTTTTTTTATTACAAATTATTATTCTGCATAGGCCCATAATATTTTAGCTAAGCATTGTATTTTGAAATAAAACATGAGCAATGGTTTAACATGAAAAATCAACAAAAAAGCCAGTTTCAAAAATGAATAGAACTAGAAATGAGCGAAAATTCGGAAATTCATTTTGCCACGTCACAAGGTCACGCGGGAAAATTTAATTTTCAAAAATTTTTCACTGTTTCAGAGTGGCATGATATGAAAATTGAGATTTTCAAGTTAATATTGTAGTTTTTGGGTGACGAAAAAAAAGTTTGATTCATTCTAAAATTTAGAAAAATTTACTGTTTCAAAAAATTATGAAATTTCAAAATTTTGGATTTTTCTTGATCTGGTTATTTTTCAAATTTTTGAATCTAAAATTTTCACTGTTTCAAAAAAATCTGATATTCTCACAATTTTTAATTTGCATAATATTTTAGCTTAGCATCGTATTTTTAAATAAAACATTAATTAGGGGTAAATTAATATGAGCAATGGTGAAAAAACTCACCAAATACACCAAATCATGCGGCGCCGTCACATACATACTATGCCTTTCCAACGTGAAAACAATCGATGCAATCACACAAGCCTTAGTGGTGAAGGAGGGTTTCAAAATCTCGTGATTCGCCGGGCTCCACGAGCCGCGCACCAATTGCTCCACAATCTTCACCACGCCAGAACCTGCACCCTTCGAGACACCGACAAAGATCTGCACCAGATATGATTCAGGATAAAGGCGGGCTGAATATTTGATACCGGCTGCGATTTTATGCGCCCTCTGGATTTCTTTCACCACAATCAGACCGGTTTTGATTGGTGAAAGTTGGGCCAATTTGAAGATTATATCAAAGGGTGAATAGAAAACCAAATACCAAACAACGGAGGCCAAAATCACGTCTTGATGATGTTTGAGAGGTGAAATAATTGGCTCGCCGAGCAAGAAACTGGCTAGAAATGAGCCGGCAAATGACATGAGCATTGCTGAAAGCCAACAGGAGAATGGGTGCTTTCGGGAGAAGGTGAGACTGGTTGTGCCGAGATCTTGACGCACTGAGATGCATGTCTGGAAAATCCGAAGGTTAGGGGAGGAATTTTAGGATTCTGTGGGAATTTCTGAAGTTTTTAGTTGAAACTGTAGAAAATTTCAGTCATTTTCCGTTTTTTTTCATGAAATTTTGAGTCAAAATGGCAAATTTTAATGTTTTTCGATGAGATTTTGAACCTTGGAGCGGAAAATTGTGATTTCACAGTAATTTTCAATCAAAATTCGAGTTCTACAGCTGAAAATTGCTAGATTTCTAGTTTTGAAGCTGAATTCCCTTCGAAATCTGGTTTTCAGCGCGAAATTTGAATATTTTTAGATTGAGGGCTCGAATTTTCATTGAAAACTACCCTGAAATCCTGTGAAATCACGATTTTTCCTATCGGGACTTGGAAATTCACAAAAAACATGGAAATTTGCGATTTTTAACATCTCGACTAAAATTTTCATGAAAATTAGCTCCAATAGGCGATTTTTCGCGATGTTTTGCTCCTGGACTCCATTTTTCCATAACATTTCTATCTCCAAAAGCCACATTTTCTTCAAAAAATCCCAATTTTCCGCCCCAAAACGCACTCACCAACAGATAATGCGCAATATCGAAATACGGATACATTTTCAACTTCTGCATATATCCTCCAGCATCAATTAAGGTGTCGTGATCAATCTGCCAATCATCGGGCCACATTTTCTCAGGCTTGCGCGTAAAACTAGGCTAAAGTGTAAAAAATCGAAAAAAAACTCCGGAGCGTCGTTTACATGTAGGTTTACGCTAAACAACAGGCATGTGGCGCATCGTTGTTTTCTTTTATTTTTGGGATTTGAAAATACTGATTTTGATATTTGCATCATTTAGAGATTATTGAGTTTATCACCATGGAAACGGCTTTGTTTACAGAGATTAGAGATGCTGTCGAGACGTTTTTTGAGTTTATCAAAAGCTTGTCGAAGTTTGGCGCGAGTTGATAAGGTGAATGAGAGTTTGGATGCGAAACGTGGACGATTGTTGTACCAGAGTAAGAAGCGTGGGATTTTGGAGAATGATATTTTGCTGGGCGATTTTGCGCAAGAGAATCTATCGAAAATGACACCAGAGCAACTCGTAAATTATGATAAGGTATGATTTTCCCCGGATTTCTACCCAAACACTTTATTCCCCAAAATTTCCAGCTAATCAATGGCGAACACATGGAGTGGGATCTCTTCTATTATTTATCGGACAAAAAAGTTGCTCCTGAAGAAGTCGCCTCGTGCCCCGTCTACCAATTACTCAAGAAATTTGTGGATTCGAAGAGGGTTCCACGAAACATCTAATCTATGTTGTAAATAAATAGAAATAGAAGATTTTTATCAGTTTTTTGAACATTTTTGCGTAGAGAGAAAGGTTTAGTCACCTTCCATTATTTCGTGTGCTTTTTATCAGTTTTTTTGTTGAAATTTGGGAATTTTGCGGGTGATTTGATCGATATTGGTGAAAAATCTTAGATTTTCATATAATCCCACCATGAAACAGTGAAAAATTTTGCCACGTGACCTTTTGACGTGGCAAAATACAATTTTAATTTTTCTTTGAATTGAATTTTCGCGGTCATTTCTAGTTCTATTCATTTTTGAAACTGCCATTTTTTGTTGAATTTTCACAGTGAGTCGAAAATTTTACCAAAGAAAATCCACTCAAATTTTTATTTTTTTCAACTTAATTGATAAACAAAACAACCCCAAAAAACTCGATTTTTTATAAAATTTTTCATTGAAACAGTGAAAAAATCTTGAATTCCAGAACAAATTTCACCTGAAAATGCCTCAAGGCTCTAGATTTTTAATAAAATATATATGCTTTCTAATAGTTTTCGACTCTAAAATTGCACAACTCAACTCCTAATATGAGTTATGACGTGGCAAATTTGGAAAACTTGGGATTTTAGCAGCTGGAATCTGAAAAAATCATCAAAAATGATTTTTTCTAATGCAAATCTGAGGGTTGTTCAGAAAGATCGACTTTTCTGAACAACCCTCAGATTTGCAAATCATTTTTGAAGCTTTTCGCAGGTTTCAGCTCCTAAATTCTCGAATTTTCAAAATCTGCCACGTCATAGCTCATATTAGAAGTTGAGTTGTGCAATTTTAGGGTCGAAAACTACTAGAAAACATATATTTTATTCAAAATCTAGAGTTCCCTTGTCATCTTTTTTGAGGTGAAATTTGTTCTGGAATTCAAGAATTTTCCACTGTTTCAATGAAAAATTATGTGAAAAATTGAGTTTTTTGAGTTGTTGTGTATGTAAACTACTAGAAAATAGTTTTATATTTAAAATCTATGGAGAAAGTTCCCTTGTCTTGTCAAAAACCTCAATTTCTCATCTAAAAATCCATTTTTTGCTTTCTGGAAATGGGCCAAAAAAATATTTCGAAATCCTGCCGAAAATGGGCGTGGCCAACGGAAATAGTTGACCTCGCCAAAAAATGAGAGAGCATAGGTTTAATGGAGAGTGCTAGAGATGTATGGACAAATACGCGCAGCCAAAATATGTGTAGTTTTTGTTTCTTATTTGTTTTTGTTAACAAAACTAATTTTTTTTTCTTGAAATTGAGGAAAATTAGGGGGGATTTAGGAAAAAAATTTCATTGCTCATGTTAAAAATGTACACACATTTTTGAGATGAGCTCGGGAAAAGAACCGCAATTGTGGCAGCATTTGTCGCAGCGCTGCGGCAATTTGTCGCATCGCTGCAGCATTTTTTTTGTTGCAACACACGCGCCGGAGTTGCGACAAAACTCGCAACTGTTGCGTGAACTGTTGCGGGAATGGGCGCAACTCCGGCGCATGTGTTGCAGTGCCGCAGCGCTGCGACAAATTGCCGCAGCGCTGCGACAAATGCTGCCACAGTTGCGGTAAGTTGCAGTTCTTTTCCCGAGAGCAATAACATTTTTGGGCCTTTTTTTTCGCACATCAATTTTCCATGGGAAAATTTTTTGTTTTGAAAATATTTTCTGAATGTTTTTTTTCTTTTTTCTGAATTTTAATCCTGAATTCAAAATTTGTTTTCAAAATATTTTCTAGGCCTCTAAAATTCTTCAAATTTCGTGATTTTCAGCCCGAAATTCATGGAAATTCTGATTTTCAGGTAGAAAATCATGATTTCTAGGCTCAAATTTCATGAGATGGCTCATATTTCACCAAGGATAACCTACCCGATTTTTTTTGAAATTCAAAAAAACCTGGCCTAATTTTAGTGGCCTAGAATCCCAAAAATCTTTCTGGAAGAGTTTTGATGGCCTAGAAACCCACAAATCTTTCTGTGAGAGTTTTGGTCACCTAAAAATTCTTAAAATATTTCTGGCCGAGTTTTGGTGGCCTAGAAAACCAACAAAAAAAAACAATTTTCTAGCCCCCAAATCGTTCTGAATATTCCAGATGAATCGACGAAATCAGCGAAGTCATCGAAGAGAATTTGTCGATTTCTACCACTACAATCGACCTGATTCCGATTCAGAAGATCTAGAAGACCTCCAGATTCCTGAACCACCTCTCGAAGAATTTGAAGATCTGATTCAAGTTCGGCCAATTCAGGACTTTCAAATTAGAAATGCGCAAGATAGACAATATTATGACAGTCAAGATCGGCTTAATCAGGTATTTCTGAGACCAAAACGACCGTATCGAAGGCGAATTTTGGTGCCGAAATCGGTGCAAAAATGCCCGCTTTACAATGCAAAAAAACCTGAAAATGAAGAAGATGAAGCTACCAAATTTCGAAGATTTTATCTCGAAAATTTGGATGTTTATGAGGATTATGATCGGGAAACTGTGAGATTTGATAATGATTTGGCTTGTGATATTTTTGAGAAATATTTGGGAAAATTGAGACGGGAATTGTGTGTGCTTGATGGTTTGAATGTGAGTTTTTTGGCTTGAAATCTTGGAATTTTCAACAATTTTTAGAGCTCAAAAATTCCAAACAAAAAACAATTTTTCAAAAAAAAAATCACTGTTTCAAAAATTTCGGAAAATTATTTTTTTTTGAATATAAAATTTGTTGTTGGTTCGATGCATAGTTTTCTTTAAAAAATGTTTTTTTTTTCAAAAAAATTCACTGTTTCAAAAATATAAGAAAAATTAATTTTTTTGAGTAAAAAATTGTTACGCTCTTTATTTTGTCTTCTCAAATAAACATATCAATTTCCAGGTGGCAAATTTTAGAGCCAAGAAAAAAATAAAAATTTCACTGTTTCAAAAAATTTCGGAAAATATTTTTTTAAATTGAAAATTTGTTGTTTTCTTCGGTGGCATTTCTTTCTTTAAAAAAAATCACTGTTTCAAAAATATAAGAACAATTAATTTTTTGAATAAAAAATTGTTACTCTCTTGGTGTACTCTTTTCAAAAATAAACATATTTTCACAAATTTTTCGGCTCAAAAAATCAATTTTTCAAAAAAAAATTCACTGTTTCAATAATTTCGGAAAAATAGTTTTTTGAATAAAAATTGTTATACTCTTGATTTACCAAAAATCACTGCCACGTGGCAAATTTCTACCCCAAAAATAAAATTCTCTTGCAGCTGAGCAATGAGACCGAATTCGCCACAATCGGACCCTCCGGATGCCTGGAATATTTGAGAAAACTGCAAAACGGCGAAATCAACAAGACACAAACGACCGGATTTTTTGGATTTTGTGAGTTTTTTGATGAGAAATGATCAATTTTAGGTCAAAATTCACCAAAAATCATGAATTTTCCACTGTTTCAGACACCAAATATGCCGCGATTCAACTCGCGGCACGCGCACTTCTTATGCTCACCGCAGCTCATGGTGTTTTGTGCGCAGAGAAGAGTGAGTACGGCGGGTAGAATATCGGAATATTTGGATGTGTATTTCAATTCGGCGCAAAGAACCGAGGAGTCGTTTGAGTTTGCTGGACCTGGTGCCAGTTTTTATGTGAGTTTTGAGCCAGAATTTGGGATTTTTGGGCTGAAAATGATGAAAATCACGAAATTTCACATAGAAAGCTCATTTTTTCAGCCAAAAATTGAGTTTTCCGGTGAATTTTAAGCTTAAATGATAAATTTGCAATTTTCACTCTGAAAAACTGTGCCAGGCTTGCAGAAAAGGGGCGGAGCCTCGAAAATTGCAAACCTGGCATAGTTTTCTCATGTCAAAAATAAAAACCTTCAGAAAAACTGTGCCAGACTTGCATAAAAGGGGCGGAGCCTAATTTTCCAGCTAAAAACCGAGTTTTTCGGTGAATTTTGAGCTAAAAATGATAAACCTCGCAAATTCAATCTGAAAAAACTGTGCCAGGCTTACAGAAAGGGGCGGAGCCTCAAAAATTGCAAACCTGGCACAGTTTTCTCATGTCAAAAATGAAACCCTTCAGAAAAACCGTGCCAGACTTGCAGAAATGGGGCGGAGTCTCAAAAATTGTAAACCTGGCACAGTTTTCTCATGTCAAAAATAAAACCCTTAATAAAAACCGTGCAAGACTTACAGAAAAGGGGCGGAGCTTGAAATACTGCAAGCTTGGCACAATTTCTGAGGACAAACTGTGCCAGACTTGCAGAAATGGGGCGGAGCCTTATTTTTGACAAAAATTCCCCATTTTCCAGCTGATTTTACACGAAGAAGGTGACATTGAAATAGTGGAAAACGCCAAAATGTCACCCTACGCAATTCTGGAAATTTCCGAATCGCAACGTGGAATTCTGACGCCCGCTGAATATTGTGCCAGACAATTTGGAGCTAATTCAGGAATCGAAAAAATCGAGAAGTTATCCTATGTCCAGAGACTGTTTTTCTCGAAAAATCGCAAAAATCCGCTGAAAATCGACACGTTTTTGATCAAATTCGATAGTTTTGAAGCGAAAAATTTGGCTTTTCAAAGAAGTTTTGACAAAATTGGCCTGAAAATCGAAGAACCTGAAGAAATTTTTGGGATTTTTGATGAAACTATGGAACAAAATTCATATGAGATGGTGACGATTGAAGTGCGATTTGATACGATGAAAACGAATCGGAAAAGTGCCAGACTTCGACTAAGATCGTCACGGGATGTTGAGTTTGCCAGAAGGATTTTGTCGGATTTTGGAATGATGGTTGAATTGCCACGAAGAGTTGTGGAGAATGGAGGAAGGATGGGAAATCGAGAGGTTTGTGCGGGGGAAAATTGCTGAAAATAATGGTTTTGAGCTGAAATTCGAAATTTTTAGGTTATTTTCAGTCGAAAATTGTGGAAAAAAACCGAAATCGCAATTTTTCAGCGTTTGAAAATCAAGAAAACGCTGAATTTTGCTTTAGAGCGCCTTACCTTAAATTTTTAGACCCAAAATCAATTAAAAATGATAAAAATGTGATTTTTCTACCCAAAAAAAATTCACTGTTTCAAATTTTTGGTAAATTTTTGTTTTATATGAAATTTTCAGTAGCAGTCTTCTCAATTTTATTCTGAAAATCAAAAAAAAATTCTTCGAAATTTCATAAAACTTGATTTTTGAGCCGAATTTTACCCTAAAATTCAATTTTTTTTCACCCAAAATTAATTAAAATTCATTGAATTGTGATTTTTCTACCCAAAAAAATTCACTGTTTCAAAATTTTGGTAAATTTTTTTCAAATGTGCAATTGTCAGTGAATCCGTTTGTAGCACATTTCAAAATTAATTTGAAAAAATCTCTGAAAATTTCACTGTTTCAAAAATGTTTGGCATGTTTTGCTTTATAATAATTGAAGCTACTAAACTTTTCAATTTCAAAGTTTATCAAAATTTTCGGAAAATCAAGACTTCTGAGCTGTGACCTGAATTTTGAGTCTTTTTTATTTTACAAAATTTAGAAAAAAATTTCACTATGAATTCACTGTTTCAAATTCTTGATAATTTTTTTTTCAAAAGTGCAATTTTCAGTAGAACGATCTGTAGCTGGTTTCAAAAAAAAAAATTTTTCATAAAACTTAAATTTTTACAAATAAATTCAGAAAAAAAAAAAAAATTCACTGTTTCAAATTTTTGGTATCTCTGACTAGGGGCTGTTAGCCCCCAGGCGTAACAGTCTTCTCATTTATTTCAGTTTCACTTTTTTTTCTGTAATTATTGTCCACAGAACAAAAAATGACCCGTGGCAAAATTAGGAAGGCTTCCTAATTTTGCCATGGATGAAGTCATCTATCAATTTTTTGAAAAAAAACTTATTTAATTATTTTTTTCGTATTGAAGGTACTTGGAAGATGTTAAGAATAAGAATTACAATTGATTTCATCAAAAATTGCAAGTATTTTGATCGAAAAATGACTCGTAAATTTCAGAAAAATTAGTTTTGAGTCAATGAATTCAGTCAATAAAATAATTCACTGTTTCAAAATCCGGAATTTTTTTTCAAAAAAAAAAATCATTGTTTCAAATTCTTGATAATTTTTTTCCAATATTACATATTCAGTACAAAGTTTATTTTCAACATTAAAAACATCTCTGAAAATTTCAGAAAACCCGAATTTTGAGTTAATCAATTTGCTGTTTCAAAATCCAGAATTTTTTTTCAAAAAAAAAATCACTGTTTCAAATTTTTAGTAAATTTTTTTTAAATATGAAATTTTCAGTAAGCCAAAAGCCAATTCACTCGGGAAAAAAGTAAAATAGACTTTTAGCCAGCGTGCGACCATTTTTAGCAAGCTTGCTACAATTTTTATAATGGGAAAAAATGTAGCAAGCTTGCTAAAAATGGTCGCAAGCTGGCTAAAAGTCTATGTTTTGTCGCCAGACTTGCTACTTTTTTTCCCGAGCATCTCATTCAAAATTTTAAAAACATCTCTGAAAATTTCAGAAAACCTGAATTTTCAGTCAATGAATTTGCTGTTTCAAAATCCAGAATTTTTTTTCAAAAAAAAAATCACTGTTTCAAGTTTTTGATAAATGTTTTTTTCAAATATACAATTTTCAGTTGAACCTAAATTCAAGCTATAATTTTACCCAAATATTTTCCAGCTCTCAATCTCGCATCTTCCCGAATTCCTGGACACCGTCGACCATCTTCAATGGTTCATCGATCAATATTTGGCACCAAATGACATCTACTACGAATTCATCCGATTTGACACCGTGCAAGTGCAAGATCTAGATGAAAGATCCGATTTTTGGAACAGATCAAAACTCCGTGATCCAGCTCAACTTTTCGCGCGAAATTTGATCGAAATGGCGTGTCGTCGGAATTTGTGGAAGGGCGAATTTATTCGAAATGATGCGGATTTGGATCGAATTGCGCAGGATTCCACGAAACATCCATTTATTATTGAAGAATTTGATGAATACGGTATGGGAGAAAATGGCGAGCGAAAATTGCTGGCCAAATTTTACGGGAAAAATGTGGCGCTTGGCAAAAGATTGGCCGAAGATTGCTACACGGTCTCTCAAAAATTCACGCATTTCATGCAGTTCAAACAGCCACGCTTCCACCCAGCCCGGATTTCCGCCTCCTATCGCAAATTGGTGCCACGCACGCGACGCGTACGCGTCGCATGCGCCGAAGGTGTTCGCAGATTCGACGAGAAACTACGATATCTTTGGGCGGATTATGAGGAACAAAATAAGGAGCGGCCAGAGGGAATTGAGATGAATTTTCTGAGAGTTTTGGATATGAATATGGAAGATCAGGAGACGGTTGATGAAACTTGGGGAATGTGTGGAATTGAAGGTTGGCCGGTGCGAGTTGTTGAGGAGGAGCTGAAGGAGATGAGCAAGATTTTTGAGCCGGTCGAATTTTCGTGTGATGGGGTGAATTCGGATTTGTTGTATGGGTAGGTTGCTTGGGGCGAGAAAAATCATGAAAAATCGATAATTTTGAGCCAAAAATCATGAAAAATCGATAATTTTGAACCAAAAATCGCGAAAAATCGAGAATTTTGAACTAATCTACAGTATTTCTGGGATTTTTTGAGCCAGAAATTTTCCAGGAAATTCTATGTTTCAAAATGTTCTTGTATAATTTTTCCCGCCAAAAAATACTCAAACTCAATTTTTTCCCTGCAGAAGAGGAGAAGCTTTTGTCAAACACCTAATCTCCAAAATGCGCGATGAAATAGTTGTGGATTTCGATCGATTCAATCAAAAACTTTGGATCTTTGGCGACAAAACATCGCAATTCATCGAAGAATTAAACGAATTCCGCACCGAACATCTATTCATTCACGCGAAAATCCCATTTTCCGCCCCGGTTTTCAATGAAAATATGCGACAAATTGTGCGAAAACGCGTCCTGAAATCGCTGGAAATTGACTTGGGAGCAAAGATTTCGGTGAACTCGATGGAGAAATGTGTCGAATATGATGGACCGTTTGTGTCGTTTAAGATTTTTGCCGATTTGATGGCCAAGATTAATCGGGATGTGAGTTTTTTGGGGGATTTGGGGACAAGGAAAATATACGTTTAAAAAATTAATAATTTTTGTTCTCATGGGGCTATTCATGTTATTTTTCAACGCTGAGAAAACGGGAGAAAAGCGGAGAAAACCTATTCAGGTAGGCTGAGAAAATACGAAAAAAGCGGAGAAAATGTATTTTCTCCGCATTTCTCCTGTTTTCTCAACATGCTGAGAAAATACATGAATAGCCCCATCAGAAAAAAATTGCAAGAAAAAATCTGAAAATTTCTTTAAAAAAAATTCAATGTTTCAAAAATCATAGATTTATTTTTTGAAAATTGGAATTTTGCTGCTAGGGATGTCAACTCTGGTTAAAATTTGATTTCAAGATTTATCTATGCTAGATTTTTGAACTTTGTAAAAAGTCACTGTTTCAAAAAATGTAGATATTTCCTGGAAAATGTTGGCCTTTGCTTTACCAACGCAAAAAAAAATTTCACATATTTGTAAAAATTCACTGTTTCAAAATTTTTTAAAATTTCATGTTGAAAATTTTGCAACTGATTTTATTACGCATTTTCTGTGCAGAAAATGTTCCAAAAAAATCCGAAGGATTCAAAAAAATTTCCCCAAAAATTCACTGTTTCAAAAATCATAGATTTTTTTTTTGAAAATTGGAACTTTGCTCTATTTTCCCAAAATTTCGGTTTGTTGTTTATAAAAATGAAAATTCAATTTTTGCTGTAAAAATTAGGATTTTTTCGAAAAATGATTGTTGATATTTTTGCTGTAATCTAGTTCTTCAGAATTTTTTTTCTATTTTAAAAATTATTTTCCAAATGAAAAATTCACTGTTTCAAAAATCATAGATTTTATTTTTTTTTAATTTTATTTTTGTTCAAATTCTGATATGAAAATCTCCAGGAAAAAATCAGAACAAATTTCTTATTCAAAATGTTTCAAATTTTTTTCTCAAAAAATTCACTGTTTCAAAATGTTTTAAATTTTATCTTGATAATTTTTAGGTGTTTTTCTCCAAGAAAAAAATGGAGAAAAAATCAGAACGAAAAATTTACTGTTTCAAAAATAAAATATTAGATTATTTGTAAGTTCAAATTTCATTTGAATGTTAAAAATCCAGAAAAACTTGAAATTATCTTTTATGGGACTATTCAAGTTATTTTCTCAACGCTGAGAAAAGCGAAGAAAACCTATTCAGGTAAGCTGAGAAAATACGAAAAAAGTGGATAAAATACATTTTCTCCGCATTTCTCCTGTTTTCTCAGCATGTTGAGAAATTACTTGAATAGCCCCATTAAAAAAATTCACTGTTTCAAAAAAATTATATTTTTTTTCTAAAAAATGTTTTCTTGTTCCAAATTTCAATCATTGCAGATCTTCACCAAACTCACGCAACAACTTCCCCCATCCATAAATTCTCCAAACTGTCCAGTTTGCCGAACTCCAGCCGGTCCCGATTTCTACCGTCTCGACGCATGCGGTCATACATATTGTCGAGAATGTCTCAATAATCTCGTCAAAAACCAAGGCAAACATTGTCTCGTCGACACATGCACCAAACACATTTGCCCCCAAGATTTTCGATTGCTCATATTAGGAAGCGAAGTGTCGCGCGAGAAATCGCTGGATTCGCTGAAAATTCGCGAATTCTTCAAGAACTCGATGGATGAAATTGTGAAAAAGCCCGGATCGAAATTCAAATTTTGCAAAAAGCCCGATTGTCAAGGCCTTGTTCAGTGCGCGCAGAATGATTGGCAAGAAGGACCATCAACATCGACAGCTACAGTACCCCCTCCTTCTACAGTAATATGTCAGGATTGTGATACAGTATACTGTGCGAATTGTTTGGAAGAACCGCATCCGGAAGTGGAAGATTGTGAAGAGTACGGTAGATTGAAACAGGATGTCGAATTGTCGCTGGAGAAATTTGCGAGATCCAACAAAAATCGCATGTTCAAACGATGTCCGACTAGTGCTTGTAAAGCTGTTATTGAAAAGGTACGGTAGGGGTACTGTAGGTCATTTTTTGGCACGAAAAATGAGCCATTTTGCGCTGAAAATGATGGATTTTCAGGTATTTTCAATTTTCTACAGTAATCCTTAGGCGCGAAAAATTCTAGGAGTACTGTAGTTCAGGAAATGATTGGTTTTGAACCGATTTTTACTGGATTTCTGGAAATTGAATCACAGTATACTAGGAGTACTGTAGCTCTGAAAATTATTGATTTCTGTCCGATTTTAACGGGATTTTTGAGAAACCTTGATTACAGTATACCTGGAAGATTACTGTAGTTCAGAAAATTATGTAAACCATTTTTTTTTAGAAAATCAGCATCTACAGTATACCCACAGGGTTACTGTAGTTTGGAAAATTATGGTAACCATTTTTCGAGCAAATAAACATCTACAGTATACTCCCAGGATTACTGTAGCTTGAAAATTATCGATTTTTGACCATTTTTTGAAATTAAGTTATTACAGTATACTAGGATTACTGTAGTTCAGAAAATAAAAACAATTATATGAAAATTCTCTAAACCATTATTCTGAAAAAAATCAGCGTCTACAGTACACCTAGATGATTACTGTAGATAAAATTATCGATTTTTGAACCAAAAGTTCTGAATAAAATCTTTTCTGACCAATTTTTACCGGATTTTGTTCGAAATTCAATTACAGTACCCCTAGAAGATTACTGTAGTTCAGAAAATTATCGATTTCTGACCAATTTTTGAAATTTCATCACTACAGTATACTAGGATTACTGTAGATTCATAAATTATCGATTTTCAAACAATTTTCACCGGATTTATTTTTTAAAATTTCATTACAGTACACCTAGAAGATTACTGTAGAGAAAATTACCGAATTTTTTTTTCAAAAAATCTAAAATTTTGCAGGCCGACGGTTGCAACCACGTGGAATGTCCATTCTGTCACACACATTTCTGCTGGTTGTGCCTCTTCAAATCCGACTCAATGGGCCAAATCTATTCACACATGTCACTAAAACACGGTGGACACGGTGGAAATGGTGAACCGGCATTTGAACTATTTATGGATGAACCCGCTCCTGATCGAAATGATTTTGTGTTTGTCAACAATAATAATCATAATGTGGCGGCGAGATTTTTCGAGCCTTTGGATTGGGATTTGGAAGATGATGATGATGATAGTGATATTGCTGAAAATTTTGAATTTGTGAGTTTTTTTGGGTGGATTTTGAGCACATACATGGCACTGCTCTCAAAATTTTGAGGGGGAGATCATGACATTTGGAAAAAATTTTCGAGGGGGGATCATGACATCACATACAAAAAACCTAATTTTTTTTTCAAAGTGAAATCGGTACGCTAGAAAAAAATTGGGTTTTTGCATGTGGTCATTTTTGACTTAATTTTTCAGGTTCGGTAATTTGGACACTAGTGCTTTAGGAATATCGGATGTAGAGAACGAGCGAAGAATTTGACGGATATCTTTCATCGGCTAATTATTCTTATTTTATTTCTAAAATTCTCAATTATTTGTTTCTATATCCTTCTAAAATAAAAAATGCGTTTATTGTAGTAAGTTCATCTCAGAACTTTTTACAAATTATCATTCTCAACTTTTCTGAACAATTACATATTAATAATCATAGTCAATGCGATATTTATTTGATAATCAAATTGAAATCCAAAAATATTGAATTACAAAACAAAAGAAAAAAAAATGAATTCCACCGAGAATTCGATCCAAAAACCCTCTGATTATTAGGCGCGATCTCTACCGACTTGACCACGAGGCTACTTATTTTCACACGTTTATTTTTAAGTGATAAATAAGGGATAGAAGGGGAGAGAAAATGAAAAAGAGAAGGAGAAGCGGAAAAAAATCATGAAATTTTTGAAAAATTTCCATTTTTTATCGAATTTCGCCGATTTTGTTATATGTTTCGATTGTATAAGTAACTTAAGGATGGTAGAAAGGAATGTCTGTCGAAATTATCTAAAAAGATGGTTTATTTCTTGAGATATGATACCCCCCAAAATGACATAGCAAAACGGCTTCGATTTTGGGGGGATCATATCTCAAGAAATAAACCATCTTTTTAGATAATTTCGACAGACATTCCTTTCTATCATCCTTAAGTTACTTATACAATCCTAACATATAACAAAATCGGCAAAATTCGATGAAAAATGGAAATTTTTCAAAAATTTCATGATTTTTTTCCGCTTCTCCTTCTCTTTTTCATTTTCTCTCCCCTTCTATCCCTTATTTATCACTTAAAAATAAACGTGTGAAAATAAGTAGCCTCGTGGTCAAGTCGGTAGAGATCGCGCCTAATAATCAGAGGGTTTTTGGATCGAATTCTCGGTGGAATTCATTTTTTTCTTTTGTTTTGTAATTCAATATTTTTGGATTTCAATTTGATTATCAAATAAATATCGCATTGGCTATGATTATTAATATGTAATTGTTCAGAAAAGTTGAGAATGATAATTTGTAAAAAGTTCTGAGATGAACTTACTACAATAAACGCATTTTTTATTTTAGAAGGATATAGAAACAAATAATTGAGAATTTTAGAAATAAAATGAGAAATAAGAATAATTAGCCGATGAAATATATTCGTCGAATTCTTCGCCCTTTCTCTACATCCGATATTAGAAGCGCTAGTTTCCAAATTATCGAACCTGAAAGAATATGTCAAAAATGAAACTCCCCCTTCCCTCTCTTGGATATTTTTCATTTTTTTCACCATTTATTTTTTCAAATTTTTGACAAAAAAAAAAAAAAAAAAAAAGGGGGATCATGACATTTCAAAATTTTGGGGAGGGGGGGGATCATTACATGGAGGGTCTGTTGGGCAAAGATGCCATGTATGTTTGAGCAGGGTAGATTAAAATTAGTTTTTTTTCGAGTTTTTCAGCCAAAAATTATGAGATTTTCGAAGCTTATGGGGTGATTTTTGATGAAAAATTGAAATTTTTTTATTTTACGAAAAATCAGCAAAAACTTCTGAAGGTCAATTTTCATCAGAAATCACTCCAGAAACCTCGATTTGTCATCATTATTGACTGAAAAACTCGAAAAAGTAAAATAAAAAAAAATTAATTTAAAATTCGAAAATTTTTACTGCTTCAAAAAAATCCTGATATAAAATTGTGAGTCAAACATTTTTGATTTCCTATAATTTTGAAAAAAAAAATTCACTGTTTAAAAAATTTCTAATATAAAATTTTGAACCACAAAATATTTGATCTTAGAAATTCTGTAATGTCAAAATTAGTTTTTCGAATTTTTCAGCCAAAAATGATGAGATTTTTGAAGCTTCTGATGTGAGATGATTTCTGATGAAAATAAGATTCGAGAATCCTATTTTCGAAATTCATCAAAATTTGAAATGTTTTATTTTAAGAAAAATCAGCAAAAACTTCTGAAGGTGAATTTTCATCAGAAATCACTCCAGAAGCTTTAAAAACATCGATTTGTCATCATTTCTGACTGAAAAACTAAAAATAATTGAAAATTTTTTCGAAATTTTTACTGTTTCAAAAAATGCTGATATACAATTGTCAGTAAAACATTTTTGATTTTCCTTCAGATTTGAAAAAAAAATTCACTGTTTCAAAACATTCTGATATAAAATTTTGAACCACATATATTTGATTTTAGAAATTTTGTCATCAACATTTGAATTTGTTTATTTTACGAAAAATCAGCAAAAGCTTCTGAAGGTCAATGTTCATCAAAAATCACAACAGAAGCTTCAAAAATCTGGAATCTATTGTCCGTTTGGAAATGAGATTCACCCCGCGAAAAAATAAATTTGAATTTGAGAAAATCTCTAATTTCCCCTACCCCCGCGATGCGTGTGCGTTGCGGTCGCTTTCCCATACAAAACCCCCGTTGGCTGTTTGCCAGCGCACTCTCTCGCTGTCTGCGTCTCCTGCAGCAAATTCAAATTTATTTTTTCGCGGGGTGAATCTGATTTCCAAACGGACAATACAGAAAATCAAAAATTTTCGAATTTTCAATTAATTTTGAGCAAAAATCAATGCCACGTGAAATTTTAGCCCCAAAATTTGTCAAAATCTTAAATAAAAAAACCAATACATTGTGAGCTAACTTTTTTGACGCAAAAAAAATTCAAATTAAAATTTTTCTTCCAGTACGAATGGTTACGTTTTGACGGTCAATTCGCCACAGCAGAAGAAATTCGACACGCTTTCGAATACGGTATTCCACCACATCCACCACCAGCCTGGTGAACTTTCAAAAATCAAGATTCGAATTTTGTTTTTGCTACCCAAATTTTCTATGTGTTGTGAATATTTTTTCTCATATTAAAATTGAACCAAAAATTAAAATTCGTTTTATTTGAAATAAATCGTTATCGTTTTTCCAAATTCGAAAATTCAAAGCGGTTTTCTTTGGCAGCATAAATAACTGTCGGTTGTTGAAGATGGTAGACAGGTGAAGCCGAATGGACAGCTGCAAAATTTGAAATTTGATCTACAAAATTTGCGCCAGCAAATATGTGTGCTGACGCATTTCTGGTAGCTTGAATGTTTACTGACGGATTTCAGAGAGCCTACGAAATTTACGCCAGCACGAGAAATACGTCACCAAAAAATATTGGATGGATCATTGAAATCATGAGGTTTTTTAGTTGGGGAGTTTTTGAAACGTATAAAATTTGGGCTAGCAGATAGGTGTGCTGACGCTTTTCTGGTAGCTTGGTAACTTTACTGACGCTTGGGTTAGAGCTTTGCTGACGTATTTCTGGTGGCCTAGGATTTAACTGACGCATTTTCGGTATCTTAAAGGTTAACTGACGCATTTCCGGAAGCTCAGAAAATTGCTGACACAATTTTTGCAGCTCAGAGGTTTACTGACGCATTTCTCGTACCCTAGAAGCTATACTGACGTTTTTCTGGTAGCTCAAAGATTCACTGACGCATTTCTAGCAGCCTGGAAATTAGCTGACGCATTTCTGGTAGCTCGGAAACTTTACTGACGTGTTTCTGGTAACTTAGTATTTCACTGACGCATTTCCAGTACCCCTCTCACTTACTCCAACGAGAACAACGTCAAACATCGATGAACTTCACTCAAATTTCCCGGATTCTTCGCTGGAACATATGAAAATGGACAACTCGGCTGAATTTCCGATTGTTTTTCCACTTCGGGAATCAATTTCGGAGCAGCCGAGCAACAAATAAACACGTCATCCAGGTCGGAGAGTTGGCAAATGAATCCGGCTTTTTTGCAGGGCTCGCCGAGTTTTGGACACATTACGCTCAGGTTGTTTTCGAAGAGCACTTGCGAGCCATCGAGGCATGTTAGGCTGGAAAAAGGGTTCTTAAGGCCCTCTGAGGCCTCCTAAGGCCCTAAAACCCTTAGGCCCCCTAAGGCCCCTTCCAAACTCACATAGTCTCTCCCAATTCCTCCTCTGGAAACGTTGAAATTTCAGTAGAAGTTGATGGCAAAATCACGGGGATAAAAGTGGGCTTCTTCTTTTGACCTGAAAATTTTTTTTATCTACAGTACCCCAACAACTCACTACAGTACCTTTATTTCTCGAATTTTCGGCGGCGGGAAAACAGCAAATGTGCGCGGTTTGCTCTTGATTGAGCTCACACGTCGAGCCGGATGGACATGTTGTTGTTGGAAATTGTGGATCACAACGATCGCCGGATCTGCAAAGAAAATTTTGTTTGACACGTGGATTTTTTGGTGGAAATATTCCAAAAAGTTGAGAAGAAAAAATTCACTGTTTCAAAATTTTTTGATATTTTTCTCGAAATTTTATGGACAATGTCAACTCAAAATATAAATAGAACATTAAATTCAAAAATAGTTTTGCCACGTGGATTTTGTAGCGTCAAAAAAATTCAATAAATTTTACACGTGTCAAATAAAATCAGAATTTTTCTCAAAAAAAAATTCACTGTTTCAAAATTTTTAAATATTTTTCGAGAAATTGTGAAAAATGTTCAATGAATAGTTGCGAGTGTCAAATAAAATATTGAGGAAAAACTAAAAATTTTCTGAAAAAATTCACTGTTTCAGAATTTTTTGATTTTTTTTTCGAGAAATAGTGGAAAATGTTCATTCAATACATATGAAATCAATATATATATTCAAAGTGATAATGCCATTTCTCACATGTCTTCTGAAAATCGTTAATCTGAATTTTTGCCACCTGGATTTTATTCAATCAATATTTCCACGTGTCAAATAAAATATTGAGAAAAAACTAAGAATTTTTCTGAAAAAAATTCACTGTTTCAAAATGTTTTTATATTTTTTTCGAGAAATTGTGGAAAATGGTGACCTCAAAAAAATTCAAATTCAAAAGAGTTCTTCCACGTGGATTTTGTAGCGTCAAAAAAATTCAATAAAATTTCAACGTGTCGAATAAAATATTGAGAAAAAAACTTTAAAAAATTTCAAAAAAAAATTCACTGTTTCAAAATTTTTAAATATTTTTTTCGAGAAACTGTGAAAAGTGATCCCATTTCTCACATGTCTTCTGAAAATTGTTAATATGAATTTTTGCCACGTGGATTTTATTCAATCAATATTTCCACGTGTCAAAAAACTTTGTGAGAAAAAACGAAGAATTTCTCAAAAAAAATTACTGTTTCAGAATTTTTTGATTTTTAAAAAAAAATTGTGAAACTGCTTTATTAAAATCGATAATGAAATCAATATTTCCACGTGTCAAAAATTTGTGAGAAAAAACTATGAATTTTTTGAGAAAAAAAATTCACTGTTTCAAAAATTTTTTTATTTCATTTACCAACGTTTCGGTAATTTATACCATCATCAGGAACAATTACCTGGAAATTACTCGTTTTTCTCGAAATTTTATGGACAATTAGTATTCTGAATAAAAATTCAAGTATAAAAATAGTTTTGCCACGTGGAATTGAATTGGACAAAAAAATCAATCAATATTTCCACGTGTCAGAATTTTTCTCCAAAAAAAATTAACTGTTTCAAAATTTTTTAATATTTTTTTCGAGAAACTGTGAAAATTGATAGGCGTAAGTGTGACTGTAAGCTTCTGAAAATTGTTAATCTGTATTTTTTTGCCACGTGGATTATATTCAATCAATATTTCCACGTGTCAAAAAACGTTGTGAGAAAAAACGAAGAATTTCTCAAAAAAAAATTAACTGTTTCAAAAATGTTTGATATTTTTTCGAGAAATTTTACAGACAATTAGTATTCTGAATAAAAATTCAAGTTCAAAAATAGTTTTGCCACGTGGATTTTTAGGGCCGACAAATTCAATAAAATTTCTACGTGTCGAATAAAATATTGAGAAAAAAAACTTAAAAAAATTTCAAATAAAAATTCACTGTTTCAAAATTTTTAAATATATTTTTTTAAATTTTGTGAAAAATGCTATCAAAAAGTTTTTTTAAATGTTGAATTCAAAAATAGTTTTGCCACGTAGTTTTTTTTTGTGAATAAAAAATTCAATCAATATTTCCACGTGTCAGAATTTTTTTCAAAAAAAAAATTCACTGTTTCAAAAATTTTTGATATTTTTTCGAGAAATTGTGGAAAATGCTAACAATATCCCTAACTTTCCAGTCAAATTCAAAGAAAATCCCCGTCTGAAACCACTCACGAAAACGCTCCACTCGTCGAGCACTGCATTTCACGATTCCTGGCCTCGGGAAGTGTGGGACAACACCACATTTCATTCTGAATCGGCACACATTTCTCGTTTTTCATACATCCAGCCGCGCAAATTGATCGAGCAAAAACACCCGACGGACATTTGGCCATTGAGCAACATACACGAACTCCTGATGGGGTCAACGAGCATTCGTAGCTGCAAAAATGATGTCTACAGTAACCCTAGAAATAATTTCGAATTTTCAATTTTCACATTCCCAAGTCAAAATTTGATTTGATTTGATCAAAAAATTCATTTTTTCCTAAAAAAAAATGAAAAATCTCTCAATTTCCACCCTGATTTTCCTGATTTTCATCAATTTTTGCTCAACTTCAACCTCAAATGATGCGCAAGCCAAAAAATGTGTGGAATTTTGGCGGAAGGCGATTCACGATGAGGTTTTGTCGGTGATTCATTCATCGTTTACACTGCATGTTGAGCCGAAAGATGGGGGAAAGACTAGGATTCATAAGAGAAGTGGGTTTGGGAAGGAGATTTGGATTTTTAGATGAAATTTCCGGGGTTGGATTAGGTTAGTCTTAAGCTTTTTCAGAAAAAAAAAATTTCAGAAATTTTTTTTTCAATTTGAAAAGTTTTAAACGTGGCTTCTTTGCACCAAAAGCCACAGTAATCCTAATTTTGTTAAAATTTCGAAATTCGAAAAAAAATTCCACGTAGAAATTCAGCTCCAAATTCTACAGTAATCCTAGAGTTGCTAAAATTTCGAAATTCAAAAAAAAAGTTGCCACATGGAAGCCACAGTACTCCAGGACCTAATTTTTTCCCAAATTTTCAAAATTCCAAAAAAAAAAATCCACAGGGTCAATTTCTACAGTAATCCTAGAGTTGCTAAAATTTCGAAATTCAAAAAAATGCCACGTGGAAGCTACAGTACTACCGGACCTAATTTTTTCCCAAATTTTCAAAATTCAAAAAATGCCACGTAGAAATTCAGTTGCCGTGATTTCAAAATTCAAAAAAAGTTGCCACGTGGATTTTTGTGCGTCAAAAAAATTTCCATTTTTTTCAGCTGACTTTTTGCACATGCTCATCAATCACAAAGAAACCCTCAAACTTCTCTTCGATCCAGATATTGTCTATAATGTTGGCCTAATTCCCGCCGCCCATACTATCATGATAAATAACCCGAAAATCACAATGGTCGGATTGTTGGAACCCGAAAAATGCTCGTTGAAAAATGTAGTGCTCCATGGATATGATGGCGATTTGGAGCACAAGGAAAATTGAGCAATTTTTTTTGTTGAATAAAAAAATTTTCTAGTTTTCTGGATTTTATAATCTCAAAATATTATCATCACTATACACTTTTGATGATTTGGAAAAAATCACTGTTTCAGAAAATCAACTAAAATAAATTTTAAAATGCTTTTTTGTTTCGAAAAGCGAAAATTGTATTTTTGAAATTTCAAAAATTTCACTGTTTCAAGAAAATCTCAAAAAGAAATTTTAGAAAGTTTTTCTGGTTCATTTATTTCATCAAAAATATTTAATTTAATCAGTTGCCACGTGGAAGTTTTGGCGTCAAAAATTCAATTTTCAAATAAAAAAAATCACTGTTTCGAAAATTCGTTAAAATAAATTTTAGGAAGTTTTTTTGTTTTGTGAATTTTCAACATGTGGATTTTTCGGCTTCAAAACTTTATTTTTGAAATTTTAAAAAATTTCACTGTTTCAAGAAAATCTCGAAAATAAATATAGGACATTTTTTTTGTTTCTCTATTTCTGATCTTAATTATAGTTCTAAAATATTTGGAAAAACTGCCACGTGGCTTTCTAGTTCCAAAAATTCAATTTTCAAATTAAAAAAAAATTCACTGTTTCAAGAAAACAACGAAAATACATTTTGGAAAGTATTGTTGTTTCGTGAATTTCCAACACGTGGATTTTTTGGCTTCAAAATTTTATTTTTTGAAATTTCAAAAAATTCACCGTTTCAAGAAAACCTCGAAAATAAATTTGAGGCATTTTTCTGTTTCGTATTTGCCTCATAGTCTCAGAGAATTTAAAAATTATTCCACGTGGTTTTTCTCGCTTCGCTAAAATAAATAGCAATTGAAATTTTCTATTACCAACATTTCTGGTACATTTTTTTTCTGACGCCAAGAATAAATTTCAAAAATAAAAAAAAATCACTGTTTCAAGAAAATCACAAAAATAAATGTAAGACAATTTTTTTGTTTCTCTTTTTTATCTCACCTATAGCTTGAAAATATTTGGAAAAAAATGCCACGTGGCTTTTTGGCTCCAAAATTGTATTTTTGAAATTAAACAAAATTCACTGTTTCAAAAAATCGCTAAAATAAATAGCAGTTGAAATTTTCAATTAGCAACATTTCTGGTACATGTTTTTCTGACGCCAAAAATAAATTTCAAAAATAAAAAAAATTTCACTGTTTCAAAAATTCGCCAAAATAAATTTGAGAAATTTTTTTCTGTTTCGCTGGTTCTTCGTTGCATAGAATTTAAAAATTATTCCAAGTGGTTTTTTGGCGTCAAAATTTAATTTCAAAAATTAAAAAAAATTCACTGTTTCGAAAATTCGCCAAAATAAACTTTAGGAAGTTTTTCTGGTTTACATGTCTCTCTACATACATCTCTACATATCTCTTCCGAATTCAAAATGTTGCCACGTGGCTTTCTGGCTTCAAAATTTATTTTTGAAATTTTAAAAAACTCACTGTTTCAAGAAAATCTCAAAAATAAATTTGAGACAATTTTTCAGTTTTGAGGTGTTTGAGCATTTATTAAATGAGCAAAGATTGTGCTCCAAAACATAACTCACTCAATAATTATATCCCAACCTTTTCAGAATAGACTTTTTCAGCAACTAGATAATTATCAAATAAAACCCCCGTTCACTTATTATTCAAAATGTTTGCCGACATAGTCTATCAAAGTGGCGATCAATACATTCAAAATTCTGAAGATGTTCAAGTCGGTCTTCTGATTTTCATTCCATGTTTTATTGGTCTTATCATGGCTATTATTGCACTTTGGGGTTGTTATTCGATTCCGGCGATGAAATCGTCTTTTGGATATTTGACGAGATATGAGATGTTTTTGAGGATTATTGCTTCATCGAATAGTGGAAGCTTTTATTTGTTGGGGGTTTTGTTGTGAGTTTTTTGGAGAGTTAAGGTTTCTAGGCGTGGCTTCTTGACGCGCTAGCTCTCTAGAGTCGGGTCCTAGACAATGAGGTTTTCTAGACATGGCTGCTTGACATAGGAGCTCTCAAGGCGCGGCTCCTTGCTGGAGTAGATTCCTAGGCTTGGGTACTTTGCATAGTAGCAGTTCGGAGTACTGTAGAGCTTGGAAAACTTTTTGAATAAAATTTTCACTGTTTCAAAAAATTTTGAAAATCTGAAAATGTTTGATTTTGTGTTGTTTGTTCTTTCTGCTCTCTGTTTACTAAATAAAATCTATAGATACAGTACCCCAAACTGCAAAAAAGTTTTTGCAGTTTGGGGTACTGTAGAGCCTAATTTAAATTGAAAATATGCTTTTTTGAATAAAATTTTCACTGTTTCAAAAAATTTTGAAAATCTGAACATATTTGATTTTGTGTTCTTTTTTTTCTCGTATTTACAGTACACCGAACTGCAAAAAATTGCAGTTTTTTGCTGTTCGGGGTACTGTAGAGAACAATTTCAATAAAAAATAAGTTTTTTTAAGTGAAAAACTTCACTGTTTCAAAAATTTAGTTGCTTTAAGCCAAAATCACAATAGCGAAACCGCGCCTAGGTTCTCTAGGCTTGGCTTCTTGGCACCGCTGTTCCCAAGGCGCTGATCCTTGACAATTTAGTTTTCTAGCATCGGCTACTCAGATAGTATGCTCTATAGGCTCGGCTACTTGACAGCTAGGCGTCGCTACTTCGGACCTATGCTCTCTAGACGCGGCTCCTTGCCTGAGTTGATCTCTAGGCGCGAGTCCTAGACATCTAGAATTCCTAGCCTCGGCTACTTGAAAACTATGCTCTATAGGTGCGGCTACTTGAAAACAAGATTCTCTAGGCTCATCTGCTTAACATAGGAAACTTCAAAAGTAACCCTAACCCATCCAAAATCTTTATTCTCCAGTGATATAAAACCCATCATCAACAACTCCCAAATCCCTGGCCTAATCTCAACAACCCTAATCCCAATGCTCGCCTCAATGTATTTTCTAATCTCCATAAATCGATTCCTGGCCATCGTCACGCCCTTTTACTACAGCGCAATTTTCAAGCCAAAATATCGTCGGATTTATGTGGCGCTTTGCTATTTTGTGCCAATCATTTATACACCACTTTTCACGTGGTATTGTGAGTTACTGGAAATTCAGATGAAGCAAAACATCAAGAAAAATGTCTGTTTCAGATGATTGCGGCTATAAATTCTATCATTATGGTTGGGTATTCTCATTTATCATTTCTGAGACTTGCGGCACCAAATTTGAAGTTTTGCTACGCGGTGTTCAAAGTGTGGTGACTAATACGACGTTCTTTTTGGATATTTGTACTTTTGTTTTGCTGGTGGGATTTCGGGTGAGTAGAGGCCTTCAGAGGCCTTAACAGGACTTAACAAGGATTAACAGGGCTTTACAGAGCTTAAGAGGACTTAAGAGGGCTTGAGAGGGCTTGAGAGGGCATTACAGAGCTGAAAAAGGGCTCAACGGGGATTAAAAAGGCTTTAAAGGCCCTAAGTGGACTTTAAAAAGCCTTTAGGGACCTCGAAGAGCCTTAAGCGGTTTTAACAGGGCTTAAAAACTTTTAGGGGCTTCAAAGGGCTTAAAAAATCCTTTAAGGACTTCAAAAGACTTGGAAGGGCCTTGAAGGATTTGAAAAGGCTTCAGAAGGCTTGAAAAGATTTTACAGGCTCAAAAAAGGCTTCGAAGTTCTTAAATGGGCTTAAAAGGGCATTAAAGCCTAGTTGAAAAACTCCAAACTCCGATCATTCCTAGAAGTTCGCAATCTAAAGTTCCCAACTTCCAGAAACGCGTGCTAAAATCCAAAAGTGAAGAAGTCCGTAAACGCGAAGTGAACTTCGGTCAACAAGTCGTCATTCAAGGCTTCGTCTCAATTCTCTACGTCCTATTCTACAGTTTTGCCTACAAATGGATTCCGGGAAATATTCCCGAGAAATGGAAGATATTCTGGACCTCGTCGTTTCTCGCCAATTTGCTACATATTTTCAGCACGTGGGTTTTCCAGATATTTTCAGATTAAAATAAAATTTACTGTTTCATTTTAGAGGTGTGATCTTTGTGTTCAACGCTGAATTTTCCAAGTGGCTTAGATGTGGCGGAGCTGAAGTTCAAGCTACATCTACAATCAGTGTGGTTCAATCGTAGATTCTGATTCTGATTCTGACTAGCACTCCATAATTATGAAGAAAATTAAAAAATAACAATTTTAATGCTAGGTTTCTCAAAAAACCTTGGATGATTCATAAATATTCACTGTTTCAAAAACTACCCTTTTCCACGTGGCAAAATTAGGTTCATTTTTGAATTTCAAAAAAAAATTCACTGTTTCAAAAAAATCCCGAAAAAAATCAAATTTTTCTCCCAAAACGATGATTGCAACAGTTTCCCTTCAAAATTATGTTTAAAAAAAATTAATTTCCAAATCTACATATTTTGCCACGTGGCATCCCAAAACGCACCCTTTTCCACACGATTTCTTTCCACAATCTCTTGGCACAAATCCATCCATCAACACCTGACTTCCGGGCCCACAAATGTCGTCCGAACTCTGACAGCAAACTTCTACTTGAGATTTTCGGAAGCGCGCACAGATTCTGTAGGGAAAAAAATTGGGATTTTTTGGGAAATTTATGACTATGTATAAAAAATTGCAGTTTTTGCAGTTCGGGGTACTGTAGGAGCTGAAGAATTTGATTTTTTTCAATATGAAAAAGTTGCAGTTTTATAGGACTTGAAAACATGAGGTTTTTATATAGAAAATTTTACTGTTTCAAAAAATGTTGAGATTTTTGGAAAATTTTAATATTCATTTTTGATGTCAAGTTCTCTTAATTCAAATATAGAAGTACAGTACCCCGAACTGCAAAAATTCGGAATATTTCATGTTTTTTTTTTGCAGTTTGGGGTACTGTAGGGCTCAATTTTAGTGGTAATTTTGAACTATTAAATTCACTGTTTCAAAACTTTTTGAAAATTTTTTAATTTTGGTTTATTCTGTTAAATCAATTGGAGATACAATACAGTACAACAAACTACAAAAAATTAACAGTTTTTTGCAGTTCGGGGTACTGTAGAGCCTAATTTCAATTTAGAAAAAAGTTTTTTTAAAGATAAAAATTTCACTGTTTCAAAAAATTTTGAAATTTTTGAAAATTTTTATTTAGATTCAATTTCAAGTCAAGTTCTCTTATTTGAAATATAGCGATACAGTACCCCGAACTGCAAAAATTCGGAATATTTCATGTTTTTTTGCAGTTCGGGAGTACTGTAGAGCCTAATTTCAATTTTGAAAAACTTTTTTAAAGATGAAAATTTCACTGTTTCAAAAAATTTTGAAAATCCTAAAATTTTGATTTTGTGTTGATACTTTCTTCTGCTCTACCAAATTCAATCTAGAGATACAGTAACCCAAACTACAAAAAATGTGCAGTTTTTTTGCAATTCGGGATACTGTAGGGCCCAATTCCAATAAAACTATGTGTTTTTTTATTTTAAAAAATTCACTGTTTCAAAGTTTTTTGGAAATTTATTTAATTTTGTGTTGATTAGTTTTAGCTTCTAGCCTAGATCAAATTCAATCTAACTAAATATACAGTAACCCGAGCTGCAAAAATTTACGGCCTAATTTCAATAAAAAAAATTTTAAGATAAAAATTTCACTGTTTCAAAAAAATTTCATGTTTTTTAACAGCAAAGATTCTGAATTCTGAAATTCACAAAACACTACAGTACCCCCAAAACTGCAAATTTCACTTACCCCTGATGACAATCCTTGCACAAAATCAAACTCTTTCCATCATGAGCAATAATCGGATGAGAAACCGGGCAAATTGTGGCCTCCGATGCTACCGTACTTATGATTTCTGATCTCGGGCTCGGAGCATTTTTCCTTGTGGCGGATTTCTTGGGCTCCTGGCTAATTTTCGCCGCGCAACAAACGCTCATTCCTTCTTGAGTGCTCAAAACACATTGCGAATTGTCGGGACAGTGATTTTTGACGTTTGGAAGACAGGCAAAACCAGTGGAGCTTCTGGAAAATTAGGGATACTGTAGGGTTTTTGGCGCGCGAAAAAAGCTCACCTGAACTTGGGATGTCGACACTGCGGCTGTTGGACACAACAAATTCCCTTGTAGCAAATTGCGCCCAGCGGGCAAATTGTAGCGCAGGTTTTGACGGTTTTTGAGCCAGTTAGCGGAAGTTGACCGGTGGGACAGAGATCTGGAGGATTTGGGGAATTTCGGCATCAAATTTGAATATTTTTTGATAATTTTTGGAGGCGAAACATTTCAAATTTGGTTTCAAAATGTTCAGAAAATCACTGGCTACATTTTGATACCAAATTTGATATATTTTAGTTCCAAAAATCATATAAAAAAAGAAGAGAGAGAGAGAGAGAGGTTAGAGAAGCAGAGTAGATGAGAGAGTATGGAAAATGAGGAGAGGGTTAGAGAGAGAAGGGAAAGAGACGTATATTCAAAATGAAATTATCGATCGAGGCTATTTCATTTTGCCGCCAAAACATACCGTATTCAGGTTCAAAATTGTCATAAATTTTTGGACTCACCTTTCAAATATTGATAAATAGGTTTGGCTAAATTTTGAGTCCGAACTTTGCTGCTGAAAATTGTCCAAAAAAATAGCAGAAAAATTTGGATTCTCATCTTTTTTTCACAATAAAAATATGAAAATATGAATATGAACGATCTTTTTCACCAGAAAAAAGGAGAAAGTTATTTACATGACCTATTAGTTTTGAATATATGGAAACGTAGTTTCACTTTTCAAAAATAAACCTATGCGAAATTGGGGAGGAGAAGAGAGGGGAGTACGGTACTTGAAAGAGTTCAAACTCCAAAAAAATCGGGATTTTTTTAGGCTTGATTAGGCTTAGGCTTTGGGCCTTTGTCTTCTTCGGACCAGCTCGAGCTACTTTTTTTCTGGATGAATATGAATCAAGATTTTCTACAGTACTCTATCACAAAACTGATTACTGTAGTTTTTGTGCTTTTGAGACAGTCACTCCTTTCGTTCCACGGATTACCGTAATTCTACAGTACCCAGTGTAATTCTACAGTAAACGTAGTACTCTTATTCTGTCTCCTAGACTGCTGTAAATTCGTCAGAAAACAACGAATACCGTAGTTCTTGCGCGACAAATCTACAGTAATCCCAACATTTCCCTAACTATGCCAGATTACTGTAGATCAGAAGACCTACAACGGACAAAGAAAATTTACAAGTCTCGGCTTTTCTGCGAGACTTGTAAAAGGAGAACCTGAAGTAAATAAAAAAAATTTGAAAATTACAAAAATCCAGTGGAAATCCATTTCGAAGTGTTGTTGTTGATCTGAAAAAGGTTCACATAAAATATGTCAACGTAAATGTTGGTTTCTTTCAAAATTCAAAGTTTTTGAATAAAAATTCAAAAATTGGGCATAGCTTCCGCATCTCCGCTGAAATTCCAATTTGTAACTGATAAAATCCAAGGTTTTCAAGATTTTCACAAGGAAAATCAAAAAAACTTTGAATTTTATTAGTTTCAAATAGGATATTTCAGAAGTTCTCTTTTATTTTTATATAAATACTTACCGAATGCATCAAGTCGATTGTTTGATCGAGTGAATTTGTAGAATACCAATCTGGAACAAAAAATTGAATTTTCTAGAAAAAATAAGTTTTTGAATAAAAATTCAAAAATTGGGCATAGCTTCCGCATCTCCGCTGAAATTCCAATTTGTAACTGATAAAATCCAAGGTTTTCAAGATTTTCACAAGGAAAATCAAAAAAACTTTGAATTTTATTAGTTTCAAATAGGATATTTCAGAAGTTCTCTTTTATTTTTATATAAATACTTACCAAATGCATCAAGTCGATTGTTTGATCGAGTGAATTTGCAGACTGTAAATCTGGAACAAAAAAATTGAATTTTCTAGAAAAACAAGTTTACGAATAAAAATTCAAAAATTGGGCATAGCTTCCGCATCTCCGCTGAAATTCCAATTTGTAACTAATAAAATCCAAGGTTTTCAAGATTTTCACAAAGAAAACCAAGAAAACTCTGAATTTTATTAGTTTCAAATTGGATATTTCAGAAGTTCTCTTTTATTGTTATATAAATACTTACCGAATGCATCAAGTCGATTGTTTGATCGAGTGAATTTGTAGAATACCAATCTGGAACAAAAAATTGAATTTTCTAGAAAAAAAAATAAGTTTTTTGAATAAAAATTCAAAAATTGGGCATAGCTTCCGCATCTCCCCTGAAATTCCAATTTGTAACTGATAAAATCCAAGGTTTTCAAGATTTTCACAAGGAAAATCAAAAAAACTTTGAATTTTATTAGTTTCAAATAGGATATTTCAGAAGTTCTCTTTTATTTTTATATAAATACTTACCGAATGCATCAAGTCGATTGTTTGATCGAGTGAATTTGTAGAATACCAATCTGGAACAAAAAATTGAATTTTCTAGAAAAAAAAATAAGTTTTTGAATAAAAATTCAAAAATTGGGTATAGCTTCCGCATCCCCGCTGAAATTCCATTTGGAACTAATAAAATCCAATGTTTCCAAGATTTTCATGAAGAAAATCAAGAAAACTTTGAAATTTATTAGTTTCAAATAGGATATTTCAGAAATTCATGTCAATTTTCAAAACTTACCAGTTTGAAGACCAAAACTGGAACACCATTGGTCCATTCATTTCGAAATGTTGTTTTTGATCTGAAAAAAGGTTCACATAAAATATGTCAAAGTAAATGTTGTTTTCTTTCAAAATTCAAAGTTTTTGAATAAAAATTCAAAATTTGGGCATAGCTTCCGCATCCCCGCTGAAATTCCAATTTGGAACTGATAAAATCCAAGGTTTTCATGATTTTCACAAAGAAAACCAAGAAAACTCTGAATTTTATTAGTTTCAAATAGGATATTTCAGAAATTCATATCAATTTTCAAAACATACCAATTTTAAGACCAAAACTGGAACACCATTGGTCAATCCATTTCGAAGTGTTGATATTGATCTGAAAAAAATTCATATAAAATATGTCAAAGTGAATGTTGTTTTCTATCAAAATTCAAAGTTAGAATTTTTCTTACTTATTTTTCTCAGCTCCAAACAACAATCGAATTTCGAGCATTGTAGAGTCATGCAGTTGGTTCAAAATACAATCAGCAACAAATATAGTTCCAGCCAGGATATGATGATATTATTGAAAGTTGAAGCATAATTTTCAGGCAAACATCTTGTGTTGGTTAGCGTAAATATTCTCGAATCAGTAAAAATCCAGATGGTGACAAAATTGATGAGAGCATATTTTGATTATGCTTTTCCGTACATCTGACACGATTCAATTGAAGAACACATGCACCAGATTGTTTCCCCCATTCAAGTTCTTGATTAAAATTGCATCATTCTCAAAAAATCGCCTCAAAACTGATCAATAATTTCAAGGTGTTTTGATGCCTTCGACTTCACACGATCAACAAGCCAATTTACAGTTCTCCATCAAGCATTTTATCCGGCCAGCAGGTTGATCGATTTTCTGAAAAAAACCATGAATTACCAGAGGTCCAGATCGAAATTCCCCAAAAAGACAAATGCCCCAATTTCCAATCAAGTTGCTTCGCCCATGGCAAAATTCCAAAACCAAGTCCCATCTCCCATTCCACCCAAATCGGTGGCTAAAGAGCAGTTCTATGTATGGGAACCTCAGGTCTTGCTCATCTCTGCTTTCCAGTCAAATCCAGGCGGTATTCCGCGGTCCACAAAAAATTGTGACCCTACCGAGGTTCCTGGTAGTGGCAATGACTAATGCGCTCGAAATTTATCGAGCGCTGTACTAACTCCGAGCAAAGACTTCATATAACTGCTCGGAATGGGATTTAGGGAGGGCTTTGGGAGAATTTGAAAGGGAAACTGGGGCTAAATCCCAAAAAAAAACTTATCTTTTATCACGTTCCGATGTCGAATTGCCAAAAAACAGCCATATTGCGATATTGGGCGACGCAAAAAAAAGAAACGGAAAAAAATCGATTTTTTCGGTTGGCGCGTCGAAAAAATAAAAATTCGCGGGCATGTTTTGAATTTTTTGTGTGTTGTGTGTCAAGACTCAGTTGCCAATTGCAATGTTCCTTTGAACCGTACCGTACCAAACAAACTGTTTTTTTGTTTTTTTTTGTTTTTTTTTCGGTTTCTGAAAAAATTATGATTTTTCTTGGAAATATCGTATTTTCCCTGATAATATGTAATCTAATTTTCCTCCTCCTCGAATAATTCCACGTTTTCTTTTCAAAAAACTCTTGAAAAGCGAACCTCGATCTCTCCCATCACAGTTTTTCCAACCAAATCAAGTCGACAAAGTCAAGAGTATAACCAAAAAACAAGTTAAGGTAACTACTCATGTCGAGGTTCCTGACAATTGCAATGGCTAATGCTCAACATAAGAAGCTTCACTATCCAGAGTTCGGCTAAGTTGAGCTGTACTTCACTCCAGGAGAGACACGTGGAATTATTCGCAAAGGACAAGGAATTCAGGGGCGCCCCCAAGAGAGAAAAAACTCATCTGCCATTTTGTTGCTCGCCGAAAATTTGAAATAACTGAAAAATCAAATGACATTTGCCACGACAAATTTCACGTTCACGCAAAAATATATTATTTTTCTCTCTTGTTTTTTTTGCTGACAGAAAAAAATAAGATACGGTTGGCGTCGAGATTGCGCGTAGGATTTGGTGTTTGCGGGCAGTCGGTGTTGACACACTCTTATTTTTTCTTTAGGCCTGGGGTTATAGATTACAAGAGTATTATTGCAAGGGCGATTTTATGCAAGAGTTCTAATTTTTTGAATTTTTTTTCAAGCTTTTTTGTTATCTTTTGATTAGTTTTGTAGATAATTGTTTCGCGCCAAAAAATTAAATTTACTAGAAACTTTTGAAAAATAACTTTATCCGAGAAAAACACATGCTTAAACCAATTATCCCGATGCACCACCATCTGAAAATTTTTTTTTAGCTTGAACAAAAATTTTTTTGAGAAAAAACCCACCGACTATAACTGGCGGGAAGGTATATCTGATTGTTGTGGTTTTTTGTACAACTGAAAATCGAGAGTTTTGGCTGAAAATTTCTGGAAATTCTTACCCTCGCCATTTATTTTTGGTGGTCTCGAAGTTGTTGATTCTATAGATCTTGCAGAAGCCATGGAAACAAGTATTCTGAATCGAAATTTTCTGAAGTTCGGAACTGAATTTGACTTACACAAAGAGGAGGCCGAATTTCAAAATCATATTTGGTTGAAAATGGGAAAAAGAATATGATTTTGGGGTTTTATATTGATGGGATGATTTGATTTTCAAGGAAAATTGATGCGAATTTAAAGAATTTTGTTCCTTGTTGGAAAAAAAAACTTCTAGAGGTAAAAATTACAGATTTTTTTTTGCAAAATAACTTTATTAATATCCCAAAACAAATCGACCAATAGATTCAAAAAAATTTATTTTATTGATCTAGTTGACTTTGTTAGTTCCAAAAGACTTGGTGCTTTTGTTGTTTGACCAGTAACTGAAATATACTCAGATTATATCAATCATTACATAAGTTGTGTGACTAACTACTATACACTGGCCCGTATTCCTCATCAGTTGTTGTTCGTGTTTGCACTTCACCACTCATTTTTGTTCTTGAAGTTCTTGGAGTTGTTGATTCTACAGATCTTGCAGAAACCATAGAAATCAACAATCTTAATTCATTAATTTTTTATTCAAAAAATTGTTTTGACTTACACAATGAGAAGGCTGAATTTCAAAATCATATTTTGTTGAAATATGAAAAAAGCGCATGGTTTTGGTGTTTTATATTGATGGGATGATTTGATGTATTAGAAAAATTTAAATTTGATGCGAATTTAGAAATTTTTGTTCCTTGTTGGAAAAAAAACACTTCTAGAGGTAAAAATTACAGTTCTTGCAAAATAACTTTATTAATATCCCAAAACAAATCGACCAATAGATTCAAAAATATTTATTTTATTGATCTAGTTGACTTTGTTAGTTCCAAAAGACTTGGTGCTTTTGTTGTTTGACCAGTAACTGAAATATACTCAGATTATATCAATCATTACATAAGTTGTGTGACTAACTACTATACACTGGCCCGTATTCCTCATCAGTTGTTGTTCGTGTTTGCACTTCACCACTCATTTTTGTTCTTGAAGTTCTTGGAGTTGTTGATTCTACAGATCTTGCAGAAACCATAGAAATCAACAATCTTAATTCATTAATTTTTTATTCAAAAAATTGTTTTGACTTACACAATGAGAAGGCTGAATTTCAAAATCATATTTTGTTGAAATATGAAAAAAGCGCATGGTTTTGGTGTTTTATATTGATGGGATGATTTGATGTATTAGAAAAATTTAAATTTGATGCGAATTTAGAAATTTTTGTTCCTTGTTGGAAAAAAAAACACTTCTAGAGGTAAAAATTACAGTTCTTGCAAAATAACTTTATTAATATCCCAAAACAAATCGACCAATAGATTCAAAAATATTTATTTTATTGATCTAGTTGACTTTGTTAGTTCCAAAAGACTTGGTGCTTTTGTTGTTTGACCACTAACTGAAACATACTCATATTATTTTAATCAATAACTTTTATGACTAACCTTGATGGCGGGGTCCGAATTTCTCAGTTGTCCGTGCTTGTACTTCACCACCAATTTTTGTTCTTGAAGTTCTTGGAGTTGTTGATTCTACAGATCTTGCAGAAACCATGGAAATCAACATTCTTAATTCATTAATTTTTTATTCAAAAAATTGTTTAGACTTACACAAAGAGGAAGCTGAATTTCAATATCATATTCGATTGAAATATGAAAACATGATTTTGGAGTTTTATATTGATGGGATGATTTGATTTTTCAGGAAAATTGATGCGAATTTAGAGAATTTTCTTCCTGAAGATTGTTTTTTATGGATTCGAAAAATTCATTTATAAATTAAAAAATACTTTTCAAAAATTCATTTTAAAAAATTAGCCAGGGGATTATGTTGGTTGCGCGGGTTGCGTTGGCTGGACTGTTGTTGTTGTTGTTGTTGTTGGAGTAGTCGTTTGACCACTAACTGAAACATACTCAAGTTATTTTAATCAATAACTTTTATTACTAACTTTGATAGATGGGTCCGTATTCTTCAAGTGTTGTTCCCAAAGTTGGGGGTGTTGGTACATTCAGAGTTTCCCTATAGGTTTTCTACATTATGCTCCAAAATATTTATCAACTTACTCAGAAGAACTGGATCTTGAATCAGATTTTGAATTGGTCGGATAGTGATATTCGTATGAACCTGAAGCCGAGCCCGATCCCGACGCAGAGTTAGATCCTGAACCAGATGATCGCTTAACAATTCTTCGTAATCCATAACTTTGTTGTATCAATAAATCACACGAAAAAAATAGAAAAATAATCAACCATTTTCCCGTCCTCATCATTGTTAGAATGAGTTTTCTTGTTTTCTATTTGTTGACTAAAATTTTTTTTCATCATTTTACAACACTACTAATTCTTTTCCGAATTTCACATATTTTTAGTTGTTGAATTTTTTTCACAAAAAAATTTAATAGGAAAATGTTTTGTTGAGTCAAATTAAAATATGACATATTAGTCAACATTTTAACGGTTTATAGTTTGATTTTCCCGCACAAAAAATTATTCAAAGACATGCGGGTCTTTGGTCTAATTGTATTCTGGCTCATAGCCCCCAGTTTTCATAATGTTGTTGAGGAGATTTGCACCACGGAGAAAACATTGGTGAAGAAGAGTGATAAGAATTGTCAAAAAATCGCAGAGGAATTCGAAATCACAGAGAAGGATATTGAACAATTGAATAATATTACTTGTAGTGGAACACTGCCAAGAAAGTAAGTTTATGAAAAAAATTCCAAAAGCTTTTGGTTTTTTTTTGAGATTAAGTTCCTTCCGATTCAAAAATAGACTTATTGCTTTTTAGAATATGTGTGGAGAAAGAAAACGTAACTCGAGGTTGTGTCGAAACAAAAACCGTTGTGATTCCAACTGTTTGCGCCGATTTGTACAAAAGTTTGAATACAACTGAAGCTGACTTTCTCGCAAATAATCCGGGAGCCAATTGCACAAATGACAAGTTGACCTTTGAATTTTGCCAAAAGATGGATATAATTGGTGCGAATTTATAACGTTTATTTTGAAAATTTGAAGCTTCTAATTCATAAATGATTTTTTTAAGAAGACGAATGCAAATTATTGGAGACAATTGATAAATCTAACAGCTGTTCATCGATCGCCAAAAAATATGCTCTGAATTTGGCAATGTTGAAAGAGAAATACAATTGTGGTACCAGTCTATCACCAAAAAGTAAGGATATTTGCATATCGGAAATGTGTCAATATCGATATAAGATTGAGAATAACAGAACCTCATGTAAACATATATCGCAATTTTTTAAAATTCCAATCAGAGAAATTGAACAATTCAATCATGGTATCAAATGTAAAGGCAATCTTCCTCAAAATATTTCATTATGTGTTTGGCCTTCAAAAAGCAAAAAAATTCGAAAACTTCCGGATATGACTTGTATCGAAAAAGTAAAGAGAAGTGAGTTTTTCAAAACGATATAATCTTGATTTCCGATTTCCAGATAGCACCAAATGGGATGTTGATCGTCAAGCTCATGGGTTTTCAATGAGTCGAGATACATTTATATTTTTGAATCAACTTGAATCCAATGCCTCACATTATTGCACTAAAACACCGTCATTATTGCAATGTGTAAGGTTTCACAAAGTTAAAAAAGGTGAAACTTGTGAATCAATTGCTAGAAGCGAACGATTGGATGTGCCCTGGTTAGAACGCCTCAATCCAACTCTTCGATGTGAGAATATCAATTTGGCTGAAGAGATTTGTGTAATGCATGGCTACTTTAAACCAACCTGGTGTCTGTCGCAAACAACGCGCTGGAAAACTGAGACAAATTGTAGCTCGATTTACAACCGAACATTAACTGATGAAAAAATGATCGAAGATTTGAACAAAGGGTTGAATTGTACTGCACCACACAATCAAAACATTGGAGTGTGTGTTCAATCATTTGGAATGGAAACTCGAGAAGCGCACGAAAAAATGGCCGAACTCATGAAAAATGTCTCACTACCTCTACACAAAGCTTATGTTGCTTATATCGATAACATGGAGAATGCGAAGATTCAGGAGAAATTGTCACAACAATTTTTGGAAGTAATCAAAAATGAAACGGTTTATGAGAAACTAAAAGATTTGAAGGAAAATAATGAGGATTTCAAAATGGTTATTGATAATTATGAGCGTAGCAGCTGGGATTTCTGCAAAGGAGCTGGAAACTACACGTGAGTCTAAACGTTGTTTATAGAAAAAACAAAACATTTAACATTGATTTTAGGAAAGAGGCGCGGGACTGTTTCTGTAACGGTAAAGATCTGATTATGTATTGTAAAACGTTGATGGTTGATGATCTGAAGAAAGCTTTCAGTAATAGTATGGCAGATAATACATCGCATAAAAGAGCAAAACGATCAGCTGGTTGCAGAATGAGTTTAGATAAAGAAGGCGACACAGAAGGGCAAAAATGTGCACAAGCTAAATGTTCCCTTGCACTTCTCCCACTTCCACTGGAACTTTCTGTTACTGGTGAATTATGTTATCCAGATCCCGGAAAGTTGAAAGATTTAGTCGATTTGAAGAATCCGTTGAAAACCCTCGATAAAGTGATGAACTTTGATGCGGAATATGACAAACTTTTCGAATTATTGATCGAAACCAGTATTTCCCTAGCAGTGAGCTTGTGTATTATGGGAACAAGTTTGCTCGAGAGTGTAGGGCTTAGCCTACCATGTTGGGAAGCGCTGAAAATCGAATACGTTCCATTGGCACATCGATTAACACTATCCACTGAACTCAATCTGGGTATTGTTGAGGCCAAAGCGTCGTTCACTACTAACACGCCAAACTTTTTTGACATTGATAAGGCTTGTGTTAAAGACGTGCTCTTCTGCCACGACTATTGTCAGCAATATAAAAATTATGGTAGTGCGAGCATCTATGCCAAAGTCGCATGGTTCCCTGGTATCAGTCTAGTTGATGAGAAATGGGAAGATCCGATGGCACCGTGTAAACTGAATGAGCGTCGCATATTGGTGAACTATGTAGATGCAGAAACCAATATTGATATTCGACCTTCTGGAAAGGATAGGAATGGGCGTCGAACTATTTTGAAAGACGGTTTGTGCACAAGTCTTATGTGAAACGCTTCAATAAAATAGTGTAGGCCTAGTAACTAGTCTAAAAATAATTGAGCCAGCATCAGAGAGGTTTTATTCAAAAACTTCTAAATATTCATTAGACTCTTTTGAGATTGAACAAGAAATTCTTGTAAGAATACATTTTTCTTCAAATGAATTGATATTTACTTACACATGTAATAACCTCATTTCTTCCACAATCAGAACACTACGCGATATCAGTGAACGCAACCGCAACAGAGAATACTTATTTGAACTTTTTCCGTCGGGGAACGATGAAAAAACTGGGAAGAGTCCCAATCAGCGGACCGGAATTTGATGCTTTGGTGCAGCATCAAGCCTATCGAATGCTCTATATTCGAGTATTGGTGAGCAACAATCTAAATATAGTCGTCGAAATGAATATCGTTCATTTACAGAGCAAACGAGTCTATTTCAGTCCAATTCCACCGAGAAATGGGCATTTGGGAATGGAAGTGCACAACGTCTTACCATGGTAACTTTTAAAGGTTTTTTTTTAGATTTCTCCCAATCGATCTCTAATTTTCAGGATTGAATAAACCGTTTCAAAATTGCATAATTTATTAGAAAAAATATCCATCATCAAAATTATTACCAAAGAAAAATATCATGGGGGAGGGGGTCAAAATACAAAAAAATAGAATCACAAAAATAACACAGCAATTCTTCATAAAATGTCATTTTTTGTACAGAAAAAATATATGAGAAATAGGGTGGGAATACGAGGAAAACTTGAGCAAAAATTCATAATAGAGGTCCATATTTCGTCATATAAAATATGGTTAAAATGGGACAATAAAATCCTAACAAAAATTGAAATTTGGAATACAATTATTCCAAAACAATCACCGAACTTCGCAACGGTTCAACTTCATCCGCCGCTTTTTTCTGCTTCTCTGGAAAAAAGTAAGATGGGGAAATGGTAACCCTGCTGCCTAGCAATCTAGAAACCATGGTTCGAATCCGGATGTGAACAACTTACCATTAATCTTCCTGCGAAGTTCCTCCAACTTGTTCAAATACTGCGTGTCCCTTGAATGTTTATACTCTTCAATGGACCATTCCAAATTCGAGCTCCAACACAATGAAACATATCCGCAGAATGAAAGACCCGATTTGACGTGAGCATACATAGCCAGGAAAAAACTCAAGAAAAATACCATTGCGGCGATGAGAGTGATGGTGGATAGAAGACTTTCAGTGGTCTCGTGATCAGTGGAAATCGAGTTGAGAGGTGTGGTTTCAGCTGGAAAAATTTTAACCTTAACAATTTTGTGATCTAAATAAAAATACCCACCTTTCTTCTTCGCACTAATCGTCGACAGCGGTCCAGGAACCGGCGGCACCGCAACCGCCGCTGGCGACGGTTTCACATCGCTCTCCGACACCACAGCGACAATTGTCGTCGCCTGCGAACTCTCAAACGATACCACCGCCTGTCCATTCATCGCTCGATCCACATATTCATTTTTAATAGTCTTCTCCAATTGAAAACAGACAATTGTGGCGAATGCGGAGCACATCATCATTAGAATTGCGATCACAAAAATACTGTAGTATCTGATGTCGGTGTTGGCGCATTGTGGAAGTTTCATCTCACGGTACTGTAGAGAATTTGAGGTTAGGGGGAAATTTTACGGGAACTCACTTTTAAAACCCGACGCCTACGGTATTTATAAAGACAAAGTTCGCAAATCGCAGGTCGATGAAGTTTTCGTGAAGAAATGTCTAACCAATGCTGGAAAAATTAGGGTTATTTTAAGGCCCTAAGGCTCCCTTAAACCTAACTAACCATCAAGCACGAAACATGAACATATTGGAGTGATCCTGAACATCGACAGGGCGAGATCAGTGGATCATTCGAATCTGGGGGCCAACAGCAGTGACAGATTCGACAGAGCGGCTCGTTTGATAGATCAGATCGGGCCAGTGAATAGACCGATGAGGCTGAAGGTGATGGGAGTTCCTGGAAGTTGGGAACTTGAAGTCACTGTGGAACTTTCCTCAGAAATTTCCAAACAAACATTTTTGCGCGAAAAAATCCACTAAAAGCCTACCATTTCCATATGTCCCATTTTCAAAGTTCAAAATCGAAAAAATACTAGATTTTTCGGCCACACACAATTAAATCACCCACAATGAATAAATGGAATAAAATAAAAAAGTACCACCCATTTCTTCTGACACATCTGCGGGAAAAAAAAACAAAGTGCAAGAAAAAAAGTTGCACCTGTTTTATTGTCCACAGATGGAGATGACCTTGATACTTCATTTTTTTAATGTGAAAATTGGAGACAAGACAAATTTTTTTTTGGGAAGAATTGTGTTTTGGCACCGAAATTCGGAAGATTTTTTTTGCGCAATGAAAGAATTTTCTTCAACGAATAACGGAAATGCATTTTTGAAACAGTGAGAAAATGTGATATGAAAATTTATCAGGATTTTTTTCGCCAAATTTCGCCACGTGGATTACTTATACAAAAATTGTTTAAAATTATGTCCAAACTCGATCAGAAAATATTTTTTCTAAATTTTCAAATACAATTTTTGAAACAGTGAAATTTTTCAGATTTTTTTTGTTGCTTTTTTCGCGCTAAAATATTGCCACGTGGATTACTTATACAAAAATTGTTTAAAATTATGTCCAAACTCGATCAGAAAATTGTTTTTTCTAAATTTTTCAATACAATTTTTGAAACAGTAAATTTTTTCAGAATTTTTTTTTTTTTCCAAAAATTTTGCCAAGTGGGTAATTTTTATATGAAAGGTAAGTTCTATTTTAAGAAAGGACAATCAAAATTTTTTTTTTCTAAATTTTTGAATACAAAGTTTGAAACAGTGAATTTCTTCAAGCCAAATTTTGCCACGTGGATTACTTATACAAAAATTGTTCAAAATTATGTCGAAACCAGAAGTTCGAGCACAGAGTGTTTTTTCTAAATTTTTGAAACAGTGAAATTTTTTCAGGATTTTTCGCGCTGACGTTTTGCCATGTGGACTAGCTATACAAAAATTGTTTAAAACTATGACAAACGCATTCCAATCAAAAAATATTTGTTCTAAATTTTTGAATACAATTTTTGAAACAGTGAAAAAAATAACAATTTTTAGTGAAGAACTGGAATTGTGGCTCTAAAATTGGAGAATTTCAATATTCCACGTGAATTTTTTAATTATATTTTAGAGTTGAAGGGAGATGAACAAGTTGAATGTTCAAAATTTTCAATTTTTGAAACAGTGAAATATTTACCCCCCGAAAACCCACTTTTTGCGACGCTTTCGGACACGCCAAATCAGTCGTCGAGCAATGATGACAAAGTATTCCTAGTTGTGACACATCCTTCTCCAAATTCCCGCATTTTTCCAAATCCGTTTCCATATTTTGTTGATTATTACTGTGAAGTGATAAGAGTGAACCGATTCGTTGTTGATTTTTTGAAGACGGTTTTCGAGTTTGTGATGGACAACGAGCTGACACGTAGACTGCAAAAAACATCAATAATTTTGGAGGGAAAAAATGTTGTGACGTGGATTTTTTTCAAACTTTTCGAAATAAAAAAATTTGAGAAAACTGAAAAATGCGAACGCGCGGAGAGCCTTTTTAACTAATTAGTTTTCGCGTTCTGACCAATTTTTTTGGTACTAAAAAAAGTGAACATTTTTTTAATTTCGAGTAATGGGCCGGAAAAAGTACAGCAATTTTTTGTGGCGGAAAAATGAAAAATTCATTTTTTCTGGAATTTCGGAAATTTGGGATTTTCAAGAAAATTATGGCTTCTAATAATCCATGTGAACTGATGTGAGCAAAAAACATTTTTTTTAGAAAATTTTAATTTTCGCGCCAAAAATCCCCAACTCACCCGCTGAATCTCCATCAAAACTGCTCAATGAATGTGATTTTGGTATAGATTGTGAATTAACAACCGTCACAATTGAATCCTGAGCATTTTGGTTCTTCGAGCCCGAATTTTGAGGCGATGAGTTAGCCAAAGTCTGAGACGAAGTTGGAACAACCACAACAGCCGGTGAGACGAAAGAAGCTGTTGAGAATAGACGAATCCGTTCGCCCATCTGCAAAAAAATTATTTTTTTTTACTGGGAAATTCAAGCCAAAAAATTGCTGACTCAGAGAAAATCACGAGGAAACAATAAAACTCAAATTTAATTATAGGGCTAAATTGAAACAGCAATTTTTTCGAAAAAAAAAATCCAAAAAAAAAAGAAGTTGAACTATATAAAAAAGTTGTTTTGATAAACAACAAAATTAGATATTTTTTTCGATATCAGCTGATTTTTTTTTGGTTATTTTTGGAAATAAAAAAAATAAGGAAAAACGGGGAGTTATGAAATATAGGTTTTTGGCGCGCCAAAAGGAAAATTTCAAAATTTGAAAGATTTTTGAAAAACAAAAAAAACATGGAATTTTCACAATCTCACGTTCAAAAATTCTTAAAATTTCAGATCTTCTCCAAATTTCAGCTTCATCATCTAAGCCTAAATCCAAGCCTAAGCCTAACACAACATTCAAAAAAGCATAACAACAAGAAAAAAACGAGAAAAACTAGAAAAATCCAATGATTTTTCTCTACTACTCTGCGCACTCTCTCACTATTTCAATGTTGTTTATTTGTTTTTGTTTTTGTTTTAGTTAGCAAAGAAAAAAAAATATCACAAAAAATGGAGAAAATTATTATACGATTCTAGTTCTTTAGGATAAGAGAGCACAAGATTTTGAGCCAAAAAATGGGGGCGGGGCTTAAAAATTTCAGAGTCGCAAAAAATTCAATTCAATAGAAAAAGTGGATCAAGTGCGTGTAAATAAATTTTTTTGGAGAGAAAAAATACTTGCTTTGAACTTTTAGTACGTAAACACTTTTCAAGAACCAAAAGTTCACGTTTGGGAAATTTTTTGAGAGGAAAAAGTGCAGAACACGAAAGAGAGAGAGACGCAGAGAGGGCAGAGAAAGAGAGGAAGTTTTTGGGGCCAAAAATTTGAAAAATTATGAAAAATACGTGGATTCTCTGATTTTTCTGAATTTTCGAATGTTGAAATTAAAAAATTTGAAACTGCCACGTGGATTCAGCAATTTCTGACTGAAATTCAGAATTTCAAAAGAAAAATTTTAAGATCCAAATTTTTTAGGATTTCTAAATCTTGAAAATTTCCTGAAATTCATAAGAATTTTCAAAAAAAAAGTGGCTTATTGACGTCGAAATTAAAAAATCGTGAATCCGCGTGGATTCTGGATTCTCAAAAATTCTGGAGCCCAAAAACTTGTGCTCCAAGAGAAAAAAAAACAAAATATTTTTCTTCTCTCTCCCCAATAATCGCGCACTTTTTGTTTATCGTCCCTAGTTTTTTGGTTGTACTTTTTCTCTGTTTCCAGAAAAAAAACGAAAAGAAAAAGATACATTAACAACAGGCAGCAAAAAGTGCATTTTTTCTTCTTGGCGGCACAAAAATTCTGAAGAGAAAAGTTCAGGAAATGTTGCACTTTTTGTGCTTCAAGGCATAATACATGTCTGAAAATTTGTCGTTTTTTTTCGTGGTGAAATATATTTGCTCAGGGGAATTTTGGAAGGAAATATGAATTTGAGATCAAAAATTCGGACACAACCAAAAATTGTTGGAATATTTTTTGATTAAAAAATAGCCAAATTTTTTTCCGGTCCAAAAATCACAAAGAGTTCAGAAAATTGGAATTTTTGGATTACAGAATTTCGAGAAAAAATGTCCCGTGGATTTTGAGAGCCTTCAAATTTCAAAAAAATCAAAATTAAATTTTTCCACGTGGATTCATCTGAAATTTCAGATTCTGAGAAATTTTCCGAAAAATTTCACATGGAATAGATCAGTCGGTTAGACATCAAACTACGAATCGAGAGGTACCAGGTTCAATTTCTCATTCGAACTATTTTCAAAAATTTCAGAAAAAACCTCAAAAAAAAAATCACAAGACAGGAAGGAAGGAAGGCTTTTCCCTCGCATTTCTTGAAATCATCATATTTGAAAAAAAATGATATTTTTTTGCGAGCTCATAGAAAATTGTGTGAAGAGAGCACAATAAGAAAAAGAAAAAGATGAGCAAGAGAATAAGAAGAAGAAGATGAAGATGAAGCAAAAATGCTAATTACAAACCGAAAAGAAGAAGAAGAAAAAGGAACGAATAGAGAGAATTTAGGAGGGGAGTGAGAGAGTGTGAAGATTAGAGAGAGTGGCGAGACAAAAATTGAATCAATTTTTGAAAATAGGATAAAATGGATGAAGATGTAACATGGATTTTTGAACTTTTACGTGGCCATTTGATTTTTCATGAGGGGAAATTGGTGATTTTTGAGCCAAAGAGAACAAAAAAATTACTGTTTCAAAATATCAATAAAAGTCTGTGATTTGTTTTGAGAACCGATTAGTGAAAATTTCTATTGTGAAAATTGTGAAATACTCTATTTTATGTGCCAAAAATTCCCTTTTTTTCCAAAAAAAAATCACTGTTTCAGAGAATCCTATTATATGGAATATAATTCTGAAAAATGCTATGGTTAGAATGCCTGCATCACACCTGACGAGAGAGTGTCCCAAATTTTTTGTGCAGTGTGAAAATTTTTTTCAAAAAAATGTGCAGCGTGAAATTTTCAAGTTTTTCGAAAAAAAGTCCGCGGGCAGGAGGATTCGAACCCTGGTCTCATGCTCGCCAGTCTAAAATGCTATCCTCTCGGCCACATCTCTTTTTCTCCCGAGGGGAAAATGTTGGTGGAAAGGAAACTGTTTTCAAACGAATGCGTTGCAACGTTATTCAAAATTTGAAGTTAGGATAACTAAGATTAGGCTTAACGGATATGGTTGATTTTTTTCCGATAGATTGCTAAGGTCATAGGCAGTGTGGAACACCATGAGTGCAGTGTGGAAATGCTCTATTTCGCTGTTATTTTGGAGTGTCCATTTCAATGGTAAATATGGACATTACAATGAATCGGACGGCATTTTTTTCCGAGCACATATCAAGGGTTGGTATATTCAGAAAGTTGGTGTATTTTTAAGCGTAGTTTTTGAATTTACCCATGTGCAGTGTGGAGTTTGAAGTTTTTTCATAGAAAGTCAATTTTTTTGAAATTTCAGTGACACTATGGTTTGCTAAGCAGTCACGTAAATTCCACACTGCACATTATGTTACCACACTAAAACAAAGTCTGCTGAGTTGATTTTCACCGAGAAACTTCAAAAAATTCGCAAGCTGAAGTTGTTTTTGAAGTTTGGAAAAAATAAAAATAAAAGTTAGCTCGAATGAAGATTCGAACCTGGGCCTTCTGAACACTAGCAAAATGGCCTACCACTGAACTAAATGTGCATTTATTTTCCCCAAGTTAAATGTTGATGAAAAGGAAACAAAGTTTTTTTTCGAAAAAAATGCAGTGTGACTTTTGAAAAAAATGTACAGTGTCCATTTTGGACACGTCTCGTCAGGTGTGGCCTGCATTAAAAATTAATTTCTCTGTCGCCAGAAATTCCACGTGGCACAAATTTGTGTTCTAAAAATTCACTGTTTCAAAAAAAATTGAAATTGAAATTTTCAAAGACTGGATGCTGTGAATTCGCATTTTACACTATTTAAAAAATATAAATTCAAATTTCTCGCGCCAAAAATTCCACACGCGCCCAGCAAAAACAAAAAAAAAACTGACACATGTCTCATCTTTGCGTCTTCATTTTTAATTTAAAATTCTCCTCTTTTCTCCTTTTTCTCATTGGTATTCTTGAACCATGCACTAAAAGTCCAAAAAACGAGGAAATTAATTTTTTCAGCGCGCGCTTATGAATAACATTTTTTCAGTGAATTGAATAGAGGGGATTAGATTCTTTTTGCATAATTTTTGAGAGAAGATTTAAATCAAATTAAGTTATGACGTGGCAACTTGGACTAGCATTTCTGAGCAATAAAAAGGAAAATAAAAGTTAGAAGCTCTCCTTGCGCGGAGCGAAAAATAATAACAATAATAAAATTCTTTCTCGGCCGGACCACCCCGAACAACAAAAACAATTATTGTTGTTTTTGACCAGCACAACAGCGAGCGAAAAAAGAAAGGTCTTGGGTTACAGCAAAAACAACGACCGGAAAAATATCCCATTTTACTTTTGACAAAGAAAAAAAACAAGGAAAACTTTCGATTTTGACACGTTATAGCTCACTTCTTAAATACAATCTGGACTTCTGAATTCGCCTAACTTGTACAGAATTTCAGGCTGATCATTCTGAAGTTCTTCAAAATCGTATTCAAAAATAATCAGCGCAAACTTAGCCTAACTTCTAGATTATTCAAAAAAGCTCGCCCGAAACCAAAAATTGGGTCAAAAATTCTGATAAAATTCAGATATATCAGAAGAAAAATAAAAAATGTATGAATTTTTTTTCGAAAAAAAAAACTTTTTTTCAGAAAAAAAAATATTATAAATATATAATAAATAAAAACGAAGAAGAAGAAGGAAAAAGTGGAGAAGAACAAAAACGGAAATGGGACAAAATCGAAGAAAAACGCGAGCAAAAAGTAGGGGAAAAAGCACGGATGAAGAAGAACAACTTATGTTATATATGTCTATTTTCCAACACATTTCTCTATTTTATTTCACACTGCTTTTTTAGAGAGAGCGATTGAAAATAAATAAAAATTATTATTATTATTATACCTCCTCGAAAATGGTGGAAAACCCTAAATTTTTATGGGTTTCTATTGAGAGACAGAAAAAAAACCTGGAAATCCCATAAATTTCGGTGGTTTTATGGGGTTAGCAGGAGAAATTGAGGATTCTGAATTTTGGAAAAAAAAAATTACATGGCGATTTGTGGAACATTTCGAGTTTTCAACATTTTTTTGATTTACACTTTTTGAAACAGTGAAATTCTGAAGCTCACGAAAATTATTGAACTTAAGTTTTTATTGAAAAATATTTATATTAAAATTAAAATTTTCCAAAACAGAACATTCGAATTTGTGAAATTCTCTAATACAAAGTTTTTGAAACAGTGAAATTTTGTGAATCAAATTCGGAATTTTTTTGAGAAAATCTGGTTCAACTTTTTGTGAGCAGGATGCTTCAGGAGCAATTCGAATTTTTAGAAAAAAATTATACACAATTTTTGAAACAGTGAATTTTAGGTGAGCAGAAAACGTGAAATTACGATTTCAATCGTGCGAAAATTCACGTGGCGATTTGAAGCTTAGTGGAATATTTTAAGCTCCCAAAATTTTTTGATAAGCATATTTTGAAACAGTGAATTTCTGTGAATCAAAACGGAGATTTTTCTGAGAAAATCTGGATAATTTTTTTGTGAACACGGTGCTTCCGAGCAAATCGAATTTTTAGAGAAAAAATATACACATTTTTTGAAACAGTGAATTTTAGGAGAACAGAAAATGTGAAATTGCGATTTCAACCGTGCGAAAATTCACATACCATTTGAAGCTTCCAGAATTTTCTAATACACATTTTTTGAAACAGTGAATTTTCGTAAATCGAATTCGAAATTTTCTTTGAGAAAAATCTGGATAATTTTTTTGAGAGCAGGATGCTTCAAAAAAATTCGAATTTTTAGAAAAAAAATACACACAATTTTTGAAACAGTGAATTTTAGGTGAGCTAAATTGCGATTATCAACGTGCGAAAATTCACGTGGCAATTTGAAAATTATTGATGTTAATTTTATTTATCGAAATTTTTGTAAACCATTTGAAGATTCCAGAATTTTCTAATACACATTTTTTGAAACAGTGATTTTTCGTGAAACAAATTCGAATTTTTATTAGAAAAATCTGGGGCATTTTTCACTAGTTAACTAAAGTATAGTCGATTCTAACAAATCAATCCGAATTTTCAGGAAAAAACATATAAACCTTTTGAAACAGTGCATTTTTGGCTCTCTCGAAGTACTTAGATTTGACTTCAAAATTTTGCAATTTTCCTCAAATTTTTTGAGTAAAAGGAAATTGGAATTAGCAATTTATTATTGTCGAATTTGAAAAATGTGGCAGCCGTAAAAAATGAAAAACAGTGCAGAGTTGAATGAATGACAAAGTCATTACTTCGTCAGTCGCGTGCGGCTGTGCGTCGCGGTCGAAAATCAATCAATTATTCATTTTTTCCTTTGTTTTTCGGCCGCGACGCACAGCCGCACGCGACTGACGAAGTAACGAGTTTGTCATTCATTCAGCTCTGCACTGGTTTTCATTTTTTACGGCTGCCACATTTTTCAAATTCGACAATATCCCGAGAAAAATTTGATACAAGATTTTTGAAACAGTGAATTTTTCATAGCTCAAAAAAGACTGATTTTGAAAATTGAAAAATTTAAATTTAGCCATGGTTTCTTCAAATAATTTTGAAACATAAAATTTCCGAGTTTTGCTCGAAATTTTCAGCACCCCAAAAAAACTAACCTCATAAAAAATTGATCGTTTTCTCGAAGAAGATGATGTGGATGTTGTTGGCTGTGAATGAAGTCGTTTGATTTTTTCCTGGAAAAAAAATCAAAATTTTATTTGAAATGTATTTAAAAAAACCTTTGTCGAGACAGTGTTCAATGTCGTCGATGAAGATGAAGATGGCTCGGGGAAATCTGAAAAATTTTCAAAAAATTTTTCGGACCCTCGGGGGAACGATTTGTGCTCTCCAGAAAAAAAAACATGGCAAATTTTTCATTTTTTTTGCGTCGAACAATTTTTTGTGGGAATTTTTCGGAGAAAAATAACCAAAATATTGAAATCATGGGAAAAATGACATTTTTGAACAAATATTTTTCCGGGTTACTGTAGAACACCGCAATTCCTTATTTGGGTATCGAAAAGAAACAGTATTACAGTACCTATAGAACTTTGGTAGCCTAGATTCTATATTTCGGAAAAAAAGGAAAATTTTCTGCCAGAATTTGTGATTTCTGAATAGAATTTTCTTTAAAAAAAGATTTTTGATCTACAAATTTTTAAAATTCCAAAAAAAAACTCTTCTCACACATTTTTCAAGAAAAAAAATAGTTGTGGTCATTCAGAGTCATGTGTTTTTTTTTCTCCAACGAAGCTCTTTTGGAGCTCTCAGTGCCTAGACGCCACACACAAAAAAACTTGTTTTTTTCGTTCAAAAAATTTTTCTTTCTCTAATCCTCTCGTTATATGTGTTCCAAAAAAATGAAAAGAAAAAAATGTCCAGCCGACGAGTAAACAACAAAAATGAGCACAAGAAAAAAATGAGAAAAGAAGGGCCAATTCCAGAACAACAACAACAAAATCACTTGTAAACAAAAACAAAAACAATGGGGAGGGTAATGGGTTTTTGGGTGCCAAAATTGCAGATTTTTGGCTCTCTGAATTCAAGTAAAATATTATTCAACGCATTTCAACGAGTGAACGTTTTCAAAAAAAAAATCACTCAAAATCAAAATTTTTTGAAACAGTAATTTTTTGATAGAAAATTTTAGATTTTTCTAATCCTAAATTTTCGCCTGAAGGTTTCATAATTGTTTTTTTTGAAACAGTGAATTTTTGAAAAATAAAATTTTCTTGAAGCTGAAAATACACGTGAAATTTTTCAAACTCAACTTTTTGATGCATAATTCTCCAATGCGATCACACAAATATCTCTATGAAAAACTATCAAAAATTTTTGAAAAATAATTTTTCTAGAAAATTTCAGATTTTTTTCTTGCAAAGTATTTTCCAAATTCGAAATTTGTTGCCAAAAAATTCCACTGGAAAGTTTGTTAACTGAAATTTATAGAATATCCAGTGAAATTAGAGAGCAAACATTTTATAAAAAAAACTTTGAAGATTTTTGAAACAGTGAATTTTTGAAAAAAATTTTTTTTAGAAAATTTCAGAATTTCTCTTTTTTTTCCTGGATAAATTAGGGTTCAAAAATCCTTAAACCTTTTTATGCCAAAAATCCAACATTTTTTCGACATACCACTGATTTTGTATTGAAAGTTTAAAATTATCATAAAATTTTGAAACTGAAAATTTTAGGGCACAACAAAAATAAAATTAAATTTTCAGTGGGTGGAACCGTGAAACCAGGTATTATTTCTTTCATAATTTTTTCTCGGATTTCGAAATCAAAATCCAAATCCCATTAGACTACGGTAATTTTATATATTTTTTTTCTCGGAAAATTTCGCAATTTTCAGGTGTAAAACTCACCAAAGTTCAAAAACTCGTGAAAAGTTGCCGATTTTTTGGGCGTCTCCATATTATTTTCAATCAATCCTCGACATTCTTCCGAAATTGTTCCCAGATTTTCAGCCTGCAAAATTTCAGAGATTTGAAAAATTTCAGAAGAGAAGAATGTCTTACCGGTCTGATACAAGTTCTTCGAAATCCATAGTCACTTTTTGAATTGTGCATATTTGTTGTTTCTGGAAAAAAACAAAGTTTTTGGCGCCAACAAAAAATATTTGCGCCACAAAAATATGTGAGAAAAATAACGAAATGTGCTCTTGGGAATTTTTTCGCCGAAATTTTCGAAACAAAAAAAATCTCGGGCGAAACGAGGAACACAAGAAAAAACGGATTTTGCATTTTCAATAGCATTTTTCGAGCCACCAGAAAATGGCAGGAAAAAGTGCAAAATTGCAGAAAAATTTTCATTATTCGGAGGAAAAGTCATAAAAATTGGGAAATAAAAAATGAAGAATATTATTGGGATACTGTAGTTAGGACTTTTTTTTGAAGATTAACATGAGCAACACCTACAGATAAATAGAAGTGAAAATATAATATGAGCAATGGTATACCGTACTTTTGAAGCTACAGTACCTAGTTATTAAAAATAAGATCTACAGTACTCAAAGGAAGCTGATTACTGTAGGGATACTGTAGTTTAGCAGTACCCTGGAATCTAGAGTGATCAGTGCTCATTTGAAAATTTTATCTATAGAAGAATACTACTGTAGAGGAGTACTGTAATCTAGATATCTTTAATACTAAAAATTACAGTAATCGATAACCTTGACGCATTTTTTCAGGGAAAAATTGATCTATAGAAAATTTGAATTCTACTACTGTAGGGGTACTGTAGATCTATTTTTTCAGGAAACACTTGATTTACAGTACTCTTTAGTTTTATAACAATTTAGAAATTTCTGGTACAGTACTTGAAAAATCTTCTATCCGTCTGAAATCTGGCCTTCAAAAAAGGACCCAAATTTTTAGACCCTACAGTACTACTAGAAACCTAACTACAGTAAACTAATCTCATCAACAATTTTGATCTGAATAAATAAATTATCGATTATTTTTCAAATTCCACAATATCCCGCAAACTACAGTAATCTAGAGAAGTGTTCAATTTGTTGATCTACAACACATTTTTTGTTCCGAGAAAAAAAGAATGAAAAATGTGTCAAAGACATTCGAAGTACAGAGGGGAGTCTAATTAATTTTTTTTCTGCTTCAACATTTTTTTTCGCGCCAGGAAAAAATGCGAGAAAAAAATGTGGCGCGCGAGAAAAATCGCGAAAATTGATCCGGAAATTTGGATAATCTCAGTCAGGATTATTGCAAAAATATTCGATTTTTTTCCGAAAATTTCAGAGCTCCCAAGTTAGTGAAACTTTCGAAAGAAAAAAAGGTGACACGAAAGAATTCTATTTTTTTTGAAAGAAAAAAAATCGACAAAATGAGCACAAAAAAAATTGTGCTCTCCCCGAGAGCACAGAGAAGTAGTAGTAGAAATAGCGAGTTATTAGCTGTCTTCTTGTGTTGAGCTCGATTTTTCTTTTTTTTTTCGCTCTGAAAATGAAAATGCGCAGCAGGCGAGAGAGTGTGGTGAGAGGAGAGTGGGCAGAGAGGGCAGAGAAAAAAGAAGATACAAAAAAGGTGCTCTCTGAAGAAAAAATTAGCGAGCGAAAAAAAGCAGCGGAAAAAAGCATGTGAACATGAATATAGAAAAACAAGGCGAACAAAAATTAGTTTTTTTTCGGATTTCAGAATTTTTTGAAAATGGCAGAAAATTTGAATGCCGCCGCCGCAAGCGCTTCTTCTTATCAAAAAATCCAATTTTTCCCCGGAAAAAATCCAGAAATTTGTATTTTTCTACAATACAAATCACTATTTACCACGGAAAATCTGAAATTTCCAAGAAAGCTACAATTCTCAAGAATTTTGAGCCGGTTTTGCGCCAAATTTGAATTCAAAAGTAACTTGATATCATGATTGTCCTTTTTGTTTTGTTATTTCGTCTACCACGCACCAAACTTTTACAGGAAATTAGAAAAAATGCAGGATTTTTTTGATTTTGGTGGCAAAAAAACTTACCGAAACTTCTAGAATCTCAAGATTGATTTGCATGACGAATTCCAGCAATCTGTAAGAAATATATGAAATTTACACAAGTTTTCTTGGTTTTTGGTGAAAATTAGTGAAATTTTCAATGAAAAAACTCACCTTTTGCTTGATTTTCATCGATTAGAAATGACGTGGATCATCGAAAAATCGAGAATCGGTGGCAAAATGACGTGTCCACGCCTGTTTTTTTGCGACGGTGAAAAATTTCACTACGGTACGCAATTTGTGCATTTGTGCGTCGCGGTGTTTACACACTAGATAGTGATTTCAGTCCGTTTTCAGCATGTTAGAGGCATTTTCAGAAAACGCTGAATATACCATTTGATTCGTCTCGTCGAGATGAGCCAGGAAAACTATTTACTTGTTTTTGAAACGCATTCTCAAAAAAGTTATGGGCTAAAAATCAAATTCTGAGCAAATCAAAGGCGCACACATCTTTCGAAAGAGTGAGGTCTCGCAGCGATTCCAGTTTTTCACGTTTTTCTACGTGAAAACGCCATTTTTAAGGATTCTACTATACTTATTCGAAGAGAAGAGATGAAATTACGTATGTATGAATGTTTTGAAATTTTTCTGGGGCCCCCAAGATATAAAACGCGGCGCCGCCAAATGGACACCTATTTTTTTGACGTCCTATTACTGTACCGACGAATTTTGTTCAGGCAAAACAGGCGTGTGTCACGCTGAAAAAAGAAAAAAAAACATTTTTTTGAATTTGTTTATTTGTGTGCAAACACGGTGACGCACAACTGCACACTTTTTTTTTGAAAAATTTACTGTATTTTTAATTTTTTTTTTTTTGAGTTTTAGTGGGAATTTGAGGAAGAAAAATCTACAAAATTGCATCATAAATCAAATCATCAAGTCAATATAAAAATTCAGAATCAAATTAATTTTTCATATTTTGTTTCTATCAAAAATGCTCCTGAAGTTCAGCCTTCTTCCGCTGTAAGTTCTGTAGAATAAATCTCAAAAAAAAATTCAATAAAAAATCTTGAAGTCTGCTTATTTCCCTGATTTCTGCCCAAACAACTTCAAGACCAAAAGTGAACGGTGAAAGTGAGTAATTTAGAAATGATTTTCGAAATTAATGAGAAAAAATTGAAGTTCATCTCAAAACAACAACAGAAGTGGAACCAACATTTGTGTATGCATGTTAGTTTTATAAAAATACAGAAAAAAAAATGAATTTTATTCGAATTTTTTCAGTTACTCCCTATTACAAGTAGTTCAATTGGTTTTTTTTTTGTGGAACATTTTTGGGAAAATAAAGTCGATTTTTTTGTGTTAGACAACTTATGTGATAAAATTTCAGAATTTTCAGCATAAAATTCTACTTTTTTCACAGAAAATTGAAAAGAAATTAATTCTTCAGTCGCGTGCGGCTATGCGTCGCGGTCGGGAAGCAAAAAAAATCCCGACCGCGACGCACAGCCGCACGCGAATGACGAAATAATATTTTTTCATTTTTCCTTGAATTTTACAATGAGGAAGAAAATTCTGCAAATTCGCATCAATTTTTCAATTTTTCTGATAAATCGAATCATAAAAGAACTATAAAACATCAGAATCAAATTCATTTTTCACATCAAAAATGCTCCTGAAGTTCAGCCTTCTCCTTCTGTAAGTTCTAGAAATCTCAAAAACCCTTTTAAAATGTTCTTAAAGTCTCTTGATCTCCTTGATTTCTGCTCAAACAACTACAAGACGTCCAAGAGGCGGTGGTGAAGGTGAGGATTTTCAGAAAAAATTTTGAAAAAAAAACAAGGTAGTTTTTCAGTTTTTAAAGTTACTACTGAAGAAGATGATGGACCGGGGGTGAAGGGTAAGTTGGAACATCTGCATTTGATCAGGATTTGAAGTTTTACAGTTACCAAAGGGCCACTTCAATAATTTTTCGAAATTTTTGTGGTAAATTTCGAATAAAGGTTTTTTCATTTTGAGGTTGAACATTGATTTCCAGTTTTTATTCCAATAATTATAACCTACCTATAATAATAGGATATGGAGAAGAAAGTTTTTTCTTTATAAAATTCTAGCCTAAACTTAACTTATTTCAAAAAGTAGATAATTTAAAATGTCTAAATTAATTTTCAATATGTCTTATTTTAAACCTGATACAAGAACAGAACGATCAGAGTATTGTTCAATGAATCCAGCATTCTGTGCAACGCCAGCCCCAACAAAAACTCTGGATTTTTTGAAAATCACATTTTTTGCGCCACTATTAATTATAATTTTTGATTTTCTGGTCCAATCCTCGAATATTTTATTGATTATAATCAAAAAATACTTGAAAAATGGTTCATTCTTTGCAATGCTCCTAATCCTGTCTTTATCCATTTCAATTCGATGTATGTTTTATTTTGTCTCTACCTACTTTTCGGTTATCAATTCGGAATTATCAGCTTGGGGTCTGAAAAATTCGCTATATTTGGAATTTTTTTCAAGTTTTTTCTCGGAAGTTATCATGTTTTTCATGTCGCTGAATAGGTGTTTGTGTTTTGTTTCGAAAACTTGGAATGAGAGAATTTTTGAGGGGTATGTAAGTCGAGAATCGGCTTCAAAAATGTATCATTTTATTTAGAAATCACTATATCATTCCAATTATTTTCACATTTATTCTATCAATTTCAGCCACATATTTAAGCTTAACAATGGCTGATATTCAAAGAATTTACAACGATTCTGTAGGGTTTGTGAATATTACTTATGAATCTGGTTGGAACTTTGTAATTTCTCGAATATTTTATATTTTTCCAATTTGCTCCGCATTTTCATACCTAATTCTATTCCTTCATTTGAGAAAACAATCCAAGCTAGTATTCTCAAAAAATTCCCAAAAAGGCGAGCAGAAAGTGTTTACACAATTATTGATTACCGTAGTCTTTAATACGATGATATCATTGTTATTCGAAGTTTTGGAATTGTTTAGTGGAATTTTGGGCGAAAATTTTCGTATTTTATTAATTATTTTATTGAATGTGGCTAATTGTATACCTGAAATATTATTACCGCTAATTTTTTTGATTTCAAATTTAGAGATTTGTGCGAAGAAAACGCTGAAATTGGAACAGCAAAAGAATTTGAATACAGCTCCAAGATCCAGTACAACAGCTTCAATTATTCGATGACTGGAGATAATTAGAGCTCTGCATAATAACAGCTTTCGAAAAAAATAGAACAAATATATTTTTTATAAAACTTCAGCTAAACCTAACCTACTTCATAAAATCAATAAATATGTCAGGATTATTTTTCGATGTTTCGCTGACAATTCGATTACCGGACAAACAAGATGTTAACAATTGTAAAATCTACCCACATTTCTGCACAACTCCAACTCCAAAGGAGTCCAAAACTTTTATAAGTATAACATTTCTAGCGCCGCTTTTTATCGTAATTTTCGATTTTTCTGTACAGTTATCCAATGTTTTATTGATTTTATTCAAGAAATATCTGAGAAATGGTTCATTTTTTGTGATGTTATTACTTATGTCAATATTAATTTCGATTCGATGTATATTTTATTTCATTTGCTCATATTTAACAGTTATTGAGTCCGAGCAATCAAAACTATATTTGGAACTGTCATTGTGTTTGGAATTTTTCTCAGGATTTTTCTCAGAAGTTATTATATTCTTTATGTCACTCAATCGATGTTTATGTTTTGTTTCGAGAACTTGGAATGAGAAGATCTTCGAAGGGTAGGTCAAAATGTTGGTGCCAAAAATTCCTGGTTGTTTTCAGAAATAATTATTTTATTCCCATTTTCATCACATTTATTCTATCAATTTCAGCCACATATTTGAGCATAGTAACGGCTGAAATGAAAAGAATGTATATTGATTCTGTAGGTTTTGTGAATATTACTTATAGAACATCTGCTTGGAACATCGCAATTTCTCGCATTTTCTACATATTCCAAATCTTGGCCATTTCATCCTATTTTTATCTGTTTTTCCATTTGAAAAAACAATCGAAACTGGTGTTTTCGAAAAATTCGCAAAAAGGCGAGCAAAAAGTGTTTGCACAATTATTGATTATTATCAAAGTAAAAAAATTTGGCAAAAAAAGAGAAGCCAGAAATTCAAATCCCAATTTCCCCCAAGTACGGTATTCCTCTGCGTCACTAACACCGTTTCGAGACCACACCATTGGGCAGAGAAACAAAGTCAAAGACGCACATATGGGTCTCGCAGCGACTGAAAGAAACACCGTACTTGGGAAGAGTGTCGTTTGAATTTCTGGGATCCGTTTTTTTGCCAATTTTTTTTATTTTGATAATACCGTATTCTTTTATGGGCTTATTGCATTGTTTTTCGAAATTCTGACAATTCTTGGTCCAACTATGCTACCAAAATTTCGGGTTGTATTAGTGATTATTTTGAATGTGTTGAACTGTATACCAGAAATTTCATTACCATTGATTTTCCTGATTTCGAATTTGAAGATTTGCACGAGAAAAACGATGAAATTGGAGCAGCAAAGGAATTTGAATCCAGCTCCAAGATCTATCACAACAGCTTCAATTATTCGATGAGTGGATATAATAACAAAAATAAAACAAAACCTATTTTTTCACTACATTTTTGCTTTTGCTCCAATTATTCGATAAAAACTGTTTGAAAAAATTAAAGACATTGCTCATATTAACAATTTCGCTCGATTTCAAATGATGAAGCAGCATCTGCTGATATTCTACCACAATTTTCCTGACTCGATCAATAATTGCCTTTTGAATCACTCTCTAACCCTCTCTTCATTTTCCCAACTATCTCATTTACTCTGCTTCTCTAACAGGACGTCTTCTCTTTCAAAAAATTTCAAAATTCATATATTTTTTACAAATTTTACAGAATTTTTAATAGATTTTTCAAATTTTTCCGAAATCTCTCCCCAAAAAACTCACCAATCGCTTCTATTTCTCAAATCATCGAAATTTCGCAATAAAAATCCTTGATAAATCCAGAATCCTCCAAGTTTTTCACGCTATTGACATTGAAATCCAACATTCCAAGCTGAAAACTCAAAAATTTCAATCGAAACAGTGTTTCTCTAGAAAAAACCAACCTTTCTTCGATAATCCTCGAATTTTCCGTTGGAATCGATGATTCCAGCCTTGTAGAACATCTAAAAATTCAATTTTCGACTGAAATCCACTAATTTTCCCGGAAACCTGAAAACCCAGCGAAAAAAAACGAAAAATGAAAATATTCTCGTGTTGCGCTAAACAGCGGGCAAGCGGGAAAGTGCGGAGTGTCGTTGTAAAAGGCAATAAATCTTCTTTCCTTTTTTCTGTTTTTTCGCGAGTTGGTTAGGTTTTTTATTTCATTTTTCTTATAAATTAGATAATTTTCTATTTAAAGCTTCTGCTAAAGAATTCACGTTTTTTTTCCTGAATTTCAAAAAAAAAATTAATTTCAGGTCTCACGTGATTTTATTTTTGCTCATTTTTCGATGTCAATTTATTGCAAATCGGTGAGTCTAGAAAACCTAAAATTAAATTTCAGAATAAAATTTTTTTCAGGTGTGATGATTTTCAGTCAATCTATGTACAATTCCAGGCGGCTAGAAGAAGGAATGCAGAATTTCTGGTGAGTTTTGGGGACTTTTCTGAAAATGTTCCAGCCCAAAAACCATATACCAAAGCAAATCAAAGCAAAAAGCTAAAAATAAAATGCAATTGAACCAAATGAAATCAAGGAAAAAAATCAAAATAAAAACATATTTTTTGATACATTTTTATTTTTTTTTGCTCGGAATTGCGCCGAGAAAAAAAAAGATATATATCAAAAAAATTGTGTGTTTTTTTTCGAGATTTTCAGATTGATGCTGAAAATAAACAACCCATTTTTGTTCGGGTTTTATTGTGGTTTTGGCAAGAATTTTTCAAAAAAAATTTCACTGTTTCAGAAAATTTTCAAATTTTTTTCCTGAAGAATATGTTTTATTAGTGTTTTCTTGAAATTAGCTGAAGTTGTACTGTAGACTAGGATTACTGTAGCCCAAGGATTACTGTATTTTTTCTAGAAAAAAATTCACTGTTTCAAAAAATGTTGAAGCAAAATTAGTAGATTGTCATAAGGTTGGTAGAGTTTCTTCTTGAATTTATGACGTGGATTTCTACAGTAATCAAACTACAAAAATAAGAGTACTGTAGATGTAGATCCTGAAATTAATTTCAGTAGGGGAGAGCTACTCTATATGTATTTTCAGATTTTGAAAATTAAAATTTTTCGCTGTTTCAAAAATTTTATAGACTTTTGAGAATCAGATTTGCCACGTTTACAAATTGTATTTCTGAAATTCCACGTGACAAAAAAGTTATCTTAAACTTCATCTTAATATTCAAAATTGAAGTTTTTTCTGTGAAAAATGCCACGTGGCACAAATTTTTATGAATTTTCGAGCTCAGACTGAAATTTTAGCTTAAAAATGCCACGTGGCATCATTTTTTCCCACATTTTTAGTTGAAAAAATCTTCAGAACCCATTTTTTTTCTGCATTTTTTCGAGATATCTCTTTTTTTTGCTTTTTTTTCTAAATATGTATTGTTGTTGTTGTTGTTGTTTTTGTTGTGTGCTTGCTCACTCAAAAAAAAACGATGTTTTTAATTTTTTTTTCTCTCTTGAAGGAAGGAAGTCTGCGCTTTTTTGTCTGTTTTTTTCTGTACATACACATATGTTTTTTTGTTTGATCATCACACCCAGTTTTTGTATATTTACAAACTTGTAAAAAACATTTTACACGTCAAAGATTTTTTTCTGAACCAAAAAAATTCACTGTTTCAAAAAATTCTGAAATTTTTTTCTGAATTCGGATTTTCTATTAGAATCATCTATGTGTACTAATGGCGTGGAAATCTACAGTAACCAGACTGCAAAAAATAGAATTACTGTAGATTTATAACTACAGTACCTGAAAATTTCAAAGGGTTACTGTACTTTTTTGAAACTATTTTGAAAAAAACTTCACTGTTTCAAAAATTTCTGAAATTTTTTTTGAATATGGATTTTCAATTTATACCAGATAAATTCTTTGTATATTTTTGGTGACGTGTAAATCTACAGTAACAGTAACCAAACTGCAAAAAAATAGAATTACTGTAGATTTATAACTACAGTACCTGACAATTTCAAAGGGTTACTGTAATTTGTTGAAAGAAAAAATTCACTGTTTCAAAAAATTTTGAATTTTTTCTTGATTTTCGATTTTCGTTTCACATTCCTTACCAACAAAAATTTGTTTTATGGAGTACTGTAGATTTTTTTCATCACAGGGATTTTCATACAGTAACCCTATCGTAAAAGTACTGTACAATTTATTTTTGAGAAAAAATTTCTACAGTAATGTTTATGTTGTTGGAAAAATTCACTGTTTCAAAAAAATCTTGATAATTTTTTTTGAATTTGGATTTTCAATTAATACCAGAAAAATTCTATGTATATTTTTGATGACGTGGAAATCTACAGTATCCAGACTACGAAAAATAGAATTACTGTAGGTTCATAACTACAGTACCTGACATTTTCGAAGGATTACTGTAATTTTTTGAAATAAAAAAATTTACTGTTTCAAAAAATCTTGAAATTTTTTCCGGAAACAATTATTTTATTCTCTTCGGCTTCCATTTCGAAAAAATCTACAGTAACTCACAGATTACTGTATTTGATGACGTGGTTTCCTACTGTAGAGAAGAGTACTGTAGATTCAAAGCTATCTGGGAATATTTTTTGAAAAAAAATTTCAATTTCTGCTTTTACGAGGTCCCATAAATCTCCAAATGTGCTCATTTTGGCGCCAAAAATCCCCCAAATTTTCCGATTTTTTTTGAAAACCTGTTCAATTTTGACCTTGGTATTTGATCGATCACCGGGAAAAAACAGTTAAAAATAGAAATTTTTGGAACAAAAAATTCCAAGGTTAACATTTGATACTGTAGGTACAGTACTCCCAAATTGTCCCCTAAATGATCTACGAAATTCTTCTCGAGACACAAAAAAATCCAGTTTTTTTTTCTCGAATCATTAGATAAGAAGTGAAAGTTCCAAAAGGGCATTTTTTTTTCACTTTCGAGAAAATTTGTTAGTTTTTTTTGTTTTTTTTCGCGCAAAAAAAAAACCAAAACCAAAACGAAATTCGTGTGTTTGTTTTGAAATAAAAATAGAACACACACACACACACACACAAAGTCCAGTGCACGGGTGGTCAAAAAAAGTCGTGTCATTTTAAGTATCATGTGTGAGTCAGGTTTGTTTTGTCTGGATTACTGTAGTTTTTGGAGTTACAGAAACTCTGGTTTTTTCGGATCAGTTCAAATTTCATGGGTTACTGTAGTAGTTTTCCCAATATGTAGTTTTCCCTACAGTATTTTTTTTGATTTCTAGAAATTATTTTGAAACTTTTTTAATCATTTTGGGTACTGTAGTGTAGATTAAGACTTGACCTACAGTACCTCTTGCAGTTTTTCCTGCCCAATTAAAAACTGGGTTTGCTGTCTGGGTACTGTAGGTTGTCTTGGGGGCTACATCATTGTGAAATTATGCAGTTTGGGGTACTGTAGAACTTGGATACAGTAGTCTTAATGTATCTGGTCTAGAAAGTTCCGCAGTATCATTAAATCAAAATTCAAAAAAAAAATCATAACATTTTTTTGAAACAGTGAATTTTTTGTGAACCAAAAAATATTACAGTAACCTGTGGCTACAGTACTCCTTGCAGTTTGGGTTACTGTAGAAATCCACGTCATCGGGAAAATTACAGTAATCTTTGGAACTATCTTAAAGCAATCAAAAATCCAAATTTAAGAAAAAATTTAAAACAATTTTTGAAACAGTGAATTTTTCAACTGAAAAAATTCAAAAATTAAAGGAATTTTTGATTTTGATCCCAAATTTCCAAAATTTTTGCACCCAAAAAAAATGTTTTTTGGGCCAAATAAATGTGTGAATTTCGAAATGTTGTTTCGTGAGACGTTTTTCCTCATTTTTTTTCCGCGAAACCGGTCCAACATTTTTTTATTGTGTAGAACACACATTGGAAAAATGTGGAGAAAATTTATATATGTATATAAAAATACAAAATAAATAAATAAATAAAAGATCTGTTTTGCGGTGCGCGCAAAAATAAGCAAATATAGGCTCGATTCTCCTCTTCGTTCTTCTTCTTCTTTTTCATTGTATATTGATCGCCTTCCCATTTTTTTGTGGACAAAATTTGCGCAGCATTTTGTGAGAACTGACCGTTTCGCGGTTTATTTTTGGATTTTTCGATGGGATTTTGTAGATCTTGCAGCTTTCTAGTTACTGTAGCTTTTTAGATTACTGTAACTTGACATATTCTTGATCTCCTGTTTTTAAATGTATTCTTCATACCTCCCTCGGTTACTGTAACCTGATATTTTCGATCTATCGGATTTTTTTGAACCGTTTTTAAATAACTTGCTAGGTTACTGTAGCTTCTTAAAGTACTGTAGCTCGACATACTCTTGATCTACCGGATTTTAAACCTATTTTTATACCTCCCTTGGTTACTGTAGGACCTAGATTACTGTAGTTCAATATATTCTTGATCTTGCAGATTTTTTGACCATTTCTCCATGAAGTTCCTTGGTTACTGTAGCTTTTTAGAGTACTGTAACTTAATATTTTTGATCTACCGTGTTTTTTGGAATTTATCTTATTGTTTTTCTAGGTTACTGTAGCTTTTGGAGTACTGTAGCTCGACATAATTTTGATCTAACGGATTTTTTGAACCTTTCTTCATACCTCTCTTGATTACTGTAGTGTTCAGATTACTGTAGCTCAATTTATTCTTGATCTAGCAGATTTTTAAACCTTTCTTCATACATCCCTTGATTACTGTAGCATTCAGATTACTGTATCTTGACATGTTTTTGATCTACCGTATATTTGGCAGACTACTGTAAATTTTATCCAGTATCACAGTAATGTTCAGGACTACTGTAGTTCTCAAAATTTGTGGGTACTGTAGTTCAATTTTTTTCCAACTTGAAATTTCAAGCTACAGTAACCTTACAGTATCTAGTTTTGGGAAATTTTTTCTCCAGAAAAAAAATCACTGTTTCAAAATTCTAACAAATTTTGCGCGATCTCAGAATTCTTTGATTGTAGGCACAACACTCGCTCTGAATAACTTCAAAAATTAGAATTTTGGCAAAAAAAAATCCACGTGGCAACTAAAAACATGACTAATTTGATTACCTGGTTTATTTTTCGATTATTTTTTTCTTATCAGTAACTTTTTAACATTTGTTTTCTACGGGGTTCATGGGTATTTTTATACATTTTGGCGGGAAAACTGCTATTTTTGGTGGGAAAATGCCAGTCACACTCCCCAAATTTGCAGACAGCTTTTCCTCTCTCATTTTTTTGACCTTGGGACGAGAAAAAGTGTCCTTCTCTATTGTCAAACGAGTAAATTAACTTGATTTTTGTGTGTGTGAGGAATTGATAATAAATAGTAAAAGTTGTAAAAAAAAAGAAAAATGTTATGTTATGTTACACAAAAAAACACAATGAGGTGATTTTTTTCTCGTGAATTTGCAGGGTTTTTTGGGGCTTTTTTTGTTGGGTTACTGTAGGTTTTGGTTCCCAGAAATCTTTAGGGTTACTGTAGGTTTCTGAAGCTTTTCTGAAACCTCTAGGGCCAAAAATTTGAGAAATGCTCGAATTCCAGGCTAATTTGCACCAATTTTGAAGCTAACATGAGCAATCCACAAAAAAAATCCCAAAAATTCCCCGAACATCTCCAAATATTTTGCGAATGTTTTAATTGATAAGAAAAAGGCAACAAAATGTTAGCCGCCCTCTTCTACGAGAAAAAAAGCGACGAGAAAAAATCCAGTTTTTTTCTTGTCTCGCGCCGAAGGCGGGACAATGTACAATTGTTGAACGTTTCTTTTATTCTACATTTATCATTTTTTCTGTGGGCGCGCGGGGAATTTTGGCGCGAATTTTGGCGGTTTTTGGGTGGATTTTTGGGATAGGAACCTAGTTACCGTAACTCTGAAATTACAGTTTTTCAGCCTAGAAAAGTATGTTGAATGACCTTAAACCTTAACTTATTTAGGCTCAGAAAAACTCAGAAATTTTAAGTATACAGCTGTTTTTCCTAGAATTTTTGGATTAAATTTTTTTCTAACAAAATTTGTCACGAGGAAATCCCGAACCTACAAGCAGATCAACTGGAGCTTCGAAAACTCTTGAGAAAAATATTTCAAAACATTTTGAAACAGTGAATTTTTTCGCATGAATTAAATTTTTTTTTTCTGAATTTTTAGCACAAAATTTGCCACGTGGAATTTTATGCTTTTGAATTGAATTTTTGTTCCAATTTTTCTAACCCGTTTTACTACCAAATTTTCCACGTGGATTTTTCCCAGATCTTCCATTAGTGAAGCATCGTAAACCCTCCAGAAAAATGTTTCAAAAAAATTTTTAAACAGTGAATTTTTTTTACATGAAAATTTGCCTCGTGTATTTTTTAACATGATGTACCTCAAAATTTCGAAAATTCTTCAGAAAATCATATCAACAATTTTTGAAATAGTGAAATTTTCTGTCAAAAATCCCCCCAATTTCAACAATTTTCCTCATTTTCCCCCAATTTCCCACCAAAAACCCACGAATTTTCTTCCAGCTCCCCCTCTCCAAAAAATGGTAGATCTATTATCAGCTGTCGAAGGTGGTTCACAAGGCGAAGAGTTCCAAATCGACGCCGATTTCTGCAATTTTTCCCACATTTCCGAACATCAAATCGATGAATCAGCACTGGATATTGTTTGGTATAGTAATGTGATTGTTCTACCGCTGATTGCTTTTATTGGATTGTCGTGTAATCTACTGAATATGACGATTTTGACGAGTAATAAGGCGGCTAAACGGATACCTTCTTGGTGAGTGATTTGTGGGGTTTTTTAAGAACGGAAATGGTGGATTTTGGTGAATTTTTGAAAATTTTCGAGACCAAATATGCCAGCAAAAATTCACTGTTTCAAAATATTTTCAAAAAATTTCCGAGAAAATTCGAGAAGTTCGGCAGGGGCATTCACAGAATCAAAAAAAACTTAGAATTTGACTGAGAATTTTCTGAAAAAAATTACTGTTTCAGAATATTGTGAAAAATTTTCCGAAAAAAATTTAAAACTAATCGTCCGTTCAACTCATGTTTCAGAAATCCAAGTTTCAAATTAAAAAATTCCTGAAATATCCAGGTTTGTAGCAGAAAAATATTCACTGTTTCAAAATTTTGTCAAAAAATTGAGAGATTCAACGACGGTATTCAGATGATTGATAGAATTTGACTGAAAATTTTCTGAAAAAATTTATAACTAATATGTTCAAGAAATTCTACTTTCAATTTCAAAAGTGCCAGTGAATCAAAAATTCACTGTTTAAAAATATTCTCAAACGTTTTACTGAAGAATTTGAGAAGCTGGAGATGTTATTCTTGCAAAGCAAAAAAATGAACTAAAAAATTTTCCACGTCCGAAGTTTTTTGATTTCAAAAACTCAGATTTTTCGGTGCCAAATATAAGTTCATTTGAAATTTCAAAAATTTACTGTTTCAAAATATTGTGAAAAATTGTCCGAGAAAATTTAAAACTAATCTTCTGTTCAACCGATGTCTCAGAAATCCCAGTTCCAAATTCAAAAGTTACTTCAACATAGAGGTTTTGTAGCAGAAAAATATTCACTGTTTCAAAATTTTGTCAAAATCTTTTCGAGAAAATGTAAAACTAATCTTCTGTTCAACCGATGTCTCAGAAATCCCAGTTCCAAATTCAAAAATTCCTTCAACATCCAAGTTTTGTAGCAGATAAATATTCACTGTTTCAAAATATTTTCAATAATTTTTCGAGAAAATTTGAGAGGCTAAAGCAACATCCTTTTGAGAAGTTTTAAAATTAATATACAAAAAAATTCCAGTTCCAAATTCTCAAATTCCAGTGAAGCAAAAATTCGCTGTTTCAAAAAATTGTCAAAAATTGAGAAGTTCAACGACGGTATTCAGATGAAGGATCTCAAAAATTTCTAAAAAAAAAATTACTGTTTCAAAATTTTGTCAAAATCTTTTCGAGAAAATTTATAACTAATATGTTCAAGAAGCTGTAACTTCAAATTCAAAAGTCCAACAAAAATTCACTGTTTCAAATATTCTCAAACGTTTCACTGAAGAATTTGAGAAGTTTGACTATTTTTTTATAGCAAATCCAAAATTTTATAGAAAAAAATCCACTGTTTCAAAATTTTGTCAAAACTTTTCTTGGATAATTTCAGGTGTTAATAGATTCTTGCTCCGAAAAAAATGTTCAACTTTTTAATTCCAGGAATCTCCTCTTAGCGCTCGCAATTTGTGATTGTCTATTCCTGATTTTCGCAACACTGGATGTCACTCCTCTATCAATTCCATCCTTGGCTTTTTCGATCACATTCAATCACTATTATACACGAGTCGTGCTGTATATTCGAACTTTGGCGTCGATTTTTTATAAGAGCAGTGTTTTGTAAGTTTTTTGAGGAAAATTTGGGATTTTTTGACACCAAATATGATGGGTGAAAAATTCACTGTTTCAAAAAATTTATGAATTTTTCTAGTGTTTTGAAATATGCTTTCATCTTGTCTCCTGTTGAAAATTTTGAAAATTGAAATTGTAAAAGTGAAAATTGAAATTAAACTAAAAATTGTGGATTTTCCACGTGGATTTTTTATTTTTTTACCAAAAAAAATTCACTGTTTCAAAAAATTGATAAATTTTTCGCAGTTTCTCGATTTTTCATTCATTAAAAAATGCGTCCAAAAATTTATTCCAAAATTTCTCAAAGAAAAAATTCACTGTTTCAAAAAAATTTTGAATTTTTCTAAGATTTTCAAATATAATTGGAGAGTTTTTCCCACATGAGATGCATAAAAATTAAAAATGGGCGCCGAAAATTGTGAATTGCCACGTGGATTTCAGGGACAATTTTTCTAAAAATTGATTTGTTTCGCACCAAAAAATTTCACTGTTTCAAAAAATCGATAAAATTTTCTGGGAATCTGATTGTGATAATTTGTAATGGCTTCTGTATGCTAGAAATTCAAATAATTTTTTGTGGGTTGAAAATTGCTCTTGACACAATTTTTTAAAAATTCAATTTTTTTCACGGTTTCAAAATTTGTTTGAATTTTTCCAGGGTTTTGAAATATGCTTTCATTTTGTCTCCTGTTGAAAATTGAAATTTAACTAAAAATAGTGGATTTTTTATTTTTTTTACCAAAAAAAAATTCACTGTTTCAAAAAATTGACAAATTTTTCGCAGTTTCTCGATTTTTCATTGAATTTAAATGTGCTGGCCAAAATTTATCCCGAAATTTCTCACAAAAAAATTTACTGTTTCAAAAAAATTTTGAATTTTTCTTGGATTTTCAAATATAATTCGAGAGTGTTTCGAAACGTTTACAACATGAGATGCATAAAAATTAAAAATGGGCGCCGAAAATTGTAAATTGCCACGTGGATTTTAGGCATAGTTTTTCTAAAAAAAAATTTTTTCATCAAAAAAATTCACTGTTTCAAAAAATAGATAAATTTTTCTGGGAATCTGATTGTGATATTGCATGCTGGTCTATGTTTGCTAGAAATTCAAATAATTTTTTGTGGGTTGAAATTTGTTGCTCTTGGCACAATTTTTCAAAATTCAATTTTTTTTCACTGTTTCAAAAATTTTCTGAATTTTTCGAAGTTTCTCCATTATTCATTTTAAAAATGTGCTTCCCAAGATTTATTCCAAAATTTCTCACAAAAAAAATTCACTGTTTCAAAAATTTTTTGAATTTTTCTAGGATGTTGAAATATGATTCCGTTTCTTGCTTTGTTTGATGTGAAAAATTGAAATTTTTCTAAATAATTGTGGATTGGATTTATTAGCAACAAAAAATTCACTGTTTCAAAAAATTAATTAAATTTCTGAAGTTTCTCGATTATTCATTAGATGAAAAATATGTTTATCAAAATTTATTCCAAAATTTCTCACAGGAAAGTTCACTGTTTCAAAAAATTTACGAGTTCCAATGAAGAACCCAAATATTTCCAGAATCGTAGTCGCCTTCAACTTCGAGCGCTACATCTGCGTCGTCCATCCCCTACGCTCACATCGACTTATCACAAATCGAAATTCACGCAACGCAATTTGCCTCGCGTTTCTCATCTCATTTTTGTGCTCAATTCAATGGCCGCTCGCCTACAATGTCAACTATTGCTATGAGCACAATTCGCAACAATATTTCTATGTGATTTTGAAGACGACGAATACTGCGCTACAGGTGAGAAGTTCGACTAACTTTTTGTTGTTGATTTTTTCTCGAATTTCAAACAATTGGACATAGTTTGAGAGAATTGGTGAAGATCGAAAGTTCGGCTAAATTATACGTGATCCAAAAATGAAGAATTGCAAAAAAAAATCAGAATTTTTTTATGATAAAATTTTGAAACAGTAAATTTTCGGGGTTTCAAAATACTCACATAATGAGTCTAAAATTAGCCTAAGCCTAACCTTAGCCTAAGCGTAACCTTAGCCTAAGCCTAACTTGGGCCTAAGCCTAAAATAGTGACTAAGCCTAACCTTATCTTAACTTTTGAACTAATTGTAAGTCTAAAATAAGCCTAAGCCTAACCTTAACCTAAAAAAAACTTTAACCTTAGGTCTTGTAAGTCTAAAATTAGGCCTAAATATTTGTCTTTCTCTCAAATTACCTACAAGTGTAAATTAAAACAATGAAAAAAGTTACAAAAAAAGAGTGGGTGTTGGGCAAAGTAAATTTTGAAACAGTGAAATTTTCAAGGGGTTTTTTTTTTTCAAAATTTTATTTTTCAGATCTACTACAAAATCATGGATTACGTCACACTTTTGGCCTTTAACATCTTGCCAATTTTGGCTCTTTTATACATGAATTGTCGAATTATTTTCACGCTGCGAAGAGTTGTCGATGAGGACACGAAACGAGAGGATGAATGGAAATTTTCGGATGGTGCGCTGGTTCAACAGGTTAGTCTCATTTTGAATTTTGGGGCCAAAAAATGAAAAGTTGAGCAATGTAGCAGGTTCAAACTACATACGTTAGTGAATCTTTTGAGAGTGATGAAGAGGATGATGTGAGTTTTTCGGTGTTGTGGTGTGAAGTGGTGTGGTGTAGCGAAAAATTAATTTTTAAAGAAAAATCTGATCGGTTTTGAAGATTCGAAACCAAAATATATGAGAATTTTGAAACAGTGAAATTTTTTTTTTGAAAATTAAGTTTTTATTTCTGCCTAAATTTGCCACGTGGCGTTTTTTTTGCGCGAAAAATTAATTTTTCAAGAAATATCCGATCGGTTTTAGATTATTGAAAAAAATTATATAGGAATTTTGAAACAGTGAATTTTTTTTTGAAAAATAAGTTTTTATTTCTGCCTAAATTTGCCACGTGGCGTTTTTTTTGCGCGAAAAATTAATTTTTCAAGAAATATCTGATCGGTTTTAGATGATTGAAAAAAATTATATAGGAATTTTGAAACAGTGAATTTTTTTTTGAAAAATAAGTTTTTATTTCTGCCTAAATTTGCCACGTGGCTTTTTTTTCGCGCGAAAAAAATGATTTTTTAAAAAACAAAATTTTTGGATGATTGAAAAAATTATATAAGAATTTTGAAACAGTGAAATTTTTTTCTGAAAAATTAGTTTTTAATTTCGCTAAAATTTGCCACGTGGCATTTTTTAAGCGCGAAAAATCAATGTGCTTTCACGATTACATCGGTTTTGACTGATTGAAAAAAATTTATATAAGAATTTTGAAACAGTGAACTTTTTTTCTTGATAAAAAATTGAGGCTGGATTTTTTAAAATTCTGAAAAGTTCAAAAATTTCATTTTTTCTTATAAACTTAAAAATTAATATTATTGAAAATCATTTTCCGGATTTTCCGAACATATTTTCCGGAAAAGCGAAAAATTGATTTTTTCTTTGAAAAACCCGGAACATCCGGAAATTCGGAAAATTCGGAAAATTTCCTTCACAGGGCTGAATCATAGCGAAAAAAAAATATTTTTTCTGTTTCCGTGTGGTACGGTGCGCAAAACAGAAAGTTTTTGCACACACACAGGAAAAAAAAAGAAAAAACAAAAGTGGAGAACACCAAAAACCGTGCGCACATGCAATAATATTGCAGAAAGACGCTGCCAGGGGTTGCGTGTGGAAAACTCCGCCTATTTTTTTTTGAATTTTCGCAACGAATTTTTTGTGAACAAAAAAATAATTTTTTTTCGCTGTAGAAGCATCAGTTATGGAGAATAGAAGCATCAGTTATGGAGATTTGAAACCAAAATATATGAGAATTTTGAAACAGTGAAATTTTTTTCTGAAATATACGTTTTTAATTTCGCCAGAATTTGCCACGTGGCATTTTTTGGCGTGAAAAATTAATTTTTTATGACAAAGTACAAAAAACATCAGTTTTGGACGCTTGAAAAAAATTATATGGATTCTTCTTGAGAAAAATATTCACTGTTTCAAAAAATCATCAAAACAAATTTGTAGATTGGAAATTGATGGAATTTTTTCTACGATTTCCGAAATTCAGAACAAAAATGTACTGTTTCAGTGAAATTTTGAATAAAATGCTCATTTTCAAAAACTGATCGGATTACGGTTTATCTCCAAAAAATTCACCGTTTCAAGAAAATCAAATCAAATCTCAACATTCTCCAGGAAAACCGCAACAATCGCACATTACATGCAAATGCGATGCTGTTCGCCGTCGCAATTATGCTATTCTTATGCATCGGACCACAAGCACCCGCCAGAATTCTCTTCGATTTATATGGACAATATCATCCACACGCCATTCTCTACACGTGTTTGAGTCAACAATTGGTTTTTTTGAACGCTTCGCTGAATTTTGGATTGTATTGTGTGGTGTCGAAACGATATCGCACTTTGATGAAACAAACTTTGAAAAAGTTGCTGCATAAGTTGGAAGGTAAACATAGTTAGGGGAACTTTTGGCAGGAAGACTTGGATTTGTGAAATTTAAAAAATTGTATTAAAACATTTTGAAACAGCAGATTTTCATTATTTTCTTTATCTTGACTTTTCAATTCGAAATTCAGGTTTTATCGAAAATTTCAGACCCTACAAAAATTAATGAAGGAATTTTGAAATAGCAGAATTTTCAAAAACATAAAATTCAAAAATTCTGAAAAATTATAATTCTTCGGAGCAAAATTTCCGAATCCTCTCCAAAATTCATGAAAATTTTGAAACAGTGAATTTTCTTGAAATTTTGTGTTTAAAAAATTCGTTGAAATTTTAATGATAATTTTTTTGACTTTTATATTCGATATTCACATTGTATCGAAATTTTTAGACCCTACAAAAATTAATGAAAGAATTTTGAAACAGCAGATTTTTCAAAAACAAAAAATTCGAAAAATTAAAATTTTTCGGTCCAAAAAATGCAATCGCCAGGTTCCAAGTCATATTTAGTCTCAAAAAATCCCCCAATTTCCCACCAAAACTCCCTCTCATTCCAGTTGTCGACCGCCCATTTCAAATCAGTCTCCGAGCCACCAAATCCACATCAGCTCCACTAACTTCGATGGAAGAACATCATGCACATCTTCTTCTCAATCAACCCAATAACAATAACACTAATATCATTGAAAATAATGTATAGAATTCATCAAAAATCCCTCTCCCTCAAAAAATTTTGTATTTCTCACGGGTTTCACTTGTATTTTCTGCACATTCCAATGTCTTTCAAAACATAATTTTATACTAATTAGTTCTAATTAATTAACTAACTAATTTTCATAATATGAGCTTTATTTATGATGGTTTTACGGGTTTTTTTTGTGAAAAATAAATGATTTTTTGAAATTTTCTGGCCTTGGCCTAGGATTCGCACGACCTCGGCCTTCTCCTCGAGAACTACACGGATTTCGAAAATAGTTTTTTTTGTTTTTTTCGCGTTTTTTCTGAGTTTCTGGGTGTTTTAGTGGATTTTAGGCGGGAAAATTGAATAATTTCAATCAATATTTGTGTGAGAGAATGTGAACTTCAAATGTCTCGCGCCTAATTCTGCGAAACCCATAATTTCCCCAAGAAACACCTGCTCATTATTTATTAGTCGAATTGCGCATTTCAACTCACAAACTTCTGCTCATTTCTTATTTCTCATTTAAGTGTTGGCTTTTCGGCGCGAAAATTTTGAATTCTAAAATTTCGCGCGTTTAAAATTTTCAAAAATCACTGTTCCCCGCCAAAAACACATCCGCATGGCCTAGATTTTTCTAGTCCCCCACAAACTTCTCCAAGAGAACTACACCAATGTTTTCTCAAACATAGTTTATCGATTTGATGTGTCATGGGAAGAATTATCGATTTTTTCTAGCTGCCCAATGTTTTTTCCCAGCCGCCTCCTCTTTTATTTTTTCTTGCCTTCTTTCTGTCCATTTATTGATTGAATGCGCCCTTTTCCTTCCCCCTTTTTTTCTTTTTTTTTTGCTGCCTTCCTTTTTGCTTTTTTGTTTTGTTGTGATGATATTTATTTGAATTACGAAATCTTATTTTTTTTCTTTTTTTGCGAAATAAAAATTGTAAGAAAAGTAAAATATCGATTTTTTGCAGATGTTTGGGACAAGCGGTGATAAGAAACCAATTAATAATGTTGTGAGTTTTTTTTGGGGCGGGATTTTTTGAAAATTTGGATTTTGGCGGGAAAATTCCAGAAGTTTTGGTGAAAAATGTTTGAATTTCAAAATTTTTTTCGCCAATTCAAAAATTTCACTGAAAACATTTTATCCGATACTAAAATAGAAAGAGATTGAAAAAAAATATAACGAAAAAAATATATGGAAAATCTGAAACAGTAAATTTTTTCAAACTTAATTTTTGAAACCGGAAATATTTTGATTAGCCTTGGGTCCAACGATTAAAAATTCACAAAAATTTTAATATCAAAATTTTGAAACAGTCATGTTTTTCCTTGTATTAAACGTTTACTAAATTAAATTGAAAAGAACATTTTTTGGTGTCCTGAAAGATTATAACATCATTTCAAAAATTCACAAAAATTTTAATATCAAAATTTTGAAACAGTACATTTTTCCTGTATCAAAAATTTATTAATTTAAATTGAAAATAGCATTTTTGGTTCTTAAAAATTGTTCCAAAATTTATCTATCATTTTAAAAAATCACAAAAAAATTAATAACAAAATTTTGAAACAGTAATTTTTTTCTTCAGTGCTTTAATAATTAAAAAATCAAAATTCTGAAAAATTGCAGGTTCCCAAGCTCTACCAACTCACCAACGCTCAAGGGCAACCCGTCACATTTCGTCCAAGTTCAGGCAGCACAATAATCGGCGCCAAACCAGTCGCCATCATTCCAAGATCAATGCTCCAAGCCTCCTCCTCCTCATCTTCAGCTCCAGGCCCAGCAGGCCCATCTCCAGGCCAAGCCCAATTAATTGTCCCAAAATCAATGGGCCGAGACACGGCCGAAAGTCCGCCCGAATTATTTGTCGAGAAAAATTTGGAGCCCCAGGAACAACAACAGAAAGTGGTGAAAATTGATCCGGAGATTTTGGAGGCTCGTCAGAAGAAGGAATTTATTCGCGATTTGGAGCGGAAAATTGTGGAGGAACGGCAACAATTCGATGAGGAACGGTCCGGAAATCGGAGCGGAAGCTTGAAAATTTCGATTGGTGAACATGTTATTGAGGTTGGTCGTTTTTAGCGGGAAATTTTTGGGTTTTTCGGGGAAAATTGATGAAAAAGCTCAAATTCGGGGTCAAAAAAATAGAAAAAAAATCTCACTGTTTCAATATATTTTCAAATAAAATTTCACAATCTTATTAAATATTATAGCTAAAAATAATCTCCGAAAATCCACGTGGAAATTTTGAACTTAAATCAAAAATTTTGGAGCTAAATCCGACTTTCCACGTGGATTTTTTTTTCGCGTTAAAAATCCTGAAAAATTGAAAGTTTCACATTTTAATCAAATATTTTTTCACTGTTTCAAAATATTTTCAAATAAAATTTCACAATCTTATTAAATATTACAGCTAAAAACCTCTCCGAAAATCCACGTGGAAATTTTGAGAATTTCTGGCCTCAAAAATCCACGTGGAAATTTCGAACTCAATCCAAAAATTTTGTTGCCGAATCGACTTTCCACGTGGATTTTTTCACGCCAAAATCCTGAAAAAATCGAAATTTTCACATTTAAATCAAACATTTTTTCACTGTTTCAAAATAATTTTGAATAAAAATATGGGATTTCTTCAGTTGCTCATTTTCGAAAGATTTTAACATTCTCAAGAATTTTCGAACCACAAAATCCACGTGGAAATTTCGAACTCAATCCAAAAATTTTGACTTTCCACGTGGATTTTTTCCCGTCAAAATCCTGAAAAAATCGAAATTTTCACATTTAAATCAAACATTTTTTCACTGTTTCAAAATAATTTTGAATAAAAATATGGGATTTCATAAGTTAGTAACAAAACAATTGAATGATACCTAAATTTGACATTTCTGAACCTACGATATAATTTGCCACGTGGATTTTTATTATTTACAAAAATGTTCATTTGAAAAAATTCATTGTTTCAAAATATATTCAAACAAAAAAAAAGGGAAAAATAATTGGGATTTTTCATATTTTTCTGGAAAATTTTTCACTGTTTCAAAATATTTTCAAATCTAGAATTTTGAAGTTAATTGGTTTTTGATACATTGTTCCTCATTAAAAAAATCCAGAGTTTTTCATAGGTCTAAAACCAGGCCTAGATTATTTTTCAATTAGCCTTACTAAATCTGGACCTAAAATGTATTTTTTGTACAATTGATATCAGTTGGCTCAATATTTTCATTGATTTATTGAAAAATATATGGATTTTTTTTGAAACAGTGACATTTTTTTCAATTCTTTTATTTCTTCAGGAATTCGTTCCGGAAAACCTCGAACACATTCTGAAAGAAGAAGCCGAAAGAAAACGTCATGAAAATCCCGGACCATCCTCCTCCTCACTTGCACATCCATATCTACCGCCAACAAATTCCCGCCGAAAATCCCAAAAATCGCCGGAAGACGTCGAAAAAGAGGAACACGTCGAGTCACGCATCAAAACCCTTCTCCTTCAGGCCTCGAAACACATCGAAAAAGATGAAAAAGAGTGGAGAGATCAGAGAAAGAGATCAAGTGCATTTTATAAAAATCAAGAGCCTGAAGAGCCTTTGACACCTCCGAGAAAGCGTGGAAGACATTTGCGAAAATCTGCGCGAAAGTCTGTTGAGACTAAGGCTAAGCCTGAGAAGCCTGAAGCCCAGAAGGTGCCCGAAAAAAGCCCGAAGCGGGCCGAAAAACGTGCCAAAATCTCGGAAGTCGATAAACTATTGGCAATGGATTTTGGACCTAAAGAAGGTGGAACTCTTAAGGATTTGGAGGCGGCAAAACCGATGTCATTTGCGCCGAGGAAAGCGGCACTTCCGGAAAATCGATTGATGTTGAGTCCGCAGAAGGAGATGATGACGACGACGCCGGCGTTGCGACGCGGAAGAAGTTCGAGTAGTGGATTGGGGAAAATGAAACGGCCTGGAAGTTCGGCTGACTCGGAAAGTGGGTTTTTTTGGGGGAAGCGCTTTCTCTAGATGAAATTTGGCCTGAAAGCCTGAATTTGATCCTAAAAGTCTGAAAATTAGGTCTAGAAACATGATTTTTGTGATTTCTGGATAAGTTTGATCTAAAAATCATGAAAAATTACCTAAAATTAATTTCAGGTCATTTTTATTCTTGAAATAAGCGAAAAATAGTGGATTACCAGCCAGAAATAATGAAAAACCTGCAATTTTGAACTAAAAATAATTAAAAATTACCTAAAGTTAACTTTAGGTTAAAATTGGGCCTTAAAATGCATAAGACCTAGAACCAGGCCTAGTTAAGGCCCTAAATATAGGCTTGGAAAAGGCCTGGACCTATACTAGTATCTAAGTCAGAAACTAAGCCTAACTTTGGGCCTTAGTTCAGCCTAGACTCACAATTAATCCAAAAAAAAACCCAATTTTAAACTAGTCTAATTCTGGGCCTGAAAAAATGTATGTATTTTTTGAAACAGTGCATTTATTCAAAGTTGCGAATGTCCTGAAAATTTAAATTTATGATCATGAACCAATTTCAAAATTTTCAATTATCAAAATTTTGAAACAGTGAGATTTTTCTTTTCCGCTGCTATGGTCACTTAAAAATTCAAATTTTTGAGTTTATTGAATTTTGAAACAGTTATTTTTTTGTTCATAAAAAATCACTGTTTCAAAATTAGTATTTTAAGTTTCAGAGTTTGACAAAAATTGATGTTTTCTTTCCTCATGAAACGAAAGTTCAGATTTTTGGATACGTTCGAGTCAAAAATCATGAAAAACTATCTAAAATTAATTTCAGGTCTTTTTGACTCCTGAAATCAAATTTATTTGGGATTTTTTAAGCGGAAAATAGTTGATTGTGAGTTAGAAATCATGAAAAATCAACAATTTTGAACTGAAAATCATTAAAAATGATTTAAATTTAAATTCAGAACGAAATTGGGCCTAAAAGTGCATAAGACCTAGAACCAGGCCTAGTTAAGGCTCAAATATAGGCTTGGAAAAGGCCTGGACCTATACTAGTATCTAGATCAGAAACTTAGCCTAACTTTGGGCCTTAGTTCAGCCTAGACTCACAATTAATCCAAAAAAAAAACCCAATTTTAAACTAGTCTAATTCTGGGCCTGAAAAAATGTATGTATTTTTTGAAACAGTGCATTTTTCAAAATTAGATCATGAACCTATTTCAAATTTTTCAATTAACAAAACTTTGAAACAGTGAGATTTTTCGGATTTTTTCTGCCACGTATCAGTGATTTTTTTTTTCGTTAAAATTAAAAAAAAATCACTGTTTCGAAATTATTATTTCAATTTTCAGAGTTAAACATAATTGATGTCTTTTTTTCTAATTCTAAACTGAAATCCCTTAATTTTAGGCTAATCTCAAGCCCAAAAAGCTAGGCTCAAGGCCCAAGCCTAGACTTCTAGCCAAGCCAAAGCCCTAAACTTAGCCTAATTCCCATTTTCCAGAAACCGACAGCCGCGAAGTTACCAAAACTCCAGAAGTCGCAAAAACCATCGAAGAAGTTGCTCCACAACCGCGAGAAGCCCCAGAAATCCATCGGGCTCCAAGTCCAGCGCCTCAAATCCAAATCCAAATTCAGAAGACTCCACCAGCTTCAGCTCCGAATCCAGAAGCCACAAGAGTTCCGACAACTCCAGTTTTGGTCAGGATTTTGGCTCCGCCCCCGCTACCACAGGTGCAGCAGGCTCGGGCTCCGATTCAAGTTCAGGCTCCAATTCAGGCCGCACCGGCCCCGCAAGTCCAAATTGTTCCGCCCACACAAGGCCGTTGGATAATCCCCGGAGAAATGTATTTGCCAGCCGGTGGAGATTTGAATTACCGTGCATGGTCGGTTGCGCAAATGTTCGAATGGGTTACGGAAATCACGGGCTCCGCGGCCACTGCGCAAATCTTCCGCGACGAAGAAATGGACGGAACGCTTGTGGATTATTTGACGCAAGACGATTTGCGTAATCAATTGAAGTTGCCGTTTGGACCGATGATGAAATTGTTGCGAGGAATTGGCAAGATTAAGGAGATGAGCAAGGCCCAAGCTCAGGCTTGAGCCTGCGATTAAAAAGCCTGAAAGGTAGGCTTTTTGGGGCCCGGGGAATTTTTTGATACCAAATTTGAATGGGTTTTGTGGAAGTTAAGCCTAACATCGTAAACCTAAAACATTAGATAAGCCTATTTATAGGCCTTGTTAGATTTCGGATAAGCCTAAGCCTAGAAGAAGCTTGGTTAGGCCTAAGAGTGAGCCTAAGGCTTTGTTTAAGCTGAAAATTTCAAAATTCAGATTTTTTCTAATTTTTCAAAAAAAAAATTCACTGTTTCAAAAATATAATAATTTTGAAAATTAGAATTTTCGGAGCTGTAATTTGATTTCTTACACGTTATAAAAATTCCAAAAAAATGTCACTGTTTCAAAATTTTAATGATTGAAAGTTTAGGTTTTTCATTTGTACCACGCCCAAAATCAAAAATCTAATTTTTAATTATTTTTTGTCCATACTGTTTCAAAAATTTGATAATTCTGAAAATTTGAATTTTCGAAGCTATTTTTAGAACTTTTCCGAAAAAATTTTACTGTTTCAAAATTTGGTTGTTTCTCATTTTGATGTGACATTCTAATGGGGTGAGTCAATCGAATTAATCGACGTGTTTTTTGCGATTAATTGACAAAAAAAGTGAGTCTTTTAGGGCGATTAATTTCACGTTTTTGTCAATTCCTCGCTTTCATTTCTTGGCAAAAAATGCGATTAATTTCATAAAAATTCGAATTCATTTGACCTATATTTTAAAACGTGACCTATATGAGTTGGAATTATCAACAAAAAATTGTCTTCTCTCAATTTTCTCTCATTTCGAAATGAATCCAAAAAATAAGCTGTGAATTTAGAACACGTTTCAAAAAAGAGGTCAAATAAATTCTATTTCGTATTGAAATTCCTCATTTTTGAATGCAATTAATTGCAAAAAAGATGAAATTAATCGACAAAAACGTGAAAAAATCGCACAAAAAAGACTCACATTTTCTGTCAATTAATCGTCAAAAAATAAAATTGACTCAAATAAATTTGACTCACCATAAGGGATTTCAGCAAAATAAAATAGTTTAAAGAATTTCCAATTTTTTGATATTAAATAAGGTTAAGAAGCCTGAAGTAGACCTAAAATAGGCCTGAGCCTAAAATTCAGGCTAAGAAGACATGTTTCTGAGCTAAACCTAAGCCCGAAAATCTAATTTTCATTTATTTTTTGTCCAGAAAAAATCACTGTTTCAAATATTCAATAATTTTGAAAATTAGAATTTTCGGAGCTATTTTTAGAACATTTTCCAAAAAAAAATCTCACTGTTTCAAAATTTGGATGAATGAAAATTTGTCTGTTTCTCATGATTCAACATTGAGATGGTTTTCAGCAAAAAAAATTAATAGTTTAAAGAAATTCCAATTTTTTGGTATTAAATGAGGTAAAGAAGCCTGTAGTAGACCAAAAATAGGCCTGAGCCTAAAATTCCGGCAGAAGAAGAAATGTTTCTTAGCCAAACCTAAACCCGAAAATATAATTTTCACAATTTTTTGTTCATAAAATCTCACTGTTTCAAAATGTTGACAATTGAAAATTTGGATTTTTTCTTATATTGATTCAAAATTGAGAGGGTTTTCAGCAAAAAAAGAACATTTCAGAGAATTTTCATATTTTTGGTACTAAATAAGGTTAAGGTTAAGAAGCCTGAAGTAGAAATGAGATAGGCCTAAGCCTAAATATAAATTAAGCCCAGTCTAAATCAGGGCTAATATAGGCCTTAAAATTAAGTCAAACCTAAACCTGTTTCTGAGCTAAAACTAAGCTTGAAAATCAAATTTTTACGGGTTTTGGTCTAGAAAAAATCACTGTTTCAAAAATTCATGAATTAAAAAAATTAGAATTTTCGAAGCTATTTTTAGAACTTTTCCGAAAAAATTTTACTGTTTCAAAATTTGGATGATTGAAAATTTGGTTATTTCGATTTGATGCAAATTCTTATGATTTGGAGCCAAAAATTAAAAGTTTGAAGAATTTCCAATTTTTTGATATTAAATAAGGTTAAGCCTGTAGTAGACCAAAAATAGACCTGAGCCAAAAATTCCGACAGAAGAAGAAATGTTTCTCAGCCAAACCTAAACCCGAAAATATAATTTTCACAATTTTTTGTTCATAAAATCTCACTGTTTCAAAATTTTGATGATTGAAAGTTTAGGTTTTTCATTTGTTCAATGCTCGAAGAAAATTTCAAAGAATTTTCATATTTTTGGTACTAAATAAGTTTAAGGTTAAGAAGCCTGAAGTAGACCTAAAGTAGGCCTAAGCCTAAATTTTGAGCCCAGTCCAAATCAGGGCTAATATAGGCCTTAAAATTAGGTCAAACCTAAGCCTGAAAATCAAATTTTCACTTGTTTTTTGTCCATAAAAAATCACTGTTTCATATGTTTAATAATTTTGAAAGTTAGAATTTTCGGAGCTCTCTTCAGAACTTTTCCTAAAAATCTCACTGTTTCAAAATTTGGATGATTGAAAATTTGATTATTTCATTTTGATGCAATATTTCTGAGTGTCAGCAAAAAAAGAACATTTCAGAGAATTTTCATATTTTTGGTACTAAATAAGGTTAAGGTTAAGAAGTCTGAAATAGAACTTGAATAGGCCTAAGCCTAAAATTCAGGCCAAGAAGACATGTTTCTGAGCCAAACCTAAACCCGAAAATATAATTTTCACTTTTTTTGTCAAGAAAAAATCACTGTTTCAAAAATTTGATAATTTTGAAAATTTTAATTTCAAATTTAATTTTCATAACAAGGGTTATCAATTCCAAAAAATCAGCCTATTTTATCACATAAAAATTATCGATTTTTCCAGCTTCATCATCATCTCAAATCGTGGCCGCCTCAAAATCCCTTTGTTGTTCTTTTTTCTCATTCCCTATAATGTATTTTTTTTCTGTTTTGTTACATTTTTCCGGTTTTCCCTCCCCAAGCTCGGGCATAATATTTTGTTACTTTCCCCCTTTGATTTTCACCTGAAAATCCAAATTTTCCCACCCATTCCTACCTATCTACATATTTATTATCTCATCCTCCAATGTTTCAGCTTTACCCTGCAAAATTTTCCCCAATTTTTCAATGTATTTATTGATTTTTGCTTCGTTTTCGAAAGGTTGCTATCGTAGATTTTCGAGAAATGAAGATGTTGATTAAATTCGGGGTTTTTTGGCTGAAAATTTATGGAATTTGCGATTTTTTGAGACCAAAAAAGGCTAGAAAACTTGAAAAATATATATTTATTTTTTTCTCAAAAATCTACTGTTTCAAGTTTTTTTATAACTTGACTCGAAGATTACCATTTGTTCTACCTGCCCATTTCTTCGAAAATCTGGAATTTCTGAAAAATTCACTGTTTTGGAGCTTTAATATGTTGGACATTATTCTTTGAAGCTTAGGATTCAGAAAATTTTTGGATAGAAAAGTTGACTGTTTCAGAATTTCAGAATTTTCATGTTGATAGCTACATTCTCAGGTTTTCAAAAAATGCCAAAAATTCCATTAAAAAAATTCACTGTTTCAAAATTTTTTCAAAAATAAAAACTGGGAAATTCAAAGATAATTTTTAGTTCGGCCTGAAAATCCTCAAAAAAATTTACTGTTTCTAATTTTGTTCAAAAATCAGAATTCCAAATTTCAGAGTGAAGGTTTTGGATGAAAAATTGAGTTTGCTGAATTCAGAATCAGATTTTCTAGAAATTCGAAAATTCTGGGATTTTACGCCAAACTTTTAGTAAAGCTTTGAAAAATCTCAAAAATTCACTGTTTCAAATTTTATTCAAAAAATTTCACTGTTTCAAAATTTTGATAAGTAGGACAAATATGAAACGCTGAATTTTTGAACAAATTGCAGTTAACTTGAATTTTTTCAAATTTTGAGAAAATCTGGAATCTTTGAAGCTCATTTTTTGTTTTTGGAGCTCAAATCTGAAATTTTCCGGCTAGAAAAATGCACTGTTTCAAAATTTTAGAGCAAAAAATCTTCATTATTATTATTATCAAATTTTAAATATACACACAAATAGACACAGATAATTATTAAAACCGGGAATATTTGTACTAAACACAAACAAAAAAACAAATATTTTCAAAAAAAAAATAGCGAAACCCGTAAATTTGGAGGTGTCAGTCAAGCAAATTTTTCGCGCCAAAACTACTGTATCCTGCAATTTTTCTTCTTTTTCAATTTGATTGGCGACGAATCGTCGGCGTGTTTTCGGAGAATTGAATCGTCGTGTAGAGGTGTTCGCTCGTCGTGTTGGAATTTTCTGGAAAAACATTTTTTGAGGGTTACTGTAGTGTCCAAGGGGTACTGTAGATTTTTAGTCAAGATTTAGTTAAGCTTCTCAGAGAAGGTCTGGCTTGAACGGCGCGGTTCGCGAAACCCAGAAATCTGCCAATCCGCGGCTGACACAAGAACTTTAGCGAAACGTCCGCGAAATTATACTCCGCTGTTAGCGAAACATCCGCGCAATGCACTCTCGAAATATAAAAATGCTTCACTACCCCTGATAATTATCAGAAGTTAGTATTGACTTGTAGTTCCAACCCGGCCTCGATCCCAATCCTGTCGTTTTGTAGTCATCCGTCTTCCTTGCTGCGCTATCCTCGTTGTCGCGTACGCGATACAATTTATCCTTTTTATACCCTCCCTCTCGAGTCCATCCGCGAATCCGCGAAAAACGCAAAAAAATCAAATTTCCGAGTCAAAAAATTTCGCGGAATGCGCGAAATTAGACTCTCATTGGCTGAAGTTTCGCTGTCCGCGAAATTTTTTTCGCGGAATCCGCGTAATGATTTTCACCCAAAAATCGGTGAAAAATCGTCCGCGGACCGCGCCGTTCAAGCCATACTTTCTCTGAGTTCGGCTTAAAAGCCTAGAAAAATTTTAGGGGTACTGTAGGTTCTAAAAGGTACTGTAGATTTTTTTAAGAATGAAAATTTTACTGGGCCTAATCTACAGTACCCCATGAAGTACTGTACTAAAAATTATCGAATTTAGACTCTTCTTGGTTCTAAGGCTCTATTTGAGGTTACTGTAATTGTTAGAAGGTACTGTAGGTTTCCAAATATTACTGTAGTGCATATTTAATTTGAGAAAGAGTTAATGTAGTTTTAATGATTAATTTTCAATTTTCAGAAAAAATTCACTGTTTCAAAAAATTTTAAATAAAATTTTCGGGATTTTCAATTTTATTCAGTCTACATAAAAAATTTGCTGTTTCAAAAATTTTGTAAAGAAATTTTGAATTTTTAAAATTTGTTAATTGTTAAACAATGGCTAAAAATGTCCCCAAAACTTAGTACTTTTTCCCAGAAAGTCCCCCCAGTTCCTTTGTGTTTCAGTTGGTAACATAAAAAATAACAAAAGAGATTTTTTGTGTGTGTGTGTGTGAGGAAACACAACACAGAATATTTGCATTGTATCAATTACACACCAAAAAAAAGAAAATTGTATAGACACGGGAAAAGAAGACTAATTTTTCAAGGAGATTTTTTTGAGCTAAGAAGAAAAATCACTGTTTTAAAAATTAAGAAAATTTTGTTTGAGGATAATGATATGATAAAAAGCACTTTTCTAGAATCCACGTGGATTTTCAGGCTTTGTTAGGCTTCAAAATTGTTCTACGAAAATCTACTGTTTCAAAATGTTTTTAATAAATTTTTGAATACGTACAAAATTGATTAATGATAACAGAATGATCCAGATTTTCGTACCTCAAAATTAAGTTTATATTCTTCACCAAAACGACGAGCACAAAAATGCCACGTGGCTTGAAATGGCTCAAGATTTTTTTTTTGCTCCAAAATTCTTCGAATTATATTTGCATCAGCTAAAAAATACACGGACCATTGAGAAAAATAAACAAAAATTAAAATTTCTGGATTCTTTGAAACAGTGAATTTTTTAAATGAAAAAAATTTACTGTTTCAAAATTTCTGTAAATAATTTTCCAAGTTTAGCCTAGCTGATAGGTATGTCCGTAGCACCATCTAACTCAAAAAATCCCTGCCACGTGGCAAAAATTCAGACTCGACTAATCTGACAATGGTTCAAGAAAATCCCAAGAAAAAATGCAACGTTGAATTCTATGTAAAACAAATTTTCAAAATGTTATTTTTTTTTCCACAAAATTCACTGTTTCAAAATTATTGTAAATATTTTCCGAAAAGGTGGAGAACTGATTGTTTTCCTTTTCATAATGAGAAAAAAACATAGTTGAAGATTTATTGAAACAGTGAATTATCTCGATGAAAAAAATTACACAAAAAATCCACTGTTTCATAATTTTTGTAAATAATTTTACCAAATAAAGGTGAAATTGATTACATCAAAAAAAGCCTATTTTTTCCCACAAAAATTCACTGTTTTAAAAAGTTCCTAAACAATTTCCATAACTATTGAATGAAACATAAAATTAAAAATTTGTGTATTCTTTGAAATAGTGAATTTTCTCGATGAAAAAATTCACTGTTTCAAAATTTTTGTAAATAATTTTCCAAATTTAGCATAGTTGATAGGTACGCCCGTAACCAACATTCAACTCAAAAAATCCCTGCCACGTGGCAAAAAATACAACTTGACTAATTTTAGTTGTTTATCTCAAGAAAAAGTGCCATGTGGAATTCTGTGTAAAACAACTTTTCAAAATGTCATTTTTTTTCACAAAAATTCACTGTTTCAAAATCATTTTAAATAATTTTCGAAAAGGTGGAGAACTGATTGTTTTCAATATATAATGAGAAAAAAACATAGTTGAAGATTTCTTGAAACAGTGAATTATCTCGATGAAAAAAATAGGACAATAAATCTCACTGTTTCAATATGTTTCCAAATATTTTACCAAATAAAGGTAAAATTGATTACAATACAATTTTTTCTCACAAAAATTCACTGTTTCAAAATGTTCCTAAACAATTTTCCTAAACTATTGGAAGAAACATGAAATTGAAGAAGATTTCTGGATTTTTTGAAACAGTGAATTTTCTCAATGAAAAATCCACTGTTTCAAAATTTTTGTAAATAATTTTCCAAATTTAGCATAGTTGATAGGTACGCCCGTAACCAACATTCAACTCAAAAAATCCCTGCCACGTGGCAAAAATCAAAGCCTAACCTTAGCCTAAGCCTTTTATTTCCCACAAAAAAATCCACTGTTTCAAAATTTTTGTAAATAATTTTCCAAATTCTAATAAGTATTCGAGGAACCATAGAAAATGCTAACCTGACTAATCGTACAATATCAAAAAACGCTTCATCCACATTCCTCCTCAATTTCGCCGAACATTCCAGATAAGGCATCGATAATCGATGAGCCAATTCTTCAGCTTCATGTCTAGCGACCTGAAATTAATTTTGTTTTGAATTTGGCACAAAATTTCAAAATTTTTGCGAAATTTCCCAGTTTTTGATACCAAATATGTGTTAGTCCCGAATTTTTTTTTGCATTTTTCGCCCTTTTTCTTTTTTCCCCCCTCAAAAACACATGTTTCCTTGTTCTTCAACAAAAAAAATGAAAAATGACAACAAAAATATTTTTTTTTTGAAAAAAAAACGAGGAAAAAAAAGTTTTCGAGGATTAGATGAGAAAAAGGAGAATAAAAATTTTATGAGCAACAAAAAAAATGACAACTGTTTTGAAAATTTTGGATTTCTAGGCCACCAAAACTCTTTTAGAAGGATTTTTGGGATTTCTAGGCCACCAAAACTCTTCCAAAAGGATTTTTGGGATTTCTAGGCCACCAAAACTCTTTCAGAAGGATTTTTGGGATTTCTAGGCCACCAAAACTCTTCCAGAAGAATTTTTGGGGTTTCTAGGCCACCAGAACTCGGCCAGAAGGTGTTTTTGGGTTTCTAGGCCACCAAAACTCTTCTAGAAGGATTTTTGGGGTTTCTAGGCCACCAAAACTCTTCCTGAAGGATTTTTGAGATTTCTAGGCCACCGGAACTCGGCCAGGACAATTTTAAGGGCTTCTAGGTAAAAAAATCGAGAAAAACTCAAATTTTCAGCCCCCAAAAACTCACATGTCTCTCATTCTCCAAATCCGCCTTATTTCCCACCAAAATAATCGGAAAATCGTCACGGTCTTTTATCCGACATATCAGCTCGTGCAGCTTTTTGACCTCTTCGAAACTGCAAAAATATGGATTTTGAAAAAAAAATTTGAATTTTTTTTGAAACAGTGATACAAACATAATAACATTTGCTGAGAAAAAAATCGAAAATTTAAATTTTTCTGAAACAGTAAATTTTTCCAAGTTATTTTTAAGCCCAAATTTTTAAATTTTTTAAAATTCCACGTGGATTTTTTCCGCCGCCAAAATTTCATTCCCCGAAAAAACGCAACATTTTTTTATAGCCAGCTCTCAAATCCGGCTATAAAATTTTTTTGCTCTAGTCTATCTTTCTCTCCCAATGTTTTCGGCTCATAAAATTGTTGCTCCGGAAGCCTGACCCGAATGAAAAATTCATCCAAAAATGTTGCGATTTTCTTTCTTGGCACGATTCCCAAAAAAAAAATTTCCCTCAATTTTTTTGTGCTCAAAAAAGCCTAACTCTATATTTTTTTTGTATTTATTTACTTTATCAATCATCATTTATGCACACACAACACGGTCTATTAAAAAAACGCAAAAAGTGGTTTTTTTTTGAGGTGCGAGAAAACTACAGTACTTTTTCGCGCCCGCAAATCTACGTGGAATTTCAAAAGAACAGAATAATTTTGGGAGGCAAGCGAGGAAAATTAGAGGAATTTTTGAAACAGTGATTTTTTTTAAGCGAAAAATTCATGTTTGTTGGGTTTCTAGACCACCAGAGCTCGGCCATGGTGATTTTTGGGATTTCTAGGCCACCAAAACTCTCCCAGAAGTATTTTTGAGATTTCTAGGCCACAAAAACTCGGCCAAGCTGATTTTTGGGGTTTCTAGGCCACCAGAACTCTTCCAAAAGGGTTTTTAGTGTTTCTCGGACTCGGCCAGAGGGATTTTTCGGGTTTCCAGGCCACCAAAACTCGGCCAGGGTGATTTCTAGGGTTTCTAGGCCACCAATCCTCGGCCAGGGTGATTTCAGGGATTTCTAGGCTACCAAAACTAAGCCAGGGGGTTTCTAGGCACCAAAACTAGGCCAGGGTGATTTTTGGGGTTTCTAGGCCACAAAATCTCAGCCACGGTGATTTTTGGCTCAGCTGGTTAGATCTCAGATTTCCAAGTGAAAGGTCGCAGGTTCGAGTCCCCATGGGAACTTTTTTTTCAAATTTTTTTTTGGATTTTGAAGGTATATAGGCTAAAATCTTCCGAAATTTTACAATAAAACCCCAAATTTTCTTGAAAAAATCGCCCGTATTTTGTCATTTGCCATCGATAAATATTAGCATATACAAACATTTGCATTTCAATTCTTTTCTTCCAATTTTTCCTCGCGCCTGCTTTTTCCCTCCCTCCTTCTTCTTTCTTTTGTATGTTTTTCAAAGCCAAAAGCAAATGTCATAAGAAGGAATTGTTCTGTACAAATACACAGTGCAGCTAGAGAAGCGAGAGAGTGTGCGAAATTTGGAGAGAACGCAGAGAAAGATGAGTCGTGAGAATAATCGACAAAAAGAAAAGCTCACCTGTTTCTATCGGTTACCGCGAACACGATCAAAAATCCGCTGCCTGTTCTCAAATATTGTTCGCGCATCGTTGAAAATTCCTCTTGACCTGCCGTGTCCAGAACTGGAAAATGGAAAATTTTGAGGGATTTTTGGGGGCCTGGAAGGGGCCGGGCTTGAGATTTCGAGCATTTTGATACCAAATTTGCCAGGGGGATTTTTGAAGCCAAAATTTATCCGATTTCGAGAAAATTAGATATAATGTTCCCAAAAATCTCACTAAAATTATATGAAAATTTTGAAACAGTGAATTTTTTTAGGAATCAAAAACTTTAATTTTTTTAATTGAAATTCAGCTCTAGATTTCCAGAAGAATCTGAAATTTTGAAATAAATTTTTTTTGAATTTAATAAAACCAAAATTATTCAATAACAATTTTAAACAAAATTGTTTTTTTTTACAAAAATTTTGAAACAGTGTATTTTTTGGGAATCAAAAATTGTTTGAAAATATTCCACGTGGATTTTTAAGTGCCCAATTTCATCATATTTTTTCTGAAATTAATAAAAGCGAAAAAACCTGCCCACCACAATTTTCAACAAAAAATATATTTTTACAATAATTTTGAAACGTGTTTTTTCGGGATTTTTGGAAAATTTGAAACAGTGAATTTTTTAGGATTCAAAAACTTCAATTTTTTTTGATTTTTTCCAGGAAAATCTGAAATTTTGAAATCAAATTTTTTTGAATTTAATAAAACCAAAATTATTCAATAACAATTTTAAACAAAATTGTTTTTTTACAAAAATTTTGAAACAGTGAATTTTTTGAGATTTTTGGAATTTTTCGAAACAGTGATTTTTTTTGAGAATAAAAAACTTCCAATTTTTTTAAATTTATTGTCAGCTCTAGATTTCCAGAAGAATATGAAATTTTGAAAATCATTTTCAGATTTCAAATTTTTTTGAATACGTTGAACATTTCATCAACAATTTTCAACAAAAAAAATTTTTTTTACAAAAATTTTGAAGCGTAATTTTTCCGGGATTTTTGAAATTTTTCGAAACAGTGAATTTTTCGGTATCAAAATGTTCAGAAAATTCTGAATTTTCCGAATCTTTGCGAAAAAAACTCACTTTCAAGTTTGCATAAATCCTCATCCACAAAACATTGTTTAGTATAGGAATCCTCAATTGTCGGATCGTAATCTTGCACAAAATATCGCTGAAAAAAATTTTTTTTTGAATATTTTTTCTCGTCACACCAATTTGCAGAATTCCATGCAAAATTCAGCCATCTGGAAGAATTTTCTTCCCCTCGGAAAAAAAACCAGAAAAGTGGGATGTTTTCACTTTTTTTCCCAACTTTTACAAGAAAAATGACCTTTACTTATTGTATGGCTAAGTTTGAGAGAAAAACCAGTTTCAGAGAAAAAATTTCAGAATTTTTTTTTTCAAAAAAAAATTTGTTGTTTTCGTATAGTAGAAAGAAGAAGAGGAAATCTTGTTTATTTTGGACATTTTTTCAAATTTGCTGTTTTGGAGATATTCATCGAAAATTTGAGAATTTTTTGAAACAGTGAATTTTTAATTTATGCCACGTGGAAAGAAAATAGCAGAATTTTTTTGGCGCGAAAAATATGGAAAAGTCAGCACAAAGAACTGTCAATTTTCGAATTTTGAAAATTTTGAGAATTTTTTGAAACAGTGAAATTTTCAGAAAATATTTATGGCCACAAAAATGCGTACTACTCGTGAATTTTCATTGAAAAATTTCCAAAATCCTCAGAAATTAATAAAAATTTTGAAACAGTAAATATTTTTAAACCTAAAAATTTCTGAAAAACGTGAATTTTTCTTAACTTTTTTTCTTGATTTTCAAAGATTTTTTGTGAAAAATTTGAAACAGTGAAATTTCTCTCAAACTTACAACATCATTAATAAAGTTAATCAAGATCTTCAAAAATGAACAAAAATTTGAAACAGTGAATTTTTTCAGAAATTTTCAGAAAATATTTTTGGCGTGAAAAATTCAAATTGTTTGAATATTGTTCATTGAAAAATGTCCGAAATCCTCAGAAATTAACAACAATTTTGAAACAGTGAAAATTTTTGAACCAAAAAATTTCTGAAAAATGTGAATTTTTCTTAACTTTTTTTCTTGATTTTCAAATATTTTTTGTGAAAATTTTGAAACAGTGAATTTTCTCTGAACCTTACAACATCAATAAAGTTCATTAATTTCTTCAAAAATTAACAAAATTTTGAAACAGTGAATTTTTCGCAGTCTTCAGAAATTTTCAGAAAATATTTTTGGCGTAAAAAAATCAAATTATTTGATTATTTGTTCATTGAAAAATTTCCAAAAAAAGATTTTTTGGGAAAAATTTGAAACAGTGAAATATTGTCATTCCCAAAAAGTCTCACCTGTATGAATTGTATAGTCAGCGCCGATTTGCCAACACCACCGCCACCAACCACAACTAATCTCAAAATATTTTGCTGATTGCCTGGACCACGTCCTCCCATTTTATCAATTTTTTGTTAGTTGGTTGGCTGAAAAAATTATTTTTTTATCTGAAAATCCCACAAAATAAAAGAAAAAGTTCACAAAAAAAAAGAGGAAAAGGAGAAATTGTGTGTTTCTTTCGCCCCTTTTCTCTCTGTTTTCCAATCTCTCGCTGTTTTTCTGCCAAGCTCCGCCCATTTTTCGGTTTTCAAGGGGGGTCACAAGAAGCCTTGTAAACCACGCCTTCAAAAGTTCACTGTTTCAAAAAAATTGAATTTTCAAGAAAAATATTTTGGATTATTGGGACTAACTTTGACTTGTCGAAAATGTTTTTTGAAACAGTGAAATTATTTATTTTGGGAAATTCGCCACGTGGCTAAATAATTTGTTTAATTAAATTATTACTTTGTACTATAGTTGTATTCGTAGCAAAATCAAAATCCAGCGAAAATATTTTTTTTTAATTTTGGCAGGATTTCGCGCTAAAATTTACAGAAAAATCAGATAAATATTCAATCGGAACATATCAAAATTTTCAGAAATTAACAAAAGTTTTATGAATTTCTTGAAACAGTGAAATTTTGAGAGCCGAAAATAAGGAAACCTTGAAAGTTGAGCGAAATATTTGAATGTTTCAATCGAAAAAAAATAAATGAAACAAATCAGAGAAATTCTCAGTGCAATTTTTGAAACAGTGCATTTTTCTGGAAATATTTCAGGCCTGAAAATTAACAGGATTATAATCCTAACTTATCTAGACAGTTCATCTTGGTTTTGAAACAGTGAAATTATTTTTGGAAATTCAACAATGATATTTGCAACGTGGCAAAATAACTTATTTAATTGTTTAATTAATTAGATAATTAATTTAGAAATGAGTGTTAGAAGAGAATCAGCCAAAAATCCAGAGAAAAATATTAGAGGATTTTTTGAAACAGTGAATTTTTCTGAAGTAATCTTCTCTTAATCGAAATTCTCAAAACCCACTGAAAATATAAGAATTTTTCGAAACAATGAATTTTTTAACTCAAAAATGCATGAGCATTTTCAGCCAAGACTATAAAAAAACTAAAATTATCGATTTTTTTGGTCTCGTGCAAAAATGGGGAATTAATTTGATAACATTAAATAAACAAATATACAAATTCGAACTTTTTCTTATCTTTTTTTGGGGGGGAAATTGACAGACAAATGGGAATTTTGGAGTTTTATTGGATTTTTTTCCGAGTTTTTCGGGTTAAAAATAGCCGAAGCCATCAGATTTTAGCAAAAAAAAAATTCAAAAAAAAAGGTACCAGAACAAGAAAAAGTCACCTGGATGTAATTAATCACAATGTTTCGCCCTGGTCAGAGAAAAGAAGGGGGAATTTCCGGACACAAAACATCTGAGATCTAAAGAGAAAGAAAAAATGATGACAGGTGGATCAGGCGTCCAAAAAATGTTTATTTTTTCGATGATTTCTGATATTTTATGCTCAGCATATGGCAATTAACATTGATGAAGTTATTTCGAAAATTTATCAAATAATTTTGAAACAGTGAAAAAATTTGGGTTTTCTAAACTTGAAAATTCACTCCACGTGGATTTTTTTGGCCCCAAATTCTCATCAAAATTTCATAAAATAATTCTGAAACAGTGAAAAAATTTAGGGTTTCAAAAAATTGAGCATTTGAAAATTGCCACGTGGATTTTTCAGCTAAATTTGAGCTTTTACTTTTGTTAAACAAAGAGCTACTTGAACATTCCATTTTTCCAAAAAAAAAATAAATATCAAAAAAATTTGAAACAGTGAAATTTTGGAATTTTTTTTCAAAATTTCGGGGAAATTTTTGATTTACAATGGAGCGCACTTGCAATTTTCCACGCGGATACATAAAATATTCTACTAGAAAAATTGCCACGTGGATTTCTTTTTTGTTGATTTCAAATTTTTCATTTCAATATCTAGGTACATTAAACTAACACTGATTTTTAACTCCAAAATTTATAGGAAAAATTTGAAACAGTGAAAAAATATGAAATTTTCCACGTAGATTTTTTGGCACCAAACTTTCATCAAAATTTCCTAAAATAACTCTGAAACAGTGAAAAAATTGGGGTTTGAGCATTTGAAAATTTTTTCAGCTAAATTTAACCCTTATCTCTTTGTTGAACAAAGAGATACCGGAACATTCCATTTTCCCATCAAAAAAAAAATTATCGAAAAATTTGAAACAGTGAAAAATTGGGGTCAAATAAAACTATTTTACTAGAAAAATTGCCACGTGGATTTTTTTTTATTCTTTTGAAACAGTGAAAAAATATGAAATTTTCCACGTGGATTTTTTGGCCCCAAATTTTCATCAAAATTTCATAAAATAATTCTGAAACAGTGAAAAAATTTAGGGTTTCAAAAAATTGAGCATTTGAAAATTGCCACGTGGATTTTTCAGCTAAATTTGAGCTTGGACAAACAGACATTTAAACATTCCATTTTTCCCAAAAAAAAATCTATCAAAAAAATTTGAAACAGTGAAAAAATTTGGGTTTTCAAAACTTCACTCCACGTGGATTTCTTGGCGCAAATTTTTAATTGATTTCAAATTTTTCCCATTTTTTACGTAAAACTAACACTGATTTTTAACTTCAAAATTTTTAGGTAAATTTTGAAACAATGAAAAAATATGAAATTTTCCACGTGGATTTTTTTGACTTTCATTAAAATCTATGTATAAAATAATTCTGAAACAGTGAAAAAATTGGGGTTTCAAAAATTGAGCATTTGAAAATTGCCACGTGGATTTTCAGCTAAATTTAAGCTTGAACAAATAGATTTTGAACATTCCATTTTTCCATCAAAAAAAAATTATCAAAAAATTTTGAAACAGTGAAAAAAATATGAAATTTTTCACGTGGATTTTTTTGACTTTCATTAAAATCTATGTATAAAATAATTCTGAAACAGTGAAAAAATTGAGGTTTCAAAAATGGAGCATTTGAAAATTGCCACGTGGATTTTTTTTCAGCTAAATTTGAGCTTGAACAAACAGCTATTCCAATTTCCCAAAACAAAAATGTTTCACAAAAAAATTTGAAACAGTGAAAAAATTGGGGTCAAAATGAAATATTTTACTATAAAAATTGATTGCCACGTGGATTTTTTTAAATTCTTGATTTCAAATTTCATTTCAATATCGTCCTACATTAAACTAACACTGATTTTTCACTCCAAAATTTATAGGAATATATTTTGAAACAGTGAAAAATATGAAATTTTCCACGTGGATTTTTTTAGCCCTAAACTTTCATTGAAATTCATAAAATAATTCTGAAACAGTGAAAAAATTGCGGTTTCAGAAATTGAGCATTTTTAAATTGCCACGTTTTTCCGCTAAATTTAAGATTGAACAAATAGAATTTGAACATTCCATTTTTCTATCAAAAAAAAATTATCAAAAAATTTTGAAACAGTAAAAAAATTGGGATCAAAATAACTCGGATAAAGTGATGCGCCACTTGCTGACTTTTGGGGCGCTGTTGCTACCATCTGGGGCGATAGGCGCATCAAACAGCCGGGCGCCGTCGCCCGAAACAGCGCCTCAGATGATGCGCCGTCGCCCGAAATAGCGCCCGAACGACGCGCCGTCGTCTGAAATAGCGCCGGGATGCGCGCCATCGCCCCAAACAGCGCATCAAATGAGGCGCTGTTTCGAGCGACGTCGCATCAAAAATTTTTGTCAAATTTAGCGTGCGACGTCGCCCCAAATGGCGCACTACTTTAACCGAGAAAATATTTTAAATACTAGAAAAATTGCCACGTGGATATTTTTTCTTTATTTCAAATTTTTTTGCCCTTTTATCTAACAAGTAACACTTGTAAGTTAACACTGATTTTTAACTCCAAAATTTATAGGAAAATTTTGAAACAGTGAAAAAATATGAAATTTTCCACGTGAATTTTTTTGAGCCCCAAACTTTCATCAAAATTTCATAAAATAATTCTGAAACAGTGAAAAAATTTAGGGTTTCAAAAATTGAGCATTTGAAAATTGCCACGTGGATTTTTCAGCTAAATTTGAGATTTTATTTTTCTTGGGCAAACTGAAACATTCCAATTTACCCAAAAAAATATCAAAAAATTTTGAAACAGTGAAAAATTGGGGTCAAAATAAAATATTTTACTAGAAAAATTGCCACGTGGATTTCTTGGCACAAATTGTTTTGATTTCAATGTTTTTGGCTTCTTACTTAAAATTAACACTGATTCTTCACTCCAAAATTTATAGGAAAATTTTGAAACAGTGAAAAATATGAAATTTTCCACGTGGATTTTTTTAGCCCTAAACTTTCATTGAAATTCATAAAATAATTCTGAAACAGTGAAAAAATTGCGGTTTCAGAAATTGAGCATTTTTAAATTGCCACGTTTTTCCGCTAAATTTAAGATTGAACAAACAGACATTTGAACATTCCATTTTTCCCAAAAAAAATATCAAAAAAATTTGAAACAGTGAAAAAATTGGGGTCAAAATAAAATATTTTACTAGAAAAATTGCCACGTGGATTTTTTTTTCATTCTTGATTTCAAATTTTTCATTTCAATATCGTCTTACGTTAAAGACACATCAGCCACTGGAAAAAACAGATTTCGCGCAATATTTTTCAAATGACAAAACAGCATGTGCGCTCTGTTGCACACACGTCTGTGTATTTCTCTCGGAGAATATTTATTGTTTTTTTTTTCGAGGATTTCGTTTGTTTGTAGTTTATGAATCAGAACGCCAATTTCATCAGGATGTCTTGTGCTGATCTGAAAGTCCGTCTAAAACTACCCATTTCGCTGTGAATACATAGTCATGAAAATGAGAAACCGAAGAGGCATAGGCGGTGAAAGGGAAAATGCACACAAACTTGCAAACACACATTTTCAATTTGAGACTTGGGGTTTTTGAGATTGATCGTTTTCGTCTCATTCTGAACCAATTTCATTGATCAATATATTAATTGAAGCAGAATTTTACGGAGAAGAATTTTATTTTTATGGATTTCTACATTTCGAGTTATTTCAACAAATTTCTGGCTGAAAGCAGATTATTCTGAATTTTTTTGTTGACATTTTCGACGAATTCTGTTCCTCGACAATCCAAGTTAATGGAATTCGACCATGCAATCTGATTTTCAACTCTGGAGCACACGATTTTTGGCTGAAATTTGAGCTTTTCGTTATTTTGAGGGTTTTGGGAGATTTATTTCGAATTTTCTCGAGGTTTTTGATTAATTTGGTGCTGGAAGTTTCTTGACAATCCAAGTTCACGGAATTCGACCATCCAATCTGATTTTCAATTCTGGAGCACACAATTCTTGCTGAAATTTGATTTTTCTGAGATTTTTTAGGGGTTTCTGAGATTTTTCGAAGTTTTACATCAATTCAGTGTTGAAATTGGACTTTTCACGATTTTTGAGAGGTTTTTTTGATTTTTCTCAAAATTGTCTGTCAATTAATTGCTGGAAGTAGGTCGACAACATAATTTCCTAAAATTCAACCATCCAATTCGATCTTCAACTCCGGATCACTGCATTTTGGGCTGAAATTCAACGTTTTTGGTTTTTTGAGGGCATTAGAAGATATCATCAAAATCTTGATTCGGTTCAGATTACATAATCGCTTGATATCCGGCGTATACAACTTTCCGGCGGTAATTCCTGCAGCGAATATGGCATAAAACTCTTTGGAGTATGTAAATTTTTTATTGCTTGTTGTCGGTTTTAAACAAAAATCGCATTCCTCCATCTTTTGTGAAATGAAAACAGTTCAAAACATGAAAAATCGGGAAAAGACGAAGTAAAAATTGGAAAATTGAACAAAAATAAAAAAAATAAATAAAAGGAATACGGTACACAAAAGTGTCACGGAGTGTGTGCAAACACCGTCAAAAAATTTCCGTCGGCTGAGCGTTTTCAAAAACAATTATTTTTTTTTTTTACTTTTGCCAGGCTCAAAATTTTTTCTTTATTTTTATGTATTTCGATTCCTTAGAACATGTTATGAAAGAATAACAACACCATTTCTGACTCATTTCCAGTGGCTGATGTGTCTTTAAATTAACACTGATTTTTCACTCCAAAATTTATAGGAAAATTTTGAAACAGTGAAAAAATATGAAATTTTCCACGTGGATTTTTTTGGTCCCAAAATTTCATCAAAGTTCATAAAATAATTCTGAAAAAGTGAAAAATTGACGCTTAGAATATTGCCACGTGGATTTTTCAGCTAAATTTGAGATTTTATTTTTTTTGAACAAACTGAAACATTCCAATTTTCCAAAAAAAAATATCAAAACTTTTTGAAACAGTGAAAAAATTAGGGTCAAAATGAAATATTTTACTATAGTAACTGATTTTTCACTCCAAAGTTTATAGGAAAATTTTGAAACAGTGAAAAAATATGAAATTTTCCACGTGGATTTTTTGGCCCCAAACTTTCATCAAAATTTCATAAATTAATTCTGAAAAAGTGAAAAAATTTCAATCAAAAACCAAAAATAATTTCTGTTCGTAGTCAAATATAATATAATTTTCAATAACAATAACAATAAACAAATTCGTATATTATTAATTTAGCCAAACTCCAAAGAGAGCACAAATATGAGAGCACAAAATACTTGAGAGTTAGGTTAACTCTCAAGCATATTATTCAGAACAGACCACCCATTGTGAGCAGCAAAAAATTTGGAATATTTTATGAGGTGTGGGTGTATAAATTATGATGAAACATATGTTTTTGAGAGGGAAAAAAGGGGGATTTATGGAAAAATTAGGGGAAGATAGCCACGTGGCATGGGGAAATTTTGAAATTTTAACAAAAATTTATTTCCAGAAGCTTATGCTACGTGGCAAGCTTCTTCTGGATCCAAAATAGCCACGTCATAACTTTTCCAAATTTTCAAGAAAAAAGTTTCAAAGAAATGTCGGCGCCTTTCAACTAATTGAATTACGAAAATTTCTTTGAATCGCAAAATTTTTATTGAAAAAAATAACAAAAAATTCTATAACACGAGACAGAAATCGATTTTTTTTTCATAAATACACTAAAAATTTGTTTATTTATATATTTCCCGATGTTCGAAATAAAAAAATTTATTTTTTTTTTTGAAAAAAAAATTTTTGGAATTGAATGAGGTGTTCATATTAGTCACAGGAGAGGAGGGAAATTGTACGAAATTTGGGGGAAAAAATTGGAAAAATATGTGGGAAAAAAATCACTGTTTCAAAAAATATTGGAATTTGCTATGGGAATATTTTTAATGATTCACTGCGCAATGATTATCGCGTGGCAAAATTAAAAATTTTTAGCCAAAAAATATTTTAAAAAATCACTGTTTCAAAATTTGGTCATTGGATTTCGACTGAAAATTCGAACTGATAAGTTTAAAAAAATTTAAAAATTATGCCACGTGGATTTTCATAACTTAAAATTTTCATAATTTAAAATTTTGCTTTTCAAAAATTCACTGTTTCAAAAAATATTGAGATTTTCTATGAGAATATTTTTAGTGATTCTCTTCACATGATTTTCGCGTTACAAAATTCAAAATTTGAAGCAAAAAAAACCACTGTTTCAAAATTTGGTTATTGAATTTTGACTGAAAGCGAAAAACATTATTCTAAAACGTGGATTTTCATACTTTTAAATTTGAATAATTTAAAATCTTGCTTTTCAAAAATTCACTGTTTCAAAAAATATTGAAATTTTTTAGATTTACTAACCACTTGATGAATTATGCGAATACTTTGGCCAAAAATCATTTCAAAACGCCACGTGGCCTGAATTTATCACAAAAAATCACTGTTTCAAAATTTCAATAAATTTTGCAAGGTAAAAATTATATCCGCCAAAAACTTCAAATTTAAATCTCTGAATTCAAAAATTTTCCCAAAAGTGAATTGAAAATAAGTGAGTAAGTAAGTAAGTGAATCTCAAATGTAATCTATTTTCAACGATCTCATTTCGGAGCCCAGCTACTTAATCCCACCCAAAAATCTTTTCTTCTTATTCAAAAGAACAACGAAACAGCTGTTCACAACTTTTCACTCATTTTTTTGCTCGCTGAGCTGCGAAAAGTCATATAATGATAGATGTGAGGTTTTTTGTTTAACAAAAAAAAACATATTATCACACTTTTTTTGTGATTTGACAATGAGAAATAAGGGAGAAGGAGGAGCAAAAATTGGGGATTTTAATAGAATTTGAGGGTATTATCCACGTGGCATCACATTGTGGAATTATCAAATGATTTTGAAACAGTTGAAATTTTTTGAACATTTTTTTGACTGTTTATCATTGAGAATCCACGTGGCAAATGATTTTCAGCTCTAACAATAAAATTCAAATGTTTCACTGTTTCAAAATTTGGATAAGGTTTTTTCTCTAATTTTCTATTATGATGCAAATTTTCCCGCCAAAACTGAGGACTGAAATACACGTGGCACAAGAAAAAATACAGAAATTCGAGAAATCCACGTGGAAGATAGTTGAGAGACGGTTAGAGAGAAAAACAATTTGTCAATAGAGCGAACATGCGTTGTTTAAATTTTCAAAAACAATGTAAATTTTTCGGAATTTTGATGAATTCACTGTTTCAAAAATTTGATGAAAAATTTACTTCAAAATAAAAAATGTTATCACTTTAAAAAATTATAAGGAAATATGATTTTTTGCTTTTCAAACAATAATCCGCGTTTACGCGATCAATTTGCATCATTTTTAGCGCAAAGTTTGAATTTTTCATGAAATCTAACCCCAGTGAAAAGTAGCAAGTTTTACTTTGAAAATTTTTGAAAACAATGTTGAAAAACTCACTTTTCCTCCAGTTTTCCTTGTTTTTCAAAATCATTCGCTTCATAAATGTTTTCGATATTCCATCATTTCGCTGACGTTTTTCCTGTAAAATAGAAATGAGTCAAATCTAAATAAGAACTCCAAACTGAAAAAAAATTCAAGAATGTACATTTTTCATTTAAAAAAAGCTTTTTGAGCACCAGTTTTAGTATAAAACTATCGAAAATCAACTAAACTTGTGTTACTTGTATTAGGAAAATAGATAAATATGAATTTTACAACAAGTTTCATTCAAATTCATCGAAAAACAACAAAAAACAAAACGAAAAAGAAAAAAAGCACACACATTTTTGAGAGAGTGCGCGTCATGACATTTTTATCAATGGGGCGCACTTCCATTTCTACTTTTATTTTCTTGTTTTTTTTTGTTTTTCAGAAACGTATTTTTTGTTGGTTTTCCATGAATTGGAATGAAACTTGTTGTTGTATTCATATTTATATCTTTTCCCAGTACAAGTAACACAAGTTTAAATCATTTTCGATTGTTTTCTACTAAAACTGGTGCTCAAAAAGCTTTTTTTTATGAAAAATGTACATTCTTGAATTTTTCTTTAGTTTGGAGTTCTTATTACGATTTCACTCATTTCTATTTTACAGGAAAAACGTCAGCAAAATGATGGAATATCGAAATAATTTATGAAGCGATTTTTGGTTGAATGGTTGTCAAAAACGAGGAAAACTGGAGGAAAAGTGAGTTTTTCAACATTGTTTTTAAAAATTTCAAAAAACAAAACTTGCTACGTTTTCCCGGAGACGTGATAAATTGCCACGTGGGAAATTTTGAAATTCCATATGAAGAATTCGACGTATCAATTCGAAAATTTGAGAAAAAACATATCCAAATTTTGAAACAGTGAAAACTTTTTGAATTTTGAGAAATTCAATCCATATTTAATGAAAAGTTCAAATTTTGCGCTAAAAATGATTCGTAAACACGGATTATCGTTTGAAAAGCAAAAAATCAAATTTCCCTATCATTTTTGAAGGTGTAAATGCGGATTATCGTAGTTGGAAGCATTTCAAACGATACTCCACGTTTACGGGGTCATTTTGAAGTGAATGTTTCATCAAAATTTCGATCAAAATTTCCAAAAAAAAATTACTGTTTCAAAAAATTCGCAAAAACAATTAGGGAAGGAATCTTTTTGATTAGTCCATAGATAAGTACATAGACTTTAGGCGGCTAAATTTAAATTTAAAGAAAGTTTTGAATTTCAAAAAGTTTCAGTTACTGAAAATGGATGAGATGAAAACTTCTTTTAATAATAACCTGACCCAAATAGTTTTCCCATCCCATAACCCAAAGCCAACCAAAAAAATCTGTCAAATCGAATAAATCGCAAAAAAACCACACACAAATCCAATCCAATTCAATTTCAAAATAAAATAAAATAAAATCATCAAATAAATACAAAACACAGAAAACCGCGCGGCGAGAGATTGCAGAGATAAAGAGGGTGGCGAGAGAAGCAGATCAATTAGTGACCGACCTTCTTCTCGCCAGTTTTAATTAGCCGAAATAGCGTGGGATTTTTGAGAGACATCCAGACAGATTAACTTTTTATCTCTTTATTTTTCACATATTGTTGCAAATATTTTATTAAATAATTGGGATTATAGGCAACCTTTAAAGGTACATATTTTTCCACAGAAAAAAAAAAATTTTATTTTGGAGTTAGGCTAATTACAGGTTGTTACAGGCAGACAGGTGTTGAAGGACAATTGGGTTTTGGCTTTTTGTATTACAAATCTATTTTATTCTATTTTATGAGGGTCAGAGGATTTTTGAAACAGTGGACAATTTTGGGGAATTTTGATACCTGAAAGTGCAAATGCGCTCTAGTGAACACAGGGTTTTTTGAAAATTTAAGCAAGCAAAAATCCACGTGGAAAATTTGATATAGAATTTTGGGATTGCAAGTGCGCTCTAGAGAAAATTGCAGAAAAAATTGAAATTTCAACCCCGAAAATCCACGTGGCGAAATTTTAATTTTACGACAAAATTTTTGAAATATAGAAGTTAGCGCGTGAAAGTGTGCAAGTGCGCTCTACTGAACTCGTAGATTTTTTCCTTGAAAATTAGAATTTTCAATTTTTTTTGAAAATCCACGTAGCAAAGAATGTATGCAAGTGCGCTCCAATGAACTGATGGCGGTCTACAGAAAAATTTAAATTACATATAATTTGGACGCCAGAAATCCACGTGGCAAAAAGAAAATCAAAATAAATATTTTTCAATAAAATATGCAAGTGCGCTCTATTGCAAATCAAAAATTTTCCTGAAAATTTTCGAAAAAAATTTAAAAAAAAAACCATTTTTTGGTCTCAAAAATTCACTGTTTCAAAATTCTTTGAATAGAATTTCACTTTTTCCGGGTTTTTAATCAAGATTAAACACCTGTAATCCAAAAAAAAACTCAAATTCTACAAAAAAAAATCAAAGTCGCTCTAGTGAACACCAGCTATGACGTGGCAATTTTGTGTCCTTTTCTCACAAACCTCGAAAAACCCATGAGAAATATTGCATAACAAATAAATAAATAAATACACATAAAATGGGATTAACCGTGGTCGGCTTATTTTAAAGGCGCATAGAATAGAAAAGGAAAAAAAAAGAATTTGCATGGACCATTGAATTTGAATACAGCTGATACAACAAAAAAACACATTTATTTATGATATTAAATTTATTAATTAATTAAAATTAATTATTCACAGTCATCTGGATGACAGGTACAGTAATCGTGTGGGCACTCAGTTGTAGCTGAAAATTTTTTTTTGTTGAAAAAAATTTTCAGTCACTCACTTGTTGTTGGCTCCGGTGTAGTGGTTTCTGAAAAAAACATGCCGCAAATCTGCTAAAGTTTAAGCCACGCCCACTTACTTCTATGAACTTCACCGCCAATTTTTGGTGGACGAGTTGAAGTGGCAGCGATTTGTAGGATGAGCAATCTATAGATTTTCGGGGGAAATTTAGAAAAAAAAAATTGTTTTTAAGAATTTTTTGTGACTTACATGAGAAGAATGAGCGGTTTGAAAATCATTTTTTTAAAGAAAATTTTGAAATTTTGTCAATTTTTATAGTTATTGGATAATTGAATTCGAAATTTGGAATTTAGAATTTAGAATTCAAATGTGATTCGAATTTTCTGAAGATACTGAAAACTTCCTTGTTGAAATTTTCAGCCAAATCCACGTGGCAGAAAATGTTCAATTTTTTTCACCAGAAACAATTCACTGTTTCAAAATGTATTTATCAAATTTTGACTGAAAAATCGACTTGATAGAAATCGAAAAAAATTGTTTCATTGGAAAAATTCACTGTTTCAAAAGTTTTAAAAGAAATTTTGAAAGAATTTCGAAAATTATATTGGCTGTCATTATAAAAATTAACTGTTTCAAATTGTTTTGTTAATTTTTGAGGGATTTCTGTGTTTGCTGAAATACTTTTATGAAAACTTTTGATTTTTTCAGAAAAAAATTCACTGTTTCAAAATCTATTTATCAAATTTTGACTGAAAAATCGATTTGATAGAAATCGAAAAAAAGGTTGTTCATTGGAAAAATTCACTGTTTCAAATTATTTTGTTAATTTTTGAGGGATTTCTGTGTTTGCTAGAATAACTTCAATTTTTCAGAAAAAATTATCTGATAAACTGTGAATTTTTTCATGACTGATATCAAACTTTTAGAATTGTTTTGGAGAATGCAGAAAAACTTTTTATAAAATCAATTAATTAATCAAGTTTTTAATTAACTATTCCAAAAATGCTGTAGTTGGTGGTGGCTGAGTAGTGAAGCCGGTGACTGCAAAAATTATAGATTTTCAAAAAATGTTTAACATGAGTAAACAAAATCACTCACTATAATAGGGAAACCATTCTACAGTAGTGGTTTTCTCTGTAAAAAATCATGCTGAAATTTTTTTTCGAAGTAAAAAATTATTTTTTACCAAAAACTTCACCGCCTCCTCTTGGTGGACGAGTTGAACTCAAAGGATTGGCAGAAATTTGTAAGATGAGCAATCTGCAGATTTTCGCGGGAAAATTTATATTTTTTTTCAGAATTTTAAGAAAAACTGTGACTTACAGAAGAAGAATGAGGGGTTTGAAAATCATTTTTTTTTTGAAAATTTCAAATTTTTTGAAATTTTTGAATAATGTTCATTTTATAGTTATTGGAGGATAATTGAATTTGGAATTTGGAATTCAAATTTCAAATTTGATTTGAATATTCTGGTGAAATTTGAAAACTTCCTTGTTATATATCTCAAGCTGTAGTACTAGACACCGGAGCCAAATTCATCTGCTGCTCTAATTTCACACTTTTCCTCGTACAAATCTCCAAATTCGAAATCAAAAATATCAATGGCAACATGATTTCAGGTATATCAAACGCCACACTCAGCAAAATTATCAACAAAGCTCGAGGATCGAGTTTCAAAGTCGGCGCAAAAATGGTCAATGTCTCGAAGAACAGTGAAATAAGCCCATAAAAGATTACGGTAATCAATAATTGTGTGAACACTTTTTGTTCGCCTTTTTGAGAATTTTTCGAAAAAACTAATTTTGATTGTTTTTTTAGATGAAGGAATAGGATTAGATAGGAAAATGTGGCACCAATTGGAAATATGTAGAAAATTCTGGCGATTTCAGTATTCCAACCATTTCTATTAGTGATATTAACAAAGCCTGCATAACTTCTATAAACTCTGGTAATGTCAGCGGAAATTATGCTTAAAATAGTGGCTGAAATTGATAGAATAAATGTGATAAAAATAGCAAGAAGATAGCGATATCTGCGAGAAAATTGAGTTTTAGCTCTAGAAATTAGACCAACCCTTCAAAGATCTTTTCATTCCAATTTTTCGAAACAAAACATAAACATCGATTCAGCGACATGAAAAATATAAGAACCTCTGTGAAAAATCCGGAAAAAAATCCCAACCAAAGTGAAATTTGCAGAGTCAACACTGAAATTTCCGACTGATATTCGGTTATCGAAAAATAAACGGAGATGAAATAGAATAGACATCGAATTATTATTGAAATTGACATAGTTGATAACATCGCAAAAAATGAGCCGTTTTTCAGATAGTTTTTGGAAAAAATCAGGAAAACATTGGCAAATTGCACAGGACAATCAAAAATTGTTATCAAAAGTGACACGAAAAATGGTAAACTTTGAAAATTTGGTTTATATAGTGGCGGTAGAGTTGTGCAAATTATGTCATATTGATTGCAAGTGATTGCAACATCGACAGGTATTTCTGGAGGACATACAGTTGCATTGAAGAATAAAGCTGACATTTTATCGATTTTTTAAAAGAGTTAGCATAAATTATACGCTCAATTTTATGAATATAAAAATTTCACGCCTATAATTATAATTGAAAAGGTATAATTAGGATTTTATTTCAAAACTGAAAATCAACAAAAATTAAAAATATTGAAGCAAATCCAGACATATTTATTGATTTTTCAAAAAAATAGTTAGCATAGGCTCAATATCGAAAATGAAAAAAAATCTAGCTTATAAAAGCTAAAAATCTAGATTATTATATGTACCTCGAAATGTAGGATTTTTTCAGAGTTAAATATCAATAATTTATTCGAAACAAAATAAAATAATTCCAGAAAAGACTACGGTAATCAATAATTGTGCAAATACTTTCTGCTCGACAATTTATTCATCGAAGAACAGTGACACTAGTTTTTGGAGCCAACTTCTTCGATTCTATCACTGTTTTTCTCGCACAAAAATCCAAACTCGAAGTCAAAAAAATCAACGACAATAAAATCTCCGGCATATAATTCAGAATATTCAACGAAATCACACAAACAACTGCAAAATCTTGTCCCAAATCCACCACAAAAATGGTTAAAATCTCGAAAACCAATGAAATCATCCCATAGAACACTACGGTAATCAATAATTGTGTAAACACTTTTTGCTCGCCTTTTTGCGAATTTTTCGAAAACGCCAATTTCGATTGTTTTTTCAAATGAAGGAATAGGATTAGATAGGAGAATGTGGCACCAATTGGAAATATGTAGAAAATTCTGGCGATTTCAGTATTCCAACCAATTTCATAACTGGCATTTACAAAACCTGCGAAATCATTGTAAATTCTGGTGATTTCAGATGTTTTTATACTGAAATATGTGGCTGAAATCGATAGGAGAAGTGTGATGAAGACAGCAAAAAGATAACGATTTCTGAAAAAAAAAGGAATCTTGTTTTTCACCGAAATTTTTGACCAACCCTTCGAAGATTCTCTCATTCCAAGTTCTTGAAACAAAACATAAACATCGATTGAGTGACATGAGAAATATGATAACTTCCGAGAAAAATCCCGAACAAAACTCCAAATATAGCGAGATTTGCAGTGTCAGTTCTGATAAATCCGATTTCATAACCGTAAAATAGGTTGAGATGAAATAACTCATACATCGAATCAATATAGATCCCGACATAATTAATAACATTGCAAAAAACGGGCCTTTTTTCTGATATTTTCTGAATATTATCAGAAAAACATTGGTCAATTGCACGGAAAAATCAAAAATTGTGATGAAAAGTGGGGCTAGAAATGCGACACATAGAAATGATTGGGATTCGAAAGGAGGTGGTTCAGTGCATAATTTGTAGTTGTCTGGACAATATTCTCCAACTGGTTGATCAGGCAATGCTGGGAGCGCGGAAATATTGAAGAAAAAACCAGACATTTTATTGAGTTTTTTTTTGTTAGAAATGGGTAGGTTAGCTTAACTTGGGTTTGAAAAAATGTTCTCGGCTAGCTTGGTATTATGAAAGCTGTAATTATAGCTTACAATTAATGTTGTAAAAAAATTTTAAGAGAATGAATTTATTGAAAAAAAAATAATGGCCTTTAATTTTCGAATTTCTTGAAACTATCAGATTTTACAGATTTCTGGGAACTGGGAACTTTTTTCAGAGGAATCATTTCAGAGCAAAATCAAATACTTTACTCATTAAGGAACTGAAGCTGTGGTACTAGATCTTGGAGCAATATTTTTCTGATCTTCAACTTTTCTCCTCGTACAAATTTCCGAATTCGAAATCAAGAAAATCAATGGCAATAAAATTTCAGGTATGAAGTTGGCCACATTCAATAAAATAATCAATGAAATTCGAAAATAGAATTCCAACTTTTCCGCAAAAATATTCAATATCTCGAAACAGAATAAAATAATTCCAGAAAACACTACGGTGATCAATAATTGTGTAAACACTTTCTGCTCGCCTTTTTGTGAATTTTTTGAAAAAACTAATTTCGATTGTTTTTTCAGATGAAGGAATAGAATCAGATATGAAATAGTAGCCAGAATTGGAAATGCGTAGAATAATCGAGCGATCACATTTTCCCAGCCGAATTCAGAAGAACTAATATTGACAAAACCTGCAGATTTATCATAAATTCTGTAAATTTCAGCAGTTTTTATGCTTAAAATTGATGCTGAAATCGATAGAATAATTGTGATAAAAATAGGGAAAAGATAATGATTCCTGGAAAAATTAAATGGGTGAGTTCAGGCAAAATATTTGAACAAACCCCTCAAAAATCATCTCATTCCAATTTTTCGAAACAAAACACAAACATCGATTGAGTGACATAAAAAACATGATTAATTTCGAGAAATATCCCGAGATAAACTCCAAATACATTGAAATTTCAAGCCATAGAGGTGATAATTTTGACTCTGTTACTGTGAGATATGCGGAGATGAAATAACACATGCATCGGATCAAAATTGAGATGGACATGACTGACAACATCGCAAAAAATGAGCTGTTTTTCAGATATTTTTTGAGGATAATCAATAAAACATTGGCGAATTGCACCAGAAAATCAAAAATTATGATGAAAAGTGGAACAAAAAATGGGATTCCTAAATCATTTGAAGATTCAATTGGCGATTGAGTTGAGGGACAAAATGGGGCAGATGGCTTGCAAACAAATTGTTCTAGAATTTCAGGTGTAAAGTATGAGCGATTGAAATACAATCCAGACATAATAAATATTATTTATTGATTGTTTTTAAAGAGTTATAATGAGTTAGGCTCAATTTCACGAATAATAAATCTATATTATGATTATATGTAACTCGAAATGTATAATTAGTAGAATTATATTTCAAAGTTAAATATCACCAATTTCTTGAAGTGCTGAAGCTGTAGTGCTCGATCTTGGAGCAATATTCTTCTGATCTTCAACTTTTCTCCTCGTACAAATCTCCAAATTCGAAATCAAAAATATCAATGGCAATAAAATCTCCGGTATTAAATTCACCGCATTCAACGATATAACCAAAAAAATAAGCAAATGTATCTCCATAGGCTCCGCATAAATCGATAACACTTCGAAATATAACAAAATTAGCGCTTGACAAACTACGGTAATCAATAATTGTGTAAACACTTTTTGCTCGCCTTTCTGTGAATTTTTCGAAAAAATCAGTTTTGATTGTTTTCTCAAATAAATGAATAGATACAGGTAGGAAAGTGTGGAGAAAATTGGAAATATGTAGAAAATTCGAGAGATTGCAAGGTTCCAACCAGCGGAATTATTGATGTTGATGAAACCTGCTGAATCTTCATAAATTCTAGACATCTTAGCTGTTGTTAAGCTTGAATATGTTGCTAAAATTGATAGAGAAATTGCTATGAGAATACCAAAAATGTATTGAGTTCTGAAAAATATGAGGAATTCTTAGCGCAGAAAAAAATGTGACCAACCCCTCGAAGATCTTCTCATTCCAAGTTCTTGAAACAAAACATAAACATCGATTGAGTGACATGAAAAACAGGATAAGTTCCATAAAGAATCCAGAGAAAAACTCGAAACACATTGAAATTTGCAGCCAAAACTTTGATAAATCCGATTCAGTAACTGTGAGATATGCGGAAATGAAATAACACATACATCGGATCAAAATTGAGATTGACATGACTGATAACATCACAAAAAACGAGCCGTTTTTCAGATATTTTTTGAAAATAATCAGAAACACATTGGCAAATTGCACCGAAAAATCAAAAATTGTGATGAAAAGTGGCACCAAAAATGCGGGACTTAAAAAATTCGGGGGACCAGCTGGAGCTGGAGTGGGATCGTGACAAAATCGATCATTTTCTGCGCAAGTATATCCATTTGCAAATCCTTGAGTTTTCACAATAGCAGAATAATTAAAGTAGAAACCTGACATTGATTTTTTGAAGTTAGGCTAACTTTGTAAAAATGAAAAGTTTTTTAGCTTGTTATTATGAAAGATGTAATTAGGCTTAAAGAAAATTACAGAAAATCAATTAAAAATGTATGTAGGAGTTAAGAAATCTTGAAAAATAATTTTATTTTAGCTTTCTAACAGAATTGTTGAAATTAATTCCCAATCGACGCAGTTTTGCTAGACGGACTCTTCTTCCCCCTCGAGAATTTCAGCGTAGATATCATAAGCATCAATGGAAGTGAAATCTCCGGCAAAACATTCACAATATTCAAAATCGAAATCAATGTAAAAACTTGTTCCAACTCCAAAACCTCTTCTAACATTCCAATAGCCTCATAGAATATACAAATCAACGCGTAGAATAAAACTGTCACCAAAAGTTGAGCGAAAACTTTTTGCTCTCCCCGTTTTTTCGAGCGAGTGAGCACCAATTTTGATTGAGCTCGCAGGAATTTGAAAATTAACAAGTAGCAGATTGTTGAGCCCAAAGGAAATATATAAAATATTCTAGCTATCAGAGTTTTCAAACCGATTTCTTCATTGAAATCTACAAATCCAATGTTGTTATAGAACAATCGTTTGATTTCCGATGTTTGAATACTGGTTATGGTTGCCAGGATTGATATGGAGATGCAAATAATTACAGAAAACAAGAATTTATAGCTAAAAATTTCAGTTACCCTAACTTATGATGTGACATTTGCTTACCCCTCAAAAACCATATCATTCCAATATACTGAAACAAAACATAAACATCGATTCAGCGACATAAAAAATATCATCGAAACCGAGAAAAATCCCGAAAAAAAATCGGAGAATAACGAAATCCTTGAAAAATTCTCATAGTTTTCATAAACCACAGAGCCTACAAACATCGAAAAATCCGAAAAACATCGGAAAATTATTGAGATTGACATTATGAAAAGCATTTGAAAAAATGGGCCCTGAAACTTTTATTTTTAGAAGGGACGTGGCTTAAGTTAGCATAACTAACAATAAGCTTACATTTTTCAAATACTTTTTGAAAATGAGATACAAAACATTGCTAATTTGCACCAATAAATCAAAAATAGTCACCAAAACAGGGGCCAAAAAATTGAAGTGCATAATTTTCTCAATATAAATCGATATAACTTCACTGTCAGAAGAAGTATCTCCATAATCACACGTTGTATGATATTTTGAAACTGGACAACTCATAGCTTGAGCAGTACTTTGCGTATTTCCAGGAAAAATCGAAGGAAATAGTGAGCTATTATAGGACAATCCTAGCATTTTTTTTAAAACAAAAGTTTAGATACGAAATATTTGAAAAAATATATAAGTTTTTGAGTTGGCTGGGATATAATTACGGGGGATTTGGCATTTTCAGTAGAGAAATGCTATATATTTCTCGAGAAACTGGTCTGATTTCAATAAAAGTTCAGCTTATTGCGAAAAACACAAAAAAACAAGCAGCGTCATCAAGCGGAGTGTCGTTATATTCCGCGCAACTTTATTTCAAACAACATTCAATCATTTAACAGTGTTTGAAGTCATTGTACTAACAATTGCCTCAATTTTAATTGATTTCCTGCAAAATTGAAAATTTGAAACCAAAAGCATGAAAGGCAGTGAGATTTCAGGCAAGTAATTGATAATATTCAGCCAGGATATCAATAAAATCAATTCATCATTCTCCAAAACGTTGTCTAAAATCCCAACAGCTTCAAAAAATATACAAATAAGTCCGTAGAATATAACTGTAACCAAGAGTTGTGCGAATATTTTTTGCTCGGCGTTCCGAGATGTTAGAACCATTTTCGATTGCTTTCTCAGATATCGAAACAAAATTATATAGCAAATTGTAGAGCTAATGGGAAATATGTAGAAAATTCTGTCGATCATTGTTTTGTAGCCATCTAAATTTTGACTGTAATCAATGAATCCAGCTTCGACGTAGAATAATCTTCTGATTTCTGAGGTTTTGATACCAATTATTGTTGCTAGAATTGCGATTGAAAATGCTATGAATATCAAGATCTTATATTTCTGGCCCTCGAAGATTTTTTCATTCCAATAATTCGATACAAAACATAAACATCGATTGAGAGACATCAGGAATATTAGAATTGTTAGAAAAAAATTGAAAAAGAAATCGATATACATTGAACTTCTAACAGAAATTTGATAAATTTCAGCATCTGATTTGTAAATTGCCACAATGCTATAATTCAGAAAACTATGTATGCACCGAAAAACACTGCTAATCGATAAAATCAATAATATTTTATAAAATGGACCAGTTTTCAGATAATTTTTCTTGATCAAAAACAATACATTCAGAACCTGCACAAGAAAATTGAACATTGTCAGCAAAAATGGGGCGTAAAAATTGAATTCAAGGATGTCTACACCATCCATAGTCCACGGTGTGTTTTGGCAAGCTCTTGGATCATCTTCGCAGTACACTGATGCAAAACCTCCATTATTGGAGATATCTTTATATTCAGGGAACATTGAGATATTGTAAGTTGGCACAACCATGATTGAGAAAAAAGTGAAGCCGGGGGTAATTGAAGGGTAGAATGTCGGGTTTGAAGGAAAGGGCAAAATACATTTTTCATCGATTTGAAGTTGAAGGAGCTGTGCTGACCAAGTTTTTCGAAAACTTCAGAGCTGATACCATAAGCATCAATGGAAGGGAAATCTCCGGAAGATAATTTATAATATTCAGAATCGATATAAGCAAAACCACACTTGCATTATCCAATATCTCGTCTAATACTTCAACAGCCTCAAAAATAATACAAATCAAGCTGTAGAATATAACAGTGATGAGAAGTTGCGCGAAAATTTTCTGCCCCGCATTTCTAGAAGTTAAAGCCATTTTTGATTGTGCCCTCAGATATCGGAATAAAATTATATAACAAATCGTTGAGCCAAAAGGGAATATATAAAAACTCCGGCCAATCAATGTTTTGTAACCATTGGATACTTGACTGGAATCAACGAATCCTGCGTTGGGATAGAATACTCTTTTGATTTTTGAAGTTTGAACACTTATTATTGTTGCTAGAACTGAAATTGAGAATGATATCAAAACTGGAATTATGTATTTATGCCCCTCGAAGATTGTCTCATTCCAATGACTCGATACAAAACATAAACATCGATTTAGAGACATTAGAAAGATCAAGGTGACTAGGAAAAAGCTGAAGAAGAAATCAGAATAAACCGCGTTTTGTAGAGAAGTTTTATAAATATCAGTGTCTTTTCTGTAAATCGCTGCGCAGCTATAATTCACAACAATATGTAGACATCGAAAAATGATACTGATAGACATAATAAATAATATTCGAAAAAAAGGGCCATTCTTCAAATACCCGGATTTAATAAGAAATCCCACATTAATGAATTGAATCAGAAAATCAAAAATCGTTACTAGAAATGGTGCAAGATAATTGAATTGAAATATATCGATACCTTCGAAATCCCAAAATGTGTCTTCACATTTGCTTGGATTTATATTACAGTTTATGGTTTCTATAATTTTAATATCCGAAGAGGTTAAAATAGAGGAGTTGTAGGTTAGCGCAACCATAATTTTGTTAGATGAAAATTTGAAATATTATTTAGAGCGAAGGGTAATTAGAGGTTTGCTGTGGCTTATGATTTATGAACAATTTAAAAATCAATAATTTATTTCAAAAAAACTATAGTCTAGTTTGAACGGTCTTTGTAAAATGATCCCCCTTGTATCTAGTTTGATCACCTGTGTACTATGAGCTTTTGACCGCCCGTTTTTTGTTTATATTTTATTTACACACATTTTTTTGTTGGGAAAGCTGAGATTCAAAACAATAAAAAAAAGAAGTGTTTTACTATATGTTTGCTCAGTTGCAAAAAATGAGTCTAGTTTGGTTTTTCACGGGAAATAAAAAAGAAACTCGATCTTTTTGATTGTTTTATCTATATAGTTTTTTTTCTGCTACCAAAAACTGAAAACTGAAAAAACATTTTTGAACCGGATGATTTTGACGCAAAAACAAACATATATGTAGTTCAAAAAATCAGTTCAAACAATAGATTTTTTGCATTCGATCGAAAAAAAAGTAAATTGAAAAATGTTGCTGATCTTTATGTCAGATAACAAGTACAATTTTGAATTGTTTTTTTGCCGAAAAAAAGGTCACAAGGTAGTGTGCAGACAATTGATTCGATTTGTGTGTAGTGTGATCTTTGTTGACAGTAAAGAATGCCACGTGGATTTTTGTGAGCAAGAGAAAACCAATTTCCAAACAATCCAAAGAGGATTTCGAAAAATTCATAAAATTTTTGAAACGTATTTTATGTCTTTGAAAAAATTTGTCGAATTTTGTTCCTCAGAATTTCGAAAAAAAATCCCAAAATTTTGAAACAGTGATTTTTTCCATGATAAATAAATTATGGAATCAAATTAATTTCGAAAATTCTGAAAATTCATACAATTTTTGAAACGTATCTCTCTTCGTTCCTCAGAATCTCGAAAAAAAATATTAAAATTTTGAAACAGTGAATTTTTGGCTAAAAACCACTCTGCTATGAAAATTCATTCAATTTTTGAAACATTGAATAATTTTTAGAATATTTTACATGGTTTGAACATTCACTTCAAAAATTCCGAAAATTCCTACAATTTTTGAAACAGTGAATTTTCAAATAAATTTTTTCGTGTGGATTTTTTTAAATGAAAAAAAACTTTGTCAAATAACAACAATCAACACGAAAATTAACAACAATCAACACGAAAATTTCAAAATTAATTTTTTTTGAAACAGTGAATTTTTTATCTTGGTTTTCATCAATTTTCATTATTGGTTCCGAAAATTATCCAAAATTTTGAAACAGTCAAAAAATACCTCCTCCATAAAAATGTGTAGTCTGTTCCTTTGCTCTCATCCATTCCGATTCGATTGCTTTTGTTTGTTTTGTCTATCTCGTGTCTATGTACAATTTCGTGAAGAACGCGCCCAAAAAATCCATTTTTCTGCACTTTAAATATAATTTTTGTGTTTTTTTTTGTTGTTCAATAATGATCGATGTGTTTGTGTCTGTCTTATCATCTCTATCTCTAAAACTATGTAAAAACTAAAACAAAAAATGTCTGGTCGGCAGAAAAAATCGAGGAAAAATGAGAAGGAAGAAGAATGGGAAGAAAACCAGATTTTTCCGATGAATCTACATTTTTTGGAGGGGGAAAGAATATTCCAAACGTTTTGGATTTCTGTTGACGCGTTTTTTGTGGGCTTAGAATTTTGCTGGCGCAAATCTGGCAGGCTTAACTATTGATGACGTATTTCTGGTAGATCCACATTTTTTTGCTTACGTGAATCTGGTGGACTTAACTATTGCTGACGTGAATTTTAAAGCTTACGTGTTTCCAGAAAACTAGAATTTCTCCCTACACTCTAGTTAAGCTGTTCTTCTGTAGCTATTGGCGCAATATTTGTAGGTACAAAAATTGCTTTCCTTTGAATCAGCACGGTTCAATGCTGACGTGTTTCTAGTAGATCAAAATTTTCTATTAGCGCAAAATTTATGCCCTTACATTAGGCTTAGATCAAATCAATGGCGTATAATTTGTAGGTAAAAGTTTCCAAAACGTCCTCAATTTTCAAAGATACCCTTCCCTTATCTGATGTGTTTTTCGTACCCGCAACGAATTCCACATGTGTAGTTAGCGTAGATTTTATGGTCAGCTCAGGTAAGTTAGGGTCCCTAAGTTAGGGTCCCTAACCTAACTCCACTTTTTTTCCCGAGATCAAAAAACCAAATGTGTGCCTCCCTTTTTTTTTTGAGTCGACTGACTGACTCTCAATTTCCGTCCGACACCCACCTTTTCTAAATAACAAATATTTTTTTTCACCTGCCCAATATTGTCTACTGAAAAATCCTGCATCTGTCACGTATTATGCAATATTGATTTTATTTTTTATTTTTCATTCCCATCCCAATCCACCTTCGTCTAGGATCCCTAGACAAAAGTAACTATACTAGGTACATAGTACACCCCCCCCCACCACCAATCACCAAAACTATAGTCTAGTTGACCTAGAAACAACTGTGTGTGTGTGTATATATAAAATGTCTGGCCGTTTTCTCTCATTTTCTTCTATCTCATATGACCAGCAACAAAAGTACTCTCCAAAAGAATTTGTGTCTGCGAACATGTGTCTCTGCGCCCTCCACCAATCCGCCCGCTATTTCTCAATGATCAAACTAGAGACGTCTGCGCCTGCAGGGCCTTCCTCCTCTCCGTTTTTTGTTTGTTTGTGTGTGTGTTTTCCGAGATACTCTCGGGGGTTTTTGCCTGCAGCTGGCTGGCTGGCTGGACGATTGGTCTCACTGATTTTTGTTTCTGTCTCTTTTTTGCTTTTGATGATTTTTTTGTGAGCACTCTCTGATTGTCTGCCTCTCGCTGATATCACACTCTCTCTCTCCCGTGTCTAGTCAATTACATTACACCCAAGACAAAAAAAACGCATATTTTCTAGTCTGGTTTAGATTGTCTAGTCTGGTTAACTGGTTTTTGGGATGTCTCTGGGGGAATTGTCTGGATTTGGTTGTCTGCGTCTCTCTTATCTCTAGATGTCTGGTTCAACATTCTGTGATTTGTTATTTTTGAAGGGTTGAGTTAGTCTGGGTTTTTTTCCGCGCAAAAATGTCTAGTTCTCTGGAGAGTTCCTCTGCGTCTCTAATTTTGGTTTGATCTTCAGATTTATAGCAATTCCTCTAGGTTCTCTAGGTTCTCCAGGCTCTCTAGACTCTATATGCTCTCCAGGCACTATACGCTCTCTAGGCTCTCTAGGCTCTCTAACCCCTCTAACCTGCCTAGGCTCTCCATGTTCTCTAGAGTCTCTAGGGTCTCTAGGGTCTCTAGGGTCTCTAGGATCTCTGGGCTCTCTAACCTCTCTAGCCTCTCTAACCCCTCAAACCTCTCTAACTAATCTCTCTCTTCTTAGTTTCTCTGCGTCTCTCTTCTCCTCTCGCTCTCTCACTTCTCTAGTTTCTCTGTCTCTCGCCTCGAAACCCCCAGATTTTTGCAAAAATTTTTTTAGAATAATTATATTTTCCCCCACAAAACTTTTTCTCAAAAAACTAATTAATTGTAGTGGAGAAGCTACGAATTTCCCTTTTTTCTTCTTGAATTTTCTTGGTAGAAATACGCACGTATTCAGAGCCTTCTCTAGATTATGGAAATGCGTTCAAGCTTGATTCAATTAGCGTAAAGTGCTGCCTAAGCCTAGAAAATCACAAATGAATGTATCATGAAGGTTGATTTTTTTTCTCTATCAAGTACAAGTTGTATGTGTGACCCGATCGATTTTCGGTGTCCTGTCTGCACACTTTTTTCGTCCATTTCGCCTTCGCCTTCTTCATCATCACACTTTTTTTTCCTTGTTCTTCTTCTTCTTCACGCTCATCAGCGCCCTTCCTTCTTCTTATATTTATGTTTTTTTGTTCTTTCTTCATAAATTTCGCTCGAGCGCCCCGAGCAACAAAAACAACACTCCGTGATTTTTTCAACTTTTTTTTGGAGCCTAGCCGTTTTTTCCATTAGGCATTGCTTCGTTATGAGATTTTTTTTGGTTCAGATCTTTCTATAGTATATAGAAGTCAGAAAAAATGTTCACACGATTTTTTTTCTTGCGTCAGCAGACCCAATTATCATTTTTATCATGAACAAAAGTTTTTCTCTGTGTTGTTTATCACAGAATGCCCTTTTCGTCGCCGCGTTCGCGGTAATAAATCATGATTTTCGCGATGATTTGGGAGCAGAATACACGACTTTTTATTGGGGGCGAGAATTATGACACCTCTGCGTCTCTAACTTTTATGATTACAGGGAGGTCTGATTGTTGAGCTGCCTGTCTGCGTTTTCTCTAGTTCTCTAGACTGTGTGAGGTCCCAAAATATTTAACTAACTCTGCGTCTCTGACTCAGTTGTCTAACAGCCTGACTATCTTAACTTAGAAATTATGCTCTCCATGTCTAACATTCTCTGCGTGTCGAGCTCTTCTAGTTGTCTAGCTAAATTTCTGGTTGCCTACACCCCAGCCCAGGGCGGAATTTCCATGTCTGCGTCTCTGACCCTCTCTTTGTCTAGTTCACGTTTCCTCTAGATGTTTAACCACCTCTGCGTCTCTAGCTACCCTAGTTGTCTAGCTAGATTTCTGGTTGCCTACACCCCACCTTCTCTAGCTCCCTGACTGGATTTCCAAGTCTGCGTCTCTGATCCTCTCTTTGTCTAGCTCACGGTTCCTTTAGATGTTTAACCACCTCTGCGTCTCTGACTCTCCTAGCCAGATTTCTGGTTGTCTGCACTCTCAGTTGCTCTAGCTGTCTGGCCGAATTTCCATGTCTGCGTCTATGACCCTCTCTAGCTCCCTGTTCGTCTAGTCGTTTAACCACCTCTGCGTCTCTGACACCAAAAAAAAAACTTTTGAAAAGTCCACATTAATCACCCCAGCAATATTTATTGGCGCCAAATCGATGACAATACGGTTTCCCGGCCAGTGGCGGGGAAACACATCACTAACATACACACGAAAAAAAGCAGAAGCAGCAGCAAAAAAAGGAATGTCTGACCACGCCTTCCTCCACTCTTTTCTTCTCTCATATTTTTCTTCGTCTAGCGAGGCGCCATCATCTAGTTGTTTTTTAGTTGCTTGCCCGGCTTCTTCTCATTTTTCTCTTCTTTTTCTTGTCTGTTATGATGTGGCGGGGGCTCTTTCTATAGAGTTCACGTGTTCTTTGATGTTGTTGTTGTTGTTGTTATTTTCCCCCAAAACTCCTTGTTTTCTTGCAGATGGTCGACTCGGCCGATCCGTTCTTCCGTCTGTTGGAACGGCCGGGCGCAAGCAACATCAACTTGGCCAACGCTGACACACTAGTGATCAGCGGTCGACGGCACACAAATCATCAGGAGAATGGTGTATTTATGTGGTTGCAAATGTTCAAGTAGGTGCACTTTTTGTTTTTCACTTGATGTCAGACTGGACTTTAGAGGGTCGTTGGGCAGACATGTCTGAGGTTGTTTTTATCTTAGACGGAAAACTTGGCCTAAAATTAAATACATTTCTTATTAGAGCGCGATTACTCTCTGTACTGATATGTCTGATTTCCTGTAGTTAGGTAAATGCGCTCTTATGATTATATCTTTTAAATATCCTTCAATTTGTCATTACACCGCATTTGAACCAAATTTTTAAATTCCTATAAAATACCGCTAGTTTTCATTAGAGCGCATTTTCACTAATTAAAGCAAAAAAGATGATTTTTCAAATTTTTTCAACAAAACCCCAATTAGTCCATGGGGCGCATTTGAAAAATTCACATAGAATAGCAAATCTGCTCCACTGATAAACCCTTTATTCTCCTTGAATCGCAACTTTTTACCCCTTTCAATAAAAATTGCAATGTTTATTGCCATAGAAACATTTTTATCGCCCAATTTTTTTTCGTCTTCTGAACAAATAAACTTGTCTGTGAGACAAGCTCTTTGATCTTCTGAACTTTGAAAAAATAAATAACTTTTTGCACGTGAGATTTTCGAGAAAACTTAATGATGAAGCTCATTATTTTGTTTTTCGAAATGACGTGCTCAGGATTTTTGCCATAAAATCCTGACTGAGCTGAGCAAACTACATATGTATTTTCTGTCTCGCCACATTTTTCTCCATTTTCGTGCACACAACAAGATTCTTCGTCGCAAGAAAAAATAATAATTATAAATTCTTTCTTTTCAGCAATTTTTTTGTCGAGAAAATATGTGGGGAAGAGAGAAAAGTTTCTTTCTTTCTTTCTAGTTTGGAACTTTTTTGTTGCAAAAGGAAAAAAATGTCACATGCTTTTTCTAGGGGGCGCCAAGGAGAAATGAAAAGAACATTTTCTGATGTTTCAATGAACTCTGAGCAAAGAGGAAGTGAGCTCAGAATATAGTATTACTCCTTGCTTGGTATAGTATTTTACTTTTTCTGAAAAACATGGGGGCTCTTTGACCAAAATCATCGATCAAAAATCTCTAGCCTGCTCATTTTTTTCTTATTTTGCAGCTGAAGCTTATAATTTTCTTTGCACCTGACCACAATTCAAGAAATCAAATCCAAATTTCAAATTTCAGCCAAAAACTTCCATCAATATGCATCGGCGGGGAACCATCAATACCTTACGAGATTCTGAAGGAGATCTTCAAGAAGGTTCCGGAATATGAGCAGGAATCGTTTAGTGAATTGATAAGTGAGTTAGCGAAACTCCGCAAGGCCTTCTGAACTCCAAGTTGTTTTTACAGAAACCAAAAATATCCATGTGCAGATCGCTAGCACTACCCAAATCAAAATGCTGCAAGCGCAGTGTGAGGAGTGTCGGAAAATCCAGTCGACTCAATTCAGTCTGATCCGCCGGTCAGATGTCGAGCGACTCGTCGGAAGTCTACGATTGGAAAGTGATCGATGCTCGGGCGAACATGATATCTGGAACCATGCCGAGCGATTTCGTGTGGCACATTTCAATTTTTGCGATGCTTATGATGATTTTCTGGAAGACGATGATTTGATCGAAGACATTTCGAAATACGGAGTCTGCGGTTGGCTATATCCATCTCGAGCCCAAATGCGATGCATCCTCTGTTGCCAGTGTCTCAAACCTTTCACTCCCGGCGATTTCGTCCTTCATCATCACGTCGTCGAAAAAGTTGAGGGAATTGTGCATCACGGTCTCAACTCAAACAGCTGGCCCTATATGCTACAATTAATGGGACCAGAAACATCCAGGGAAAATGAGATGGCTTGGGAGAAGTTTAGGAATATGGATGATGCTGAAATGACGCCGACGTTGAAACGACGACATGAGTTTGCACCTGCGGTTAGCAAGGATTTGATGGATTTCGAATTGTTGAATCCGTTTGCGATGCCGGTTAAGAAGCAGAAAATTATTGATGTTGTTGGTGATATGGAATATGATGATGAGGATGAGGAAGATGAGAATTTCGATAGGGTTAGTAGACGCGCTCTTTGGAGAAGGGGGGGGGGCTGAGGGTAGATTAACTAGGGTACATCCACGAGTCAGACATTAGAAAGATCTCATAGCTACAGTATTAGATAGCTATTTTGGTTATCCGAGAGTCTCGGTACCCATGAAGCCTTGATGAAAAATCTTCCTGTACGCAAAAGTGCGTCGCAGTGATTGCACACATCAATCCGCTGGACGTGGGGACAATTTGAAAATTTTTATGATGCCTTTAGGATTTATGACTTATGTCGAAGATGAAGATCGCGTCATAAGCCGAACCATAAATATTTTCTAGATTTTTTGCTGAACTCATCGATTTTGCAGCCTCATTTCTAACCTAATTTTTACAGAACCGCGACATCGACAATTCCAAAGCTCTAGCCAAATCAACAACCCTGGATCTCCTCAACAATCCACTATTCCATAGTCTCAAAGACAAACTTCCTGCTCTCCTATTCCCGCCGCCAATCGTTGCACCAATCAAATTGGTGGACACACCAATGGCTCCGCCATCAAAGCCTTTCGAGTTTTCATCGAATATTGATCTCAAATCGTTGTTCCCCGCACCGAAATTGGATTTGAGCAATTTTGCCGGGTTGGCAACAGGCCTGCCGGGACTTCCAGTCCCACAAAGCCTGCCTGCTACTGCGCAGAGCCTACCGGGAGCTCCTCAAGGACTTGTGGTCCCGCAGGGATTGCCGGGGACATCTACGCAGGCTGCACAACCCTTCCCTCTACCCAACGCCATGCCAAACTTGTTCAAATTCGATCCCGGGTGGGAAGCTGTTAAGGTAAGTAGATTAGGTCAGGCTTCCAGACCAAATTTCAAATTAAAATTTTTGCAGCGCGAGCAACAGATTCTCAAATCCCTCCCCGATGAGATGATTCGCCTCCTAGACAACAAAACCATCGATGTCTCGCTGGTCTTTCAACTTCTACAACATTCCAAATAATGATTTTCTCCATCACAATCTCTAAAAGTGTCACATTTTCGCCCCCGGTTGCCATTGTACATATAGTTTCTAGTCATCATTTTTATGCATGTTTGTAAATTTTTGAATTTTTCCGTTTTTCCTCCATCTGTTTTTCTCTGGGTCTCTCTTGACATGTAGCAACTATCATAGGTTTTTTTTCTATCGTGTAGTATTTATTAATTTTTGAAAAAAAGAATATATAAGTATCAAATAAAGATATTATTTATTGAATTGTGTGTGAACACCGCGACGAAAAATTGCACACACCGTTCCCCTTAATAACAAAATGACCCCTGAAAAACTCACTTTTCCTCCAGTTTTCCTCGTTTTTGACAATCATTCGCCTCATAAACTGTTTCAATATTTCCATCATTTTGCTGACGTTTTTCCTGTAAAATAGAAATTAGTGAAATCGAAATAAGAACTCCAAACTGAAGAAAAATTCAAGAATGTACATTTTTTCATTAAAAAAAAGCTTTTTGAGCACCAGTAAAATAAAAAAAATTTAATTTTTTTCTCATTTTCGACGTGAAATTTCTATATTTTAGGTTGGCAACGAGTTTTGCGTGGATTTGGATTATTTTTTGAATTTTCTAATCGGTGAAAATGGCTGATCAATCAAATATTCGTAAAATCAGGTGATTCTCACTGAAAAATCGGGAAAACAAGATTTTCAGACAATAATTTCACTTTTTGCATGATTTTCAGCTGACAAACAGTGAAAATTATCATCTAATTGCTAAAAATCATTGTAAGCTTTCTAAATCCCCAAAAAAACTATGATATAAATTCAATTTTTCGTTGAAAATTGTCACAAATCAGAGAAAAACTCACCTTTTTTCAAAAATCAAACATCAAATTGATAAGAAGCCTCAAAATTGACCCGAAAACCGCCATTTTCCCGCAAAAATCGTGAAATTTGCCATTTTTGGTGTTTGATGCAGCAAGTGCGCTCCACCGAACAATGTTGATTTTTCTTTTTTGAAAAATTGTTTTTTCGCGCATTTCCTTTTTTCGGAGTTACCCTAAGTTTTCATGTGTTTTGAAGCTAGAAACTTATTTTGGAGACAATTCCACGTGTTTTGCTTACTTATCTAATCAATAATCGACCTCTTATCAGTTATGAAACACATAATAAATATAGCAAAAAAAAATTTGCATGTCATTGACATTTTTTGTATAGATTATTTGTGTTTTTAGTGGTAATTTTTAACCTAAATTTTTATAATTTCCAGATGTCGTCTGAAATCCGACGACGTCCCGGCTTGACGCGATCAAACTACACACCTCTCGTCAACGAATCTGAAAATGAGAAATCGCAAAAAATCGATCAAGAAGAATGCAGTAATCAGCTGAAAACCCAACACTGGGCCCTGATTTTCATCTACTTGGGAATCATTATTTTGGGCGCTTGCCATTTGCACACTTGTATGCCCCAACCAAAAGAGCCAAATTCGGATGATGTGCAATTTTCGGAGACTCGAGCCGCAAAGATTTTAGAGGAATTATCGGATTATGGTTGGAAACCGGCTGGATCGTATAATTGTGAAGTTTTGGCGAGGAATCGGATTTTGAGAGAGTTGCAGTGAGTTTTTTTCCGATAAAATTTAATTTTTGGTGGCTTTTTTTCGAAATCCTTATGAAAATTTCAATTTTTCAAATCTGGAACCTCTTCCAGTTCAACAAATCCCTCATTTTCGAGGCGAATTTCATGATTTCAGTCTTAAATTGATTGGAATTCATTTGGTGAGCATCATTCGAGTAAGATTCATTTTTTCGCCTAAAATTTCACTCTTTCGAAATATCTATGAAAATTTCAGAGTCCATTTTCTACCAAAATATACCGAATTTTGTGTTTAAAAAATTCACTGTTTCAAAATTTCATCAAAATTTTCATGGACATTTGCTCTTTTTGCTACTTATCTTGATGTTGTCCAAATAAAAATTTCTGTTTTGAATAAAAAAATTTATTTTTCAACATTTTGTTTAAAAATTTTTTCAAAACAATAAAAGGAAAAATTCACTGTTTCAATATTTTATCAAAAGTTCTAATAGAAATCTGCAAACTTTGGTACCTAGTGATTGTCCGGAAAAAAAAACTTTTTGAAAAAAATTCACTGTTTCAAAATTTTATTAAAATTTTTTGAAGAATACCACTAGATATAACGGGGTGAGTCATAAAAATAAATTGACAAAAAAAGTGCGATTAATTTCACGGTTTTTGTCAATTAATCGCATGCATTTCTGAAAAATTAACCATCTCAAATTTAGTCTCAAAACGCTCCAAATTTTCAGAGAGATCCAAAAAACCTCCATCTCCCACTTCGACATCGAAACTCAATATGTCAGCGGCTGCTTCGATATTCCGGCTCATGATACCGAAGGAATGAATATCTGCTATCGAAATGTGTCGAATGTGATCGCTCGACTTGGCGCCAAAAAATACGAGGGAAAAGAGATTGCGGTGCTTTTGAATTGTCATTATGATAGTTATCCGACGAGTAGTGGTGGGTGTGAAATTTTTGCCACGTGGCAATTTCTCTGAAGAGGATCTTGAAAAAAAATTTTCAGCCGGAAGTGATGATCTCAGCTCGTGCGCCCTGATGTTAGAACTCATCCGAATCTACGCCAAACATCCCGTCTTCCTCAATCACAACATCATCTTCCTCTTCAACGGAGCCGAAGAATCCTCGCTTCTCGCCGCTCACGGATTCATCACCCAACATCCATGGCGCCATCAAATCCGCGCCTTTATCAACCTCGAAGCCAGCGGATCCGGAGGCCGTGAGCTGCTCTTCCAGGCCGGCCCCGCCAATCAATGGCTCCTCAATTCATACTTGGAGGCCGCTGTTCACCCGCATTGCAGTGTTTTGGGACAAGAAGTTTTTCAAAGTGGCGTTTATCCGGGAGACACGGATTTCCGGATCTTTCGAGATCACGGGCGGATTCCGGGCCTAGATTTGGCCTTTGTTCAAAATGGCTATTGGTATCACACGGAATTCGACGAGGCGAAACGAATCACAAAAGGAAGTTTGCAAAGAGCTGGAGAGAATGTTTTCGCCGTCATAAATCATCTGATGAGTGCACCGTATTTGGAAAGTCCCGCCGAATATACGGATCACAAATCGGTGTTTTTCGATTTCTTGGGATTGTTTGTGGTGATTTATCCGTTGAGTTTTGCGCATGTTTTGAATGTCACTATTGTTCTGGCCAGTTTGTTTTTTGCTGCGAATCGGGTGGCCAAAAATTGTGAGTTTTTGTTTTTTTTTTGGAAAGTTACAGTAGACTCTTGCAGTCTGGATACTGTAGTTTTGGCCTAGAAGTATCCAATTCTACGAACTGCAAAAAAAACCAAAATACTATAATAAGCTTGCAGTTGGGGGTACAGAAATGTTAAGCTACAGTAACCGGACTGCAAAAAACTAATGAACCGTAACATGTATATTTGCAGTTCGAGGTACTGTAGTTTTTGTCTAGAAATTTTGAGCTACAGTAAGTAACCGGAACTGCAAAATTCTGTGTTCTCAATTATTTCTCATTTGCAGCTTGGAATACTGTAACTGATTGAACTGCAAAAACCTGCCCGTTTTGCAGTCCGGATTTTGTATTTTTGAAATCAATTTGAAATTGAGTCAAATTTTTTCTGAAAAAAAACATTTGCAGTTCGAGATACTGTATTTTTTGTCTAGAAATTTTGAGTTACAGTAACCGGACTGCAAATATCTGAAGATATGCATTCTCGAATGGTTTTTCATGTGCAGTTTGGAATACTGTAGCTAACCGAACTACAAAAATTCAGCTTATTGGGTTACAGTAATCGGACTGCTCCGGATACGGTAACTATATGAATTTTTGCATGAAAATTAACAGAAAATGTCTAGAATTTCTGAAAAATCTCCAAATTTTTTTCCAGCCTGGATTTTCTTCATCGCTCTTCGTGACTACATAATCATCACAATTTCAATGCTCTTCATATTATTCGTAATGTCAAAAATGTCCGTCTTCACATACGGTGCACTTCGTTGGTATACAAGACAATGGCTAGCTTTGATTGCCTATGGATTCCCCACAATTTGGGCCGGCCTAACAGTCCAAAGCCTTCTTTCGGCCCGCCGGAATCCGAAATCCAGAAAAGAATATGCGGCGTGTCTCGAAGTTGTTCATTTGGTTTTTTTGAGTGGAATTTTGGTGGTCTTCACGTATTATAATATTGCCAGCGGGTTTATTTTTACCCTACTTTGCTTGCCGATTTTGAAAATTGTTGTGCAGTTTTTGGGATTTATTGGAGGTGGGAGGTTTTGGGGAAGAAATTTCACTGTTTCAAAAATTTATGATTATTTTTGAGAGATTTTTAGAATTGATTATTTTACTATAGGGGGAAAAAGTTTTGATCTAGAAATTTCTAGAAAAAATCTTGAATTTCTTATATTTCCAAGTTTTGAGATTTCGTAGAAATTCTCACCGGAAAAGCTAAAATTCTGGAAATTTTTTATCCAAAAAATTCACTGTTTCAAAATTTTAATTTGGGAATTTTGGGATTTTCAAATTTGATTACGGAGAAATTCTCAATGGAAAAACTAAAATTCTGGAAATTTTTTCCCTAAAATTTCACTGTTTCAAAATTTTAATGTGGGAATTTTCAGGCTTTTCTAACTTGATTCTATAAATTATCGAAAAAAAGCTAAAATTCTGGATATTCTTGAGCCAAAAAGTATAGGATTTTTCCCCCAAAATTTCACTGTTTCAAAAGATTTTGATCTAAAAATTTTGGATTGTTGAAACAATGTTAAATTGTTGTCGGTTATTTACAGAAAACATTCTTATATTTCAAAATTTTAGTTTGAACTTTGGAGATTTTTAAAACTGATATATTTTTTGAAAAATCTGGATTTTTTGTCCCCAAAAATTACTGTTTCAAATGTTTGTTATTTGAAAATTCATCTCAAATTTTTACTCAAGAATAACTAGAGAAGTCAATTTTTCTCAAAAATTTACTGTTTCAAAATTTTTAAATAATTTTTGGGAGATTTTTAGAATTGATTGTTGGAATCCTGGAGGGGGAAAAAGTTTTGATCTAGAAATTTCTAGAAAAAATCTTGAATTTCTTATATTTCCAAGTTTTGAGATTTCGTAGAAATTCTCAACGGAAAAGCTAAAATTCTGGAAATATTTTATCCAAAAAATTCACTGTTTCAAAATTTTAATTTGGGAATTTTCGGGATTTTCAAATTTGATTACGGAGAAATTCTCAATGGAAAAGCTAAAATTCTGGAAATTTTTTCCCTAAAATTTCACTGTTTCAAAATTTTAATGTGGGAATTTTCAGGCTTTTCTAACTTGATTCTATAAATTATCGAAAAAAAGCTGAAATCTGGAAATTCTTGAGCCAAAAGGTATAGGATTTTTCCCTAAATTTCACTGTTTCAAAAGATTTTGATCTGAAAAATTCAGTTTTTTGAAACAATTTTGAAGTTCTGTGTGTAATCTATAGAAAAAAATTTCTTATGTTTCAAAAATTTCACTGTTTCAAAATTTTGGTTTGAACTTTTGAGATTCTTAAAATTGATACAATGTTTTTGAAAAATCTGGATTATTTGTCCCCAAAAAATTTACCGTTTCAATTTTTTTTATTTGAAAAGTTATCTCAAATTTTTACCCAAGAAAACTAGAGAAGTCAATTTTTCTCAAAAATTTCACTGTTTCAAAATTTTAATGTGGGAATTTTTAGGCTTTTCTAACTTGATTCTATAAATTATCGAAAAAAAAGCTGAAATCTGGAATTTCTTGAGCCAAAAAGTATAGGATTTTTCCCTCTAAAATTTCACTGTTTCAAAAATTTTTGATCTGAAAAATTCAGTTTTTTGAAACAATTTTGAATTTTTATGTATTATTTACAGAAAAAATTTCACTGTTTTAAAATTTTGTTTTGAACTTTTGGAATTTTCTAAATTGATATATATTTTTGAAAAATCTGGATGTTTTTGTCCCCAAAAACTGTTTCAAATTTTTGTTTTTTGAAAATTTATCTCTAATGTTCACTAGAGAAGGCAATTTTCCTCAAAAATTTACTGTTTCAAATTTTTTTCATAATTTTCGGAAGATTTTCAATATTTGCTGGGTGAAAAATTAATCGAATGATTAGAAAAAACTTACTGTTTCAAACTTTCTTGTGAACCAATTCTTTTTTCCAGATTGTCCAACACTTCAAACCCTCCTAACTCTACTTTTATCCTTCCCCGGATTATCAATGAGCATCTACACCACCGAAATGTTGCTCACAATTTTCATTCCAATCATGGGCCGAACACCAACAAATCCTGAATTAGTTGTTGGCATTTTTGTGTTCTTCTCGTCTTTCAATATTGTTATGTCACTAATTGGCCTAACTCCAAGAAGTCGAAATTCACGTGATCCTTCAGAAACGAGAATTGGTGATTTTATTTATACGATTTTTGGTGTGATATTGGCTACGCTGACGGTTTTGTTGGTTTTTGCGAGCATTTGGCCGTCGCCTTTCCGATTTGATGAGAGATATCCGACGGCGAAAAGGACGCAGTTTTTCGTGAGTTTTTTTTTTAATTTTTTGATTCTGAAAATTATGCATTTTTTGAAACAGTCAAATTTTTGAATTAAATTCCAAACTGAAATCACGTGATTTTGGCGCTAAAAATGCCACGTCATAACTCTTGATGCTTCCTTAAAATATTAAATTTTAAAAAAAGTCAAGTTTTTTTTGAAAAATTTTTTTTGGTATCTATTCAATTTTTTAAAATTATTTTTTCACGTACGAATCATCAGTTGAAAATTCCATAAAAATTCTAACATTTTTGAAACAGTCAATTTTTTTCGAAATTTTTTCAAATTATTTGTTAATTTTCGAAGTATGAATCATAAGTTGAAAATACCATAAAAATTTCAAATATTTTTGAAACAGTGAAGTTTTTAAGATATTTTGAATTGTGGAATACAAACATTTCAATTTCTAATATTTTTAACCCGATATAATAAACGTGGTTGAATTGAATATTCTGTGAGAAAATTTTGAGAAAAGTGAGGTTTTTGAAACAGTCAATTTTTTCAAATGAAAATATTTTTTTTCCAAAATTTTACTCTGAAATCACATGATTTTGGTGCTTAAATGTCACGTCATAACTCATAATGGCTCGCAAAATTGTGAAATAAAAATTATCAGAAAAAAAATGAATTTTTTGAAACAGTAAATTTTTTTTCGAAAATTTTTTCTGGTATTCAAATTTTTCAAATTATTTCTACACTTCTATAGATAAGTACGAATCATCAGTTAAAAATACCATAAAATTTTCAAATTTTTTTGAAACAGTGAGATTTTTTGTATTCAAAAATGTTGAAAAATTGAAATGTTTCTAAATATTTCAAATTGGTGCACAATTTGTGATAAAAAATTGACTGTTTCAAAAATTTCTCAAATTTCTGACGATTTGAGTTTCTTAATTCTGAATCACTACCATTCACTAAAAAAAATCATACAATTTTTCTAGCACACCAATCAATTATTCTACAATCGAGACGGTTCAGTAGCTGTGAATGAATCCCGACTCTACGCGATTTCCCTCGATTTCCGTGGTCCTGAAGATATTCCATTTGTGAAATCCGACCCCGAATACACAATGATCTCATGTTTTTATCCGAATAATCCATTTTGTGAAGTGCCCTATTTGTTCCCGAATCGAGGTCGAATAAACGAGAAAAATATGCGGGTTCGAAAATTGGAGGAGACGCCGAAATTCCCGAAATCTGTCAAAATTTTGCAAATTTCAAAAAAGCGCGGGGAAATTGATGGAGCTGCCTGTATTGATTATCGATTTAGTGTTATTGGTGAGTTTTTTTTGGGGAAACTGTGGATTTTATCGATTTTTTCATTACAAAATTTCTGGAGAGAGAAATTATGCAAAAAAAAAATCTGAGGAAAAATACGTTTCAAAAATGTTGTATATTTTTTGGGAGTTTTTGGTAAATCGATAACGAAGTCAAGTCTATTTGATAATTGATTGGAACAAAACTACAGTAACCTGGACCTTTTGTTAGGGTACTGTGGATTTTATTGATTTTTTTAGGGAAAAATGGTCTAAAAAATTTTTGCTGTTTCAAAATTCTTGTATATTTTTTCCGGAGTTTTGGGAAATTGATGATCAAGTCGAATTTATTTCATAATTGATTGGAACAAAACTACAGTAACCTGGACCTTTTGTTAGGGTACTGTAGATTTTATTGATTTTTTGAGGAAAAAATGACCTTAAAATTTTTCTGATGTTTCAATATTCTTGTATTTTCCTTTTTTTTTTTTGAAAAATCGATAGTCTATTTCTACTTTTGGTATACATAGGAAAAGATTTTCGCTTGAAAAAGTCCAGGCAAATACTTTCCAGGAACCAGTCAAATTTCGGTCTACCTAATTCCCGACTCAATCTGGGCCATCACAAACACATCAGTCTCAGCCCCCGAAATCCCCCAACACGATATGTTTTTGTATTTCACCTGTTCGAATCCATCAAATCTTTGCGAATGGATTTTCGATGTTCAAATCCGTCAAATTTCCCATGAAATCAGCGACGATAAGCCGCTTTTGGTGGGAGTTTCGAATCATTATCTACACGGGCCCCATATGCTTTCAAAAACGTTGACTAATTTACGTGAAAAGGTTTTCGAAATGCGACCCACGAATCCCGAATGGACTATTAATCCAAGTGCGTGGAATGTTGATCAGGTTTATAGGCATTTTTAGTTTACCACAGTATTGTCAAGGCAACAAAAAGTTTTAACATAATTATCTTCATTTTCGTTCATTTCAGTGAAAATTTCAGACAAATTCGATTTTCTTCTCCTCGACTTTGGCATTTTTCAGTGTCGCGTATTTTACACGATCTTTTAGGATGCGATCACGACGCATTTTTGTGTCCTCGCCCCTCACGAAATAGGTCATTTGTTTGCCTTTTCCTTTCATCTCGACGAGTCCGCGCTCCTCGAGTTCGTAGCCGCCGAGTTGGACGAGGATTTGACGCGCGGATTCGGAGCAATTGATGCGGAGAGCTGGAAATTGTGAGAAAGTTAATCTCAGAACCTTTTTACTTCCAGAATTTTTTACGTTTCATCTGATCACTAAGAATTTTTAAGATTAACCGAAATCATTTTGAACACTTATCCGAACTCTAATTCCACTCACGTATTCCATTACTCTCCATTCGACTCGCCGTATTGACTGTGTCTCCGAACAAACAATATCTGGGCATTTTCAAGCCCACAACTCCAGCCACACATGGCCCCGAATTCATTCCGATCCGAAGGCGCACTTTTTCGTTTGGACGATGACGGATTTGGAAGGTCTGAATCAATAAAATATATAAGATCTACAAAATAATCACTAGAAACCCACATCCACAGCGCGTAACATAGCCAAACCCATCGATGCAATCTCGCCACAATGATGTTGACCATTGGGAATTGGTAGACCCGAGACAACCATATACGCATCGGCAATCGTTTCCACTTTATAAACATCGAATTGATTGATGACGTTGTCGAAACACGTGTAGAGATCGTTGAGAAATTGGACGATTTCGATGGGTTGACTTGATGCCGACATTTCGACGAAACCTGGGCAATCGGAAAAGAAGACGGTGACTGAGTCGAATGATTCGGCGGTCACGTTTGAGCCACGTTTCAGACTGTCGGCTACGACGCTGGAAATCGGGGGTTCTTGGGGTATGATGTGGCGAGGGTAGGCCCAAAGTTTAGGTTATCGTCTTTGTTCAGCTGGCTAAACTTGTTTTTGGTTGGACCCAAGAATCTAGCTGGGCCTTATTACGACCTTTGTTTAGTGTAAAAACTATAAATTCCCCGTTTTGGACTTCTCAAATACTCAAGTTTGGAGTTTTTTCTAAATTGTACACAACGGATTAGCCGAGGTGTGTCTTTAATGAGCTTGATACCTTACCTCTGTCTGAAGTATGAGCTGTATTAAATTATAGAAAAAGACACCTTAGCTCAGACCTTACCATTTGCTCAAAATTTGGTTACAGCTTTGTATCACAAGCCTTGCCTTTGGTCTGAATCTGATTTATACCTAGAGCTATGGGCTGATGAGCGGCCACGTAGGTTACTATGATATGGCTAACGCGGAAGGTTTACACTAGCGCAGAGCGCTCGATTTTGGATATGTCTATCTCCTTCCTTCCCCCCTAACTCACTCCGGTAACATCATCTTCAACAACATCTCCGACTTCTCCTTTTCTCGTTCCAATTCCTCATTCCTCTCGGCAATATCCTTCTCCAATTTCTCCGTATATTTCTCGATCATACTCACCATATTATCCATAATTGTTCGCTTGAGTCCGGCTGTCAGAGGTCGCAATTTCCGCTTGATTTGGAATAGAGATGGGCGATTCATTGGATCTTCAGCCCACGCGACGGCCACAGTTTCTTGCACAATTCTCGGAGCATCCTTGATGATCGCCATATCGGGACGAAACGCTTTTTTGTTGGAATCGTTGGCGTGTTTGACGCGATTCACGATTTCTCGAGGCTCCATCGGTTCTTCACCCCATGGTCCAGCACGGCCGAAGATCTCGTACAAAACTATTGCGAGCGAGTAGACATCGGCTTTTTGAACAAGCAACGTTGAACATTGTGCCAGCCCTGTAGACCATCTCAAAAGCTCCGGCGACGTCCACAATTCCTCTTTTCCATCTTGAACATCTTCACGAATCGGATTCTCTTCTCCTCGAAGTTCTCGCAAACCGAAAGAGGACAATCTAACCATCCAACGGGTATCGATCAAACAATTGGTGGATTTCAATCTACCGTGACAACCAACTGGGGAACTGTGTAGGTATTCCAATCCGGCTACAATATCCTTGGTCATTTGCTTCATGAAAATGTCGTCTAGCGGAAGCTCTTCGTTATCCAAAATATCTTTGAGTGATCCACGTTGCGCGAGTTCGTAGACAATGAAAACATCGGGTGATTGGATAACCATACCAAGGAAAGCTATGGTGTTCGAGTTGACGCTTTCTTGTAGCTGGAAAAAAATCAGCCAGGCTATAAAAATTCCCCTAACCAAAACCTACACTAGCAATCTCGAGTCGAACATTTCTTGTCAATTCAATATCCGATCTATAGATCCTCTTCAAACCAACAGTTCGACCTTCGAATAAACCCACAGCGAAATCCGACAATCCATGCCATCTCATATCATCTGCACTTTCCCCGGGTCCTCCGACACCAACTCCAGTTCCGCCAAAACCAGGCACACCAAACGCGCCAGTCACACTCTCGGCTCGACCCGTACTTCCGCCGGCAAAACTATCCGATTGATTGTAGTCTTCCAGAAGGAAGTGGGAATTTTGAAGGGTTTGTGAAGCGATCATTGATCCTTGAATACTCGCCATACTTCGCAAACTCTGGGTGCTCATTAGATTCACATGTTTCTTCAGAATAATTCGATTGCGATCAATCAAGAAGCTCAAAGAGTGTAGCTTTCTCTCATAACGATATCGTTTGTAGAGGAAGAAGGTAGCAATTGCGAGACCGATGAATAACGCCAAACCAACAGAGATCACAATTATGAACGTGTTACTCTTGGCCGCTTGACAATTCTCATTATAGAATCCGCATTTTGGTGTGTCACTTGGTGGAGTTCCATTGATAAAATTGATTGAGAGTGGTTCGGTGTATTGTTGAAGATACCATTTGGTATCGAGAAGGGATGTTTGACCCAATCTGGCACATGGATAGAGGGAATAGACATTGTTGAGACTGCTTGTGAAGAAGTAGTAGACTTGCATTGAGCCGACGATGTCGCCGTAACCGTCGATGTATTCGGTGACGCCTGAAAGGGATTTTGATAAGCTTCGTGGTATTGTATATTCTCACCTGAAACACTCTTGATCTCTCTGGAAATCAAATGTTCATAAAACACCGACGAATCATACACATTTCCACCAACTCTCAATGAATCATTCGTCGCATCAGCCAAATATTGAAAAGCGTCAAACATCCACTTGATTCGATCCCATCTCGGGAAAACATTTTTCGAAAAACTCGTCTTATTCTGCTCGGCAACTTGCAAAACTTCCTGCTGAATCTCTTGCCATGTGGAATTTGCCGGTGCCGGTGGCGGGCCATTTGATAGAACCAGCAAGTTGCGATAAATTGTGTGCAAATCGTTTTCGGTGAGATTGAAGTCGCCGATTTCCTGAGCACCGAAGTGCAGCAATCTCTGGTCGCCTGAATCCGCTTGCAGCCATTTTGCATTGACGTCATAGGGAATGTAGGCGATGATGAAGTATTCGCCGGATTGGATTTTTTGGAGTTCGCCAAGCGTGTAGAGATAGTTTCGAAGGAGTGTGGAATTGGCAGACCAGTCGCAGATTATGAAGACTGAAAGGAAAGGGGGAAAAGTTATGAGGTGGCAGGCAGTTAGGCTAACTTACTTCTAGCTTTCGTTGATTCTTCAGCAATCCGATCGTATAAACTAGAAGCACTTGCAGTTTGATCAACCCGACTATCCAATAAAATATCAATGTTATTCGAACTCATCGATTCCAACAAATTCGATCGAAGTCTTGAATTGAAAGAGCTTAGAGTATTCGACGGTGAGACTATCGCCACCTTTGCCCAATCGTATTTTTGCAAGAAGAAAATGACGGAATTCGCGAGGGAATCTGAAGCGGAGTTGAAGAGCACGGTGGTTTGATCGAAGCCGGTGACACTTGAAAGATCCATCTCGCAAATGTCGGACACTCCGATTTTTGAATTGATGTTTAGGATGGTACTTTCCACGTAGCAATCTTTTGAGAGACCCATTACGGCGATTGTCGTGTTTTTGAGAGCGGCTGCAAAAAATTCGGGGAAAAATTGACTGTTTCAAGAAATCTATGATTTTTGGGTTTGAATTGAAAAAAACTGATTCCGAAATCTCACAGCTTAAAAAATCCTCTGACTGTTTTCGTCTAGTCGAATTATTGCTTTATGTCTTCGAAGATTAGTAACCCATATTCAAAATGATCCGAATTTCCGGTAGATCATAAAATAAACTCACAATTCGCAGCACTTTTCGGTCCATTACTCGCAATATCCACAAAATTTACCGATAAATTGTGAAAAACCTCCAAATCCGTCACTTTATTCACGCGATTCACGGCGATTTTCATCGCCGCCGGAATATAGGCGGCTCCCTCGTCATCACACGTGGCACCGGATTTAGCGCATGAAAACGGCGCCAAATAATCGACGTGAAGCGGAAAAGTGATTGTGGTGTCCTCGAGGACGATGGAATCCAACGCGGCACTGCCGTGTTTTGAAGCCAAAAATATTATTGGCGAAAAAATAAAAATCCAGAATCTCATTTTTGGATTTTTTTTTTGATAAATAATAAATTTGACAATTTTTCGAAGAGGCGAGAACAAATTTTGATGAGAAAAATCGGAAATTGGAACAATTTCCGGTATGTCATACCTTTTTTGTTGGATGCTTTTTGGGTTACGGTAGATTAGAGAATAGGTGACGTGGATTTTTTGCGCTAAAAAATTTAGCCTCGGGTTTTTCTTTCAAAATTGACCACCAAAATTTTTGGAAAATATTTCACTATGTCTAAATGTCGCTATTGCAAAAAAAATCAAAATGTTTTCCAGCTCCCAAAATTTCAAAAAATTCTGAAACGTAAATTTTCCTGGATTACAACAAATAACATTTTAGTGCAAAAAATTACCTAAACAATTTTATTTTTACATATGTAGCTCAAAAAATGCTCATTTTTCCGCATGAGCATAACAAGCATCGGGAATATTCTCAAAAACCGCATAATCCGTCTGTCCGGCCTTCATCTCTCCAAACCAATATTCCTTCTTGAACAATCCCATCGTCTCGTTATTCTGCGCGAAATAATATTCCCAACCGTAATCCACGCTTTGATCTGTTGCCGAATATCCGCGAATTATCGCCGGCGAAATGCCATCAATTATTGTGCCACGTGGCGGTTCGCCTTCGTAGTAGTTGACTTTGATGTATTCCTCGTCGATTTTGAACGATTCGACGCGAAGTTTTCGAATGTTTTGGAGACCGAGACTGGAAAACTCGGGAAATTTTGGTGACTAAAAATTTACTGTTTCAGAAATTCCCCATATTTTCACAAGAATAAGTAACTAAATTCCTTCCTTTCAAGAGTTTTCCCTACAAAATCTCACCCTTTCAAAAAATCATAATATCCAGTTGTCAATCGATTACATCCATGTTTACTAACCACAAAAGTGTGATTACTGAAAATATAATAAGTATCCTCCCAATCCTCGTCATTTTCCTCAATTCCGATTCGATGATAAATTCGATGTCGTTGAGCGTCTTGAATCCAAGCAATACCGACTGAAATTGTCTGAAAATCTCAGATTTTCAGTCTGAAATTACCAGAAAAACTCACATAGTAGTCATTTTCACTTCCGGTTCGATTTGTCCATGTCAATTTTCCCTCGTTACAATGTTGCGAAATATCGTAGGGATAGTAGTTTGAGGCATTTGTTGTGGTTGGGTTTTGGTATTCCGAAGCTGCAAAAATTTTAATTTAAAAAATTTCACTGTTTCAAAAACATTTTATGTGAATTTTTTGGTGTCTCTAAAAATTGTTCTATCCACTCGTAGTTTTGAATCTAAAAAAATACTAATAATCTAAAAAATGTACTGTTTCAAAAATGTTAAATGAACTTTTTACTGATTCGAAAATTGTTCGTTTCATCTTGAATTAGGAAAAATGAACTTCAAACATGAATTTGTGGAGATAGAATTTCAAATTTCAAGTTTTCGCGCCAGAAAAAATCCACGTGGCAAATTTCGGCTCAAAAACACAGAAATCCCGAGATTATTTTATTGTTAGTGTAAAAAATTCACTGTTTCAAAAATACTGTGTATTTTTAATTTTTCTAAATTTTCTGATCATTTTTCAACTAACATTACTTATATTTTTTACCCCAAATCCAGTTTTTTTTCAAAAACTCACAGGTAATAATCGAATAAATAATACATCCAGTAGCAAATCCGATGAAAATCAGACCAACACAAACTTTGAAAATAATAGTTCCCCATTGCGATTGTTGAGCACGATCATTTATCGAAACATCATCCCCGTAATCTTCGATTTCAACACTTCTGAAGATTTCAAAAATTGATTTTTTCGCGCCAAAATCGAGTAGAAAACTTACTGCAAAGTGTGCTTCCGGGAATCGTTAAAATCAAAAGACATTTATTGATTTTTGCATCAAAAATGAATTTGTTATCAGTTAATAATACAATTAAGACCAGCGTTATCAGAGACTTATGAGCTGGCAAAAAAGGTAGAAGATGGTTCTCTAGAGTAGATTGGTTTTTCGTGATTTTCTTGGAATTTTCCAAAAACCTCTTGCCGTAATTACATTCATCTTGTAGAGCTTGAAATTCTGCATCTTCTCATATATAACACTCCTATATTCTATCTGAAAATATCTGAAATTTTCCTGAAAACCAGCAGCCTCACTTCAAAAAATAAATAAAAACCCTCTTTTTCTCTGCGTCTCTCATGCGCTTCTCGCCACACACTCTCCTCTTCTCTCGCGTCTCTTCACCACGCGCCACTATCCGCAGTCCCGTTTGAATGTCGGCGAGTCGACAAACATAAGAGGGGGAAAGAAGAGGAGCAATTCGGTTTTAACCCAGTTACTCAAGGTAATTCGGAGTTCTGACCTTTCGCAAGAAAGTGTCAACATGACTTGAATTTTTGGATCCAAAGCTTCACCGGGGTATCCGGAGAGGCAGAAAAATCATTTCAAATCTAGAAGAAAAAAAGAATTTATTCAGTTATTGTAAGATCAATTTAGTTTCCTTTGGCACATTATACTTTTCTTTATGCGTTTCGAAGAGTTCAACCAACTTCTGCATATAAATCTCGTGAAGTTCATTAATCTGCTCCTTGCTTGGGTTTTCAACACGTGTAACAGGAATCGGAGCCCCGATTACAGTATCAATAGGTTTACGGTATGGCAAATAACCAAAAGTGAGTTGTAGGAAACCGCGTCCATGAAAAATCGGGTAGGAAATTCCGAAAATTCGTTTTGACCACTCTTGAAAACGCCGAAGTTTCGAGCCAATCGGATTTTCCCACTGCTCAAAAACATCATTCTCACCGAATGAGTAGACGGGGACCAAGTGCGCTCCAGTGAGAAGTGCCTCGCGTACGAAACCTTTTCGGGATTTGAGAGTTAGACAATGGTAGCCGGGATGAGCATCGAGCGCTTCTTCGGCTCCGCCAATCACCAAAACTACAGCTCGACCGGTTTTTTGAGGGTCTGGAATAGAAGAGAAGTTTGAAACAGTGAAATTTGTTGATTTTTTTTGTTAAAAAATTCACTGTTTCAAAAAATTTTTATATTTTTTCGGTTTTGAAAATCTTCAATTTTACGAAAAAAAAAATTCAGAAAAATTTGCAAAAAAATTACTGTTTCAAATTTTTCTTATTAACCCTTTTGGGGTCACAATTTTTGATGAATATGGAGAAATCGAATATTGAAAAATCAAATTGTGCGGAAAAAAGTTCAGCAATGAATTTGAAAAATAAACTTACTGTTTCAAATTTTTCTTATTAACTTCTTTTGGGGTTAGAATTTTTGGTTAATAAGAAACAGATGTATTTTGAAAAATCAAATTGTGTGGGAAAAAAGTTCAGAATTAAATTTGCAAAAAAAAACTTATTTTTTCAAATTTTAAACAAATTAATTTTGAATTTGGAAATCTTCAATATTACAAAAAAATAATGCCACGTGGTAATTTCGAAAAAAAAGTTCAGAAATGAATTTGCAAAAAAATTGACTGTTTCAAATTTTTCTTATCCATTTTGTGGTTTCTTTTCTGGGGTTTGCGTCTCAATTGTTATTTCCTAATTTTCCTAATTTTCGTGCCACGTGGCAAGTTCAAATTTTTGCCCTCAAAAATTCCCTTCCTAACCCACCTCCCAAAACATATTCAATCGACTCTCTCGAGCAATCAATAATCCCGCTGAGCAGCAACAATTCCCTCCTAATAGCCATCTTAAAATTCAACGCCAACGTGCACAAATTGAATCGAATTCCGGGAAACTTCTCCAAAATTCCCGTACCATTTGTGGCGAAATTGCACCAAGCCGCCATCGAAATAATACCGTGTGGATGTGAGCCAATCAAATAATTGTGGTCCGGTGAAAAATCGACGGTTTTGTGAAGGGTTATGGGGAAATAGGAGGCGAACCACTTGTTGACACGCCATTTTTTCACCCAATTCGATTGATAGCCGCCACGTTTTGGCGAATCTGCGTCGTAGAAATACCAGATTGAGTAGATTATTAGAATGTGCCATTGAAACGTGAAGAACTGCAATGAAATTTGTTTGAATTTTCCACGTGGCACAATTTTTGGCACGAAAAATCTGAAATTTTTGCGCAGAAACCCAATTTTTGAATTGTCAAAAATTCACTGTTTCAAAAAATCCCCAAAAATTTTTTGTTGAAATTTTTTTGTTTTTTGACCCAATTGAATATCATTCTCTAAAAAAATCACAATAATTTTTTCGCGCCAAAACCAACACTCACCAACCAAAAAGGCATCAACATGGTGATAATTCCAAGCGGATAGGTGAGAAAAAAGTGCCAAACCACACCCAAATACGATTTTTTACGGTCCCACGACGAAAACACGTCGACCCATTCGACGCCCAAAAATTGCGGCATTTTTGGTGGCTGAAACTAGACTATAGTAGACTATAGTTTCAGCGAAAACTCTATAGACTACACTGTAGTCAAAAAAATTGTACAAAAAAACGGGAGAAATAATAGAAAAAATAGATGATTGAAGGAAGTTTGAAGAAAAATGTCAGGGAGAGAGAGAGAGAGTGTGGGGAGGTGAGAGGGTGCAGAGAGACAGAGAAAAGTTTGGTCAGTCAATAATAATAATACTAGTGATCAGGAAAACAAAGTACATATTTTTGGGAGGGGAATGGGGAAAAACACGTGGATTTTTAGGGTAGTTAAGGTACAAGGTAATTGATAAAAATTCACTGTTTCAAAAGTTGTTCAGAAATTTTTATGCATTTCTGATTTCTGATTCTTGGTATGAAGTCAGTCGTCTCCAATCTAAAGTTTCTCTACAGTATTCCTTATGAAATATGCAACTACAGTAACTCGAAAATGTCTACAGTACCCCTGAAGTTCATAGAAAATTTCCCTGTTTCAAAAAATTCAGATAAAATTCGATGGTATTTCTAATATTTTTTGCATAGGTTAAATCTAACAGTATAGCTACAGTACTCCAAAAAAAACTTTAACTACAGTAACCTGAAAATTACCTACAGTACTCGTCTCAAATCTACAGTTTGACTACAGTATTTCTCATAAATTTTTTCCAATTTTTTTCAAAAAAATGTCACTTGGAAATTAATGATACCTTTGTTAGAATCAAGCATAGCCGTTTCTTTTCACAAAAAAAATAATTCAATGGTCGCTTTCAATGACACGTTATTCGCCTCATTCAGAATAATCAAAAACAGTCAACCAATTTCAAAATACTGTGAATCGGGTTGCTCATTTTCGAATCCGAATGTGATTCATTATTCTCAAACAAGTTACCTTCTTCCATTATTCGTGATAGTTTTTGATTTATTTGTTCAAATTTTGAATGTTTTATTCATAATTAGTAGAAAATATCTGAAAAATGGATCATTTTTTGCAATGTTATTTATTATGTCGCTAGTTATCATAATTCGAAGTTTGATTGTGATATTGAGTTATATCTCAACAGCATTTGACTTGGGGTTCAGTGTGAGTTATGCTATGTATGCCGATTTTTTCTCGAATTTCTTCTCACTTCCCATAATCTTCCTAATGTCACTGAATCGATATTTATGTTTTGTTTCGAATTATTTCAATGAAATGCTCTTTGAGAGGTTTGTGGAGTCAGGTTTTTTGAAAAATAATTGAATTCTCTTGTCAGGAATAGATTCGTTATACCGGTTTTAGTTTCTATATCAATATCAGGTTTAGCAACCTTTGGAAGTATCACAAGTTCTCAAATCAAACGAGCTTTCTATAATTATGTTGGATTCGTTGACTATAATACGGTCCCAGGTTTCAAAACATCAATAGCTCGAGTTTTTTATATTTTCCCATTGGGCTCGACGATTTGTTACATTCTATTATTTCTACATCTGAAGCAACAATCAAAATTAGTTATGATGTCTACACGGAATGTTGAGCAAAAAGTGTTTGCTCAACTTCTGGTCACCGCTATATTATACGGGTTGATGTCTATATTTATTGAGGCGATTTTATTTTTAGACGGTGTTCTAGACAATTATCAAGTTGTTTCTCTGATATCAATTCTGAATATTATAAATTATCTGCCGGGAATCTCACTTCCTTTAATGCTGATGCTCTCAACTTTCAAATTTGGAAAGAAACCAAAACAAATTGCAATCAAAGATATTGCAAATAGCACTACAGCTTCAATTTTGAATAAATAATTCTTCTGAATTTTCCTAGATCAATAAACCGCTCAATAAATGTGTTATAACATCTTTTCCATAATAACTGGTTTCAAATGTCATTGATACTAATTGCGAGTTAAAGCAGAACACTCTCAGTTCTCCTATCAAGCATGCTGACTTATAACGCTTCGCAAAATTGGCAAATAGATTTTTATTCAGAAAATGCAATACCAGGTTCCAGAGAAACGCAATTTTGCATTCTGAAATGCATATTTTCCGAACATACTTCAACCTATATTTCACAATTCGTCTACACTGCTCCCTTTCTAATGATATTTTTCGATTTATTCATTCAAACTCTCAATATTATTTTCACCATTAATGGAAAGTATTTGAAAAATGGCCCGTTTTTTGTGATGCTATTGATTATGTCAATAACTATCATAATTCGAAGTTTAATAGCAATCTCGAGTTATATTATAGTCCCGTTGAAGTTAGAAATCAGTTTCACTTATGCAGTGTATGCTGATTTTTTCTCGGACTTTTTCTCACAAATTATTATATTTTTCATGTCTCTCAATAGATATTTATGTTTTAAAGCAGCTTATTGGAATGAACGGATTTTTGAGAGGTTGGAAACTAGTTTTGAGATATTCTCTTGAGCTTTCGTTGCCTGTCTTTATCAAAATTCAATTCGAAAAACTCCAAACCCAATTTCTTTCCAGAAAAACATTCATAATTCCACTTTTCTCAATTGCAACTTCATTTCTAGCAACACTCGCTACTATTGAAACTTCTAAGATTGTTCGAAATTACTATTTTTCATTTGGTTTCGTCGATTCAAATCAACAAAACGGCTATAAAACTTTGATAGCTAGAACATTCTATATCTTCCCAATAGGCTCGATAATTTGCTACATATTTTTATTCCTACACTTGAGACAGCAATCAAAGTTAGTTATGATGTCTACACGGAATGTTGAGCAAAAAGTGTTTGCTCAACTCATAGTCACAGCTATATTCTATGGATTGATTTCCATTTTTTACGAAATTGCTGTGAACATGAACGTTTCAAAAGAATCAATGGAAAAAATAATTGAAGTTTTAACAGTTGTGAATATTATAAATTATCTTCCTGAAATCTCACTTCCTTTAATGCTCATGCTATCAACTATCAAATTTGCAAGAAAACCAAAACAAAATATTGTTGTGGATGTTTTGAAAACCAGTACAAGTGTTTAAATCAATAAATAACGCTCTATAATTATCAGGTTGGCCCAAGAATTCTACATTTTTATTATATAACATGAGAACTTTTGACGGTTTGCTATTAGATTTGATCATAGAATATTCGGGAATTTTTCAAATCAATGAAATAAGTTGTGGGATCACTCAAAAAACGTGCGATTTTTCAAGCGGAACCACATACGATTTCAGACATTTTAATTACATCGCTCCACTTTTGATCATGATTTTCGACGCATTTATCCAAACTCTCAATGTAATTTTAATTATCAGTGGAAAATATTTGAAAAATGGCTCATTTTTTGTGATGCTTTTGATTATGTCAATAAGTATTTTGGTTCGAAGTGTAATTGTGATCTCAAGTTTTATCTATTATTCATTTGATGAAACAATTAGTCTTCAAATTTCGTTATACGCAGGTTTATTTTCAAATTTTTTCTCACTTGTTTTAATTTTTCTAATGGCATTCAATAGATGTTTATGTTTTGTATCAGCTTATTGGAATCAAGTTATTTTTGATATGTGAGTTGAATCAAGTTTATGAGAAATTTTCATTAATTTAGGAAAAACTTAATATTCCTCATCATATTTGCTATATCAATTTCAAGTATCGCAACTTTTAAAAGCATCGAAACTTCTGAAATCGAGCGCAATTATTATAACTTGGTTGGATTTATTGATATAAACAAAATAACCGGGTATAAAACTCTTATAGCTAGAATATTTTATATATTCCCATTGGGTTCAACAATTTTCTACATTGTTCTATTCATAAAATTGAGACAAAAATCGAAATTAGTTATGATGTCTACAAGAAAAGTTGAGCAAAAAGTGTTTGCTCAACTGCTAGTTACGGCAATTTTATATGGATTGATGTCTATTTTTTTTTGAAGCTGTTGAAATTTTTAACGATGTTTTAAAAAGTTGAGCAAGTTGGAACGCTTATATCAATTCTGAATATCATAAATTATCTCCCTGAAATCTCACTTCCCCTGATGCTTATGATGTCTACACTAGAATGTAGGAAACCAAAAATACAAAACATCAACAATTAAAATGTCACATAATTATAGAGTTAGATTTTTAACTCTTTTTTAAGTTTGAGTTCTGCTTCATACAATGGCTGCTTTTCAATATAAAGAAGGCGTTGTAAACTTTCTGACAAACACAGCATCTTTAACAGGTGCAAAAATCTGTGAAGTGAATCCAGATTGCTCAATTGTGTCTCCAACTTCAGTGAAAATTTCAAATTCCACATTTTTCGCACCAAGTTTTGTGTTAATTCTCGATTTCATCATTCAAATTCTCAATTTTGTATTTATCATCAAAAATAAGTATTTAAAATATGGCCCATTTTTCGTAATGCTCTTGATTATGTCTATCTCAATTCTCATTCGTTGCTCAATTTGTGCTCTCAATTATATTTGTCTTGTCATGAATTCAGAAAATAAAGATAATCGTGAGATATGTCTCAACTATTTCCTATATTCAGATTATTTCAATAATTTTTTCACAGTAGCCCTTATGTTTTTCATGGCGTTGAATAGGTATTTCTGTTTCACATCAAGTTTGTGGAATAGAATTTGCTTTGAAAACAAGAAATTCATAATTTGTGTCATATTCTCTTTAATAATATCTACCCTGGCGACGATAACTAGCATCCAAACTTCAAATATTCAACGTGTTTTCTACAACGCTGCTGGAATCCTCGATTTTCAAAAGAAAATCGGCTATAAAACAGTGATAGCTAGAATATTTTATATATTTCCAATAGGCTCTACAATTTGCTACCTTCTGCTTTTCAAATATCTAAAAGAGCAATCAAAGATGGCTCTAATGTCGACAAGAAATGCCGAGGAAAAAGTGTTTTCTCAACTTTTAGCTACAGTAATTTTATACGGCTCAGTGTCTATATTCTACGAAGCTGTTGTGATGTTAGATGGTGTGATAGATGAGCGTCAAGTTATAACTCTAATATCACTTTTGAATATTATAAATTATTTTCCGGAAATGTCACTTCCATTAATGCTTATGATATCTGCTTTGAAATCTTCGAAAAATGTGTCCAGCACAACTGTCTCAACTTTGAATCGATGAGGAAATTCTACTTATTTTTGAGATTATTGATTTTTAAAATGTTCATAAATCATAAGCCAGAGACCTAATTACCCCACGCTCTAATTAATATAACATTCAAATTTTCATCCAACAAGATTGGCCAATACTGAATGGGTCCCACTGAAAGGGACCGGTGTCAAAAAAAGGGACCGGTTTTAGTAGAGTCTGAAAGGGACCGAACAATAGAAAAATGAATGACTGAATGGGACCGATAAAATAAAGGGACCGGGATAAGAAAATAGGAAAAACTGAAAGGGACCGGGGAAAAAAGGGACCCGTTCATTATTTTTGAAAATAAAATAATTCTGCTGAATGGGACCGGAGTAAAAAAGGGACCCGATTGAATTTCAATGAAATCTGAAAGGGACCGGCGAACAATTATGATAACTACTCTGAGTTCAAGTTAATTTTTTCATGATTTTTTAACAATGTTTTTGAAACAAAGTTCTGTTTTGAAGTAATTAAGAGCAATGAGTAGAGTTCATTTCATGCATTTTTTCTTTTCATGGATCATTTTCAAAAACATTTATTCTTGAATTCATACGTCACCAGAGATAATCGACCCGTGGAGGGGTCATCACTTGAGAAAAAATTAGGACATTTGCTTAGCTTTGCGTTGATTTCCCCTAGATATTCTTGGCGCCAAATTTGAAATTTTACCAAAATTCAGCTCGGAGAAATATGGCAACTTTAATAAATTTTCGCACCTTTCAAATTTTTTTCGCACCTTTCGAATTTTTTTCGCACCTTACACATGTCAAAAAACCGCGTCAGCTGTGAAATAGAATGTCTTTTTTGCATACGCAGAGCAGACTTTTGGGAAGTTTCGGCAAAAAAAGTCGGAAATGCTATCAGAAATCAGTTTTTTACATTTTAAAATTTCATAGAGAAAACTGTCAGAACTCGTGATGAAATATTATAATTTTGCTGGGGAATCTCATCGAAAACGTAACTGATGTAAAGGGTTGAAACGAACAACCAAGAGAAATAACGCTGAGCCACAAGTATGTAATCAGTTTTCAAAATGAACTCTACTCATCGCTCTTAATTACTTCAAAACAGAACTTTGTTTCAAAAACATTGTTAAAAAATCATGAAAAAATTAACTTGAACTCAGAGTAGTTATCATAATTGTTCGCCGGTCCCTTTCAGATTTCATTGAAATTCAATCGGGTCCCTTTTTTACTTCGGTCCCATTCAGCAGAATTATTTTATTTTCAAAAATAATGAACGGGTCCCTTTTTTCCCCGGTCCCTTTCAGTTTTTCCTATTTTCTTATCCCGGTCCCTTTATTTTATCGGTCCCATTCAGTCATTCATTTTTCTATTGTTCGGTCCCTTTCAGACTCTACTAAAACCGGTCCCTTTTTTTGACACCGGTCCCTTTCAGTGGGACCCATTCAGTATTGGCCAACAAGATTATAGTTGCGCTAAGCTACAACTGAAAAAATTCACTGTTTCAAAATCTTAAGATTTTTTTAAAATTCTGAGAAACGAAATTCGACTTAAAAGACACTCTTTGTAAAACTGCAAAACCCACCGGACAACGAAAAAGTCATGATCTCAGAATCGGCCCAATTTTTTTCTTAGTAAGTCCCATGGGTGGGGAACTTTTTCCACCAGGTTAGAGATCATGATATCGTTTCGCCATTTTGGTGGGACCGGGTGAAGGGGAAAATTGTTTTTCGAAAATTTATCGTAAGTCGGGTTAACGTTCATATTTTTCGATGATTAAAAAAGCATTTTGCTCGTCTTTTGACGCTCTTTTCGATGGAAAGGAGCACGAATTTCGATACTCAATCCTAAAAAATTTTTTTTTCGCCATAATACAACATTGCTTGGGAGTCATTTCCGCTCTTTCTAACCGCTTCCAAAATGTTCCTCGTGCTTTTTTACCTATATTTAGCTACTTTCAAAAAAATCGCCGGCACCTATCAACCTCGGAAAATCACCTGAAAGGGCGCGACTCAAGCGCGCGCCCTCATATAACACACATATGTGCGTGTGTGTGTTTGTGTGCATTGAAGGATTACTGTAGGTGGGAGAAAAAGTTTAAAAAAACGACTTTCTCGTGGAAACGATGCAAATTACAATGAATAGTTCCCAAAATGAAGTACCCCAAAGGCATTTTATATGCAAAAATTTTGTTCCCGGATTTTCAAGGGGTTGGACCTTTTCTGATACTTTTTTAGCTCTGAACTTTGAAAAATTTTTTTTCCACTTACAGTGGACAAAAAAAGTCGAAGAAAAAAGCATAATGGATCTCAAATATCGCTCTATTGACTGAAAATAAGAGTTGTTAAAAGTATCAAGTGTTCTAGTGCCAATTTTCGAACTCTACGTTCAAAGTTACGTACAATAGTATGTTAGAACTACTCAGAAAATCATCATAGATAGGTACAGCGCCTAGAAAATCATTCCGGCAAATCTTCAGGCTTAGAGAGCAGCTCTGGCAAGGATTCAAGCCTAGAAAGAAATACTGGCAAGGAACTACGCCTAGAAAGCTATTCTGACAAAGTTCCGCGCCTAGAAGTTCATTCTGGCAAGGAATCCCGCTTAGAAAAAATCATGGATAGCTCTCTTAGGCGCGGCTCCTTGCCAGATCAATTGTCTAGGCGTTGACTCTTATAAAAATGGTTTTCTAGACGCGAATCTTTGTCAGACTTGCTTTCTAGACATAGATCCTTGTCAGTGATGTTTTCTAGGCGTAAATCCTTCCCAGAGCTGCTCTCTAGACGTAGAATCTTGTCAGTGTTACTTTCTAGGCATGTTTCTAGGCGTTCTAGGCGTGATCCTAGTGAAAGTTGCTTACTAGGAGCAGTACTTAGCAATAGTGGCTATCAAGACGTGGATTCTTGTTCTAATTCTTTGCTTAAGTGCCGTACTTCGTCTGGTGGTCTCTGAAAGCGCAACGACGTGATATAAAAATTCGCAAGGCGCCGTACCAAGTTAAAGTGGTTCTCCAGGCACGGTTGCTGGTCTTAGCGGCTTTTCTGGCGCAAATAGTTGACAGCGTAAGAGTTTTAGACATTTTCGAAAATTTCCCGTTAGCAAACTTTCTTCAAATGTTGTTCGGACCCCTGAAACTTTTCCCGAAAATTATTTTTTGAATAATATTTTTTCCGCTGTGAGAAATCCATTGGCATTTTTTTCGCAAAAATTACTACTCAACTTTGCTCAAAAGTGCAGCCTGCAGAAAACACTATTGAAAATTGTTGTTGATTTTTGCAAAAGAAAAACATAAAATCAATTTCCAGTACCACTGGGGACCGGACACCTATCAATTTTAACATGCTACTGTAACGCAGAGTTTGAAAATTGGCACTAGAACACTTGATACTTCCTCTAACAAGGAAACCTTTTTTACTCAATACTTCAAATCTTGATGAAATTTTGTCCATAGACAGCTTTTGGGGTCATATGAACACCCTAAAAAATTTTGTCTCCCAATGGACCTCTGAACCAAGTTCTGAGCTCTCAAAAGTTCAAAAATTGCGAAAATTGGCTCATAAAATACATCATAACTCAACTCTCGATCATTTTCATGAAAAACTGAGTAGCTGATGATGTTCAGCGTTGTTGATTTACCCAAAAAGCATGAATAAATCAAATTTTCAGAAAAAATTCATTTATGAAAAAAGAATGAGCAGGGACACATGAATTTTCATGAATTTTCAGCCGAAAAATAAAAAAATTCGAAATTTTTCGAAAAAAAGTTCTATTGTTGTACTTTTAGTAAATCGACTATGCTGATCATTATCTGAAACTTTATTTCTCCCACAAATTATTTTGAAGTAGAGCTATGATGACTTTTATGAGCCAATTTTGGCAATTTTTGAACTTTTGAGAGCCCAGAACTTGGCTCGGAGGTCCATTGGGTAACTCAAATTTTTAGGGTGTTCTTATGACCCGAAAAACTGTCTATGGACATAATTTCATCAAGGTTTGAAGTGTTGAGTAAAAAAGGTTTCCTTGTAAAAACATTTTCAAAAATGTTTTTATTCATTCTGAAATTTTCAAGTTTTCTAGGTCGAAAAAAATATTTTTTAACAACTCTTATTTTCAGTCAATAGAGCGATATTTGAGATCCATTATGCTTTTTTCTTCGACTTTTTTTGTCCACTGTAAGTGGAAAAAAAATTTTTCAAAGTTCAGAGCTAAAAAAGTATCAGAAAAGGTCCAACCCCTTGAAAATCCGGGAACAAAATTTTTGCATATAAAATGCCTTTGGGGTACTTCATTTTGGGAACTATTCATTGTAATTTGCATCGTTTCCACGAGAAAGTCGTTTTTTTAAACTTTTTCTCCCACCTACAGTAATCCTTCAATGCACACAAACACACACACGCACATATGTGTGTTATATGAGGGCGCGCGCTTGAGTCGCGCCCTTTCAGGTGATTTTCCGAGGTTGATAGGTGCCGGCGATTTTTTTTGAAAGTAGCTAAATATAGGTAAAAAAGCACGAGGAACATTTTGGAAGCGGTTAGAAAGAGCGGAAATGACTCCCAAGCAATGTTGTATTATGGCGAAAAAAAAAATTTTTTTAGGATTGAGTATCGAAATTCGTGCTCCTTTCCATCGAAAAGAGCGTCAAAAGACGAGCAAAATGCTTTTTTAATCATCGAAAAATATGAACGTTAACCCGACTTACGATAAATTTTCGAAAAACAATTTTCCCCTTCACCCGGTCCCACCAAAATGGCGAAACGATATCATGATCTCTAACCTGGTGGAAAAAGTTCCCCACCCATGGGACTTACTAAGAAAAAAAATTGGGCCGATTCTGAGATCATGACTTTTTTTGTCCGGGCCTCTGTGGTAATGTTTACGTTTTTACAAATAATGTCTTTTAATTTTTCAAAGTCTACCTTTTTAATAATCAGAAAATATACAGAAAAATACGTTTCAAAAATTTTATACATTTTCAGAATTTTCGAAATTAATTTGATCCGATTATTTATTCACCATTAAAAAAGTCACTGTTTCAAAATGTTGGGATATTTTTGAAATTCTGAGGAACGAAATTCGACTTTTTTTCAGAGACCAAAAATATACAGGAAAATACGTTTCAAAAATTTTATACATTTTCAGAATTTTCGAAATCAATTTGATTTCAACACTTATCCGAAAAGTTTAAACTTCATCTAGGCCCGAGCTCTAGTCCAAGGTCAGACTTTACTAGAATCTAGTCTTGGGCTCTCATTCTTGTGACAAACAATAAAACCTTTATCAATTCCACATCTCCCGCAATCTTTTAACATAGGCTTCATGTGTATCCACTTTTTTTGTCATCTTCCGAATCGCTTGTGATCTTTCCAGCTTTGCAGTTCTCATCATTCGAATCAAAAAAATCGGCATACAAAAACAAGCAATCGGTGGAATATAGATCATACTATTCACCAGAAATAGATATTTTTCTGGAAGTTTCAAGTAGTATAAGATTGTTAGAGTGATAGTGTACAAAATAATGCAAGATGATTCGAAGATACAAATTAATAGAATCGCTGAAGTTGTCTTGATGTTCTCATAGATCTTGAATCTCTCTGATAATTGAAAGCGATTGATGGTTTTTAAGCCATGATATTTGTTGGAAATCAGGATAATTGAATTTGCAACAAGTTGTAAAATCGAGAGAATTAAAATGAAATTCAAATAATAAATAAAGTTCATCAAACTTTTTTGCGGGGGGAATACGCAATTCAAAACTGAATCTTGAAAATCATCAGATCTTGTGAGCGTTGGAAAGAACAAACACATCAGGATAGACTAGAAAGAATTTTATCGTGGAAAAAAAAGAATTTTTTTCAGTTAATAAGACTTACGCTAAATACACACATGCAAATCGAAATTTTGAGCATTTTTGGTTCACTGATATATGGCGATAAAATACGCTCTATTGATACCATACTTTGCGATAAAACTACCCCGAAACCTGCTCCAAGTAGGCCGCCAGTCAGCAAACCACAATTGGCGGTATTCTCAAAAACATCACAGGAATCATCCAAGATTTTGAGGAAAAATTTGATTTTGATAATGGCGTAGAAAAATTGATGAATGAAGCTGGAAAGCAACGTGAAAAGCATGAGGATTTTAGTGGGTTTCGGGAAAATCGCAAAATTCGCAGATTTCCGAATTGCTAGAATCAGAAAAATCAATGAGAATAGGGTTAGGGATATATCGAAAATGAGATAGAGAATATGCCAGAATGATTTGTAGATGGAGTTATCTGAAGTGGTGCACATCTTGAACGACTGAGGGGGGAAGAGGGGAAAGTGATAATTATGTACATGTGGTGCTGAAGTTTGCACATTTATAGTTGAGGATATATTTTCTTGAAAACAAAAAAGAAGGAAGTTATGAAAATGTTAATTTGAATTGGCACATATTTGAAAATTATTGGGTAAGTGGTTTTTTGATCTTCAGATTTTTGCAACAAAAACTTTCAGACTCTCAAAAAAAAGTCGAAAATTTTGGACCAAATTCTGTTTCCCCAAAAAAACTAACCTCCAAAAATAATACATTGCTCATCTTATTCATTTTCCAGCAAATAGTCAAGTTGCCACGTGGATTGCGCTGAAATTCTCACCATTTTCAGCTTCTAAAAATGTTCAAAATGTATTTTTTTTTTTGAAAAAAAAACGTGGATGCAAAATTGGGTCACGTGGAATTTTGAATTTCAGGCAAAATCCACGTGGAACACCCTTTCAGTTCGATCTTAATAAATAAGTATGTAAAACAGCAACGACCAAAAAAAGAACACACATTTTTGAGAGAGTGCGAGACATGGCATTTTTATCAATAGGGCGCACTTCCATTTCTACTTTTATTTTCTTATTTTTATTTTGCGGAAATTTTTCATTTTCGTTGTTTTTCCATGAATTTGAATGAAACTTGTTGTAAAATTCATATTTATCTCTTATCCTAGTACAAGTAACACAAGTTTAGTTGATTTTCGATGGTTTTATACTGAAACTGGTACTCAAAAGGCTTTTTTATGAAAAAATGTACATTCTTGAATTTTTCTTCAGTTTGGAGTTATTTCACTCATTTCTATTTTACAGGAAACACGTCATGGAAATATCGAAACAATTTATGAAGCGAATTTGAGTTTGATTGTCAAAAACGAGGAAAACTGGAGGAAAAGTGAGTTTTTCAACATGTTCTTTTTAATTTAAAATTTTTTTTAAATATTTATGAAATTTCCATTTCACACACGTCTAGAAAACATAAAAAACTAAATTCAAACTTTTTCAACAAAAAAATCATTTTATCTATCTAACATCATGTTTCTATCAATTTTCTCGATTTTCTTGTTGTCAATCCCACAAATCCATTCTATTAATACAATTCCCGCTGTACACGGCCAACCATTAATAAACCTAGCCGAACGCTTAATCCATTCTATAATCAATTACGATCTCGTCGGAACTTTGAATCTAATCACCCAACCCTTTCATATTCTCAATGCTCAAAATCAACGATTGCATCATAATGATGAGATGGAAGAACTTTTCAACCTAATTCATCATCAGAATTCGATTGCTATTGTATTACGAGTTTGCGATGGGAAAACTAAAGGAAATCGATTGAACAAGCAGGAAAAAGAGTTTGATATCAAAACATCGGCTGCTCAATTCAAACTTTTGACATTACTCCAAAATAAATCCTATAAATTTTTCGCACTGAAAAATGAGACAGGAAGGGCGAATCATACAAGATGTTATGAAAATCCTCAACAGAGAAATTTGTTTGGAAGCTCACATTGATTTGAAATTTTCATGGATAAAACTTTCATATTGTCAAAGTTAAGAATGTGGCTGCCGTAAACAATAAAAACCAAAAATAATCTCGTCAGTCGCGTGTGGCTTTGCGTCGCGGTCGAGAAGCAAAGAAAAAATTTAAAAATTTATTGTTTTGCGACCGCGACGCACAGCCGCACGCGACTGACGAAGTATTGTTTTTTTGGCAGCCACATTTTTTAAGATACACAAAATACTCAAAATTAATTCCACATCTGCTTCATTCTTCTAACATAGGCATCATGTGTGTCGATTTTTTTAGTCATTGTTCGAATTGAATCCGATCTCTCCGATTTTGTATTCCTCATCAATCGAACTAAAAACACCGGCGCATAGAAGCACGCGTAAGGCGGAGCGTAGACCAAGTTCAAAATCAAAAATTGTTGCGAAGAAGTCAACCCAAGATTCAATTTCGGAAGAACTCGAATAATTGCGTTGTATAGAATTATGCACAATGAAATGAATATACATAACATCAAGATGGCTGAAGTTGTCTTGAGATTCTCATAGATTCTGAATCTTTCTTCCAACTGAAATCTGTTTAAATTATTCATCGCGCGATATTTGTTATAATAAATGATTAATGAATTGGTGACCAGGTGGATTATTGAGATATACATCCAAATATTCAAATAATCTGCAAAGTTTTGTCGACTGTGATTTGGAGGATATAAGCAATTTGGTATTTGATCATTGAAATCAGAAGAATAAGTGAGAACTGGTTGGAGAGCAAACATCAAAGCGCTCTGAACATAAAAACAATTTTAATTATAGGTTAAGCTACTTACACTACACGTGCACATTAAAATCGATAATCTAACTCGATTCTGTTGGGTCAGAAGTCTGAATTGCGCCACAATTCGATCAATAGACAACATGGTTTGAGAGATGTTTATACCGAAACCTCCAGCAACCACACCAAAGTTCGGAAGTCGACAATCTGAACTTGCCTCGAATAATTCGCATGATTCACGATCCCAGTTGCCTCGAATCCGATTCATAAATCTAGATTTGATCAGAAGATATGAGAATTGATGGATAAAGCTGGCGCAGAGCGTGAAGAGCATTATGATTTTGGTGGATTTGGGGAACATTGGGAATTTTGTGGCTCGAATCAGTGCGAGGGTTAGAAAAATGAATGAGGCTAAAGTGGTCAGTAAATCCCACATGGAATAAACCAGGAAGTATATATTTTGATAAGTTTCGAACTTGATGTAAGAAACGCACATGTTAGTTGAGCCGAATATGAGAGAAAAGGCTAGAATTATTTTCAGTTTGATCGAGCAATAATATAATTAGGGAGGAAGTCAGAGATTATCTTGATCTTTTCGATTCCAAAATTATTTTGTTCTGGGAATTGTACATAATTGCCACGTCATAGAGTTTTTGGATAATTGATGGTATTTGCAAAGTTGTTATTGATGGTATTTGCAAAGTTGTTGTTGTTCTGGTTTTTGAGATCTCTGTTTTAGGCTTAATTAGGCTTAGGTTTAGTTAGGCTTAGGCTTAGTTAGGCTTAGGCTTAGGCTTAGTTAAGCTTGGGTTTTGTTAAGCTTAGGCTTAGTTAGGCTTATGCTTAGTTAGGCTTATGCTTAGTTAGGCTTAGGCTTTGTTAAGCTTATGATTAGGCTTCTCCTCCGGTACCCTCAAAATTTTCAACAAAAATCATTTCCTCTCAAGAAAATCCACGTGGCAAAATCTTGACACCCAAAATTTGAAATTTTCAAAAATCCCATTTTTCGCGCTAAAACTTTCCTAATACCGAACCTTTGAAACATCCTATATTGTTCTCCAGAATTTTCAAAACTCACACGTTCACATAAATCTCCTCTCCCCTGATATCATCATGTTTTCATGTCATCTTGTGCTCAATGATCTTTTTTACACCCACCCGACGAGGATTTCTTCATCTCTAAATCTCTCGAATCTCCGCTCATCCCATCTGCCCGCTATTCCCAACATTTTTCATTTTATCTCAAAAAAAAAATGTTGGCCCCGTTCTTCGAAAAAGCTCCATCTTTGATTATTTCTCCAACCGGCGCCGTTTTATTCGAATGTATTTGTAATGCGAATCCAGAGCCAACTGTTAAGTGGTAAGTTTTTTGAGAAGACCTGATAATCTGAGCAAAAAAAAATTCTAGGTTTTTGAAAGACAAGGAGCTCACGGGTGATCGTTACGTTCAAAAGGTCAAAAAGATGGTTGGAAAATACACGGTGACTTTGCAAATCAAGAATCCCACTCAAGAAGATCAGGGAGTTTACAAAGCGGTCGCCACAAATTCACACGGTTCGCACAGTGTTGAACAACAATATATTCATAAGTGTACAGCTAATCAGGTCTTTAAAACTTTGGATTGAAAAAAAACATAAAGGATTCATTTTTTGATGTTGGTTTTTAAAATGTCAGGTTAAAAATTCACTGTTTCAAAAAATTTTGATAAATTTTGACGAGTTTCAATTTTTGTTGAATGCATTATGTTAAGTCTCAAAAAATCCTGATAAAATTTTATATATTTTCGATTTCTGATATTTTTCTCTACGGTAGCACTACAGTATTCCTCAAAAAATTTGGTGCTACTACAGTAACCCGGAAACAAATATATACAGTAATGGCAAAAAAAATGCAGAGAAAAATTCACTGTTTCAAAAAATTTTCATAAATTTTGATGGGTTTCAATTTTCGCTGGATTTTTGTTTACTTAGGCGATGATGCAGATTAGTTTCTCCCCCGAGCTAATTGAGGAGAAAGAGGAGAAACGTGTTGCACGTGGAGGCGAAACAATGTATTTTTCGAATTTCGCCCCATTTCTCCTCATTTCTCCTCGGAGGAGAAACTCATCTGCAACATCGCCTTAGTAAAAATTCCTCACAAATTCTGAAACTACAGTACTCCTAAAAATTCATTGAAAATTTCACTGTTTCAAAAAATGTTGATAAATTTTGACGAGTTTCAATTTTTGTTGAATGCATTATGTTAAGTCTCAAAAAATCCTGATAAAATTTTATATATTTTCGATTTCTGATATTTTTCTCTACGGTAGCACTACAGTACTCCTCAAAAATCTTGCTACTACTACAGTAACCCGGAAACAAATATATACAGTAATCGCAAAAAATGCAGAGAAAAATTCACTGTTTCAAAAAATCCCTATAAAATTCCATCGAATTTTGAAATTTGTTATATCTTGAGGTCCTCGAGTACAGTAGCCTAGAATTATTTACAGTACCCACAATTTTTCAAGTCTTCTAAAGTTTCCTTAATCCTAATATTATCAAAAAAATAATGATTTTTTGATTCCGAAAATGTCAGATAATTACATTGTTAGCTAGAACCAGTCATTCAATCTCAAATTATTCATTTTCTAACCAAACGAAAATGGCGGCTTTCAATGATTCAATATTCTACGCGATCAGAAAATATGGCCCATATTTACATCGGCAAAGTGTAGACGAACGCGGGGTAAAATCCATAGATGTTTCACACTTCAATTACATCGCTCCACTTCTGATTATTATTTTTGATTTTCTAGTTCAATTCTACAATGTGTTCTTTATCATAAGTGGAAAATATTTGAAAAAAGGCCCATTTTTTGCGATGCTTTTGATTATGTCAATAAGCATCCTAATTCGAAGTTCAATCGTGATATTCAGTTATTTTTCACTAGCATTCAGGATGAATCTAAGCTTCAACTATGCTTTGTATATCGATTATTTCTCAAGCTTCTTCTCACTTCCCATAATCTTTCTAATGTCACTAAACAGATATCTATGTTTTGTTTCAAATTATTATAATTCAATGATTTTTGAGAGAAATAATTATTTGATCTTCGTAATATTTTCGATTTTTTGTATTTCATGCGCTGCAACTTTTGGAACTATTAAAACTTCTGGAATTGAGCGAGATTTTTATAGTGGTGTTGGATTTGTTGATTATTATTTGGAGCCTGGTTACAAAACATCAATCGCAAGATCATTTTATATTTTCCCATTGGGCTCGACAATTTGTTACATTCTTCTATTCCTACATCTGAAACAACAATCAAAATTAGTTATGATGTCTACAAGAAATGTTGAGCAAAAAGTGTTTGCTCAACTTCTAATCACCGCTTTATTCTATGGATTGATGTCTATATTTTTCGAAGCTGTTGAATTTTTATATGACGTCATAGATAATTATCAAATTATTTATTTGATATCTATGCTGAATATTATAAATTATCTGCCGGAAATTTCACTTCCTCTAATGCTTATGATGTCTACTTTCAAATTTTCATTGAGAAAAGTTGTTCAAGATGTTCCGAAAAGTACAACTGCTTCGATTTTGAATAGATAAATTTATTCAATATTTTATGGAAACAGTTATGAATAAATATTTTTCCATTTTTTTTCTAATTTTGAAAATAAAATAAAAATTCACTGTTTCAAAAAATCAACTAATTTTTATCAATTATGAAATATTTGATAGTGAATTTCGTAACTGGACATCTACAGTAATTCAAAAAAAAACCCCGAAAAACTCATTGAAAATTAAAATTAAAATACAATTCTAAATTAAGGAGAAAAATTTTACTGTTTCAAAAAATCCTGATAATTTTTGATGATTTATGGAATTTCTGATATTCTCACGAACAACAGCGATGAATGAATTTTGCTACTACAGTACCCCTAGAAACCTACAAAAATTTATTTTTAAAAAATTCACTGTTTCAAAAAAGCCCTATAAATGTTCACCATCGTTTAAATTTTGTTAGAATCATTCTTTTGGGTTTTTTTTCTACAGTACTTTTCAAAAATTTTAAAACTACAGTAACCTGAGAATGAATATATTACCTCGCTAAAACTCCGAAAAAAATTGTTTTTCAAAATAATTTCACTGTTTCAAAAAGACCCTGATAAATTTTCATATATACTCAAATTTTGTTTTACTGAATGTTCATTTTGTGTAACTACAGTAACCTGAAAATACCTACAGTACCAAATTTCCCAATTCTTCTAAAATTTCCTGAAGCTCAAAAAATTCACTTTAAAAAAAAATTCATCACAAAAAAATTATCCTTGAATATTTGATCTTCTGATAATTTGGCTCGAAGATTTTCCGGGGTTTGCGAATTTTTCGAACAATTTTTCTTGGGAAATCTGAAAATTTCAGATTTTTTTTTTGATTTTCAGAATTTCTCTTACCTTTGATTTGAAATCCAGTAGAAGTCTCAATTTTTTATCGGGAAATCCCACGGTTTTTTCGAAGAACAATCGAAATGCCACGTGGTTTAGAGCTTCTGAATCTTGTGTTTCAGAAGTCCCGAACCAGTAGTTATAGTAACTTTTGAGGAAGGCTGGCCAAAATTCCACGTGGCATTGTTTCGCCAAAGATTGTGGGGCCAAAAATTGCGCGAAAAAGTCGCGCACCGGAAAAACGCACGTCTCATCCATGCAAAAAACAATTTCCTCATTGAAATTTCTCGGGTTCTCACGTAGCGCGAAAATCGATTTCTCACAAATTTCAGCCAGATTTTCAGCGTGGCAAAATTGGTGCATTCCACGTCGTTCACCATTGATTAGGGGGAGATTGGAGGCGGCCGCCAAGGATTTGATTTTTTCGAGTTTGGACGAGGCACCTGGGCCGTAGATGAAGGTGGGACGCAAGAAAATGGCGTGGAGGTGACCTGAAATTAATTTTTAAAAAGATAGTGGTTTTTGTTGCGATTAGGTGGATTTTTGATCAAAAATTTGGAATTTTGATTTTGGCTATTAGTTGTTGTATCCTTGGGTAGGATACGGTGACTGCCGAAGATAAGTAACAATTACTAATACAAAGGTTTATTGAAAGAATAATAATAAGAGCGAGAAATGACGAGGCTGACGGCTTTTATAGTGCTAAAGCAACGTCAGCTTAGCAATGCCACGAATTAGTACGTGTAGGTCACGTACAATAATAAATATTTATTGCGGATGCAACATTAGTGAAAAATTTTGATAGAGAAAAAATTTCAAACATATTTGAAACAGTGAATTTTTCAAAAATTTTTCAAAATTTAATTTTTTTTCCTTGCAAACATACAGCCAATAATTAAAACCTGCTATGAAAAAATAATAAAAAATTTTGAAACAGTGAATTTTTTGAACGAATTTTCATATCAAAATTTCCACTAAATATTTGAAAGAGTGAATTTTTTCCAACAAAAAAAGTCAAACATTTTTGAAACATTGACTTTTTTTTCATATGAGCCAAATTCACACTTCAAAATAAAATTATATATGAATATATGAATATTTTGAAACAGTGAATTTTTTTTCAAAAAATTTTCAAAAAAAATTTTTTTTTGCCCTGCAAACATACAAAAATAATTAAAATCTGCTCTAAAAAAATATTTAAAAATTTGAAACAGTGAATTTTTTTATCGAATTTTCATATCAAAATATTCAATAAATATTTGAAACAATGAATTTTTCCAAAAAAAAAAATTCAAGCATTTTTGAAACAGTGATTTTTTTCTATAATTGCTTTACCAAATTAACACATTGAAATAAAAATATAAATAAATATTTTGAAACAGTGAATTTTTTGAATGAATTTTCATATCAAAATTTTCAATAAATATTTGAAACAGTGAATTTTTCCAACAAAAAAATTCAAAAGTTTTTGAAACAGTGATTTTTTTCGTACGAATCTTTTTGAATAATTCCAAATCTCATCAAAATTTTCAATAAATATTTGAAACAGTGCATTTTTTTCAGATAATTTTCAAAATTTTTTTCTCAAAACAAATCAGCAATCAAAATTTGTCAATCAATAATTAAAATTTGCTCCGAAAAAATAATGAAAAATTTTGAAACAGTGAATTTTTTGAACGAATTTTCATATCGAAATATTCAATAAATATTTGAAACAATGAATTTTTCCAACAAAAAAATCAACAATTCTTGAAACAGTGAATTTTCTTCATTAACTTTCTTCTTTACCAAAGTCTCACTTCAAAATAAAATTATTTATAAATTTTTGAAACAGTGAATTTTTCCAACGAAAAAATTCAAAATTTAATTTTTTTTTCGCTTCAAACATAGAATCAATAATTGAAACCTGCTATGAGAAAATAATAAAAAAATTTTGAAACAGTGATTTTTTTCAGAAAAGTATCAAAAATTGATTGTTTTACTCAAAACATTCACGATCAACAAAGAAGTATTCAATATATATTTGAAACAGTGATTTTTTTGCTCTTTTTATTGATATTAAAATAGTTGATTACCAAATTCCCACTTCAAAAATAAAATTACAAATAAATATTTTGAAACAGTGAATTTTTTTCAGAAAATTTTCAAACAAATTTTTTTCTTGAAACATTCTTCCCAATTAACAATTGAAACCTTCTATGAAAAACTAATACAAAATTTTGAAACAGTGAAATTTTTGAACGAATACTTTTGAATAATTCCAAATCTCATCAAAATATTCAATAAATATTTTGAAACAGTGAACTTTTCAAAAACAAAAAAATTAAAAATCACCTCTCTTGGCCGCTTTTCTCGCATACATTTCAGCTCTGGTTCTAGATTCTCCATACTCATCCAACATATAATTCCTGGGATATTCGAGAAAAACATCTTGAGACAAACCGTAGTTATCCTCGTTTGGAATCGGACAATAGGCACATCCGACGTTCACAAGAATTTTGATTTGAAGATTTTTCATCGCATCGACCAGGGATTCGGTGGCTGGAAATTTGGATTGTTTTTCTATGCTCCTCCTCAACTGAGGAAATATATGCACACGTAGCTCAGCGGGTAACACTTGCGCTTTCAAATCACGTGGCTTTTTGCCACATGGGTTCGATCCCCGGTGCGAGCGAAATTTTTTTGTTTTTAATTTTTTTTAATTTTCCCCACTTACCATCCAAATTATCCCTCCACATTTGCTGCTTTTCCTCTTTGGATTTCCAATTGAAAATTGGGAATGGCGCGTGAGCACAATGCACAATTCCATCACAGCCTTTCAGCGCATTTTCCAGCGATTTTCGGTCGTTTAGGTCGAGTTGGAAGTTTTTGAGACGACGGTTTTCTTCTGGAAAAAAATTGGGTTCAAAAAAATTCACTGTTTTCAAAAATTCAGATAATTTTTGATGATAAGTTGATTTTTCAATTTTTTTGTTGTGTAGAAACCAAAAATACAGTATCTACCGTACCCCAGAAAAGAGTACAGTAGCTCAAAAAAATTTGAATTTACAGTAATCCTGGAAGCCTTACAGTACCCTTTGAAAAGTTTTAAGAACAAAAAAATTCACTGTTTCACAAAAAATGTATAAATTTTCATTGCGCTCGAATTTTGATGTAATGCTCAGACAGTAATCCTACAGTAACCCACAAATCAATACAGTACCAAAAAAATAATTTTGTACAGTAGTCTAGTCATAACCTATTGAAAAAATTTTTTATTCAAAAAAAAATCACTGTTTCAAAATATCCAGATGAATTCTAATGAATTTTGGAATCATTCCTAGCACCTCAAAGTCGAACTACAGTAATCTTGAAAAATTTTCAGTAACCTAAAGAGAATTTTCTGAAATCACAGTACACCAGAAATCCTTACATTACCCTTAAAAAATTTTTTTTTCAAAAAATCCACATAATTTTCCAGGATTTTTTTATTTTTGATCATGCATTAATAGAAAACTCAGAAAAATCTACAGTAATCTACAGTACCCTCTACAGTAACCCACAAACCTTTCGATGTACTTTGTCGATCAATAACGCGAATCTCGGCAATCTGTTCATTGGCCAACAATTTCTGCACGACATTTCGACCAACCAAACCGCCACCACCAGTCACACCAATTGTCAACATTTTGGCTGAAAATCACGGGATTTTGGCTGGAAATCAAGGGATTTACAGTGAAAATGGCAAAAAACGGAGAAAATTCGAGGAAAAATGATAAAATCTTTGGGAAATAGGGTAGATGACGATGCGCGATGGCCTTGTTTTGGGGGTTTTTATCAGTTTTGAGAAATCTTTTGGTCATTTTCACATGAAAAACACTAATTTGCACAGTTTTCCACCTGATTTTTGACCTGAAATGAAATCCGGTTCAATCTTATCAACCGACTTGTCAAAAGTGCAAATTTCTCCTTTTTTTTTTTGAAAAATGGTCAAAAATTTGAAATTTTTAGCTACAATGTAGCCTTTCATCAAGAAAAAAAATGATAAAATCTGATTTTCTCAGTCTTAAAAGGGTCTACTGTCTGAGGTAAACAATTAATTTAATGTCTAATTCAAAACCGGTTAGCCGCCAAAAATTAACGCAAAAAAAATAAATAGTTCGCACCGGGGCTCGAACCCGCCAGCAAAACGTCGCGTGATTCAAAGGCTCACGTGTTAACCGCTGAGCTACGTGTGTTCACGTGTTTCTGCGGCTGAAATTTCGTAGAAAAGAACACCGGAACAAAAAGAGAAATTAAATATACAACCACAGATTTTTCTCTGCCGTCTCTTCAGGATTAGACAATCTCTAAATGTTGTGAGGTGTTCTACTTTTGAATAAATACAAAAGTATTTATTAGAACAGAATAATAAATAAATGTGGGAAAATCGATAATTTAAAAGAATTCTAGATGAATTTCAGACTAAAATTTTATTTTTAAGTCTGAAAAAGTGAAACCCATGGTGGAATGATTGGCGCAGGATTTTGAAGATAACTCATGACGACAGCAGACACGGAAAGCCTGGAAATTTCAGATTGTTTGGTTGGAAATCGATTTTCAGACTCACATAAAGCTGGAAACGATTTGCTTTGCATCATCGGAGCTTCGGGTGTTGGCGAATGAAATGCATGAGCAAACTAGAGCCAACCAAGAGCACCATTTCATCTGGAAAATTTTGAATTTGGTATCGCAATTTGTAATTAGTTGAAAAAACTTGTTGGAAAAGTTATGAAATTTTTGAAACAGTGAATTTTTCTTTTGAAATCTGTGGAAATTTAATATTTTCTGGATTTTTGAATTTTGCCGAAGAAGTAATAACAAATTTAGCTGATTCGAACATCTATTAATTTTTTGAAACAGTGAATTTTTTCGCAGCAATGAAAATTGTAATATTTCTAGAAGATTTTCCACAATTCCACAGTTCCCCAAATTTTCCATCCATCAAAATAATTCTGCAGAAGTTCTTGAGAATTCTGAATTTCCTCTCCAATGTGAATACACGTGGAATATCACGACTTCGATTCCGAAATTATTTTGCCAGCGCAATCTTCAAATGTGAAATTTCTGAGATAATTGTGAAATCTCACAGTGTTTAGTATATTTTGAGCTGTGGAAATTGGTGTTTCGTTTGAAAATGTGGAAGTAATACTACGATTGTGTTTTGAGCAATTATAAGAAAAGCCTTCACAGTCAAATATATTTGAAAACAATTCCAACCAAAATTGAGGCATGCAGAAGATCAGACAAAAAATAGATGATTTTTGGATTTTGAAATTGAAAAATCTGGTAAGAGAGTGGCAATTGAAATGAGGTTGACAGGCAGGATTTTATACAAATACGAAATTCTTCAAGGCTTTTCTTATAATTTCTCAAAACACAATCGTAGTATTAATTCCATATTTTCAAACGAAGCTCCAATTTCCACAGCTCAAAATATACTAAACACTGTGAGATTCGACAATTATCTCGGACATTTCACATTTGAAGATTGCGCTGGCAAATTTCATGATCGAAATGGTTTTTATTTGAATATTTTGAGGTTTTCGGATAGAAGTCGTGAAATTCCACGTGTCACTGATGGATTTTTGATAATATTCATATTGGAGGAGAAATTCTGAATTCTCAAGAACTTCGGCCGAATTATTTTGATGAATTTTGATTGAAAATTATCGATTTATGCAAATTTTCCGCGAAAACCCGTATTTTTCATGGAAAAATATCCATTTTTGTCCCAAAATTCCCCTCAAAGCCCTCACCCTAATCATCAATCCACACATGCTGAAAATCATGCCCAAAACATTCATATATTCCGGCAACGGATCTTCGGCCACTGCTTGTTGTTGTCCCAATTGTGGGTCGACGGGTTTGAATCGAACGATTCGATTGGCTCGACGTGGATCGCTTCCTTGCGGTTGTTGTTGCATTTTTTGGCTGGAAATTTGCAGGATTTTGCTGGGAATCAGAGGGAAAACGGGAGAAAATAAGGAAAACCGAGAGAAAAATGAATACATTGGTCTTTGGGCTCAAGATTGACGCACAAAATGTAGCATTCAATGTGTGCTGGTTGACGTGTTTTGGGGAGGGGGAAGGAGGGCGTTTGAAAATGCATTTTTCTCGGGGTAAATGGGAAATTTTGAGCTACTCTATGGATAACCTTACGTCCCTCTAACAATTTAACTGAAATTATGGCTGAAATTCTTGAATTTCAGCTCATAAACTTTGAGAACCGAAAAAACGCAAAAAAATTTTTTTTCAAAATTCTTCTCGAGAACTACACAAAACTCCCTATCGCTTCGAGATATCCTGCAGAAAAATCCATGCTCCTTGAATATTTTTCATGATTTTTGACTGGAATTCTTGAATTTCAGCTCAAAAACTTTAAAATTCTCTTGGAACCAAAAAAAATTAAAAACTCAGGGATTTGAAAATGTTAATCGGCGAGGAACTCAGCGGACAACTTGAGATTAATCTCGTTTCAATCGCGTTTTAATCGCTTGGTGTGCGGTAGAGCGAATTTGCTCGATTTCACAAGAAACATCCTTCTAGAAAAAAAAGTTCGCGCTGAGGTAAAATCGAACCCAGGTCTCACGGGCGGCAGCCTGAGACTCTACCACTTAACCAAAGGCGCTTTTCTAGATTTGCATCGAATGCTGGTCATAAAGTAACTAGAATCTAGGATAGGTTTTGGCCGTGGCCGCGATGAAAAAGTTGTCCGCCGATTAATCGTTCGGCGGAGTTTCGTTGTTTCTTCAAACGATTAATTGGCGATGAATATTTTCATCCCATTTTAATCGCTGACAAGTATTTTGTCCGCCGATTAACATTTTCAAATCCCTGAGAAAAAACATTTTTTTCAAAATCCTTCTCGAGAACTACACAAAACTCATATCGCTTCGAGATATCCTGCAGGAAAATCAATGCGCCTTGAATATTTTTCTTGAATTTTGCCTGAAATTACATCTGAAATTACAGCTCAACAACTTTGAAATTCTCTTGGAACCGAAAAAAAGAAAAAAAAAGTTTTTCAAAATTTTCCTCGAGAACTACACAGAACTCCCAATCGCTTCGAGATATCCTGCAGAAAAATCGATGCTCCTTGAAACATTTCGGCTGAAAATCGCACTTTTCCCCGAGAACTACACACATTTTCGCCACAAGACCCCATTATGCACCGCGTACAATACAACAATTTTCAAATTTCCCCCCATTCATCTAATATATATCGAGCTAATTAAATATATCTATCAAAATGCAGTGCGTGTGTGTGCGCGCGCCACAAACACCGCAATAAAGGTCATGTCTGCGCTCTCTCTCGAATTGCTGTGCTATTTCGCAGGTGGAGAAAATTTTGAAACTGGCACCATGTGGAGAAGAATGGAGTGTGTTTCGAGGCGATTTTTGAAATGTATCAATATTGACATGTAAGAAGTTTTATTTTTATTATTAAAAAATGAATGAGATCAAGCAAAAATATATATAAATTTGATGAAAAAATGATTAAATACCCGCAAAAATAATAAGATCTAATTAATGAATTAATTAATGCATATGATAATCATAATTACTTCCAGCCTCATCACTATAATAACTGCAAGATCCGGGAGAAATTTGTTGTTGAGTCTTCTGATTTTCCTGTGGAAACTGGGAGGAGAATTGCGGATTTTGATAAGGGAAATTTTGAGACTGATGATTCAATGGCGGCGGGTAATTTGGTGAATTTTCGGGAGTTGGGAAATTGGAGAAGGAAATTTGCTGGCAAGGGAGGCCGAGTTGAGATTGAAGGAGTTGGATGTAGCGAGCGGCTTCGCGCAATGTTTCGACCTGGAATAGATTTGGGATTGCTCGTGTTAGGCTTTTGGGGAAATTTGAGATTTTTGAAACAGTGAATTTTTTCACAATTGAAAATTTGAAATTGAACATTTATCAATTTCCCAGCAGTTTTTAAAATTTCTGTCAAAATTTATACAATTTAAAAAAAAATGATTTTTTCAGACGTGAAAAGATTTCAACCAAACTTCAATTTTCCCAAAAAAATATATGGAATTTTTGAAACAGTGAATTTTTTCAGATTTGAAAAATTTTGAACATCTATCAAGCATTTTTGAAAATTACTGTCAGATTTTATAGAAATTTCGAAATAGTGAATTTTTTTATGAAGCCCTAGAAACAATACCAATAACTTTAATTTCCCAAAAAAATATATGTGAAGTTTTTGAAACAGTGAATTTTTTCAGATTTGAAATTTTTGAATCAGTGAATTATTTGTAAGACTTGAAAATTCATTTTCCCAGCAGTTTTGAAAATTTCTGTCGAATTTTATAGAAATTTTGAAACAGCGAACTTTTTATGAAATCTGAAAATATCTAAAATCAAATTTTAATTTTCCCAAAAAATATATGAAATTTTTGAAACAGTGAACTTTTTTCAGACTTGAAAATTCATTTTCCCAGCAGTTTTGAAAATTTCTGTCATAATTTATTGAAATTTTGAAACAGTGAATTTTTTCACAATTGAAAATTTGAAATTGAACATTTATCAATTTCCCAGCCGTTTTTAAAATTTCTGTCAGAATTTATACAATTTTTGAAAAAGTGATTTTTTCAGACGTGAAAAGATGCAACACCAAACTTGTATTTTCCCAAAAAAATATATGAAATTTTTGAAACAGTGAATTTTTTCAGATTTGAAATTTTGAAATTTTGAATCTTCAAGCAGTTTTGAAAATTTCTGTCATAATTTATACAAATTTTGAAACAGTGAACTTTTTTATGAATCCCTAGAAGTGAATTCAGCAAGCTTCAATTTTCTAAAAAAAAATATATATGAAATTTTTGAAACAGTGAATTTTTCTCAAATTTTACAGTTTCAAAATATGTTTTAAATCAAATTCTGTTCGAAAAACTTCCCAAAACCCCCCATTTTCCCCGGCAATAATTTATTCCTGACTCCCAAAAAATCCATCTAATTTAGTGCCCGCGCAACATTACACAAACAAAATGTATCGCCTCCTTTTTTCACTGTTTCAAAAAAATCCTCCCCCAAAAAACCAACCTTTGACAATTTTTGTTTGCATCCTGGCGCTCGTGGAACACGCTCTCTCAATTTATTGAAACCTTGATTGACCTGAAATTAAATTTTTTTTTGGAAATTGAATTGCTAATCTAGAATATTCGGCGGGAAATCCAAAAATTCAAAAAAAAAATGCGCTCACCTGATTCACCCGCTTCCTTTCTCGCTCATTTCGCCGCAATTTTTGTGGCACAACTTTGACTACAACCACCTCTTTCGGAGCCATGTTCCTTTAAAAATTACTGTAGGGTTACTGTGAATTCAAAACAAAAAAAAATAAAAGAAAGGAAGGAGTACAAAACCGGAGAATGAAGAAAAAAGGGGGCGTGGCTCCGAAAAGGAGAAAAGTGGGCGGAGCCTATGACTTAGGCTAAGTCTAGGGTGTAACTAATGTAAATAGAGAGAGAGAGGGAAGATGTGGGAAATCAAGGTGGTAAAGGTACGGTAATTACAGTAGGCGAGGTACAGTAACCCATGGCAACTTGGAGAATTACTGTACATAGATGCTAAAAATGAAAGATTACTGTAGATTTTTGTGAACAAAAAAACGTAAAATTTTCAAATTTTGAATTTTTTTTAATTTTGCAGGGAGTACTGTAGGTCAACCTCAACTAATTCTTCAGGATAACTACTGTAGATCAATTTTGAGCGCCCAAAATTTGAAGTTAAAACTCAAATTCAAGTTGCTCATGTTAAGAAAACCTTCTGCTAATTAAAAAAATCTTGTGACTTCAGCAATCAATCAAAAAATTATTTCGTTAGCGAAAAATCTATTCAAAAATTGTTGCGCTATTCAAAAAAAATTAGACGACGAAGGTCATCAATTTTTCCACATTCAATTCGAATTCAAAAAAAATCTTCTTTCTTTTTTTGCTTGCTAATTACTCATTCATTCATTATTGTTTTTCAAAAGAGCACTCATTGAGCACACAAAAAAGAACAAAGAAGCCTATTTTGAAGCCTAAGCCTAAGCCATTAATACGTATCATTTTCATCTCAATTTTTTTGAGCACCGGCTGGCTCAAAAAAGTGACACTTGAGACGCGCCGGTTGTTTTTTGTCGGCGAGATTTTTTGTGCCGACTCTCTCTCACACGGCGTTTTAATTAGCCACTAATTTAGTGAGAGAGACTTGGGCTAAGAATAAGTGATAATTATTTGGGAACCGCCTTCCTGTTTTTTGTTGGGCGGTGGCGGTGGGAAATTTTTGAAAATTTGAATTCAAAAATTTTCGCGCTAACAATAAAACTATCGCATAAATTTTTTTGAAACATTTTGAGCTTAAAAATCCACGTGGCAAAAACAAAAATTGAATTCAAAAATTTTCGCTTTAATTTTTATTTTTGAAAAATTGAGAGAAATCCACGTGGCAAGATTTTTTTTTTGAAAAAAATTTGAATTCAAAAATTTTCGCGCTTAAACTTTCGCTTCAATTTTTATTTTTTGAAAATTGTGAGAAATCCACGTGACAAGATTTTTATTTAAAAAATTCGAATTCAAAAATTTTCGCGCTAAAACCTTCGCTTTAATTTTTTTTTTCGAAAAATTGTGAATCTAGAAATCCACGTGGCAAAAAATTGAATTCAAATTTTCAAAGCCACGTGGCAAAACTCATCTTTAAAAAAAAAATTCAAATTCAAAAAATTTTCCCGCCACAACGATTTTCCACGTGGATTCTTTGGGCTTACAGTAAAAATTTGAAATTCTGTTTTCTAAAATTAATTTCAACATAGATCTTGTGATTTCCACAGTAGTCCTAGATACAGTACTCCTTCAAACTACAGTGCCTTTCACAATCTACGATATTTACAGTACTTAAAAAAATTAGAATTTTCCCACAGCCGTCAAAAAAAGGTGTTGATTTGTTTTGTGTCAACAAATTTGGTGGTGTCCCACAATTGTCACCAAGTTCACCAAAGGTCAGCATTTTTGGCACTAGAAAAAAATAGAGTAACTAGGATTACTGTAGAATTTCCTAAGAGCTATAGTAATTTCAAAAAACAATCTAGAATTTTTAAGTTGAGGTCAAATTTTTTTGAAAAAATTTTTTTTCAAAAATTTTTCTACAGTAGGCTTATCTAAGGCCTATTTAAGGCCTAATTTGTCACAAAATAAGAAATTGAAATTATTTGATTGGAAACAATACGATCATAATAATAATAATAATATGGTTGACCAATAATTATAGTCGATTTGCACCTGTTTTCAATTATTTATGCTTTATTCTCCTAAGACTTAGCCTAAGTCTTGTGAGCTAAGAAAAAAGGGAAAGGTACATAAGTACAAATTAGTTACATATTGTAGTGGATAAGCTGCTGTGAGCAGATGGAAGGTGACTACAAAAATTCGGATTTTTTTGGGGGAGGGGGTACTGTAGCTCAGAAATCTAGTTTTTAAAATTTTTCTAGATTAAAAAACTAGCTTTGAAAATTACTGTAGCTCAGAATCTTGAATTTTTGTAGATCACAAATTAGTTCATAGGATTACTGTAGCTTGAAAACTAGCCAAAAAGTTTACTGTAAATCAGAATTCCAGTCTTGCGACTACTGTAAGCCCTATGAGTACTGTAGGTTTTGAAACTACTGTAGCTCAAAAACAAGCTTTCAAAATTACTGTAGCTGAGAATCCAGAAATTTTGCAGATCAAAAATTAGGGCCTAGGATTACTGTACCTTGAAAAACTTGCCAAAAAGTTTACTGTAAATCAGATTTTTTCTCTTGTGGGTTACCGTAAGTCCTGGCAGTACTGTAGCTCAAAAATCCACAAGGTACTGTAGTTCTTGTCTGGAAAATCTCTGAATTTTCTCACCAACCCATGTTTTTTTGGTGTCAAAATTGCTGACCTTTGGTGAACTTGGTGACAATTGTGGGACACATCAGAAAAAATAAACAAAAAAAAACAAAGTTTTGGATGATGACTGTGAGAAAATGGTGTTTACACCATGGTGTGAACAAGAATTTTTTTTCGAAAAAACAAATAAAAATTGATTCTGGCAATACAAAAGTTACAGAAAATTCGGAGCCTAGGCTACAGTAGACTACAGTAATCCTCAGAACTATTTTTTGATCTACAAAAATTTTTAAACTAGAGTTCTTATCTACAGTAGTCTCACAAGCTACAGTAATCCTACAACCTTTTTGATCTACAGTATCTCATGGTACAGTAATTCAAAAACTAACCCTATAGCATATATTTGAGCTACAGTAATTTTACACCTTACAGTAACCTCAAGACTGAAGTTCTGATCTACAGTAAACTCTTAAGCTAGTTTTCAAGCTACAGTAACCCTAGTCACTATTTTTTTAACTACAAAATTTCTAGATTCTGAGCTAACAGTACCCCAGAAGCTACAGTAACCCTAAATTCAGCCCGAATTTCGCCATTTTTCGCATGTATGCATATATTATTCCGCAAAAAAACATGCATACTATTAATTGACACCCTTTGTGGTGTTCATCTCTGCGTCTCTCTAGAAACACACACTATTTCTATTTGGGGGGATTTAGGAAAAGTGCTCATTATTTGTGTGGATGTGGATGGAAATGGGAAAAAATGGCTGGATGGCTGGGTGACGGATTACCATTTTTTGCTGTCTTTTTGTGTTGAAAGCGAAGGAGATTTGGGGGATTTTGAAAAGAAAAATTCACTGTTTCATAAAATTGTCAAAAAATTTGTAGGAAATTTAGAAAAAATTCTCAACAAGCTGTGGAAAACTATTGATTTAATTTTTGCAAAACTAATACTGAATATTTGAAACGTATTTTTTGGAACAAAAAATTCACTGTTTCAAAAAAATAGAAAATAATTTTTTGTAACTCATTTTCAATCATTTAATTTGTCGAATTAAAAAATTCTGGAATTTTTTTTTAGATTTTGAACGATGCTACGTCAATCTATTAATTAAAATGGGAAAATTTTGAAACAATTTATAGAAATTTTGAAACAGTAAGTTTTTTATCAATAATAAAATTCACTGTTTCAAAAAGTGGTCAAAGTATTTTCCTCACAACGACAACGACGACATATTTGAGAGACGGTTACAGAAAAAAACGTGTGAAAAACTCACTTTTCCTCCAGTTTTCCTTGTTTTTGAACATCATTCAACCAAAATCGCCTCATAAATTGTTTCGACATTCCATCGCTTCGCTGACATTTTCCTGTAAAATAGAAATGAGTGAAATTTAAATAAAAACTCCAAACTGATGAAAAATTCAAGAATGTACATTTTTTCATAAAAAAACAGCTTTTTGAGCGCCAGTTTTAGTATAAAACCATCGAAAATCAACTAAACTTGTGTTACTTGTACTGGGAAATGAGATAAATATGAATTTTACAACAAGTTTCATTCAAATTCATGGAAAAACAACAAAAATAGATACGCGAAAGAAAAACAAAAACAAGAAAATAAAAGTAAACATGTAAGTGCGCCCCATTGATAAAAATGGCATGTCGCGCACTCTCTCAAAAATGTGTGTGTTGTGTCGTTGTTGTTTTATTATTATTATACTATTTTTTTTCTTCTTGTTTTTGGAAATTTTTCATTCACGTATTTTTTGTTGTTTTTCAATGAATTTGAATGAAACTTGCTGTAAAATTCATTTGTATCTATTTTCAAAATCCAATTAATTAAATTTTTGCGAAACTGTTATATAAAATTTTTGAAACGTATTTTTTATTGGACAAAAAATATAACGAAAAAAAATCACTGTTTCAAAAATGTGTCAAATTTATTTTTTATGATTCAAAAATGATAAAACTCCGCAAAAGTTCTGAATCTGAAACTTATAAAAATTCTGCCAAAAAAATTTTCAAAAAATTTCACTGTTTCAAGAAATAGCAAAATGTTTAGAGCTCAAAAATTTTGATAATTCTTCAGTCATGGTACAGAAAAAATTTGTCACAATTATCCACCCAAAAAAAGTTCAAGTTCACCCTTCTTCCACCCTCTCAATGGTGCAATTATCACCAAATTGAACTCAATCCAACCTATAATTACCCAACAAAAAACTATTATATTATAGCTCCAAAGTGTGTTGGAAAACAACAATAAGTTGGATATATATGTATTTATAATTATTAGTTTTGCAGGTGTTGATACATACAGTATATTACTTGAAAATGTGAAAAGAGGAGGCAAAAATATCAACAAGGAAGGTCAAGCAAGGATTATTATTATTATGTTATTGTTGTTGTTTTTTTTTTTTTGAGGAAAAGGGAAAGAGAGTACTGTTTTTGACATATTTTTGATTTATTAGGTCAAAAGGCGGCTTTGGAAAAGGGGAAATAAGACAATAGGAAAAGCGGGTGAAAAATAGAACATTAATTAATTTTTTTTAATTAGGGGAACTGTTGATCGGTATTCTTCAAATATTTTTGGAACGTATATTTTTCGGTTTCAGGCTGCAAGCTGAAATTCTAGGGGCTGCAAATCTTCATATCTTTTGAAACGATGAAAATTACCGGTAAATCAAATAAAATTAAATCTCTAAAATTTTAGGATTTTTTTGAAACAGTGAATTTTTTTTGAATAAAAAATTTGGATTTTCCAGATTTTTTGTTACAAACTCTAGAAATTTCCAATTTTTTGTCGAAAAACAGTCAAATTTTTTCTAATAAACGAATTTTTCAAATCGAAAAAAAATTGAACCTCAACATTCTTCACATTTTTTTGAAACGTATTTTTTTTGGGTTTCAGGCTTCAGGCTGAATTTCTAGAGGCCAAGAAGATCTTCATAACATTTTGAAACAGTGAAATTTTCAAGAATAAATAGAACATTTTCTAGAAATTCGATTATGATTGTGTTGAATCAATAAAAAATGCAATCTCTAAAATTTATCCGAATTTTTTGAAACAGTGAAAAAATTCAAAAATTTTCCAAAACAAACAAAAAACTTTTTTGTTTTTCTAACAAAAAAAAAGAAGCGGATTAGGGTCTAATTAATGATTGATTGAATAATAAACATTCTTCCATTATAGGATAAGTTGACCTAACTTGACTTTTTGCTTCTGAACAAATATTACACATTTGTTTATTTTAAAGAGGGATTTTTTCAAAATACAATAGTTCTTGGCACACTTATTGATGCTTGCTCTCTCCCATTTGTAGATATCCGAAGGTGTAGAATAGACCTAAAGATATTACATAAATTAAGTTATCCTAACTCAGAAACCTTACCGTAATCCATTATTCAATGTTGATAAATATCTGGAATTTGTTGTTATCATAACAATTGTTGAGACACAAGAATGAGAGCAGATTGCGAAAAATGCGCAATTTGAGTATTCTGCAAATAATTCTGAATCTTCCCTGGAAATTCTCAAAAATTTCAATTCAAGTCACCATGAAACTCTTCGATCTGATAAGCGACAATCAAAAACAAGGAATACATTGGGAAAATCAGAAGTGTCGATGGAATCACACATTGCATTGATAAACTTATCAACGCATTTTTGTGCATTTTGAAAGTTTCAGCAGACATATGAACACGTAGTTTATGAAGAATGTGCATTGTATGAAGAACCAAGCAGGAGCCATAGGCACTTACGATGATTACTAATGTCAAAGCACCGATTCCACAGATTTCTATCCATGGGTTGAGGGTCCAATCGTACATTTCGAAAGAATTGTTGTCGACGAAATGAAGGCATTGGGGGTATTTCTGAAAATTCTTACCTACGGTACCGCTAGATTTGACCCCGATGGGGAAATTGTCCTGGCATCATGCTGTCCGGTCCTTGTAAGCTGGCTTAAACCTGTCCTGGCTCAAACATGGCTTGAATATGGCCTCCGGTCCTAGCGTGAACAAAAATTAACAGAGAAATGGGGGCCAAGTCGGGTAGCCAGGTTAGGTACGCGAGCCTGTCCTGGGTCTTACCACCCAAAGCCAACATGAGGCCAGGTTCTCCACCCCTGACCCCAATACTCACCGTCTTCAATAAATAATATTTCTGCTCATACGTCAATTGCGACAAATGCAAAGTTCCTGCAGTATATATCGGTAATAAATGAGAGAAAAATAAGCAAAACATATTCGGATATTTCAAAATATTTCTGGAATTATTGATTCCTATCGCAGCATCATGTCGATATAAAAAACAAATAATGATTGAAGGAAGTTCGAAACAAAATATGAAAACCCAAATAATCATTGTAGCGTGGGCGGATAAGCCAGCAACATTTGAATTGTTGAAACCTGCGATCATTGGGAAGAAGAAGTAGCCATGGGATACGTAGGAAAACCAATTTTCAGTCATGAATGTTACGATCTAAAAAAATTTCCGAAAATATACATAGTTGCTCTATTGCGAAAGACGCGTACCTGTAGATACAATAAACAAAATTTGAATTTTCCCATTTGCGGTGAATGAAACCAGACTAGCCAAACTCCAGTGGAATTAATTGGAAATGATAGAGTTGCTAGGAGAGTTAGGGTAAGTGTGTAATATGTGGGAATTTGATTTGGACAGGTATTTGAGGAGTTTTGCATTTTGAGATGAAATGAGTGACAAAAAATGCTATTATTTTTCGAAAAAAAATATCACCTGTCTTATTTTTTGTGATGTTTTATACGCTGAAAATCAAACATCGGGAAAAATTTTAATCTGAATTTTGATGGATTTTTGAAACAATTTGAAGATTTCGGCATCGTTGATACCTGAATTTTGAAAATTTTAAATAATTTTTGAAACAGTGAATTTTTTTTTGGAGAAAAAATTCGATTTTTCGGAAGTTTTAGGCAATATTAGTTATCTGGAACCATACATGTTTTTCTATCCGGAAGGCCCTTCGGGTTAAAGACCCCTTTTTGTCAAAAATGAAAAAGTTAAAGACCCTCCACCGGAAAAATGAAGAACAAAAATACTGCCAAAAATCAAAGTAAAAGCTCTAACCCAGAACCGAACCTTTGTAGCTGGATTAGAAAGCGCGAGGCTAACCGACTGCTCTATGCTCTCGTTGTTTTTCACTCCTTTGTTTTCCCTTGTTATGCAACACACGCCTCATCTTTTTTCTTTTTTTTTCGTTTTTTTTACAGACAATTCAAATCAAAAGCAAAACTTAACAGCTTAACGGCAACCAAATGAGCTAAAAATTTTCACAGCTCTACTTCAAGATATTTCGCAGGGTTCGAAGACCTAAAATCCTCCAATAAAGACCGTTTTAAGGGAAATAAAGACCTATCCGGAAATGTATAGTGTCATCCTATACTTTTCCGGATAGGTCTTTATTTCCCTTAAAACGGTCTTTATTTGAAAGTTTTAGGTTTTCGAACCCTGCGAAATATCTTGAAGTAGAGCTGTGAAAAATTTTAGCTCATTTGGTTGCCGTTAAGCTGTTAAGTTTTGCTTTTGATTTGAATTGTCTGTGAAAAAAAACGAAAAGAAAAGAAAAAAATGATGTGGGCGGAGCCAGGTGCAATGAGAGATATGGTGTGTGGCGCTACCAGCGAACTGTCGGCGATGAGAGATATTGAAATATTTCGCGTGATGCAGAATGAACCAAGGCGAAATTTTTGTGGAAACCCTGCTCCTCTTTGAAAGAAGAAGCTGATGCAGAGGTAATTTTGATTACTTGGGAAATTAATAGTAATTTTTTTCATAAAAGTTAAGGACATATTTTTCATGAAAAATAAAAAAGTTAACGACCCTATTTTATACTTTTCCGGACCAAAAACATGTATGTCTGGAACTCTTAGCTCTAATCTTTTTTTGAATGTGATAATTTTAGCGCAAATATTGGTATCAAATTCCCGCCAAAATTCCATATTTTTTTTCCAAATCCCAGGAAAAATCCCAATTTTTTCCCTGTAAATCTGTAAGCTGCACTAAAACCCCGAGAACCCTGCATTATTGCATCTTCACATTTCCCACCATCCATTCCAAGCTTCAAACTCCCCATTTTCCCCGGCAAAACCCCCCGCCAAAAAGGTGCACCTCCACAGCCTCCACACCTGCGTGAAGTCTGCGTCTCACTCTCTCGTCGTTCGCTGAGTGAGATGGAGCGCGTTTGCTGCACTCACTTTTTTCCATTGAAAAAAAAACTTTTTCTTTATTTTTTCGTGTTTTTTGGTCGCCACGAATTTTTCCTGCGCTAATACGAAGCTAAACTTCAAAATAGAAGAGATTTGGAAGACAAAGATATATAAAACATCTTATTTCGAGTCGAAATTCAAGGAGAACATTCGAGCGGAAAAGTGAGTGTTTTTTCAACTTTTTTGATTTCAAATTTTTGAGCAAGAAAAATAGTTTTACAGGTTATGGGACACCTACAGAAGCACAAGTTGAGAAGGAGAAGTGTTCAACGATCAAAAAACTCCAAAATACAGCTCTTTGCGTTGTCCCAAAAGATGGAATTTTCATACTGAAATCGATGCTTCCACCAATACTGAACTTCCAATATCGAAATAGTTGATGCAAAGAAATGTGAGAGGATGTCAGAAAAATACGAATCATGGAGAAAATCGAAGATTGGATGGAGTTTGGTATCAATATTCTATGATTCTGGGAGAGAGAGACAACAGTCATGTTCAATGGTGAAATTGTTAGACTTCTGATCCATGGATTATTGCTTATGAACGTTATCCTAACTTTGAGAAGCACTATTTAATGAATTGGTTCGTTTTTTATAACATTCTGTCTCGTTTCAAGTACATGAAAACTCATTTTCAAATCTACTTTTCAAACTTTATCACCATTGTCTAGTGTATATTTTCCAGGTCCTCTACCAACTCGAATCTTCTCTATTACACTCTGAGATTGGAATGCTTCGTATGGATTCACATGGATCGAATTAATTTTATAATTTTCGTTGAATTTTAATGGAAATTTGGGTGATTTTGAATGAGAATAAATGTTGTTTCATAAATTCGAGTTTATATCCAGAAACTAATTACGGCGGCGCAAAACCTAAGAAATGAATTGATTGTATTTTTTTTCAAATTATCCCGAAGAGAAAGCTCAGAATCAGTGTCAAAACGGTCATTGATTTTGTTTGTCGATTTTCTGATTGAAAATGTGGTCAATGTTTCTCAAAATGTATTTCTCTGCTTTCGTGAGATGCTCCTCTTTCTTCTCATATACAATTCATTTGATGAAACCCACGATTTTCAGAGTATTCAATGAAAAAATGCTGAAATTTTTTTCAAAAGAAAAAAAACGAGAGAGCGCCTCACGCCGAAGAAACCGAGAGAAAAAAAGATGACGAGAGAGTGTTGCGATCGGAGAGAGCGAACAGACACACACAGTTTAGTATGCCGTGTGTCAGAGTGCAGACAAGGCTGCGTTTTTTCATTTGTGGACAGCGTGGCACCTCAAAAAAAAACAGTCCCTACATTTTGTGCGTCATGCCCTCGCAACACTGACGCACAAATTGCTGGCGTCTTTTGTTTTGTCAGCATTTCAAATTTTTCATTTTCCCGCGTTTTTCCCTCTTAAAACTCACCAGTTTCCCACCAAAATCCATCATTTTTCAGCGCAAAAGAAATGCCGTCAATCAATGTGAAATGGCAGAAAGAAAAGTATACAATTGATGTGGATACAACTCAACCACCATTGGTTTTCAAAGCACAACTCTACGCTTTGACTCAAGTTGTGCCAGAACGTCAAAAAGTCTTGATTACTGGCAAACAATTGCCCGATGATTCGTGGGATGGTTTCACTATCAAAGATAATATGATGATTATGATGATGGGAACTGTTGGCGAGATTCCAAAAGCTCCAGAACTCATAGCTTCAGCAAACGGCTCGACAATTGCACCAAATGCAGAAGAGATGAATGCACTTTACCCAGTTGGAATGGTCAATTTGGGAAATACTTGCTATTTCAATTCTTGCATTCAAATGTTGAAAGAGTTCAATGAATTGAAATTGGATGCGGAAAATGTGCGAAAAATCGAAAATGGTCCACAGAAGTTGGCTGGATGTGTGAGCGATTTGATCAAGCGATTGAGAGATCGTGAATATGCCATCAAGAATAAGGGAAATGCTGTGCAAGCGATTAATGCGGTTTTGAATTTATCGCAAAGTTTTCCACAATTTGAACAGTTTAAACAACAGGATGCTAATGAATGTTATGTTGCTTTGCTCAACACATTGATTAGAGCCTATAAGAATGCAGGTAGGTTTTCAACAAAGTTTCCCCACGTGGAATGTGGTCACAATCCCCTTATTTTTCCAGGAATCGATATTTCTCCATACTTCACTGTTGAAACAATCACCAAAGCAAAATGTATCGAAACTGAAGGAGAAGAAGAATTGAAAACTGACTCGCACAATCAATTAACCTGTTATATCAATCAAGATGTTCGTTTTATTCAAACTGGAATCAAGGCTGGATTTAGTGAGGAAATGGAGAGAAACAGTGAAAAATTGGGGCGAAATGCGAAATGGCAAAAACACACGGAAATTTCTAGACTTCCCAAATACCTTACAGTCAACATGAATCGGTTTTACTTCAAAGAATCGTCAAAAACCAACGCGAAAATCTTGAAATCCGTGCAATTTCCGATCAGTTTAGATGTTTATGATATGTGCACACAAGAGCTCAAAGATAAATTGACGACGAGAAGAGCTGACATCAAATTGGAGGAGGATTCGAAGTTGGAAAGAGAGTTGCGCAAGAAAATGTTGGATAAAGAACAGGCGGAGAAGATTTTTGATGATGGAGTTGCGTTGAGTGGAGAATTTGAGAATGATTTTGGCTCGAATAATTCGGGATTTTATGAGTTGAGAGTGAGTTTTTTAATTGATCGAAATCTGGACATTTTCAGCCAAAAAATACCCAAATTTCAGCTTTTTTTTGCACAAAAAGCACCTTTTCCAGGGAATCATCACTCACAAGGGAAGATCTTCAAATGACGGACATTATGTTGCCTGGATTCGATCAACTGACGACGGAAAATGGCGACTTTTTGATGATGATCATGTGACAATTGTTGACGAGGAAGCTGTGAGTTTTTCTGGCTGAAAAATGGGATTTTTTGGTGGAAAAATCATGAAAATTCGATAATTTTGAGCTTTAATCCAAGAAATTCAAGAGAAAAACAAAAATGGCTTCTCTTCTTTCTTCATTTTTCTTCTAAAAAATATTTTTTCCAAGTTTTCTCAAGCGAAAAATTGAATTTTTCTGTGTTCAAAAAATTGTCGAATTTTTTATTCTTATCAACAAAAAAAATTGACTGTTTCAAAAATTTCGTTTAATTTTTTCTGGTTTTGCGCGAAGGTCTTCGAGTCTTACCATCGCACATAAAGTCCACGTGGCAAAAAAGCCCCCAACTTTTTTTGAAACCAAATTAACATTATTTTTTACCTCGACAAATTATCGTTGAAAGATCACCTCTTATCACTAGAGAATAGAGAATTACGTGATTTTTTGGAAAATTTTGAAATTTTTCCGGGTAAAGTTGAAGATATAGAGGAGAATTGTGCCTAAAACATTTACATCTTTAAATTTCCACTAAATTTGAATGAAATATATGTTTTCTAGTAGTTTTTGATTCGCTGATCACTACTATTCCGTTTAAAATTGCAGAACTCATTTCCTGATATGAGTTATGACGTGGCAAAATTCGAAATTTCACTACTTTAGAAGGTCATAACTAAATATAACTTAACCTCCCGAAGTAGCGGAATTTCGCCACGTCATAACACATATTAGGAGTTGAGTTCTGCAATTTTAAACGGAATAGTAGTGATAAGCAGGTCGGAAACTACTAGAAAACATATATTTCATTGAAATTTAGTGGAAATTTAAAGACGTATGTGATTTGAGGTGTTTTAGGCACAATTTTCCTCTAAATCTTCAACTTTACCCGGAAAAATTTCAAAATTTTCCAAAAAATCACGTAATTCTCTATTCTCTAGTGATAAGAGGTGATCTTTCAACGATAATTTGTCGAGGTAAAAAATAATGTTAATTTGGTTTCAAAAAAAGTTGGGGGCTTTTTTGCCACGTGGACTTTATGTGCGATGGTAAGACTCGAAGACCTTCGCGCAAAACCAGAAAAAATTAAACGAAATTTTTGAAACAGTCAATTTTTTACTATTTTTTTCTATTCACAGAAGTCTTCAAATTTCCACCAAAAACTCCCAAATTTTTTGCAGATTCTTAAAACCGCCGGTGGTGGTGATTGGCACAGTGCCTACGTGATGGTCTACGAATCGCGAGTCATCAAAAAATACCCACAACTTCCACCAGCACCAACATCTGCTGAAGTTGCGGCTTCGGAACCAATGGAAATTTCATCGTCGAATCATTGATTGATTATTGTTTTGATTGACCGGTTTGGACTTTTTTTGAATTATTTATTTATTGTATGCCTCGAAAAATGCACAATTTTTCCCGATAAAAATTCTGGTATATTTTTTTTGTAGAGCTTTAAAAATTTTCACAAAACCCCTCAAAAACTAGACTTTTATCTCGATTTTCTATGAGAAAATCACGTATTTTTTCTGATAAGAATTGCTCTTTCAACGATGACAAACTATGGGTTTTTTGGTCGAAAATTGTGAAATTCTGGGCAATTTTATGGCTTGATGTGGATCATTTTATGTTGCTATTGAAAAGTGGTGACAAAATAGTTTTTCTGGGCGTGGCGGTGAATTTTGGACGTTGCATTTGAAGTTGAATTTTCCACGTGGATTTTTGGCTCTAAATTTTGATATGAAATCGAAGAAAACATGGTATTGTCCCAAAAATTACAAAAATATTATAATAAAATTTTGAAACAGCAAATTTTTGAAAAAAAAGTTTTTTGACAAAAAAAGTTTCCAAACACACATCAATCACAAAAATTCCCGAAAAAATATACAAAAATTTTGACACAGTAATTTTTTTTTGAATTTATATGTTTTTTCAAATTTTGCCAGCATTGATTCAGAAAATCTCCCCAGAAAATTATTAAAAATTTGAAACAGTAAATTTTTGAAAATATGAATTTTCAAATTTTTTTCCTAGATTAGGCTAACTATATCTAAAGTTAGCCTAAGTTTAGTTATCATCCACAAAAAAATTGTTTATTTATACAGCTCGTAGTAAAAAATGATCGAAACCAAACCAAACCGCCCACAAAAAATTCGATTTTTTTCCAAAAAAAAATTTTGCGCGCGCCCGGGAAAAACACTTTTTTTCTATTTATTTGATTAGTTTCACCACTAAAAACATCATTTTCTATTTTTCCCAATTTTCCTACAAGATACAAAAGGGCCCCTTTTAAAGGGGGCGGAGCTTGGCGTTTTGTCAGCATTTTCTATCTACACTAATATATAAATGTGAGTAAGTAGATCAAATAGTTTTTTTTTGATAACAGTACTTTGATCCTTGGTTTAAATAGATATTTTTCATTTTCAAAATTTTTTGAAAAAAAAACAAATATTTGCGCAGCTGATCTTTCAATTTGAGTCATTCGCAAAAAAACGTTCGCATCGAGCCGACCTCGAACCCTTGACCCCACGCTCGCGAGCTCAGCGCCCTACCACTGCGCCAAGTCACCTATCCCGAGCGCACTGTTTTTTGCCAATTTAAAATGTGTGTAAAGTAAAAAAAAGTGTGATATTTTATTTTAAATTTATAATGATTGTGTAAATTAGAAGCTGAACCGAGAAGACAAGAACCGCAATCTGCATATTCTATTGACTTTTCACTAACCGAAGAAACAAAAAACCGGTTTTTTGCTTGTAACAAGAAGAAAATGAAAAAAAAATGAAGAGAAAAATTCGATCTTCATCTTTTCTCCCCTTGTAATATTATTAGTATTTTATTACTACATACTATTTTAATAAAAATATATGCTGTTCTGTTCTGAAACTGCCTATATATATAAATAAAATTCGAAAAGTCGCGCGCTGAAATTTGATAGGCGCGAAAATGTGATGTACTTTACTTTTTGCGCATTTTTACAACTTTTATGGTCAAAAACTTGATTTTCAAGTTTATTTATATAACTTTACTTTACTTTTTTTGCAAAAACCCCATTTTTTGATGACAAATAAAAATGATTTATTGAACCTTTTCCCAGGAAATTGAAAGTTTTTTTTGTGTGACGAGAAAATTATTATTTCCAGACCAGACTAGATTTATTTTTTCTCACTCATAATAAGTTAGCCTAACTTTCGAGCAAAACACAAAGAACTTTACCAATTGGTTTTCCACAAAAAGAAAAAAAACCTGAACTCGGCAAACAATGACAAATAAAAAACGTCTAAACCCTGGCATTATTTTTTTTCACTTACGCGCTTTTTTCTTTTTGTCGCCTTAGAAACACTCATTGTTCGTTTTTTTATTTCCAGGTATTTGAAACATGTGGACTGGCAGCGTGTTATGGCTGCTTTTCTGTTTTCTGCTAATTCAGGTTGGTTTTTTGAGGGGAAAAAAGAGGAAAAAAAGAAAAACAACTACGGTTTTAAAGGAGCATGTGGGTGAAATGTGTGTTGGGTCTCGTGGCGAAGAGTGGCGCGCGCTTGTGTGGAGTTTGAAAATGTGTTTTTTCTTGTTTTTTTCGGGCAAAAAAAATTCGCAGCTGAATAGTTTTGCCACGTCCTTTTCTGGAATTCTAGTCAAAAATCGATAAAAATATCGATTTTCGACTAGAATTTCAGAAGGAACGCGAAAGCTATGCCAAATTTTTCATTTTTTGCGAAAAAATCTCTACCAGACCAAAAAAATGCATTTTGCAAACAAAAGTCACTCATAGGTAAACATTTCTTACATGTTTACAAGTCCTCGACATCAAATTTACACGAACAAAATTTCATCTGTTGATTTCAGCAAAGCCACGCGCATTTCGACGGCTCACAATGCGGAAAATCAAAAAGTTGTCACATCCCAACAACCTGCCCCGAAAAATGTCATGGAATGGGAGCCGCTTGGAAACTATTAGACGATGATAGTCTAGAACTCGAGCTTTTCGTCAATTCCAACACAAGTACTGGAAGATATGTAGCGATTGGGTTTTCGGATGATGATAAAATGGGAAATGAGCCGGTTATTGAGTGCTCTTCACTTGGCGATGAGCCAATTTCGATGAAATTCTCGTTTGATAAAGTGAAAGGCAAAGGAAATCAAAGAATTCCCGGGGATTTTTCGGAATATTTTACAAAATCTCGCAATGAATTTCACGATGGTATGATTTATTGCAAATCAATTGTGAAAATCTCGGGACATCCTGAAGTTGCGAATATTTTCAAGCATGATCCAACCCGGCAATATAATCTATTGTTGGTCAACGGATTAACGAAACCCGATGGAATTTCGTATCATAAGGGAAAGCAAGACGCGATTGCACCGAAAATGTTGTTATCAAATGTGAGTTGTGGTCTTTGGAAGATCACTCATGAGAGTTTTCTTATCGCGAAAAATTGTGGTTGCATCAGAAAAGTTCGAAGTGTGGCAAAATCATCATTTTTTGGCTTATTTGTACAAAAGATCATGATTATTTCATGTTGCAAAAATTGAGGGTTTGAACCGGAATTTTCAATAGAAATCCGAGAGAAGTACACGAAAATCAAGTCGTAGCCTAGTCCGAGAGAAGTACACGAGTAATTTTTGAAGCGAAATTCTTCAATTTACGCGCTAAAAATCGAGTTTTTTGGAAAAAATTGGATCGGTGGCCTAGAAACCCAAATTTCTACGTGGATTGGTTTTCTAGGCCACCACTTGTCCGGGAGAACTACACAACCTTTTCCCTTGATGAAAATTCTAGGCCACCACATAAATATTTCATGAATGGCCTAGAAAACCTCAAACATGACATAGAAATCCAAATTTTTTCCAGACCTCATATGGCGCCATCACACCAACCCAAACCGAAGAATCGCCAGATTTTGACATCTCTTCAGCCGAACTTCAATCTGAAACTGGAACTCTCGAAATCTCCGCCTCCCCAGCAAAACTCCAAAAAGCCGCCGCAATTTCGCCAAAAACCCTTGGACCTTTCGATTCCTCAAGTTGCGGTAAATCAAAAGGTTGCACCCAACCAATCGGTGATCAATGTTATGGTGAACAAGGTGAAGGTTTGGGTGGAAGTTATCGAATCTTGTCAGAAAATCAAATCGAATTCGAGATTTTCGGTCCAGTCAATGTGAACATCTCGCAAAATGTTTATGTGGCAATGGGATTTTCGAATGACACAAAAATGAATGATATAAGTGTGATTGAGTGCTCAAAAATGCCCGGAGAAACGAATCCGACGATGAAATTCAGTTATAACCAGGGATTTGAGAATGTGAGAATTGACAATGAGCCAACGTATCGTGCGAAATTGATTAATTTGACGAGTTCAAGTATTCAAGATGCTCAAATTTATTGCAAAGGAATTGTGAATGTTGGAGGGAGTTCGGATAACTCGCGGGTGTTTAAATGGGACTCGACACAACGATATTATTTGCTTTTTGCTAGTGGACCCACTGATGGTGAGTTTTTTCTTTGAAAAATTGTGAAAAATTGGTCTGGAAACCCGTTGGCCGAGTTTTTATGGCCTAGAAATCCAAAAATTAAATATGACCGAGGTTTGATGGCCTAGAAACCCGATATCTTGTTTATCGTGGCCTAGAATCCGACTTGGCGGCTTAGGAATCGCGAAAATGAGGTTTGGCCGAGTTTTGATGACCTAGAAATCCAAATCTTGTTTTCTCATGGCCTAGAATCCGACTTGGCGGCCTAGAAATCCAAAACTTTATCTTGACCGAGTTTTGATGGTCTAGAAACTCGATATCTTGTTTATCGTGGCCTAGGAACCGACTGGGAGGCTTAGGAATCCCGAAAATGAGGTTTGGCCGAGTTTTGATGGCCTAGAAATCCAGAAATCATAATTTTCATGGCCTAGAAATTCAAGTTGAATTTCTAGGCTATGACAAAATCCGAAAAACACTTGAAATTGATTAAAAATAGCTGAAAACTTCCCGAATCACCCTTAAAATCTCAAATATTTCCAGCTTCTGGCCTCCATCACCACACTGGCGATTGCACCTCAGGTTCTCAAATCTTCCTCGATCAAGTCGAGCCAATGTTCGACTCATCTCAATGCTCCAAATCAAAAGCCTGCTTCACACCAACCGATTGTGGCGATGACAATAATTGCAATTCAATTCAAGCCTCCTGGAAAATCGTGGATTCGGAACACATTGAAGTTGAGCTAACTGGAAATGTGAATGGAACAAATTCGTATATTGCACTCGGATTTTCCACAAATGGAAAAATGGGAAATGCATCGGTCATTGATTGCAGTTCATTTGCCGGCAACAAACATTCGATGAGTTTCTCGTATAATTTAGTCAATGGCCATTATTTCAACCTACGCCCCACTGCTGATTTATCCAATCTAATTGCCAATGAAAGAACTGTATTGGCCGATGGTGTTTTGTATTGTACTGCTGTTTTCAAAGTTGTCGGAGATGAGAATGATCCGGCCATATTTAAATATGATCCGAAACAGGAATATAATTTGTTGCTGGCCACTGGAACGACGAAAGTTAATCGAACTGGTGAGAGAATTTTAGAAAATTACAAAAAAATTCAGAAGATTTTGAGCAAAAATCGAGGTTTATTGAATAAAATTACTTCACAAAATATTTGTGAAATTATTGAAACAGTGAATTTTTTATACTTCAAAAATTCTATATTTTTTCTAAAAATTTCTAGAACCTGAACAAATTTTTTTTTTGAAAAAAAGTTTCATCAAATCTTGCCAAATTTTCACTGAAAAAAATTTCACCGTTTCAAAATTTCTATAAATTAATTTTTGGATTTTTTTGAGTGATCTTCAAATAATTTCACTAAAAATCCATTTATTTTTGCAGTCAAAAATATTTCCATAAAATTTCACTGTTTCAAATTTTGATTAATTGAATTTTTTGCGATTTTCGAGTTAGTTAAGGATTCCAACAGAAACCCTGTTTTTCCAGTTGTTGGTCTCAATTATCATTTCACCAAACGAAGTTTGTCAACACCGCAACTTTTGAGCCAAATTGCAATCACCACAACAACACCGCCTCCACCATCAGGAGATGTGAGTTTTTTCCGTGATTTTTGGCTCATTTAGACCCGAAATTCATCAAATTTGGTGTATTTTCCATGTTTTTCTGTCACTTAGATTGTTGTCCGTCAAAAACGTCAAACTTCGTCCAGTCAAGTAAGCAAAAAAGTGTTGTTTTGTGCTTGTGTAGAAAAAATCCCCTCCCTCTTTTTTTTCTCAATTTTTTTTCGTTGTCTAACATGTGATTGCACCGCGAAATTTTTAAATTTGGAAAAATATGTTTACGCTAAAAAATGAAAAAAAAACTTGGTCAAAGTTTTTCACAAAATTTTTCTAGTCAGGAAATTTCATTAGGAAATTCACTGTTTCAAATTTTTCACAATTAAATTTGCCAATTTTAAAAAGTAGTTCACTAACATTCCAAATTTTAACTTTTAAAAAATTTCACTGTTTCAAAAATTTCTTTAATTTATTTTTTGGATTTTTCGAGTGATCACATCATTCAATTTTAAAATAAAAATCCATTTTTTTTTCAGTCAAAAATATTTAAAATTTCACTGTTTCAATTTTTTCTCAATTGAATTTGTGCGATTTTCGAGTTAGTTAAATTTCTTGAATTTTTCTGCTGAAATTTGAATTTTTTACTCAAAAAAATTTCACTGTTTCAAAATTTATCTAATTTAATTTTTTCAGTGATCTGATTGTTGGATAAACTCGAAAAAAATCATTAAAATTTCACTGTTTCAAATTTTGATTAATTGAATATGTGCGATTTTCTAATTAGTTAAGGATTCAGTCGAAATTCTTGAATGTTTTATGCTTAAATTTGAATTTTTCATTAAAAAATATTTCACTGTTTCAAAATTTCTCTAATTTAATTTTTGAATTTTTTCGAGTGGTCGCGTCTTCAAATAATTTTATGTACTAAAGATCCATTTATTTTTGCAGTCAAAAATATTTTTATGAAATTTCACTGTTTCAAATTTTGATTAATTGAAATTATGCCTTTTTGAATCAGTCGATTTTAAATTCTTGTTTGGAAATTTGAAAATTAATTCGCTAAATTCCACATTTTCACTCAAAAAAATTTCACTGTTTCAAAATTTCTCTAATTTAATTTATGGATTTTTTGAGTGATCGTGTCTTCAAATAATTTCACTAAACATCCATTTATTTTTTCAGTCAAAAAATTTCCATAAAATTTCACTGTTTCAAATTTTGATTAATTGAATTTGTGCGATTTTCGAATTGCTTAATATTTTTGAATTTTTTCTGCTGAAATTTGAATTTTTCACTCAAAAATAATTTCACTGTTTCATAATTATTATTGAATTTTTTGGATTTTTCAGTGATCTGATTGTTCGATACATTTGAAAAAAATCATTAAAATTTCACTGTTTCAAATTTTTGTTCAATTGAAATTATGCTTTTTTGAATCAGTCGATTTTGAATTCTTGTTTGGAAACTTGAAAATTTGTTCGGGAACTCCACATTTTCACTGAAAAAATTTCACTGTTTCAAAATTTCTCTAATTCATTTTATGGGTTTTTTTGAGTGATCGCGTCTTCGAATAATTTCACTGAAAATCCATTTATTTTTGCAGTCAAAAATATTTCCATAAAATTTCACTGTTTCAAATTTTGATTAATTGAATTCGTGCCATTTTCGAATTGCTTAATATTTTTGAATTATTTCTGCTGAAATTTGAATTTTTCACACAAAAAATTTCACTGTTTCAAAATTATTATTGCATTTTTGGATTTTTGCAGTGATCTGATTGTTTGATACATTTGAAAAAAATCATTAAAAATTCACTGTTCCAAATTTTTCTCAATTGAAATTGCGATTTTTTGAATCAGTCAAGTTTTGAATCGTTATGCGGAAATTTTAAATTTTTTTCGGAAAATCCAGATTTCCACTGAAAAAAATTTCACACTTTTAAAAAATTTTTTGAATTTTTTATGCTGATATTTGAATTTTTCACTCAAAAAATTTTTCACTGTTTCAAATGTTGTTCAATTAAAATTGCGATGTTTTGAATCAGTCAAGTTTTGAATTATTGTACGGAAATTTGGAAAATTGTTCGGGAAATCCACATTTTCACTAAAAAAAATTTCTCTAATTTAATTTTTGCGATTTTTTTCGAGTTATCAATTAAATCTTTAAATATTATGTTTAAAAATCCATTTTTTTCAGTAAAAAATATTTGTACTTATAAAATTTCACTGTTTCAAATTTTGATTAATTGAATTCGTGCCATTTTCGATTTGCTTAATATTTTTGAATTTTTTCTGCTGAAATTTGAATTTTTCACTCAAAAAATTTTCACTGTTTCAAAATTATTATTGAATTTTTGGATTTTTGCAGTGATCTGATTGTTCGATGAATGTGAGAAAAAAAATCATTAAAATTTCACTGTTCCAAATTTTTCTCAATTGAAATTTTGGACTATGTAAAATCAGTAACGTAAAGCATTGTGTGATATAAGAAAAATCTTGAAATTCTTAAATTTTTCTGCTGAAATTTGAAAAAATTGTCATCGAATTCCACATTTTCACTCAAAAAAATTTCACTGTTTCAAAATTTATTCAATTGAAAATTTGGATTTCCTGAGTGATCCAATAATCAGAAAATCGGTTTCCTAGCCGAAAAATTCACCAAACCCCTCTAACAAAATTCCTCTAACTCACTCCCCTCTCAAATCACCCAAACCCTCCAATTTTCCAGGCCACCTTCGACTCCTCAACATGTGGCACCACAAAAGCCTGCTATACACCAAGTGCAGACGCCACAATCGCCTATAAATTAGCGGATAATAATCAAGATCTCGAGCTGGAAATCTCATCGACCCAAGCTTCTGCCAACGGTGTTTACACAGCTGTTGGATTTGGATCGGCTTCTGAAATGGGTCCGGCAAGTGTTGTTGAATGCTCGGCACTTCAAGGCCAAGCCTTGTCGATGAAATTTTCGGCCAACGAAGCGCGAACAAATGTCAGAATTTCTGGAGAAGAAACCATCAGATCTCAATTGATGTCCAATGTCGAAACTTCTTATGTCGATGGTAAAATCTATTGCAAAGCTACGATTAAGGGAGGTGGAAGTTCGGCTAACTCGCAAATCTTCAATTTCCAACCGGACAACAAATATTATCTACTGGTTGCCAAGGGGGCTGCCAGTTCAAGTGGACTCAATTATCATGGACCGAATGATCGATGGATCTCGTCGCAGAGATTGTTGTCGGATACGGGAGCCGGAAATGCAGGAGGAAAGAGCACCACGTTGCTCATTTTGCATGGTGAGTTGGGGAATCTTGGGAGGGGTTTTGAGGGATGAATTTTGACTGAAAATTGTTGATTTTCCTGAAATTCGGAAATTTACGGAAGTATGAAAATTATCTACATCAAAAAATTAATATTCAAAAAATATTTTTCAATATTCTTGAAACAGTGAAATTTTCGTCGAATAAGTGTACCAAAATTAATTTTCAGTCGAAAAAATATCTAAAAATTTTGAAACAGTAAATTTTTTAACTCAGAAAAATCGAGGTTTCAAATTTCTCATCGATTTTTCAAGTTGAATAATCCACGTGGCATAATTTTTGATTTCTGCATCAAATAGATTTTTTTCAAAAATTCTATGAAAAATTCATGAAACAGTGAAATTTTCTTGAACATCATCGTTTGCTTCTACCAAAATTAATTTTTAGTTCAAAAAATATCTGTAAATTTTGAAACAGTAAATTTTTTACCCAGAAAAATTAGGGTTTCAAATTTTTCTTTGATTTTTCAAGCCAATTTATTCACGTGGCATAATTTTTGCTGAAAAATTACCACGTCATAATACAACGGTCAATTCAAAAAAGTTTCTATTTAACAAATATTTTTAAAAATTCTCGAAACAGTGAAATTATTCTGGATTGATCGTATCAAAATTTATTTTTAGGTCAAGAAATATCTGTAAATTTTGAAACAGTGAAATTTTCTGACCTAGAAAAATCGAAGCTCTTCAATTTCTCATCGATTTTTTAGCCCAAATAATCCACCCATCAAACAGTTTTTTTTTCAAAAATTCTATAAAAAATTCATGAAACAGTGAAATTTTCCAGCCGTCTTCATGACTGTCGCCTGGCTTGTAATGGTCCCAATCGCTGTCATATTCGCCCGTGTCCTTCGAGCAAGTTGGCCCAACACAAAACCCGGTGGTCTTCTGATTTGGTTCCAAATTCATCGAGCCGCCAATTTGATTGCCATCGCTTTGATGATTGCCGCTTTTGTGTGTATTTTGATCTACAAGAATTGGAAATTCCCAAGTGAGTTTTGACGAGGCGAAAACCGACAAAAATTGACTGTTTCAAAATTTTGTTTTAAAAAATGCGGGATGATTATTTATAGTATCAAGGTACCGCATTATCCGAAAACTTAAAAATAACTCTGTTTTAAAGCCGTAATTTTCCACGTGGCAAAATCTGAAAATTTTTCAAGAAATATCTGATTATAAAAATTTAGAGAATTTCCCTGAAAAAAAAATAACTGTTTCAAAATTTGTTTTAAAAAAATTGTGTAATGGTTCTCCTATTGGACGCGGTGTTTGTACAACTTGAAAATCCCAAAAATTTTGGCGTTAAAAAATACCTGAAATTTTCTTTGAGAAAATCGCGAATTTCTCTGGAATTTTCGAGTTTTGTCATCAAAATATGGAATTTTCATTACCAAAAATTCACTGTTTCAAAATTTTGTTTAAAAAAATGTAGAATTATTTTCTCTAGTGACCATACCGCTTTGAAAGCTTTCTAAATAATGTATTTTTCTTTCGAAAAAAAACTTATTCAGAGATTTATGTGGAATCTGAGAATTTTCCTGAAAAAATTACTGTTTCAAAAATTGTTTAATGTTTCTCCTATTCTAGATTTTATGGTAGAAGGAAAACTTGAAAATTAAAAAAATTTCTGTAATTTTCAGCCGAAGGTTGGGGCGGAGCTCATGCAATAACCGGAGTCATCGCTCTGGTTTTGGGATGGTTGCAACCGATTATCAGTGTGTTCCGTTGTGGACCTGCCGACAAATTACGCCCGATTTTCAATATTACACATCGTGCGATTGGAGTTGTGGCACTGTGTTTGGCTAGTGAGTTTTTTGGCGAGGTTTTGGGAGGTTTTTTGAACTTTTCATGAAATTTGGGGTCTCGTGGCATGAAAAATTCAAATTTTTTGATTTTCGCGGTATTTTCCCCAGTAATTTTCGCGCCAAATTCAAATTTTCCCTCATTTTGCAGCCACCGCCATCGCCATAGCTGGTTATCATTTTACACCAACTCGAAACGTCGTGCAATTAGTCCTGGCTCTCATCCCAATTACCGTACTCTTTGGTGTCAGCTACTTTTTCCTTGTCTTCAATTCTTGCCTCGAAAAAAGTCAGGAAAATCTGGCGTCCAACTCGACGGCCCCACAAAATCATAGCAATCGACCGAATGTGGTGCGAGTTGAGCCAAGTTCGAAATCTCAAACTGCGACCACGTGGACTTTGAATGGATCTTCGAATAGTGAAGAGGATGCAATTGTGGCAACACCGCAACGCATTGTTTGGGTGAGTGCATTTGGAGCATTTTGATACTGAATTTGGGGGAAAATCTGGGAAATTTGGAAAATTTGAATCAAACCCGTCATTTTGAGCCTGAATTTGACCTGAATCGCAGGATTTTTAGTCGGAAAAAACTTGACTTTTGAAATTTGAAGCATTTTGATACTAAACTTGGTAGTTTTGAGAAATTTCGGATAATCTCGAAAATTCTGAAAATTTGAGCGAAACCCGTCATTTTAAACCTGAATTTGACCTGACTAGATTTTTGACGAGAAAAATTCACTGTTTCAAGATTTTTCTAATAAAAAAATTGAAAAAAAACCATAATTTTTTCTCAAAAATTCACTGTTTCAATATTTTTTAAAATAAAAGTCTAATTTTGCGTTATTCAGTAATCATATTGATCTTGTCACAAACGTATGTTTAGACCAAAATCAAAAAAATTATTATTTTTTCTAAATTTTGAAATTTGGAGCTTGCGGGAGTTTTGAGAAAATTTGGAAAAATCTCGAAAATTTGAGTCAAATCTGTATTTTTAGACCGAAATTTGATTTGATTTTCAGAATTTTAAGATGAAAAACTATTTGAATTCCAGACATTACAGTAGATTTTTGACGAGAAAAATTCACTGTTTCTCAAGTATTTTAAATGAAAAAATTGAAAAAAATCATCATTTTTTCTCAAAAAAATTCACTGTTTCAATATTTTTTTAAAATAAAAGTTGTGGAGATCTTTCAATGTTAATCAATAAATTCGATAATATCTGAAATTTCTGAATTTTCAGCATTGAATTCGAAAAATTACAGTAGATTTTTGGTTAGAAAAATTCATTGTTTCAATATTTTTCAAATAAAAAAAATTCACTGTTTCAATATTTTTTTAATAAAAATTGTGGAATTTTTTCAATATTAGATCAGCAAAATTTAGCTGTAAATAAAATCTGGAATTTCTGAATTTTCAGCCTTGAATTCCAGAAATTACCGTTGATTTTTGACGAGAAAAATTCATTTTTTCAAGATTTTTTGAATAAAAAAATTGAAAAAAAATCATAATTTTTTCCTAAAAATTCACTGTTTCAAGATTTTTCAAATAAAAAAAATTCACTGTTTCAATGGTTTTTTAATAAAAATTGTGGAGTTTTTTTTTCAATGTTTGACCAGCATTAGTGAATGAATTCAATAAAATGAAATATCTGATTTTTCAGCATTGAATTCCAAAAATTACAGTAGATTTTTGGTTAGAAAAATTCACTGTTTCAATATTTTTTGAATAAAAATTCTGGAGATCTTTCCATGTTAGGTCTACTTCAGTGAATTCAATAAAATCTAAATTTTCAGCCGCACCGTTTCCGCGAATTCATTGTCTACGCAGCCGTTTTGGTATTCATCGCAATCGGCGCAATTCTCTCAACATTTTTCGCAAATGCCTTCTAATTGTGAATATTTCTCTTTTTTTTCTCGTTCATTTTCCCGGTTATTTCATTTTTTGCACACGGTTATACGGTATTTTTCACTTTTTTTATTATTTGTATATAATCCTTATAGCTTTAATTAAATAATTTTTATTAATTAATTGAATTAGTCGGAAAAATCTGGAGTTGCGCGACCTGAGGCAAATGAGAATTCATTGATTTTTCGTGAACTTATGATTAATATGAGCAATGCGGTGAGATTTGTGAGAATTGTGAAGACGAGAATTGGAGCCAAATCGTCAATGGTGTAGTATTTTTTGCAAATTGACGAGTTTGCGGTGGAAAATAATTGGTGGATTGTTGAGCAGGGAAGATTTGAGGAATCGATTGTTGTCTGGAAAATGGGATTGCTAAGTTTTTTGATCGAAAAATGACCCGTGGCAAAATTAGGAAGGCTTCCTAATTTTACCATGGATGAAGTCATCGATCAATTTTTCGAAAAAAAAACTTATTTTTTTATTTTTTTCGTATTGATTGTACTTAGAAGATGTTAAGAATAAGAATTACAATCAAATTTATAGAAAATTTCGAGTTTTTTGATCGAAAAATGACCCGTGGCAAAATTAGGAAGGCTTCCTAATTTTGCCATGGATGACGTCATCAATCAATTTTTCGAAAAAAAACTTATTTTTTTATTTTTTTCGTATTGATTGTACTTGGAAGATGTTTAGAATAAGAATAACAATCAAATTTATAGAAAATTTCAAGTTTTTTGATCGAAAAATGACCCGTGGCAAAATTAGGAAGGCTTCCTAATTTTGCCATGGATGACGTCATCAGACCTGGGAATTTTTTACGAGGCACCGTAAAACGTAAAACATACTTTTTACGGTTTTGAAAAACCGTAAAATTACGAGAAAAACGTAAAATTTTGTTACTCAATCTTTTCACTGAAAAACAGAAAAAATTTCTTCAGAAATAGCGAGTTGGTAACTTATCTTAACTCCAACACATTTTTAACAATATTATTCTTCATATTCGTCAAAAAATTAATCAGTTAGGATTAAATCAAAATTTTCTTTGAAAAATGTTGTGTTTTTTTTTAAAGTTTCTATTTGATTCTGTCAAAATTCACTATAATTAAACTATATTTAGTGATTTTTTTAAACGAATTATTTTACGATTTTTTGAGCGGTAAAACCGTAAAATGGATTTTACGGTGAAATCCCGTAAAAACCGTAAAACGAAAAAAACGTAAACGTAAAAATTCCCAGGTCTGGACGTCATCAATCAATTTTTCGAAAAAAAACTTATTTTTTTATTTTTTTCGTATTGATTGTACTCGGGACTGCGGTCGCTGTCTGGTCGCACTTATGCGACGAGGTTTTTCCGTGGCGCATAAATGCGACGCGTTGTCGCACTTATGCGACCATGTCGCAACTTATGCGACCAATTTTTTTCGTCGCACAGATGTTTTTTTTTCGCGACATTTGTCGCACTCTCATCTCACATTTGCGACACTCGGTCGCATTTTGAAAACAGCGTTGCGGCAGCAGTCGCAACTTTTCAAACTGAGTTGCGACGGGCTGGTCGCATATGTGCGACAACGTGTCGCATATATGCGACAACGGTCGCATATTCAGCGACCCCAGTCCCGAGTACTTGGAAGATGTTTAGAATAAGAATAACAATCAAATTTATAGAAAATTTCAAGTTTTTTGATCGAAAAATGACCCGTGGCAAAATTAGGAAGGCTTCCTAATTTTGCCATGGATGACGTCATCGATCAATTTTTCGAAAAAAAAACTTATTTTTTTCGTATTGATTGTACTTAGAAGATGTTTAGAATAAGAATTACAATCAGATTTATTGAAAATTTCAAGTTTTTTTGAATTTCGACATGCTTTTTGAGCAAAATTTTCAGATTTTTTTTCAAATTTTGAATTTAAAAAACCCTCACCAACAAATGTTTCGCCTCCTCCAAAACCCGAATCGCAATTTCCTCATAACTATCATCAACATATGCATTAATCGCCTTTTTGATATCTAAAGTTGAATTCTCATAATATTCAAATTCCAAATCGACCCCTTCAACAATTGCCTCAAAAACTTCCGAAATTTTCTGCCAATTCAACAGTTCATCTTTTTTGAAACAATCTGTTGAATTTCTCAAATTGCTCATATTATCCAGCAAATTGGTGAAATTCAAATCAGCAACCTTCAATTTTGGTTGGATTTTCTGCCATAAACCAATCTCAAATTCAGCAATCCCGAATTTTCGGCTAACAAATCGCAAATTGATATGATTAGCATCGGTATAATTAACAGCTTCAAAAATACGTTCCTCAGATTCAGATTTCTGACAAATTCCCGAAATCTCCTGTTTCTCATGATATTTTGCGATCATTTCGATGACATTAAACTTAATCTCACAATCCATTTTCATACTCAAAATAATCCAGAAAATTGCAAAGATAATTATAGTGACGGCTAGAATGTATTTAAGGACTTTCACGATTTTCAGACAAATTTCAGATTTGAAAATCAGCGAGAAAAGGGCAAATGTCGAGATGGAGATGGCTAGGATGTTTTGAGCGTAGATTGAGAAATCGGCGAGGTTTTTGGTGGTTTTTGAGGTTTCCACTTGAACATTTCGCGCGCTTTCCATTTTTTCGATATCGATTTTGGCCGGGTGGAAATATTCAAGAGATTTCTGCAAAAATACATGCTTTTATATATGTTTTTGCCAAATTTTCCCCACACAAACCTTCATAATCCCCACAGGATTATCAATAACATCTCCACTAATATCAATATTATTCATCGTTTCCACAATTCCCTCAACGTCTTCTTTGATCTTTACATCATCATTTTCAACGCCGACAAATGTTGCATTTTGTTTCAAACGAATATCCCGCAAAATTCCAATTTCTTTCTTGATTTCCACTAACTTTGTGGTGTTTTTACAATCATTTGACATAGTTCCAGTATTTGCAGTTTCATGGGCTGCATCGATTTTGACCAGTAAATCATCAACGTCGTCGGTTGTCTGAAAACCGAAAAGTAACAGGGAAATGCAGCAAATTCGCCCCACTGCACACGCCTTTTTCTCTGCGCGCTCTTCACTTCACACACTGTTTTGCGATGATTTCGAATTTTTGTGCAGTTTTTTTGTTTTTTTTTCGTTGTGGTTTTTTTTTTGCGAATTTCGCTGAACTTACCGATTTTAGCGCACTGAAATCAGTTCGGTTGTCAATAATATCTAGAATTTCTGCTGATACCATTGAAACATTGATTTTATGAGCAATTTTCAAGTTGGTCGTTGAAATCCCATTCAATTTTTCATGCGAATCTTTCAAATAATTTTCAGTTTTTTGCATTGTCTCTGACAATTTCTCAATTTCCATCGCATCTTTTTGCGATTTAATTATCGAAAACAATATGATAGCACAAAGTAGGGCAATTATAGTGAGACCAGTGGCGAATTTGAGAAAAAGTGCGAGTTGTTTGGATGGTCCCCAGTGTTTTGCGATGAAATGATTGAGAATCAAAGCGAATAGTGTTAAGATTATCGAAATTCCGAATATAATCGATAAATATAGCATTTTCTAGGGGTATTATCGATAAAAATGAGCGATTTTTGCCCGGTTTTTCGTTTTTTTTTCTCCCGGAAAAAAAACTGGGTCACGTTTTTCAAATTTCCAAGAAAAAAATCAAAAATTTTATTTGATAAGTTCTGCTGTTCTCAATGATCTTTCCGAAAAATCGTCATTCATTTTTCCCGAGCTACTAACAATTAATATGAGCAATGCTGCCAGATTTGTGAGAATTGTTAGAATTAGGACTGGCGTGATGTCTTCGATGGTGTAGTATTTTTGGCAGATGGAGGAGTTTGCGGTTGAGAATATTTTGTGGATTTTTGAGCAGGGAAGGTTGGAGGAATCGATTATTGTCTGGAAATTGGATTGCTCATGTTAGGAAATTTCTAGTGGGGAACTTCTAGAGCTCACCAGCAATCTATTGATTTCTTTCGAAACATCTCGCACAAGATTGCTATAAGTTTTATTGATAAATTGCATCACCTCATTTTCTAGTTCCACTATTTTCAGTCCCATTTCTTTCTCCACAGATCTTTCAATATCTTCCAGTTCCACCAATATATCTTCCCATATTTTCAATTCGCTAGAATCCGCCAAAAAACAATTTCGAATCGGCGCGTCTTTTAATTTCCCGACGACATCAATCAAATCGGTGAAATTTATATTTTTAATCTCGATTTTTGGAGCAATCACCCTCCATAATTCTTCTTGAATCGCAAAAATCTCAAATTTTTGAGCAATTATCTCATCATCAACTTTCTTTGTATAATTAACACCATCGAAGATGCGATTTTCAGAAAATTTACAAATTTTTTCTTGGCCTTGCTCTGATTGTGAGTGATACTTTTGAATCATCTCAACAAAATCAAACTTCACTTCACAATTCATTTTCATTTTCATTGTCAAAACAACCCATAAAATTGCAAATATAATCATAGAAACCGCCAGAAAATATTTGCTGATTCTGATTGTCAGACAAATTTCACATTGGAAAAGTGCAAAGCATAAGATCAGAATTACAAAGAAGTTTTGGGCGTAGATTGAAATTTCGGCGATAGTTTTCGACGATTTCTCAAAATCAGCTTGATCTCTTTCAGTTTCCATTTTTGCAACATCGATTTTGTCAACTTGAAAGTATTCGAGAGATTTCTGCAAAATATTTTTATATTTTAGACTGCTAGATTCGCGCAAATATCCACTAACCTTCATATTTCTGACCGGCTTTTCAATAAATGCTTCACTGAAATCCACAACACTCCATTTTTCAACTTCTTCTTTTTCGAAACTAACTTCTTCTTGCAATTTTCTGACTTTTTCTTTTATCCCAAGTGCTCTAGCCTTATCCTTACAATCTTCGACCATATTTCCAGTAAGCACAAGTTCAAAATTTTCATTGATTTTTGAGAGTAAAACATCAACTTTTTCGCTTACCTGAAAAGGAAAAATAAATTGGAAATGCAGCAAAATCGCCCCACTGCACACCTCGTTTTCTCTGCGCGCTCTTCAGTACACACACTGTTTCGCGATGATTTCGAATTTTTGAGCTGTTTTTTTTTGTTTTTTACACCCTGTGAGCATTTTTTAGGCGAATTTCGCAGAACTTACCGATTTGTGCTCTCTGAAATCAGTCCGGTTCTCAATAATATCTAGAATTTCCGCCGAAACCATTGAAACATTGATTTTTTGTGCAATTTTCAAGTTGGCCGTTGAAATTCCATTCAATTTTTCATGCGAATCTTTCAAATAATTTTCAGTTTTCTGCATTGTCTCTGACAATTTCTCAATTTCCATCGCATCTTTTTGCGATTTAATTATCGAAAACAATATGATAGCACAAAGTAGGGCAATTATAGTGAGACCAGTGGCGAATTTCAGAAAAAGAGCGAGTTGTTTGGATGGTCCCCAGTGCTTTGCGATGAAATGGTTGAGAATCAAAGCGAATAGTGTTAAGATTATCGATATAATCAATAAATATAGTAGCATTTTCTAGGGATGAAATCGATAAAAATGAGCGAATACTTTTTGTTTTTTGTTAGGCCACGTTGGAAAGCGCGAAAAAATTTTAATTCAAATTTTTTAAAAGCTCCCGCCAAAATTCAGCGGGTATTCTCGAGCAATAATAGATGTTTCGCAAAATGTTTCATCTGACCTATTATTAACTCTCGAAGACCGTCTGAAAATTTCGGAAAAATCGATAAACTTACCCTTTTCGACTATATAGTGAATATTTTAATAGCTAGAATAAAATCAGATAAAAAAATTGAAGTCGTAAAAAAAAATTTATTTTTATGATGACACAACTTTTAATGAGCCGGAGAAATTCGATAATTTTTTTTCGAATTTTTTTGTGAGCAAAAAATTCTCAAATCACTGTGCACTTTTAGAATTTCGAAGAAAAAAACATAGATGAAATCATTCTTTTTCTCGAAATGTCAAAAAATCCCAGTTGGGAGAAAAAAGAAAATAATTTTTTGATCAAAAATTTGGCGGGAAAATTTGAAATTCAAAATTTTATGGGCCTATGCAAAATAATATTTTTTTAAATAAAAAAACATAGTTTTCCTATGCAGAAAAACGTCGAAAAATCAAAATATACAGTTTATTATTTTTGAGTAGAGACAATTTGAAATTGAGAGAGTACAGACAGTTTTTTGTATTTTTTGTGCGAAAAATCAATCTGTCTGTCTGCACTCTTTCAATTTCACATTGTCTCTACTCAAAAATAATAAACTATATTTAGTTTTTTCGACGTTTTTCTGCATAGGAAAAATATGTTTTTTCAAGTTACAAAATATTATTCTGCTAGGTCCATCAAAAAAAAATTTAAAAATTCAAATTTTTCAAAAAACCCCGCCAAAAAACACGACACGAGTAATGAAGTGTATAATAAGAGAGAGAGGCACAAAAAAAGGCACTGGGGGCCCGAAAATGACAATTTCATTAAACTTGTTGTGAAGCTGCTGGAGGCTCCGCCCATTTTTCTGTGCTGCTCTTTTCCAGCCATTGTAATTAGTGAGAGACGTAGAGAAAAAAGGCGACGGGGGGACCACTATCAAAATGTTAATTCTTTTAATTTCGACGGGGGGAAATTGGCTTTTTTATTTTGTGCATGTGGAATTGAAAATGAAGAGAGCAGCACAAAGTCGCGCTGCTCTTTTTTTTAGATATACAAATACATATTATTTTCGGGCATTTTTGTTTTGTGTGGTGGAATTGGAATTGAAATTGAGATGGATGGGTTAATTAGTGAAATGAAATGAAATGGAATGAATAGATAGATAGAAAGATGGCTCGCGGAGCACAGCAGCTAAAAATGAGAGAGGAAAAATTGGAGACGAATTATTTTTTGCTGTATTTTGAGAAAATTCCACGTCACAGAATTTGGGTCTTGACGCGAAACTAGAATTCCCCGTTTTTCTCGAAATTTGAATTTTTCAAATTAATTTCCTGGCATTTTTTTTCGAAAACCAGAAAATTAAAATTTGAATTGATTTATTTTCGCGCCGAAATTAAAAGCCATAAATTGTTTTGAAGAAGGAAATGAAATTTTTGGTTTTGGCAAGAAAATTTACATTGTCAGGGAGGCTAGTAGGCCATCAAAACTCGGCCAAGAGGCTTTCGGGTTTCTAGGTCATCAAAAATCGGCCAGGAAGCTTTTCTCGGGTTTCTAGGCCACTGAAACTCGGCCAGGAGGGTTTTTCGGGTTTCTCGGCCACCGAAACTCGGCCAGGGTGGTTTTTTCGGGATTCTAGGCCACGAAGACTTGAGAAGGAGGATTTTTCGGGTTTCTAGGCCATCAAAACTCGGCTACGATGATTTTCCGGCTCAAAAACTCTTTTCCAACTTTTCCCATACAAACAATTAGTCGAAAACTGCTCTCTCTCTTCAGAATTTTTGATGAAGTTGGAATGTCATTTTCAGCTGCTTAATTGCAAGTAGCCCACCACCAAAAAAAAGAAGCGAGAGCCCCTTGAGAAATTTAAATTCAAATTTTTTTGTTGGAGCTCTCAAAAAAGGCAAATGAGATGAATGAGAAGAGCAAATATTTGTCTTGAAAGAAATTTTTCATTAAAAAACACTATATGTATTTGATTAATCAATTAATTAAAACGCATATGGGGTTTTTGACGAAAAGAAGAAAATGAAATGAAACGAAATGAGAAAGAAAAGCTATATTTTGGCGGGAAAAAAAGGAAAAAGAATAATCAATTTAAAGGGAGGACCCTTCTCAATATTATTATATTATTTTCATATAAGAAACAAATAGAATTTGACTATTTTAGAGTGGAAAATGGGATTTCTAGAGCAAAAATTAAAAAAAAAAAATGCAAAAATAAAACGAAACAACGATACTCCGCATGGACGCTGCACTTTTCTCTTTTTTTCACCTGTTTCATAGCTTTTTGATTGAAGTGAAATTTTGCAAGAAAACCGATGATCACAGATGTTCCAAAGAGTACAACAGCTTCAATCGATAATTTTTCTAACTTGTTTTGTTAGAACAATAATTATACCCTAGATTTTTCAACAAAGCTAAGTAAAAAAATTGAGAATTCTTCTGACTTTGATAATAATGAAGACTTATGACGGCTCGAGTCCGCTATTCGCTTTGATTAAACAATTTAAAATACCGTCTACAATTGTTTCAACATACTGTCCTTCTTATAAAATCTGCGATGAACAATCTTATCAAACCGATTTCTCACAATTCAACTATATCGCACCACTTTTGATAATTATTTTTGATTTTATAATTCAATTCTACAATGTGATCTTTATAATCCGTGGAAAATATCTGAAAAAAGGTCCGTTTTTTGCGATGCTTTTGATCATGTCGATATCAATTCTAATTCGAAGTTTAATCGTGTTTCCAAGTTATATATATTTTTCATTCAATATACGATACAACTTGAGTTTAGCTATATACGCCGATTTTTTTTCAAGTTTTTTCTCACCAATTTTGATATTTCTAATGTCACTGAATCGATATCTATGTTTTGTTTCAACTTGGTATAATGAGAAGCTTTTTGAGAGGTGAATATCTAGATTTAATTCTTTTAAATCAAATTCATAGCAAACTTCAGGAAGAGGTTCATAATTCCGGTAATTCTCTCCATGATAATTTCTTCAATCGCAACTTATATAAGCATCAAAACTTCACAAATCGAGCGAGATTTCTATAACACAATTGGATTCGTCGATTCGAATCAAAAACTTGGATACAGAGTTCTAATTTCCAGATTATTTTATATTTTTCCATTAGGCTCAACGATAAGCTATATTCTTTTATTCATTTATTTCAAATCGCAATCGATTTCTACACGGAATGTTGAGCAAAAAGTTTATGCACATTTATTGGTTACAGCCATTTTCTACGGCTTGATGTGTTGTTTTTCCGAAGCATTTGTGTTTTTAGATGGTGTGATAGACAATTCAAGTATTCTATTTCTGGTTTCTTCTCTAAATATTGTGAATTACCTTCCGGAGATTTCCCTACCATTGATGTTTATAATTTCAACTTTGAAGTTTCGAATCGCTCCGAAACTAGAAAAAGAGGGCAGAACTAATACAACCATAATTGTTAATGTCAGATAATTACATAGTGATGTTAGGCTAACTTTTTTTTTCTGATTCAATAAAATTGTTAATAAAACATGTCTGTTTTCCCATACAATATAAATGTTTCCCTATTTTTGATAGAAAAGATGGGTTCTTCGTCAGCCTCACTTTCTTGTGGAGACAATTCCCCGGAATCCGTCGATATTCATGGAATCAACTTTATCGCCCCCATATTCTTCATAATTTTCGATTTCCTTACCCAAATTCTCAATGTGACATTCATAATCAGTGGAAAATATTTGAAAAATGGCCCGTTTTTTGCGATGCTTTTGATTATGTCGATATCTATTCTATTTCGAAGTCTAATCTGTTTTCTAAGCCATATTTGTGCTGTATTCACTGTGAATGCTCTAGAAACCCGTGCAATTTGTCTGAAATATGCGCTACATTCGGATTTCTTTAATAATTATTTCACAGTTGTTATGATATTCTTCATGGCTCTCAATAGACATCTATGTTTCGTTTCGAGTTCCTGGAATAGCAGGATTTTCGAGAGACATAGGTATATATTCCTAGTTATATTCTCTATATTTTTATCGATTTTTGCAATGTTCACCAGTATCGAAACTTCAGAAATCCATAGAATCTTCTACAGATCCGTAGGTTTTGTTGACGTTCGCAAGAAAACTGGCTATAACACAATAATAGCTAGAATATTTTATATTTTTCCAATAGGATCTATAATCTGCTATATTCTATTATTCAAATATCTAAAAGAGCAATCAAAAATGGTACTGATGTCTTCGAAAAATGTTGAGCAAAAGGTTTTCGCTCAACTCTTTGTCACTGTTGTTCTTTACACTTTAATGTTTATATTCTATGAAGCGGTTGTATTTTTGAATGGTATTCTTGAAGATTGGATTGTTGTTAACCTGATATCAGTTGTGAATATTATCAATTACTTGCCAGAAATCTCACTTCCACTGATGCTTATGATTTCAGCTTTGAAATTTATGAAGAAATTTCCGAAGAGCACATCTGTTTCAACTTCAAGTCCATGAAAAGATGACCATAAATATTCTTATTTAAAAAAATGTTCAGCAAAATACCATAGAACCCGTGAATTTTGCAAAAAAAACATATTTTTCACCTAGAAATCAGTCAAAGGTTGTGCTGAATTTGGTCGTTCACTCAAAACCAGCGGAATTTCAGCGTGATTTGTGACTTCTAGCGAATTATAGCGCTGGATTACACCTTTCCGATCTTGGGTTGATGTGAGTTTGAGAGTTCCTTGACGAGTTGAGACGCCGGAGTAGGGGATTCTGGAAATTTGATTGGATTTTTGAATTTTTTTGGTGTTGAAAATTTGGCTGGAAATGTAAAGGGTTTCTACTAAAAACATTTTTTGTTAAAAAAAAATTCACTGTTTCGTGGGATTTTTAATAAAAATTCGTGAATTTAATTGCATTATTTTTTTGAATTGGTAAATTTTCAGAAGTTTTTTAGCTTTAGAAAAAGCTGAAAATTTTATTTTCTATGACTTATTTACAAAAAAAGTTCAGAAAAATTCACTGTTTCATGGGAATTTCATTAAAAATTCGAATTTCTCTGAAATAATTTGTTTCCAACCTGATTTTCAGATGTTTTCCAGCGGAAAAAAAACTGAAAATTATTTTTTCTATGCTTTGAAAAAGTTCAGAAAAAATCTTTTTGTAATTTTCAACGAACATTTATATTATTTCGAAAAAAATGTATATTTTTCAGAAGAAAAATTTCACTGTTTCATGGGATTTTCATTCAAAATTCGAATTTCTTTTTAACTTTGGTTTTGAGAATTTAGTTTGTGAAAAAATTGTTTTAAACCTATTTTTTCCCAAATTTTCAGAAGATTTCCAGCGGAAAAAACTGACAATTATTTTTTTTTGAAATAGTTCAGAAAAAATCAGTTTTTGTAATTTTCAACGAAAATTCATATTATTTCGAAAAAAATGTATATTTTTAAGAAGAAAAATTTCACTGTTTCGTGGGATTTTTAATGAAAATTCGGGAATTTAAATTAATTGCACTGTTTCTTCTTCTAATCTTCTGCAAAAAATAAATTTTCAGTAGTTTTCTAGCTAGAAAACAGCTGAAAATTGTATTTTCTATGACTTATCTACAAAAAAAAGTTCAGAAAAATTCACTGTTTCATGTGATTTTCATTAAAAATTCGAATTTATTTTTAATTTTGGTGTTGATAATATAGTTTTTGAAAAAATCGTTTGCAAGTCAATTTTAAAGAACATATTTTTAACCGAATTTTCAGAAGTTTTCTAGCTAAAAAACTGAATATCATTTTTTTGAAAAAGTTCAGAAAAAATCAGTTTTTGTAATTTTCAACGAAAATTCATATTATTTCGAAAAAAATTTACATTTTTAAGAAGAAAAATTTCATTGTTTCGTGGGATTTTTAATGAAAATTCGGGAATTTAAATTAATTGCACTTTTTCCTCTTCTAATCTTCTGCAAAAAATAAATTTTCAGTAGTTTTATAGCTAAAAAAACATCTGAAAATTTTATTTTCTATGACTTTATTACCAAAAATTGTGAAGTCGAGTTAAAAAAATTCACTGTTTCATGGGATTTTCATTAAAAATTCGAATTTATTTTTAATTTTGGTCTTGAGAATTTGGTTATAAAAAAAATTGTATTTATTCTATTTTCAACCGAATTTTCAGATGTTTTCCAGCGGAAAAAAACTGAAAATTATTTTTTTTTTTTGAAAAAGTTCAGAAAAATCTTTTTGTCGGGAATTTTTAGCTTTGTTACATATTTTTAAGAAGAAAAATTTCACTGTTTCATGAAAAATTCAATCTAAATCTTCAATTCTTCACAACAATAATCAAAAAAAATGAAACAAAACTAACTTGGTCAATGGCAATAATCCAAACAAAGTTTGGCGATATTTCGAGGATGTGAAACAATACACCAAAAATGCCACAAAACAATTGATCAGCGAGAAAACGTCCAAAACATCGGCGAGGTTGGAATAAACATATTGACTGATTTGAGTGGTGTAGATTGCGTTTAGGATTGCTAAGATTCCTGGAAGATGTGGGGATTTTTGGTGGATTTTTAGGAATTTTGGGGCTTCTAGGCTTCTTGGGTTAGCCCCAATCCATACCTTGAGGCAATTCGGTGCACAAAAACACAGTAACCATCAATAGCAGCATATAAGTTGTCAAATCACCGCGTCTCCTGGCTCGTTCCTCTTTTATCAAAATCTTTCGCTTCTCATTATTCTCTCGCAATTTTCCAATCAACGCAATCGTGAATATGAAAAGCAGTGCACACGGAATAACTTTGAGGAAGATTCCAGTCAGCCAAAGATTGCCCTTCATTAGGAAACAATGATTCTTCTTCATCATATCCGAGAATCCGACGCTGTAGAGAAAATAGAAACCGGACAGGTCGACTTCTCGCTGAGTTTCGAGAATTTGGTGAGCGAGAAGGGTAGGGACGCAGAAGATGAAGACGAGAATGGCGATGGTCAGAGCCGAGACTCTGGAAAATACAGAAATTCACAAAAAAAAATTAGCTCTGGGTGGGGCTCGAACTTGGGACCTTGTGCGTGATAGACAAGGATGTTACCAATGGATATTTTGCGCGGGAAAATTTGAAAATTTAGATCAGGGTTTTTGCCACGTGGATTCTCGGTTCATAATTAATTTTTGAAAACGTGGATTTTTTAGCGGGAAAATGTACAAATTTGAATTTTTATCTGAAATTCTGAAGTGCTTGCCACGTGGATTTTGTGGCGGGAAAGTTTGCGTACTCAAATTTTTATTTAAAATTCTAGATTTTTGCCACGTGGATTTTTTTTGCGCGCGAAAATTTACAAATTCGGTTTTTTTTAGACACAAACTACTCTCTAGGCGCTAATCCTTGAGAATTAAACTTTCAAGGCGCGGCTACTTGACAACTAGACTCTCTAGGCGCGGCTCCTTGCCAGTGAGAAACTCTAGGCGCCACTCCTACACAGTAAGGTTTTCTAGGCTTGGCTATTTGAAGCGTCCGCTGTTTCAAAGAACACTTCGCTATTTTTGCAGCAGATAAATTTCCACGATTAAAAATAAATTCATCCAGAAAATTATACGTTTCAAAAATCCCCATAACTCACAGCGCTCTCGAATGATCCAACCACTGCGACGTCGAGATTTTCATAGCCGACAATCGAATAAACGCCATCAGCACCACCAAATACAGGGTGATGGCGTGTAGAGCGATCGATAACATGGCGTGGCATTTCAAAAATAGTGCCCAGATGTAGGAATATCCTTCGAGATTGTGGTAGAATTCATAGCGAAGGATGTAAGTCTGAAAATTGAATGTTTTCAGTTGCGACGCGGTTTGCGTTGCGTTGCGGAACTTACTAAATACGAAGTCATCGTTCCGATATCTGAAATCGCTATACAAACCAAAACTGTGTGAACTGAGGAATGACGCATTCTTGGTCTAGTCAACACCAAAATATGTACACCATTTGCCAGTAAACCGAGAACACATAAAAGAAGTGAAAGCATTGGGTGCACTTTGGAGTAGTAGCTGCAATAGGAAATTTAACAGTGGGTTGAGGGAGGCGCGCGTAGCTCAGTGGTAGCGTTCTGGATTTCTGTGCGTGGGGTCGAGGGTTCGATGCTGGGTGAGCGCTATCTTTTTTTTTGTTTTTTTTTAAATTTAAAAATAAACCTACTATTTGAACTCGAAAAGCCGCTCAATAACCGCATAGGTGATTGGATTACTTGTGTTGAAGATCCGGGAATCATTGCACTCCATGATTTTCTGAAAATCGGGAATTTCAGACAATTTTATCTTTTTTTTTGCTGAAATAATTAGAGAAGCACGTCAAAAACAGCGAAAATCGATGGAGAAAAACACTGTGAATGACACGTGTCAAATGAGAGATTTTTTGGGAGGTGGGGTGGATGATGATGAGAACAAGCTTTGAATTATTTATTTTTGAACCTGAACATCATGGAAAAAAAGTTGGGCGGAGGCGGGGCTCGAACTCGTGACCTTTTGCGTGGTAGACAAGGATGTTACAAATAGACTATGTAAAACGGCTGGCGGGAAACGTGAAAATTCAAATTTTATAGAGAAAAAAACTGTAAGCGTTGGGCGGGGCTCGAACTCGTGACCTTTCGCGTGGTAGACAAAGATGTTACCAATAGGCCACGTGGATAGGCTGGCGGGAAACACAGAAATTCAAATTTTTCGCGCTTTTTTTTTGAAAAATGGGATTTTCCAAGAAAAAAAGAACTTGTCAAACAACAACATCTCATTAAAATCCACATCCTGTCTTTTTAAGCACTTTTTCTGCTTTTTCTTCTAGCAGGAGCAGGAAAAAATTTGCTCAAAACTTCTGAATTTTAATTAAAAATTTTATGAAGTTTTTTTGAGCTTCATTTTTCGGGTGAGCGAAGCAAGCAAGAAAAACAAATGAGCAGCTGAGCCCGCCGAAAGCGGAGTTGAGCTAAGTCAAAAACAAAACAAGACAAAAAAACTCGAAATGAAAATGAAAATTAGGCATTCTTGTGGAAAAGCTGGGCTGAAAATGTCTGAAAATTGGTTCTGAGAAAATGAGCGGAAAATGTCAGATGCAAAAATTGTGGGATTTTTTGTTGAAAATGCGAAAAATTCGAATTTCCCTGTTTTCCGGCAGCCTCTCTTCACGTGGCCTATTGGTAACATCTTTGTCTACTAAGCACAAGGTCACGAGTTCGAGCCCCGCTTGGAGCAAAATTTTTTTTCGGGAAAATTTCACTGTTTCAAAAATTTCATAAGATTTTCTGAGTTGGAAATTTTTCTGATAACAAACAAAAAGCTAGTCGGAAAAATAAGTCTTAAATTTCCACGTGGCAAATAAAAAATCAACAAAAAAGTCCTGCAGGCACCCGGGATCGAACCCTGCTCTCAAAATCAGTAGGCTACTTACTAACCCACTGAGCCATCTCGGAAATTGCGAATTTCTTGTTTTTCACGTCAGAATTTCTCATTTTCGGACCAAAAAACCAACAAAAAAAGAGGAATTTGTCAAAACCGCTGAAGGGAGAAAATAATATATCATTATTATTTTTAGAGAAGAAGAAAACGAAAAAATATAATAAATATATATGAATTTTTTTGGCCCAAAATTAAGAGCAAAACTCAAAATTTTGCTCTGCGGGCACAAAAAAAAATTTTTGGGTGGAAAAAGTGAGTAAACACTTGAAAAAATTGACGAAAAATGTGTGAAATTTCGTGTCTGGTCAAACTTCTTGTTCTCAAAAATAGCACAAATTTTTTTGTTTCGCAAAAAAAAAATTCTGAGGGCGGATGTTTGGAGTTAGAACAAGTTTTCAAAAAAAAAAAGTTGAAAATAAAATTTGAAATTTGAAAAACAACGTCTCATTCGAAATTCAAATGTTTTATTTGATTTTTGGAAAAAAACATTTATTTTTGAAAAAAAATTTGAGCGCTAAAATTAGGTCGAATTTCACAGGTGGAGGGAATTTGGCCAATTTTTGACCAATTTTTGGCCAACTGTTGGTTGGCCAAACTCGTACCAACAAAATTAACTTTCGTTGGCCAATTTTTGGCCAATTTCAAAATTTTTTTTTCTTTCAATTGCAAATCACTATAATTTTTAAACGATGTTCGAACCGATGAAAATTTATTACCAAATCAAAAAAGAACAGTTAGAAGAACTTGATTATTATGGTAGACGCATCTTGTCGACCATCATCCTTGGATTTTCGGGGAAGTTGGGTGTCAGGTTCTGTCTTTTCGGAGACTCTTGTGTCTGGCGAGTAGAAGTTTCTTGGTGTGTACATCTGCCGGTGATTAACTTGAAGCCGTGACCCTTGGTGTCGATAATTCCATCTTGAGAGGAGACGGTGTCGGATAAAGTTTGCTTCTCAAGGTGCTCACGAGTCCAGTCGACCTTTTGGGCGACAGTTTCTCCGTTGATCGAATGAGTCTTCTTTTGACAACGGTTGACGACTTTCATCTGAAAACAAAGAAACATCAAAATCCGACTTTCTCATTTAAGATAACAAACCTAAGTGTGGGCGGGCGATGACACGAATTGATCAGATGTCCTTCTTGGGCTTTTTGAAGTTGAATTCTGAGTTTCTGCCCATCTCCATCTTACCATTTCCTGATGCACCTGGTGAAAACCTTCTTCTTGGAGGAAGCTCTGAAAAGTCATATTATGATTCCAGAACAGTAGCAAATTAAAACGTAGGAGAAATTCAAGAGAAATTAGGTCTAGGGCATTTCAATTTTCAGCTATGATAAGGAATTTTCCATTTAAACTCATGAAAAAATGTTGGTGTAATTGAATAAAACTGAAAATATCCTTATTTTATATCAAACATTGAAAAACTCGAAATTTTTCATTTTTTTGCCTAAAATCATGTTCAATGTGTGAATTTCCAAGTTCTAATGAAATTTGCTGCTTGATCCTGGATGGGGAACATGTTTTGCATATTTCTCGCAGCTTCAAACACTTAATTTTTCAACAAAACGAAGAACACACAAAAAAACGAAAAAAAAAGAAAAAAAAATTTGAGGCGTGCATTTCGTCCGAGAGAAGTACACACACATTTCGCTGCAGGACCATTTTATTTAAATGTCTGCGCCTTTAATTTTTAACCGTTTAAAATCATTTTGGTGGAAAATGGTGTACACCATTCGACGCAGAATTCCGAGCTGAACAAAATGGTTATAAATTCGCCTTGTTTTTCAACCGATTTTCAACTTTTCGGTTTCTAGGGAATTTGACGTTTTAATTTTGATCTTGAGTCAGAAACAATATAGAGTTTGATAGAGTTTTTGATGCCGAGAAAGATGCTGCTGAACAATTCTGATGAAAACCTCGACGTGCTAGGAAATGAGCACGAAATAGAGCACGGGTTTTAAAAACGTTTTTGGAAACCTAAAACTCATGTTAGAATGACTTTTTGAGCACCTCGGAGAGTCGGCTCGAAAAACCGAGAACAGGAATTTTTTCAGAGTGTAAAACAATCAATATGATTGATCCTTCATTCAAAAAGGATTGGGGTTCTTACACACTTCCCCCGTGAATGTAAAACTGAAATGAAATCTTGAAAGACTGTCCGCACTGGTCCATTTTTTGTCTAGAACAACAAAAAACATCAAACATTCGGTATCATCAACGAAAAAATTAAAAAATTTTATGATCAGAATTTTCACCAAATTTTGGCCAACCATCTAGCAGTGTTTGGCCAATTTTTGACCAAATTTTGGCCAAAAATTGGCCAATTTCCGTGATTGGCCAAAAATTGGTCAAAAATTGGCCAACTTCCCTCCACCTGTGTTATTGAAATTGGGGTAATTCAGGTGGAAAAGTGCAATTTTTTTGAGTCAAAAATATATTAACAATTTCACACCGCGTTCCCTAATGCCCGCGTGTACGAGTGGTAGTGCCTTGAGTTTTGCAGCGCGAGGTCGGGGGTTCGACTCCGCCCCGACGGGAAATTTTTTATTTTTTCCCAAAAATGCGCAGCGTCATAGATAAACTCAAAAGATAATCTGAAAATCTGAAAATAGCCGAAAAGAAAGCCGAAAATTCGTTTGTTTTGAATGAAAACATAGCTAATTAGTTAGTTAGAAAAACTGCGCAGAGTCCTCATTTCCAAGACAACACTAACTACAAATATGAATTTTTTAAAGAAAAAAATTATTGAGAAAAAACGATTTTTTGGGGCGAAAAAAGAGATGATAGGGCTAATTTAATTGAAAATAAAATAAAGACATTTTTTCATCATTTTTTTTATTATGGCGAAAAAATGAAATAAAACAATAAGCAGAAGAGAAAAAATTGTAGTTTGAATGTGTGTTTACTTATATGTGAAAACGATGAGTGTGTGGGAAAATTTTGAGAGGAATTTTAAATTGTTTTTTTTTGTTCACAGACAAGGATATGTCGGGAAGCTATGTTCTTTGGTTTTTATTTGCCACGTGGAAAATTCGTAAGTAAAAATTCCAAGTTTAAAAAATTATGAAAATTTTGAAACAGTGAATTTTTCATGAACAAAAAATTTCCACGTGTATAAAAAGAGTGGAATTAGAAAAACCAGGGGTGGGGAAAATGTCATGGCCTCATGTTGTCCTGTCCTTGAATATGGCCTAAACTTGTCCTGGCTCGAACATGGCTTGAACATGTCCTAAAGCCATATGCCCAACCTGTCCTCGCGTGAACAAAAATTAACAGAGAATTTTTTTTTTCCGCATAAAAAAAAAATAAAAATGCGATCTCCTCTTTTTTCGGCGTGTTTTTTCTCGACTAAAAAAAGAACCTGTCCAGGACAGGACAGGTAGCCAGGCTTACACGTGGACCTGTCATGGCTTATGTTCTTACCACCAAAGCCAACATGAGGACAACGTGAGGCCAGTTTCCCCACCCCTGAGAAAAACATACAGCCTCAAAAAATGTATGAAGATTTTGAAACAGTGAATTTTTTGTGAACGAAAATTTCCACCGTCTATTGAAAAGAAAATCAGAAAAAATTCCAGCCTCAAAAATATATCAAAATTTTGAAACAGTGAATTTTTTCATGAACGAAAAATTGTGGATTTTTGCCACGTGGCAATCTAAATAAGGTTAATTTTTGTTTCTAATTGGAAATATATGAAAAATTTGAAACAGTAAATTTTTTGTGAACAAAAAATTTCCACGTGTAGAAAGAACTAGATAAATCAGAAAAACATCCAGCCTCGAAAAATATTTGTAAATTTTGAAACAGTGAATTTTTGTGAACAAAATTTTTTTTTGAATCTTTGCCACGTGGCATTTTGAGCTGATTTATGTTAGTTATCAGAATTTTATTCAGAATTTTCGCGTCAAAATTTCCCCGTGTACAAAAAGGAAGAATCAGAAAGAATTCCAAGTTCAAAAAATTATGAAAATTTTGAAACAGTGAATTTTTTGTGAACGAAAATTTCCACGTCTATTAAAAAGAAAATCAGAAAAAAATCCAGCCTCAAAAATCTATCAAAATTTTGAAACAGTGAATTTTTTCATGAACGAAAAATTGTGGATTTTTGCCACGTGGCACTTGAAGATGTAAATTTAGTTTAGACTTGTTGTCATGGACCAAATTAATCAGAAAAACTTCCAGCCTCAAAAAATATATCAAAATTTCCACGTGTATCAAAAATCTATTATCATTCCGAAAAAAAGAACCTTGGAAGAGAACCGAAATAGCCTAGGAAACCAAGACTACAGTAGACTTCGAAACATTTTGGAGTCTATTTGAAAAATAAAATTTGAAATTTACACGCTGGTTATTTGCCAACCAGTTCGATGTGCATGTGTCACGTCATTTTTAGTCTACTGTACGTGAGCGCCAATTCAAACGGGGGTTCTTTTATTTTCGAATTGACAGTAGAGGAATCAAAAAAAATTCTAAGCTCAAAAAATTATGAAAATTTTGAAACAGTGAATTTTTGTGAACGAAAAATTTTGGATTCTCTGTCACGTGGCATTAGCTAATTCATGTTAGTTATGAAAATTTTGAAACAGTGAATTTTTCGTAAATAAAAAATTTCCACGTGTAAAAAGGAGGAATCAGAAAAAAATGCACACTCAAAAATTGTATGAAATTTTTGAAACAGTGAATTACAAACATTTTTTGGATTTTTGCCACGTGGCATACAAATTTTGCCACGTGGCATACAATCGTAAGTAAGGTAAATTTTTTATTCTAACTGCGAATGCATAACAAAAATAAAAAGCACATCTGAAAATATATGAAAATTTTGAAACAGTGCATTTTTTTGTGAACAAAATTTTTTTTTGGATCTTTGCCACGTGGCATTTTGAGCTGATTTATGTTAGTTATGAGAATTTTATTCAGAATTTTCGCGTCAAAATTTCCCCGTGTACAAAATGGAAGAATCAGAAAAACATCCAGCCTCGATTAATATTTGAAAATTTTGAAACAGTGAATTTTTTGTGAACGAAAATTTTGGATTTTTGCCACGTGGCATTTTTTATTCCAAATTTTCGCGTGAAAAAGTTCTACAGTAATTTTTGAGGCCAAAATGTGTGACTTTTCGAATAAATAAATCATTTTTTGAAAAAAAAACCCGGTGACCCAGAGCAAAATTTTTTGTTGTAAAAATCCGTTAGACCGGAAAAAATTAGTAGTTACTAGCAAAAAAAAATTTCCAAAAAAAAAGTCAGGAAAAAATCCAGCAAGCAGCACTTCAACAAAAAAGTGCCAATTAAAGTTTTTTTGTTGCTCGAAAAAAATGCGGAGCATTTTAGGCAGGCAGGTGAAAAATGAAATTTGTCATGATTTTTTTCAAGGAATTCTGAGAAATGCGAAGATTTTGTTTGGGGGAAATTTGATAGTCCTGGAAAAACAATAGCAATCAACAAAATGCTAATTTTCGCGCCAAAACTTGCCACGTGGCATTTTGAAAGCGCGAAATTCTTAAATTTTGAATTTAAATTTTTTGGAGCCCAAAAATTTTGCTCAAACATTGATTTTCAAAGAAAAAATGATGTAAAAGTATACATTTTTCATCGAAATTTTTTTGAGGCCTGCAAAATGAGCAATTGTCATTTTGCACATTTTTTTTCAAAAATTTTTCTATGCAAAAAATTTATGACACGTGGATTTTTTCGCGCCAAAATCCGAACTTTTGATCTCTCTTTCATAATAATAATATAATGACTTGTCAAAAAAAGGTCCAAGAAAAAAATTTTTCATGACGAGAAAAAATGTCGAATGTCATATGTATAATAATTATTTTCCGCGAGCACGAATTTTTTTTTGCAGAAAAAAAAAACTTTTTCTTGGCTTAGAGCTTAAGAAAAAGGAGGAAATTAAGAGATTTTCAGACATGTTTTTTCGGCTGAAAATCGAAAAGAATAGGAATTGAGATTTGCTCAAAGAAGAAAAAAGGTTGGAAAATAACAAAAAAATAAATCAAATAACAATTGGGAGGAAAAAAGAGGAGACTGATGAAAAGATAAATGATTTTTCGAAATTAGACAACATAAATCAGAGGGTTTTGGAGCGAAAACAGCGAACTTGAGTAAACCATCGCACCCTACCCTACCACGTGTACGCGTAGCTCAGGCGGTTAGCGTCGCTATTTTTCTCGAAGCGCAAGGCCCGGGGTTCGAACCGCACCGCTCGCAAATTTTTTTAAAATTTTTGTAGATCAGTCTCATTTAACGCCAAAACTACGGTAGATCTAAAAATTTTGATAAAGATATTGAATCCAGATTTTTTTAGCGACAAAAATAACATTTTTTGCATGTTTTTTCAAAATTCTCAGAATTTTCTAGCCAAATTTTTTTAATCCCCATTTCAATTCTTGGACTTTTTTCTGATTGTTTCTTTGATCTACGCCCTACAGTAATAAGCTATGACGTGGCGAAAACCCTGAGATCAAAAGATCAAATCCTGTTTTGTTTAGAAGAAAAAAATCCACCTGACAACAAAAAATGCGCAACAATAGAGGAGAAGATTTCTGATCCAATTTTTCCAAAAAAAAAAAAAAAAACACAACACGGTGTAAAATCCGAGAAGGCTCAAAAAAATAAGCTTTGAATAGAGGAGAAATTTGAGAAGCACACACACAAAAAAATGAAAAAGAAAAACGGATTAGTTAAATATTCCTATTCTGTCCAATAGTACCAAGAATACATAGGCTTAGTGTATAATTAGATGCGATTTTTTGCGCCGAAATTGAACAGCTAGCTTAACTTAACCATCGTACCCCAGGTTCCCATATGCGCGCGTAGCTCAGGCGGTTAGCGTCGCTTTTTTTAGCGAAGCGCAGGGCGCGGGTTCGACTCCCACTGCCACCAAGTTTTTTATTTTTTTTTCGTCTTCCGGGGAAATTGATGATTATGGAAAGAAAAACAAAACAAAAATAAATTGTGTTTGTTCTCTTCTTCTATTTTTCAGCCAAGCCCCAAAGGTTTGAAAAAAGAAAAAATAATCTGGGTTATTTTTCAGAGCATGATTTATTCACTTAGAAAAGTAAGACACGCACTTTCAGATGGCTGAAAATATTAGAAAAAATAATATTTTCAGCAACAAAAGAATAATTGACTCTTAAAATAATGGGTGTTTTGTGAGGAAAAAATTGTTGAGTGAATGAGAACTCGGGGCGGACAAAAAACAATGTAAAAATGAAACCCATAAATCTAAAGTGCCCATTTTTCCGCTGTGAGTTTTGAGTTGAAAAGTTTTGAGATTTTTGAGCAAAAAAAAATTCAGGATGAAAAATATCACATTTTTTCGCACACAAAATTCGTCATTTTGCACGAAAATTAAGAAAAACGAGACAAAAGTTCACACTTTTGTTGACACAGGTGTTTAAAATGAAAATGAAAAAAATTGTTCGGAAAAATTATTTTTTTCGAGGCACAGGAGAGGAAATTGAGAAGATTGCAGTGAATTTGACACCTTTTTATGGGAGAAAAAATTTTTTGCAGAATTTTTTTAAATAGAGAATTTGAAGTTGACTTTCCTGCCACATGGAATTTTCAATTTTCAAAAAAAAAAATTAATTTTTGTTCATTAAAATTTAAAAAAAATACTGTTTCAAGAAAATTTGAATTTTTTTTCGGAATTTTCAAAAATTCGATTTCACAGTTGTGTGTGAAGCAATTTTCATGTGGCATAATTTCGGTCCCGAAAAATTCCTGCCACGTGGAATTTTCAATTTTCAAAAAAAAATGAATTTTTCATTTTTAAAAAATTCACTGTTTCAAGAAAATTTTAATTTTTTTCTGTTTTTGGAAAATTCGATTACATTGTTGTGTGTGAAGCTATTTCCACGTGGCATAATTTTAGTGTCAAAAATACCTGCGACGTGGAATTTCAATTTCATCAGCAAGAAAACCAGAAAATATCACAAAATTAGATTTTTTCATCTTAAAATAATTCACTGTTTCAAAAAATCGATAATTTTTTCTCAATTTTTGAAAATTCGATATAATTAGACCACACCTACGCGCGAAAAGAGGAACAAATTGAGATTAATAAGAAATGTTAAGAAGACTATAAAATAAACTATCTGCCTTTTTAATAAAATCCCGGTTGGGTGGTGTCTCGATGGAAGCAGGATTTTTCAATGGGGTCCCCCCTGTTCTCATTTTTCAAATGTCGCAATTTTGGACATTTCCCATTTTTTCCGAAAATCATACCTTCGCGAACGTCCAAAAGGATCCGATCCTGGACCTTCTGAACAAAAAACACGTGATCTAACCACTTGACCATTTCTGACACAAGAAATGACCATTAATTCGCTTAGAAATGCTCGAAGAAAAATTTTTGACGTGAGAAAAAATATTTGTTTTAAAAAAGGAGACTGTTACGCCTGGGAGCTGAAAGCTCCTAGTATTTATGAAAACATGATGAATAGAGAGAGGGAGACGCGTTAGAGTGTTAGAGAAGCAGAGTAGATGAGAGAGTGTGGAAAAAGAAGAGAGGGTTAGAGAAAGAGAGAATAGTCGCAATATTCCACGTGGGAAAATTTTGGAATTTCAAATTTTGAGCTTCAAAAAATTCACTGTTTCAAAATTATTTTAAATATTATTTGTCCCGAGATTCATTTTAAAAAATGACGTTGAAAATCCTAAATTTTCTAGGTAAAAAGGGTTCAAAAGAACAAAGTCCGAATAAATTTCGAAACAAATTGGCAAACTTTTTTTTGTTGCCCCGAAAAAATCCCAATTGCTTTTTTTTCGGCCAAAAAAAAGCCGGAAACGGGATGAAATAAAATTGCTAGAAAAAAATCGCCGTTTTTTTTAATTTGTCGGACGCGTTTGAAAACATCTGAGCCCCCGGCCGGATTTTTTTCGCGCGCGCGAAAAAATCTGAAAAATGACGCAATTTTTGCGCCAAAAATCGCAGTTACAGTACTTTTAATTCAAAATATTTTGGAACGAAGCCATAAATTTTGGAGAAAATAATAAAATTTCTCAATCTCGCTCCATAATAAAATGTGGGATAATGAAAAAAAGGAAATTTGGCCACGTGGATTTTCTGACGCCGAAAAAATTGGGGATTTTTTGGAAAAAATTTTGAAACGTATTTTTTCCGACTTTTTTTGTTGAGAACCAAAAAATGCTCTTTGAGCCAAAAAAAATCGACAATCACAATGAAAAATGACAAGTTTCCTTCCGGTAACCAACTCAAACATTTATGAACAATTTTCAGATTTTCAGCCAAAAACTACAAATTCTGAAATAAAAAATCACCATCTGAACGACAAAATCGGCTTGTAGGCCACACTAATTGCACCGCCTTTCAGAATCCCGCATTTTTCGAGATTTGTTGGGTCGTGAATGTAGGTTCCGGATGGGCTTGAATACGTCATGGGAAGTTGGAGAATGTAGTATCTAGAATTAATTTCAGGTTGGGGTTTTCGGTGCTGAAATTATGCCACATGATTAAATTATTAAATGTGCTCATCAGTTTTCAAAAAAACTTCAAAATTATCAGAAAATTTTGAAACAGTGAAAATTCTGAAAAACTCAAAAAACATCAAATTTTCCACGTGGAAATTCATTAAATGTTCAGTTTTCAGTTTCGAATGAAACGAATTTCTAATCGATTCTCAAAAAAAACCTCAAAATTATCAAAAAATTTTGAAACAGTGAAAATTTTTGAAAATTCAAGAAACTCAATTTTATTATTTTCCAAATAACTTCAAAATTTTTCCAAAAATTTTGAAACAGTGAAAATTCTGAAAACTCAAAAAATATCAAATTTTCCACGTGTAAACTAGAAAAATATTGGATTGGAATACAAAAAAAACAGAATCAGTTTTCAAAAAAAACCTCAAAATTATTAGAAAATTTTGAAACAGTGAGAATTCTGAAAAACTCAAAAAATATCGAATTTTCCACGTGGAAATTCAGAAAAATGTTCAATTTTCAGTTTTGGATTAAAATGATTCCAATTGCCTATCAGTTCTCAAAAATAACTACAAAATTATCAGAAAATTTTGAAACAGTGAAAATTCTGAAAAACTCAAAAAACATCTGAATTTTCCACGTATAAACTAGAAAAATATTAGACTACATTTAAAAAAATGAGATCAGTTCTCGAAAATAACTACAAAATTATCAGAAAATTTTGAAACAGTGAACATTTTTGAAAACTCAATTTTCTACATGTAATGCAGAAAAAACTTGAAAATTTAATTTCGATGCCAAAATAATGCCACGTGGAAATTTAAATCTTACAAAATTCCAATGAAAAAACAATTTTCTAACAAAAATTCCAGATTCAAGAAAAATTTGAAACAGTGAAATATTTTTCCCAAAATTCCCCCCATAAAACACTCACTTCGAATGTGCCAATTCCAGCGGGGCTTGTCCGGTTCGATACTCAGTTCCAGGCTGTCCGGGCACCAAAACCACTGGGTCAATGGTGATTTTGACTGGCGCTTTTGGTGTGACCACGTGGATTTTCATGAGTTGCGCGGATTTTGGTGGCGGTTTTCGGCAGGTGCAAGCGCGGCGGAGCGGAAGATCCGCTGTGAGAATGTCGGAGAGGCTTCCGCGACGCGCAGCTTCGCGGGAAATGTTTGAACCCTGGAAAATGTGAGGAGTGATTTTCTACTAGTAATAAATGACACGGATTAAAATTTTCAAAAATTCGAAAAATATTCACATTTATTTTGAAACAGTGAAAATTCTGATTTTTTCTGATATTTTTTTAAATCAATTTCAATCATTTTCTCCCGACATTTCTTTTCACTAAAAATTCTACACTATCCTCAATTTTTAGCGCTAAAATTTGATAACTTGAATTGCAAAAACAAATGATGATAATTAAAATAATAAAAAATTCGAAAAATATTCACATTTATTTTGAAACAGTGAATATTCTGGGATTTTTCCAGAAGTAATTTTTTAAAATTCAAAATCAACATTTTTTGACCCAAAGTTCAAGTTTGAAAGTTTAAAGTTGAAAGATAAATGTGTTGAAATATTCTGGAAAAATCCCAGAATATTTACTGTTTCAAAATAAATGGGAATATCTTTCGAACTTTTGAAAATTTTAATTTGATCAACTGTGTTACATTTTAAATAAATTCAAGATATTGATTTTCGGTGCCAGAAATCATCCAAAATTAGTTTTTTCTCTCAAAAAATCATTAAAGGAAAATGATTGAAAATGAGTTGAAATTCGAGATTAATAGGTGAAAAACCTAAAATTGCAAATTTTAACCTCACAACATTCAAAATGTTTCACTGTTTCAAAAAAGTTCCAAAATTTCATTCAATTTTTGAAAATTAATAATGTCCTTTTGAGAGAAATATTGCAATAGAAAATCTTCATCTCATTCACAATGTTTCAGTATTATTGGAACAATTAAAAGCGTAACCTCGATAAAATCGATAATTTCTGTTGAAATCTTCGCCTTCACTTTCCAAAACGAATTTGACATCAAAATCTTCAAAACTAACAATGTAATCAATTTTATGTACTCCAAATGCAAGTTTAATCACTGCAGTATCGCCTCTGAGTTCTTTATTTGAATCATAATGATAGTTGATTTCTCGCAAATTTGTGAATTTCAATTTTTCTGCCGTTTTTGATAGAAAATAATACATAAAACCGTGTCGATCCAGAATTTCTGAGTTGCACTGTTGAAATTCGAAATCTGGCCAAATCAGAATCTTCTTCGAATTATAGTTCACATTTATCATTAATCGATACCTTTCTTCTATAATTTCACGGTATTTTGCATCGTTTTGAGTTGTTGTTTCGATTATTGATGAAATTGTCAGAATATGACACGCTATTCTGAACATTTTTGGAAAAAAAATGTAAAATGAACGAATTTTTATCGAAAGTTTCTCAAGAATCATTAATTGCAAGTGATTTCCAGACATTTTTGTTCAAAAAACCAATAATTTTTTTTTCGAAAAGTGTTCAAAGTTGAAAAATTCGAAAATACAACACATTAATCATTTGAAAACTTTTCGAAAAAAAAAAGATTTATTGGTTTTTTGAACAGAAATGTCTGGAAATCATCTGGAATTAATGATTGTTGAGGAAAGAAATCAGAAATCCGTTCATTTTACATTTTTCTATGAAAAATGTTCAAAATAGCATTTCATATTCTGGCAATTTTATCAATAATCGAAACAACAACTCAAAACGATGCAAAATTGGCAAAATACCGTGAATTTATAGAAGAAAGGTATCGATTAATGACTACTGTGAAATATAATTCAAAGAAGATTCTGATTTGGCCAGATTTCGAATTTCAACAATGCAACTCAGAAATTCTGGATCGACACGGATTTATGTATTATTTTCTATCAAACACGTCAGAAAAATTGAAATTCACAAATTTGCGAGAAATCAATTATCATTATGATCCAAATAAAACACACAGAGGTGATAATGCATTGATTCACTTTGTATACGGAGTACACCAAATTGATTACATTGTTAGTTTTGAAGATTTTGATGTCAAATTTGTTTTGGAAAGTGAAGACGAAGATTTCAACAGAAATTATCGATTTTATCGAGGTTACGCTTTTAATTGTTCCAATAATACTGAAACATTGTGAATAAAATGAAGATTTTTAATTGCAAAATTTCTCTCAAAAGGACATTATTAATTTTCAAAAATTTTATGAATATTTGGAACTTTTTTGAAACAGTGAAAAATTTTGAATGTTGTGAGCTTAAAATTTGCAAGTTTAGGTAAATTTTCAATCATTTTCCTTTAATGATTTTTGAGAGAAAAAATTAATTTTGGATAATTTTTGGCACCGAAAATCAATATTCTAAAATATTCAAGAACGTAACATTAGAATATCCAAAAATAGAAAAATATTCAACTTTATTTTGAAACAGTGAAAATTCTGAATGATTTTTGATAATTTTGATCAATTTCAACTCATTTTCCACAATGTTTTCTCTGTGCCAATTTTTTTTACCAAAAACTTTTTGAAAATTTTCCAAGAGTCAATATTTAATGTAGCGTTAATTTATTTTTAGAAACAGTGAATTTTTTTTTGATGATTTTTGAAGGGAAAAGAAGATCGTATTAAAACATCCAAAAATTGAAAAATATTCAACTTTATTTTGAAACAGTGAAAAATTTTGAATGTTGTGAGATTAAAATTTGTAATTTTAGGTCAATTTTCACCTACAAATCTTGAATTTCAGCTTATTTTCCACCAAATTTCCACCCAAAAACCACTCACCCTCGCACAAATAAACGGCTCTCCCTGATGATCAACAAAAAATCGATGACCTCTCGAACACTCATATTCAAATCCCAAAAACAATTTGACTTTCGGCGTTTCCTCTCCATTTTTGGGGGTTTTTGCGGTGAATCTTCGATATGAATCCTCGTTTTTGATTCGCTCCAAATCTCGATTCCAAACATCCAAATCGCAATCCACGAAAACCAGGGCGGGTATCAGATATTCACCGCCAATTTTGAAGTTTGGCTGATTTCTGACGCCGGAATGATGACTGAAAATGGTGGAAAATTTGAGGAATGGTCTAACAATTAATTTTAGGTGACTAGAAATTCAGGATTTTCGATTACAAAATCTTCGGAAATTCTATTGCTTGAAAATTCATCAAAAATAGGAAGACATAGCTTTAAAACGTATTTTTTCAAAGAAAAAAATTCGATAATTTTTTTTCCGAAACAAAAAAACTTTTTCCGAAAACATGCCTTGAAACAGTGAAATTTTAGAAAAAATTTTCAATTTTTCGTTTTGAAATTCAGAATTTCCACGTGGATTTTTTTCGCAAAAATTATGTGGTGCAATTTTTGGAGTCAAAATATGGGCTCAGACTCAGTTAATAATTCGAATCGGACCATCAACCTGGAGATTTTGAAGCTAAACTTTTAGGATTTTCGAAACAGTGATTTTTTTTTCAAATTTCGGTTCAAAAATTCAAAATTTCCACGTCGAATTATTTTATTCAAAGATTCAGAATTTTCCAGCTAAAAATATTTTTTTTTGAATTTTCAACCAAAAATATCGCTTTTCACCACATTTGTGAGAACTATGGGAATTTTCAAGCAAAAATTTCAAAATTTTTTGAAACAGTTAATTTTCCCCCACCAAAAACACCAACTTATACAAACTCGACTCTCCCAAACACGTCAAAATCCACGAAGGAAAAAGTGGCAACAATCCTTGGGAAATCGATAAATTGTTGGGAACTCCATCCAACCATCCAGTTTTTTCCGATTTTCTGAGCAAATTTAGGCGTTTCGCGTAATCGGCGGCAATTTCGCGATTCGTTTTGGTGGAATCTTTGCGGCTTCGGGGACGCGTGTAGAGATCGTCGGATGAGGTGGTGCTTTGGGATCTCTGGAATTGATTTTTGGTTGGATTTTGTGGAGAATTTCAGGAGAATTAAAATGAGACCAACTTTGATGTAATTTGAACAATTTTTGAAACCGTAAAATTTTTAGAGTAAATTTTCAGCTGAAAATTTTATTTCAGATTTTCAGCCAAACGGTATCCGAAGATTACTGTACCTCATTTTTTTTTGTTGTTTCAAGAGCTTCAAAATGAGACCAAATTTAATAAATGTCATGGTTTTGAATGGCATCAAATAAACACTTAACACAAAAATATGTCAAAATTTGTTGAAACAGTAAATTTTTGGAGAAGTTCAGATTGTTAAATCAAAACCAAATTTCGCCAGGAAATTTTTGCAAAATTGGTGAAACAGTGAACATTTTCAAAAATAAATTTTCAGCTCAGAATTTTTCGAATTTTCAGGTTTTCTTTAAAGACCATGACAGAGCATAAAAAACTCTTGAAACTGTCTGTTACAATTATGTGAAACAGTAAAATTTTTGAAATTATTTTTTTCGTAAATCTTCGTTCGTATTATTCAAAAATAGCTCCAGAATTCTATAAAAATTCAATGAAACAGTGAATTTTTTTTTAGAAATTTGCAACTTTTCGGTTAAAATTTCAGAACGAAGGGAATTGAGAGCTTCAAAATGAGATCTAAAAATTCAGATTTTCAGCCGAATTTTCTACAGTATCCAAGGGGTACTGTATCTCTTTTCGTGGATAATTTCCAAGGCTTTAAAATGAGACCAAATTTCAGATAATTTGAACAATTTTTGAATTTTTAGGGCTCCAAAACAATATTCAATTTTTCAGATTTCTAGCCGAATTTTCAACAGTATCCTTTTTTTCAACAGTAACGGTTACTGTAACTCATTTTGTACAGAATTTCCCCCCAAAAACCCCACCTGTTCCAGCGCATAATCCTCATCTTCAGTACTTTCTTCTTCCTCATTTGTTGGTGGCTCATTTATTATCACAGATTGCTCATTTTCAGCATTTTCCGGAGGAGCTGCGGCAGAAGATTGATTTTTGGTGATCAAAGAATTCGATTCGCGATCTCGATCCGCCCAATTGTTCCACTGCAAAAATTCAATTTTTTTAAAATAAAAATATTTCTCAAAAAATTTTGAAACAGTGAAAAAATTCAATATTAAATGTTTCACGTGGAATTTAATTCATCATTTTGCGCTTCAGTGGATTTGAAATGTGAAAAAGAAAATTTGTGAAAATTTTGAAACAGTGAATTTTTTGAAAAATCAAAAAAAAGTTTCTTAAAAATTCACTGTTTCACAGGATTTTCAAAGTTATTTCAAATTTAAACAATTTTGATTAAATTTGAGGAGTTTTCATTAAAACAATACATTTTTTGTTCATAGCAGTTTTTAGGGCTCTAGATGAAAAATTGGGTTTCGAGGCTATTTTTCAAGTCCTAGACCACAAAATGTTGGTTTTCCATGTTCAGGACCAGAAAAATCAGATTTTTCATGAAAATTTGGGTCTCGAGGCGATTTTTCAGGTCCCAAACCCTCAAAAATCCCCACCTCATCCTTCTCTCCATCCTCTTCTTCCGCATAAACATCGAATCGAAACTTCTCCAATCGCTTACAGCACACAAATTCCGGATTATTGTCGAAGAAGTCGAAATTCGCCTCTTTTACACTGAACGGATCGGGTCGGAGAATTTGACGAGTTCCACAAGGACACGTGGAGATCAACGTGTCAAATGAGTCGTGTGGTGTCCAACGATTTTCAGCACACGTTTCATCGCCAAATGTTGGATGCACCTGGAAATTTGGAGAATTTTGAGCCTAAATAAGCCTGGGTCCGGGCTTGAAATTCGGCCTGAAAAAAAATCGGCCCTGAAAAAAAATTCGGCCTGAAAAAATTTAAGAATTTTTCTAGTCCAGGTTTACTGTATAAAATGTCAGATATAACTATCCTGGATTAAAAAACAGAAAAATTCATAAAATATTTTGAAACCTAAATTTTTCGGGACTTTTTTTTTCCAAAAAAAAAACGGTTTCAAAATTTCATGTTGAAAAATTATAAATTCATAAATTTATTGTTATTTGTAAAAAATTTTTACCAAAAAAAAATTACTGTTTCAAAAAATCTTGAGAAAATTCAGGTTATGGGAGCCCAAATGGGCCCCATTTTCCTTGCGTATAAAAAATTAAAATCCAATTTTGAGAATGAATAAGCCTGAGCCTGGGCTTGGCCTGAAATAATTTTTTTTAATTTTTCAAGTGTAGGTTTACTGTAATTAATATCACTAATGAAAAAATAAGAAAAATTCATAAAATATTTTTGAAACCTAAATTTTTCGGGATTTTTTTCCGAAAAAAAATTACTGTTTCAAAATTTCATATTGAAAAATGATGAAATCATAAATTTATTGTTGTTTGCAAAATTTTTCTCAGCAAAAAATTACTGTTTCAAAAAATCTTGAGAAAATTCAGGTTTTAGTGGTTCAAATAGGCCCAATGTTCCTTGGGTACATGAATTCAAATTGAATTTTGAGTCTAAATATGCCTGGGCCCGGGCTTGGGCTTTGTCCTGAAATTAATTTTTACAGAATTTTTTAAGGCTTACAATTAGTTTACTGTAATTAATAGCACATAATAAAAAAATATCCTGGATTAAACAACAGAAAAATTCATAAAATATCTTTGAAACCTAAATTTTTCGGGATTTTTTTCAAAAAAAAAACCGATAAAAATAGGCAATTTTTTTTCTGAAAAAAATTACTGTTTCAAAAAAATTTTTGAGAAAATGCAGGTTTTAGGAGCCAAAATGGGCCCAATTTTCCTTGCGTATAAAAAATTAAAATTCAATTTTGAGTCTAAACAAGCCTGGGTCCGGGCTTCGCCTGAAATAATTTTATTTAATTTTTCAAGTCCAGGTTTGCTGTAATTGATATTACTAACGAAAAAATCCTGGATTAAACAACAGAAAAATACATAAAATATTTTTGAAACCTAAATTTTTCGGGATTTTTTTCCGAAAAAAATCACTGTTTCAAAATTTCATGTTGAAAAATGATAAAATCATAAATTTATTGTGGTTTGTGAAATTTTTCTGAAAAAAATTACTGTTTCAAAAAATCGTGAGAAAATTAAGGTTTTAGGAGACCAAATGGGCCCAATTTTCCTTGGGAACAAAAATTCATATTGAATTTTGAGTCTAAATATGCCTGAGCCCGGGCTTGGGCTTTGTCCTGAAATTAATTTTTTACAGAATTTTTTAAGGCTTACAATTAGTTTACTGTAATTAATAGCACATAATGAAAAAATATCCTGAATTAAACAACAGAAAAATTCATAATATATCTTTGAAACCTAAATTTTTCGGGAATTTTTTTCTGAAAAAAAATACTGTTTCAAAAAATCTCGAGAAAATCGGTTTTCGGGGATTTTTTTCTTTGCGTAGAAAAATTCATTTTCATGAGTTTTTGGGTGCAAAATCTGAATTTTTCGGTAAAAATACCCAAATTTATCATTTTGGGCACAAAATCCGATTTTCTTGGCTAAAAATCACCCACCTTCACCCTACACGTGACACCAGTCAACGAAAAAAGTAATTTCCAGGTAATTGTCCCTGATGATGGTATAAATTACCAAACGTTGGTAAATGAAATAAAAAATTTTTTGAAACAGTGAATTTTTTCTCACAAGTTTTTTGACACGTGTAAATATTAATTTCATAATCGATTTTAATAAAGCAGTTTCACAAAATTTTTTTAAAAATCAAAAAATTCTGAAACAGTGAAATTTTTTCAGAAATTTTTTTTAGTTTCTCCTGACAAGGGAAGTGCATAGGGTTAGGTGTTGAACTTTTGATGAAGCGTTCAAAATAAACCAAATCGACCATGCTGATCACGAATCCGAAATCAAAAATTGCCACAAATGCCTGTGAGCACTTTTCTGGAGCTCCAAAGTTGAAATTGAGTTTTGATTTCAGTCCATTTTCACCATGTTCCTGGGTGGAAAATCAATTTTTATAACTGGAATAAGGTTGTTCTTCACATTCGAAAACCTATCAGCTTTTCAATTTATCAAACAATATGAAAAACCAGGTCAAAACTGTAATTTTCGAAAATGCACGAAAAACTTTAAAAAACGTGTGTATTTACGTGTGATTGTGTGTATTTTCAGGAAATTCTTAAAAGTTGCAGTTTTCAGCTGGTTTTTCATATTTTTCGAAGAACTGAAAAGCGGATATGTTTTCGAATTTGGTGAGCAACCTTATTCATGTTATAAAAATTGATTTTCCACCCAGAGACAAGGTGAAAATGGGCAAAAACCAAAACTCAATTCTAACTTTGGAGCTCCAGAAAAGTGCTCACAGGCATTTGTGGCAATTTTTGACTTCGGATTCGTGATCAGCATGGTCGATTTGGTTTATTTTGAACGTTTCATCAAAAGTTCAACACCTAACCCTATGCACTTCCCTTGTAAAAAATACCAAAAAATCAGAAAATTTGGCATTTTTTGGGCACAAAACCCTAATTCTGGACTAAAAACATCTAAATTTATCATTTTCGGCATGAAATCCTATTTTTCAGGCTAAAAATCACCCACCTTCACCCTACACGTGACACCAGTCAACGAAACTTGTTCACAAGCTCGATCCGATTTCCAAATCTCATCACATTTCCGCTGCAACTCCTCCATCGCCCACTCCAATCGACTTCCGCAAACTTGCCGCAAATACCGCGCCGCTTCGCCGAATCGCAGCTCATGATCCGCACGCGTACGCAATCCGCGTTGCGTCAAATTTCGCTCATAAATCTTGAACGCTTCCGTGAGGTGTAAATTCAACAAATGATTCTCAAAGTTCGCGTAAATCATGTGTTTTTTATCGATTTTTCCAGATGTTCCTTGAAAGACAGTGGAAAAAATCGAATTCAGCGCGTCTATGACATTCTCCAGTTTGGCAACCGCTTTTTCGGATTTGAAATTTTCGTCGAAAAATTTGTGGAGCGATTGATTGCTGGGAAGTTGCGACAACTCGCTGTCGTTTTGTTGGGTGAAGAAATCGAGCATCTCTTCGATGACGTCACGTTTGATGATTTTTGGGTTGATGAGATGGACGAAGGGCAGAGTTTCGTTGAGTTGGAAGAGGGAATCGCTGGAAAATTGGGTTTGGTTTGGAATTAGGAGCATTTTGAGTATAAAAAAAGCCTAGGCTTGGGCTCAGGCTCAAAATTTGAAGAATTTTGAGTCCAAATAATCCTAGGCTTAGGCTTAGGCTCAAAATTTGGAGAATTCGAAGTCCGAATGAGCCTAGGCTTGGGCTTTGGTATGAAATTTAGGCTTAGGCTTAAAATTCGAAGAATTTTGAGTCCAAATAAGCCTAGGCTTGAAATTGGGACCTTTTTGAGCTTAAAATAGGCTTGGGCTCAAAATTTGAGGAATTTTCTTACTGAATTTTCGTGAACCGAAAAATTTATAACTAATTTTTGAAAAAAAAAATGTTTTTTTTGAATTTTTGCGCGAAATTCTGACCCTATGACGTGGATTTTTCGCGATAAATTCTATTCAAGATTTGCCACGCCATAGATCAGTCACCTCCAATCAAACCGCCATAGAAATCCTCAAATGTCTCAAATTTCGCCGAGATGCCACGTAGGACAACGTCAAAACCAGCGGAGTCAAATGTTGTAGAACAACGAATAGATGACTGGTGAAATTCAGATGATTTTTCGCATCAAAAAAATCAATCATAACCAAATCGAAAAGCATTAGCGAATTGATTTGGAAATGATGAAGAGAAATTGGTAGAAATTGATAGACATAATCGATATTTTGATAATTATTATGATTTAGAGTTCGCATAACTAGATAAATATGCAAATATATCAAACTAGATATTATTGAGATAATTAGCAGAACTATAATTTTTGAATAAATCAAAAATGGATATTCTGGACAAAACGGTATATATATTGCGAGCTCGCAGAGCTGCAATTTCAAAAAACTTAAAGTAACCCCGCTTATCCAGATGAGATAAGTTAGAGGAATTCTGCGCAGGAATCTGCGATATTCTGATTGTGAGAAATGTAAAATGAGAAATCTTTCAAGAGCAATTAGAAATGTGAAAATCGATGTTATATAATTGGAAAGTTCTAGAATTATATATTTTTCGAAGAGATTTATATGAATATATAGAAGACTTAGAAAATAATTGTCTAAATAATATATTTTTATAAGAATTTCAAGCAGCGTTGTGAAACAGTTCGAAATTAATAAAATTGAGCAAATAGAAAAGATATGTTGAAACATGTGATCATCATTTTTTCGTGTGGATTTATAGAAAACTAGAAATGTGAATGAGAATAGTGAGATTAGATCGCAAATTGAGCGAGGAATTAGAAGAAAAGAAGAATGTTGGTTCATTTTTTGATCTAATAATATTTGGGGAATTTTGTAGGCAGGTGCAACTTTTTTTACGTCAAAAAAGTTCCTGGTATTTTGAAATTCATAAATAAAAATAGGCCTAAGTTTAGGCTTATTAGGCTTAAAATTCGGATAATTTTGAGTCCAAATAAGAATAGGCTAGGCTCAGGCCTAAAATTTGGAAAATTGTGAGTCCAGATTAGCCTAGGCTCAGGCTAAGGCCAAAAATTTGAAGAATTTTGACTTTAAATGAGCATAGGCTAGGCTTAGGCCTAAAATTCGAAGAATTTTGAGTCCAAATAAGCCTAGGCTCAAGCTCAAGCTTTACATTTGGGCTCAGGCTTGAAATTTAAAGAATTTTTACTTCAAAAAAGCCTAGGCTTGGCCTCAGGCTTCAAATTTGAAGTCCAACCAGACCTAGGCTAGGCTCAGGCCTAAAACTTGAGTCCAGATAAGCCTAGGCTTAGGCTTAGGCCTAAAATGTGGGCTTGTGCCTAAAATTCGGAGAATTTTCAGTCAATATTTGTTTTTTGGTAGCGAAAACCTGGATTACCAAAAAATTGATAAACAATTTTTGAAACCTACATTTTTCTGGAAAAAAATTTCAAACGTGTAATTTTTCGCGCCAAAATTCACCAAAAATACGTCAAAAAACTCACGAATCCGCATTTATCAACTCAAAATACGTCAAAACATCCGACAATTGACAATCGAGCGATTTTTCCAATTTCTCATAAGTCTCGCGTTTTTTATTGCTTCCCAAATCATATCGAATATTATTGCGTTGAAAAGCCACCAATAATCTTGGTATCAAAATCCTTCCCTCTCTTTCAGCATTCGAAATCGATCGATTCGTAAACCACACATTTTTCAGCTCATTTTCAGCCAACATTTTGTCGACTTCTTGCTTTTTGAATGATCTTAGAGTGTTCACTCTTCGTAAAAGTCGAAAAAATTCCAAATCAATTCTGGAAGTCGCCTCGAAAACAATGACAAAATGACATGTGATGAACAAAAAATGCAACATTTTCAGCAATTTCTCCTCGTTTTCTGACATTTTTTGCAAAAATGACCCATTCTCCTCCTTAAACATATTCTTCAGCGTTGCCACGTCATCCAAGCCATTCAAAATGAGAAATAGGATTTGATCCGTCTCCGAAAAATGTATAGAAATCTAAAAAAAACTGTTTTTTTTTCTGTTTGATAGGAAATTTCAAACGAAAACTCACATCCATCAAATTTTCACGAGTTGCTACCGGAAAAACATTTTTATCAATATAATTATTGATTGTTTCGCCTTTTCCATGATCCGGGTAGTCTTTTCCAATCTGAAAATTGAATTTTTTAGCCAATTTAATAAAATCCCCGAATTTTTGGGAAAACTCACGATCCCAACAATTTTCACAGGTTGCGCAAGATTCTCCTGGTGTAGTTGCTTAGCGGCTTTCAGCCACGCGCCAAGATTCGGCGGATTTCGCGTTGAAACCATCGAAAAACACGTGACACGAAAAAAATGAAAATATTTTCCCCACTTGTCCGGGAGAAATACACCAATCTTCGTTGGGGGTGGCAAATGCGCTCCACGGCAAACAACTGCAAAATTTGAATTTTTGAGGAGAAATTTATGCTTTTCAGAGGTTTTCATGAACGCTGAGAACGATAGAAGAAATCGAATGATCTTTGGAAGAAGCTATGAACCCATAACATCACACAAAGAAAGTTTTGGGGGTGACAAAACGCGACAAAATGGAATTGGCCACTTGGGACGCATCAATTTTCACTTACTTCTTTTGTTTTGCATATTTTTTCCCTTTTTTGCGAGCTCTCTCAAAACCGAAAAACGACACTTTCCCAGATTATTCCTCCCCATATTCTTCTCTCTCAAAATCTATGAATTGCTTTATTTCTCTCTTCTTAATTATTATTCAAGAAAAAGACTAGAACCCATTAATCCAGAACAATGAACACCTACCAACCGGTTTTTTCGTATGTATTCATTTGAATATGCAAATAACTAACTACAAATGTGTCTTAATTTTTGTGGTGAAAAAAATGAAAAAATAAAAAATTCTCCCCGGCCGGGAATTGAACCCGGGTCTCGCATGTGACAGACGCGGATACTCACCACTATACTACCGAGGACACGTGAAACCCCACTGAAAACGTCATATTTCCAATCGTTGCCGCCTTGATGACAACCATGTGAGCCTTTCTCTCACCACCCTCCAATTTTCTAGCACTATTTCGCTTTATCCAGGTGGAGCAAGGTCACAGTGCAAATATATACCTTTTATGTCTATGTGTATATGCCACTTTATATTAATTTTTCCCTCACCAAAACCTTATTGAATGTTCTTTTTGATCAATGAAAAGAAAAAAAGTTTCTTTCCCGGCTTGGTTCGATTTTTCACTCATTCATTCATGAATCTAACTGGTTTTTTTTCGTGTGTCGATTCATGTTGGAGTGTCGAATAATTGTCCTCCACACTCGCTGTTTTCTCCTCCACTTCATCGATTTTCTCACCTTTCATAACTTATTTCAACATCGACCGAATAATTGTTGTTATTTATTTGTCATAATAATTCAATAAGATGTGGATAATCGAGATGAGATGTCCATCTTGATTATATTCCAGTCCTCTATGCCTTTTTCTGCTTGGTTTGCGCCGCTTTTTTCTTCTTCACAAAAAAAATTTCCAAAAAAAAAAAAAAAAATTATTTTTTTTCGAAAAATTCAAACAGCGCGTGAGCAGCGCGTGAGCAGCGCGTGAGCAGCGCGACGAGACCCAAGCATAATTTTGTGTGCGCCTTGATACAATACACCGTACTTTATTTTTCGAAATATTTTTTTTATTTCTTCCGTTTCACTGGCTTTTGCCCGTTTTTCGTGATGACACACATAAAAAATAACGATTTTCTCAAATATTTATAACTTTTTCTCTCTTCTCGTCATCCAACAAGATTTGTTTATGAAATTCTAGCCACACCTTTGCCTTTCCCGTTTTTTTGTGAAAATAAACCAAACCAAAAGCTTCGAGGCAAAAAGGTGAATTTTTTGATTTTTCATGAAAATTTAATGAGCTAGCTCCCTTCTGCCTTTTCCCCTTTTTTAGTCAAAAATTTCGAAATTATATTTTTTCTTTGGTGAATGGAAGGAAAATGTGTCACATTTTCAGTTTTATTATCAATCAAAAAAAAATTGTTGACTTTTTCGCAACAAAAAATTTTTCTTTTGAAAGAAAAAGCTGTAAAATTCGCCTCTAAAATTTTTTTTGTAAAAGAAATTGTGGCACTTGAAGAAGGTCAATAAGGGGTACTGTAATTTTTCGCTTCAAGACCCCCAAACTTTTTTCATTTCCCACATTTTCTATCTACCTCATCCTTGATCCACCCACACACAAAAAAACCATCTAATTATTCCTCTTTTTTTCTCTGTCTGTCTGTCTGCACCCTCCAAAATCCCCGCACTCTCTCGCCTAGAAACCTGTACGCGCGTGCCTTTTTACCTTCAATTTAATTTTTTTCTTTTTCCTTCTGTTTTGCTTTGACCTTCGATTTTTCCACATCTTATTTATAAATTTATGTGGAAAAAACGGTTTTTCGACGATTTTTCGACGCATGGAAAAGCCAGAAAATCGATAGATTTTATCTGGAAATTCCCTTTTTTTCTAAATTTTTTTTTGCGGAATTTTTTGGTACCAAAAATGAAAAATTTCCCAATTAATTTTGCATATAAATTGAAAAAAAATTTCCATATTTTTGCCCATTTTTCATTTTTCATTCTTCTTCTTTTATAGTGCTTTATATTTTTTTGGCGCCAACAATTTAAATTTAAAATTTTTTGCAGGGTGGATCGAATCGAATGACAATGGCTGATGTTTACGAATCGCCGGCTAGAGAAGTGAGTTTTTTAGGCGGGATTTCAAAAAAAAAATAAAAATTTGGTTGGCAGCGGGGGTCGAACTCGCGATGCGCGCTTCAAAAATTTTAGCGACGCTAACCGCCTGAGCTACGCGCACACGTGAGAGGATAGGGTGCGATGATTAAGTCACTCATTTTCCAGCTGATTTCTGAAATTTCCAGCTGAAAGTGCACACCTACAGTAATCCCGCCCCCCTCATTGCCTTAAAAATAAATCGAATAACAAATGTGTTTTCTGAGAAAACGAAGAAAACACACAAAAAATCAGCGGTTTTCCCCACTGATTATTAGTTTTTGGTGAAAATAGAAAAAAAAATAATAATATTTACATCATTTTCTATTTGTTTTTGCATTTGATTTTGTGTTTTTTTTTGTTGAATCACACGATTTTGACGCTAAATTTGAACTTTCGCCGTCCAAAAACACTTTTGGGATTTACTTTTTGTTTCGTCGTCATTTTTTCCCAAAAAGACCTCATTTTTCACAAAGTTTGTGACACTTTTTGGTTCTAAAATTGAAATTTTCGAAAATTTTAAAAAAAAAGTCGATAATTTTTCTGATGTTTTTTTGATTGCCACGTCAATCTAAACTGGTATCATCAAAATTTAGTGAATGCAAAATATTTTGTGATATTTTTGAAACAGCGAATTTTTAAAACTCAGTTTATAGAGACTATCAAAATTTTCTCAACCTAAAAATATTATATGAAAATTTTGAAACAGTGAATTTTCTGTCATTTTCTCTTTCTCTAATCCAGGTAAAATATCAATACATTCAAAAATGAGTATTTTGTAACCTGATTCCCCCTTGCCTGCCCAGCAGAAAATCGAAAACAACATTTTATTTTGATGTTGTTTGGATAGGTGGGCTCTTTTTGCTCTTTTTGCTCTTCTTCAGTGAAATGAAGCATGAAAAAACACATATTTTTTGAAACAAACAACTGTTTCGTAGTATTTTCATGTTTGAAGTTTAGAAAATTTCACTGTTTCAAAATTTTCATGAACAAAATTTTGATTTTGGAATTTTATTTTTTTTTCATATACCGTATTAAGCCAGAAATTTCCACTGTTTCAAAAATTCCAGAAATAATTTTTCATTTTTTGAAAAAAGTGGATACCTTCCCTAATTCACCTATGAAAAAGTTCACTGTTTCAAAATTTTCATGAATAATTTTTTTTTGAAAACTCAACATAATTATGAAAAATATTCATCGCTTCATAATTATCAAATCCAAAATCAAAATTTTTGAATTTGAAATAATTCACTGTTTCAAAATTTTGACGAATAATTTTTTAGTTTTGGAATTTTGATCGTTGGATATTTTATAATTTTACAAAATTCACTGTTTCAAACATTTTCATGAACAAAATTTTGATTTTGGAATTTGATATTCTAGCCAACAAACTTCGAAAAAAATTTATAATGCCCTAATTTTTAGCTAGGAAATTTCACTGTTTCAGAAATTCCAGAAACAATTTTTCATTTTTTTAAAAAGTTGATACCTTCCCTAATTCACCTATGAAAAAGTTCACTGTTTCAAAATTTTGACTAATAATTTTTTGCTTCGGAGGATTTTGATACTTGTTCCACACACAAATAAATAAATTACCCCAATTTTAATTTACAATTATTTATTTTTGTTAGGCCAGAAATTTTCACTGTTTCAAAATTTTTCATGAATAATTTTTTTTTTGAAAACTCAACATAATTATGAAAAATATTCATCGCTTCATAATTATCAAATCCAAAATCAAAATTTTTCAATTTTAAATAATTCACTGTTTCAAAATTTCCAAAAGTATAATTTGTTCATTGAAAATCTTCAATATACCGAAACTTTCTGCCAATAATCTAGATTTGTAGCTAGAAAAATTCACTGTTTCAAAAATTCCATAAATAATTTTTCCTTTTTTGAAAAATTTGATTATTTTTTGATTTATCGTTGCAAGAAATTCACTGTTTCAAAATTTTCGTAAAATAAAAATTCGAATATTTTTCATAATGTTGTTGTTCCTCTCTCTTATTTTAATAATTCGCCATTTCAAAATTTTTTTTCTAAATTCTTGGCGAAATTTCACTAATTAACACATGATTCAGAAAAGAAAAAAAAACTTTTTAATTTTCAATTTCAAACCTGTTTCTCCTCCTCAACGGAAAATTTCGTAACCTATTACAACAAAAAATGTATTTACCGCGCGCTGACGCAGAGACGAAGAGACGCAGAGAAAAACACACATTTTCAAAACGCCGTGATAAGAAGACAGTTCTTCTCTCTTTTCAAAATAATTTCAATTGTCCTATTGATTTTTTGAACCAAAAAGAAATTTTTTTTCTGAAATAGAAAAAAAAATGGAGAAAAGTGATGAGGTGAGTTTTTTCTGGTGCCTGAAACCTGTTTTGCTCCCCGTTTTCATTATTTGCTCACTGTTCTCTGCGTCTCTCTAAATTCTATACTCTCTCTTTCGATTCTCGATTTTCGAGTTAGTGCAATTTTCCTGTATTTTATTTTATTTTATTGATTTTTTGTGAAGCGTGAACTATTATTTTTTTTTTTGAAAAATCCAAAAAAAAATAACTGAAAAAAATATTTTTTGAACATTTCTGATAGGAAATGTATTAGGAATTGGTGGGTTTTTTGGGGAAAAAAATTGAAAAAAAAATTTTTTTGGAGGGAAAAGCTGACTCATTGTTTTATTTGTTCAAAGAGTGATGTTTTCGAACTCCTCAAAAATTTCTGAAAGAAAATGTTTCTGATTTATCATTTGGCGAATTTTGAGTCATTTTTGACTGTTTCAAAAGTTTTAAAAATTTTGGAGAAATTCATCAATTTTCCCAATTTCTAAAAATTTTATTAGAAAATTTTGAAACAGTGAATTTTTTTTCTCTAAAAATCTGAAATTAATTTAATTTTCAGAAAATTTGTTCAGAACCAATTTTTTTGGTGGAAAAATAATTCACTGTTTCAGAATTTTCATATGAAATTTCGGGTTTCTAGACAACTTTGATTAATCTACGTAGTAAGATTTTGAAAAAATTTTTAATATAAGGGGTTTCTAGGCCACCAAACCTCGGCCATGATGATTTTCCGGGTTTCTAGGCCACCAAAACTCGATTTTTAGGGTTTCTAGGCCACGAAAACTCGGCCAGGATGATTTTCCGGGTTTCTAAGCCACGAAAACTCGGCCAGTATGATTTTTCGGGTTTCTAGGCCATCAAAACTCGGCCATGATGATTTTGCGGGTTTCTAGGCCATTTAAACTGAATTTTTTGGATTTCTAGGCCGCCAAAACTCGGCCATATCGGTTTTTTTGACTAATTTTAATCTGGATTTCCTTCCCAAACACACAAAAAAATCCCTGAATATCCTAGTTAAACACACACACACACAAAACCGTATATTTTGTCGTCACAAAATAAATAAACAAAAAAAAACACACACATTTCCGGATGGTCTCTATTATTTCGTCACATGCGGCGTTCAAATAGTGTGTTTTTTTGTGTTGTCCGCGCGGCGCCGCGCGGAAAATTCTTTATTTGATCAAAAATCCCCCAAAGCCGCCCATTTTCGGCCATTTGTGTTAGTTGATTTTGCCGCCTGAAAATGCTGAATTTGTACGAGGTATGTTGGAACTTTTTAGAAAATTTAGCCATGGGGAACTCAAAAAATATCAGGTTACACAAAGGGCGAAAGTACGTTTTACGTTTTTTTTGTGTCTGTTACCTGATGACTAAGAATCCACGTCATAGGCCTAGTTTATGTTGTTTCTATGGAAACCTTTCTCCCCTCTCCTCCCCTTTTCATAAAAAAAATTGATTTTTTTGCTCATTTTTTTTATAATAGAGCCCCAGGAGCTCGCAGCTTTTGCTCGAAAATTGAGCAAAATACTGTGTATTCTGAGGAGTATATGAAAAGTTTCAATTTGATTGACGTGAGTTAGCGGCGGGGACGAGTTTTGGTGGCCTAGAAATCCAAAATCCCCTCTGGCCGAGTTTTGGTGGCCTAGAAATGCAATAGTGATTTTTATGAACATTTTGAACCTGAAAATGGTACGGAAAAATTTGTCTTGAAAATCGCGTGGCCGAGTTTTGGTGGCCTATAAATCCAAAATTTGCATTCTGATGGCCTAGAAACCCCACGGTCGAGTTTTCATGGCCTAGAAATCCAAATTTCGACCTCTTCGTCATCAAAAATCTAAGCCTAAGCCCTGAAAATCCTCTTTTCTCCCCGATTTTTGATGAAAAAACAGACAATTAATATTGATCGGATAATCCTGCCTGCCCACAATTTTTTCGATTAAAAATTGGCCAAAAAAGTAGATTCCGATGTTCCAAATATTTGTTCAGCTTTCGATTTTTTTTCTCAGTTGTACTAATTTGATTAGACAAATCTCCCCGGAGGCTAAAATGATAAGAAAATCGAGATTTTTCGGTCATTTTTCCCCAAAAACCACAATTTTTTGTTTCAGGATTCGCCGATGCGATTACAAGGAAGTTCAGCGAGCTCAGCGTCAGTTGCGTCACGACTTTACGGAACGCGTTCGCGTCGCGACAGTTTGGGCGGCAGTTCGAGCGAGTCGGATTTGATTGCGTTCAGCGGCGATTCGGACACGATTAACGAGTTTAGCAGCCAGGTTGGTTAACATGAGCAATGTACTTATTTTCTATTCTGAAAATAATGCAAAATTGTATGGAATCTATAGACTTCCAAGCAAAAAAACATGAAATATTTTTGGAATTTTTTGAAACAGTAGATTTTTTTTAGAAAAAATCTAGCAATTAAATTTTTGCACTAAAATTATATGGGTTACAAAAAATCCAGCAAATTCAATGAAATCATGAAATATTTTTCAAATTTTTGAAACAGTAGATTTTTTTGAAAATTTTTTTTCAAAGTTTAATTTGACAAGTTTTTCAAAGGAAAATTTGTGATGTAGCGCTAAAATTAGTTAACATGAGCAATGTATTTTCTATTCTGAAAATAATGCAAAATTGTATGGCAGTCACAACTGCCCAAGTAAATTAGAAAAAACCAGGAAATATTTTCAAAATTTTTGAAACAGTAGATTTTTTTTGACATTGGAAAAATTCAGAATTAGTATAATATTTGTTTAATATGAGCAAATTTTGTGCTGGAATTTCAGCTTGGCTGATTTTTGGCGCTAAAAATACGTTTTAAAATAACTGAAACTATTTCATGCATCTCGCCCAGCAAATTTTGAAAATTCTAGAAAAAAGTTATGAATATTTTGAAACAGTGAATTTTTTAATCAGGAAAATTAACAGAATTCCATATAATATGAGCAATAGATTTCTCGAACCCTGGCTGAAAATGGTTTCAAAGATGAACAATTTATCAAATTTTGAATAATCATCAAAAATTTGATAGATTTTTTGAAACAGTAAATTTTTTTTTGAAAATCTGAAATTAATTTAATTTTCAGATATTTTTTTTTGTTTAGAACCATTTTTTTGGTAGAAAAATAATTCACTGTTTCAAAATTTTCATATGAAATTTGCATTTTTTTTTAGAATTACTAGTCAGTCAGTTTTGAAATTGATGTATTAATTTCACTGTTTCAGAAAATATTATTGATTTCAAAATGAGCAATGTTACTGTAATTTCTAAATAAACATTGGATCAAACCTCACCCAAGAACCTGGAGTAGTGCGTGAAAAAATGCCCAGCTGGTTTTTTTTTCAAAATTGCCCACCTAGCGCTCGCCATGGCGAGCTTTTTCAAAAAAAAAATTCGTTTTTTTTCAGTAAAAATAGCAAAAGCTTCCTCAAATCCCTCTCCCTCTATGTCCCATCCTAATTTCCCTCGCGCCCCGGGTGGGACTCGAACCCACACCCTCCACGCCACGTGCGTTCAAGAGACGCACGTGTTCACCACTAGACCACCGCCCCTGTTGAGAACGAGGAGGCGAATTTCCAAGACAACAAACACTTCTGTGCCACCTACTTTTCTTTTTATTTCACATTGTGAAAAAAAACTGAATTTCATTTTCAGCTTTTTCAGTATTTAGAGTGAATATTTGCGTGTGGAATTAACTAAGTAGCTTCCTAAGCCTAGTTCCCAGCTACAAATAACAATGGCCAGCTACTTTTTTGTTTATAGGCCGAGAAAACCGATGACCTGATTTCTCTTATAACGTTAGAGCATTTTGGGTGATTTCACACTTCAAACTTTTTGAGCTTTCGGAGTGATTTTGAGCAAAAAGTTTGTTTTGGGACTAACATTATTTTTGCTTGTAGATTCATTTGAGCTTTTCAAAATTTCTGAAAAAATGAATTTGACATGAGTTATCGAAAATGGCCAGTATTTTACTCCAGGTGATAGGTTTGGAAAAAATTGAAAAAGTTTGCAGGTGGGAGAAAAGTGAAACTAGCTGGGAATCGACTTACTTTTTAATATTAAGAAACAAAACATCAAACTTTTCCTAGGAAAAAAGTCAGAAAACCTGAAAAACTGAATTTTTCGTATTTTTTAGATGTTTCCAGCTGGCCACCGGGAAAATAATAGTTGAAATGAATCTAATTTCTGAAAATTTTCAAAGAACATCGTTGGAAGTAACATTTTCTAACCAACAAGAGGAAATTATAGAATTCAGTGAAATTTTTTCGACGAAAAATTCGAAAAAAACCTTCGAAATTTTTAAAAATTTTACCCACCTACAAAAATTTTTTTCAGTTGCCCACCTGGGATTCCAGGTATTGGGTGAGGTTTGCATTGGATTTTGTGCAAAATTTTCAGCTGGGTTTTGGCTCGAAAAATACGTTTTAAAATAATTGAAGTCTTTATCTCCCGTTGAGCGAATTACGAAAATACTTGAAAAAAAGTTATGAACATTTCGAAACAGTGAATTTTTTTATCAAGAAAATTAACAAAATTCCATATAATATGAGCAATAGATTTCTCAAATCCTGGCTGAAAATTGATTTAAAATTAAACCTATCATCAAATTTTCAATAATAATCAAAATTGTTTAGATTTTTTGAAACAGTAATTTTTTTTTAAATTAAAAATGTGTTTTTTTTCGTTCTTGATTTCACTAAAAGTACAATAATGAAAATAACAAAATTTTGAAAAAAAATTGTTTCTTATGAAAAGATTGAAACAGTAAATTTTGCAGATGAATCAATTCTCCACCTTCACAAAACGGCTCTCCGAATTGGAAGAGCGCAACCTGTCAATGGCTGATGAACGTTCAAGAATCAAGACTGAAAATGCAATTCTAAAAGATCGAATACATGTGCTCGAAGAGCAAATATCTGAAAAAGAAGACAGATATAAAGATTTATTGAATGATGAAAAAAGTCGAGGAAGTGATTTGATGACTAGATTAAAAAGAGAAAAAGAATTGGAAGCGGAATCGTGGAATTTGAAATATCAAATGTTGGAAAAAGATGTGCAAAATGCGAAAAAAGATGTTGAGCGAGCAAATGAAGAATCGAAACGGCTTAAAAATGAGCTGGAAAAAACGCTGAATAAATTGGAAGATAGTCAAATGCTTATCGAAGGAATGGAAGAGGAACGGATTGTTCTCGAACGACAATTCAAAAAATATAAAGAGGAAGCTCAACAGGACATTGATTCGTCTAGTGAGATGGTTGAAGTGTTGGCACAACAGACTGAGGAACTTCGGAAGAAGGTTGGTGGACCTGGAGCCAGAAGTGGAAGCGTTGTTGAGCAGATGAGTGATATGGAGGAGGAGATGGCTGCGTTGCGGCAGAAAGTGGATGAGTTGATGAGGGAGAAGGAGGAGATGAATGATCAGTTGTTGGCGACTAGTGTTGAGCATGGAAGGTGAGCTTTTGGGCCTACAGGAAACTTTTTTGGCTTTCCGGAAAGTTCTTAGGCCTTCCGGAAACCTTTTAGGCCTTCCAGAAACCTCTTAGGCTTTCCAGAAACCTTTTCGGCTTCCTGGAAACCTATTAGGCTTTCCTGAAACCTTTTAGGCTTTTCGGAAACTTTTTAGCCTATTCGGAAATCTGTTAGGCCTTTCGGAAACATTTTAGGCTTTCCGAAAAGCCTGAAGTGGCCTTTAGGCTTTCCGGTTTTCAAACAAAAATAATTCAATTTTTTATCAATCGTAAACGGAAGACAATCAAAAAATGTACTGAAAACAAATTTTGTGAAAATTTTGAAACAGTGAATTTTTCCTGCAGTGAAAAATTTGTGGTTAGGGCTTTTTTTGGGCTCTTGAGCTAGATTTCAGGAAATGTATGCTGAAAAATCTTCGCAATATTTTTTTCATTTTTTTTCCACAATTTTGAAACAGTGAATTTTTTAAGGTTGAAAGAATATCAAAATCTAACATTTTTCAACCAAAAAATGCACTGTTTCAAAACTTTTTCATGAAAAATTCAAATTATTCTCAAATATTGCTAATTCTACATATCTTTTTTCAGTCAAAAAAATTTTACTGTTTCAAAAAATCGACAAAAAATAAAATATTAGTTTCAAATTAATTCCTTACCCGAATCATAATGTCCAACCTAAAACTTTCACTGTTTCAAAAAATTATTATGAAATAATCCTAGTTTTATCAGAGTTAATTCGATAAACATTCTTCTTCTTCTATTAAAAAAAACCTAAAATTAATTTCAGGTCAATATAATTTTCAAAATTTGATAAAATTATCATATTTACACTTTTCCCCAGGTCCTAAAATCATAAAATATTTTTTCTGAAAATTTCACTGTTTCAAAAAATAGATAATCAAAATTCGGGCGTTATCAATACATTATTATTTGATTTAGAAAACTATCATATTTGCATTCAAAATGCTCCATTTTTCATGAGCAATTCAATAATCCCAAATTTAATTTAATTTCAGATCTCTTCTCGCCGATGCTCCATCTTTGGCCGACGAATTGGCCGGCGGTGATAGCGGCCAATTGTTGGATGCTCTTCGCGAGCAAGAAATTTGCAATCAAAAATTGCGCGTGTACATTAATGGCATTTTGATGCGTGTCATCGAACGACATCCCGAAATATTGGAAATCGCTGAAGAGGGGGTGAGTTTTGATGGTTTTTAAAGCAAAAAATTTTTATGGAGATTTATAGAAAATCGCTGTATTGAAAGAATAACATTTTCGAAAAAATAAGTGTGAATTTTGAAACAGTGGAACATTTTTTGGAGAAAAATTATTGAAAATTCATAATTATCAATAGAGCGCACTTACTCAAATTTCTATTTTTAGCTTAAAATTGCCACGTGGAAAAAATTTTATGGTGATCAATCAAAGGTGCATAATAAAAGAATAACATTTTCAAAAAAAAATATATGTGAATTTTGAAACAGTGAAAATTTTTTTGGAGAAAATTTTTTAAAAATTCATAATTATCAATAGAGCGCACTTGCTCATTTTAGCTTAAAATTGCCACGTGGAATTTTACCCTCAAATATCCACAAAAAAAATTAAATTTTCGAAAATTTATTAAAAATTCGTAATTATCAATAGAGCGCACTTGCTCAAATTATTGATTTTTCATCCAAAAATTGCCACGTGGAATTTTACCCTCAAATATCCACAAAAAAAAATACATTTTTGAAAAATGTTAAAAATTCATAATTATAAATAGAGCGCACTTGCTCAAATTTCTTCATTTTTCATAATTTTCAAGCCGAAAATCGATAATTTTTGCAGGAATCCAGTGGAAGTTGACGGTGCGCAGGAGGAGAATCTCAAACATCAGAATCGCTCGCAGAAAATCAAGACCAACAACAAGAAGAAAACAACAATTCAAGTCCAACACTTTCAGCTCGAATTTCAGCCTATCTTCCAGCCTCATTTTTGCGATGGGGTGGCTGAAAATTGTCTGAAATCTTGGATTTTCAGCCCCATCTTCTTACAGTATTGATTTTCGTTTTGCCACGTCACGGGTTTTCTGTCCCATAATATGTACAGCGCGATTTTGAGAGATTCTACCCTCCTAAATTAAAATTTTGAATTTTTTTCTTTTTTTTGAAACCAGTGATCTTTTTTGTCTAGATTTTTCACACAAAAATCGGTTTTTTATTCTGAAATACATGTATTTTTTCTTCGTCCTGAATTTATTTTCTGAACTTTCTCGTCCCCCCAAAAAATTTTGTGATATAGCATTTCTTGAAAGAAAAATGATGATTTTATTTATGTTAGTGAGCTTTTTTCCCTTTTTTCTTTTTTTTTGTGAAAAAATGAATGCATTTTTGAGAAGTTTTTGGTGTATTTTTTATGGATGAAACAGAAAAAAAATTTGAAGCGCGTTTTTCAACGAAAAAAACGCAGCGGAAATTCGTGCGCGCGTAGCGAAGTGGTTGCGTTTTTGAGTTGCCACCTGAGCTGTCGCAGGTTCAATCCCAGGTGGAGGCGTTTTGTTTTTCTTGAAAATTAGTTTTTTTTGGTCACCTGAAAAATATATAATTTTTGTTTTGTTTTCTCATTTTGCCTCGGTTTTTTAGAATTATATAGTTGGTTTTGAGGAAAAACACTTTTTTTCTGAGAAAATTTTCACTGTTTCAAAGAATAGTCAAAGTTTTGGGTATTTTTAAAACAAGTGTTATGCAGTTCTGGCATCTAATAATCCACGTGGGAAACTTAGCACAACTTTACCTCTGAAAATTTAAAATTTTATCAACGAAAAAAATTCACTGTTTCAAATATTTGTTAAATTTCCAATGTGTTTTTTGCAAAACTAGTTTCAAAATGATCAAAGCATTTGCAAACAAAAAATTGGAGAAAAATTTTTACCCCAAAAAATCCACGTGGAAAATCTAGCTTCAGCTCTGAAAAGTTTGAATTTGAACTAATTTTCAACCAAAAAAAATTAGAATTGAAATTTTCTTTGAAAAAAAAATTCACTGTTTCAAAAATTTGTGAAATTTTCAATCTGTTTGTGCTGTGTTACATGAATCAAGCTTTTTTTACCACCAAAAATTTAAAAAAAAAATTCACTGTTTCAAAAATTTTTGAAATTTCCAATCTGTCTTTGCTAAACTAGTCCATGACCAACACATTTGCAAACAAAAAAATTCTAAAAAAAAATTTTACTTCAAAAAATCCACGTGGAAAATTTAGCTCCAGCTCTGAAAAGTTTGAATTTGAACTAATTTTCACCCAAAAAAAAATTAGAATTGAAATTTTTGTTCAAAAAAAATTCACTGTTTCAAAAATTTGTGAAATTCTCGATCTGTTTTCCCAAAACTACTTCTGGAAGATTTGGACATTCAAAAAAATTCTGAAATAATTTCGCCTAACTTCAGCTCTGTTTCAAAAAATTCATGAAATTTTGAATTTATTTTTGAAAATATGTTTAGCATCGGAAAATTTTTTCAATGTTTCAGAAAATAAATTTTGAAAAAAAAAATTCTTTTCAAATATTTACACCCCAAAAATTATTTAACCCAAAAAAATTCGGTTTTGATCTACCCGCTCAAAAGTTCCTACAAATTTGTCAAACTCATTCTCGAAAAAAAAAAGAAATTCCTCATTTTCTTCACTTTTTTTCGGTCGTCTTCTTTTTCTTGTTCACATCACCCTAGCAACCATTGTGCACGGTGTTTGGCACCGCGAGCATTAAATTTTCTAGTTTTCTCCTCTGAGTGGTCCCTTGGTTTTTTTTTTGAAAAAAAAATTGTGAAACTTTTTTTCTAGCCTTCTGCAAAAGGAAGTAATTTTCATGATTATTGGGCACTTTTTTCTTGAAACAGTGAAATAATCTTGGATTATTTCAACCACAATACAGCTCACAAGTTTTATTTGTTGATTTTCTGAAACAGTGAAATTTTGAACATTTGAATTCTCATTTTTCTTGATTTTTAGCGCAATTTTTTTAAAATTAAAAATGATGATTTTTAAAACCAAAAACCATTTACTCAGTAATATTTCTAGAACTTTGAAATTTTATTTAAGAATTTTTTGAAACAGTGAATTTTTTTTATTCGCAAAGTTGAAAATTGTAGTTAAAATTGTGTCTCAAACTCCAATTTTATTTGTTTTTTTTATTTTGAAAATTTTTAGTATAAAATTTGTGGCCGTTTTTTTTTGAAACAGTGAATTTTTATTCAATCTTTTCACTGTCTCAAAAATTTCCCTCCGGAAATCCGGTAATTTTTGATTCCAAAAATGTTTTTTCCTCCAATTTCTGAACAAATGTTTCTATAGCTACTGGAAATATGAATAATTGACTCTGAAATTTTTTTTTCAAAAAACCATTTTTTCCAGTTGGTTTTCTAGGCCATCCGTATTTTTTCTCCCAAAAAAGTGCATTTTTCTCAGCTTCTCCCTCAATTTTCTCAGAAAAAAAAATGAAATTGCATGTTTTTCCTTTTTCTCCTCACCTGACCAATTTTACACCTGCAACTATAAAAAAATCTCATTTTTTTGATTACAAATAATTTTCAGACAAAACAGAATGAAAACCTCACGAAAACCGCCACGTCGACCGAGTTCCACGTCACAGAAAAGTGAGTGTGTGGCCTAGAAATTCAACTTGTTGGATTTCTAGGCCACATGAATATTTATTATTTTTTTAGACCAGGAAGTTGCGAAAAAATCGATGGTAGATCAAAATTTGGAGGATGATGAGGCTCCGCCCGATCCGAAAGCTTCGAATTTTGATGTGTGAGTGGTTTTTCGGGATTCTAGGCCACCGAAACTCGGCCAGGGTGATTCTTTGGGGTTCTAGGCCACAAAAACTCGGCGAGCAAAACTTCTTGGGATTTCTAGGCCATTAACATTCGGCGATCGGTTTTCTAGGCCATCAAATATACATTTTTGAATTTCTAGGCCACCAAAACTTGGCCAAGAGCCTGTTTTGGTTATCTAGGCCATGAAAACTCGGCCAGCGGGTTTCTAGGTTATCAAGAATTGTTAATTGGTTTTCTAGGCCACCGAAACTCGGCCAAGAGCCTGTTTTGGTTATCTAGGCCATGAAAACTCGGCCAAGATGATTTCTTGAAATTCTAGGCCATCAAACATTGTTAATTGGTTTCCTAGGCCACCAAAACTCGGCCAGTATAGCTTCCAAAACCCCTAGAAAAAAATCCGGAAAAATTAAAAATTAAAAAAAAAAACGTGAACGTGACCTAGTTTCAACCACATCATTTTTTTCCCACAAAAAATGGGAACCCCAAATCATTTTTCAATTTTTTTAATCATGGAAACTGTCTGGCCGATTTTGGTATGTTTTGGGTTTCTAGGTCATCAAAACTCGGCCACCTCACTAATATTCCGATTTTCAGATCTGTTCATTGTTTGCTGCGCGAAATCGATGATCGAAAATTGATTTTGCTAATCAGCGGACATCCGTCTGCCAGATCTACAGCCCTAATTTTGCAGGCTTTGCGACAGGTTTGCTGAAAATATTTTCAGATGAACAAATTTGAAATTCTGAAATTTTTTTCAGCAAATGTCGGTTGCCACGTTGGACGAATACGTGGCAGATTCGTTGGATTGGCTGATTGAGAATGATGTGTTGATGCTGAAAATGAAGAAGAATGTGAGTTCTGGAACTACAGTAACCTGGATTACTGTAGAGAATTATCTGGAAAAATATGCATTTGATTTATTGTAATTTAAAAATAAGATTTTCTATTAACAAATTTTTGAAACAGTAGATTTTCTGGAACTACAGTAATCTGGATTACTGTAGAAATATTTAAAAAATAATAAAATGGACTAATCATAATTAAATAATGAGATTTTCTATTAAAAAATTTTTGAAACAGTAGATTGATTTTCTGAAGTTACAGTAATCTGGATTACTGTAAAAAAATATTAAAAAATAATAAATTGAACTCATCGTAATTTAAAAATAAGATTTTCTATTAAAAACTTTTTTGAAACAGTAGATTTTTTTTGTGAAAAATTAATTTTCCAGTCAATTTTCTGCCGCGTGCTCCAAGCCGATGGTGTGGATTCCCGTGAACAAATGGCAAGACTGGTGAACACAATGGCCAGTTATCCAGCTGGCCGAAATTATTTTACAGGTAAAAATCATGTTTTTGGCTGAAAATATGGCTGAAAATCGTGAATTTTGGCCAATTTTCACCCAAAAACTCGTTTTTTTTCACAAAAAAATTATTTTCAGCAAATCACAAAATTTTCCTGCCTTGTCTGATTGCGGTTTTGCGAGGGAAACGATTGCCATCAACAACTCACGATCAATTAATTGCCTGCGTTCAGAAATTGAGTATACGGTAGGTTTTTTGCGCTCAAAATATTTAGTTATGACGTGGAAAAAAATTCACTGTTTCAAAATTTGATAAAAAAAATAAAATTCGAACAAATTTTCAATTGCATGTTGATTTCAACATCTCATGAAAATCCACTGTTTCAAAATTTTCGTAATAAAAATAATTTTTGAACTAAATTTGGTAGTCGTTTGTCTTTCCTCGTACAAAAATTAAATAAGAATTTAAATTCAAATTCCAATTTTTCCAGTGCCACGTGTCAGAAAGAGCTCATTCAAAATGGGATGCTCGAATGGGCTGTGAATCATTTGGACCAGAAATTGAACAACTATGCTTTCGAATATCTCGCAGCTATGATTGTCAATTTATCGATTAATGTGAGTTTTTTCTCCAAAAAATTGGGATATAGTAGACGATTTTTTTCCAGCCAATTTCACACTCTTTAATTACTCGCCTCGCTGATTCAATTGCTAATTCAATCGCAAATTTGATTTCCAAAATTACACATGGCGTGAGTTTTTCTTGGGTGGATTTTGATTTTTTTGAAAAAAAAACTTCTCGAAAAAATCAACTGTTTCAAAAATTTCATAAAACTTTTCAAAGTTCTGGGGACAATTTTTTTTTCTTTTGCGAAAAATATGCTGAAAATCATGCGACCTGGCATTTCCAACCAAAATCTCTATCTTGACAAAAAGTATTTATTATAATTTTTAGTTAGGGACTAACCAAAGCAGTATCATTGAAAAAAGTGAAATTTCAAGAAACCTAAATTTTGAAACGTATTTTTCCCAGAAAAAATTCACTGTTTCAAAATTTCAAGAAATTCTGAGTTTTTCTTCGAAAAATGTTCGAAACCCTCTCGAAAATTTTTATAAAACTTTCATAATTTTGCTGGAAATATAGTTATCTCTTTTTTCCGAAAAATATGCTGAAAATCACGTGACCTGCCATTTCCAACCAAAATCTGTAACTCGACAAAAAATATTTTCTATAATTTTTTGATTTCTCGCCGAATTTTAATATGAAAAAAATTGAGTTTTCAAGAAACCCAAATTTTGAAACGTATTTTTTCCAGGAAAAATTCACTGTTTCAAAATTTCATGAAATCCTGAGGGTTTTCATGATATCCGAATTTGACTCGAAAATACTGATCCAAAAAAAGTCACTGTTTCAAAATGTTTTATATAATTTTCAAAATTTTTGAGGAGAATGATTGGTTTTCATCAAGAAGCATTAATTTCGTCTTATGAACACTTGACAAAAAATATTTTAATCACATAAATTTTTGATTTCTTGCGGAATCTAAACTTAATATGAAAAAATGAGTATTCAAGAAACCTAGTATCATTGAAGAAAATTGAAATTTCAAGAAACCTGAATTTTGAAACGTATTTTTTCCTGGGAAATTTGAGTTTAAAAAAACTCACTGTTTCAAAATTTCCCAAAAATTGTAATTTTTTTTTGATGAACTCAATGATAATCCAAAAAAAACAGTGAAAAAATATAAAATTAGATAAAAATCTAATTTTTTCTTTGAAAATTAATCCTTTCTTTTCCGAAAAATCATGCCACGTGGCATTTCCAACCAAAATCTGTAACTCCACAAAAAATATTTTCTATAATTTTTTGATTTCTTGCCGAATCTAAACTTAATATGAAAAAAATGAGTATTGAAGAAACCTGAATTTTGAAACGTATTTTTTCCAGGAAAAAAATCACTGTTTCAAAATTTTGAGAAATTTTCAATTTTTCTTCAGAAAATGTTTGATTTAATGGACCATTTGAATTTTTTCAAGAAAAAATTGACTGTTTCAAAAATTTCATGAAAAATTTAAAGTTGCTGAGGAAATAGTGTGTTTTGTGATTGTATTTGGAAAAAATAATAACAAAATAATTCCACGTGTCAATTTCCAGCCCTCATGCACAATTTACAACAATTTGCTGCTCTCCGCTTTGACGTGTGCTCGAATTCGGCTCCGAGCAAAAGACACCAAATTATTGGAGGCCATCAAAAATCGCTTGGAAACTCGAAAATCTTGTCCACTTTGCAATTTGCATCTACCGTATTTAATTGCGATTATTCAACAAGGTACGGTGGATTTTTGGGGATTGGGGTACTGTAGATTACTGTAGGTGGAATATTGATACTGGTACTGTATGTCAGAAGTTATGTTCGAAAATTCGTTGGGTACTGTAGAATAATCCCTGGATTTTTTCTCTACAGTACCCCAGGGTACTGTAGATTTTCTGGTTGTCTCTTTTTTCTCCTCATTTCATTTTGAAACAAATTTTGATGGTCACAGATGTTTTGAGCAGATGCCAATTTGAAATTGGACAGGTGTTTGAAATTTTGGGGGTACTGTAGGGAATACTGTAGTTGCTGGGGGAAAATGAATGAAAAATAACTTTGAAAAAATACACTGTTTCAAAATTTCTTCTTAATTAATTTTGATAGGTTTTGAAATATTGATAAACTTTTGATTTATGCCCTGAAAAATCAATTATAGCTCGAAACCTTCCTAGAAAATCCTCCAAAATTCTGAAAATTCCTGAAACTTTCGAGAAAGTTCCGCTGAATCAAAAAATTCCGAAAATCCTCTGAATCCTTTAAGTTCATTTAACTACTTCCCAAACTGTAATAAATTTTTGAAAAAAAAATTCACTGTTTCAGAAACATTTGTTTATTTTCTGATGATTTTTTTGTTATTACGCATAGTTGTCTCATTTGGAATAATTCACTGTTTCAGAAAAATTGTTTATAAATTTGATGGGTTTTAAAAATTTGATGAAGCCACGGAGTGCTACAATCTCATTATGTTTTTTCTAAAAAAAAAGTTAAGCTAAGTATAAATGAAACTGTTTTGGTTTAGTTCTTCTCCTTCGCAATTTTTTTGTGTTGGAAAAAAATCGCTGTTTCAAAATTTCATTATAGATTTTGATTGGTTTGAAAATTTGATAAGTATTCTGCTAGATACTAAAACCAGGAAAATTCCGAAATCACACAAACTTAGCCTGAATCCCCTAACCTCCCATTTTCCAAACATTTTCAAATTCACATTTTTTTGGCATTGATTTAAAGCTTCTAGAAAATTCCCAAAACTTTCAAGAAAGTTCCGCAAAATCAAAAAAATTCCGAAAATCCTCTGAATCCTTTGAATTCATCTAACTAAGTACTTCCCAAACTGTAATAAATTTTTGAAAAAAAAATTCACTGTTTCAGAAACATTTGTTTATTTTTTGAAGATTTTTTTGTTATTACGCTGAGTTTGCTCATTTGGAATAATTCACTGTTTCAAAAATTGTTTATAAATTTGATGGATTTTGAAAAAATGATAAAGCCAGTGCTACAATCTCATTATGTTTTTTCTAAAAAAGAAGTTAAGCTAAATATACATGATAATGTTTTGGTTTAGTTCTTCTCCTTCACAATATTTTTTTGTTAGAAAAATTTCACTGTTTCAAAATTTCATGATAGATTTTGAAGGGTTTGAAAATTTGATAAGTATTCTGCTAGATACTAAAACCAGGAAAATTCCGAAATCACACAAACTTAGCCTGAATCCCCTAACCTCCCATTTTCCAAACATTTTCAAATTCACATTTTTTTGGCATTGATTTAAAGCTTCTAGAAAATTCCCAAAACTTTCAAGAAAGTTCCGCAAAATCAAAAAAAAATTCCGAAAATCCTCTGAATCCTTTGAATTCATCTAACTACTTCCCAAACTGTAATAAATTTTTGAAAAAAAAATTCACTGTTTCAGAAACATTTGTTCATTTTCTGAGGATTTTTTTTGTTATTACGCTGTGTTTTTTCATTTGGAATGATTCACTGTTTCAAAAATTGTTTGTAGATTTTTGAAAAATTGATAAACCAATCCACTGATGTTTATTCCAGAAAAAAAGAAGTTAAGCTAAGTAAAAAAATAAAAAACTGTTTTGGTTTAGTTCTTCTCCTTCGCAATTTTTTTGTTGGAAAAATTTCACTGTTTCAAAATTTCATTATAGATTCTAAATTTTGGCCAAAAAACTTCCAATACCATCTGAATCCACTGAATTAAATTTTTTTTAAACTTAATTTTTTTCCAAAAAAAAATCCAGAAAACCCTCGAAATTTAGGATAGATGTTCTAAGCTTCAGAAACTCCCAGACTTCTTCTAACTTCTGATCCTCATTTCTTAAACTCTCCAAAAAAGTTCCACCAACTCCAAAAAGCTTTAAAACATATCTAAGAAGTTCCAGAATCATCTAGATCCCTTGTGAAGTTAGCCTAACTTCCCCCAAACCACTTTTCATTTTCTTCTTCTCCACAAATTCCTCCTCATTCATTTTTTTCTTGCACATATCGGGGTCACTCGGTCACTTTTCCCCATTTCGAAAACACACACACAGCCATTTCTTTTTCCCTTTTTTTTCAAAAAAAAAAAAAAGATCTTCTCTTTTCCCTTTTGTTGACCAGCGAGAGACGGAGAGAGTGCAGAGAAAAAAAGACAGGTGCAAGAGAAAAAATGTGTGTCGCCGCGCCTGGGACGCGGCCCCCTTCCGTTTTTCGAAATGCTGTGGTCGCTTCTGGGAAATGCGACAAAAAAAATTGTGACACGGTGTGTGTGTGTTTTTTGAGTTGAGTTAGGCTAAGTGATATAATTTTGGGGTGTAGAATTGAAAAAAAAAGAAAAAATTTAATGATATGGTATGAGTCAGAAGGAATTTTGATTTTTTGAGAGGAAGTGATGTGGAATGACGAAATTCTGGAGAACAAGACAATTTGAACTGGAAATTTGCAAGATTCTGGAAATTTTCAGCCTTGAAAGTTTTTTGGAAATCCAAAGATCTTTAGACAAAATTCCGAGAAGCCATAATTTCCCCTTGAATTTTTGAAAATTAAAATTTTTCAAATTTTTTTTGAGAATCAAAAATCTATCGGAAGCCACAAAAAATTTAAAAATTATTTGATTTTTTGCAGTTTGGTACTGTAGTCCTATTTTTTGTAGTTCGAGGTACTGTAGTTCCATCTAGGAAAGTCAAGATTTTTCAGTTTGGGGTACTGTAGTTTCATCCAGGAAAGTCAAGCTTTTGCAGTTTGGGGTACTGTAGTCGTATTTTCGCAGTTTGGGGATTTACTGTAGGATTTTTTCAAAATGGTTCTAGAAAATAGATTTTTTCTAGTTCGGAGTACTGTAGTTTCATCTAGGAAAGTCAAGATTTTTCAGTTTGGGGTACTGTAGTTTCATCCAGGAAAGTCAAACTTTTGCAGTTTGGGGTACTGTAGTTTCTTCTGGAAGTTTTCGAGAACTTTTGCAGTTCGGAGTACTGTAGTCGTATTTTCGCAGTTTGGGGTTTTACTGTAGGATTTTTTCAAAATGGTTCTGGGAGATGGATTTTTTGTAGTTCGGAGTACTGTAATCAATATTTTTGCAGTTCGAAGTACTGTAGTTTCATCTAGAATATTTTCTAAACATTTTGAACTGTTTGCAGTTTGGAGTACTGTAGCTGTTTTCAAAAATATATTAGGAACTTTTGCAATTCGGATACTGTAGATCATCCTAATAAATTTGTGGTTTGGTTCTGTATCTTATCATTTAAGTATTTTGTGTCTGGAACCAAAAAGGTTCCAGTTTAATTTTTTTTCCAAAAAAAAATCAAAAAATCAAATTTCTTCGGCGGAAATCTTTAGTCAAAATCACCTTGTTTTTCTCAAAAAAAAAAAATTGTTTTCGCTCACAAAAAAGTGTGTGTTCTGTTTTTTTTCTCTGTGGCTGACTTGAATGGGGTGGCGCCAGCGCCCCGGCGTTCCTTTTTCTCTGAGCTCTCTCAATTTGGCCTTATCTCTCGGCGTCTAGGAGGAACATCTAGTTGTCTAGAGAGGCCTTCTTCTTCATTCGCTCGAAAAATATTTTTTTTGTTATTTTCCTACACCTAAATTCGCTATTGATCGATTTTCTAGTCTGAAATTTCAGATTATTTCTGAAAATATTTTTCTGGTAGATCAAAAAAATGTTCATATTATTATATGTTCCTCCCAAAAGGTAGATCAAAAATCTCAAAATTTTTTTTGTGCCCAAAAAAAAATTCGCTGAAAATTTCCAACCTATAATTTCAGCAGTAGCAGCAGCAGCATATTTTCTCTGCGTCTCCTAGTTCTCTGTGCTCTCTCACCCCCTTCTCTCTCCCCACACACACTCACACAACACAGCTAGGCGCCTGGCGGCGCGCTATGGCTCCGCGGCCAGGCACCGCGCCCCGCCCATTTTTGCTGCTGCTGCTGCTGCCGCGCGCCTCTGCGCGCGCCTCCCCTTTTTTCTTTCTTCATTTTTGTCTTCTCAGACTTGGCTATTAGTTGTACTACTACTAGATGTATATTTTTTTGATCTACCGGAATAATATTTTTGAGACTGAAAGGCACTTTCCTGTTCCCTGAGACCTCAAGTGTGATCCGTGTGTGCTTGTTTTTTGCGGGTAGGCATCACGTTTGAGCTCTCTGGGCACCAGGAATGATGTTTTGTGGATTTGGAGATTTTTAGGGGAGTTCAGGTAACTTGGAAGTTTCTGGAGATTTCTAAAAGTTCCAGGTGGTCTTGAAAGTTCAGGTAACTTGGAAGATTTCGGGAGGAAGTTTGGATATTTTTCTAGAATCTTGGGAAATTTCTAGAAGTTCAGGTAACTCTGAAAGTTTTTGAAATTTTCTAGAATTTTCAGGAGGTCTTGGGAAGGTTCTGAGGAAGTTCAGGTAACTTGGATTTGGATTTTATTTAGATTCTGAAAATAAAAAACTTCAGAAATTATAGAAAGATTATTAGGAAGTAACAGGAAGTTCTGAAATACCAGGAGATCTTGGAAGTTCAGATAACTCTTGAGGTTTTCAGATGAAATTTGAGAATGTTACAGAAAGTTCAGGTAACTTTTGGATTTGGATTCTGAAAAAAAATCGGGAATATCTGAAAGAAATTGTCGAAAAGTTACAGAAAATTGTAAAATTCCAGAAACTCTTAGAAGTTCCGCTAAGTCTTGAGATTTTCAGATAAATTTTGAGGAAAATACTGGAAGTTCAGGTAACTCTGGAGGATCGAAGAAATTTCAGAAATTTCCAGAAAGCTTGTAAAATTGTTCATGATATTCAAAGGCTCCTGGAAGTTAAGAAAACTCTTATAATTTTCAGAAGTTATTTTTTGAAAAGTTAGGATAACTCAGAAGCTTTTTGAAGTTATCCTATCTTTTTCGAAAAATAGTTTGGATGTTCAGAATATCCCTGAAGTCTGGTAGAGTTCAGCTAACCTGAAAACAATCAGGAAATTTTCAGAAATCCTAGAATGTTTCCGAAGTTCAAGTAACTCCAATTAAAAATTTTCTAGCGAATCTTGAAGTTCCTGTAACTTCTAGAAGTTCAGATTAAATTTCGCAACTTTCAGAGATTTCCAGGTGATTTTGAAATGTTTTCCAGAGCAACAGAGGAAGGATAACTTATTTTCAGATTTTTCCAGTTTCCAGATGTTTCAGAATCAGATTTTTCTGCAATTTTTTTCCATCAGAGTTATCCAAAGTTCACGTAACTATGGCTACCATTTCTAAAAAGTTCATCTGCACTTTTTTTATTCAAAAATCGCAGACCCAGACTACAGTACCTCTCCTCGCCCCAACAAAATTTGTAGCTCTCCAGGCAGCCGGGCTACTGTAGATCTATACAACTACAAAGTCTTCTATTTTTGAATGTTGGATGATGATGATGATTTCTCATTTTCAGAAAAAAAGGGGAAAAAAGTTTTGCGTCAAAGATTTCGGTGCCAGACACGGCTAAAAATAACATGGAAAGAAATTTTGGATTATTTTTTGATTAATCAGCTTAGATTTTGGAGGGATTAATTTTGATTTTTCAAAAATTTGGAATTCGGAGAAATATATACAGTAGTCTAGAACATCTACAGTACCTCAAAAAATCTGAAAATAATTTTAAAAGCCTTTTCTAAAGTTACAGAACATACAGTACCCCGAAATTAAAAAAAATAAATCTACAGTAATCTGAAAACTGATTGAAACTACAGTAATTCTCGTTGAAACTGACATTTGATCAACAGTAATCTAGAACATCTACAGTACCTCAGGAGCTCTTAAAATAAACTTAAAAGCCTTTTCTACAGTATCAAATCATTACAGTACCCTGAAGTTTGAAAAAAGTGATCTACAGTACCTCAGAAGCTCTAGAGAAACCTTGAGGATCTTGTTTACAGTAAGAAAAACAGTACAGTACCTGAACTACAGTAATCTAAAAATAAATTGAAATATAACAACGAGTTTTTAAACTCGAGATTTGATCTACAGTAATCTAGAACATCTACAGTACCTCAGGAACTCTGAAAATAATTTGAAAAGCCAAAATACAGTAATCTCAAAATACAGTAACCTGAAGGGTTCCTTGAATATTGATCTACCTACAGTACATCTAGAACATCTACAGTATCAGATTCAGAATCACGGATCCTGGAGGTACTGTAGCCAGGGTATACTGTAGTCGCAGGTGCTCTAGGCGTACCAATTCTAGATCTACCGTATCCCAGGAGTACTGTAGCCCCCCCCTCCCCCTCCCCAAAATCTAATTTTCCAGAAGTCCCATCTCTCCCGCCACCATCTCCCGCCTCACCCGAATTCCCAGACACGCACGACAAATTCGGAAAATGTTGCGAACGCGAAATCGACTCTCTCGACCCCCTCCGACCATCCACCAACGAGCTCAGCGGAGCACGTTTGCTCCAGCGAAAAGCCAGCAAAGAGCACGCTCTACCAGAAGTGTGTCATGTGCCAGGACAAGTTCCGTATCATGCAAAAGCCCGGGCTGAATCATCGCATAGATCTACCTCGAAATCTACAGGAGCTGCTGGAGCAGCTGGAAATCTTCATCCTAGGAAAAGAGCTCAACAGAATGAGCCACGTATCGGAACTGCCACATCACAACACACTTTTATCATCGAAACCGAGAAACGAAAACCGATTATGGTGAATTTGGGATTGGTGGATGGTGCTCTAGAACTTCGAAAATCTGTGGAGGATCGAGATCGGAAAAAAGAGGAAGAGGAAAAGAAAAAGAAAAAGGAGAAGGAGGAAAAAGATCGGGAACGGCAAAAGGCTTTGCGGCATATTCAATTGACTTCGCGGAAAGCGCCGAGTTTGTTGAGGTGAGCAAAATTTGAGGGAAAAATGAGCCGGAAATTCGGAAAATTCGGTCAAAAATACCCTAGAAACTCGAAAATTCACCCTGGCGGAGTTTAGGTGGCCTAGAAACCCAAATTGTATACTTTGATCGCTCTAAAATCTGAAAAAGATCACAAAAAAATCCAGAGACTGGAAAATTCATCTTAGCCGAGTTTTGGTGGTCTAGAAACCCATAGTCTCAGCTTGGCAGAGTTTTCATGGCGTAAGAACACAAAATCTCATCCTGGCCGAGTTTTCATGGCCTAGAAACTTAGAAAATCACCCTGGCCGAGTTTCCGTGACCTAGAAACCCAACACCTCCATTTTTCTTCCAGAAAAGAGCTCTCCGACGCCTCTTCTCCCCTCGAAGATAAAATCGAAAAACTAACATCTCGCAAATCCGCGTCAAAACTTAGCCTAACTTCCAAGAAACCATCCTCAGACAAGGATTTCGACGAAAAAATCAACAACAACAATAATATGAGCTCTTTTGAGCTGAGTCTCGAAAACGGCTCGACGACCACCCACGAAGATTATTCGGCGATTTTCGGAAGCCGACCGAAAGTTGCGCGAACTCCCGACACCAATCAGCAATCCAAGTCGTTCTTTTGATTTGGATGATTTTTTAAAACCTAAATTTAACCCACCACGTGTATTTATTTTCGATTTGCACCCTAATACAACTTTACACCTCCAATTAGCCCAAATATGCTTCTTTCTTGATATTTTTTCGATTCGAATAAAGATCTTCAGGAAAATTTCATATCATTTTGCAGCGCTTGACATGAGCAATCCTATCATATCTTCTATTTTCCAGGAAAACCCCAAAAACCCCGCTAAAAACCTCGAAAAACGGAGAAAAATTCAAATTACAACAATGTGTGCACACACCGAAGCTGACGCGCAATTGCACATTTTCGTTTTTTGTCGTGCACCCAAAACATTGAAAACTCAGCAAATCGTAGCGTACATGAACGGTTTTATCGGCGAAAAATAGCTACACCGCAGCTACACACCAGCTACACAAATCAGAGAAGCAACGCGGTTGGCGTCGCGGCTACTTTTCTCATTTTTGTTTTTGTTTTTCCAGGCCTAAATTCTTGTGAAAATCGGGCCAGAAATGAACATATAAGAAGGGTGCATTCTTGAAATTTTGAGTTTTCGACTTTTGGTGGAATATTTTGAACAAAAATGAAATACTCCTATAAATTGCAAAAGTTAATCGATGGCGGCCGTACTCGCAGAAAAAAAGCTTTTAACAGGTTTGTTGTGAAATTGTTGCCTCAAAAAAATTTTCAGACAAAACTGATTTTCAAATGACGAAAAATGATATCTACGTGCTCTCGTCAAAACTTGATCAACGTAGCTTACATTTCTCTTCTTTGTTGTCGTTCATTTTTTGAGAAAAATTTCACAGCATTTTTAATTAAAATTTTCAGTAGCATTGACCCTTGTCATATGATTTTCAAAATAATTTTATTAGTTGACCTATTTTTATTTTGTTGAAAAAATCCAAAAATTGATTAGAAAACGACTATCAAAAAAGTTAAAGTAGAAAAAAAGAAAAGTTTTAAAAATGTATCATTTATTACAAGAAAGACGAATTGGAATTTATATTTGCATCGATCCATTGATTGGTGGTGACGAAGAATGTTGGAAGTGTTGAGATGGAAGTTCGGATGTAAATCTGTAAGTTGGAATTTATTTTTCAAATGATGAATGTGTATCTCAACAATTTCGACAAAATCAGCAATTTGCTAATTTTGTCCGAAATTCCGAAAAATAAGAGCAGTAGCTGAATAAAAACGTGAAACGTTTCACGTGTCTCATTTCAAATTTCCGAAATTTTTGACAAAATCAGCAATTTGCTAATTTTGTCAGAATTTCCGAAAAATAAGAGCAGTAGCTGAATAAAAACGTGAAACGTTTCACGTGTCTCATTTCAAATTTCCGAAATTTTTGACAAAATCAGCAATTTGCTAATTTTGTCAGAATTTCCGAAAAATAAGAGCAGTAGCTGAATAAACACGTGAAACGTTTCACGTGTCTCATTTCGAAATTTTGGAATTTTTGACAAAAATAGCAATTTGCTAATTTTGTCAAAAAATCTAGTTGAACCTATTGCGAAAAACTATTTTCAAAGGATTTTTGCGGTGTTTTCAGATAAGGGGCAACAAATAGAGGTCAGAAAGTCAAATTCCACTTTTCGGAACCGGTTCTAATCCGCTTTTTTCTCTCAAAAAATTGTCCTTAAGGGATGTCTCGAAATGACATAGGGGACACAGAATTATCGTAATTGAAAAGAGTGCGTGTTTAATCTCAGGCCTCTTTCTTCTACCTATTTTTTGACATTGATCATACCTGCGCTATTCAGTGTTGGTCGATATTTGATTGAAATCTTCTCCACTCATTATTCTCCAATCATCATCCGTCGGCTATACAAACCATCTGCAATTATTTGTATGTTTTTTATAAGCTGAGTCAAGATCCTAACTCACCAGTTTTTAATGAAAAGAAAAACAATTCAACCACTTCAACAGCCAAAATTTGTTGGAACTGAAAAATGAGGTATGTGGAAAACACGTCACTTAAAAAATAGGTCACGTAAATATTGTTTTTTGTGCTTTGAAAAAAAAGAATGAAAGATTTTTCGACTTAATTTTTTTGATCCGAAAAAAAAAACAATATTTACGTGACCTATTTTTATGTGACGTGTTTGCCACATACCTCATTTTTCAGTTCCAACAAATTTTGGCAGTTGAAGTGGTTGAATTGTTTTGCTCTTCATTGAAAACTGGTGAGTTAGGATCTAGATACTGCTTATAAGAAAGACTCTGCTTATAACAAATAATTGCAGATGGTTTGAATAACCGAGATGGATGATATGGTTGGAGATGGCTAGACTTCGAGGGATAGCAGAATTTTGCACAGCGCAGGTATGAACAACGTCAAGCCAAAGACATGGGGTCCGGGCCTGAGATTTGAATCGCATTCTTCTCAAGTACGGTAATTCTGTGTCCCTAATATCATTTCGAGACATCTCTTTGAAAAAAAAAACGGAAAATTGGAATTTGAGAGAAAAAAGCTCATTTTTGGGATTAGAACCGGTTCCGAAAAGTGGAATTTGACTTTCTGACCTCTATTTGTTGCCCCTTATCTGAAAACACCGCAAAAATCCTTTGAAAATAGTTTTTCGCAATAGGTTCAACTAGATTTTTTGACAAAATTAGCAAATTGCTATTTTTGTCAAAAATTCCAAAATTTCGAAATGAGACACGTGAAACGTTTCACGTGTTTATTCAGCTACTGCTCTTATTTTTCGGAAATTCTGACAAAATTAGCAAATTGCTGATTTTGTCAAAAATTTCGGAAATTTGAAATGAGACACGTGAAACGTTTCACGTTTTTATTCAGCTACTGCTCTTATTTTTCGGAATTTCGGACAAAATTAGCAAATTGCTGATTTTGTCGAAATTGTTGAGATACACATTCATCATTTGAAAAATAAATTCCAACTTACAGATTTACATCCGAACTTCCATCTCAACACTTCCAACATTCTTCGTCACCACCAATCAATGGATCGATGCAAATATAAATTCCAATTCGTCTTTCTTGTAATAAATGATACATTTTTAAAACTTTTCTTTTTTTCTACTTTAACTTTTTTGATAGTCGTTTTCTAATCAATTTTTGGATTTTTTCAACAAAATAAAAATAGGTCAACTAATAAAATTATTTTGAAAATCATATGACAAGGGTCAATGCTACTGAAAATTTTAATTAAAAATGCTGTGAAATTTTTCTCAAAAAATGAACGACAACAAAGAAGAGAAATGTAAGCTACGTTGATCAAGTTTTGACGAGAGCACGTAGATATCATTTTTCGTCATTTGAAAATCAGTTTTGTCTGAAAATTTTTTGAGGCAACAATTTCACAACAAACCTGTTAAAAGCTTTTTTTCTGCGAGTACGGCCGCCATCGATTAACTTTTGCAATTTATAGGAGTATTTCATTTTTGTTCAAAATATTCCACCAAAAGTCGAAAACTCAAAATTTCAAGAATGCACCCTTCTTATATACATAATTTTTAACATTTTTTATTCGTTATCATTGAACAAACCTTCGTGTTTCATGAAAATTATGTTGAAATTTCTTTTGAACATCTATGAATTCCCCTATTTCTCGAGTCTGGAAATTTTTCTTTCATTCAGAATTGTTCTAACTATCTTAAATTTCAGGTTTCCGGGAGCGTGATCGTTGCAAAATGGCTGCTAAGTGGTGAGGGAATTTTCTTTAAAAAAAACGACATATTTCCTACAAAAACAGTTTTCAGAAAACTTCAACAACGACAACGACTACGTTCCACAAAAATCAGGTCAACATCAATCTGTATTCATCCACGCTAATCAAAAGGTGAGTCAATAACCGAAAAAGAAACGGGATAACAAAATATGTCTTGGGAAATTTGATCAAGTTTAGCTATTTTTGAAGATAAATATAAAGTTCTTTCTACTCTGAAAAACATGAAAATTCATCTCAATTTTACAGAATATGCTCTCCGATGCTCAGTCTCGCCAGCACTCGATGGAAATCTCGACACAAACGACATGAAAAGCAGCTTCATGGCGAGGGAAACAAGACAATCCGCAACATCTACGAAATTTTAAACTCCTAATTTATAATTTTGTTTGAAATACTTTGTTTTTTCATGTTTTACTCATTCTGATAATAAATTGTTGTTTTCATTCAAAACGTGTTCAAAAATCATCTTTCAGCCTGCAAAATCCGAAAAAAACGCGAAACGAAAAAAATCGAAAAAACTAATTTGTGTAGCTGGTGTGTAGACGCGTGCGTAGCTTGTGTGTGGAATGCGTGTAAAATGAGTTAGACAGCACACAAGCTACACAAATCCTTACCGTTCATGTACGCAGCGATTTGCTGAGAAATCGATATGTGGCGCGAACCGCCGCCATACTACGCAAAACTCAACAAGCAATCAATGAATGTGTAAGTTTTCAGCATTTTCAGCCCAAAAAATCAATAATCTTCAGAAATCCCGTGACAAATTCGTTGAAGCGAGTGTACGAACAGCCGGAAAACAGTTCATCGAGTATTTTCATCAAAAGACCCGCAATTTTGCCGGCGAATTCGCGCAGGAATCATAGTAATAATAATAATCCGGAAAAATTGGGAAATCAGTTTGGGGTGAATGAACTTTTGGCGAGGTTTTTTGTGAATTCGGGAATTTCGTATGAATGTGTTGAGGATCCGTCATTTGTGCAGTTTATGTCGCATTTTGCACCGCATTTCGTTTTGCCCACACCGAATATGATGGTGGATTATGTGACGAGAATGGCGTTTCCGATGAAGGTTAAGGTAGGAGGTTTAAAGAAATTTTCCCGCCAAAAACCTCAGAAATCGCTTCAAGATCAGCTATGCACCTTTGAATACCGATGAATTATGGGTCTTGCAATAAATTTCATTCAAATGAGCCAGAAATCGTTGTGAGACCAGCTATGTACCTTTAAAATGACTGAAAAGGGTCTCGTAGCGAAAATTCGTCTTGAAAAAGCTTATGCATCTTTAAATGTTGGAAATGTTGAGTCTTGCACCGAATTTCAAGCAAAAATCGCTTCAAAATCACTTATGTGCCTTTAAAATTATGGGTTTTAGGTCTTGCAGCGATTTCTACAGAACAAACGCTGGATTTCGCTGCAAAACCACCTATGTGCCTTTAAAATTATGGTTTTTAGGTCTTGCAGCGATTTTTACAAAACAAACGCTGTATTTCGCTGCAAGACCAGCTATGTACCTTTAAAAATGACTGAAAAAGGGTCTCGTAGCGAAAATTCGTATTGAAAAAGCTTATGGGAGGTTTTGGGACTTGAAGCGAGATCTAAAGTTTGGTGTGCCTTTAAATGTTGGAAATATAGAGTCTTGCAGCGAATTTCCAGCAAAAATCGCTTCAAGACCACTTATGTGCCTTTAAAATTATGGTTTTTAGGTCTTGCAGCGATTTCTACAAAATAAACGCTGGATTTCGCTGCAAGACCAGATATGTGCCTTTAAAATTATGGTTTTAAGCGATTTCTATAGAAAAACACATGGGATTTCGCTTCAAGACCACCCTATGTGCCTTAAAATTTTTTTTTACAGACGCAAAATTTCTCCAAAGTCGTCGGACCACTCACCGCCACTCTAAACACCTTCAAATCTGGCGACGAAATTTTCCTCGCCTACTCAATTCATTATTTCGAGGATTATGTGCAGCGCAAAAATGCGGTTTTCATGCGAAAATTGATTTTGAGCGAGTGAGTTTGGATGCGGCGAAGTTGCAGAAAAACCATGCCGCGTGTTGCAAAAGGGGCGGAGTTTGCATGGTTTTTTTTCGCATTTTGAATTGAAAAGCGCGGATTTGCAACTGTGCCGCACAGTTTTTTTTGCATTTCAGAGTGGATGGTGAAAGTGTTCTGACCTACGCGAGGCGATCAATCAATAATTTCAATTATGGAAATGTGCGCTTCACAAATATGGTTTCGGTAGATGAAGAAATGGCGGGAGAATTGTTGAGCACAAATGCGGTGACGAATAAGTGAGCGGGTTTGTTGGCGAAAAAATTATAATTTTTTTTTCACTGTTTCAAAAAATTGATATATTTCCACGTGTATTATGATTTGCCAATGACGAATCCAATTTTTTTTTAGAATTTCAACAATTTTTTGGCTCCAAAACTTCAACCCCAGCCCTATTTACCCTCAAAAAATGCCCAATTCTTCCAGCTACATCTGCTTTTTCACCTATCTATCGCGTTTCATCGAAAACGTCCTCAAAATCCCCGATTTCCAATACGGCCTCGATTCTCTACGAAATTTTGTTCAATTTTTGCGGAAACACGCCGATTTGTATAGCAAATTCAGGCGTTTGCAGTTGTCGAAAAATGGCGAACTCGATTTGCCGAGTTTGGATGAGGATGGGAAATGGACGTCGACGACGGTGTTTTTGACGAGATGCTTGTTGTTGGTGAGCTGAAAATTCGAGTTTGGCATGAAATTTTGGGCTGGAACATGCACAATTCGCTGAAAAAGAAAGATTTTAGAATAAAAATGGAGAAAAATACGCCTCGGAGCTTAAAAAATGTGATTTTGAGCTAAAAATTGACTAAAATAGCAAATGCGCCCCATTGAACTTCCGCCGTTTTGTGGGAAAATTCAAATTTTCAATTTTTTTTCTTATTAAATTTTCGACAAAAATTTGATTTTAGCTTGAAATTTGAGATTCTTGGTTTTAAATTGAGATGAATAAGCTTTGGAGCTTGTAAGATGCTCAAAAATTGACAAAATTAGCGAATGCGCTCCATTAAACTTTTGCCTTTTTGTTGAAAATTTCGTATATTTTTATTTTTTTTTTCATTTTTTCAGCACGAAACATTCGCCGACTTTGCTCTTCGCTTTCGAATTTCCAGCTATATTTCCGATGACACTTTCTCGAAATTATCATATTTACAAAGATTGATGTCGCACACGAGAAAATTCGCCAAAGAATTATCGACCCCTGATAGTTGTGTATCACAAATTGTGCCGACTGTTGTGGCGATTCAGGGATTTTTGGAGGGGTAAGAATTGTTTCGGGGTGAAAAATCGATAATTTTTATGGATTTATGCCTGAATTTGATGAAAAATGAGCGAAAAATCGATATTTTTATGGATTTCAATTTGAATTTGATGAAAAATGAGCCGAAAATCGATAATTTTGATGAATTTTGAGCCAGGATTTGAGGTTTCAAAAAATCCAATATTTTTTACGTTTCAAAATTGTTATATTCAAATGTTGGAAATTTCTAGTTTAATGTCTTCACATGTATTCAAGTTGAAATTCTCGCGCCAAAAAATCAAAAAAATGGCAAACATTTCTGGAATTTTTGTTTTAGAAATTCAAAATTAATCCACGTGGCGAAAAATTGTCCAAATTCAGTTTTTTTTTCACTGTTTCAAAATTGATATATTCATTTTTGTGGGAAATTTCTGAGATTTCGCACCATTTCTAGATGCTTTAATCTTTCTCAACCAATACAAAATATTTCAAAATTAAAATCCGCCTAAGCCTAAGCCCAAAATTTATTTCCAGAAAATCGCTGGGCTACGATTTCGAAGAAGACATCAAATCCGTCTTCAAACAACATCTCCAACCACTTCTGTGCCTGAATCCAGCAAATTTGAGATATCTATTTGCAACCTTATTAGATCCAAGATATGGATATCGAAAAAACATTTTCCCACTCGAAAAATGGTCGAAAATCGAAAGCGAATTAATGCAAATGTTTTCGCTGGAAGAAATTGTTGTGAATGATCAAAATCCGAGAAAAGCACAGGTTTTGGATGCGGTTTCGAAAGAAGTTCGGAAGCAGAAGATTTTGGTGAGGCATCGGATGATTATTCTGGCTGAAAATCAAATTTTCCGGCTGAAAATCAATAAAATTCACAGTCTTTTCAGGAAGAGCTGAAAATCTATCGAAATGTGATCTCAGCCGCTCGCCCAAACGCGCTAACCAACATTTTTCATTGGTGGGGTGCTCGAATGCTAGATCTCACCAATCTATACAACAAATCGAGGGAATTCTTGGCACCGCCGGCTGTCGCCATCGACACTGAATTGTATTTTGGAAATGGCGGAAAATGGTCGCATATGTGCTCGAAATTAAGCTATGAGCATTTGGAAAATGCGTTGAGTGTTGCTGGACAAAGAGAGCTTTTTAAGTGAGGTTTTTTGGGTGGGTTTTGAGGCCGAAAAAATCAAGTTTTTCATGATTTTCAGCACAAAATTTCAGCCAGAATTTTCTCTGGCCCAGAAAACTCTTTTCTAGAGAGGAAATTGAATTTTTAACCCAATATTTTTTCACTGTTTCGAAAAAAAATGCCATAAAATTGTTCAACTCCAAAATGTTTCTTTACTTTCGACACAACGGAAAATTCTAGATAAAAATCTTGAGATATTTGAAATTCAGCACAAAATTTCAGCCCCAAAATTGAAAAAATTCACTGTTTCATAAAATTTTCATTTGATTTTTGGGTTTGAAAATTTTGGTAAAATCTTTTTTAGTTCACAATTATCGTTCATGCTGAAAATTCTTGAAAATCAAGTTTCCTATAATTTTCAGCACAAAATTTCAGCGCAAAAAATTGAAGTACTTGAGAAAAATTCCACTGTTTCATAGAATTTCCATTTGATTTTTGGGTTCCCAAATTTTGTTTTCGCTTCTTTCAGTTGAGAAAATTAAATTTTCATGCTGAAAATCCCTAAAAATCAAGTTTTCCATGATATTCAGCACACAATTTCAGCCAGAAAACTCAAAGTTTTAGAGAGAAAATTGAATTTTTAACCGATTATTTTTTACTTTTTCAGAAAATTTTTATGGATTTTTTGAATTTTGTTAGAAACATTATTAAATTAGAAATTTCATTTTCATTCTTTCAGAGAAAGAAAAATTTGACTGTTTCATAGAATTTTCATTTGGTTTTGGGTTTTCAATTTTTTACTTTTATTGTTGTTTTAGCAATTTTGGAATTAAAATTTTCATGCTTAAAATCAGGAAAAAACATTTTTGACTTTATATTTTTTCACTGTTTCAAAAAATCTTGATAGATTTTTTGAATTTTCAGTTTTCAATAACACTAAATTTTTTGATAACTCTATATTGAAGTTTCATTGCTCATTAAAAATCATATTTTCAGCAAATTTCAGCCAATAAAATCTCTAAAATTTTCCAGAGGTCGTGGCTACATTTCGGAAAGTGCACTTTCTCCATTCGTCAACCCAACATCAACACGCCGTACTCCCGCTCTCCAAAAATCAATCAAACTTCTCAAAAAACCGACACCTCCTCTCAAATTCCCAGAAGCTTTGATGATGCAACCACCGGAGCACAAAAAATCGGAGGAAAATTTGGAAATTGAGCCGGATTTGGATGTGAAGCTGGAGGTTTTGGAGCAGGAAAATGAGGAATTGTGAGTTCGTGCATTACAAAAAACTGATCAAATTTGAAAATTGATTGAAAAATTACTTATATTTTTTGAAACAGTGAAATATTTTAGACCAAGAATTTTGTGCTGAAAATCAAGAAAACCTTCAAAATTTTATGATTTTTAGAGTTTCCACGAGTTTCAGCTCGAAATTTTAATCTGGAATTTGTTGGGAGAAAAATCTGAAAATTTTCTGAAATCAGGTTTTTTGAGATCATTGTGAAGTAAATTTTGAAAGAAAATTTAATTTTTTGCTGAAACAGTGAATTTTTTAAAATTTTAGACCACAATTTCATGCTCAAAATTAAGAAAATTCTGAAATTTTATGGTTTTTAGAGTTTCCATGAGTTTCAGCTCAAAATTACAGTCTAGAGTTCTTTTGGAAAAAAAATATACAAAATTTCTGAAAACAAGTTTTTATTTTAGATCACTATTGTGAAGTAAATTTTGAAAGAAAATTTAATTTTTTGCTGAAACAGTGAATTTTTTTTCAAAATTTTAGACCAGATATTTATGCTGAAAATTAAGAAAATTCTATAATTTTATGATTTTTAGAGTTTCCATGAGTTTCAGCTCGAAATTTCAGTATGGAATTTTTGAGAGAAAAATACTGAAATTCTGAAATCAGGATATTTTAAGCATTAAAATTTCGCGCTGAAAAATCTGAAAATTTCAAGATTTGTTTGAGAACTGTTATTATAAATTTTGAAAGAAAATTTAATTTTTTTCTGAAACAGTGAATTTTTTTGAAAAAATTTTGCCCAGAATTTTATACTGAAAATCAAGAAAGTCTTTTTTCCAGAGACCAAGATGCTGAAACCGAAGAAGTCCCAAATAAATGCACAATTTGCCTGCGAGTCGAAAAACCAGAATTATTAAAAGAGGCCATTCTACCAAATGAGAAATTGTTGGTTTTGTTGGGAATGGTTGTTGGCACAAAATTATCGATCGATCAAGCCAGATTGTGTTTTTGGAAACCGACACGAACACCTTTGATTTGCATTCGACATTATAAGGAAGCGGTAGGGGATTTTTTGAGGCTGAAATTGCATCTGAAACGTTTAAAAAACTGGAAAAATAGATTTTTCATCGAGAAATATGTTTTCAAAATTCAAAAATTCGTGCTGAATATAGAAAAATTATGGAATTTTCTGATTTTCGTGACTTTCAGCACAAAATTTCATATCAGAACACCTGAAAGGCCTATTTTTCTATTTGAAATTTTTCACTGTTTCAAAAAATTGTTATATACTTTTCATTTCCGTTCGGAATTGTTAAAACAAAATAACCTCGAATTTATTTTAATTGAATTAGTGAAAATTGCTGAATTTTCAGATTTACATAATTTTCAGCAGAAAAATTTGAATTTTCAAAATTTCGAACTTTTTTACTGTTTCAAAAAATTATGATAATTTTTTGGATTTAGAAATGTTTGTTCACAAAATTTGTTTTGATAAAATTGTTGTTTTCTAGGCTGAAATTTTGTGCTGAAAATCGTGAAATCATTAAAAATTGCTGAAATCCGAGATATCCACAATTTTCAGCACAAAATTTCAACCGAAAACTTGAACTTTTCTGAAAAAAATGAAATTTTTCAATTTTGCAGTTTTTCACTGTTTCAAAAAAATATGAAAATTTTTTGGATTTTGAAATTTTTGTTCTTATGGTTGCTTTCGCTTCATATAATTAGGAATGAAATTGTTGATTTATAGGCTGAAAATTCGTGCTGAAAATCGTGAAACCATTGAAGATTGCTGAAATTCGAGATTTCCACAATTTTTAGCACAAAATTTCAGCTAGAAACTTGAGTTTTTCAGAAAAAAATAGGATTTTTCAATTTTGAACTTTTTTCACTGTTTCAAAAAAATATCATAATTTTTTGAATTTTGAAATTTTTGTTCATGTAATTCCTTACGCTTACAATTAGAAATGAAATTGTTGATTTCTAGACCTAAATTTTGTGTTGAAAATTGTGAAACCATAGAAAATTACTAAAATTCGAGATTTACAAAATTTTCAGCTAAAAACTTGAATTTTTTAGAAAAAAATAGAATATTTCTATTTGAAATTTTTCACTGTTTCAAAAAATTCACATAAATTTTTAGATTGTTAATTTTTGTTCCCAAAGCTGCTTTCGCTTACAATTAGAAATGAAATTGTTGATTTCTTGGCTGAAAATCGTGAAACCAGTGAAAATAGCTGAAATCCGAGATATCCAAAGTTTTCAGCACTAAATTTCAGGCAAAAACTTGAATTTTTTAGAAAAAAATAGAATTTTAGAATTTTGCAGTTTTTCACTGTTTCAAAAAAATATCATAATTGTTTGGATTTTGAAATTTTTGTTAACAAAACTGGTTTGCCTATAATGAGAACTGAAATTGTTGATTTCTAACATGAAATTTTGTGCTGAAAATTATCGCAAACTCATCGACGATTTTTCAGCACGAAATTTTAGCCATAAACCTTAAAATTTGGATTTTTCATTCTGAAAATTTTTCACTGTTTCAAAAAAATATCATTATTTTTTGGATATTGAAATTTTTGCTCCCAAAAGCTTTGGCTCTGTACGGAAATAAAGGGTAAATTTTTAGATTGTTAATTTTTGTTTCAGAATCTAGTCTAGACATAAAAAACATCCATTTTTGCAGGCTGATCAAATCATCTCAACCCTTCAAATCCGATGTCCCGACGCAGTTTTCGCGATGCCCCAATTCCGAATTCAACCACTTCTCGATCAAATTTTCGAAATCCGCAATTCCGAAATGCCCCTAATGGCCTTTAAGCAATTATTCATCATTTTTTGCGAAAAATATCCGCCGGATTCGCTGAAAAATAATGAAATTATCAGTTTTGATGCGATTTTTTGTGCTGAATCTTCTGGAAATTCGGGAACTTCTGAAATTCGAGAGAAAATGTCGCTGCTGCCGAAATCGCTGAGAACTTCCGCACAACGTCAGCCAATTATTATTGGGGATAAAATGATTGTGATGAGCCAGGAGCCGAGTTCGAGCACACCAATTTTGCCCAAATCGCAAAGAGCACCGCGAAAACAGATTTTGGATGATGATGTTGCGGAAAATGTGAGTTTTTTGGGGAGGTTTTGGTTGAAAATCGTGGGAATTTTGAATTTCAGCAATTTTCAATGGTTTTATGATTTTCAGTACAATTTGAAAAAAAATCAAAAATTTACAATCCAAAAAATTATGAGCTTTTTTTGAAACAGTGAACAATTTCAAAAATTGGAAATTCAAATTTTCCTAGAATTTCAAGTTTTTTGCTGAAATTTTGTGCTGAAAATCATAGAGAATATGAAATTTCAGAAATTTTCAATGGTTTTATGATTTTCAGTACTATTTGAAAAAAATCGAAAATTTACAATTCAAAAAAAATATGTGATATTTTTGAAACAGTGAAAAATTTCAAAAATTGGAAATTCAAATTTTTCAAGTTTTGCTGGAATTTTGTGCTGAAAGTCGTGGGAATCTTGAATTTTAGAAATTTTCAGTGGTTTTATAATTTTCAGCACAAAATTTCAGTCTAAAACACGAAAAATTTTTCGAATAATCAATAAATTACAATCCAAAAAAATATGTGCTTTTTTTGAAACAGTGAAAAATGTTCAGAATTGAAAAATCCAAATTTAGCTAGAAATTCAAGTTTTTGGCTGAATTTTTTTGCTGAAAATCATAGAGAATCTGAAATTTCAGAAATTTTCAATGGTTTTATAATTTTCAGTACAAAATTTCAGCCTAAACATCGAAAATTACCGCATAATCAATTATCTACAATCCAAAAAATTATGTGATTTTTTTGAAACAGTGAAAATTTCAAAATTGGGAAATTCAAATTTTCCTAGAATTTCAAGTTTTATGCTGAAGTTTTGTACTGAAAGTCGTGGAAATCTTGAATTTTTGAAATTCTCAGTGGTTTTATGATTTTCAGCACAAAATTTTAGTCTAGAATAAAGTTTCTGGATATCACGAAAACTTTAATGTATCTGAAATATTCCAAGTGGCAATCTTTCTGAAAATTTGAGTTTTGGTTGAAATTTAGTGCTTAAAATTGAGGAAAATCTTTAATTTCTGCAATTTTCAGTTATTTCACGATTTTCAGCACACTTTGAGAGTAATAAAAAAAAATCGAAAATTTGCAATCGAAAAAAAATTATGTGATTTTTTTGAAACAGTGAAACATTTCAAAATTTGGAAATCCGCATTTTTCAAACTTTTTGCTGAAATTTTGTGGTGAAAATCGTGGGAATCTTGGGTTTACAATTTTCAGCACAAAATTTCAGCTTAGAACTCATGAATGTTATCTCTAGTTTTAACAACAGTGAAAACACAAATTTACAATCCAAAAAATTATGTGATTTTTTTGAAACAGTGAAATATTTGGAAATTCAAATTTTCCTAGAAATTCAAGTTTTTGGCTGAAATGTTGTGCTGAATGTGTTGAATAAATTTTCAGCACGAATTTTCAGCCTAGAAATCATAAAAAATCTGAAATTTCCTCAATTTTCGTCCCATTTTTCCAGGATGACATGATTCTGCGTCGACTTGTGCCCGTAAAAATCGCCTACGAATCGCCGCCAAAAATCAAGAATCCCGGAAAATGTGCCTATTGTGGACATACGGTGGAAAGATCGACATTGATTCGAGTTCCCAAATCGGAAGAGCGTCGAAAATCGTGGTTTGAGAAGCTGGGCGATGGTTTTGAGAGACGTTGCAAGGCTTTTGAGAACAGTTTCATGTGTCGCGCACATTTTTCGGAGACAAGTTTCACGAAAAATGGACGATTGTGGAAGAATGCGATGCCTTATCGAATTGGAGAATTGAAGGAATACGAGGTACGGTGGGAGAATTTGGGCGGAAAATTTGAAATTTTTGATAAATTTCGAGCCAAGAAGCTGTTTCCTGGACTTTTTGGCCATAAATTTCAAGATTTTCAATGAAATTTTGAGGCTGAAAGCAGTTTCTGGAGCCAAATTTCTCGAATTCTGATCAAACTTGAATATTAAGCGTCAAAATTTGAATTTTTAACCAAAATTCTGGATTTTTGATGAATCCTGAGCCTGTAACCAGTTTTTGGGGTCGAAGTTTGCCACGTGGGTTTCCTGCCGCCAAAATTCTAGATTTTTGATGAATGTAAAAATTTTGATGAATTTTAAATTGCCACGTGGATTTTTTGCAGTCAAAAATCGATTTTTCGAAATTTCTCGATTCAAAATCAGATTTTTCAGCTTGTCGACGAAGATTTCCTGAATCAATCAAATGACGATGATTTTGAGGAGTCGGAAGAAAATGAGGAGGAAATTTTGAAAAATGAGATGTTGGATAGAGTTATCAAAACTGAAGAACTCGTGGAGGTCAGTTAAAATGCCACGTGGAAATTTTGAATTTAAAATTTATCGATTTTTTTGCAGATTTCTATGCCAACGCTTGATGAAATCAAACAGGAACCACTCGATTTTTAAATTTTTTTATTGTTGTTGAATTTTTTTGCACACACTTTGTTTTGTTAACTGAATTTGTTATTTTTAATTTTGAATTTTGACGTTAAAAATCCACGTGGCAAAATGTTTTGAAAAATTGAAATTTTTCGCACCAAAACCCACTGCCACGTGGATATTTCCATCCCTCATCTAATTAATCCGCCTAATTAATTAAGTAAACCAGAAAAAAATCAGGTTTTGATCTCGGCTAATGGAATTTCTAATTAATTAATTAGCAAGAAAAAATGTGTTTTTTTTTCGAAAAAAAAAGTTTTTGGTTACTGTCAAGTTAGCCTAACCCAACTATGGAAAAGTGAGTTTAAAATAGCTCGAATTTTCTTTTTCAGCCAAACATTTTGAAAATTTTCAGAAATGAACTGGAAAATGCCAAAAGTCTGGCGAAATTCGGATTTTGTCTGGCTATTATGACGTCATTTTGTACAGTAACCCTGATTCCAGCAATTTTTTTCAATATTATTGTGAGTTTTTTATGGCGAAAAATTTTGAGTTCAAATTTTTTTTCAGAAAATTCGAACCGATTTTGATGAGCAGTTTTTGAGGTGTGGTGGCAGGAATTTTGAAGAGAATTTTGGAGAATTTTCGCGCGGAAAACGGCAGGTTCAAAAGAGGATTTCGGAATTTGTGAGTTTATTTTGCTACGTGGCATTACGGTAGTTGGATTCTTGTGGTTTTCAGCACAAATTTTCAACCTTGAGCATTTTCCTGAGCTGAAATTTTGTGCTGAAAATCATAAAATACTTGATTTTCTGCAAATTTTAGTAATTTATTCATTTTCAGAACAAAATTTCGAATTAGAAAACAACTAAATTGAAAAATTGAATCCCAGAGAAATTAATGAGAATTTTTTGAAACAGTAATTTTTTTCAAAACAAAATTTTTGAAATTTTCGAAAAAAAAAATTACTAGATCACATTTTTGTGCTGAAAAACTTGGAAATCGGTGGGTTTTGTGATTTTCAGCTATTAGCTATTTCAGAACAAAATTTGAGCCCGTAAAATTTTCCTGAGCTGAAAATCATAAAAGTCGTGATTTCCAGTGAATTTATGATTTTCGGCACAATTTTTTACTCGATTATGGAGCATGATATCAAAAATTGAAAAATCAACAAATTAATGAAAAATAATTGAAACAGTAGATTTTTCAAGTATGAATTTTTATTTTCTAAATCAAGTTTGTATGCTGAAAATCATGAAAGACTTTGTTTTACTGCAAATTTCAGTGGTTTAATCATTTTCGGCACAAAAATTCAAGGTAATTTTAAAGATTTATTGAAAAATTAAACTTGCGAATTTTTATGGCTTATTTTTGAAACAGTAAATTTTTTCATAACAAAATTTTAGAATTTTTCGAAAAACCTATTTCTAGATCAAATTTTTGTGATGAAAATCTTCGAAATCAGTGGATTTTTGTTATTTTCAGCAATTTCAGCACAAAATTTGAGCATATGAATTTTCTGTGATTCAAAATTTGATGAATCTGGATCAAAATTCTAAAAAATCAACCAAATTAATGAAATAAGTTTGAAACAGTGAAAAAATTTAGCTTTTTTTTAAATTTTGAAATTTAAATTTCTGTGTTGGTAATCAGAAAAAAAAATCAGAAATTTTAAACTCAAAAAATCTATGAAGAAATTTTGAAACAGTGAATTTTTCCAGGACGCCTATCAAAGTGGCTACACTCTAACCCAACCAATCTTCGCCTCTCAAAAATATCATCATCAAAAATGTTGTCAATGCTCCCAAGGCCCTCCAGGTCCCATTGGAGATCCCGGAAAATCCGGCGAGAATGGCCTAGATGGCCCGTCGGGCCTTCCAGGCCGGCCTGGAAATGATGCACTCGAAAAAATGATCGCCGATGGTTATGTGGATTTTTGCTTTGAATGTCCGCCGGGCCTACCGGGCCAGCCCGGAATGCCTGGATTGAGAGGGCCGGTGGGAGAGGTTGGAGCGAGAGGCAAGCAGGGGAAACGGGGAGAAAGGATTCCTGGACCTAGTGAGTTTTTTTTGGGAGGGAGGGATTTGGAGAAAAAAAATTAAATGTTTCAAAAATTGATATTTTTGAATTAGGTTTGGAATTTTAGATTTTCATGGTTTGATAGAAAAATAGATAGCTAAAAATTTCACTGTTTCAAAAATTGAATAATTTTTTTCTGAAGTTGGGATTTTTTGATAAAATCAGTAGGAAAAAATCAACTGTTTCAAAAAATTGATAACAATTTTTCGCATTTGAATTTTTCTGATAATTTTTTGGTTGGTATGATCAAAAATTGAGAAATCTTTATATAAAATCTAAAAAAAATCTTAATTGAAAAATTCACTGTTTCAAAAAATGCATAATTTTTTCTGAAGTTGGGATTTTTGATTCAGTAAGCCTCGGTAATATCTGAAATTTGAATTCGAAAATTAATTTTCACAAGAGCAAAAAATTTACTGTTTCAAAAAAATGATAAAAATTTTTCACTTTTGAATTTTTTGATAGTTAAGTGGTTGGTATAATCAAAAATTCAGAAATTTTTACATAAAATCTTAATTGAAAAATTCACTGTTTCAAAAAATGCACAATTGTGAGTCCTGATAATTCTAGCCAATTTTGCATTCCAAAATTAATTTTCACAATAGCAAAAAATTAACTGTTTCAAAAAATTGATATTTTTCAAATCAGATTTTGAAATTGATACTTTCTTAACACAATAAGCACACTTATACAGTTTGTGAAAACTTTACGAACAAATTTTTTTCCACAAAAATTTACTGTTTCAAAAAATGAATAACTATTTTCCACATTTGGATATTTGATCAACCTATAATTTTCGAAAATTTAGGAAAATTATTTTTTTTTAATTTTCACTGTTTCAAAAATTGATCGTTTTGGATTTGGTTTAGAATTTTATTTTCTCATAAGATTTGATGGAAAAATAGCTAGCTAAAAATTTCACTGTTTCAAAAAATGCACAATTTTTTCTGAAGTTGGGATTTTTGATTTTATAAGACCTGATATTTTCAGCCAATTTTGATTCAGAAAATTTTCCCAATGGCAAAAAATTAACTGTTTCAAAAAATTGATATTTTTCAAATCAGGTTTTGAAATTGATATTAATCAAAAATAAGCGCAATTACAGTTTGTGAAAACTTTCCGAACAAATTTTTTTCAACAAAAATTTACTATTTCAAAGAATACTTAACTATCTTCCACATTTGGATATTTTTGATTTTTTTAAGTTCGATACAAAAATTTGATAATTTTATTGAAAATCATAGGTTTCAAGTCTTCATAGCTTTTTTTCAACAAAAATTCACTGTTTCAAAGAATTCATAACTATTTTCCACAATTGGATATTTGATCAACCTATAATCTTCGAAAATTTAGGAAAATTATTTGTTTTAATGTTCACTGTTTCAAAAAATAATTAAATTTTTATGAAAAACTCCCCAAAACAATTTTTTTCAGTCGGACCACCTGGCAATCCTGGAAAAAACGGAGCTGTTGGTAAACCGGGTCTCCCTGGAGCCCCCGGCAAAACTCACATCATGGAAGGTCCCCCAGGTCCTCCTGGAATCTCAGGGCCTGTAGGGAGCCCGGGGAGTCCAGGAGCTCCCGGGCCCACCGGGCCTCCGGGAAAGACCGGGATTCCCGGACCACGCGGGCTTTCGGGGCGTCCGGGGATGTCTGGGAAGCCGGGAGCTCCAGGAGCTCGCGGGGATCCTGGTCGAAAAGGCGATGAAGGATCGTGTAAACATTGCCCACCAGCTAGAACACCTCCCGGATATTGATTGATTTTTTAAATTAAAAAATTGTTTTCATATATTAAATAAACCCGTAAAACACAAGAAAATAAGTACAAGAATATACAAAATTACAGTCAAATTTCAGCAAATTTTTGCTGAAACTTGTCCAGACGGTGCTTCGACAAAAATATAGAAAATGAAGGCGGCGAAAAATGACAAAATCGCTACGAATGGAAGAACAATTAGTAGATGAATTGGTGACGTGGCAGTTTGTAAATAGGGCAGCCAATTGAAAATATAAACAATTGGCATGTGTAGAAGATAGGCGTTGTAGGTGAGTTTGGCGAGCATCGCGAAAATTGGTGGAGTTGGGTGACTGGAAAATTGTTTTTAACCAGAAACTTGACTGTCTAGGAAAATTTGAATTTCTCAATATTGAACTTTTTCACTGTTTCAAAAAAATCACATAATTTTTTTTTGGATTCAAAATTTTGTTTGGAAAATTTTCCTTGAAGCAAATTTTGTGCTGAAAATCGTGAAACCACTGAAAATTGTTGAAATCCAACATTCCCTCGATTTTGGTGAAATCTTTCAATTAGCAATAGAGCGCACTTGAAAATTATCAATTCTGGAGAATGTTTTATGGAAAATGAAGTGCGCTCTATCGCAAATCAGCCAGAAATCAGTAAATTTCAAAAAATAAAATTGTTTCTATTGAAAAAATTCGAAAATTCGTTATTTTTTGTTAATTTTTATTAGAGCGCACTTGAGAATTTTGATTTTCGGAGAATTTTTCAATAGAAAATGAAGTGCGCTCTATCGCAAATCAGCCAGAAATCAGCAAATTTCAAAAATTAAACAAAATGTTATTTTTCATTAATTTGCATGAGATCGCACTTGAAAATTATCATCTTTGAATTAGAAACTCAAGTGCGCTCTATCGCAAATTGGCGAGAAAATTTCAATTTTCCAATTTCAAAAACACGTTTCAATAGAGCGCACTTGAATGCTTGATTTTAAAAAATTTCAAATGTGCTCTATTGAAATTCAAGTGAATTCCAAGACTTTTCAAATTTTTGGAAAACATTTTGTAATATTTTAGCTCGATTTCAATAGAGCGCACTTCAACTTTCCTTTAAAACAGCGCTCTGTTGAGAAATTTTTGCTTTATCCCAATTTTCCCCCGCAAAAACTCACTATTCTCTTCTAAAATACAATGCCGAAATCATTCCAGCAATCGCTAATGCAAAAACATTTCGAAAAATCGCCGTATAAATCATATTATACACCGTGTTTCCCGCATCAGGCCACCAATATTCAGGAAGAATCGCATAAATCGTAGCAATTCCCAAAAATAAACTGGAATAGAATAAATTTCTCGAAAATCTCTCCGTCATTTGATATGGTTTTTGGACGGGATGCGGTGAAGCGGCGGTTGCCTGCGTGGTACTGTATCCCAAGATTAATCCAATTAAAAATGGTCCACATTTTGTATATGGTCTCGAGTACATTTCCCACAATCCCTCATAAATTCCTCGCAAATTCTCCGGATTTTCGTCAGGATATGAGATGAATGGAATATCCACATCACTTTTATTGCAAGTATTATATGAAATACAGTAACCCGCTCTGATAAATGATGATAAAATGATTGTGGATACGGTGAAAATCAGGCCGTTTCGCGGGCTTTTATGGAGAAAATGCAGGAAAATCGGGGCGGCCATGTATAATTGCATATCCAAGCCGAGATACCATAAATAACCCATACAAGTGGGCGTGGCTTGCCAATTAGAGGTGAAGGTGACGTGTGACAAAATTCCCCAGAATCCACAATTTGAGATCATTGAGGAAGTGTATCTGAAAATGGGAAAACTTTGAAAACCCGGTAAAAAACCATCAAAGCAAACACTTCTCCTTCCCCTTTTCCCCAAGCCCCGCCCCCTTCACACACAAAACATAGCGCTTGTCCGCTGCCCGTCAAACGTCGGTCACACTGTTTGCTATACATATATATATGTCAAGCTGTCTAGCGATTTCGTTCTTCCGAGAACATATACTAAAATTGGAACAATACAGAGAAGATTAGCATGGCCCCTGCGCAAGGATGACACGCAAATTCGTGAAGCGTTCCAAATTTTTCGACTAATTTTATATGAATATTTTTGAAATCCAAGCTTTGTGGACTTTTAAGCCACTGTGTTTCACTGTTTTTTTTAACTTTTAATGTTTGAGAAGCTTCTAGAAAAATCCTTCGAGGACTTTGCTAATTAGAACATGCTCTTTGAAATTAGCATAACTTATTTTTTGCTCGGACTCCACGGAGATTAAGAACACTTTTAAAAATGTTCAAATGCATGAATGAAACTTAAAATGCTCTTGCTTCACAAAAAAATTTAAGTTGAATATAATACATTTCAGAAAAAATGAAAGTGGCCGAATTCCCGACATTTCTCGGCCACCAAAAGACTTCGGCCACATATACCTTTCATTTTTTCTGAAATTTATATTCAACTTCAATAAATTTCCGAAAAAATGAAAGATATATGTGGCCGAAGTATTTTGTCGGGAATTCGGCCACCAAAATAGTTTTTCATTTTTTTTGTGAAATTAGTGCATTTTGAGTTTCATTCATCAACATCTGAACATTTTTAAAAACATTTAAAAAATTTTTTTTCAAAAAAATCCTCCTTACCTTGGCAAAAGGGCTCTCATAATCGGTCCAGAAGCAATATATACAAAAGCGAGCATACTTGGTGCAAGTCTCAAAAACCTTCTCAAAATAAATTGTCTCCAATGCTTGAAAAACGGCTCATCGCCTTTCCTCAACCACGACCTTGCCGCCAGCAATCCAGAAAGCACCAGAAAAATCTCGACACCCAGTGCAGAATTGCCCAAAAAAGCGCCGAAAACGGGATGTTCGTGAATGTCGGCCTTGAATTTTTCGGCACTCGGAAGTCGGTCCAAAATATCGACGCGGCCTTCACTTCCGGTATGATTTAGCATGACCCAAAGAATGGCGAAAAATCGAAAAATGTCGAGTACATCCAATTTCGATGTTCGTTCTGTCGTCAACTCTTTTATTGATCTTTTGATGCTGAGAATTGAGAGGATTGAAGTTGGTGTGAGAGTTGCGAAGATCACCTGGAATTTGGGAGAATTTTAAGAGATTCTGATGATTTTTTTGCCACGTGGATATTTAATTTGAAAAAATAGGGAAATTTCAAAAATTCAAGTGACAGTTTCAATTTTGAACAAAAAATAGGTGAAATTTTGCCACGTGGCATAATTTTCAAGCAGTTTTTTCAAATTTCGCACCAAAAAAATAACATATTTTCAGCTAATTGAAGATTCTGATGATTTTTGAGCTCACTTTTCTTCAATTTTTTGCCACGTGGATGAAAAAATTGGAACTTTCAATTTTGAACAAACAAATGATTTTAGAAGCGAAATCTTCAGTTTATTTTGCTCAAAATTTTGCCAATTTTCACATTTTTATCAAAAAATTCCATTTTTCCAGCTAATTGAAGACTCTGATGATTTTTGAGCTCAATTTTTGTGCCACGTGGATATTTAATTTAAAAAAAGGAAAATTTTAAGAATTCTGGTAGTAATTTTTCAATTTTGAACAAAAAATAGGTTTTTAAGGCGAAATCTTCAGTTTTTTGGTTAAATTTTGCCACGTGGCATAATTTTCAAGTTATTTGTATCAAAAATTCAATATTTTCAGCTAATTGATGATTTTTTAGCTCAATTTTTGTTCCACGTGGATATTTTTATACAAATTTCAATAATTCTGGTGGTTAGTTCAATTTTGAACAAAAAATCTGCCACGTGGATTTCTGACGTCAAAATGTTGCTATTTAGCTTCATTCACCACAAAAACTCACCACAAAAATCCACCCAATCAATGGTGTTGTCGCCATTTGCACAGAACCGCTTGTGAATTTCTCGAAAAAACACGTGGCATTGAACAACATTTTCGGTGAACTCAACGACGAATAAACCGGCACTTCACTTATCCGATCCACAATTATTGAATGCGATGACATATAGACTGCAAAAACGGGTAGATCAAAAATTATTTTTTTGTTTTTTTTTTGAAAAAAAATGGAGGTCATGGTGAAAAATTGGAGGTTTTAGTTTTGGAACAATAAGAAAAGAAAATAAAATTGTAGGCTAGATCAGATATTTTTTGAACTTTTCTCTGAGAATGAGCAAAAGGCGGCTGTTTTGTGACGTAGTCATATAAAAAATTTAGAAATGATCGATTTTTTCACCTTAAAAAATTGGGATATTTTTGAAACAGTGAATTTTTCTAGAATTTTATATTCAAATCCAGCTTCAAAAAATCTCAATGAAAAAATTTATGAAAACTTTGAAACAGTGAATTTTTTGAGAAACAAAAAATTTAACAAATAAAAAACTTTAATAAAATGTTATATCAAATTTTTGCCACGTGCATTCTATTAGACTACATTTTATCAGAAAAGATACAGTAATATAACGCCCAAAATCTAAATTAAAAACATTTGTGAAAATTTTGAAACAGTTGATTTTTTTTTTGGAAAAAAAGACTTAACAATCAAACAATTTTAATGAAATTTCATATCAAACTTCTGAAACAGTAAATTTTTGCCACGTGGATTCTATTAGACTGATTTTTTCGATGAAGATATATACAACTAACCTCCAAAAATCTCAATGAAAAAATTTATGAAAATTTTGAAACAGTGATTTTTTCGAGAAACAAACAATCAAAAATCAAAAAAATAAAAAAATTATAAATTATATCAAATTTTTGAAACAGTGAAAAATTTGATGAAAAAAAAACTATGAATTTTTCGTGGTGAATTTTGGCCACGTTGATTTTATTAGACTAAATTTTTTCGAAAAACCTCTAAAAATCTCAATGAAAAAATTTATGAAAAATTTAAAACAGTGAATTTTTCGCGAAACACACAATCAAAAATCAAAAAAATAAAAAAATAATATATTATATAAAATTTTTGAAACAGTGAAAAATTTGGTGAAAAAACTATACATTTTTAGTGGTGAAGTTTTGCCACGTGGATTTCATCTTACTTAATTTTTTTCGATAAAGATTTACAAATACAACCTCTAAAAATCTCAATGAAAAAATTAATGAAAGTTTTGAAACAGTGATTTTTCTCAAAAAGAAAAGACTTAAAGACACGTAGAAAACTAGAAATCGTTTGAAAAGCATTATTTGCATGTTTTTTATCATCCTTCAAATAGTGGAAGTACATAAACAAAATTGAAAAATATTGAGTTTAGCGAAAGTCAAAAAAAGAAATTGCCTTTTTTGAAATCGCTCAGCCGACGCGAAATTTGGTGTTTGCACAAATGTTCATGATTTGCCGCACATGTGTGCATTCTTAGCATACCGTACCACCACTTTTTATTCGTTTTTTTCTTTTTTCAAACGAACAACACACAACTTTGAAAAAAGGCGCGCGTTCAAATTTTGAAGATTACGAACACACATTTCTAGTTTTCTATGTGTCTTTAACAATCAAAAAAATTAATGAAGTTTTATATCAAATTTTTGAAACAGTGAAAAATTTTTTGAAAAAAAACTATGAATTTTTCGTGGTGAATTTTGGCCACGTGGATTTTATTAGACTAAATTGTTTTCGATAAATATTTACAAATGCAACCTCTGAAAATCTCAATGAAAAAATTAATAAAAATTTTGAAACAGTGATTTTTTTTCCAAAAAAATTATCATTAATTTTTTTATATCAAATTTTTGAAACAGTCAAATATTTCACAAAATTCCCAACCCCAAAACAATCTCAAAAATCAAAAAACCAAACAAAAATGTCCGCATTTTATACATGGGGTACAAAAATGTGTGGGGGCGGTCCCGACAAATTTTCGTTACAAAAGTCACGTAAAGCCTACGTGCCAAATACAAAAATTGTTGGTGTTTGGGCGCGGAGAGAGTGTGAGAAATGGAGAGAGCGCAGAGATTTTGATAAGAACACAAAAAAAATCGGAAGAGAAATATATTATGATGATGATGATGACAAAACTTTGAACGGGTTTTTTTTTTTTGAAAATTTGAAGGTTTTCTGATCTATGATTCCAACATTTTTTCATGGAAAATTTTGAGGGCCAAAGTGCACTAGACTTGAAAAAAATTAGTGCCTTTTCTTATCACAAAAATTTTAATCCCAGAAAGGTCGGTTGTAAGGTTTTTGGTGTTAAAAATCCACGTGGCACCAATTTTTAGTAAAAAAATTTACAACAAAATTTCATCAGCAAAAAAACAGACCGTGAATTTGATCTATCACAGCCAAAAAAGCATGAGATGATGAAAAGGCATGATTTTTTTTGCAAGAAATTGTTTCTCTTCCACTCCAAAAATAGTTCCAAAAATACACGTTCTTATCAAGGAAATTACGTGCTTTTTGCAAAACTTTCGAGGGTTTTTGTGTTGTTTTGAACGTGACTTGGTCAAACAAATTTGGGGACACATTTTTCTTTTGGTAGACACATAATGATATAATTAAATCGTGACATGTGAAAAACACGCCATTTTGATAGATCTTTGTTTTTTTCAACTTTAGCCCAAAACACTTACTTACATTTCTCTTTTGAAATCCATTATTCTGCTATTGTTGCACTGAAAAAATTCTAAAACTATTGATTTTCGAAAAAAAACGTACCTTCTCTTCCTTTCGCCATTTCCTAACCGTTGAAATTTGAGAAATGACAGAATTTCCAGCATTTTTCACGTCTGAAAATAAAAAAAATTTCAATTTTTATGTGGCCTAGTTTTTCTGGCCTAGACACCAAACGGGTTCTCGGCCATTATTTGAAATTTTCATTTTTTTTCGCTGTCCCTCTGTTTTTCCGGCTGGCGCCCTGTAAAATGTGATATTTTCAGATTATCTAGAAGATGAGCTTAGTTAGCTTGAGAACCACCGCAACTTCAATGCTCAAAATCGGAGGAGAAATCAGGTTTTTGATTTTATTTTATGAAAATTTTGCGATGATAGATTTTTGCAGCTTGGAAACACCAAAAAACTCCCACAATTTGCTGATCCATCGATTCTCAATTTTCACACGATAAATTGTCAGAAAATGCAAATTATTCTACTATAAAACCACTGCCAGCTAGCTCTCAAATCAAAACAGAATACATGATTCTCATACTCGTCGCTGCTCTAATCTCCAGCGTCTTCTGCTCCCTGATGACGGAACAACTTCAAAAGCAAATCGTGGCAGTGCACAATGATATGCGCAGCAAATGTGCTCGCGGAATATTGCAAGGTCGTGACGAGAAAATCGGTCCAGCCGCTTTCATGTGGCATATGAGATGGAACGTGAATTTCGCGCGATTAGCACAAGCCTACACCGACACTTTTCCCACTGCACACAATCTAAAACACGTGGCAGACAATTTATCCGATAATTATTACTATGCATCATCTCCCAAGAAACTAGACGCTGGAAAGACTGTGATGGAAGCGCTGAAGATTTGGCAAAACCGAGTGACGAAGAATTCATGGGACGGCAATGTGTTGACACAATCGCATTTGGCGAAAAATATGGCGGATGCTGTGAGAATGCTGTGGGGCTCGAATGCCGGTGTTGGATGTGGATTGTCAGCGAGATCGAGAGCTGGAAAACAAAACGAGTTGTTCTTTGTGTGCTTTTATGGACAGCCGATGGATGTTGGGAAGGAGATCTTCAAGAAGGGTCCAACGTGTTCGGCGTGTACGGGGACTAGAAAATGCGATAAATCGATTGGGTTGTGTAAGGGAAATTGGAGATGATTGTTTGGTTTTTGAATGAATGAATAAAATGTTGGGCACAAAGTTGATTGATTCACGAAAAGTCAAAAAATGTCAAAATTAGTTTTTCAAGTTTATCACCCAAAAATATCGACAAATCGATATTTTTGAAGCTTCTGGAGTGATTTCTGATGAAAATTGACATTGGAAAAGTTGTTGCTGATTTTTCGTAAAATAAAAAAAATTTCAGATTCCGATGAAATTTCAGATTCCGATTCCTAGCTACAACTTGTGTTGGTAAAAAAAGGTTCTCGAAGCGTATTTTCATCAAAAATCACTCCAGAAGCTTCAAAAATCTCGATTTGTCATCATTTTTGATTGACTTTTAGTGAAATCTTTCGATGTTAAAAACATTTTTTTCGAAAAAAAAATGCTGCCACGTGGATAAGTTCTTTCAAGATTTTTTTAAATACAAAGAAATTTCATTACAATAAAAAATTAGTACAAAAATTAATAAAAATTTCAAAAATTCAATAAAACGTATTTTTAAACATGACGGATGCCAAACATTTGACGAAGTTGGCCAACAGTCAAATCGGTTTCTGCAAAAAAAAAAACAACAAATAGAATTTTCCAGAAGCTCAAAAAGTTTTGAGTCAAAACTCACTCTCAGTCGCCGTTCCTTTCAAATGCATTCCACTTCTGGCGATTTTCCGAATCTCCTCATCAATACTTGTCTCAACAATCATATGATAAACTTTCATCGCATTTTTCTGTCCAATTCTTGCGATTCGACCGATTGCTTGTTGAATAACTGATGATAAATGTGTTGGATCGAGGAAAATAATGTGATTTGCATGCGTCAAATTGAGTCCATTTGCACATCTTGACAAAGAGCACAAAAGGACTCGACAATTTTTCGAGTTTTCAAATTCCGACATATTTTTTCCATAGTGCACTGTATTAACCTCAATGAATGGAACCTGAAATTAGATCATTTTCAGAACAATTTTCCTCAATTCACCTTAGCTTTTCCCAAAATCATTGTCAAAAACTTCCAAATTGGTCGTTGGATTTCGAAATTTGTGAAGAGGATGATCTTATTCTCCTCATTTTCTTGAAGAATTTCGCGGATGAGTTTGATGGTTTCCTCCAATTTCACAGCCAATGTGATTCCATCGATAACATTGGAGTTGGTTTGTTGGCGAATCGGTTGGCGGGCGATGATGATTTCGATTAACTTGAAAAATTGACAACACGTGGAACAGGCAATCGAATCAGAATGCGGGCTGAAATATATTTATGAACATTTTTTCGAATTCTTAGTTTCAGCACATTATTTTTTGCCACGTGGATTTTTAGTTTTTGTCTCCAAATTTCAGAGATACGGTAACTCGTTGTACGCGTTGCGGTCACGCGCTGCGTATATTTTATTTTTGAAATGCTCCTCTAACTTTCTCCGTTGTTAGAGGAAAATTTCGAAACTAAAATATACGCAGCGCTTGACCGCAACGCGTACAACGAGTCACCGTATCTCCGAAATTTAGCGCCAAAAACTGAAAATCCACGTGGAAAGAAAATGATGCCACGTGGCAGAAACCGTGCAAAATTCCCCTCCAAATCTCACCTCTTTCCTTTGAGTTCTTCAAAACAATCCTGACAAATCCGATGAGCACACGGAAAAATGGCCAAAACATCCAAATCTTTCCAACAAACTGGACAACAACGTGTTTCGTCGTCATCGCCTTCTTCACAACAAAGTGTGACCAAATATCGGAATTCGGTGCAAAACTGGTTCAATTTCGGTAGGAATGTTTCGACGGCTCGAGAATATCGATTATGGGCAGCCTGTAGAAGAATTTGTTGGATGTTTTGCTGAAATTTTCAGCCTGGAAACACTGTGGTTTTGATTTTTGGCTTTTAATCGAGATTTTTAATAAAATATATGATTTTCTAGTAGTTTTCGATCTTCTTATCACAATTCCGTTCTCAAAAATTGCAAAACTCAACTGCTAACATAAGTTATGACGTGGCAAAGTTGGAAATTTTCAAAAAATTGGGACTTTAGAAGGTCAGAACCATTTTTAGACGAGTTCTGATCACAAAGTCCCAATTTTTCGAAAATTTCCAACTTTGCCACGTCATAACTTATGTTAGCAGTTGAGTTCTGCAATTTAAGACAAAGGAATAGTGATCAGTGGGTCTAGAAAACGTACATTTCATTAAAAATCTCGATTAAAAGTTTGGTGAGCCAAAAAATCAAATCTACATTTTCCAGGCTGAAAATTCAACCAAACCTCTCGAAATTTTCGATCAAAATTCTCCTCGTCTGCTTTTATCGGATAACCTTTTGTCAATTCTTCCATCGTTTTTCGATTTTCAACCAATGACAAATTTCTCAACTTCTCCTCATATTTGATCAATTTGATGCAACTGTCACGAATATTTCTTGACATTCCAACAAGTCGATGTGTATATTTATGGAAACATCTGCAAAAAACTGGAAAATGAAATTTTTTCAGAAAATCTCACCCAATCTCGTCTACAAATTCCCTTTTCGGCTCTTTTTCCAAAATCATCTCAATAAACTCCGCGATTTCGAATCTTTTTCGAACATTCTCATTTTTCGGAATTCCATGAAAACTTGCCAATCCAATTAAAAATCGAAAATGTGTTAAACTATGACGAACTCGACAAATTTTACATTTCAATTTGTCTTTTTCGATTTTCCTTTCATTTTCATCAACGCAAATTCTATTGATAATTGAATGTTGACATGGAAAAACGGCGAGATTTGCATTATTGATATTGTCATAAGTTGAGAGATCTTTGAAATAATCAATCAATAATCCGAAATCATTGTTTAATTCTTGACTCAAATTCACAATATTCGACAAATGAATCGATAAATTTTTGTAGATATCGAAATTCGTTGCCAATTTATAAGTGGGGTACAATTCAGAAAATGACAAGTTATTGCAAATTCCCATACATGTTTCTTCGTTGTGATATTTGCTTACAGGTTGCCTGCAAAATTTTGAGATTTAATTTGCCACGTAGATTCAATAAACTGCCACGTGGCATTTTAGGGCCATTTTTTTATGAAAAAAATTCGAAATTCCGATTTTGGATCAGAAATTGAGAAATTCGAAAACTACAGTAACTCAAACATATTTTATATCAAAATGAAGCAAATTTAGTATCAAAATTCCCCCAAATTTCCCCCGACTTACTCCAATTTCACAGCTCCATCAGCAAAATGCTTTTTCATATCATCAAAAATCGGCCAAAATGGCAAATTCGCACAAAACTTCTCCAATTTCCTCAAATTCAACGATTTCACCAACGAATCATCGCAAATCTCTTGATTCTCATAAAACGTCGTCAAATTTTCGATGATTTTCACACACGATTTTTGATCCGCTTCTTCTTCTGAGCTCATCAAATTCAAGTGCATTTCGTCGAGTTTTGCCAAATCCGATGTCAAAAATTTGAGAATTGAAGAGTCGAGGTGTTCACGAACTTTTGAAATTCCGCCGAAATTTTCGATGATTTCACCGCCTTTTGGGGTGATTTGAGCCAATTTTTGAAGATTTCTGGAAAAATTTGGAATTTTGGGGATATCTAGGAGTTGGTCCTTGAAATTTGAACTTTCTAGTCGCGGCTACTTGAGAATAAGGTTCCCTAAGCTCGGGTTCTTGACAGAGGGGTTTTCTAAGCGCGGCCACTTGAAAAACTATGCTTTCAAGGCGCGGCTACTTGTCATAGAGTATCTAAAGACTCATCTGCTTGCCAGAATGGTTCTCTGGGCGCGGCCACTTGAAAACGATGCTCTCAAGGCGCGGCTGCTAGCCAAAAACCTACACCATCGTATGTACAATTGAATTCGTCTCAATTTCCATCGGTTTTCGAGCTATTTGTAATTCACTCGTCGATTGTTCACCAGTTTCATCTTCATCATCTTCTTCTTCTTCGATTTTTGGCATTTTCGCCGGTTTTTCGCCTAAAACATAGGGTTTTTGGTATCAAAATGATCCAAATTCTCTGACCTGTCTCATCCTCTTCCTCAATTTCAATTTGTTCAAAATCCCTATTCAAATCTTCAACAATCTCAATCATTCTCAAAACCTCCTCATATCCCTTCGCAACACCTTCAAAATTCCCATCCAACCATTGAATTTCAGCGTCGCTTATCGAACATTTGATGATTTGACGTACGATTTCTTCAATTTCTTCCTTTTTCTTGCAAATCATTCGCAAAACAATGTTTTTTGGATTCGGCATTTCGAAGTCTTCGGCTTTGCGCTTATTAATCCATACCATTCCCATATTCAAATGTTCGCCGCCTGCAAAATCGATTAATTTGATAAAACTTGTGATTCTAGGTCATGACGTGGCCTAGAAAACCAAGGACACACTGTAGATGGCCTAGAAAACCAAGTACATACTTTAGGTGGCCTAGAAAACCAAGCGCATACTTCAGGGGGTCTAGAAACCCAAGATGTGGCCTAAAAATCCAACCTATGATCTAGAAAACCAAAAGCATGCTTCTGGTGGCCTAGAAATACAAAATCTGGCCTAGAAAACCAATGACATATTTCAGGTGGCCTAGAAATCCAAAATCAGACCTAGAAACCCGAAAAACACGATTCTGGTGACCTAGAAACCCAAATTTCACCTAAAAACTCACAAGAAATCAGCGATTCCTTAATAATTCCCAAAAAGCCCATAATTTTCTCTCTTCCTTTCATATTCTTGATCAAACTCTCATCTCCAACATTTTTCACAAAATTCTCAATCACATTTCTCACTCTATCCCTCTCATTTTTGTATTGTCTCTCCTCAATCGTTGAAAATTTCACAATTTTCTCGATTTCCACCAATTCCGGCAACTTGATTTGAGCCTCAACCATCGATTTCGAATTTCTTCGCATCACTTGTGATCCCAATTTGATTAACCAACTTTGACCCGCTTCATTTTTCTCAACTTTTGCCAGGAAATCTGAAAAGATGATTTTTTTAACACAAAGGAATATTTTCCACTCAAAATCTCACCAGGAATCACAAAATTATCCCAGAACTTGTCACAACTTAGCGGCCAAAAATCGATAAAATCAAAAAGTCCGCCGAGTCCATGAATATCCTTGAGAATCGGCGTTCCAGTCATCGCCCATTTGTATTTTCCTTGAAGAATTTGGCACATTTGAGCAGGTCGGGTTGTGCCAGTCTCAACTAATTGTGATTCGTCAGCGATTAACTGCAACAAGAATTGATTTGGGGTTCAGTCTAGATTATAGTTGGACATCGACTAAATGACATTTCCAGGTTTTTTAAGCAAATGAGTTGAAATATTGGGATCTAATGTTATTCATATGATAGAATGGACAAAGAAGAACAGAATGATATAAATATAACTCGCCTTATCGACTGAATATCCACTAAACGTCGCTAAATCACTTATGGATAACGTAAAGTCATCAAAATTTACATCATTATGTTCGTCTTAGACCATTCATTTAAATTTATTTAATTTCACAATAAAAATAAAAATAGAACTAACAACACTCCACCTGCCCCCACTTTAGCAGAACCATTTTATTGATTTTTGGAAATGTTGGTTTTCCATAGATTTTGTTCATTTTAAGTTTATTTCAAAATTTGTAACTTATAATTTGTAAAATAACCTATTTTTTAATTGGTTCACTCTAGATTTTTGATAAAAAATATATTTTCTAGTAGTTTTCGACCCCTTTATCACTATTCCGCTGTTAAAAATTGCAGAATTCAACTCCCTGATGAGCTATGACGTGGAAAATGGACTTTAGGAGGTGGAAACTAGCCTCAAACATGATTTTTATGCAAATCTACATAGGGTTGATTGCATAATTTTTGAATGAGTCTTCAGAAGCCGAAATTTGGCGTACCAAAAATAATTCAATCATTTTTGAAGCTAGTTTTCACCTCCTTAATTCCATTTACCACATCATAGCTCATCAGGAAGTTGAGTTCTGCGATTTTTGCAAAAAATATTTTGCCACGTGGCATTTCAGCTGAAATTTCAGCCAAAACTCACTCTCCACCATTTGACATGATTCATCGAACTTGGCGAATATTTTCGATCTCCAGATTCCTTGAAATTTTTGAAATTCGCGTAGGGAAGTTCGCCAAACAAAGTCTCATAGGTCACAAAAATCAAGTCGTATTTTGCGATGTTGTGTGGATTCAAATAGCCGTTTTTCTTCAAGCCAAAGTAGAACTGACAATGAAAAAATGAATTCAGAATCAATGTGAAGACAACCTTCGTAACTTACCATAACTCTCAAATTCTCATTACAATGCTTAACAATTTCCTGATACCATTGCATACTTAATGTTTCCGGCATAATAATCAAAGTTGTTCCGACTTCCAATGCATCTTCTTTCGCCATACATTGCGGGCACAAAAACGCAATCTTTTCCGCATCAAACTCCATTTTCCAGCCACATTTTTGCGAAACACAAAGCTCTTTACATTTTGTACAATTTTTCAAAATTTCCGTCTTTATCTGTTTCTCTGTTCTATATTTATCTGGTGTATATGTGACAGGAGTTAAACCATTCTTTTGGCCTTTTTTCTTTTTCTGAAAATGTTTTAATTAGAATAAATAATATATAAATAGAATAGTTAATTAGCTCACATATTGCTTCCAGTCTAATTTCTCTTCTTTTTCATCATCATTTTCCTTTTTTATTTTATTATCTTTCCGATTTGAAACAATCAAGGCTAACATTTCGAGTGTTTTTCCCAATCCCATTTCATCCGCCAAAATTCCACCACTTGGAATTGATTCAACACTCAAATCTGATTTTCTGGAAAATACACCAAAAGCTGGATAATAGAAGATTGATTGAATTGGAAAACTTTGAAATAGGCCAAAGAATTCTGTATTTTTTCCATCAATTTCTCGGGAAATCATCCATTTTACAGTGGTTTTTTGATAATCCATTAGTTGACTATTTAATAAATCATCTCGAACTTGATATTTATCTTCATTTCCATTGCCAGCTTCAGGTTGCCAATCTTCGGTAGATTTTTGAAGAGCGTTGAAGAACGCGAAAAAATCCGAGCCTTCTTTCGAGTTATATCGTGGATTTGTTGGCCAAACTGCGAGAGAATTAGAATTCCATAAACTCAAGGTTGTGAAGAAGGAATTGATGGTTCTTCCAACTTTAGATTGACTTAACTCGACGATTTTTTCATCGTCAAATGATTCGAGTAAATTTTCGAATTTCGCTTGAATATCGATTTGAAATCGATTGTTTGCGGATAAACTCCATAAGAATTCAATGCCAGCTAACTTGAAATGACTGAAATAAATGACTGTATTGATACATAGCTCTTTTGAAAACATACCTTTGAAATTGTGCAGATAATTTCAATAATTTGAAGGCGAACGGTCCAATTTTATCTGCTGATAATGTTGTAACCAAATATGCATCTTTTCCAAAAAGGCTCTTTTCTTCTACATCAATAAATACGCGGATATCAGAATCTGTCTCATATTCGACATATAAAACTGAAAATTCTTTCAAATCATTCAATTCCAATGGAAATGCGAATGTTGTGAGTGAAACATCGATTGGATTTTTGGAAGATAATGGATAGAGATGTAGGATTCGATATTTGTCGATTCTGAACTTTTCTCGATTCATTTCTGAAACATACAGCTTGAAAACAGGAAAACTTTTGCAAAACAAAGAAAATAAAAAACATGTGACACCGTAGTTTTTTCAAGGCGCACATGTTTTCTTGTTTGGGTCTTGCAGCGCTGTGTGTAGCGCTCTGTTTTTCGATTTGAAAAAATCACGATTTTTTTATTTTCTTCTCTCATTTCCAAGGTTTCCCGCATTTCCCGGGGAAAATGTCGCCACGTGAATTTGTCCCCTAATGCTTATCCCTAAAAATTCCTCAATTAATTAATTTTCGATTCTTCGGAAAATCCTAATCCTATTCTTCTCCTCTGTAGATCAAAAAGTTTCATCCCTTTTTCCCGAGTGCTAATTAATTAATTGGCTGGTCAAAATGTGTTGTTCTTCCCGTATACGGTTCGTCAGTTTTTAATAGGATTTAGACGAACTTTCAAAGCACTTAAGAAAACGCGAGTATTTAAATCAAGTCCAAATGTTCATTTTTAATCCAATTTTCTCCTGGAAAAAACATGGTGTCTAGAAGCATTCCTATATTTTTTCTGATCTCGATCTTCTCCATAGTTTTGGCTGAAAATCAGCTGAAAATCGAGAAGGAAATCAATTCTGCGATTGATCAAAAACAAATCAAGGCTTCTCCCTATTACAAAGATCAAATGCTAAAAGTTCCGATATCAAGAGAAGCTGGAAAGGAATTATTACAGCATTGGACCGATCAGGCGTTTTCGGGATTGATTTCGGCGATTGCCACGAGACGGTGAGTACGGTAGGAGGCGAGCGGTACTGTAGGTGCATTTTGAGATAGAATTCAAAATTTTTCGAGATCCCGAAAAAATGCACTGTTTCAAAAATTCCTCAAAATTTTTGTGAAATCATTTTTTTTCAATTCGATGGTGTTGGTCCGGAATTTTTTTAAAAAGAAAATACTACAGTACACTGGGATTCACAGTAGAAAATTCAAAATTCGGAAAAAAGGACCCAGGGGCCTACAGTAACCCAGTTACAAAATTTTGAAATTTTATGAAAAAGTTCACTGTTTCAAAAATTCCTTATGAATTTTTGAAAATTTTGAAAAATCAATAAGATGATATCATCATCATCAAAAATAGGTAATTATCAAGTTACAGTAAGCAAAATGTACAGTACCCAGGGGCCTACAGTAATCCAGTTGTGTGAAGAATTGAATTATATCAACAGAAACACATTGAAAATTTCCTCAACACCAAACTACAAACATTCAGCGAGATAGGTTAAACTAGAGTATATTCTTATTCAATATGACTGTTTATCTTTCTTTCTCTAACTCTCTCTCTCTCTCTTCGTCACTCTTTTCTTCACTGCCTATTATTTTATTATTACTCCGCGGTTTTTTAAAATCATATTTTTTGTAATCTTTTAAATTTTATCTGTTAAAAGTTCACTGTTTCAAAAATTCTTCATAATTTTTCCGAATAACTTTTGAGCCGCTTTTTCAATCACATCACTGTTTCAAAATTTCCTCATGAATTTTGGGAATTTTCAAAAATTAATGACCGTGTAATACAGCAAGCAGAAACCTCTACAGTACCCCGGGGCCTACAGTAACCCAGCAAACGTTTTTTTCCAAAAAAAAAATTTCACTGTTCCAAAGTTTTTTCTTAATTTTTGGAATAGTTTTTAAGCCGATTTTTCAACTTCAAATTGTATGGAAAAAAATCACTGTTTCAAAATAATCTCAAAAATTTTTCTTTTTTTTCGAATTGCTCCCCAACCACACAGTGTAAATCAATTTCCACAGTACCTCATTCCAGAATCAAAGGCGCCAACACCTACAATCAAAATCGTCACGAGACCTGCGCTTCCGAATCTCACGACCTCGTACATCACGCAAAATGTCTAGTGGAACTCGAGAACGCTCTGAAGTCTCAGCACAATTTGAAAAGACGGAAAATGCTCAGATCAAAGAAAACGACTAGAAAATCAAAGAAATGGGTTGGCTCCTTTAAAACTCGCGCCAAAAGAAGCATCAAAAACGTGGCAAATTATCAACTGAAATCTGAAAATGATCGAAGTCCATTTGGAATCATCACAAAACATCTGACAAACACTGTGAAGATTTTTAAAAATAAGAAAAATTTGGGGAGATGGCAAGATACGATAAGTCGGATTCAAGAAAAAGCTGAAAATTTGAAAGCAAGAGATAAAGCTGAGAAAATTGCGAAAAAGCGATTTGATGTATTTCGAAATGGTGTCAAAAAATTGCGGATGAAAGATGAGCCAAAAATCATCAACGAGCGCAGATTCGCCGATCCAATGCTCAAAAAATATGAGAAAATCGAGAAATTAATTGAAGACGAAGATTTGCGCGAAGCTTTTCATGCGAAAACGCAAAATATGACGGATGAGGAGAAAATTATGATGGCACCCGTGGAAATTATTCGAGAGGTTGCGAAGCTGGGATTGGCTATGGGTGGCAAGAATACAAGTGATTTTGATAGGAAAAATGTGCGGATGATTAGCCCCAAATTTATGAGCATTTTGCCTGAGGATGAGGAGCAGAAGGGGAATGCGGTGGGTGGATTTTTGCGAAATTTAAAATCGGGTTTCCAAAAAATTTTGGATTTCTTATAGAATCATAAGCACCTGATTCAGTTTCAAAATTTTTATATTAAATTTTTTGAAGCAGTAAATTTTTTTCTATGTACAAAATAATTTTTTGAGCTCAAATTTCTGAATTTTCATAACATTTGCCACGTGGATTTTTTCTCCACCTGAAAATTTGGTTTCTCGAATTCTGAAATCAATTTCTAAAAAAGTAAAAAAATTGTGATTTGAAATTTTCGAAACAGTAGTTTTTTTCCTCCAATTTATGAATTTTCGAACGTGGATTTTTGCCACGTGGAATTCTGGAAAAAAAAATTTGAATTCAGATTTTCGAATTTTCCTTGAAATTTTCGACTTCATTAACACGCATAAGCACTTGTTTCTGTTTTGAAAATTTTTATAATAAATTTTTGAAACAGTAAATTTTTTTCTATGTACAAAATAATTTTTTGAGCTCAACTCTCTAAATTTTCAAAACACTTGCCACGTATATTTTTGTCACCTGGAAATCTGGTATATGGAATTTTAAAACTAATTTCTGAAAAAGTGAAAAATTGTGATATGAAAATTTTGAAACAGTAATTTTTTCTATGTATCAATAATTTTTTGAGCTCAAATTTCTTAATTTTCAAAAAATTTGTCATTTGAATTTTTGCCACCTGGAATTTTGGTGCAAAATTTAAATTCAGGTTCCCAGCCGAAAAATTAGATTGAATATTTTCAAACACATACAGCGCTTTCTTCAATTTTGAAAATTTTTATATCAAATTTTTGAAACAGTAATTTTTTCTATGTATCAATAATTTTTTGAGCTCAAATTTCTTAATTTTCAAAAAATTTGTCATTTGAATTTTTGCCACCTGGAATTTTGGTACAAAATTTAAATTCAGGTTCCCAGCCGAAAAATTAGATTGAACTTTTTTTTAGAATTTTTTAGAAATTTTCAAAAATCTTATAGCGCTTGCCTCAGTTTCAAAAATTATGATATGAAAATTTTGAATCAATAAATTTTTTTTCATCAAAAATTTTGTTCTGAAACATTACAGAACGATTATTTTCAGAAGCTATACAGGTTTTTCAAAAGTTAAAAAATTTTCTGAAATTCGCGTGTCAAATTTGAGACTTCATTAAAACACTTTACGAGAGCGTCTAATTCAAAAATAAATTTTGATATGAAATTTTTGAAACAGTAATTTTTTTTAATCAAAAATGGTTTTGAGCTCAAATTTCTGAATTTTCAAAACATTTGCCACCTGGATTTTTGCCACCTGGAAATCTGGTGCAAAATTTGAATTGAGGTTCCCAGCCGAAAAATTAGATTGAACTTTTTTTTTAGAATTTTTTAGAAATTTTCAAAAATCTTATAGCGCTTGCCTCAGTTTCAAAATTATGATATGAAAATTTTGAAACAGTAAATTTTTTTTCATCAAAAATTTTTTTGAAACATTTCCAGAACGATAATTTTAAAAAGCTATACAGGTTTTACAAAAGTTCACAAATTTTCTAGAATCCACGTGTCAAATTTTAGATTCCATATAAGTCTTTAAGGATGCTTAAGCGGCTAATTCAAAAATAAATTTTGATATGAAATTTTTGAAACAGTAAAATTTTTTTTCATCAAAAAGGGTTTTGAGCTCAAAATTTTGAATTTGGGAGATTTCCACGTGGATTTTTGCCACCTGGAAATTTGGAATAAAATTTAAATTAAGGTTCCCAGCCGAAAAATTAGATTGAATTTTTTTCAGAAATTTTTTTGAAATTTTCGAATACTTGAACGCTTGCTTCAGTTTTAAAATTTTGAGATGAAAATTTTGAAATAAAATGCGTCAAAAAAGAAGTCCTTACAAAAGCGACTAATTCAAAAAAAATTTTTGATATGAAATTTTTGAAACAGTAAATTTTTTCCACATTTTCGCATCTAAAATCGCCACGTGGATCCATCAAAATCAGCAAATAAATTTCAAATTTTTCTTCAGATCGACATATTCTCGCCCTCCCTCTTCTCTCTTCACGATTCCGGCTCCGGCTCAGAAAAAGACGCCTCTCTCAAATCAATCCTCGGAAAAACCACACTCGATTCACAAGACACTCAAAACTTAATCGATTTCCTCGTCGAAGCCACCGGTGTCTCCGAAGCTGTCGAAGAAGCCGAATCGAAAATCCAAAAAGCGACCAGGCTGAAAGATGAGGCCATGGGAAGAGGTCCCGACGGCCAGCCACTATATTTTACCAAGAAGAATATCACTGAAAAATTCCCGAAGGAGGCGCCGAAAATTGAACTTTTCGAAAAATTGGATAAAACTTATACTGTAGAGCAGCTGAAGGAGATGAATCAAACCGGTTATACGATTTTGAGCCCTGAGCAGATGAATTTGGTTTATGGGAAGAAATCACCATTCCGAAATGCTAAATTAATGAAAACTTATAAAAATATGACACGAGATGAGATTCAAAGAGCAATTCATCATCAAATCGATGATGTTGCCAAGGAAAAACTCAAATTCGAGGTATCCAACTTAGCCTAACTTCCTATTCCCATTTTTTTTCACATAGAAATTTTGCAGGTTCGTCAAAAGGACATTGTACTTTCACCGATTGTCAACACCGTTCTTCTTAATGCGCCCGAGGTAAGAAGAAATAGCTAATTAAGTGATTAATTAGTGATCACGATGTTTTGGGGATAGACAGACAGGATGTTTTTTTTTTGGGGGAAAGAAACTATTTCCAATTGACAAATTGAGATTGGAGATATTTTCGGGGGGAATTGTGGAATTTTTGAAACGTAGAAAATTGGGGTGGGAGAATAGGCGTTCTAGGCGCAGCTACTTGGAATAGAATCTCAAAAGGCGCCGCTACTTGACAACTTAACTCTCTAGACCCTGTTCCTTGACAGCTATCATATACAGGCGCGGCTACTTGAAAACCAGATCGTCTAGTCTCGGCTGCTTGGCAACTAGGATTCCTAAAATCGGCTACTTGGCATTTGCGTTCTCAAGGTATCTTAGCCGTAATGCGTTCACAAGTAAAATACTGTAGTTTGGTATATGAACCGCGACGCACTCGCAACGCAACGAAAGGATAAATTTAACCTTGAGAGGAATATTGCTCAAATTAGGAAGTGACTAGAACCTATTGTGAAACGTAATTTTTACAGGAGGAAAATTTTCGAATTTTGGAAAAGTCTAAAAATAACTTTAAAAAAACCAAACCACTTCCCAGATCGCCTCCCAACCAATCATCCTCTCTCCCGTCCTCATGGTCCCTCTCATCCAATCTCCCGCGGTTTTCGGCGCAGTCATCCTATCCCCCTGGCTCTTCGTCCCCGTCATCCTGTCACCCCGTCTTCTCAGCCCAGTCATCCTCGATCCCTTCATGTTCGTCCCAATCATCCTATCGCCCTTGGCACTCGACCCAGTCATTCTATCACCAGGGATCTTCAACCCATTTGTTCTATCACCCCTGGTCCTCTCACCTTTTATCCTGTCACCCCAAGTTATGACACCCCTGATCCTGTCACCTTTTGCCCTCACACCCTTGATTTTGAACCCTCTGCTATTGTCCCCTTTGGTGTTATCACCATTTGTCCTATCACCCCAAATCTTGTCCCCGCAGTTTGTCACAGCCATTATCCTATCACCCTACGCCCTATCTCCCGCCATAAAATCCGATGGTGCAATGGTAACGGTGTTCGCCTCACCAAGTTGGCTATCATAATAAAGTTTTTGCTAGTTTTTCGGCGTACAGGAAAAAAATCTCGCGGGTCTCCTAACTCATCTACACACCTAACAAATTTCAGGTTGCTTCCCAACCCATCATCCTCTCTCCCGTCCTCATGGTCCCTCTCATCCAATCACCCGCGGTGTTTGGTGCAGTCATCCTATCACCCTGGCTATTCGTCCCAGTTATCGTGTCTCCCCGTGTCCTCAGTCCTATCGTCCTGGATCCCTTCATGTTCGTCCCAATCATCCTATCACCACTCGCATTGGACCCTGTTATCCTATCACCCGGCGTGTTCAACCCTATCATCCTGTCACCATTGGTTCTTTCACCGTTCATTTTATCGCCACAAGTTATGACACCCTTGATCTTGTCACCGTTCGCCCTCACACCTTTAATACTAAACCCTCTGTTATTATCCCCTCTGGTGCTATCACCATTCGTCCTATCACCTCAGATATTGTCCCCACAATATGTCACCGCTATTATCCTATCACCCTATGCCCTATCTCCCGCCATTAAATCAGATGGTGCTATGGTGACCGTATTCGCGTCACCAAGTTGGCTATCATAGGGTGTGGGAAAGTTTAGTTTAACTAATAAAATTGTCGGGGGTTTGTAATCGGGAACCTTTAAAAGGTAAAAAAAAATTAATAAATATTCTTCGGTCCTTTTTGTTAAATACATACTCAGTACAAATTACAAGTGTTAACCCAAACGAAATTGGCCTGAAGAATACGTCTAATCAACCACACCCGGAAATTAAAAAAAAATACCTGGGGTAAGTCCACCAGACCAAGGATCTATTCATAATAGAAATAAGACCAGGCTTTGGGTCCAGGCCTAGGCTTAGATTTGTTCTAGTCAGGCTTAGGCTACCCTGTTCCGATTTAAAACATTAAAAAAAAATAATAAGAGGTTCGTCCAACTCAGGAGGCTTCTGCAAAAGCTAACAGTATCCGAAGAGTGATGTTCATAGCTTCAACATCCGCATTATTGAATCAGACCAAAGGAATCAGAGCAGGTTGTGATAAACCTTCTGAACCTTTTCGATTTGAAAACATATGCCAAGTCGGACAATGTCCTGTCCTTGAACATTGCCTAAACTTGTCCTGGCTCGAACATGGCCGAAAGCCATAAAACCAACCAGCTCCACCCTTGTACATACCCAAGCTTCCGTATCAGTGATACGATATCACACATATCTTGCAGCCTCCGTAAACACATTTCAGATCGCCTCCCAACCAATCATCCTCTCTCCCGTCCTCATGGTCCCTCTCATCCAATCTCCCTCAATCTTCGGACCAGTCGTCTTATCCCCCTGGCTCTTCGTCCCAGTTATCCTCTCACCCCGTATAATGAGCCCAATCATCCTTGATCCTTTCATGTTCGTCCCAATCATCCTCTCCCCGTTGGCTCTTCATCCAGTTATCCTATCTCCCGGTGTCTTCAATCCACTCGTCCTATCACCATTGGTTCTCTCACCGTTTATCCTGTCACCTCAAGTTATGACACCTCTGATCTTGTCACCCTTCGCTCTCACGCCCTTGATTTTGACCCCTCTGTTATTGTCCCCTCTGGTTCTATCACCTTTCGTCCTATCACCCCAAATATTGTCCCCGCAACTCGTAACTGGGATCATTCTCTCACCCTACGCTCTATCTCCCGCCATTAAATCCGATGGTGCAATGGTGACCGTATTCGCCTCACCAAGTTGGCTATCATAGTTGAAAAAAAATTTGTTGTAATAACAGGTTACCTATCTAATAAATCATTTATTTATTCATTTGGTTTCAAAAAATGATTGTTGCTGATATTTATGCCCGGCTCATTTTTCGTCTGCGTTGTCGTCGACAGCTGAAACTTAGCCTAACTTAGATTACTGTAGTTTTGCTGGCCATTGACTCACCGCATTTTTCTGACTAAAGATCCGTTCTAAAGGAAGCTGTCCATCCCGCCAATCATAGATCGCATTACTTAGGCTAAGTATGCTTAGGAAAAATATTAGGGAACTTAGTGTAACTCTCATTATAATTTTTGGTATCAATTAAATGAAAAAAAACCTTTTATAATAGTTTGAAAGTAGTTGGGTAAACAGGAAGAGATTAGAAAGTCACGACGCATAAACTAATATATTTTTTATGCGATTAGGTTTTGAACACCTTTCAGCGAAAAGATCTATTCCAAAATTTGCCACCTACCGTATTCCAGGCTTTTCACCTGCTGAAACAACAGCTGAAATTCAAATTTCGGTTTCCAGTTTCAATCATTCCAGCTTCTTGAAAACCTAGGAGTAAGACGCTGATGACAAGATCGAAAAGGAGCACGATTTTTGTGCTCCTTTTACTCGCCCAATTAATTCCCACCACTCATTTGGTGAAGGTAAATGAGATTGCGACTATTATCTACGACGATTACGGTGACGATACTGAAACAACCACTGACGGTAGGTCGAATTTGGGTGGTTTGCGTTAGAGCGCACTTGGTGGGATGGGGGAAAGCGTGGGATCGAAATAGTAAACAAAAATCGGTACGGGGGAAATAAAAGCACACGTAGTTAAGTGGTAGCGCTCCAGTTTTTTGTTCAGAACGTGGTGGGTTCGAGTCCCCGCCCGAAATTTTTTTTTATTTTTTTTTCAAACTTTCTCACATAAAAACTGATTTTTGAAACGTACACAGATAATTGAAAATCATTATACACACCTCAGCTAACTAATCATACCTTTCTCTCTTTCTGTCTCCAACTTTTTTTTCGACTTCTTCTTCTTGTTCAAAGTTTTTTCTTTGTTTTTGCATTATTTATTTATTTACTCATACAAGTTGAGGGAATTGCCGTTGTTTTTCATTTTTGGACAAGACAAGACAAGAAATTTTCAGAGAGAAAGAAAAAACTTTGATTTCAGCGAGTTCTGAGAAAAATTGAATTTCAGCTGCGCGCGCATGATTTTTGGCGTCACACTTTTCTTGATTTGAGAAATTTTTGAGCCTTTTTTGTTTTGTTGAAACAAATCTGCTCTATTGATAAAAAATTCATAAAATTTCTTGATTATCATTAGAGCGCATTTGCTTCTTTCTCTTTTCAACAAATGTAAAAGCAAGCGCGCTCTAATGACAATTGTAAATTCCATTCGAAATATCCAGAAACACACGAAGTTGTCATTAGAGCGCATTTTCTTTTTCTCGGATCCCCTCTCTCTCTCTCTTGACGCAAATGCGCTCTAATGACAATTGCAAATTTCATTCGAATATTCGAAATATCCAATAAACCACGTATTTGTCATTAGAGCGCATTTGCTAATTCTCATTTTGTTTTTGTATTTATCTCGCACCCTCTCTCTCTCTTTATCTTTGTGCAAATGCGCTCTACTGACAAATGTGAATTTCAATCAAAAATTCAAATAACCTCAAACTCCGAAAGTTTATCTTCAGAGCGGATTTGCTTCTTCTATGTTTTCTATGAATCTCTTACTCTCTGTTATGCCATATGCGCTTTAATGATAACTGGAGAATCAAGTTTAAGTTTCAAATAATCCAGAAACCCACAGTGGGTTGTCAGTAGAGCGCATTTGCTCATTCTCATTTTGTTTTTGTATTTTTCTCTAATTCCCTCTCTCTCTCTATCTTTGTGCAAGTGCGCTCTATTGAAAAATTCAAAATTTCTGTAGTTTTCAATAGAGCGCATTTGCATTATTCTCTAATCCTCTGCTATTTCTTCCTCTTCTGATTTCCAAATTCAAGGACTCAAAAATGGCGGACGACGCCATTTTGGTGGTGTCCGACGGTTCTGATGACGTCACAACCACCACAGTCTCCTCGATTCTTACAACGATCGCAACAACATTGCTCATCTCAACTAGCACACCACAAGCTCTTCTGAACACCACAAAATATCCGCCGCCAAAAAATTGGACACCCCAAAATTCGGAAAATTCGACACGAAGACCGCGTTGGTTTTTTTTTTAGATTTTCACTTTTCACCTGTCACACGGTCTCCTGACTCAACAAAAAAAACATGTTGAATTCAGCTGTCTCTCTACAGTATTCTGATTTTTGGCTCAAAAAATCAGATTACATAAATATCAGCTGCTTTGAGCCCCCCTAATTTTGCTCGCGCGCCCCAAATTTTATTATCTAGGCGTTGTCAAGGTGTTTTTTGTTGCGGAGCTTGTGAGCCTAGGGGTACGGTAGGTAGATGAGCAACATCTTGCTCATTTCTTCTCTCTCTTCAAGCTCACTGACTGAATTATAATTTGCGGGTTAGTTTTTGTCTTATCTTTTGATTTTGCTTTTCACTTTTCAACAAGCAAAAAAAAAGTTTGAGAGGATATTTTGTGTAACACTTTTGCTCCGACACAACCTAGTCACACACAAAAACTAATCAATCTCTCGCTAATTTTATTACTAAATAGAACCTGGCTCAGGCTTAGGCTAACTGATTTTGGAGCTGGTTAGAGCTTGAGATATTATGGACGAGTTAGTTAGGAACTTGAAGGCCGATGATTATTTGAATGTTCTGAACATTTTGAATCACTATTTTCTGTGGAAACAGCAAGGCCAGGTGGATGAGGGTAAGGTTAGGGGAAGGTTAAGGGCCTAAAAATCATTTGAGGTCTTTAGGAGTGATTTCGGGGATTGACGAACCCCATTTTTGATTTAAGGAAGTCACAAGAGGTTTTAGGAATTTTGAAAAATTTTCAGGGCTTCTGGGAAACCCACGAAATCCAAAAAAAATCTAGAAAACGTGCTGCAGAAAAAAATTTTTGATATAAAACATTTTTGAAACAGTGAACTTTTTGGATGAAACTCGGGCCCTAGAGGAATCAAATTTATGGAACACTCAGAAGTTTTTTGAAGAAATTTTGAAACAGTGAATTTTTTAATCAAAGGAAATTTTGACTGTTTTCTAATTTTTGCGCAAAATTGATGTGGAATTTCAAATATATCAACAACGTAGCAGCAATACACCCAATATTTTGGAAAATTTTTGAAACAGTGAATTTTTCTCGATAAAAAATGAGAAGATACTCACTTTTTTCAAAATTAAGACAATTTCCGCGAATAAAAAATTTTGAAATGAATATTTAAATTTTCTTGTTGGATTTTTCACGTAAAAGTGACGGAAATTAAATTAAATTTCTTAATTTCTTAATTTTTCTCGGGTCATAGACACAATTCAGTACTGAAAAAAATCTTCCAATTTTTCAATTTTAAGATTTTTGAAACAGTGAATTTCTGAAACTAAAAATCGGGAAACGTCACGGAAATCAATTTCTGAAAATTCTGAAACAGTCAAAAAATTCATTGAATTGTTTTTGTCCCCTCATCCAAAATTTTCCAGACATGGGTGCCACAGTCTCCTCAATTGTTCCCGACCAAGTCGCCTATGGTGTAGTGGCCTGTATCACCGTCGGCGTGCTAATAATCATGCTCTACATGGCACTTTTCGGCCAGCGAATTCGAGCAACCGCCGCCAAATGGCACGTGGTTAATGTCAGCGTGTGGGGCATTTTGCATCTGGTGAGTGATATGAGCAATGGGTTGTACATAGCAGAGATCACCAGCAGCTGACGTTCGAACATTTATATTTTTTAAAAAATGAGATTTTCAGGCCGCCTACTGTTCGTATGCCACCAAAGCCCCTTGGCCTGGTTATATCACCAATACAGATATCACCAAAGCCTCGCAACAAGTCGAATGCATTACTCGTTCAGTTTTCCCAGCCGGCATGATTTTCGTGTATCTCGAACAAATCATCCTAACAATTGCACCAAGATTGGCCAACTCGCTGATCTTCAACACCATCTTCTTCATTCTGCTCATTCCGTTTTTGAATCTCGTCTTGGTTTTTCTCTATTATGCACATGTGAGTTGTGTTAATCAAACCAACCAAAAAAAACTTGTTGAGTAATAAGAATTGGGTTTTATTATAATGTTAGATTTAATTAGATATTTCGCGCGCGCTCGCTCGACTAAACATCGGTTTTTGAGACGTTTTTTTTTGAGAAGTTTGGGGGAAGTTTTGAGAGCGGGGGACTGAAAATGAGTGTGACGTAGTCAAATTTAAAAATAAAAAAATCAAAATTTGAAAAAGTTTGGCAAACGTGACGCCTGGTTAGAGAACTTGAGCACAAGATACAGACTGACAGAGTACTCAAGATACAGACCGACAGTGGAACAGGGGAGTGATAGAAGCAGACAGCTAGAGTTTGGTCAGAGATAAGAGATGCAGACAGGTTGGTTAGAGAACTTGAGCACTCAAGATACAGACTGACAGTGAAACAGGGGAGTGGTAGAAGCAGATAGAGCTTGATTAGAGATGAGAGACACAGACAGCTAGAGCTTGGTTAGAGGTAGACACACAGCTGAAACCTTTAAAAATTTGAGAGATGCAGAGAAACATACTCCTGGCAGAGGCACAGACTGTCAAATAAAAATATATTGAAGGGAAAGCTAGAGCCTAGACGACGAGAGTAGGTAAGAGATATAGAGTGGAGCTACAGCTAGATCCACTTTCCTCAGGTTGAATTTTGAGAGACGCAGAGAAACATACTCTTGGAAGAGATACAGACTGCCAGAGCCAAGAGTCTAGACGACGAGAGTCTAGACCTCGGTCAGACATGTAGAGTTGAGAGTGATAGTGAGCTGAAGAGACGCAGGCAGCTAGAGTTTCTGGAAGAGCTACAGATTGCCAGAAACAGATATAGTTAGTTAGAGTCCAGACAACGAGAGTCTCGGGCCACTAAATTTAGTTAGAGAGACGCAGACAGCTAGACTATTTTTTGCAGTTCATGGACTACGATTGGTGGTACGAACCAGCCGATCTCTTCAACCTGGGCACCTACGTTCTCTTCGTCACCTTCACCATCATCTATTTCCTCTTCTGCCTCTTCGGAACATGTCTCTGTTGCGCAACTCTCACCTCCAACAAACCAACGTCGCGTACAGTCGGCACATTTGCCGATATGTGGCTGTTGTTCCCCTACGGTATGATCCCATCAATCATGTACGGCCCGAGTTTTGGTATGACAAGTGTCAGCTTCGCCATGAAATATCTGTTGACTTGGGTAATGGAATCGGGATTATTGGGCGGCGGATCGAGTAGCTCGGGTGGCTCGGCGATCAATATGAACCTGATCATTCAAGTGATGACTAACGCGATCCTGGCGATGCCCTGGTTTGTTCTACTCTTCCCGTTGGTTGAAGCCGTCTTGACATTGGTATGCATTCGTATGTTCCGCGAACAATTCTTCTTCACAATGGCTTGCGGTCGGGTTTATGAGGGGCAAAAGGGGAGAGTTGGAATCATCAATAAACAACCTGAAGAATGGGCTGGACCACCGCCAATTTATCCGACTTTGAAACCAGAATAATTTGAGATCTCGTAGTTTTTTTTGAGAAAAACATTGTGATACTTACTTGTATGTTCTGTGATTTTGATCTCTCTTTGTGATGAAAAACTTCTGGTGAATAAATCGTTTGATTGTTAATTTTGGGGGGGAAATTTCAAAATCTTAAGGTCTAAAGGTAAATAAAAACAAAATGTATAGTTATGTTTATTCCCGTTTTGTTTGATAAACAAAAAAAAAATAATAGTTTAGTTTTCTTATCACCAAACTTGACTTATATGTGGGAAGCAGCAGCTGATTTTCGAAAATATTTGTCTTGTTTTGAACCGGTTTTCTTCCTTTCTTGAGAATTTTTTGTTGTGAAAAATTGAATTTTCAGAGAGAAAATGAGCCCGGAAGATGAAAATGAGGTCGAGTGGGAAAAGTGAGTTTTTTGGGGGGAAGAATAATTTACTGTTTCAAAAATTTTTGATATTCAAATTTAGTTTTGATTTATTGCTCCGGTTCTTTAACTGTTTTGATTCTAAATTTCAAAAAAAAAATTCACTGTTTCAGAAATTTCATAAGTTTTATTTTTAATTTTTCGGTCGATTTTTCGAGTCATAAGTGCAAGCAACAAAAAAGAACTCCCTATTTTTCAGTTTCAGAAATTCACTGTTTCAAAAATCTTAGAATTGAAAAATTGGAAGATTTATTTCAGTATGAGATTGTGTCTGTAAACCAAAAAAAATTTAGAAATATTGAAGTTTAATTTAATTTCCGTCACGTTTACGTGAAAAATCCAACAGGAAAAATATAAATATTCATTTCTAAATTTTTTATTCGGAGAAATTGTCTTAATTCTGAAAGAAGTGAGTTTCCTTCTATAAATCACAACGTTCCGAAACGCAATTGGGTGAGAGGAGAGAGATTCTATAGAAAACATACGTTTTTAATGGGCAAACGTGCTCCAATGAGAACAAAAACTCAATTTTTTCGAACATTTTCTGAGAGGTCGTTCAAACGTATTGCCGACATTGATCAAACAAATGGCCAAGCGCTATACACACATGTATTAATTTTCTTTCTTTTTTTGAAAACTGAAGCGAGGCGACAAGAGTTCACGCGAATAATCAACAGAACGTGAATTCTTTTATGGTTTTCTCTAAATCTCTTCCTCTCACCATTTTGCATTTTATCATTAGCCTAAAATGTTGTATAAAAAATTCACTGTTTCAAAAATTTTCCAAGTTATTGGGTGTAGTTTTTGAATTGCTCCTGTATTTTTTGAATCCTTTAAAATACCACATAAAAATTCGAAAAAAATTCACTGTTTCAAAATTTCTTTTAATAAATTCTTTTTAAAAAAATCGTGTTAGTTAAATTTTGTATCAAAAAATTTTTGTGAAAAAAATTTGATCTACCACATTTATTTTCGCGGGAAAAATTTTCTTTGGTTATAAAAATTCACTTTTTCAAAAATTTCCCAAAAAAACATTTTTCTTTTATAAAAATCGTTTGGTTTTTGTAGTTTCAAACTAAATTTTCGCACCAAAAAATGGATTTCCAATTTTTTTCCCAACAACCTTGAAAACCATCTGCTCTTTCACATCATTAGGTTGCCCCAAGAACAATTCCTAGTTAGGCTAACTCATGCGCGCCATTTTTCATTTTCTCCTCAAATTCCTATTTTTCTTCTTCTCCAAAAAACCTAGTTCATCTTTTTTGTCGTCGAAAAAAGTGTGGTAAATTCCGAATAAACACCTGTGATTTTTCACTGTTTCAAACGAAAAATTGACCATTTTTTCAGTTTGGAAGAAGCAGATGTTGAGGCAGATGATGAAAATTCGAAGAATTTGATGAAGGAACAACAGACTGACGATTTTTGGCGCCAAATTGAAGCAGATGATGAAAAATATACGGAAGAGTTTGGTGAGTTATACTAAATAGAATATTCTGAAATGACACCTTGGCGTCATTTTTCCTCGTTTGAATTCGTTTCCATTGAAACCAGGGAGATTTCTAAACATAAAGGTGGGTGACGTGGATTTTTTGGTGCGGAAAATTTACTGTTTCAAAAAATATTGAATTTGAAATATATTTCTAGGGTTTTTGATAGAAAGTCAAAATTTTGAAAAATTATTTTGAAAAAAAATTCACTGTTTCAAAAATAATGCTAAATTTGACCATTTTTGAAATTTTTGTTTTTCTTCCTCTTTTTGAAAAATTTGTTAGTCATGACGTGGAATTTTTGAGAAAGAAAATCTGAAAACTTAATTGCAATAAAATTCACTGTTTCAAAAAGTACTAGAATTTGAAATTAGAAAAAAACTAATATTCGCATTCCTGTGATACTAAAATAGTTATGACGTGGATTTCCGGCATTTTTGAAATTCGAAATCAAAATTATTTTGGGAAAAAAATTCACTGTTTCAAAAATAATCCTGAATTTGACCATTTTTGAAATTTATTTGATGCTCCGAAAAAAATTGGCGAGGCATGACGTGGATTTTTGGGGTGAAAAAAATCAGAAAAATTAATTACGATAAAATTCACTGTTTCAAAAAGTACTAGAATTTGAAATTAGGAAAAAATAATATTGAAAATTTTATGCAAGACAAAAATAGTTATGACGTGGATTTTTTTGGGACAAATTTTTGAAATTCGAAATCAAAATTATTGTAGGACGAAAATTCACTGTTTCAAAAACCATCGTAAATTTGACCATTTTTGAAATTTATTTGATTCTCCGATGGAAAATTTTGTTAGTCATGACGTGGATTTTTGTGGTGAAAAAAATCTGAAAACTTAATTGCAATAAAATTCACTGTTTCAAAAAGTACTAGAATTTGAAATTAGAAAAAATCCAATATTAACAATTTTCTACATCAAGTGTAGTTATGACGTGGATTTTCTGGAACCGATTTTTGAAATTCGAAAGCGAAATTATTTTGGGAGAAAAATTCACTGTTTCAAAAACCATCCTAATTTGACCATTTTTGAAATTTATTTGATTCTCCGATGGAAAACTTTTTTAGTCATGACGTGGATTTTTAAGGTGAAAAAATCTGAAAAATTAATTCCAACAAAATTCACTGTTTCAAAAATAATTCTAAAATTGAGGAATTTTGGGAATTTTTGATACTTTCTTTATAAGTTTTCGGATTTCTGATTAAGATCTTCGTATTTTTCTTTTCAAGTAGTAGATTTCTAACCTGTTTTTCATCTCCTCTATTTATTCATTAATTAAGCTAATTAACTAAAATTCTGAAGTTCTATTAATTTTTTTTTCGATCTACAAAATCACTTGTGATCAAAAAACATTTTTTTTCGAAAAAAAATCCGAAAAGGACATTCAGATTTGGATTATTCAGAGAAACTGAACTTTTTGATTTTTTTCAAGGTGACAAAATCCACTTTTCGGCAAAAAGTGGTTTTTGAAACTTTTTTTGCATTGAATTTTCTGACCCACTCAAAAATTGTATGTTTACATTATTCTTATGTTCGAAAATTTTTTTTCAAAGTGAAAAAAAACGGTTTTTTTTGAATAGAGAAAGAAAATGTCAGCGGATTGTTATCGGCAACGAATTTCAGGCAGTTTTGAGGTCTATAATTTTGGTGAGTTAGGAAAACTTCTGGAATCTTTAATAGAAAGCTTTAATTCTTCTGAATATAGCTCTGGAATTTTGAATTCGGAATTCTCCCGCCAAAAACTTAATTTCAAAAGCTTCAAAATTTGAATTCAAATCTAGAATTTCACTCCAAAAATCCACGTGACAAAATTGTTCCTCCTGAAAAACCAGCCAGATTAAAATTGTTTTCGCCAAGCCAAAAAATGTCTCCCAAACTCCTGTTTTGCTCCATTTTTTGCTCAAAACCTACCTGATTTTCTTCCGAAATATTTACTTTTCCTGCCTACTCAAAAACAACAAAAAATTCGGGTATTTATTTATTTTATTCACTTTTTGTTGTTGTGATGAACACAGGAAAAATTTAGTAGTTCAATAAATTTTTATTGGTCACACTTTTTGAATCTTTTCGGGTTTCTTTGTTGAATTTTTAGCCCGAAAATCTTTACGTGAAAAAATTCTCAAAAAAAAATTCAAATTCAAATCTTCCCGCCAAAAAATCCACGTGTGAGCTTCCAAAATTTTAAATTCTAAATTTTTAGCGCTAAAATTTTCCACGTGGCAAACAATTTTAAATTTCAAATTCAAGTTTTTTAGCGCTAGAATTTTAAATTTATTTGTTCACGTGGATAAATTCTAAAAAAAATTCAAATTCAAATCTTCCCGCCAAAAAAAATCCACGTGGCAAAATTGTCCCAAACAACAACCTAAACATTTTTATTGTTTCTTTTCTTTTCCCTTTTTTTTCTTCTTCAAAAAACACACACCCAACCCAGTTCCTTTAATTTCTAATTCAAACAAGTTTATTCTTCCCCAATCAGCTGACTTAGCCTAACTTCTTTTTCGATTTTTAATTTTTTTGGGACTTATCCTAACTTTGAAAATTCATTTTATTTTTGAAGAACTAACAAAAAATGATCTGTAAATATCGAGATGTTCCAAATCGTCTTACAATTGGTGAACAAGAACCGACTGGTGAATTTTTGGGGCTGAAAATTTGAGATCGGCGTGAAATTTGGGTCTAGGAAGATTCTGATCCAGCTAAAAAAATCTGAAATTCCTGATTTTCAGGAAGCGATTGGTTTGGAGATGATCGAGAATCGTTGAATGATTTTGCCAAATATTGGAATAATGAACATTTGAGTGATGTGAATTTGATTGTTGGCGAGGAAATGTGAGTTTTTTGGGGTCATCAATTAATTTTTTCAGAAAAAAATTCACTGTTTCAGAATTTGTTTGAACATTTTTGGTCCTCGATAAAAATTGATGAGAATCTTGGTGTAAAATTCTTCAGAGTCAAATAACCTGAGTTTAGTCTCAGGCTTATCCAAAACTTTGGGCCCTTAATTTAGGCTTACTGAAAACCTCAGGCCTTCTTAAATTCTTAATTTGATTTTTGTCAAAAAAACGCCAGAATCGAACTGATTTTTTAATATTTCGATTTTTTTCAAGAAATTTCGAAACGTAAAATTTGGGAGTTTTTTTTGCAAAAAAAATTCACTGTTTCAGAATTTCTTTGAACATTTTTGGTTTTCGATAAAAATTGATGTATGTAGATACAATTCCTTTGAATTTAAATTTCCTCAATCCGAAAAAGCCTGGATTCAAGTCAAGATTTTCTAGGCTTATCTGAAATATCAGTCTGGGCTTTCCGGGCTTTTCAGGCTCGGATCTTCTAGGCTCATTTAAAACTAAATCAAGACTGATTAAAATTCTCAGGCCTAAATTTAGGCCCGCCTGAAAGCCTAGGCTCAAATCTATTCAAATTTGGTATCAAAAATCTCCAAACCTCGATTTTTTCCAGTTTCCCCGCACATCGCCTAATTCTCGCCAAATCCAGCGAAGTTTTCGATCGAATGCTCAGTCAACGTTGGAATGGCGACGGCAAAAAGGATCTCGAAATCCAGGAGGACTCGATTTGTCAAAAAGTATTTCCCGCATTCTTGCGATTCTTATACTGTAATCATGTGGTTATGCATCAGGAAAATTGTCTTCCATTGCTCATATTAGCCGATAAATATAATGTGACAACGCTGAAAAAGGTTGGGGAGTTTTGGGAACATTTTTTGGCAGGGATCTGAAATTTCTCTAGCTGTCTAATCCATAATAGAATTTTATACTCTCTCACCTTTTGGAAAATATGATTTCAACTTTTCAAATCTGAAAATTCAACCTAAAAAATGAATTTTTGGAATCAGAAAGTCACCGGGAAAGTTTTGATATACATATTGGAAAAACCTCAGAATTTCTCGAATTTTTGGGAAATTCCAAGCTAGATTCTTCACAGGGACGGAATAATTTTCTAGGTGTCCAAGCCATCCTCAAATTATATACTCTCTCACCCTCCAGAAAGACGGAACATTTCTCTAGTTGTCTGCAATCTCTCTAATTTCCATTGTCTCTATATCTTCCTTGAAACAAGGACTTTTATGATACCACCCAGTTATTTTTGGAATGAAAGGGAAGCGCTTCAAGACCAAATAATTTTTTTCTTGAGAGAATTCAGATTATTTCTGTATTTCAAATCTCAAATTTCATCCTGAAAAGTGGATTTTCAGAATCAGTGAATCGTGGGGAAAATTCTGATATAAAATTTGGAATAACTTCAGAATTTCTCGAATTATCTGAAAATTCCAAGCTAAAATCTTCACAGGGACCTGAAATATCTCTAGTTGCCTGGTGTCTCTTCAATTTCCAGTGTCTCTCTCTTTCTGTCTTCCTTGAAGCAAGGCACGTTTTTTATGAGACCACCAAGTTATTTTTGGAATGACAGGGAAGCGCTATGAGACCAAATAAGTTTTTTCTGGAGAGAATTCAGATGATTTCTATATTTCAAATTCCAAATTTCATCTTGAAAAATGAATTTTTGGATTCAGAAAGTCGTCGGGGAAATTTTGATAACAATTTTGGAATAACTTCAATATTTCCAGAATTATCTGAAAATTCCAAGCTAAAATCTTCACAGGGACCTAAAATTTCTCTAGTTGTCTAATCTATCCTCAAACTATATACTCTCTCACCCGCTAGAAGTACTTTTGCATAAAAAAATGACAGGGAAGCGCTATGGGACCAAATAATTTTTTTATTCAGAAAATTCAGATAATTTCTATGTTTCAAGTTGAAAAATTTCACCTGAAAAGACGATTTTTGGAGTCAGTGAATCGTCGGGAAAATTCTGATATAAAATTTGGAACAACTTCACAATTTCAAGAATTATATGAATATTCTAAGCTAGATTCATCACAGGGACGGAATAATTCTCTAGTTGCCTGGTGTCTCTTCATATTCCAGTGTCTCTCTCTTTCTCTTCTCCTTGAAACGAGGAACGTTTTTTATGAGACCACCCAGTTATTTTTGGAATGAAAGGCTATCGCTACGAGACCAAATAATTTTTTCTTGAGGAAATTTAGATGATTTCTATATTTCAAATACCAATTATTTCTGTGAAATGTGGATTTTTGGAATCAGTGAATCGTGGGGAAAATTCTGATAACAATTTTGGAAAAACTTCAGAATTTCTCGAATTATCTGAAAATTCCAAGCTAAAATCTTCACAGGGACGGAATAATTCTCTAGCTGTTTAATCTATCCTCAAATTCTATACTCTCTCATCCTCCAGAAATACGGAAAATTTCTCTAATTGTCTGGTGTCTCTTCCATTTCCACTATCTCTCTCTTCCTTGAAACAAGAATAATTTTTATGAGACCACCCAGTTATTTTTGGAATAATGAATGAAAGGGAAGCGCTTTGAGACCAAATAATTTTTTTCTGGAGAGAATTCAGATGATTTCTATATTTCAAATTCCTGATTTCATCCTGAAAAGGAGATTTTTGGAATCAGAAAGTCGTCGGGAAAATTTTGATATAAAATTTAAAATAACTTTGAAATTTCTGGAATTATCTCGAAATTCCAAGCTGAAATTTTCACAGGGACGGAACAATTCTCTAGCTGTCTGATCTATACTCAAATTCTATACTCTCTCATCCGCCAGAAGTACTTGTGCATAAAAAATGAAAGGGAAGCGCTATGAGACCAATAATTTTTTTCCTGAGGAAAGTATCTTCCTTGAAACTCTATATCTTCCTTGAAACAAGGACTTTTATGATACCACCCAGTTATTTTTGGAATGAAAGGGAAGCGCTTCAAGACCAAATAATTTTTTTCTTGAGAGAATTCAGATTATTTCTGTATTTCAAATCTCAAATTTCATCCTGAAAAGTGGATTTTTGGGTTCAGTGAATAGTGGGGAATGTTTTGATATCAAACTTGGAATAACTTCAATGTTTTTGGAGTTATCTGAAAATTCCAAGCTGAAATATCCACAGGGACGGAATAATTTTCTAGTTGTTTAATCCATCCTCAAATTCTATACTCTCTCTCACCCTCCAGAAAGGTGGGGACATTTCTTTAGTTGTCTGCGACTTCTCTAATTTCCATTGTCTCTATCTCTTCCTTGAAGCAAGGCACGTTTTTATGATACCACCCAGTTATTTTTTTTGGAATGAAAGGGAAGCGCTATGAGACCAAATAATTTTTTTTATTCAGAAAATTCAGATGATTTCTACCTTTCAAATTCCAAATTTCATCTTGAAAAATGGATTTTTGAATTCAGAAAATTGTGGGGAATGTTTTGATATCAAACTTGGAATAACTTCAAAATTTATAGAATTATCTGAAAATTCCAACTTAGATTCTTCACAGGGACGGAATAATTCTCTAGTTGTCTAATCCATCCCTAAATCTATACTCTCTCTCACCCTCCAGAAAGACGGAAAATATCTCTAGTTGCCTCCAATCTCTTCAATTTCCAGTGTCTCTATCTCTTCCTTGAATCAAAGATAATTTTTTTAAGACCACCCAGTTATTTTTTGAATGAAAGGGAAGCGCTATGAGACCAAATAATTTTTTTCTTGAGAGAATTCAGATGATTTCTATATTTCAAATTCCAAATTTCATCTTGAAATCTGGATTTTCAGAGTCAGTGAATTGTGGGCAATGTTTTGATATTAAACTTGGAATAACTTCGAAATTTCTGAAGTTATCTGAAAATTCCAAGCTAAAATCTTCACAGGGACGGAATAATTCTCGAGTTGTCTGACCTATCCTCAAACTCTATACTTTCTCACCCTCCAGAAAGACGGAAAATATCTCTAGTTGTCTCCAATCTCTTCAATTTCCATTGTCTCTATCTCTTCCTTGAACCAAGGATACTTTTTATGATACCACCTAGTTATTTTTCGCTTCGACCATAAAAAAACCAAATATTTTCAGGTTTGCCTTGATCATGCGGAGACCGAAATTTTGCCGTGTATCGAGATCAAGGAATTGTTTTCGGTGTGGTTTTCGTATGCTACAAAAGCCTATCATCCGGTAAGTCTAAGCCCAAGCCTAGGTTCTAGGCTCAGCCTGAATATAGGTAGGCCTGCAGCTGAAACTAGACTAGAGTTCTTATTTGAATTTAGGCTAGCCTAAATTTCAGCTCAAATAAGTAATTTGAAAATTGAAAAAAAAAATCACTGTTTCAAAAATTCTATAAAGTTTTTGTTTGATAATATTTTTTTATTCTACACTCAGGAGATTTTTCGCAATTTTGCTGACCAGAATGCGCGATTCTGCTTGCTAAAACATGCGGTTCGGACACTATAGTGTTGCCGCGGAATCGCCTATCGTAGCAAGCGAAATTTTCTTTTTTCGTAATCGGCAAGAAAACCGGGAGTTGCTGAACAAATTTCGAGAAAAAAAATTAGAGGTTCATTCTTTTTTTTTAATGAAAGACAAAGTTTGTCGAGATCAAAATTAATTTAGTTATTGGTGGTACTGTAGCATTGTAATGCCATAGCAATAAAAAATACCCCTCAATAACTTGTGGAGATGTCCTCGGGACCAATTTATAATTATTTTCTGCCCGACAAAAAATGAGTTTTGCCTATTGACATGCTTTCAAAAGAAATGCTCCGCCCACTATCCATCTCAATAAAAATGGATCCAGCAAGAATTTCGCAACTTGCTGGACCAAATTCATGACACAAATTGCAACCTAAAAACGCAGCAAGAATCGCGCGAGTCGCTAAAAGTGCAGCAAGGAGATAGCAAGTTGTCGAATCGTTGCCCAAAATTTCCTGAGTAAATTTTGATATTGATATGTGAGATGAAAAATTATGAATTTTCAAAAATTCAAGCTCAAAGAATTTTGAAACGTAGAAAATCACTGTTTCAAAAAATCAACAATTTTTGTTCCCAGAGCCTAATTCGATCGTGTATGCAATCAATTGCTTTGGAATTCGACACTTTGCTCTCTGAAGAATGGGAAAAAAATTGGCAGGCTTTGGATCGTGATCAAATGGTCGAGATTTTGAAGTGCAATCAATTGCGATTGACAAGTAAGCTGAATTTCAATACTTCTCTGAAAAATTCCAGAATTTCCAGATGAATTCAAGCTATGGGAAGCGCTTCAAAAATGGCTAGCCGCACCAAATCATCCAGAAAGACGGGGAAATACTGCAAGTCCCCTGTTAACTCTAATTCTACCCCTGATCCGATTTCCTTATATGACAGCTGATGAATTGAGTCAAATTGAGCGCTCGCAGATTTCGGAAAATCATCCAAAACTTTTTCAACCACCGATTTTGTTGGCTTATAAATATCAAGCATTGCCGCTGGCGAGTCGCATCAATTTGAAGGAATTTTCGACGAAAACTTTTTTGTTGAGACAATATGAGGATGTTAGATGGGATCGGAGGATTACACTCACCAAACAGTTGTTGAGAGTTCCCGGAGTTGATCATACTTTTATGGTGAGGATTTCGGGGGTTTTTGGAAGTGGATTTGAAAAAAAGGCTTTTGAAGGAAATTTGAAGCAAAATTTAACAAACGATCATGAACAAAATCAGAACTTTGTGAAAAATGAGAAGTTTTGACAATTTTTTTGAAACAGTAAATTTTTGAAAGTAATCAAAATCGTTAAGCAGATAATTTTGCGAGACAATTATTTTCAAGAATTTTTTGAAACAGGAAATTTAGCGAGAAAAAAAATCACTCATTAGAAAATGTTCGAATAAAATTAAAAAGATTTTAGAAATGATAAATTTTGATAAATTTTTTAAATCAGCCATAAATGAATCAGTAATTTTTGCGAGACAATTGTTTTCAAGAATTTAAAAAAAAAACTTCCAGCAAACTTAAAAATTAAACAATTTTAGAAATGATAAATTTTGATAATTTTTTGAAACAGTGAATTTTGTCAAAAAATTAATTTGAAATTCAAAGAGTCGTTTGTTCAATGATCGTATTTGAAAACGTTCAAAACTATGAATTTTTTTGAAACAGTAAATTTTGTGAGACAAAATGAACTATTCAATCAGAATATTTAGCGAGGCAAACATTTTCAAGAATTTTTTGAAACAGTAAATTTTGTGAGACAAAAAATTAATTCGAAACTTCTGAAATTTGTAAATTTTTTCAAGTAAAAACTCAAATCACAAAATTAAAAAGATTTTAGAAATGATAAATTTTGATAATTTTTTTGAGTAAACTTTGTGAGAAAAAGAAACTTGTTAATCAGAATATTTACGGAGACAATTATTTTTAAGAATTTTTCGTGTGAATATAGAGTGTGGTATCAATGAATAAATAAGAAAATAAAATATTTTCAAGAATTTTTTGAAATAGTAAATTTCGTGAAAAAAAAAATAATTCGAAACTTTTGAAATTTGCAATTTTTTAAAAACTCAAATCAGTCAAAATGTTCAAATAAAATTAAAAAGATTTTAGAAATGATAAATTTTGACAATTTTTTGAAACAGTAAATTTTTGAGAGTGAATCGTAACCGTTTACAATTAGCAGAAAATTTCTCGAGGTAAATATTTTTAAAAGTTTTTTGAAACAGTAAATTTTGCGAGAAAAAGAAACTTACAATTAATAATCAGAATATTCAGCGAGGCAAACATTTTCAAGAATTTTTTGAAACAGTAAATTTTTTAAGAATTTTTTAAAAGATATCGAAAAATGTTCCAACCCATTAATTTTCGAGTTTTTTTGAAACAGTGAAATTTTGCAGCTCTCAACTCGTTCCTCAACATATCCAATCTCCGAATGGAAATGGACCCTAAAACTTACCGGTCTAACATATTCAAATACAAATAATTCGGATAACTTGCGAATAATTCTGATAGCTGAAGATATTGATCAAAGTCGAGCAGTTGAATATATGATCCAAATAGTTGATGACAAAAAAATCGCGCGATCGTTTTCCGGCAAGAAAACGTTCACAAAAACGCGATATTCATCCGAATTGGAAATGGAGAAGAAAATCGAATTTGGCGATTTGTTGAGCGACGAAAATTCGCAATTTTTGTGCAATGGAGAATTGATTTTACAGTTGGTTTTGAGACCTATCGATTGACATAATTTTGCATTTTCTTTGGCATGGCATAAATAAACTGGTAACTTTTTATGTGGGATTTTTTCCAGAGAAAATTGCAGATGACAAACATTTAAACTCTCCGAGAAATTCTTATGAAAAATTTTTGAAACGTATTTTTTCAGGGAAATTTTTAGAAACAGAATTTGCGGTTCTGAAAAAAATTTAGGCGGTGAGTTATGATGTGGCTTTAAAAATTTTTTTATAGTGAAAAAATTCACTGTTTCAAAAATTTCGTAAAATCTTGATTCTATTTAGACTTTGCTTTTTGAAGTTGTATTGTGAAAAAAACTTTAATTCAAATTTCGAAATCACTACGACACTCCGCTTTACGCTCAAGTTATTTCTGAAAAAATAATCTGTGCTCTGACGTGGCAAATTCAGCTCAAAACTATTATTATTTTCTTTTTCAGAGCAAAATTTCTATTGTTGAAAATTTCACTGTTTCAAAAATTTCATAAATATTTATTTAATTTATTTTTCTATTTGTAGTCGAAATCAATGTGGAAAATTCAACTCAAAAATTTTTTATAGCGAAAAAATTCACTGTTTCAAGAATTTCATAAAAGCTTGATTCCTTTTTGGTTTTCCTAGTTAATTTCTTTATGATTGTCGAAAAATCTTTGAATTTCAAAATTTCGTAATCACCACGACACTCCGCTTTACACGGCGAATTGAGGTCAAAACTCCCGTAATTATTTAAAAAGACCAAGATTGTTAACCAAAAAAACATATATTTTTTAATTTTTTTTAATTCGCCAATAAAAAATACAATAAAAAGCGTTCAAAGCATAATACGTGTCGATTTTTTCTCGCAAAAACCAATTTTCAACTATTTATTTCAAAAATCGTATTTGCACATCTGCAAAAAAGGATACAGTAGATCTGTTGATCAATTGTTTCAAAATTGAATTTTTTTCGAAATCAAAATGCAATTTCGATATTGTTTGAAAGTAATTCTAGTCATTTTTCCTATTAGTTTTCTAGTATTTTTAATTATTTCAAATGATCAAAATGATTATAATTATAAGTTCTTGAATTATAATAGTTTCAATTCCGATTTTGATCTCAAAAATTCCACCAAAAATGTGGCTGAGATTAAGCCTGGAAATAAATGGATAGTTGTTACAAGTGTCAGTTTTCCTACAGAAGATGTTAAGGTAAGTCTTATCATTTTCAATTTTTTTCTGAATTCCTACTTGAAAAATTTTTGAAACGTATTTTTCCGGAATTTTTTAACATTTTATTTTTCACTGTTTCAAATTTTTATTAAATAATTATTCAAATTTCAGATTTTTAATGATTGACACAATGACTTATGGGCCTATGCAGAATAATATTTTGTAATAAAAAAACATTTTTTTCCTATGCAGAAAAACGTCAAAAAAACAAAATATACAGTTTATTATTTTGAGTAGAGACAACGTGAAGTTGAGAGAGTGCAGAGAAAAAAACCATTTTATGTCTGCGCTCTCTCAATTTCACGTTGTCTTTATTTTGTTTTTTCGACGTTTTTCTGCATAGGAAAAAAATGTTTTTTTATGTTTTTTTATTACAAAATATTATTCTGCATAGGCCCATTAAAAATCCACCAAAATTCCAATTTTTTTATACAGAGTTTTCAATTTTAAAAATCTTACTTGAAATATTTTTGAAACGTATTTTTCCGGGATTTTGAAACACTTCTCAAAATTTGAAAAACATATTTAAAACTCTTCAAAAAAAATTTTCTGAGACAAAAATTTACTGTTTCAAATTCTTACCAAAAATTTATTCAACATTCAGATGTTAATTATACCGCGTTCATCATCCACTAAAATTCCAGCCAAAACAATTCCCCCTAGTTTTTGAAGCTGAAAACGATGGAGCTATGAAAAATTGTCTGATTTTTCAAAAATTACTACTCGAAATATTTTTGAAACGTATTTTCCGGGATTTGTGAACAGTTTATTTTTCACTGTTTCAAATTTTTATGAAATAATTATTCAAATTTCAGATTTTTAATAACATATTGCATTTCTATTATATTGTTACCCAAAATTCCAGAAATTAATTTTTAAAGATAAGACTCGTGATAATTTATCATTTTCAATTTTTCGAAATTCATACTTGAAATATTTTTGAAACCTTTTATCCGGGATTTTTTAAAACACTTTTCAAAATTAAAAAATAAAATTTTTCTGGGATAAAAATTTACTGTTTCAAATTTATACCAAAAATTTATTCAACATTCAGATGTTAATTAGATCGCGTGCATCTATTCACTAAAATTCCAGCCAAAACAATTCCCCCTAATTTTTGAAGCTGAAAACGATGAAGCTAACAAAGAAGAAAAATTGTCTGATGGAATTAACATTTTAATGTTTGAAAATTCTTACTTGAAATACTTTTCAAACGTATTTTTACGGGGATTTTTGAACAGTTTATTTTTCACTGTTTCAAATTTTTATCAAATAATTATTCAAATTTCAAATTTTAATATTTGACGTACAAATGCTTGAAAATCCACCAAAATTCCAAATTTTTTATACAGAATTTTCAATTTTCAAAAATCTTACTTGAAATAGCCAAAACAATTTCTCCTAATTTTTTGAATTGAAAACAATTGTCTGATTTTTCAAAAATTACTACTTGAAATATTTTTGAAACGTATTTTTCCGCGAATTTTTGAAAAATCATATTTTTACTGTTTCAAATTTGAGATAAGCAGAAATTTCAGCCAGAAAAGTGTCCAAACCCACATTTTTCAGCGTCTCGCTTCATTCAACGATTGGAACTTGGTGGTGGTTGCCGACACCAAAACACCCACCAATTGGCACCTCGAAAATGTTCATTTTCTATCAGTGGACTACCAAAAGTCTCTAGACTTCCGAATAATCTCCCAACTTCCATTCAAATCACAGCGAAAAAAAATTATTTTTTTGTGAACAAAAAATTCGTTGCGGAAATTCAAAAAAAATAGGCGGAGTTTTCCACGTGCAACCCCTGGCAGCGTCTTTCTGCAATATTATTGCATGTGCGCACGGTTTTTGTGTGTTCTCCCCTTTTGTTTTTTCTTTTTTTCCTTTGTGTGTGCAAACACTTTCTGTTTTGCGAACCGTACCACACGGAAACAGAAAAAATAATTTTTTTTCGCTGTGAAATCCTACACTCGCAAAAACATCGGATACATTTATGCGATTTCAAACGGCGCTGAATGGATTTATGACACAGATGATGATAATAAACCCTACGGTTTAGGCCTTAACCAATTTAATTTTAACGAGGAAATCAGTGGGTTAAGGTATAGCTCAGTGAATTCAACAAATTTTATCGAAAAACTATTCAATCCTTATCGATTTTTTGGGATGGATCAAATGTGGCCACGTGGATTCCCTCTGGAATTCATCAAAGATCACAATAATGGAGCGAATCGTCAGATTTTGTGTCAGAAAATGCGACGATCTTCAGTTCAGCAGGGTTTAGTTCATCACGATCCGGATGTTGATGCGATTTATCGATTGATTCATGCGGACACAAAAACCGGGCTCGATGTGGGATTCAATAAATATGCTCCAAGTATTTTGCTGGCTCCCGGCACATATTCGCCTTGGAATTCACAGAACACACTTTTCCACAAATCCGCGTTTCATATTTTGATGTTACCGATGAGTGTATCATTTCGAACGACGGATATTTGGCGATCGTTTTTTGCGCAGAAAATATTGCATTTGAGTGGCCTGACGGTTTCGTTTACACCTGTGAATGCGGTGCAATTTAGGAATTCGCATGATTTTTTGAAAGATTTTCGTGATGAGAGGTGAGGAAAATATATTTTTCATCAAATTTTTTGAAAAGCGATTTTTTGAAACAGTGAACTTTTTTGGATCAAAATTGAATTTTACCATAAATATTTCCCGCGACCATGAACTGAAAAATTGAATAATGTGAGATTTTCAAAAATCTTTTTAAATTTTTTTTTTTGAAACAGTAAATTTTTTTTGAGAACTATTCTGATTTTTATCGGCGAAAAGAAAAGCAGCTAAAAACTTTTTCATAAAAATTTTTTGTTCGTTATTTTTGAAACAGTGAACTTTTTTCTGAACATTTATTTTTTATGAATGTTATATTTATCAAAAATAGTTTTGTCTCTAAAAATTCATGAATTTTCTGAAACAGAGATTTTCTGAAATTTCTTCAGAAAATTCTTGCAAAAAATTGAATTTTTAAAGTAGTTTTTCAGTGGGCAGACCGAAAAATATAGAGTTTTCAAAAATCTTGTGTTACTTTCGAAACAGTGAATTATTTTTTGTATTTGAATTTTCTCATAACATGATAGTATCGATGAATCAGAAAAATGTTTAGACATTAAAATTTTGTGAAACAGTTATTTTTTTTTTTTTTTTCGAGAACTATGCTCATTTTCAAAGCATCAAAACTTTTTCATCAAAATTTTTTTCGCGATTTTTTGAAACAGTGAACTTTTTCTGAATATTTTTTTAATTTGTATTGTGGTCTATTTCGAACGGAGATATCAGAATTTGTTTAGAATCAAAAAATGTTATGCGATTTTTGAAACAGTGATTTTTTCTGAATATTTATTTGTGAATTTCTGTAAATTTAATATTTATCAAATATGGTTTTGTCTCTGAAAGCATTTTCTGAAACAGTGAACTTTTTTGGAGCATCTTCCCACTTTGAAATTGTGCATAAATTTTTATCAAAAATGAATTTTACCATAAATATTTCCCGACTTCATATGCTTCGAAATTGAATAATGTGAGATTTTCAAAAATTCTTGTCCTATTTTTGAAACAGTGAATTTATTTCTGAATTATTATTTTCATTTGTATGAAGATCAGTAATAGTTTTCTCTCTAAAAATTAATGCATTTTCTGAAACAGTGAATTTTTTTTCGAGAATTTATCTGAATTTTTGCCACGTGGAATTCTTCAGCCAAAAAAATCATCCAATTTTCAGCCAAGTCTACTCAGATTCCGGGAAAATCCTGCAATTTCTCGACGCCTGGAATTGCTCATATCAAAAAATCGAGGATTGTATGAAGGAATTGGCCAAGGATTTTGTGAAAAACGAATTTTGGGGAGAAGATGACGAGAAATTGATAGATCTTTATATTCAGGATTTGATCCAGGTCAATTTCAAGTTTCCCGGAATTCGGGAAAATCAGGATTCTTATGAAGCGAGTGAAAATGAAACAGAATTCAATGTGAATTGTAGAAGAGCAAATTTTGAATTTAGCCTAACTCAGAAAAAGTCGCAGGAAAAATTAAATAACTTTGGAGATATCTCAGATTGGTGTGAAGAATCTAACTTCACAAAACTGGCTGATTTTCCCTCTGCGCAAGATTTGAGTCAAGCTCACCAAAATGATTATGTGCTCCAAAAACATCAGCAAAATGTGCTGCTCATTGTGAATAATTGGCCATGGAAATTTGGAATTGGACACCTTCAAAGATTATATCAACCATATTTTGCCAGCGTGGTTTTTTGTGGCTCATACTATCCCGAAGAATATCAGAATTCAAGTCAACAGGGATTCGGAGAAACTCAAAACCCATTCAATTTCATTCATATAAATCCAACAGAAATCTATCGGGGATTTTTGGGCTATCATTGTTTGACACTTTTACACGAGGTTGGCCTGCAAAATATTGAGGGGTATATATTTATGGCTGATGATGCACATTTTAATATTTGGCAGCGGATCGATTTCACGAGGGTTTTTCATGTGGTTGGGATGGATGTGCCGACATCGAAGGGCTGGTGGACAAATCCGGTTTATGGTAAGGTTTTGGGCTTGGGCTTTTAGGCTTAGGCTTCTTCTTTAGGCTTCTCCTTTAGGCTTTTCTTTTAGGCTTCTTTTTCAGGCTTCCAGGCCTAGTCTTTTAGCTTAAGCTTCATCTTGAACCTTTCTATCAAAACGATTTGTTGAACAATATTTTATTTCCAAAAATCTAGATAAAATAATTTTGAAACGTAATTTTACCAAGAAAAATTTTTCACTGTTTCAAAAAATTCTATAAATCAAATAAATAGTTTTTACAAATGATTAACTTCAGTTTTTCAAATCTGAAATTGAGCTATGACGTGGCGAAATGAGCCTTCAGATTTCGGGTCTCGAAAATCATGTTTACACAGCTCCAATTTTTAAAAAATCCACAACAAAACCGTATATTTTGGAACAATGGACCTGTGTTTGTTTGGAGTTTGATCAGCTCAAAAAACGATTCAAAATTATTTTGAAATAGGGAGCTGCAATACTCAAAACTCAAAAAAAATTTCCAGGAACCCCTGCCGCAAAACGCATCATTTCTGAAATCCAAAACACCACTGACACTGAAAAACTGGAAGCCTGGAAAAAATTCGAAACCGGCCTTAGAACGTTTGGCTACATTTCGCCCAATCAAACCGCGGCTGATGATTTGCTGAGTGGAAAGGGAAGAAGTGTCTCCGATTTTTTCTACATTCCGAAATCTGAGATCGATTATTATTCAACGATTATGCGAATTTTCTTTGAGAATAAATTGTTTTTGGAACTGGCGGTGAATCGGTTTATTAGATCTGTGAGACATCAAACGTGAGTTGGGGGTTGTTTATTTTGAGGGGTGCACCATTCAACAAATTACATTGATTTCACTTTAATTTTTTCAGGGAATTTTTGAAACAGTGGATTTTTGTTACTTCACATTTTCATGATAATTATTCAAAAAAAAAAGAAAATTTTGATTTATAAAAATGTTGAAACAGTGAACTTTTTCTATAATTGATTTTGACGAAATTTCATGAAGAAGTATTCAAGACAAAACCATTTTTTATTTGAAAAACATTTTTGAAACAGTAAATTTTTTCTAGAAGTTTTTTTGTTTTCGCTCAAAAATGTTAATTTTAAAATGAGTAATGGGGTGAGTCAATCGAATTAATCGACGTGTTTTTTGCGATTAATTGACAAAAAAAGTGAGTCTTTTAGGGCGATTAATTTCACGTTTTTGTCAATTCATCGCTTTCATTTCTTGGCAAAAAATGCGATTAATTGCAAAAAAATAGAATTTATTTGACCCATATTTTAAAACGTGACCTATATGAGTTGGAATTATCAACAAAAAAATCATCTTCCTTCAATTTTCATTCATTTCGAAATGAATTCAAAAAATACGCAGTGAATTTGGGACACGTTTCAAAAAAGTGGTCAAATAAACAAGAATGAAACGACCGGCTAACGCCGGTCTTCATTCTTGTTGCTACGCAGCCTTCGGCTGCGTGCTGAAGTCCGTATCTACCTTTTTAATATCCTACAGTAATATCTCATAAAGTTTCATAAAATTAGAATTGTGAAATCCATGGATTTTTCTTGAAAAATGAACTTTTTGGAAGTTTTCCAACGTAATTAATTAAAAAATTTTATGTGAACTATAATGGACATACATCATTCAGGAATCTGTTACTTGGAAGTCGCCTTACTTTTGGCAACATTATGCGTTGAAAACTAGCTTACCTATAAATTTGCATTGTGTAGTTCCAGGATCTGAATCTGTAGTGTTCATTAAACTTTTATTGATGTATTTATCACAAACAAATAGCTTGTCACTTCAATTTTTCTATTAAAGTTATTTGTAATCCTACAGCCTTCGTTCTTCTATTTACGAAACAGTTTTCAAACCCATTTTGGTTTTAAAATTTTCCAAAGTAAAACACATTGTAGTGTTTTTTTTGGGCTATGAAATTTTCTCAAAATTTGAAAGAAATCTAATTTTTTTCACATTTTCTCTGACAATTCACTTTTCAAAATCTCAGATACTGAAACTTCAGATCTTCTGCATTTTTGATATTTTTTCTTTACAATTCTGTAATAAAACCCAGTTGGTCTAACGAACCTCCGCTAGCAAACTTCCCTTTGGTTAAATTGTTCATAGAAATGGGGTTTCCGGAAGAAGGAGGAGTTTAGACCGAAAAGAGGGGTTATGAACATTTTATGCTCTCAGATGTTGAATATTTTCAATGTTCATAAAACGTAAGCGTGAGATTCAAATTAAGCCCAAAATTCTAACTCTTAGCTACTTCTGAAATCAAATGTTATGATTTCATGATCTCAAACATTTAAATCTTTTGAAAACTTTTCTTTTTCCAAAAATCCAATTTTTTTGAAAACCTACTTTTTTTCCAAAACTCCCTTTTTTTACATAACACCTATTTTCCGTTCAGAGCCAAAACTATCTTTTTGATTTTTCCTAGGAGATTAATTTTCAGTTTACTTATTCTCTTGAAATCTGAGGGACTTGATTTTTTTCAAAGACAATTCTGCTCAAAAATATCAATAATTTTTGAGCTTCTAGATTTACGTATCTTTAGATCCTCGAAGGATCTTTATGTTGAAATTCGTCGAAATCCTTTGATCACCAAAAAGTGTTCATTTTTGAAGTTTTTTGAATCCTAGAGCGATTCTACAGGTCTTGGGTGAAATTTGCTCCCAAAAGTGAAAGCAAAATTCGATGATTTTTTTTAAATTTAAATGATTTCATAAAATGATAACTCTTCTGAAAATATATCGGCTGCAATCGAAAGAAAACATTTCTTAGGGAAAACCCTAGCTACTTGAGAGCAACTTTCAATGATGATTTCAAGTTTTCGAAAACCCCTCTTTTTTCTGAAATTATTTTTTTCCTCAATTCTTTCTTTTTTCGTTCAGAGCCAATATATCAATAGAAGATAGAGAAGATTTTGAAGATCCTGGAGATTCTCAAAAGATTTTAGAGTTAAAATTCTGAGAAATTCTTTGATCTCCAAAAAAGTGTTCATTTCTGAATTTTTTTGAATCCTAGATCCTAGAGCCTACAGGTCTTGGGTGAAATTTGATACCAAAACTGAAACCGAAATTCCTCATCTCCCTGAAATTCTAGGTCTACTACCTTTGGAGCTTTCCAATTTTCAAAAATGTGAATAAAACTTGAAAAAAATACTAATTATTTATCTTTTGATTCTAAATTCGAGAGTTTGTCTTACTCTGGGGAATTCAAACTTTTATTTTAGTAAACTCACATTCTTCACTAAATTTCAAAAAATAGTGTAGAAAGGAAAAACGGCAATCCGAACGTTTTGAAAAATCAGAAATGAGCAAAACGATTCACGTCAAATTATTTAAATTTAAATCTAGGGCACAAAAGTAGGTCAAACGGGACAGACACACCGTTTAATATATAAGAAAGATTATATTTCGTATTGAAATTCTTCTTTTTTGAATGCAATTAATTGCAAAAATAGATGGAATTAATCGGCAAAAACGTGAAAAAATCGCACAAAAATGACTCACATTTTGTGTCAATTAATTGACAAAAAATAAAATTGACTCACCCCATAAACAAAACGGTTTCTAATGATTTTTAATCAATTTTTTTTGAAACAGTGAATTTTTTCAAAAACAAATTGTATTATATTTTTTTCTGAAGGTTCTGAAGAATAATTTTTTTGAATTCGGCTTTAAAAAATGTTTTCTAACATTTTTTATTTTATAAAATTTGAAACAGTAATGGGGTGATTCATAAAAATAAATTGACAGAAAAAATGCGATTAATTTCACGTTTTTTGTCAATTAATCGCATTTTTTCTGTAATGAATACGATTAATTGACAAAAAACGTGAAATTAATCGCATATTTTTTGTCAATTTATTTTTTATGAATCACCCCATAATGTTTTCTAGAAGTTATTGATTCCTCGCTCAGCATCTACCTAAACAACAAAGTTTTCAAATCTCTCTCGATTTATTTCATTTTTGAAACAGTGAAATTTTTCAAATTTCCATTTCCAGCTCCAACCTCCGCGCAACTTCATATTTGTGGGGAAATCGTGGAAAATGGCCCGAAGTCTACAATGTAAATATGGTTGCAATGCATCCGCTGAAACTCAGCGCCTTCAAATTTCCAAATGAGAATCGCAGGAAATATTGTGAGAAGATTCTGAAGCCTTGGCACGAGATTTTGTTCAAAAAATCTGGAAATTACACTGTGAAAATGGACGATGAACCGGATTATATGAACGGTTGAATGAAAAAATTTTTTGAATAAAAAAAATTGTGGCAAAATACAAAAGTGTTTGTAGTTTGGTTTTCTGAATTTTTAATATATCAACATCTGATCAAACAATGAAAAATTAAGCAAACAAAAAATGTATCAATGGGTTTTCAGATCAGAAAATCAATTTAATTAATTAATTAATTAGTCAATTATTTCCGCTCATACAATTCTTTCATTTTTGCCAACGCATCAAATTGTTGAAGAGCAACCAATTTTTCATATTCATCCCGGCTTTTCTCAATTTCCGAAATATTCGCCATCAATCTAGCCTCGTAATTCCACGTGGCATTTTGTGGTCCGCATTTTTCCAGCTCGAAATTCCCCGCAAATGGATAATACCATCTTCCTCGCACCAATCTTTTAGCAGAGATCACGGGCTTTTCTGGAATTCGAGATTTTGTTCGCATTTTCCAGCCGTGCAACATAAAATCAAGATCGGGGTTCCATTTTCCACCGTATAAATAATCATCGCGAATCCAACTACGACCTTTTCGCATAATTCGGATTTTTCCGAAATCCGTTTTTGCGCCGAAAATTGTTCGGACGCAGGCTTCGTAGGTGAAGAGATCTGAGTAGCCACGCGATTTATTGTACATTTTTTCGCAGATTGAAAGATTGTGCTTCGGGAAGATGCGTTTGGCTAGGAAGAGCTGGAAAATTCTACTGTTTCAGAAAAAGATTTTTCCAATTTTTCTTTCGGGAAATTATACGTTTCAAAATATTCCCAAATATTTTTGGATCTTTGATAGAATTTATTCCGATCGTTTTGAAATTTTGAAATTTTTGCGCGAAAAATTACTGTAGATTACTGTGGAAATTTTTAATTTTTGAAATTATTTTGCAGATTTTCAGAATTTCAGAATTAATTTTTAGTAAAAAAAAATCTACTGTTTCAAAATATTCTCAATATTTCTTGAATTTTCAGAGAACCAATGACAAGAACTTTTTTGTACGAGAAATTCAAAATTTTGGCCAAGAAAATACGTTTACTGTAGATTACTGTAGATTTTGATTTTTGAAATTATCTCGCAGATTTTCAGGATTAACCTTGAGTCAAAAAATTCCCAAAAGCCTTGAAATTTATTTTTTTTTAAATTACTGTTTCAAAATTTTTTTTTAATATTTTTAAATTTTTGAAAAGATTATTGGAAGAATTATTCAAAATAATGTGAAATTCAGTAACGAAAATTTTTGCCTTAAAATCCACGTGTCAATTTTATTCATATTCGCCACGTCATAGCAAATAACTCACATGCAATGCTCCATTATCAGTTCCATGAAAACTTTTCGGCAACATTTTCTCATAATTCGCAAAATCGGTGAGCAAATCAATGGCGAATTGAGTATTTCTGACGATATATGAGCCAAGAGCAATTTCCCAATTATAAAATCGATCATAGAAAATTATATCGAATTCTGGTGTTTGGAAATCTTCGATGCGTTTTTTTGGATTCACAATTCCAACATCTGCATCGAGAAAAATTAGAGTTTGGAAAAATGGGAGAAGTTGAGCAACCACACAGTGACGACGGAAATATTTCTGGAAAATGAAGATGAGTTATGACGTGGCAAATTTGAATACATAGATCTAGGGACAGACTATTTTTTTTAACGAATTAGCATCAAAAACAATTCTGAAAACTGTTGTTCATGGATTTTTGAAACAGTGAATTTTTTTCTACACATTTTCTGTAGATTATTGAGCTCTAAAATCACTAACAAAATTTTTTTCCAAAAATTATAGCTATGACGTGACAAACTCACATCATTCTGTTCACAATCAAAATCCTGATCCTCCACAATAATAAATTGATATTCCTGAATCCTCGAATAACACTCAATCGAATCCACAGCCAATTCATAAGCCGATAAATTTGTGCCCTTCGCTAGAACCATCAAAATCGCGATTGGATTTTGGATTTGAATTTCGATGTGGGAATTTTTGAAAATTACATTTCTATCTGAAGTCTTCTCCAAAAATTTTTGAAAGTTAGCAGAACTCGTAGAAGATGATGATAATAATAACAGAAAAAATAAGAGAAACATAGGCAAGATTAGAATTAGGGTATATTTTTTTTTAGCTAGAAAATTCATACAGTAATCCTGAAATTAATTTGAGAATTTGGAATTTGCACATCTGGTTGCTTTTTGCATTTTCTTTGTAGTGTGAATCTGAACCAACAAAAACCAAACCAAAATCATTAAAAATTAAACAAACATCAGCCTTTTCAATTTGAAATCTAAAATTGTATTTTGAAAAAAGAGAAAATGAAGTGCTCAATTTTCCACATCAGCCTGTTTTTCACCCTATTTTTGATCTATTTTCTACTATTCAAAACTTTCATTTTCCAAAAAATCGAACAGAAATCGAGATTTGGAATACTTCAAAATTGGCTGGATTGCGCTCAAAAATCATTCAACTTCAATGAAAAACCCCAAGATTTTTGGAATTCCACAACTAAAAAAATCGATTTTTGCGGAAAAGTCTTCGAAACCCTGGAGATTCGCGGTTTCAACAATACCGACGAGCAAAAATTCGCAATCCTCCCCAAAAACCGCCTGAATCCTATCGATTCGCCAGATGTTTTATTGAGTTTGGGAATCGGGAAAGACATCAAGGCGGAGAAGAAGCTAAAGTTGGCCTATGGTCCGAATCCCATTCAATTTTATGGGGCCGATCCGATGTTTATGGATAATTATGAGATTTATCGGGAGATTGGCTCGTATTTTCCACTTGCCATAAGTTCGACGGATGGATTTTTTGATGCTGGTGTTCTGGTTGGAAGTGAGTGACTGAGCCTAAGCCTAGAAGATGCTAAGCCTAAGCCTAGAAGAGGCCAAGTCTAAGCCTAGAAAGGGCTAAGCCTAAGCCTAGAAAAGGCTAAGCCTAAGCCTAAGCCTGGAGGGGCTAAGCCTAAGACTAAGCCTAAACCTGGAAGGGGCTAAGCCTAAGCCTGGAAGAAGCTAAGCCTAAGCCTAAGCCTAAGGTTGGAAGGAGTTAAGCCTAAGCCTAAGCCTAGGGCTGGAAGGAGCTAAGCCTAGGGCTGGAAGAAGCTAAGCCTAAGCCTAAGGCTGGAAGGAATTAAGCCTAAGCCTAAGCCTAAGCCTAAGAAGCCTAATAAATCTACCAAAGCCCTCCCCCCTCAAATCTCTCAAATTTTCCAGAAGTTTACCGTAACCTCCGAGTCTACCACATCAATTTCCTCCACTTCATCAAAAACATCCTCAACCTCAAAATCATCGATCATCTCTGGATGGACAATGAATATTCCGAATACGGTCTCTTCCCGTATTTCTACAAAAATGGCATTTTGGACCAAGAAGGCATCACAGTATGTCAATTGAATATGGAAGTCCACAACGCAACGCTGGCTCAGAAATCGGAGTTTAAAGGATTTGTGAGACGAATCATTGATGATCAGAAATATGCGATTGTGAATAATTATTTCGAGGGAATTCACTATCGATTGTTTTTGGTGAATTTGGATAGCGATTATTGTTTGTACAAGTTTTTCTATCAATTATAAAATAAAATTAATTTTTTTTAAATTACAGTTTTTTTATTTGTTTAATTTTTTAGTGTATTTGATCAGATGTTGATTTTTATTAAATTGAATCAACTGAATCAGGATACATTGATTCTGTGGACGAATAGCTGAAAATGTCTGCACCTCAAATGCGTCAGTGTTTGTAACCTTGGCGCATATCACATAGAAACTCTCACATTTTCAGATAAAATAATTTTGAAACGTACATTTCCCCTGACAAATCCTCTGTTATCATGTTATTCATCTTTCAGCAATTGACCCAAGAAAAATATCAATCGAAAGTTTCATAAACAAAAAGATAAAACACGGATAAAGTTCAAAATGTTATCACACAAAAACTTATTATCATTGATTATTATACCTGTATGGACCCTTATATATATTTTGTATTATAGGAGAAGTTAGCCTAACTCAACCAACTTGGCGAGGCGAATACTGTTACCATCGCTCCGTCAGATCCCCAAGCTGGTGAGAGAGCATAGGGTGATAAGACTACAGCTGTCACATATTGTGGGGACAGAATAGTTGGTGACAGGACGAATGGTGAAAGCACCAATGGTGAAGCGGCCAGGGGATTCAGAATAATTGGGCCAAGACAGAAGGGCGATAGAATCAATGGGGTGAAAACCTGGGGTGACATGATAAACGGTGAGAGGACCAATGGGGACAGGACGAATGGGTTCATAGCGCCTGGACACATTATGAAAGGGTTAAAAGCCAACGGGGATATAATGATTGGGACCATTAGGAAGGGATTAAGGACGACTGGAGAGAAGAGACGGGGTGAGATGATGACTGGGACCATTAGCCAGGGTGACATAACCATGACTCCGTAGATGGCGGGGGATTCGATGAGAGCGGAAAGCATGACGGGGGAGAGGATGGTGGGTTGAGAGACGGACTGGAAAATATTGCATTTTTGGGGAGAGAGAGGGGGCGCTTAGCTACAAGCCAGGCTTTTTTCGGCAAAAAAAAATTCAGAATTTTCACAACTGAATCTGTTTCAAACAATTGAGAAATTGCAGGTAAAAATACGTTTTACAGAAAGCTGATCAGTGGATTGTTGAAACAGCTCCCTTATGAATCATACATGAACTAGTCGCTTCGAGGACCCTTGAGTTAACCCCCTTTCCAGGAAATATTTCCAAAAAGTTAACCCCCCTAACCAACTTTTAAAGGGTTTTTGGCCTCTAAAGTCAAAAGTTAAGGGCCCTACCTTCAATAATGCACCTAAAGTTAACCCCCTTCCCTCTGAATTCGGAGTCCCAGTTCATGTATACCTGGGTATACCCGGGTACCCGGGTTTCTGGGAATATTATCAATTTTTGGGACTTTACCTGAACCTTAAGTGATTCAGCTTAAATTTAGTAGATAAGACGCTGAATCACTTATGGATAAGGTAAAGTCATAAAAATTGATATCATTCGAATTGTCTGAGTCATTTTTATGATTCTGAACCTATCCCTTCTCTGAAAACACTCACCACCGGATCTCTAACAAACACCGAAAACGTGACAGGCGACAGCACAATATCCTTCTTCCTCGCCTCAAATTTCACCTTCTCCTTCGCAATATCCTGAATAGTTCGCATGATCTCCAAATCAATCTCGCTTCTCGACATATTCTTAACCCGCTTCAAAAATCGCAAATCCGCATGCGGTGATTGTTTTCCGTACACGAGATCCAATTGCTCGTGATTAAGGATAGTATATCCGGTGCGATTCATTTCGCGGAGCTGTTCTACAGTGTAGGTTTTATCCAGCTTCTCCAAAACTTCGATATGCTTTGCTTGCACAGGAAAATCTTTAGTGACATTTTGCTTGGTGAAATGTAATGGCTGTCCGTCAGGCCCTCGACCAACCGCGTCATCTCGCAATCTTCGATACTCACTCATCTTCTGCTCAACACGATCTACCGCCTCATTGACACCGGTGGCCTCCACAATGAAGTCAAGGAATTTCTGTGAATCTTTAGAATTTGTAAGAGCTCCAAGGAGATTGTTAAGCGATACTTTTTGTTCGGCATCGGTGCCATCTTCATGAAGCGCAAAGAGAGAAGGGCTTAGCAGATCAATCTCATTGTTCTGAGCTTCTTGATCCTTTGGGATAACACTCATGATCTTCGGGCTGATGATTCTCACAATCTTCCGATCGAAATCTGTTGTGTTATAGCCTCCAATAGTCATCCCGATCTTCGCAGCTTGTCTGATCAAATTCATCGGAATCATCATAGCCTTGTCTTGATCGGTCATTTTTTCCGATTTGTCGTGTAAAAGTTCGCGAATCTCCTCGTTGTCAATATACTTTTCCATTTCGCGCAAACTATCGTCTTTCGCCAACAGTTTTTTGTTCTCAACGTGATTCATGTTCTTGGCCGCCTTGTTGTACACATCCATCCGTTTTTTGAGCATTCGCTCGAATTTCTTCTGCTCTTTTAGCTCTTTCGCCTTTTCGGCAATTCGTTCCACAGTATCCTGCCATTTTCCGATGGTGGTCTTCTTTTTGAGCGAGAGCACAGAGTTGGTGAGATGTTTGGTGAGAATACCGAAGGGGGTGCTAGAAAAATGGGTGTTTGGGAAGCCTTGGGAAGCCTTGGGAAGCCTTAACAGACCTTGGCAGGGGCTTCCCAAGGCTAGAAAGCCTTTGGGAAGCCTTGGGAACCCCCAACTCACATATCATTTTCGCTCTGTAGAGTATACGATTTTTTGTTGTGAACTTCGATAGATCTTTTAGATCGTGCAAATCGGAATGAGCCAATCCAATCCTTCTCTTGCTCTTCAGCTGGAGCTTTTGATTCGCCGAACAATTTTTGGCGAGCAGCTGAAAAAAACATAATTGAGTTATGACGTGTGTCAAACAGCACCAACCTTTCCCGAAAAACCTCTTCCTATGCACCAATCTCGTATGATGCGCATCTCTCTCGAGCTCCAACAAACATCTCGAATGCTCGGGCAACGTCTCGGCCTGCGATGCACACTTCTCATGACTCAACTTCTGGTACTCTTCGACTAGCGGTAATCGTCTCATTGCGATCGCCGCAATAACCGCCGAGAATCCCTGATTGGCCCAGTGCTCCAGAAGTTCCTGACCGGATTCGGTGGACATTTCCACGTGGTACGCGTTGTTTTTGTAATGCGGACTTTTTTTTATCTCTTCCGGTGTGAGACCATATTCGGTTATGTTGATGGCTGGAATGTGCAGGAGCTTATTTGAAGATGGGAGGGTAAAATACGTTTCAAAATTTAAATTTTATAAGTAGAGCTTCTTAGCTATGTTAAGAGAATCCTATATTTTTGGTCAAGCCTCAATCAGATTTTTTTAAACATGAGCAATGTTATGAAGCTGTCAGTTAGGCTTAGCATAAACATAAGGATTCTTTTAACATGCTAGGGCTATTCAGGTTAAGCTACTTGAGTTAAGGTAAGGTCTTAAGCTCAAGTAGCCCTCCTCATAATTCAAATCCCAAACCAACCTGTTGATAAGCGCACAATGAAACAAAATAGAATTGGAATAATCAACATGATTATAATAATAATGAAGATATTATTATCCCGTTCAAAATGTTAATGAAACAAATTATATGCAACATGTTGGAGTGGGCGGAACTTTTGAATATGTATCAATATTGTTCCAAAACGGGCAAGAACGAGAAAACCACACGTGTGTTTATCCGATTTTCGACCTGTGTTTCAATGATAATTACCGGATTTTCGTTGATTGAAATAGATATATATGTGATGTGGTGGTTCAATGCGTTCAATTCGTGAAACTTGATAGGTTGGTTGATGACTGCATTTTTGCGGTTTTGAAACTATTGAACAGTTTTGAGGTGCTTCGTTGAGTGAACCTGGAAATCCTTAGAATCAAAAAATATCTTTAAAAATAAAAACAGATACAAAACTGATGAAGTAATTATGAAAAAAATCATAAAAATCAACGAAATCAAAAAAAATTTTCAAATATTGATGAATTAAACTCAAAATGCACTTACTTTACAAAAAAAAATTAAGTTGAACATAAATTCAAAAAAAATAAATATGTGGACGAACTATTTTGGTGGCCGAGAAATGTCGGGAATTCGGCCAAAGCAACAAACGCTCTCTAATGTTGCAAAAATGCTTATTGTTGGAGCGAGTTTGTTGCTTTGGCCGAACTCCCGACATTTCTCGGCCACCGGAGCAGTTCGGCCACATATATTTTTTTCAGTTTTTTTATTTTTTTTTCAAATTTATGTTCTACTTCGATTTTTTGTGTGCATTTTAAGGGTTTTTTTTCCAGCTTGGAAACATATTGTAGTTTCTGTAGTCCACAATTTCTAGTCTTCGTAGTCCAAAATACGGTAAACATTCCTATCACCAAAGATCAAACATACATCCAAACATTTATTTCCTACTGTAGCTATATATTATCACCTGACAAATCTCCAAATCCGCAATCAAAAAGTTTCATCTTTTTGTTGCAAAAACGCACATTATGTTTTTTTTTGGTTATTGTTGGATGGAGAATGTGTTCTCTGATAGGGGAACAGGAATTGAGGTCATCTCAATGTTTCTTTTTATCTACAGTATCTCTGCTTTCTTTGTTTTGCGAAATGAATGAAGAAACAAGAAAAACAGAATTAAGATTGTTGGAAAAGTGAAAATTTAGGCTTGTTGGTGTTTGATTTGAAACATTGTACATATTTTCAACTTTTTTTGCGAATAGGACCAGAAATCGAATTTTCTTTAGATTATGTCTGAAAATCATTAAAAAAATTGTTTTTATGACTTTCAGACAATTTCCCGGGCTACAAAAGCAATCCATATAGCATAAAATTCAAAAAAAAAATGAAATTTTCACTTTTTCAAATAGTATTCCTGACGATTTCGCCAGTTTTGGCTACACTAAGAGGTCCCAAAGCAGTTGCGTTTGGAACACCAGAAACTCCGCCACAGAAACCAAAGCAAGTTGATGGCAGGTTTCAAGCTTTGCAGCCAAGAAATTGTACGAGAAAAAGTTAGTTAGCAATTTGATTTCAGCTTGGAATTTTAACTTTAAAAATTTCATTTTTTTTTTTAAATACTACAGTAATCCGAACTGCAAATTATAGGAATATAGAATTTCAACTTTTTGAAAACACTACAGTAACCGAAACTGCAAAAAAATCTTTAAAAATTTGAATTTCTTGTATGATCTACAGTAACCCAAACTACAAATTCCGAAAACTCCTTGTTTGCCTTACAGTAATCTAAACTTCCAATTTTCTTAAACTACAGTATCCCAAACTGCAAGATAATCTGAAAATGTTCTGAAACCACTACAGTACCCTCAACTGCAAGGAAATCTGAGTCCCGAACTGCAAAAAAACTCTGAAAGACTTTGGCTTGATCTACAGTATCCCAAACTGAAAAAAAATTTAAAATTTCCCTGGAAAATCCTACAGTACCCCTTCAAATTTCGGCCCCCAAAAATATACAAATCGATTTATTTCCAAGTGCGAAAAATAAAACTAAAACTATACATTTCGAAAAAAAATTGTTGTGACAAAAAAATGTGTGAAAATTTCAGGGGGAAATTGAGATTTTGTGGAATATTTGGGGGTGCAAAAACTGAAAATTTTTAAAATTTTTGAAAAAAAAGTTAAATTTTGAGACTCGTAGAGGACAAAAAATGTAAAAAAAAAGGGGGCGAAATCTCAAATCACTGGAAATTTTTTTATTTTTCAACTGAAAAATCTGGAATGAATATTTTTTGATAAATTAATTTGGGTTCAAGGAAAAAATTTCAAAAAAAAAAAAGAAAATATATGGCAGTGTTGAGATTCTATGGAAAATTTTGGGAAGGGGAAATCACAAAAAATCTGGAAATCTTCCGATTTTTTGGTTGAAAATCACAAAATTAGTCGGAATACAGAACAACTTGGATCGGAATCGCTGGACACTTCGAAAATGAAGCAAATTACCATTAGGGTTTCGTCGGTCTCGCTGTTTGTCACAATCTGCAAAAAATACAGTAATTTGGGAGGTACAGTAGGCTACAGTATGCCTTGAAACTTTTTGGAATGTCTTTGAGAAGCTTAGGCTTGGGTTACTGTAGATGATCAATTTTTGAGCTACAGTACTCTGGACTGCAAAAGGGGTTACTGTAAATGATTGCCACGTAGATTTACAATCAAATTAGCCTAGATGACCTACATTAATCCGAACTGCAAGAATTTAGAACTTTCAGAATTTTCTAGATGATCTACAGTTCCCCGAACTGCAAAATTACAAATTTTTGGAAACTGAAACTTTACTAGATAAATACAGTACCCGAACTGCAAAACATTCTCTAGAGCTACAGTACCCTGAACTGCAAAAATTGAATTTTCAGAATGTTCTAGATAATCTACAGTAACCCAGACTGCAAAACTTCAATTTTTTTGAAAATCTTCATAAGGTTCTAAGGAAGGTACAGTACCCCAAACTGCAACAATCCAAATTTTTAGAAACTGAAATTTTACTAGATAAATACAGTACCGAACTGCAAAACATTCTCTAAAACTACAGTAACCCAGACTGCAAAAATTCAAATTTTTGAAAATTAAAAGCTCTAGCTAATCTACAGTAACCCAAACTGCAAAAATCCAAAATTTTGAAACTAAAAGCTCTGGGTTAACTACAGTAACTCGAACTAAATTCTTGGAAACTAAAAAGCTCTTGCTAATCTACAGTAACCCGAACTGCAAAAACCGAAAATAAATTACTCCGGAGAACCGAATTTTTAGAATTTTCTAGATAAACTACAGTACCCCGGGCTAAAAATATCCAAAATTTTCAAATTTCCCATCAAAAATCCCCCGAAAATTCACCTGCAAAACCGTAAAATTCTCCAAAACCGAATTCATCATCTCAATTGTGTCCACTTTTTTCAGCTCACTAATAAATTTCACCATATAATCGCACATTGGCGAATTATTGAGAATAAATGAAAAAGTTCCGTCAGCTTCTTCTGTCGGCGGATAAGCTTCGATTTTTTCGACAACTTGATTCCCAAAACTACACGCCATTGTGGAGACTTTTAGACAGAATTTTTCGCGCGACGAATAGAATGAATCCACTGCGTATTGACATTTTCTGAAACGAAATTTGAGTTGGAAATTTGAATTTTCAAAGAAAAAGTTGATTTTCATAGGAATTATGGAAACAGTACGTTGTTAACAATAATCATACCACACAAAATGTTTTGTGGAAATTTTGAAACAGTGAATTTTTTTCCAAAAAAAAATTTGTTGTCCAAAGTTTTGAATTCAAATTTTTAGCCACGTGGATATTTATTTTGACTCCAAAACATCCACGTGGCAAATTTCAGAAGTTCAAACATTTAAGAAAACGTTTAATTAAAATTTATTTCCACGTAGAACATTTTGTGAAAATTTTGAAACAGTGAATTTTTTTCCAAAAAAAAAATGTTCTGATTTAGGTGTTGAAAAAATTATATCCAAACTTTTTGGAAAAATCTTTCGAAATTTTGTGAAAATTTTGAAACAGTGAATTTTTTTCCAAAAAAAAATGTCTTGATTTTGGTTCCAAAATTTGACAAAAACTCACGTCACATCATCTGGCACATTAATATTCGCCCAACATTTTGCCATGAAAAATATATCCTTATTCGGCGAATTTTCGACCAATTCTCGCAATTTTTGCGGGTATTTTTCGTAGAAAAGTTGAATTGAGATGGCCTGCAAAAAAACAGGATTTTCGGGTTACTGTAGTCATTTGCCACGTGGCTAAAATTTCTAATTTTCTGGAAAAAAAAGCCACGTGGAAAACGTGACATCCAATTTCTAAATTTTCATTTAAAACTATACTCTAGTCTTTGTACATACCTCTTTCTCCAGCGAATTCTCAATCTTCACCAGCTCCGTCCTCTCTTGACTCTCATTATTCTGAACATAGGCTGAGAAGCCGTGAAAATTGAGTGATGACGTGGCAATTGGCAACACATCTGGCTCGATTTTTTGTTGCTGCTGTTGCTGCTCTGGTTCGGGTTTTGCAACGACGAGTTGCGATAAGTCCATTCCGAAGGGCAATTGCGAATTGGAGAATGTGTTCCAAAGTGGGTTGTTGAGGGCTGAAAAAAAATTTATGAAATTTTCGAAACAGCGAATTTTTTTCGAAAAAAAAATTAATTTTGGGAGCGCAAATTTCACGTGGATTTTTTTAATCATGCCAACCAACAAAATAAGAACGAAATTAAAATCCGACCAAAAAAATTATTTTAAATTTTTGAAACAGTGAATTTTTATCCCAAAAAAAATTAATTTTGAGAACGCAAATTCCACGTGGCAAATTTTCAGGCCTAACAATAAGCTAAGTAAATCGGGGGAACTAGACCTGACAACCTAATTTTTAGTCTTTGGTGCACTGTAAAATTTTGATGCCACGTGGATTTCTTTTAATGGTCCAGCAAAAAATGCAACGAAATTCAAATCCGACCACAAAAATTATGAAAATTCTGCAACAGTGAATTTTTTTTTCAAGAAAAAATTGAATTTCCACGTGGCAAATGAGCCTATAAAGAACGTTTGTGAGCTCGAGTCTGAAAAAAGGCCTGCGCTAACTTATTCTGAAGGGCTGGGCCTGATGAGCCTAGAAAAGTCAGGAAAATTCTAGAGCCCAGAGGGAGCTTAGGCCTATCTAAATCTGGGTTAAGGCTTTTTCTTGAGCTCAAATTTAGACAAGTTGATTAGGCCCAAGGTTCGGCCTAATCCTAAGCCTGAGACCCAAAAAGGCCCTGAACATATATATAATATTGAAAAACTCAAGCCTAAATAAAATAAGGCTAGGGCCTAAGATTGAGCCTAAGCCCAGAATCAAGCTCAAGATTTAATAAAGCCTATTTTTTTTTTAATCTCAAGCCTAACTCTTAGCCTAAGCCTATTAATCAAGCCTAAGCCTAAGCTCAAGCCTAACTTCCAGGCCTATAATCAAGCCTAAACATAAGCTTAGCAACAATATTTGAACACTGGGGCCCATTCTTAAGCCCAGGCCCACAAAAAGCCTGAAATGTCCTCCAAAAAACTCACTAGACAGCAAAATATGATGTTGTAAAGCAGTAGTCGCCGAATTCTCCTCCAATTTTGGTGTGTGAAATTGTGGGGCCGAGCTATTTCCAGCCGCATTTCCGCCAGCCACCACATTCAAAATCTCATTGCTCGAACTCGAACTACTTCGACTCGTCGTCGTACTATTGTTGTTATTATTATTGTTGAGATTTAGGCTAACTTGAGATGTTGGCAGACTGAATGAGTTGCCACCTTCTTTCTTTTTTGTCTGCTCGTCTCGCTGCTTTTTTCGTGCCAAAACTTGAATATGTGACGAGACTTGTTTTCGGGTTCGTGTTTTGCCGCAACGCAGTTTGATGTAGCGTGCGATTAGCTCGTTTCGACCTGAAAATTTGAAATTTTGATACTGTAGTTTTGATCTACCGAAAATTGGGAACTTTTTGAGGTACAGTAATCCTAGACTCTAGTTTAGATATAGAAACATAAAACCGTAAGAGAAACAAATTTTCCTAGATTTTCTAAAATATTTCCAGATTTTCTGAAACGTATTTTTTGCAGGCCGAAAAAATTCACTGTTTCAAAATATTTTCAATTTTTCGGAAATGAAAAATTCAGCGATACAAGCGCGAGGTTGTTTGACAAACTCTAGAGATTTTTTCTTGAATTTTTGCAGTTCGGGTTACTGTAGAAAATCTGACCAAAATCCCCTAATTATCCTCTGAAAATTTAAATATTTCAACAAAAAAATTCACTGTTTCAAAAAATTCTCAAATTTTCTGGAGGTGAAAAATTCAGCAATATATTGATGGTGTTTTAAAACCTCTAGAGATTTTTTCTTGACTTTTTGCAGTTCGGGTTACTGTAGAAAATCTGACCGAAACCCCTAATTTTTCTTTGAAAATCTAAACATTTCAACAAAAAAATTCACTGTTTCAAAAAATTCTTAAAGTTTTTGGACGTGAAAAACTCAGCGATGCATATAAAGGTTGTTTCAGAAACTCTAGAAAATTTATTTTCAGTTCGGATTACTGTACATCACAGTAATCCTAGACTCTCGTTTTGATCTAAGAACATACAACCGTGAGAAAATCAAATTTTCGTGAATTATCTAAAATATGTCCACCAAAACCCCCGAATTTTTCTCTAAAAATCTAAAAATTTCAACAAAAAAAATTCACTGTTTCAAAAAAATCTCAAATTTATCTAGTTTTCCCCGCTCATCGATTGGCTGCATCAATAATTTCGGACTAAAAAAATAATTTCGCAATTGAAAAAAAAATCTCAATTTTTTGCAGTTGTATATTGTCTAGAACATTTTCAGCTTCATCGAAAAAGTCCCCAGTTTCCCCCGCTCCAAAGTTCCTTTTCTTTTTCTTTTCAACTCAACCGCATCAGAAATAAAATAAATAAACACAACCAAAATTAAGCCTAACTCACAAGCCTAAGCCTAACTAATAATAATAAAATTACATGAATATTTATTTATTTATTTATATAAACTACTACTATTTTTGCTTGGGCCGGGCGGGCGGGCGGCAAAAATCAAAACCCAAAATTCTCCCGAAAATTTTTCGAGTGTTTATTTTGACACCTGCTGTGGGTCTTGACACGGGAGAGATTTTAGGGGTTACTGTAGGCATCAAGATTACTGTATCATATGAAATTCCCCGTCAAAAATCCCTCGAACTTCTCCAAATTTCTCCAAATTTTTGTGCAGATGTTTGAAAAGGCAGATGCAAAAAAAGAAGCAAAGAATGAAAATAAAATGAAAACAGTCACTTGTGACCAAAAAAAAAGACAAAAACGGCGTAATTATAGATTTATGTTGTTTAGGAGATTCAAGGTCAATGTGCACTTTAGAAATTGGCAAGCAAATTTCGGATTTTGAAGACAAAGAGAGCTCAGAAAAATTGAGAAAATCTTGGAAAATGCACATTTTCTATATGAAATTCCAGATTTTCAGAGGAAAAAATGGCAAAATTTTAATCTGGAGAACAATTTTTGACTGAAAATTTGTCTTGCTTCAAACTCTAAGGCTCTGAAAATCTACAGTAATCCTTACATTAGACACGTGGTTTTTTGGCTCCTTTTGAAATCTACAGTAAGCGACAGTAGTTTTAAAACAATTTTTTTGAAAATTCGAAATCCACGTGGATTATTGTGGTCATACGGTACTCCACAGTATTTTCTAGATCTCAAATTCTAAATTTTCAAAATGTATTCCACGTGGATTTTTAGCTACAGTAACCCACAGTAATTTTTCTTGCTAAAATTTTCCATATTTTTAAAATCACGCGTGTACCTAATAACCTACAGTAATCCTGGAAAATTTGATGCCACGTGGATTTTATAGAGATCTACAGTAACCCAAAGTAAGCTATAGTAGTTTTGAAACAATTTTTTCAAAATTCCGAACTTTTATTCCACGTGGCAAAAATTTCGGAAATGTAGATTTTTAGAAAAAAAATTGATGCCACGTGGACCTACAGTAATCCTAGAAAATTTTGGATTCCTGACGCCAGAAGTCTACAGTAACCTTTTGAATCAAAATACACAGTAATTCTTGATTTCAAGGCTCTACATTAATCCAGAATTTTATGAAAACTTCAATTGATGGATTATCTACAGTATCCCACCAGAACCCTACAGTAATCCATAGAAAACCCCAAAAAAAGCCAACTCACCATACATTTTGCCTTCCTCACTAATAATAATTTTACGTCTTCCGCACGGCGGATAAATTGTGAGCGCCTCTTGGAAAGCCTGATCAATATCCACACTCCAAACACCTTCCGCGTCTCCGGACAAATCATTTGATGACGTGGCTTCGGGAGCTGTTGAGGAATTCGATCCGGCTCCGTCGCCAGCTGGTGGAGAGAGCTGGAAAAAAATGAGGTTTTCTGGGGAGCCCTGAGGTTAGGCCTGGATTTCGAAGCCTAAAATTAAAGCCTTAAAATTTTTTTCTAGATCAAAAATGGCACAATTTTCCGGGCTGCAGTAACTTCAAGAAAAATCCCCCTACAGTACCCCTACAGTAAACTTACAGTCATCATTTGTCCGCCTCCGGAAGAAGCGGCTAGAATTTGACTGGCCGCCGCTCCGCTCATCGCCGCCCACTCTTTTTTGAAATCTCGAAATGGCGTGCCGTTGGCTGAGCTCAAAAGAGCCGGAAGGGGATTTGCCACATCTTCGGACATCTGGAAAAAATAAAAATTTGAATTTCAGAAAAATTTTAGGATTTTCAGAAAAAAATAGAGAGAAGAGGAAGAAAAATACAGTAGTTTTGATCAACCAGAAATTTGGAACCTTTTGATCTACATTTTGACTCTGGAATACAGAGTGATCTACATTTTTGAAGCTACAGTAACCCAGACAAAAAATGCCTTCTTGAGAAGCTTCTGTAGCACTAAAATTTTGCCACGTGGCAGCTACAGTAACCCTGGATTACTGTAGAATTATTCACTCAAAAATTCAAAAAAAGAACTCTGATTTTTCCCCGAAAAAAACTACGGTATCTCAGGTTCGAGCAAAAAAAGAAGTGTTCCAAAATTTTCGTTTTTTTTTCGAAATCTAAAATTGCAATCTTTTTTACTTTTTTTGCGAGCTCCGCCTTTTTTTTGTTGAAAAAGCTCCTGAGATTCGAAAAATCTCGATAAAAATTTTTTGAAACCCTCTTTTTTTTTCGCAGAAAAAAATGGATCGAAATGCGTCAAGCTACAAAATTTGCGTCAAGGAGAATTGCTGGGCCAAAAAAAGTATGTTTGATCTACTAGAAATGAGTCAAGGATTGTTGACGCATTTTTTGTAGCTCAGAAAATCCACAGAAAATTCGGAAAACCAAAAAAATTGTGATAAAAACTGGCAAAAATCGATCGATGACTCAGGCGCACACAGAAAAAATCAAAATCATTTCCAATTTTTTTGTGTTGCCAAGAAAAAAATCAGATGGAACAATTTTTGTTTTGTTTTGTTACAACAGAAAGAAAAAAAAGAAAAAACACAACAAAAAAATGTTTTTTTTTTTGGAAAAAAAATTCGACAAAATTTTCGCGGAACGGTTGAACAAAAAATTTTTGTGTAATATTTGGGTGATTTTTTGAATGATAAGGAAATTTTGATTATTTTTTCGTCAGGCTACGGGAAATGCGTCAAGGAGGAGTGCTGACGCGTTTTTTGTGGATTAAGAAAATCTTGAAAAACTTTTTGATCCATCAGAAATGCGTCAATCTTGATTGCTGGCACATTTTTGATAGACTAGAAAATTCACGCCAGTAAAAATACGTTTCAAAATTTTGGTAGATCAAAAAATCTACAGTACTTCCCTTTTGGCAAAAAAAAACTGCACTAATTAACACAAATTAATGAACATCAAGAAAAAATCAATAAAATACAGGATTTTTGTCCATCTACAGATAGAGATAGGAAGAAAATGGGAAAAAAAGATGGAAAAAATCGGGCGATAATCGAAGATGTGTTTCTCTGCTGCGTCTCTCCAAAATCCACACTCTCTAGCCTCAAATTTTTTGATGTTGTAAGGAAGGATGACTAAGCCCTAAGCCTAACTAACTGTGATTTTCATTTTTTGGGGTGGTTCCCAATGAAAAGTGACATTTTTTGGTTGAATGACAAGTGACAAGGACCACCCAAACAACAAGTTAATTAGGTGTCAATCAAAACACACAAAAAATTTGAATTTGATTTTTTTGGTGGAAAAAAGGGAGAGGGATGGTCAAATTCTCAGCAGACAAGTGGCAAAAAATCTTTAAAAAATTCAAATTTTTGTTTTGAAAAATTTCACTGTTTCAAAAATTTCATGAATATTTTGAAGGTTTTTTGAAAAACTGATTAATCAAATTCTTTTTTGAAATCCCAAAAATTCAAATTTTTGTTCAAAAAAATTTCACTGTTTCAAAAATTTCATGAATTTTTTGAAAGTTTTTTGAAAAACTGATCAATCAAATGTCTTTTTTAAACCCCAAAAATTCAAATTTTTGTTCTGAAAAATTTCACTGTTTCAAAAAATTTTTGAAAAGATTTTGATATGTTTCATAATATTACAATTACAAATAAAAAACATTTCGAAAAATTAAAATTTTTGTTCTGAAAATTTCACTGTTTCAAAAATTTCACATAAAATTTCAAAGGTTTTCAAAAAATTGATTGACAAAAATGGTTAAATCGAAAAAAAATTAGCGTCAAAATTTTGAATTGCCACGTGGATGCCAATAAAAATTGCTGTTTCAGATTTTTGCCTCGAAGTGATTCGAAAATCATTTTCAAAATTTCATAAAACATTTTTGAAACGTATTTTTCCCGGAAAAAACCTCTAGGCTCTTGAAAAAGCGCTCCAGGGCCATTTAGGGGCCAAAAATTCACGTCAAATCCTCTAGCCCCCAAGAAATCGCCCCAGGACCCCATAATCCCAATTTTCCCGTCAAAAATGACCCAAAAATCGCAAATTTTGTTTCGTTTCGCAGAAAAAAAAGATGGAAAAAGTGGATAAGTGGTGGAAGAAAAAAAAGATGATTTTCTTTTTTCTTTTTTGTTTTGTTCTGTTCTGTCGATTTCGAAACAGCAGGCAAAGAAGAAGAAGAACAAAATCAATCGATACATAATTATTTTCTGCTTGACATGAGTGAGAAGAGATAGGTGATAAGGGGAAAAATTGAGAAAATTTGTTCATGTTTTCATGTTTTTTGGGGGGAAAATTGGGGAAAAATGATAAAAATTTGGGAGTTTAGAGCAATGAAAATTTGCAAAATGTTTACCCGAAATACGGGAAATCCTAAAATTAAGGATGACCTTCAATTATACATTTTTATTGTTCTTCCTGTCTAACATAAGATAATTAATTGGATTATGGTACAAGTTTTGTGGTAACACAGAAAATGGACAGGAAATATTGAGAGATTGTCAACATGTTGAAGAAAAGGAACGAGAATTTGTGAATTTTTTGAAACAGTAAAAATTTAGATTTGGAAAAAATCTGGAATTTTGATACGAAGTAGAAATTCAGAAACAAGTATTAAAATTAGTGAATTTTTTGAAACAGTAAATTTTTTGATTTGGAAAAAATTTTCAATTTTGGAAGAAATCAAAGCTCTAGAAAATACAGAAAAATATATGAATTTTTTGAAACAGTGAGTTTTTTAGTTTGAAAACTATGGATCCTTATTGAAGTTTCTGAAAACCTCTGCAAATAAATACATTTTTTGAAACAGTGAATTTTTTTCTGGTTAGAAAAATTTTCAAGGTGAAAAATAAAAACTCTGATCAAAGCTCGAGAAAATACAGAAATTATATGAATCTCTTGAAACAATGAATTTTTCTGAGACAAAATCTGGATTTTAGAATCACCCAATTCAACTCTGACTGAACCCAGAATAAATACATATAAAAATATATGAATTTCTTGAAACAGTGAATTTTTTCTACAAGCTTCAGATAACAACAATTAGCAGAGCTAGAAAATTTCGAAAAAATTTGGAATTTCCTTGAAACAGTGAATTTTTTATGAAACAAAATCTGGATTTTAGAATCACCCAATTCAACTCTGACTGAACCTAGAATAAATACAGATAAAAATATATGAATTTCTTGAAACAGCGAATTTTTTTGAACGAGAATATGACTGACCATCAGAAACTCAAAAACCGCGTGAATTTCCAAATTTTTGGAAACAGTGAATTTTTTCTACAAACCTCCGGAGACAACTATTGAGCAAAGCTAGAAAATTTCCAAAACCTTATGTATTTACTTGAAACAGTGAATTTTTATAAGAGAAAAAAATCCAACCACCAAAAAAGTCATCCAACATACAGAAAAAACACAACACCACAAATAAATCCCAAAAACAAATACACCAAGACCACCCAAAAAACAGCAGGGTGCAAAAAAATGGTTTTTAGAAGCCTAGACCTAGTAGTTAGCCTAACTCAAGAAATCCAGCAAAAAATTATTTTCAAACACTATTTGGGAATCCTGAAGGCTTTCAGAAATTCACAGAAAATTTCTAGAATTTAGCAAAACTCAAAAATCTTTAAAATATTTAGAAAATTCAAAAATATCCCACTAAAAGCTAAATTTTCTTCAGAAAACCCCACAAAAAACTTCCAAGACTTAGCCTAACTAAAACTCCATACAAAAATAAATACACCATGCATATAATAAAATAGTGGCTGGGTGTATTATTTGATGGTGGTTAAGTGAAAAAATGCAGATGGCCCCCCGCCAAAAAAAAGACAGATGGTCACAGCCAAAAAGTACTGTAGACCAAGGAGGAGAAGAAAGAGGAAGAGTGTATTAAAAATGGGTGGAAAAATAAAAAGCATGGAAACAAGAGGGAGGAGAGGGATTAGAGAGAGGAAGAGAGAAAATGGCGGGAAATTTTTTTTGAATTTTTTCTTGGCGGGAAAACTGATATACCCACTTGAATCATTAAATCCCGTTCAAAACAAAATTTATTTATCCAAATTTTGAAACAGTGAATTTTTTTCGCGCGGGAGATCAGATTTGAAATACCTATATTTTCGAGGATTTAGCCTAACTTTTCCGGACAAATTTTCCACGTGTAGTTTTCAAGGGCTATAGGATTTTCTGAATCAAAAAATCAACTAAAGATCAAAACTCTTCAAAATCGATTTTATATACCCAAATTTTGAAACAGTGAAAAAATTTTTTGAATTTTTTTTGTTGGAAAAAACATTCGACTCATTGAATCTCATTCTAAATCAAAGTTTATATCCCAAAATTTTGAAACAGTGAACTTTTTTGTGGAGAAAAATTTTTTTTGAATTTTTTTTCGCGGGAAACCATTTGAATTATCAAAACCATCTCTAAATTAAAATTTATACATCCAAATTTTGAAACAGTGAATTTTCTCGCGTGGGAGATCGGATTTCAAGTATATTCTCGAGGATTTAGCTTAACTTTCAATGACGAATTTGCCACGTGTAATTTCTGAATTTTCCAAATTAACAGGATAGACAAACAAAATCCCTTCAAAAATCGAATTTATATATCCAAATTTTGAAACAGTGAAAAAATTTTTGAATTTTTTTTTGTTCGAAAAAACATTCGACTCATTCCTCGATCTAAACCAAATTTTATCTATCCAAATTTTGAAACAGTGAATTTTTTCGCATTTCTCATTTTTTGAAACAGTGAAAAAAATGATAAATGAGGATTTCAAAAACAAAATGAATATTAATTTTTTTCCCAATTAATGGGGATGGAAAAATAATTTATGTTCAATTTTGAAAATGGGAAGAAAAATTACAGTAATCCAGAAGTACTGTAGTTGGTAATCTACAGAACCTCCTGAAAAATGTCTCAGAACCCTTAGAGCTACAGTATTCTACAGTACTCGTACAATTTTAGCTTCAAAATGTAGGTCCTGAAGCCTACAGTAATCTACAGTACCTTTTCAAATTGAATACAATTTAGGTCTCAAAATATACAGTAATCCTAAATCTCTAGAAGCCTACAGTAACCCGGAACTCTCAAATTTTCCGGTTTATTTTTCAAATTTTGCTGCCCAACAGCCACACAAAAAAATGATAAAATGACGTTGAGAATACTCTCTTATCACTGATTTTTTGCCCCGATTTTTGTGTGTCCCAAAAAAAATTGCACAAAAAAAGTTCAACATTTTCCCACACGTATTATGATTCAAATTTTGTATAATATTTCTTTGAATGAATGAAAATGAAAAAAATCGAAAAATTGGGAGAAAAAATGGAAATTTTGATCTGATTTTATTGTTATCAGAAAGGAAAAGTGCACCTTTCTTTAAAAAAATAAAATAAAAATTGAAAAAAACAAAAATTTTTTTTGTTTGGGTATGAAATGTAAACATGTGTTTTTAAAATGGCGATTTTTTATTGAGAGAAAAAAAATTGGAAAATAATGGGTTCACTTAACAAAAGTGATTTTTCACTTGCAAAAAAAGCGTCAGCACAATCTAGTAGCTTCCAGAAACGCGCCAGCAACATTTTGAGCCCCCTCCTCTTAGCCTAAAAGCCCTGCGTGGGTTGTATGTAGATCAAAGTACCAAAATATTTTTGCGCAAAAAAAAATACCAATGAGAACGTTTTTTCTCGGAAATTTTTTTATAAATCTGATTTGTAAATTTGAACAAAAAAAACTGTTCAAAAAAACAGTTTTTTTGCTCTGTTTACCGACCAAACTAAACTCAATTTGAAAAATAAATTGAGAAAATCAGCACTGAAAATTTTCAACATTCAAAAATTCTTGAATAAATTTTGAAACAGTGAAAAATAATTATTTTTGAATTTTTTGAAGAAATAGAACAAAAGGCCTGGTACTATCCTAGAATTTTCGAAGAAACAGTTTATAAGCATATTTTGAAACAGTGGAAATTTTCAAACCTTTTCAGAAAACTAAAAATTCACAACCTTTTAAATTTCAAAAATAAACGGAAAGTTTTCAAAAACTCATAAATAAATTTTGAAACAGTGAAAAATAATTAGTTTTTGAAATTTTTCAAGAATCGGATGAAAATGAAGAATCCTGGATTTTTCAGTCAAAAATTTTAGGTCAGAATTTTGAAACAGTGAAAAAATTGAATAATGAAATTTTAGTTCTTCAAAAATATAATTATGAATTTGTGAAACAACTTCTTCCAACGGAAAATTTTGAAAATTCAAAAATTCTTGAATAAATTTTGAAACAGTGAAAAATAATTATTTTTTAAATTTTTCAAGAAACAGATGTCAAGGATCCTGGATTTTTCATTCAAAAATTTTATGTCAGAATTTTGAAACAGTGAGAAAATTGAACAATGAAAAAGTCTGTTCTTCAAAAATATAATCCTGAAATTTGGAACTGAAAATTTTCAAAATTCAAAAATTCTTGAATAAATTTTGAAACAGTGAAAAAAAAGTGTTTTTGTAAATTTTTGTAGTTTTGAGTGGTAGCATATCCTAGATTTTCTGATCAAAAATTGTATATTCAAATTTTGAAACAGTAAAAAATTTAGCACGAAAATGAAATCCACGTGTCAAAAAATTGTTTTTAAAATTTCTAGAAAATTCAGAAAAAATTCTAATTCAAAATTTTCACTCCCGCCTCAATCAATACAAAAAAAAGTTCGTGTACAAAAATGAAAAACGCCGCAAAAAAAGAAGAAGAGGTTAAAGTGTGTCTTTCTTGTTGTTTGTTGTGTTTCTACTAACAGTCCGAAACATTTGACAAAAACTAGGTGGAAATAGTGTGCGAAACGAAGAGAGTGTACAGGGTGATGAGACAGAGGAAAAGTCAAGATTTTTCTCTTTTTTCGCGCAAACCCGTTCTTATTACGATTTTTTTCGTGTGTGCGGGACAAAATTTATCGATTTTTTTACGAGAGGAAAAATTTGAAAAATCCCCCAAAAAGTTCTTTGAAAACTCAAAAATTCATGAAAAAATCAGAAACCCTGAAAAAACTTACGAAAAATTTGAAGGCCGAAAATGCTGGGAAAATTGACGACATTTGATTTTTTCAGGTTTGCCACGTGGATTTTTTGTGCTGGAAAAATTGAGCTACAGTAAGCCGAACTGCAAAGAATCAAAAAAGGCTTAAATATAGTAATTCGAAAATATTACAAAACTACAGTAATCTACAGTACCTCAAACTGCAAAAAAGCACAATAACCCATAATTATAGCTAAAGAAGACGGTTTTGTATACTACAGTAACCCGGATTGCAAAAAAACACGGTAATCTCAGAAAATTCAAACTACAGTAAAACAATCGAAGACTACTGTAATCATCTAATCTACAGTAACCCTAGATATTTTTGAGCTTCAGTAATCGCCATATATAATAAAACTTTACCTTAAGGTTATTAATCTACAGTAACCCTGTTCCTTAAATTTTACAGTAAACCAAAAACACGCTAAGAAGTACAGTAACCCCTTGTATGGAAAAAACATTTTCTGATCTACAGTAACCTTCTACGTTTATAGAAATCCAAACCCTACAGTAATCTACAGTAATTCAAAAAAATGCACTCACCAAAACTTTTAGGACACAAAATTTTTGCGTCACAATTGAGTCGAATTAAAATGGCTGATTATTTTGTGTTTCAGCTGCTTCGTGGCTTTTGTGAAGTTCGACTCGAAAAGTTTATTTGGAAACCGATTCAGCTGCCTAGAAAATTTGGAAAGATTTTTGGTTTTTTTTTGGGCTTTTTGGCGCGAAAATTTGAGATCTGAAATGTAGGGTACTGTACAAAATAGATTTTGATGAAAAATGTTCCTTTAAATACTACAGTAATCCTGAAAATTTTAAATCAAGATTCTATGTTCCTTTAAAACATTACAGTAACCCTGAAAATGTTAAATCACGCTCATGTGATCCTTTAAAAACTACAGTACCTAAAACTTGCCAAGTTTTTGTCCCAAATAAATTCAAAAATTTGGGCATGTTCCTTTGAAGACTACAGTATCCCTACAAATTTGAAATAGAGCTTCTTTTAAAGACTACAGTAACCCTACAAACTTCAAATCAAGGTTATTTGATCTTTCAAAATCCTACAGTACCCCTAAACATTCCCAAAAATTTTCTATGCTCCTTTAAAATCCTACAGTACCCAAAACTTTTCAAAAAAAAAAATAAATAAAAAATTAGAGCGTGTTCCTTTAAATACTACAGTAATCCTACAAACTTCAAATCAAGCATCTTTGATCCTTTGAAACCCTACAGTACCCCTAAAAATTCCCAAAGAATCTTCCATGTTCCTTTAAAACCCTACAGTACCCCCAAAACTTTTCCAAAAAAAAAAAGCAGCGCGAGCAAAAAATGCCCAAAAACAAAGAAAGGTATATTATTTTTTCCCCGCTTTCTTCAACACATTATAATTTCAAAAATGCATTAAAAAATAGAAGACTAGGTGGCTTTTTGGTGAATGAAGAAGCACAAAACCCCTTTTTCTCACTATGAATCTATGCATAATAAAAAAAAATTTCAAAATATTTTGTTGGTGTCATGCTTTTTTGTTTTGAAAAAAAACATTTTTCAGAGAATTGGAGGTACTGTAGATTTAAAGGAATATTCTAGATTTTTGGGGTTACTGTAGAAATCAAGAATCTTTGGTTACTGTAGCCCTAACTCTGAATATGCTTGTGGTACTGTAGGTTCAAATACAGTATATAAATTTAGGATTACGGTATGTCCCTTTGAGTCAAGTGTGAAAAACATTACAGTAACCCAGAACAGATTACTGTAGCGCCATTCAGTACTGTCCAGTAACCCAAAAACATGTTCCTTTAAAGACTACAGTACTCTCTAATAAAAAACAACACGTTCCTTGTAATTACAGTACTCCTAATCCAAATGATCTAGAAAAATCAATAAAAAATAAATTGGACAATGTCCCTTCAAAACCTACAGTATTCTCTAATAAAAAATGCAATTCTCATTCAAAAAATCTCACAACAGCAAAAAGCTTTTAGTAGCATAAAAATATAGCGGAACACCTTTTTCCGCCCATTCAAAAAACCTATAATTTAATTTTTCTCGAAAAATTCAATTTTTATGGGGTGTACTGTAATTATATGTGTGATTTCAGTTTTCAGAGTCGAAAAAAAATCTTATTTCACAAACAAACAAAAAATGGAAAATCAAAAAATAAATAAAAATGAGATCCGTTAAAAAAGTGAAAATTTTCCAAAAAATTATTCCTCAACTTCTTCTTCTTCTTGTTGTTGCTTGAATTTGGCGGCAGTCTGCAAAAAATTCAAAATTCAAAAAAAAATTTGTGGCGCCAAAATCGTCTACCTCCTTGATAAAAATCGTGCGTCGGCCACGTGGGAAATTGAGCATTCCGGGCACGGAGCGAAGTTGTGTTGGCGAGGCTTTCATGGCGGCTGTGATGCCGCTACGCGTACGCATTGCTGCAACGTGGCAATTTTTGAGTGAAAAAAATTTTCACTGTTTCAATAAAATGCTATTTCTCAAATATTTTAGGACTTTTTGATTGTAGAAAATTCCAAAAAAGTAAAAATTTTGTGAATGTTAAAAATACCACGTGGCAAAAATTTTTTTTCAGAGAGCCAAGAATTTTCACTGTTTCAAAAAATCAACTTATTTTTGACCAATTTTTGAATTTCGTTAGAGCAAAAACTTGAGAAATCAATTTTTCGTAAATTTTAAGATGCCACGTGGCTGAAAAACTCACAATTTCTCCTTCAAATTCATATTTTCAATCGTAATTTTTTTAATTTGAACATTAATTTTCAAATTTCCAACGTGGTTGCTCAAATTTTCTATAACACAATTTGGAAATTCTCAATTTTTCTCGAAACACAAACCCTCTAATTAACCAGTGGAAAATAGTATAGTAAAGTAGCATTTTTCGAGTCGAAAATTATTATAATTTTCAGCAATTGCGGAAAGGTTAAGTTTGAGAATTTGTCACGAGAAAACTGGGGGAAATGTTGATTTTTGACGCCAAAAATAAAAATTGCAGAGAAAACACATTGAGGGGTTTGGAATATTTCCACGTGGCAATTTTGAATCAATAAATGAATCGCGTCAATATTAAAAAATACAAAAAAAAAATAAAAATATTAAAAAAAAATTGAAACAGTGGATTTTTGCCACGTGGCATCGAAAAATGCAAATTTTGAAACAGTGAGAAATTTTTTCTACAAAAATTTACTGTTTCAAAATTTTCATATATTTCGATTTTTACTGAATCTCTTTGATGTTCTGATTTTTTTCAAAATTTCAAAAAAAAATCTTTAATTTCGGCTCATTTTCGTGGAATTGTTGAGCATTTTCCAGATTTTTAGCTATTTTTCCAATTTATGAAAATTTTGAAACAGTAAGAAATTTTTTGAAAAAAAATTTAGCACATAAAAAATTTACTGTTTCAAAATTTTCATATTTTTCGATTTTTCCAGAAATTCTTCGATACTTTTTTTTTCAGCTAGATCTTCAAATTTTCAGCTAATTTAGAGCTTCTGGGCTCATTTTCCCGCTCCCAAAAAAATCACTCACCATGCTGATTTTTGATGGGCGAACTTGTGACAACTTGCGATTTTCGTCGATATTTTTTCTCGATTTTTTTCGCCGCCGAAATTGTGGCCGATCGATTATTTTGTCTCGAAATCGACGGCGATCCGGACAGAATCGATTCATTTCCACTCAAAAATGACGTGTTGTTTTTGGTGGTGGATTTCGGTGTTTTGCGGGTGCGTTTCGGTGGAGTTGGTGTCGATTTTTGTGGCGAGTTTTCTTGATCTTCAGAATCTTCGGATGATTCTGGTGGAGGTGGAGGTGGTTGTTTTCGAGTTCCGCGACGTGGTGTTGCGGAAGAAGCGGAAGCGGAAGATGATGAAGCAGAGGCTGATGTGGAAGAAGCTGATGTTGATTCTGAAAAATTGGAATTTTTTGAGGAGAAATTTCGTGAAAATTTTTTCACTGTTTCAAAAAATTGATGAATTTTCAATTTTCAATTTTTTAGGGATACCAAGTGAGAAAATTCATCCAAATTTCAGAAAATTAGCCTAAATCAGGAAATTGAGCCAAAATAGCCTCACTGTTTCAAAAATTCGATGAATGTTCAATTTTTTGGGGATTCTATTCTTTTTCCTAACAAATCTTTTGAATTTTCAGTTGAAATTTGCCACGTGGCAAAAATACAAACTGTATTTTGTTGAACATTTTCAGATTTTTCAGAAAAAAGTTTCGTTCGAAAATTTTTTACTGTTTCAGAAATTTGATGAATTTTATTTACAATTTTTGGGGGGATTCCATTACGTCCTACATTCCTTTGAAAATTGTTTTTAATAAGAAAAAGAAGCCAAAAATCCTTAATTTCATAATTTCAGCCTAGTTTTCACATAAAATCTCTTACTTTTCGCTTCTTTCATCAATTTTCCAACAGCCACTTCCAAACTTTTTCGCAATTTCGAATAATCCACTTTTTCCGCATATCCAGTCTTGGCGGAACAATTCAACAATGTCAAAATGAAATCAAAAGCTGGCGATGCTTCTCCTTCTGGTGTCGATTTCAGGGCGGATTTTAGAGTTGCCGGAAGTCCGGCGATGAATTTTCGTTTCTCTTCAAACGTTTTTTCGGGATTCGTTTCGAGTTGCTGGAAAAAATGAGGATTTTTGAGGGTACTGTTTTCCAAAAAAAAAAATACGTTTCAAAAATTATATACAAGATTTTTAACAAGAATTTCATTCACAGGCAATTACAGATCAGCTTATTATTAGTCTATTATTGACTTATTTTGAAAATAGGTCGAATATAGACTAATAAGGTACATATTATTAGTCAAAATCGATGCAATTTTCTAAATCTAGCCCAAAATTAGCGAAAGCCGTTTTATAATCAATTTGAAAGTGAGAAATAGGAAATTACATTTATCTAACAATTTTAGACGTCCAGAGATCCCTAAAATTCAGACTTATTTTTGACTAATAAGTTACTAATAATTACTAATAAGCTTGTTATTAGTCAAAAATGAGTCTGAAGTTTAGGGATCTCTGGACCTCTGATTGAACTCTAGAATTGTTAGATGAATGTAATTTCCTATTTATCACTTTCAAATTGATCATAAAACGGCTTTCGCTAATTTTGGGCTAGATTTAGAAAATTTCATCGATTTTTGACTAATAATATGTACCGTATTAACCTATAATGAGCCAAATTTCAAAATAAGTCAATAATAGACTAATAATAAGCTGATCTGTAATTGCCTGTGATTGATTACTGTCACTTTGAAACTCTAAATCTGAGAATTTTCCGGTAAAATATCTGGATTCTCAGCCGAAATTTCAATTCAAATATATTGTGCCTCTATTTCAACATTTAAAAAAAACATTGCAACGAAATTTTTCAAAAATTATAAAAATTTTGAAACAGTGAAATTTTCCGGAAAACTTTCGGTGGCCAAAAAATTTTTTAGAGGTCTTTTAGGTGATTTTTTTTGAATTTTGCTAAAAAGTAATGTAAAATTGATAGTTTTCGACAATTATTCACCAAAAAAAAACATTGAAACAGTGAAAATTTTTCCAAAAAAAAAATACGTTTCAAAAATTATATACAATATTTTTAACAAGAATTTCGTTGATTACTTTCTTTCTTCATTTTCAAATTTAAGCTAATGTGGTATTGAACATTTTCCGATAAAAAATCTGGATTTTCAGCCGGAATTTCCAAATACCAGTCATCTCGAAAATTTTCAAAAATTATAAAAATTTTGAAACAGTGAAAATTTCCAGAAAATTTTCGCGGGCCAAATAATTTTTTGGAGGTCTTTTAGGTGATTTTTTTGAATTTTGCTAAAAAGTAACGTATAATTGATAATTTTCGACCATTATTCACCAAAAAATAATATTGAAACAGTACAATTTTTCCAAAAAAAAAATACGTTTCAAAAATTATGTACAAGATTTTTTAGAAGAATTTCGTTGATTACTTTCACTTTGAAATTCTAAATCTGAAAATTTTCCAGTGAAAAATCTGGATTTTCAGCAAAAATTTCTATTCAAATTTTGGCTCAATTTCTAAAAAAAAAGCATTGTAAGCAGCCATCTCAAAAATTTTCAAAAATTATGAAAATTTTGAAACAGTGAAATTTTCCAGGCCAAAAAATGTTTTGGAGGTCTTCTACTATCGGTGCGAAAAAATAAGACAGTTGGAAGAGAAACCTCTATGGCCTAGGACGCCAATTTGACCGTATACTCCGCCGCAAACTTTGAGATCAAAAATATTTTTTTGGAGACCCAATCGTTTTATTTTTTGTTTTCGAAAATTGTTTTTAATTTTTAGAAGAGAGAACATTGAATTACGTTTGAAAAACACGGTCAAAAACAGTTTCTGCTTGAATTATGAACATTCCATGTGATTCATGGGATCAAAAGTGGGAAATTTGCAAATTTAGCGAAACCTTAGGCAAATTTCTGAAATGAAAAAACCAAACACAAGTCCAAATAGACGCAGTCCTCAAGGCTGCGTCTGATAATTTATTAATATTATACATACAAGAAATACAAAATTTGAAAATCCTCCGGACAAATCTCTTGTTGTCGTTTCTCCAAATTTTGTTTGATGATGAAGTCTAGAGCTGAAAATTAATTGATTTTAGCGAAATATTTTGTTAATTTTATCCAGTTTTCAGATTTCATCGACAAATTGCAGCGCCAAAACATTAAGATTGTTTGAATAATATCAAAAATTATAAATTTCTGGAGAAAATTCTTCAAATTGAAAAAAGTCGAAATTTTCTCAGATTTCCGTTTTTATCGCCATCTCATTAACATTTGGTTGATAAATTTCAAGAGTGGCATGCGTAATTTCTGATTTTTCATTAAACACTAAGTTTTTTCGAAAAAATCTCACTTTTATTCGATAATCTCGTTGAACAACGGCGATTCGCGATTTGTCATCATTTTTTGTCTCGTTCTTCGGCGCCGCTTGATGAAAACCATTTGGAAAACTCTGAAAAATGATAGTTTTAAGATGTTGTTCGGAAAAATCCACAAAATAAAAAGAGAAAATGCGAAAAAATGAGAAAATTCATTATTATTGAGCTTTTCTTTCAAAAATATACTTATTTTTAATCAAAATTCAGTCTTGAAGTATGCTATACTTCGTTTCTCATTTGATTATCTATTTTAAACAAACAAAAAACCTCTATAAATGCCGTTTTCAAGAAAAACAAAACAGAAAAAAAAACAAATTTGAAAAATAAAAATAAGTTGGCTAATTGCCAGACAAAGTTAGACGAGCAGAGTCTTGCGGCGAAGAAGGGTACGGTCGCACAACACACACAGCTGTGTGGCGGGAATTCAAACGCAACTGTCTTATTTTTTCGCACCGATAGTAGGTGGTTTTTTATTGAAATTTGTTAAGATTGATAGTTTTCGACCATAATTCTCCAAAAAAAACATTGAAACAGTAAAATTTTCACCAGAAAAATATACGTTTCATAAATTATATACAATATTTTTAACAAGAATCTCGTTGATCAATCTTCAATCTTCATTTTTAAATTTAAGCCAAATAGTGCCACGTGGCATTGAACATTTTCTAGTAAAAAATCTGGATGGATTTTAAGCCGAAAAAAAGTTTTACATCAGCCAGTCATCTCGAGAATTATAACAATTTTGAAACAGTGAAATTTTCACTGTTTCAATTTTCGGGGGCAAAAATGTATTTTTCACCTTGATTTTGACGAAAATTAGTATTTCCAAATGTTTTTTTTTCCAATTTTGAACCCAAAAATTCCCAAAATCCTCACCAGCCATGGCAACGTGCCCGTCAACCAATACACCAAATTCCACGCCAAAATCTCAACATCAGCTCTGAAACTCGGATTACAGCCACGATGCGCGTCACAAGAGGTGAACAAACACGTTCCATTGTGTGCTCGCTTCTTTTCGGGTTTATCCTCAATTTTTCCCGAAAATCGCGCCAATCCAAAATCAACCAACACAGTCTTCTGGAAATCTCCCAATTTTTCCAGCAAAATATTGGCGGCTTTCAGATCGGCATGTGTGTAATCCATCTCCTGCACATATTCAAGTGAGTTCAACATTGATCGCGCAATTTCGAGCACATTTCGGAGTGCCAGAGTTTTCTGCTTCTCTCGGATATTTTCGAGTGACGTGGCATATTTGGGCAAGATCATGAAACGCATTTTTTGCTGATTTGTGTAGGTGAAAATGCCGGCTGAGATGATGTAAGGTAAGCCGAGCCATTGGAGTTCTGAAAGATGATTTTGGATTCGGAAATTGCATTTTTTTTCGTGTGTAAATTTCGTTAATAAAATTCAAGTCTTCAAAAAATTATAAAATATTTTTGAAACGTATTTTTTCTGGGAAAAAACACTGTTTCAAAAAAATTGTTTATGGAATAATTTGGTCGAAAATGATTTTTTTCATATAGGTGTTCAAAAAATTAGAAGTGGGTGTACAATTCAATGGAAAACATGGATTTTGAGCAATTTTGAGCCACTTGGCAAAAATTTCAGCTCATTTTTCGAAGATGGTGTTATCTCTGTTGATAATAAAATTCAAGACTTCAAAAAAATTATTAAAAAAATTTTTGAAACGTATTTTTTTCAGGAAAAAAATTCCACTGTTTCAAAAAAAAAAATTGTTTAAGGAATAATTTGGTCGAAAATGATAATTTAGATACAAGCTCTAAAATTAAATTTTTGTGTGAAATTCACTGAAAAACATGGATTTTGAGCAATTTCGAGCCACGTGGCAAAAATTTCAGCTTATTTTTTTTTAATATTTCATAATATTTTTATGTAATATTGAAATTCAAGTCTTCAAAAAATTCTAAAATATTTTTGAAACGTATTTTTTCTGGGAAAAAACACTGTTTCAAAAAAATTGTTTATGGAATAATTTGGTCTAAAATGATTTTTTCCAGATAGGTGTTCTAAAATTAGAACTTGCTGTGAAATTCACTAGAATCCATGCATTGTGAGAAATTTTGAGCCACGTGGCAAATTTCAGCTCATTTTTCGAAGATGCTGTTATCCCTGTTGATAATAAAATTCAAGACTTCAAAAAAATTATACAACATTTTTAAAACGTAATTTTTCAGGAAAAAATTCCACTGTTTCGAAAAAAATTGTTTAGGGAATAATTTGGTCGAAAATGATTTTTTTGATGATGGGTGTTCTAAAATTAGATTTTGTTGTAAAATTCACTGAAAAAAGTGGATTTTGAGCAATTTCAAGCCACATGGCAAATTTCAGCTCATTTTTTGTTGATAATAAAACTCAAGACTGCAAAAAAATTATACAACATTTTTGAAACGTAATTTTTTTCGGGGAAAAAAAATTCCACTGTTTCAAAAAAAATTGTTTAGGGAATAATTTGGACAAAAATGATTTTTTCCAGATAGCTGGTTTAAAATTAGATTTTGCTGTACAATTCAATGGAAAACGTGGATTTTGTGCAATTTCGAGCCACGTGGCAAATTTTAGCTCATTTTTGAAGATAGTTTCATAGAATTAGAAACTTCAAAAAAAATATAAACAATTTTTAATTTTTTCGGGAAAAAATCCACTGTTTCAAAAAAATCATTTTTAGGGAATAATTTGGTCGGAAATGATTGATTATCAACTTTACTTGAAAATTAGCTCAAAGTTATCAGATTTTCTCAAATTTTGGCTCAAAAATACACAATTTTCAACCCAAATTTTCTCAAAACCCTCAAAAACTCACTCATCCTCTTCTTATACGCCTCAATCTGTTCCAATTTCAAAATCTTCTGAAACACAATAACCTCACTAAAAAGTGGTCCATTATCAGCCGGCTCAATTTTCATCACCAATTCCGTTTTGGGTGTATTTTCCTCGTGACACGTGTGAATTCTACCAAATCCACCGGTGGCAAACTGTTTTCCAACAATATACGTCTTCTTTTTCGAGTCCACTATTTTATAGCCAATTTTGACTTCGGCTGCGAGTTCGTGTAACTTCGGCCCTTTTTTAGGCGGCATTTTGGCTGGAAAAAAAGCTGAAAATCTCGGGTTAGAACTCTTCAAAATCAGGTAAAAATCGATAAAAACCGGATTATTTTGGGGTTAAATAAAAATCAAAAATCAAAAAAAAGTTCATAAATAATTGCATAAATATGTGATTTTCTGTGGGGAAAAATGGGAAAACCGGGATTTAGTCTATATCTCTCTGTGTATTTGTGGATTTTGGGAAGAAACTTTTGGGTGAGAATAAAAAGTGAAACAAAATTGTACAAAAATAATAATCATAATCAATTGTAAATAATAAAAAAACAACTATGATATGAGAAAGTGGGAAATTGGGGAAAAATTGGGTGGAACTGGGAAATGGGCAGGTGAATATACATGAAAAATTTGGGTTTGGCGCGAAAATTGAGCTCAGGGCTCAAAAATTGACATTTTTAGCTAGAAATGAGCCTCCGGAGTCAGAAATTACGAAATTTTGAGCTCCGTAAAGCCAACAATTTAAATTTTAAGCTTCTGAGCTCAAAAATGCTCAAATTTCCGCGCCAACAACAAAAAAAATAATCGCTAAAAATCCTATTTTTTCGACGGCCGCGGAATTGACGCGTTACGTGATCTAGACCTTGGCGGAAGTGGACTAGTTGATGGTGGTTGTTGTCCGGACGGCCCGATAAAAGCCTGTGCCACATCCGGAACTCGCATTGAAGTCGACGGCGATGTTGTGGTGAGCGGAAGAACCGAGGAGGAGGCACCGCGTTCGCGGATAACAAGACGTTGTTCGGGACACTGCAAAAAAATGTATTTTTTTTGCCACGTGGCATATTTTTCATATTTATTCTCTTTCAACTATGAAGAAATCGTAAATCAAAGATTTTTCTATCCAAAAATTATACACAATTTTTGAAACGTAATTTTTTTCGGTGTATGTTATGAAAAAAATTAATTTTGAAACAGCAAATTATGAAGAATTTTGTAACTTCGTGAAATTTTTTAGATGCAATATAACCAAACTATCAAAAAAGGTTCTAACCAAAAAAATGTATATGAAAATTCCGAAACAGTGAATTGTTTTGGGTGAAAACTCTGTTTTTTTCGATGATTTTTTTCATAGCTTTTAGACATTTGAAACAGGTCAAATTTTCACGGAAAAACTAGATTTTTTCGTAAAATCTATGAGTTTTCAACTTTTTGGTTAAAATAATGTATTATTTGTTCCAAACAAAAAAATTATATGAAAATTTCGAAACAGTGAATTTTTTCAGATAAAAAATAGGTCAATTTGCTGACTTCTATCTAGATCAGTTTCATTTCAATTTTCACGAAAAACCAAACTTTCATAGAATTTATGAGAGTTCCAAGAAGTTTCAAATAAAATTTCTATAAATACATGATAACAGCAGGAAAACTAAAAACACTTTCTCGCCAAAAAATATATGAAAATTCAGTGAATTTTTTTGGGTGAAAATTCTGTTTTTCCGATGATTATTTTTTCACAGAAAATAAGTAGTTGGACTCAGAATAAAACATTTTTCAAACAAAAAAATTATATAAAAATTCCGAAACAGTGAATTTTTTCAGATAAAAAATAGGTCAATTTTCTGATTTCTAAATCAGTTTCATGTCAATTTTCACGAAAAACCAAACTTTCATAGAATTTATGAGAGTTCCAAGAAGTTTCAAATAAGATTTCTATAATTTTATCAGTTTAACAGCCCTACTAAAAAAATTTCTAGCCAAAAAATTATATAAAAATTCCGAAACAGTGAATTTTTTTGGGTGAAAATTCTGATTTTTTGATGATTATTTTCATATCTTTTAGACATTTGAAACAGGTCAAATTTTCACTAGATTTTTCGTAAAATCTATGAATTTTCAACTTTTTGGTTAAAATATTCTATGTTCCAAACAAAAAATTATATAAAAATTCCGAAACAGTGAATTTTTTCGGATAAAAAATGGGACTATTTTGCTTATTTCTAGATCAGTTTTATTTCAATTTGCACGAAAAACCAAAATTTTATAGAACTTATATGAATTTCCAAGAAGTTTCAAATAAGGTTGATGAAATGAGCAGAACTAAAAACATTTTCTCGCCAAAAAATATATGAAAATTCCGAAACAGTGAACCTTTTTGGGTGAAAATTCTGTTTTTTCGATGATTATTTTCATATCTTCTAGTAGCTAATTTTTGAAAATTTTTTAATTTTTTCAGCTGAAAATTTGATTTGAAGCAGAATATTTTGGAGTGAAAAATTCAATTCATGATTTCTAGGTCAAATTTTCACTGAAAATAAGTTGTTTCAAATAAGTAAGTACTTTTTCGTTGGGAACAAAAAATATTCCAAACAAAAAAATTATATAAAAATTCCGAAACAGTGAATTTTTTCAGATAAAAAATAGGTCAATTTTCTGATTCCTAAATCAGTTTCATGTCAATTTTCACGATAAACCAAATTTTTATAGAATTTATAAAAATTCCAAGAAGTTTCAAATAAAATTTCTATAATTTTGTGAGTTTGGCAGCTCAACTAAAAACACTTTCTCGCCAAAAAATTATATAAAAATTCCGAAACAGTGAATTTTTTTGGGTGAAAAATTCTTTTTTTTTCAAACTTTCAAACTTCCCACCTTATTAGTCTTCTTCACATAATAAGCCAACGCCGTGTACAAAAATTGATATTGTTGTTCGGTTTGCACCAATCCTCCGCGAAAATTCCGCGCATGTTTTGCCGTTTTCCAAACATCAATCGGACAACCGCGACCGCGGATTTTGATTTGAGTTAGGAGAACATCGAGAAGCATAAATGTACCAGTTCGACCAATTCCAGCCGAGCAATGAACTACGACTGGACCTTGTTGAACTTCGGCCGTTTCGAATTGTTTGTGAGTGGCGTCGACGGTTTCTGCAAACATAGATTTAGCTGATATTTTAGGTTTTTGCTCGAGATTTGATCAAAAAAATTCTCAGATTACATTAATTTTCCAATTAAAAAACATACAATAATTTTGAAACAGTTGATTTTCTAGGTATTCTCTATTTTGAATTGAAAAATTATCAAAAAATATCCGGACATCATAAAAACGCTAAACTTCAGAATTTCCTGTAAAAATTACGTTTCAAAATATTGTATTGTATTTTTCAACAAAAAAGGCTGTAGTTTTATTGTGTTCAATGTTTTTCCAAGAAATAGTCATTTTTGTGATTTTTAAAAATACAGTAACAAATCCTAAAATAAAAAAAATGATATAAAATTCCTGAAACAGTAGATTTTTCGCAAATGGAAAGTTTGATGTTTTACAAATTTTTTGTGATTTTTAAAGCTTTCTAGGTCATGTTTAATGTATAATTATCAGAATTCCCAGGTTTTCAGTAAAAATTGATCAAAAATAGATGGTTTTTCGATTTTTATCTGGAAAAAGTGCATTTTTCACAATTTCCCACTAGAATTGTCCCAAAATCTCACCTAAAAACGATATTACTTCATGCGGATGATATGGACAACCATGATCAGGCCAACAAACATATTGCAAATGTCTGACAATTCTCGACGCCGGCGATCCCAATTTCTTGATATTAAAAGTTCGAACAATATACGATACCTCATCATCATCATCATGAATCTGCTGCTCATTTTTCAGCTCATCCGGCAATTGTTTTCTCACTTTTTTCTCTTCTGTCGTAGTTATACTAATTTCCGAGTGCACTACTGTATCATTCAATTCCGGCCAATATCGCGAGCATTTTTCGCGTCGCTCATTTTCACGAGTTGGCATAACTATGACACGCGAGTCTTCTTGCCAAATCATTCGCCAGAAATCGGGAATTGTGGATTCGAGGCAGCCTTGAGTGGCGATGTAGTTGCGAACTGGGACTAGAGATAGCGCTGGGTTGGGTTGATCGAACTGCAAAATTTTTTGGGGATTTTTAGGCATTTTTTTCCAGCGAAAATTATGATTTTTCAAATTTTAGAATGAAATTTAGCTTTATGAATAATTTAAATATTTCTAGCCAAAAATTATGTGCAAATATTGAAACAGTGAATTTTTTTGTGTTGGAAAAATGGTTTTTCATGGTCTTGAAGGATTTCGCTCAAAATTTCAAATTTTCAAGAAAAATATTTTGGTCAATCATTTGAAATTTTCTCGCAAAAAGTTATATGAAAATATTGAAACAGTGAATTTTTTACGATTGAAAAAGTGGTGTTTTATGGACTTTTGGGTTAAATTTTCAGATTTTCAAAAATGTTAAAAATTAACTGTTTCAAATATTCTCCTATATTAAAAAATCCGAAATTTAACAATCCTCATACGGTAATGGTGAACAATTTTGTAAAAAATAAATAAGCAAAAATCAACAAAAATTTTGAAATGGAACATTATTTTACAAAAATAAATTGAAAAAACACTGTTTCAAAAAATTTTATTTCAATTATTACCCTTTCTAGCTTAAAAAAACATTGTATTTTCTCTATTCAAACAATTTTCAGATTTTTTTCAAATATCATTATTGAATTTTCGATCATTTGAATTACTCTACCCAAAAATTATCCAAAAATCTTGAAACAGTGGATTTTTTATGCTTGAAAAAAAAGTAATTTTTCATGGACTTAAAGGATTTGGGTCAAAATCATATTTTCAAAAATATTTAACATTAACTGTTTTAAATATTCTCCAATATTAGAAACATCCGAAATTTAACAATCAGCATACGGAAATGGTGAACAATTTTGTAAAAAATAAATAAAGCAAAAATCAATGAAAATTTTGAAATGAAACATTATTTCACAAAAATAAATTGAAAAATCAGTGTTTCAAAAAATTAATTTCAAGTTTTACCTCAAAAATCTGATTTCTAGCTCAAAAAACATCATTTTTCCCATTGCAATTTGTGTTTTCCAAAACTAAACTATTTTCAGATTTTTTTTTCAAGTTTGATGTGGAGAATTCAATAATTCACTATCATTTGAATTTCCCTACCTAAAAATTATCCGAAAATCTTGAAACAGTGAATTTTTTATGCTTGAAAAAGTTGGTTTTCATGGACTTTTGGGTGAACTTCAGATTTTCAAAAAAAAAAGTAAAAATTGTTTTTTGAAAATTTAGGAAAAAAATCACTGTTTCAAATATTCTTCGATTTCAAAAATACCTAACTCTGAACAATGATATTATAATTATTTTCGATTTAAAAATCAATTCAATTTTCATGATTTCTAGCTCAAAAAACATTAAATTTTCTATTTATACAATTTTCAGATTTTTTTTCAAATTGTACACAAGGAATATTCAATAATTTGACTTTCCCTACCCAAAAATTATCCAAAAATCTTGAAACAGTGCATTTTTTATGTTGGAAAAATGATTTTTCAGGGACTTTTGGGTAAAGTTTTCACATTTTCAAAAAAAAAATTAAAAAATCACTGTTTCCAATATTTTTCAATTTCAAAAATAGATAACTCTGAACAATATAATGTTTTCAAAACCAATTCAATTTTCATGATTTCAACATCAAAAATATTAATTTTCCCACATTTCCCAAATCTAACCTTAACATAACTCGCATTAATATAATCCGATCCAGCAATTCCAGCCTTATCCTTCAATACAACTCTAGTATGATCAAACGGAACAATATTTTTATATCTATTCTTATCCACATTTATTTCTCGTCTTCCCGCTCTTTTGGAAAACAATTGTTCAGCTGGTCCTTGTTCGGCTTGCAATCTCTCAAATTCTTCAGTTATTCCGGTCTTGCTCTTTCCTGGCTCCAAACTTTGTTTGAGAAGTTCAAGACGATCACTGATAATGTCGGCTGGGATGAAGGTTGAAGAGTTTGTGATGGGCTGAAATATGGGAAGTTTCTGTGCGAAAACATTTCACTGTTTCAAAATTTTTGCATATATTTGAAAAAAAAATAATTTTCCAGTGTTTGACGTTCCAATACATCAAAAATTTACTGTTTCAAAAATGTGCTATATATTTTTGAATTCGCAATATGAACATTTCGCAGAATTCTAGTATGGACTTGGCAAAAAAAACGCTTAAAAATCTGGATTTTGAAAACTATTTCCATGAGAAAAACTTCACTGTTTCATAAAAAATCATATAACTTCTGAAGGAAACTTATCAGTAATAATTTCTTTTCCGCGTAGCTTAGGGATTTTAGGCTTAAAATCCACGTGGCAGTAAGTCCGAGCTGAAAATTGCGAATTTCTACAAAATTAAAATCTGAAAACCCAAGATTTTCTAGAGAAAATATCATGATTTAGCTGAAAATCCACGTGGAAAAAAATCCTAGGCTTGTGAGGTGTCAAAAAATCACAAATTTCTTGAAAAATTCAAAAATACACGTAAAAAATTCAAGATTCAGAATATAACTGGAATTCCACGTGGCAACCACATTTAGTTAGACTTGTGGGATTCCAAAAACCAGGGTTTTCTAGAGAAAACTCGAAATTAGACGGGAAATTGCGAATTTCTACAAATAGTCATTTGAAAACCCAATATTTTAAGAAAATATCATAATTTAGCTGAAAATCCAAAAAGCCTAGGCTTGTGGGGTGTCAAAAAATCACGAATTTTTTGAAAAATTCAAGATTCAGAATATAGCTGGAAATTCACGTGGCAATTAGACTTGCGGGGTTCAAAAAACCAGGATTTTCTAGAGAAAACTGAAAATTAGGCTGGAAATCCACGTGGCCGTGAAAATTGCGAATTTCTACAAAATTAAAGTTTGAAAACCCAATATTTTTAGAAAATCCTAATGGCCTAGGCTTGTGGGGTGTCAAAAAATCACAAATTTTCCCGCGAGCTCCCCAAAATTCCTCACATATTGCAAATAAACAACTCGACTGCTGCTCGCCTTCTCAACAATCGGATTCTTATGATAAGTGGCAATCAATTGTCGAATATCACAATATTCAGTTCGATCTCCATCAATTGTATATCTTCCCGTGTCAACAGCCTGATGAATTGATAGATGAACGACGCTTGTCTCGGTCTTCGCCGAAATCACCAGACTTCCTGGACAATGTTGACTGAAGCGCACCAAATATGCGCCCGGTTTTTCGCGCTCCAAAAATGAGATGGCTTCGGTGGCGGTGATGTTGCAATGAAACCAGCGATTCATTTGGACGAGACGTTGCTCTTTGGCACATTCTTCGATTTCGAATGGAATGTACACTGGTTTTCTGCAAGAAAATATAGATTTTGAGGGGAGCTGAGGCTTTGAAAATGACTAGTGTGACAAGGGAAGTGCATGAGATTAGGTTATGAAATTTTGATGAAACACATGGCCTAGAAATTCAAATTTGGAGTTCTAGGCCATTTTTGAGCGCTTCCTAGGGAACTTTGAACTGAAAACAGTGTCTAAAACGGTCTAGAAATCTAAATTTGGGTTTCTAGGCCATTTTTTAGCAGTTCATAGTGGCCTCTGAATTCTAAATCTGACAAGGGTAGTGCATAAGGTCAGGTTATGAAATTTCGATGAAACATATCGGAATATACCAAATCAACCATGCTGTTCACGATTCCGAAAACAAAAATTGTCACAAATGCCTGTGAGCACTTTTCTGGAGCTCCAAACTTGAAATTGAGTTCTGGGTTTTGTCCATTTTCCCCGTTTTCCCGGGTAAAAAATCAACTTGGTGAAAATGGACAAAAACCAGAACTCAATTCCAACTTTGGAGCTCCAGAAAAGTGCTCACAGAAGTTTGTGGCAATGTTTGACTTCGGATTCGTGATCAGCATAGTTGATTTGGTATATTTCGATATGTTTCATCAAAATTTCATAACCTAACCTTATGCACTTCCCTTGTCAGATCTAGAATTCAAAGACCACTAGGAACTGCTCAAAAATGGCCTAGAAACCCAATTTTAGATTTTTAGGCCGTTTTAGATCAAAGTGCCTAGGCTCGAAAATGACCTAGAAACCAAGATGTCAAATTGTAGGCCATAAAACTCACTTCAACCATTTCCCCGAATTTTTAAATTTTGAAATGAATCTTTTGCGTTGGTTTTTTTCACGTAAAACGTGTCCAAAATTGATTTTCATTTCTAGACTTTCGATTTATCATTTTCATAAGGTTTCTAGATATCATTTTCTATAGAATTTCCAAAGGCTTCAAGATGACTTTTCGGATTTACGTAATTCGTCATCAAAAATTACGAAATTTGCAGAAAAATCATCATTTATATCAATTTCCTGGTCAAAATTTTATCGTGGTGAAGAAAACTGTGCCAGGATCGTTTTGAGACCCCTCCACCTATTTTTCATGTTCCTTTAAAATCTGCACACCTCAATTGCACAAATCCACCGCTCTTCTCCTGCAATTTGGTCGGATTCTCAATATAAAACTCCAACAACTCAACAATCGACGAAAATTGAATAGTTCCCTGACTCGTACCATCAAAAATGCTAACACTATCCTGATTTTTTTGTATTTTGATATGTATCAAGCGATTCGAAATACGAATTGTCAACGAAAAGTTCGACGGCGACGATTCGCTGTATCGCGCCAAAAAGTCGCCGTCGTCACCGTATTCGTTGAGCAATTGCTCCGCTTTTTCGCCCGTCACACGAAAATAGAAGTTGAAGCACCTGCAAAACATCTCACGAGGTGTTTTTTAGGACGTGACGAAAATTGTCTTACCTTAAACGTATTCCCATACCTTGTGTTACCACTGTTTGAGGTCCCAATCCTAAAGAATTTTTGATTAATATTAATTTTTTTGTTAAGAAAAGTTTATCAAAGAAAAAAAGAAAAGTGCAAAGGCGCGAAAAAACTGTTTAAAAAGGGCGGCAAACAACACTCCACTTTCACGCTTGCCTCTTTTTTAGCTGTGGTTTTGTATTTCTTTTGGACAAGAGAAGAGATTCATGGCATGAAATGAAACGAAATATAGCAAAAAGATAAGATTATGAACTAATCCGAGACGAAAACGATTAAATATGTTTGGAAAAATCGATATTATCATTGGGAAAAATTCGACGAAACTCTTGAGTCAGCAAATCGTCCAAATACACATTATCCGAATGATAGAGCCATCTGAAAATGAGCAATTTTCAGCGGCGAAAAAAAGTTGGGCGGAGCAAGTGTTTCAGACTTTTTTTTCGAGAAAACGTTCAATTAAATTTGAGCGCGCACGCGCTCGCGCTTATTAGAAAAGGGGATTATAATAAGATTAGAGTTGTACTTTGTATCAAATTTCGCCGCTTTTTAGCCGTCTGCAAAAAAAACTTGCAAAAAAAAAAGAAAGTAAAAAATCAAAAAACGAATTTCCCGCCAGCGCATCGTGGCGAGACCCGTTTGCATTGGAGCGCACTTGCATTTCTACTTTCTTTTTCGAGCAAAAAATTTCGTTTTTCACAGCCTCCACACCTGCGTGAAGTCTGCGTCTCACTCTCTCGTCGTTCGCTGAGTGAGATGGGGCGCGTTTGCTGCACTCACTTTTTTCCATTGAAAAAACACTTTTTCTTTATTTTTTCGTGTTTTTTGGTCGCCACGAATTTTTCCTGCGCTAATACGAAGCTAAACTTGAAAATAGAAGAGATTTGGAAGACAGAGATATATAAAACATCTCAGTTCGAGTTAAAATTCAAGGAGAACATTCGAGCGGAAACTAGGATCTTTTTTGTTCAAAATCTCAGGAATTTTTTTGTACGAGTTCAGCACGTTTTGTGCATTTGTACGCGTTCAGTCCTATTAAGTACGCTTTCAAACTTATGCGTGTACACGATCAGTCTTTTTAGCTGTCTTATATCAGGAACTGAACGCGTACAAATGCAAAAAAGTGCTGAACGGGTACAAAAAAGGTGCAGAACTCGTACAAAAAAATTCCTGAGGACTTCATGAGTATTTCGATATTTTTGTGTAGTTTGAAGCTATTTCGATATATTTCTCATGATTTAGCGATTGCGGCGTAGAAAATTAGTTGAAGTGAGCATGGAATTCAGGAGGGTATTCGCGCAGGTGATTTTGCCGCACAGTTCTTTGAGAAACTAATTAGTTCGTACAAATTCCGAGAACATTGTTGAAAATGTTGTTATTTTTAATTTTGACAACACTTTGCTTATTTGTAAACGTTTCTTCTGCTTTTTAAAGATAACTATCTTCTGAAAAATTTATTATTTGCAGAAGCTACAACCTTCGTGTTATCATCACCACGGCGCCATTTTGGCCAATCCTTTTTATTGGTAAGTAATTTTGATGCAAATTTTGGTACAATTATCGATTTTCAATCAAACATATTTTTAGGATCAATGATGGTTGTTGGAAAAAGATTGCGATCAAGTCGAGAAAATGCTGGACAAAGTGCTTTGTCCAGAGAAAATATCAAATTGAAAGAGGAAATAAAGGAGAAAACATCAATAATCGAGGTGATAGAAAATGACAACAAAACCTGCAAATACGAAATAACCGTGAAGGACAGAGAAATATCATCAGAAAAAAAGCAGACAAGAAAATTAAAAGATGAATTACTTGGCAAAGATTTAGAAATCGAAAGAATATGTGTGAAGTTAGAAAAAGAACGAATATTACTGGTTAACATGGATATGGATCAATTTTTTCGCATGAGAAAAACACCACCGCGAAAACCTTTCTCCACCTTGTCACACCAAACGCAAATGTTGCGATCAATTGAAATTATGGAAATGTCGAGAAATGTCACCGGCGGAGAAGATTTTTATACCGTTTGGAAGTTTATGGGACAAAATTTCGAACACGAAAATGGTGTGAGATGGTGTAAAATGTCGGATGTAGATACTCTTCTTTTAATGTCAAAGTTCAATTTTGGAGATGGGCTGGTTAAAGCAATGAATCATTACTACAATGCGAAAGTTGGGTTTTCCATTTTAGCATCTCGAAGAGCTATTGCTAAATTAATGAAACTTCTCGATATTTCTGATTTATACGAATTCGAAGTTGTTACTTGTGTGATCAATAAAAAAGAGGTTCAACGAGTGGTTATTAGATGTCGAAGTGTTGAGCATTTATTATCAATCAGAGCCACGAATCTCGCCAACGCTGGAAGATTGCAATTGAAAAACGGAAAAATTATTCCTGTATTAAGTGGTGATCGAGGTGATGAAGAAGCTAAAGCTGTCATTGGTCTGGAATGTTCACCTACTCCTAATTCTCCATATTCCTTGTCGTTTATCTGTAGTTTTTGTGGCGAGGATAATTATGCGAATATGCTGAAATTTATGGGAAGAACCCTTTCAACTTTAGACAACATCAAATTTATTGATTATAAATATGGAGATGTTGTTTTGCGAGCAGAGGTTGATTGGAAAAAGACCGGTAAATTTTTATTTTCAAAAAATCAACAATTTGATTTGTTTTTAGGTGATTTCAAATTTTTATCTTCGTTATCCGCCCACACCGGCCAATCTTCAACTAATCCTTGCATTGGCTGTATCATCCCATTGTGCACTCACGGAGATCATCGAGATACAATCGGATTGTTCAATTTCGAACTAAAATTTGATGATCGGACCGAAGCAAACATTTTGGAACATTGCCAACAAGGAACTCATTCTATGAAAGAAGGTGCAACACCGCTAGTCCAAATCCCACCTAAAAAAACAGTTCCTCCAACTGTACACATTGTTGCTGGAGTTCATGAAAAATACGTTGACGATCAGATGAAAGCGAAGACAAATAAAATGGATTGTGCACTTTTTGGAAATGCTCGAACCGTTCCTCATCAAAAATCAATGCTGAAAAAGAAAAAAGAAGAGGAGTTGGTTTTGAAATCAGCTATTAATTTTTTGGAAGCGGATATTGCAATGGGTAAAAATATGATGTCAGCCTTCAGCAACTACACCGTGAATCCCGAAGATTCCTGCGACTCTCAATATTGTATTATCGATGGATGTTCTTCAAACACTTTGGATTGGGTTAAATGTGATTTGTGTCAACGGAATTATCACATTTTTTGTATGTGTATTATGTCGGCGAAGATTGTTCACAAGATGAAAAATAGTAGTTCACCATTTTATTGTTGGAGTTGCCGTGAATTTTCGCATGAAGAAATGATATATAATGTTGAATTCGAATTGAAACAATATATTGATGAGGCTGAAACATTGAAAACTAAGTTATCTTCGGTCACCAGAGATAAGAAATCAATGGAAGCTGTTCTTTCGGGAGAAGGTGGACCATCGAGAAAGAAATTGGATTCGGTTTTGAAGAAGATTGGGTGTCTTGGATCTGCTTGGTTTGGTAATCCCGTTGGTAATCAAATTCGAAAGCTATTACGCCCAAAATACATTGAAATTGTTTTGGAGGTATTTCCAGATGATGAATTCAAATCGAATCTTCGAAAAGTTATGATTTTGCTAGGAGAGATTATGACAGCTTCAGGAAAACAAACATTCAACGATTTCGAAAAACTTGAATTTAAAGATACAATAAGCCGCTTCGTCAACGCTCTTCGAGAGTTTTGCCCTGAGGAGAATGTTATTCCGAAGCTTCATTATTTGGTCAAGCATGTCCCGGAATATATTGATATTTATGACACCTGGGGTGGCGCATGCTCCGAACAATCCACCGAACACTTTCATGTCGTTTATCGAAAAGTAAAAAAAGCTTTTTCATCTATCAAGGATCTCATTTTTCAAGCCAAACTTATGGTGCGCCGATTTGGATTTTTGAATTATTTGAACGACATTGGCGAAAATTGTAATGATCCTATGATCGAAATCCCGGTTAGTTAAAAAAAGAAATTTTTTAAGTGAATTTTCAATTTTTCAGGACGAATATCGAAGTTAAAAATGTTCCCTATACTCTCCAACTTTCAACGTTTTATATATCATCATCCAACTCTTCCATATGTCATAAAAATCTGTAAATATACTTGGAAGTGCTTTTGGCTATTCACGGGTTTCGTCGATTTCAATTAATAATTTATGAGTGAGTTATTTGAACTGTTCTCTATTAAAAAATTATTCAATGTTTTAATTTTCCAGGGTATTTTCAATTGTCTATAATATCTTTTGCATATTCTTCTCGCGGGTTATCACTTGCCATCCAAAATGCTTCTCGATGATGTACAATTTGTTTAATTTTAATTATTTTTGTTGATAACTTTAAATAATAACATTTTCATGCACTACTTTTGAAGTCTTTAACTTATTTTCATTTTCTAAAGTTTGTTTGTTTCTTACTGATTTTTTATTACGCAAAAAGTATTTCTCTGCTCTCGTGAGATTCTCCTCTTTCCCCTCGTATACAATTCCTTTGATGAAACCCACGATTTTTAGAGTATTCAATGAAAAAATGCTGAAATTTTTTTCAAAAGAAAAAAAACGAGAAAAAACGGGAGAGCGCCTTCCACTGAAGAGACCGAGAGAAAAAAAGATGACGAGAGAGTGTTGCGATCGAAGAGAGCAAACAGACACACACAGTTTTGTATGTGGTGTGTTAGAGTGCAGACAAGGCAGCGTTTTTTCATTTGTGGACAGCGTGTTTTTCTTCGTTTTCGCCGGGATTTTCGGGTTTACCTCAAGTTCTCCGTTAAATCATAGCGTTTCGGACCGGAAATCGGGCTGGAGAGCCAAATTTGCTTATTCGGCGATTGCTTATTGATGACATAGGTGCCGATTTCTTTGGAAACCGCCACAGTCAAAACACCATATGAATAGGCGACGTCAAAGTTTTCCGAAACTTTGAAATTGTCCGAAATATGATCGAAATATTCGGAAAGCCTGGAAATTCAGGTATTCGTAGGGAAATTCATAGGAAATTACTGAAATTTTCAAGTTTGCATCATGTTTGGGTTCAAAATGCTTCAAATTTCATGAAAAAATCCGAATTTTGCCTCTAAAACCCACCTATCCAAAGATTCATCTGCTTTTCGATCATACTCCTTTTCGCTGACCGTAAAAACCGTGCGAATTCGCGGCGAAAAAACGCGCGAAAATTGTCGGAGCATCTTCAAATTTCTTTCAATTTTTATTTGTTTTTTTATCATTTTTCATATAAAAACTTGGCCTGAAACCTCGAAAAACTCGGCCATCAAAACAATTGCAAAAAATATTTATTATCGAATAAAAAAGCCTGTAAAATCCAATAAAAAACCCGTTTCAAGAGAAATTGTAAATGTTTTGAGATAATTTTTCAATAAAATTGTTGGGGGAGAAGAAAACTGAGTTTGGTCAAAATTATCACAGGGAAAACCATTAAAAAATAATTGAAAAATCCTCTATTTTTGGGGCACAATTCGTCCACCCCACGCCAATTTGAACACATTTTTTCGCCATTCGATTTTCGGTTGGCAAAGTGCCATTAGGAAGACGAATGGAGCCGAAATTTCGCGTAATAACCAAAGCGCCAAAAATTGCCACGTGGCAAAGCAAAGTTCACCGTTCTGTAAGAAAAAATTGGTGTTTCTATGACGTCATAGCTTTCTTTTTTGTGCTAACTAATTAATTATATATTCTAGATGGGGAAAAAGGTGATTTGAACTATGATGTTGGTTGAGCGCAAAATTTTATTAGTCACAAATCCGAAAATCCGATTTTCGGGTAGAAAATCGGATAAAAGCTCAAAAATTCAGATTATGACTCACAAATTTTCTGCCTCAAAAATTAAAACTGAACTTTTGAAGAAAGAGCAAAGTCAGAGCTTAAAATTTTGATAAAATTGTTTAATTGCTCAAAATTAGGGCATGATTTCAAGTTTTCTCTTGAAAATTAATAGAATTTAGATACAACATCGAATTTTTTACCAAAAATAGTCAAACTTCAAGGTTTAGGGGTATTTAGGGTCAAAAATATCATTTGAAATCATCCAAAACTCTAGAAAAGTGATAAAATTACTTTTTCAGGTCAGAAATTCGGGATTTTTGACTCTAAATGGCTTTAGAGCTTGAAAATTGACAATTTTTGGTGAAAATTATGCTGTTCTATTTAAATTCCATAAATTTTCAAGAGAAAACTTGATATCATGTTTAAAAATCACATTTTGGTCTAAATTTTGATTATGTCTCACAAACTTTCCGCTTCAGAAATTAAAGCTCAAATTTTCAAGAAAGAACAAGTCAGAGCTCAAAATTTTGATAAAACTTTATTTTATCAAAATTATGAGCTCTGATTTGCTCTATTTTCAAAATTTGAGCTTTAATTTCTGAAGCTGAAAGTTTGTGAGGCATAATTTGAAGATTTCATGCTCAAATTTTGAGCCAAAAACAAGAAAACATGATTTTTTCACCAACCTGCATTGTATGCATCAATAAAAAATCCACCGTCACCCAAAACGCAAACATGCGCCGCAAAAATCAAAACCGGATTGTATCCCATCAAAAAGTTGGCGCAAGTCGCAATAATAATTCCAGCCGGGAAGCAATCCTGAAGCGGTTCTACCAGAATAATATGCGGCAACATTGCGATTCGCAATTTGACCCATCGACAAATTCTCTCCAAAAATGTCGAAATCTTCGGGTTGGCCGCATTTTGAAGTGCCGGATTGACAGAGATCGCCGATTTCCATCCGCGATTCGCCAATTCTTTGCCGAAAAAGAAATCTTCGGCGAGATATCCGCCGAAAGCCGCAATTCCGCCGCATTCATCCAACGCGTCTTTCCGCATCATCGACGACATTCCTGTAGAGCAAACAAATTCCATACAATTTCCCGCGAGATAAATCCTTGCGTGAAATGTGCCGAAATAGATTTGCTCAAAAGCCGCGGCTAAACCAGGCCGATTTTTGCAGTATGGAGTTTGTGTAACTATCGCCATCTTCTCGTGTGATACCATAGTTTGAACCATATCCAAAATCGCGTCTTGTCGCATGAAAATCGCACTATCACTAATTAGAATAAGTGGATATTTAGCAGATCGATAGGCTGGCATCATATTGTTGATTTTCGGGTTGAGACCCACTTTTTCGCCGCCGAAAAATAGGCGGGCATCGATTTTTGGGTATTTTTCGATGAGAGATTTGACGATTTTCACTGCTGGGTCGGTTTGATTGTGAAAGCAGAACAGAATTTCGTACTGAAAATTGATCTTTAAATTGAAAATCATAGAATTTTCAAATTCCTAGCTGAAATTTCGCGCTGGAACTCAAAAAACCACTGAAAATCAAGGTTTTTATGATTTTCGAGAGGATAATTCGAAGTTAGGCTTGATTCTAGTCGATTCAAGCTGAAATTTCTCGCTGAAACCAAAAAAAAAGTGAAAATCGCTGAAAATTAGGGTTTCCATGATTTTCAGCACAAAAATTGAGTCTAGAAATTGGCTAATTCAAAAGTTTCGTGGTGAGACCAAAATTTCGGCGCGAAAAATGTATCTCACTAGGTTTAGCCCGTCCCAAGCTGAAATTGTGTGCTGAAAATTGATCCGATGTGATTTCAGCTTGAAAATCACTGATTTGAGCTAAGCCTGGTTTGTTTTTCAAATTCCTAGCTGAAATTTCGCGCTGGAACTCAAAAAATAGTGAAAATCAAGGTTTCCATGATATTCAGAGGAGAATTCGAGCCTAGGCCCGAGTTGATCCAAGCTGAAATGTCATGCTGGAACTCGAAAAACTACTGAAAATCGAGTTTTCACGATTTTCAGCAAGAAAAATGAGTCTACTCAAAACCAAATTTTGTGCTGAAAATTATGAAAATCGGATTTTTCGGTGATTTTCAGTAATTTCACGAGCACCAGCACAAAATTTCAGCGAAATAGCTTGAAAGTCGTAGGAAACAGGATTTTCAGTCGGATTTTCTCTTTTTAGAGAAATTTTAGCCCCAAAACTTGATATCGGCCAATTTCTAGACTCAACAATCATGCTGAAAATCGTTGAAAACAGCAATTTTCAAGCAATTTCCCCCGTACCTTATGATAATCAGCAACAAAAAACGTCTCCAAATTCTCTCTCAAATTCTCATCAGCTCCAACAATCGGTTTAATAATCGAAACACCGGGCAAATTCGAATTCGGTTTCACTTTTCGATGCAATCGATGTTTTCCATACAACAAGGCGATTAGATGTATCAAATACAAACAAATCACAAAAATCAATCCGATGAGGGCGAAAAGTGTGACGAGATCGATTTCGGCCGCCATTCGACGCGTTTCGGCAATCAATAATTTGGGCGGGTGGACGAGGAAAAACCACGTGGAAGATGTTGAAGCTGATTGAGATGAAGTTGAGGCTGACGATGCAGCGGCAGCCGCACCGATTAATCGAGATGTTGCTGATGACGACGCCAGAGCTGAAAATTCTTGGTTTTCAGCATGAAATTCGGGTCTGGAAGTGTGGAAATTCGAGATTTTCATCAATTTTCAAGATTTTACGCGGAAATATGATTTTTCTGGGCTTTTCCAGCTTTTCAAACAATCCTGGCTGGAATGCTGTGCTGAAAATCATGAAACGCTCAGTTTCCAGCTATTTTCACTGGTTCAGTGATTTTCAGAGCAAAATTTCAGTCCAGAAAAATATATTTCTAGTGAAGTTTTGTGTGCTGAAACTCGGAAAATTACTGAAAATCAAGATTTCTAGCGCAAAATTTCAGCCCAGAAATATATTCTATATTTCCTAGCTGAAATTTAGTGCTGAAACTCCTGAAATCCTCCCAAATCACTGAAAATTACGATTATCATGACTTTCAGCGCTAAATTTCAGTCCAGAAAAAATATTTTCAGTTTCCTGGCTGAAACTCATGAAAATCGCTGAAAATCAACCCCAGAAAAATATTTCCCATTTACTGCCTGAAATTTTGTGCTGAAAATCAAGTCTACCCTGATTTTCAGCGGAAAACTTCACCTAACCAACCTTTTTGAACATCCAAAAATTCTAGAAATACTTTTTTTCCTCAATTTTTTTCTCTTTTTTTCTCGTCTCAATAAAGGTCACGTCAAAAAACAAAAAGTACAAAAAATCGTGCGATTTTTCGAAAAATTTTCTTATCAATGTACATTTTTTGGTGCAAAAATGTGCATTTTTGGGGTTTCCAACTCACTTCAGCGAAAAATTTCGAGTAAATTAATAATAAATTAGACTTAGGTCGAAAAAAGTGGGGAAAAGGGCGAATTTTTTTCTTTGATTGATAAGAAAAGACAAAAAGAGCACAATTTGTTGGTGCAAAAAATCGATAAATTGAGCATTTTTCTTTATTTTGGGATGAGATAAGCGAGATTATCTTTTTGCACTATTTTTTATTTTTCAGATTTTTTTCTGAAATTTTCAGCTGTAACTTCAAAAAATATTGTTTTTCAACATTTAAAAATTAATGGAAAATTCATGGAAAAATTTGAATTTCAATCACATATATTTTCAAAAAATCAATATTTTTGCATGTATACATAAACTTTGTGTTTTTCACCAACAAAGAGTGTGTAAACATGCAAAAACGAGTAGAATTTCCCCGTATTTTTCACGAAAAACGGATTAGTGTACATAGATTTTTGATGTGAAAAATATGTGAAAAATGAAATAAGCAGAAAATCAGGGTTACTATGGAAATTATAAAAATTAGTGAAAAATAAATTTTCAGATCGATATTTTTCCCCGAAAAATATTATTTTTCGGCGGGAAAAAAACTTTCTAAAACAAACAAAAGTGGAACTATCTTATTGTTAACACAAAAAAAACAAAAAAATTTTGGAACAAAATGTTTTCTAATTTGCCACGTCACAGGTTTTTTGGGCCTAAATAAAAAAGATAGAAAACTGAGATAAAAATTGTGTTATTAAAAAAAAAATAAAAATAAATATTCACTGTTTCAAAAATTTCATAATTAATTTGATTTTGAAAAATCAAGGATGTGGGTTTTTTGACTGACTTGTTAGGATAATTTTTCCCTAATTTTTAATTTTCAAAAAATTACTGTTTCAAAATTTTTCTAGTTCAAAATTCATACAAAATTCCATAATTTTTTCATTAAAAATCCACAAAACCAACCTTCACTAAAACTTTGTGTAAAATTCGTCAAATTCTTGCCATCCAAACCCATTTGTCAACCAAATTTTGCGAATTTTCTGAAATTTTTTTTTTGATAAAAATTAATCATCTTCATCATATTATTTATATCGTATAGTTAACCAAAACCACGCCATTTTGCTCAACAAAAAAAGATGATAAGAAAATTGGAAATTTTTGGGGAGAAGAAAGAGCACGAAGACAAAATTTGTATATTTATTTTGACCCAAAATTTTTCACTCAAGTGAAAATAAAAAGTGCATCACAAAATTTGTGAGCAAATACTCATGTGTAGTTTTGGTCAACAGAAAAAAGTAGAGCGAAAAAAATAACATGACTCATGTTAATCATAGGTTATTTGGGTTGGAAAATTGCGAAATCATGTGATTTTCACACTGAGTCATTTTATGAAAATTTTGCGAATTTTTTCACGTCAAAAAAACTATGACTCACAGAGTTTTTTCTTATCATTTCATGATTTTTTTGTGAATTTTTGAAGAGAAAAATAATGTGAAAATTCAGAATTTTAAAATTTGGCCCAAAAAATTCATGTAGAATTCTCAGCTCCACCCTCTTTATATATTTCTCCAGCAAATTTTTGCACTCAAAAAAATCGCAAAATTTCTAGTCAAACAAAAACTTGGAAACTATAATCTAGTTGAAAATCTAGTTTTGAAAAAAATTCGAATTTTTTTCTGGGAAAATAGGAATTTTCCAGGGTTTATTCAAATTTATCAAATTTCGAGCATTTTTTGATAGATTTCGATAAGTTTAAATTTTGCGATTTTTTCACTGTTTCACATTTTTGTTATATTTTTCAGAAATACGTTCAAACAGTTTTCAAAATGAGTCTCACTTATGAAAATTTCAATTTTTCTGAAAAATTTCCAGAATTTTCGAACACAATTCTGCACTCAAAAAAACCGCAAAATTTCTAGTCAAATAAGAAAAGTTGGGCACAAAAAAGGTGATGAGTCATGAATTTTATTTATTTTATTTTCTCAACAAACAAAATTTTGTTCTTTTTTTCTGCTGTGGAAAAACTCACATTTCTTCATGTCATCAAAACCAACAATCCTGGAAAAAAATTTGAATTTAAAATTTTTGGCGCCAAAAATGACGCTGAAAGTATGAAAACTGCAGAAAACAGTTGAATATCGAGAAAAAATCGTTCGCAATAAATAATATTTACACCCAATAAAAATGTATGGCAAGAATATCTATATAAAAATAAAATTTTCGGGAAAAACTATCACAAAATCAATTTCAAAATCGGAAAAATCAATAAAATTATGCCTGCTCCTCCTCAACTTTTTCACAATCTTCTAAACTCGGAGTTACAGGAACTTCGTGTTTTTCGAGTTTCGCCAATTTCAGCCGTTTTACAGCGTCAGCTAATTGTCGTTCCAGAGAATCGGCTTCGGCTGACACGTCTAATTGCACGGCGTTTTCTTGCGTTCGACGCATCAATTCTTCGATTTGTTCGATGTTTATCTGAAATATTGGGTAAGTTTAGGAATAGTGTGGCTCTTTAGGTAATTTAGAGCATTTTGAGCCCAAACTTGCTGAAGGGAATTCTAGAAATCCCATTTTCAGCCAGAAATTGGGGGATTTTTCTCAAGAAGGTGAAAATTTTAATTTTAAAAAAATTTACTGTTTCAAAATTATGAAATAAATTTTGGTTGAATATCAGATTCTTAATTTCCTAATTTCCTGAATGGTTTTAAAAAATTCCACACAGAATACTGTGCATTTTGGCGCAAATTTGGGAGCATTCTGAGCCTAAACTTGCTAATGTTTGAGTTCAAAATGCTCTAAAATTCACGGGGATTCTAGAAATCCTATTTTTAGCTAGAAATTTGGGGATTTTTGAGAATTTTTGTTAAAAAAATGTACTGTTTCAAAATTATGAAATAAATTTTTATTGAATATCAGAGATTCGATTCAATGTTTAGTTTATCTCTTGTGAAAAAATTCCACTGTTTCAGAATTATCTCAAATTTTCGCCTTAACATGAAATTTTAATAAATAACATAATTATAAATCCACATGGCATTTTTAAAAACAAAAAGTTATCTCCAAAATTTCAAATTTTCTTTTTATTCCTACCCCCAAAAATTTTCGAAAACACAAAAAACAAAAAATTTGCATTTATTCACTAAACAACATGTGTTGTCAAGCAAAAAAACCAATTCCGGGGAGAAAAATGTGATTTTTGGTCGAAAATTCATGTTTTCGAGATGATTCTGAGTCAAATTTTCAGCGTTTTCAGCCAAACTCACCTCCTGACATCCATCCTCATAATAATAGGTGAAGGCCGAAAGAACAATGATGAATAATTGCTGTTGAACAACAGGCTCCAGGCATTCGGTGGCAATTTTCACGGCTTTCCGCAAAATTTCAACAACTCGTTTGCCTGCAAAAAATCGATAATTTGTAACGGCAAAAAACCACGTTTTTTCGCGCCAAAACTCACCATTTTTCAACATTTCTCCATTGGTTTCCTTGGTTTTTCCATGCCAATACAAATTGGCTACTGTACATAGAGATCGTACTTGATCAGGCTGCAAGAAAGGGAGGTTACTGTAGCTTTTAGCAGGGGTTTACTGTAAAATTGTGAAAAAAAAATATTCAGAAATTAAATTTGGTGCCAAAAAACCAAAATAATGAGAATTTCTGGATTTCAAAAATGCACTGTTTCATAATTTTCTCATAAATTTTTGGAGATATTTTTTTCAGTAAAACAATTCAATTTTTATTCGAAATTAATTTTTACGCAAAAAAAGCCACGTGGAAACTTTTTAGAGTAAAATTTTAGGGAAAATCAGAATTTCTGAATTTTATCAATTATCCCTGGACTTTTTTCTTTTAAATATTGAAAAAATCTTTGAAACAGTAAAATTTTGAAGTCAAATTTTAGGGAAAATTAGAATTTCTGGATTTCAAAAATTCACTGTTTCAAAATTTTCTCATAATTTTTTGGAGATTTTTTTTTTCAGTTAAACAATTTGATTTTTGTTCAAAATTTATTTTTACGCAAAAAAATCCACGTGGAAATTTTTAACGTATTTAAAATTTTAGGGAAAATTAGAATTTCTGAATGTCAACAATTCTCGCTGGTAAATCGGAACTCATAATTTCCTTCAAATATTCAAAAAATCTTTGAAACAGTAAATTTTCAGCCAAAAACGATTTAAAATTAATTTTAGGTTTTCGCCCCCCAGAAAAACCCACTTTTTTGAACATTTTCGCAGCAGCCAGTGCACATTGACTAGCCAACGGCGACCAATTTTCTTCGGGTAAATTCGAGGTTTGTAGGAGTGCTCCAACAGTCAATTGCAGACATCTTACACGATCTCTCGAATCTGCCACGTCATCTTCGAGAATTGACATGGATTTTGAGACGAATTCGTAGACGACAACGTGATTTTCATCGAACGGCACTTTGTCGGCTGTCATTGCGCCCTGCAAAAAACAAAATGGGGATCATTTTGACCCAAAAATCCCCGCAAAAACTCACATCCAAATACAATTTCAGGGGAAGTTCGGCTAACTCGGCAGTTGATACAAGTGCTCCAATCGTTCCCATTGCACACACGAAAATTTTGCGAACTTTTGCATTCCATTTTTCCTGCAAACAATTTATTGTAAATTTTTTGGTTTAAAAAAATTAATTTATATTTAAAATTTGAAACAGTGAAATTTTTGCAATTTTTGAATGGTCAAAAATTCACTGTTTCAAAATTTCATTCTAATTTTCTGTTTAACATAGTCATTTTGCTTCACACAACTTGAGGAATATTAATTAATGAGAATTGTAAAAAAAATCAATAGAGCAACAAAAAAAATGAGAAAAAATCTATACAAATTGTGAAAAAGTGAAATTTTCAATATTTTTTCATATATTTTTTTTCGGAAAATTAGTGCTTGAAATCATATTTTCGAAACCAATGTTCAGTAAAAATGAAAAAAAAATCACATAAGAATAGATCCGCAATCAAACAAAAAATTGCTAGAAAAATCTATACAAATTTTGAAACAGCGAAATTTTTTTTTATTATAATTTTGTTTGACATAGTCATTTTGCTTCACACAACTTGAGGAATTTTAATTAATTCGAATTATTGAAAAATTCAATCGAGCAACAAAAAAAATAATCGAAAAATCTATACAAATTTTGAAACAGTGAAATTTTCGAGATTAAAAAATAGAATTTTATTATGGGCCTATGCAGGATAATATTTTTTTTCGTATTTTTTAGTAAAAAAGGCTTTCGGATAAAATTCTTGGTTTTCTCACAATTTTAAGGCTATTTTTGATATAAATTGAAGGTTTATAGCCCATTTTCAATCATTTTTTAGTAAAAAAAACCCACATCTTCATCCTTTTGATCTCTATATCCCAAAACCAATCGATAAAGCTCAAAAACAATTGGTGGCAAGGTATATTTAATTCTCGATTTCCCTCCTTCTCCCAACATTTTCCTCGCCAAATTCAACAACAAAAACTGGCTATCCACATCATCGGCTCGAATCATATGCACCAATCTTGCCACCAAATTCTGCTCTTCCGCAAAGTCTTCCGCTTCACAATCCGCTTCCGCATGTTCCTTTAAAAGTGCCTCAATTAATTGGAAGACTGCCTGGATTTCTTGATCATTTTTAAGGAAAGTTTGTTCATCGAGAAGATTTTGGATGATGTATGAGCTGGTGTTGCATTTTCCACGATAATCGAAATAATTGAGGACTTTGAGGAATTCGGGAAGTTCGGATAATTTCAGCACATTTTTGTATTCGTCGATGGGAATGTGAAGGAGTTTTGTGAGCTCGCGACCGACTTTTCCGAATGCTTCGATGCTGGAAAAAATTTGGAATTTTTAGCTGAAATTTCCAATAATTGGAAACATTTCGGGACTTTTAAGCTCATGTTTTTGGATGAAAATTTCAGATTTTTTGGAGATAGAATCTGGAATTTCAGCAATGTTTTTATGGGAATTTTGGCTGAAAACCAACACTTTTATTTTTTTCAAACTGTTTTTATGCAGGATATTAACCTTGTAACAATATTTTTTAAAAAGAATAAATTTTCAAAACCAAATTTTGAAACAGTGAATTTTTTCAAAAAATTTTGAAATTTCAGCAATGTTTTAACTCATTTCAACATGGTTTTGGCTGAAAATTTCAGATTTTTGAGCATTTTTTAGTCAAATTATAGTATATTTACTTAGTGAACAACAACTATTATTTATCAAAAACCATCAATTTTTATGACCTAATTTTGAAACAGTGAATTTTTTTTGTTAAAAATTTTAGTTTTCAGTTTCAGATTTTAAGCCCAATTTTAGTTGATTTTTCATAAAATTTTTATAATGAAATTAAGCCTTTATTGAATAAAAATCCCAGATTTCTCAATTTTGATAACCAATATTTGAAACAGTGAATTTTTTTTGTTAAAAATTTTAGTTTTCAGTTTCAGCATTTTAAGCCCAATTTTAGTTGATTTTTCATAAAATTTTTATAATGAAATTAAGCCTTTATTGAATAAAAACCCCAGATTTCTCAATTTTGATAAACAAATTTTGAAACAGTGAATTTTTTTGTTCAAATTTCCAATTTTTCCCCAAAAAACTCACGATTCCACGCCTTTTTCCTCCAAAATATTCCGCAAACTCAAAAATGACATATTCGCGAATTCAACCCGATCCGAATAACATTTCACAGCCAAACTGACCAGAGAAACCTGAAAAAAATGAAATTTTTGCCACGCGGCAAAGTGAAAAGACTCACGTGAAGTGAAACAACATCTTCCATCGGCATATCTGGTCGATTTTTGATCAAATCTTTGGCTTGCGCTGAGAAAATCTCGAAAAGTTCCATTTTGCTCGGCGCCGCTGCACTTTGTCCCTCAATTGAAGATGTTGTATAGAGAGCGAGGCGATCGATTAAAGCGATTAGCACATTTTTGACGTTGACTTCCTGGAAAATGAGGGGTTTTTGGAGGAATTTAGGCAAAATTCAGTAGGAATTGGTGAACAAATCAAATTTCTTGGGGAGAAAAATGATAAATATTTTTAATTAAAAAAAAACATTGGAATATTAGTCAACAAAAATTTTTCAGGCAGAATTTTAAGATGCATTGAAGAAAGATTTATCAGGAATTTTCATTAGGAAAAAAGTAAATCTGTATTTTGAAACAGTATTTTTTTTCAATTTTCTGGTCAAAGTGCAGAAGTACCAAATCCAATCAAAAATTCTAAATTTCCATTAAACTTTGAAACAGTGATTTTTTTTTTTGAAAATAAATGAATGGAATTTTTAGTTTAATTTTCCAAAAAATTCGAGGAGCAATTAAATCTTGTTGTGAAAAATTAATTTTAAATTCTGAAACAGTGATTTTTTCAACAACAAAAAATCTGGAATTTCAATATGTTTTTGGATTCTAAATGTTCCATGTTCAATTCTGATCAACCTACTTATGAAAAAAAATCAAAAATTCAATTTCTCTCAACTTTTCCATTAAATTTTGAAACAGTGATTTTTTTCAAACAGAAAAAATTCAGAAATCTGGATTTTCTCTTGACTATTCAATTTTCTGGTCAAAAGAGTCCAAGTTTACAATCCGATCAAAAATTCAATTTCTCTCAACTTTTCCATTAAACTTTGAAACAGTGAACTTTTTTCAACAGAAAAAATTCAGAAATGTGGATTTTTATTTGAATTTTCAATTTTCTGCTCAAATCTATAATCGATCAAAAGTTCAATTTCTCTAAAATTATCCATCAGATTTTGAAACAGTGATTTTTTTCAACAAAAAAAAATCTGGAATCTCAATATTTATTTGAATTTTCAATTTTCCAATCAAAACAACCTACGAATCAAAAATTCTAATTTTCCTCAAAATTTCCGTTTAAAAACTTTGAAACAGTGAATTTTTTGAAGAGAAATAATGAATAGAATTTTTTAGTTTATTTTTTTAAAAAATTTCTAGGAACAATGAAATCTTGTTGTGAAAAACTAATTGTAAATTCTGAAACAGTGAATTTCACAACAAAAAATCTGAAATCTCAATATTTATTTGGATTCTAAATGTTCCATGTTCAATTCTGACTATTATGAAAAAAATCAAAAATTCAATTTTTTCTCAACTTTTCCATCAAATTTTAAAACGTAAATTTTTTCAGCTGAAAAAAAAATTTTTTAGTTCAAAAATTCGAGCCTACTTTTACAAAAATATCATCAAAATCTCAAGTTTTCTCAATTTTCTAACAACATATTTTGAAACAGTAAATTTTAAAAATACCAAAACCTAACATACCGGTACAAGTTGTCCACACGCTGCCAAAAACTCATTCAACGTCGACAAATGAAAATCATCGGAGAACACCTGAATGACGCATTCCATCAAATATTCTTGTGAAATCGGATCTTTGCACGACACAACTTGTTCCAAAATACTCGGCAAAACATCGCGAACATACATTTCTTCGTTCAAACTTTCCAATTGGGATAATCGAACCAAATTTGTGCCGACGAGAATACGCAATTCCATGCGATCTTTTTCGCGCTTCTCTTTTTCACGTGATGGTCCTTGATGTTGCATTCGAACCCAGAGTTTGTTCATTTCGGCGAAGTTTATGAGAACGAAATCGACGGCGTCAGAAACTGTGCCTGGAAAGATCTTGGGTTGAAAAATTTGGAGATTTTTCAAGAAAAAAAAATTTTGGGTTTAAAATTCTTAGATTTTTACTCTTATTTTTCGGCCTAGTATTTAGCCTGTTAGTTTAAGATCTTTTCAGGCCTGAATTAAGGCCCAACTTAGAGGCTTTTAGATATTTTAGGCCCTAAACTTGAAACCTGATTCTAAGCCATTTCAGCCCTAATTTTTAACCCTAATTTTTTAGGTCATTTGACAGAGATCCTTAGGTCTAATTTTGGGCTTTTAGGCCTAAAAAACTTTAGTTTAAGACAAAATTCAAAATCATATTTGAAGCCTAATTTTGAGCGCTTTTCCAAATAAAGAGCCTATGTTTCACAGTTTTCACAAAATTTACTGTTTCAAATTTTTTTTTAAAACTCGTTCTTTATCCCAAATTTAATCTTGTTTTTGTAGTGGAAAAAATCACTGTTTCAGAATATTTTTAAACAAAAATTGGAACTTTTGAAATAGTTTCAGAAGAAATAAATTGGAAAAAAATACTGTTTCAAAATATGCATTAGAAATGTTTTTTTTTTATAGAAAAATCGATGAATTTTTATCAAAAATTATACTTTCAATGAAAAATTTTGAATTTTACCCTATTTTTACCCTAAACCCTTGCAAAACCTCACCATCTCTCGCACTTTTTTCCCCAATTCCATCAGGCGAATCAGGCAAAAGTGATCTGGTAGACTGCAACAAATAATTCCTCAAAAACAATCCTCTCAATGGATGTTGTACACCTCGACACATTTCAACCATATCCTTCAACAGCTCTTTTTTCGAGCCCAAACCACATTTGATGAAAACGACGCCAAGTGTGACGAGCAAATATAATCGGGGAATAATTGTGCCCGCGTATTGAACACATTCATATAAATTATTGAGTTTTGAGGAGTCTTGAGTGAATTCGTCGATTAGGACGGTTTCGAGTTGTTGTAACTCGTTTATTGAATCCATGTCTGAAAAAATGGAAATTTTCAGAGGTTTTGAGCCATTTTTCATTATTTTTTACCTTTTATGAAAAAATTCATGGATTTCGAATCAGTTTTCTAATTTTTCGTAATTTTTTTTTCTGATTCATCCACTTTTAGTGAAATCTTATGCATTTTTGAGCTATTTTTCATGATAATTTTGATCTTTGAGACAACTTTTGCCACGTGGCATCTCTTTCTCTGAAAAGTTTTAAAGATAATCAAAAATGAAGCATTTTGAGCCATTTTTGGTGAACTTTCGTATATTTTCTGCTGATGAAGGCAATTTCTGCTAATTTCTATGAACTTCAATCTATTTTGAGTGAAAATTTCGAGTTTTCGATCGAAATATCATGAAAACCCAAATTTCACCAATAAAAATCAATAATTCTGTGCAATTATATCCCAAAAGTTCAAAAAACTCACACAATCTATAATAAAACTTTGGCGAAAGATCACCGGTCCGCAATTCGCCCAAAAATAAAAGTGCGTGCTTCAAAGCATCCATTGTTTTACCCTAAAAACCTTAATTTAGATCAGATAACTTCAACCAAAAACCCTACCTTATCCAAACATCGTTTCATCTCAAACGCTTCGGATTTCACGATTCGAGTCGCCTGTTCCAGCGCTTTTTCCTGTTCTGCCACATTTATCATCGAATTCTCCACCATTTTCGATATTCTGCAAAACACACTCTGCTTTTTTTCAATTGAAATCCGATGAAAATGAGTCAACAAAACAAAAAACGAGGCAAAATGCGAAGTGCGTCGGGACGAGAACAAAAAAATGGTGTGCGATGGGGCGCGTTTTCCTGTTTGCCATGAGATATTTAGTAGTATAACTTTGTTTATATTGAACCGAATTGGTTGGTTTCAATTGCCAGGCATCGAATTACATCAGAAATTGGAACGTTCGTTGCATAAACGAGGAAAACTGCGGAAAAAAAACCGAAAAAAAAGAAAATAAAAATTCAAGGAACATCGATGGGAATGCGCGGGTCTCGCGACGATCTGGAAGATTTTGTTGTGCGCCTTTGATGACAGTAACGCGCGGGCGGTAATTTTTATTTCTATTTTTTATTTTGGCCTAAAATTTTCGATTCTCTTCACTATTTCCTGCATTTTCAGATGCCGGCAGTCAAGTTAGCCCCAGTTGTAAATCAAGTTCCACGCCGAACTCGCCGAACAAAAGTGGATGATGTGGATTATGAAGAATTGGTGATGTCGGCAATCAATTTTTCGGGACCATCGAGTGAAGATGAAATTCAAATATTCATGTCGAAGACGTATCCAAAGACCGATGATATGGCGAAGAAAATTGAAGAAACCTTGAAGATGTTGGTGAAAAAGGGCGTGTTGCTGAAGATTGGCGAGATTTTCAAAAAAGCAACCGCCCCAAAGGAGAATCGAAGAGTTTCGCGAAGACTTAGCGACAAGAAAGCAGCTACGGCACTCCTTCCAAACGCAGTGGAGAATATGGCGCGATTGAACAAGAAAATGCCGTTTTGCCCGGTGACGTATGATGCTTTGGAAGTTCGCCAGAATACATCGAACGCCTCAAGTCAACCGGCCATTTTTACAAGTTGTGGACATGTGCAAAGTGTCACGACGCGTTGGAACAACATGCAATGCCCAATGTGTTTGAAGGTGTCGATGGCGGTGTCGATTTCGTGCGCTTTGCAAGGACATTGTGATAATGGAGATCTGGAATTGGTCTATAATCCTTGTGGACATATTGCGAGTCAGGAAACTGTTAGGTATTTTTTTCATGAATTTCACAAACCTTCTTGATCTTAATTCAACTCTTTTTCCAGGCGCCACCTCGCCTCACCAACCTCCAAAAACTGCCCATTCTGCGCCAGAACCTTGAACCCCAACAATCCCACCATCAAAGCATTTTTTCAATTCGAAAACTAGGATTTTTAGCCAGAAAAATATTTTTGTTAAATATTCATTTATTGTTTTTCTTTTTTTTTCGAGATCTCCTTTTTTCCTCCGTTTTTATTCAATTCGAAACTGTGAATAGTTGTTGTAAATAAGTATTTTATTTTATCATGAAACATCTCACCTGATTCTTGCGGCGGAAATATGGAAATGATTCATTTTTGAAGTGCGTGAGTTTAATTTTTCAAAAAAATTTATTACTTCCCAAAAATCACATCAAAATCCTGATTAGAAATCGTAACCGTATGACACGTCATATCACAAAATTCGCCATTTCGCTCCAAAAATCGACAAACATCCTCAAACTTCACCGATTTCGCCAGCCAAACGTAACAAAATCCACCGCCGCCAGCACCAGCCAACCAACCAGTTTCGATGAGATTTTCGCTGAAAATTTGGGGATTTTCACAATCAGATGAACATTCTGGGGAAAAAACCCACTTTTTCAGTTTGGCTAGTAGATTTTTGACGATTTTCGGTTCACATCCACTTGTCAGCAATTTTTTGGCAGCATAATATTGATTGATTAAATCGATTGGCATTTTTCCTGGAAATTTTTGAAAATATGAAGTTGCAAAAAAATTCACTGTTTCAAAACAAAATTTCCTCACCATCCAACAAAATCTCCAAAAAATCATCGATATTTTTGTACATTTCCATCAAAACCTCCTTCACTTCTCCATCCTTGTACCAATTTCGAATAACTTCTTGCAAAATATTTTTAGCCAATCGTGTTTTTCCCGTGTAAATTAGGACTAATCTGCAATTGATTTCAGTCTGGAATTTCTTGGAAATTTCGATTCTCTCGACTTTCAGGCCGAAATTCTGACTAGAATTTCGTTGCGCAATTCCTAATTTGATGCCTGGATAAATTGCTCCAATTTGATCTTGCCAACCTCCGCCAGTTGTCATAATTTGCTCAATTTTCAGCACACTATGCGCAATTTTCGCCTGAATTTCACGCTGAAACTCAAGATTTTCAGCCTGGTATAGCTCCCAAATGGCTCGCAAAATCGTGGCTCCCAAAATCGAACTCGTCCCCAAACCTGAGCCATGTGGAAGCTCAGAACATAGCCAAAATTCGAGTCCAAAACCCGCGCCGAATTTCGCACAAAAATCAGAGCATTTCGAAAATCCCAGCGATTTGATACATGCTGATAATAGGCATGTTGGATGGGTTGGTTTATTTGAATCCGATAGATTTTCGTCGAGGAAGATTGGTGATTTTTCGTGGTGGAGAAGAATTTTGGCGGGGTTTGTGGTGGATTTTTGAAGGCGGCAACTAATTGGACGCTGGAAAAATATTGGATCTAGAAATTTCAATTTTAAAATTCATAATCAGTTTTTTTTATATGGAAAAAACGTGAACGAAAACCACTACAATTTCCAGTAATTTTGAAATCTAAACTTTCCAGGATTTTTTTTCACAATTAAAAAAATCACTGTTTCAAAAATTCCATAAATAAATTTGAATATTTCAAAAAATCGTTTATATCAATTAAAGCTACGCAATTGATGAAAAGATTACAAAAAGTTAATGAAAGCCTCTAAAATTTCCAGAATTTCCAGAAATCTTGAAACCTAAATTTTCCGGGAATTTTTTTCACAATAAAAATCTTCACTGTTTCAAAAATTCAATAAATAAATTTGAATATTTCAAGAAATCGGTTAAAAACTTATTTGCATTAGTATAAAATTCTAATTCACTTTCAAGATGAAAATCCACGTCATAACGTATTCTTAGTGTTTTTAATTTAACAATTGGAAAGCGTTAATGAAATCCTCTAAAATTTCCAGAAATTTACAAAAATTTTGAAACCTAAATTTTGCAGGATTTTTTTCACCATAAAAACATCACTGTTTCAAAAATTTCATAAATAAATTTGAATATTTCAAGAATTCGGTTAAAAACTTCTTTTCATTAGTATAAAATTCTAATTTACTTTCAAGATGAAAATTCACGTCATAACTTATTCTTAGTGTTTTTAATTCAAAAATCGGAAGATGTGAATTAAATCCTCTAAAATTTCCAGAAATTTACAAAAATTTTGAAACCTAATAATTCCATGAATTTTTTTCACAATTAAAAAAAATCACTGTTTCAAAAAATTCCATGAAAATTTTTGAATATTTCAGAAAACTGTTTCATCGATAATCAATCCTAGACACATTTCACAAAAAAAATTTATCACATAACTGTTGTTGAAATTTTTTTTTACTTGGTCATTTTCATGGAATTTTTGAAACAGTGAAGTTTTTTATTGTGAAAAAAATGCCGGAAAGTTTGGGTTTCAAATTTTCTGAAATTTTAAAGGATTTCATTAACTTTTCCATTTTGACATTAAAAAATAAGTTAGACGTGGATTTTCAATCAATAGAATAAACGAATTTTTGAAAAACTCAAAGTTTTTATTGAATTTTTGAAACAGTGAAATTTTTTATTATGAAAAAAATTCCTGAAATATTTACATTTCCAGAAATTCCAGAAATCTTGAAACCCAAATTTTCCGGGATTTTTTATTCACAATGAAAAACTTCACTGTTTCTAAAATTCCATAAATGAATTTGAATACTCGGGCAAAAAACGGCGGGGTCGCTACCAATCGGGGCGGAGTCGCTACACGTTTCGGGCGACTGGCCCGAGCGTGAAGCAACTTGCCCACATCTCGCTCCGATCCACTCTCTCGGAGGGTGTCCAGAAGCATTTTTCAAAAATTGTATCTATGGAGCAAAAGTAGATCTACTTAAAGCTTTATTACCCTACATTTATATGGGCCATTTAATTAATGGATTACTGTGAAATCCCGAAAAAAAAGCATAAAAACCATGATTTTAAAATTGGGCAAAAATTGTAGCGAGTTGCCCGGCACTCGCCACTTTTGAGGCGCGTTTGGGGCAACTCGCTGCTCGGGAAAAATACGGCACCTTTTTAGCACCGAGGCGACAAAAATTGTCGAGGAATTTTGGCCGCCCCGGTGCTAAAAAGGTGCCGAAATTACGGCACCTTTTTAGCGCCGAGGCGACATTTTCATTAAAAATCCATTATTTTACCATACAAATGACTCTTGTTCTCTTTTCATCGAAATTTTCCGCACTAAAAATGTAGCAAGCTTGTCCGAGTGGATAAGAGGATGGGTTGTCATTGTTTTGACCCAGGTTCGATGCCCCTTTCCCGCACCTTTTTTTTATTTTTTTCGTCTCACTGGCGCACCATTTTAGCGCCGGTGCGTTCTCTCTGCGCACCTTTTTAGCGCCAAGGCGAGAGCACTTCCCGCCTCGGCGCCCCAGAATGTCGCCTTAGCGCCCCAGGATGTCGCCTTGGCGCCGTATTTTTCCCGAGTGCAAAACAAGTCTCGAAAAATGTGTAGCGAGTCGCCCCGAGCTATGTCGTTTTTTGGCCGAGTATTTCAAAAAATCGCTAAAAAAAAACTTCTTAGCGGTTGTATAAAATTCTAAATTCACTTTCGAGCTGAAAATCCACGTCATAACTTTTTTTTCTGATAAATTGTAAATCCTCTAAAATTTCCAGAATTTCCAGAAATTTTGAAACCTAAATTTTCCGGGAATTTTTTCACAATAAAAACTTTACTGTTTCAAAAAATTCCATAAATAAATTTGAATATTTCAAAAAAAAATCGGTCAAAAACTTCTTTGCATTAGTATAAAATTCTAATTCAACTTTTGGGCTGGAAATCCACGTCATAACTTATTCTTAGTGTTTTAAATTTAAAAATCGGAAGATTTTAATGAAATCCTCTAAAATTTCCAGAAATTTACAAAAATTTTGAAACCTACTAATTCCAGGAATTTTTTTCACAATAAAAAACTTCACTGTTTCAAGAAAAACATGTAAAAATTGCTAGATTCCGAATGAATTGTTACCATCATTGATCGTTTTGATTACCACCAAAAAAACCCGCCAATTCTCTCACCTTTCCATCCACCAAAATGGCCATATTAAAAACTCCAGCCTCTTCAAAATCGAAAAATATGGGCGGTGTGTCCAACCAGCCTCCAAATAAATCACAACGAGCAGGGGCGAACACAGTAACCTCGTTGAATTTTGAAGAAGATTTTGGATTTGGTTCGGGAAGAGTTAGGGTTTTCTGGAAATTTTAAATTTAGAATTTCTGGGGCCAAAAAACCATTTGTAAGTTTCAAGCGGTATTAGTTCGAGCATTGGGCTATTAGAATTTGGATAACCCCAAGTTTATTGAATATTTTTTGAAACAGTGAACAAATTTGTGAGAAATTAAGAAGAAAAATAACTGTTTTTCCAGATTTTTGCTGAAATTTATATAGCTGATCGGCTGAGAACACAGGGTGTAATTTACTACCTCAAATCCCTAGACCTCAAATTTTTCATTAATTTTTGGGTAGATCAAAAATAATTTTTCTCTAAATCTCTCGTTTTTGCGTTGAATTTCATCGATTTTAGTTTCACCCCTAAGATCGTGTCAGGTCTCAAAAAATGCGCGAAATTTTTCGGGTAGTAAATTACACTTTGTGAGAATTAAATTTCAATCACCCCATTTTTTTCTTCAATAATTTTTGAAACAGTGAAATTTTTTTTTCAAAAAACTCACCCCCTCACACATATTCTCGACCATTTTGGCGATCAAAATCTGCGCAGCCGCCTCCAAATGCCGTGCAGCTCTCACCATTCCACTCTCCGATCCCCGCCAGTTCCTCTGAATCTCCTCAAATAACCTCTCCGGGCTCTCCAAAAGCCCGAAAAGTGTGCGATTCGCAGCCGGGCCGCTTCTCAGCCCTCCAAGACCTTCAGATTCCAACGAGAGGCCGAGACTTAGGCTAAATAGAGTTTGTGGGGTGACCCGGAGATTGGTGATGGTCTCAAAATAATCACGGATGGTTGGGAGTTTCAGCATTTTTTTGAGGATGACTGCGGATTTTATGAGTTTTTCCAGATTGTTCTCGGGAGCTTTTGAAGGTCCTTCAATAAAATAGTCCTCCAGGCTTGCTAAAAGCATATTGTGGAGATAATGAAGGTCCTGAATTTGCCCAGAAAAATCAGAAAATTGATAGTTTTCAACTTCTAGGCTCCTAGAAATCGCTTCAAATTTCGAAAATTCTCCAAATATCAGCTTCCTCGCCTGATTCCTCAACTCCAATTTCTCGCCTTCAATCTTCCCCACTCCTTGCTCATTTTTATACACAAAATCCTGCTCTGTGCTCCAGGTTGCTTGAAGAAAATCGAAAAAAATCGATAATTTCAGGCCGAGAGTTCCGCTATCTTGTCCGTAATAAGTTGTGGCAGAGATTGGAAAAATGTTGATGAATCCCAGGAATTTTGCGGCGATTGTTGGTGGCAGATGGAAAATTGCCAAAATTATATTTTCGGGGTTAGTTGAGGGATAAAATATGTCAGAAATCGGCCCATTTTTTGAATCGTAGCTTCCAAAATCGCCCAATTCTAGCCTGGTTTCCGGAGTGAAACAGAAAGCCGAAATCTGATTTTCAGCCTGAAAATGTTGATATTCTGGCTGAAAATTTTCCAATTTCAGCTCAAAAAACGCGTCAGTTCCAATGATCCAAACACCTTTTCCTTGAGTATTTTCAGCAATTTTTCCAGCATTTTCGATGGCTTTCGAGAAATATGTTGGTTGGATGTAGCCATTTTGAACCTCTTGAATTTTTCCTTCACTTTTGGTGATAGCTTCGATGGAGCCCTGAATAAAATTTGAATTTTTGAATTTGGCGGGTAAAATTACAGTAATTCTGAAGAGTTTTGAATTTCAGAAATTTGGTGCCAAAATTTATGAATTCTAGATTTTGGGGCCAAAAATTACAGCATTCTGATTGAATTTTGAATTCTAGATTTTTTAGCTACAGTACTCTCAGCTTCCTACAGTAACCCACCACAAGAACAATCAAAATCCTCGAATCTACAAGCACATCATCCGAAAGCACCGTATACCCTCTCAAGGCGCATAATCTTTCAGCCTGGAAAAATCTACAGTAATCTACACGACCAATATCTTTCTACAGTAATTCTTACCGTAATCAACAAGGCATTCAACGCACTTCCTCCCGAGCCAACATCTTCACACGCGTCATTACAGACTAGAACTTCTTCAGGGAGGAATTTCAGATTTTTCAGGTATTTCAGATATTTTTGGATTTTCAAATCGTTCTTATTGATGTTTGCGGCTAGGGAAATTGTTACAATATCCCACATTCGCTGAAATTTTTGCTGGAATTTTTAAATTCAAAATTTCATAAGATATTAAGTTTCTGAGCAAAACAGATTGAATTTTAAAGCAAAAACAGAAAAAAAAACAATTATTGATTTTTTATCTAGTCAAAAAAGTCGTCTATTTCTACGCTTGGCTCTAAAAACGTCTCCTCAATGCCCCGTAAATCGACCCCATTCAAAATCATATTCTCCATTGTCTCTTCCAAATTTGTTTCGCCAATCAATAATGCGCCAATCATTCGGCCATCCACCAAAATACATCGGATCAACTCATTTTCACCATTTGTTCGCTCTACTTTTCTCCATTCTTTGTTGCCAACATTTTCTGGCTTGTAATCGCCAAGAAAAACGACCTAGAAACAGAAAAATAAAAAATATTATTCAAACCGCCGCGCAAACGCGTCACTTCGCTGTGAGACCCAAGGCTCCGCCCACACGACGCAGCTTTTTTTCTTTTCTTTTCCGTTCCGTTTTTCTTGCTCATTTTCCGTTTTTTATCGCGTTTTCTTGTGTTTTTTCTTGTTTGACCTGTTGAATAATATTAGAATATGCTAATTCTCCCGTTTCATAATAGAATACCATTAAAATTCCAAGTTTTAACGATGGAAAATGAAGAAATATCGAAATTTCGTCATCTGCATTTTTCTGCTTCGAAAATAAACAAATCGATTTTGAAAATGTTATTTAAATATTCCACGTCATCGAAGAAACGTTTTCCACGTTTGTATTTCTAGTTTTCGAATTGATTCGAATATGTATTTCTGAAAATAGGCCTTACTAATCGGGGCCTTAATTGAAAATAGGCCTTAATAGTTTCTAGAGTGTAATTATTAGTTTACACTTTGCTCAATCAGATAGAAAAAGATTTTTGGGATGTTAGGATGTGAAATTCAGCGTTCTCATTACTTTTGGGAAGTTTTGGACGCTTGTCCGTCATTTGTGTTTATATTTGGTACAATTTTGAATTTTCTCTCATTTTTCTGTCTCGAATTACCCTAACTGGCTAGTCAACTAGATTCGAACTCATATTTCTTATTACAGGAAAGCAAAGATGGAAGAGGAACAACTTCTCGACTACGAAGAAGAGCAAGAGGAGATCCAAGACAAACAAGAAGTCGGCGGAGGTGATGCCAAGAAAACCAAGGGTACCTACGCTTCGATTCACAGCAGCGGTTTCCGTGACTTTCTTCTCAAGCCCGAAATCTTGCGCGCCATCGGCGATTGCGGTTTCGAGCATCCATCAGAAGTGCAACACGAGTGCATTCCTCAAGCCATTCTTGGTATGGACGTTGTGTGTCAAGCCAAATCTGGTATGGGTAAAACCGCCGTCTTTGTGATCGCCACACTTCAACAATTGGAACCAGTTGATGGAGAGGTAATTAGTTTTGATTAAATATTTTAATGAAAAAACTTCAACAATGCCTTTCAGGTTTCCGTCGTTTGCATGTGCCACACTCGTGAATTGGCCTTCCAAATCTCCAAAGAATACGAGCGTTTCAGTAAATATTTACCAGGCATCAAAGTCGCCGTCTTTTTCGGAGGTATGCCGATCAAGAAAGACGAAGAGCGACTCGCCAACGATTGTCCACACATTGTTGTCGGAACACCCGGTAGAATGTTGGCTTTGGCCAAATCCGGAAAATTGAAGCTCGACAAGGTCAAGTATTTCGTGCTCGATGAATGCGACAAAATGATTGGCGACGCCGATATGCGCCGCGATGTTCAAGAAATCGTCAAATCCACACCACAAGAAAAACAAGTTATGATGTTCTCGGCGACACTTCCAAAAGAGCTCCGAATTGTGTGCAAAAAATTCATGCAAGACGTACGATTTAACTTATATTATAATTGTTGTTGTCCTTCTTCTCCTCGCACTCGATAACCTCTCACTTTCGATGTGTTTTTTTGACGCAAAAGGGTATCTCTGAGTTTGGTAAGCGTTAAAAGTCGCTGAAAATGGTGGAATATTGACCATTTTTACAGAACCTAATACTCAGAAGAATATCCCGAAACTACCCAACAACGCCGAATTTCGGGGTCAAAGTTGTCTGGTCAAACACACCACGTTTGTGAGCAGGAACCCCGCTATACCGAAAATGTGGTAGTTTTCAAATACCAATTCAATATTTTTCAGCCAATGGAGGTCTACGTCGATGACGAGGCAAAATTGACATTGCACGGTCTTCAACAACACTACGTTAAGCTGAAGGAGGCTGAGAAGAACCGTAAATTGTTGGAATTGCTCGATGCGCTCGAATTCAATCAAGTTGTTATTTTTGTCAAATCGGTTCGTCGTTGTGAAGCGCTTCATCAATTGTTGTCTGAGCAAAACTTCCCATCGATTGCTATTCATAGACAAATGGCTCAAGAGGAACGACTTTCGAGATATCAAGCTTTCAAGGATTTCCAGGTAAAAATTTGTGAAAATTCTGCAATTTTTCAAAAATCTCAACGAATATCGTTTCTAATGGGGTGATTCATAAAAATATTGTCATTCCGAAAATAAAAGAACCCCCGTTTGAATTGGCGGTCACGTACAGTAGACTAAAAATGACGTGACACATGCACATCAAACTGGTTGGCAAATAGCCAACGTCACACCTCGGCCAACATCGTGGTTCCCAAAAATAAAAAGTTTACGCTGAAGTTTTGAATGAGAAAATTGTGAATTTACCGGATCAGTAGAGAATGTTTCAGTCATAGAAATAAATTTGGACTCTAGAAAATTCAAACTGAGCAATTTTTATCAAAACACTCTCTAGCTCATTCTGTGAAAACCGTGGCCCACCACGGCTTGGCCGAGGTGTGGCCAACGTGTAAATTTCGCATTTTATTTTTCAAATAGACTCCAAAATTTTGCGAAGTCTACTGTAGTCTTGGTGTCCTAGGCCATTTCGGTTCTCTTCCAAGTTCTTATTTTTTCGGAATGACAATAAATTGACAAAAAAAGTGCGATTAATTTCACGTTTTTTGTCAATTAATCGCATTTTTTCAGAAATGAATGCGATTAATTGACAAAAAACGTGAAATTAATCGCACTTTTTTTGTCAATTTATTTTTATGAATCACCCCATAAATTTAAATCTTCCAGAAACGTATCTTGGTCGCCACCGATTTGTTCGGTCGTGGAATGGACATTGAACGTGTCAACATTGTCTTCAACTACGATATGCCAGAAGATTCGGACTCGTATTTGCACAGAGTGGCTCGCGCCGGACGTTTCGGAACCAAAGGATTGGCCGTCACTTTTGTCTCTGACGAAACCGACGCCAAAACTTTGAACAGTGTTCAAGATCGATTCGACATCAGTATCACCGAATTGCCGGAGAAAATTGATGTTTCCACTTACAGTAAGTCTTGAGCTTCTTTTTCTTTTGTTGAAAAAATACTCTAAAATTTATTTTTTTCAGTCGAAGGAAGAACCAACTAAAGGATGCCACTTCAAACCAAAAAATCCCCAAAAAAATGATTGTTTTTATCTGTCTATTATATATTTCTTATAACTTTTCTCCGAGTTTTATTTTGGTCTCAAAATATCCCCCCTTGTTTTTTTCCACACCACCCAACTTTTTCTCTCCTATTTTATATATCCAATACTTGTTGTAACTAAATATTATTCTTTGATTTGAGAATTTTTTGAATTTTCTAGAAAATTTATGATTCCGAAAGCTCACCTTCAATCCAAAAAACGTTGTACAATGTGCAAACAACTCCAAATGCATATTGAACATTTCCGCAGTCTCCCTGCCAAAAACCATCGACTTTGCGCAAGTCTCCGCAGCTTGCCGTGCTTGCGTCCACAATCGCATTGGTTTCCACAAATTTGAGGAAGTCGTCGCATATTGCGCAACATCGCCGCAAGCAAAAACAGCTGGATGAGATGTTTCGAAAATGTCATTCACTTGAATTGCTTGATCTTCTTCGCCAGCAGAAACATCGAGATTCTCTTTCCAGATTTCTGAATTTGCTCGTGTTCCTGTCGCCCAAATGACAAAATCACATGGGATTTTCGAAATTGTTTCTGATTCTAAATCTCGAACTTCTACAAAATCATCAGAAATATTGAGAACTTCAGTGGATTTTAGAATATTGATAGATTTTTCTTGATTTTCCCCAGAAAGATCAATAGATGTAGCCCAATCTGGCCCCAACGCTGGACCTTGGCCTTCTAGACTCTGGTCTGAGCCCAGACCGAATCTCAGTCTTTTTTGGACTCCTGAAGTCTTCTTTCTCTTCTCATTTCCAGCAAAGATTCGATTTTCAATGAATTTTTCGAGATCCTTCGGAAAAAACTTGGCACAAAGCCACGAATCCTTGATAATCCACGTGATTTTGATGTTTTTGAGCTCATAAATGAGCTCGGCGGCTATTCCGCCATTCCCAACTATGACGATATGACGCGATTTTGAGAGATGGAGCTGGAAAATTTGGATTTTTTATGGAATTTGGAGCATTTTGAGCTCAAATTTGAAGAATTTCGGGGGATTTCGAAATTTTCATGAAATTTCAGGTCTAAATTTTATAATTTTCAGAAGAGTTTGAGGTTTTGCTGAAATTTTGAAATTTTCAATGAAATTTCTAGCATTTTACAGTATAAACATGCGAATTTTTTGCGAATTTTAATAGATTCTCCGCAATATTTTCAAATTTTTCATAAAATTTGGAATATTTTCAATTTCATCGAATTTTCATATAACTTTGAGTTCGAATTCGGGAATTTTCTATAAAAATTCAAATTTCCAGCGAAAATTCAATTTTTTCGTTAAACTTCAAATATCCAACCTGTAAATCCTTTGCAGTATCAGTGTCTCTCAAAGTTTTCACATTTTTCAAATTCGAAAACTGGCAAATCGATCGAGCTCCAGTTGAAATGCACAATTTATCATAGGAAAACTCCCCATTCTCTTTTAAAATCAGAAATTTTTCGTCGGGTTTCCATGAGATCACCGTGTCATAAATCAATTGAAATCGTTTGTCTGAAGTTAGTGGCTGCTGGCTTTCAGAAATTTCGAAATTCTCCATAAATTGCCCAATTTTATACCAATTTGTGATTGTTTTCACGTGCTGATTCGCTGAGATTAGTGTAACTTGTATGTTTTTGTCTGGTGTGCTTCGTAGTATCTCCATTGAGCAATTAACCCCTGCGATTCCGCCGCCAACCACCACAAAATGCTGCATTTTCAGCTGAAAATTTGGTACTGTAGTTTGCGAAAAATAAAATATTTAGGGTACTGTAGACGAAAGTGTTTGCAGACATGCGGTGGTTTTGCAATGAAGTGTGCCGCACATTGCGAGATTTGAAATAGGCTCCGCCACATTTTTTATTTTTGCCAGGTTTTTTGCGGGCGTTTCGTTGAAACGCTGTTATCTTGTGGGGTTTTCGTGAAGTTTTTTGAGTGTAGTTGGTTTTTGAAAGTGCGTGCCATAGGTGTCTGTCGATTTACGAGGTGATAATCGTAGAAATTAGGGGGTAATCCTAAAATATCGCTTTTTTTCGGGTAAACTTTTTGCGCGCGAAAATTTTGTTTGCTCACCTATTTGGCATATTTCATAACACCTGTTATTATTGAGCTCATTTTTCGAAATGGTTTCTTTCCTATTTCACGTAACCTCCACTTTTTTCATCGAATCTAATCTCATTTCAAATTTCAGATCATACTAGAACATGTCGTCTTCGGATAGAATGGATACCTCTGAGGTGGAAGTTCAAAGCGATGAACGACCGGGAAGTTCGGCGGCGGTGGCGGCCCAAAACAAGCCGAAACAATCATCCGAAGTGGATGTGAATAATATCGACGAGGAGCGCGTCGAGACCGAAGTCGAGGAGAAACTCGAGAAAATCGATGTTGCCGCCGATGAAGCGGAAGATGCGGTCGTCGACATGGCTCCAAAGACACCGAGACGTGGACGCGGCGCGCCGAAAAAGATTACAGCGGCAAGTCCGCGCGAAACAGCAGTGACTCCGGGAAAAGCGGGACGTGGCCGAAAACGAAAGCCGAGTGTAACTGAATCCGCTAATACTACTGTTAATTCGACTTTTGGTGAACACAAGACCCCAGGAAGGAAAGTTCGTAAGTGAATTTTGACATTTTAGCGAGGAATTTCATCAGTCAAAATCCTTTTTCCAGAAAAATTGCAAGTTCTCACATACCAGCAATTCGCTCCAAGCATTGTCGGCGATCGTGTTTTGTCGTGTGGCGAAGGCGAATCCTTGGGTCATCCAGGACGAACAACCACCAAAAAACCGAGAAGAGTCGATATTTTCGAAGAGTTGAACGTGAAACCGATTCAAGTCGTTGCTGGCGGTGTTCATTCGGCTGTTTTGACCGACGACGGACAGGTTTTTATGTGCGGAATCAATGAGAAGGGAACTGTTCCAGCTGAAGGTGTTGAACGAGAAGGAAGTACCGATGAATTCGCCAAAGTTCCGTTTTCTGAGGATTTGCAAAAGGAGGGCAAGGTAAAGAGTTTTTTGAATAGAAAAAATTGAATTTTCCGTTTTATTTTCAGATCATTATGATCGCCGCCGGCGCCAGTTTCACAGCCGGTTTGACCGATCAAGGAACCGTCATCGCGTGGGGAAATTTGCGAAACTCGAATGGAAACGTCGATGTTCACCCACTTTTGCACAAAATGCAAGAGCAACCGGCGGTTATTGTGCATCACAACAAGCGAAAAATAGTGAAAATTGCGGCTGGTGAAAATCATTTGGTTATGTTGGATGAACTCGGCCAGATTTTGACATTTGGAGATGGAGAAATGGGACAACTTGGAAGAAGTGTTAGAACGAAGACCATTAGATCGAGTAAGTTTTTCTGGAGGAAAAATTGGTGAATTTTGAAGTTCTGACCTGAAAATTCGAAAATTCCGAGATTTTAAAAATTTCTTGAAAACTAGATTAAAAGTATACAAATTTTCTGAAATCATAAGAAATTTGCGTATTTTAATCTTAAAATTCTCGAGCTCCTTTGGAGTTTCAAAAATTACAATAAGAAAAATTCTACTGTTTCAAAATTGTGATATTATTCCTCAAGTTTATTAAATTTTTATTATGATTTTAGATGACCCTAAAAAGTTCCAAAGTATCATTAAAACTAACAAAAACCTTTGAATTCCCCCCAAAATCTTAAAATTCTCTAATTTCAGAATTCATGTGCGACGAATCCGGCGAACATCTCGTTGTTCCACTCCGTTTCCGTCAAAAGAAATTCTACGACGTGAATGCGAAAAACGTGTTTGCCAGCGGTTTCTGGACAATTGTTCACGGTGAAGACGGCAAATACTATGCGTTCGGTCTCAACAATTTTGGCCAACTCGGCATTAAAGTCGACGAGGCGAACAATGATAATGTCGGACCTGATGGACAAGACAATCGAGAATTGCGAGTATTTTTGCCGGCCGAAGCACCTGCGTTCGGCGCCGAAGACACTTTCACCTCGATTGAAGGTGTTCAACACGTTGTTGTTCGCACCGAGAATGGCGAGGTTTTCACGATGGGAAAGAATACGGATAATGCGTTGGGTTTGGGAAATTGGCAAGGAAAAGATGATCAACAACATTGGTTGTGAGTTTTTTTTGAGAGAAAATGAAAAATCCAACAACAACCATGTTTCCAGATACGATTCCTTGCAAAAACTCGACATTGACGGCAAAAAAGTGGCAGGCGTCAGCGCAAAATTGGCCACATCAGTTGTTTGGACAGAAGACGGAGAGGCGTATGCATGGGGATTTGATACGACTGGACAATTGGGTCTCGGATTGAAGGACGATGATGATAAGGTATAGTAGATTTTGGGTGGAAATTCGGGGTGAAAGCTACCTAAAAAGGTCAAATATATTAATCATTTTCAGCCTTTGTCTTATTTTTTTCATTTCATTTCATTTTCAAAGCCCAATTTCCACGCAATTTCCTCCCTGCTTCTTTCTTTCGTTTTTTTTTCAATTCAAATTCAAATTTTCCTATGAAATTGGAATTAAATTAAAAGAAAACGCGTGTGAGGTCGTTGTGTAATTTATGACGTTTTGTTTGTTTTTGAGAAATGTTTTTGAAGCGCGAAAAGAGGCGTAGATTGAGCCTACACTCTATTTTCGAATCATTTTTGGCTGAAAATTAGAAAACCTTAAATGTTGTTCCCAAAATTACTCCAAATTCATCCAATTAATTTATCAGATGGTCCCAACACCGGAACAAATCACATCAGCTCATCTCGACGGATTTTCGATCATCGGAGCCTCGGTTTCCGATCAGCACACCCTGATTTTGGCTAAAAAATCGGAAAAATAGGGGAATTTTTTATCATCATCATCATCATGTTTATCACTTTTTTCTCTCATTGTCAAATCTCTTTGTTATTATTTTTCATCTTGTCTGTTGAATATATTCTTTCTTTTTTTCTGAAAAATTCAAATTTTAAAACTTTTTTGTAGGAAACGATCTCTAGAATTTTTAAGCTCCACCACTCTTTTACCGCCCCCCCCCCCCCTTTTTGGAAATATGTTGAATATTTTATTGTATTTTTTGAATTTGTAGTAAGCTAAGCTCTCTATTTTTTCGCTATATTTATATTCTTGTCTTTTTTCTTCATATTCATATTGACATGAAAATTGTGGCTGTGAAAATGGTTTTTTACCGAATTTTTCTCTCATTTCTATTTTTCCTCCCAAAAAATGAGCATATTTGCTCATTTTGCTGCAGTAGTCTATTTATCAAAACCATTTGAGACCCCCTCATTTTTTTTGGAATAATTTTTCAAGAAAAAAAAAGATACCCACCAATTTTTCCCCCTTTTTTTCACATTTGCCAAAAAATGATGTGCTCTTTTCTTCTATTTTTAGGGGCTCCGCTTTCTTTTTTGTTGAATTGTCAGCTAATTGTGGGATTTTTTGGTGCCAAAAGTTTGACATTTCTGAAAAACCATGAGTTTTGACAACCAAAAACTACTGTAGGAAATTAATTTCCCCCTTTTTTTTGAAAAAAAAGTTTTCTTAATTAATGCCAACTCTACTTTTCTCAAAGTTAGTCTAACTCTAAAAATGTCCTCAAAATCTTTACCGAATTTCGAAGAGTCTAATAAACCTAACAATAACAATAAGCCTATGAATTCCACGTCATCACATGTTAGTTTTCTATTAACATCCAGTGCAGAACAAGAGGTTTGTTGGTGGAAAATCTGAAAATTTGTCTGAAATTTGATTTTTTTTTTTCAAAATTTCCAGACAAAAATAAACATTCCCATGAATATTCATTTTCTTCTTCCTTCTTCGAAATTTTTTTTGTTTTGATGTTTTTTTATTGCAAAAACGGAACGTTTTGTGTTTTTCCGGAGATACAGTAATCCAGGGTTACTGTAGATCAGTAAATTTTTGACAAGATCAACAGTAATCTATTTTTCTCAGGGGTTACTGTAGAATCCGAAATGTTTTTCCTTGTGTTTTAAATCTCAATATTTTCCACAGTACCTTTGGATTGCTGTAGTTTCTTTACTGGATACTGTATTTTTGCCAAAATATACTAACATTAAGAAATTAGATTTGTGAAAATGCAAAAATTATTATCAATTTTTTGAAACAGTGAAAAATTGAGAAATTGAATTTTTTAAAATTTTTCTACAGTAATCATCGATTCTAGGGGTACTGTATTTAGCACCAAAATTTACATCAATTAAACTACAGTAATCTTAAAATTTTAGGTGACGTTAGTTCAAATTGTACTCGACACCGTAGCTGATTTTGAGTAACATTTCAAGCTTGCAAAAAAATTTGTGAACTTTTTGAAACAGTGAAATTGTCTGATTCACAAATTCAAAGATACTGTAGCCTCTGAAAACACTAATCTATTTACAGTAATATGTTCTACAGTACCCCCTGGATTACTGTAGCTCAAAAATAATATACGTTTTCAATGGGTTCTCCCCTTGAAAAGGTATCAAATTTCCTCATTTTTTATTAGTTCATATTTATTTATCTGAAATTTCTTTTTGTCTGACGTAATAGGGAAAAAATAATGAGCTTTGAAAATTAATTGGAGCACATTTTTCTAATTTTTCAAAACTTTGCCAGATGCTTGAGATTTTCCGGAAAATTTTGAAAATTTCGATTTTCAGATGGATTATTTGTCGATTCAGGATGATGATGGATCAATTACGAGCTCGGATCGAACTTTGGAGCGAGGATTTTCGAGATTTGGAAGGAAGAGGTGGGAATTTTTTGTTGGTTTTTGGGACCCGGAAAAAATAACATTTGCATAATTTTTGTTGGCGCTGGAAAATAAAGTAGTGAAGCTTTTTTGAAACAGTGATTTTTTTAACAATTTTTTTAAACTTGTTTTCAAGTTAATATTCAAGTATTTTTCTCCCAAATGTTCAACAATTTTTGAAACAGTGATTTTTTTTACTTCGAATGTTTAATTGTTATCATATTATCTGGTTATTCAAGAAATTCAATGTTTTTTTGAAACAGTAAATTTTTGAATAAAAAAAAACTGGAGATTTATCACTTTTCCTCAGATCTCATAAAAAATTTCATAATTTTTTGAAACAGTGAATTTTTTAACAAAAAAAAATATGAAATTTTTTTCAAATTCTTATTTTCCTCCCAAATTTTCAACAATTTTTGAAACAGTGAATTTTTTTAATTATCATCATTTTATTTGATTTTTCAAGAAATTCAATATTTTTTTGAAACAGTAAATTTTTGAATGAACTACGCAGCTTTAACACTTTTCCTCAGATCTCATAAAACATTTCATTATTTTTTGAAACAGTGAACATTTTAACAATTTTTTTTTCAAATTCCTATTTTCGGAATACTATGGAAAACAGTTCAAGTATATTTCTCCCAAATTTTCCACAATTTTTGAAACAGTGATTTTTTTACTTCGAATGTTTTTAAATTAAAATTGTTATCATTTTATATGGATATTTAAGAAATTCAAGAATTATTGAAACAGTAAATTATTTTAACAATTTTTTTAAATTTGTTTTTTAAGTTAATATTCAAGTATTTTTCTCCCAAATGTTCAACAATTTTTGAAACAGTAAATTTTTGAAAAAAAACTGGAGATTTATCACTTTTCCTCAGATCTCATAAAACATTTCATAATTTTTTGAAACAGTGAATTTTTTAACGGAAAAAAATTATGACTTTTTTTTTTCAAATTCTTATTTTCAGAATATTTCGGACTATGAAAACAGTTTAATATTCGAGTATTTTTCTCCCAAATTTTGAACAATTTTTGAAATAGTGAATTTTTCTGAAAAAAATACTTTCGAGCCGTATCACCTCTCCTAGTTCTCATTAAACTTCTCATATTTTTTTGAAACAGTAAATTTTTGAAAAAAAAAACTGGAGATTTATCACTTTTCCTCAGATCTCATAAAAAATTTCATAATTTTTTGAAACAGTGAATTTTTTAACAAAAAAATATGCAATTTTTTTCAAATTCCTATTTTCCTCTCAAATTTTCAACAATTCTTTGAAACAGTGATTTTTTCAAAATATTGTTTTCAATTGTTATCATTTTATCTGGTTATTCAAGAAATTCAATATTTTTTGAAACAGTAAATTTTTGAAAAAAATTCCGAAGCCGTCACTTTTCCTAAAAAAATTTTTCTTTTTCATATAAATAAAAAATTAAATAAATAAAAAAAATATAAAATATTTCATAATTTTTTGAAACAGTGATTTTTAAAATTCGAATGTTAACTTTTTATCATTTTATCTGGTTATTCAAGAAATTCAATATTTTTTTGAAACAGTAAATTTTTGAAAAAATTCCGAAGTATCACTTTTCCTAGATCTCATAAAACATTTCATCAATTTTTGAAACAGTAAATTTTTTAACAATTTTTTAAATTCGTATTTTAAGCTAATATTCAAGTATTTTTCTCCCAAATTTTCAAAAATTTTTGAAACAGTGAATTTTCCTCTCAAACTTTTTTTTTCCAAAGAACCCATCCAAAATGTATAGAATTCCTAAAAAAAAATTAACTAGGCTTATTTGAAGTCTAGTTCTATTTTTTTCGTACCGAAAAAATCAAAACAAGGATTTTTCTTGCAAGAAAAAAGGAATACATTTTTTGTTCGAAAAAAAGAACAAAAAATTTTAATCCCTATTTTTCGTGGCTGGTTTTGTTGCCAAAATCATTTTTGTGGTTTTTTTTTCGCGGCCCGCGGGAAATTTTAATTTTATACATTTTTGGATGATACGGCAATATCTTCAACATTTGAACAGCCCAAGATAATTTTATCAATTTTTTTTGAAACGTACATTTTTTGAGTTGAATTTTCTGGTCGCTTGAATCACATTTGGGTTTTCACGTGGATTTTGTTGCACAAAAACATATTTTTTCAAAAGGAAGTACTTTAAACGAAAGAAAACTTCAAGAAAATACATTTTTTTAATTAAAAAAACCTTTTGAGCACCAGTTTTAGTATAAAACTATCGAAAATCAACTAAATTTGTGTTACTTGTACTAGGAAAATGGATAAATATGAATTTTACAACAAGTTTCATTCAAATTCATGAAAAAACAACAAAAATGAGAAATGTTTGAAAAACAAAAACAAGAAAATAAAAGTAAAAATGGAAGTGCGCCCCATTGATAAAAATTGAATGCCGCGCACTCTCTCAAAAATTTGTGTGTGTTTTTTTCGTCGACGCGTCGTTGTTGTTTTATTTATTTATTATATTAGACTAAAAGGGTGTGTTCCAAATCCACGTGGCATTCTTTCAAATGTTTAACATGAGCAATTCAATTTTTCACCTCTTCTGACGTAATTTGTTTTATTGCAAGCCCCAAATAATCCTTTTTGAAGAAATTGCAACTTTTCTGCATTCTGCTTCTGAAAAAAAATGTTTTTTCTATTTCTTCTTCATTCTTTAATTAAGGAGCGCGGGTTTTCTATAACAATTTCTATTTTTTCTGAAATTCTCTCTTCACGTCTTCTTGTTTGCACGCACTTTTAAAGTATGCTGTTATTGTTTTCGGGGGCAAGATTTTTCCAAAATTTCGAATTTTTTCCAGATCTTCTGTTCGAATGTTCTACGATGAGACGAATTTTGCGGACAGAAAAGCGGTTAGTTGATTTTGAGGGGTGGGATTTTTACTCTACATTATAGTTGGACATGAGTGGTTTTTCAAATGGTTTGAGCGAAACCAGTTTGATTGGTTCGCTCACTCATTTGGTTTTCGGATCGCTCATTTGAAATGGTTCGCTCACTCATTTGGTTTTGGTTCGCTCATTTGAAATGGTTTCGGTTTGGTTTTGGTTTTTGGTTCGCTCACTCATTTGAAAACCGGTTTTCGCTCAAATGTCAACTGGTTTTGGGGTATTAGGTATTGATGAATTTCGAGGTTTTCGGCTATGGAGATTCACGTGATGGACTTATTTTCACGTATAATCACTCTTAAAGGCACACACCAAGCAAAAAAAAATTTTTTTCGGAAAATGGGGTATTTGGGCACGTGAAAATACGCATTTTTGCTAAAATTTGCGTTCAAAAATTGATATTTCCGAGAAAAAAACGTATTTTTCACTCCTTAGGAGCAATATTTGAACTTCGGTCCAATGAGAAAAAATTTAGCTGACGACGAGCACGTCAAAATGGCTGTCGAAATTTTGAAAAAGCTCAAAAGATGGCAGAGTTATGATCGTTTTAGTTTTTGTGTCTCGAAAATGTATAATAACCTGGCATGTGTCTTTAAAAGTCTGTTTTGGAGCGTATACCTCACCAAAATTTTCCCCGAGCCCAAATACCCCATTTTTCGAAAAAAAAATTTTTGCTTGGTGTGTGCCTTTAAGAGTGATTATACGTGAAAATAAGTCCATCACGTGAATCTCCATAGCCGAAAACCTCGAAATTCATCAATACCTAATACCCCAAAACCAGTTGACATTTGAGCGAAAACCGGTTTTCAAATGAGTGAGCGAACCAAAACCAAACCAAACCATTTCAAATGGGCGAACCGAAAACCAAATGAGTGAGCGAACCAAAAAAACTGGTTTCGCTCGGTTTTTTTCGAACCATGTCCAACTATACTCTACATCTTGGTTTCTCTTTTTAAAAAATTCACTGTTTCAAGTTTTATACAAAAAATTTTCTGTAATGTTTTAATTTGATTCGTTTGCATTTTGTAGGTGAATTAATATGAGCAATGATTTTTCTTCGAAAATTACAGAAAATCTACAGTACTCTTAAAGGCGCATGGCTAGAAAAATTCAGAAGAAAATTAAAAAAAAATTCACTGTTTCAAAATTTCCGTATATTTTTTTGGTGAAAAGTAAGGCCTGATGTATTTTTTAAATAGATTTATTTTTTGGAATAAACATGAGCAATTATGATATGTGAGATTTTGAAGGTTTAATATGAGCAATGATTTTCAAAGTTCAAATCTTGAAGCGAATTACCTACAGTACCTTAAAGAAGCATGACTAGAACATTTAAAAATTTCAATCCAAAAATTATCCCAAAAAATCACTGTTTCAAAAAATTTGTATAATTTTTCTGGTTATTTTTTAATTTGATGTAGATGAGCGTGTATCTGGATTAAAATGAGCAATGATTTTTCTTCGAAAATGCCAGAAAATCTACTGTATTCTTAAAGGCGCATGGCTAGAAAAATTCAGAAGAAAATTAAAAAAAATTCACTGTTTCAAGTTTTTTGCAAATTTTTTTCTGTACATAATATTCTAATTTGATTTGTTTTTGCAATTTGTATGCGGATTAATATGAGCAATGATTTTCAAAGTTCAAATCTTAAAGCGAATTATCTACAGTACCTCTTTAAAGTAGCATAACTAGAACAAATTGAAATTTTCAATCCAAAAAATCACTGTTTCAAAAATTTTGTATAATTTTTCTGGTTATTTTTTAATTTCAATTGGTAACACGTATTTTACAGTACTCCAGAAAAAAGTTTAGTAGACCACAAATTAAAAGTTTGACATGAGCAATGCAATTTTTTCTTGTTAGCTGTTCTCATCAAAATAAAATGAATTGATCAAATGAAATGTTGTGTAACAATGAAAAAGACACAATTTCCCCTCAATTTTTTTCGTGTTTTTTTTCAAGAAAACTTTTTTTTCTTTTTAGTTTTTCTTTTTTTTTGCTAAAAAAATGAAAATAAAAATGAAAGTACCTCTGAAAATTTGTATTCTTTTCTTGAAAACTTTCTCCAAGAAAACATTGTTGTTATTTCCTTTTCGGAAATGTTCAATCAACCGAAAAGGATTTTTTTTCGAAAAATTTCGGGGATAAAAAAAAAGTTTTCCTCTCCTCCCAATTTCCTCCGATTTGAGAGTTTTCTTTTTTATTTTCGCCCATTTTTATTTTCAAGAAAAATAAGTGTGTACTTATGATTTTCTGTGTTGATGGAATTTTTTTTCGCCGGAAAAATTGAGATTTTTGAAGATATTTTTGGATGGAACCGAGTTTGGTGGCTTTTTTCAAGCCTTCCGAGATGGCTAATCATTCACAGAGGAGAGAGGTTGGTTTGTCTGATTTTGGCCAAAAATTTTGGGATAATTTCTAAAGTATTGCTCATGTTACACCAATTTAAAAAGAGGTACTGTGGATATTCTCGAGTTAACCGCATGCAACAACCAAAAGCATAAAAAAGTATGGAAAATTTTGAATTTTTAAAAATTTTATTTAAAAATTTGCAACCATATCAAATTGAGTTTTATCGAAAAATGTATATAAAAATTTTGAAACAGTGAAATTTTTTAAAAATTGATTTTTTGAGTCCTAAATTATTTTCGCACAAATCATGTCTAGTAGTGCTAGAAAAATACTATTAAAAAATTTTGAAACAGTGATTTGATTTTTGAATTTTTTTATTTTTTGCCCAAATTTGCACCCATACATATCAAATTGAGTTTCATCGAAAAATGTACATGAAAAATTTGAAACAGTGAAATTTTTAAAAATTGTTTTTTTGAGTTCTAGGTTTATTTTTTGCACAAATTATGTCTAGAAAAATTATAAAAATGTTTTGAAACAGTAAAAAAATTGGCGTGAATTTTCCAGTTATTGTAGCGTTTAATCATTTCAAATTCCACCGAAATCTAAATTTTGATATAAAAATTTTTTATATCACAATTTTGAAACAGTGACTTAATTTTTTGGAAATTTTTGTTTTTTGCCCAAATTTGCACCCATATCAAATTGAGTTTCATCTAAAAATGTATATAAACATTTTGTAACAATGAAATTTTTAAAAATTGATTTTTTGAGTTCTCAAGTTCTATCAATCATGTCCAGTCGTGTTGGAAAAATTATAAAATATTTTGAAACAGTGGAAAATTGTTTTAAATTTTTCAATTATAGTGGCTTATCATCATTTAAAACTTCACCGAAAATATTATATAAAAAATTTGAAACAGTGAATTTTTAAAAAATTAATTTTTTGAGTTCTCAGTTTTCTGCCCCATTAATGTCCAGTCGTGCTAGAAAAATACTATTAAAATATTTTGAAACAGTAAAAAAATTGCTATGAATTTTTCAATTATTTCAGAGTTTAATCATTTCAAATTCCACCGAAAACATTATATAAAAATTTTGAAACAGTGAATTTTTGAACAAAAATTCTGACTTTTTTCCAATTTAATTTATTTCCTTATGTTATTTATATTAATATTTTATACGCAACATGAGTTATTATATTTCATTTAGTGTCACTTTTCGCCTTCTCGCAACTTTTTCTCCTATTTTTTTCTCATAGTTTTCCCGATCCTAGAAAAATTCGTGCTCGATTTTTGAATTCCGGAAACGTTTAGAGTAGTTTGTTTGTTAGTCCAACAACACTTTTTTTCTAAAAAAAAATAGAAAAAAAAAGAAAATCTTGAAATTAGAAGAAGACTTTTCTAATTGAAATCCGGAGAAATTTGATAGTTTTTTTTGAAATTTTATTTTGGGATGTTTCTGAATTTGAGGCGAGCTTAGAACGTTGCTGGCGCATTTCTAGTAGCTTAGAAGTTTGCTGGCGTATTTCTAGTAGCTTAAAACTTTGCTGACCCGTTTTTTGTAGACCCACAAAATCCTCATCCATCCAAATTTCCATATTTTTTGCTCCGACCAAAAAAAATGCTCAGAAGAAGAAAAACCAAATTACCGCAAATATAATTCAATAAAAATCATATTCATATTTTTTTTCTTGAGAAAAACAACAACAACCGAGATTTTCAGCAAAAAATCTGAAAATTTTTCAATTTTCCATATGGGCGGATCTAATTTCGTTCAAGAGGCCACTTTTGTGAAGAATAGGAGGGGCTCAATTTATTTTGGCAATTTTTCTTTCAAAAATTGAGAATTTTTCGAGAAAAATGAACGTTTCTTTGTTTATTTTCGAAGAAAAACGTGTTTTTGTTTATTTTTTGAGGGAAAATAATTTGGAATGGCCTAGAAATCCAAATTGTTTGTTTTTGGTGGCCTAGGAACCCAAATGTCTTTGAAATTCAGAATCCACCTTCACCTATGTTAGAACAAATTGAATTTCTTTCCAAGCCCAACCAATTTTCTCCAAACAAAAAAAAAGAAAAAGATAATAGGTCGTTTACTTTGAACAAGTGGATTTTTCCTTTCCCTATAAATATACATTTTATTGCATTTTTGAACTTTTTCTTGGCGAAATCCCAGCAATGGGAAAATTTGCTGTTTCATCGATGATAAATGGAAAATTTTGAGATAGAGGCGCGTGCGGTTCCATGGTGTAGCGGTTAGCACTCAGGACTTTGAATCCTGCGACCCGAGTTCAAATCTCGGTGGAACCTATTCGCTTTTTTCTCTTTTTTTTTTGATTTCTACTAGAATAGCAATAATTGCTCTGTTATTTCCCCTAACTCGTTTATTTCTCCGAGTATTTTTTGCTATTAATGTTCCTGGTTTTCTTATAGAGTTATATATAGATATGGCTGCAGATATACATCCGAAAAAATTGCTTCTTAAAACCAAGGTTTGTTTGTGTTTGGAGCATTTTTATGGGCTCATTTAGCACCCTTTTAGGGACCCTTTTTAGGGGATGGAAAATGGGCAAAAAATGAATGACATTTTAAGCCGGAATTAGTTGTGGTTTGGTGAAAAACCAAAAAAACGCGCCGATTTTTTGCGCCCCCAAAAATGAGAGGCTCTTTGTTACGCCGTGCAAATGTCAACGAAACTTCGCTGGTGAGTAAGAATTTTGGGGAATTCTTTTTTCGATATCAAAAATCTTCGTTGGAATATGTTTTGCTCATCTTTTTGCCGGAGAAAATCGTGAAATTCGATATTTTTTGGGAGGAAAATCGGAGCGGAAAAATGTGCATTTAGTAGTTTTTTTGTGATGTTTGTGCACTTTTAGAAAGTTTTTTTTCTTAGAAAAAATAATTTGAAAATCTGTGGGTTACTGTAGAAGTCCGGGTTACTGTGGAATTGAATTTGAAAAAAATACGTTTCAAAATTTTCATAATTTTTGCTGGATTTTTTTTCGATGTTAAATAAACGTTGAATTAATCTCTGGATTACTGTTCTTTTTACAGTAACTCTAGGGGTACTGTAAAAATTCAGATTTTTGATCAAAAAAATAAAATCAAAAGGAAAACGTAAAATGTTCAAATATTTCTCCCAGATCCCTTTTATCTATCATTTTTTTTTCGAAAAAAGTGTAAAGTTGTCAAAATATCAAATCATTTCTTCACATTTGAGACTGAGACTCAAAAATTTGTGGCTCAAAATATATTCTTTTTTTTTCTGATATTTTTCCGTAGTAGCCTAAGCCTAAGCCTAAGAGAAAACAAAAAAAAAACGAACCTAACAAGCTTTAGCTAAAATAAAAAATCCAATTTTCACCCGCCTTTTTCTCTTAAGTTTTTTGTTCGAAAATTTTTTTATATACATATTTTGTGAGGAATTACAGATGAATGAATTTCGGGAGAGAAAAAGTTGAAAAAGAAAATTAGGTTTTTTTCTGGGAGAAAAGAAAGAGCTCATTAACATTGTTCTTGAAATAGCCTTTTTTGAAGAATTTGAAAATTGAATTTTACCGCTAAAAATTCACTGTTTCAAACTTTTTGTTCAGAAAATTGGTGAAAAAAACTAAAAAAAGTTCACTGTTTCAAAATTATTTGATAAATTTTGAAATTTTTAGAAATTCAATAGACGCATTACCAAAAAAATGGAAAAATCCAAATTCATCATATTTTTTTCTCAAAAAAAAAAAAAAAACAAAACTACATAGTAATCCTTCCTGTTGTTTGCAACATCATCATTACTTTTTCCTAAAACAAAATTTTTTTGTCGAAAAAATTCTTCTTGCTTTTTCTAGTCTAGCAGCAATTTCTTCTCTTTTTCACCCTTTTTCATTCATTTATTCTTCCTTTTCTTTTTTTTTTGCTTTTTTTGAGAAAAGAAAAAAAAAACCTTCAAGATTTATTCGACTCACTTCATTTCACTTTTTTTCGATTTAAATTTTTCAGCGCCGTCGTTTTTTCTGCTTTTGCTGAAATGAAATGAAGAAGCTTTTTAATTGGCAACATTTTTCTTTCTCTTGGGTTTTGTGAAATTAAACTAGAGAAAAATCTATTTTTAGTTTTGGTTGCAAAATTTCGAGAATCCACGTGGATTTTATTGAAATTTTAGGTTGAAAGAAAGTCACGTGGCATTTTTTCAGATCAGAAAAATTTGACTTTTTCTGAAAATCTAATAATAATTTCAAATGAAATTTTGAATTTTTGAATTTTAATTTTTGCGCGAAATTTTTGAGATTTTTTTTAACCCTATCACACACTTACCAATTCAGAATATAGTTTTTCTTATTTTTACAAGAAATTTGAAACAGTGAATTTTTTTTCTGAAACAATTTCGACCTAAGTCAATTTGTGACTATTTTCTGAATCTTCCAGAATTTCACAAATCTCAAAAAAGTCCCTTTTGCCACGTCATAACTAACATCATTTTGCTCCAGTTCTGAAAAGCCTTTTCTGGAATAATTATCCCCCGGGGTGTTATTTAAAATGACACAAAGTTACTGAAAAAAATGAAGAACAATGCTGAAATTAGTCCCAAAAGTCCCGGAAAAAATCCACTGTTTCAAAATTTTTGGAAAAATGAAGGCGAATTTGTTGAGTGATTTAGAAAAAGATTTAGAAAAAAACTTTTCAATTTTAAAATTCACTGTTTCAAAAATTCTTCAACAATTATAAACTTCATTCAAAAACCGATATTTCTTTTTTCAATTTCACGCTAAAAATCCACGTGTCATAATTTTGGCGCCAACAAAAAATGAAGTTTTCGCTCCCCCAGTAATTCGATCTCTGTTTTCACAATTTTTTTCGGTCTTTGCGACCAAAAAAGAAGTGTCAAATTCAGATATTTTTGAGGTGTGCGAAAATTTTTTGTTGTGTTGTGTCAGCCCTGAAATTTGAGTAAAAATTCCAATTTTTCCCAGAATCCCTAAACTTCTCATTTTATTTTTGCAGTCTTGGATGGACACAGAACATCGGGTGATATTAAATGTCGGTGGAATTCGTCACGAGACCTACACACATGTTCTCAAAAAAATCCCGGCCACCAGATTGTCGCGACTCACACCAAATTTGGCCAATTACGATCCGGTGCTGAATGAGTATTTTTTCGATCGACATCCTGGAGTCTTTTCGATGATTTTGAATTATTATCGCACAGGTTGGCCGGAATTTTTCGGGGTTTTGGGGGTTTTGGCGGGAAAATATTTTTGATCATTTTTTTATTTACAAGAAGTTTACTTGAGATTTTCATATGATTTTTTCGAAACAGTGAAAAATTACAACTTTTTTTGAAATAGGAATGTTGATTTATTCACTCGTCCAAATTTTTCAATAATATAGTTTTTTAAAGGAAATTTTATTAAAATAATTTGAAACAGTGAAATTTTTTCTTCATAATTGACAGATTCATTATCAAATTTTTCGAACATGCATTAAAAAAAAAATTTCGAAACAGTGAATTTTTTGAACAATTTTTTTGAAAGCTTCTTTTTTTCCTGCCAAATTTTTTCGCAGTTTTGAAATTTCCCGCCTTTTTCCAATAAATACCTGGCCTCTATTGAATTAAAAAAAACAAGGAAAACTTGAAAATTCTCTGAAACAGTGAAATTTCCCACCCAAAAAAATATCACAAATTTCATTTCCAGGCAAACTGCACTACCCAACCAACGTATGCGGTCCACTTTTCGAAGAAGAGCTCGAATTCTGGGGTCTCGACGCGAATCAAGTCGAACCGTGCTGCTGGATGACATACACCCAACATCGTGACACTCAAGACACTCTAGCTGTAATTGAAAGCCTGGATCTAGACGGAGATCCACCGACACAAGAGGAAATTGCCAAAAAATTCGGGTGGGAAGATGATTATTATTCGGGGAATTTGAATCGTTGGCAGCGATTGAAACCGAGGATTTGGGCACTTTTTGATGAACCTTGGAGCAGTAAATATGCTAGGGTAAGTGATTTGTGTGCTTTTGAGCTTAGGGTGCATGAAGTTGAGTTAATTTAATGCTTTTCCTGTCTCTAACCCTTAGGGTCTTGGTATTTAACCTTAACGCTTTTATTGTCCTAACAGAAATGTATCTTTATGTGCTTACCTTAACATGATTTGAGGACCTTAAGGACCCTAAATTTTTTTTATAAATTTCAGGTCTCTGACTAACTAACCCGTATGATTTGAAAATTTGATTATAATTTGCACGATGTTTAGTTTCTTAACAATTTTTTAAAGTTCTTAACAAGCATGGTAAAATCTTAACTAATCAAACCGTAAAGCATCTTATTTTTTGCTTGAAAATTTCTGAAATTTCTGAAACTACTTAACCTTAGCCTATCCTTAAGTTAACCTTAACTTATCTCTAACTTGGTTTCTTAGTGTGCTCCCTAATTTGCCTGCTCCTCTCCAATCCCAGGCTCTCCTCAACCTTAACCTTAACCTTAATCGGTTAAGCCAATCGCATGCCCTTTCAGCCTCTAAAAAAACCCTAACGCTTTTTTCTGTGCCTTTTTTGTTTGTGTCGAGAACCCTGAATTCAGATCATATCATCGCTATCCGTCTCATTTATCCTCGCCTCAACTTGCTCATTCATTCTCAAAACCGACCCAGATTTTCAAGTTCCATGTATCGAAGTGAAGATCAAAGAAGTGATTATCGATGCTTCTTATAAATCATTTGAACAATGGCATGATGCATTGAAACCGAGAACAGAAAAACATCCCTATTTTTGGTACGTCGATTGGATTTGTAATATTTGGTTTATTATTGAGTTGGTGGGTTTTTTTTGCCAAGTTTAAGATGAGCAATTGGTAGTTTGTTGCAGGCAATTCGCTCAATCTTCTGTCCCTCATTCCACAAATTCATTCGCTCTCCGCTGACAATCATCGATATTTTATCGATTTGCTCATTCCTGGTCGAATCCACCGCCAGAAATTCGATCGGCGAAGAGACTTTCATCAATCTCGACTTCCTCTCAATGATCTGTGTTCTTCGTCTATTTAAACTAACTCAACACTTTTCGGGCCTCAAAATTCTGATACAAACTTTCAAAGCGTCGGCGCAGGAACTGTTTTTGCTCGTATTTTTTGTGGTTTTGGCAATTGTCATTTTTGCCGCACTGGTTTATTATGCGGAAAGAAGTCAATCGAACAAGGATAATCAATTCACAAGTATTCCATTGGGTTTGTGGTGGAGTTTGGTGACGATTTCGACTGTCGGATTTGGTGATATGGTGGGTTTTTGGGATTTTTTGAACCTAAATTTGTGAAGTTTGAAAATTCAGCTGCTGAAAATTGAAAATTTCACAAAAAAAATTTTGCAGGTTCCAAAAACGTACCTAGGAATGTTGGTGGGCTCACTTTGTGCTCTGATGGGTGTTTTGACAATTGCTCTGCCAGTTCCTGTAATTGTCTCGAATTTTTCGAATTTATATTCACATTCACAAGCTCGATCTAAATTGCCGAAAAAACGACGAAGAGTTTTACAGGTTTGTTTTTTCTCTGATGTAAAATTCCCAAAAATTTTACGTTTCAAAAATTACAGAAAAATAATTTGAAATGTCCCGATATCAGTACATTTATAGTCTCCAAGGTCCAAACAAAAATCAAAATTCCAGGCTCACGAAATCAAGCCAGCGATGCTTGGCGTCAAACCACATCACGGAAAACATCGCAAAAAATCGTCATCGGCCACCCAAAACACACCAAATCTCCACCACAGTCATAATCATAATGGCGGAGCCGTCGAGCACAAATTGATGGCCTAGAAAATCTCTACATTTTTGTCCAATTTTTGAAACGGGTCTATATTATATAAAAATTTATTGATTTTTTTCGGGATTTTTTCCAGTTTTGCATGCGTTTTTCAATGTTCTAACAACATTTTCGGCTTTGATTTTTTCGACATTTTTTGTCCGTTTTTGAGAGTTGTCCATTTGTCCCGAGTTGTTCAGCAAGAGAGTTTTGAAAATTTTGTGCCAAATTTGAATTTGCAGGTGATTTCGGTGGTCAACATCATTTTCGTCATCATTTCGATTGTTTCGTTTTGTTTGAAAACGCATCCGAATTTTCGAATTCCGGAATTGCAAATGGATTCGAATTCGTCGACAGGAGCGTATAGTGCTATTGTGAAGATGGGAACGCAGTGAGTTTTTTTAAATCTATTTTTTCGCGCCAAAAATTCACGTGGAATTTTTCAAAATCTTCAACATTTGATACCAAAAGTTTAAGAATCATCCGGAAAATTGATATACTTTTTGAAACAGTGAATTTTTTGCAATTTCGAAATATTTTCCACACCTTTTTGGGCCCAAAAATTGAATTTTTTTTTGAAGACTTTGTACTAGGAACACACGCAGGCAGGAAACCCTTCGCCACGAGTTTCCTGTCTGTTTTGGGTACTTTTTTGACAGGAACCTGTGTGTTTTACTGAAAACCCGCGGGTTGCTTGCAAGGTTCTCGCAGGTTTTCAGCTTCGCCAGGTTTCTCGTCTGTTTACAAATGTGTGTGGAATATCGTTTTTTTCACGCTCCAACTTCTTTTTCACAATTTTTTGAAACAGTGGATTTTTTTTGGAAATTTGAATTTTCATATTCGGGGCTAGAAATGAGCCAATCTTTTGGTTGGAAATATTACTGTTTCAAAAAACATAGGAAGCTAAAAGTTGGGTTTTCAGAGCCCTAAATTTGAAAAAAATAATGAAAAATTCGAAATATTCAAATTTTAGAGCTAAAAAACTTCACTGTTTCAAAAATAGAATTTTCAAAAATATTATTTCTGGATTTTTAGTCTAGCTTTCTATGGTTTTCAGTAAAATGTGCCTTTTCCAGACCTCACCCCTCATTTTTCTTCGTCGAACTAATCTCCAACATCTGGTTCACCGGCGAATTTCTAACTCGTATGATTTTCTGCCCAAATGTCTTGGATTTCCTAACAACTCCAGTGAATGTAATCGACACAATTGCGACAAGTTCTTTCTACATCGAAACATTGACCGATATGTATATGCGACATCATATGGGTTCCATTGAATTCTTTTTCGATTATCCGTATTTTGAGGCTTTTCAAATTGACGCAACATTCCACCGGGTTGAAGATTTTGATACAAACTTTTAAGGTGAATTTTTAAAAGAAATTCAGACATTTTTAATATTTTTACTGAAGGCATCAGCTCAAGAGCTCTTCCTCCTTGTATTTTTCGTCGTTCTGGGTATCGTCATATTCGCAGCTCTGGTTTATTATGCAGAAAGAGTTGAGTCAAATGTCAACAATCAATTTACATCAATTCCAACTGGTTTATGGTGGGCTGTGATTACAATTTGTACAATTGGTTTTGGTGATTTGGTACCGCAAACATCGCTGGGAAGATTGGTGGGATCAGTTTGTGCGCTGATGGGTGTTTTGACAATTGCACTACCGGTTCCTGTTATTGTTTCGAATTTTGCAATGTTTTATTCACACGCACAAGCCAGGTATGTTTTAGAGGAGTTTCAAAAATTCACTGTTTCAAGGAAAAATTTTCATATAAAAAAATACCGTTCGTGGAATGAACAATCACAGAATCAAATATGTTTGGAAATTTTTGAAACCTATATTTTTCAGGAATTTTAGACGTATAAAATTTCACTGTTTCAAGGGTTTTTGAATTTTTAAAATGTTATTTTTGATCAATTTACTTGAGATTCAACCAAATAAATTTATTCACAATTTTTTTCACTGTTTCAGAAAATATAGAAATTTTTTTTTCATAAATTTCGGAATTAGAAAAATTTTCGTGTTTTTCATAAATCTAATTAGAAAACCAATTTCCAGATCAAAACTCCCCAAAAAACGTCGACGAGTCCTTCAACCTCACGAAATTCAAAAAGCCCCTTCAGTCGTTGGTCGAAACACAACAGCCACTCTTCTCAGCTCCCTAGCCCCAAAGCGCCCACCAATTTTGGCGCAAAATACACCAAATTGCGGAGGAGGATCAAATCCGATTGATGGAATTGGAATTCCGTTTGCTGATCAGCAAAATATGAAGAAAAATCATCGGAATATTCATCAGAGATTGAATAACAATAATAATTTGGCGAAAAATGGTGGAGGCGGAGCCAATAAATTGATATAATTAATTATTTAATTATATAATTCATTCATTTTTGTATATAAAATGTTTCTTGCTAACTTTTTATCTAATAATTAAAAAAAATCCAATTTTGATTTGTGGAATTTTTGAAACAGTGAATTATTTTTTGAAAAAATTTCAACTTTCTGCCTGGAATTCTAATATAATTTTTTTCACTGTTTCAAAAAAATCATGAAAATAGAACTGATTTTGAAATATCAATAAGTTGCTGGTAAATGTTTTTTAATTTTTTTGACTAAATTTAGACTTGGGAACTTTCATACTTGCCCTATGAATTTTAAAGATTGAAAATTTTTCCTTTCCCAATTAAAAATCCCCGAACAAATTTACAATCTAAATACAAAAATAATTATTTATCTTCTTCGTCTTGTTTTTCTCCATGGTGATATGTTTTTATATTTATTTTCGCGAATTTTTGATATTTTCAAGGTTATTACCTTGAAAATGTTTATGATAAAAATTCAATTTCCAAAAGTTCCAGATTTTCTCACACATCTGAAAATCCCCCAATTAAAAGACTAATAAATTAGGTAATAAGCACTTTTTTAAAGGTAATTTAGAGAAAATCCGGTTTTTCGGTTGATAAATCGAAAATGATTTGTCAAATCCTATACACAAAAAGTATGGGTGGCAAGATTAATTGAATCGAGAATTTATTTGAGTTTGCAGAAAAAATGACACTTTTTTTATGTCGCAAGAAAATTTTGAATACTTTCATGGTTTAAAAAATCTACTGTTTCAAATTTACTTCAATTTTTTTTGATTATCAATTTTCAAACTTTGATATTATACATTATTAACATCCAAAAATAGCCACGTGGAATTTACATCAAAAGTTGCGAATTCAACAATTTTAAAATCCAGAAAATCTACTGTTTCAAATTTATTTTAACTTTTTTCTCATGATTTTTGAATTGATAGAGCGGTGTCAAGTACAAAAAAACTGTGATGTGAAAAAAAAATGAAAAATTTGAAACAGTGTTTTATCTCTGGGCTGCTTTTTTCCCATGAAACTTTCACTGTTTCAAAAATATCAGAAAGAATATGACGCATTTTTTATTTGATATGTATATCTTTATAATTTCAGGAAAAAATTATTCAAAAAATTGCCACGTGGCAAAATCAAGAATTTCTACTTCTTCTATGGTTTCAAAAATCTTCTCTTTCAAATTCTTTTTAAAATGATTTTTGAAAACTTTTTCTCGAGGAAAATTCTACTCAAAAATTTCCACGTGGAAAATTCAAATAGAAAAATTCCACTGTTTCAAATTTACTTCAAATTTTTTCTAGGAAATTTAGGGTTGATGTGACGATTTATAATATCCAGTTTCACAGATTCAAAAATCTACTGTTTCAAATTTACTGCAACATTTTTTCTGGTCGTACGATCTTCGAAAAGTCTAAATCGAGTTCCTGATTCAGTGAGAAAATTTTCAAAAAATTTAAAAATAATTCTAAAATAAAATTGAAAACTGTGTTTTCGAAATGCCACGTCATTTTAATGCGAAAATTGGATTTCTCAAATTTCAAAACATTTTCCAAATTTTCCCAAAAAAATTCACGGTTTCAAAAATATCAGAAAGAATGTGAAGAATTTTTCTGTTCGATATATAGCCATATAAATTCACAAAAATTGTACTGTTTCAAAAAATCCAGCAAAAAAACCAGATCCCCCATAAATTCTCATTTTTCGCCACAAAATCAAATTCTCCATTTTATTCCTGATAAAAATGTCCCCATTTTCAACAAAAGGCAATAAATTTTGGCTTTTTCAACGCTAATCATCTTTCTTTTTTAGTTTCTCTTCCAATTTTTATTGCCTTTTTTCACTTTTGGTCACTTTTGCCATCTTCTTCTCTCATATTAAATGATAATAAAATCATAATGTGAAGTCATTAACCAATTAAAAATTGTTGTTATATAATAATAACTGGTGGCTTTTCAGGTTTTCACGCCAAGAATTGCGCCAAAACGTGGAATTTTTCTTTGACAAATCAATTTTGACATTCGTTGAAATGACACAAAAAAGTTATGCCGCCAAAAAAAAAAGATAAAATCTCATAGCCTAATTGGTGTTTGGAAAAAAATATATAATTATTGTGAGCGAAAAAAAAATCTACAGTAACCTGGAAAAATACAGTAAGAATATCTACAGTAACTTTGATATTTTATTCAAAAAAATTTGAAAATTCACTGTTTCAAAAAATCTAGAAATTTTTCTAAAATAGTTTGTTTCAATTAACGGTCGGATTGCCATAATAAATAACAGTATGAACAGTATACAGTACCTTGGGAAATCTACAGTAACCTGAAAGAATACAGTAAGACTATTAAAAAAGTGTTCAAAAATCTGAAAAACTTCCCTGTTTCAAAAAATCCTTTGAAATGTTTCTTGAATCGAATTTTTCAATAAGTTTAAATCTATCTGGGCAAAACCAAATAAAATACAGTAACCTAAACTACTGTAAATAGCTTGAAATCATCTACAGTAACCTAACTAAGAAGTCTTACAGTACCATTATCTGAAATTTTCGAGAAAAAAAAATTCCCGAAAATTCACTGTTTCAAAAAATCGTCATATGCTTTGAAGTTTATGAGAATATTGGTGCATAGCCTTTTCGCGTAATGATAAACTGTATACAGTAACCCTGACTACTGTACTGAAATTTTCTGGAAAACTTATCTACAGTACCCAACATCTGTTTTAAAAATCCCAACAAAGAATTTCAAACTTCAAAAAATTATAATGATTTAAAAGCTCAGAGCTCCAATCTACCTACAGTTAAAAATTTCTACTCAAAAAAATTTAAGGAATACTGTAGATGTCCTACAGTACACTTCGAATCCACAATTAATTTCAAAAATGTTTTCATGTTAAAATTTCCTTATCAAAAAGTTTGAAATCGCGGATGATTGATAGGTTTTTGTTATATTTCTATGTATGTTTATGTATTTATTCATCCATATCAAAAATATCATCATCACTGATTTGTTTTTGCATTAGGTTTTCAAAAAATATAATTTTTCTCGCGACCAGACACGAACCAACTTTTCTTCTTTTCAAGGTTACCACAAAAAAGTGTTTTGGGGTGATTTTATGCCAATTATCATATCATAAAATGCGAAATGGTGAAATCGGGTCAGTTAAGACAAAAAGTTGATTGAGTGATTTCGGCCCGAGACCAAAAATGATTAATTAGTTTTTTTTGGCAAAACATTTGGGAGAATTGGAAGAAACATTCGGATAATTCATGAATTTCTCAAACATTTTACAATTAAACCCTCAAAACCTCAAATTTTTTCAAAAAATCCCAAAAAACACTCACATTTCCTCCAGATTTTCTCGAAATTCACAAAACTTTGCTCGTTAATTGTTCCGATGCTTCCACCATTCCTCTGGCGATTTTCCTGTAAAGAAGAAATCTTTAAAAAGTGAACAAAAAGTAAGAAAAATTCAAAAAAGTCAATTTTTTTCATTAAAAAAAAGCTTTTTGCACCAGTATTTGTATAAAACTATCAAAAATCAACTAAAAATATGCTACAACAACAAATTCCATTCAAATTCATGAAAAAACAACAAAAAATACGCGAAAGAAAAATGTTTGAAAAATAAAAACGAGAAAATAAAAGTAAAAATGGAAGCGCGCCCTATTGATAAAAGGTTAATGTCTTGCACTCTCTCAAAAATGTGTGTTCTTTTTTTCGTCGACGCGTTGTTGCTGTTTCATTTTTTTTTATCGGACTAAAAGGGTGTTCCACGTGGATTTGGCTGAAATTCAAAATTCCACGTTTTCACGAGACCCAATTTCGCATCCACGTTTTGAATTTGGTTTTTTTTTTCGAAAAAAAACATTTTCGACATTTTTCGAAGCTGAAAATGGTGAGTTAAAACCTGAAAAAACCTGGAACATTCAAAAATTTCAGCGCAATCCACGTGGCAATGCGATTCCTGCTTGACTTTGCTGGAAAATGAATAAGATGAGCAATGTATTGGCGATTTTTTGAGGTTAGTTTTTTTGGGGAAGGAAAATTATCCAAAAGTTTCGATCAGATAAACTACGGTGTTTCCGCAAAAAGTTTCATTTTTACCTCATTATCTTCTTTTTGTCGGTTTTCAAATTTTTGTTTGAAGTTGTTTAATTAGTTGTCAAAATAATTAGGGTTTCGGGTTTTGACAGGAAGAAGAAATGCTGGAGATCAGAAATTTTCTTTGAAACATTATTAAAAATTAGTGACATGTGAAGCTAAATCAATGTTTTAGGAATACAGTTTTGATAAATGTAATTTTTGAAACAGTGAATTTTTTCCATAAATTTCCAGAATTTTTAGAAAAATTTGGAATGTTTCAAGTTTCCAGAGAAAAACAGGAATTTCTGTAGCTCTCTTAACTTCACTGTACTTTTTTACAGTTTCAGTTTTGTAGGAATACTGTATTTTCGAACTACTGTAGATCCAATTTTACTCAAAAAATGTCGAAATTTTTATTTTACTGTATCAAAACCAGACCAAATTAAACTTCCTGGCAAGTTTCCAAGTTCTTCATTCATCTTCTCTTCTGATAACCATAAATTTACCGCTGTTCATTCATTCCCTTTTTTTCGTTTCGAAATTTCATCTCTCTTCAAAATAAGCTCCGCCCACTTTGTCTTCATTTTATGTTTTGTTTTGAAAAACTGTCCCATTTCCATCTTTTTCTGTTCGTAAACGCAATTGTCATTTTTATCAAGTTTTTTTGCGATTCGCGCGCGAATTGATTTGATTTGTGTTATTAATCGGCTTGAATCGCATCGCAAGTGATTTTAATCGTTTTTTTTGGTCTCTGTTGATTTTTTCATGAAAATTGGGGTGAAGTTGAGTAGTTTCTGGTTTTTTTAGTTGGAAAAATTTAGATCTTTCGGGAACTTTTTGGTTTTGGAACTGTAGAGACTGTATTTCAAAATCTGAGAACTTTTAGAATATTCTTTAGTTAGAGTAACTCTTTAATCTTCCCAAGCTTTTTCCCCAAAATTAGATTGAGAAACACAAAAAAAACAAATAAATAAAACAAGCTTGTTAACCCCTTTGCTAACCTCTCAAGTGTCTCCCCGTTTTTTGTGCAATTCACAAAATATCATATCTATTTGCATAACAAATATTGTTTTTCTTTGTTGAAACAATAGTTCATGAAGATGAGATGAGATGAATGAATGATACCTGGATTTTGAAGTGGCACAATTTTTTCATTGGCATTTGTTCCCTCCCAGAATATTATTTTTACGCCTAAAAGGAAGCAAAAAGGGGGATAGGCGTTGAAATTTAATTAATTTTCCATTTTTTTGCATCCAATTGAAATTGGAAGTCGATTCTTTTGTTTTGTTTTTGTTTTTGTTACAATAGGGGAAAAGGTAGCGCGTATATATAGTTTTATTTAGTTCAGAATTTTTTTGAGAACGCAAAAATTTTGTGAAACAGTGAAATTTTTCGGGGTTTTTTTGAATGTTCAATTTTTCTAAACATTACAGAGCTCCGTGATCAAAAATTTGTGACTCAAAATTTTATATCTAAATTTTCTGAAACAGTGAATTTCCGGGATATTTTTGGTGTAAAAATGAACCTGAAAACTGCGTCAAAAATTTCCATGTGGATTTTTGGCACGATATTTGATGTTACGAATCAAAAATTTTCGACTCAAATTTTTATATCTGAATTTTTTGAAACATTGAAAATTTTCTTATTTTTTTGGACTATTTTTTGAAGATTCCTAAATATATGTAAGTATTATCAATTTTCCCAAATTTTCTAATAAATTTTATCAAATTTTTGAAACAGTGAAAATTTTTGGATTTTTTTTGAATGTTCAATTTTTCCAGAAATATAAGAGTTCCTATCAAAAACTTCTGACTCAAATTTTTATATCTGAATTTTTCGAAACAGTGTACTAGTTTTTCTGTAATTTGGCTGATTATTTTATCAGTTTTCCCAAAATGTCTAATAAATTGTATCAATTTTTTGAAACAGTGAATTTTTTTTCAAAATTTATCTGAAAATTCCCCCATTTTCTGAAATTTTCGTTTTTTTTTGACCAAAAAATAAATAATTTTTTAGAAATACGAACAACCTTTATCAATGTTTTTTCCAAATGTTCTAACAAATTTTTTCAATTTTTTGAAACAGTGAAAATTTTCGGATTTTTTTAATGTTCAATTTTTCTTACCTGAATCAATAATTTCTGATTCAAATTTTTATATCTGCATTTTTTGAAACAGTGAAAATTTTCATATTTTTTTGGACTATTTTTTTTTGTAATTTTAGCTGATGAAGCTTTCTAAGATATTCCTATCAATTTTCACAAATTATTTTCAAATTGTATCATTTTTTTGAAACAGTGAATTTTTCAAGATTTTGTTTCAAAATTTATCTGAAACTCTCCCATTTTCTGAAATTTATGTGTTTTTGAGTCAGAAATTAACAATTTTTTTCAGAACACAATCAACTTTGTTTTAATGTCTATCCAAATGTTCTAGAAAATTAAATAAATTTTTTGAAACAGTGAAATTTTCAAAGTTTAAAAATTCAATTTTCAGGCCTAAAATTCAAAAAAAACTTAGACTAAACTAGAAATTTTGAAATCCCGCGCAAAAATCCCCAGAGTTTCATACATTTTTTGTCGTTCTCTCATTCTAGAAAACTTTCTCTTTTTCTCTCATTTTTCTACCAAACAACTTGTAACTTTTCTATCTTTTTTTTTTAGAAAAAAAATGTTATGTTTTTTTGTCTCTTTTCTTCCTACCCATCTTTTTATTTATTTAGAGGCCAAAATATTTTTTTTTCTGTATTTCTTATTTTCTCAGAAATTGTTTTCTGTGCTCACTGTTTTTTCGAGATTTTTTGACAAAAAATCTGTGACCGCGCATCGATTTTTTTGTGTCTCAAAACATTGAAAAAACTAGTCGAAAACCGCAATTAAAAAAATGTAGTTTTTTTGTTGTGAAAACAGAAAAAATTGACATTTTTCTGTTCATGAGAAAAAATTTTATGTGATATTTTTTGAAGAAAAAAAAAACTATTAGTCATTTTTAATTTTTGATAAATTTTTGTGTTCGAAAAAAATTTGTTTTTATTAAATTTTGTGTCCCTCTCATTCATCTTACCGCCCGAAGTTTAATTTCGAAAAATTTGTAACATTGCAATTCTGAAAAAAATCAATTTTCCCTATCCCTTTTTTCGCTTTGCTATCCCTCAAAAAAGCTGGGCCTAATTAACTTAGCTTAGCTTCTCTGTTTTTTTGCTCAAAAAAAGTTTTCCAAAAATTGATTTGACCTACCTACCTACAGTACTAAAAATAACCCGATTTTATTAGTGAAAAATAAAAAAAAGTCATAAAATTTTAGAGTTAAGTACAGTAACCCAAGAAGTTTTTTAGTTGTTGGAAAAATATTTCGTAATCGTTTTTTTTATTGATTTTCTGGGGGAAGTACTTGGGGTATCCGTAGGTTTTTAGAGGTACTGTAGGTTAAGGGATACTGTAGAGAAAGCTTCTTTCAAGAATTTACAGAATTGCGAAATTTTTAGTTTCAAAATTTTGGATTTGGATACAGTAACCTTGAAAAAATAGTTCCGGAAAATTGACCTACAGTATTTTTCGAAACCTACAGTATCCATAGCTGAAATTTGAAAAAGATCTACAAAATTCTGGCTTATAAGACAGTATACTGTAGAAGAAAGGTTTTGATAAATGATCTAGAAAAAATATCAAAAATTTAACTACTGTATTTTTGTTCTGTAATTAATTTAGAATTCCAGATTCTGGATTTTTTTAATCTCGAAATCTAACTTTTTTGCCTTCTCCTTCAAGAAAACAAACCGTAAAGCCAATTAAAATCAAAATCTATGTACATATAGATATGTAAATGTTTAAAAAGAATAAGTGAACCGAAAAATCCCCCCACAAATTTCTTCTCATTCTTGCTACTTTTATTATCACTTTACATTCTTCCTGCCATTCGATGTTTTTTTTTTCGCCAACGAGATTCTCTCTATCTTTTTTCGCTTTATTGTATTTGTTTTGTATATTCTTTCTTTTCTCTTTTTTTCTGAATGTGGCTTAAAAATCTTGGATTTCTGACTACCCTAAAGTCCCTAATGTAAGTAAATAGAGGAAATTCACCCTAAAAGCACTTAATTTACTTGTTTGTTTACTGTATTCATATATTTATTCATCGAATATGCAACTTTTATTCATTTGTTGTTTGCTTATTCAAAAATTTCGTCACTTTTGAATTTATATTCATTGAAATTGGGAGACTTTTTGGGCTAGAATAACGGATTTTGTACAGGTCCGGGATTTTTTGATCTACAAATTTTGTATGAATTTTTTAGGTAGATTTTATCTTGAATTTTTTTTGAAAAAAATGAGTTTTAGGAGCTACAGTATTTTTTAAATATTAAAGGACCCTTTGGAATTTTGGTGACTAAATTTTTTGGGACTCAAAGTTCCTCGAATAAAAAAATAAAATGTAGATCAAAACTTTGAGCTTGGAAATTCTGAATTTTCTAATTTTAAACCCCCCTCTTCCTAACCTGAGCAATATTACTTTACACCTAACCTAACTTCAAAACACTTGACATAAAATTAATCCGAACCACTTCTCGACTTTCTGTTATTATTGTTTTGCTTTGGGCTGTTTTTCATAATACAATAATATAAAAATATTCATAATTACACCCAATTTTTCCTCCTTTTTTCATTATTATTTATTTAGTTAACAATAGTTGTTAAATAAAAAAAAGAAGAAGAAGCGAGAGAAAAAACAGTTTTCTCATCAATTTTCTTTCTTTTCTTGACACTTTGTTGGTGACCTGATTAAAAATGTTTTTTTTTTCTTTTTTTCGCATAAGACTTTCGAGAAATTGAACTTTTTTCAAACATTTTGGTTAGTATGGAATATTTTTCTCATCATTATATTTGAATTTTGAATCCCCTCACGAAAAAATCTAAATTAATTCTTTGAAACAGTGATTTTTTTCAACTACAATAAATTAGGTCGGCTTTTGCCAATCACACATAATCCATCTTCATCACTGGGCAAAAAATTGAGTTATCCTAACTCAATCCGGTTTTTCTTCTTCCCCACCTCATCCCAAATTGAGTAATCAACACTTGTCGATTAGATCATGCCAGCCTATGAACCGTGTAAAAATTGGAGGTTGTATCGCTCGCTTACTGTAGATGTTATCGATGTTTATTTAGTTTAGCCTAACTCGAGGAAATGAGGTAAAATGAGATGAGGATAATTAATCTTGAGATGCAAAAATAGATGATTTATCAAGATTAGAGGAATTTTGGATCACTTCTCTATTTCCTAGGTGTCAATTACGGTTTGGTGCGCGAATGATTTATTGGGTTTGGGTTTGGGTTTTTTGATGAATGATAGGGATTTTCTCTGCGTCTCTTCGGGTTTGCACGATATCTCGCAGGGAGAAAAGATAGACTTATACGGTTTCGAGAAATTTTGCGTTTCAAAAATATTGGGATACTGTAGTTGTTTCCCAGGTTGACTCAGGTTTCTCTGCGTCTCTAGAAGTTTTTAGATATTCCCCAGAATTGCTCATATTAAATTACTGTAGCCACGTAATCAGGAAATATTTCGAAAACTTGGGTACACTATATTTCACACTGTTAATTTAAATTGAGCACTGACAGTCTCTCTTATCTGTTTCCTCTCTCAAACCCCGCCCACTTTTTCCCCCACAACGAAAATTGGGTTATTTCCTGTCACTTCGAATTATGATAACTCGATCATATCTTTTTCGAATATTTTTTTTCCCGTTGCCAACAAAAATTATCATATATTTTTTACGTTGAATTGATTGATTAATTAATTGGGTGTGGTTAAAATTTGGGTATTTTATCTCGAATTTTGATCTAATCTTGACATAGTTTCCCTTTGCGCGAATAGCTACTGTAGGGCCCATTAATCATAAGTTTTGTTGTTTATTTTTAAACTTTTCTGGAACACAAAGTTTAATGTTTTTTTTTGTTGGGGGAATAAAATTTATGGGATATTTTGGATGAATCATTGATTTTTGAAACAGTAAAATATTTTTCTAGAGAAAAAATGTTTTTTTTTCATTAGTCATAGTTTCCTGTTTTTTTATGATTATATATATTTTTATTTCCATTCTTTTTCTTCTCATTTTTTCGGTTAACTTGGACACTTTTATTGATTTTTCTCTCGGGCTGAAATGTTAAGTGAACTGTTAAGGATTTGTAATATTTCATAAAATTTTCTTTGTGTTACGAAAGTTTTGAAAGCTACTAGTAAGCCTTAAGGCCCAAATTTTTATACTAGCGTAGGAAATTTAAAATGTTAATTTTTAAAATTAATTTAATTTGTCACGTCATTTTCAAGGTAGTATTTGCCACGTGGAATTTCCATATACCAAATTCAATTATGGCTTCAAAATTGGCAAGTAAAACTTGCTGAAAAATCAAAAGAAAAACTTTTTGAATTCAAAATTTTGCCGTTTGGATTAGAAACAAGCCCAGCAGCTCATACAATTCAAAAAAAAACAGATATGAAAAATTTGAAACAGTTAATTTTTTGAAAATGTTCTATGCGCCAAATTTTTCTGGCTTGCCACGTGGAATTTTGAGTTTAATTCAGTTTTTTTCAAATAATTCTTGTCACGTGGATTTTAAATAATTAGCGGAATATCCGATTATTGAATCTAGGATCCCGGAAATCAATTAGGCTAAATTTGAAACAGTGAATTTTTTCATGCCTTCAAAAATGTTTTTGAATTTCAAAAATAATTGCTCATGTTATCTTTCTCATGTGATTTTTTTCCCCAAATCTCTTGAAAATTCCAAAATGTCATAATCCATTTCAAAAAACCGGTTTCTCCCCATCAAAAAAGGTCACATCCCGCCTTCTCGCTCAGCTTCTCCCTCTACCTAATTAATCAAAATCTTCTTGATTTTTCGCCCCTATCAATTTGATATTCAACAACCACAAAATGAAGATGAATAATGATGCATGTCGAAATTTAGTGACAACTAAAAAATTCGATTAGGATCAGATTAGTTTCTTCACAACTAATCAATCAAAAAACAATCTGCCTCCCCCAAAATTTCTTCATTTTTTCTCTTGTCAAAATGTTGTGGTTGATAAAATTTTTTGTGTGTTCCACAAAAAAGTATCAATTTCAATTTCACCCAAATATGATGATTTAATTAGTGAGAACACTGTTCTTTTCGCTTTTTTCATTTTTCGAAAAGTACAGCTTCATTTCCCCATTTTTTCCAGATCAGAAATGACTCCGAAATGGTGGATTTTCACCATTATTTTTCATGTTTTGGCCGCTTATCCGACCGAGGAAATTTTTCGAGGATTATTTCCAGTTCAGCCGCCGCATTGCACTAAAACACCGATTGTCACGGCACACACATCGCAAAGTGAGTAGGGGTTTTTGGGTAGATCAAAATCTAGAAGATGATTAGGGTACTGTAGATTGAAAAGCTGTAATTTGTTCCTATTTCATTAGGTAGATAAAAATCTAGAAGATTTTTGAGGTACTGTAGTTTTTCTTGGGAAATTTTATCCACAGTAATTTTTTCATATTTTTTACGTAGTTCAAAATCCATAAGAATTAGTTACTGAACTCAAGAAATTTCTAGAAAATAAATTTTTCTTCAAAAAAAGTACTGTAGATTTCTGGTAGATCAAAAATTTTGCAACTCAAAACCCACCGGAAATCCTCAAACAAAATTTCGAAATCGAAAATTTTTATCGTTTTTCGGAAAAGACTTAGTCAATGATTCATCATATCATATCAAATCAAATCAAATTGATGAATCATATGTGTTTTTTTTCGAAAAAAGACTGGAATTTTCAGACAAAGTCCATCTGAAATGATATGTTTCCAGACACCAGATCTCAAGTTGGCCGAGGAATGCAAATGCAATTCTACATCGGACTTCACACGGCTGTCTGTTTTCGGCTTCATGAAGGCTTGCCTTTGGCTTCGAATTTTTTAGATGGCGTTGAGCCGGCTGAAAATCAGACGAGTTTATTGCACACAATTCGATTGGAGAAATTGGAACATCATCATCCGGTTAGTGCAAAAAATTTCAGACTTTTCCGAAACGTAGACGTTTTTCCAGATCACTCAAAGTTACACTTTTGGAATTCCCGAAGTTCACGCCGATTGTATTTGTGAATGCGATTCAACATCGAGCACATGTACAGCTGAATCACATCAATTCACAGCTTGTCCAGAATCGGATAAAATTGACGAATCCACATCGTGTTATCGAACTTTTTTCCCAAATCAAACACCGATTGGATGTAGCGAAGATGATAGTCCGAAATTGTGCTGTGATGTCAAATTCAAACCGTATAAGTGAGTTTTTTCCGCGTTTTTCTTATCAGGAAAAATTTTTCTAACAATTTTTTTCTAGAAATCTCACATTCACCGCAGTCAAACTCGAACAACCCTCAACGTATGCCACATTTGTCTACACAGCTTATGATTTTGTGAATGGAAGATGGGTCGAAAAAGATAAAACAACAATCCGAAGTCAATTGGATGGCGGAACTCAAGATACACATTTGGATTCCGCGAAACGTATTTCACTTGCGGTTACCGCAGGCGGAAGAGCATCGCATCAATTGGAAACTGGAATGTATTTTACGAGAACAAGTGTTGGAGGTGAAATGGAAGAATTGAGAAGACAACCATTGAATGAGAGATCTGATAATAAGTGAGTCATTTGGGTAGGAAAGAAAGTTTGCTCTATCGCATACATGATTTAGATATTTGTGTGTACTTCTCTCGGAGTTCACACCTTAAAAATGTCGTTTTCACGTAGAAAAACGTGAAAAACTGGGATCAAACCTCACTCTTTCGAAAAATGTATGCGCCTTTGATTTGCTTTGATTTTCAGCCCATAACTTTTTTGAGAATGCGTTTCAGAAACAAGTAAATAGTTTTCCTGGCTCATCTCGCGGAGACGAATAAGATAGTATATTCAGCGTTTTCCGAAATTGATTCTAAGATGCTGAAAATTCTCTGAAATTACTATCTAGTGTGTAAACACCGCGACGTACAAATGCACAAATAGCGTACCGTAGTGAAATTTTTCACCGTCGCAAAAAACTAATTAGGTATCCCCAATCAATAGACTCAATTAAAATTAGTTAAAAAACCTGACGGACAATTGCGGAATTGGTTTTTCACGTAGAAGGACAACCCATTTAATTTTTGGATTTCCAAAAAAGTCCCCAAACAATCCGATTTTTTTCCAGTTTCGATCGTCTTGGATGGTACCGAATGGATGAAAATGGCAAATTCCACGTGAACAACGGAGTGGTAAAAATCGATGATATTCACAAAGCGAAAGTGAAAAATTGCAAAGAGCAAACGTATCGAAGTATTCTATCGGCCAATAATTATATGCCAGGACATTTCAATTTATCGAGACCGCTGGAAGTTATTCTACCTTGGATTCAATCTGCAAGGATTTATGATAATACTGCGAGACAGGCGATTGTTACACATGCTGAGGGAACTAGTTTGCATATTACGTTGCATTGTGAGTTTTTGCGGGGAATCTGTGGAATTTTTCTGAAATTCAGAAATTCTGATTGAATTTTTTGCAGTGGACGAAGAGGATGGTCAAAATCTGGTATTTTTCCACAATTCATCAAAAATTCGCGATTTTTCGGGAACAATCATCGTTGATTCTCGATCAAATCGTTTCTTCAATGTCACAGTTTATGGAGCATCTGGAAAAATCGATGGAATGGTGAAATATTCGACTGAAAACACGGCCACAAATATCCATACATTCACAACATATGTGAGTGATTTGACGGCTGCAAATCGTTCAATGATAATCCCACTTCCGGCAATTGTCGAACATGGCCCTCGAATGATTTGTATGAAAGCGGATGAAATGTCGGATCGAGATGCGATTTGTCGAGTTATTCAATATCATGAAAGTCCGCTGGAAATCGATTTGATTGAAGGAAAATGGCATGAAATGATTGGAACCTGTCCAACTTGTAATCAAGTTAATTTTAATGGAGTTATGAAGTTAGTTTTGTTTTTGGGATGCAGATTTTTTTGGGCAAATAATGAATGGGACCCCAAATGACTGAATGGGACCCCGGTGTTTAACAATCGTCGTGACGAATGGGACCACAGCATTTTTTTGAATTGTCTGAATGGGACCCCGTAAAAAAAGAGACCCCGTTGAATTTTTTACTAGTACGAATGGGACCCCACTGAAATTTTATACTGAAAGGGATACAAAGGTTGAAGCCTAAGCTTAAGCTAAAAATCCTAACTAAGCCTAAGCCTAAAGGCCTAACTAAGCCTAAGCCTAAGCCTAACCCCAGTGCTGAGAATACGTCTAAGTTTAAGCCTACATGTGGTCCCATTCTGAAAAAATTTCAATGGGGGTCCCATTCGTACTAACACAAAAATTTAACGGGGTCCCTTTTTTGCGGGGTCCCATTTAGACAATTTAAAAAAATTCTGTGGTCCCATTTTATTATTTTGGGGGCCCATTCATCACGACGATTTTTCAAAACAGGGGTCCCATTCAGTCATTTGGAGTCCCGTTTGGGGTCCCATTCATTATTTACCGATTTTTTGAAACAGTGAATTTTTTCAAACCCGTTTTTTTTCCAGATTCCTCAACCCAGCTCATTGGATCAAAGGAATCAGTTCACTTGGCGATGGTGTAATGCTAGTCACAGATTTGGTCGTCTATCTCGGTGTCCTCATTATTCTCTACCTCCTTATCACCAAATTAATCATCCCACTTATTCGCTGCTGGGTTTGCCCGATGTCTTTCTGTTGCTCTTCTTCGAGTTCCTCCAAGTCCTCCAAAAAATCCAGAAACCAACGCCGCCAGCGTTCACTTTCGCCGCCGGAAGAGCAGTATCAAAGCCGAGCCAGATATATCGATTCGAAACGAAATCCTCATCATTACGATGGTGATTATATTTAATAATTTTCCTAATTTTTCCCCCCAAATTTTCAACCTCGCGGGTTATTTTTGTCAAACCGGGTGCTCTCTTTTTTCTCCCAAAAATTCTTTCTTGTGATTTTTCATGTGCCTTTTTTTGCAAATTGCTACCAAATTTGTTGTGTTTTTGATCAATCCCGGGTGCTTTTTTTCAATGTGACACGTTTTTTTGTGATAAATTTATTTACATTTTAGTTTTTGAACAAATTCGAAAAAAAAATTTCATAAAATCTAAATATTCAGCTCACATCAAATCGTGCGACAAAATATGAATTTTTTGAAAACTCGATGGTTGCTGAACAATTATTATTATTCTTAATTTTGAATGTAGTAAATCCTTGTTCATCTGATTTATATTCAAAAACTTCCAAGTTTCGTTGAACCAAACTTATATTAATTTTCCTCGAAGTTTTCATAAAATTAATATGCAATAATTGAAGATTTCGATGTAAATTTCCATTTTTCCAAAGTTCAAGGTATTTTTTGATTTCATATGCATTGATCCCAATAAAATCAATCAATATTTCTCGAGCTCGAAAATTCAATAATTGATCGAAAGTTATTTTTGTAGCAGGAAGTGAAACAATATCTTGAGCTTTGAAAATCTAGAAAAAAACAATTTATTTTGAAAATTGTATATTTTGATATCACCTGATTTGTTGTAAGAAATTCGGAATCTAGAAGATCAATTTCATGCGATGATCTTTGAATTTTGATTTCGTCCAAGTTTGGCAGGTTTTTTAGATTGAATTCAGTGAAGGAGAAATCATACTGTAATAATATTGAGAAATTATCTTATTTTATATTTTTGCACAAAAAATTTTATTTTTTCTCTCAAAGTCTACTGAAAAACAAACCACACTTATCATAACACTTCTCAAAATGTTCCTATATTTTTCCAAATATTCTTTGAAGTATTTCAGCGAAACTTCTTTCTGCTTTCCATCTTCAACAATCAACATTTTTATAATATTTTTGGAATTTCTGAAAATCCACATTTTTATTTACAAGTTAGAAGAAAAAATTCAAAACTTACTCGAAGTTCAAATTCCATTCATAAGTGCAAATTATTGATTGATTTTGTGAATAATTTTGAAATTCCAAGAAATACAAAATACTATTTTTCGAATTTGAATTCAAGAATATGATTCGAGAATATAAATCAGTCACAATCCACTGAATTCCAAATATTATCTTATTATTTCGAAGTTCAGGCTGTTTCGAAATCTCTTCAAAACCTACATCATTTTCCATTTTCAACAAAACTGATAAAAAAAAGCAAAATGATTTATTATCAAAAAAAAAAACTAAGATAATAAAATGGAATACTTTTAAAACGAAACATCACAAGTTATAAATAAAAAAAAACACAGGGGACCAATAAAGCTCCAAAAACATGGTCTAATGGCGATAATAAATTAATTATTTGAAACAAATAGACGGGAAAGAGATGAAACCCGGAATCAATTTGAAAATTAGGCGATTTTTTGTAGAGGAGGTTTTTCATGCCCATTGAGCGGCTAATGCATTCGCTCTGGCCCAACGTTTTGCGACATATGAACCAACGACGAGAGCAGTTAAGACTAGAGATATCAACACGTGATCAAAATCGTCCTGTAAATTTGATTTGTTGAAGGAACTGTATTTTAAAAATAGCACTTTCAGAAGGCTATTTTTCTCAAATCTTATTTTCAGAAGTTAAGAATTTTTGGGAATCTTAAAATAAGCTCGCGGCAAAATTGAACTTTTTTTCTTTATAGACAAAATTTCTCCAAAATGAATATTTTATCAAATTTTAAATTGGGGTAAAATTAAATTTGGGAAAATTTTTAAAAAATTCCTTATGGGGTGATTCAGGTCGAAAAAAAAACTAAAAAAAAACATTTTTTTACAAAAAAATTCGATTCAGCAAATGTCAAAAAACTATATTTTTTTTCTATTTCTCGACATTTTTTGACATTGTTTTTCATTGAAACATTTTCGCTGCGAGATATATCTCATTTTTGTGTGGAAAAAAATATAGTTTTTTGACATTTGCTGAATCGAATTTTTTTGTAAAAAAAATGTTTTTTTTTTTTAGTTTTTTTTTTCGACCTGAATCACCCCATTACTTTCTGCCTGATACCAGGCTTTGGGAATAAATTAACATTTTTCAGAAAAAATTCTAAACTGTTGAATTTTATTTTCAGAAATTAATTTTTGGGAATCTGAAAATGAGCTCGGGCCAAAAAATTGAACTGATTTTCTTATTTGTGGACCAATTTTTTTTAAATTTTAAATTGGCGGTGAAACTAAATTTTGAAAAAAAAAATCCTTATTTTCTGCCTGAAATCAGGCTTTGGGAATAAATTAACAAAAAATGTTTTCAAATCAATTTTCAATAGGTTTTCTGAAAAAAACCATACCTTGAGTATATCAAAAGTTCCTGACGGAGTCAATCGAGTGAAGAAGAGATCAGTTCCATATGCCAAAACAAGACTAGTTGATTCTAATCCCGCGGGTCTGAAAATGGATAACCATTTATCATTATTTCCAAAAAGACACATACGCTGCTTTAATTCCTCGAACTCGATGAATCGTTTGATTATAATTGATCATTTCTTCAGTTGCAATCGGAATTTCAGGCATATATCCAATAATCATTTCTTCTCTCATCGCCTGTGTCACTTCAAATGGTCGTGTTGCGTCTAATATTCTCTTCGAAACTTCGTGAATATTTCCACATGGCAAAGCGAGAAGAATTGATCGTGTAGTTAAACCTTGCTCTAAACATCAATACAAACCTCACCCAAGAACCTGGAGAAGTGGGTAAAAAATTGCCCACCTGGGTTTATTTACCAAATTTGCCCACCTAGTAAAAAAATTTTGCCCAGCTGAGGCTCGCCTTAAAGACCCTAAAAAATTTTGCCCAGCTGAGGCTCGCCTTAAAGACCCTAAAAAATTTTGCCCAGCTGAGGCTCGCCTTAAAGACCCTAAAAAATTTTGCCCAGCTGAGGCTCGCCTTAAAGACCCTAAAAAATATTGCCCAGCTGAGGCTCGCCTTAAAGACCCTAAAAAATTTTGCCCAGCTGAGGCTCGCCTTAAAGACCCTAAAAAATTTTGCCCAGCTGAGGCTCGCCTTAAAGACCCTAAAAAATTTTGCCCAGCTGAGGCTCGCCTTAAAGACCCTAAAAAATTTTGCCCAGCTGAGGCTCGCCTTAAAGACCCTAAAAAAATTTTGCCCAGCTGAGGCTCGCCTTAAAGACCCTAAAAAAATTTTGCCCAGCTGAGGCTCGCCTTAAAGACCCTAAAAAAATTTTGCCCAGCTGAGGCTCGCCTTAAAGACCCTAAAAAATTTTGCCCAGCTGAGGCTGGCCTTAAAGACCCTAAAAAAATTTTGCCCAGCTGAGGCTCGCCTTAAAGACCCTAAAAAAATTTGCCCACCTAGGTTTTTCGAAAAAAAATTGCCCACCTGGAATTCCAGGTATTGGGTGAGGTTTGCATCAATATAAAAATGGGGAAAAAATAGAAAAAATATCTCACCAGTTTCTGAAACCGACATCGCTTCAACACCATTTGCATAAATATATGCTTGAGTCATAACAACAGGAGCATGTTCAGTTGGAATCAATGAATTGAATGTTTCTTTTTGAGATGGTGAATCAGATGATTCATAAAGTTCAATTATTCCAAGTTCAGTTCTTCTTCCTTTTTCGGACCAATACGAGTACTGTAAATATATTAAATTTTTGGATAAATCAAACGAGGGAACCTTTTTCTACTCAACACTTCAAATCTTGATGAAATTTTGTCCAGGGACAACTTTTGGGGTCAACAAAAGTTCAAAAATTGTTCAAAAAGCATCGATAAATCAAATTCTCATCAAATTAAAATTGTCAGAAAAATTTTGATTTTGGAAAAAAGAGCACATGAATTTTCAGCCGAAAAATGAAACAACTTCAAATTTTTTTGAAAAAATGTTTTTTATTGGCGTACTTTTAGTAAATCGACTATGCTGATTAATATCTGAAACTTTGTTTCTCCCAAAAATAGCTATGAGTCAATTTTGGCAATTTTTGAGAGGCCAGAACTTGGCTCAGAGATCCACTAAAATTTTTTAAGTGTTCTTTTGACCCCAAAAGCTGTCCATGGACAAAATTTCATAAAAATTTGAAGTGTTGAGTAAAAACTACCCTAACAAAATAATCAAAAACTTACAGCCAACCAATTCTCCGAATGTACAAAATGCACAGGTCCAGCGGCTTTTCCAATCGACGCTGAATGAACAATTTGACCCGACACAACATCAACCAAAATAATTGTTAGAATTTGTGATGTTGGATTGATTGCAGCAATTGCGGCCAAATTTGGATTGATGTATTTGTATTGAACATTTCGATCAATCAAAACACGACCTTGTGAATGCACTTTTTCTGGAAAATTTGTATTTTTATAATTTTAGAATTCTGAAATAAAAACACACGATTATATGGTTTTCCTTTGATCGCAATAATTTGATCATTTTGACTCAAACCAAGATTTCCACTCCAAACTTTTTTGATAGTTTTCTTAGCCAGATTGATTTTGAGTCCTCCAACAATTCGATTATCTTTTTCAACATCCAACATATGCAAACTTCCTTGAACCTCTTCAATTTCTGGGAAATATTTGATAGCTCCATTAGTTTGTAGAATAATCAATGGATGAACATGCGTGGATTTATCGATATTTGGTAACAGCGAAACTCGTTTGATTTTTCCTCCCAAAACTTCTCGCGAAACAATTTCACCGGTAATTGGATTGAACGAAACAATAATACCATTTGAAGTTACTGAATCCGAAAATATAACAGAAGCTTGACCATTTAATTGATAATGTGCAGTTGTTCGTTGAACAAATAATGGCAATTGAGAATTTCCAGAAATTTCAGATTTGAGTGGCGAAAAATTCTCACCAAGATAAAATCTCCATAAAATATCACCACCAGCGCTGTCTAAACCGAAAATCACACCATCAAGAGTGGAAACAATGATTAATTTTCGAATATTGAATAAATCTCTTTCAAATGGTCCATCTTTTGAAAATGAAGTTGATGCAGATTGTTTCACGCTTTTCACAAAATCCGAAAATCCATTTCCATTTTTACTCGAAAACGTGGCAGTTATTGCGAATAATTGTTCAACACTTCGAATTGCCCATCGACGAATTTGTCCAATTTGAACAACAATACGACGAATAAATGCGCTGATAATATTATGTTGTTGCTCATCGAATTCATCCTCAATTAATTGTTGACTTTCGGATAATGGTAGATCAACCATTTCAACGGCTGATATTCTCATAAGAGATTCTTCTCTTTTCCATTCAATTATTGCTTGTTTTCCAATTTCAATAACAATCATTTCGATTTTACAATCTTCTCCAATTACAATTAATTCGATATCTTTTGTTGAAGATGCATAAATTCGCCGAGGAGAAACACGTGTTTCAGATGAAGCCAAATTTGTCTGAAAAAATACATTTTATGAGCCAAATTGTTTTTAATTCAGACAAACCTTGAATAAAACATTTCCATTTTGCAACGAAACAACTCGAATTTCACCCTTGCTTGCCAAAATCAAATAATCATTGGATAAACTAAACGCATCATATTTTCCATCAATTTTCGCGACTTCCAATAAATTCTCGCCATAGATTTTCACACTACTTTGACTGCGAACAATCAAATATTTCGAATTTCCTCCAATTTGTGTGATTGTCAATGCAGTTGAAATATCTTTTGAAGTACCCGACTGCACATTGAAAACTGTTAAACTATCGCTGTGATAGCATACGAGATTTTCTCCAACAATTTCACATTTCTCAATATTTTTCACATTTCCCTGGATGCTTCTGACAACTTCAACATTTTCCGGCGAAACACTTCGAACATCGATAGATTGCGAATTTTCTCGGATCACCAGGTTCAAAATTTCATCAGCCGATCTGACAAATTTCGAAAACCTGACACCAGCTGGCAAATTATGAACACCGATCGGAGTCTCGCGATTCTTTTCGAAAATCGCAATTTTCCTCGAATTCGTCACAAAAATATTTGTACTTGTTGTAATTATATCAGCACTGGAAAAATTTATTGCAATTAAAAAATTTGTTCAAACTTACATCTCAGATTTTTCCTCATCCAACAAATATTGCCAATTGAGAACTCCATCTGCTTTTCTGAACACTCGAATACTTCTTCCTTCATCGGAAACTGTGTAAATATAATCTTGATCAGAAGTGGAGACAACTGGAGTGTACGATGGATTTGTTCGTTTTTCCAGAATTCGTCGCCAAGCTGAAAAATCGACAGAATTTTGAATTTAAAGGAACTCGGTAGCTGTACAGATTTTTTGGACACTTTTTTGGTTAAATTTTTTTTCAAATTTAAATTGGAATTTTTCACGAATATTTAATTTTAGGGGCATTAATGTAATTCAAAAAAGGTCTCTCCCGAGTCGCTGGAGCAATTTTCTGCCCAAATCCTTTTCCATCTCCCAAGCACAAAAACCCACCAATTTCACCAGTATTCAGCGAAAGAGCCGATAAAATATCCTCATCCGTTGTCAAAATAATACGATCCGATCCCCTGAAACCAACCAACATTTTTAATTTCAGTTTCAAAAAAAAAAAAACAATATTTCAAACCAACCGTTCAACTTTATCGAATACCACATTATTCGGACATCCGACCAATTCCTTTCTCCAATCCAATTTTCCAACTTGATCTTCAAATATCGCCAAACTCCCACTGATCAAAGTTAGCCATAATAACCAAATCAACCGTGTCATTTCTCTAGAAAAATCTGAATATTTGGTAGAAAAAATTTTTTTTGGCTAAAAGTAATTATTGGTTAAATTGACCAATTTGTGAAAAACCAAAATAATTTTTTAAAAATTAAAAAATATGACTTATTCACTGATAAAAAACAAAAACAAAATACCAGTCAGTTCTCACAAAAAAAACAAAAAAATAATAAATATGTATTCAAAATCCTTTTCGAAACATTGATCCACGTTCGTGATAACTTCCAGAACGTTGTTTTCTGAATTGTTCATAAGCATCATTTGATTTTCCCAATCCTTTAAATTGATCTGTTCTGTCTCGAACTTCACCACCTTCAACCGGCTCAACAATACCCTAAAAATCTATTTGAAATTTATTAATTAAACTAAAACCTTACTGATTCATTAGCTCCTAATCCTCTGCCACTCCAACCCATTTTCGCCATAAGTTGTGCACCTTTGTTGTCATATGATAATGGAGCATTTGGAGCACGGAAACTTGATGAGCCAAAAGATACATGTCTGAAAAACATATGCTAAAAATCCAAAAAAAAATTCCTGAACTCACGTTTCTGGAGATGGCGATCGATTGAACTTTGTTCTTGGCGGTGTTCTACTTCTACTCCTCGATTGTTTTCTGCGACTTGATCTTCTTTCATTATCACTACTTCCACTACTATCACTGCTAGAACTTCGACTTTCCGAACTTCTCGATCTACTTCTTGTTGGACTTCGACTTTGTCTCTTCTCATTTCTATAATTTTCTTCTTCAATCGGTTGATCAGCATAATATTCTTCCACTTTTTGATTGATCGAATCAATCATTTTCGTCCATTTTTCTCGTTTTTCCTTCTCCATTATTTCTTCTTCCACCTTCGTCGGTTTATTTAGAATCGTATCTTCATAATCAACATTTTCCGCTTTTAATTGTGCCAAATGAATTTTTTTCAGCGCAGCTTTTCGATCAAGAAATTCTGTCGGATAATTTTGAATATCCCAATCATCTGATCTGAAATTATATTATTGGGATTCGAAAAAATTTTGAAAACAAAAACCTACCCTCCTTCAATATTCACAATCGAATCCAAATTCAAACATTTATAAAATGCATCTTTTGCAGCTAAAAGTGATTGTGATGGCGGTACTTGTGGAGGCATCTCAAGTTTCGTTGGATCAATCGGTTTATACTGAAAAACACATTTCAGAATGTATCATAACTTCTCAGACTCACACCAAACTCATTGATTGGCACAAGAGGAACCATTATTCCAGCCGGAAGTGCCATATAGGATTTTTTAGGTTTCAGTGTAGTTTCATCAAATGGTGTTCCATCAATATCATCTCCATCTATACTGGGCTTTTCATGAGAATCTGGAAAAAAGTAAATTTAGATGAAATTTCCTCAAAAATAATGAGGACAAACCTTGTTTCCACTGATTCCTTGCAGTTTGTCGTTCTTGCGGAGTTTGATCAAATCTTGATCTTCTGGAACTTGCAATAGCTGGAGGAAGATTGATTTGAGATGTCGAAGGTCCGTATTTTAATTCTGAAAACCAACAAATTAGGAAGAAAAAACACAAAATGGTTTTTTCACGAAATGAAAAATAATGACACGTCGAACAAAAATCAAGGTCACGTTTTTTTCCGAAAAAATAAATCGATAATTTTTTGTGTCCTCGCAACTGAGACCACAGGATTTTGAAAAAAAATAGTAAAGTGGAATTTTCTATAAAAAAATTGCTGAAAATCAATGAAAACCACACTTTTTCGATTAAAAATGTGAAGAGTGGCTTTGAAAAATGTTGTGAAGTGACTACAAATTATGTATTCACCTTCAATTTTTTTCTGAAGTTCCTCAATCTGTTTCCGAATATGTTGCGAATACGACAAATGCTGTTGTTCATACCCCGCATACGTTGCCATCAAATTCGTTCTAATCGATTCCTTAACACTTCCATACGATGCCAATTCAATATCTCGATCCGATTGCACAATTTGCCCCGTGTTCCTGAGTTGTTTGAAAACAGTCACCGGAAAATACCCGCGACCCTCCCATTCGCCCAACAATTTTCCTTCCAACTTTTCACGCATATCACTGGAATTTGATAGTTCCCAACAATATGCATACATTTTTGGGACATATCTCGCCAGCATTTTCATTTGATTATCCTCTTTTTTTCGTTGACTAAAAAATTCAGAAAAATTGAAATAAATCAAAATAAATATTTACCAACCAATGAAAAGCCCAATCGTTGATGAGATAAAGAATATGTAATCGCATATATTCACTAGATTCCAGACTTTTCACAGTGTTCAATAAATATGTCAGAATAATTTCTCGCAATTGATCGGTGGTGCAATTTTCGAAAATCCATTTTTTAGTGTTCTGCAAAATTTTCTCATCATTTTATCTTTTTCAATAAAAAATCTAAATATTCTCTAACCGAAATTGAATCTTTCGAACATTTTGGATTTGACATATGTTCAACTAGCGAAGATAATTCATGACGATCGAAATTCTGCACTCGCAATAGTTTCTCGATTTTTTCTGTTTCTGCAGATCTCACAGTAGCCAAGAAATGACTCTGAAAATAAATATAGATGGAAAATGCTCGAAATCTTGAATATTTTTTACCTGTAGAATAGTTTCTAATCCATCTTCGTGAGCTTTCAAATTATTTTCGCTGTCTGATATTTTCTGATTTAGTTCTTGAATTTGTGTTTTTATTTCCGAAATTTCTGGTGAATCTATATCCATCAAAGATGGAATTGTTTGTCGTGGAGGTGCGAAATTCGACGTAGATGGAGGTAATAAATTTGGTGGAGGACCAGAACCATGTAGATTTTGTATATTCTGTCTTAGAACAAATTGATAATAATCGAAATAATGACCATCTTTCATCATAAATGCAAATTTCGGATTATTTCGTTGTTTTTCTCTCATCATACTTTCAAATTGTGGTCCATTTTTTGCACATGCCATTGCAGTTCTCTCAATAGACTCCCGCAATTCTGCATCTAAACAATATCGTTTTTTATAAATATTATTTTCTAGGTGTTATTTTAAAAAAAAACTAACCTTGTGGTGGAATCGGTCCATCGTTTTCATTTTTCCAGCTATCTTGATGTCGCCAATTCCCTTCATTCATGCCTAAAATTCAGAAATTCGATGTCAATTGAACCTTTCGACGCCTTTGGTTTTCAAAAATTATTCACACAAAATGCGTCAGCCAAGTAACGCTTTGCGCGTTTGTTAACTCAAACAACAAAGTGCGCTCTATTGCAAATTTTGAATTTTTGTTTTTTCGCTATCGAGAATTCTGAGACATCGTGCTCAAAATAAGTGAATCTCAGCAAAAAATGTACTACAGGGTTTCCCAAACTATCCAGCGCTTTTGTTAAACTTTAAAAATCTGACCTCAAAATAACTTCTTCACTCATTTTTTCGTAACTCGATACATTCACATATGACGCAAATAACTGACGACAATAAAATCAAAATAAGTTTTCAAATTGCTCGTATTTTTTTCGTTTTCCTGGAACACGACACGTGTTTTCTTTTTTTGCAAGAAGAACCAGGTCACGTCATATTTTTTAAGTCTAGGTAAATATTATTGAGAAAAAGCACGGAGGCAGATGGAACAAAGAGGACAAAAACATCTGCTTTCCTGATGACCTGAAGATATATTTATAAATACCAGAATTTCCGGATCTTAGTAAAAGTTTGCAGGCATTCCTAGAAGTTTTTAGTTCTAGTTCCAGAAATCCTGAATTTGTTTTAAAAAATTTTGCAAATACCAAGTAGAACAAGTTCAACAATGAAAGGTCAGCTGTTCCACGATGATGCAAAAATTAGTATGTTCAAAGAGCAAGTTCAGAATTTATTCATGATTTTCGTCTGAAATTTTCAATCACACCCATAAATTAGCTTATGACAAATATCTCCATAATATTCTCCTTATTCTCAAAAGATAATAAAATAATTTTATCGAATGAATAAAAAACCCGGATAAAGAATGTGGAATGTGAGGAATTTTCTATTTAATTATCAAAATTTGTCATAAAATTATTCTTTCGATCTTTTTTTCTTATCGAATGGAATATTTTACATTTTATTTTGAGAAACCTTAATTAGAAAACTGAAAAAATACGAACATTTTTTAAAATGAATGTATTGAAAAATACGCGCAAAAAGTATTTATTGAGTTACCGGAACATCCCTGGTATTTTTAATGGGAACTCCGAGATTTTCCTGACGATGAGAATCTCACAAACTTTAATTTTCGGGTCTGGCTGACCAAAGTTCATGTCCATTTTTCAATTTTTTCGTTTTTGAAGTCAAAGAACAAACATAATAATTTAAATTTTTTATTAATGTGAAAAATATACAATTATGATGCACCTTGGTGTGTTTTGTCGAGATCATTGATTGAAAAGATAAAGCTTCCAGTTGATGAAAAAGTTAACATATCGAAGAAGTGAACTGGTGTCCCGTAGATATTCGAAGTAAAGCTCGATTACAGACAGTAATAAACAAAATGAGGTATAGATATATCCATTGCCATGAAACAGAAAAAAATAATAAAAATAACAATCATCATCTAGTTTGAATGAATAATTAAATATAGGCGAAGTTTGATAAATAAATATCAAAAAATAATAGAGAGTACTGTAAATATATTCAAAAATATTTACAGTAGTATTCTAATACAAATCGGCGCAATCTTCCATTGAATATCGCCATGGTGGTAAGCATGTGGGCATTTCTTTTGTTTCGAAAATAATAATTCGGAATGATAAATGCGTTTGTTTGAGATTATATAGTTGCTTTCACACGAAGCTCCGCCCCCATTTTTTCTTCCCACACTTTTCAGATATTTTTCTACGGACTCCGCCCCCATTTGCCTACAGTATACTTTGCTTGGTATTTTGAGTGAGTAGGAAAGAAAAAAAACAGGCGGTGCTTAGATTTTTGCAAAATTTCAACAGTTCAAAAATCTGAAAATTGTACTTTTATTATAGAAAATGTATTTTTTTGTTGTTGTTAAAAATAAAACATTTTTGGGGCCTCAAAAAATTTATACAAATTTCAAAAACTTGTTCAGAAAAAAAAAACTTGACTGATTCGCGTCTATTTTTAGAAGAACTCGACAAATGATTGATACGTCTCTGATCTCACAACCTTTAAAAGTATACAATTTTCCATATGATCAAATTGTTTTTTCACGTGATACCAATTCAAATCTGGTAAACAACAAGTCATCAAAATTCATTCTCGAATTCGAGGCAAAAAACTTTTCAGGAAATTCAAAAATAATCTCCGTTTTTTGTACCACAACTGATAATTTTCCTACGAAAAATCAGAGGATTATGGTTTGGTTTGTAATTTTAGAAAGAAACCGATAAGAGAGGTTAATTTTATGCATGTGATTGTGATTTTTGATACTCCGGGATCATAATATTTTTAGAGGTAACCCAACGGGAAAATATCAAATTGGACCAGAGGACCAGATATTTTTCCACTTCCTCATTTCTCTGATAAATTTCTCTCACAGCTTCTTCAATTTCCAAACAATCCCAATCGTTTTCTACACATTTCTACGTCACAACTTATTTTTACCACACCCAACTAATTGATGAACGTCTTTCAATTTTCCTTTGCGGCGGCGGCGGCAAAATAAAACTCGAAGAATTTTCATTGTTCAAAGTGACCTCTGAAACAGCTTTTCGACGAATTTGACACAATGATGATTCATTTTTAGTTTATTACGTACATGGGTTTATGAAATTTTGACCAATCAAGTTAGCCAAAATATCATCTATTTTTATCATCAAAAAATGTTTTCTCATAAATAAAAACAATTGTATATTTGCAAAAAATGGTTAGTTATTTTGGTATGTGAAATTCCAATCGTACCAAACCAAAGTGTAAAAATACACAAAAGTACTACACAAAAATAAATAAGTTGAATCAAAAAATCATAGTATTTGTGTGTTGGAAATGCAATTGCAGACGACGTCAACGAAAATTTCATGTCCAAAAATAGAGACATTTGGTCGCCCTGTCATGTTCAATCACATTGATCTATGATATGATTCGATTCGCCTTTTTTTTGTTTGAAAAGGAGAATGAGAGAGGGATTACTGTAGACTGGATGAATGGAGATCAAGTTCAGAGAATGCGAAATCAAAAACTGATCTCAAAAAATCCAAAAGTACACTACAATTTAAATGAAAACTCGTTAAATTCAAAGGACAATCATTGTTTTTGTCATTAGTGTATTGTCAAAATAAACATCGTATGACAATACAATTCAGTAAGGGAAGAAATATCGAATCGACAACTTTTCAAGGGATTTTATTTAACAGAACATGTCAGCTCTATGAAGATTTCTGATCGGTGAGAGTTAGAAATTTTTCTGAATTGAAATTTTCCGAGCTTGGTTCCTATCTACTTTCTCAACGGCTGATTCACGAACGAAAAAAACCGTTTTTTAACGTTGAAAGATCAATTCACGAAAAGTCAAAACGTCGAAAAAACATTGTACAGTCAAAATTAGTTTTTCAGCCAAAAATGACAACAAATTGAGATTTTTGAAGCTTCTGGAGTGATTTCTGATGAAAATTGACCTTGGAATTCACTTTTCAGAAGTTTTTGTTGATTATTCGTGAAATAAAAAATGTCAAACTTCGATGAACTTCGAGGAAATTAATAAAATGAGTTAAAGTAGGGTTCTCGAAGCTTATTCTCATCAGAAATCACCCCAGAAGCTTTAAAAATCTCGATTTTTCATCATTTTTAGCTGAAAAACTAATTTTGATTTACAATGTTTTTTTCGACATTTTTTCGTTTGTGAATCAGCCCTTCTCATATTTCGGGCTCAAACATTTGGTAGATCAAAAATTCAAACAGTGGATCTACCACAAAAGTTTTGAGATCTGCATCTCTATCACTCTTATGCTCTTCGAAGTTTTGTCGAACAAAACCACACAAAGTAACAACAACAACAGCAACGATTTCATCTCACTCGATTCGATTCGCACAATTTTCTACGTCACAATGACAAAAAAAGACAAACTACCATAATCTTGCGTCGTCGTCGCCTCGCGCGGTCGTCCGATCACATTCCATTGCAAATTAAATTAGGAAAAATAAATATAACACAATCGTCGTTTTTTTCTCCATTTTTCTACACTAATATGCGTGTTCCTTGTATTTACATCTATGGGAAATACCCCATTTCGAGAGAGAGAGACAATTTTACACAATAATTTTCCTATCAAAAGTAGAACAGAGAATATGTTGGAACAATCACTTTCAAAAACAAAATTCTGGACTTATTTTAACAATAAGTTCCACAAAATTGAAGGGTTCTTCCCAAAAACAATAGTGGATTCAAAATACATTCCCGGATTGTCTTATGCCATATCAAAACTCGAAAAATCTTGAGATTGAAACAAAAAAAACAATTGAGGTGTGGTCAATCGATAATTTGCGCCTAATTAGTTTTTAATCAAATCGGTCAAAGTTTGGAAAAAAAAGATAATTTGATTTTTTCAACAAAACACACTGTGCGATCACGAATATCAGGAACTTGAAATGAATTTGAAAACTTTGGAGATATCGGCGGTTGGGATGAAATTGTTATGGGATGCCAGATTCCACCAAACTTTTCGGTACAAATTTTTTTTTTTTTTGATAGCAGGCCTTTTCACCTTACTAGCAACAATACAGTAACCAGTAGCCGAATTCAAAAGTGGTATACCAATAATCAGTGAAGCAAACATTTGGCGTACCAAAAAAATGCTGAACTAATTTTTTGGTACGCCCAAGTTGATATTCACTGATTTCTGGTGATCCAATTTTTTGAATTGGGCCCCAGCATATGCCAATTCATATTTTGAGTCTTGTAGCTAATCTAGATATTTTTGCTATGTCCTTTTGACGTAAGTTAAAGATAAACAACAAAATGATAAGAACACACATTCGACGAATCAAATGTTAGATCAAATCTAAATCACTAAATACAAATGTGTTGTTAGATCAGCTTAGAATAGATAGAGGAACAAACCGAACCTAATTGGGTAAATGCGATTTTTAAAAGGCTGAAGTGTAGAGAGGTTGTTACTGTAGTCATTATTTGTAGCACAATGTTTTTGATATAGAAAAATAAATTCTCAAAGTTTTTATAGTTTTAAAGGTCTAAGAAAAGCTCCTTCAAACGTTTTCAATTCTTATAACACGTTATTTCCAAAAACGATGTTAAAAACATTGCTCATATTAGTTTTTCAAAAATTTCACATCAATCGGTTGTATTCCTAGTTTCTAGCCATTTGGTCTACAATCTCATTTGCTATCAACAAATTGTTTGTTTCAATTCCAACTACAACAATAAAAAATTTCGTCGTGCAAAAATCATTTTTTTTCTTATCGCTAATAAATAACAAGTCAAAGTTTCCACAAAAACTACGTCACAGACCCGAATTTCTCTCAATTTCTCTTGATTCGACCCGACAAATCAACAATTTTTCATGTTAAGGAAGAAAAAAACAGAGTGGGGAATTATTTATTGGAACAATTTTTGTAAAACACTGTGGTCCTAGAAGTTCGTGTAATACAAAATTTAATTTTTTTAATTGACAAACCTCGTACAAAAAAGTTACAAAGTTATTTGCAAAATTTTTCAATTTTTAAAAAATACATGTACTTTGATCATCAGGAAACTTCTCTAATTTATTTGAAAAGTATATTACTACACCCAAAAAATACAGAAATTCCAAAAAACAAGTTTTTTCGTATATTTATTTGGGTGTGGTTTTTTTTTTGAAATTTCAACAATTCATACATGAAGCTTTGAAGTATCAGGGGGTTTCAATTCTTATCGCAGAAAAAAATGTGTTATCAGTTTTTTATTGAATTAATCGATGAATGAAGAAAACTCTGCTAAAAGAGTATATTTACAAATTTATGACTATGAAACTAAGGTTCTTTTCTTTCAAAAAATAATTTCAAAAATAAAATTTCTAGGAGTTTTCTGGTTTGACAACCTATCATGGACTTGTCAGAATTTTCAATTCAAATACTTGGCCAAGCCGAATATTCTGGTCTGTTGTGGTTCTTTCGTGTCTTGCTCTTTTTATGATTCACGTATGTTTTATGAGCACAGATATACAGTCAGATATTTTACTTAAATTCCAATTTTTAAACAGAGTGGCTATCTTTTATTAGGATATCATGCGAAACCGACACTTTTCCAAATAAATACGCACATTGCTAAAAATGGTATTGAGTTTCCTGAAGTCACGATTTGCAATTTGAATTTTATGGATTTCGGAAAGACAAATTTCAGCAAAAAAGCCAGTGAATATATTATGCATTATTATCAAGTAAGTTAAATGATTATAGTAATCGAATCGAAAAATGATTACTGGTTTTAATAGTAATCGGAACAGCAAAACGTAATGCAGCCAGGTTAAAAATAATCATCCTGGTGCGATTTAACATTTGCCTGATTATAGTAACTCAGATTCAAAAATTGAATTTTTGCAGGAAAATTTTGCCGAAGTTTCTTCCGAAATGCTGGCGGAGTTCAACTCACAAAAAACAGAAAATTTCGAAATACTGGACTTCCTCAAGAAAAATTCAAAAACATGCGAAGAAACTTTTGTCTCGTGCAAATTCAATCAAGAATCCCATTCCTGTTGTAATATCGCAATTCCCGAATTCACTGACTTCGGATTATGCTACAGGTATCCTTTTTTCTTTCTTTTAAAAGGTTCCATTCATTTTATTAGATTCCCCGGTGCTGGTCGGAAACAATTTTTAAGCGGTGAAAAATTCGGGTGGGAATTTGTGATGGACGGCAGAAACTATGGGGATGAAGATGCGAAAGGATTTTTGATCTTGATTCACGAAAAAGGAAAATATCCGAGTATAGATGCAAATTCTTTGTCAGTTCCTCCCGGAGCAATGCTCCATTCATCAATACATTTGAAAAATGTAAGATACTTGATTTTTCTGAATTCCTCCTAATTATTTTTTTAAAAAGATAACACTTTTGCATAGAACAAATTGGGGAGTTTGTATGAATGACTGGAGTGATGTGAAAACAATGAAAGGCGAATTGAAATTGACAGAAGACGATTTGGAAATGAGTTCACATTTGAAATACACTTCTACTCATTGTCAGAACTTTGTGAAACTAAATCGTACATTAGAGGAATGTGGTTGTGCACCATTATATTTAAAAGCAAGATTTCCTCAGAATATGAGAATCTGTAAACCAGAAGAAATGTTTGAATGCGAAGCCAAAATCAATTCGAATTCGAATTCGAGTTCATCTTGGATTTGTGATTCTGAGTGTGATTTTTTGGAATTTGACACAACTTCAAGTTATTCATCAGTCTCAAGAAAACAATTGAATCACACAAAAACCTATTTGAACGAGAACATATCAGCTGCAACTGTATTTTTCCGACAAATCGCCTACGAACGTCATGAACAACAAAAACAATTGCAAACAGCTGATCTTTTATCAAATATCGCCGGAAGTATGGGTCTATTTTTAGGAATGAGTACTGTAACTCTGTTGGAGATATTTATTTATCTTTTCAAATCAGTTTGGGGAACAGTTAATTCAGCAAGACAGAAACAATTTATGGAAGCTGTTGCAGAAGAAGAGCGAGAAAGATCACAGAGTGTTGTGATAATACAAGATGCTGAAGACGATCAAAATGAAGAAATTGAGGATGATGTTAGTAGATTGGAAATTTTATTTCAATTCAAATAGTGATAAGAACTTTTTTCAGATACAAACGACTCGAGGATTTGGTCGAAAACTATCAACAACCCCATTACACATACATTTAGATCAAAGAAATACACGAGTTCTCAGAGGAGGTGATCTATATTCAGCTCCTCGTGGATCAGTTAGCATTCCATCACAACTATTATCACCTTTGTCAAATCATAGGCAAGTTAATTGGAAATACGAAAACTTCTCTCAATCTAATGTTTAGAAAATCATTAAGTATTGCGCAACTTGAAAGACGAAACTCTGGAGTACCATTCAATTCTAACATGTCAACTTCCGTAGTACATCCACCAATGAGAAGGAGTAGTACGGTGAACCCACCAACATATAGCAAGTGAGTTCGAAATACGTTAGTTTAAAATTTACCTAACATGAATTTCAGATCAAAACGTGGAAGTGTAGATTTCTCTCAACAACGAAAAGCATCAACAGCTTCAGTGTTCAAAACTCAATTATTGTAAATAGTTTATTTCGACTGATTAAATAAAAATAGGCGCAAGCCTGCAATCAATTTAGTCCACTTCCCTCGTTGACAACCAAATCCGATGGTAATTCACCAGATGATCCTCCTTCGGAAAACAAAGTGGCGATTATCTGTTTCTTCGATTGAACATGATAAATCAGCGAGTGTGATCCATTGATACTTCTGTAAAACAACACAAATAATATTATATAATAAGAGATCAAAACTTACGGGTTCAATCTTTCAACAAGATATTTCTGATGATCTTCGGAAATGATAACACCTTCAAAAACCCCATTTTCAATTGTTCCATCAACAGTTGAATTTTTCTCTCCCTCAAGAAATCCTTGAAAGTATGTGATAGTTTTAGTCATCTCATCGATTTCCAGAAAATCACCACTTGAAGATAGAAGTTCCTCTCCTTCTTCCACACTTTGGCAGACTTTTTGAAGGCGGAGTGAGAAATTTCTGAAGATTTCATTTGTTATTATAAATTTGTTTTTGAAAAACATCTAATGTAAAAAACAAACCTTGAGTAAGCCGAAAAATCGATAGAGTGAATATCATTTTCCAAACATTTTGGTGGACCATTTGTTAATTCTTCTTTATCCAAACTCATTGAGATTTGAAGTGGAAGATAGGATAATAATTGATAGTTTTGTAAACCATCTGTAGGTTTCGAAAGAATACAAGAAACCAAAAAACAAGAAAAAACAATAAGTTTAATCATATTTGCAGGAAAACTAACAAAAATGAAAAAAAATTGGTGAAGGTGGTGTTTGTGGGCGTGGCTTTGACGCCAAAACTGTTTTGACACCAATGTGAGAAAATCATAAACAATAGTACTATAATTATCTCGAGATTAGCGGTATTCTTTTTTGATGCTCAATTTGAACAAAAAGATGAAACAACCTGATTATTGTCGATTTACAATTATCGGAATGAAGTATATGAAGTAATGAAAGTAGTTTGAACTTGGAACGAAGAATCTTCACAATAAATCCCCGAAATATTTTCACAGGCTTTTTTCGAGCTTTTCAAGATTTCTCGAAAACTTATCACAATTTTGAAAAAAACATAGATATCCCATCACTTTTTTGCAGTGAGTGCAACAAAACGTTTCAATTGCTCTCCGAAATTTTTTTGTGTTTTCTTATAGCTCAAATTTTTCTAGAAAAATATTTTTTTACTAATATGAAAATTTTCTTTATCAAAAATTTGAAATCTACACAGCTGCTCTGTGTTTTTTTTTTTGAAAATATAAATACTTGATATATCTTCATTTCAGATCTATGATTGATCGATTATCAGAGCCGCAAGAACTTATATACAGGTATGTAAAGTAGTTAAGAGGAGAACCAGTTTTGGAACTGTTTCACAGCGTTCCAATTTTTTATTTTCAGATATGATGAATCCGCTCCAAAAGCACCCCAGAAGAAAACATTTGTTCGAGCATTTCTAGAATCTAATATTGAAGCCGTAACTCATCTCAACGACGAAAATATCATTACAAAAATAATTTGGAGATTCATCATACTATCCTTTATAGTTTTAGTGACAGTTTTATGTACAACTCAAATTCAAAGATATGCGGAGAATCGAGTTTCAACAAATCACGAGATAGAATATCCCACAGAAGTTGAATTTCCAGTCATAGCTATATGTAACAATAATATCTTTAGGTAAATGTTTCCATCGGAAAAATAAGTGAGTTAAATTTTCAGACTTTCTTATTTGTATGCGCTGAGAAATGGAAAAATTTCCAATGAAAATTACACGTTACTTTCAATTGATCCAAATAATCCGAAACCTTTTGACGATATTTTTGAAAAATATTGGGATATGGATGCAGTTGAATTTTTGAAAGAAGCTGCACCAAAGTTATCAGAATCAATTCATGGTTGCTGGTGGCCAAATGGCACAAAATGTGATTCAAGTAACTTCGAGCCGATCTGGACAATCAATGGATTATGCTATGCTATCAACACTGATAGAAACAACATACTCACAGAGTCTGGAAGCGGCTCTTCGAATGCTCTAACCCTATTGCTCAGCGTACAATTTTTGGAGCAAATCAACATGTGCAACACATTTTTCGGAATGAAAAAGACCGGTGGATTGAAATTGTTTCTTTACAATCAATCAGAAGAACCATTAATGATTACAAGTGGAGTAAATATTCCTATGGGAAAAAATATCGATATTCCATTTTGGATGGTTCGTGTGAGTATAAAAAGCTATTGATTCTCAACCTAAAAATATTTTCTATTCTAGAAAACACGCCTTGAAGGACGAGGTTGCTCGAGTGAGAATATAATGAGCAATAAATACAATTATACATCATGTATTCTACAAAGTTTCCACCAACATATTTACAAGAACTGCAAATGTTCACTTCACGGATTTTTTGTGAAAAATGAAGTGACAAGTAATCTTAAATAAGTGTGAGGATTTTTTTCCGAAATTAAAAATATAAACTTCTAGATCCCGATAAAAGATGCAATGTTGATGAATACTTCGGATGTGTGCAAAAACACTTGAAACGAATATACGAAAGGGATATTCCATCGGATTGTAAACCATCTTGCGATACAACCGAATATACAGCATGGCAAGATGATTTAGGTTATCTCACTAATGTTTTTCCGATAGAAGAGGAGGAAAAATATGATCATTTGAAAGCATTAGAAGAAGAAGAAAGCGGTGACTATTATTATGAAGATATTAATTATGTTGACAATGATGTTTTGGATGTGAGCTTTATTCAAATTAACGCAATGTTAACATTCACAATTTCGTTTTTCAGAAAGATTCCGGAAAACAACAGCAGTGTGGAGAAAGCACGTATTTCTCTTATACACAGGGAAAAGAAAAAATTGCTCAATCTATAAATTTATGGACTATGATGGAAGAAATTAATGATGTCTATTTAGGAAAAACATCAAGAAATGTCGAAAAATTTGTGAATTCTATCAAAAGGTAAGGATATTTTTTGAAATATTCCACTTCCATTGAAATTCAGTATCGATGAACAAGGATGGATGAGAAATATCGAGAATTCAACTATTATTTTCGAGCAATTGAAAGATGTTCCCTGCTTTTCAGAAATAATGTAAGATAACTCATGTCAGAAAACTGTCAAGAATGAATTTCAGAAAACATCATCAACTAATTATTTCTAAATTTGCGGAGGAGATGGAAATGAAATCGAATTTCATTCAAAATGTGAGTGATTTGTTTCTATGAAAAAAAATTTAAAAATTTTTTAGTTACTGGAAAAAAGTTCAGAAAGTGACAAAACTACGATAACTCAAATGAATCGAGATGATATTGATAGAATATTTTACATTTTGAACGATTTGGCTTCATTTTTCTCGGAAACATCTTATCGAACCAGACTATTCGAGAAAAGAGAAGATTTCATGGAACTTATTGGAAGATATCACAATAACACATCGAATAAAGAATTTCTTGAAAAATTGTTCAAATTAAACATCCACGATGAACTTTTTATCGATTATTTCGAAGGAATTGTGAATAATTTGATATCAATAATAAGTAACAAGAAAACAATTGAAAATTCTTGGAATCAAACATTAGTGGATCACATGGATATTACGATGTTATTATTCAAAAACATTTTCAACTTGGATTCTGAAGTTGTTTGGGATATCTTCGAAGATATGAAAAAATGTGCAATAAATGAAGTTTATCCATTTCTCAAAAATAAATATGCGAAACTAAAACACATCTTCGACTTATCTCATATAAATTACGAAACCCTATCCAAAAACATGCATCCATTTCAACCAACTTTAGAAGATGTTAGTGGTGATTTCTCTTTGGTTCACATATTTCTGCATAGAACAAGCATTGAAAAATGGACACAAAATGAGGATTATAGTTTTTGGAGTCTAGCATCTGATATTGGAGGAGCTCTCGATTTATTTCTTGGTGCTTCATTGTTAACGATGATGGAGGTGTTTTATATTCTAATGAGGCACGGAGTATTCGGATTAAAAAGGAAGAAAATCAAACGTGTGTTTGAATTGTGAGTTTCTACGGGGGATCGAGACTTTGAAAAAAATTACAGATGGAAATCAGGCGATGAAAACCAATGTGTTTGTGATACCACTTCTAGTAATTCCGAAGAAAATCACGAAGGTTAGCATGAAATTACAATTTTTTTTCGTTAATCAGAAATTAATTTTTACAGATTTCCTCGATGCTGTTGAATTCCAAGAAAAGTATGTTTATTTATGTTTTCTAAAATTTCAAAATTCCTTCAGAGTTGATCGCGACTTGGAAATAATTTCAATTTGTGGGAGCGAGATGTCACAACTCTATTTAACACCAGCTACCAGTCAAAGTTATCTGCCCGAGGAAAAGTGATATGAGATTCCTTTCCCTATTTATTTATTTATTGAAAATGAATTGTTTTTTTATAATCTGCAGCTCTAAACTCAGACTAATGAAAAGCCGAACTTTTTTTTGCTGTGAGTGATTAAATCAAGATTGATATTCTATCAATTATTGTGGCTTGTTGCACATACACAGCTGCCTTTTCATTCTTTCCTCTGCACTTTTTTTTGTGCTGTTTCTCTTTGTTTCTTCTTCTTATTCCAGTTTGCACCTTCGGTGTGAGTGTGTGTTACAAATTTTCATAGACAACTGATGAAAAGAGACACAACGACAAGTTGACTCATTTTTTTTTGATTATTTTGTATTATAGAATTTTTCGGACTTGAATTCAGCGATTTTTGAAAATTCTACTGTACGTGTAGATAATAAAAGTCCGTGATATTAATCGAAGTTTTCGATGTATAGATCGTAAATCCATATATTTTTGAAAAATATATAGCTGACAAGTGATATCATTTCTCTTTAAAATATCAATCTTTGGTCATTCCAAGTGTTTTCTTGAAATCTGAGAACCCAAACTCTGATCATACGAAGTTCACAATTAGTTTTCAAATAAATAGACCACACTCTTCTCATCTCTGCACATTTCTTCTGATTTATTATGTTAGCAGTGATAATGAGTTTTCTCTTTCTACATTTATCTATCGCTCAAATTCCAGGTTTTTCTGCCAAAATGGTTCGTATGGCGGAAAGGTTGGCCGAGAATTTTATTCCAGATAAAGAACGAACCGAAAGCGAACAATTATATCAGAAGTACAGGTGAGATTAATCAGACTGTGTCTAATGAATCTTCAATGATCATTTCTAGATATCGAAAAAACAGATTGAATTCTCGAGGTTCAATAGGATCACTTGGCCGAAGAGTAACACTAGTTGAAACAGATAGTGGATTAATTGAAATCCAGGATGATAAAGAATTTCTCGACGCATTCAAAGATGCAAATATGGATGCAGTTCATCATTTGAGTGCACCAAATCCAATTACACGAGCACTTTGGTGTGCAATTATTATCATTTTTGTTGTTCTTGTATTAATTCAATGTTCCTATCAAATAAGTCTATATTTGAGCGAACCAGTAGCTACAAATATTGAAGCAGAATATCCGAAAAAGATTGCCTTTCCTACTGTAGCAGTTTGTAATAACAATCAATTCAGGTAATTTTTGCGAAATATTTTTTTTGATAATATATAAAATTGATTTTAGGCTAACATATTTGACGGGTGGAATTCTGAATCGAAAAACACCGTACGTAGATTTAAAATCGGATCTAAACAAAGATAAACATAGAAATGATACAATATTTGACGACGTTCTTCGAAAAGTCTACGATATGGATGCAGTTAAATTCCTTCGACTCGCATCTCATTGGAAATCTCGAATGGTACTCGGATGCACTTGGCCAAACGGGACATCGTGTAATGAAAAAGACTTCAAGGCAGTTTGGACAACAACAGGATTATGTTGGGCAATCAACACAGATCCACAAAATCCAGTGGAAGTTTATGGAAGTGGCCCAAATCATGGTTTGAAACTTCTGTTAAATGTTGAAAGTTATGAACGGGTTGATGCTTGTAACGACCACTTTCGAACTGATAGTTTACCAGGTATGAAAATTATGATCTACAATCAAACAGATGTTCCGGAAAGCAGTCAGACTGGTGTTAATGTTCCACCTGGTTATTCAATGGACATACCATTCAAAATGCATCATGTAAGTGACTTTGAAATACTTGATTTGAAGAAAAAATAAGTTTTCAGAGAAAAAAGTTAGCTGGAAGTCAGTGCATTGAAGAAAATGAATTTCACAAAGAAGCAAGTACAAATTTCAATGACCCATTAAATATTCGAACTTGCTCATTGCGATATTATATGGAAAAAGTTGAAAATGAATGTGGATGTTCGATGAGAAGACAATTCACCGATGCTGATAATGAATACAAAAAATCTGGTGATTTTTTATAAAATGAAATTAAAATTATTTTTTCTTAAATTCAATTTCAGACTATAATATCGAGGCTTGCAATGTCGATCAATATTTCTCCTGCGCTCAAAAAGTTATCAAAGAACTTGGAAACAAGGGAACATCTAATAAATGTCTACCACCTTGTAAATCTATCGATTATACAGCGTGGCAAGATATGATGTTACTTCCATTAAATATTATGCCAAATCAAGAAGATATTGCGATTGAACAAACTGTGAATGAATATGAAAATGAGCAAGAAACTGAAGAAGAATTTGAATTACGGAATAAGGTGAGAAAAAGGTTTTTTTGAAAGAAAAATATTACGAATGAGAAATTCTTTAAAGAACGAGAGCGTTGTCAAAGAGGAGGATATAAACTTATGCGAACCTTATGAAATATTGGATAAGGGAAAAGCTGAAAAAATAAAACGACTAGCTTATCTTGCCTATGAAGCACAATCTAGACATCAACATGATATATTTTATCGGACCAAGAAACAAATTGATTATATTAATTCATTGGTGAGCAAAATCAAAGAGCATAAATGGGGTTGGAAACCGGAAGATTTTAATGGAATTCCGCAGAGATTAGCGCATTTGGAATGTTATGCTAACTTTACGTGAGTTTACAGGAGGGTGTTTCAAAGGAAAATCTCAATTTCAGCGACCGATATGAAGATATCAGTCAAATTTTATCTTTGCGTGATAGCAGTGAGGAAAAAAGAGCGAAGCAAATATCCTATGTGAGTTCTGTCCCACTTTTTTCTTCAAAAAAAAAAATAAAAATTGAATTCAGTTGGTCGATGAATCAAACTACAAAAGTTATTCATTCAAATCAATCGGTGATTTAAAATCAAGATATGGAAGTGATCGAATTGATGAAATACAAGAAGAAGTTTCAGCGATCACAAAAGTCACCGATGCTTTGTGGAATATATTTAACACTGAAGAATATATCGATACAATAACTAAAGATTTTTGGAGAATGGATAAAATTATCGAACTTATGAATCAATATGATCAGAAGAAGCTTGACCGTAAAAATTGGGCTGAGAAAATGCAATCCGCTAAAATGCGATTCTTTTATGAAGATGAATTTCACAATAATTTCTATACACCAATCACAAAAGATTTTCAAACAATGAATAAGAATATAATTGATGTGATGGAACTTTGGGAAGAAATTGAGATGTTTATCAAAAGAGGAACTGCTGGAAAAACTGGAGCAATTACAATATTTGGAGATGAAAAAAGAGAAAATCAAATACGTTTTGAGAAAATGATCATTGAAATGTATGAATGTGTTAAAAATAATGTATCACTTGAAATTAAAAAACACGAAGCAAGATTGAGATCGCAATATGGACAATTGAAACTCGCTTACAAAGGACTTTTTGAAAATGATCTCAATGGATATATTAAAAACTTTGACTTCGGTTCGAAATTTGTCAATGAAAACTTTGCAATGGTCAATATTTTCCTACATAAAATGCATCTTGAAACATGGAGTCAAGATAGAACTTATGGTTTTTGGAGTTTGGCTTGTGATATTGGAGGAGCACTTGGATTATTCTTGGGAACATCTCTTTTGACGATCATTGAAATTGTTTATTTATGCATTCAATATGGAATTTGTGGAAAACGAGCAAAAAATCTACAATGTATTCCACTGTGAGCTCAAAATTTGGTTTTTTTCACATTTCTAATCAAACATTTTTCTACAGAGAAACTTTCAAAGACAAACTTCACGACATTGTAGTTTGTGATTGTTGTCGAAAACAAATATCGACAAAACCAAGATTATATCAAAAACGAAGTCAAAGTTATCAGCGACGATATACAACTTCAGATCAAAATATCGATGAAAATGAGAAATATCGATCAAGAACTGTTAGTGGAGATTCGAAGAAGAAGAATATCTGGAGAGAATCTCCAAGAGATTCGATGAGCCAATCAGAGGTTCGTAAATATTGTTTTTTTTTAAATTTTCCCCGAATCCCAAAAAATTACAGCTCACCTATTTTTTGGACCAAGTGCAGAGAAGTTCGAATCCTCCGAAATATGAAGAAGGTTAGTAGTTTGAAAATATTGAGAAATGAGCAAAATGTGTTGAGAACCGATTTTTTTGCCACGGCGTGGCAGCCACGCACTGAAAGAATTTTGAATTTTAAATTATAAAAATAAGGAGAAATTGCTTTTTTACAATTTTAAATAAGAAAAGGAATGAGAAATCATTAACTTGATAGTTTATTAAGAAAAAGAAACATAACAAAAAAGATTTGCACAACATGGAAACAGATAAAAAAAAACAACGATTTAACAAAAGGTGAATGAATCTAGCAGACAGATTTGTTGAGATTGTAGACTGCTTTGGTATGATATGGATTGGTTGGATCCAATGGTTCTGGGGCAAGAACAGAGTTGAAAGTAACTGGGGTGTTGGTTGGTTTGAGGAAAACAGTGTTAGTGATGGAAAAATTGGTTGATTTTACACTGATTGCCTTATAGAGAATGAAAAGGAAGAAAAGACGGGTAATGTAAAGAATGATAGTTGCGAAAGTGAAAATGTTGATTATGGCTGGGTAGTCGAAATTGTAGAAATTAGCAAAGATGTCGGCGAGTTGATTAACAAGAAGGAAAATGTACCAGCCGATCGCGAAAATTTGGAAAATCGCAGAGAAAATCAAGGATCCTGGGGTGCGACTACGAACAGCAGCGAGTTCCAACCAAATACATGCAACGAGAAGTCCATCAAAGAGAATATGAATGCCTTTGTGTTCGACAAATATGATTGAAGTTATGTTGATTGAAACAAGAAAGAATGTGATTGAGATGAGCAAATTGAGGCAAAAATGACCAATCTTGTTGAGAACCTTCGTAACTTCGTGGCTGCTCAAAGCTGGAATAATGCGTTTGAGGAATTGTAAGTGGATTGAGACTTCTTTGACTTTGATCAAAGTATCAAAGTCAAAGAAGTCAAGTTCGATGAAAAACTTACTATGGAACGGTGCTGTTCCTTGACGAAGAAGAAGCATTGACAATTTGAATGGAGAGATGTTGAGATTGACCATTTTCTGTAAATATAAGTGATAAATAGAGAAGAAAATTGATATTACAATATTTCAAGAAAAGGATTTGAATAATTCGATAAAATAAGCCAGAAAAGTTATTATAAAGTGTTTTTCGCCCACGAAAAAGCAGAATCAAATATTTGTTGATAACTTTAAACAACCAAAATACTCTTCCGAGACTCTGAAACGTTAAAAACTTTGAAATGAAAAACTTTTTTTCTCGAAGAAAAAAAAAACGCCTAAAAATTGTGCGTACACAGCGACGCACAAACACACACTTTCTCACACAGCTACAGTACCACTTTTCATAAAAAAATTATTTATTGTCGGCGCAAGTATACATTACAAAAATGCGTATATCTAGCACAAATCAACATTGAGTTAACAGCAGATACAAATAGTTTTGAAGTCTCTGAACCAATAATTCGTTGGTGTGAATAAAAAAGAACTGGAAGTTTCGCGAATACAATAATAAATGAGACAATCATAAGATTTCTGACAGATTTTCTATATCTTTTTCGTAAAAGATAAGAACATCTGAAATATTCGAAGATAAGTGCCAAGAAAATCATGAAACTGAAAAAGAATGTGGTAGTTCTATCAATTGCCCCAACAAAAATAATTGTGTTATAAGCTTGTAACAAAGTCGTGTACAACTTGTAATATCTTATTGATGTTATGTTGTCCTGAAAAAAATAGATAAATAATAATAATTCTAGAAATATAAATCACCATTTTTCAGATTTCTATCACGAAGACGAAACACCAACAACGGAATTAGATAACAGGTATTTGAATTAATTTTTGAAGTTCAATTGAATTTTGTATTATTTTCAGGCTTGATCCTCGAACTTCGGATAATCGAAATGAAGATACTTTAGACTATCATTCGGAAGATTTCATGAAGGTTTGAATGAGTAGCACCTGAAAAATCAATAAAATATTTTTTTCAGCCACCTCCGTCTTATAAACCAGAAGAAATCGATCCTGAAACTGAACCGCTTTCAATTTCAGAAATTTCGGAAACAAATATGCCACAACTTTTTAGAACTCCAAAGTTGAATTCACGAAAAAAAGGATAAACAATCATACGTGTAAAAATATATGAACTAATTAATTGAAATAAATATTATATTCATGGAAATATATATATAAAGCTAGGTGATATGGAAGTGAACGGAAATTGTATTCTGCATGCAAAAAAAATGAGTAGAAAAAAATGGAAAGTGCATGTTCGTACGATTTGGATGTCTTTGGTAAAAAATTGGATTAAGGATGATCTTCAATAGTTTCGCATCTGTAGGTACAAGTACAGTAACTCTTCTAGACAAGGCTCTTAGTTGGAATGGAAAAAAAAACAGGTGAAAATTTCCCTTTAGGTGACGTGTGCCTACAGTAATCCAGGCTCCTGAAAAAAATTCTGAATAAATAATTTTTAAAATTTTTGGCTTGTATGTAAATTTCAGAAATTCTAAAAAAAATAATTTTTAAAATTTTCAAAATCTCTTGTGAACTTTCTACAAACTTGCATGAAAATCTTGAAATTTAAAAATTTTTTATGAGTAGATCAAAAAATATTTTTTGATCTACTCACAAAAAACGTGCGGAACCTTGCCATTTAGGTCCAGCCCATCAACTTTGATTGATTATTGATTTTTTTTTTCGCAGCAGCGGTTTTTCATTTTTACTTTTTTGTGTGTTGGTTCATTTAGTTCTTCAAGAAACATTGCGATCTTCATATTTCCATAAATATTTAATTGTTCTCCTCTTCCTTCTTTCGCAAAAAAAAACATTTTTTTCCACGAATCTATCTGAAACCTCTTTCCCTCATTATAAAATTTCACATATATTTTTCTTATTTTCTTATGTTAGCTAACGAAGAAGCTAAAAAAGTGCCAAACAGCTGAAAATATATGGATAAATATAAAGTATGCCAGATTCGATCATTAATTCATAACTGCTCACATGTCTATATGTTTTTCTTCTTCTTCTTCTTATTTCAATTTTTTGGGATTTCTGTTCATTATTATTTTCCATATACAAAATAATTGAAGTTCCCATGAGAAAATACCTAGATTTGTGATTTGCAGAAAAAATTTACTTTTACTTTTATGTCATATTTTTATGCATTCTGACTTCCTTTTTGTTTTTCTTTCGTTAAAAAACACAGAGGTTCGTGAAATTATGAGAAAAGTAATTATTATTATGGGCTTTCTAATTATACATAGCTCCATTAGAACAAAATTACTTTAGAGTTTCATTTATTTTATTCTAGAGAGGTTTTTTCCCGGTAAAAAAGCCAGTGCGCAATTTTGTGTGCGATGGAGCGAACTTGCTTTCCCAAGTGTTCTATTCTTCCCGATTTAGCCCAAGTTCATCTGAAACTCATTCAACTTATTTTCAGCCATTAATTTTTCAATTCACATAGTCCATCAAACATTCATAATTTCTTTTCAATCACAATAATTTGCTCTTCTTTTCAAAAAAAAAACTTTTTTTTCAATCTGCTGCTCATTTTCCTTTTTTTGCTCCTTCTTCTTTTTCTTCCCAAGAATAAAAAAAACGAGAAATTTGAGTACAATTTCGATACTCTATAGCAACGAAGAAACTTTTTTTCTGTTAACAAGTTTTTTCGATCGACGAATGCTGATAAAATGAAATAAATGTAGGCATTCGAATAATTTCAGCTGTTCTATAAATTCAATATTTCTTTTATTTTATTTTATTTCATTGTTTTGTGAAAAAAAAACATACATAAAAAAGAAGTTATGCGTTCTTGGTCAACGATTTCGCTTCTGTAAGTTTATTAGTTTTGGAAAAAAAATTTTCTAAAATCAAAAACAGATCCAGAACTCCCACATGTTTCTGTTTCTTGAAAACAAAAACAACTCGAGATTCTTTTTAATTGGGATAAACCCTAATTAAAATCCATGATTTTTAATTTCTTACTTTTTTTGAACTTTTCTATTTTATTCTAGAATATTTCTGCAAAACATTTTTGGTGATTAAAATGAGGTGAATTTTTGGAAAATAAAAAAGTTACGTTTTGAGTATCAATAATGTACAGTAATCTTGTAAGAACTACTGTAGTTCTAAAAAATCTGGTGGTTACTGTAGTTTTAAATGGAAACTTTCTGAAAATTTCGTGATTTTTTTCGCATAATTATTGTCTAAAAACTGAGAGTAAATAAAATAATTTTTAAATTCGGAAATCGAGCATTTGACTTGAGATAACTCGCTTATTTTCTATTTAAGAACTGGAAATTTCATGTGATTCATTTTCCAAATAACACGATAATTAATAACAAATCGATTAACTATTCCAACGTAAACAGCATAACTAAAACACATTTCAATTTTTCATTTTTTTTTAGAAACTGCTGTGAAGCGCGACATTCAATGGTCAGTCAAACACTTTATGAAAAATATACATTCTTACCACTTCCTACTGTTCACAATGTGAGTTATATTCAGCTAGAATTTTAAATTATTAAATAATATAAGATAAGTATTTCAGTGTCACTCTGCTCTGACTGCATCATGTTCGGATCTCATCGATACTGTTCTTGCACTTCATTCCAATCCAGGGGTTAGTTTATTTTAATTTTTGTCATTCCAAAAGTGCAATAATAATATTCATTGGGAATTGAGTGGAAAACTTTTTTCTAGGGAATTTTTTTTGGAGAAAAAAAAAGTTGTATGATTTTCAAGCTCGTATTTTTCTAGTTAAAAATTTTCTAAAGTATTCTCGAAATGGGCCCAGGCGACCATATTTTCAATAGGAATCGGGCCACAGGAATTTCAGAAGCTCCAACTCCTTGGCTCCGAAAATTGCATAACCCCGATTTTTTTTCAAAAAAAAAAACACAAAATCAAACAGGTGTTCTCGTGTGGGTCCTCCCGAATATGTATCATGTTTCATTGATTTTTATCCCCCGTGTGTGGGTGTTTTCGAGTCACTTTTTCATTTTTTTTAGGTTGTCAAATGCTCTTTTTTTTCTAAAATTCAATCATATAATTTTTTTTATGGAAGATGGTTTTTTATGGGGAAACGGAGGAGGAGGTGTCAGATTTTTTTTCACATTTTATGTTTTTTTCCTATTTTGTACTAAAAATTATTTTGCTGTGAATTGAACAACAATAAAGAATCCATTTCCAAACGCGAAAAAAATCAATGAAAATTCGTATTTTTTTTGCGATTACACTTTGATAAGAACAATATTTTTCCGTGTTGTGTGTGTGTTAATAGTCAAAATCGATATTGAGAAAAGAAAATGTCTCCTGATTTTTTGAAATGCTGGATTTGTTCAAGAAAAAATAGGAGAAATCAAAGTGATGCGGTGAGCCAACAAAAATTTTTTTTGAGTGATTGTCTGTGTTTTTTTTTGTGATAATGTAATACTCTCTATTTTCTTATCAGAGATTTTGAGAATGTAAAAATGAGATAAAATTAAAATTGAATTTCTGAAAATAAATTGAAATTTTCACGTGAACTTGGATTTTATTCTACGTGGCTTTTGGATTTTAATTTCTAAAAAATTGCAAAAATTTCCAGAGTTCACGTGAAAAATTATAACTTTTCAAATTTTTCACAACGTGTCCTCAAATCTGTGAGTCTAAATAGATTCTAGCGTTTTTTTCAAATTTTCCAACCAAAAAATAATTTTTGTCGAGGTCATGTTGAGTTCATTCAACCACCAATCTTTCTTCCTAGAAAAAATTCGTCAATTAATTTTTCTGCTGTTTCCACACGATTACCTTTTCATTATAAATGAAAAGTCTTCGATTGTTTTTTTGGAGGAAGAAAGAGCAGTCCAATAATTCTCTAGCAACCTAATCGACCCTGATTGGCGACACAAAGTTCCATTAACCAATTAGCACCAACAAAAATCGAGCAACTATTTTTCTTCCTCATTTTTCTGTGTAGAATCATTCAACTAACTAAACTGCAAAAAATGTCACTAGGAGCATTCAATAAAATGAGTACTGTTGTGAGTTTTTTATAACTAACCGGTTTTTTGAATAAATTTCATCGTGTTATTCTCTCCTTTCTGCCTCTCAAAATGTATTTTTGAGAACGAATATTCTGTATTTTTTATTTTTCAAATCGAAAATGATATTTCCAATTGGGTTTCCTTCAGTTTTAAAAATCCGTAAAGTCAAGGAAAGTTTTTCAAAAAATGAAAAGAATTCTGTAATTAATTATATTCAAGTAATTGTTTTCAGAGTGCTCAAGAGGCTGTTTCCCTACGAGAAGCTGCCGAAAGAAGATCGCAATTCGCCAGATTTCCAGCTCGTTCAGTGTCAGCGCCGCCACGAAAAAAGTGGTTCAGATCGAAGCAAAATATATCAGGTTTATCTTTTTGAATTTTTTTTTTTGAGATTTAAACGAAGGTTAGGGTGAATTCTGAAATAAATTCAAAATTTTTTTCAGGAACAGATGGCATGGAAAGTCGAAGTGGATCCCAAGAAGTTGTTTGCGATGAGTTTACAAAAAAATTGGTGGCAGCTATTACAACTTGGCACGATATTCATTCGTCGCTTTTGAGATTGTCGTTAGGTAAGTCGGAATTTTTTTCAAATTATTTTCCGGAACTTTTGAACACTCGGAAAAAATTTTTATCCACCCCAGAGTAAAATTTTCCAAAAATTTGGCAAATTCTGATTTTCAATTTCCGAAAAATCATATTTTTTCCTGTGCTTCTGCAATTTTTTCTGCTTTGTATGTACTTTGGTGATCAAGGATTTGAGGAAGTAAAATTTTGGAATTCCAAATTCAAATCCCGAAAAATTCCGAATTCCCGCACATCACTTGATCATTGATCTGAATAAAAATGTTCTCAGAACAAAATTAACTGCAAAATTATTACCCCACAAGTTTTCCTTTTTTACTTCTCCTTTTTTTGCTTGGTTTCATCTCTTTCTTCCAATAAAAGTTGACCTCATTTTCAATGCGCATTTTTATATTATGAAAAAGAAAGAGATGTTGAAAATGAGCAAAGAAGGAAAAGTACATGAACATTAGCTAATTAAATAACACAAGATTTTTATATGTTTTTTCATGTGAATATTTCATATGAGTGAATCATTGAAAAGTTTTTTGGAAAATTGGAAAAAAAAGTTTCAGATCGATCATCAGAAGAAGACAATTATAATGCATCTTCTTCAAGTTATTCGAGTGATTCGGAAGACGACGATGATGATAAAAATGGTAGAGGTTTTGGCGCGGAACGGGAAAAAATGGTTTTGAAAGGTTCAGAATTCGAAAAAGTTCAGAAGTTCAAGTTCTAATAAATTTCAAAGCTCCCTTTTTCCCGCTCCAAGCTGGAAATGCAAACTCGTACAAAAAATATTGTTTTTAGAGCCAACTGCAAATCGATTATCAGTGTCATCTGCTCGTTTTTCAATTTCGAATCCAGATCTGACAAATTGTCAAATCAAACAAATGTTTCCCGAAATGGCGGATCATTGGAGGTAATCAACAAAAAAACTTTTGCCCTTTTCTCGTCTCTCTCATCACCGGAAATTTCGATGTTCCGGAGAGGCAAAAAAGGGATTAAATCTTCTGAAGAGAAAGACGCAGAGCTGAAAAAAAGAGAAAGATTAGATTAACACACCTGATACATTCGAATAGATTAGATTAAGTTTTCTTGTAGTGCTTGCTTTTTTTTCTTTCTCGATTTGTTTCGCGCGGCTGAAACAAAACGATGGAGCACAAGAAAAAAGGAGCAATGCATAAAAAATGATTGGGTGTGTTAATGGCGGCGTGTGCAGGGAAAAAACGGAGAAAAATTGGTTTTTTGTTTTGTTTTGCAGTCGAAAAAGTAATTGGAGGACAAGCTAAAAATTAGGAAAAGTTTGGAAAAAAAAAGTGGTTATAACTCTTAAAATTCGGAAAGAGAAGAAGACAAAAAACTTTGGCAATCCAAAGAGTAACTTTTTTGAAAATCGAAGTGTGTACAGCTTGCTGAAAATATAGTTATGACGTGGCAAAGCTTGCTGAAATAATTTTCAGAAGTTTAAATTTTATGGATCAATTTTTTTAAACTTTAGAATTCCGAAATAATTTTACAATGCGGAAATTTTTTGGATCAAATTTTCAGAAATAATTTCTGATCACCTAGAAGAATTTGGGTGTTTTTGACTTCGGAAGCAAAACTTGCTGAAATAATTTTTGAGAACTTCAAATGTTTTTGATAAATTTTCAGAACTTTGAATTTCATGATCAATTTTTTTAGAATTCATTTAGAATTCCGAAATAATTTTAGAACATTTTTTGGATAAATTTTTCAGAATTTCCCAATTGTGAGAATTATGTAAATCAAGTTGTCTCGCTCGCATAATTTTAAAAGTTTGACCATCTCTCGAATTCAAAAGTTCAAAACAAGACAAAAAATCATTATCTAGAACGGGAACAAAAATCGAGGGGCGGGGCGGAGTCAATAGTCGAGTTTCTTCGCCTTCTTTTCTCGTTTTCCTTCATTGCTTTTCTTCAGCTCGTTGACAACGGGGATTAAAGCGAATAGGTGTCTTTTTCTCTGTGTCACCACCACATATTCATCCATCGTGATGTCCTTCTTTAAAAAAATAATATATATTATATGAAAAAATCATAATCCTACTACTTCTTCTTCTCATCTCTCCCATCTATTCTCGACTTGTTTTATATGTCTATAATTAATTGAATTCTCCAACTCCCCTTCAAAAATGTACAGTTTACGTCGGAAATCGGCGCATGATGAGGAGAACTATTCCCCGCAACCCTCACCGCAACAAAATAAAAAGTTGCATCGGAAAAAGAAGAAATCAATTCAGGAGGCACAAAGTAATCCGATTTTTGTGATAGGTCCACCGGTTGGTGGAGAAGTCGCAAAAAAACGAGCGAAAAAGAAATGGAGGGGTGAGAATGCGGCGAGAAAGTTGAGCGAAGCATTGCCGGCGGCACTTCGAAGTCCAACACAAATTCTCAGAAGGACTAAAAAACCACTTGGTCCAAGTTTAAGTTGGGATCCCGAACATCGAAGCAGATCGGCATCGTCGACAACAACTAGAAGTCGTGTGCATTCGGATGGAAGTAGTGAGAAAGGAGCGGATGAAGAGCAAGGGGATTGTGCTGGAATTGTTGAAGAACCACGATTTGAGCTTGAAGTTACGTGTATACATTGTGCAATGGCAGCAGAATATCGGAGAAGAATGTTAAAGGTTAGTTCAGATGAGGGGGAGGGGATGTGATATAAATTATTGATTAGAGAATTTTTTTTTGAATCGTTTAAAAAATTGATGAGGTGGAATTGGAATTGAGTCTGGATATGTTAGTTCTGTTTTTGTCTAAAGGTTACTGTAGATATGGAATTTATTAAAACTGTATTGCATTTTTTTTTAATTGAGTCATTTCAAATTGATGAATTTCGAATTCAAATCTCTGTCGGTGTTTTGTAGAATTTCATAATTGTTTTAATTCAGATTTCAAATTTTTTCTAGATAACTTGTAGCAATTTCAGCTCCTATATGATAATTCAGAATTTTCTAAAATTAAAAGTACACTCTTTTTCACACTCTAATAATAATCAACCCATTAATTTTCTGTTCACATCAATGAATTTTCTTCAAAAAAAAAAGTTCAATCCATTAGAAATCTAAAAATAGACTAGAATTGTTAAAAATGCAAACCTTTTTCGGAAACTGAAAACTAGAAATTGAATTCGAAATAGATTAGAGCAAATTTCCGGAATCGTGCAGGTTCCAAAGTCTATTTTTAGCCAGAAAATATGGAATCTAAAATAAATATAGTTTTTTAGTTTTCAACCAAAAAGGTCGAGTTCCTTCAAAAACAAGCTCGTTTTGTTTTATTCGATACTTTACTTTCAACTCACCCCAAATATTTTAGTTTGTCTTTTTTTTCTCAGTTTTTTTGTGGTGCAGAGTGCACATATATTTTTGTCATAAAAATAAACATAAATACCTGCTGCTGCTGCTGTGAATTCGTTTCCACCTCATCAAATTTTCGCAAACACACACACATGAACAAAAAAAATTCGAGATGAGCTTTTAATCCAACTCTCTCCATGTGTATGTGCAATTTTTTTCATAATTTCCGGATTTTTTTTATTATCAAAGTTTTGAATGTCGGAAACCCCATAATTTAGTTGTATTGATCAAGGTTTCGAATTAAATATAGTGTGTATTTCATTTCATTCTCAAATTTTCTTATGTTCCAGTCTGAAATTGAAACTGCTGTCATGCGACTCGCCAGGCGGCTGGGAAATGGTCGAAGTGGCTGGAGAGATGATTCGTCGCCATCGACATCTTCCTCAAATAATCTGCCACATCATCGACATACAATATCTTCACATCATCGAGGAACAACTCCAGATATTGTTGTCTCAAGTATCAGTTCAGATGAAGAGGATCATCAAAGTGTTGATAAATATACGAGTTCTGAATTTGGTAATTCGCTTCAAACATCTGAAGGAAGGTCAGTGATTTTTTCTTGGAAAATATTTTTTTAAACTTAAATAATAATTTCCTAATTCAAAAAAAATCTTATAGTTCATTTTTTTTCAAAAAAAAAAACATCATTTCTCAAAATCGCCCACCTCAATTTCTATAATTATATAGAAGAACCCATAATTTAATTTCAGTTTTTAATAGTATTTAAGGTTACTGTACTCATGTGATCTTATTTTTTTCATTTTCCAAAACGTCAAAATGTTTTACCCAGATCACCGAATTAGGCTAAATCCAAAGTATTTCATCATCCACAAATATTTCATGATAAGATGTAATGGATTAGTTTAGTTAGTACACATACATATTCAATATCAAAATTAATCGTAATTCTCTTAATTTCTCTAATCTCTCTCTCTCTCTCTCTTCCTCTCTAACATATTTTTTCCAGTTCTCCTTGCTCATCATCTTGCACATCTCCTCGATTACTTCGAAATGGAAATGAAATAACATTTGATAGTCCCAGTGGTTCAATAGATGTAACACCTCCCTCGCCTTCTCCACTTCGATTACAACCTCCCTCGCTTCTTTCTCCTTATCCCGATTCAGCTTCTCCTCCTCGATCAAATTCCGTCGATTTGTCCACGTTACGAAGAGACATTGAATTATTATCTGTTTCATCTGGAGATTCAGATGGAGCTTCAGATAATGATTTTGAACCTCCGACACCAGCTGAATCTGTTAGAACGTTTAGATCAAAAAGTCATGATCCGACAGCAACAGCAGATAGTATGCTTAGAAGACCCAGTCGAATAGAACATTTATCAGAATTGTTCAGGCAAGAAAAACATATACATAAAAGTACATTCGCGCGCAAAAAAGCAACATTTTTTTTATTTCCGCTGATAACATCATTATTCACATGATATGAAAAAAAACATGATTAATTATTTTTTTCAGAAAAGCTTTGGCAAAAAGTCCTGTTGTTCGACGAAGTGCAGCTGATCAAGAGAGTACAAGTACTTTGAATAAACATCGGAGCAGTCGATATTGGATTGAAGAAGAGGTGTGGACTGCGGTTAGTAGGATAGAGGCGTGACGGGGGAACCTGGTCTCAAGGTTCCCGACGCCTGGTAGAAATTTGGTTTTGAAGCAGACTTACTTTAGAAGTTCAGATAGTGATCCAATTTATTTATTTTTCAAATCAAAAACTCTTCCAGATTCTGGCAGGTGAACATATCTGGCTCCCATCTTCTTCCGGTTCATCAGCATCCGCTGATTCTGAATGTTATGTCGGAGAAAAAGATTGTCGAAGACAGGGAGAAAAACGACGATGTGCTGCATGTCATATTGTTGCACACGTCGCATGTTTTCCCCTTCTCGCCAAACTCAACCTATGCTGCAAAACGACGTTCCGCGATTACGCCGCTCGAAAACCGTCGTCGAAAGAAACTCAAGATGGATTAACATCGCATCATTGGGTTCATAAGGTAATATTTTCTATTTAGAAAAATACGGTACAGTACTTTTTTTTGCAGTGGCGTCACGAAGGAAGATGCAATACTTGTGGAAAATCATTCCAACAGAAGATGTTTTTCCAAGGAAAAGAGAAGAAGGAAACAATTGCAGTGGCATGTTCTTGGTGCAAAGAATCTTATCATCTCAAAAATTGTTTTGTGAGGGAAAAGTTGGAAGAAAGGTATGTTCGGGACCAGCGTCTGAAAAACTCTGAAACTATCTTGAATTCAGATGCTGTCGTGGAAATTTGAAAGAAATGATTGTTCCGCCAACTTGGATTCTTCGATTAGCCAACCGAAAAAGAAGTAATCATAGACACCGCAACAATGGAAAACACAAAAAAGCGTCGAGACAATTTGTTGTGAAACCCACCGATTTGTGGAGTGCCGGTCCTTCTCAACCACTTTTGGTTTTTGTTAATCCGAAATCCGGGGGCAATAAGGGGGCAAAAGCTTTGCATACATTATGTTGGTTATTAAATCCGCGACAAGTATTTGATATCACAAGTTTGAAGGGACCTAAATTTGGTTTGGAGATGTTTCGAAAAGTTGTGACACAATTGCGAATTCTTGTTTGTGGTGGAGATGGAACTGTTGGATGGGTTTTGTCGACAATGGATAATGTAAGCTTATAGAAGCCCATGTGTTTTTTTATGAAATAAAATCTTCCAGCTAAATTGGCCAACTTATCCACCAATGGCTATAATGCCACTTGGAACTGGCAATGATTTAGCAAGATGTATGGGTTGGGGTGGACAATTCACTGATGAACCAATGAGTCAATTATTACAAGCAATTCTTCATGAGACTACTGTAACACATTTGGATAGATGGAGGATTACTGTAGAGCCAAATACACATTGTATGATGGAAGCTGATGAAGATGATAGTTTACAATCTGCTTTGCCTTTGACTGTTATGAATAATTATTTTTCGATTGGAGCTGATGCACATGTTGCTTTGCAGTTTCATCATTCTAGAAGTTGGTTTTTTCTTTTGAATCGGACCAGATTTCTATTTAAAAAATTTATTGCAGGTGCCAACCCGCAGATGTTGAATAGTCGATTGAAAAATCGAATAGCTTATGGTGGCCTCGGAACAATTGATTTGTTCAAAAGAAGTTGGAAAGATTTATCTGATTATATCAGTTTGGAATGTGATGGAGTTGATGTAACTCCAAGAATCAAAGAATTAAAATTACATTGTATTTTATTCCACAATATAACCTATTATGCTGGTGGAACAATTCCATGGGGCGAATCATCTGACGCAAAAACAAGTTGTTGTGATGGAAAAGTTGAAGTTCTCGGCTTCACCACAGCCACCCTAGCAGCTCTTCAAATGGGAGGAAAAGGCGAACGAATTGCACAATGCTCAAGAGTACGGGTAGTAACGAGTAAAGCGATTCCGATGCAAGTCGATGGTGAACCATGTCTTCTTGCACCGTCTGTTATATCACTCGGGTTTCATAGTAAGGTTCCAATGTTGAAACGTGAGAAGAAGACGCCTTGCACACCGAATTTGATGAGAAGAAATACAAGAGGACATCGAGATTCATTGATTCAATCAACTTCGCTTATTATTCAATTACCAGTTATTGTTGTTGGAAGAGCTGATTATGATACTTATAAGGATTGTTTTGAGCGTCTAAAGGATACTGCTTATGAAATTGGAATTGTTAATATTGAATCGGAAGCTGAACTTGATTCAGCAAGAGTTCTTATTCAACGTTTGTTAGTTGAGCATAATTCACTTCCCTATGAACCTGACAAAAATTGGAGATTCCTTGATTGTTAGTTTTTCCTGTTCAATTAATATAGAATTTTAATTTTAACTCAAATCAATTTTCTTCAGATGTTTCGAATGCCGAAGAGGGAACATTCCGAGTATCTCGTCAACAAGAACAAGTTCAAAGTGTCAGCGATGTTTGCAATACCGATGAATGTCTCTTGATTCTTGATCACGCTTTTCCTTCCATTACTGATCGAGAAGCTGTCGAACTTTTTCAACCAATCATGTTAGTTTTCTTAGAACCTTAGCTACTTCTGAAAAGGATTATTCTTGAAAACCAAACTTTTTAAGCACAACAACAGCTTCAACTTCAAACAACGCCAACCCGCCAACTTATCATAAATCCCGTCGAATATCAGAAACGCTTCGAATTGTGTTGAGTTCAGATGCACAAGAAACACATTTATAGTAGTTTTGTTAGGAAACGAAAACCTTTTTTTTAAAGAAAAATGTTGTCTTTTTTATTTTTGCAAAAAAATGTTCAAAATATAAATACTGTGTCACAGATCTCTCTCTAATAAAATGAATGAATAAATTATTTGATAATTTTTTAACTCTGTGATCATCTCCATTGTTGTTGTTGACAACATCTGTCGATATATTTGATACTTTCATCAATCATTAGTTTAACTGATTCGAGAACTGCTCCCATTGCAACGTTTCCAAATCCATGAGTCATCTAGAAAGAAAAAATTGTGAATGGCTGGATTACTGTAGCTGCGAAAAAAAACTTGATGAAAATTGGAAAATATTCTTCTCTTTTTAATAAAAACGCAAACTCTGACGTAGCAACTTGGAAAAAAATTTAAAATGTTCTCGAGACGCCTAGAAATCATATTTTTGAAGTAGCCACGCATAAAGAATTCGATTGTCTCGAACCGGCGCCTAGAGATTCACCCTGATAAGGATTTATAGTAGTTTTGCCTTGGAAGCTTTTATGGAAAGCAGGCGAGCTTTGGTTGCCAAGTAGCCTAGGAAGTTCAATAGCCAAGAATCAGCGCCTAGAGATTCACTCTCACAAGGAGTCACGCCTTGAGAACATCTATGCCAAGTAACCGATCCTAGAAAGACTACAGTAGTTATCAAGTAGCCGTACCTATAACGTTCAAATGTCAAGGAGCAGCGTCTAGAGATATACAAAATCTCCAATCAGTATCAGCTCTTAAACCTACAATTCCCTCTCCAACTCACCAACGTAAAATGTGACAAATGTTGTTGAACTCCAGGATCCAATGGAACCATATTCCTCGGAAAATATGGTGTCAATGGTGTCCGATCACACGATAGCAAATCAGTCAGTTCACTTATAACTTTCCGACTATTTTCCAACGCATTTCGACGTTTTACAACATCTGGATCAATTCCAAGTCCAGTTTTTGTTAAATAAATTCCAATTTCTCTTGAATGAAACTCTTTTTCACAAACTGTCGAGAAATCTTTCGCCATATGAATGGCTTCCTCTGCAAAAAAAAATAAATTTTTTATATTTTACATCAAGAATTTATTCATTCCACCTTCAACCAATGCCGTCCACGCAGTTACATTTGCTTGTTTTCTCCTTCCCGCCGGCAAAGTTAATCCCAATTTTTTCAGGGAATCTCTCAATGTTTTTCCGCCATCTTTAGATTTTGCTTTTCTCAAAATGCCACCCAACAGCGAAGCATTCAAACATTCTGGCGGTGAAATTCTTCGCTGAATTTCCGCCACAGTAACCCGATATTTTGTGGTTGAACTCAGAAGAGAAGTTCGCCCCGGAACTGTGCAATAAATATCACCAACAATCTCCTGCTGATCATTGTTGAAGAATAAAAATGGAGCTCTGTCTGGTTTTCCTTCATTTTTCAACAAATTTTGACAATATTGCGAGGATTGATGTTGAACTTGTAGAGCCTCATCATTCGATTGTCCGGAAAAAAATGGCTGTTGAGAATAGGTGAAAACAGGTGGTTGAATAATATGTGGTGGATACGGGATATCATAATGGCAAGAAATGTGCATGTGAGATGGAACAAATGTTCGAACACTTTCATACTGTAATGATCTTTAGATTGTTATAGGATACATCGGAATCTGGGCTGAAAATTGGGGCAAGTTTTTAGAAAGCTCAAATTTTGAAATTCAAATTTTTGGAAATTGAAAAAAAAATTGAAAAAAACATGTAGAGGTCAAGCTAAAACCGGGATAAACATTGAATTTAAAAAAATCTAAAAGATCACAAGCTCCAGTTTCATTTTTCGAATAAAGTCACGCTCTTTTCAGAACTCACAAATTGTTGAGGAGGTTGATTTTGCGCAACTGTTGGAACATTTGTTGAAACTCTTTGCTGTGGCGGTGGTGGATTCAGATCCTCTTCTTCATCCTCATAATCCTCATCATCATCTTCTTCTTCCTCTTCTTCTTCTTCTTCTCCACATTGAGAAGCTCGATTGTATTCATCTTCAGATTTACACATCAGAAGCCGTCGGTTGAACATCTCTTCTAGAAAATAAATCTCAAAAACTCATCCAAAAGAAAAGTAAACACTGAAAAATGAATGAATAATAATCGTGAGAGCTTTTTAGAGAAGGCCTCCCATTTTCCATCGGATTACTGTAGTGGCGGAGCTATTGGATTAAGTTGAGGCATGCCGGCCTACAGTAATCCGGTTAAAATTAATATTTTCTCGCCCTTCTTATTATTTTTCTGTGAGTGTGTCATCTTCAATCTATTTTTTGCATATTTAATTGCTCTTTTTACTTATGGAAAAAGACATATTTGAGGGGAGAAAGAGAGAAAGAGAGAAATAAGGATGAGATTAAGAAATACTAATAAAATATTGGAAAAGTATAGGAAATAAGTTTCCAAAATGGGCCCTGAGTTTGCTAGTGTTGAGAAAATGGGCCTGGATTTCAAAAAAATATTCCAAAATTATTCTTGAAATCACAGACCCCTTAAAAAAATTCCAACCAAGTTTTTCTATTTGTCAGAATGTTCCAAAACCTCCGAGAATAGGAAAAGTTTATTATCGAGAAACGCGCACAGTTTTTACTTGTTGACAATTGAGCTCTTGTTTAGATACCATCATTCTCTTACTACTCGAACCAATTGGATCGCTTTTCTGAAAAAATTACATTTCAACCATACACTACTCTGAAAAAAACCCCCACCTCATAGGTAAATCCTTGAGTTGGAAAATCAAGAAATATAAGAGGATGAGTATCATCACATTGCGTTTGACGAAGAGTGTCATTTTCCAATGATTGTGCTTGAACTTGTTGTTTGAGCTCTTCCTTCGGATTGGCACTAATTACACTTCGAAGTGTGTTACTGAAAATTAACTCGGGGGTGAAGAAAATTCTGTCTCTTTTCATAAGAACTTTCAGAATTTCCCATTGATCCAAGACGACTCTGTAAAAAATTCCAGTTTTTGTAAAAAAAATAATTTTTAATAATTAAATACGTTGATTCTGGTGGACTAATCAAGCGCAATTTTCTTTCATAATACATTTCGATGTGCTCACTACCAATTGAGAAAACAGCTTCAACATCTTTCAAATCATCATCATTTGGCACCAAAACTTCCTGCCAGAAAAATTTGCCATTCGGCAAGTACAAATTGTCCGCGCGATTTCCCATTGGTCCTTCATGTTTTGATGTTTCATTATTCTTTTCGACCATAGTTGGTTCTTGTCTTTCAGTTTGTTCTGCAGCTTTCTTATTCCCTTTCTTATTCATATTATCTTCAGATTGTTTGCAATCCACTGGTGTATTCTTACTTTTCAAAGATTCGCTGAGTTCAGATTTCGATGAATTCAAAGTCGGAATCATCATTTTCGATTGCTTCTTGTCAACACGATCCAAAATCAATTCTTCTTTTTCAGTAAACGGTGTCGGATTAACATATGTTTTTCTTTGTTTGTATTGTTTCATTGCTCTTTTGACATCATCATCTCCCACGTCATTCATAAAAATGTCAACGTTTCTCGGATCTTTCAATTCTTGCGCAGTCAGTTTATCTTTAGTTGGTGGTCTAGTAGGAACATTCTGAAAAATGCTGAATTAGCTCATTGGATTTATTTTATATTTCACTTACAGTTGGACTTTTCTTCTTTTTCACAGCTCGAATCGAACCATCTTTCACCTTTTTCTCCTTCTTCTTTCTTTTACTTTTATTCAATGTTCTTTTCAGTCTTGCACTCAAATTTTCCTTCTCCTCTTTCTCTTTCTTCTTTTTTTCCTTCTTCTTTCTCGCGCTTCTTTGAGATCCATCCATTGATATACTATATTCGAAATTCACCGAACTCAAACTAATTAGGAATAAAAACTGGAGGCTCATCACCGTTCCTTTTTATATTGACACATAGAGGCTATCACGTCAAAATTTTTGATATTTTTTTATTTTTTATCGCTAGGTCAAATTGTTGATTTTTTTTATTTCATAATTTTGCTTTGAGTTTTTTACTGTCTAAACAAAATTATATTTTTTTGATCAACTTTTTTTTGGGTCAAAAATTTGTAAATTTGGAAGGTTTTTTGTTTAGACAGTACTCAATAAATGCTCACTTAATGAATTTCAATCATTTTAAACCTGACACAAAACAGTTTATGCGACAAAATTCCATTGTCATCACAGACTTGTATACATGTGAAGAATTGGTAAATCTTCTCAGAAGATTCGGCGACTCATGTATGGTAAACAACTCTAATGGTAAGATTGTCTAAAGTTATCAGCAAAAACCATGTTTTACAGAGCAAATCGAAAAAGTGCTGAGTGGATTGTTCAATGAAATTGGATTCAAAAAGACGCCAAAATCGATAGAAATCAAAAAACTTCGAAAAATTCAGAAACAGTGAAAGAAGAGGTCTCCAAATTCGTGTGAATAGTAATTTTGTGAATGAATGATTTTTTATATTATGAGAGTGGATGAAGAAAAACGAGCATAAAAGAAGAAACAACACGAATTTTTTTAGAAAGATAAATAATAAAAAGAATTTTATTGATTTGAGTTTTCTAAGATAAATCCCCTGAACTAAGTACAAAAATGAAAAATCGCAAACACCAAACAAAAAAAAATAAATTTCAAACTTCCTCCTTTGTTCGCTGGGGCGCATTTGATGATTTGACAGCTGCAGTCAGCTGCTTTTATTTTTCGCTTTTTATTTTTCTGTTTTTTTGCAAAACGCGGGTAAACACAAGAAATTTTTAGTTTTAATATTGTGAAAAAAGATCATTAGATTCTTAAATATCTGAAATTCGATATACTTCTTGGTTTTTGTACTTTTACCTTCACATTTTTACGTTAAACCAAAGAAATAATGTTTTCAGAATAATGGAGCCATCTTCTTCTTACCGGTTAGATATATTAAATCAATTAGATGCTCGAGAGCAGCAGCAAAAGCCAATTCAAACAATGTTTCGGCATTATGCAACTATGGCTGAACAAGTGAAAAGGAATAAGAAAATGCAATCGGTCAGTGGTGCTGATCAAATTGCCGCACTCAAGGAAGAAGTTGCAACTGTTTATCGTATGAAGAATAAGAATGATCAAGATTTAATCAATTCCAATCGAAAGTTTGCCGATCTCGAATCGAAATATGCTCAAATGCAGTCACAAAAAGAACAAGCTGATAAACTGGCCGAAAAGCTTGCTGAAAACATTGAAAGATTGGAAAATGATATGGTACAATTGAAAGATGATAATAATGTGGTTACAGTTGAACGAGTTGCATTAGCCAATGCTTGTCAAGAATTATCGGAGAAAAAAACACAATTAGAGATGGAACGGGTACAATTAATCGATAAAATACGGGAATTACAAGAGAAAAGAGCCGAATTTATGAATGCTGAAATTGCTTTACAAGAAGAACGAGCTCAAAAATTACTAATGGAACAAATAGCAAAAGCAGCACAGGTTTAATATTTTTCCAAGTAATTCTGAATTTCATGTTATTTATTTTTAGGATATAAGCTATGACGAAAGAGCGAGCTCTGCATTTGGCAATTCTCCCGAAACATCGGATGAATTTATGATGACTGATGTTATTCCAAACACCCAGAAATTTCGAATATCAGCTCACGATGGAGATGTTAATGATATTGAGTGGTTCACAGAAGATACATTTGCTACAGCTGGAAATGATAATAAAGTTCGGATTTGGAGTTTGACTCCGAATAAATCTGGAGCTACAAAAATAGCTTCACTAATTGGAAGTAATGGATCTGTAACTCGATTAGATTATGAACCAGAAAGAAGAGTTTGTCTAGCTGCAAGCAATGATAAAACTTGTCGACTTTGGAATGTTGATAGTCAAAGACTTCTTGCAACTTTCAGTGGACACACTGATAAAGTATCTTCTGCACGTCTTCATCAAACACATAATGTTGTTTCTGGTTCATCTGATAGAACTATTAAATTATGGGATGTTGCTAGTTTGCGTTGTTTGAAGACTTGCATGGTTGGTTCGATTGTTTATGATATTATTGCGAAATGTGGAGGCTGTCATTCTTCATTTGCTTCTGGTCATTTCGATAAAAAACTGCGGTTTTGGGATTCTCGACAAAATGATCCTACAAAAATTCTGGAACTTGATCAAAAAATAACATCGTTGGATATTGCAATTGATGGATCTCATTTACTTGCATCCTGTCGGGATGATACACTTCATGTGATCGATATTCGAACATATTTCACAGTTCACACATATTCAGCGGAGAATTATCGAACAGCTTGTGATAATAATCGTGCGATATTTTCGTCAACTGGTGATTATATTGCATCTGGAGCAGCTAATGGTTCAATTTTCATATGGAATACGAAAACAACAAGATTGGAAAAAGTTCTGCGAGCACCAAGAGCACCTGAGTGAGTTTGATTTCAAAAATCCAGTAACCTTCTCAAGAATAATTTTTTTTTTCTAATTTTTTCATCTGGAAAAAAATTTGACCCCGTTTTTCCTATCCTCAGATGTTTAAAAATCTTATTTTTCTGAAAATTCAAAAATCCTAAAATTTATTGATTCTCAGGAATTTATAGCAAATTTTAGAAAAATCTGAAAACAAAATTTGAAAAAAAAATTTTTAACAATTAAAATTTGTACAGTTTCGAAATTTCTAATCAAATTTTTATTTATTAAAAAAATATTTTTAAATTAAACAAAGCCATTTTCAAAAAAAAGATCTTTATATTTTTCAATAGATTTTTTTCTATTCAAAAATATTATGGGGCTATTCAAGTATTTTCTCAACACGCTGAGAAAACAGGAGAAATGCGGAGAAAATACATTTTCTTCACTTTTTTCGTATTTTCTCAGCCTACCTGAATAGGTTTTCTCCTGTTATCTCAGCGCTGTGAAAATAACTTGAATAGCCCCATTATAATTCTCTAGTCTTGTCTATTTGCGAATTAATCTAGTCTCATTATTTTTTCAGCGGAAACTCAATTCTTTCGTTGTCATGGAATCAATCTGGCCGTGGACTTTTGGCTTGTGATAAGCAAAAAACTTGCTCACTCTGGAGATAGTTTTTTTTCCTTTCCTTTTTTCTTCCTCAAATTGATTTATTCTCACTTACTTTATGTGCATAAATTCTCACTTCTTGTATATTTTGTATAATAAAAGTAAAGATTTTTAAATTTTGGCTGGAGTGATTTTTTGTAGTTTATTTCGGTTAGATTTCCGAACTTATTTTGAAATCTGTAAAATTAGGAGAGGTTAGACAGAAAATGAACTTTATTGTCTAGATTCTCTCAATTCAGCGCTGTTTCTATTTTTAAAAAAATTTCACACTGGAATTTGTTCTATGAAAAATAAGTTCTCAATCAAAACACAAAATTCTAATGATTATTTTCTTCAAAAATCATCCTAAATGTATTTTTTGATGATAATTTGTTGTGTCTCAGAATCTCTTATCTCTTAACATTACCCTCAAATTTGTTTCCATCAATAATCAATTCCTTTTTCGCCTTATCTTCTCTCTTTTTCCCTTTCTTTCTAACTTTCTAATTCTCAACATTTTACTGTTATCTTGTCTTGTCCTTCACTCATTAAATACCTCAAAAATCATTTGTCTCATGGAATTGTATGACTATTTTTATCATCCAGATGAGTTTAGGGATATTGAAAGATCGAGAGAAGATAAGAATCGAGTAGAAAAAGAAGAAGATTTGAGAGATTCCCGAATGGAAGAAGATAAACCGACAACTTCGAAAAATTCCAGTCTTTGTTGTCATGTTTGCGATTCACCCACTGCTAATACACTGCATTTTGGAGGAAGAAGTTGTAAAGTATGTTGATTTTTTAGGGGGGATCCCCTTGAGTCCCCAGGAGCTTTTTTCAAAAAGATTTTTTTTCCAGGCATGTGCTGCATTTTTCCGTCGTACGGTCTCAATGTCAATGACTTATGAATGTATTGGAAGTCGAGATGAATACAAAACTTGTAAAATTCATCACGAATTACGAATGTTATGTAGACATTGTAGATTTGGAAAATGTCTAACTGCTGGAATGAAACCTGAATGTAAATAAATAAGTTTTTATTGGGAGAGTTGAAGAATTCCATTTTTCAGCTGTCCAAGCGAAAAAAGAAGAAATTCGAGTTGCAAAAAGAAGATCACGTGGATTGGTTCGAAACAATCCATCAGCAAAATATGATGAATGTGTACATAGTTATTTGAAAAGAAAACTTAATAAAGGTAAGTTTTCTCGTAGAGAAAACTTTTCCAAATATCGATTTTTTCAGATAGCCCAAAAAGTGAGCCAGAAATCAATATAAAAGTTGAGTCGACTTTCACACGTGAACCATCTCCACAACAAACAACAATCACAACAATAATTGATTATTCTCAACCAGCAAATATATTTATACCAAATATGGTTCCGGTTGTGACTTCAGTTCCTCCAATTGATCCACTTCAAGCGAGCACTTCAAGTTATAATCCAAGTGTCCAATATATTCAATCACCGTATGTCGATAGAAAATTATTAGATGATTCGAAAGTTTTCGAACTTTTGGATAGTTATGTGAGAAGTGAAACATCGTTGAATGATCGAAGGAGAATTATGTATACGAATACGAAAATTGGAGACATTTTTGATGTTTATTGTGATTGTGTGAGTTTTTTTTCAGTTGAAAAATTGAATTTCTGGAATTTTTCTGGAGAATAACTTTCACCTAATTTTTTGCCTGACATTATTTTCCAAAAAATATGCATCTGGAAGCCTAGATACACAAATCATGATACCGATGGCCTAGAAATCCTTGTGGTGGCCTAGAATCCCTACAGTTTTATTTTGGTGGCCTAGAAACTTTTGAACTTTTGAGATGGCCTAGAAACCAAACAATGTGATTTTGGTGGCCTAGAAATCTTTGAGATGGCCCAGAAACCCAAAAATGTGATTTTTGAGGCCTATAAACCCTCAAGATGGCCTAGAAACCCTTGAGATTGCCTAGAAACCCGAAAATGTGATTTTGGAGGCTTAGAAACCTTTGAGATGACCTAGAAACCCAAAATCATGATTCTGGTGGCCTAGAAATTCTTGTGGTGGCCTAGAAACCCAAAAATATGATTTTGAAGGCCTAGAAACCCTCAAAATGGCCTAGAAACCCAAAATTATGATTTTGGGGGCCTAGAAACGCTAAGTGTTGATTTTGGGGGCCTAGAAACTTTTGAGATGGACTAGAAACCCAAAAGTTTGATTCTGGTGGCCTAGGAAGCCGAACACCTAATTTTGGTGGCCTAGAAACCCAAAAATATAATTTACAATCATATTCAGCCCTACCAACGATGCGATTTGAAACCCTTCAACTTTCGAACATTTTGCGGATTCGTCAAACACGATTTCATCATGATTCTCGACTTTGTCTCACAATTTCCCGAATTTTCGCGTCTTTCAAAATCCGACAAATATGCGTTTTATCGAATGGCTTGTGCTGTTGATTCAATGATCTCAAGTGCATATTATACTTATAGGTTTGGATTTTTTTCAAATTAAAAAAAAACTTATATTAATTTCAGAACTGGAATCGACGAAGATTTTCTTGTTCTTTTCAATGGAGATTTTATCAAAATGAATCCGAAGCCAATAAGTGGAGATGAACCAAATGCTGAACAACAATTCGAGAATGATGAAGAGCATACAAAATACAAGTACGATTTGGAAACATTTTTAAAACGATAATGAAAAATTTTTAGAACAATAATGCCATTAAAACTGCAACAATATTTCGAAATGGCAGTTCCATTTTCAAAATTAGAAGTCTCATTCGAAGAATTTGTATTGCTAAAAGCGTTGACTATTTGGCAAGTAAGTAATTATAAATTGATGGATGATGGTCGATCGATTTGTGCAAGACAAAAAGATGAAATTGTTCGAGCTCTTCATCGAATTGTTGAAGAACGAGGAGATGAAGATCCAGCAATTCGAGTTGGACAATTATTATTAAGTATGAGTTATATTATGGTAATCAAATTTCTTTTTTTTATTTTGAATTCACTTCTAATTTTCAATAATTTCAGGAACAAGTTCACGCGATGACATCTTCTTATATTATGATAACTTTTTTCGATGTTGTGTCGTGTGATTCTGTTATGCATGATCTTTTATTCAGGTATCAAGCTTAATTTTATTTTTATTTTTTTTAATATGTTTTAAATTTAAAACTGAATCTGATTAAATTTCAGATAACGAGTTCTCAAGTGCCAAATTTTATTGTGATAAGTTTTAGACATAAATAAATTCAAGTTGCTGATTCCAAATAAATTGGTAATACGAAAATGTTCCAATTTGATCTGAAACAGTGAAAATTTGAAAGGAAAAATGTTAGGGGAGCACTTACTGTGGAACAATATATGGCCGAATCCAGAATTTGTTAACATCAATTGCCGGCGCAACTGAGCCAATGAAAAACCATTCGATTAAAATGTTGTGCTGGTAAGCTGCCTCATTCTTTTCGTTTTGAGAAATTTGCGAGACTTCGATCTGTAAATTGTAGGTTTAAAATATTTTTTGAAATCTTGAAATGATAACTGACCGATATTTCTCTGCCAGGCGGAATGAGAAATTTCGTTGGATGAATTTTATAAAATCCCGTAGTTGAAAGAAGTGCTCGTAGTGCAATCCATTGAAATTTACTGTTACTTTTTATTTTTAGAATTGATTTTGAATTTCGGGAAACATCAAAGGGCTGAAATATGTTTTTTTTATTATTGAATTTTTTTTTGTATCCAAAAATCACCCTTGGCTCAAATTCCAGTATATTTTCTGTTGAAACTTGACTAGTTTCAACTGTAGATGCTGCTTTTTCCACAGATAACAAATTATTCTCGATAACTTCTTCAATTATGTCCGATTCAATCATCAATTCCTTATCCAATTTGAATATTTCACGAATATGCACAAGAACAATTATATCGTATAAAATATATAGAAAATGACAGAAGTTTAGAATATGCATAACATATCCCAATTTACAATAACCTCCTTCATTTTCCTTTTCCAATAGTTGATAGGTTTCTCGAATCGGTTGAATTATAATTAATGGAATTGTGAGAAATATGAATAGACTTATTGTGATTGAAGCTGTTCTGTTGATTTTTTTCGACGATGTCTGATAGGTTTTTTGGTTGATTTAATATTTTTTGGGGGGGGGGCTGACTCACATATTTTTTCCATAATCCATATTCGAAGTAACAAAAAACGAAATTAATCGTGAAATATACTGAATTCAGCATATTATCCGAGAATTTTGTGTAGAGAAATGTGCGCGGATTGAAGAATCGACCATTTTCATGAGCTGAACAATCCATTTGGAATGGAATATCCAATAATACAGAGATAACAAATAAAATTGTGATCTGAAAAAACGTTCCATTTTAGTCTACCTGTTAGATATCTAGAAAAACTTGCCCTTGAAATAAAAAGAGCATAAATTGTGTTGTGCTCACTGAAATCTGAATTATCTTTGCTCCACTTATTAAATGCATAATCGTAAAACGTGTGAGCCAAAGATGCAACTAGCGAAGTCATTAAAATGGCCATAAAGAAATATAGAACTTGAAGACCATTCCATAAATCGAAAAATTCTTCGGTTTTCCGATTTTCCGCTGCACATATTGATTCAGATTCAGTTGAGAGACAACAACAATGTCGCTCGTTTTCGTCTGGAATTTTAAGGGTTCTTTTTTAATTTTCCGATGATCAAGAATATTTAAAAAAAAACTAACTTTGAATTACACAAAGCGATGTTCCCATCGATGAATTTTGAAGAATTCGAATACAATCAGATTGTGGTAAAGAAGATGTTGAATTACAATCAAATCCTTCCAAAAATCCTTCTTGATGAATATAATAATGAGAATAACATACATCTGATGATAAACACGATTTTGTCTCTTTATTTGTAAAACATTTCGATAATGTTTGAACGCTGAAATATTTGATTTTTTCGATTTCGGGTAAGATCCGAAAAGTTTCACATACATGAAAGTCGCAAGAATCAATAAGAGAATTTTATTATTAATCATCATTATGAATTGTGGAGAAATTAGAAATAAATCAATTTATTCGTGGATTTTTTTATTTATTCAACAAAAAAAGGTCACGTTACGAGTCAGAATAATTTGGGATCGATATTTTTCACTGATTTCTTTTTCATACACTGTTTTTCGTTTTTATATCTCGAACTCAACCATTCATCTATTTTCGTATTTTGATCTTTCGAACTGCAAAAAATACAGATTGTTATGCTAAAATAAAAATTTTCTCAAAGTTACCCGAAATCGAAATGCTCAATTCTTGTATATTTTCCATATGGTTTTAATTGTTGTTCCAAATAATGCGAATCTTCCGAAGATCTACTAACATCATCAATTTTCGAATTGATTTGTTTAGCTTCACTGATAAATTGATATTTTTGAAATCGCAAAGTTCGAATTATATTTTGCTCAATTATATTGACAAATGGAAAATAATACAATTTATCTCTGACCACTTTTTCTATTTCAATTATAGGTTCGTTAATTATGATTCTATCAAATGAATAACAATGTTCATTCCAAAGTGAATTCGCTGCCGATATTAGAATACTGAAAAATAAAATAATTATTTACATACATTAGCTAAAATTCTTCACTCTTCTTACTTTGCTCCAATTCCACGACCGTATCCTTTTATTTTCGCTTTCCAAACTATTTGACGAATGTAAATATAGCATAACTTCACGATTTTCACATAATTTTGAAACGATGGTTGAATATTGGCTGAAAATTTGAGGGTTGATTGTAATTGAGAAAAAACTGTGGGGGACTTACACGATGGTCTACATAAAACGAAATCAGAACTTGTATGAGGTATTTCTCCAGTATCGATGTAAAATATGATTTGTTGAATTTTGTGAAGAGGAGTTTGGTTAGTTTTGTAGAGTCTATGAAAAAATAAGTTGAACTTCAAGAAAAATTGATGTTTTTCTGAAAGTTCTCTGAAATTCACTCACTTTAAATTGAAAACAACATCATCATAATGAAGATTAACATCCAAATACGGAACTAAATCGACATTTGATTCTGGTTGTTTGTGCCACACTGAAAGTATTCCCCCATTTCATAATTAAATGTTATTGTTAGATGTTTCAACTCACATAACGCATCAAATTTCGATAAAAATGTTTCTGGAAACAAAACTGATTCGAATAGTGGTGTACACGATATGAAGAGAACAACTAGAAATATGAAAAATAAAATGTGTCCAATAATTCGTAGGATTTTTCCGGTTTTTGGTGAATATTTCTCCAAATCAAGAAGAGGATCCGGTGCCAGCAACCGTTTTTTCGATCCATGATTTTCCTTGACTTCTTCAGGCTTTTTGTCGGGTTGAGTTTTTGAGTTTTTGCTAGATTTTTTTACTTTTACACATTATTATTCGATTTTAGTTTTTATAAATAACCAAGATAGAAATGAGCAAATTTCTTTTTTTTTCCAGTTCACGGTATAAAAAACAGGTCACGTTGTTAACATAAATATTTATTGGTCCTTTACCAATTAATTATTTTTGAGATCTTTCAAACGAAGTTTTTCACTGTATCCTTCAACTCTTTTCTTATCGATTGCATCTGTTGGATCAAAAATCACACAATATTTGACGGGTACTGTAGTTTCGTATTGATCTTTTTCTTGAACAATTCTATTGACACGATGATGTAGAAGGTTTACCTTTGAAAAAAAATTATTAAATAAAATTCAAGAAAAAATAGAAATAGAAACCTTTGCAACGGCTGAATTCAACAATCTGAAATCTTTTTGAGTATCTTGAATTGAAACTGGATTTGAATCTTTTGGTTGAATCAATCCTAATCGTCTTTTTGTTTTGTAACGAATATGATCCAGGATTTCATAATCATTTGTTTGTCTTTCACTATCATTTCTGATTTCTTCAAATTCGAACATGATAATTGTTACATATAATTGGAGTAGGAGTTTTGAACCAATCATCATGAAGAACATCTCAACCACCGATGCTGAAATAAAGGTATTGGAACTTCGGAATATCTGTCTTCAAATATCGATTTGCAAAAGTCAAAAACAGTTAGAAGGGATTCCCCAAAAATATGAAATTTTAAAATTTCGGTAAGTTCTGACTAAAAAATTGAATATCCAAAATTTGCCAAAATTTTCAAAAACCTCACCAAATTCGCTAACAGCCTGTATCGAAGTAATATCCAATTTTCCAAGCATTCCAGCCAAACTTGTCTCAAATGTCGTTATAATACTCCGATAACCATTCATCTTATTTCCCAATGATACATAAAGTATTCCATTAAATGCAAAACAAAATATGAAGAATGCAACACCAAATGAAACAATTGCACCAAGTGCACTGTCCAATGTTGCTGCTAATACACCAATTCTTCTGTTGAACTTCAAAATTCGTATCATTTTACAAGATGTGAAGAATACTGCGCCAGCCAAACAATATGTGAAAGCAAGTTCAACATTTCGTTGTTTCGATAGATTTATATATGAATTTCCATTATTCGCATTGAACTCTTCCATTGCTTGATTCGTATAAACTTGTCTCAATAAATAAGCAACAACTGAAGCAATCGCTAAAATTCCAACTATCAAATCCATCAAATTCCACGGCGAAAAATCTTTGAAGAAAAAGTTGCCAACTTTTTTCACAATTCCTGTTGATTTTGGAGTGTTTTTGATTGCTTTATATCTTCCATAGATAAAATAGAATATTTCTTTCAAAAACAGGAAACATGAGAATATTATATACATGTACTGAAAAAATTGAATTTTTTTTGGAATCTCAATTTCAGTTTGAGATTCTAAAAAGCTACCTCATAATATTTGACAACACTACCATCAGCTCCCTCACTCTTTATCAATCTAACTGATTCGACCCACGAATTCGGCAGATATATTCCAGATCTTGGAATTTCAATCAAAAGTTGAACCACTGAAAAATAATTGATTTGTGCATTATATTGTGAAAATTCAATAATAATTGCTCGCGTATATTCATCAATCCATCCATTATTTTGAAGAGTTTGGAAGGCTCTCTGAAGTTCTTTTGTTGTTCCAGACAAACTCATTGTATATCCTCCTCCACTATAAGATGCTAGAATTCCAGATACTGTTTGAGCTGAAAAATTTATTATTTTTTTATGAAACAAATTTAATAAAAGTTCACTATTCAATTCTGATTGTGTTTCGTAAGCATAACCATCTTGAACATCCGATGTATCACTTCCATTATAATCAATCCACCCAGGTGCCATATATTCAGTAGTTTCCTCGTTGTGATCATCAACTTCTTTTCCACAATGATTAATATACGGTCTAAATTGTTTTGCGATTTCACATTCAGCTGATTTCTTTGTTCGAATTTGTCTGATTTTTCCGATTCCCATACTTCTCGATACCATATCATTCAAATATGCTCTCATTCCATAAGCTGGATTTCCATCATACCAAGTAGCTCGCAAAGCCACAGACAGCGAATCATTTGCCCAACTATAAAAATCATCAGCTGATCGAATTGCCATAAAAGATCCATCCGCATATTGATTCATTGGAATATTCAAAGTGTCACTCATTTGTTGTTGATAATAAAATGCTTGTCGATCTCTACAATAATATGTTAGAGCAACCATTATATAAAGTGATAAGAAGAAGCAAATTATATCGCGAATTGTTGTGAATAATTGTTCATCTCGCATTTTTCGATCTTCTGTGTCTTGAAGTTTTGTAACATCTGCTATCTCGTTTCCAATGTTCTTCTCAGCTCTTCCATAGGGATTTTCTGAATTTTCAAAGTTTTTATTTCGGTTTCTTTAAACCCCAAAAAAATACGTTTCATAAAAATTGTATATAATTTTGTGCAGAATTTCAAATCGATCGTCTTCTCTTTTAATAGTATTTTCCGTTTAACTTAGCTTAACTCCCCCCTCTTTCAAAAAAACTCACTTTTGAATGCTTCAAGTGGTTTAATTTGCAAAAATTTCTCCTCCAATTTGTTGGCTATTTTATGATTCTCATTTGTTTTCATAATAATAAAAGCCATTATAATTCCCTTAATCGGCTCGAAAACAAAAACCCAAAGAATTAATCCAATCAAAAATCGATTGAAAAATGAATTAACAGCGTCGGCTGACAAACTCATTCCCAGCTGAAAAGATTTTTTTTTTCGTTGACTACAAAAGTTCCTCCCTGAAATGTTACCGTAATTATGACAATATTTCCAGCAAGAATTAATGTGATACAAATTGATCGAGAGATGAAAACAACGAAATTCGACCAGGATTTTTCAGGATCACTGAAAGTTTCGTCCTTTTTCCGATATTTTTCCAAGAACTTTTCCTCGAATCCAGAATGGGATTTTTTGGCGATTAAAATATGGATGAGAGCGATCAAAGTTGTGAGAATTCCATAAACAAATCCCATTCCAATCTGAAAAAAAAGTTTGCGGAATAGTTCTGGAAAATTGGATCCCGGAAATTTTTTTGGAACCTAAAATTCCGAGAACAAATTCGGAAAGTCTTAAACTCACATCAATTCCACTCAAAGTCAAATCCGAGAATTTGCTAGTCGCTTCAGTTTCTGTAGCCCACTGAAAATAAATAGTTTAAGAAATGATAAGACTCTTTAATTTTAGCCTTACAGTTCTACAAATAATAACATTGATCATATTGGTCAATGTCAACGCGGAGATAATCGATGTTGAATATTCATATCGACAAACTCTTGATCGTGTTCGATTTCCACCTCCAGTAAAAGCCGAAAACCATGAAATAGTTTCGCCAAGCATATGCATACTCATTGATTCATCAAACATTCTTCGCTTCGGATCGGCTCGTGACAATCTTTCTGTCTGGAAAATTTTATTTCATTTTTGAATTTATTTTTTTGATCTTTCAAACCTCTCCATCTCCATTTTTTGTGCCTAACCAATTATAAAACGGGAAATAGGTGATCTTTTGGGTTTGCAAATCTTTCACAATTATTCGATTACAGTACCAGGATTCACGATGTTCTAGACCTGCATCTTCGATCCAAACTCTCATATATTCCAGTTCTCCCAACGGGCTGAAAAATTTCAGAAACTCTTCACAAATATAAAAAAAATAAAACTAACAAAGAAGTTGTCATTAAAAATCTGGAAGCAGTTCCCCAAGTAAAAGGATATTCATAAATTCGATCTTCATCAGATTTAAAAGATCGGAATATTTCATCACCATCTGAACCAGTTAGATTAAAAGAAATACTACTGTCAGTTGTTGCAAACATTCGATATCCAGTTTCAACTACAATAATATACATATATCCATCGTATGGCTCATTATCGGATAGAAAACGAAGTCGACCTTTTGATAAATCCTTTCTCTCTGCTAACATATCAACTAGCATTATACAACAATACAAAATCAGGAGGAAAATAGCTGTCATCATCGCTCGAATGTTTTTCTGAAAAATTTAAATTTTTCTACATCTCTTCCCTTCCCGCAATAAATACCTCAACATTAAGAAGCGAATAAGTATATGTAAAATCAGCTGGAATAGTTGGATTAAAACTTCCAATCGAAAACAAAGTCAAATGATTTGACGAGCAATTCACAAGTTGAAAACTCTCTGTTTGATCTGGTTCCATTCCTTCCGAATTGAATTCATCACTTTCAGTTTTATAAAAATAACATCCTTTTGAAATAGCAGTAATTGAATAATCCATTTCCATTTCTTTGTCAAATGACCATTGCTCATTTTTATATTTTCCATAATCAACGACCAAAGAAGAATTTGTTGTATCTAATCGCTTTCCAACTCCAACATAGAATAGACCAGTGCTATTCAACAAATCACTCGCAGAAATATAATATGTTGTGGTAACTGAAAAAGAAAAGAAAGATCAAATTACTGTAAAACAATCAAGATTACTTACCATTCAAAGTTTTCAAATTAAACATCCACTCATTATCCAACTCATAAGGTCCAGGTAATCCTTGATAAGAGGAGAAAATATACGAATCATCATCTGCTGGAATCACATAGTCTTCAGAGGCCACAAATTGAATCTGAATAGAATTATTCCAATTCGATGTTTGGAATGAGTGCAGATCCAAAATCTGATAACTTTCAAAAGTACTTTGTTGCATAATTGTTGGTTCAGCCGAATCATTCGATGCTCGTCCACTGATTTTTATCGATTTTGAAGTGTCATTGATTCTGAAAGCCATGCTTAAAAGAAATAATTTTCAGCTAAAACATACGTCAACAAATTCTGATTAACATCTTTAACATGCGCTTCAACAGCTCCAGAAGTTATTAGAAGATCAAAATTATCAACATAGGCTCTCGGATTTGTTTGATAGCAAACCATTCCAATTTGAATATAAGTGCTGTCTGTGATATTCGCATTATTCAAAGAAGAAACCGGTGATGGAAGTGTCACAATCCATTCATCACAAGTCTGTGGAACATCAACTAAATTAGATGCTTTATCAATTGAAATACTCATTCCTGCTCCATCTTCTTGTTTCTGAAAAAAACACGTTTTTTCCTGTTATCCAGACTCTAGAAACTAACCGAATAAGTATACGGTAGATTTCCCTGCGCAATCGCTCTTGCTGCAAGTGTATCTTCCAATGTGTCAAGAGTTGAAGCGAGTTGTGTCGCAAGACTTTTCGCAATACTTTTCTGCATCATTGATGTCACATAACTCGCCCATTCTTCAGATGTCATTTCTTCAACATAAACAATATTATCTGGATCACTTGGTAGAACATTATAAAGATCATCATAATTATTTGTTGCGTATGCCAAATTACTGGCCAAATCAGAAGAAAGTGGATTATTCAACGCAGTGACTAATGAGCTTGTCAAAGACGATGCAATTGATAATAAACTAGTTGCTGTCTGATTTATTTCCGAGTCTGTCATTGTCAATCCATTTTCTTCCAAATATGTTTGACTGTTGTTCAGAACAGTTCCAATCAATTTTTGAGAGTCTTGATTCAACAAACTTTGAGCAACAATATCTAAATAAACTTATTTATGGCTTGAGCAAAAATGGGAAGAGCTTCGTACCTATTTTAGTTCCACTAACTTCTCCTTCCGTTGTTATTTCTCCATTTTGAATAACATAACCATGTGATCCATTTCGAATTACAATTCCACCATCAATTCTCATTTTTTGGGTATCAGAAAACTCCATAACCGTCCTGCAAAAAATTCAAAAAGTCTTTTAGTTTCTTCTGGATAACTCACGTGACATGTGTCAAAGTTCCAGCCGTATAAGTTCCAGCCGTAATTTGAATACCGTATCCTCCAAGAGCCAATGAAACAATTTTATAGGATGGTGAATTGATAACAACAGTTGCGGAACTTGTTGTAAAATATGCCGCATTTGAATCAATAGTTAATTTATATCCAGTGACATCAATCGAAGAACTTGATGGGAATAATATTTGACCAGATACTTCTACCAATACTCCATCATCAATTGCTGATTGTAGATCAGATGAAGATGAATAAGAATTTGTTGGTTGAAATGTTGAAATTGAAATACTCGCAGCAATTGTAGAAATTTGTGGTAAACTAATATCGGTTGGTGTTAAAACAGTTCTCATTGAATTAGAACCATATTTTGTGAATGTGAGAGGACTTGTAGCCAATGTTGTATTGAAAAGAGCAGCATCAATATCTAAAAATTAAATTTTTTCCCAAAGTTTCCCCCAAAATTAGTTCAACCAACTCTCTATAATCAATGGACTCTGAAGCATTGCTCCAAACGATGTTGTCGAAGATCCATCTGACGCAGTAACATTAAAACTAGTCGAATCATACATAAAAATACAATTAGTAGTAGTAACATCAATAAATCTTGCAGTTCCTTTTCCCGCAGATATTGTATAGCTAATTCCCCCATAAGTTGCGGCATATTCGAAAGCTGTTGCGTCCATTGATTTCGTTGCTTGCAATTTAAGCAAAGTTCCCGTAACTATACTCATCGATAATTTCGCCGATGTAACTGGTATCCAAAATGAAATTGATGTATTGATTTGTGAAGTTTCGCCAAGTCCATATTGATCATATGAAATGTTCCACGCATTCGTATACATTGTATCATAAGAATATTCCCCTCCAGAAACAGTTGCAGCTCCAGAAAGTATAGCCACTACCTTTTCATTTAATAAATCATCACTTTCAATAACTGTTCCATCTTCAATTTGAGCTGTTCTTGCCATACTATTATATATTCCAGTTGCTCCAATTGTTGTTGTCAAATCATCGGTTTTAAAAGTATCTGAATCTTCTTGCAGATAACTTCCACGTGTATCTCCTGTCAAATAAACCGTTGATCCATAAACACTTAAAGTTGAACGAGGAGAAACAATTGTATAACCAGATGATTGAAGATAACCATAAATAACATTGTAACTTCCATCAGTAGATCCCTGAATTTCAGAATCTTCGATTTTTTCAAACTTCAAAACTAACCGTACTACTAACTCCAAGTGTATATACAGTACTCCCAGCTAATGCTAAACTCAAACTTGATAAAACAGAATTCATCGAACTTGCTGATGTCATATTTGTTGAAGCCAATTTCTGAATTACACTAGTCAATTGAGAAGCCAATTCAGAATTCGTCTCTGCGATATTATCCTGAAGGGACTGTAAAACTTCAGCACTTGTTAAACCATTACTATCTGAAACTGTGAGTGTTCCAGCAATGATACTTTGTGCAACTTCGGCAAGTTCTGAAGCTGATAATGTTGAGATCGCATTCAATAATGCGCTAGATGTATTCATTGCTGTTATTGAACTTGATGAATTGAAGATAGCTTCGATAGTTGAATCAGTTTTTGCTTTTTCGCTGTCAATTGCTGCCTGTTCTTCTGATGTCAATGGAGTTTGGGTGGAAAGTGGGATCTGAAAATTTTATGTTAGACTTCTGGCGGTGAGAAAATTAATCTACCAAAGTTTTAGTGGTTGATGGTCCCGAAGTTGTAGAGCTTTGAGAATTCCCAGTTCCAGAATTCGCTGAATTTGTCGAAGATCCTGAGCCGGAGTCGCCTGAGCCGCTTCCGGAATTGGTTCCAGAACTTGTTGAGCCAGTTGCACTTCCACTTCCAGATCCTGTTCCCGATCCCGATCCCGATCCAGATTCAGAATCTGAACCTGAACCCGAACCCGAACCTGATGAACTCGTAGATTTCGTTCCTGAACTTCCATCTGAGCCAGAGCCGGTACCAGAACCAGAGCTTGAATTTGAATCTGAACCGGGGCTTGAGCTTGAATCTGAACCGGAGCTTGAATTTGAATTTGAATCTGAATCTGAACCGGAGCCCGAACCCGAACCCGAACTAGAAGAATCTGATCCCGATTTTGAACTAGTAGAACTTTTAGTAGTTGCAGTCGAAGATGAGACTTTTGAAGTTGTGGTTGTACTGGATTTCGAGCCCGAACTTGTAGAAGCGCCAGAAGTATCACTTGAGCTTCCAGAGCCAGAAGAACTACCAGAATTTGAGTTCGAACTAGAACCAGATGATGTTGAACCGGATCCCGATGCATTTGAATTTGAAGCGGCGTCGGAATTGGAATCTGAAAATAGAATTAGGAAACCTCGCTCGAACCTCGAATCTAAGCCCTGAACTTACTTCCAGAACTTGTTGAGCTCAATCCAGTTTTCGAAGTTGTAGATGTTGTTGTATCCGTAACCGTCAATGTAAAAATATGACTGGCAAATTCATTCGTGACCGTATCTGTCATATTTATCCGAATCTCATAAATTCCAACACCAACAAATCCAGTTGCAACTGGAGACATACTTATAGTTGTGGTGAATGTCAAACTTTTCATGGCTGCGGTTTCTGAAATTTTTTTTTTAATGAAAAAATTATGCATTTTTCAAAACAAACCGAATTTGAAACAATTAGTTGCTTGTTTCGCTGAAACAAATGCTGATGTTGAATCACTTCGACACTCAAATGAAATACTTCTCTGAAAATAAATTGTCTGGAATTATTATTTTTCAAATCTCAACTCACATAATAAATATCTTTGTTGGGAACTGGTTGCAGAACAAAAGTAGCGTCATATAGAGAAATTGTTTGACTCCAGCCATCAATATCTTCCAAATAGAAATCATAGATAAGAAATGTTGTTGTAGATTCGGATGATTCGGTTGCAATTTCAGATCTTCCTGTTGTTGAGGTGGAAGAAGATGAAGCTGAAGTTGAAGTTTGACTGGATGTTGTGAGAATTGTTGAAGAGGAAATATATTCAGAAGTTGTAGAAGCGGAAGTTGAGGATGAACTTGTCGATGTTGTTTCAATTACAGTAACAGTCAAGATATGTGAAGCAAGTTCATTTGTAATAGTATCTGTCAAATTTATTCGAATTTCGTACGTTCCAACGCCAGAAAAACCCGACGAAACAGGTGACAAGGTTACAGAACTTGTGAATGAGATTGCTTTTATCAATGAATTATCGGATAGGAAACAGGATGAAGATTTTGCGGAAACAAATTCATCAGTCGAACTTGTTCGACATTCATAGCTCATCGTTCTCTGGAAAATAGAGGGTTTTGATTTTTTGGAAGCTCAAAATTCTTTGATGAAGTTTCAGGGACTTTCGAGAAATTCTTGAAAGTAGAAGCCTCTAAAGCCCTCAAAGCCCAAACCTACATATGAGATATCTTTGTTTGGAACTGGATCAATTGTGAAAGTTTCATCTGATAAATTAATAGTCACATCCCAACTAAGACCATCCAAAGTGAAATCATAGATTAAATTTGATGTCGTTGATTCAGCATTCTCCGAAGTTGTTGATAACGAACTCGTAGATTCGATTGTACTTGAACTTTCTTCTGAAGTTCCTTCTGAACTTGTTGTCGAAGTCGTCGCTTCGGAACTGGTTTGCGTTGAAGTCGACGATGTTGTTGTTGATTCTTCAATCAAATTGACAGTTAGAAGATGCGATGCTGTTCTGCCAGTATCTCTTTCAGTAGCATTGATAAGAATTTCATATGTTCCAACACCAACAAAACCCGATGAAGCTGGATCAAACTCAACAGTCTTGGTGAAACTCAAGGCTTTGACAAGACTCGAATCGGTTTTGAAACAAGTTGAAGATTTTGCAGTGATGTATTCAGACGAAGAATCAGATCGACATTGATAGCTCATAGTCTGAAAAAAAAGAGCTTTTAGGTTGCAAAAAGAAATAAATTGTTTACCATCGTAGAACCTGTAGAAGATACAGGAATAATGTTTATGGCATCAGTTGAATATATTTTCGTAACATTCCAATCCATCCCATCTAGAGTGAAGTCAAACGTCGATGTTGTGACGACTTCTGTTGTTGATTTTAGTTCAGTGGTTGATTCGATAGTGCTAGATTCTTTTGTTGTAGTTGGAGATTCTGTCGTTTTGATACTCGAAGTTCCCAACGTCGATGTACTCGCTAGAGATGTTGTCGAGGTCGTCGATGTTGATGAACCCAAAGAAGTTGTAGATGGTGAAGAAGTCGAGGTCAATAATGTTGTGGTTGAAGTTGGCGTCGATGTTGTGATCGAAGAAGACGACGAAGTTGTTGATGGCGAAGTGGTCGAGGTCGAGGTAGAGCTCGATGTAGATGTGACTGTAGATGTTGGCGTTGAGGTTGAAGTTTTGGTAGATGTGGTTGTGGGTGTCGATGTGGATGTAGACGTGGACGTAGATGTTGACGTAGATGTAGACGTTGAGGTAGACGTTGATGTGCTAGTAGATGTGGATGTGGTTGGTAACGTCGTGGTTACAGTTGTTGTCGTGGGTGTTGTTGTGGTTGCTAGAAATAGATCATTTTCAGAATGGGGCCATTTAGGCCAAATCTCATTTTTCAGACCAAGATCTGGTTTTCCCTCATCTCAGAATTCTATTCTATTAGGGCTGGTGAACATACTTCATTTCTAAATTTTTCTGAAATTCAAAATTCATAATTTCATTCTCTTCAACGATTTATCAATGAAATATGTTCACCAAAAAGGAAGGTCCCACATGAAATTATGCCCAAAATTGTGATACAGTACCAATTGTGGTTGTGAGAGTTGTTGTGGTGATATCCAAATATGAACAAATTGCATCGGGTGAAAGTGTTGCTGAAAATCAAGGGTTCGGGTTTTTCCGATTTTTTTATGGTACAACTTACTTGTTGGAACTTCTGTAGTTGTTGTTGGAGTTGCTGAAAAATTATGATTACTGTTGGATTTATAGGATGGGATTTCCAATGGAATATATGTTTTCTAGTAATTTTCGAATCGCGAAGTTATGACGTGGCAAAGATTTCATTAAAATCTGAAAAATCTGGAAATTCTATTCGATTTTTGGAAACTTCAAAAATTTGCCATTCAGTTTGCGGCCCTTGGAAGAGAACCGATACGGCCTAGAAAACCAAAATCAGTCGCGAAGGTTACTGTAGTTTGGTGTTCTCTTCCACGGCTCTAATCAAAATTGTGATACAGTACCAGTTGTTGTAAGAGTTGTTGTGGTGACATCCAAATATGAGCAAATTCCATCAGGCGAAACTGTTGCTAAAAAATGATTATTAGGATTTTTGTTTGTTTGATTTAAGCTATGACGAAGCAAGGTTAGATGTTTCAAACGCCACGTCATAAATCATTCCCCCGAAATCATAATCAGTAACTACTAGAAAACATATATATCACATTGGGAATCTACACAGATTGCAATTACTTGTAGTGGTTTGTGTTGTTGCCTTTTGAGTTGTGACAACTTTAGTGGTAGGTGTGATTGTGGTTGTGGTTTGAACTGAAAGTGTAGTTTCTGCAGGTACTGTAGTTACAGCAGCAACTGTAGTTTCTGCAGCAGCTGTGGTTTGCGCAGCAATTTGTGCAGAAGTTGTAGCTTGAGCAGCTTCTGTAGTTTCTGCAGGAGATGTAGTTTGTATAGCAGCAGTTGCTTCTATTTCCGTAGTTGTTGGCACTGAAGTTGAGGCTAAACAAAAAATCTAATTCTAAAACTCAAAAAAATAAAAATACTTTGAGCAATAGGAGTATCTTCAAATGTTGTTGCAGATTCTAAAAAAAAATCTTTGAGTGACAAAAAACTGAAATTACGATGAACCTTTTGCAGTCGATTCGGCAACTGTGGTAGCTTTTAGAGTTGTGTCATCTTCATTATCAACCAAAGTAGTAGTTGCGACTTCTTGAGTAGTTGTAGGAACAGTGGTAGTGGTTGTGGCTTTTGTAGTTGTGGCTTTCGTGGTTGTGGTTTTAGCTAAATGTGATTAGAACTCAAAAAAAAATAGAAAACTCAAATTTGTGAAAGTGAAAAAACGGAAAAGTGAAGATGGTGTGGTTTTCGAAAAGATCAGGAAGCCTAGTTCAGGAAAGTCAATTCGGAATTTTGTTTTTGGTTGGCTTCATGTTGATCCCCAAAACCAGAATTCCAAAAAATCTCGAAAAACATATTGAGCTACAGTAACCGGGCTGCAAAATTCTACCAGAAATCTTTGACAAACTGAAGAACTACAAGATTCTAGAAGGTACAGTACTCCTAACTGCAAAACCCAATAATTATTTTGTCTAGAAGGTACAGTACTTCGAACTGCAAAACCCAAGACAAAATAACTTCAAGCTTACCGTAACCAGAACTGCAAAATACTCGATTTTACAATGACCAAACTCGAAATATTTTGCAGTCCGGATACGGTAACTATACCATAAAAAATTGCGATGATGTTCCCTTTCCAAAATTAACCTGTGGCTCTCGGAATTTCTAAATTCCAATTTTCCCCCCAAAACTTACTAGTTGTTTTTGTCGTCGTCGTCGTAGATGTTGTTGTTGTATCCAATGTATAATCACATCGATTATTCTCCAAAGTTGCACGCTTCTTTCTAGTCCGCTCCAATGTCACTTCAGTTTTTTGAATTTCATAATTTCGCACTTCAAAACCCTGGAAAATATTGTTACTGTAAGTAGAACCAAAATGAATTTTAACCTGCAAAACTTGTCCATCATAATAATCATAATTAGTCTTGTCAATTATATAATATTCACTTTTTTGAATTTTCTCCCGTTTGCACTGTGTCTTTCCATTTGTTTCAATTATCACTCCACTTTCACATTTTCCATCTTCAACATTTGCAACTTCAGAATCTCCCATTCGAATCCATTCAAGATTCGAGTCACATTTATCAGGATTAGTATCACACGGTTTGTATTTCGTTGCAATAACCAATGAAACCAAATCTCCATTATTGACTGACTCAATTGGAACATAACTGGAGTTCGAGAAAAGGGCCACAATATAAATCGATTCAATTTCACAATTGTAAACTTTCTGAATTCTTGATGACATCAAAACATCATTTGATATACGAAGATTATTGACACCGCATTTGAGATCGATTTCGATTTGATTGTTCCAATCTCTTTGGATGTCATTTATCGAAGTGTCTGGAAAAAATAAATTAATAAATACGTGTTTTACGTGACCTATAAAATCCACATCTCATTTCTAACATTTCCAAAATTAAATCTAGTTTCTCAACATACCATCATCGAAAACATCAAAAACAGCTTTCCCATCCTTGATCTCATAATCCAAACAGTTCGCGAATAAAAAAAATAAGAAGAGTAGGAAAAATCTTCTTCTCATTTTTCGTTTCTCAAAAAAATGAATGAAATGTATAAAAATTTCTACGCCGTAAATTCCTCAATCCATGGAAACTACAGTATCCCAAAATTTATTAGAAAAAAGAAAGAAAACACAAATAAAAGTGTTGTTTAGCAACCGCATCCTGACGATCCACATCCACCAGATCTGGAAAAAAATATACATAAACGATGTATACGAAAAATAAAAATATAAAAAACCTACTTTGGTTCTTGATCTTTCGGTTTTCTTTCGGGAAGAGTGTGCCCACGACAATGTTCGGTTTCGTGCTCATCCGGTTCCCAAGTACTTGGATCATCCCATTTACGTGGTGGAGTATAAATACAACAGCAATTCGATTTGAGCCGACCCATATGTTCATTGTCTGGAAAAAATTCAAAAATCGTGAACAGCGCGGGGATACACCGTGACGCACAATTGCACACAACAAGAAAAACCGGTCTCGAAACGCCCAATTAGCTTACCAACAACATCAGCCGCCCAAGTAACATGCGGTGGACTACTTGGTGGTCTCAATCGCAAAACCAATTGCTCCACTTGATCTTGTTCCACATTTTCCTCTTGTTCTAAAGTGACAACTGTTGTAGTGGTAGTTGTTCCAGCCATAATAACAGAAAATACCCCAAATCTGGTTGGAATCGCCCTTTTATACACGAAAAACACGTGACCTATTTTATTTTTTTATGAAAACGTGAGAAATAAATAAATAAATAAAAAATTTGTTCAAAGAATTTCCTTGGCATTGAGAACACCCAAAACAGTTCCCTTATTCAATTGCACAATATTCTCGGCAATTTCTGAGGCAACACGAAGTTGAGCGTCGATTGTGGACGCGCCCAAATGTGGTGTGCTAATGACAGCTGGATGTTCAATGAGTTCGCGATAGGTTGGTGGTTCTTGTTCGAAAACATCGAAGGCGGCGCCTTTTGCGTGTCCGGCGTTCAAACTTTCGACCAAATCGACTTCGTTTACAATTCCACCTCTTGCGACATTGACGATTCGAACTCCTTTTTTGCATTTCGCCAGAGCTGGAAACATTTTTTGATTTGAATTGTTTGGAAGAGGAAGAATTGGGGTGGGGTGGGGTATTTAGAATCTCTGATCCGAACCTTTTTGAAAAAAATGTTGATTTTAATTTTTGAAGGTATTGTCGAAATGTGGAAACTGTGAAAAATAAAAACGAGTGCAGAGGTGAATGAATGACAAAGTCATTACTTCGTCAGTCGCGCGCGGCTCTGCGTCGCGGTCGGAAAACGATCAATAACCAATTTTTCCTTTCTTTTCCGACCGCGACGCAGAACCGCGCGCGACTGACGAAGTCACCTCTGCACTCGTTTTTATTTTTTACAGTTGCCACATTTTTTAATTCGACAATAGAAAATTTTCAAATAAATTTTTCACTTGAAAAAAAATTGTTTGAAACTCAAGAATTAGACAATTTTCAAAATTTTTTAAAATTTCCAAAATCTAAACAATTTTCACACAACTCACTTTCTTTATTGATCAAATTCTCAGTTTGTTTAATCAATGGAACATGTACAGTAATATAATCAGCTTGTGGCCAAATTTCTTCCAAACTCAATAATTCGATATTCTTCGCCGCCGCTTGCTCTTTCGTCACAATTGGATCATATCCAACAACTCTCATCCCAAAAGCTTGCAATCTAACAGCAACTTCTGAACCAATTCTTCCCAAACCAAGAACAGCCAAAGTTCTGCCATAAACCTCCTCTCCCATATAATCTTTTCGTGCCCATTTTCCATTTCGAAGTGAAGCAGCTGCTTGTGGAACATGTCGAGCTAATGATAAGATTAATGTGCAAGTCAATTCCGCGGCCGAGCGAGAATTCGCTTCTGAAAAGAAAATTGAGGAATCGGGACTCAATCATGGAGTGGAATTATCTAGTGTACTTACGTGGAGTGTTCATAACCAAGACTTTATTCTGAGTTGCAGCTGGCACATCAATATTATCAACTCCAGTTCCAGCTCTTCCGACAAGTTTTAATTTTCCAGCAGATGCGTTCAACAAATCAGCAGTGATCTGGAAATTTTCAGTTTGGCTCACAACTCAGTTCCAAATTTTACCTTTGTAGCACTTCGAACAATAACAGCATCGTGTTGTGGAAGAGAAACAAGAAGTTGTTCCTTTGTTTGTTTTGTTTGAACAGTCACCTGAAATTTAAAGATAAATAGAATTTCGAAGAATTTTTGGACCAACCTTAATTCCATTATTCTGCAAAATATCAACACATTCTTGTTCGATATCATCAGCAATGAGGACAGAGTTAATTTGAAGGGACATCTGAAAAATTATTTTTAGTTTATATGTGTGAAAATTTTTTCACTGAAAAAACAAATATACAGATTTAAATAGCAGACATAAAATATTTTGTTATAAATTTCTGAGAAAAAGTAGTTTTCGAAAGTTTTTGCAAAATAAATCCGAATATGCCCATTATATCTAACGATCTAACAATTGTAAAGAAAACCATAACATGATGTAATATTTTCCGGCGGGCTCCGCCTATTATTTTCTACAAAAAAACACTTTCTTATAAATGTCACGTATACAAAAACATTGTCTATTCAACACAAAAAATGATCAAGATAAGAAAATGGGAAGAAAACACTTTACAAAAAAACACTCGAGAAAATGAGCAAATATAGAAGATTTACGAGCAATATATCTAAAATCGGCACTAAATCAATGACAGAAACAAGGAAAATATTATTAAAGATCTGATAAAACTGCAAAATAAATAGTTTTCCTGTTTTCCCTATCTTTCATTTGATCATTCGCAAAAAAAACTCGCGCCACCGCCGATTCTCAAAAAAAAAAAACACGAATTAGAAATTATTTGGGAGTGTATCATTTTGTTCTTTGATAACTGATAATGGAGGATTAATTTTTTTTCATGGAAAAAATATAAAAAATATTTTAATTTTTTTCACTACGGTAGAGACGTTAGTTTGTGCATTTGTGCGTCGCTGTGTTTACACACTGGACTAGATTATTCGTTTTCAGCCGTTTTCAGCACGTTTGAGGCGTTTTCAAGAAATTCTGAATATATCATCTGATTCGTCGCGTCAAGATGGATCAGCTGAATTATTTAATGTTTTCTGAAACGTGCTCTCAGAAAATTTGTGGTCTCGCAGCGATTTCAGTTTTTTTTTGCGCGATCATCAAATTTTTAAGATTAATTTTTAGAAAATTAACCACAAAAATATCACCTCAGCGATTTTGTGTTAAAGTACACTCACATCATACTTATCTTATCAGTTTTGATGATGTAGAAATGTGTTCTTTTTAATCCTGCCAAGTTCAAATATTTCCAAAGTCTTCAAAAAAATGCTAAAATTAATATTTTATGTAACAAGAAAAATGTTGCTATTCAAAAAAAAATACTTTGACGAAGAATGATAAAAAATACCCGAATTCAATTGTAAAAAAGTAACAAGAATGTGTGAGGTGTTAATTAGAAAATGATATCAAAAGAAAAAATGGGGGAGAAGGAAAAAAAACACAACCAGAATTTGATAAAATTTACATAATCAGCCTGACAATACTATGATATAAACGTAACAAATGTTGAATATGAATCGGCATACAACTATATCTTTCACCAGTCACCGGATGAACATTGAGCCATGAGAGAGCATTATACGATTCGAGAACATGTCGAAGAACTTCTTCAGTTTGATGAGATTCTAGTGGATGACTGAAACCTTTTTCTTCTTCTTTGTCCTTCTCTTTTTCTTTTGAAGGTGCTTCCAATAAATCATCATTCTGAAAAAATTGATTTTTGAAATTTTCTACGGTTTTTTTGGCACGTGGATTTCCCGGTGCGAAAATTCGAAAATTTTTGACTAGAAAAATTGGAAATTTTTGATTTTTCAAATTTTTGCGGCAAAATCTACAGTAATTTAGCTCAAGCACTTTTGATGTCGAAAAACCTGGATTTTTGGCGCTAAAAATGCCACGTGGCAAACAATTCGAATCATGTGATTTTTGAGAATGTGAAATTTTAAAAATGTGGATTTCCTGAAGCGAAAATTCAAAAATTTTGCCAATTTGGCATAAAAAAGTGGATTTTTGGCACAAAAAGTGGAAAATTTTAAAATTTTGAGTTTTTCGGATCAATTTTTCAAAAAAATCCCCCAAAACAACTCACCTTAACCTCAGTAATATTAATATGAAGTGAAGATTTCAAATGAACTGGAACACTTCGTTTTGCCGAAGGACAAGCCGCCCAAAACCAATCAGGTAATTCGGGCGCCGGAGCAGTTGATATATAAAAGCCAGCAGCTAATGGTTGATTTTGTATCTCAATCGATGCTTCATCCGAGAAAAATGATTGAATTCCTCCAACTCGAATCGCAGCACTCATCGGTGTTTCAGTCAAACCAACATCTTTCAACAATTCCGTATCTCCATCATCTAATCCAGCCATCATATCCAAATCTCCAAATTCCCAATTTTCTTCAGCTTTTGTATCATTTGACGGATCCTGTGTTTCATAATTAATTTCAGCTCCAACAGGAAATGTTATAATATGAGTTGTCGACAAATCCTCCGGTGTATGCAATTGTTTCGAATTTTTCTTCACATTTGCTTCAGGATCGATATAATCCGGAATCACTCGCAAATTCGCTTCCGGTTCAATTGTAACCAAACAAGCTGATAATATTGATGGTGTTCCAACAACTCCCGGCATTTGACTGCATGCATTACAAATATCTTTGAGACGTGATGAATATTTTAACAGCGATGTTTTATTGAGCAAATGTGTCCATGCTCGAAATTCTCCATGTCCAATTCTTCCCAATCTTCCAACAACTAATCTCCAATTTTTAATATCACTTGCCATAACTCCGAGAATAAATGTCCAGAGTCGACCCATCGCATCAAGTATTTGTGTTCGTAATTTGTATCGATAAAGTCTAAAAAACCAGCATTTTTCGGAAATCTGCCAAAAACATCTAGAAAAACTCACTGATGCGGTTCATTTCTTGGCTTCATATTAATAACACAATTATCAATCAATTTTCCTTGTTGATCAGTGACAGCAGCAACCAAATAATCCGATCCAACCAAACAATACGTCACAAATAGCACTTGTTCTTCAGTGGGCGTCAAAACTGCATTCACTTCTGGATCAGGTTGTTGTAGAGATGGAGCCGGTGCCAGACACATCAAATTCGATGAAATTTTGTAGGAGGCATGGTTTTTGCGAGGTGGTTGTGGAATCATTCCATTGATTGTGGCTTGTCCTCGACATCGAATCTCTTTGAAATACTCATAATTCATTCTTTCCATTTCATTGACAGTTCGCAATAATTGACTTGCGGGGCCAAATCTGAAACAATTAAATTATTAGTTTTCGATGTTAGAAAAATTTTTAAAATTAATTTTTGAAACAGTTGTTTTTTTCCAATTCAAAAAATGCCAAAAATTCAATAATTTTGTAAATTGTGTAATTTTTGATTGGAAAATTTACGCGATGTGAAATTTTATGTTTTCAGAATTTTTTTTTTAATTGCCGGAAATCCATTGAAATACCATTTTTCTCATGAAAAATATCTCAAAACCCGTGTTTTCGGAACTTTTCAAATGAATTTTTGAAACAGTAAACTTTTTTCCAAATAAAATTTTTGAGCTTCCAATAATTTTGTAAATTGTGGATTTTTGATTGAAAAATTTATGGTTTCAAAATTTTTTATCAAAAAAATCGCCGAAAATCCATTTTTCTCATAAAAAAAAAATCTCAAAACCCCCTTGTTTTTGAACACTTATGAAAAAATTCAACTTACGCAGTCATACATCTTGGTTGAGTGATTTTATAAACATCAGGGAAAAATACACGTGGATGTTGATAGACGGCAACAGCCAAAGATTTCGCAGTTTCGACAAGAAGAGTACTTTCAGGTGGTTCTCTGTCATCAGTTTTCGAATCTAAAAAAATCATGTTTTTAAGAATTTCAAAAATTTTTGCACTTTTAACTTACAACTCTTATTTCCAGTTTTGGCAAACAAATCCATCGGAATCTTTGGATCATTCAAATAATCAGGGAACGCTTGTCCTTGATCTTCCAATTGATCCAAATTGATGATTTCCATTTGAAGTTGGGGCCGTCGTTTTGTTGCGAGTTTCAGGACAATCGAGTTGAAAGCTCGGATGAATCCCAAAATAGAAACACGCATGTGCAACGCGGTATGTTGATTGGTTCCCCATGTAAATGGATTCACCTGAAAAAAAAATGAAATTAGATTTCGAAAATCAGGCGATTCAGGATTTGCATCGAAACATCCGAAGCCGAATTCATAAAAACAGTACACCAAAAATTGCTGAACAAAATTTTTCTTCTTTAATTTTTGGCACTATGTAATAGAAAATTCTCCCATAACAAATTTGGACTCTAAAAACCAGATGTTTAAGCTCTAGAGCATTTCTAATATTAGAAAATTCTCCCATAACAAATTTGGACTCTAAAAATCAGATTTTCGAGCTCTAGAGCATTTCTCATGTTAGAAAATTTTCCTTAGTTTAATTTGGACTCAAAATGAGCCCAGGGTATTGCTCATATTCTGTATACCATTTTTATGAATTCGGCCCCAGATTTCTCAAAATAAGGTCCAAAATCCTGCCAAAACTTCAATAAAAAACCCACAATATAAATAACAATAACATGTGGAAGAACAGCCGGATCATCTCTATCTTTCGCTCCAACTTCTTCATATTCAACTGGCGGCTGATTCGATGTTATAAACGGATTCGGCAGTGTTGTATCCCTTTGAACCCATTGCATTGTCGCCGCTCCAATCGGCAACAAAGACGATGGCTCCGACAATAATTCAGTCAACGTTGGTTGTTGATTTCGCTCATTTTCGGGTAATGTTTCCGGAATATGAACCATTCCAGCAGGAATCGGTGATGGTATTTGATTTGTCAGAGCAGTTGAATTGGCAACTGGATTCGCTTGTGAATTTGTTTCATTTGTAGTTGTTGGTGTAGCCGATGTTTCTTGTGTTGGTGTCGTTGTTGTTTCATTCGACTCATCTTCAGTCGCATTCATCCTCTCCTTCGTTGACGCATATAATCCAGCTTCTTTATCTCTTTTCAATCGAACTTCAACCGCATTTTGATATTTAAATCCATATCGATCAAATGCTACCGGATTATCATTCAACGCATTGAACACAAGATCTTCCATTTGTTCCAGATAATTTTTTAATCTTACGATAAAACCAGTTCGATCATTAAAGTGTTTCACCATATTCGCAAATTCCACTGAAGTTGCTGCAGAATGTGCACGAACTTTTACGGGAAGTGTAACCGATCCTCTACATCTCAAAATTCCTTCTCGATCATAAAAATCTGATGGAACATCGGGTTTTTCCGAGGAGAATTTCTTCATTTCATCCCAATTTTTCGGGGCTTCCAATTGTTCATTCCATTTAATATTTCCATCGAAAGTATTCATCGGCGATCCTTCATTTTCCTCCGTTTTTCCCTCATTTGTTTTGGTTGGTGTCGATGTTCCAACAGTTGTTCCTCCAACCGAATCAACTTCCATCGGTTCAGCTGCATTCGATTGCATCGGTGTTCCCATTGCCGATCTTCGCATATTCGAAAAATGAGTGTCTTTTCGAGCTTGTGCAGCTCCCGACGAAACGGGAAATGGAATATGTCGACCAAGTTTCATTTTTTCATATTGTTTCGACAATTTCTCCATAAATTTGACGGTTTTCGCATAAGTTACATCATCATCTGGTATAATTGTCATATACATAACATCTTTTGGTTGATCAATTGGTGCCAACATTGCATGATTCCACATTGTTCTCAACATTGGCGATGCTTTTATTGATTCATTTGCCGTTGAAAACATAACAGCTGGAATTGGTTCGGCACCGCTCAAACTCTCATTTTCCTGTTGTTCATTTTGCCGATTCTTCGAACTTTTTTGCACGAATTTTCTCCATGTTAATGGTCCTTCAACAATATTTCCACTTCCCTCAACATCCATACTTCTAGCAATTTTGATTGAATTTTCAATAGATGGTAGAATTGTACTCAATGTCATTCGCCATTCTGTCATATTTGGATCGCGAATCTCATTTGCTGTTTGAAGACCCCAAGGATGGAAATAGGTCAAAAACTTTTGAGCAGATATTGTTTGATTTCGGTTCACCGACACTGCAAAAAATATGGATTGAAAAATTTGATTCAGAAAATGTAGAAAAAATGGTTTTTCTTTAATTCTTAATTTTATCGAAGTTTGAACATCTTCATTTAGATAGAATTCCGGCGTCGAAAAGGTTTTTCAAAATTTGAATTGCCACGTGGATTTTTGGTGACAAAAATTAAATTTTCCAATTTTGGTGCCGAAAAATCATGAAAAATAGCCTTTCCACGTGGATAATTTTGAAATTTTCAGATTCGGGCGCGAAATGAACCATTTTAAATTTCCACGTGGATTTCTGGCGTAAAAAATGAATTTTTGAATTTTGGGGAAAACATGAAAACAGTTCAATTGCCATGTGGATTTTCAGCGCAATAAAATTCAATTTAGTTATTGAATTTGATCGCAAAAAACATGAAAAAATTGAGAAATTACTTCGATTTCTAGCGCAAAAAATTCAATTTTTAAAATTGGTCTTTAAAAAATTTTAAACTCTGTGTGAATTTTTTTTTAGCCAAAATAATACTATTCCACGTTGTTTTTTAGCGCGAAAAACGTATTTAATGTAAGTAATTTTTCTAATATTCAACTCACTCGATTTCATGCACATATCAATAGCCGAATTTCCAAGCATCAACAATTCCATTGAATCAACATGTGAAATCACATATTCCGAAGCCGATTGAACATCCAATCCAATTTCCATCGCTTTGGACACTCGATCAACATGTTCAGATAAAGCAGCCATTTGTGACACAGCTTTTCCATAACTATGAGATTGTGCAAGACTTCGAATCGTGTCAATAACAGCAAGATCAGCTGCTTGCTTTGAGTCAATCCATGTGATCTTTTTGGATACTTCAATTCCAGGCAATTGAAGATCAAGAGGAGGTGCAACACTTGCAACTGAATTATCCAAAGCTGTTGCTTCATTTGAATCTTCGGGAAATAGACCAGAACAAAATGATAAATATCGATGACGAATCGCACTGAAATTATAGATTTTTAGCTTACAATTAAAAGATTCCCCTTTTTCAAAAAAATAAAAATCTTACCTAAAACCACAAGTACAGGTTGTTGATCCATTCACATTAAATCCACTCCACGGTCCAATTTGATGATGATTCAACATTGGATTCGACGTGGATCGAAGTACATCATGAGGTGTGATATACAATCCCAACTCTCTTGCTCGAATCGAAGATGTGCACGAACAAATCGGACACGAATCAAGTGATGTGTCAAAATGCAAATCAAGAATTGTATCCGACATGATAAGCGCAATAACAATACTTTCACCTTCTGGAACTTGTTGTTGATGATCTTTTGGTTTTTGTAAATGTTGTTGAAGTTGTGAATGCTGTTGTTGTTGTTGAAGAAATTGATTTTGTTGAAAATGTTGCGATTGAAATGGATATCCTTGTGGCGGAGGCATCGATGGTTGCGAATACATTGGAGGAGGCAATCGTTGAGGCGGAAACCCTTGCGGAGGATAACCCTGCGCAAAATTCGAATACGGCGATGGTTGTTGTTGTGGACCACCAAATCTTGGTTGATTCACAAAATTATTCAATTGCTGTACAGAAGAACCGTATGGTCCAGGACCAGATGCAGCATAAGCTGGTGGTGGTCGGCCGGCCATCATTGGCGGGGGTCCAATCATTCGGCCTCGACCAAAACCAGCACCCATCGGATATTGTTGTTGCATAGGTGATTGATATTGGCCAGGAAAAGGTTGTTGATTGAACATTGGTTGCTGTTGATACGGATTCCCAAATTGTTGATTCATTTGTGGATGTTGTTGCTGCATCGGATTATACGTCATATTCATATTCATCTGCTGCTGTTGTTGCTGTTGCTGATATTGCTGCTGCTGAAGTTGTTGTTGCTGCTGAAGTTGCATCTGATATTGCTGCATTTGAAATTGTTCTCTCGCCAGATTCGGTTGCGGTGGTTGAGGTGGTTGTGGCGGGTAGGGATTTTGTGTCAACAATTTTCCAAACGAATCGAAAGGCGGATTTTCGAAAGCATTGTCAACCATTTTTTGATAAACTCCATTTTTCTTCCCTTTCTCTTTGGTCTTCTGCAAAAAACACAAAACTCATTTTTAAAAATTTGAACAACTCACTTCAGAATTCAACGCGAATTTCTCCGATAATGGAATAGCTGATTTCCGCTTGTACTTCGATAATGGTGCACATTTGAAAGCAGTCAATAGATTTTTCATCGATTCGCTTTCAATTTGATCATTCCATTCTTTCAGATTCTCTTCCTCGTCATCTGATGAGAATTCTTCGATTTTTGCTGGATCTCCAACCACTTTTACTCTTTCAACTTCTTCCACAATGTTAGGAACCTGCAAAATTTTTAAATTATAATGGAAGATTTCATTTTTTTTTATTAACGAAGAAAAATTTAAAAAATCCAAAAATATTTTCCAAAAAAAGCCTACCGTATTCTTCATAATCTTCTGCGCAATCGGCGAATGCATTTGTTGTGGATCAGAATGTAGCATTTGAACAGAAGGCGGTGTCGGATATATTTGATTCATTCCAGGCGCCTCAATTGATGGAACTCCTCTTGGGAATAAATCATCAGCTCCTTTCGGCATTTCATTACTCGCTGGCGGTGATAATAAACCATCGGGACCATATTCAACACCATTATTGGTTTGTGTAATTCCTTCTGTTGCTTGAATATCACATTCCATCATTTCATTTTCATTTTGACTAAATTGTTGTGTCGAAGTTCCTTCTCCTAATCCTTTCATTTCCTCACTTTGTTCCTCAATCTCTTTCATTTGAACATCATTCTCTTTTCCTGTCTCCAAATCTTCAGATTCTGACAATTCTTCATAATTCGAATAAGACGGCGAAGATTGATAATATGGCGATATATAACCAACCTTTTTATCAATGCTCGTTCTAAATTCTTCGTCAAAATTTTCATTAAATTTTTTGATATCCAATAAATCCAATTCATCATTATCTTCAGTATTTATTAATCTACGATAATTGTTCTTTTTCCATTGTTTACAATCATGAGCCATTTCATCTTTCTGCAAAAACAAAACTAAATTTTGAATATAAATATAAAACTTACAATTTGAACAAGTGAATTAATACATCTTTTTATCGATTTTTTCTCTTCCAATTTTTCAGCCATTTTAACATTATCCTCAAATAATTCTAATGTCTCTTTTCTTATTACAACTGGTTTTTTCGCTTGCTCTTCGGCCTCTTTTGTCGCTTCAACTTCATCCATCTTTTTCCGATATTTCTGATATCCAAATGGTCCATGTTCACACATTTCTCCTTTAAAAATTGTTGAATGAACTGAAAATTGTGTTTCAGGAGGGCATTTTCCTTTTTCTGGCTGTCTTTTTGCTCGTCTTTTCTTATGATATGGTTGAAATTGTGGAGATTCCCGAATTTGCGGCAATGTTGGATCATAAAAACTATCAAATTCTGCATATTTCTCCTCTCTTGTCGCATTCTCTTTCACTGGCCGTGCATTGTTCTGCCGGAAAATTTGATCAAAAACATTTTCGCTCATATTTTCCAATGTGCTGGCCGGCCAATTACATTCCTCTCCACACGGCGAAACAGAAGTTACTGGCGTGAATGGTGAAAATGTGGGCGCAATATCGTCGTCTTCTGATGTTCCACCACTATCCTCGCCGATGAAATCTTCCCTGGAAATGAGAAACGTCACGGTCACGTTTTCGGCCAGAGGAAAATTCAAAAAAAAAAAATCCATTTCTCAAAAATCCTTTGATTTTTCAGCATTTATATTTTTTGGCACTAAAAATTGAGTATAAAAATTTGGGAGAACTTTTAAGCCAGGTTTTGGCGATGAAATCAAAGGAAAATTTTCAAAAATCATGTTCACAATTTTGTTCCAAGACTTTTTTTCAAATAAAAAATTCCAGGTTTCTGGTTTAAAAAAACTAACTCTGCTTTTTCCAAAATCGGAAATGACTCTTTTTCCAAATTAATCCAATCAGCCATATCCTCATCATCAAGCAACCATGGATTATCATCTCTTTTTCTGAATATGGTACCATCTTCAACTTCCTCTAATTCATCTTCTTCTTCATCTTCCGCATTTTCTCCATTATCTTTTTTCTTTGGCTTCTCCTTTTCTTTTTTGGTTTTCGATGGAGTTGCTATCGATGAACTTTCGGATAGAGTTCTTTGCCTTTCTGGAAAAAACATTGAATTTTTTGGAAATCAATTTTTTCATTACAACTTACCGATGAATTTTATCATTTGAGCAGTTTTTGCATTTTTAGTTCGATGATAAGCAGAAGAATCAGGTTTCAGTTTCATGTGTTCGAAAATCTCCTCATTTACATGAATACATTCATTTTTCGACAGTGTTAAAGTATCTGAAATTTTAATTTTTTTTAAAAATAATTTCATCAGTTTAAATTTCACTCACTTTTAGCTCGCAATCTTCGATCCGCAAACCTGCACGCTTCACATCTCATTTTCGCGCCATAACACTTTTCACAACTCGATTCATAAACTTCCGAAAACTTCCATTTCAGCCATTTCTCATCATTCATCGGTGGAAATGGTTGAGCAAACCCGCCATGTGTAAGAGGAGGTTTCGGGATGAATCTAGTCCTTGGTCCAAAAACCTGCTGAATAACTCCTTGAAATTGAATATGCGAGTTGGTTGATTGAACAACAAATTTATTCCTCGGCCGTCTTCCTTGAACTAACAATTCTTCAGGAACCGTAGTAACTCGATATCCAAGAGCATCCCAAACATGTCGATCATCTTCAAGAGTTACACAAAGATATTTCGAGGGATATAACATTCGAACTCCATCAATATCAACAAGAACCATTTTTGGAACTTCATTTTTAGCAGCTTCGGTGGGTTTCTTTGTAGTATCATCCTTCTGAATTCCTTCCTCATCACTCGAATCTTCCTGAGACGAAGTTGAAGTACTCGGTTTCTGCTCGTCATTTTCCTTATCTTTCTCTTTCTCTTCCTCATCTTCCTTTTTAACCTCTTCCTCATTTTCTACTTCATCTTCCAAAACAACAAAAGACTTCCAATTATTATATTCTCTATCGATATTCGCTTGCATTTTTGCTTCCGAAAGCATTGCAAACTGATTTTGTACTAACATACCACGCATTGACCAAGGTCCAATAATTACAGCAAATCGTTTCATCGAATTGTGTTCAAGATGTCTGAAAATTAATTAATTAATTTATTTTTTTAAAAATTGATAACAAATCTTCGAAATACCTCTTCTGCAACTGTATTAAAGTTGGTTGTCTTTGAGAATTCATCACCAAACAAACAGTATTCCCGCCATGAATAAAAAAATTAAATCGAATCGCAATTGTATAAGTTGGATACATGTATTGCATTTGTTTGGGCATAGATTTCAAAGGTTTCGTGAACCATCTTCCGAATCTGACATATCCTAATTTCATCAAAGATCTTTCTAGAATTATATGAATCGATTTGAAATATAATATTCGAACTTCATAGCTAACAATATTCGAAAATGCCGCATTTGAACTGACTTCCTCGTCTTCTTCTAGAAACAAAAATAATTTTTAAACTTATTTTTCCCCAATAAAAATCGCTCACCGAGATCCTTACAATATTGTTGCATTTTTTCACTTTCCTCATTATACCAGAAAACCCACAATTCCTTCGGCATATCGTGTGAAAAATGTGGTAATGGTAATGTTTCATGTGTCGATGAAATATTCAACTGTTTCCTCCGCCACGCGCAAAGTATCCCATCTCTCACACATTTACTATACGCTATCAATATTGGATCGGAAGTTAGCGGAACTCCACGCGCCGCATTTCGTGGCGTCCGATAACACTTCCATTTCAGCCCATTGATTTCTGTCAAGGCAAAAACATTCGTGAAACAATCCTCCAAACTTCCACCATTGAAATTTGTTCCGTTCGATTTCGAACTTTTGGCTTTCCGCGGTGGATCTGATTTTTCGCCTTCCTTTGACATTATTTATATTACTGGACCATTAAACTGCAAAAAAAGAAACAATTTTTCGAACAAACAAAAATTGTGCGAAAAAAAATAAAGTACGCAAACACGGATAACATACAGTACCACTGGATTTTTTTAAAAAACGCATCGCGATTTGAAAAAAATTTCAGCATGAATTTTTCAAAAAAATTTTCGAAAGTTAAAAAAAAGAAAAACACTCATATAATAGACACATACAATATTTTTTCGTGTATGCAATAGATAGAGACAGCCTCAACTCGCCCTGCATCTCTTCTCCTCACACACAGCAAAACCAAGAAAGCGAACTGAATGTCTGCGTCTCCAAGAACAAAAAAACGAGAGAAGACGAGTGGGTGCGGCGACGCGGTCGATCAATCTGTCTCTCTCTCACTCTTTTATATTTATATGTGTGTGTATCTAGTAAAAGAAGGAAAAGGTGGTGAAGAAAAAGAAGGAAAGAATTGGGAAAAAAACCAACACCACTGGCTACTCAAAACAGAGTCGTTTAAAATAATTATAAATATTTATTTATTTATTTGTTTGTTAAACGAGCATCGTTTCTTCATGCTCTTTTCGACACAAAACCAAAATTGATTTGACTTGTCCACCTTCCAAACTTGTTACAGTACCATAACATGCCACTGTTGCTTTTTCCAACTTCATATCAACTTGACCTAAAAAATTTTATTTTGTGAATAGAAATTTTCTCAAAAACAAAATACCTAAATAAGGAACTCCATTGACTGGTATAATCGCAGGACATGTATAACTCAAATGAACTGGTAGAAAATCTTTATCACGATAATCCATTGCTTGATCATACGGTAGCCAAACATAATCGTATCCAACTGAAGTTGGAGGAAGACGCATAAGAAGTTGAAGGGAGCCGACAGTTGCACCGCTGAACTCACGGTTTGAGCTGGAAAATATGAATTTGGAGAAAATATTCCAAACATTTGGGACCTTTCCAAATATATTTTCACTTCCCTCCTTTAAATACTGTAGTACTGTAACTTACTCAACAAACGAAGCATCAATGCGATTCTTCGAATTCCACGCTCTTCCCATAACTGGTTTCCCATGTCTATACCATAATGCCACGTATTGTTCGGGATCTTTTTCCGATTTTTTCGGCGCACTCATCACTGGCTTCGATGTTGGCCATTCACTTCCCCAATTAAAATCTTCCCAATCATTTACAATCAATGGCATACGAAGAGTTGCTTTCTATGAAAATAAATTAATAAGAATAAAAATTTATTATTTTTGAAAAAAAAACCCCCCAACCTTATTCAATGTTTTGAGTCCGTGAAGTGCAACTGGAGCCTGTCCCAAAATTTTGCACAAAACAAGCATTTTCTCCAAATTCGCACTATTTGTTCGCAACGAATCTTTATCATCAGCAAAACTCGAGATGTGTTTTTCAATATCAAGATTTCCGAGCAATTCTTCTTCTGGCCAAAAAACTGCACAACTTATGCCACATCGAACCATCTCAAAAACACCCGGTTTAGTTTGCTTTTTCGCTTCTTCGTATAAAATCCAATCATAATAAAATGTTTTGTTGTTCGAATCATGAACCAACAATTGTATTTGTCCGCCAATTTCGGAACTTGTATACACTTTTGAATCATATACAAATGCACATTTTACAACACCGCTATCATTCCAGGCTTTTCCCATTACGGGTTTACCGTGTTTATACCAGAGTGCTATGTATTTATTCGCTTGTCCAGGAGCTTTTTGAACATTTGAAGGAAATGGTGTGCCGACTTTTTGATATGTCCACACGTCATCAATGTTACCCTTCAAATTTTTGGGTAAAATTAATTGGAAGAAAAAACTGGAATCGCTACGAGACCAAAAATGTGTGCGCTTTTGATGTGCTCAGGTTTTTGAGAAAAATTCTCTAAAACGCTGGAATCACTATCTAACAATGCGACGCACAAATGCACACATTTGCGTACCGTAGTGAATCGTCTAAAATTGCAACTTACCATTCTCCTCTAAATTTGAACCCTTATTTTTAGTATTATAAATTAATAGAAATGCGAGTAAATAGTAATCATAGTTCGATAATTTCAAAGAAAAAATGCGGTCACGTCAACGCAATTTCAGATTTTTAAAAAAAATTTGAAAATTTCCAAACGAAAACTATTCATTTTATCATAAATAAAATTTAAATGGAAAAATGTGAAAGTCATAAAACTGGGAAAATATAGAACAGAAGAATATTGCTTTGGTTTTCTCTTTCTCTCTCTCACTCTATAAATATTTCTATAAAACATGAAAAAAAATGAACTATGAGGAAAATGGTAAAAGGGAGGAAAAATCTTATAAAACATACACGAAAAAGTTATATATTTTGATTATATAATTATGTAACAGAAATTTAGAAAAAAAATGAAGAAGAAGACGAAGGAATGTAGGGGGAAGGAAAGAAATATGCGATAAATGGAAACGTATTTTACAGAATGAAACAAATATTTTACTTTTCATCAAATCATTGCCAATGGTTTCTCACTTTCGACAAATTCGTTGATTTTTTGATCAGATTCTAACGAGGATTTTGAGTGAGATGCAGAGACCTCAGCTGAACTCGAAGAACTGCAAACAAGTTTTTCACCAATCGAAACATGTTGCGAATGGAGACCAATTCCAAAATCTGTGATATCCGACACGAAATTTGTCAATGAAGGAACAGATACGTGACGGAATATTGGCGAGTATTCCTGAAAAAACAAAAACAATAATTATATAAATACTTAGCTTCAGATAAAAAAAACATACTGGAAATACGAAAGAACGTTTGTCAGATGACGGATTCGCTGAATGACAGTTTGATGGAAGTCGGCTGTTGGTAATATCTTGATAACTTTTCAGTTTCTGTTCCACATTATTACCATCAACAACAACATCGTTCTTATTTTCGCCAGATTTTTTGGGCGAATCATCGACGAGTTTTCCATTGTTTTCAAAGCAGAAAACATCATCATCGAATTCTAATTTTATTGGTGAGAAATGTGGACTATTTATGTGCATCAAGGACAAGGAACCGCTCTCTGCACGAACTCTTTTCACTGGAGACCATGGAGCAGGTTCGTCATTGGCTGAATTGAGAAATAATATTAGATATTTGAGTTCCGATGGATAAACTTACATTGTTTGCCGATTACCGAGAACGGTAAATCGATCCGAAGATTTCCGGTAGAAACAATCATATCCGATAACTCTTCATTTGTCATTTCTCGTCGATTCAAAGTTGGCTGCAAAGCCATTTCCTTGGAATTTTCGGCAAAATGTTTGGTTACATATGAGCAATTACGAATATCGATTGGAGAAAGATCAGCGATTATAGTTGGAGCACGAGCACGGCGATATGCAAGAACTGCTGGATCGTGTGGAGATACAGCTTTATCAACCACATCTGAAAATAAACAACTTTTTTATCTTCAAGTAAACTGATAAACTCACCGGTATTGACCAATGCCAATGGTGATGAAGTACGTGGATATTGTTCGTAAAAAAGCGAAGGATTGATGACTGACAAATTTGGGCGCTTCTTCTTTGAATTTTCATTTGAGTTCTCCTTCTCGGTTCCAAACGAAGAAAATTTGGCCAACAATTCTTGAGCTGTCATTTTTTCAGGTTGCTCGGGATTTTTACGATAAACTTGGGCGGCCGCAGGCCCATTTTGCTGAACTTCGTTTTCTTTTTTGATCTGCAATTCCATTTTCCACGTCGGCGGTGCTGGTTTTGAACATTCTTTGGCAGAGTTTGAGCGAGATTTTTGACCATCAGGTATTCTGAAAATAAACTTGTAATAAAAAACAAAAAGTATAACACGATCTTGACATACTGTGCTGGTTTGTTTGTATATGGATTTCCTGGATGTGGTCCTCGTATCAAATTAGCCAAGCTATCGAATCTAAATCGTAAGATTAAAAAGCAGAATGCAGGAAAACGGAGAAAATTCTAACCTCTGAGCGCTTTCCGAATAGTCATCAAATTGTATATCATTATTGAAAGAAAGATATTGTGGTGGAGATAAATTGTCTCTCATTGAGTGTTGAATTGGCTGCGCATTCCGATTGTATGATGCACGACGACGAGAAGAACCATTACGACCAGATGAATTGTTTCGATTGTTACTGTATGTATAAAGACTGTTCGGATGAAACTTTTCTTGAACAGACTGTGGTCTACGTCTTTGATCATACATCATTTGATTGCCGCCGTTTTCGTTCAATGATTTGTGCGAACTTTCCCGTAGAGGGCGAATATGAAGCTGTCTTCCATGAAGCACAATCCCTTGAAAATGTACCAAAGCTAGATACAAACCTTCAACAGATCTGAAACACATTTATTTGAAAAGCACTATGAATTGTTACTCACTTGAAGACAACCAATGCGTGTCGAGTAGAAGCATTGCGAACAATAACTTTTTCTACGTGTGATACTTTGTTGAAAACTTCGAAAAGTTCAATATCCGAAATTGACGGTTGCAACCCGGCCACGTACGCTGTACGGTCGCATCGATCTTGATGACCATACATATGTGCCTGAAAATAGAGCTTCATGTTCAGATTCATCAAGTGCGCGCAGGAAACGTGGAAATCGCAAATTTTAGGAGCGAAAAGCGTCGAAAACAAAAAGAAAACGAAACAAATTCAAACGCGCCTTCGAAATGTCCTACTGTAGGTCGTCGCGACAAGACCCAAACACGTATTTGAGAGACAGTCCTTGAGGTACAGTATATTATATTTTTTTTTTTTCATTTTTTTTCAGATTTTTTTTTGGAACTTCGAAGAGACACATGTGTGTGTGTGCACAGTAATCCACGTTGAAACAATTGTATTTTTAAATTCAATTTTCAAAATTTTTTTCATAATGCCAAAGCCAAAGTTATTTTATCATCACATGGTTTGTAAAATGTTTGATGGATTGCAGGAAGGTTGAATCAATTGACGGAAGAAATATTCGGGAAGATTATTATCAGGAAAAAGGTATCATTGTTGATTATTAGAAGTATTTGTATTATACTCTACTAAGAAAATGGTTATTATAGATTTGAATTTGGAAGAAATTCGAAAGGTTTGTTTTTGATGTGTTCTGCAATTGATTTGAGATCATGCCAGGATTTTCTGCTGACAGCCAAAAATCTTTTTAGAACATCAGAAATCTGGAATACAATTAAAATTTTAAAAACTATCGTCTTCTTCACATTTAACATTGTAATCATAAATCACATGTTTTTGTAATTCTATTTTCAATTCTATTTTATTTTCAAATTACCAGATGATCAAACAAGTATCAAAAAACTAATTAGACACAACCTTTAATCTCCGATAATCTTAAATGGAACGTGCTAATCAATACAATTGATCTGATCATATCATTCTCCACATCCCCCTCTTTTTTTCTCTTTCTTCCAACCCGGTTTTAATTTATCAGTCTATTATTCCCTCATAATTCTTTTTTTTTCTATTCCATCAATTTCCATTCCAAACAAGTTTTGTTGATTTTTTTCAAAGTTTATAGCTCTACAGTACCTTTATTTGATCGTTTCAATGAAATCTTTTCTGTCTCGCAAACAAATAAAGTTTAGTGTTCATTTTCCTTTTCAAAAAAGGCCAAACTATAGGTGCATCTATACCTTGATCTTCAAAAATATATGTATATTTAGGTCAAAGTGATATTGTACCAGCCAGTGTTTGATAACTTGTAATTACCAAAAAAAAAAAATTCCAAGAAACTACAGTAATCATATGATGACAAATCAAATGACAAACATTTCCCTTTGTTCAAAAATTAGAGATCTTCGATTTTTCCAGTTTGAATTTGAGAATTTTATTCCACGTGTTTCATCTTTTGTCCCTTCCTTCTCTTTTTTTTTAAATGTTTTTTCTCTGCAAGAAAGAAAGTTACGATTTCTTCGAAACCGATTGATAAAATGATTAGACAACCAAAGTCATTTATTTTCACACATATGGTTTTTGTAGTTAGTTTATCTTGTACTTTTAATTTCAAGATTGTTTCAGATTTTGTTTATGTAAAAAAAAATTTTAGGCAAAATTAAAGCGTTAGTAATACCTAAAGTTGTAAGGTTACTGTAACATGCTTTTTTCTAGAATATGAGCTGCAGGATTCTTGGGGTTTATTAATTATTGATTGATTTTTTATGAGTTACCGTAGGTGTACGCTAGTTAACCAGGAGCCCTGCCACGTTATATGACCGATCTCATGTTTGAGCCAAGCCAGATCGATAGAAGCCTATCCTAGAAAGCCAAGAGCTTTGCGCGAGTTTAGACCGCAAGCTCCCAGCAGCTTTTCAGTCTAAGCCTAGGTTCTAGGTTGTTGTAGTTCTACAAATCTTGAAACCTTATCAATGTTTTATCACTGGAACAAATAAGTGTTCACTCATGTTTTTTGTCTAGAAGTTTAATTTTTTCAACAAAAAAAAGTTTCACTGTTTGATCTCAAAAAAAAATCGAATTTTCATTGATAGCCATGAAGGCGAACAATAATCTTTGAACACATAAAATTTTCTTCAAAAAAACCCATCATTTTTTCTCGCAAACCGGTACACATTAATGTAAGTTAATGTTCCATGCGTCGAATTCTTCTCGAAATTCCAAAAACTTCACAATATTCTCACATGTTCCACACTCTAATTTGTCCCCACGTGCTTGTCTTCGCGCAACGCCTCTTCTCACTCCGCCCCTCTCAAATTCTATAAATTGTCTCGCCCAACTTTTTCTGTGATTCTACAAAAAACTGACTGACTGACTAAAAAAATGCCTCCAGCATTTACCCACGACGAAGATTTTTTGGTAAATAATTATCAATCGATAGCTCTTGTCATAATTAAAATTGAATTAATAATTTTTGATTTCAGAAATACGCCATGGAATCATACGTGGCTGATGTTAACACCGACTTCGGAAAAACGACTATTGTTTTCACGTTGAAAGAAAAAGCCGGTGCTTTGGCTGAAACTCTCAAACTTTTCCAGGTAAAAATTGAAATTTTGAAAAAAAATAGTTGACACATTTTGACACCAAATATAATAAGCTTCAGGGCCAAAACTTAAACTGCCACGTAGAAAATTAGAATTTCAGAAACTTTTCCAGATAAAACTAAAATGAGCAAAGTCTGGAAGACAGATTCAATTTTGAACAATAAAATCTGAAATATTGATTTTCCCCACAGTAATCAAATATTAAAGCTACAGTAATCTTGAAAACCTTCCACCCAATTTCTATAGACAGTTGATCTTTTGTTCGACGTTGGTAGATTAAACTCATATCAGCCCCGTATCATTTTGTCCTTGATGATACCAATAAACCAATTTTTGCAAATCCGTTTTTTTTTCTTTTATTGCCACCACGCATAAAAGTGAAAAGAATCAAACTATTAAGATTTTTTTGAGATGTTTGGAACATAAAAATTTTGATTCGCAACATTTTTTTGTTTATCAATCAAATTTCACGCATCACTTAATAGTTTTTAATTGCAAAAAACTCGCTAGACATTTTATGAGAAGAGATAATTGAATTATCTAGTGAAGCAAAAGCAAAATCATTACAGGCTCATGATGTAAACCTTTCTCATATCGAATCTCGTCCTTCAAAAACACACGAAGGTTGTTATGAGATCTTGGTGGAATTCGCTGAAGCAGAAGATCATAAGAAAATTGAAGAGGTTATTGAACATTGCCAAAAACGAACCGGAAAAAATGTGTTGGTGCAAGATTGGAATACGAAAAACAAACAGAATAAGGATTCGGTTCCTTGGTTCCCACAAAAGATTTCGGATATTGATCAATTCGCCAATCGTATTTTGTCGTATGGTGCTGAATTGGATGCTGATCATCCAGGATTCAAAGATCAAGAATATCGCGAGAGAAGAAAGTTTTTCGCTGATATTGCTTTTAATTACAAACAGTTAGTGGAAAATTTGGGATTAGAAGCGGGAAAAAATTGAAAAATAGTCTAGGGCCATTCAGAAATTCAGATTTTTTTCCAAAATAATTATTTTCCAGTGGCGAAAAAATCCCAACAATCGAATACACTCCACAAGAAGTTGAGACTTGGAAAACAGTCTACACTTCCCTAACAAGTCTTTATCCCCAATACGCTTGCCAAGAGTTCAACTACATTTTCCCACTTTTACAACAAAATTGTGGATTTGGTCCCGACAAAATCCCTCAACTTCAAGATATTTCGGATTTCTTGAAAGATTGCACAGGTTATACAATTCGACCAGTCGCCGGCTTGTTGTCGTCTCGCGATTTTCTTGCCGGTTTAGCCTTCCGCGTTTTTCATTCTACACAATATATTCGACATCATTCTGATCCAAAATACACACCAGAACCGTAAGTTCACCGCTAAAAAATATTTTGAAAACTTTTGAATTTTCAGTGATATTTGTCACGAACTTCTTGGACATGTCCCACTTTTCGCCGATGTTGAATTCGCACAATTTTCTCAAGAAATCGGTCTAGCTTCTCTTGGAGCATCTGATGACGTCATCGAAAAACTCGCCACAGTGAGTAGATCCTAAATTATCCAGATTATAATAATAATCATTTAGTTGTACTGGTTCACAATTGAATTTGGATTATGTCAACAAGACGGAAAAGTAAAAGCATACGGTGCTGGACTTCTGAGTTCATTTGGTGAACTTCAATATGCATTAAGTGATAAGCCTGTGGTTGCTGATTTTGATCCAGCAGTTGTTTGTGTTACCAAATATCCAATCACTGAATATCAACCGAAATATTTCTTGGCCGAATCATTTGCAAGTGCCAAAACCAAATTGAAGTAAGTCTGGAACAATTTCAACAATGGGAAATCTCGAAATTCTTACTCCCCCTCCCTAATCATTCTGTTCCATTGTCTATTCATTTTTCCAGGTCATGGGCATCCACAATTTCTCGCCCATTCCAAATCCGCTACAACGCATATACTCAACGCGTTGAAATTCTCGACAAAGTTTTGGCATTACAACGATTGGCCAGAGATATTCGAAGTGATATTTCGACCCTTGAAGATGCGTTGGGCAAAGTTAACGATTTGAAAATCAAGTTTTGATAAAACAATAACAATACATTTATTTTATATTGTACATAAATTGTTTGAAATGTGAATGTGAATGAAAAAAATGATTTGGATAGAAAAAAAAACATGTTATTATTTTTTAGGAGGTTTTTTGGAAAAATTGATAAAATTGAAGAAGATGAAAATATTACGGTAGGAAATAATGGATCTCAAAAAATTCTGAAACTGTTTAGAATTAGTTTTCGTGAGAACATTTTGTTAAGATGTACGTAGATCAGAAATCAAACTATGAGCTCTTCAAATATTCTGGAGCGCCTCAGGAAGTATTCAAAAATTAATTACAAAACTATAGAAAAATGAGATCAATTTTAGATTCTCAAACTTGCATGCTCTTTTTCTCTCAAAAAATAAAATCGTTTTCCAAAATACCTGATCTCTAATTCCCAAGGCAGCCAGGCAACAATATTGAATTGCGTAATAAAACCCGATGTGTGAAAAAAATTTCCTTGCGTTTCGATTCGATCGAAGACAATGAAGAAGCAACAGGAATCCAAGAAAAAATAGCGTGAGAAAATGAGACGCGCAGACACAAGTTTGTGGATGAATGTCCATTTTTCGGGCAGCCACAAATCTCTTTCTTTTTTTTGCGTAACGTAATCAACCTGCCATTTCGATTCGATTCTTTTAATTGCTTCAATACTTTCTTTCATTAATTTTTTTTTCAAATTTTTGGGAATTTTTTTTGAAAGGTTAAGGAAGTTAACTGTAATTAGTTTTTTATTCGGGTAAGCTGTATCTAGAAGAGTGGGGGCCTAATTTTGAGGTTGGGACAACATCTCTCGAGGTATTGTTTAAAGGGACATACAGTAATCGAGGATATATTATGCCTGGCATGGTGGGGTCTGTTCTATGATTCACTAGGCAACCTTTCAATACAGTAATCCAGAAATTATTCACAAATGTTTTAAAAAATTCCAATTCCATTCTTCTTCCTCCAAAAAAAACCGAGTTGTCGAAAATGAAATCCAATAAAACAAAACTCAACCAGTTTCTCGGTATAATAATAATAATACCTATAAAAAGCTGCACGCTCATTAGTCAAATCGGTCTCACTTCTTCTCCTAAACTACTCGATAGGTTCCATGCAACAATAATTATTTGACAGTTCTTTCTTCAGCCTGCTTGCCTGCTGCCAATTGATGATTTTCCGGAATTTTATTTTTATAGTTTTTTTATTGTTGGATTATTATGTGTTCGGACAGGAAGTGAGTTTTATTTTTGGATAGATTAGAAAAATTCAATTTTCATTTTCAAATTCTAAAGTTTTCAGCTATTTCGAGTTGAAAGAAATCATGTTCCTCGAAGGTCGCCTCGCCCTTTTGCTCGAAGAGTGAATTCTGGATTTCATCGAGATTCTTTGATGGATAATGTTATTCATACGCCAATTGAGAATAAAAGGATATTCACAAAGGATAAGTGAGTATTAAACCCAGGAAATATTTTAATGAGATACCGTAACTTTTTGATAAAAATTTCGAAACTGGTAGGTTATGAGTTTCTGAATGTTCAGAACTTTAAAATATTCAATTTTCAAACTTCAGCTTCTACATAAATGCCATCCTTCCAAAAGAAAAAGAAGCTCTTGTTTACGAAAGCATGTTAATGGATGGAAAAGGATCAATAAATGATATCGACGCATTTTTCGTAACTCCACCACCAAGTCGAACAACATTATCACCAAAAAGAGAAGGAGATCTTGATCTTCCAGAACTATCAAAAGTATCCGACGGAAGTGTGAAAGAAGAGGAAATTGTTCGAAAACCAAAGCGTCCAAGTGATTTGAAATTGGTGACTCTTCCACCACCAATTCCAAATACAGTAGCACCATTCAAACATAATCGACAATTTCATTCAAAGCCGAGATCAATTCGATTCCCAGCTCAAGCTTGGCAAATTCCACCAAATCAACAATTCCAAACAACAACTTTGAGTCCATTCTTCCAACCGACGATTCAACCACTGAACCCATTTCAATTGTGGACTTTACCACCTCCACAACAATTCACTCAACCTCCAGCAGAACAATTTATTCCAATTGCAACATCTCAACCAATACCGCAAAACTTCCAAACTGCACCACAACATAGGGTAAGTTCCTGGAAATTTCTGAATCAAAAAACGATAGTTTTCTGCAGACTCCAATTCGTCATGGTAGCTTTGCTCGAACTTTTGGCCAATCCCCAAATCCAATTCCTCTCCCAACTCAAACACAAATCGATACACCTTTGAATAGAGAAATCGAACAATCATTGATCAATCCGCTCGCCAAAAAACCACAAATACCAATTGATTATTCTGTTGACAGTGTTGCAAGAATCACAAAAGATATTGCACCACCTCCACCATCGACACAATTGAAATCTTTCGTTAAAGAACATCCACATGTTATGTCGAATATGCAAAAACCATTGGTTTATCGTGGAAAAGAAATGATTATTCCAAAAGTAAGCGGAGATTTCGAAATTCAGAATTTTTGTTCCAAACTTTTTTTCGGAAACGAGAATTCCGAAAACCCTGTTCAAATTTGATTTTGCAGATGTTCAATGTCACAAATCCCCCATTCATTGCACCAACTCAACCTCCAACCCCAGTCCAATCAATCTCACATTCTCAAACCTATGTTCCACTAATGAACCCGAATCAAAAACTCGATCTTTGTTGTAGAAAACAAGGAGTCAGTCCATTCTGCCAAACAATGTGTAACTTCGAAACTTTCAATGATAAAACAGTGAGTCAAATCATATTCTAAAAACAAAAATGCATAATTTTGCAGCTTGTAAGTGCATTTATCACAGCTCAATGTCCAGGTCCTCAATTAGGACAAGCCTATGATTGTGCTTCTTCAAAAGCTGATCATTCTCAATGTTGTGAGAGATCTGGAATATCGAGTTTCCAAAATGGAAAATGTATGCCATTTTGTAGAACTCATTTGGCAACGCCTTCAAATGTTCTTGATTATTTTGTATGTCTTCAGGTTAGTTTCAAAAATTATTTGACAAAAAAATCATAGAAATATTTTACAGGTATTCGAAACAATAAAAGGGTGTTATCGAGATTATCAATTCTACAATCCAAACATTTTTGGAGATTAAAATATGTAAAATGAAAGGAATTACGGGTTTATTTGTAGAAATTGAATAAAAATTTGAGAAAATTTTGTCGATAATTCGGTTTCGAGGGAAATTTCAACAATTTTCAGCTAGAACTTCATTTTAAGATTACTGTAGGCCAGAAAACAATTTGGAATTTCGAAAATCAATTTCCAAGGGGTTGAATATTGGAGATAGCAAGGATTACTGTAGATTACGTATATTGAAATTCGAAATTCTTTTAAAAATATTAGTTTAGCCGACTATTCTGCGGTTGATCACACTGACAGCGAAATGTACATACTAATTATGATTTATTAAAATCAATAAAAAATCTGAAAACAAATAAAAATATAAAGCGAATAAATAGAGGGGGTGACCCGAAACGAGTAATAAAGGCGGAGATCGCAAACCCGGAGAGAACAACAAAAAACCTAAATCACAACAATTTATAGTTCTTCATGATCGGCTGATTCGGGTTCGGCTGAAGAAGATGACGATGGAGTGGCGATGGATTCGAACAAAGTTTCAAGTTCCTAAAAAAAATATATACAGTATTGAATTTGCAGAAAAATATAACAAGTCAAACCAACCTTCTTTTTGTCAGCATACTCTTCTGGCGAAACATCTTGATTCTCTCCGAGCCATTCGTTTGCCTTATCAAGTTCCTCATCCAAATCCTTCTTTTGTTCTTCGCTCAAATCGTTGGCTTGACCATTTTCATCCTTGAGCAAAGCTTTCAATCTCCAAATATATTGCTCCAACTCATTTCTAGCCTCAACCTTCTCTCTTGTCTTCTTATCCTCCTCAGCAAACTTATCCGCATCATTGACCATTCTCTCAATCTCTTCCGGACTCAATCTGTTCTTATCATTCGTGATGGTGATCTTATTCTTATTTCCAGTTCCCTTATCTTCAGCGCTAACATGCAAAATACCGCTAACATCAATTTCAAAGGTCACCTCAATTTGTGGTGTTCCTCGTGGAGCTGGTGGAATTCCAGTGAGATCAAAGCTTCCCAATTGATGATTGTCTTTGACCATTGGCCGTTCTCCTTCGTAAACAACAATGGTAACAGCTTTTTGGTTATCGGCAGCAGTCGAGAAGACTTGACTCTTTTTGGTTGGGATGACAGTGTTTCTGGTGATCAATTTGGTCATGACTCCTCCAACAGTTTCGATACCAAGAGTGAGTGGATTGACATCAAGAAGAACAACATCTCCGGTATTATCAACTCCTCCAATAACACCTCCTTGAACCGCAGCACCATAGGCAACAGCTTCATCTGGATTGATTCCTGAAAAACAAAACATTGAGAAACTATAATTTTTAGAAGAACAAAACTATAAACTCACCGCGTGATGGTTCTTTTCCTCCGAAAAAGTCTTTGATCAATTGTTGAACCTTTGGAATTCTTGTCGATCCTCCAACCAAAACAATTTCATGCACTTCGGTTTTCTTCATATCAGCGTCCTCCAAAACTTTTTGAACTGGCTTCAATGTAGCGCGGAAAAGATCCATGTTGAGTTCTTCGAATTTGGCACGGGTAAGAGTTTCGGAGAAATCTTCACCATCAAACAATGATTCAACCTGAAAAATACATTTTTGGAAATTCCAAGCTATTCAGTTTCCAACAAACCTCAATCTTAGTTTGATGTTGTGTTGACAATGCTCTCTTGGCTTTTTCAACTTCTCTTCTCAACTTTTGAACAGCTCTGTTATCTTTTCTCAAGTCTTTACCAGTTTTCTTCTTATACAATTTGATGAAGTATTCCATAACTCTTTGATCGAAATCTTCTCCTCCCAAATGAGTATCTCCATTCGTTGCCAATACTTCGAATACTCCATTATCAATTGTAAGAAGAGAAACATCGAAAGTACCACCTCCCAAATCGAAAACAAGAATATTTCTTTCCCCATCTTTCTTGTCAAGACCATAGGCAATTGCGGCAGCAGTTGGTTCGTTGATGATTCGAACAACATTGAGACCAGCAATTGTTCCAGCATCCTTAGTCGCTTGTCTTTGAGCATCGTTGAAATATGCTGGAACAGTGACGACTGCGTTTTTCACCTCGTGGCCAAGGTAAGATTCGGCAATTTGCTTCATCTTTGAAAGAACCATCGCTGACACTTCTTCTGGAGAGAATTGTTTCTTTTCGGAACCAACTTTGACTTCGACATGTGGTTTGTTTCCACGGTCAACAATCTATAAAAAATATTTGATTTCAATAAATCTACGTAAGTTTGAATAAATTACCTTGAAAGGCCACAATTTAACATCTTCTTGCACAACTTTTTCCTTGTATTGTCTTCCAACCAAACGTTTGATGTCAAAAATTGTGTTTTCTGGATTGATAGTCAATTGATTCTTGGCGGCATCACCAATCAATCGTTCTCCTTGTTCACCAGTGAAAGCGACATAAGATGGTGTGATACGATTTCCTTGGTCATTGGCGATGATTTCAACTCTTCCATTTTTGAAAACTCCAACACATGAATACGTTGTTCCCAAATCAATACCAATAATTGTTCCAAGATCCTCTTTTTTCTCTTCGGTTGCTTCTTCAGCGCGCGACAATGCCACGACGGCAAGAAGTAGAATTGAAAACACTTTTTTCATTTCCAGTTCTGAAAAATATAACTGTTTCGTCTATTCAGAATAATCTATGAGGTCTATCGAGAAAAGCTGAAAATAGACTGAAACCTCAACAAAAAATTTCTGAAAGTTCATTTTTAAAAAAGAAGACAAACACACTCTCTCGCTCTCATAAAACTTGCAAGAAATGCAACAATAGAAAAAAACTTACTAGGATAAGACAGTTTCAGATTAGAATTACTAGAATTCAAAATTTTTTGTCTGACGATGTTTTGACAACTGAAATCGCCCCTATTTATACCCCGTAGTCAACGTGTCTTTCGAACAAAGATGACGTCAGCTTAGAGTGTCTGCGTCTCTTTTGTTTGCCCGCTTTTTTCTTCGCGAAGCTTCGAGAACAAAACAGAAATTATTATTATAAACGTGTAACAACACGTCGACTAAAAATTTCTCATTTTCAAAAATAAAAATATGGAATATTTGCATTTTTTAGTTTTTATACAATATTTCAAAATGTTCGGTTTCAAAAAAGAAAATAACATGTATATTCAAAGAGAGAGATAATAATAGTTCCAGAAGATCGACCGGAATTTGAGCAAAAATAAATAAAGAATATCATAAATGTTCATTTAACATAAATATTATAGTACAAAGCAGCAAAAAAGGTGTGTTTGCAAATAAATGATAGAAATTTTTTGGTGTTTTTCATGGAAAAAGGCCATTTCGTGAGTATCGGTTTTGAAAAGAGAAAAAACGATGGAAAAAACGGCTAGCGAAAGAAAATGGGTTTTTTTTCAAAAAAGAATAATAAGTTAGGGTCTTCCAATTTTTTGAAGACAACGCAATGTACAAACATTTTCATTTTTTATAAAATTTCGCTCATTTTTTCGAGTTTCTGTTTGGCTTCAGTGGTGATCAAATTGGCGACTTGTGCCATTTTTGCAGATTGATACTTTTGCTTGCAAGCAAACAACTTTTCTTGCTTGAGCATTTTGAGTGCCGCTTGAGCCAATAGAACTGATGCGTGCTCCAATTCTGATCTCTTGCAATCCATATTTTGCCTAAAAATAAATATATATTTCCTCCTTGAAAGATATTTATAACCTACATCATCAAGTTTTCGGCTTGTTCGTTGTTGATACCGTCAACTGGGCACAATTTCAACGAAATTGACATGGATGCCATTGCAATGTGCGATTTTGGAACTGAAGACATTGTTGAATCGAGAAGAGCCAATTCACCCATGTACTTGCTCATATTGTAAGCAACGAAGAAAGCTTGTTCGTCGATTTTTCCAGCATTATCTTCAGACAGAAGTCTTGAAATACTTCTTGCGAAAATAAGCGACGATGGACACGACAAATCGAATCTGAAAAAAAAATGTATTTCCTTTATAAATATCTTAGAAAAAAACCTACTGAATAGTGTTCAAAATCAATTGTTCCATTTGTAAAATTTGCTTCTTGTTGAATGAATTTTCAGTGATATATTCATAGTCGTATACGTCCGGAAGAAAGACTTCCTCAAATTTGGATGCAACGAACATACACGAAACACCCAACAATTGCAACTCGGTTTTCTTCACCAATTTTTTAGCCAACATGTGATCCAAAAGGAAGACAGCGAGATGCAAAGTTTCCGGAAGTAAATGGAATCGAAGATGAACTTGCAACAGCCAATCGATGAGAATCTTTCGCATTTTGCTTGTTGGCTCGCCACCATTCATAAATTCTGGATGAAGAACGTATTTTTTCTCGTGATTCACGAGATATTTGTAGATGTCGCTTGCCATTTCAGAGCACTTGAGCTGAAATTTCAGTGATTATTTTATAAACTTCGAGACTTTAGATAAGATATCTCACTTCAGCGTCATCAAGAACGACTCGTTCGGCTTGTGGTTTGGCATTTGCGATAACAACAGCATCTCCAGCCGGTTTCTCGATTTGAGACTTCTTTGCATTGTTGATTTGCTTCAATGGCTCGTTTCTGTGCAAAGTTAGACCAGTCTGAAAACACAAATTGAAGATTGAACTGACTTCATTGTTTACCTTTGTAGCTGCCTTATCAAGGTTGTTTTCCACCGCATCTTTCACTTTTCTGAATTGAGCTCTTATCATGTTGAGTTAGTTAACTGAAAAAAAATAACAGTTACTGGGTGGCGGTGTCGAAAACAATAGCGATTCAACACAAGGATTTCTCTAGAAGATTAGCAGAAATAAATGTCCAAACTTTCAATGAAAAGTTTTTTTTTCGGTTTTTGCGAGAAGTCTATAGTATTTCCCATCTAAAAATGACCAAAATCGACAAAAAACTTGAAATTCTCTAGACATGTACTTCTGCTAATCTTTCTCTACAAACCTAGTATTTAGTTAGTAGTCAAAATCTAGAATTGAAAGACTACTCGATTTGTGAAAATCTAAAAACAAAATCCACGTCACCTGGCCCAAAAAACACGCGGAAAAACGATAAAAATTATGCGCCCCCGCCGGCCGGTTGGCATTTCAAAAATTCCGCGTCGTGTGCGATGGAGCGCGTTTGTGTGTTTGCATTTTGGAGCCTTTTTAAAATTGTATTTTTTGTGAGTTTACTGTTGTTTTTTTGTGTTTTTCATATTCATCTCATTGTTTCACTAACTTCACAACAAATTTATTGAAACTTTGAAAAAAACACACGGGAAAAAATACACGTTTTAATTACAGTATGCAACATGAAAAGATTATCATCCCAATAAATTAAAAAATTGAATAAAAAACTACATCGCATCGTCTCCATCAACTTTGGCGTTGAGAATTTGACGAGATACAAGAGAATAATAAAGACCTTCTTGATCATTCATCAATTCGCGATGAGACCCAGTTTGAACAAGTGTTCCTTTGCTGATAACAGCAATTTTATCCGCTTTTTCGATGGTTGAAAGGCGGTGAGCAATGATGAGAACAGTACGCTCTTTTGCACATCTGAAAATATTTTTTCATGATCAGGAATAAAAAAATTACGAACCTATTCAAAGCCTGTTGCACTAAAGCTTCAGATTCGGCATCTAAAGCACTCGTTGCTTCATCCAAAATCAAAACAGCTGGATTTCTAACCAATGCTCTTGCAATAGCAATTCGTTGTTTTTGTCCTCCACTCATTTGTACTCCCTTTTCTCCACAATTTGTGTCATATCCTTTCTCTAAATCTTTCACAAATTCATGAACATTTGCCATTTCAGCAGCTTTCAACATATCATCTTCAGTTGCAAAATCGCATCCATAAAGAATATTATGACGAACAGATCCTTCATATAAAATTGGCTCTTGAGCAACGAGAGCAATCTTTTGATGATAATATACATGATTGATATCTCGAACTTCAATATTATCAAGAGTAATTTTACCGCTGTTCGGCTCATAGAAATGTTCAATAAGCGAAACAATCGATGATTTTCCACCTCCACTTGGTCCAACAAGTGCAACAGTTTCTCCAGCATTTATATTTAGTGTCAAATCTTTGAGAACTGGATTATTGGGTCTGGAGGGATAATTAAATGAAACATTTTCAAATCGAATGTTTCCATTAACAATTGGTTTTTCTAAACCATCCAAAGCGAATTGTGGTTGACGATTCATTAATTCGAATACTTTTCTTGATGCTCCAACTGCTTCCATCAATCCGGAAATGACATAGGACAAATTCTGAATATTTGTTAGTGAAAATGAGAAAAATAATTTGAACTCACATATAAATTTTCACCCAACTGCATTTGATACAACAAAAATGTGATCAACTCTTCTTTGGCCATTTTGTCAGTCATAACCAAATGTCCACCATAAAACAAAACGGCTACAAGAATCGCGTTATCACAAAACTCATTATTCCACGTGTATCCCATATAAGCAATTGCTCTTTTTCTGTTAACACTCAATGTACTATCCAAATGATTGTGGAATCTGTTGACTTCTCGTTTTTCACATGCAAAACTTCGAACAGTTCTCATTGTTGATAGAATTTCTTCAGCCATTTGATTCGCATTTGCAATAGTTTCTTGTAATTTTTCCGATATTTTCTGAAAATTTTCGAAAAAAATGAAATATCGAAAATAAAACAAAATAAATTCTTAAATCATAAAAACTGCTGTAAACTTTTGTGATAAATGCTACAAATGGAACAGCAATAAAAGTGACCATAGCCAATCTCCAAGACATAACAAACATGAAAACCAATGCTCCGATTAACATAACTCCATTTCTCAAGAAAACATTGACATTTGTTGAAACAGTTGAAGAAATCGTTTGACAATCCGATGTTAATCTCGACATTGTTTCTCCAGTTTTTGTAGTATCAAAAAATGAAATATCTTGATTCACCAAAGATGTGAAAAGATCAAGTCGAACTCGATTGCTAACCAATGCAGTCGCATAATCAAAACTTCCTCCACGAAGTCCACCGAAAAATGAACTGAAAACAACTCCTGTTAAAAATAAATACAAAAATAAATAATTATCAAACCTTGTTCCAGTTAAAACACATAAAACCAATACCGAATGAATCAATGCAGATAATCCTCGTTTATTCACAATATCAGCAATAACTTGAGCAGTATAACTTGGGATAAATACTCTGGCTGAAATATGACATTTTTTTGAGAATAGATATTCAAAAAAGAAAATCTTACCGACTGCATAAATATTCAAAAAGATAAATCCTAATAGGAACCATTGCCATTGTTGTCCACAATATGAAAATAGTTTCATTAGATGTTTATGTAATGGAACTCGTGGAGGAGTTGATGTTCCGTTTTCAACATTTTCAGAATTCGAATTCGAATTTTCAGATTCAGAAGAATATTCGGGTGTAACATTGTTGATCAACCTTTGATAATTGAATTGATTATTCGATAATATGAAATACCATAATCCAACAAGACTTGTTGATGAAATCAAAGCCCATCCAACTGAACTCCAAACTCCAGGATAATATAAGAATTCAGTATCTTCACTGAACGCCAGGAATTTGACGAGTGAAAATGAATAGGTGAAAATTGAACTGAATGAAACGATTATAAACAATTTTTTGACTGCTTGATCATTATTGAAGATTTGAAGAATGACAGCAACAAAAATAAGAAGTTGTCGAATCAGAAGTAGAATAAAAAAATCGAATGGTGAGGTAGTAAAATGATATTGTTCTTCGAAAGTGATTGTAGAAATAATTTGCGTTGAATTGAAAACAAAAGAAGGAGCGAAAAATCCGAATGATGTTAAAGTTATCACCCAGTCGAATATTTCGTATACCACCAATAAAAGCGATATCCGACGCATTCTGAAAAAAATATAAGTTAAAAAATTAGATAAACCGGGACAGGTTTGTTAAAAATTCGAAAAATATAACATAAAAACAAATATTTGTAGGTCTATGTTCAAAAAACGCACAAATTGAAAAGAGAAGGAGAGAAAAATGGCCTAGCAATCACATAAAAAAACCATTGCGAAATTATTTTGATGATTTCTAGAGAACATTTCTTGATAGCAGATGTTTGAAATTTCGAAATAGTTTGATGATTCATGAAAAACTGAGCAAATGACCTTAACAATATTGGAAAAGTTTTACATAATTGAAAAATACAAAAATCCCTCCTAAATCATGATTTTTCTCATTTTTTGAAAAAACCAGAGGAAGATCAAAGAACATATAATTGATAACCTAACACTTTTACACTTTTTCGTTAGCGAACACAGCACCATTCTTGTGAAAATTGACACTTTTTGAGCATTCTCTAAGAAAACTTACAAAAAAAACAAAAAATAAAAAACAAAAAGAAAAATTTTATTCAGTGCGGTGGAGCAACGTTGCACACTCGTTGTCTGCGCCTCTTCGTCTCCTATTGTCTCTCGTCGAAGATTTTCAGATATTTTTTCTTATTTTATTTTCAGGATAACAGATGTTATTATCTGTGTTTTTTTCACCACTAGAGACACACTCATTTATCTTTTTATCAATCATCAATTTGAGTTTTTGGGTCCAGGATAGATTTTGGTTGATTTATTTCTCACTTTTTCTCTCTTTTTTTTGTTGTTGCCAGCTTAGAAAGAGCTAATTGATGTGATGTACTTTTCATCACTTTTCATTGTTTCTATAATTTTTAATTTTAGTGGTAATTTTTTGAAACTTTCTTTGTTTAAAAAATCGTTTTCAAAAACTATAAAAAATTCAGTTTCTTTTCGAAAAAGATATCTTCAATTTTTCTATTTTCCGGAATAAACTTTTCAATAAAATATCTGAGTTTTAAGGTTTTCTGTTAGTCAAGTCACCTCAACTCAAAAAATTTGTCGGTTTTCTCACAAAACATTATATTACACTAATAATGAACCTCTTCAACTTCTACCTACAAGTTGTCGGTATATACATCTAATTAACAACAATTGTTTGTGTAATATCTTCTTCCTCTTCCAATTCTTTGCATATCTTTGCTCATTTTCTCAACCAGCTTAGCTTGTCAGTTTAAACTATCCAAGTTGTTCATTTTCTCGCGCAACGAAAAATATGTATATCATTCAACCAACTCTCGCTTTTTTCCGGATTTTTGACATTTTCTTTTTCTTCTCCGTTTTTCGATAATACATAGATTTTGAAAATTTGCTTTGTTTATCTTTCCGTTTTTCTATTATCCTACTTATTTTTCCAAATTTTTTCAGCTGATGATCAATTAGTTTTAAAATACTGTGTACTGTAGAAAAGAATGTCTCGCTTGGCCCGATTTTGGGATTCATTGGAAAATGATAATTTTTTCGATATAGTTGCGTGTCCACCAAAACATTCTCTCACCAAATATAATCAACAATGGCTTTCGAGTTTACAATTTTCACGGGACGATGAATTATCGACAATTTTGTATGCAAAACCATTATATGGAATTGATAAACTTCGACATTATTATGGAGATGAAAAAATGAAAGATGATGGAAAAGATAATTATTATTCTACTAAAAAGATATCAATTGGAAATAATACAAAGTTAGTTATCTCTTTTGAACAATAAACTCACATTTGAGAACATTTAAAAATTGTACCGAAATTTTTGTGAAATTCTTGAAACAGTGAATTTTCCGCTTCAGAAAATTTGAATTTCCCTGAATTTTGATTATGAATGAAACCAAAATTATAAAAAAAAACTACAGTATACCCTACAGTTCATGTGTAATTGAAAGTAAAATTTACATTCATTTTCGAATCTGTCAACTGTATAAGCAAACAATATTGTTTCTTAATAATAAGCAAGAGAGCTGCCGCTGTCAAAACATTCAAGATTCAAGTATTGACATAGTTTTTAGTTTCTTCAATCGTATTTTACAAATAATATTTATTATTTATTACCTCATTTGCAAATTTATTTGTTATTCAAAAGATCAGAGATGATCAAAAATTCTCAAAATAAACCTCTGAACGCTTGAATTTTTTTTTTGAAAACAGGTGACTGTTGATAATAATTAATGATATCTTCAATCTTTTTCCTCTCACATTTATTGTTACTTTTTGTCTATCAGAAGCTTTCCCTCTTTTTCTTTTTGTTCTTTCCATTATTATCCAAAATGTAAATAAAAAAGAAAAAGAATCCAGTGTCATTGACACTTCTTGTTTGTTTTAAAAATTTATTATAATTTCGTGAATATAATAATGGTGATGCGGTAATTTATACCAGTTCCTAGATTTTCTGAAATTCCAAATTGCATTTTTCCAGTAAAAATAATATGATTTCAACTTCACTCGGAAACTTGTCGGCTCCTCCAAAACCTCAGAGAAGAATTGCAAGGATGAGAAGTTCCGCTAATGATTTCGCAGGTACATTTTTTTATTGGAATTTTTGAATGAAGAATTTTTTGTAGCAAGCCTTCCTCAATTATTGGAACATACAACAACTTTAGATATGATTCGGAATACTTCAGAAAGCAATTCCACGTTATGTTCTAATGGTTATAGAGATGGTGAGTAAATTCAGAATTTTTTGGAAAAAATTCTCATTTTTCGCAAAAATCTAACCTTCCATAAATCAAGCTCTCAAATAGCCTCATTTCCCATTTCCTCCAATTTTTTCTCTCTAATCTTAATTCGTTTTTGTTGCAGATCCGTCAATTGAAGATGCTCGAGTCAGAAATGTGAGGAGCTTTTCTAATTGTTTCCACATGCCTTCTCAAATATAATTTTACATTTTTCTTCAGATCAAATTGCCTGGATTTCGTGGTGACTTGAAGAAATCGCTTTCGAAATATCAGAGTCATCCGTCTGTGGTTGTTGTTGCACCAAATCGTCCGCCACCGTCATACGAACAATTTCAAGTTATGAGAAAGAATTCGATAAAATCTGGAAATGCTACACCAATTAAAAGGCATACTGTAACTGTGAATGGAGAACATGTTCAACAAGCACTAACAAGGTTTTTTTGAAATTTTTGTAGTATACTGTAGCTTTTATAAAACAATAGGTATTCCAAAAAAAATATTTTCAGAATGGAATCCAGCAATGAAAGTACAAATACAATTCTTCGATCACCAAAAAGTAATCGATCAGATAGTATAACATCAGTCGATTCCGGTCAATGTTCATCAGATCAACCAGAAAAACGATCATTATGTTCATTTCGACAAGAAAGTAAAGACGAAGATGAAAATGGAATGCCAAGTTATGCAAGAATGGCAAGCACAATGGATCATGTTCTTCGAACATCTTCAGCACTTTTCACATTGTTGTCAACGACTTTAGATCCAACAATATCTCGCGATATTTTGGCGAAATCTTCAGTATTTTTGCAATTATTGGAGACTTCGCCATGTCAAAATGTTTTGCCAAAAAATGAGATTTCTCAATTGAAATTAAATGTGGCAGAATTGCAAAAAAATCGAGAAACTGGTCAAATTGATATGAATAATATGACCAACTTTTTTGCAATTCTCCTCCGGAAAACCATCGAATCAGTGCTTCAAATATTCGTAAGAATAATCTGTAAATATATGCAAGATTGTAATTCGAAAGATCGATTATTGAGTATTTCTCTCGAACATCTTATTCATATTTGTCTTTTTGGCGACGAATTATGTATCGAGGCCATCCAGAAAAATTGCATAACATATACAATTCGACTATTGAAATGTCCCGGAAATCCAGAGAACACAAATCGCTTTTTATTGCGAACATTGGCAGTCTTATGCGGAGTTTCAAAAGGATCTTTGGCTCTTTTAACGGTAACTAGAAAAGCAGCTAACATCGAGAACATTTTTAAATTTTCAGCAAGGAGGTCTCGAATTAGTAATAGATCGGCTTCTTTCAAAATCTTCATCAGTTTGTTCAATCGAAGCAGCTGGGATTCTGACTCAATTAACAAATCCACAATCAGCATTTATTCGATTGAATCATGTTCAGCCGATTATTTCAAGACTACTTGGTAAGACTGAGTTCCAAATTTTTGGACCACAGAAGATTTCGAAAAATCTTTATCGAAACTTTTTTCCTGGGCGATCTTTCTGGTTCTATTGATCCCTTCTTTGCAGATTTGATAGATCAATGTACAACTGGCGATTCGCTTCTTCTTGCATCGGCCGCTTTGAACAATGTGACACTTCAACATCCAAGTGGCGTTGATATTATGTACAAGTAAGTCACGCTTCTAAATTCCAATGATTTAATTACTTCCAGAAACTCTGCAATTCGCCGTTTCATAAACGCTCACAACCGCGAAAATTGTGCCACAATATTCGTTCAAGAACAAATCGTCACCGCATTTTCTCGACTAGCATCGCGTCATTACGAAAGACAACTTGTTGAGCAAAAAGCAGTTCCAGTTCTTCTCGAATTCCTTTCTCTAACACATCCAATTCATGCGGATTACTGTAGACGGATACGGTATAAGGCAGCGGTTTGTATTGGAACTTTGGCGAACAGTGAAATTGGATTAAAATCATTGTATGATAACAATGGTGAGTATTTATGGATTTTTGTAAATATTTGACGAGAAAGTTTTTAGCCTATGCAATTCTGAGTAATGTTCTTTACGATGACAACAATGTTAGTAATCCTTTCAATATGATTTGTAATAATATTCGGAATCGTTTGGAATCAAAATATCAATCAGAAAGTGCTGTATAATAAATAAGAGACAATTAATTTTTGCTTTTTTTGATCTGTGATAATTTTTTATATGTGCATAAAAGTAATTTCTCGGAATGTATCAAAATAAATATAACCTCAACTTCGCATTCAATGACAATTTCTCGGATCTCCACCTGACAACGCATATGCCTTGATCTTATCGACAGTTTCCGTTGATAACTCGTATTCTTGAGCCAATTTGGTGAGTTCGCTGAAATCTTGATATCCGGCAGCATAGGCGTTGAGTTTTGTGGCAAGTTCTCCTTCGGCAATTTGTGTGTCCAAAAGTTTCAAATCATCGAAGATTTCCTTTTTGTTTCTCAACCAATATTTTTGATGGTAATCTTCGGCTTGGTAGAATTTATCGAGAGGTTCCACGTATGTTTCGATATCGCCGAATTTTTCCTGGAAAAATGAACTTTTTGAAATGAAAACCTTCAAAAATTTGACAAACCTTGGCAACTTCATACGATTTCAATGATTGCTCTTTCTGAACATCGTTCAAATACAAAATCGCCGATTGATATTGTTTCTTGCGTCTTTCAGCTGGATTATGATGAGACCAGAAGAAATCCAACAATTTTTGATATCCCACAATTTTTGGGTCAAATGTGATTTCGGTGATTTCAGTGTGATCCTTGATATTTTTATAAGTCGGATTCGGTTTGACACCACCAGCATATCCAACTCGAGTCACACGAACACCTTTCAATTTCGCCCATGCCGATTCACCCCAAAAGCATTGAAGTCCAAAATATGCTCGCTCCAAATACGCCATTGCTGAAATATAATCAAAATGAATGAAAACTGTACAACAACACACGGGTTTAAATAGTAAAGCATGTGTGATTGTGGTCAAAAATGGGTTGCATCAGTCAAACAGATAGATAGTGATAAAATGAGAGAGAAACTAGAAAAAATATGTATGATGATGACAATTACAAGATCACATTTTGACCAAAAATATATATGTTGTCAAGGTAACAAAAAATGGATAAAAAATCCCATTTAGTTATTCATAAACAATTACTAATAGTAAAGGTTGTTTCGAATTTGGCTAATTTATTTTAAATTTAAAAAAAATACACATTGATCTACGAGATACACTTTCGTTCACCGAACTCATGAAAAAATATCATGCTAATTGCAAAAATAATAGTTAAAAAGAGCAGAGATTAATTTAGTTTCGAAAATCATTCGTAAAATGCGACGGTTTAGGCGAAATACGAATTGCTAGCATACAATTGAGAGTCGGTTCCAACAGTGACAGCTCCGACCTGAAATTCGAATTTTGAAATTTGAGAAAAATAGTTGAAAACATTTTTGGGACTGACAAGGGAACCTAAGAACACCCTGAAAATTTTAGTTACCCAATGGATCTCTGAGCCAAGTTCTGGGCTCTCAAAATACCAAAAATTGGTCCATAAAACACTGATAATCATCTGCTACTCAGTTTTTCATAAAAATGATCGAGAATTGAATTATGATGTGTTTGGATTCCAAACTTTGGGAATTTTCGAACTTTTGAGAGCCCAGAACTTGGCTCAGAGATCCATTGGGTAACTAAAATTTTCAGGGTGTTCTTATGACCCCAAAAGCTGTCCATGGACAAAATTTCACCAAGATTTGAAGTGTTGAGTAAAAAAGGTTCCCTTGTAAAAAACGTGAGCTTTTTTTGAACCGGAACATTTTTTTTAAGTCTCAAAAATTCCCCCAATGCTCACCTGTTCACGAAGGAACAATCTGGCTCCTCGTTTCAATCCATTTGGTCTCAAATAATCCCATGCATTATGCCATGTAACAAACGATGGCGAATATGGAAGGAATGAGACAGCGAGTCCTGATCCAGCAACAGCCATAACACACGAAACAACGCCGTATGGATATCCGAACGAATTGACAACAAATGGAACAGCGGTCTTGACAAACTTTTGAACATCTTTCGCCGATTTGACTGCATTTTCATCAGCTTGTTTAGTGTTTCCAATTTCAGTTCGAAGAAGTGTTCGTTGAAGTGCATATGTCAATGAATGAACACCCCAAATAACAACAAGTTCACCAAGAATTTGAGGAGCCAAACCACTGAAAAGACCAGCTGGTCCTTCTTGAGATCCAATAAGACCCAAAGATTTGAAAGTTGTTGTGTATTTGACTTCTTTTCCAATAAGTTGTGCGATTTGACGAATCAAAACAACAGTGAATGGGCGAGAAGCGGTGATAGCAGCTACACGAACAACTGAATCACGAATTGCGGAGCGAAGAACACGCTTGAATGATTCATGATCAGATAAAACATCTTCTTCTTTATCGATGTTTTCTGGAGCTCCACCGATGTTTGGATAATATTCATCGATGTACTGAAAAACACTTCTTATGAATAATTTTCAATTCAATTTACAACTCACTCTTTCTGTATTATGTGACGCAATTCCTTGGGCAATCAAAGAAATGATAGCCGAATCAAGACCAGTCCAAAGAACTCCAAGACCTTGGGTATTGGCAAGTTGGCGCACTTAAAATATTTGTTTTGTTTCATTGAAAATAATAATTTTGAAATAAAACTTACTATAACTGAAAGCATTTGGCAAGAAATATGCATTTCTTCCAGCAACAATCAATGTTTTTCCAGTCGAAAGTGCGAAAGGTTCATGTCCCAATTGAATCAAAATTCGAGTAACAGTCAATGGTTGTGAGATAGCTCCCAAAACACATTTGGCTGTCAAGTTCTTCGCAAATTTCTCCTAAAACAAATCATTTTTTTTCAAATATAAGTATTTTTTTGTTAGAAGAAAGAAACTCACCTCTTCTGGCGCAAGTCCAAGGAATGGATCGTCATTTTGTGGTTGATTTTGCTCCGCCATTCTCGCTGAAAATTGATTATTCATAAGAAAAGTATTCAAGAAACTAATGAAAACAATGAAACTTTTTCAAAACGCCCGAAAACACGAAAAAAACTCTGGTAAACAAGACGTTATTGAGAAAAATAAAAAAATGGCTGCGGCACACAACATATGGGCGGGGCTTTTTATGCACCTGCCGCACACTTCTCGACACGCCCCTTTTCACAATTCGGCGTTTCAAAATTTTAAAATTTTCGCTTGAAGTTTTCTGTTTTTTAAAGCCAAAAAGTTTGCATCAAACGTATTTTTTGTGTAAATAAATTTCCGGGGAAATCGGCACTATCCGTTTTTTATTCAAAAATGATAGCGAACCTGCAAAAAATTAGTTTTCCATTTATTTTTTCTTGAAGATCACAATGTCTGGTGGTGGAAATCAACCAGCTGATGCAGTTGTCGAAGAAGATGCCGCAGAATGCCGTTTCCCAAAAGGTTTGCTTGTTTTACATTTTTCTCGCAAAAGCATTTGATTTTTTTCAGAATTCGAAGTGTCTACTTGTGATGCACTTCTTACTGCCGAAGTTTTCTTATTATTAGAGCATCGTCGACTTCAAAGTGAATCAAAAGACGAAATCGAAGAGATGAGCGAAGTTGGTTTTTCTTTTTCTTTCTAAAAAATCATAAAATTTTCAAGGTTTTCATCAAAACATTGAACTACGCTCGGCGAATGGCAAGATTCAAAAATCGTGAAACTATCAGATCAGTCCGCGGTGTTTTTGCTGAAAAACATTTTCACAAGTTCGAAGTTGCACAGATTGCTAATTTGTGTCCAGAAAGTGCAGAAGAAGCAAAGGTATTTTGAAAATCAAATTAAATATATATTTTCAATATTTCTTCAGGCACTCATTCCATCTCTTGAAAATAAAATCGAAGACGCTGAACTCGACGAAGTGTTGAAAGACGTTCAAGCTAAACGTACATTCCAATAATCATTCCATTTTCAACCTATATCATAAACCATGTGAATGAGAGGTTTTGTAAAATTTCTAGTTTTAGTTTTCTATTATTTACAGAATGAGATTCTAAAAATACACCGTATGATGTATTTTCCTGAAAAAAAGAAATCCCCATACACTCCATATAATAATTTCCACGCTTTCAGTTGATGTCTGAATTTTCTTGATTGGACTCTTATTGTCTGCAAATCAGACTTCCGCATTTTATAGCATTATAAATAACTAACTTAATCTTATTCAAAACTTTAACTGCAATTTGATTTATTTTTTCTTCACAATCAGAAAATCATAAATTTCTAATATTTTCTGAAACATTTACCAAATTATATTTTTTTCCAGCATTTTTTGAAAACACGTATAATTTTGGAGGATTTCTTTCACTTTCAAACTAATTACTGAAAGTCTCGTGATAATGATAGAAATTGTCATCCATAGAAAACTCATTTTCCGAATTTATCTTTTTCCAAATAAATACCCAGAAATTATGATTCATTTAACCTTGCTAAGGATAATTTCTAAAAAATCATGTTTCTCTTCTATCTTCCAAATATGAATAAAAGCTTAATTGGATTTCCGGGAAGTACTTTAAGTTTTCTGACTATGCCACAATTTTATCAATCAACTTTTTTTTTCATTTTCATTCACTGGTTTACTTTTTTATTTTGCCCCCACAAACTTCACCAAACTAACAAAAAAAACCGAATATAATCAAAATCTAATAGCCGTCGATAAATAAATATAATTTTATTTCTTCATGATTTATTTTCCATTTTTTATTAACTTTTTTGATTTTGCATGCATTTGCAATTTTTCCAGCAAAAATGGTCGAATTGGTTACACCAAGTGTAGATTATGTGAGAACTGAAGCATTCTTTTTTCTAACTTATATTTATGGAATATTTGGAGCGATTGTTTTAATTCTTAATTTACCATTAGCAATTTATCTACTATCAACGGTGAATAGGAATCAAAAAGAATTAATTTTAATCATTGCTTTATCTGTTTCGGATCTTTTGAGTGGTGCACAATTTATGACTATGGGAATACATCGATATTTGATATGGTTTGATGGTAAATGAAAAAATTGGAACTAAATTTTGAATTTTGAACAATCCTTTTTCCCAAACTCACGATTTTTAAAGCTGAAATATTTTCAGAAATGATTTCTAAACAAAACAAAAAAAGCACTTTCACGTCCCTAATTTTTTCAGAAGTCCATTTTATTTCGAGATTTTCATGCGATTCTGGAATTATTCTCACCTCTTATTTAATCTGTATTCAGGTTCATTTTTCCAACCAAATTTTCAACTTTTTTATTTTTTTCAGACAGATAATTTATTCTATCTAGTAATTGCGTTAGATCGTTTATATGCTGTGTTATTTCCAATTAGATATGGCAAAATGGGAACTTGTTATACTTATTTATTGATTTCGAGTAAGTAGACATGTTCAAACATCACTAATAATCATATTTTTTTTTCTTATGAGCTTGTGTAATCAAACATCACAAAACATTAAATTTTTTCGGGGATATCTACAGTATTCATTTGATTAGATACTGTAGATTTTGGCTCTCGGTGCGGAATTCAGAGCATTCTGAGTCCAAATTAACCTGGGTTACGGTAGAATCTATAGAAAACTGTTCCATGAACTTTGAGATCTAAATTTTACAGCTCCCTTCATTCTCGCATTTGTCGGATACTTGGTACATCTACTGATTGTTTATAGCCAACCACCAGTTTATATTGATGAAATATGTTTTTTTGTTGCAGTAAGAATTTTCACTTATGTTCATTTATAAAACACTTGTTTCCAGAGTTTTCTCCCAAAATTTCTGAATTTCTTATCACTTCAAAGAATGTTATGTGTAGCAATTCCAATTCTTATTTATTTTTTTATTTTCATCCGACTTCGAATGGTTTGTTTATAAAAAATATATATTTCAAAGAGATCCTGTTTATCTGAAATTTTCAGAGATGGTCGAGACACTCGAATTCTGTGAAAATGGGAAAAGGCATGAAACATTTGACAATGACTGTAACTTATACAACATTAGTTGCTGTATTTTTAGTGTTTGCACCTGAAGCTTGGTCTTTTTTCAAACTTTTTGGTGGTTTTGATGCCAACACTTATTTTATACTTATTTTGTTCAAAGTCAGTTAGTTGATCGTGAAAAAACCATTTATATTTACTTTCAGAAAATTGTTAGCTTTTTCATTCACACCGTTCGACATCGCGAATTGATGAATCATATTGCGAAATTTTTTTCCGAAGAAAATATCGGTTGTTTTTAAGAAAATAGGAAAAGCGTCAGTTTCAAATGCATCACGAGGTCAAGCTATCAAAGGAACTATTATGGTTAAGCAAACACCTAGATTCTAAATTTTGTTGGAGTAATAAATGTTTTTGTTTTGCAAAAAAGTCAACAGATCAATTTAGGTTTAAAGTTCAAGCTCAAAAAATTAGCAACCCATTTTGAAATTCTAAAAAAAAGTACCCAAATTCGTGAAGCTACAGTAATCCACGCACTTCCCTGTGACTACTTTCATTCCTTGATTATTTTTCATCCAAGGCTTCAGATTTTTTATCAAAATCAATTCTGGAAGAAACCCTATTTTTTCTAGTTTCGAGCTACAGTAATCCACTTATTTCCTAGTTAAATTGCAAATTTTCATAACTCATAAGAATCATAAAAACAACCTGCTCATTCTCTTGAGAATGAAAAAGTGCTCCTAACATAAAAAACCAATTTTCTACTTGTCCCTAATATTTATATTAAATAATAACAGAATAATTGTTATTTACCAGTTAGACAAAGTTACCGCAAGAAAAACAATGAGCTTAGTCTGCAATATAATGTACACTAATCAAACTGCTGAAGAATTGGATAAGCAGCGATGCACTTCTCAAGGCAAATTTCTAGCTCTCACTTCATTTCTAATGCGATTCAACTATATTTTCACTTTCTCAATTATTTTCCTCACAATTTTCATGAGTTTCAAAGCTGTCAAACTTTTGATAAAACGCAACATTTTTTCAAATTCCACCAGGATTTTGCTACTTTCAATACTATTCAATGCAAATTTATACCAATTAAATATGTTTGAGATTCGAACAAGAAGTTTTTATCGATCGTTTGTTTATTCCAACGAACCTTGTCAAATCGAATTTCATTCTTCCGAATGTTTTCTCGATCAAACTATATATTCTTTTACAAATGTTTTATATGCTCTTCTAATATTTTGTCTCACAATCGATCGATTTATTTCATTACAATTTTCAAAATTCTATGAAAAAATCAATGAAAGCTTGGCTATTTTTTGTGTTCTTCTTTCGGTGAGCTTTTCAATTTGTTTTTTTTTTGAAATTTCAAATTTTCTTGAAGATCATCACTGCAATTTTGATAAATATCTGGCAATTTTCTGATATTCCACTAGTCGGATATGTTCCCCAATGTTTCTATTCTCCTCAATTGGGTCTCAATCGTTTCGATGATATTAATAATTACACAATTATCTTTATTATGTTCAATTTATTTATAACTTTATCAATTCTTTGTGGGAATTTAAGAAAAGATAGATTGTGGGTTTCAGAAAAAGTGAAATCGAAAAAAAAGAGAGGGATTTTCAGAATTCGAACAACCTCATTTGACACAAAAAGCAAATATCAATCATTCGAAAGTTTGCAAACAACCAAATCAATTTGTACCATGATATTCACACAGTTTTTATTTTTGAGTTTACTCTCAATCTCAGGTAAATCATATTTTTACTACTTAATTTTCTTTACTTTTCTTAGCTTCTCTGATCCGACACTTCGAATCTTCAATGTCCGAACAAACATTTCACGAATTTGTTCCTTTTATAATTGGAGTTGTTTATGGAAATCTATCGATTCCATGTTTGATTATATACAAAACAAATCAAGTTATCGAAAATCGTCGAAAATCAATTGGATCAATGACAACAACTTCACATAATGTCGATTCGCATATGCATAGTTTGAAATCGATGTGGGCATGATGAAACTTTTATTTTCAAAAATGTGTCAATAAATATTTTGGATTTAAAACTTTCTCAGAGTTCAACGGTACTTTTTTTCAAAATGAGTAATCTATGTGATAAATAATTCACCTAATCTCATATAAGCACCTTTTTTCGTCTCACCAACACGGATTATCAAATCCCAATTTCAATTTTTCTCTCTCGACGAAAAAAGCCAATAACACAATAAGAAACGAATAAAATATAACATAAAAATCAAGAGATTCTATAGAAAAATTCGCACATAATAGAAATGAATACATTCAGGATTACCTATCTTTTTTATTTTATTTTATTCGATTTTCTGTTTTTTTTCCTTCTCCTTCTTCTATATTTTTTTGGTTTTTCGGATATTTTTCGCCACAAAAATAATGATTATTGTAGTCGTATAGATCTACAGTAATCAGTAAAAAGTTTTCAAAAAAACTTTGAAAACTAATAACGCAAAAAATGTGAAAATCTTGAGATTTGTACTAGATAATCCTCCCTTCTCCGTTATATTTCATCGAAAAAATGGGGAGAATTCGTATAGCACTTTTGTAGAATACAATTTCTTCTTTATAATATCTTGGCTGGAGGTATTTTTCATTCTTTTTCTCCAGGCTAAAACCAACTATGATTCTCTTCATATTTGCTGCCATTTTCTTGGTTTCTAACTGTCAATCAGTTATTAGGGAAGATCAAATTGCCAAAATCATCACATTGAATGAAACATCATTCGGTAAGTGCATTTTTTTGAAATTTGAAATATTTCCGAATTTTTTGCCATCATTCAGTTTCAAGAGACCCAGAAAAATGTTCCTGGAAACCAGGCTCTTTAGGAGCTGATGCTTGACAAATGGGGTTTCCATACTTGTCAACTTGACATTAAGAAGTGGCTGTAGGCTCAGCTACTTGACAACTATGCTCTCTCGGCGCTGATCCTTGATGATTGAACTTTCTAGGCGTGGCTACGTGACGAGTAGATCTCTAGACATGTATCCTAGATAGCAAAAGTAAACCTCTAAGCCACCCTCCCAATTTTCAGTCACTTACAACTCAACAACTTCAAAATGTCGAATTGATTGCGCTGATGCGGACACAATGTCTCTCCCAACTTTCCGAGGATTGGAAAAAGTCTGGAAGTTCAATGGATCTGCAATGTTCTCCGCCGATGACAAAACTTTCATTGACAGTAACCGAAGCCTCGAATTCCAAGTGTTGACAGAAGAAGATTCGGGAAATTATATGTGTTGTACTCGAGATGTTCAATTGGCATATCAATCGTATGTTTGCTACAGTACTCAACTTGTTATTGTGAATGAAGATGCATTGGATGCAATTTCTTCGACAGGTAAGAGAAATTTGCAGATTCTCGTTGCAAATTTTTTCCAAAAATATTATTTCAGAAGCCCCTCTTCCTCCAGCTTGGAATCTGATTGTTGAAGAAGGCGATGAAATCAACTGTCAACCAGATAGCATCTACTTTTTGAAAGTTTTTGATGAAAATGTGACCGATGTCAAATGCTTAGTCAATGATGTTCCAGTCGATATCAAAATGGTAAATTTACAACAAAAAGCGAAAAAATATGTAGTTAAGATTTTTTATTTGTAGAATAACGCGTTCCCATCTCCAATCTTCAATGATGTTTTGATCAAACATTTCAATGTTTCTGAACACAGTGGTCTCTATTCATGTAATGCAACTATTCATGTGAGTTTATCAACATGAAGCCCCTTTTTTGCTGATTTTAACAGTTTCAGGATGGAAATGAGACAATAAACGAGCAAGTTTCATTCAAAATCAGTGAATCCTGGGGTGAAAATCAACACGCTGTTCTTCTTCAAGAAAAGATGGTCCGCGATGCTTTGGCAAGCAGTTCACCAATTCCAATGCACAAGGTCTTCATTATTCTTCTCATTGTCGTTGCCATCATCACATTCCAATAATTTCCTGATCTTTTTCTACTTATTTATTTTTTTTTTGCTTTCACACAACTTCCTTTTTTTTCAAATCACATTTTTGCCAAACTTTTTTTGACCTAATAAATACTCGGCCGACCACAACAAATTCAATCATGTGTATGTTCCTTTTTTTCGACATGAAAAATGAGGAACAACTTTTATTTTTTTTTTGTTGGTGGTTGCAGCAGTGGAATTATTTGATTAAACCAGATCTAGAATTAGAAGTGAGAGACTCTCTGAACGTCAATCCCAATTCATGTTTTTTTCAAAACCCTTCAATTCTTCTACAGTATCTTGCTGAACTTTATTTAATTTGAAAAAAGTTCATTCTTGTTTCCCAAAATTTTCAATTTTAATTCGATGAACATTCTTTCCGGATGATAAAACCGAATACTTTCAAACAGGTTACACACCCTTCCGCAACGTCTCTCAAAATATTTGAGAGACGGTTAGAGAAATAAAATTTGTCAATAGGGCGAACAGGCGTTCTTTAATAAAATAGTAACCTCAAACTCGCTTGCCAGCGCCTAATCTCGGGAAAAAAGTAGCAAGTTTTGCTTTAAAATTTTTTTAAAAACAATGTTGAAAAACTCACTTTTTCTCCAGTTTTCCTCGTTTTTCACAATCATTCAACTGAAATTCGCATCATACATTGTTTCAATATTTCCATTATTTTGCTGTCGTTTTTCCTGTAAAATAGAAATGAATCGAATTTAAACAAGTACTTTAAACGGAAGAAAAATTCAAGAATGTACATTTTTCATAAAATTACTTTTTGAGCAACAGTTTTAGTATAAAACTATCGAAAATCAACTAAACTTGTGGTACTTGTACTATGAAAATTGATAAATTTGAATTTTACAACAAGTTTCATTCAAATTCATGGAAAAACAACAAAAATAAAAAATGTTTGAAAAATAAAAACAAGAAAATAAAAGTAAAAATGGAAGTGCGCCCTATTGATAAAAATTGCATGTCTCGCACTCATTCAAAAATTTGTGTGTGTCGCTGCTGTTTTATTATCAGACTAAAAGCGTACACCAGTGTGGCACACCTTGTTTTTGTTTTTCGAAAAATGGTGCTCAAAAAGTAATTCATTCTTGAATTTTTCTTCCGTTTAAAGTACTTATTCAAATTCGATTTATTTCTATTTTACAGGAAAAAAACGTCAGCAAAATGATGGAAATATTGAAACAATGTATGAAGCGAAATTAAGTTGAATGATATTCAAAAACGAGGAAAACTGGAGGAAATGTGAGTTTTTCAACATTGTTTCTAAAATTTTGAAAAAGCAAAACTTGTTACTTTTTCCCCGAGACATGATTAGGCGCTGGCAAGCGAGTTTGAGGTGTTTTATTAAACAACGCATGTTCGCCCTATTGACAAATGTTTTTTCTCTAACCGTCTCTCAAATATTTTGTTGTTGTCGTTGCGGAAGGGTGTGTGTGGGTTTCAAGTTTTGATGCAAGATTTATTAACCGATAATTAATTATCTGGTAGATCCCTTGTGGAGCTTATGAAGTCTTGTATGGTTCTTATTTCTGTGATTGAAGAAGAGATGAGTCAAGTTATGACGAGGTCCATCTGGACGTCTTGGGAATTTTCCTTCTCTTGGAGTTAGCTGAAATTTTTTTTACACATAATTTCATTTTTGAACGAAAACTTACAGAATTAGTGAGAACGAAGAATAGGGCGAAAACGATCAGAACAAATTTCATGATTTTGTATGTTTTCTGTTCAATGCGCTGAGCTTTTATAGGAATCATTTGTGAATATTTTTACGGTTTGCTGACGAAATTTTATTCCTCATAAAAATTGCGTGGTTTGGAATAGAAATCAGAAAAATCAAACTTCGTGACCAAAAACAAAAACATCGAAGCAGGAATATTTTTCGAAATTTTTAAATCGGAATCAGGACACCAAAAAGATTTCGGACATTTTCCAGTTTGATCCACAAATCTACCTTTTTAATAAAATCCCGATCTGACACAAGAAATAACCATCAATTTGCTTAGAAATGCTCGAAGAAAAATTTTGACGTGAGAAAAAAGTCTACCTTTTTTTTAAATTTTTCTCTGGAAGCTTTACAAATGCATAATTATCGAGCCAAATTTCAAGATTTTAGGCTTAAAATTATTGAAATTCATTAAGTGAGCATTTATTGAGTACTGTCTAAAGAAAATTATATTTTTTTGATCAACTTTTTTTTTTGGTCAAAAATTTGTAAATCTGGAAGAGCTTCCAGTTTTACAAATGCATAATTATCGAGCCAAATTTCAAGATTTTAGGCTTAAAATTATTGAAATTCATTAAGTGAGCATTTATTGAGTACTGTCTAAAGAAAATTATATTTTTTTGATCAACTTTTTTTTGGTCAAAAATTTGTAAATCTGGAAGAGCTTCCAGTTTTACAAATGCATAATTATCGAGCCAAATTTCAAGATTTTAGGCTTAAAATTATTGAAATTCATTAAGTGAGCATTTAAGAAATAAAAAATTCTCGAGTTTTCATAAAATACGTAAGTAGTTTCCCTAATCCAAAAATTAATATATTCAGAATTTTGAGCCTTTTCTTCGAGGCTGAAATATGAAACACAACATATGTATTTTGCAATGCATGTTTCTTATTAATCAAAACTAAAAATAGTGTGGTGGTGTCAAATAGAAACACATTGGCTCATATTAAATTTCATGCACACCATTATTATTATTTTTTCTCCTTCTTTTCGATATTATTTGTTTTTGTGTCCTTGTTGGTCCTTTTCATTTCAAAATATAAATATAAATAGCATAGGTTATAAATCGATTTATTGTTTTTTTTTCCTGCAAAGGACAACAACAACAACTATTTTTTTGGTTGCTATTGGAAACCGCGCTCGAATGAATGAAAAATTTATGGATGTTTGACAGCTTTCCGACTTTTGACCCCCTATTCCACGTAGAAAATTCTTTTTCGAAATTCCTTTTTTTTCTGAAACCCAAATTGATGATAACATTTTTGAAGTCAAAAATGTTTTATTTTTGATTTCAAGGAATTCGGTTTTGTTGTGTGGTTAACCGGTTTCAGTCACAAGACTTTTTTCCAATAAAAAATTTCAGACAAAACAATTTGTTGCATTTCTCTGATCCAATTTGTTTTTTGTTCTGTTGAAAAAGAATAGATACTTTTGAAATCGCTTTTTTGTTGTTGTGAAATAGGATTTATGCGATCTATTCATAAATTTTTTTGAATATTTTTTTTTGAAAGCCTGCACTCTTTTCTCGCTCAACGTTTTTTTTCGTAGATAGGGCCTCACTCTGTTTGGGAACCTTTTCTGCATTTTATTCGTGGTACAAAAATTTTTGTACCCATCTTCCAATTTTGTTTTAGGCTTTCTAAAATTAAAAAAAACCAACTCAGAGAAATTTATGTTCAGATGGACCAAGATAACCTAAGGTTCCCTAAAATTTTCAAAAATCAAGCAGAAGTTTATTTTTAGATTTAACAAATCCGTAACTCGCTGTAGATCACGCGGAATTCCACTATCTTTATGTCTCTTCATAATTTTTTCAAATCAATTTACTCCAGTGCACTTTTTTTTTATTTTCTCTACCTCTTTTTTTCCAACATAAAAAAGAAGAAGCTACGGAAAAATTACCTTATTTGTCTTTTCTCATCAAGTACTACTACTCCTTTTTTCCTCATTAAATACTCTCCGTTTTCATCTATTCAAGCGTACTACTTTTTTTTTCCTATAAATATATTTTGCTTACTAGAAAAACAATTATTTCCGTCCGTCTTTGTGTTAGGTTAGCTATCGTCAGAAATGCTTAAAGTTGACATGACTGAAATATTTTTTCAGTTGGAGTTTCAGAAAACATAAATTGAATTCGACAGGTGGTACGGCTCTAAAAAATGCGATTTCAGACCGGAAATATCTCTTGGTTTCTGAAAACTTTTGCTCCCAAAAAACCTTGCGAGCAGCAATAAATCAAAGTCCGAACATCTGCTCCTGACTCTGACTCATTTAAAAATCCACATAACATTCCAATTTCAAAAAAAAATTGATTTGAAAAATCTGTTTTCTCCTCCAAAGTTCGCTGCTGAAAAGCCGCTTCGGATAGATTGAGCTTGAGAGAAACAAATTGCTAAATTTGTTTCTCTCAAGCTCAATTTGAAAACTTTTTTGCTCCATGGAATGCGTTTTTTTTCTGTTCGAGTGGTTTTGCTCTTTTGAAGTGAAATGAAAGAAATATGATTTCCGCATAATTTTTTTTTCTGGAGAAAGAGGAGAGAGAAGAAAAAAGCTGTTCTATTTTTAAAAAAGCTGAGATTTCCTGTCTGGAAAAATTGGAACCTTTTTGGTACCTTTGGAAGCGAAGTCCGATTTTTAAAAATCAAAATTTGATATGAACTTTCAGAAAGGGCGCCGATTTCCAAAAAAAAATCCTGGCGCCATTATTTATTTCCCAAGCTCAAATAATTTGATTCCTAAACACTTTCCATTTTATTTTTCACTCAATTTTTCCTGTCTTGTCTTCTTGTCTTCCTTCAACAATACCAATTATTTCAATAAATATATTTATTTTCTCATCCACCTCTCTCCCTATTCTCTCTCTCTCTCTCACTCACTTCTTTCTTTTTTCCTCATCCTTGATGACATTCAGTGTCTTCTTTCGACCGTGTCCAAATTCGACCAACCACAATCTTTTTTTGCCTGCCCACTAATTTTTTCAGTTTTTTTTTTAAATTCCGGAAATTCTGAAATTGATAGGATCACAGTTTTCTCAGAAATCATTTTGAGTTCTAATTTTCCGGAAAAACCAAAATATTTTTCCCGTTTTTTTGCCTCTCCTACCCATAAAAAGAGTTATTGTCCAACTAAAGTGTCTATAAAAATCGCGCAAACCCGGATTCTATCCTTTTCCCCTATTTTTTACAAGCTTTTTTTCTTTCTCTAATCAATTAATTGTTTTCAGGTTCATGTCTTGACAAGATAGAAATGTTGAAATTACAACTCCTTCTGTCTTCAACATTTCTCATCGCAATTTGCACTTCGAAAAATGTATTTCAAGGTAAGAACTGCTTAAAAGCATGTGATCCTCGATCGATCGATTTTTAATTTAATTAACACAAAATTTCACTTTTTCTACCTTTGTGGAAACAAAAAAATTAGACCACTTTTTTGTTTGTTTGAGAGGAGAAGTGGAAATTCACAACGTAAGATTAGTGAGAAGAATTATATAGGATTCAGAAAAAAGAGCGATTGATGATAGTTTGGAATTCGGAGGTGGGGAGATCTGATAGGAATTCCAAAACTCCCTCTAGAACCCACGTTTGAACAACTTCTGACTGGTTTTCTTGGAATCGGAATAAATTTTAAATTATTTTCAGTTTTTAATTTTGAACAATATCTTGTCAGGAATTTTGGATTTGAAAATTCGCAGTAATTTTTATTAAAGTTATCAAAAATAAGAATTATTATCGGAAAGTAAAATTCAACTGCAAATTGATTTTTAAAATATTTTGGACCAAAATTTGGAATCCAATTCCTTGATTTCCAATGTTTGTTGCTTGTTTATATTTTCCAAGAGCATTGAGCATAAAATCATATTAGTGTTCTTTCTTAGACATGCATATTCTAATTTTATTTAATTTCCGATTCTCATCATTCTTTTTCTTTTTCTCTTCTCATCATCCTAATTAAATTTTTGTTTCGTTCGTTTCGAGACCTTTCTTCTTCAAACAAAATTAATTACTTTTTTTCTTTTTTCTTTTTGAAATGAGAAACCAACGGAAGTAATTTACATAATTTTGAGATTTGTGGTTTTTTCGCTGAGAAAAGAGAAAAAGATGGAAAATTATTGGAGCATGGCACCATAAAAAACTAGAGGGACTTTTGGAATTGACCAATGGAATTGGAATCATAAATAAATCATGAGCAGTACTGACTTTTAGGCATTTTTTCACACAAAACATGGAATTTTGCAGGCGATTGCTCATCGAAAAAAGTGCTGTGTGAACAACTTTGTATAACAATATCACCGGAAACTTATGAATGTTCTTGCTATGATGAACATGTTTTACAAGATGATGGATTATCTTGTAAAGGTATGAGCGGGAACATTTTTGGAAAATTTTTGAAGAGAAATGGGGCAGACAATTATTGAAAAACCAGAAAGGATTTACCAAAATTTGATTTTTTGTTTTAGAAAATTTTAAAAAATTGGATCATTCTTTTTTGAAATGGTCCGGTTTAAATTCTAAAATTTTGATTCACTATAAAATTGATTCTACATTTTGAAACAAAACCCAATTTTTCGAATCCCAAGATCCGGATGGTCCAATTTTTCCCAACCTTTTCCTAAACTCCAAATGAATATTTATTTTATTTCCAGTTGACACAAGAGTGAATTATAAAAGTATTGCAAGTACAACAAGTTCAAATCGACCAGCAACTCGATTGATTCCAATCAAGAAATTGGAAAAGAAACCATTGTCGTTCAAAGGAAATAACTATGCAGAATTTCCTGTTAATGAGAATACATATCTGGAAACTAATATCACAATTGAATTCAAGTAAGTGCGAAGGGAACATTTCAGATTTTTGGAAAAATCGGAATTTTTGTTGAAAAAGTTTACTTCAAATATTCAGAAAGCACAACTTGTGAATTTATTTTTAAAAATTATTTTTTTTCTGAAGCTACAGTAACCGTTTCGATTTTTGAAAATAATCCAGCAAAACTATTTTCCAGACTTGAAGAGCAAAAAGATGGAATTATATTATTTGCCGGACAATTGATTGGTGATGATTTCATCTCGATAACCTTAGATGGTCCAAATATAATCATGAGACACGATTGTGGAGAAGGAACAATTGAAGATATGTATCATGGAACATTTGGAATTGGAGAATGGCACGAAGTCAATGTTTGGCGGCAAAATTGTGATCAAACACAAATGAGAGTTGATAAAGGAAGAAAACTTATCGATAATGCTGAAGAATTCAAGGTTAGAAAATTAATTGCAAGATAAATTTCAAAAAAAAATCTGATGTTTTTTGCAGAACTACAAAGGGATTACAATCGATGAAGGTGTATTCCTTGGCGGTGCTCCAAATAACATCGAATATTTATCCGAAAAAACTGGAACATCTGAAGGATTTAGAGGATGTATTCGGAAATTGATTATCAATGGAGAAGTTTTGTTAAATACAAAAGAACATATCAATCAAGCTTATGATTCACACACAATTTGTGAGTTTTTATTTATTTATTTATATTTTGAGAATTCATAAAAATCACAATAATAATAATTACAGTCTATTGTCGAGAATCATCGAAAACATCAACAGATCAGATTGAGATGTTTGACTTAACTCAAAGAGGAATTCCACAGATTAAAGAACCGACGACGCTAAAAGGTAAGGATTAGAGAACATGAGAAAACAATTAGGGAAAAATAATTGAGTACTGGAAATGTACTGACTGAAATAGAAGTAGATTTTCTGTAGAGCAGCTTTGGAAAAAAAACTGGGCCCGAAAAATGTTTGTCTGCATCAAAATTTCCTAAATCCTTGGCCCTCTGAGTCGGTCTGAAGCCTGCCAAGGCCGTTACTAGAATAAACCTAGAATCTTAAAGCTAAAACAAATTGAGTACTGAAAATGTACTCACGAACTTTCTGAAAAATTGAATTTCACTTCTGAAACTCAAAACATCTATCTCCCTCCCTCTATTTTTTCTTCCCAATTTTCCTCACATTTCCTTAAATCGTTATTCAAAAAAAAAAAGAAGAAGATGGCTATTATGTGTAATTAGGTGCTTCTCGAGAGAGGGTTTGAAAAATTGTTGCTCCACATTTTTTTCGGAAACATGTTACTGCTGCTCTTTTTTTTCCCATTGAATAAGAAAATGAATTAGGATTATGGAAATTTGTTTGAACATAAATTATTGAGGCGGAATGGAATGAGAGAGGAATTGTGTGAAAATTGCCGCATTTGAGATTTTTAGAGTAGAAGATTGTTATAAAATGAGCAATAGTTTGAAAATAGGTTTCGAATTGCTCGAATTGATAATAAAGTTAGTCTCTGAAAATTGGCGCCAAAATTCTTACTGTAATTGAAACCACGCGAAGTTTTTGATCTACCGTTTTTCAAAATTATGATTACTGTAGCCTTTGAAAAAAATAGTTCATCCCACTTTCCAGAGAGAACCAGGAAATTGTTTTCCAGAAGCCCCAAAAAATAACCGGGTTTTATTTTTGTTTTGGTTCGTTTCTCTATTTTCTACCCCACCCCAATCCCCCTTATAAAACTTGCATGAGAAAAACAGAGGAGAAGTAAAAAAGAAGAAAAAAAAAATATGGGCGGAGCCAAGTTTTGCTCCGCTTTCCCTCTTCTCTTTGATTATTTTCCTCCTTATTCATTCAGTCTTGCAATATGAACAATTTACTGTTTCTACAGCTAATGATATTATATTTTCCAAATTTTCAAACTCTTCCATTTGATTATTATGGAATGTTTATTGAACAAATGTTGGCTGAACAATTGGCTGAACTTGTGAAAAATGAAACGAGAATTAAAAATCTTTCAGTTGTTCAAGTAACATCTACACAAGTTCCAACAACAACTCAGAATGAGAACGAAAATATATTTGGACATCCAATTTTAGTCGAAATCGGTGAGTTACCTTGGGTCTTGCCACGAATAGAAATCAGAAAATTGTTTTTGTTTGCTCAAGAAAAAGTTTTATGAGGGCACTTTTCATTTTCTAGTTTCCAAATATATAATATTCATTAGGGTAGCTGTCAAAAAAACCAAGTTTTTCTTTTATTTTTTTTGCTTTCCTCTCCTCTCCTTTTCTTTTCTTTTCAAAAAAAACTGACGAATAACAAATAATTATTATTAGGAAAAAGAAAAACTGTTACCATAGAAATATGAATCTCTGATTTCAGAACAACCGACAATCAAAAATGAGACAACAAATACAATTCCAAGCTGGAAAATTGCACACTTCAATGGAGAATCGAAAATACAATTTGAAGCGCATCAAAGTATTCTGGATTATGTAGAAGTGATGATTCAATTCAGACCAGAACAATTGGATGGTGTACTGTATTATTGGAATAGTGGACAAGCTTATATGTCACTTTTGATTGAAAATGGAATTGTTAAATTGTCAGCAAGTTTGGGAGATGGGAATATGTTTAATCTTGAAGCTGACACTTTGATTAGTTTGAATCATTGGCATAAAGTTGAAGTATGGAGAACTGGAAAAGGATTATTGATGAAGGTTTGTTCGGTTGATTAGTGAATTGCTCAGATTAGTTATTTTTAGGTTGATAAACAACGTTGGAAGGAGTTAGAAATGAGTGGATATCTTTTGGATTCAAATGGAAATTCTGGAGAAGTTCTCATTGGATCATACGGCAAAGCGATAAATTCCCATCTCACAACTATGACTGGATTCAAGGGATGTATCAAGCGAGTTCATATCAACGGACATGTTATTCTTCTATCAAATCCTTCAAATTCTATTGGAGTAACTGAATGTAAAAGTGATCCATGTGCAAATTTCGGGTGTCCGGGGCATTGTTTTGCGCATAATTCAGAAGCTGTTTGTGCGTGTGAATGGCCAAAAACTGGAGCGAAATGTGGGCAAAGATCAGATTCAGATTTATCATCAATGTCATTTGGTGGGAATTCTTACCTGGAACTAGATGATGAATCAGTAATGAAGCAGTGAGTTTTTCTTTATGAAATATTTATTTATATGTACTTCATGTATATTTTTCAGCATAACTGGGGAATCTCTTGATCTTGCTATCAACTTCAAACTTCACAATTTCACATCAAATGCAAGACAAATTCTAGTTTCAAGCGTTGAAAGCGATTTTGAAGATTATTTCGAGTTATCAATTGATCAAAATAAACTCGCAAGATTTGTGATTAATTTGGGATCTGATCCAGTTGTTCTCACACATCCGAAGAAAATCGAAGATGAAAGATGGACCACAGTTGAAGTGATTCGCACAAAACTTGAAATTACATTATCAGTAAATGGGGAAGATCCGATTGTTGGATTCGCGCCAGCTGGACAAGAATTATTGAATGTATATCGGAATGTTTTTGTTGGTCAGTTTGAAAAACTTTTTTTGAAAAAAAATGTGTATATTTTTTTCAGGAAACACTCCACAATTACGTGTTCTTCGAAACGCAGAAACAACTGGTTTACATGGTTGCATAATTTCTTTGCGTTTTGATCAAACAACAATTTCACATCCAAAACAAGGAAAATCAGCAATTAATATTGAGGATTGTGCGATTTAATGGAAAAAAATTTAATTTGATTTTAAAACAAACTTGAACAGGTTTTATAATTTTGTATTGTATCCTATAATTATTGTTTGTTTGTGATATTTATAATGTATCTTAAGAATTCGTCATCGAAAATTTATTGATTTTTTAAAAGTAGAATATACTATTCGCTGCTTTCATCAGATAGTTGATATTCATCAATTGCTTCATAATATTGTTCTTCCCAATCATAGGGATCATCTAATTTTTTATCACCAATCAAAGGTGTCAAAATTTCTTGTAATTTAGTATAAGGTGGATCAATTTGTGGATCAAGGCTATAAATTGCTTCGGCGAAATTCAACAAATCGGGATTTGTAAAATATTTGGATGGTTCGAATCGCTAAAATATTTTATTACAGCAAAAATATTACAGTAATCCCACGCTTACCATTAGAATCTTATTTTGTTTTATTTCAATATTCGATTCCAAATATTTCCAAGGTAAATCTCCAATCAAAAGTTCATGAGCCGTATATAAAAGTGATTCCATATCATCTGCAGGAGTTTGCTCTAATCGAGAATGAACTCGAAGTGACACATATCGATTTGTTCCTCGAAACCCCGCTTTTTCCCTGGCCCTTCTTCTTTCACCAGTTTCTGTTTTGAATCGACGAATGAGACCGAAATCGAGAAGATATAAAACATGCCGATTTTTCCGATTGATTCCAAAACACATATTCGCTGGTTTGACATCTCGATGAACATATCCAATTTCATGCAAATCACGAAGAGCTCCAATTGCTTGTAATAATATTCGACCAGTTGTACCTCTACTTACATTCTCGACTGGACTTGCTTTTCGTATTTCTCCCAAATTTATACTCAACAACTGCATTACTGTAGATTCAGGGTGTTTTTTAAAAACTCATTCTCAGAAGTGCAAAAAAAAACTTGCCTATAAAATTATTCTTGTCAGTCCTTCCTGACGCAAAAATCATTGGAACATGTGGTTTTCCTTGCATAGTTACCAGAATTTTCTGCTCAAGAATCATTCTTCTCGCTAGTTTTCCTTGTCTCTTTTGTGGTTCAACTTTTATCGCAACTTCTTCAGCTCGATTCATATCAATTGCGAGATATATTTCACCGTATCCACCTTTGCCAATTAAACCTACAAAATTTTGTTTTGTTTTTGAAATATTCAAATTATTTGAAAAATACCTTCAATGTGCCATCTATTTCTGAACATCTCATCGATTTTCAATAAAGATTCCGTTCCAGTTTCCGTTTCAAATTTTTTGATTTTCGGTAGAATTGGACTTATATTCTTTCTTTTTTTATTTTTTATTTTTTGTTTTGGACAAGAATTATCGAGATTTGAACATGATTTTGCATTTTCCGCTTCGTGAATTTCTGTTTTTCCCATTTATTGAATAGTAAATTATTATTTGAAATGATTTCGAGTTAAACTTCACGGAAAAAATACCCAGTATAAAATAGGTCACGTCAAAAATAAAAATTGAAAAATTTATTAGTAAAAAAATATAACAAAAAATAAAATAGAAAATTTATGCAGATGTACAGCTGAAGTATGATGAGCAAGCTGAAAATTATTTTTTTTTATCAAAAAAAATATGAAAAAATTTTTTCTAACTCACCTCTCATGGATGTTGAGCAAACTGAATTAACAATACCATTAAATTTATTAATATTTGCTTGAGTTGAAGTATCATCATCTCTATCAATATCCAAATCACTTGTTGCAATATTAATTGTTGAGCCAAGTGAAGTTGGAGCTTTTGCATCAGTTCGTGAAAGGAACAAGAATGTTGGTGTTCCAGCACAATCCCAACATCCAAATCGACTGTGAAGTTCAGTTTGGAATTGATTCCAAACTGCATCAGTATAACTAGCAAGATTATCTGAAGCAATTATAAATACATTTGGTGCAAATACTCTGTCAGTATCATCTGAATAATGTGAACATCCAAATTGTGTTCGAATTGCGTCAAATAATTGAGTTACTGTAGTTGTTTGCACGGTATATAAATCTTCGAATAATTTTGGTTTGACGGTTGAGGATGTTGGTGCTGGAGTTGTTGTGGTTGTGATAAACAATGATCCATTTCTCCATTCTTCATAAGTAACAATCGAATTTTGAAGATCAGCATAGCTATGAACTGCAAGATCTGTTAACAACATTGTTTTTTGTGCACCATAAGCAAACATTGAGATATGAGCATCGTCTTGAGCACTGAATTTTTCGACAAAGTTTTGAATATAGTTGATAAAATCGTAATCTTGTTTCTGAAGATCCAGAATAATTGCGATATCAACTTGTGTATCATAACAATACGAATAAGCAGGTAATTGACAAGACAAAGATGACCATTCAGTGAAATAATTTGTGGTTGAAAGATATTGTGTTGAATTAACAATATGATCGGATGGTGTAACACTATCCCAAAGAACTGTTCCATATAAATTGACTGGTCGAGAAACATCGACGACATAAATTCTTCCACCAGTTTGACTTTGAAGATTCAATGCAGCAGTTTTCAATTGATTGCGTTTTTCATCTGTGGTGACATCTGGATCAAGAACAGCATCATTTGCTTCTCCAAAGAATAAAAGATCCGCAGAGAATCTGTTATTCTTCTTGGAAATCAATGCAAGTTGTGCAGTAATATCATTCATCGAAGTATCAAGTCGTGTATTTCCACCTCGAAGTGCATCCAATTTTGTTGAATCATCAATCAATGTTTGAAGATATGTCTTGAAACCTTTTGCATCAACAGCATTGGCTGGTGTGAATTTTGTGAGACCTTCGGAGTATGTGATAAGTTGATAGAGTTCTGTTCCAGTTTGAAGTGCTGAACTTGCATCAACAAGTTGAATTACTGATTTCAAATTATCAACAACAACATCATTTGTTGCTTCAGAAACTTCAACGGCATAATAAGCAGTGACACATTCTGAAAAAACTTAATTTGATTTTGATTTTTTCTCCCAGAAACATACGTGGAGCTGGACATGGATAATTGGCAAGAATATTTGCAGTAACACCATTCAAAGTGGTATCATCAAGTGATTGATAGATATATTCTGGTTTGGTGATTTGATCAAGTTGTTGAAGAACATCAGCAGAAAATGCTTCATATCCAACAATCAAAGTTTGAACTCCGAAGTCACTCAATTGTTTGCCAGCAATGATTTCATTTGCATACGTGTCAACGGTTGGTCTGAAAATATGGAATTCAAAATTGATTTTGATTCGAGAGTTCAAAACTTACATGGCATCAGAAAGAACAACAAGAACTTTTCCACTTGCAGCACGGGATTCAACTTGGAAAGCGGCGAATGCGGCATTCAAGGCTTTTGTGATATCAGTTAATCCAGCGGTATATTGAACACTTTGAATGGCTTGAAGAACGTTATCCAAATTTGTTCCTTGGACGAGTTTTAAAATTTCTGATGTCTCCGAGCTAAAAGTTTGAATTTGAAGAATTGTAGCTTTCAAAAAAAATTTATGTTCTTTCGGTGACTCACTTGAAAAACATAACCCCAATTCTTGTCAAATCATCAGAAGTCTTATATTGTTTCACGAACTTTGTTGCGAAATTCTTGTAGTCTTCGAGAAGAATTCTTGAGAGCGATTCTGATGTATCAAAGAGTAAGATCATATCCAAAACTTCGCATTTTGGAGAGTTGGTTGTGTCATCAGCGTTGAGATAATCCAATAAATATCTTTGAGATGCTGTTGTGACTGGTTTTTTGAAGACTGAAATGTGGAAATTGAAATATATGGAAATAAAAATGAAATTTTTTGATAACTTACACGAGCAAACAAGTTGTGAGAATGGATCATTATTGGCAAGATCGGTCCATGAGTCATAACTCAATGATTCATCAATATAAGTTGAATATTGTTTAACACTAGAAAAAAAAATAAGATGAGAGTTGATTAGATAAGAACTTACTAATTTTTATTGACACCGGCGATTGTGAAATAAATTCCAGTATTCGATTTATCAACAGATTGACTTGAAACTGGTTTATCAGTCAATAAAATAACTTCATCTGGAGTTGAAGATCTAGCGGGAAACTTGTTGAATGCATAAGTTTTCAAAGTTCCAAAATCCAATGATTGACGAATTGTTGTATTTTGAACATTGTAAACATTATTGAAATCATTCAAGAATTTGTCTTTTGTATCAGCGAAGCTTGTGGAGATATCAACGATTTGATTTCCAGCGGTTGCTCCGATGAAAATTTGTGTCGAGGCGAAATTGACATTTGAGGCGATCTTATTCTTGATTGTGTCCAAGCTTGAGATTTTTAATGTTTTGTTGGTTTTTTGCAAGTCATTCATATCAATGACAAGTAAAATATCACGTTGTGGAGATCCATTGCAATCTAAAAAATATATATTGTTCAAGTTTCCCCCAAAAATTTTCAAGCCTACATTGTGAAGGAGGTTTTGGAGTAGATGGAGTTGTGGGCGTATTTGTGGCAGGTTGCTGAGATGTTGAAATAGTTTGAGTTTGATGGCAAACACTGTACGCATTATCACCGTCTGAAAACAAAAGAATTTTGTTGATAAGGTGTGACATTAAGCGCCTTAAGGGCATAGTCGAATTCTTTAGGCAGCTTACAAGTGGTTTCCATTTGTGTCACCATTTTCGATCCCGATAACGCGTTTTTCGCTTCGTCGACAGAAACGGAGCCACGTAACGAGTAAACTGCATTCACTTGATTGTTTCTGGAAAATTTTGGGAAATGAGGTTTGAGATCTCTCGCTCAAATACCACTTACTGAACATCTAAGCCAAACGAATTGAGAGTGTATTTTTGTTGAAGTCTTGATTTGAACTGGAAAAAAAATGTTTAGAATCTCAATTCTTCCAAGGGCTGAAACTCACATCATTTTCGAGTTCTGATTTTGAGTTCATTGTAAATCCAGTGGTCAAAAACGATGAAGAAGTGTCTAAATTTGTCTTATAAGATCTCAATTTTCCTCTAGAACTCACCATGTTTTGTGGCAAATAAAATAATAAAAACAATGGATAAAATAATGAAAATGATTGATATAACAGCTAATCCAATATGAATCGGATCGAAACGTCCAAACAATTTATTATTTTTGGGTGACGACGCCATTTCGGACTGTAAATTGATATCATAAGAGTTGGTGATTGCCATTTTTGCAAATTTACAAAAATGATGAGTTTCATTATGCGAGGTGTCTTAAATATTAGGCTTATCAGTGAATGATGAAAATTTTCAGATAAGACACAAAAATTGTGATATCATTCTGCATAAGTTTGTGATGACTCAAGTTTTCTGCAGAGGTGGGGTGGCATTTTTTGGGAAAAGTGAGGGCACAATGAAATTTGTATCAATGAGTCACATTACTTTTTATAACTTGTTTATTTAACGAAATGCAACTTTTCGAGTGTGTTACTGTATTTGGGAAAATTTTGATTTAAAGTTTTTCAAATGTTGAACTTTGCCAACTCATATTCATAGCTGGAGCTCAGCAGCCAATCTATAAAAAAATGTGGGAAAATTTGGAATTTCTACGTGAACCTTTAAAATCAGATAAGAAACGTGTTCTAATTGACGTGTTATTGTGTTTAAAAGGAGCAATAATTCATCAGAATCTCAATTCGTCAATTGTTTTACCTTACGGAAACTTATTAGCCACATTGAAAGTGAGTTCTATTCTAGCTATGAAAATTCATTGATGTTTTCAGGTGTTAAACAAACATGCCTCAAGTAGGGAATGGTATTCCATCTGAATCGATTCCGACGCCTTTGTTGATTGGTTTGGGAATAGGCGCTGTTCTTGGTTTTGTTGCACTGATTGTTCATGTGATTCTTGTCAAAAATCTTGTCAAACAACGTCTCAAACATATACCGCGAGCAAGAAAAGCCAAGAAGGGAAAGAAAGGAAAGAAGGGAAAGAAGGGGAAGAAGGGAAAGAAGAGTAATTCAACATCGGGAGGAACAACTGGAACAACAAGTGGAACTACTGGATAAATCATCTTTTTTGATTTTTAGAATAAAATTTGAGAAAATACTTGTTAAATACAGTCGGCTCTTAATAAATATTTATCGTGAATAGTGTTAAAAACATTTGAAATTCTGTTGAGAGTACTGTAGCTTCTCTTATTTTTGAGAGTACTGTAGATTCTCTTGTTTTTGAGAGTACTGTAGCTTCTCTGATTTTTGAGAGTACTGTAGATTCTCTTGTTTTTGAGATTACTGTAGCTTCTCTTATTTTTGAGAGTACTGTAGCCTCTCTTATTTTTGAGAGTACTGTAGTTTCTCTTATTTTTGGAGAGTAGCTTCTCTTATTTTTGAGAGTACTGTAGCTTCTCTTTTTTTTGAGAGTACTGTAGATTCTAAGTAAGCTTTCAGAATCTAGAAAATTTGGAACGCAGTACTCTAGATTATCTACAGTAATCTAGAAAATATAGTGATTTTTCGAGTTTTTTTTGGAGTTCGGCAGAGTTCCAGAAACGCTTGTGAAATGTTGTGAAATTAAAAATTCCTGTGAAAGTTCAAACTACAAACACTTTTAAAAAAATATTGTGAAATTGATTTCGAAATCTAAAAAAACGTGTTCTAATTTCTCGAAAAACGTGAAAATTAGAAAATGGAGCTTCAAAATGGTTATTTCTAGTACTCTGAATTTTTAGAAACCCTTGGTTTATAAATTCAATCAGTAGACAAATATAAAAATTACTATGGAAGGTTTATAACTGAAATTTCGAAACTCAAAAAAAAAACAATCTGCTTTATAGATAACGGAACAATCGAAATTCCAAAAGGAAAACTTGTTGGGTGCAATTGGCTGGTGGTGAAAAAATTGGGCGAAGGTGGATGTGGAAGTGTATACTTGGTAAAATCATTAGAAGATGACTCGGAGGCCGCAATGAAATGTGAATCAAATTTCGCATCTGGTGGATGTGTTTTGAAGTTGGAAGTGGCGATTCTCAAAAAACTTGCGAATAAAAAACACGTGGCACAATTATTGGGAGCAGCGCGAGTTACACAATATAGCTATGTTGTGATGACATTGTTGGGTGAATCGATGAATAAAATTGTGAAGAGATTGAATCGTGCGGTGACTGTTTCAACGCAATGTAGAATTGCTGCAAATATGTTGTTTTGTATGAAACAAATTCATGATGTGGGTTTATTTTTTGAATTCCAGAAGCGAATAAATCTTATTTCCAGATCGGCTTCATCCATCGTGATTTGAAGCCGGCAAATATGGCGTTGGGTAAAAAAGGAACATCAGAATGTCGTTTCTTTCATATCCTCGATTTCGGTTTAGCTCGCCAATACGCTGTTCCAAGTAACAATGATCCGAATCGAATGAAAATGCGAAGACCAAGAGATCGTGCACTTTTCCGAGGAACAACAAGATATTGTTCGATTCGAATGCATGATCGAGCTGAGCAAGGAAGAGTTGACGATTTATGGAGTATGATTTATTTGTTGGCTGAATTGCGAGGACCTTTGCCGTGGGCAACACAAAGTGATAAGAGAATTGTTGGAGAGATGAAGAGATTGCACACGGATGAGGTGATTTTGCAAAATAGTCCCACAGAGTTTCTCGAAATTGCTGCGCATCTTCGAACTTTGACATATTTCCATCGTCCGGATTACTTCAAAATCTATATGTTGATAATGGCTGTGATGGAAAAGGGAAGATTCGAATGGGATGATCCGTTTGATTGGGAATTTGGGACAACAACTAAATCATTGACACCAAACAAAACGAGGACTCCTCGAAAACTAACTGGTCCATCGCCGAATCGATCAACTATGAGTAAAGAAATGACAAATCAAAGTAAGGAGACAACGAATAAAAGTAAAGAGAATGCGAGTACACCGGCAAAAGGAGAATCATTTAGCAAGGAAAAAATGAGCACTGAAATTGTTGGATCAAATCCATCGAAAGAAAAAGAAGAATATACGCCTGTTGATAAAGAAAGAAAGGCTGAAATGATGATTGTACTTCCATTTGATCCTGATTTCTTTCAACAAGATCCCATCGGTTTTTAAAATTCGTTTCATTTCTCAATAAATTATTCGATTTAAAATAGTTTTATGGTGGAAAACGTATAAATTCAACATCAAAAGCTGAGCAAAAATTACAAATATCTTTTTCAAATGCTGTTGGACCACAAACAACAACTTCTAAAGCATTGAACTCGTCAAATATTTTGTTGAAATTCTCGATTCCCAGTCTTCCATTTTCAATTTTCATCAATGGGTGTGAATTGTTTTTCTCCTCTTCTTTTGTTAGCAAAATTCGGATTTGAAAATTCCAAAACTTTCCGAAATTCTTGAGATTTTCCAAAAACAATACATCTGAAAATGATCGAACTGTATAAACTAACAAAATCATCAAATCATCATCATCTTTCTCTAATAAATATTCAATAATCCTGATAAACGGTGCAATTCCAGTTCCAGCTGCGATGAACATTGGCCTTCGAACTTTGCGAATTCTCGCGGCTTCTGATATTCCATAGGGTCCTCGGAATTCGAGAGATTTTATTCCGTCTAGTTTTGAGGTGAACCTTCCCATTGGATAAATCTGAAAAATTTGTTTTTGCTGGAGAAAAAGTGAGAAACTTTGAACCTTAATTGGAACTTCAAACCAATTTGGGCCAACTGCAGTCGGAGTATACTGACGAGAAAAACCATCTGAAGATCTGAATAAAATTTTGATATAATTTCAAAATTTTTGAGAGGTTACTGTAGGCGGTATATTCAAACTGCAACGCCATAGCTCACGTCTATAAGTTTCTTGAATCGAAAATCGGTTATTTCTTGTTTGACAAACAATATAAAAATTATTTATTCGAATGAACTAAAACCCGTATTCAATCAATTATTTTCCAGTCGAGAAAAATCTCAAATTGTGATCATTAAAATGAATCCAACCATAGCTAAATATGGTTTTAGATAATGGCCAATAATAGGAGTCGATAACATGTATTCAACAATCCACCAATAAGCCTTGAATTGAAGTCGACCCCAGGATGGAAGGTTTTGTGACATTTTCACTTCAACAGTTCCATTTTCCATTCTTTGTTTCGCCAATTCAATTTTCTCATTATTACAAGTTCCATCTTGATTCACAAAATGAAAACCGTATCTTCCCAATTGCATCAATTTTGATCCACCATCGGTTTCACAATCGAGTTGCATTAAGTATGGTGGATTCTTCTGACCGGTGTACATCCATTCCCAAGAGTAAATGAATCTGAAATATTCTTTCGTTGTGTTTTTATCTAGGTCTCATTTCAACTCACTTATGTGGAACATAGGCACAAGTTGGTTTTTTCCACGTATGACATTGATGAATCATTACTCCCATATCTGGAGTATACCAATGTGCCAATTTATCAGACAATCTTTCGAAAAATAATTGAGTATCATTATTGGCACGAATAAAGAAGTTAGCACCATTAACCCATTCAGTTCTCAATGAATCTTCTTCTCCTAATTGATCGAAAATAGCGTCGTAACTCATATCATCTTCGAAATTTAAATCGAAAATACTTTTACGCCAAAATGTATCTTGTTGCATCATCCAAAATGATTTTCCTCTGAAAAAAATGAAATTATTCTCAACTAACAATTTAAAGTAACTCACTTTTTAATTAGAGCTAATGCAATATTCGATCGAAGTAGATAAATTGTTTGATAAGCTCCTTCAGCAAATGAAAATGGTTTCTGAAAAAAAGTTAATTAGAAAACAGCTACAGTACTCTAGTTAATTAACCACTTTTTTCAACCACAAAAAAAAACAAGAAACAGGTTCTTTTTATTTCGTGGTTGACGAAAACATGACTATTATAAATGAAATGAAATTGGAGACAAGACTTACGTAAAGTGAAGGAGTTGGCCAATGGAATTGTTGAATATTCGGCCATCTTTTCTTGATTGTATCACGAGCCACAGTATCCAGGGTGACGAAAATGAAGCGATCGTGTGCCCCGGGAAAAGTTGCGGTGTTACACAGGAAATTGTCAGTCATATTCAATGCGTGTTGATTGAGCAAAAATAGTGCTGGAGGACGTGGAAACTTTTTGTCGAGAATTCTAATGAGATCCGCGAATTCGCGAGATTCTTCGATGAGTCGCAAAGAAACTGATTCGGAATTCGATTTCACATATCTGACAGCGGCTATTGCGTTCTGAGTTTTTCGCAAAACCAAAACACCAAACAAAAACCAGAAGGAATAGAATAATATTAGAGCGATTCGAGAGAAAAGTGAGCGGAAAAGAAAGTTTTCAATGCTGGAACCTTCCTTCTTCTTCTTCTTGGCGTCACGGATTTCTTCTTGATTAGCATTTTTCGCTGATTTCCGAAGTCTAATTTCTGCCTCCATGGCTGGCTGAAAATGATACATTTGACTGGGAGAGAAACGAGAGAATACAACATAAAAATAAGAAAAAAAACGCCCATTCGATTTTCGGCGAGTAAAGTAGGTCGGAATTTGCATAGGTTAGTTAGACTAGATGAATTTCACAACACAACTATGACCAACTTGTACTTCAGAAAACTAAATACTTGAGAAATTCTATGTAAAAGTGCAAAGTGGCCTTTCCCAAAAAAATCAGATAAAAACCAAGTAGATCAGATTTTATCATAATACCATTGGGCAATTTTTATCTTTGGCTTTCGAAATTTCAGGTTCACATCACACGAAAAAAAAAACTTTCACCAAAAATGAGAAAACAAAAGAGACCTGTTGGTTTTTTCCAAAAAAAAAAAGAAAAAAAACTATTATCCTCTTTTAATGTTTCTCTACCTGACACCGAACGAAAAAATCAGTCATGATGAAAACGTAAAAAAGATTAGTGGCCAGACCAGAGAAGGGATTGCGATTGACCTCGATATGACCGGAGGTATGATGGGCGAAATAGTGTGTGATGAATGAGAGGAATTTGAGAGAAGTGATTGGAGAATTTTTGAATAGAGGAACTTGAAGTGAAAATAAATAAAACAATAGAAATTTCTTGTTATTCATTTATATTTGAAAATTCTTGTTATTTCAAATTGGTATTGTTTTATCAGAAAATTTAAAAAAAGTTGTCAATGTCAAAAGAAACAAAAAATATAATTTAGGAGGTTGTACTTCCTTGTGGAAAAAAATCAAGTCCGCAATTCTGTGTCATCATTTTCGATCAAACTATAAACAAAACTAAACTGGCTACTGAAAAACTAGGCTCTCTAGGCACGAATCCTTGACAGTAGAATACTCAAGGATAGGCTACTTTAAAAGAAAACATTCTAGATATATTGTATTCCTAGCGATATAGCATAAGACCACCTTAACAAACCCAAACCAAAAAGTCCGGTTACCGAAACCGATTTGAATTGATAAAAATATTGCCGTGGATGGATTAAATATGAAGAAAAGTGTGAAAAAAATCAAGGAAAGATAAGGCAACCGGTTTGTATCCAACGAACACAGAAAAAAAAGTACCAAATTGTTATTCTGCCTACATGTCGTGTAATTGTCCTTTCATTTGACCTTGTACGTTATACCAGGAGAGATTAAATACAAAAACAAAACTTTGGTTTGTGGTCCGATTTTGGGCAAACACTTGATCATTATTCTATTATTAGTATTATTATAATTTTAAAACAATAAAAATTGAATTAAAAAAAATTTTAATTGGTTCAGAGCAAATTTCAATTTTGTGGCTTTGATGAGCGAATCTGTGGATTTTGTTTACTTGCACTTACGATAAATTTGAAGTATTCACATTAAATTTCTAAAAAAAACAGCGCTTCAACTTTAAAATCTAGTTACAGTAACCCAAGATCTTAAAAAAATTAAAATAATAAAAAGAAAAACCAAAATGTGTGCCGCGACATTGCGAGAAATGTGTGCGGCAGGCAGCGCGCTTGGCCACGCCTCTTTTTTTATTTTATTTGTTCAAGAATCTATTCATCGATAAAAAGTCATTAATTTCAGAAATGTCTCACGGAGATAACTATAATAGGAGAAGATCATACAACGATAGGCCTAGATATCAAGGTAGACGATTTCCAGACAGGTAATTACTTGATTTTTTAAAAGCAAAATTCCCAATCATTTTTTTTCAGATGGGAAAGATATGACAATGTTGGGCGAGACATAGAAGGCACACGATTTGTCCCATTCAAAACTCCTCTCGACAGTTCATTTTTCGCTGGTAAAAATATGCCACAAGAATTACAATTCGATGTTGCTAGTCTGATAAATATGGCACAACGCGCTGGAAAACAATTGGGCTTAGTTATTGATTTGACCAACACTGATCGATATTATAAAAAGAGTGAATGGGCAGATTATGATGTCGGTTATATGTAAGTTTTTTTTTCAAATTCTCGTAGAATCTAAGAAAATGTATACAGAAAACTCAATTGTCCTGGTCACGAAGTAAATGAACGCGAAGATTTGGTCGAAGAATTCATCAAAATTTGTAAAGATTTCATAGAGGATCCACAGAACGGTAACATTTTCATTATTTTTCTCTATTTTAAGATGAAATGTTTCAGATGGAAAACTGATTGGCGTCCATTGTACACATGGTTTGAATCGCACAGGTTATCTAATCTGTCGATATATGATTGATGTGGATGGTTCCACTGCTGCCGATGCGATCTCCAGTAAGTTAACTGATAACAGAAACCGTTTGCAAGCGAATATCGGTTCCAGAATTTGAGTACTATCGTGGTCATGAGATGGAACGACCAAAATACAAGAAATCCTTGTATAATGCCGAATTGTACAAAAAAGGGGTACGTTTTGATTTCAAAATTTGTTTTGTTTATCAATAAACGAAATATTTTCAGCTGAAACCAGAAGATGAAAATGTTGAAGCAGAAAGTGCCGAAAATGAACTGATATCAGGCGAAGGTGAAGAAGTTAATTCATAAAAGATATTCGCAAAATGTCATTATTATTTGTTGTCTGTTTGCCCAATCATTGTTATTGAACTCGGGTTGTTGGAGTTAATTAATATGAAAAAAAACATTTTTGAAATTTTTTAATAAAAAATATATACTCGATAGAATCGTTGTTTACGATTGATTTATTTTGAAAAAAAAACAAAAAAAAATTCAAAAACAAAATAGAAAACTTCAGAATGGAAGAAGAAGCATCGGCGAGCTTTTCAGAACAAGGTATTTTTTATATTCATTTTTTTTTTCAAGATTTCACCCAACGCATATTTTTTACAGAAGAAAACCCACCTTGCGCGCAAATGAGTTCCGATAGGTAACATATTCATATTTTTGATTGATTTGTTTTGAAAGCGGAAAAGTTTTGTGTCGCTAGTCAAATTTTCACTTTGAATTACATCGAAGGATCTGAAAAATGAACTTGGGGACCAAAACATAAATTTCAGTCAAACTTACAAATATTCATCTAATTGAAAATTTTCTCTAATAACATTTGGATCAATAGAATCTTCACCGAAAATATGGAAATATATTGTTGTTGTATCTAGAAAAAATGAAGATTTCAAGATCAACTCAAACAGAAAAAATTAAAACACACCATCAAATTTCATTTTCCTCGCACAATCTTTCGCCCATCGAATCAAATCATTCCGATGAATATCAAAAACACACGGTTTGCAACTTTGACCACAACATTCTTGCGGTCTTGGCTCACACGGTTCACTATCCAAATTCTCGAAATATTGTATTTTTTCTCGAACAATTTTCAATATTTCTTCATCTTTTGAATTCATCCTAAAACTTTAGAGAAATAAATATGAATATAAAAATAAAAAAGAAACAAGAAATCAATTGATAAGAAAGACACAACGTTTTTTGCAGGAAACAAGAAGATACAAATCCTGACATCAATTGTCCATATAATAAAAATCACAAGGTAAGGGAAAATATCTTTAGGATCATGAAAAATAATGCATTTTTTTTTAGATTTCAATTATCGATTTCAACACTCATATTTTACAATGTCGTATGGAAACAATGAAATATCATCCACATTCATTGAAATTTGTCAGGTACTAATTTAATTTTCTAAATTTATATCTAAGAGAATTTTTTCAACTTGCAAAAAACATGTTTTCTGGTAGTTTTGGACCCGCTGAACACGATCGCGTTGTCAAAAACTGCAAAAATAAACTTTGAATATGAGCTATGACGTGGCAAAGTCTGAAAAATCGTACATTTCCTAGTTTTTATGAAAATAATATTAGAAGCTAGGAAAGTCACGATTTTTAGACCTCGCCACGTCATAATTCATTTAGAAGTTGAGGTTTGCAGTTTTTCACAGCGTGTAAATTACTACCAAAAAAATTTCCCACATTTTTTGAAAGGGGACTAAAAATCAATAAAAAAGTGAGAGATTTAAGGACGTTAGAGAAAAACATTTTTGATCTACCAGAAAAATTTTGAGGTCTATTTAGCGATTTAGTGTAATAAATTACACGCTGTGTTTTTGACAGCAGGTCCAAAACTATCTCGATTTCAACTTGAAATTAAATTCATAATTTTCCAAAATCTTTCAGATGTTCCTATAACTTTCGTCATTTTCTACCCCAACAAGAATTAGCCTTCCACGAAGCATTTTGTCGCTCAACTTCAAAATTCGACAAAATGCAAAGAGAACTCTCAATTGAACCAATTATTCTCGATGTTCCAAATGTTTTGGCACAAGAAAATGATTCGGATGAGGAAGATGTGGTGGATTATCGAATGAGAAAACGAATTGATAAACAAGAAAAAATGAAGAATGAAAAGGAGGAAGAATCTGAGGAAGAAGATGAGGATTCAGATGAAAGTGATCATATTTCTACAAGTTCAACAATTACCGATGATGAGCAAGAAATTGAGGATGTTGAATTTGGAAGAGTTTTGAGACGAAAAGATTTACTTGAAGTGCTCAAAAATTAAGAAATAGTTTTATAGCAAACTCGGGTTAGAAAATGTAATTTTAATTTAATTTATTGATTTCGGGTCGCGTCAAAATTTGAGAAATAAATATTGATTTAAAAATCTTGAAAAATCAACAAGTTTATTAATTTTTCTTGAAAAGACAACATCCGGTGGGCAAATTTCCGCTACTTTAATAAAAATAGACATTCATTTAAATGATTCAAATAAATATGAAAACGAGACAAAAAAGAATTGTAAAGCATACATCATGAAATAACAAACAAAAAAGAAATAGTACTGAAAAGAAATGTATAATACCCATTTTCAAGTAATAAGAAGGAACATTTTGGTAGGAATGAGCAAGATTTGGAGAAAAAAACATAATTATGATAATATTTGGGGAGAGAGAGAGAGAGTAAGGTTGAGATCTAATTGAAATTATAAAATTGAGCATTCTTGTGAGCTCCGAGTACAAACACGACGTCCTTTTCGTTTTGGTGTTTTTTCATTGAATGTAACAATCGAGTTTTGTTTTTCAATTGATTCTTCAGAAATTATTGAAACTTGGCGATTTGGAAAAGTTGATGGACGCTTCACGTCTGAAATTCGGGAGATATTTTCTCAAAAAAATTTCTATAATATTTTTAATGAAAAAAAATGTCTAAATTTCCAAAAATTAGAAAAAACTAACATTCTTGAACTTGTGAGTCTTTTCCTCCAACAAATCTACGAACTGAAGACTTTGAAACTGTTGGTGATGGACATTGACAATTTGAAAGTTCGAAACTTGAATTTGTTGAATTTTGGACAATATCTGGATGCATTGTATGGCGACGAGATGGAAAACGGATCATTTGTTTGAGGAATTTCTGAAAAATACAGTCTAGGATAATCTCAAGTTTGGGCCAATTTATTTTTGGAAAACCTCAACTCACCCTGTCAAAATCTCGATATGCCATTGGAATTCCACTTGCTGGAGATGAATTAGCATCAATATATTCGGAATCATCGTCTTCAACTCCGCCAGAATTAAACGTTCCGTCATATGAAAATGATGTATAATGTCCATTTTCAAATGTATCATTGATAGAACATGGCATTGAAAGACATCTTCTACGTGGTGTATTTATTGTACTTGTATTTGAAATTGAATCATTATCATTCTTTATTTTACTCGAACATCCATCCGGTTTCGTTTCACTTCTTCTTCTCGGCGTTTCGAATATTCTCGTTGGTGGCAAAATTTTCCGTTCATTTCGGAATCTTTCATGGCCAACAAATGGATTGATATGCCTGAATTCGGGTTCATCTCTTGCCACGTGTCTCGCTAATTCTTCCATTCGATTTGCCATCGTTGATGTTTCTTCAATGACTTCTCCTTCAATTACTGGTCGAACTGTCATTGTATTCCAGTTTGTTGAAAGTTTTCGTGTTGTTGATGCTAGAGATTTTGGGCGTTTGAGTGCAGCATCAGAACGACTTCGACCCAAACGAGATTCTTTGCCTGGAAAATCAAAAAACATTAGTTCATGAAAAAAAATTTCCGAAAAAAAACTCACCATCTCTTAACAATCCATCAACATTTTTCGAATTTGCAACAATTTGTGGTAAAAGTGTCATAATTTCCGACAATTTATGATTTGCATCCACAAATCTCGGTCTAGCCGTCGGATCCATAACACACGAATTGAATGCCAATTTCAACAACTCAATAGGAGTATCCAATGGGCAAAGAGGAGTGAAAAGCATATAATCGAAACCAAATTTACTTGTTCTTGGCAAACCGCCATCCGGATCCGCATCAACACGAGCAATCATTTGACACAGAATAATTCCGAACGAAAAAACATCGGATTTTTCATCATAGAATTCTTCTTTGAGACATTCGGGACTCATGAAATATGTTGTTCCGACTTGTGCGAGTTTTTCACCTTGTTCTGGGAATGGGCAAGATAAACCGAAATCAGCAACAACTGCGCGATTATCGTTACAAATTAGGACGTTCTGAAAAGAAGAGAATCGGACTTGTATATTGCTTTTTATTTTTCATTCAAAAAATTACCGAAGATGTCAAATCTCGATGAATAATTTGCTGTCCATGAATATATTCCATTGCACACGCAATATCTTTCGCATATTTCACTCGTTTCGCCCATGTCAATTGAACTTGTTTATCAAGAATCAGACTCGACAAACTTCCCCCTTGACAATACGAAACCAACAAATTCGCATCCCATTTTCCCGTTTCATCGCGCGAAATACAAATTCCTCTCAATTCCAAAATATTTTCATGTTTCAATTTTCTCATCATAGCAGCTTCTCTTGCCGCGTCAGCATGCGATGCCCTTCTAGATCCACCTGTCGGTTTATTCTTCTTCAACACAAATATTTCGCCAGTCATCACATGTTTAACCTGCAAAAAAAAGAAAACAATCCTCAATTATCGGCTTAACTTCTTCAATGACCAAGGACAACAAAACAAAACCTTGTAAACTTTGCTGAAGAATCCTTCACCAAGCGGCTCAAGAACATCAAAATCATCTGGCGCATACAAAGGACCAATTATCGAAATAACCGGATGATGATCATATGACGAATAGTTTGACGAACAAGGATCATGATTACACGATACTTTCTCATTTTCTGAAAAAAAAATACTTTCTCATTTTCTGAAAAAAAAAGAAATTTGAAAGGTCCCATTTGATATTTCTAAGAAAATGCTCACCTTGAGGATAATATTTCGATGCTGATTTATTGTTATTATTCAAAATTGACGAAGTCGATGAACAAGCTGATGTTGTAGCCATTTGCAAACACATTCCGTCTAGAACACGTTTGGAGCATCTGAAAAAGGGAATTGGTTTTTTTTTCGAATAGGAAAATGATAAGAATGGAATGTTTGCACTGTTATTCGTTGCGTAGGAATGTTATGCATTCATTCCGTGAAAATATTGAAAAATCACTAACCTGACACCTTCATTTCGCTTGAGATGTGTGACTTCGCCAATATCCGGGTGCAATCTCACATTAGACACCATTTCCACCATGATGTCATATGTCGATGTTTTGCACGGCGACTCCTGAAAAAAACAAAACGAATTGGCACAATTTTCAGGCAAATCGAGAAAAACAAGAAGAAATACATAAATAATATCAAATGTCTATAGACATTCAATATTGTGAGAAACAAATAGAAAAAAAGCACTTCAGAATCATTTTTTTTTATTTCGACAAGGCTGAATTTATGAGTTGAATTTTATCGCTTGGGAAAAAATTGAGGATATTTAGAAAAATCAGAGATGACAAGAGAATTGTTCACAAAAAAAAAACTATGAAGAGGAAAAAAAGTGTGACCTCGTCAAAAAAGACCAAGTATGCTAATGCTGGCACGCGTTTCTTTTCGGCCAATCAAGGTTGGCTTCAAATTTTTCAGAATAACTTTTTTCTATGTAATCATATCTAAAATATTGTACAATAATGTTGTAATTTAGAAGATCGATGATAATACAAAAAAGAAACTAAATAAATATCATGTGAAATGCGTCAAGCTGTGATTTTTCTACCAATGATCAATAACCAACAAGACGTATGCAAAAATGAAAAAAAAATGTGGAAATCTAAATATTATAGGAACAGAACAAGTTGAAAACATGAATGTAAGTAATAAAGTTTTTCTGGGAAATCAATGATATTTTGTATGTTTGTTATTTGCGGCAATGTTTGCCTCGACATATTGTACTACTACTAAAGTGACGGAAGTTTTTGGTTTTTCCGATTTTATTTGCCTAATGTGTTCATGTTCTTGGTTTTAATGTTGTTTTGACGAAAGGTGTGGATGTGCACAAATATTGCAAAAAATGATTCGTTCGAAATAGAAAAAACGATAAGCTTTGATCATTTATAAGTATAGGTGTGTCAGTCAAGTGGAACCAGGAAGAAAATATCAAGAGACATAAATAGAGACTAGACATTGCATGAAATAAGAAAATATGGATTTATAGTTAAGAACATCTAGGGGATTCCGTGTCCCAAAGAAAAAAAAGAAAAAAATAAATTTTTCCAAATCGTCATGTACTGTAACTTCAAATTTGTGCACTTTCTGCAAACACCGGAAAACACACACACTTGATTTCACGACATTTTTATTATTTTTTTCACGTTTTTTCAGGGTGCCCGGGGAAAATGTGGGAGAAAGGTACTATAACCAGCCTAGTAGGAAGCTGAACTTACGATAAGCTTTGTTCTTGACAGAAACAATTTTGCGAAATGATTATTACATTAAAAAAAACATGTGACGTGTTTTGAAAGTACACGTACACGGTTTAGTTTTCATTCAAAATCAATTCAAATTCTTCATTTTTAATTTTCACATTTTTCTAAGCACTATTCTAATTTCAAACTTACGGTTGGTGAAGGGAAAATTATTTTCAGTTTTTTGTTTGAAAAAATAACTACGGGTCAGCTTGAAAGGAAAAAGATTGCTTTATAAATTACACAATGTCCAGTTTTTTGAAGATTTTTATCTATCTTAACCAAAAGAATGCGCCTGTGTAACTCTGAACAGGGTTATACGAAAAAAGAAAAGTGAGAAGATTCTTTGGCTAAAAACTACTAAACCACAAAAATATCTAGATGTCAGCGAAGAGAAAAACGACACTTGTAATATTCGCTGGAGAAAGTGTAGGCGAAATTACTTTGTTTCCTTTTTAAAAAGAACATTTTTGTTTTGTTTTGTTTTTTTTTGGTTTTGGTTTGGGTGGCGATGTTCATCTAAGTTTTTTTTTGTTTTTTAAATCCTAATCATTGGTTTGGAAATCAGTAATTTAAACAAATGTGAATTACACGAAAAATAACACGGTATATTTTTGAAGAAACAAGAAAACTTTCTTTACAAATGACAAAAGAGTTATATAGTAACATAACTCGAATGAAACAAAACAAAAATGAATAAGAGAGCAAAACAGAAGAAGTGTGAATACATTATGGAAAAAACAAAGGAGACACCGCTCTCACACCAACAACAATAACAATCACATGAGTCATTCTCTTTTTCGATTCTTTTTCTGTATTCCCTCGAGGCAAAAATAATCCCTTCAGCAAACGAACACGAAAAAGGTCAATACAGTGGTGCCAAACTCGTAACACACAGTTTTCAAAAAAAAAAAAGAGAAAGTGAAATGTGGGTTTATAGTTTGATAAGTCTAGATATTAAAATGAAAACATCATATTACATCGAAAAATCAATAAACCAACAAGTCCGCATTTGCTGAAAACAAACAAATAATAATAATATAATAAATAAACTAGTGAAAAGCGACTGGCGGGAGATGCAAAAATGCATGAGAATAAAAAACAAAAAGCTTCTTCTTCTCATCGCATTGGTTTATTCATATGCAATTGAAATCGAGAATGAAATTGGCGATAAATGATCGGAAAAAGAGAAAGAGAGGGCGCGCGGCGGCCGCGGTGACACAATGAAATGCCGCATAATAACAATAATTCGATATATGCATACCGCAAATTCCTGTATTTTCAATCAATATATATCAGTTGATTAAAAAGAAATAATTTGAAAGCAAGAAATCCCGTGGAAACACGATTTGACAGATTTTATGGAATTACGCAAAGTTTGTGGATGACGTAGCTATATGATCGATTGCGGAACGTTATGCTTAAAGTATTGACTGATAATAAAACGTAGTAAGTTCTGGTTGATGATATGGACCCCTGTTTACACAACTGTTATAAAAAATAACAATCGAACAAATTTTTTTATTAAAAATCTTGACCTATTATTCATTTTCAAAATATTTGTTGAAAACAAAATTCCGCAAAGTGTATATATTGCAAGACTATACACTATAGTTCAAAAAAAAACTAAATAATATGAGTGGAAAAAAATCATCGAAAAAAACACGGAAAATATTGGAAATTCTTTTTTTTCGCAAGTCGTATACTTAGCTGGCAAGACGCCAAAAGAGAGAAAGAAGAGGAAGTGAAGAGTATGAAAAAGGAGGAGACGGCAGATGGAAAAGAGAATTTGCATAGAAGGTCACTCTTGGAGGGTGGACGGACAGTTTTTGACAACACAGCTGGTTTTGGAGAAAAAAAAGATGGATGGAAAATTTAATTTTTCTTATTAATAAAATTTAAAATTTGGAATATCGATTGAAGAAATTCAGGAGTTGCAGCTTATCTGCCTTTTTTTAACTCTGGAATTTATTTGTAAAAATATAATAAGTTTCTAAAATCTATGATGCAATCTATTCTCAATCAATTTGTATATAAAAATATGCATTTGCATGAACGATTCCGAAAATTCCGAACCAAAACTTGTTCATCAAATTTTATTTTTTCTGAAGCTGACATTTTTTTCAAAAAATGTGAATTTGTTAGTAAAAAAGAGTTTATTTTGTTTATAAAAAACAAAGAAGGCAAAAAACTATCACTGTTTGTTTATATTTAGAAAAAAGGAATGCATTGACAAAAACAACAACTGTTGTAAATGAACTTTGAGAAATTTCTGAGAATTCGAGATTGCAAATAACACCCGTGGGCAGCCGATCTGTACTTAACAATAAGTAAATGTTTTGAATAAGAATATGCATGATTTGTTATTGGAGGGCAAAGGCGACCAATGCATGTAGTAGGCATAACGCAAGAGATATCATCTGTAAGAAAATGTTGTTTGGGACCTTTAAGAAAGACACAACACATAAAAATAAACTGCGCTCTAATGCACAACTCTTTTTACATGAACTATTCCTAACGAATACGTGATCAAGAACATCACCGTAATAATTGTTTTTTCAAAGTTCCATATTTTGTGATTTAAAAAAATCTTCCCGGTTTTTACTATTCTAAAGATACTCTATATTTTGAGAAACGGTAAAAAACGAACCGCAGAGAAAAACCATTGTTCTGTTAAATGATCATTTGTTATTCGATTTATAACAGAAAAATGAACTTCTACAACTGCACTAATTCCAGCTATCAATGAACAAAACACAGCACTTGGCATCTCCTGCAAAACTTTCATGTTTGATTGAGAAAGGGTCGGAGAAAAGCTAAACTCACCATAAAATTGTATGATTGGGTACAGTTATTGCTCGGATAAGTACATGCCGTCCCAAGCCATATTAATGAAATGATAAAAATTATTGGAGCTGTTATCACAGAAACATACTGAAATATTCAATTGATTGAGTTATTCTCAGAATATTATTTATAACTTACGGGTAATGGATCTTCTAGAATACTTGGCATAGGTTTACATTGTTGAAAAGAACAAAAAATTGGTTTGAGTAAAAATAAACAGGTTGACATAATCTATAATCAGTCTTCCTAATTTTGGATCTTGTTGGAAACTTACCATTGACATAATATAAAGTGTTGGTGGAAATTTTGTTCGATGGTATTGAGAATTGACTACTTTCGGAATAACTGTGACCATTTCTGAAAGAAACATGAAAAACCAATGAATAAATAAATGAGTTGCAATTCCATAACCCGAAAAAAGAGAAAAAGAAGAAAAAGAAGAAGAAGAAGAAAGGAGAAAAGTTGAGAAGAGCACTCAGCATCATAAACAAAAAAGCTGAATATATGTACATACATATGTCTATGTCTGCATCTCTTTTTTTTAGTAAAAACAATTATATTTAGCCCAACTCACTCTAGTGTTGAAATGGGTTCAAAACAAAAGTTAGACTACGGAAAAAAATAACATTGAAAACAGAAGACTGAAAATATTCAACGAAAATGTAACACTGATTGATTTTCAAATTTTAATGAAAAACATATTTGATAATAGTCAGACACGAAATTCATCACCGGCCGTCTCATAGCAACAAAACAAAAGCACAAAACAACACGATTATCAAAAAATATGGAAAGTATGAATTTATACGGCTGCTATAGCTGCTTCTAACAAGAAGAGAACATATATATCCAAAAACAGCTTTTTCTGGATTAAATGTGGATTAGTAAACAACGTCGACCAAAAAATTTGACATTTTTTCAGACGAAAGAAATTAAGTACGCTGGGAAAAATATGCACGAAAAACAAAATTGTGTTCAAGCTTCAGATTTTCGTGTGAATGATTCATCAGAACAAGCTGGAAAAATAGTGAAACCGAATAATTTAGAAAACTTGCCAGTTTTTTTTCTGGTTAAACAGAGACCACCCGCGAAGCCTTTGACTTAGATTGGCCTAGACTTGAATTTATTCGAAGTAAAAAAAAATGTAATTTTACTGTACTCAGATGTGTGACGCAGGGGTTTACCACTAATCCAATCTGCCTTCAATTGTTTTCAAAGATCATAACTGTTTCTCTTCTTGGCTTTTTTTTTTCAAGGTCTCCCAAATTCTGCTTTTCAGATATTGTTCGTCTAATTTTCATCTTTTGTGATCTCGCCATGTGTCAGGCTATGAAACAGGAAGTGAGCTCAAAAGTCTATAAAACATTTCAAACACAATGAAAAAAGTTAACAAAATGATTGATCTCAAGACCATTGGTTGATTTTTCGAACACAAAAAGTGTAATAAAAAAGAAGAAGGAAGAAGAAAAATCCAGTTCAAACAAGAAAAATGTTCAAATTCACCGTTTTTCTTTTAATTCATTTTGTATCTGCGGAAAAGTTTCTACTATCTGAACGAGGATTCAATCCACATTTAGAAACGTGTGGACCATTTGGAAAGTTTCAAGTCAGCGCATGTGGATGGGTAAGTTGTTTTTTTTTCATTGTTTTGAAAATAGTAAGCTATCTATAATTTTATAGTACACCCTGCAAGAAACATGGACGAGTTTCAAAACACTTTTCACTACATTAGATTATTCTAACACTACAGCTGAAGAATTGACATCAACTTGTGATCAAAAATATGTAAGATCTTTTTACAAAATATTTTTTTGAAATTAATTTTCAATAACAGGCTTGTCTTCAAAATACTGGATGTTATGCTGAAAGAATCAATATCCGTCTATTGGATCGCTGCTCATATGCAGCCTTCGTGCTAGGACCTTTTTCTCCTTGCGAGGATAAGGTATGATAATAGTCTGAATTTATCTGAACTTTTTTGATTTTTTAGCTTCGAGAAATGATGAAAAACAATACAGAAACACAGAAAATGTCGTTTTGCGTAAAAGAATATTTGAGTTCGGTGAGTTTTCATGGAATATTTTTTGGATCAATAAAAAGTTTCAGACTGACCCTGAACCAAGCGATTGTAATGAACTTACAAAGAGAATCGAATGCTTTGCTCCTGATGTTCAAAAGTTCTGTTCACCTCATGTATACGAATTGCACCAAAAGATTCAACAAAAAAGATTAGGATATAAAGAATGTGTGAACGAAGAGAAAACAGAGTAAAAAATTCAATAAAAGTGCCAGATATTTTTCCTTCTTCTCGTTTTTTTTTTCGTGTTGTCAATTTCAAAAGCAAAAGAATGAGGTGGATAATAATAAATTATCCGTGCTCAAATGAAAAAAGGCCAACATTTTGTTGAGCACAAATTAAAATGGAAGAAGCAAACGAAGAATTGAAAAGGACAAAAAAGAATGGACGGGGATTAGAATGTGGTTCTGAAATTTGATAGTGTTTTTAGGAAATTGAAAAAGTTTTTATTGTTATTATTAAAATTAACTATTCGGAGTAGATATATCTTTTGGATGATTTGAAATTGATTGAATTGCGCAGTTTTTATTAGGAAATATTTTTGTGTAGTGCAGGAAACTTCGAACATATCCTGAAAATTATAATTTAAACTTTGACGACATAATTAATCAGAATATACCAATTATAGCATCTCTGTATATTTTGATAATGAACATTGTAGGAAGTGGATCAATTGCCGGAAATAATGCAATACTAATAGTTACAATTCCGCCGAATAATCCGATATTTAATTCGAGAAATGTGCAAATAAAAATAACACTAACAGGAATATGTAGGAAAAGAACTGGAATTATTGTTTGAATCACCAAAGCGTAGAACAATTGAGTTTGAACATTTTTAAAATTTGAAGATGAAGTAGATACTCTATCTTTGACCATATTATTTATCGATTTGTAACATTTTACACCAAAATACAAAATTGTAATTATTGAAGACAACTTAAAATTTTTTTAAAAAACTCTATGTGCAATTTGGATTCGTGGATTAACTTACTAGAATTATGCACATTCCACCAGCAGCAATGAAAGCGTTTTTATCAATCCAAGTGAAATTCAAACTATCAGTTTTGTAGAAATGTGGACCGATATAGATAGTATCTCTGATGTCCCAACCAAAAACATATTCTATATCATTTTTCATGAAATCGTTTGTGTAGGCATTTGGGCCAATAAATGTATAACCAATTAAACCCCAAATTATTCCATAAGTTATTGGAATCAACATCCAACAAATCATTTTCCAACTTTCGAATGTTGAAATATATTTTGAACCAGTTGCAGTCAAATACCGATATATAAAATGCAGTGCAAAAATACCCATTGATGTGCCAAATGAACCACAGTAAGATGTATGTAAAACAATATTGATCGTCTGACTCAACATCGAATTTTTTATATAAGATATCACCAAACAAGCGGAACCTTTTGATATTATAACTGGAGAAACAACTACATCCAAAATTGAATATAATATTTCAAACAATGAAATATAAAGCATCAAATATTTGTATGAACCAAGCTTTTTTGGTGATTTGGTTAGTATTAGAAAGATCAAGATTATATTCAGTAGAACTGAAATAGTTGCTGAAATATCTTGAATACGATTCTGCACAAAATTCGACATTAGTCGATTGTGATTTCTTATTCTAGTAAATAGACAAAATAGCCATGTGACAAGGCGGAAATATAATTATAAGTTTGCTGATTTCTGATAGCAATTGCATTAGTAAAAGTTATTATAGGAATCAAACTAGAGGCTTGGAACAATCCAAATACAAAATTCTTTCTAACAAACACTCAAAAAACACGAATACTCATTTAAATTCATTTAAATTTAATTTCACAACAAAAATAAATAAAAAATGAAATGCTCCTAAATTTAGCTAAAGTACTAACAACACTCCACCTACCCGCACTTTAGCAGATTCATTTTATTGATTTTTCGAAATTTTGGTTTTCTGAAGATTTTTTGTTCATTTTAAGTTTATTTCAAAATTTGTAACTTATAATTCGTAGAATAACCTATTTTATTTTTCAGTATTATTCCCGATGATGACGTTACACGTCGAAACGTTAGAATAGATAACAATTTCTGACATTTTAACTTTTCTGAAAGTCTTCGAAAATATCCAGCTACCAATTCACATCCACAGATTATAAATGAATTATTGAAAAGGTTTTTTTTTGAATAACACAATTTAATCGTTCATGGAATATTTTCTATATAAAAATTCATTGTCTGATTTTCGGCTTTTTATCAAACATCTCATAGATATATTCACCAAAAATTCATTTTTTTTCTCAATATTAGTATTTGAACCCGTGTCACGCAATTGTTTTTTTCAGTATTTTTCAGAATAAATGACGTTAGAATTCCTTTGCCTGATTCAATTGAGCATTCTTTGTGCACACCACAATATTTTGTATTTTCTGCGAAATTCTAGTTTTGCTGAACTCAATTTCCTCTTTTCATTTCTTTCTTCTCGTTTTTGTTTGAAGTCCAATTCATTTTAATAGAGCCTTGTCAGCAAAAAGACTAAAAAGTCAAAAAATTTTATGAAATTCGACACCAAATTAGGTGCGGTCTCAGGTTCTTCTTGGTGCTTCCAATTGGTTTGTTGAAATCAGATATTTGAGAGCATAAAGAGGCGAGCAGGCTTTTTAAAATATTGAACCAAACTAAGAATTACCATTTTTCTAGTTTTTTTAGTCTCATTTTTTGTTTTTCATTGTTGTTTTTGTTTCTCGGAATAAAATGCACATGTCTTCTTTTGTCTAGAATAAAAAGTGATATGAAAAAAATAGTAGATCAGTCTTATAGGTGGGGGGACCCCTTGAGATAGGTTCAAATTCCAGCTCTCCTCTTAACCTAAAAATTCGTCATTTCCATTCTCGGAGCCCGTACGTCACCCAACAAAACTTCAATGTTTATTTTATAATTAGTACACGAACGCCTTTCTGATGGCAACATGGCAAAAAATCCAAAATGAGACAAGCTCGCCGCTTTTTGCTCTTGAAAAAAAAAACCAAAAAATAATTAAAATTCTTCGAGCTTTTCCTTGCCCATTCCATTCAAAACTTAACCTGTTTTTTTTTGCATTTCATTTCGAGGAAAAAAATGGCTTCCAAAATTCGGTTTTTGTCCGCCTGCCTGGTTCTTATCATTTTTTTATAGCGGGAAATAAAAAATAACATTTACAACCTTTTTTATTTGATTTGGTAATTATATGACCAAGTTTTATCTGTTCGTAAATCGTTTTCTTTTGAATTGTGGTTTTCTTGTGGGAAACGGGTGGGAAACTTCTATTTTTAAATTTGGTAGAGCCAAAATTTCAAATTTCTATTTGAGCTCCAAATTTTCACATTCTCAAAATTTCCATGATTTTTGTTCCCAATTAATCAATTAGTATTAAAATAAACCAATGTAACAGATTAGTCCATAAAATGTCAATCGAAACAGAAGATAATAAATAAAAATTGAACCCAAAATGCATAATGATCAAGTAATCAACTTTTTTCGCATTATCGTTATTTTAATTGTCTAGTCTCGTGCTGCTTCTCCCAATTATGGCTTTCCAAACCATATCATCTCACAAAAATATTTATCACATGATTCCATAATTATGAGTTAGTCACGAAGATTTTCGCCTTTTTCTCTAGAAAATAGGAATATGTAATTTATTTTTCCACGTCTACTAAATATCTGTTTTTTTTTCTTTTTTTTTTGTTTGATGTAAATAGACATTTTCTAGATTTTTTCGGTTGTATATTTGTTCAAGAGTGACAATTTTTGAGATTTTTGAGATCACGGAGAGAAATTTATTTAAAAATTAATTCCGCTGCAAAAAGTATACAATTTCTACACATGTATCGACTTTCAGAGAACGTGACCTCACTTTTTTCATTTAATTCTTCCGAAAAATAGGTCCAAATCCAATCTAATGAAAATTCAAAAGTCATGCTTCTCATTTTAATTGTTTTTCCTTAAAATCCACAGTATTTTTTTCATTCTTTTCATTGCAAAAAAATGAGAAAATTGACCTTTCTGAATTATTTATGTACTTATTTATTAATTTGAGTGAAAACCGACTTATTACATATATATATATTCTCCATGTGTTTTTCACTTTTTCCACAACGAATGAATCTTTTCTGCAAATTCTCATGTCATCTGAAACAGCAATGTTATTCTCTATTCTATTCTATTCTGTTTTTTTGCCGCCACAATCCCTTTCCTATTATTTTTTGTTCATTTTTATAATTACTTCAGATGTCATTTAATTCAACTGAAAATTCTACATATATTGCTGTTGATGATCCTGATGCATATTCATTGATTGACGAAACATTTATTCGATATCCGATTATCATTGCCTATATTTTTGTTTTTGTTGTTTGCCTTTTTGGTGAGTGATTAGGAATGGAATAAAACTGGAAATGGGTAAAATAATGTGCGAAAATTAATATGCAGAAAAGCTTAGTAAAATCTGAATATTTTAAATTAGAGACCGAAAAAAATGAAGACGACCAAGCAGCCTCCACGACCCCAAAATATTGTGAAAATTCAAAAAAAGTTCCAGGTAATCTTCTCACAATTCTGGTGATAACAACACACCCTCTCATGAAAACGGCAACCAATTTTTTCTTGGCCAATCTGGCAGCTGCTGATCTGCTAGTCGCGATTTTTTGCATCCTTCAAAATATGATTCATATCGTCGGATTCAATTATGGACATTGGCCACTTGGAGAAGTCCTTTGCAAACTGTATCTTTCCGTTTTACACATGGTTCCTTGCACGAGTGTTGGGATTCTTTTATGTGTTTCACTTGAAAAATATATCGGTAATGGAATTTTCTCAAATATTTTTTAAGCGCAATATTTTCAGCTGTTCTTCATCCATTGACGGCTCTCAAAATTCTCACACATCGTCTTCGGGTTACTGTAACAATCTCAATTTGGATTGGAAGTATCCTTCTGAATTCGCCGTTTTTCCTTTATGCAAAATTGATCGAATATCCAGATGGTTCGAATGCTTGTTATCGTGAAAAAATGCCAGTTTGGGTAACAGTTTCATTCTTCATTTGGTACACAATTCCTGTCTTTGTCTTGGCTGGAATTTATTTGAGAATTGGTAGATTGTTATGGATAACTGGAAGTAACCGAACAAGTACAAGACAAAGTTCTGATTCGCAAGGAAGTCTAGGCAAATCTTTGAAATTGGCAAATGGTCGAGTGATTGTTTTTCAACAAGAAAGTTTGTTGAATGTTCCACAAAATAATGAAAGAAAATCAACAAATAAAAGACCAAAAGATACAGAAGGAAGACGGAAAGTTGTTCGATTATTATTTGCTGTGGTTTTATCATTTGCAATTTTGACATTACCACAACACGCAAGATTATTGTATACAGTAAGTTCTCAGGCCAATGCATCATTATAAATATTTTTCTTTCAGAGTTGGTCAAGTAATCAGCTTTTCCTTCATCAATGGACATTTTTCCTTCAACCAGTCTCATACATTCTTCTCTTCGTCTCTTCTGCGATCAATCCAATTCTCTATGCTCTACTTTCAAAACGTTTCCGTGACGCGGTTTCCGATGTTATTCACTGTCGTAAAGGTGTATTCTCAAAAATGTCTCGTTCACGAAACAGGACACTTGTTTCTGATGTTCCTGGTGAAGATTCGAGATGTCCAAGTCCACATATTGGAATAAGAATGCAAAGATTAAGGCAACTACAACCTCAATAATGATAATTTGTTAATTTTCATCATGTAAAATGTATATAATATTCTGTATATATTTTTGAATGTATGTTATTTTTTAATCTTTAATGAATACGGGTGGGAAATGAATAAATTTTGTGAATAAGGAACATTTTGGAGTTATCATGGATTTTCAAAAATTCAATACACAAATCTTCTTTACATAAAAAAAACCGAAAACGGCTGGTTTGGTCGAACAAAGGGACAGAAAATGATTTTCTTGTTGTCTCTTGTCGCGCTAGAGTACTGTAACACATGAGTGGCGTGTGTTTTTTTTTCATCATTTTTTCGCCGCTTTTTTGAATTGAAAGTTACGTAAGTTAAGCTCAACCATCTATTACTAGATTTTTGCGCCTAGATTTTGATGAGTTAGCCTAACTTTTTTCAATGTTTAAAGATTCTTTTCATAATTTTCCTATATTTTCAAATTTTACAGAATTTTTTATCGAATTTTTCAATTTTCCGAAATCCCTACCCAAAAAACTCACCAATCGCTTCTATTTCTCAAATTCCACAAAAATCATCGATAATTCGAAAACCCCAATCAAAATCCTTTAGAAATCCGAAATCCTCAGTTTTCATGAAAAAGTCGCTTCAAATTTAGCCAATAATTGTTCTCCTCACATTTAAAATCATTTTTGACTCTAAAAATAAAAAATTTCAATTAAAAAGTGTTTCTCTAGAAAAAAACCCACTTTTCTTCGATAATCCTCGGATTTTCCGTTGGAAGCGATAATTCCAGCATTGTAGAACATCTAAAAATTCAATTTTTGATTGAAATCTACTGATTTTCCCCCGGAAATCTGAAAACCCTGCGAAAAAAAAACGAAAAATGAAAATATTCTCGTGTTGCGCTAAACAGTGGGCAAGCGGGCAAGCGGAGTATCGTTGTAAAAGTCATTCAATAAATTCAATTATTTAGTTTTTTATTTGTGTGTACACGTCAATATTGTCAAAATTTCATTTTTTTTTGATTTTTGGACGCCCCATTTCTCTTCAGACCGCGTCGCACAACCGCACGCGGCTGACGAAGTCCAGTTGTTTTCATTCATTCAGTTCTGCACTGGTCTTCTTTTTTTACGGCGGCCTCATTTTTCAATTTCGAAAATAACTTACAATTTTTCAGGCGCAAAGAAAAATGGACGAGAATGCGAGTGCCGCTACAGGACACCGGAACCGGAAGAGTCGTTTTGCAAGAAGAAAGTGAGTCGTTTTGCAAGAAAAAATAATAATAACTCTTTGAAATTTCTCTTAACGTAAATATTTAGTCTATCCTTTTTCGAATTTAGAAAATTATCAGCTTATATTCAGAATTTATAAATCCTGTTAAAAATTGGGTCAAAGTTGACTGTCAAACTGAGAAATTAGTTTTGAACGCCAAAAATTAAAATAAAACAAACAATAAAACGAGATTTTCACAACACATCCAAAAAACATTCAAATTCAAAACTTCAAAATATGAAAAATGAATGTAAGATTATTTTCAAAATATTGAAAATCTAACGTCATTAAGCGAAATAAATTTGTAAAGTCAGGAAATCTTCAAAACAATACCATTTCTAACTCAATAGATTTAATTGTTCAGTTTCAATAGATTTAATTGTTCAGTTCATACTCAATTTCTGATCCAAATTTTGAAGAAAAAAAAGTTAGTCGCTTTCTAAGGAAAGAACTTTTTTTGCGAGATCGTTGCATACCACGCCCAGCTTTGTGCAAATTAACTATGAAAATTGGCGATGTGAATTTTGAAACCCCCTTTGAATAGTAAAAGCCCCAGGGGATTTTTTTCTCAAAATGCCTAAAAAAAAGGTCCGAAAAATATTCCATGAACTTTTTTCAACGTATACATACGTTGTATTCTATGATTTAGCTACTGCAACATTTTGGTAATTTATTTTTTAATTTATTTTTTGTTTATTTTTTAATATTTTTGTTTTGTTTTTTTTTAATAATAATAATAATATTATTATTATAATATTATTAAATATTATAATATTATTAAATAATAATAATATTATTAAATATTATTTTATGTGGTAACCCGGAATGATTCAGTTAGATACGCAAGGTAGCCGAGTAGTCTGCTCAGTTAATGAAACGATTCATCTGAATGAATATTGTTTTCAAATTCTGCATCAAGTGAAAAGATGGTTTTGGCCGGTGGTGAATGAATAAGGGAAACATTGCACCCAGGAACCACTAGTATAGGAAGAAGAATGCAGAATTCCAAAATTCTGAAAATACCGGACAAATTATTTTTTAAGGTTCTAAAAGTCCAAATCTTCCTTCAATTCAGAATTGAAAAATCTATTCCGACCAGTCTCACCAGATTCTTTTCCAAACCCTAATTTATTTTCATCTAGACAGTCAATCATCACTGTTGTTCTAATTTTTCTCCTTTATTATTTTTTTTGCTTGTTCACCTCAATTCATTGTTTATGCTCAATTTTAATCTGTCATCCTCGTTTTCTTCCACTTTTTTCACCCCAAACAACAAGATGGAATTAAGTTGTCGTTGTATCTTTCTCACTGTGTTCGTTTCTGCTTCTTCTTCTTCTTCTTCTTCTTTTTTCTGTGCAAATCAAAATATGCTGGTTGTTCGTCGCGTTTTTCGTTCGCAGTCGATAATCCGAAAATACTTTGGAGCAAAAGAAGGAGAGCACAAAACAAATAATGGAAATGACCACTGAGGGACTGTTTTCTCTCTCTCTTTCCATATTTCAATCTATCCCATTTATTTGTTGTGTTGTTGTTGGGAAAAGAAATGAAGAAGAAGATGGAGAAGCATATTTTGTGACAATTTGTTGATCGCGTTTTTGCGAGGATTATGCTCCGTGTTAAAACTTTTTCTTTTTTTTTTGAATAGTTGTTCTTTTTTTGTTTTATGTTGATCCCAGTTCTGGATTGTCTGAATCGTGGTTTTTCAAAGTAGAACTGATCTCTAAATTTTTAATTTTGAACTTTAAAGATCAGTCACTTCTGACTTTTCAGAGAAGGTGGTCCTCTGATTTAATTTTTTTCAAAAAGAGTACCATCACTTTGAAAACCTCTGTTTTAGATTTTTTTCCTAACTAACTTCTTGATTTCTCTGATCTCTCCCTTTCTCACACACAATCAGATCAAATTTGAAAAAATTTTCAAAACTTGTCCTTACCACGTTCGTCAACTAGAACTTTTCTCCGATAAATCAAATCATTACGATTTCATTCATCAAACTACGCTGAAAAAGTTTCGAAAATTTAATCTCAAAAGCAAACAAACATTGTGAATTTATTTCTTTCCGGATTTTTTGGCACAATCATTTCAAATTATCTCGTTGAACTATAACATTCTTGATGAATGAATTTGAAAGCTCTCAAAAATCACATTGTACATTTTGTATCTAGTTATGTTATTATTTTTTTCGCTGAGTGCTCGAAAATATTTGAGATAACTTGATTTTTTTGTATAATCATAATAATTTACTCAATTTGAAATTGTAAAGACGGTTCTATTCCACAAATTGTATGTACTTTGATGATGTTTATTTCCTTTCATTTTGCAGCTATAATACGTATATATTTGTTGTTCTTTTCATGTTCGTGCTCGTTTTTCTTTTCTCATTTCACCTCTTTCTCTCTTTTCGGCTTCGAATTACATCTAAGTTTAACACGGTATGTCGAGTCGATTCGGCTAATTTGGGGCGACTCATTCGCAATCGACGACGACAATGTTTATTTATTTCGTTTTTTTCTCACTTATGTCCGGCTTGTTTTGTGTTTTCTTTTGGCTCGTTTAGGCTCCCGAGATTTTATGACACTTTGACACTTTCAGGAAATTGAGACATTTCCCCCCAACAGATGATTGTTTGATCTTGTTTTCCGTTATCCTGTTTTATTTTTTATCATAGTTAATATAGAAAAAAAGTATTTTTTGGAATTATTTTCTAAGTTTTCTAGAAATTTCATTCCAATGGCAGTTTTTTTAGAATTCAATTCATAAGTTCATTTTTCTGGTAGCACATTTCTGAAAATTTTGTTTGTTTTGAGACCTAGCACAATCTCATCTCAGAGGTGTGATCAAACCGACGAAATTGAATAATTTAGAGAAAAATATTTTTGATCTTCCAGAAAAAGTTTGAGGTCTAGCGATGAGTATTGAAATAAACACTGTGAAATTTTTATTTAAAAAAAAAGTTTCCATCCACAATTTTCTGCTTCGAAGTTAGTTTTTGAAACTTTCAGAATACTTTGTTTCGAATGGAAAATTTTCAACTAGTGAATGTTCTGAACTGTTTTTTACAAAATTTTTGTGAAACAGTACTTTTTCTAGTAAAATTTGGTAATTTCTGTATATTTTCAAAAAATAAACCGCTGATTTCAAAGTAATTCTAGAAAAAAAAATCAAAACAAGATTTTCTCTGCATGTGTAACATTTATTTCTGGAATCTGCAAAAAATACAATTTTTAAGGACTTTGAATTTTGACTAAACCTAGGAAAAAATTTAGAGAGATTACTCCCTCTGATCTTTAAAATTTCGAAATATTTAGCAACAACGTATCATTTATTTTTCGTTCGCAAAAAATCCGGATTTATTAGACATTGTTGTTGTTACAAAAAGGTGTCAAACGCATGTATGCTCTCAAGTGTGCATGTTGTGTATATATGCTTCATATGCTGCCTTCGCGCACATATTTTTGCGCGTAATTGCTTACGGAACCTGTTTTGCGGTGACTGCGAGCCGCTTGCGTAATAAGCAAGCATAACCACACACACATAGATTGATTCTCAATTCTCAGTTATTATTTATCGCATTTAATAACTCTTTCATTTTGATTTTGCACACCACTTCAGACAATCATATTTATTTATTTAATCAAGATATCCTCGATCCTCCGATTTTCTATATTTAGTCAATAATATTTCTTTATTTATTATAAGTGTTGCATTCATTCTTTGGCTTTTTCTTTATATTTTTCCACAAAACTTTTCATTTTCAGTTGTATTTTATTCTCTGTAAAACTTTTCTTCAAATTTATATTTTTGAAAACTTTTCCGTTGACCTTTCTCTTTCTGTATTCTAAATATTTTTTTTTAATTCCAAAGTGAAACCTCACAATCAAGAATCCAAAAAATGATTCCACTTATGATGACGTTGAAACAGTGTCGAAACAAAAAATCTCGAAAAATCCTGATGGCATTGAATACATACAAAAATAATGTAAACACACTTGACAAGCAAAAAAAAAACATGTACAAACATTATTTGAAATCCGCTCATCTATGCACTTTTTCCTGATTTATACAGTAGTAAAGCTTTAAGGTACAGGCTTAAATGTGGACTAGGACTAGATACAGCTGAGATCAGGCCCAAGCCTATAACTTCGCTTTAGGTCCCAAATTAGCCTATGTATTTTTTTTTCAATCAACTTATCCTTTTCAATCAACTCATCCTAAATAAGGCACCCGTGAGGTTTAAGTTTTAACCTCCCCCCCTGAGTTTTAATTTCTGTAATTTGTCTCATTTTTTTTTGAAAATTTCCAATTTTTTCAAAAAAAAAAAACAACACCTTCAATTTTCAGATTTGAATGAATGAATGTTTTTGTTGACACCAGTAGCTATATTCCTGCTGACAGCGTTTAATTGTCATTCGATTCAAGCCACTTCCACAATACACATTGATTATTCCTCATTCGCATTATCTTCTCCAAATCCTCAAGCATATATAATCGAGTATTCGCCGCCTGTCGGTTATCCTCCAACTGGTTCAGCAGTCGAAGGAACAACACATTTCACAAATATTAATGGAACTATTTCAGCTACAGAGTATACGGTGTCTATAAGTGCAATTTTAGGCGATGGAACTAGAAAAAATTTAGCTGATTTGAGTGTTTTCAGTAGTAAGTTTTTTCTCTGAAATTTTTGATCTACCAGATTTTTTTTTACAATTTGAGGCCTTAGTTAATTTCATTCAAAAAAAATTGCAGGTCCCGATCCTCCAAAATTGGATTCAATCGAGACAACTGAACATGAAGCAACAATTTCATATTTTCCGCCACAAGGTCAAAACATCACATTCCAATTAGAATATTATCCAGAAGATCATCAAGAATACGCGAATTCAATCGATACAAAAGCAGCGCTTGTTCGATTACGTGGATTAGATTCGGGTACAGTATTTCGATTAAAAATTCGAAGTTTATATAAAAATGTGTATTCAAATGAGATTATTGATACGACATTTCAAACACAAGGACAACCGAATTATGATTATTCGTCGAATTCTGCTGAAAGTTTTAGTGTTAAAACATTACCTCCAAGTTTCAATTTGCCAACAACAACTTCGCCTTCGAATCCGAGTTCGGAATATTATTCGACTGAAGAAGAGGATACAGAATCAACAACTAATCGATTCACTTTTTCGTTTGTTCCGAGTACAACTCCAAATTATATTGATGATGAAGAATACAGTACGACTGAAGTGAAAACAAAGATCGAGACAACATCTACTCCAACTTCAACTACAACTACAACTAAAAAATCAACAACAACAAAAACAAAACTGATAACAACCACAACAACATCAGCCAAGAAAATGACAGCAATTGAAGTGAATTCCGGAGATATGGGAGATGAATATCCAACTGAACTTGCATCTTCAACACTAACTGGAATCAATAAAATGACTGAAGAATATGGCGAGCCGGCTGAAATTGTTTTGAGCGATGAAAATGAGATGTTAAGAATGGATTGGGATGTTCCAGATCATGCTGATTGTGAAGCATTTTTTGTGAATTATACTATTCTGACATTGAATCATCCTAAGTCTTTTAGTGTTGCAACTTCAGATCAACATGCAAATATAAAGGTATGTCAGATCTCTTGACAAAAAAATATCTTAAAAACTTTTCTGAAAAGTTAATTTTCAAAATTTTTTGAACTTCCTAAGCTTCTCCCAAAACCTTATTTCAGATGTTCCCCGAACACACTTTGGATATTCGAGTGTTCTGTATGTTAGCTGGCGCTTTATCAAAAACTTGGTGGGCTCATCGAATTGCACATCTTTCCAGTAAGTTTTCTCTCGTTTTTTCAAAAACTCCTACTCACCAAAAAATTCAGAACCTCGTCAAATCGAGAATGCAAAAATAGTGCAAGTATTGACTGATGATTTTTACGTGGCTTCAATAACTTTTCAATGGGAATGGCCTTATCATGATTTCAATTATTATAAAATTGTGATTTCTTATGGAACTGCTGGAAAATCGACAGATGGACAGAAAGAATTGGAAATTGTTAAATATGGATCGGATAATGTGACAATTAGTGATTTGGATCCCTCTCAACTTTATACAATTTCAATTCGAAATGCATCAACAGAATTGTCTTTGAGTTCAAAAGCTGTTCAATTACAACAAGTAACAGCACCAATTATCTCATCAACTGTCTATCCGGGACAAATTTCATCGAATTCAATAAACATTAATTTTGGAGATTCGGATGGTAAATTCGATTATTATCTTCTCACATTTTCTGGAAATAATAAAAATATTTCGAAAAAAGTGGAACTGGAACATGAGTAAGTTATCCGAATTATTTTATATTTGATTTTATTTTTTTTTTCAGAAAATCGTTCACATTCACAAAACTGATTCCTGGTAAAACTTATCAATTTTCGGTTTATACGGTTTATAAAGGTGTTCGAAGTAGACCAGTGTCTTCAGATATCACGACTTGTAAGTTTTTTGATTTGAACTCAGATCAATTTATTTTTGCAGATCCTGTGAAAGTGAATCAATTATTCCCGGTTGTTGGTAAAGATTATGTGATTTTATATTGGGATATCGAGAATTTTGCAGATTCTGATTGTCGTTTCAGATTAAGGTATCTTTCAATTATGAATATTTTTCTCAGTTAACCATTTTTTTTAGTTATAACGCGGATAATGTGGATACTGTATCTGTAGAACTGAAAGGTGCTTCAAGACATCGATTTTCAAATCTTCAATCTGAAGTTTATTATACATTTACTATCACAGTTATCATGGGAATTGGACAAGCTGCAGCTGAATCTGAATCTGAAATGATTACTGTAGCAATTCCAAAAGGTCGTCTAACACCTACAGTATCCAGACAAGGAAGTAGAGAATTAGTTGTTGGGTTTGATAATGATCAAAGTGTTTTCTCATTATTAAATGGATCTCCAGATAATTTTGCTGTTATTGTTTCGGATGATATTTCAGTAAGTTCCAAATATCTGTAGATGTTTCTCATCTCATTCTTCAATATTTAGCTCAACGACGACAATTATGAATCAAAATCATGGTTCGAAGTGAAAGATGAAGATGTTTGGGGTTCATATCGAGCCTCTCCATCGACGTGGAATCCATTTGATAACGAACGAATTCGACGTGCTTCATTCACTGTTGGAACTGATGATTGTGTGAAAAGAAATCTTGACGAACCATATTGCAATGGAATTTTGAGAGCAAATACAGATTATCGAGTGAAGATTCGCATGTATACGGATACAAAAGTGGCGATGGAAACTGATTGGGGACGAATTGAGGGATATGCGAAGAATGATGAAGAAGGTGGTGGTGAAGAAGAGGAAGAGGAAGATGGTGGGTTTTTTAGTGGTCCGGAATTTTTGAAGAAATTGAGGTTAGAGCTAGAAAAGAAAATTTCATTTTTGAAAAATAATTTTCAGTGGAACAAATTTGCTTCTCGTTTTTCAAGCGCATAGTATTTCTGCCGACTAAATTTTCAACCAAATTCAATTTTCTTTTCAGATCGTCGTTTCCCTTGCCACATGTATTTAAATGGTTGCAGTGGTCGACGAAGAAAATCATCATCAAATCTACAACCATTCACACTTTTAATATCATCCTTCTCCTTTCTTTTAATTTTCCTTCTCTAGCAAAAACAAATCTTGAAACAGTATTCTGACAAGAAAAAACCGAGTGATTTCATCTCCTTTCTTGAATAATTTATTATGGGTCTCAAAATGTTCCGTCTTTCTTTCGTTTTTTTTTGTTTTTCCTGTGCCAAACAAGCTCATTGTTTTTTTATTTTTCATATTAATAAATATGTATTTTGAAATTGAAAACCCAACTCAACAATTCATTTTTTCAAGAAACACGTATAAACAAAATATAACAACCCGAAAATAAAATTATACCATACTTGGACTATTCGAAGCTTTTTTCGAAATATTACTTCGAATCGAAATATGTCGTGTTTTCTGTGACATTTTATCATAAGAAGATCGATGAGCAAATGTGGAATTTGAAGTTCTGAAAATTATTACAAGTTCAAATTCCAAGTTCAAAAAATATCTTACCGATTAATCAAAACACTTGTTATTTTTCTTCCAAGAATTGTTCGACAAAAAGCTTTGCGATATTTTTGTGATAAAATGTTATAAAGAATTGGATTGGCAGCTGAGTTTGAATAATAACAAAAACCTAAAGACACGACTTATGAATAAATCCCTTCTGAGAAAGTTCAAATAGCTCACCAGAAATATAATAAACAATCATGCTGAGAAATTGAACTGATGGTGAAAGTGAAGTTGTTGGATCTATATTCATCATATAAACTGATAATAATCGTTGAATGTGAAATGGAAGCCAGCAGAGAAAAAACGTGATAACAACAGAAACTGAAAATTTCAAGTATCAATTACTGAAAACTGCCACTGAACTCACATAACATCTTGAGCACAGTTTTATTCGATCGATTCCTTCTTTCAACTAAACTCTTGTGTTTATTTATTGATTTGTCCAATTTTGTCTCATTCAATCGAACTGCGATATGACTATACATTAATATGATCAAAATCGCTGGAATCACAAAAAACGCGAAAAATGCGATATAAATCAATTTCTTCTGCTCATCCCCTTTAGTCGATGCCATTCCACAATATTCAGTTCGATCCACATGAATTCTATCTGCTGAAACATCTGAGATCCACGTTTCATTCCCGAAAATCTCATTTGGTAATGGCAGTTTATTAACCACTACAATGAATGCCATTGGAAGAGCAGCGAAAAATGAAATTGACCAGGCTAACACAATCAAAACATTGGCTCGCCATAATGTTGAGAAGATTTTGACACGTAGTGGAAAACTGGAAAGTTCAGTTAGAACTTTTTAATTAAACGGTGAAGTGAAGTGAAAAATGAACAAACCATATTGCGAGCCATCGCTCAAATGAAAAACAGCAAATTATCATAATTGATGCGTATGAAGTGAATTCGATGAGAAATGCGCGAGCTTTACAAACTTCGATACCGAAACGATATGGATATGCGAAATCTAATGATTGATATAATTCCATTGGCAAACCTATAATACAAGTATTCTTGAGGTCATGTTGACCTAGAATCTAGGTCAACTAGGTCCTAGATCACAAGCTCAACTTCAGGCCTTCCTAAACTCACCCAAAACAAGAATAATTATATCCGAAACTGCAAGACTAAATAAATAAAAGTTGGTTGGATTGTGCATTGACTAAAAAAGTTTTATTTTCGATTTTTTTTCATGTCCAAAAATAAATTTAGAGTTTCAAACCTTATTTGCAACAATAACAATGCAAGTACAAATATTTCCGAATAAACCAACTAGAAAAATTGCGAGGTAAATCACAATTGTTGGAAGAATTATCGATATCTGAATAGAATTCTGATCAGCAAAAAAGTTCTGCAAAAACTTACAGATTGACATCGTTCACCAAGATTTCCTATAACATATTCCGATATATTTTTCACTGTATAATTCACATCGCAAACGTCGTCGCCCATCTGAAAATTGGGAAAATCAAAGTTTCGAACTATTTATAACTATATCGGTTCCAGAAAAAAAACATCTGAAAAATTTTTTGCATAATATTATTAGGTAAACAAGAAAAACAGAAAGTCACAGGAAAAAAGTATTTTTCCAAAAATGACGGAAGTCAAACAATGTTTTTTTCCAATTTATTACATGTCGCTATGGAACCACCATATTTTTTCCATTTTTTTTTCATTTGACCAAAATATATTAAAAAAAGTGGATGTGCAAAATGTGCAAATTGTTGTGATCTCACAACTGTCAGCTGGAAATGAAAAAAAATAATTACATGTGAGGCCAAAAAATGAGAGGACTGAAATAAATATATTGCAGTTTGGTCAAAGGCTATTGATCTTAATGGGAATGATTTCTAGGCCTTAAAGTTTCTCAAAACGTTCAAAAAAATTTCAGACCAAAAAATCAGGACTGAAATAACAATTTTCCAATGATCATATTCAGGATGACAAAAATTACTATGGCGTAACTTCAGAATGCAAAACCCTGGCTGGAAAATTTATGATGTCAAATATCTGCAAAGAAGAATACTAAACAGATACCAAAATTTACGAAATTAGAGAAAAAACAAAAACAAACCTGCAAATTTCCCTCATGATTGTTATAAACTTTTCGAAATAAGTTATTCAGAGATTGCAGAAAATAGAACATCACAAATCACCCGAAAAATAGAATATCTCGCTTTCTTTTAAAAATAATAAAGAGAGAATTAGAAGGGTTTCTTTTTTCGCACATATATCTATTCAGATATCCATTCGTCTGAACGGAAGAACAAAAAATAAACAGGATACAGACACTTTTCAGATATTTCTTTTTTGCCAGGAACTTTTTGGGGAAAAATGTTCATAATTTTTTGATTTTTATATTATTACTTCGTGTCTACCCCTTTAATACTACTGTAGCTTGGAATATTTTCTGGAATCAATTTGCAAATTAAAATTAGAAAATCTGAATGTTTCTAGATATTTTCCAGATCTTGAAATTTTTTCGAAAAAAAAAATTTGCTACTTCAAAAAATTTTCTTTAAAAAAGTAAGTAATATAATATAAAAACTGAGTTCTCATTCAAGAAAATAGAAAATAAATTGAAGAAGGAAAAAACGAGAAATGAACAATTTTGTGCCTCGGTGAGGAGCAAAAAACAAAAATGTTTTGTGATGTGAGAAGATTTTGAAATTTGATAAAATTGAAATGAAATAAGAAAACTAATAAATATTCACTCGAAAAAAGTTTTGTTTTCAAAAGAAGATGACAATTCTTCAAAAAAAAAATTTTGAGAAATTTTTGGTGACAAGTGAGATCCGAAAAATATTTATGTGGTTTCTCGAAAATCCTAGGATTCGAAAAAAAACGAGTGAGAAAAATGCAATTAACAGAACACAAACAAAAAGATACATTTACGACGGAGAGTTTTTTTTTTGTTTCAATGTCCGAAAAACTTTCGACCAAAGTTTCTATTTTGGGTGAATTTCGGATAAAAAAGCAGCAAAAAATAGCTGGAAATCATGACCTCTATGAACTTTTTCCAATATGCAAAAATAATTATGCGAAATTGAATATAAATTGAAAAAAATTAATTGAGCTTATGTAATCGGCATTCTGAATAATTCTAGGCTTTTGGATTTTCATGAAAATTATTTTCAAAAGTCTGAAAATCTAGAAACCTGAAATAATTTTGAAGAAAATTAAGCCAACATTTTGAAATCCACTCTCTGCTAAAAGTTCTGCAAAATCCAAAAACTAGTCTGTAGTTTCAAATACCAAACCGGCCGAAAATCTCAAATCTCAAATTCAATTTTGATCGCCGAAAAAAGTTTCTTTTGAATTTTGGCCGGTCAAAAGTCAAAGGACAACAAAAGGCTGCCGCTACAACTATAATTTCATTTTTTTTTTGTTCGTCCTTTGGCACTTTTTCCAATTTTTGAAAAAAAATAAGAAAAAGGTGTATTTTTAAAAATATAGGGTCTGAAAAAAATATGAAAAATAGAGATCCTCGAATATTTTTGTTTCTTGGGAAAAATTGTCGTGGTTTCTGATGTTTGCTTTTTTCAAGTTAAACATCTGAAATCTCAAAGTACAGTAGTTCAAGTAAAAAAATGATCAAAATAATAAGGAAAAAATATCAAAAATGTATGACGTGGCAAATTTGTTGTTTTGGTCAAAAACCAAAGCTAATTAACACGAAATTTCAGATTTTTGGTGAGGAAAAGAAAGTTCCTGTTTGAATCCAAGTTTTGGGGAAAAAAACAACAAAGGAATCGAGGATATCTTTAAAAATTAATGAAAAAATCAGAAAATGCAGGAGGAGCTTTAAGAAATTTCCTGAAAACTTGAAGAATTTTGCCACGTGGTGAAAGTTGAAATTTGGATATAGAGCTTCAGAAACTCGAGTTGGATTTGAAAATGAACGTTCCAAAGCCGAAGCGAAATTAATTAAATAATAAATTTCTAGACAATGATTCCATATCACAGTAATTTTTGATAATTTTTGTAATCCAGCCCACCCATATTGCAAATGTCAAGATTTCAGGAGAAAATGAGGGAACTTTGGTTTGTCATCCAAAAAATCATAACATTTTAAGTGAAAAATAATTTGAACATCTAACTTTAGAGGAAAAATTTGTGATGAAAAACCCTTATTTTTCTGGGGATGAATTTTTTCAGACGAGAATTTTCAGAACCAAATTTTTCAGATTCGAAAAGATCAGAAGCAAAATTTATAAATAAATTTTTAGAGAGTGATTTCATATCACAGTATTCTCTATAATTTTTGTAATCCAGCCCACCCATATTGAAAATGTCAAATTTTCAGGAAACAAAAAATAAAATACGTCAGAGCTAAAATGAAACAAATAAAAAAAGAGTTGTAAAAAATGTGTGTTTTGGAAAAGTTTTTCAAAGATCTCTTTGGAAAACTATTTAGATAACTGAATAAATTTTCATTTCAAGTTTGGCCAAAAAAAGCTCTGAAAAATACGAAAGGTAATATTTTATTCATTCGAAAAAAAACTTCAGGGTATCAACTCAAAAAGTGATTATTTTGTTGTTTTTTTTTTTTTGAAAAATGCGTATCTTCAAATAATCAAAAATCAGAAATTTTCTAATTTCATCTCAAAAAATTGATCTCACTGAAATAAAAAAAAATATTGAACAACTTCCGGATTTTTTCACACTCTGTCAGACATGCACATTTTATGTGGTTTTTTCCGGAATGTTGCCATAAAATTTTGTTAGGATTTTAATCGGATTTCCAGGAAACTTTTGAAATGGTTAATTTTCACCAACATTTAACTTACAAGGACAAGTGTGCGCGTGGCTCAGTGGTAGAGGTTTTGCCCGCGCTGCATGAGACCAGGGTTCAAATCCACTTGCGTGCTATCTTTTTTTTTTGAAAAATTTACACTGCACAAAATATTTTTTCACAAAAAGAAAAAACAAAAGTTGGAATTGTGACAAGAAATTCTAGAATTCTAGAATCTCTTGAGAAAACTCAATTTTTGGCTGAAAATTCTTGAAAAAACTAACAACAATTTGAACGAGATAACTAAATCATCTACTTAATTTTCAAAAATCGAGCATTTTTATTTGTCCGAAAAACAAAATGCGACAAATTTGTTGAAAGCAACGAGCAAAAAACATTTGGATCAAAAAACAACAACTCGTCTGCTAAAGGCACAGCTGAGAATGTCAAAAACATAATGAATTTCAAGTTATTTGTTTGTATTTGCTGTTGAAATTTGAGAGATAGTCTATCGAAGACCAAAATGGAGAAAGAAAAAAAATGAAAAATAGGATAGGCATGAATTTTAGAAAAATGAGTTTTTTTTTTTTGGAGAAAACAATTCCATGATTTTGTAAAACAAAAAATAATTAGAGTCGTGTGAATCTAATCATTGAAATGAAAAAAAAACTTTCCAAAACTAATCAGAATCAAAAAAACAACAAAAATTCATGATACTAAAATGAGCCAAAAAAAAGAAACAGTAAACAGAAATTGAGCCTATTAAGTGGACTATTTGAAAAACCTAACATCTAAAACAAAAAAGAGAAGACATGGTGATAACAAAAGTCATACTAAAAAAGATACTTTGGGAAGGGATTTGGGGCGGAATTAATAGGGAATTTGATAGATATTCAACTCACGTTTTTTCAACAAAAAATGAAGAGATAAATAAAAATAATTTTAAAAGTTGCAACAAACTATGATTTAACCGATAATGAGACCAATTCCGAATTTACCAGCAGCTTTCACATGGTTGAATGTACCAGAAAGAGCCAATGTAAATGGAAGTTGTTGGCTGAGACGTTTTTCGAAAACTCCACCAACTGACCTGCAAACATTTTATTTGAAAAACCAAGTTCAGAACAGATAAGCATTTGTTTATTTTGAAAAAAAACGTGACGTGAATTTGAAAAAATATATTATTGAATTAAAAAAACGTGAGAAATAAAAAAGTAGGTCAAGTGACGTGGATTAAAAAACAGTATAGGTAGCCATGTCGTCAGTTGCGATGCGTGTGAGCGACACGTTTTTAGAAATGAAAATTTGGAAAATCCAACGGAAAATATCGAGGTCAACACGCATCGCAGAACCGCGTCGCAATTGACGACATGGCTACCTATACTGTTTTTAAATCCACGTCACTTGACCTACTTTTTTATTTCTCACGTGTTTTTAATTCAATAATATTCAACATTATTCAAAAATTTCTCTAGTAAACTAGAAAATTTCTCTAAACACTAACCAGTTTGTATCCACACTAGCCCGCATAGTAACACCTTCTTCCGGTAATTCGGCTTGATAGGCAATTGTTGTCACTGCTTCTCCAACATTTGCATTACACTCGAACTCTACACCAAATGCCAAGTTTTCTTGTTGTTTGTGATAATACGTTAAATGCGCTCCTGAAACAATCTTCATTAAAAAATTCTGGATTTTATTCACTTACCCGAGGCTCCAAGTGTTGCCGCAGCAGTAAAATGATTTGCTGTATATCTAGCAGCATATGAAAGAACAGAGATCTGACCACCTGAAATTTTTAATAATAAATAAATATATATATACTTATTTATAACAAACCTGGAATGTTTTTGCCGTATTGATAGACTATTTCCGAACCAACATCAAGACGAGGAGTAAGTCGTCGCAATAATTGACCAACAAGAATACCTCCTTCATTTACGAGATCAATATTAGCTAGAGTTAAACCCAAAGTAGTGAGACGGCCTCTGAAAAACATCATTATTTTTACTCAAATTCGCTCAATCCAAAACTAACTTTCTTTCAATAGTCGCTTGTGCTCCCGCCAATTTTCCTTGTTGAACTTGTCCTTGCAGTTTTGTTCTATAAATTCCAACTTGATGCAAAATAGTCGCGGTCGTATTTCCACTGATATCAGTGTCACCGAGCAAAATTGGATAAGCTTCGCTTTGTCCGATTTGATTATTTCCAACATAAGTGGCTCCGAATCGATAACCAGTATTCATTGAAGAAAGCGACAATGTGTGAGAGACCTAAAAATGAATTCAGATCATTTTCTATCATCAAATGCTACTACTTACTTGAAAATGTGGGCTTAATCCTTTGTTAACCATAAGTTTGGCACCTTCGAAACATGTTGGAAAGACATCTCTGGCTTTACGGTGTAATTCTTCATAAGACCCAGGATTTGTTTGAGCAATTGGTGACGAAAAATCAGGTTCTGCTGATGGTGGTGCGGCCATTGTCTAGAATTATCAATTATTTTCTAATCTTCTCCTAAAAGTGATGCAATCTTATTTCACAGGTATTTTCAAAGGTGATAATGTTTTATAGACATATTCAAATAGCTGATTATCATAAAATTGATAAAATTAGCTGAAAAATACATCAAAAACTTGTAAAATCCCCGAAAAAGACGAAAAAAACCGAACGCAAAAAAAAACAAAAAGAAAATTCGCAGCTCGGCTAAACAACGGGCAAATGCAACAGCGGAGTGTCGTAGTTGCCAGAGCGGGAAATTGAATTTCAAGGACTTTTCCGTATTATGCGTATTATTTGGGGTAATTGTAATACGAAGGTCATTTGATGTGCTGGCCGAGATGATATTCAAGTACATTTTCAATTGCGTAAATTGCTGGCAACGCTAAATCATTGAAAAACTTGAATTAAATGTTTTTTTTTTAATACAGTAGTCTTTTTTTGAATTTAATTGAATTTAAATTTAAAGTTTTTTTACTAGATATTTCGCAGTATATTTTAATAAATATCTCCCTTGGAACTTTTTGTCCTTTATTCCAATTATGACGTAAAAGCGGCGAATGGCGAGAAACAAAAAGAACTCGTTCCCCCGTTTTGTAATTTATCAAAGTCTCTCATTTCGCACACACTATCTCGTTTACCAAAAATGGTAGTTATTTAGCAGCTTTCTGCCGACGTCACAATATCATTATACACAACTAAAAAATGCAAAAGTTTTGATTAGCGCGCAGCGGGCGACGAAATATTTTTCTTGTCTTTTTTTTTTGAAAACTTTTATGTGATGTGAAAGAAGAATACATCTCAATTAAAGAAGCAAATATCGATATCGTGTTTCTTCATTTTGGGTTGGTTAGAAAACTGTGCAAACAATCCAACGAAAAAGCATCTGCTCTGCTTTATTTCAAGTGCAAGTCTCGCGAGAAATTGATATGTATGTGTTCTTTTTTTATGTGTCATTCAGGTTTTTGAATTAGCATATTTCTCAAAGTGAAACTGATTGATTTTTCTTTCCATTTTTCACATTCCAACAACGGGTTTCTCAGAAATAGTTCCAAGGCAGGATAAAGCAAAACTTTGTTTTTCCAAAGGCTCTGAATTTTGCGCCAAGACTCATGGAACCGCTGAAAATCACTCTTGAGTGGGCTTTTGATAATCCGACTAATAAAATCAAAAGCTTCTCAATCTCTGCAAAAATTCCCAGATATGGGGGTTATGATTGATGTCGTAAATCTACTTCCGATGATAACCAATCAGATAAAAATCATTTCTTCAAAAAATGCGCATCGCCCCATAACAATAAAAATAATAATATTCATACCGAAGATGTCTTCTTCTCCATTTTCTTCTTCTTCTTCTTCTTCTTCTTCTGTTCATTATTTCAAATTACATATTTTATTCCATCAATGTCTTCTTTTTCCTCTTATCATCCATAGTCATCTCTAAATCTCTCAAATTCTCATACTATTTCCACCTCTCCTCACCTATTCAATCTACCATTTTATTCTCCCTCATTATTTGTATGAGTGTTCGTTTTGTCTGCGTCTATTGTTCTTTTACAGTATTTCGTCATTTGTATGTATACCGTCCAAGGTTTCTATTTGTATGTATTTGTATTTGACGGTGGGCGAATAGAAAATCGAAAAAATGTGATTGGTTATTTTGACCTCATTTTTTGTGACGTTGAGTTCAATTTTTTTTTGAAGTTTTTCAGTCATGTGTTTATTTCGAGTCATTTTAGGTTTTGAAATTTTTCATATGGTTTCTTGCCCGATTTTTTTTTTGCTTTCCCCATTAAAAATATTTTTACTTTTCCAATTTAATTCCAAATTTTAATTTTTTGTTTTCAACCTCAACCAAAAAAAATCTGAAATTATTTTAAAAATTCACAAATTTTAATTTTTCTTTTTTTTGACCAAAGGAAACTCTTTGCTGAAATTTAACAAATTTCAAAAAAATTTCAGGTTTTCAAAATGATCCAATTTTTCCTCTTTTTTTATTTGTTTATTTTGACTCATTTTAGGTTTCGAAATTTTCATGTTGACCGATTTTTTTTTCCCTCAAAAAAAATCCTGATCAAAATGTTTCCAACCCCAATAATTCCCCCCAAATTCGGGGCCAAACTCCAAATAAAAATATATCAATCCGGATTTCTTGTCACATTTCAACTTTTCTCTTTTTTTTCAATATTTACACAATCAAACGACACACGATAGACCAGTCAATTTTTGTTGAATGCTTGCTTATTCATTTATTATCACTTTTATAATATATAAAAAAAATTGCAGTGAATCGATTTTAATGTTTCCGGAAATATTGATAAAGATTTTTTTGTTGCAGAAAAAAAACTTGGGTGTGCAATGCACCAATTGATTATTCGTCTTCTTCATCAAAGACAACTCAATGTTGCTTCTCAGCTTTTCAATGTTTCACACTATGATATCATTATTGATTTGGTATGTTTCCAGAAACGAGGTGTAGACCTCCTTCGAGACCTGAAACAAATTAGGGGTGTCACTAAAATCATCTTCTACTCAAAAATGATTTTTTTTCAAGATCTTTTGTAACCCAATAATTTGAGATGCTAAAACACACGGTGTCAAAATATTTCAAAAACATCAAATCATTTTCAGACCACAACATTTGCAAAATTAAAAGAATTAGTAAATTCTGCAAATTATTCAACAAATCGTGTAGATCAAAGTGTTGTTGAAATCGTGATTGCTAGAATAACATCAGCAATTCGAGAAACTGGAAGTGTCGAAAGCTATGCAGCTGAACTCGTTGATCTACTTGATGATGTTCTCAAACATCGAATGAGTATTCGAGATGATGAAACCGGAAATATTGTCGATTCACCACATTGTAAAATTGCGTCTGACCTTTTGAGTAGTCTATTTTTACATTATGGAAATAAGCCTGTAATGACTTTAACATTGCCAGTCGCATTGAAAAGTCTTCACTCAACAAATGCGGAATTAGTTAAAAATACAACAAGTTATATTTCATTAGCTGCAATTCATAATGGAAAAGCTTTGTCGTCGTATGCTCTTGAAATTATTGGACATGTTTTGCGTGGCAATTTTTCGCTGATTCGAGTTTTACCGCATATTTATGCTGATAACAAAGAGCCATTTCATGCACAGTTATCGCAACTCATCGAGGTAATTATTTATTTTAGCAAAGCTAAACAACAGTTTCATATTTTTCAGATTCTTCAAAATGAAAACGTTGAATGTAGTGAGAAACTAAGCTTACTCCAACTCGCTTCAATGGTTGCTAACACCAAGCCAGATGTCTTGATACCTTATCTTTCAAAATTCGATGTTTATCTATTATCTCCTCAAATGTCAACTGCTTTACTCAATATTTATATGTCATTGATATCTCAAAATAGAACAAAATGTCTAGCACAATTTTTACCGGAATTGAAACTTGCTGCGCAGTCAAATGATTATGTTAGTAATCGGCCAACTATTTGCAAGGTTAGTTTATTTGGGAGTTCATAAAAATATTATTTTTCTTCCAGATAATTGCAAATATTGGAAAAGTATCTGCAAATCTTGCTGCTGAAGCTATTGATGAGTTGGTTTTAATGTCCCGAAACAATTCAGAATCAGAAGATCAACAACTTCGACAGACTATTTTCAATGAGATTGAGGCTGTTGGTTCAATTTATCCAAAATGTCTTCAAAACCATCTCGAATATTTCCAAACTCTTTTGCCAAATCGAACTATTGATCGGATTTTGATGAATAATTCTAGACAAGTTTCGCAAGAGAGAATTCAAAATTCGATGGATTCACTTCTTTCGAAAAATTCAAAAGTTTTTGGAAATCTTATAACAAGCGGTGGAAGAACTGTATTCGAAGTTTGTGAATCGCCAACTGTTCAATTATGCGAACTTGACAGAAATACTCATTCTTTGGCAATGCAATATCAAAATAATAGATCAAGTGGATCTTTGAGTCGCAGAAGTCATTGTCCACATAGCGAAATTGGAGAATCTAGAGATTTATCATTGCTATCAGCTCCGTCAAGTTCTCGCACAAATATACTTCCAACATCCACTCAAACACTTCCACAATCTTTCGCTCCAACACAAATTCAAATGGGAAAAGATGGAAGAGTTCGACCGATTGGAGGTGGAAGAAGACCTGTTCAATGGCCAGCTGGAAGTACTGAAACCACATTTCCAGCAAATCTTGGACCAATTACAACTTCGAAAATGTGTGCGTTGAATGAAGAAGAAGAGAAATGGTTGAATGTGAGTATTTTTTTTGGAAATTTTTTTTTGAAAAAATGTATTTTTAGAATGATAGAAATGATGTTGTTTATAAATTCGTGGAACATCGGAAAAATAAAATCAGAAGATTTATTGGAGAAATATCATCGAAGTTCCCAGTTCCAGTTCAGTGTACTGTAGAAGGATCAAAGAGTAAGTATGGGTTTTCAAATGGGTTACTGTAGCTTGGTGTTTTCAGGCTCAAAACATCGAATGGTAATTCATTTTTCCTGCCAAACTCGCTCTTCTCCTTGTTGTGTTTTCACAAGTGATGACCTTTTCGCATTCAAAACAAAATATCCAGCATTTTGGCTTCATTTAATGTTTTTACAAATGGAATGTTCTGCGATCAGCCAATATGGAGAAGTTGCTGGAAAGGATTCGCAACAATATCAGACGCTTGAACATTGTTGGAAGTGTTTACCTGTTACGATTACAAAATCAATTCCTTTTGATACAATGATTACTGCAGCTTTTCCAAATCAGAAAGTGAGACATTTCATGAACATTGTTCTCTCCAAAATAATATTAATTTTCAGGATCAAGATAAACTTGTGAAAGAGATGGATGAAGCTGGATTTTATGCTTGCTTCTCAATGGATCCAAATTCGAATGCTTGGAATTGTATAAGTTGTTCAAATCCAGAAAAAGTACGGTATTTTGTTGAAGAAGGCGGTGCTGAAAAGGTTTTCGAGGGACAATTGAAGGAGAAAAAAGGCAGATGGAGATTCTTGAAACGATGGAATACCAAATATTTCACATTGTCTTCAGCTGCTCTGAATTACAGTACACAACAGATGCCGGTAATTATTTAATTATTCCATTCGCAATTAAAACTAGAAATCTTTTTTTTTTGTTTTCAGACTGATTCTCGTGCACTTCTTCCATCAATTGATTTGAGATCAATTCGATCTGTTCGATCACTTGGGCGAGGGAAAAAAGCTAGAAAATCGCTCAGAAAAGCGTTTGAGATTTTCACAGCAGACAACACGTCTGTGATTCTGAAAGCGAAAGACGAGAAAAATGCGGAAGAATGGCTTCAATGTCTTCAAATAGCAGTCGCACATGCTCGAAGAGAACGCTAATTCATTATTTTTGTCTCGCCGTCTGTCTCACACTCTTTTTTTTGCATACACATAACGGGAAATTACATTGCCAAAAAATGTGGCCGCGTGGCCTAATGGATAAGGCACCAGACTTCGAATCTGGGGATTGTAGGTTCGAGTCCTGCCGTGGTCGAAATTTTTTGTCATTCTCAGTCTTTATTAATTTTGCATTTCATTCAAAAAATACCGGTGAAAATAGTTGTTTTGTTTTTTTTTCAAAATATTTACATATTGCACTTTTTAAAACTATGAAAATATAATATTAATGAATGTTTCTATTTCTAATTTTTGCTTCTCTTATATTATCCGCTTGTACTTTGTCAGCAGCAGCTCTCGTCATATAATTCAATGTTTCAACAGAATCCAATCCCATTCGATTCATAATTGTTCCAACTGAAGGGAAACCAACAGCTGTTCCAGTATTCACACCAACTCCAACAAAAGGCACCGCAAATCCCTTATTATACGAAACTCCACCATTCAACCAATCAACTCCAACACGATCAGCTAATCCAAGATATGGTCCAACGTGATATCCATTTGTTACACTAATTGGTCTTCCAAGTTCTCCTTCTTTTATTGGAACTGAAACTTGTGCTCCTTGGCCTCCTTCAACACCAACTCCTTGAACAATTGGAATACTCCATCCAGTTTTGTATCCATACAATCCTAAAAAACAATAGTTCTTTTTGTTAGATAGCACATCCTTTTAGTCTGATAATAAAACAGCAACGACACACACAAATTTTTGAAAGTGTGCGAGAAATTCAATTTTTATCAATGGGGCGCATTTCCATTCTTACTTTTATTTTCCTGTTTTTGTTTTTCAAACATTTTTTATTTTTGTTGTTTTTCCACGAATTTGAATGAAACTTGTTGTTAAATTTATATTTATCTATTTTTCTAGTACACGTAACACAAGTTTAGTTGATTTTCGATAGTTTTATACCAAAACTGGTGCTCAAAAAGTAATTTTATGAAAAAATGTACATTCTTGAATTTTTCTTCCGTTTAAAGTACTTATCTAAATTCGATGCATTTCTATTTTACAGGAAAAACGACAGCAAATTGGTGAAAATATCGAAACGAAGCGAATTTTAATTGAATGATTTTGGAAAACGAGGAAAACTGGAGGAAAAGTGAGTTTTTCAACATTGTTTTTAAAAAAATTTAAAAAGCAAAACTTGCTACTTTTTCCCCGAGATATGATTAGGCGCTGGCAAGCGAATTTGAGGTCACCATTTTATTAAAAACGCATGTTAGCTTTTTTTTTATTAAAAACGCATGTTAGAACCTTTTCCCTAGGCCTAAGCTTATTTCATCATTGACCCCGTCCTCCACAAAAAACTAACCTTCATACCAGTTTGCTCCATATTCTTGAGTTTGTGACCAGAAATCTCTAACTCCCAAATTATCTGAATATCCACCACCCCACGATCCAAAATCAACTTTTCCGTGATGTCCATTTCCAACAGAACCCTCTTCATTAATTGGATAATACGGTATTCCATTCACATTCCAATCATAATAAGTTAGTCCAACTCCAGATGAAAAAGAGTTTGCGATTGCTCCCAATGGCTTCGCTTTCACAATAAATTCCGAACAATCAGTCATATAACCTCTGCATTTTTCCAAATATTGTGATTCAACTTTCGGTTTGTAACAATGTTGATTTGCAATTGGTGAAAACTTTGCGCATAATGCAAAGATCTCATTTGTATTCAAACCAGCATCATGAATTGATTTCCTTTCAGTAATTGTCGATACTTTCTGCTCAGCTGTCAGTAAGTTTGGATTAACAGTTTCTTTTTCCTCATCCGGATCAACCTGTCGCCCTTTTTGTTGAATAAATCCCTCTTCTTTTTTCGCATCATCAATATGTTTTGTGACAGAAGCTTGCATTTTCGGGCGAAGTTTTATACTATCAAATGGATTTTTATAATGTCTCGGTTGTTCTTCAAGAATAATATCTTTTGTATTCACCAATTTCGGAAATTCAATATCATCCTGATTTTTTCCATTTGTTGCTTCAGTTCGTGTAACATCATAAACTGATCCAATATAACTTCTTGGCTTCGGATAATAATAATCCGTGTAACTTTGATCTACTTGCGAATGCTCTTCTGGTAAATGATCTGTTTCATTTTTCAGTGCAGGTAATTCCAAAAACGGGAAAAGTGCTTTTGAAAAATCCAAAAGTCCCGTGCCCTGCTCTTTCACTTCTCCCAATTCAATTTGTCCTAATCCACCAAATGACATTTTACTTGTACTTCCAGATCTCTCTCCCATCGTAGTTTCTCTATCCATATATCCTAACTGGGGCCCTTTATCACTCAAATCAAAAGTTCCACCATTTGCTTTCTGTCCCTGTGTTCCTTCTGGTGTGAATTTAGCAATTGTTTGTGTCACATCTCCAACTCCAAAATTGCCCATCATCGGAATATTCATTTTCGCGTCATCTCCATCTTTTCGCCCAAAAGCTAATGGACCTAGAAAATTATTGTTTTTTAAAGCGGAATTGATAAAAGGAAAAAGGATGAAAAAAACATGTCAAAACTTACCAATCAGCTGAAGAATTGCCGGTGGTTTTCGTCGTATCTCTCCTAATGGACGCGCAAAAACCGGTGGAGAATCTCGTCGTAATCGACGGTGAATCACTAAAACAAAACTATTGAAACATTTGGAATTTTTTTGGAATTCAAGTTTTTTTTTAAATGGGGCCGAGCCTGATTTGTGACTGAAAATCGGACATTCCCTGATTTTTTTTTACTGGAAAATTCCCTAAATTATCAATTTCAGCACAATTTTGACAAAAATCTGTTTTTTTTTTCAAATTTCAAACAACTCGAATTTTCTGTGAAAGCCGAAAACCCCAAAAAATTTTCCGGCAAACAAAACTTCATAGTTTTTTCTCACCTGAACTACTAATTTCATTAATTAGTAAAAACAATAAGCAGAAGTAGAAAATTGAAAATCGCATAATAATATTATTATTATTCATAAAAGGAATAACGGGATATATTGTTGGATAATACAAAAAACACAGTACCTAGGCGGGTTTTGTTCGGATTACGAAACAAAACAGACGAAAAAAAGAGAGATGGGAGGAGAAAAAACTCGAAATTTCAAGGATAATAAACGAGATATTTCTAGTTTTGATGGCTAATTGTCTCGCGGAGAAATTAGCGAAAATGCGAAAGAAATGATAAGGTGATTATGAAAAATTGAAGTTGCGTAATTGGATAAAAAATTGGGAATAAATGAAAAAACCATAAGTGTCAAAAACCTATTGATTTTCGTCTTTTAAATGAATTTTTAGAGGGTTCACGCAAAAAATGATATTTATCAACACATCACAAAATTTGCATTCAAAAATATTTTTTGAATTGAAATCATCAAACAAAAATTGAAGAACAACTACAGTATCCATCATTGAAATGCATTTTTAAAGGTCCACGCAAAAAATGATATCCAAAACATAATAAAATTCTCATTTTGATTCTTTTTCCACCCGAAATTATTTGTTAGGAAAATTTTTGAGACCTCACAATCAGATGAAAACTAAATTAGGGAAGGACCAATTGAATTATTTTCCGTCTTGAAATAGTTAACAAATTTCTCAACACCGCCGAAAATCGAAAAAACTACAGTATTTTACGTCTAATCTCCAAAAAACTATGCCATTTAGAGAAAATTTTGATCTATTTTTCCCCATGCAATATATTCTCTAAAAAAAAGCAAACAAATCGACCATCATTTCAATCACAATTATTTATTTTCTAGACTTTGTAGGTTGGAGCAGGAATGTCATGGACATCCGAAACTGTGACATCGGCTCCGGTGCTCGTTCCTGAACCACTAGAGGTTCCCTTCTTGTCGGCCTTCTTTCCTTTTTTATCTTTCTTGTCTTTTTTCTTCGCTTTTTTGTCCTCCTTCTTTCCACCTTTTCCATCCTTTTTGCGATTTTTAATCAAACATATGGCAACGAGTAGGCCCACACCTAAAAGAAATCCGCCAATGCCAGCACCCGCAACAAAACCATAAAAAACAGATTCAGAGTATCCGCCAGTTTCCACAGGTTTTGTTGTGGTTTCAGCAGATCCAGATGGATAGCGAGACGATTTGATGGAATTGACACTGGAAAAATCGAGAATTGAAGTGAAGGTGATTGCTTCTTACAATGTATCTGTAGCGTTTTTCAACACTGGATCCTTGTCTGCGTTTATATTGATTGCGCTCAAGTCGTACTTCATATTGACTGGGGATTTTGGTTGTTCGTCGAAGGAAACTTCAAACATCTTGACTTCGGCTGGCAACTTTGCAGCCTTGAATTCCGCATATAAGTCGCAACCAGTTAATTCAGGAGCTCGTTGAACAATTAAATCAACATCGGTAAAACCAGAATATGAATCAGTTTTGCTACTCAAAAATTTCAAAACTGATTTATATGTTTCGCATGATGGTATTTCGCTGGCTGAAAGAATGTTGTATTTTTTGACATTTTTTTCATTGACACATTTTCGTTGCGAGATATTTTTCATTTTTGTGTGGAAAAAACACGGTTTTTTGAGATTTTCTGAATCAAAAATTTTTGTTGAAAAACGCTTTTTTTAAAGGGGGGGGGGAGGGGGGGGGGGGTAAGACGACAAAATTTTTTTGTCGCAAAGTTAAAGGCTCCCCAAAAGTAGTAAAACCTCCAAGGGATTTTTCTGGAAACGTCCAGAAAAAATGTTCCATAAACTAGGTACCACGTAAGGTATACGTTGAAAAAGTTCATGGAATATTTTTTTCGGACCTTTAGGCCTTTCGAAAAAAAATCCCTCGGGGCTTTTACTATTCAAAGGAGCCCGATTCATTGAGCAAATAAAATTTTGTCGTCTTACCCCCCCCTTTAAAGTTTTTTCGACCTGATTAGAAAGCCCTTCTCTCCTCATTAGAAAGCCCTTCTCATATTCACATAATTATCGTTCCACGAAACTTTCCAAAAAAATGTGCAAATAAAAAAAAATATATTTTTGAATCAAAAACGTGAGAAATAAACAAAGTGATGTGGATTTATGTAGAAAAAAGTAAAGGCACTCATGTTCTTTTATTTTTCACGTCTTTTTAATTCAATAATATATGTATTTATCACGAAATTACCTCCGAAGTCGGCGACAAAGCTGGTGTGCAAATCAGAAAGTTGCATATAGGTTACTCTAGTTCCAGTTGAAGGTGCCACATTATATAGCATACCTAAGAACTTAGTAGCCATACTGTCGGGTACAGAACAAGATATCTGTTTCATCACATAGCGAATCTTTTCTCTCTGAAAAAAAACATCGAATTGTAAAATTAGGATTACCGGACGAACTAACCTTTGCATCATCTTTTCCAGGACCAACTACAAAAATGACAAGTCTCGTAGTTCTAAGATACTTCAAATCTGTCGATGCTGGTGCAGCTTGGCAAGTCGGATTTGGGTTTGGATTTTGATTGGCGCATAATACAAGTCCACAAATAATTGCAACGAATGTTACAAATTCTTTCAGCATCTTTTGTCTTGATTTTTAAGAGATTTTTTAGATCCCTTTCCTTGCAGGTGCTATGAACAATGAGGCAACGTATTGTGCGCCGCCTTTAAATAGCCACAGAACTAGGGCAGAAAAAAATTGGGTCACGTTCAAAATTGAAAAAAAATGAAAATTGTTATTTTCTGGCTTTTTTTTTTCTGATGTTTCACGCCGAAATAATTAATTTTTAAAGAAATTTTTGATTTGAATTCAAAACAACAACAAAAAATGTAATCTATGAGAAAAAACTGTATTTGAAATTCGGAATTTTGAACCATGTCTGAAAACCCGAAATTTTTCAGAACTACAGTACCTCAGGAACAGCACCGATTCCGAGACTGGAGAAAATTGTGAGGAATTTTGTTCTCTATTTTTCTGCAAAAAATCCAACAAATCAACTATAATTTCAATAACAAGTAATCAATTTTCATTCATTTTTTACATTTGTTTTCTAATCATAAAGTAAAGGAAAACTCCTATGATTCCCAAAAATATTCCGAGAATCAAAGCAAACCCGAGACCCCCAAACAAAATTCCGAGACGGATCCCGCCATTAACTTGACAACTTGGCGAAGTTGTATTTCCAACAGATCCAGATGGATAACGAGCCAATTTGATGGAATTGACACTGAAAAATCGAGAATTGAAGTGAAGTAGTGAAGGTGATTGTTTCTTACAATTTATCAGTAGCTTCTTTCAACACTGGATCATTCGCTTCTGCTGTATTGATTGAGTTCAAGTCGTATTTCATATTGACTGGGGATTTTGGTTGTTCGTCGAAGGAAACTTCGAACATCTTGACTTCGGCTGGCAATTTCGTCGCAATGAATTCCGCATATAGGTCGCAACCAGTTAATCCAGGGGCTCGTTGAACAATCAAATCAACATCGGGGAATGCCTCTAACTCATATGTGTTCTTCAAAAATGTCAAAGCTGATTTATAAGTATCACATGTTGGAACCTCGACGCCTTGAAAACTTTCGATTAAAAGTATTAAAATGAATGTATGTTTGGGGAAAATTCAAACTTACCATTAAATATTTCATCAATCAACGTGCGCAATAGAGCGAAATCATATTTTAACAAGGAATATGTTCTAGATGTTAATATTGAGTAATACAAATAAGACAATTTCAAATGGGCATCGTTTGGAATAGAACAGGCTATTTGTTTCATGATATAATTCATTTTAGGTTTCTGAAACAAAACTATTCGAATGAAATTTTTCGTCTCAAACTAACTTTGTTTCCATCATTTCCCGCTGAAATCAAAAAAATGACAAGTCTTGGGATTCTGCGATATGTCAAATCTGTCGATTCCGGGGCAGCGTTGCAAGTCGGATTTGGATTTCGATTGGCGCACAATACAAGTCCACAAATAAGTGCAACGAATATTACAATTTCTTTCAGCATCTTTCGTCGTTTTCAGAAGCCCAAAAACCAGAAATGGCCAAAAACAACATGTCACGTTAAATTTTTTCACGGTGAATTTTTTTCATTATTGAACATTTTTCCAAAGTCTCATGAAATCTGAAAATTATTCAAAAAATGTGAAATACATCAGAAAATATTTATTGCTCATATTTGAATTTATTTATATGGAATCTCGATAAAGCAGCGAGTGACTTTTAGTCTGAACTTTCAAAAAATGTTTCCCAATTATTTGAAAAAAACTTCATTTTTTTAACTTCTGACAAATAAATATTCCAATTTTAAATTCACTTGTTATTAATTTCTTTGATCAAATAATGTTTCCTCTTTTTCCAAAGTTGCAAAAAGTGAGCAACTGGTTGAAAATTATTTTATATATTGGAGTACGGTAGTTGTGTGTTCAAAAGTGTGTAAACACAGCGACGCACAAACGCACAACATCTCGCCGGACAATTTTTTTTTATTTTTTGGTTTGGTTTCAGAAAAAGTTTCTTAGTTGATTTTGATCCGAATTTAATGAATTTGAGAAAAACGACTCAATTAATATGGATCCTTGTTTTGATAACTTCGCTCTTCTCACAAAATCCCTGATTTCAGAAACAATGATAGTTCGATATTTCCTCTTTGGATTATTGTTATTGTTATTGAATGTGTCTGCGGATCCAATCAGTTTAGCAGTAGGTAATTTTTTCATGTTTCAAAATGCAAGACATCAATTATTTTTAGGTGCGGTAGCTTCAGCTGGATTGGGTGGAATGTGGATATGGAAAAACACAGTGAAGTGCAAGTTTTATGAATGTTGTCAAGAGCCGGATGTTTTTCTGAAAAGTTACAGTGAGTTATTTTTGAAATGTACAATCATTGTTTTTATTCTTTCAAAAAATGTTCCTGTTATTCAGAACTCGAGCAAGATATCGAAAAATATTTGTTTGGCCAACATCTTGTCAAAGATATTGTAGTCAATTCAATTCGTGCTCATTGGAAAAATCCGAATCCAACAAAGCCGTTAGTTCTATCATTCCACGGTTCTACAGGTTCAGGCAAAAATTATGTTTCTGAAATCATTGCGAATAACACATATAAATATGGTCTGAAAAGTCAATATGTCAAGCATATTGTTGCAACAAAAGATTTCCCAGATAAAACAAGAATGGATGATTATCAAACTAAATTATCAGAAATAATTGAGAATGCTTTAGCGAAGTGTGCAAGAACTTTGTTCATTTTTGATGAAACTGATAAGTTACCAGTTCAATTGTTGCAAATTATAAAACCATATCTCGATTATCATGCGTCAGATGAATTAGATTCGCGGAGAAGTATTTTCATTTTTCTGAGGTTTGTTTATTCACAAAGTTAAATTAATACTCATTTTATTCCAGTAACAAAGGTGGAAGTCGTATTGCAGCTTTGACACTTGAACAATATGAATCAGAAAAACCACGAGAAGAATTGAAACTCGAACAATTTGAAAAAGATCTAATGGATTATTCATTTAATGAAGAAGGTGGACTACAAATGAGTGAATTGATAAAACGACAACTTATTGATCATTTTGTCCCATTTTTACCACTTCAACAAGAACATGTCAAAAAATGTATTGAAGCGTATTTGATAAAACGAAATAGACAAGATTTGATTCATAATGTTGAAGTTATCACGAAGATTTTGAATGGCTTGCAGGTAATTTTTCTAGATAGTATTTTTTCTAAGTCCATAATTTTCAGTATTATCCACCGACTTCAAAAGCCTTCTCTTCTTCTGGTTGTAAACGTGTCGATGCAAAAACTGATCTAGAAATTGAACGGAATTATGAAATACGACGCTCAACAAAAGAAGATCTATGATAATTTTTTTCGGTTATTTACATTTTCATTTTACCGGTATCTGAATATAGCGCTTGCCTTTTTTATTGTGATTTTTTTTTCTTCCGTGGTTTCAAAAACCAGATAATTTATCTTTGACACAACGTTTTTTGCTTTTTCATATCAATTTTTTTTAGATGGGCAAAATTAATAAATCGAAAGCAAAGAAATCGAAAAAAGATGAAGATGGTCCAATGTTCGATTTTGTTGAAGAAGAAGTGACCGAAGACTTTCCAGAAGAAGATGAAGAGGAAGAGATCCCGAAAAAAGAAAAAGAAAAACTGAAGTTAAAGAAGAAGAAGACGAGTTGACTGATGAGAAAATTCAGGAATTATTGAAGAAATATGAAGAGTCAAAACTTGCGGCAACAAAAAACAAGGATGATTTCAAACATTTGCCGAAAAATGAGAGAGGAAAAGCGTTGAAAAAAGCATTGAAAAAGGTAAGATGCCTTATTCATAAATATATTATTTTTATAAATTTCAATATTTTCAGGACAAAAGAGCTCGTCAAGAAGAAAGACAGAAAATTCGTGATGAACTTGGTGGTTCGGCACCTCAAAAAGAAGTTCCAAAAACAATTGAAAGTACAAGAGAATACGATGCAACTATGGTGAATGAAGATGATGATGAAGTTGAACATGATGAGGCAAATGATGAATTTTCATCGTATTTTAAAAGAGAAACATCGCCAAAAGTTATGATAACTATGTCTCCGAAATCTAAATTGGTTAGTTAATCAAAACTAATGTAAATCTGAAATTCTTCTTGTTCTTTCAGACAACATGGAAATTCTGCTATGAACTTCAAAAGTGTATTCCAAACGCAGAAATTTATTCAAGAAAAAATGTTTTGTTGAAAAAAATCATCGAACAAGCTAAGGAACGAGAATTCACTGATCTCCTAATTGTCCACGAGGATCGCAAAAAACCAAGTAAGAAAATTTCGAACTTGAAAAAAAATAAAAAACATTTTTCAGCTGGAATCATTCTTTGTCATTTACCAGAAGGGCCAACTGCATATTTCAAAATCAATAGTCTTACATTCACACAAGATTTGAAGGTATTTTTGAGATAATTTTCGAAAAAAAAATAATATTGAAATTAATTGTGATTTAGAAATTCGGAGAGTCGACTTCTCATTTCCCGGAAATTATTTTGAACAATTTCAACACCAGACTTGGTCACAAGTGAGTTTTTTTTCATCCTGAACCACATACATTTCAAAATAAAATAATTTTCTTAGCATCGCTCGAATGTTGGCTTGTCTATTCCCACACGATCCAAAATTCACCGGCCGTCGAGTTGTCACATTCCACAATCAACGAGATTACATCTTCTTCCGACATCATCGATACGAATTCAAAAAAGAAGGAGAAAAAGCGGCGCTTTTGGAATTGGGACCTCGTTTCACATTGAGATTAAAATGGTTGCAAAAGGGAACATTTGATGCGAAATGGGGAGAATTCGAATGGGTTCTTAAAGTTAGTTTGACCTTTGGAATCAGATTATGTATTGAAATTCCTATTTTTCAGCGTCACGAAATGGAAACTTCTCGACGACGATTCTTCCTTTAATTTTTTTTTCTGTTTTTTGTTGATTTATTTGTTGATACAAAATTGTTCCGTTTAAAATCGCTCATTTTTCAATATATTTTTCACCCGTTTTCATCGGGCTCCATATATTTTTCAAGTTTCACTAAATCTCCCCAATGCCGAATTTCAGATGTTGGGTGGAAATCGATTTGTAGCCCAATTGGCTCTTCGCCAACTTCGCTCTCGTGGAATCGTTATCTCGAGAAATCGTTTCGCTTGGGGAAGTGATGCGGTTGGACCGAATGTTCCTGTTGGAGGAAGAATGGGAGCATCGGAAAATCCCGAATTGCACACTTATGATGGAGATTATCGTGGTACAATTTCAAAGGGAGATAAACCAATTCCAGAGTGAGTGATTTTCATTTTTTGTTAAGGCTTCGTGGGTGGTCTTTGCTCAAAAAATAGCTGTCTAAACACTTTCAAACTTATCGTAATTCTAAAATATTTTCAGTTATTTCTACCGTACTCCAACTACTGGCCGTACTTACATTGATCGAGTTCTCTCATACTTCATTTCGGCTGTTATTTGGGCTTGGTTTTCTTATCACATGTACTACCACTCTGGACATATTCTTGTAAGTTTTCCCCCGAAAAAATATTTCTGATTTAATTTATCCCACTAATTTTCCAGGGTCATTGGTACATGCCATATTTGTCTGAATTCACCGACGAGGAACTCGGAATTCCTCCAGCATCGGCTCCGGATCCGGAATATTGGGGAAACCACAAGAAGCAATATGGAACCTATCGATAAACTTTTTTGCGTAGAAACTAAACTTTGAGTTTTGTTTTTTTTTTCGAAGATGTAGAGATAAATAATTTTTAACTTTTATTTTTTTGAATATGAATCTAAAAAATTTCCTAATATTGCAAATTTGGAGGAGTATCACGGGCATTATAAAATCGAGAATTGTGATAAGCGAGCACCTGAAAATTTCAGAATTCGTATGAAGAATACGGCTGATCAAAAGTTTACCTTTTCTTTTTTGGCGACCAGAAGAGGATCTAATTGACCATTTTGTTCTTGTAACCGCCAACCAAATCGATTTATTGGATGATTCTCACCTTTCCAATATCGAACACCAACATTATATGCAGTCAAATATAAAATTGCTGTTACAACAATTGCGGGACCCGTTCTAGTTACAGGAAGTCGTAAAAGTTGATGCAATCTGAAAAAAACCTGATTATTTTGGTTTTTCAAGAAATATATACTTACCTTAACTTCCAACTCGATGTTCCAGTTTGCTTGAATTCAATTTTTTCCCTATCCGACATTACCTAGCATCAACAAACACTAAAATGCACTTCTTGACGTGAAATGAAAAAAAAAATATTAAAAAAGACTACGGTCAACATGTGTGCATTGCGGTGTTTGCACACACTGGCAAAAAAAGCATCAATTTTCGGAGTTTTACACTTTTCGACCACGAAAACTCTTTACACCGAGGGATTTGGAAAATGGCTGAGGATGGACAAGTTGAAACAGTAGTTTCAGATGGAGAAAAACCTGTTGTTGAAAATGAAAATGAAGCGAAAACTGAGGTTTGTGAATTTTTCTGAAATTGTTTTAAAAATCAAAATTGAAAATTATTTAGCCAGAAATAGCGCCCGAGATTGTGGATTATATTATTGTTCAAGATCCGAATAGTGATGAAGTTATCGAATTGCCTACTTCTGAAGGGAATGTTCTGATAACCACGCTACAATCTTCTTTTCCCGGAGCTACTGGGCTCAAATTCAAGAATCCGAAAACTGGAGCCAATCGTGCTGTGCAGTAATGTTTTTCTTTTCAAAAAAAAAATTGAATTATCCTAAAAACACTTATTTTCAGAGTCGATCCAACTGGAATCAAACTTCTCGCCCCTGCGGATGGTTGGGAAAATAAAACATTTGCGGTTATTGTTGCGCCAAGTTAGTTTTTTTCTATTTCAAAAAATCATTTTCCCAACAAAACAAAATTTGAAAAATTGTTGTGTGCCCACTGTTATTTGACTGGTGAGTGTGAGTTGAGTTGTAGGAGATGTTTCGAGTGCGAAGAGACGAAAAGTGGGTTCGAGTGAAGAGTCGGATTCTGATGACGGTGGCGGCGGAAACGGAAGAGATGCCTCATCGGGAAGATCGGGAAGAAAGCGTGCGTTACCACAAGACTATGATAATCATCCGTCGCGTGACACTCATTCGTCGTCGGCTACAAATGCCGATTGCGGAGAAGTGCAACCGCCGGTTGATTTGATTGTTCTTGGAGTGGACTTCAATACGAGTGACGAGAAATTCAGAGAGTATTTCGAGAAATTGGGAAGTGTCGTGTTCTGCGAGGTTTGTTAGTTGTGTGTGTTTTGATGAGAGGATTCTAGATCAAATTTAACACTTACAATTAAGCGTAGCATTTTTTTCAGATGTTAACTCTAATAATCTCACTAATATACAGATTAAACGTAAGAATGATGGAAATTCGAAAGGTTTTGGATTTGTTCGAATGGCTACTGTTGAAGAGCAAAGTAAAGTAATAAGTATTCCTCAACATATGATCGATGGTCGACGATGTGATGTCAAAGTTCCTGAAGGAAAAGACCGAACCGGAAAAATCAGTCGAATTTTTGTTGGAAGATTGACGGATAAAGTTGACGAAAATTCACTTCGAACCGTGTTTGGAGATGAAGCTAAAAGACTTATTGAAACTGCAGTTGTAACTGATGTATTTATTCCAAAACCATTTCGAGGATTTGCTTTTGTCACATTATCAAGTGTTGAAGCAGCTGAGAAAATTGTTCGGTTAGTTTTCAAAAAATTTTCAGGAATTCGCGCAGGTCGTAATCCAAAACAATGTTTTCCAGACAAGGAACTCTTGTAGTAAATGGCGTTTCAGTTGGTCTAAGTATTGCGCAACCAAGAGAAGAATCACAGTGAGTTTTTTCTAGAATGCCCATTTTTATTTTAAATATTTTGTAGATCTATGGGACCCGATTATGGTCTTCCCGCAGGTTATCGTAATCGCCGTGATCGAATTCGAACAGAACGTCGATCTCTACCAGATCAGTATAGTAGAAATGATTATCCATCATATGCAAGTCCTTCAAATAATCCATCAACAGCGTATTGGTCTCCAAATGAGCAAAGAAGATGGTATTAATTAATAAATTCTTGTTTTCAAAGAAAAATATTATATTTTCTTTTTCATGTTTCGAGGAATCATTTATTCGGATGACATTTACTAAGAACACTAAGCTTTGACCTGGAAACCTCACTTTTGTTATGATAAGTTGTCTCAGGTTTCGAGATCTCATGCGAATGCGAAGTGGGCATTTGAATATCCTTTTCATCAAGAATCTCGCCAACAACTTCCTCAATATTATCCTCCAAAGTTACGATTCCAACAACACGATATGGTAAATTGATGGCACCAGCCGAGCCATTTTTGCATGGAGAGTTTTGTGAGACAAGTGGAGGTTTCGGGGGATATTCAACAACAATTGCCATTGGACAACCCGATTCTAATTCAACCATCAAATTTGGGACAGGCATTGTACTCAAAACAAAACGATACTGGAAAAAAGGAAGTGGATTACTTTTGTTTGCAAGAAAATATTCTTACAATCATGCTTTTCGACAATACACTCAAAAGTGTTCCAGCTGTTAATTTTGTTGCCGAAACATCATCAGCTAACATCAAAACTAGATCTTTCACATTCAAAACACCACGAATCTGAAAAATATTTACTTTTCCGGAAATTTTCGAAACTTTCTTGTAGATCAAAAACAAAATCCCACTTACCGTATTCGCATCATCAGCAGCACAAACTGGCAATCTCGTATGTCCTTTCGAAACAATCGCATTCAAAAATCGTCTCGTTATAACTTGTCGATCACTTATCATAAATACCTTCTCAATTGGTGTCATAATATCCGACGCCTTTTTTCTTCTCAATTTCAAAGTGTTTCGAACAAGTGTGACAACTTCATTAAAATCTTTACTCGCATAATTTTCCTCTCCTTGCAATCCCATCAAAACATCAGCATCCACATTTTTCGAATCACTATCATCTTTTCCAACCATTATATCTAATAGTTTCGATATCGGCCAAGTTAAAGGAAATGTGAAGACCATGAAAAATATGACGAGATAATGCAGTTTGCTCGCAACGTATAATGCTTTTCTGAAAAAAAAAAGAAAAATGGAATGAACTTGGCCAAAGCCAACCCACTTTGTGCAAACCAATGCTGGAAGAATTTCTGTGAATATCAATTGAAAAGCAGTCGATGTCACTTCAACAACAATCGAATCTTTGAAATTTGCAGCTTCAGCAAAATAATCGAGAAGAAGTGTAATAAGTGTGTTACATAAAACATTTCCAGTGATTATTGAGCATAATACGAAGTTGGTGTGTCGGCGAACAAGAAGAACATCTGTGGCTCTTTTTCGATTCACTATTGATGTATCATATTCTTCAATCAGCTGAAAATAGTATTTTTATACAAATAGTCATCTTCCCGGAAAAAATTTTTAAAGAAATAAAAGAAAACAACGAGGCTCCGCGTTTTGCAATTCATGAAATCGAAAATTTCTTTAAAAAAAACTCCCAATTTTCCTGGCAAAACTTACCACTAGATCTTGTATACTAAATGACATGATCGCCAAATTCAATCCTGAAAACAACGCTGACATGATCAAGAGAGCAACGAAAACAGCAATCAATATTGGAAGCCATGGATGATCTGAAAATCTTTTCGAAATTTCTCACAAATTCCTTTTCCCGTCTCACTTGATTCACTTTCAATCGCAATCACCGAATTGAACTCAAAACTCGCCGGATTTGTGCAGAAGAAGAAGATTTCTGTTGTTGTTTGATCGATTTTTTTGGATTTTTCTGTGTCAAGTTGAAATGTTGCCACATGCGGAAGTGTATTGAAAATTTGAGTGCTATTATCGGAATCCACTTTTTGAAGAATGATATCTTGAGAAGTACACGCTGGAGATGATGAGAGAAAGGCTTTTTCGATCATCGAAACATCTTCTCCAAAAACATCCACTTTTGATGCGCTATGGAAAATTTCTTTTCTGAAAATGTTGATATTGAAATTCAATATTTTGAGGATTACTGTAATTTTGGATAAAAAATAAAAATCTTGAAATTTTTCCTAAAATCAGACTTTGAAAGTTTCCAGATTACTGTAGTTTCCTTTTGGCCTAACTTTAGGTACCCTAAATTTTTCAGTCTCACCAAAAAATGTTCCACAAATTTTTGAATTACAGTAACCCTGATTACCTGCGACTATCATCGATTCCGTAAATTTCGATATCCTGAGAGCTGATGCAAAAAATAAAATGAAATAATAAAAAATATGAAAACATTCTGAAAACATTCGTTTTTTTTACATTTGCAAAATTCTAGACTGAATTTCTTTTAAAACTCACCGGTTTGAATTTAAACAGTTGTTAAAAATGGGGATTCTGGGGGAAAATCAGCTTTGATATTTAGAATTGTGTCACGTTTAATTTTCAAAAATATTTATTTATTCATTTTATTTTTAATAATAATCATTGTACATTTGAAAATAAGGGAGGGGCGGGTACTTATATATTTATCTCACTCGGATTTTTGTTGAACGAATCATCTAACCAAAAAAAAATTGAAAAAAAACACACAAAAAATGCCGAAAACTCTTCTCTTTGGACTTAAAAATAAAATATATACACTGATAAAAAACTAAATAGGTTACATTTTCGAGGGGAACAAAATGAACCAAAAAACAACGACACGTGGCAATAATAAAACAATAAATCTAGGACTTTGTGGCAAAAAAATAGGGAGGGGGACAGGGATAGTCGAATCGATTCCTACAAAAATTCCTGAATATCGGGGATTTTTTTGTTGAAAAAATTTTGAATTGGGGGGAACACACAGAAAAAAAACACACATTCGATACATAGATTTGAATTTTACAAGAAGAAACTAGTAGAAATTATGCGACAAGGAATTTGGGTGGCGCGGTCAAACAAACCGAAATGGTTGATTGTGAATCATTCCGGTCGATGGTGCGCTATCGAAAAATGTTTGGTGTGGATGATAGGCGGCGGTTGGTGGAGCGGAATGAGGTTGAAAATCGATTGTTGAGGAGGATGATGATGAATTGTTGGGTGTTGAGAGATTTGGAATGTTTGGAAAGTAGAAGGGATTGAATGAGGGATTTGAAACTGTTGCTGAGGAGGATGATGTTGATGGATTTACTGATGGTGGCAGCATTGAACCTAAAAAAATTGATCCAATTTTTTTCTGGTAGATCAAAAATATTTCAATTTTTCGCTAAGCTTTGTCGAGACTCTTGACTCAAAAAATTCTAGCTACATTCAAAATTTTGACCCAACTAACCATCAAAATTTGGTAATAATCCCGAAATATCACCCCTCACGACCATATTCTCTTGCATCATTCTCAATTGTTCTTCAATCCTATCACATTCATTAACAACTCCCGAACTAGAAGTTGCATTCGAATCATCCGAATCGCATGAAGTTTGAGTTGAAACATCACTCTTCTCCCGGGTATTCGAGATAACTTCCGGCGAATCGATTTCAGCATAAAGTTCAACGAGAAGTGGATCGATTTGAATGCCAAACATTTTTGCCAGTTGAACATTTTCACCAATCAAGGAACTGAGTTTTGCCAAAGGAGGGAATAATAATAAGAGATTGCCAAATCTGCTTGTCACTGTTTGCATATTTGATGAAGTATCGCGGATTAACTGAAACCATAAAATATATTTTACATTAGATTATTTTCAGATGAAAAAACTCACGTTGAATAATGCATTTTGAACTCTATCTCGAAGACCAGAAAGTGCCATTGATGTATCCAAAGACACACCCCGTGCATCTGGATCCAAAACAATTAATGCTGTTAGAATTGTGATTTCATGAGTTGTCAAATTCAATTTCTTTGTAGGAAGTACAAGATCATCAATGACTCGACCAACAAAATTATTGCCAACCAAGCTAGAAAATGTTTTTTTTTGCAAATTAAAATTAATTCATCAAAAACCGTACTTTGTGTCAAGAAGATGTCTTGCTGGCTGTCGGGATACTGTACTTTTGTTGCATAGGCAAATAATATCAGTGTCTGAGAATTGAGCTGTTCTCGCAGCAATATGAAACACTGTGAATGGTCCGATGATTGATTTGAGAAGTGCGACTTTTTCGGGAACACTGTCGTTGAGATGAATCATTCCGAAAAGTGCGTCGATCCAATGAACTGCGGATAAAACATATCGGCGAAGGGCGATTATTAATTTTTCAACAGATGCCGAACGACCAACACCGTAATGAATCTGAAATATTTTTTTTTAATAGATTTGTTGAGATGCTAATTCAAGCGATCTTACTGGAAAGGATTCTTGATTTCTTGTAAATTGACTGTGAAAAAGTGTGGATGCATCAAGATCAGGATCGGGTTTCATCGCAATTCCAATTGGAATATCCGAATGACTTCCACACGACGCTTGTTCTTCAACTTCTAACAAAAACGTCATAATAACATCTTCGTTGTTCGAAACTGGCGATTCACATCCAGGTGATGGCAATGAAGAATCTTCACTTTTTATCTTCTTTTTTCGGGGGTTCTTTTGTTTTCCAATGACGTCACGATCAGGGCGAATTGCTATAAATTTTAAATTATAGGATATATAGATAGAATATTTGGGGTTGTGGTTGATTTGTGTTTTGGTTCAGTTCGGAAAAATTGAGAGTTCTCATAAATATGCTGGTTTCTAGAAAAAAAGGTCCAAAAATGCCTACAAATTTTCAGAGTTCGTGTAAGTCCAGAAATTAGGCGCAGGTTTTAATTAAGATATCTTATGGTTGGATTGAGGACCCAACTTGAGGTGGGGCCTGTTCCACAATTCACCCAGACCTTCTCGGAAAATCTTATGAAAAAACAAAAATCCCCCAAAACTGCCTAGGTGACTCATTCTAAACTCCACCTCTAAACCTTTTTATTTTCCGAAAAATTCAAAACAGATCCTTACCATCTGGTTCCATTCCAACATTCAAGCATCGCTGAAATCGACAATATCTACACGCATTTCTTTGATCTTTATCAATCGAACATTTCTGTTGAAATCGACACGAATAATTTTGATTCGATCGAATTGTTCTGCGAAAAAATCCTTTACATCCATAACATGCCATAACTCCATAATGTTTTCCAGCCGATCTATCACCACAAACCATACATTGTCCCTCAGTTTGCCCATCCAAATTATTCAACCCATTTTCCGCAACATCTTCGTCATTTTGTGAATGTGAAGAATAGGCATATACCGATGAAGGAGCAAACATCAACGCGTTGCTCTAAGAAAAAAAAATAATTATATATATTTAAGAGAATTAAAGTTTATCAGAGGAAGATTACGGTAGATTAGAATATCCGAAAAAAACACATTTTGATGAGAAAAAAAGAGAGACAGCCATTAAAAATGTTCGAAAAAAAGATAAGATGAAAAAATTGATGGGTTTTTGAATCAATTTTTTTAGAACAGGTTTTTTCCAAACTTGTATTTTTTCGAAAATGAATGACTTGAATGAAAAAATGAGAGAAATGATGAAAACTTTCAAAAATCTTACAGTATCCTATTTTTTTTTTTTTTTGAAAAAAAATTTGAGTTTGAAATTTTTTCAGAAAACGTAAATGATTCTCAGAATTTTTTTTGAACTTCCACAATATTCAAATTCAAGTTCAGTCTCAATTCCAAAACTTTTAATTGTTTTCAAAAATTTTTCAGACAATAAATTTTCAGGTGTTTCTATGATATCACTTGATGTATCTATGTTTTTTTAAAAGAAAAATGAAAAATCGAAGAGAAAAAGAAAAGACTGTATGAATGTGTCGATAGTTACTGATAAGATATCAACAAAATGTGTTTTTCTTTTCACCCAATCACAACTTCATTTGCAATTATAAAAAAAAATAAAATGGAATTGAATGTGGGGAACATTTTTATATTGAATGTGGAGGACACAGGAAAAAAAAATAGATTTTTAAAAATAAAAAAAATGTGAGGATCGTAATTTAGAATACCTAAAGTTTTGGCTCAAATTTCACGGACACAGTCAGAAAAATCTATTGCTCTGGAAAATTTTTATCTACAAAATATAGCTCGTGGCTTGTCCCGTTCAAATGTCGGTCCATAATTTTTTGTCACAGCGTTAAATCGTTAGGTCTCCACATTTTTTAGAGTAGATCAAAAACAGGCCCACAAAAAATCAAAACATTTTTTCGACCCAGAAACTCAGAGCTGAAAAATGATGCAAAATTTATTCCATAAAAATTACGATAGAAATGTTTCTCTTCTGAATTTCAGAATTCTTGAACCACATTTCAAAAGAAAATTTTTTGGAGATCCGAAATTCAGAATTTTTGGGTCCTTCTCGATTTTTCAAACCAAACAAAAAAATTCCCCGTCCAATTTTCCTCACATCATTTAGCATTGAGAGCGCGCGAGAAAAAAATTGGACGGAAAAAAACGGCGAAGAAAAAAAAAGTGGAGGGAGCTGCCAGTGGAAGAAGGAGCTCTCGCCACGTGAGTCTTTTTTTCAGTCAGTCAGTGTGTATGTGTGCGTGAGAGAATAAGAGACTGAGACGGCCAGAATTCGCGCACCCAATTTGAGCACAAATAATGGGCGGAGCGCAAAAAAAATAGAAAGAAGAAGAAATAGGAAGATGTGATGATGATGATGATGATGATGAAAACTCGACACTTTCAGTCATTCACAAATTAATTTGATTACTATTTTATAGAGTTTTTTTTTTGATGATGAAGAAGATGATTAGGAAAAAGATGACAAAATAAATCAATTATTTATTTTTTTGGAAAAACTTGAATATTTTCAGAAAATATGAAATAATTAAAATTTTTGAAACTTCAAGGTCTCTAGATCTTTTTGAACTATGAAAATTGAATTACTGTAGGTGAAAAATAAGATTATTAATTTTAAAATTAAAATTTGATAATTTTGAAAAAAAAATCCGTCAATTAAAAAATGTTGCCAGTTTTTGGTTTGACAGTTTTCATTTTCACTCCAAAAAAATTCTATCAGGTGACTGACTCAGGTTTCGAAATATGCAGAATATTACTGTAGATGAAAACACAATTCTTGATTTTATCTACAAAACAAACAATTCAGAACTAAAAATATCTAGTTTGGACTTCAAATCGTATTCAATCAAAAAATGTTGCGAGTACAATTTTTGCTACAAAATTGGAAATTTCTCTAGGTCTATTCAAAATTAATTTTTTCAATCGTAGGAATTTTAAAAATGTTTCAAATTTTAAAAAATGCGGATTTTCGTACTGTTTCGGGTTACTGTAATTTAGGCTAATTAATTTAGGATAATTAAAGGTACTGTAAGACCTTCTTGAATTTCTCTAAAAAAATTTAAAACTCAAAATGAAATTTGAAACTTAATTCAAACAAAATTTTCCGAAAAAAATAAATGAATAAATAAAAAAAAAATAAAACTGACAGGAAAATGAAATTTTTTTTAGAAGATTTAAGAAGATTTTTTGAAAAATATTTCGAGGGAAGAGATAATCACAGATAAGAAGCTCTCGGTATTAAATTTCAGAAAAAAAAATTTCAGATTTAAATTAAAAACTCCCAAAAAAAATTCCAACCACAAAAATAGTTACAATTTTCAGTGTCACATACAAACACACACACACACACAAAACGAAGTCATAGAGAAAACTAGAGATTCTGAAACGCAGGAAACGAGGAAAAAATGAGGGAAAACATTGCAGACTGTGATGGGAAAACGTGGAGAGATGCGAAAAATTGGAGACGGTCGGGTGGTTGGAGAAATTGGCAAGCGAGAGATATTCAAAAATAGAAAAACAGAAGAAGAGAGAGAGAGAGAGAGAGAGACGTAGAGAGAGAGAGAGAGAGAGAGAGAGAGAGAGAGAGAGAGAGAGAGACATAGAGAGAGAGTGTTTACACTGTTTGAGGGAAAACGAACGAATTGTGAAAAAAAAAACGAAGAAAAAAAAGGAGAGAGAGAGAGAGAGAGAGAAAAAGAGATATTGAAAATAAATGAAAAAAAACTGCGACGACAGGTGACTGTTTTTGCCCCCGGCAGGGGGGTTAACCAATTTTTTGTTTGATACAGGGAGGTATCTAACAAAATAATATTTTTGTTTTGTTTTTTGTGGCTTCCGGAACAACACCGAATGAGTGGGAGTACTGTAGATTTATTGAGGAAAATCTATTTTTTTATATTTTTTTGAAAGAGAGAGAGAGAGAGGTTTTAGGGTAAACATATTTTGTTTTGATCTGAAATTGCTTGCCTCGATTTCCGGTGAAAAGTTTGGGGAAAGATTTTAAGACTAGAAAATGTGAGCAAAAACTTTTTAAAAAAATTCCAAATTATCCAGGTTTTATTTTTTGATTTTCGAAGACAAGTAGTTTTAAAAATGAAAAAAAAATTATTTAATTTTGTGGTCCGAAATTCTGAGGTTTCAGATATTTCATACTCTATTCCTGATTTCAAGAAAAACAATTTTCATTGATAAATTTACCGCTACACGATTCCAAAATTCCTAAAATCAGACTTAAAATTAAAAAACCCAAAAAAATTCCAAGGTAAAATTTTGCACCTATTCATCGAGAAAAAGGCGGAGCTTTTGGGTACACATGTACTAAATTTTTCTTCTCATTAATCAGATTTAAAATACAAATAATCTTGATAAAATATAGTGTACCTACAATTAATTTGTACCCAATGTCTCTGAAATCCATTTTCGAATAAAATTAAAAAAAACGAACAGACAAATAAGTATTTTAGTACTTTTCTTTCCTTCTATTCTCCATCATCTCAAATTTCGATGTGTTGACATTTTATTTTGCTTCGCTCGCTCGCCACTATTCATCAGTTCAAAATGTACATACATATAGTCCATACTATGTACAAATAAATAAATAAAAACAAATTTTGAAAAGAAAATATTGAAAAGGGTCGATTTTTAAGAGGATTTAAATTTCTTCAATCTTCGAATGGGTGCAATTATTTATCGCTTGTTTTCAAATTCTCAATGAAAAAATGAAATCTGAAAAAAAAAAACGGGGACACATGGAGGAAAAAGGGCTATAAAAATAACACATTTTCGAGAGAATAAAATTGGATTGGATTAGATATTTCTAAAATTATCCATGATCGAATTATGTTTTCAGTGAAGCCTCAAAGTTAAGGGATTTATCAAGATTAGAAAATGTCAATTAGTTTAAAGGGATTGTGTTTCTCTAGGGGAACTTGTGATAAATCTATAGGACTAAAATGCTCCCGAAAGTTTCCATATTTCAAAAAAAGTTAGAACATAACACATAGGCAATCAAATTTGCCCTATCGCACACAATCGTGGATATATCTCGAGGAATTATCGGGGTTAAAACTAGAGTTGAAAAGCTCTAGAATTTTTGAAAACTGGAATCTTGTTCCTTAAACTCTTCGACATGTTTCTTATTTTCTAATCTTTTTTCATACCCGATCTAATTTAGTAGTCGTAAACGAGACTTTTTTCAAGTCAAATCAAGTTTTCTTTAATTATGCTAAAGGCCAACCTCTTTCCATTTTTCTCCATCAAAAAAAGATTTAGTTTGGTTAAGTGGGGGTGGCGCTCTCGAATCACCTACCTAAAATGTATATATTCGTGTTTCTACATAATATTATGTATACCTTTTTTCTTCTTTCGTTTTTCGTTTTTCTTTCTGTATTTGTTCTTTTTCTCTAGCACTATTTGTGTGTATGTATGGAAAGGTTTTGAAAAGAAGGAGAAGAAGAAGACGAAAAAAAGAAAGAGAAAAACGAAAAAAAAAGAAGAAACATTTGGCTGAGGGCGCCGCGCCGCCGTCGCTGTTCCCTATTGATTAAATGGACGAGCGAGAGTGAACGAGACGCAGACATATTTTCTCTTCGTTTTTTTTCCTGACGAAGAAGATGTATTTTTCTTGGTTGATCGGGGACCTAATCGTTTATTTCGGAATAATTTCAATTCGAATCAATTGGAGGTGATTTGGAAGCAACTCGAGACGAACGACGACAAGTTACATTTGGAATTGCGGATGTTCTACGTGATTTTCCACGGCCACGCTTCTCGACAATCTGAAAAATAAGATTTGAAAACTAAAACTTTGGTAGAAATGTTGTTTGTGATTTTTGAAAACTATTCAGAAATTATGAAAATTGCATTTTTCATTAAATCCACGCAAAAGTTCACGTTTCAAAATTTGGGGATTAAGAAAATTATCATTTTAAAAATTCAAAATAAACTTACAATAACTTCATCATCATCTCCATATGTGTAGTCAATTGGCTCCAGTTTAACTTCGACGACATTATCCTGAAAAGAGTATAGTTAGAGGATTAGGACTAACATGAGATTAAGTAGAAAAAATTCTATTACAATATCAAAAACCCGAACTTACACTTTCATCCACGGAAATATTCAGTTCATCTTCTTGAACTTCTTCTGCAGATTGTACAATCGATTGTTGGAAAGTTGTTGTTGTCATTGAACCAAGCATTGTAAAAATTGAATTGGCAGCATTCGATAAAAGAGACGGGGCAAAATCCCAGATTTTTTGATAAACAGTATTCAAACATTTGTCGATGGCACGTTCTTTTTGACGAATGAAGGGAGCAAGAATCTGAAAACACAATATTTTTATAGAAATTGAAAGGAATTCAAAACTTCCAACCTTTTTATATACAAAATTTGATCCGCCAGTTTGGGGAATCGTGATATATAGTACAAACATTAACGATAAAACATCATAAAATGGAATGAGACATGCGATGAAAAATGTTTTCGCTATCCAATCGATTGTCGAATAAGCTCCATAAACAGTCCAATATTGTGTAACTTGTTTCTTTAAGTTATTTTTATTGATATTTAATTTCAGAGCTCTGTAAAGAATTAGGAAAAACTCACCAGTTTTTCGTTAGTTGGTTTCTTCAGCAATTTATAAGAATAAAAACATGGTAAAGCTGTTCCAATCAGTTTTGATAAACCGTTTATGATGAACGACATTTCTGAAATGAAAATATTTCGTTGGATGCAATATAAATATTTGATTCTTATCTAATTTCTAAGTATAAACGAATTTCGAAATGTTGCTCTGAACACAAGCATAAATACGAGGACGGAATTCAAAAAATGAGCAAAATAGAAAAACAGGCATTTCAGTTTTCTTCAGCGGGTAGGACACAGTGATTCCGTCCTCTTGACATAAATTCATGAATGAATTCAGCTGAACAACTTTTCGAAAAAAAAATGAAATTAAATTCGCGAATTCGCGTCATTTAAAATGTTGGCGCGGATGCAAACACAGATGGATACCGTACCTGCGCGGGAAAATGTTTATTTAAATTTTGAAAAATGTTTCATTTCGAAATTTTTTTGCTGTCGCTTTTGGACCTGGTAGATTTTTTTGAGATTTTGGTGTAATCTAGGAAAATCAGAAGTAGAAGCCATTTTTATAGATAATAAAACTTGAAATTTAAGCCCACGCAAAACCAAAAGTCTGGAATTTTTTACCTCAAAATTTCCATTCCTAGAATATTTTCCCAAGTTTTGCGCGAAAGTTCGTAAGTGAAATGTGCATTTCCTTAGTATTTATGCAGAAAGAAGATATTCGAAAAAATTAAACACCAAAAATCAATTATTTCTTACATTAGAAACCCAAAATCCATTTTGGGAGGGTGGAAAACGTTTGAGTATTTTCATTTCCAAATCTAAATGATCAGATTGAAAATTCTCAGAGAAACAGGCTGGAGAACCGGCGGAGAAAACGACATGTCGGCGAACTCTCGGACAACCGGCGGAGTGTCTCACCTACACTATTTCGCCGAAACTTTTGTCCACCGGTTGTCCGAAAGTTCGCCGACAGGTCGTTTTCTCCGTCGGTTCTCCAGCCCATTTCTCTGAGTTATCTAACTTCTAGAACGCTCAAAATCTTTAATTTCGCGCCGAAATTTTATTTTTTTGAAAAATGGCCGTGGCCGAGTTTTTCTAGTTGGCCGAAAACAACAAATCGATACTCAGTTTCCTTTCTGTTTTTTTTGTTTTGTTTTTTGTGTTTCATCAACTTATATTCCTAAAAAATGGCCGATTATGAACGTGTACTTCTAGTGAAACCGAAGATTTTTGTATATCGCATTCCGCCTTTGGGAACAGGAGGCCACAAGTTAGTCGCAAAACATATTTTCAATAGTGTATGCTTTCATTTTCAGAGCTGGTGAATGGAGTTTGGACAATCCTGCTTGGACTGGTCGTATGCGATTGATTTCAATTGGAAATAAAGTAGAGATTCGCCTGGAAGATGGTGATTCTGGTGATTTATATGCAAAATGTCCAATCGAAACACATCCTGGTCAGGCGCTCGAATCAGTTTCTGACAGTTCACGATATTTTGTGATAAGATTACAAAATGATAATGGGCAAGTTGCGTTTGTTGGATGTGGTTTTCAAGAAAGAAGTGATGCTTTCGATTTGAATGTTGCCCTACAGGTATGTTCTCTAGAAAAAAAAATTAATATTTCGCAACATTTCTCATGCATGATTTCTAAATCTATTTGTTCATTGCGGTTATTGAGAAATCTTTCTTATCTAAAAAAAAATGTATAACGCTTTATAAAGTGTTCATAAAACTACCGAAATCTGTCAAATCACACCCCTAAAATCACCATGGTAACTCTGATACATTTTCCTATGATTTGTACTTAAATTAATATTCTCATAAATCTCTTCTCACATTATTTTATGAGTATATTTCGTATCGCATTTCAGGATCATTTCCGTTATTTAAATCGAAGCGAAGAACTCGAAAAACAAGATGCTTCAGCTGGTCCAAGTCTTGATCTTGCATTCAAAGAAGGTCAAACTATTTCAATAAACATCGGAAAGAAAGATGGAAGTGGACCAGCAAGACCTAGACCAGTTCAATCTTCCAATAATGGATTTGTTCCTCTTCTTCCACCACCGCCATCTTCTGGATCTGTGGTAAGAATTGAATTTACCTGGTGTGTTTTATATATTGATCGATTTTGTTGCAGATTCGAAGTACTCGACCAGCTGGTTCAATAACTCCCACTGCTCCAACACCAGCAAAAAATGATTTGTCTGGTAATTTACTGTAAGTTAAATCAACATTTACTCAATTTCATATGTTTTTTTTACAGAGACTTCTAGAAGCAATTGGTGTATGTATAAATACATAATTTATTGAATAAATTTGTTTGATTTATTGATTTTTTTTTCAAATTTGAATTTTTTATTCGTTGATTTCGAATCAAGTATTTTAAATTGTAATTTTAACTTTTTTCATCTATCTCGTTTTTTTTCCAGGGTCATCGTTCGGGTTGTAAATTAGAAAACGAAATGCAAAGAATCATAGTTGCTCCAGCTCACGAAGCTTCTCCTGGTGCAGTTCGTCGTCTTCAAAAAGACTATGCAAAACTTCAACAAGATCCAGTCGATGGAATCATTGCACTTCCAAACGACGCAAATATTCTCGAATGGCACTATTGTATGAGAGGATCACCAGATACAGTTTATGAGGGCGGCTATTACTGGGGACAAATCATTTTCAAACCCGATTTCCCTTGGTCTCCACCATCTATTTATATGACAACTCCAAATGGAAGATTCGATGTGAATGTTCGTTTGTGCTTGTCAATCTCTGACTATCATCCAGAATCGTGGAATCCAGGATGGACAGTTGCATCGATTCTCGTTGGTTTGTTGAGTTTTATGAATGAAAATTCACATGCTGCTGGTGTTGTTTCAACAACACCTGAAACCAAAAAACAATTGGCTAAGGACAGTAAGAAGTTCAATCTTACCGTAGGTTCAAAACACTCTAGCAACCTAAAAAAAACATCGATTTTTTTCAGGATGCAAAATTCTGCAAATTCTTCCCAAGTCTTGTTGCCGAATGGAATTCCAGCAAAACAGCAGCTCCAACTATTGTACGTGGGTAAAATATCAATCAATTGGAAATATCACGAATTATTTTTATAGGTAACTAATCACATCAAACGAACCCTTCCAACTAATTCTTCTTCTAACAATCCAGTTATCCCAGAGAAAAGACAACGTGTTGCAGCAGCAACGAATAATAATATGAATTCATTGGGCAAAAAACAAGAAGATGTTATTGTTCTAGATTGATTCTTACAAAAGTATTTGTTTATGTATTTGCCCTCCCTTCAGCATCAACATCAAAGTATTCTCGTAGTGTCGTTTAGTTCCATCCATCTCTGTATATAAATATACATTTTCCTCATGCTTTAGTCTGATCTTAAACCACCGCCCTCTTCTTCTTCTTTTATCTTTTTTTGTTCACCAATGATATTTATTTCTTCAATACAACTCGTCATGTTTATTTTATTCCTACTCCAATTCCGATTCCAATATTTATATCGACCCCCGATTTTTTTTCCCGATTGAGCGTGTTCCAGTTTATCTTCCATTTCGGTTTCCCATTCGATTTTCTTTCATTTTGCATTTTTCCCTTAACAATAAACATATTTTTTCTATTTTATTTTTTATTTCAAAACTTGGTTAGTTAATGGTTTATTGACCGCTGAATACATATTTATTTGAAATTGCATTTGAAAAAAAAATATATTGGTGGGAGTTTTCAGAAAAATGCCAGACGCTTCAGTTACAGCAACAATGAGATTGAAAAAAGATTATCAGAGACTACTAAAGTGAGTTATTTAAATATTTTTTTAAAGCAGAAAGTGAATGTAAATTATCTTCAGAGAGCCAGTTCCATTTATGCAAGCCGCTCCCCTTGATTCAAATATTCTCGAATGGAGATACATTATCTATGGAGCGCCAAAAACTCCATACGAAGGTGGAATTTATCATGGGAAATTGGTGTTTCCCAAAGATTTTCCCTTCAAACCACCATCGATTTATATGATAACACCGTCTGGAAGATTTCAAACCAATACACGATTATGTCTTTCGATTTCGGATTATCATCCGGATACGTGGAATCCAGCGTGGACGGTGAGACATTTTTGAAAATGTTTCTTTGTTGGTAGATCCTTAAAATTGAATCCCATTTCTTAACCTTCTCCCAATAAAACTATTTCCAGGTATCCACAATCATCACCGGATTAATGTCCTTCATGAATGATAATCAACCAACATTAGGAAGTATTAGTACAAGCGAGGAAGAGCGAAGAATTCTAGCATTGCGAAGTAAGGGCTTCAATCTACGCGACAAAACATTCTGCACTGTGTTCGCTGAAGAAGCTGAAAAAATCAAGAAAGAATTGGCAGAAATGAGTAGTACAGAAGAAGCGAGTATTAGAGAACAGGAAGAAAAAGCCAAATTGAAGTGAGTCTTGTGATTGTCACAAAATGTGTTGTGTTTTCCTGTCTTGATGTGCTTTCTTGTGTTCTTGTGCTGGCCTTTTTATGTTCTAACAATGTTTCAGTGTGCTTAACGTTATCTCTGGAAATCTGTTAATTAGGTTTTTCAAATTCAGGAAACAAGAAAGCTCATCAGGAATCAGTTCACTGGTTTCCAATCTAATGGTGCTTGCAGGCGTGGTCATACTTGCATTTGCAGTTAAATATGTTATTCAATCAGCCGCCGAACAAGAATATCACTAGAATCTCCCCCAGTTTTTGTACATTTTCCATATTTTCCTGGTCTAGACATTTCATTAGAATAATAATCATATTTTTCCTCTTTTTACAACAAGTCCATGTGATATATTTTGAACATATTTTTCCTCTCTTCTTGTTTCTTTTTTTCTTCACCTACATGAATTTTATTCTCGAGAATTCTGAATTTTTTCCTATGATTTTCACAGAAAGTTTATTCACTTTACACGAATATTTCAGAAATTTATCAAAGATTTTACAATTCATTCATATTTTTTTAGGAATGATATGCGATTTTTGAAAGTGAGTGAAACTGTAGTTGTGGATATCCTGTAATGATTTTTAGATTTATTTGATAGCTGCAGTTAGCATTTGTACAATTTGCACAATCATTTTGACAATCGGATGTGGAACTTCGAGTTTTGATCAACCGAGTTATGAGAAATTGGAGAGAAAACGAGAAAAAGTTTTGGATGAGACATATTTATTGATTTGTATTATATCTGCACCAAAAGAATATGAAGAACGACAGAATGTGAGGAATACGTGGTTGGAGTTATCGAAAAAGGTTAGTTTTTTTGAAATGAGGCTGTTTTGGGGTAGAGAAATGATTTTATGAGCAAAAAATTACATTGAATAACATTTTTTCAAATAAAAAACATTTTTCCAGGGACCATCTGTTTATATTCATAAATTTGTAATTGGCACTGCTGGTCTCGACACCGAAATAATTTCAAAATTAAAATCGGAAAACGAGCAATTCAATGATCTCGTTCTACTTGAAAAACTTGAAGAAGGATACAGTGGATTAGCTCGAAAAACATTGTCTGCAATGCAATTTGCTTTCGAAAATTTCCGCTTCCAATATCTTCTCAAAGTCGATGTTGATACATTTGTTCGAATAACTCCATTTTTAACCGCTCTCAAAACAGTCCAACATCCGATGTTGTATTGGGGATTTTTGGATGGGCGAGCAAAACCATTTAGAAAAGGAAAATGGAAAGAACCCGAATGGAATTTATGCGATCGATATTTGCCTTATCAATTAGGAGGTGGATATGTATTATCGTATGAATTGGTCAAATATCTTGCTGTCAATTCGAGACTATTCCGAATGTATAAAAATGAAGATGTGTCGGTTGGTGCTTGGTTAGCTGGATTAGATGTGAAATATGTGCATGATCCGAGATTCGATACGGAATGGACTTCGAGAGGATGTAATAATGAGTATTTGGTTTTGCATAAAAAGACGAGTGCGGAAATGATTGAAATGTTTGAGAATCTGAAAAATAAGAAGTTTTTATGTACGAAACAATATCAGTGAGTTTTTTTCTGGAAAAGGGGGAACAATTTTTAGTCAGAATCTGATTTTAAAAATATTTTTGGTGTGCGAATCCAAAAATTTATAAAAATGTGTCTGATTCCTTCAAAGTTGAATTTTGAATTTTGAGCTCAATGTTTTTTGAGCAGAGACAAATTAATCTACAAAAAATCATGAAATCTCGGCTCTGGAATTTTGAGCCCTAAAATCTGACTGAATTAGAATCCCACGTGAAATATAATTTCCGAAATTTGGAGATTTTCTACCAGATTACCAGATTATTCTGAACCCGATTCAAAAACTCCCAAAACCCTCCGAACTTTAATTTTACAAGTTTTTTTTTCACAGAAAACGACCTTCGTATGTATATGATTTCTCAAAACCTCCGAGTGAATGTTGTACACGTATAAATGGATCGAGTATTCCCTAGTCACTTTTCCTCTTCTTATTCTTCATCTTGCCACAATTTTTTCCGCATTTTGTTGTCTTTCTTTTGAAATACGAGTTGAACATAATATATTTGCATAAAGAGTTTTAATTATCAGTTTTTAAACGTTCAAATTTGTTTATTGATCAATTCTAAATATCTCTTTTTATTGATTCATATCAGTTTTTCACAGGGTTTTTCAGAATGTCTGATCATCCTTTGCCTGCTGGGTGGGAAAAACGAATGAGTCGAACTAGCGGTAAATTTTTCTTTTTTGTTTTTTTTTTCGAAAAAAAAAGTTTTGTTTCACAGATCACGCATATTATTACAACAGCGCAACTGGAAGAAGTCAATGGGAAAGACCAGAAGATTCGGCATTTGGAAAAGGAAGCGATTTGCAAAAAGTGAGAGCTTTGCATATATTGGTGAAACATGCCGGAAGCAGAAATCCGTCGAGTTGGAGATCGGATAATATAACAAGATCGAAAGATGATGCGATTAATATTATCAATGGATATATTGAACAATTGAAAGATGCGTCGAATTTGGAGGAACAATTCCGCAATATTGCCAAGGAGTTTAGCGATTGTAGTTCGGCGAAACGCGGAGGAGATTTAGGGGTTGGTTTTGATCTATTTAAAAAAAAACCTTTTGGGAATTTTGAACAGGTGAAAATTCCGGCTTTTTTCCATAGGAACACAAAATTATTCCAAATTTTATTGTTGAGAAAAATGGACAATTTTTCAATAATTTTCACACGCCGCAAAAAAATCGATGAATTGCACTTTTCCTTGGAAAATGTATTGTTAGTTGTATTTATTTTCTGAACATCGTGATCCGGGTGTTTTTGAAAATAAGGATAGTTTTTTGAAGGGTGTTCCCAAATAATTCGGTTTAACATGACGTTTAGTTAGCTATTGATTAGCACTGATTCTAATTTAGCAGTTCAAACCCCGTAATTCTAATTTAGCAGTTCAAACCCCGTAATTTTTTAATTTCCGAGTATTAGTATTAGAAAATCAAGAATTACGTGAAGTTTTGGAAATTGATGTGCAGGAATCCGAAATTTGACGAAAAACTACCTTTTCTGAAAATGCTCCCTTTTTAGCATTTGTACTATCTAAATTCAAAATTAACATGTTTATTCCACCTTCTCACAAATTGGGACGCCACGTTTTGGGAAGTTATGCTAAATCTAAATAGCCCCCCTAAGACTATAATGAAATATATTAGTTCTTCGTTATTATAATTCAATTAATTAAAATGAATTATATGCATTGATTTTTCTCCTAATTCAGTTCTTCGAACGTCGCCAAATGCAAAAACCATTCGAAGACGCGTCATTTGCTTTGGACGTTGGAGAGATGAGCGGAATTGTTGACACTGCTTCCGGAATTCACATCATTTATCGAGTTGCTTAAAATGTTCTCATTTTCAATTGATCTTATTTATTTTATTTATTTATCCATTACTCTTCTGATAAATAATTGCTATCCAACTTGTTTTTTTTCTGATTTCTAAAGGGTAGATCTCCCGAAAACCTATTCCTTACTTGTTTTTTTTTCTGCATTTTCCCCTTCTACGATAATATTTCAGAATATTATGCCAGATGATCCAATAGAAATCGATCATTCGGAATTCGTCGGCACTAAAACGGGATGCAGTCAAAGGGAAATATTTATTGTAGTTTTTATTGGATATCTAGGAATATTGATCAGAAATTCGATTTTGCCGTGGATTTTTCTGGGAAGAACTTATAACACTAGTTGGATTGCGTATTGGTGGGTTTTTTACAAGGGAGGGGGTAATAAAGGCTTCTACAAAGAAAATGAGCAGCCGAAATTGGCTTCTCAAGTTTTTCAAATTTAAAAATTTTGCAGGTCAAAATTCCTAGTCGATGCCTCATTCTTGGTGATTCCATCATTTCTAGCAGTCACAATATTTTCGAATCATTTAGCCGTCTATCTTTTAGTTCTAATAATCATTTATGGATTGCTACTTGGTCTGGTATTCTTCGAAGCATCTCATCATTCTTTTGGTCCACCAATCAAACAAACTTGGAATTCGATTGTCGACGAACAACATAAAACAACAATGTTTGTGACGTATTTGAGGAGTGGAGTTATGGTTTTGGTGGCTATTTCGATTTTAGCCGTTGATTTTCCGGTTTTTCCGAGGAAATATGCAAAGACTGGTGAGTTTTTGAAACAAAAACATCTGCATTATAATTTAATAATTAATTCAATTTTTTCCCAGAATATTTTGGTCATTCTGTTATGGATCTTGGTGTTTCGGTGTTCATTTGTATGTCAGGCCTTAGTTCGAAAATGTCTCAATCACGAAACAATGAAAATATTGGATCAGATCAGAGGAAATGGTATTTATCATCAACTCTATTTCTTTTCATAATTGGAATGGCTCGAACAATATTCCTCGAAATTCTCGATTATCCCAAACATGTTTCGGAATACGGTGTTCATTGGAATTTCTTCTTTACCCTTGCGAGTGTTCGAATTGTTTATCGAATTCTTCCCAAACATTTTCCATATTTGACGGCAATTCTTTTGGGATTATTTCATCAAACAATTCTGAAATCTGGATATCAAGATTGGATTTTGGTTGAAGGACAGAATAATCGAGATAATTTATTATCTGCAAATGCTGAAGGAATTGTTAGTTTATTGGGATATTTGACACTATTCTATGGGAGTTTGGCAATTGGAGAATTCCTATCACATACTGGATTTCGAGTCAAATCTTGGATTCGAAGATGTCTTCAACTCGTTTTCCTCGCCGCTATTTTCTATTTTCTCCAAGCGATTTGTGAATATTTTATTGATCGACCATCGAGAAGAGTTGTTAATATCACATATATTTTTGCACAGGTAAGGGGAAATTTTCGGTTTTTTTTTCAAAAAAATTTATTTATTTTTCAGCTGAGCGTGTTCTGTTTCATAACAATGATTTGTTTGGCTGCTCAAATGTTCAATATTGTTCTATGGACTGCTTCGATTCCACATTTTTCAAATGGTTGGTGATTTTTGAGGGTTTCACGGTCCTAAGGGATTTTTTTAAAAAAGAAAAATTGAAATTTGAGAATTTCACGGTACAAGAAAAACTGGAAATTCGTCTAATTTTGCAAAAAAAGTTTTTCTAGAAATTTAAAAATCGGTTTTTCTGAAAAAAAACCATCACACAAATTAAAATTTCAAAAAAAAGGTTCCAGCTCAAATTCAAGAATTTTCTGGTACTAAACAAAGTTTGGTAGAATAATTTTCAAATTTTTTTTCTGAAAAAAATCCCAGCAAACTTATTGTTCGAATTTTAAAACTTTTTGACTGAAATTTTTTCTGATAATTTTTTTTGCAGAAAATAGACTTTTCAAGCATTTTCTGTTCGGAAAAAAATTCTAAAAGTTTTTTTTTCCAAAAAAAGGAAGATCTTTAAGACATTTCTTCTATATCAAAATCCTTCTCCGGATTTTCTAGAAAATCGGAAAAACTTCCGGTTCAGGCCCGTTTCGAACCCCACCAAACGGCTTTTTTTTCCAGGCGACCATCCATTTTCTCCAATTTCTCCCTGCCTAACCGAATCAATCAATCGTCACTCGCTCCTCTTCTTCATCTTGAGCAACATTTTAACTGGTCTTGTCAATATGTCAATTCCCGCACACAAAACTCCTGATCATTTGGCTATTCCTATAATTCTTGCCTATGTTTTCATCGTTTCTTTCGTTGTTCATTTCATCGAATTCCGAAAAACTGTATTGAAAATACATTCTGAATAGATATAGTCGTTTCTTTTTTCTTTTTGCTCCGGGTTTTCTTTATCATCATTTTTCCTGTTATCACATTTCACCGAAAACTTTTTTTATTGGTGCACAATTGAACTTTTGGAGACTAGTACTATTTATTTTTCATGATATATTTATTTGTAGCCTAAGCTACAGTAGTTAGCATAACTCAATAATTCTACCTGACCCTTTTTCTAGTTCGCCTTTCAAATGCCAAATGTTTTTTTGCTCCCAAGAATTTAGGGTAACTTTAAAAATTATTTATTGAAATTATAATGCATTTTCCCCGTTTTTGTTGATCTCAGATTTTTGTACTAATTAATAATTAAATAAAGAAATACTTTTCAAATTCCTCTTTTTTAACCTTCATTGCGCAATATTGTTTTTTGTCAATAGATAGATATTTACAAGAAGTCTCCTCTTCTCTGGCAACTTGCCAATCATGTGTTTTTGCTGTCTGCGTCTCTCGAGATTCTCTCAAGTTCACGTGCACTCTTTTTTATTTGTCGCTTTTCTCGTGGTTTTGGGAAAGTTTTCGAGAAATGTTATGTTTTTTTCTGTGTTATTAGAAATATTTCAAAATTTTTGGGTTTTATTTATGAAATTTTGCGCTGAAACTAGAACTCAAGAATTTTTGGATCATTTTTTTTAAAGTTTAATTAATTTTTGCGCTGAAAACTGAATAAGTTTCGATTAAAAGAAAAAAACAATTTAAATTTAATAATTTATAGATTCAGTTTGAACACGAAAATCCCATTTTCTGAAAATTGGAGAATTTTTCAATCAAAAAAATTGGATGAGTCATATTTCTGTTTTCTTTTTCGATGGTCACATTTTTTTTTCTTGCAAGATCAGAAATATTTTGAAATCATTCATCATTTTTCCAAATTTCAAAACTTTGATCCATTTTTTTCTATTTCTAAAATATTTTCCAAAAATTCTCAAAGTGTTTATTCATTTACACTGTAAACCAGTTTTGCTCCTTCTCTCTCACTTGAACCAAAACTATGTAAATCAATATTTCAGCCATTTATTTATTTTTGCCTCTTTTTTTGTGACGTAAGCGAACTTTTTTTCACCTATCAATTAATACCTCACTTTCTACCCCACATTATCAGTTATTTTTTTCTATACAACCTTTTTTTGTTCTATTTGCATTGTCTTCTTCGTTTCTTTTGATTGTCACCTGACAGATTTAAGAATAATTTATCAATCGAACGATTTTTGCTCTGAATGATTCTGAATTTCAGAAGTTTGATGTATCGAACAGATCAACCTTCTTCGTCAGCAGATTTTTTCAATGAACAAAATACTGTGGAAGATCCGGCGTTTTATGATTGGTTTTGTGAGTTAATTTTTTGTTGGCCCAAAATTCAATACAATTTTACAGTATCACCAAAATATGGGAATCTAACTCCATCAAATGAAACAGACGTTCTTTGCGCCAATTGCATAGGCCATCGAAATATCATAGCCTGTGTCCGCTCAAGTGCAATCGCTTTACTCGGAATCTGCACCGCTGTAATTTGTCTCGCCCGGATATCCAAACTCCATTCAACATCACAATCGCATCTCAAACTTCTATTATATTATATTCTGACAGTTCATTGTTTTGCTGGATCATTTGAATGGTTAATCGGATGGACGACTCAAACATCACTTTTTATATCCTATACAAAAGCGATTATTCTTCTTGTCGTCTGTTATTTTTATTTGGATATTGCTTCGTCGATGATGCATTGGAGTAGTACGGCTGGGAAACGATTGTGTTTTGTCGCACTTTTTTTGCTCTTCACATATTTTACCGCGTTTCTTGTTATGGGCTTTGTTTTATCATCGATTGAACCAAGATTGGATTGTCGAGCACCCTATTGGATTTGGTTTTCCGTGGGACAATGTTTTATAGTTCAATTAATGGTTGCCTCATTTTGTATGATTCTTGGAAGAATGAATCGGATATCAGCGCCAGTTCAAATGAGAGCAAATCAACGGAGAGATGTTTTTGTGTATGTTTTTTCCTTTTTTCTCTGAATTTTTAAAATAAATATTGTATATTTTTCAGATTAATGTGGACTTTTGAGACTGCAACTCTCACCGATTTAGCTTATCATATTGCTCTTTTTATGTTAGCCGATGGCGACAATGCAAATAGTTGTAGTGCTCTTTTTGTAAGTTTTCCCTCTATTTTCTCCCAATATTCATAAGAATATTCTAGGACCACGATCAAATTCGCTACTCAATTCTCAAAGGGCCCTACGATCTTATCAATTTTATAATGCCAGTCTGGGCGGTTTTATACGTTTTCCGCACAAAAATCAAAACTCGATCGGATAGTGAAACAGAAACCGGATCGACCGCCTCAACTCGATCCTCATCGCATTCGAGAAATGTTCGGATTGCTGATGTTGTGACTGTTCGGAATTGGAGAAGAAGATATCGACCGTTGACACAACCGTCGATTAATGAACGGCCTGTTTTGCATTCACAATGGAGACAGCAACGAGCAAATGCAACGCCGATTAATAATCCTGTTGGACAAAGGTTGGCTTTTTTCTGAAATTTCACATTTTACTACCCAAATCTTTTCTGGAACGATCAACAATATTTCTCTAAATCTCTCAGTTTTGGATAGTCTTTTCAATTTTTGCAGACTTCGATCAGTTTCATCAGCTCCAATGATACGTCGAGTTTCAATTTCTCATTCTTCAATTGTCGGTTCTCCACTCTACAGTATTCCCGAAGAATTTCAAAATTATGCTCCAATTCATAATTCATCATTGGAACATCTATCAACTGAACCTCTATTAAATGACTAATCATTTCTTTTGTTAAGATTACGGGTTGTTAAATAATTATTGTTAAATACTGTACATTTTTATTACTTTCAGAAAAAAAGTAAATTTTTATAATGATTTTTTTCTCAATTTTTTTTAGCTCCAAAAGATTTGAAATTCAAAATTTTGAAAAGTTAGATATTATATATTGAGATCAGACTCAATTTTCACCATACAAAATCTCGCTTTTTCCCAACAAGTTTACTTATATAAAAAAAACTTAACAAAAACAAGAAAGATAAAGAAAAAATTTGGATAAAATTAGACATTACAATAGATTATTAAAAAATTGGGTGAAGATATGGTACAGTCAAAAAAACGATAAAAAAGGCCGTAAAATTTAATTAATTAGAATTGGAAAGATGTTGATGGGCCTGGTGGAAGAGCATCTGGATTTGAATATGGTGATGGTCCTGGTTCGTTTGGATCCGAAAGAATTTCAGAATCCAAAGCTGGTGGAGCGGGAATTGTTCTGGATCTGGATCTGGTTTTACGAAGTGAGACGGTGAGATTCGGTGGATTTTTGGCCGAAAGAGCCCGACCGCGTTTCTTCACACTCGGTTTCACATCTGGAATTTCTTCTGGAATTTCTTCGACTTCTAATTTTGGCATTTTCTCGTCGTCATCTGAAATTCAGAAGAATGAAATATTTATAAATTCACAATTTCAAAAAAAAAACTCACATTTGATCAGAGTGAGAAAAGCGTTGTTCAGAAATTGTGCCTGGTATTCGAGACTTTCAAATTGTTTTCCAGTGGCAATCAACTTTTTCTTCTCCGCTGAATTTCCATCAAAAGAATCAGCAAATTTTTGGAAAACCTCGGGAATATTGAGTGAAGCTTGTTCTGATGGACGCCTCTGAGAAAAAATAATATATTTTTTCGAAGAATTCCATTTGAAAATCTCACCTTTGATGCCGTTTCGACTTGTTGTTGTTGTTGAGCCTTTCTCTTCGTTCCTCTTTTCTTTTCGTTCTTCTTTGCCAAATTCTCCTTTTCTTTCTCATCCTCGTCACAAATTTCAACAATATCGCCGTCTTTGACTTCTCCAAGAGTTCGTTTACAATTTGGTGCACCACATTTACAAACAGGTGCTTTTGTTCCATACTGGGATTGCATTAGATATTCAAAACTGATTTCCTCGCCCGGTTCAATATCTCGAATCGCAACAACAGCAACACGTTCATCATAGAAAAACTGTTTGCGTGACTGTTTGACGATCACCTGTCGACACTCGATTCTGCAATTCGGATCGCAACTGTGATTGATGTAGCGAGCAATGTTTCCAGCGCGAGCAGCATCAACCACGCGACCGTGCGACATTTGAACCATATACAAATTCGCCTCATCGTCTCGAGCAGCCGAAACCAATTTGTTGCGTTTTTCAAACTCTTTTCTATTTAAAATCTCTCCGGAATATTCGGCGATGAATTCTCCCTTCGAAATATGCCCATTTGCAAAAACACCATATCCCTTGGTTGCTGTCTCTTTTCTTTCGATGAGTGGATGCGGTCTTTTTTCCGAGATACCACGATTCATACATTTGGCGTTTTCTTCTGAACAATGAGGAGAGCACTCATAATTGTCTCTTACATTCGAACAAGAAGCAGTTGTGCAATGATTTCCGATTTTAGTAGCGCATGTGCAAGCGTATGTGTCAGATTCGGCTTTGATATACACTTTTTCATCGCCTTTTTCCAAATATTTCGCGGTCTGTAAAAAACAAATACAGAAATTTTGAATCCATTTATCAAAAACCAACATCTAATCTTCTTCCAACGGGTTTAAGCATTGATGGGAATGTCACATCGCGAAGTTCTCTCGCATTTCGATTTTCTCCGGACAACTTCGACCATCCAACAGACATTGGTGCACAATGATCGACAACGGCGATCGAATATTGAACCGAAGAACCGCTCCATTGAATCAAACAATAACCGAGCTCTCCAAACAACGTCGATTTTTTCAATTTCTCCGGTGCCCAGCTCCAATCTCGAACGATTCCCTCGTAAAATTTACCGCGCCACTTTGCTGTCACTTTCGAGTTCATTCCAACAGTTTCTCCAGTCAAACAATATTCGCAAGAGTTGGTGTCGATAGGCACGCCACCGATTGATTTAGTAACTCGACATTCTTTGTGAAATGAGCGAATGCAAGTTGGACAACGTGTGAGCTTTTCTTTGTCTTTGCACTCGCAACATTCTGCGATATGGGAATGAACTTCTTTTTTCGGACGATGTGCAGAGCAAATGAGCATTCGAGTTTTGAAATTCTAGAAAAATAATCATTCTAAATTCATCATCTAGTAACAAAATACTCACTTCATCCAGCTTCATAGTAACATCCACACTCTGCGATCCAATCGGTGTACATTGTTCAGCATGATAAGCACGAAAACATAAAGCACATTCAACCAAATCTCCCTTAAATGCAGTTTGCTTGTTCCTCTCCAAATAGCAGACATCACAAAAATGAAGAGGGCACAGGAGTTTGTTTTGACATTCTGGCAAAGCAATATAACGAATATGATAATCAGAAGCATTGTAATCCTTGATGCATTCATAATGAAACTTTGACTTGCAGAGTGGAACGGAAATCGTGTTGTTGGTGAAACCATTCATCAATCCTTGACAAGAATACAATACGTGATCATCGTTTTTACCGCAAATGATGCATTTCTCAGCGCTTTCGTTGAACGTCATTTCGCCGCATAGTTTTCCTTCGAATTTGAAGTCTGCGTTGATTCTCCGCTTATACATGTCGACTTCTTTTGGCCACCTCGTTTCTTCCGCTGTGATCTCTGATTTCATCAATTTGTCCACCATTTCCTCGGCACTTCCCACTGTATACTCAATTGGATCGGATAGATTCCGGTCAGCTTTTGAAGCGCTTCTTCTTCTGATTGGCTGTGTGACTGGTTTCTCTTCGATTTCCATTTTTGATGAGATCCTGGAAATTTTTGATAAATCAATCAATTGAATGAGTTTTTCAGCGAAAAACATCATGGCCAAATAAAAAGTAAATGGCCAAATAAAAAGTAAACCTAGAGAAAAAGAAAACAAGCTCAAAACTTTGCAAAACGCATGAAAGCGAACAATCTTGGGCGAGCAAAAAAAAGAAAAAAAATTAAAATGAAATTTTCCGGCTACAGTACACAAACAGGTCTCGCGGCGGAGACAGCCATAGGCGGCAGTTCAAATTTGTGTGCATTATTTTTTTTCTGTAAAAAAACGCAAAATGGATACTGTTCATTCTAGGTGCTATTTAAATAGTCACATTACTCGAAGTCGATTTTTTCGACGATTTTTTCTTCGAAGCTTTTGATGATTTGCTTGTCGAAGCCGATGCAGTTGTATAAGAACTTGTTGAAGCTGATGAAGCTGCCGAACTTGTTGTTTCAGATTTATCTTCAGATGATTTGAAAGATGTTGAATTCGAGAATGGAACCGAACTCGCAGATTCCGAGGTGGATTCACTTTGAACCGATTCATTATCTTCTTTTGAGATCAAATTGAACAAGTTCTGAAAAATGAAATGAATTTTAAGGGATAGATATTCAACTAACATTATTAGCCGCCGCATCACGATAAACTCTCAATTCAGCAGCCAAACTTCTAGCTTCTTTGAGAAATTGTGGATTAGTTGCCTGCAATCCCAATAAACCTTCAATTGCTCCTCGAAGAATGACTTCACTTTTCTCTTCCAAATTTGTTCCATCAAATTGATTCAACAAGTCTCGCTCTTTTTTCTCGGTGCGATATACCATTTCAGTTATTTGATTTTTCAAATCTTTCATATCCACATTCTTTTGATATTTGAAATAAGCGCGATTGACATTGATGACCGATTCCTGGAAAACAAACAATTATTTGAATATGGAAGACTATGATAAAATTACCTTGAGAATATCAACTTTCTTTTCAAGAAGTTGAACATCTTTGAGAAGTGTGCTCGATCTTAGAGCCTCGTCAGCTGTTTTCTTCGCTTCTTTCACTTTTTTATCCATCCATTTTGCACTTTCAATACGTTCCGAGTTCAATTTGTTATCGAATTCGCTCATCTCACCACGAATCTGAAAAGAAAAAGGAATTTAAGAGTTCAAAACATAATTTTGTCACGTGGCATTTTCTCAACTTCCAAACAACTCACTCTCTCCAAATCCTCGTGCATCGTCAATTGCAAATCTCTCAACTCCAAACTGACTTGGCGTCTCGCCAAATCGCCATCTCGAATAACATCAATCGCTTTTTCAGTTGCATTTATACTACGTCTCAATTGATCTTTGTGAACACCCTGGAAACTTCTTTTGAATGAGAATTTCATTTGATGTGAGCGGTGAAACATACATAATCAGAGTCGATGTCCAATGTTTCCATGGCTTTTAAATTTCAAACTGAATTTGGGGGGAGCATTTGGAGACTGGGAGACACGTTGACAAACGTGGAAAAAATTTTGAGTAAATGTCACGTTTTAATTTTTTTTTAGAATTTATCTTTTTTTCAGAATACTGTAGTTCATTTTGTAGATGTTAGTTTCAGAAGCTTGCATGTGTTGGTTTTTCTATAAGAAATGAGAAATCGCTTCATTCAGAATTAACAAATTTTAAAATAATTTTACTTTGACAAAAAAAATAGAAAATTTTCAAATTAGCCCCCACCCAACCACAAAACAATAAAACAAAATAAAATTCGCAATAAAAATTGAGCTTCTCCTCTTCTCCTCAATTAATTTAAATTTTGTAGTCCATTAAAAATTAGTGTGTCATGTTCAATTTACTTTTGAGTCAAACTCAATCTAACCAAAAACTTTCTTTCATTTTTTCTTTCACCTTTTGTGCATGTCTTCTTCTTCTTCTTGAGAAAATAAAAGAGGAAGCACAACACACTCGAATATTATATCAACTATGCCTTTTTCGAACTCGACGCGACTCCGCCCCACATTTTTTCTCAAGAGCCAAAATATTTTGGCTATTTTTCTCATATTGAAATAAAAAAAAAGTTTTTTTTCTCGGTTACCCCGGGCCATTTATAATAACCTAGAAGATATATTTTCTTTGGAAAACTTGAATTCTGAAAAAAATGTTCTTTTTTCTCCAGCGCAAATTTTAAGCCGCGTGGCCGAGTTTCAATTTGTGAAACCAGGGTTCGACTCCACACGTCCCCTAATTTTTTTTCCAAACTTTTTTGCCAGCGGGGAGAAAAAAAGATAATCCCTTTTTCAAGTCGAAACATTTTTCTTGCAAATTTTTTATGAAACATAATTTATCAAGTTTGATAAATTAATTTGCACTTTACTTTCAGATGTTTTGTGGATCAAAAATATTTTATTTTCAGCTCTATGTATATCTCCTTATTTTTTTCAGAAAAAAGGTTTTGCTCACTCTAATTGTCAACGGAAGAAACAGAACAATTAAATAAATATACTATCAGCGTTTTTTTCTTACTTTGTTGTTTTCCAGAAAAATAAAAATCTTTTCAGTCTCTTTCAGAGAAGTTTTCAAGCGAGACTAAAAATAATTACACTGCATATAAAAAAAAAATATATGTGAAAAAGTATCTCGTATATTTTCACACCATTTTTTTAAAATAATTTTTTTGACTTCCGAAAATTTTCGAGGAGAGAGAGCAATTACCTTTTTTATTTTCGACAATAGCTCTCGAGAGCATTCGCGAAAAAAAAGTTCCCATGTTTTTTTTCCGCCGTCTTATTTTTAGATAATCGCATTAACTCTTTGGATAAAAAGGGAAATATTAATTTTTCCAGATTTTCTGCCAAATGCTATGATCATTTTATTATACATTTCGCTATGCTTATTTTTAGCAGGTTAGTTTTTTTTTGAGATTTTTTGGTACAATTCTAAAAATTAGACTTTTTCAAAAAACTTTTTAGGGCCTGGCCTGATTCAAACAAGGCTCGTTAAAAAAGCTCACAAAAAAAGTGCCTGATCCATTTTTTTTTCCAGATTCGGTCCGAAGTTCATTGCCAAATGGAGGAGATTGTATTGAGCCATGTATAGCAGAAATGCAACAGGTTTGACCAAAAATAAATGGAGCTTCACATGTTTCTTGTTTTTTTGTCACTCACTCACTCACTCACTCACAAAGTTCACCAGTGTTCGCACAAATTTCATTTTCAAATCACAAAAATCTGTTTCACCTCCCAAAAAACTGTTGCTTTTTTCGTTTTTCTTGTGTGTCTTTTTATGTGTTGTGCCACTTGTTTCAGTCACTCGAATCAACTCCTCTGCTACAGAGCGAACAAATGGGACAATTGTCGATTAATACGTTGGTGTCGTCGTCGAATCGAGAGGTTACCGAGAAGAGTTTTCATGATATTTGCCAGTGAGTTTTTGGGATTTTTTGGAAGAGGCAGGAAAATTGGTGGGAGAATTTTAGAAGAAACAAAGTTTCCTGAGCCGATTTATAGATTTCTAAAGTTTGGGAAATCGGCTAGGATTCAGAATTTTTTTTTAGTTTTATAAATTTAACTTTCCTAGGTCCGAAAAATCAATTTGGAATTTTTTGAAAAAAAATTTGACAAAAGTCCATTCTGATCTCACAATCCCCTTCCATAAATCAAACATCATTTGACCTAAATTCCACATTTTTTTTTCAAGTGCCTTAATAAAAAACTCAAGTCCTAAAGAGCACGCTATCTACATACATCTACATATGTTTTTTGTTGAAGTGAAAAGAAACTTTTGTTATAGGGCCTACACACGTGTCGATTTATGTCTTCATTCATGCGAAAAGGTCTCAAAACATTCGGCGAGTATACGGAAAACCTATGCTGGCATACGTTTCATTTGTGTTGAGCACAGAGATGGTGAGAAAATGAGAAGAATTGGGAATATTGTGAAATTTGAGCATTTTGGGAACCGAACATTTGAAGGAGGGTGGCTATTTGGGGGGAGGGAAAGAACGTTGCGAGTTGGGCTAACTTTTTTCTAACTTGCTGATTGTGAGGAACTGAATTAAGTACGAGAATTGAATTTGAAAAATTATTGTCTGCAAACACTGTCACGCAATTTTGCGTATTCTAAAATTAGGCTAATGAAGAAATCGAAATATGAAATTTAAAATCTTACTGTAAGTACGCGAAAATGCGTTTCGGTGTCTGCACACATCGTGTGGCTTGGAGGCAATTAAATTTTTTTTAAATATGTATTTAAGATTTTTTTCATTTGGCAATTTTTACTATTAACTTCAAGAAGTCATTGGTCACATCAAATGTAATGAGATTTTAAAAAATATCCTGTTTTCATTCCGCTCTCATAAATAAATTTCCCAACTTCCGCACAATGAAATTTTTCTTACGATTTCTTCTTCCAGCTTCTCCTTTTTCGCTCTATTTATGGCTGTCACGATTTATTAGCACTTTTTGCTCTGCTCTTTAGATACAAAAAAAATGTGTGTGGGGGGAATGAATTCAGATGGGAATTGACAAAGAGGTGACTAATTGTCGTTGAGCACTAGCATACTACCAACTAACCAAAATATCATAAATCTCTTGAGGTGACATAAAAAATACGAGAATGGAGTCAGAGAGAGAGAGAGATAAAGAAGAGAGAGAGAGAGGGGGGGGGGGGTATAATAAAAATGGGTCATGAAATTTTTCCTCTTCTGGGGGCCTAATGGTTCTGAAACCAAAAATCATCACGTGGCAATTTTTGGCGCCAACAAATAAGTTTTGAAATTATAAATTAAAAATTTTACGAAAAAAATATTTTTCAAAATTTTCAATTTTTGTGCAGTCAAAACTTTTGGAAAGTTTTCAAATTTTAACAAGTTATTTTTCTAGAATTCTTCCGTTCACTTCCATGCTTAGCCGAGTAAGTTATCCAATATTCTCCCACACAAATTAGCCAATCTTTTCTAGGCACGAAAAGATTGCACTTCAACAATGCCGTCCTCAAATCAATGACTCATTAACCGCCTCAAATAAGTGAGAACAGATGGAAATAATTTTTCAAAACCCCTTATGTTTTTTAGATTCTCAATGACAGTTTTGCGAAAAGATTCGCACAATCTACGTCCACAATTCGAGGTTTTATGCAATAAATTGGGAACAATGATAGATTGTGTGGAGCCAGTGACTCGTGCCGGATGTGGAGAGCAAGCGGCGAAAATGATGCTACGATTTATAACTGTTGGATTTGCAAGGTTAGGTTTGGTAGATCAAACGGGGAAACGCAAGTGTATACCGCAAGCTTCCGCGAAGCGGTTGGAACTACAGTAATTCTGGTTTTTTCTACTGAGCTGTAGATCGTGATACACCGGGTCTAAAACTTTTTAGGGTCTTGTGCCGAATCAGATCAACATTCTATTCATTTTATTTTTCTCAATCTTTCCGAAAATCTATTTAGATGCCGAATTCTTATTGTTAGCCTTGAATGAATGCGGGAAATTCTATTCAGTTTTTGAACTCGAAAACGCAAAATATAATATTCTGAAGAGAGACTTCAAAATAAATCTATTTTGCAGCTTCGAACAACTTTATTCTCAACTTGGAATATCAGATCAGCTGCCAAATGCTTGTAAATCTCTTCTAAGTCTTCAACGTCGAAGTACACTTCCAACAAATTCGAATATTTTGAAATGGAATTCAGAATACAGTGTTTTCAGTAGCACTGCCTCCAATTTCAAATTACATTTACATTTTGCGATTCTTCTCATTTTCAAATATTTTTATTAGGTTTTTTTTTCATTTTTCTCTACTTAACAACGGGTTTCTAACAAATTCCAACCAAAAAATGTATATCTGATGTAAACCTATATTTTTGCAAAAAAAAACTAACTTGATCAACATAAACATAAATTGTTCTAACACGAATATTGTTGATATGTTTTGTATGCTTTTTTGCTGGTTTGAAGAAGCATTGCACCAAGTTGTCTGCCGGGTCCAACTTCGTAGAATCGAGGAAATTTTTCATTCTGGAATAAAAAATTATTCAGAAAAATTCAACAAAAAACTAAATTTCGGTTCTCGTTGAAAAAATTCAACAAAAAACTAAATTTCGGTTCTCGTTGAAAAAATTCAACAAAAAACTAAATTTCGGTTCTCGTTGAAAAAATTCAACAAAAAACTAAATTTCGGTTCTCGTTGAAAAAATTCAACAAAAACCTTCTGGGTAGTTCATCCATTTTTTTGTTCTGGATCTGAGTCCAACCCACTCGAACCAGACCCGATCTGCCCCAAGAACCGACCCAGTTCGGAACCCTGGCACCAACCCTTTAAAATTAGTATTTTTAAAACAAAATGCCTTCAAGATTATTTTTTTTTATTTTAATAGTTTTTTTTTCAAATTACCACGTAGATTTAATAGGCTCACATGAAAAAAATAAAAAACTAACCTCATGTTTCCTGAAAAGTAATTGTTGAATTTGCTCCCATTTAACCGGATTATTCACTTGCTTTGACAAAGCTCCACGAATTTCAGCCTAAAAACATTTTTCTTTATTTGAAAATTGGAAACAACAAACCTTCTTCGCTGGTAAAATATGTCCTGTATAATTCGAATATACATTACAAACAGCTCTTTGAATATCAGCTTGATATAACGCTTGCATAACCTGAAATTCGTAATTTATTTTCAGAAATTTATTAATTATTTAAATTTAATAAAAAAAAACAACCTTTTCAACAGCTGGTTCCATTTGTCTCGTATGAAACGCAGAAGAAACTTGTAATCTTTTTCAAAACTTGAATATTATATTTTTCTTGATTTTGCTCCAAAAATCTCAAACAAGTTTCTGATGCTCCAATAACCCTTGTCCCACAATATAAATAATTAGCAACTTCGCAAATGTCCAACTCTCCAGCTTCTCTCGCAACATTTCTCGCATCGTTTATAGCTTTCTCAATGCGCGAAGATCCTTTAACTCGAACAGTCACCATTCCACTTTTCACAAGTTTCGAGCATTCTGACATTGCTTCAGCCCTAGTTTTCACAATTTTTATGGCGTCGCTGAAGGAAATAATTCCACCGGCAACCATTGCAGAATATTCACCAACTGAAAAGCCAGCAGTGTCTGTTAGATTCTCTTCAATCGAATCATCTTGTGATTTCAAAGCTTCGAAAGCAGCAACAGAAGAAGTGACTACAGCTGGTTGACAATAAAGGGTTTGTTCGATTCTGGAAAAAATAAGTGGAGAAAATATTTGAGTGGGGGATATTTTTGTGAAAAAAATTCACTGTTTCAAAATTTTTTGAAAATTATTTTTGATAATTGGGCTGATAATAGAAACGTTATAGGAAAACAAAAAATGTTTTTTCAAATATTAGGCCTGGTTTTCAGGAAAACAGACCAGATTTTTTTGATAAAAATTCTGAAATTTTGTTGAAATTCTTTTGATTCTGTAAAATTTTAATTTGAAAATTTTGAAAAATGTGATTTTTGAGTGAAAAATCCACGTGGCAATATTTTTCTCAAAAATGTTTCACAAAAACTTTTTTTTTCATTGTTCAATACAGAATATTCTCAAAAAATCTAATCTGGTCCAATTCCTACGGCCCTCTATCCCCAAATAAAGCCCTCAAAAAATCGGAGCCCACTTCAAAAAACATACTTGTCTTTCGGTCCATCCAAACACAGTTTCAACATATCATAACCCAACACTTCAGATGCTTCATCAAAAATCGCTTTCGCCGCCGCAATTTCCATCAACTTCTTCCCCATTCCAACAAATTGTGCACCTTGTCCGGGAAACAAAAGAACAACATGTTCTACGATTGGAATATGACTGAAATCGATTTCACTGCTCAATTTCTTCTTTCCCCCGTATTTTTGCTTATTTCTTTCTCGCAAAAGATCGGTTGATGTTTTCTCGAGATGTTCGCGAAGTTGCTGGAAATTCATTTTTTTTTCAAAATTGAATCAAGAAAAAGTACCTTTTCTGGATACGGTAACTTCGTAGTCGGATTCAAAATAACATTGTGAACATCTGAAAATGTAGTTCCTTCTTCTAAAATACTCGAACTTGCTTCGTCTGGAGTTCTTCGTTTTCTGATAAGTCTTCGACAAATTTCAAAACCTGATTGGCTTCTTCGCAACATCTCAAAAGGAATTTTGAATTGGGCCCGAAAATATAAATCTTTCAATCCAAGTAATCGCGATTTCAAACGACGTATTTTTTTCTTCAAAAACTTTGAATCAAAATTTATATCTATTTACATTTATTATTACATGTTCTTAATTATGGCAGGAGCAAATTGGCAAAATGAAACCCGAACTAAGAAGAAAAATTGAAAAAAAAGGCACATATTTTCTACCAATGAGTTGGTCGACCGAGTCGGAAAAATTGAGAATATAAAAGGCCGGTTGCTGAAATTGCATCATCGACTCCGACGGTTTTTGATGGAAGGCGGCAAACGAGAACTGGTGTGAAGACGAAAAGAACATCTTCGCGCATCCAAGAAGCGATCGGGCTGAAAACAATTATTATTATTTTGATATTAAACTTTTATTCAAAATCTCACTTATGTGCTTCAAATCGATAATTCTTTCCAATTTTCTTATCCAATACAAAATTCGCAGCAGTTCTCATTTCCAACAATTCCGAATCCATCGTATTCTGTCCAATATTACATGATAATCTTCCAGCAATTCTTGCACCAGCAGCCAATCCAGCTGCTAAATTCGACCAATCTGTTCCAGAACTCACAATTATATGATAAGTCAAGCAATGGAAATGAATTCTTGATAATCGATAGCCGGTTTTTATTGAATCGGTGTTGGTTGGATCGCGCCCGAATTTTTTCAAAAGCCAATTCAACATCTCGACAACTTTGTAGACATGAACAGTTCCGGCTTGAACAGGATATTCTTCCATGTGTGGACCATTTGAAATATGCGATAGAAATGTTAATTCCTGCTCATTTATTCCCAAAGAATCGACATACGGAATGATCTACAATTTTAGAGAATTATGAGAAAAATAAGACAAAGTTACCTTGTTCATAACATCGGCGGTGAATAAAGCGTCTCCTAAACTTCCTAATTCCAAATGAATCGGAATTTTCGGATTTATTTGCAACAAATTTCTTTTGATGAGTCGTATTTTCTCCTTTCTCATTTCTTTACTTTGAAATTCAAGTAAATGAACACCAGTTACAATAACTAAATCGGGTTTGAATTGTGAGACAGCTTTGAAAAACATTTCAATAACAACCATACTTCCACTGAAATGATCATGACTTGTAATAAATCGACTACTACTTGGAGCAACCCAATCATCCAGAATCTCTCCTTGTTTATACTCCAGAATCACATGCAATTCATCTTTGACAATTCTTGTCGAATTAGTTCGTTTAACTGATGGATGAATCAATGCTTGACTTCTTGGACCAATCGGACCAACCAAATATACTTCAGTGCTTGGAAAATTCGCAGCAATTCGATCAGCCATCAAAGCAGCATTGCCACCAATATGATAATGTGCACGGGGTGATGATTCAGATTCTCTAACAAGAATATTAAATTGATCTTCAGAAGACATATATCTTTCAGCAGCAGCTCCACGTTGGAAAAAATGTGCAAATGTTTGATGAAGATCTCCCAGATTTTCAAGGGTTTCTTGATCTTTTCCCTCTTCGCAAGTTGTATTCAAAGATTCGACTACTTTCACACCATTTACAATCAAATCCACATTGCAATTGAATCCTATGACTGCTTTTTTGAACATTGCTCCTGGTTTTTGAATCGCCCGTTCCCAAGACATAAACATGGCTGTTTCCACTGAATATGATGACATTCGATTATGCTCATTGTAATAACTGAAAAATGCTCATTTTTGGAATTTTGTTAAATTTGCAAAGTACAAAACTCACCTATACCAATATGGGATTATAAAAAACAACAATGATAAATGCAATAATCTATGCCTGTGTGAAAAAATCGATGGAATCAAAGATTCCAGCCACATTCTGAAACTAAAAAAAAAGCATTGCTCATGTTAGAATTCACAAAGATAACAAGAGGATTCGACCTCGTGTATAAACATGTAAAAAATATCATTTTGATTTATTAAGTAAAAAATAAAATGAGGATATATGAAAAAATATAAGCTTATGGATACCAGTAAAGACTTGGAGATTTTTTGAATTTGTTGGCTTTAATTAATATCTTCTTTTTCTATATGATGAGGATGAAGATTCATAACCTCGACGATCACGTCGATCTCTATCATATCTGTTTCGATTTGGACTTCTGGAACGACTTCTACTTCTACTTCTTCGCCGTTTCTCTCGATTTCTTTCGCGAGAACTTGATCTTTTGCGATCTCTGTAAAAATTCAATTTATTTCTTTTTTTTCTGAAAAAAATCCTACCTTCTTCGCTCTTCTCGTTTCGAATCATCTTCCTCTTCTTGTTTCTTCAAAATATTCTGAAAATTCAGATATTATTAAAATGAATTTTGAAATTTATGAAAAAAATATTTGAATGATACCTGTGAACGTAAATAGCAGCTCGTACCATTATTTCAATGTGTTTGTTGTTTATCAAAAAAATAAGAAAATAATCTTTTTAACAAACACATCAAAACCAACCTTGGAAAGGTACGCGATGGGCGTGTTTTTTGTTCAAGAAAAACCTGACAAGAATTGGAAAAGAAAGGGAAAATATTTTAAGAATACCTGTCAATGTGACGAGAGACCTCGAGGATTTTGATTGTTGTACGATCTACAGGAGAACTTATGTATATTTTTTCAAAGATTTCAAATGGTAATGAATAAATAATCAAAAATTAAACACTTACTCTCAATTCTTCAATCATTGTTCGGATTTTTTGAAAACCTGTGTGCATTTTTCCAGTCAAATGTTCGTCAATTCGATTTTGTGCATCATTTACAATCAACATACTTCCACAAATCTCACACACTTCCATTGGTTTAATTGACATCTCATCATTATTTTGTGGTTGAAGGCTAGGATTTGCATCAGCAATGAGTTGTTCCAATTTAGCAGAAAGTTGAGCTTTAATCGTTTGATATTCTTCACATTTTGCAACTAATTCTTGACATTTTGTCACGTTTCCATTATTACCGGCCTGAAAAAATTGATCAATTTATTTATTGACCTAAAACTGGTTCTCTTTTTTTTATAATTCGATTAGTGTTAATGTTTTCAAGAAAAAAAACTATTGATAAGAAAAGAATTTAGGTACCTCTTCTGCTTCTCGAATTATAATTTTCAAATCTGCCTCAATCAATTCAATATCTTTCTTGGTTCTCGTTTGCTCTTCATTGTTCTTATTCTTTCCCAAATGATCCATTCCCATCAACTTTTCTTTGTTTTTTCGAATTCGACGATTATTATCTTCTTCCAAATGCACCAGATATCGAAGAAGTCGTTTTTCAAATCCAATTTTTCTGAATTCCTCAGATGTTGGATACATTCTTCGAAGATTATCATCGTGCACAAGGGTACATGCACCTGGATTTTGAAAAACTTGGAGTCGAAAAATATTGAATGACTCACCAAGATCAGCTTTTGTATTAACAAACATCTCATGAGGACAAAATCCTACCAAATAATATGCACAAATTTCTGGATCATCAAAAGTTACTTTAGTGTCTTCTCCGAGTTTCACATTTCGTTTTGGTCCCATCAGCTCATCGAGCATCGCTGCCATTGCATCTCGCGCTGACATTTCTACTGAAAACTTACTTTTTCAAATCAATAAAACACAGAGCCCACGGAGCTAGGAAACAATTAAAAACTCGAACAAAAAAGAAAAAATAAAAAATTCAATTTTGTGCGGCTAAACAACATGCACGCGGTGAACGCGGAGTGTCGTTGTTTTACTTTTATTTCGCATTTTTTTTTCGTTTCATAATTTTTCAGGTTTTTTCTAACTTTTCTGGTAACTGTAAATTTACAATAAAATTCAAAATTCCAGCACAAAGATGGCGATGGCAAGCAGACAACAAAGGGGCACAAAGTTGCCCCCAGAGGTTAATAGAATGTTATATATCAAAAACTTGCCATACAAAATCACAACTGAAGAAATGTATGATATTTTTGGCAAATTTGGAGCTGTCCGACAAATTCGAGTGTGAGTTCATTTCAGCAAACATCAAAGGACTTATTTAAAGTGAAAATCGAGAAATGAAATATTTCACGCAAACTTTTTCACGTTTCATAAAAAAAATAATTTCTTTTTTTTAATTTTCACATTTCTTTTTTTCAGCGGAAACACACCAGAAACCAGAGGAACTGCTTTTGTTGTTTACGAGGATATTTTCGACGCTAAAACTGCCTGCGAGCATTTATCCGGTTTCAATGTCTCCAATCGTTATTTAGTTGTTCTGTATTATCAAGCAACAAAAGCATGGAAAAGAATGGACACTGAAAAGGTAAATTTGGAGTCAAGCCCCCTTTGAAGAAAAATTTTCAATAAATTTCCCCACCCCAGCCACTATAAGATTTTGATTCTATTTTGAAAATTTTCCAGGCTCGCGTTCAACTCGAAAGTGTCAAATCTCGCTATGGAATTGGTGGAGATCTTGACAAAGAAAAAGAAAAAATTGGAATCCACACACCCAGACGGAACAATTGATCTCATTTAATTTTATTGTGTTTTTCTCGAAAGAATGAAACCGAAACCAAAACAATTAAACACTTGAAAACATTGTGCTTCCTGCTGTGAACGATAGGTAAAATAGAATAGTAATATATAATTTAAGAGTGAAAAGAATTAGTCAATTAGTTATCGAGTCAAAAGTGAAAGTGTTTGGAAATATATTTATTTTATTTTATTGAACACAAGTTCCAACCAACAACAAAATACTCCTCTTAATAAATCTCAAAAACCAATCAAATCACTTCCTTCTCTCATTTATTCTTATGCATATTTATTTCCATTTCGTTTTTTAATTACTATTATTCCAATTCTTTTCATTTTATTTTCAAAACGATGACACCGTTTCAAGTATCGACTTGATCAAGTGGATACTTTCTACGCGAATAACTTTCCGAACTGTGTTTTTTTTCGGCAAAGTCGGTGTGACAATTTTTCCAAAAACTGTTCACAATTACCTGGTTTGGATATACCTATAATTTGAAAAAAAAGTGGCAAATTGATGGTTACAAATTAAACTGTAAATAATTGGCAGAGTGAATTTGCAACAAAAAAACTATGCTGTAATTTAGTTTGTATAGGATTTTCAAGGTTTTTTTGAATTTCGAAGGCAGAAACGCAAATCTACAAAATTTCTGAGAGTTCACACACTTTCACAGACACTTTTTTGCGAAAAATAAATAGCAAAGAATAAAAAGAAAACAACGAGAGTCCGCGCGTACGGCATGCCGCGTGTGCGCGGGTCGTTCGAATTTTTTTCAGGCTTCCATATTTATTCGAATACTTGTCTGAATTTTTGCTCCGAACTAGAAAACAATGAAACTAAGCTAACTCTGAACAGTTTCAAGAAAACACCCTATCCAACAAATTAATAAAAAAATAATTCCAACCAAAAAACTTTCGCTAAATCAATCTATCCGCATATAAAAATAACAAGATGTAAATAATGTCATAATAAGTAGCCATTTTCTCTTTTTTTCCTATGTATCCTAGTTTTACCTCTCAACTAATTCACTCATTTCATTTACTATTACTCTTCCTTCCTTCCTTTAGTCATATCTTTAATATTTTCTTTTTTTTCCCTATGCCTTTCAATCTTCATTTTGTTGCTTACCGTATAAGCACCGCCCATTATCTATACTTATATTGCATGCATATATAAATATAAAAGGCATTTTGTGTTTCAGACACTTTCTTTTTTTGTTCTGTTCTCTTTTTTGACTAGTTTTTTGGGTGATCCCGGATTGGAAAAAGGTAATTATAATTATTATGCGGAATAGAATATAACCATAAATCAAGACAGACCTATGCGTTTCATACTGTAGTTTCGTCTTTTGATTTTTGTTCTTTTTTTGTTAGAAAATTTTTTTTCTTGGAACTTTTGAATCGTACTTAATTTTTTGAAAATCTGAATTTCGAAATGTAGTCCAATTTTTCTGAATCTAGAATTTTTCCATTTATTTTTTATGCTTTCTAGTGGTTCTAAATACGAGACATTCTGAAAATCAGGCCCGCTTTTAGGATTAAAAATATCTGGAATTTTGGGCTGAACTCCAAAAAATGGAATCTGGAATTTCAGAAATTTTTAAGGGATTTGGTTTAATTCAGACATCCAAAACTTTTGTTCACATTTCTTTCTCTAGCTTTCAACCCATTTTACAACTATAAATCAGTAGTGCAATTGATTAGGATTTTTTTTTGAAAAACAAAAAGTTCGTTTTTCCTATCTATATCAAGTTACCCAAATGCTGTTTCTTTTTTTTATTTTCTAAAATTTAAAACTAAATTTCATTTCTATTTTTCAGCCCCAACAAAATAAAATGTCTGATCCAAAATCAGACGCTTATGAAGCAGAATCTCTACGAAAACTCGCATTTTTCGGAATCGCAATCTCAACTGTGGCCACATTGACAGCTATTATTGCAGTACCAATGTTATATAATTATATGCAACATGTTCAATCGACTTTACAAGCTGAGGTCGATTTTTGTCGACATCGAACTAATGGATTATGGGATGAATATAATAAGGTAACCTCCTTGTTGTTTGTTCTTTTTTTCACTTGAGTGTTTTTTTTTGGACAGGATCACTTTAGGTGTAATTATAGGAATGGGTCACTACAAATTATTTACATTTGTGAAAAAAAATTTTACAGTTCGAATCGGTTGCTGGAGTTCAGGGAAGAATCAAACGATCTACATATCAAAGATCGAACGGTCGAACTGGTCCAAGACAGGCAATTTCAAAGAAAAGAGCAATCGCAAGAGGAGCGAATAATTATAACAATGAAGCTTATGATCTTCCGGTTGTTGGGGGAGGCGGCGGTGGATCTTGTTGTTCTTGCGGTGTTGGAGCAGCTGGACCACCTGGTCCACCAGGTCTTGATGGAAATCCTGGGCAAGATGGTCAACCGGGAAATCCAGGAAATCCTGGACAAGATGCTGCAAGTGATGAAGCACCAACTGCTGCTGATTTCTGCTTTGATTGTCCAGCCGGACCCCCGGGAACACCAGGAAGACCTGGACCAAAAGGGCCACCCGGCAATCCAGGACAACCAGGAAACCCAGGGGCAAATGCTCTTCCCGGGCCACCAGGACCTCCAGGTCCTCCAGGTCAACCAGGATCTGATGGACTTCCAGGTAGCCCAGGTGCTCCAGGACAACCTGGACAAGTTGTTGATGTTCCCGGAACTCCTGGGCCTGCAGGACCTCCAGGTCCGCCAGGGCCGATTGGGCCACCAGGACAACCTGGACCACCAGGAAGTTCACAACCCGGCCCACAAGGACCACCGGGAGATGCAGGAATTGATGGAAATCCAGGAAACCCGGGAGCACCTGGTGAACCAGGAGCACCAGGATTGCCTGGAACAAGCGGAGGATGCGATCATTGTCCACCACCAAGAACTGCGCCGGGATATTAAAATAGACAAAAATTTAGAAAATGTTTTTCAACAAAAATTGTGTATAAAAATAAACGAGTTTTATTCCAATTATTTTTCACAAAGATGCGCTCTTGTACATATGAGTTTACCCATCTTAACTTCAGATTCTGTTGAAACCAGTCCTCGAATAATTTCATCGAGTTTCGATCGAACAACTGTTTTGCAAACTACTCCTCCAAGTTGATTATGAAGCACTTTTGTCATGAAAGTCTCGCAGATTTTCACAGCAACTTTTTCATTAATTATCTAAAAACATTTGGAATCTCTAGATCATTCTGAATTTAGAATACTTACCAATTCTCCATCTACAAGTTCCAAATTATCAACCATAATATCTTCACAAACACGACATCTATACTTTTTGAATAATTCCAAATTTGTATCTCCACTAATTTCGTCAAGCTTAAAAATTATGCCAAAATTAAATTTCAAAATGTTTTCTATTTAACTCACCCCATTTCCTCCAGATGTCTTTTTAGGTGAAGTTGTTGGTTTTGTAGCTGCTGTTAACACTGGTGAAATAAAAAGAATCGAAAAACCAAGAAATAACAATAAATTGTTCATTTTGTTACTTTTTAGTGTTTTCGAACAAAAAATGATAATTTGAATGTGTTTTTCTTTGTTTTTATCAGTAGATAAGAAGATCAACTCAAAATACAAGTAAAAAGACAAAAGAATTAATTGAGGGAGGAGGGCGGATGATAATTTTGAAATGAAAAGAACAAAACAAAATTGGTTTGACGTCACACAGGGAAACTGTTTCAAAAATGTAAATATCAACAATAATGATGTTCACAGAGTATAGTTTGTTCTTCGGAAGAATTGACAAAATTTTATAGATCAATTTGGAAAATCCCAGGCAATGATCCTTGTCAATTGAACTCTCTAGGCTTAGCTTCTTGACATAGAATCTCTCAAGGCACGACTCCTTGCTAGAGTGGGAGTCTAGGCGCCGATCCTTGATAACTAGAACCTCTAGGTTCTAATACTTGACGATAGAACTTTTAAGGCACAGCTTCTTGTGAGGTCTACAATTAATACGTGATCCACAGTTTTGGAACTTTTTTCCCGAGTTTCTGATTGTGAAATTTTCATGAAAATTTTCACTTCTCATATCTCAAAAAATCATAACAATTTTTTTCATAAAAAACGTGAACTAATTTTTCAATATAAAAGGGCATATAATTTCACATGCCTTCATTTTTAACGGAATTTCAATTTCTTTTTGCACTATTCAGATAATCATGGACAATAATACAGTAAGAAACTGAAATATTTTCGGAATTGGAAATATTTTTCAATCAATAATTTTCTTTGAAGAAAAAAGTAACACCGGCTCATTTAACGCTTCCAATGAAATCAGTCATGTCAGCAGAAGCAACAGATCCTGATAGAACAATTGCCGAAGATGATCAAAATGATAATAGTTCAGGAAATGTGGAGCAGAAATTTGAGAGACTCAAACTCACTTTGAAAATGGTGAAAGGCAAAAAGTTTGGTCTAGGCGTTATTTTGGTGCATAATAGGATTCTGGTTTGCAAGGTTGATGATGGTTTGTAGATTTTTCTTTTGAAAATTTACAAAATTTGTTTGCAGATTCACTTGTTTGTGGAATATTGAAAGTTGGCGATCAAATAGTATCAATTGATAATATTGTTGTTGAGGATAAAATCAGATGTCGGAAAGAATTGATGAATGGATTGAATCGAAAAGGGATTAGTGAATTAGTTCTGATTCGTCCGAAGACAAAAGATGCATTGGATGCAATTATGGTAAGGATTACAGTGCTTCTGGGCCCTGTGTCTATGTGTAACTCGGTTCAGAGAAGATCGCGTGAGAAACCGAGTTCTAGAAAAGGATCAGAGCATTTGATTTAGTAGATCAGAAATTCCAAAATTTTGGATTAAAATAGTTTTTTCAGACCGAAATCCAATTGTCAAAACGTCCAAGTCAATTAACTTTAAAACAACTATCGCCAGTTCCCAAATAATTATTCTCGTGCTGCCTTTCCATTTCCATTTCCATTTATCCATCTATGGCTCATTGCTCTCTAATTTCTCTATGTCTCTCGTTTTCATATTTTGTTTTTTTCTTGCCTTCTTTTCAGTCCGACACGTTTTGTGAGCACGAATAAACAAGTCATCAATATTTTCTCTTTTTCTTCTATTTTTTCGAGATGTGAACATTTATCCAAAAAAACCAGTCCACGAATCTGATATGACTAAAAAATGCATACATTTTTCTTTCTAAAAACATTTTTTAATCAAGTCTCGTGAGTATTTTTGTCTGGTACACTTTTAATTAAAAATAAGTTTCAACATCAACAACAACAATAAAACGGATTTGAATTTAATTTTGGACACGGCGCCCGAAAAAGAAAATCAATACTAGGTTTTATTTGCGTTTTTGGATTCTTCTGTTTGCTTTTGTTTTTCTCTAGTTCTAGGAGAAATTCAATATATAATTCAAAAATTTAAATAGAAGAAGGAAATGCGATTTCGTGAACGAATATTTCGGCTGAAAAATCTGCCGGCTGGCGAGTTGAACACGGCACTTCGAAGATGTTTGAGCACATTTGATATTACATTGTTAGGAGTTGGACATATGATTGGAGCTGGGATTTATGTTTTGACAGGTGAGAGCATTCGGAGATAAAATTAGAAATGAAATATAAAATTTCAAAAATAAATTAAAGTTCACGTTTGAATAAAATCCCATAGTTTTTTATTGATGATTTTCAATTTTGAATTTTTTTTTCCCAAAATCACAATTTCTCAGATTTTGGCGCAAAATTAGGGATTTCAAGTGAAAAATTTTAAAATTCAAATTTTTCCACGTGGCACCAAAAATATTAAATTCAAATTTTGCCACGTGGATTTTTATTTATCATTTTTTTTCTACAGGCTCGGTTGTTCGAAATACAGCAGGTCCATCAATTGTGATTTCATTTCTACTCGCTGGTTTCGCTTCTTTACTCTCAGCTCTTTGTTATGCTGAATTTGGAGCTCGTTTTCCAAAAGCTGGAAGTGCTTATACTTACACCTATGTAGGTGTTGGAGAAATTTGGGCATTTATAATTGGCTGGAATATTATTCTCGAACATATGTTAGGAGCTGCCGCTGTAGCTCGAAGTTGGTCTGGATATTTAGATTCGTTGATGGGAAATGTCATCTCAAATTCTACAATTGCTCGAGTTGGAAATCTCCGTGAAACTTCCTCATTTTTCGGAGATTATCCAGATCTTCTCGCTTTCATTTTAATTGTCATTGTTGCGATTTTTGTTGCAATGGGATCCAAGGTTTCGACAAATTTCAACTCATTTTTGACTATTCTGAATATGGGAGTTATTGTGATTGTTGTTGGTTATGGAATCACTTTTGCTGATTTTAATTTGTGGAGTGGGAATAATCCGGTGACTGGGGTCAGCAACTTTTTCCCATATGGAGTTAGTGGAATGTTTGCTGGAGCTGCATCTTGTTTTTTCGCTTATATTGGATTTGATGGTTTAGCAACAGCTGGAGAAGAAGCCAAAAGTTAGTTTCAAATTTAAAAAAAATAAAAAATAATTTTCTATCCCAGATCCATCAAAATCAATACCAATAGCAACATTTGCATCAATGTCAATTGTCACATTCTCATATGTTCTTATGTCTGCGTCTCTTACTCTTATGATTCCATACGATCAAGTTCATCCAACTGCAGCATTTTCAGATGCTTTTGCTTTGAAAGGTGCTGATTTTGCGAGATATATAGTTTCATTAGGAGCATTGTTTGGGATGACAACAAGTCTTGTTGGTGGAATGTTTGCTCTTCCGAGATGTGTTTTTGCTATGGCTGAAGATGGTTTGATATTTGGAAGTTTGGCGACAATTAATCCAAAAACTCAAGTACCAATTCAAGCTCTTTTGATATTTGGATCAATTACAGCTGTTATTGCATTACTTTTTGATATTGAAACATTGGTTTGTATTTAAACTCTTGAAAAATTACTTTTTCAAAGATTTCCTTTAGGTTGAATTTCTGTCAATTGGAACTCTTCTTGCTTACTCAATTGTTTCTGCTTGTGTTATTGTTCTTCGTTATCAACCAAATTATAATGTCGATGAAGGACATTTCGATAATGGTGGAAAACTTCGATTCAGCATTCCATTTTTGAAATTCTTAGATGATTTGGAGCCCGGACAATCAATTTATTATGGAATATCGGTTATGATTTCTTCATTTTTCATGACTTCTCTTGGATTTACCTATGAACTATGGAATGGATCTTTTTGCTCTCAACTATTTCTAGTCTTCAATATTCTGATCTCAATTTTGTCTTTTCTATTCATCTGTGCGCATTATCAAAATTCTACATTTTTGGATTTCAAGGTTCATTTTTTTTTGAATAACTTTAACTTCTATCCAAAATATTTGATTTTTCAGGTTCCAATGGTTCCTTTTATTCCAAGTTTGAGTCTATTAATCAACACTTTAATGATGGTACATTTGGCACCAATTACTTGGGTTCGATTATTTGTTTGGATGGCGATTGGATTTGCAATCTATTTTTCGTATGGAATTAGAAACTCAAAAGAGGAAGTCAAGAATGCTGAAAAATTCTCGAAAAGTTCCACATATGATTCTGTTGTTTCTGAAGCCGCTGATAAACCCTAAACTCTCAACTACTCATAATGTATTTGCATAATATGAAGATTATTTATAGTTTACCTAAAATAAAAACAAAACAGATAACAAAAAGCTACGGAATGAACCAACAAAAACTAATTTACCTTGTGGCGTTTCTCAATTTCTGGCCAATTGGATTCAAATATTTTCCAAGCATTTTCTCTCCGAATTGACTTTCGGATTTCACTGGAGTTTCAGGATTTTCGAGCTCTTTACTTATTTCATCAGTTCCATCAACAAGACGTCGAACAAGTTGTTGTTCCAATCGATATTTGAGTGGAATTGGTTGCGTTGAATCTTCAATATCTTGTTGTTTTCTGGCTGCTTCATTCAAATCCAAACCAATCCATTCAGCTTCTTCAGCAGGGATAACAAATTCAGCGTATCTGAAATTGAATTCATTGAATCTATTTTTTGTGCAGATATACTTACTTTTCTTTAATATAATCATGTTTTTCTTCGTCTTCTGGATAATAAGATTGTTCCGCAAGAATTAGAAGCATTTCTCTTTTAAGATTATTCGCAAACTTCGAATCCAAATTCAATTCATTTGTTTGCAAAATATAATAATCCAAACCAAAATGATTATCAATCAATCTCATTGCTCTTTCCGTAACTGTCACTTTAATATATTTGTCTAGAATTTCAGAATATAAAACAACACTTTTGAGTGTTGGGAAAAATAGTTTTGGAACCCAATATCTTGGAAGAACCTTCTTTTTAGTATAAGGCGCTGATTCAATCCATCCTTTCACAATTCTTTCGCCACCCCAAAGTCCTTGATCAGCTTCTGGAGGATGAATTCCAACTATTGGATTATCTTCAACTTCAAGTTCTATTTGTTTCATTGAATCCCATGCAAAACGTGTTGTTGGAATTCTAAACAAAGCAGAACGATTTTTGTGAAATAAAAATAAAAATGAAACACAAACCTGTAATGCACAGGCTCACGATCTGCAAGTATATTTTCCCAATATCTTTGCTTATAATGTTCAGGAAGCCGATGAACAACAGAATCCGGATTTTTGAAAATTTCTTCATTTCTTTGGATTCTTGCAGCCTTGTCCCAGGAAACTACCGCTTTTCTGATGTTCGGCGTCAAGTTTGTTAAGTTCTTCGTCAGCGAAGCCATTCTGAAACAAAATTTTTACATTTATATAATTTTGGGGAAACAAACAAACGCAATAAAACGAGCACTGGACCGCGGAAAAGGAAAACAGGGAATTCTCCTCGAGAAGTACACAAATAATTTGTTTTGGGGCGCGTTTGCTCTATCAAATATCTTTTCCGCGGGAATTTTTTGATTTGAAGAAAGTATCCAAATCGATAAGGAATTGAACAAAATTTTAACAATAAAAATTCTATTCACCAAATGTCAAAAGGTTTATTCCTAATTTTTGAAATTTTTTCCATCTGAATATTTTTGTGGCGAGGTGTTTTCATTTTTCTTTTGAAAAAAAACAATAAACAGAAAACTATAGTTTATTGAAATTTGGTATATCGGAATTATTTGCCAAAATAAATTTTTAGTTAGATCACTTCGTTTCAGGGCGAACAAATAGAGACAGAGAGAGCGTGCAGAGTGCGAAAGAAAAACCCGCGAAACTGAAAATACCGCGAAATTTTATAAGGCTGGCAATCAGCCAACTGTTGGGTCTTGAAGCGATGGTCCATGAATTCTCATTTTTAAAAATTTTTCGGGGTTTTTTGTGTCTGCGTCGCGTTTTCTCTATTTGTTCGTCCCAACACAGGGTTGAAACGAAGTGTAGAGAGAAAAGTAACAAGAATACGAGATTTTCGGAACAAGTTCAAAATTTGAAAAATATTTCACAGAAACGGTACAATAATAAATAGAAAAACTCAGAAATCAGAAAATACATCTGTGAAAGTGAAAAGTAATTTTTAGAGCCAAAATTCAAAAAATGAAAAAAAAATCTTGCGTTTGTATACGGTATGTTGATGTGCACACACAAACACCGCAATTGCATTTAAATTGACGCGCACATTTTTTTGTTTTTTTTCGGAAAGTTTTCCGAACTCCGAAGTTAACTATAGTAGTTTTATCCGAAATTTGCGAATTAAATAGTTTATGTATTTGTTTTTTTGGACAAAAGAATTCTAAAAAATGTTTCTAGATGAACAAAAGAACGCTGAGACGTGAAAGCGAATCTATGCGAATAAAGAAGAAGAAAAAGATAAAATCATCAAATGACGGTGATTTTGAAGTAGAACGAATTCTGGATCATGTCACGTAAGTTTTCTTTTTGGAAATTCATAATAATTTATCTCATTTTTCAGATTCGAGCATGCTTATAATCAGTATTACATCAACAAAAATAAACGATATGAAAACATGTTCAGCGAATCAACAGGTTGTTCTCGAATTGATACTTACAAATTCTATTTTTTGGTAAGTGAATTTGTATCGAATTCGTAAAATCAATCAAGTTCCAACTATTTTTGAGTTTTTCAGATCAAATGGAAACATTATGACGAAAAAGACGCAACTTGGGAAAGCGAAGCAAATTGTTTATCAATGGATAATTTGAGATCCTATAAACAGATTAATGGATTGCCGGAAGAATGTATTCAAATCAGAGGAAATGTGAAGAATGGCAAAGTTGAAGTGTATAATGAATTTGTAGATAGAAAGGGAGATGATAATATGAACAATAAACCATTTGGTTTCTATCCAGAAAATACAAATTATAACGAAAAGTTTGGAATGTTGCCACATAATATCCTTAAAAATTCTACAAAATTAAAAAATTCGGTAAACTAATTTTCAATTTGATGTTTCATATATAACTTAAAATTTCAGAATGATCTCAAAATTTGGCTCAAAAAACACAATTCCCACAAATATGCTGTTTTTGAATGTGACATGTCATTTTTACCGTGTACGTCTGTCAACAATTATTCTGAATTTGAAAAATGGCAACAAGAAGCTCAAATGTATGATAAATCGTATATTTCTTCTATTATTCAGTGAGTATTTGCTGCACAAAATTGAGATTGTAATAATAATAATTAATTACAGACATCCGAATTGTGTGAAAATGTTGGAATATTATTACAAACACGAAAAATTGGGTGAAAATTACAATATCTCTTATTGTTATGTTTATGAATGGCTTGAGAAGAGTTTGGAAGATCAAATTTTCGAAGACGAAATGACTGTGGAAACATCGAAAAAGTTGGTTATCCTTATATTTTTCTAATGATTTATTCATCGTTTTTCAGAATGTTCTCGGATATTTTATCGATTCTCTCACTTTTACATGATTATGGAATTCATCAAAATATTTCAGCCAATCATATTTTCAAAAAAGGCGATGATTATAAATTGGGTTATTTCAAGAATTTTCATTTCTACAGTGATCCGAAAGAAATAAATAATAAAAGATGTTATTCGCGTGTGTATAAACCATTGAAAAATTATGGAGAATTGGATGAAGTTTCGGTGAGATTTTTGAAGTATTCACATTTTATAAAAAAAACAAATGTTATTTTCAGCTTGATATTAATGCACTCGCTGTTGTTTTATTGGAATCAATAACAGGATCAACTGTGAAAAATATGGAGAATGGCACAATTATTGAACATGAAATTGAAGCGGTACAAAAATTTAATTTTTTTTAAATTTCAATCTATACATTTTTTTTCAGAAATTTTCGAGTCTTGATGAGCCCGAGAAATCGATTATTTCAACAATTTTGAATTGCAGTGAAAATATTCACGTGAAAAAACTCCCAAAATATCGATTCTCAGCTAAATCATTGTTGAAACATCCATGGATTTCGAAAAATGAATTTTCGAATTTCACAAAATGCCATTTCCTCGCTTCATATTTATCTTATCCCATTGTGAGTTTCTATTTTCTAATTTGAGTTTCTAGGTATTTTTTCAGGAAGAAGTGTTATTTTACAATGAGAATGAAGAAGTAAAAACAGTCATTGATCGTATAGTTCAATTATATTTCGAGGAAACTGATGATGTTTATTATCAAGCACTTTTTTTGCCGAATTTCACTGAGCAAGGTCTTATTACTTATGTTGAAAGTGGAGCTTGTTTTTCTGAAATTCTGAATGCTAACAAAGAATCAAAATTGCTAATTGTTCCCATTTTACGCGCCAATCATCCACATCCTTTGATCAATCCAATTATCACATTTGTATATTTTGAAAAAGAATTTGGAACTGTTCCAATAATTATCGAGGTAAGCTTTTTCGTTGAAAATCCTTCATGATTTTCCTTTTAAAGAGTGAACCAATGAATGATATGACTGTAGCCAAAACAGTAATCGAACAAGCTTTTCCAATATCACAAAGATATTTGCCATTTGTTGTTTTACGTTTTCCAGTAGAATATGGAAATATTGATGCTGATTATGGTTATATTGATGAATCAATTGTTGACACCGAAATCAAACATTCGTTTGTCAATAAAAAAGAAATTGAAAACGGTCAGTTTACTAGAACATTTTTTCAACAAAATATTGTTTTTGCAGAATTATCAGAACCCGGTTCAACATATAATATTCAACAAAAGATTTACAAATCCAAAGTTGATAACTCAAATAAAAAAGAATACCAAGGAAAATACAAATTTTGCGAGTTTCTGATGAGTTTTGAAAAAATGAAATACGAAAGAGAATGTAGATTTCCTCAATTTGCTCATGTCAAAATGCACAACTGAAGATGATGTGAGTTTCAGAAAATTTATAATTTAATTTATTTTGGTCTCAAAATTTTTTAGGCCACCCTCTAGATGAATAAACTTTAACAAATGTTTTATAGGAATGTTCCAATTTTTTAATTTTTGTCAAATAAATTTGTTTTCTGTTTTTCAGTTTATTTTCATGAAATGTTAAATTGCCATTTATATCTTTAAAAAAAGACCTGCAAGATCATAAATATGGTCAATTATAATTGACCTACCCGCTAAAATTCAAAAATCAACTGATCCATGTTTTTTCAAAAAAAAAATGAAAATCAGTTCAGTTCAATTTATTTGCGTTCAATATGCTCAGAAGAATCAAAAAATTATTCGGATTTTCGGTGAGTTTTTATTTTATGCACAATTTTAATCTTAAAATTCAAAGTGTTTTGCAGTCTCGCGGAGCCTATTTCCCAAACAATGAAGTTTCGCCAGCTGATGGAAGTGTTCTTTCTACTTCAAGTCGAAAAATGACGAAAAAACAACAGAAGAAATTAGCAGCGGAGCAAGAAAAAGAAGCCGAGAAATCATTGCAAAAACAAGACATAGAAGTTGTTCATAGCAGTTTCCAACAATCAAATGAATTGGTGATTGGTGGAGAAGAAACTGTTGGAAGTTCACAAAAAACTGATTCGGTTTCTTGTGGAGAACAAAGTGAAAGTATGTTTTTTTTGAAACCAGCTATTTATTTTCAAAAAAACATTTTTCAGAATTTCCAAGTGCTCGTTCTTCTGATGCAGCTCCTTCATTAAAAGCCGAAGCAACTTCAAACGCAAGTTTAGCTGGATCAACAGTTTTGCCAATTTCCAAAAAGACTTCATCTGACTCGGAATATTCAACTGATACTACACAAGAAGATGAAGATGAAAACATCGAATTGTGTAATGTACGAACATTTTTATCTGTTTTTGAAGAAAATTAAAAAAATCATGATTTTTTTAGGAAATGGCTGTTGATGTTCCAAATTCGGTAGAGAAATCAGTGCTTCGTGTAAATGTTCCAGAACCATGTTTTGAGGAAGATCCAAAATCAACTCCAATTTTCACAAAAGCAGACGAAGATATGGAAAAACAATGGAGAGATTTGAACGAGCAATTGAATGATATTTTGAGCAAACCAGCTCCATTCCAAGTTTCGACTTCACATCTTCCACCAATGAAAATGCTTGAACAATCACAAGTTGATATTTCAATTGAAGAATTTGAGGGGAATAATTCAGTGACTAGAATTCTGAACGAATCCCATGAAAAGACATTGAGCAGCCCCGAGCAAAAACATTTGCGCAGTTTTGGATACTAATTGTTATTTTTGTAAATATTTTAATGCACCCAATATTTTTTTATTTTAAATTTTCTTGTGCCATATTTCGAAAAATAAATTAATGGGTTTTGAAATCTAGTAAAATTTTTATTTCATAATCATTCTTTCTTTTCCTCCTCTTTCTTTTCTTCCTTTTTCTCTTCTTCCTTCTTTTCTTCCTTCTTTTCCTCTTTCTTTTCCTCTTTCTTTTCTTCTTTCTTTTCTTCCTCTTTTTTTCTCTTCTTTCTTCTCATCCTCCTTCTTTTCTTCTTTTTTCTCATCCTTCTTTTCTTCTTTCTTTTCCTCTTTCTTATCATCATTTTTACTGCTACTCTTTTCTGCAGTACTCTTCTTTTCCTTATTGAAATCTACATAAACTCTTTTGGTTCCTTCAGCATCTCCTTTATGTTCTCCCCAAACAGTTCTTGCTGGTTTTTCTTTATCCGCTGTTTTGATGTAATAAATTGCGAAATAATGTTTTCCACTTTCCGGAATCGATTTTCCAGCATTGAATGCCACCTGAAATTTTATTTTCAATTTTGAAATGGACTAGAAAAAGCAAACGCGCTCCATCGAACAAGCCATTTTTTTCAAAATGAATTTGTTCGGTAGAGCGCGTTTGTAATTTCTAGTCTATCAATTATTTCTCAGTTTCCGTGTCATTTAACCTACCGTAATCAATGTATCTTCTCCAGGTTGAATTGCTCCAACCGGTGGTCTTATTCTAAACATATCATTCGATGTACATTTCACCTTGAACGCATATCTATCTTTTGTCGGGTTAGACATTTTAATCGGAGCCGACACCATTTCTTCACCCAATTTTTTGCCAGCAAAAACGACTTTTTCGACATCCAATTTCAGCACAAACTCCGCGCTCTCCTTCTTTTGTGTATCTTTTTCAGCCATATTTCTTTTTTGTTTTGTGCACGATTCAATTAGGAACCGATTAGACTTGTCAAAAAAAGCGATATATTCTGATGGTCGCCAAATCAATAAATGGCTACATTTAGCCAATTTTATAACACGTTGACACGTTTGAAAATAGGTCAACAATTTGTGCAAAAAGATAAGATCTTCACGTTTTGCCTATTTAAGAATACAATGGGTTCAGTTTGTAATTGATCTCTCCTACTATCCTATCGGTTACACACTTCGATTCGAACCCAAATATGATCAACATTGAACCACCAGCTGCCGCATTTCCAGCCACCGGTGGAAATACTTCTCATAACATTGTTAGTGAAAGCGAAGGTAGATTAGCCTTTAAGGTAAGTGTATTCTGTATTCTCATCGAAATCTTCATGAGACATCTCCATATATTTGCAGGTTAAATCATCCAATAACGAGCATTATCGTGTTCGTCCAGTTTTCGGTTTTGTCGATCCTAAAGGAAAAGCGAAATTGGACATTGTTCGTCTTGAAGGACCAGCAAAAGAAGACAAAATTGTTGTACAATACGCTGAAGTTCCAGCTGATGAATCAGATCCACAAGCACCATTCAAAGCTGGCGCTCAACAAGGTGAAATTATTTTGGTCTTGAAAGCGACCTAGTTGATAAAATACATTTTGCCATTTGTACACATTATACAAATACACAAATAAAAAAATTTTATTCAATTGTTTTTTCATGAGGAATCAGAATTAATGAATACCGTATCGTTTTTTCATTAATTAGCAGTTTCCAGTTCGATTGACAACTAGGTGTTTCTTGGAAGTAAACCTTTCAAAAATAATTAATTTTAATTACTTTTGAAATGAATCTGTTCGCGCGAACAAATCTGCAAACACCGCGTGCACACAGTACTCTTCATTTCGTAAAAAATATTTTTTTTGTTTCGCGAAAGTTTTCTTCTTCTGTCGTGATATCATTCTAGAATCTCATTTCCTACATTTTATCCTGTCGGATCCATCTTGCAAACTGTCAAGAATGCATTATGCAAGCATCGTATGTTTTTAATTACACTATGGTCTGTTTTTCGCAAGATTTTACAATAATTATGCTTGCCATCTAGTAAGATTATCTTAGTTATGTAACTCGTTGTTTTTGGCATCCGAAAACCAGTCGGGAAAGGAACAGAGAGGATAATATTGTTTTTGTGGAAAGGCTTTTTATAGACAAGCTATTTTTAATAGTTATTTGTTTTTAGTTTTTTTTCAAAAAGAATATTTCGGATTTCACACACTTTTGTTTCCTATATTTGTAAATATGCATAAATTTGGTGTCTTCTCGACAAATTTTCAAGATGTTTTTTCCGAATTTGAAAATAATAACTAGGAACTGGTATTCTTGAATTAGACATTTTGTTTGTTGTCTTCCTTATGAGGTGTGGCGCATCCATCGTATTTCAAAATAAAAATAGTTTCAATGTTTAGCCAAGTGAGAATAATGTTTACCCCTCTAACTGTACGTTTTTTATTGCAATGAAAATGTCTAATAAATCTTCTAAAATGAAAATGAAAAAGGTATCTATCTAACAATAAATGTCAGATTTTTCTCGAAGAAATTAATTAATGTATCAAATTATCTTTTAAAAAGTTCGTTAATTATTTGGGAGACATTTGCCGGACAAACGAGAATACTTTCACTCGAGCTAACCTACATTCTTCCTTCCCATCCATTTCTGATAATACACCTGTCATTCTTTTTTCGTCTTCATCTTTTTTCTCACCTTTTCCTTCTTTTTTTGAACACAAAACATTGCACAACAGCCAAGCAGCAAGCAATTCTTTGCTATCTTCTCTACGTCTCCAATTCTCTCCACAATATATTCATCGATTGATTCGACCCTCCACATCTTGTGTACTATTTCGTCGTTTCCCCTTACATATGTGATGGTGTCTTCGATTTTGCCCCTTTTTCTCCTTTTCATTTTCACGATTTTCTCGCGCTTTTTCTGTTTTTCTAGTTAGATGTTGCCAAGTTCCGATTTCTCTATTTGGTATTAGTTTCAAGTAGTTTCGCCTTTTCTGATTGGCCAATAGGTCTACTGTCGGTGAGCAAACAACTGACCGTGTAAATAGCTCGAATAGGCAGCTCGAATAATCTTGTTTATTTATTTTTTCTCGAAATTAGGTGATATTCAAATGCTTACAAAAGAACATCGCCGTATAATCCCATTTCTGAAAATCTTTTGGTCTATTCAATGTTCGGCACCTTCAAAAACGAAGGAAATAATAATATTATCCGAAATGCACTTAGCCCAAGTCATTTTTGAGTTTACTTCTCCGCTTAATGTGCTCTCATAACTTTTAAATGTGTTTTGTCAGTCATTTTGGAATTTGTTTGTTTATTTTATTCTAGCCAATCAAATTCTCGCTCTCTCTCTCAAAAACAACTAAAAATGTGTTTAATTAATCCAGTCTCACGATTCTTCATCTTCGTCCTTCCAAAAATATTTTCTTATTTTTATTTTATCCAAAAGTATGTCATTTCGTTCCAACTTTGTCTCATAATCCGATGCGTTTATTCTGTTTTTCGGATCAACTTTTTTTGAGGTCGAAATTCTTTTTCTTTCTTCTCTACATATTTAGGTAGTGAATTTGTTCACATCCTTGTTGTTTTCAAATAATCAAATTATCCTGCTTTCTCGGCAAAAAGTCTCAAGAGTAGAGCAAAATTTTTCAGTTGTCTTCTCAAACAAAAAGAAGTTGAGTCGAAATCACATCTGGAGTATTTCAACATCTGTTTTTTTGTTCTTTTCTTAGAAAAAAAAACAACGCAATACCTAATTGAGTTTCTTTCGAGTTTCCCATAATATTTTGTTTCCATGGTAGTTCGATTTTCCCTGATATAAATTATTACGTTCGTCTACATTTTTTTTCTTGCAAATTTTTGCTGTACAAAACGAAAACCTGCACATCTTTGTGCTATTACACTATTCATCCACAGCTGTTTAGCATTGAACCAGACCCATGTCTTTGCTAGATATCTTTGCTTTTACGTGCACGGGAAAAATTGTTTCTTCGGACGTTGATTGATTTTTATTAGATATAACCTTTCATCTTATCAGAGAACTCTTCCTTGATTAAAAAATAAAGTTCTGAAAATACTGAAAAGTGTTTCTGTAATGCTCTAACGAAACCTCAAAATTTATAAATTATAACAACAATACGAAAAACATGGTGATTACTCATACTAAAATTATTTTTTAAAAATTCGACGTTTCAGGATAGCCTTAATCCTGTCGAGTTGAGCTAAGTTTCTCGGAGTCACCTATCATTTGATAGATGTTCACTATTTTTTCTATGTCACTTGTTAGCTGCCCCAATTGCAATTTATGTTTTTGTTATTTTTTTCATTTGTTCATCCGCCTCATCCTTTCTTTTTTCCTTTCAAACCCCATTAATTCGGTTTTGAAATGGCTGCCAAAAAAGGGCGGAGATGTGTGTGCGTCCAGGAGCCACAAAAAATTCATTTTATTTCATTTGGGGGGAAATCGGGTTGAATGACCCTGATATCAACTGTCTCATAACATATTTTATACTTTCTTATATTATTTCAATTGGGTTCATCAATGGTGTCCTCAATTCTCCATTTAAAATTAGATCAATTATCTATCTCGACATTCGTCGCACCCTCTTTTCGTCTTATTTTTCAATTGATGGTAATCTATGGTAATAGATATAATAAATAAATAAAAAGTATTTGAATACATCTCTTGTTCCATTCCGCCGAAAAATGATAGAAGGACGAGAAAATGTACGGTACGGTTGATGATAATTGCAATTTCGTACTATTGCGCACTATCTTTAGTCTTCTGGTTCAGTTTTTCGCTATGATTGATAGGTCGAGAATGGGTGTTTTTCTCTTTCTTTTTTTTATATTTACTGCCTGGATGACATGCCAAGATTTATTTTTCCTTTTTTTGTTTTTTTGACATGGATTTTTGAGGTCTTTTTTACGACGACGTAAATGTAAATCAAGTGACATTGAAAACCCAATTGAATTCAAAAAATCACCTGTCGCTTTTTCCTCCAATATGCTCTAAACACGTTCCTTTCTCATTTTTTTTTTTGAAAAAAAAAGTTCTCACGCTTTATTTTTATCACCAAATATAAAAATTTATTGATTTTTTTTTCTTACAGATTGGTGTCATTAGTAATAACAACAATTGTAATAAAGAAACGGTATATCAAGAAAATCATATTTATTGGAGTTTTGTATATAAATTAAAATGAGTGGTAAGTTCAATTTCATCAAAAAATTATAGTTTAAAACCCCATATTTTTATCATAAAAAATTTATCGATCGATAAATTTTTGTGCGTAGCTGCTGTGCTTGCAATGATAAGAAATGTTTCGTTATTTCTCCAAATAATCCTTTTTTTATTTATTGAGCAATAATTATTTGTATTTTTGCAGCAGCTGAAATTGGTAGTCTGATAGTTGCTCCAAATCTCGATCCGTTGAAAATGAATGGTGAAGATCAACCACAACATGCTCAGCCTCAACAACAAGACAAATCGGATTTGGATTTATCAATGGCGACAACTGCAGCAACACAATTTGAACCAGATTTAGATGCAATTAAGATGTTTGTTGGACAGGTTAGTGTTTTATTTTTGAAAAAAAAAAGAAAATTTGAGTACTTCTTACTTTTATTCTACTTCTATTTTATTTTAACTAAATTTATTTACTGCCTTTTCTCAAATTCGATTTATTCCACTTTCATTATCCTTCTCTCTTTTCCTTCGTTGCCAGGAATTTGCATTTAAATTAGATGTTTTTTCACTCAAATTCACAAACAAAAGTGATTATATTCACAACAATCGTACATGTTTCTTCTTATTCGAAAAAAATTGACAAAGGAAAAATGGGTCAGAAAGACAGAAAGACAGTTCAGTTTTTTGTGTATTTGTATTTTGTTTCGTTTCGGTTTAGTGGAAAAGAGAGGAAAATTGTGTGATTGTAGTACAATAAAAGAAATTGAAAAGACATTTTCGAATTACATTTTTTCCGTACAACATTCCAAAGTGCAAAAATCCGAAAAAAAAGTTTAAAAAAAATTACATTTTCTAAATGAAAAACTAGTTCATGATATTTTCATTTCAATAATTTCGAATTTGCCAGATTCCTCGCCATTGGAACGAACCAGAATGTCGAAAATTGTTCGAAGCTTTCGGCCCAGTTTATTCGTGTAATATTCTTCGAGAAAAGCCAACGCAAATCAGCAAAGGATGTTGTTTCGTCACATATTTTCATCGAAAAGACGCGATTGAAGCACAAGGTGCACTTCATAATATAAAAACAATTGATGGAATGCATCATCCGATTCAAATGAAACCAGCTGACGCTGAAAATCGCAATGGTTGGTTAACATTTTTTAAATAATGAATTTTCAACTGAAATTTCAAAATTTTGCAGAAAGAAAACTGTTTATTGGGCAGCTTTCGAAAAAACACGATGAGGAAGATTTGCGTCAAATATTTTCAAAATTTGGTCAAATCGAGGATGCAAGTGTTCTTCGTGATGCAGATGGAAAATCAAAAGGTATTTAATTGAATTTCGTTGTTCAAAGGTTTTGGCTCCTTTTTCATGTTGTCCTTGTTTCGGCGCATGTCTTTTCTCAACATATTTTGAACGTGATTTTTCTCTTAAAAACTGTGTTTAAGGTTGTGCATTTGTGACGTTCATCAATCGAAGTTGCGCTATGATTGCCACCAAAGAAATGCACCATTCACAAACTATGGAGGTATTTATTTCTTTTTATTTACAAATTTCATTCATTTATGTTTCAATGTTTCATGTTTTTATTCTTTGTATAATTTTAAGTAAAAGCTGGATTAGATCATATTGTTGGGATAGTTTTATTTTAAAGGCGGCTGGTTCGGAAAAATCATTTTCAAATCTACCGCTTTTCAATGAGAAAATTTCGGATCAAAAACCAATTATTGTGCAAGTGCCTTTAAAAAATGCAGATTATGAGTATTTATTAAAATTTTCAGAAAAAAGTGTTTATTTTTCTGAAAGTTACAAGCTTTTTTGTCAAAATTTTAGAATTTGCTCATAATCTACATTTCTGGACCATTTTATTGAATTCTACAAATCATCATCATTGTTTCTAGGGTTGCGCTGCTCCACTTGTTGTCAAATTCGCCGATACACAAAAAGATAAAGATGTGAAGACATCGAAAAATGGAAGTATTCAAAATTCATCTGGATCACCTGGTCTATTAGGAGCTCTGAATCCCGGATTGTTACAACAGGTTAGTTGAATTCGCCAATATTTTTTAACAACACCAACAATTATTTGTTACTAATACAGCTTGGTGGCGCGGCTGGCGGACAAAATATTCAAGCGGTCGCTTCTCTTTTATCATTATTAGGAGCAGGAGGTCAACAAGGTGGAGCTGCGATTAATCAACAAGGAAATGTTTTAGGATTATTAGGAAGTGGTTGGTTTTTATTTTATTTGTGTTATTCTCTAGTTAAATTTGAAAAACATTCAAACATGGAATTGTAGTTTTATCGGCTCTTGGAAAATTGACTGAAAATGAAGAAACTCCCTCATCTTCTTGTGCAGTTTCAAATTCGAATAAAAAAGAATGTTCTTCTTCTTCCACTTCACAAGGGGTTCCAACATCAAATTCAAACAGCATAGGTTCGATTGAATGTTGTGATTGATTTCCTTTTGATTGAAAAACTTAGCATGGTGTGATATGGCTTTAGATGATTTTTCGGTTATTCACAAAAAAATTTTGAAATTGGGGTGAAACTATTTTTTTTCTACGAAAAACAGGTTTTTGAGTTTTTCTAACCTTTAGCATGAGTTTTGTGTGATTCAGGCCTGTGGAGGAAAAATTCCGGACTCACGGAAAATTCGGAATCTCAGAAGTTTTGAGACCCGAAATTCAGATTTTCCGGCTTCCACCTTTTTCCGTCGCAGGCCTAGTGTGATTTATCATAAATTATTAAAATTTCAATAATTTTTTCCACATTTAGCTCATCAATTTATCCCCCAACAACCAACACATTTGGATGCTTTGATGGCACAACAAATTGCTCAACAAAATCAGATTCTTGCACTTCAAGGTTTTGCAGTTCAACAACAACAGCAACAACAGCAACAGCAGCAAAGTGTGCAACATCAAGCTGGTAATTTTTTCTTTCCATTTTTTTTTTCGAAACCTTCACCAAATGTGTTATTTGTTGTGTTCTGCACGAATTCTCCATTTTTCATATCGCTTCTAACCCTTTTCAGCTTTTCCGCATCGCTCATATTCATCAATTGGTGGTTCACCGGATTCATCTTCGAATTCTTCAACATCTGGCACAAATATGAATGGGACTGATGATTGGTATTTATATCAGCAGCAGCAGCAGAAACTTGCAGTTGCACAAGCTGTTGCACAACAACAACAAGTTAATAATTCACTCGCTATTCTCAATGCCGCTTACGGTATGCATGGTTTTTTATCCCTAAAAAGCTTACCCTTTGAAATATCATAACCGCATGTTCCCTTTATCCTACTGTTCTTCTTAGATTTCATCTTTTATGTTTGAAGGTTACCCGGGAGGTCTTGCTGGAGCTAAAACAACGTCACCAGTTGCTGCCACCCTTCCACCACACACATCGCTAACTTTGGCACCGTATCCTGGTGCAGTTATTGATCCATATCAAGCGGCGGCTGCGGCTGCTCTTCATCAACAACAAAATCCATATGCATGTGAGTTTTTTGGGGGGGTTGAATATTTAAAAAAAAATTAATTTGATTTCAAAATCTCATTCCATGAAACTTTCAGCCATTTTTTTTTTTGAAAAATCAACAAATTTTATTTCAAATAAAAAGTTTCCTGGAGGTTTGGGTATTAAAAATAGACTGTAGCCGGAAACTTGAAAAATTATCACAGAATTAAATTTCACAAATTTAGAACCTGAAATAACCGGGAAACTTCGAAAATTGTATTTTCAACAAAAACCGAAATTTTGATTTTCGTTGAAAAAATTCAACAAAAACCGAAATTTTGTTTGAACATTTTATTTAAAAAAAAATTTCAACGCTAAATTTTCTGGAATAATTTTCTGAACGACTTATGTCTGTACTAATTTTTTCCTACCGACTTAAAATTTCTAATTTTTTCCAGTGCTTGCCAATTTACAAACTGCAAACACCGTAGCCGCCGCTGCCGCCAATTCAATTGTTGGAAACGGTGATGTCAAAGGACCTGATGGATCGAACCTATTTATTTATCATCTTCCTCAAGATTTTGGTGATGCTGATTTGTTGAATACTTTTGCACCATTTGGAAGTGTTCTTTCAGCCAAAGTGTTTATTGATAAAGTGACGAATTTATCGAAATGTTTTGGTATGTTTTTTTTCATAAAAATAATTTTTTTTCGAAAATTCAAATTTGTAGGTTTTGTTTCGTTTGATAATCCAACATCTGCTGCAAACGCGATTCAAGCAATGAATGGTTTTCAAATCGGGTCGAAACGTCTAAAAGTGCAATTGAAAGTGGATCGAGGAAATCCATATAATCGTTAGGTACATCAAAAACTCACATATTCATCCATTTTTTTTTACAAATTGTTCACTGCGCGCACGTTTTCATTTACATATGTCCTTTGTGCATTTCTTGTTCAAAAAAATGTCCTTTTTGTGCCATTTTCATCAATTCTTTATTTTATCTTCGTTCTTCGTTCGTTCACTGCATTTTTATGTTCCTCATATTTAGGTTTTCTCTTGATTGATTCTTGCCATTTTGAAATATTCTCCTTCGAAACTTGCCACATTTTCAAATACCGTCTTCTAACGCTTTTCTCTCTCTCTCTCGTATTTTGTCTTTTATATTATTGTTTTTTCTTTTTTCTCGTCTAACCAGTGCCTTTTTTTAGTGTACTTGTTCTTGTCGATCAATAAAATAGCAAAAATAAAGTGTGTGTTGCATGGAAATGTGTAGTTTCTTCATTTTATGTGATCATCAACAAAAAAAACATCAATGAAAAAAGTTTCAGGTGAATTCTACGTCTAGTCGAAAATGGATCTCCTTTGTAAATAATTTTTCTGAATTTTTTGCTCACATTTTTTTAGGAAGTTCAAATTATTTTTGAGATTAATAAATAATTTTATTAAGTGTCAGACATAATTCATTTTTTGGGTTGGGTGTAACCAATTCAGAAAAAATGATAAGTTCTTATGTTTTTGGAAAATTGTGGTACTGTAGTTTTATTCAAGTTGTTCTTGTTTTGCTGAAAATTGATTTTTTTTGGTTGAACTGGAATTTTGGGTCCGAGCTTAGGCTTAGTTTTTAGGCTTTGAGCCTAGACTTAGGCCCTAGTCTTCTTTCAAACTTAGGCTTTGGGCTTCTTCTAATGTTCTTGAAATTTCAGAAAAAATAAAAAATATGGAATTTTCCCATTATTTTCAAATTTTTACCGAAAGTTTCAGATTTTTCTGTTAAAAAGATTCAGTCAAGTTTTCTTAATTCAAAAATTGAATTCTGAAGTTTGGTGTGTTATTTTGAGACTAAATATGATATTGCTCATGTTAACAGGCTGAAAAGTATTGCTCATATTTAAATCAGAAATTCATTTCATTGCTCATATTTGGAAATTTGATTGTTACCCAAAAAAATGATTTTGAAATTTTCAGGAAAAAAATTTTCTACCTGATAGTTTTGACTGAAAAAATATTGTTGGGTTATCTGATTTACTGTAACTATTTTGAGAAACCGTTTGAACTTTGATTTTTCAGGCAATAAAAATCAATTTCCCAACCTAACTTGTTTCCTTTTCTTGATTTATCAAATTTCTTTTTCTCTGAATTTCACAATTCATAAACACAATAATGAAAAAGTACACAAAAATAAATATATTAACTAGTTTTGCATGTGATTTCATTTTTTTTAACCAACCACCACCCAAAAATATAGTATTATTGATCATTCAGCGGTTCATCTCTCATTTCTTCCATTTCCTTCCTATTCCATCGAAAATCGAGGTCACTTCTCGGTTTTTGGCTTCTTTCTTTGCTGTATCACTTTTTTATCACTTCTGACAAATTGTTTTTCTTTTTCTTTTTTTGTTGTTTTTGGGAGTTGTGATAAATATCTATTTTTCCAGACAACGGGTAAAACAATGTCAGCAGCGGACCAAAGTCGACGATCATCTTCAGCTGCTCGAAGTGTCAGCATCATCGAGGACATCTCCAAGTACACATTGACATATTTGTAAAAAGTTTTAGACACACCCCCTCTCACTTTTTCTGAAATTTCCTGAGTTCCCTGGGTTTGCATGACTGTCTGAAACTATAAACTATCTGTAACTTAGAGATTCTGAAAATTGATTAATTGCAGATCAGATGGAAGTGAATCGCCGAAATCGTTGAGAGATTATCACAGAGGAGGTTGGTTGGGGGAGGCTTTAGGCTCAGGCCTTAGGCCTTGTTCAGACTTAGGCCTGCTTTTATTTTTTGAGACTTAGGCTCAGGCTTCAAGAACATAAGTTAAGCCTAGGGAAGTTTAGACCGTTCACAAAACTTTTTAATTCCAAAAAAAATGAAATAAATCCATTTTTGTCAATTCAAAAATAGTGAAAGTAGCAGGTCGAGTAAATTGGTTGTAACATGACCAACAACTATTCAACTGCAAAGTTTGATTTTTTTGGAAAAAATAGAACTTCATGTAAATAAGTATGTAAAATAAAATATTTTGTAGGTTCGGGAAGTTTGCGAGGAGGCGGAGCCGAAGTTCTATCAAGCAATCCAGTTGTAAGTAATTTCTATTTCATTAAAAAATTTCTAACTTTTTAATTTGATATGGATCGATTTGCCGAAAATGTTTTCTATTTTATTTTTATTTTTACCTTTTGTAAAACAAAGTTATTTGATAACAGAAAATGGCAAAAAAGGTTAGTTCCACAAAAATTGATTTTTGTCGTGTTAGCAAGTCAGTTGTTGTTTTAAAAACGACCCCGAAAAAATCTGAAACCAAACAAAAATATGAGAGATTTGTTCGTTCCCACTTGAAAGTCATAGCTATTTTTCATCATTTTCTTCTCCTATCATTTTTTCTCTTCTTCGTTTTTAATATTTGTTCTTGTTAGTTAACCAAACCGTTCACTGTAATATTATTGCGACGACCCGAGAGAACTTGTTAACTACTTACTTTTAAAATTGAAGATTTTTGACAACGATGGTTTACCAAAGAGTTGTGAGTTTTTTTGTTTGGAGAGAAAATTTGATAGTTGAAAAAAAAAATTTTGTGACCCATTTGTAAAAAAATTTACCAAAAATTTATTTTTTAAATTTTTAGAAATTTTAAAATCTCATCAATGGACCTTTCGGGATTCCGAATTTTACTGTAGAAAAAATTGATTGGGCAGTTTTAATTTAAAACTTCAAAATCAGTTTTTTTTTCCAAAAAAAATCCCCAACTCCTTTTTTTCAGGACATGAAAAAATACAAGCAAAAGCTGGACTCGAGACTTGGAATAGTTCTTCTCTTATGTCTCATTACTATCACCGTAATTCTAGGTATCATTAATTTTTCCCCCGATTTCAATGAACCTTGAAATAAATTCTCAGGAATCTACGGTGGAATGCATTCTTCAGTTCACGACGAGCTTACAACTTATGTCAATCGAACACATCAAATTGCCACTGTTTGTTTTTTTTTGTGTGTAAATAAATACAAAAGTCTGATTTTTTGTAGGAACTCAAAAAATGCAATGGACGAAAATTATCCGAAAGACAATCAAACGAATATTGACAAACATGGAAGATCTTGGATGACTGTTGAAGAACTTGAAGATTATGCTTATCTTATTGAGAAGGTTGGTGGGAGGTAGAATCAGTAGCTTTAAATGGGGTGGTTTCTGACAAAATCTGACAAAATTTAACTGTGAGGCGAGAAAACGCGCTCCATAGACAATTTCTTTTCAATATTTTTTTTTGAAATTATTTCCAGACCTTCAATTTTCTCTTGAACGCCTGAAGCCACTTTTCCATCAAAATTTTTAAAAGAAGATGAGATCCCACATTTAAATATAGGATCCCCCAAAGAATCATTTTTAGCCCTGAATTTAATTACTTGAGGTTTATGAACTTTAAGATATTTTTTAACCACGTGGATTTTTGGCCGCCAAAACTCCTATTCTTTCCAGACAAATTCAACACTTTGGAGTCTTTTCTGGTGGAATCTGATTCTCTCAATTCTTTTGTTGCCAGTTGTTCTCGCTGTTCATCTTGAATGGATCAGTGGAAATGGAGCAAAACTGGCATATCGTGTAAGAATTTTTTTTATTTGTCTTCAATTTACTTTCATTTAAAATTTTTTTTAGATTGTTCTTTTAATCGGTCTTCTATTCCTGGTTGCCCAATTTCTCTATTTGGTTCATCCAATTTTCTGGGGAGCCGCCAAATTTCCAGGAATGCTTGATCGCCTTTTCCTCGAAGCCTATCCAAGAGATCAATATCAAATCAACAGTATTCAAGATCGATTTGCGTGCGAATTCAAACCTCACGAAACGTTGGTTCAACTCAATCTTCAAGTGCCATGCATTCCAAAAATGAAAAATTCACTTTTGCCAACTTACTCCACTCTTCTTCTCATTTTCATCGACATCTTCCCATTCTTGTTTGGTCTTTTCGTTTTTGCTTGGTCGGCGTGGATTAAAAACAGCAATTTTGTGAAAGAAGCTAGAACAAGAGTTCAAGTTAATAATTCAAGAAGGTGAGTTTGAAATAATTTGTTTTTCTCTTAAAAAAAACAGAATTTGCAGAGTGCCATTCCCAACTCAAAATGTCTATACACCAAAAGAAAGAAACACAAAGTTGGTCGAATTATAAACTTTCACTGATTTTTTTTCTTTTTTTAAGTTTCGCGATTTTTAGTTTGATATACTGGTAATGAAAACATTTTGTTTCTGCATGGCTTAATTTTTTTTTTTTTTTTTGAGAAAATGTTTTTAAACTATAACAATTTCAGATCAACAAACTTGGATGGTGATAAATTTTGAATTTTTGATGAATTAATAATAAATGAATTTTTGTAAATAAAATTTCCACGACGGTTTTGGGAACATTTTAGATTTAGAGTTTTTCTGTTCAACCTAAAAATTTGATTGCAAATATTTTATTTTTGGATCAGAAAAATTTCAAATCATCTTTTCCTTGTAGCAGCAACTCCACAAAGTGCACCCCGACTTTGATAGATTAAACCAGCATCAACTGGAGAAACAGCAAAATCGCAGAAAATATCATTATATTTTTTGTCCACTGCAGTTCCTTTGGAAATATAAATTGTCAAGCAATCCTCAATGTATAGTTTTCCGCTGAAAATGAAACATGAAATTAATATTAAGAAAACTAGAAAAACTACGGTACTTGATTGTTCTTTGTTGTGAATCTGGTTGAGAGACATAATAATTCGCAACGGTGAATGCTGGATTTGTGTGATTGTCAGGGAACCTGAAGGTCTGCAAAAACATTCCAATTCGTCTAGAAATATGTATTTAGAATTGACTCACTCCATCAACTGTGCACGGACTATCATGATTGTTCGGTTTGATTCCCATACATTGTTCGATTCTTCGACCACCAACAGTTAGAGAAACACCATTGATTTGAGAGTACAAGGGATTAATAATGACATCTGTTTCGTTTTGATTTTCAAAGTTTGAAAGACTTGAGTCTAAGGGACATAGATTTTGAGCTCCACCACTTGCGATTGATTCAGAAGAGGTTACGGCCTGAAAAAGTGTTGTAGCTTTCTGCTATTGAAATTAAAATTACCTTCAAACACCATGGAACAGTTCTGTTGAACAATATGAATCCAGCTGGACATTCATATTGTTTAGCACGTCGATGTTTTGGTTTCCTATGTTTTCGAGGTTCATCTCTACATTCTTCATCATGTTCTGATCTGTGATGCTTCTTTCCTCCGCTGTGTTTTTTGTGGCCACGTTTTCCATCCTCAACATCAATATCGATATCGATATCCACGTCGATGTGATCCTTCTTGTTCTTATTATTCAGATCCAAACAGGATACAGTAATACAGAATGCGAACAACAACAAAATCACACTTCGATTCATCTTTGCTTGTGTGTTTGGATAATTTTTCAGTTTCTTAAATAGTAGAAAAATTCTGCCATAACTTTTTAATTAGCGTTTTTGAATCGGCATTTTATAACGAGCCATAACAATTTAATATTTCTTTTGCGCGCGAAAAAATGTGGGCGGTTTTTGATATTTTGATCGGGTTACTGTAAGGTCTTTGATTTCCAAAAAAAATGATCAAATATTTTTTGTGGTACTTGGAGAGGGATAAATGGGATTTTTCTTTTAAGAAAATGAATCAGCGGATAAATTTTTGGCAAGATTTGGAGAGAAAAAGATCAACGAAAAATTGAAGGTTGCAGGTCTGAAAATCCCAACATTTTGAAACCGAGTTCTAATCTTCCTAAAAAAAATTGGTCGTCAGGATTTTTTTTAAATTTCCTGATCCTTTACTGGTAAGTTCAGGCAAATAATCAATTTTGGATCTTCTTCGAAATTTTATTCGGAAAAATTGTCCAACACCCACGATGCCTCAAATTTGAAGAAAATTATTTTTCAGAGAACTTCTGAAGTTTGTAGTTCTAGATTAATCCTATCTTTCCACAACTGCCTTCAACAAAAAAATTCCATTACAAATATTTATTCCAAGTTACAACCCCATCCCTTTAAAACTAAATTAAATTATCGTTTTCTTGTTGCAGCAACTCCACAAAGTGCACCACGACTTTGATAGATTGGGAGGTTCGAAACTGGAGAAACAGCGAAGTCGCAGAAAATATCATTATATTTTTTATCCATTGAAGTTCCTTTGGCAATATAAATCGATAAGCAATCCTCAATATAGAACTTTCCTCTGAAAATGAAACATGAAATTAATTTTAAGAATTAAGTAAACTAGAGAAACTACGGTACTTGATTGTTCTTTGTTGTGAATCTGGTTGACCAGAATTGAGGTTTTTAATTGTAAAAGCTGTATTTGTATGTTTTTTTGCATTTGGGAATGAGAATGTCTGAAAAATATCGATTTTCAGTTGATTTCTATTTTATTACTAACTTTCTCCCTTGTGCACGGACTTTTATGATCGTTCGTTTTGATTTTCATACATTGCTTAACTCGTCGACCATCAACTGTCAACGAAAAATTCGATTTCAATTTATATAATGGCGCAAGAATTGTATCTGTCTCGTGTTGATTTTCAAAGTTTGAAAGACTGGATTTGACAGAAGCGCAGAGTTTCTGAGCATCTTTACTTGCAATTGATGTCTTACTGGTTACCGTCTGAAATTTGAAAATTTTTTTTCAAAGTAAAAAAAAAATATGGATCACCCTCAAACACCACGGAGTAGCTCTGTTGAATTTTGTGAATCCTTTTGGGCATACATATACAGGAAGGAGCTTTTTAGTTGTTTTCGGTTTGGCAGTTGTTGGCTTCTTAGTTGCTTTGGGCGTTGGTTTTTTGGTGTGCTCTTTACATTGCTCATCATTATGCGATCCATGTCCTCCTTGATGCTTCTTTCCACCTTCAACATCAATATTGATGTCGATATCGATATGATCCTTCTTCTTATTATTGTTGAGAGCCAAACACGATACAGTAACACAGAATGCGAACAACAAAAGAATAACTCGATTCATTTTTTGTTTTTGTTGTGCTAAGAGTGTTCCTGAAGTTTCTTAAATACAAGAAAAATCGATCATAAACTTTTTAATTTGAATTTGCGCTAATTTTATAGCGAACCATTATAATTTTATTTTTTATCTTTTTCGTAAAGTTTTATTGCTGGTTTTTGATTGCTCAGACATTTAGAAAATCATTCACTTTCCAAATTTTTCTGAGAAAGATTGCCAATTCAGAAACCAATAATTTATACCTACACAAAAATTCTACACAAAAAGAGACGATTTTTTCAATCAACGACAACCAATTCGTTAATTTCTCCAAAAGCATAATCAGATTGAATTGAGTTCAAAGTATCGATAGCTCTTCCTTCTCCAATCACAATTGCTCTTCCTCTTTGAAGATTGACCAAACGATTATTGAATGTTGTTGGAATTCGAGTTGCAAGACGATTCACAAGCGGATTCAATCCCCATCCACTACACATTCGATCCATAATTGATTCGTGAGTTTTTTCAGAGAGTCTACGAAGAACTCCGTGACGTTCTAGTTGTTCTGCCAGATCTTTGCAGCTGAAAATATATTTTATGAGTATTTTTTATGGGTTAAAAAAAAATAATACCTTGACTCAGCTCTTTGAATATTGACTCTCATCAAATTCATCAACCCATATTTCTCGCCAAAAACCAATTGTGACATATATTCATCAGCTGTTGTTGGCGGCTCCATTTCTTGCTCCAAATTTTCTTTCAAAACATTCCATCCGTGATCGTGTGCAAATACAATACAAGCTCGAATCATATTATAATTTGGAACCGCGCCAAATGGATGCATATACGCAAGTAATTGCAATAAAACTTCACCAGGCAACAAATTCTCTCTTGAACATTCACGTTGGAAATCAGTTGTATATCTAGCAACAAATTCACCATTTGCACCAATACAAAATTGTGAAGAACCATAGGCGGTGAGAAGTCCACTATTGATGTAAAATGGAGTGCCGCGGAACATGATGACAGATTTGCTCGTATCATTTTCCTGAAAATTATTAAAAATATGACTTCGCTTTATAATCATAGCAACATACATTTTTATCCAAAAAGTTTGGATAATCATTTGTTTCAGTCAAAGTTGTTACATCGGCTGGCGCATTTTTACCAAGGAAGACAGCTGGACAAACAATTTTGGTATAAACATCTTTTCCGCAGAAATTTTCCGGTTCAAAACCTTGCAAAATCATTCTGCTCCAAGTTCCATCTCTCGATGCACGAAAAGCCAACTCGCGAATTGCTGGTTCCAAACGATTTTCAATGGCTGCTTGGAAACGTTGTTGAAATGTCATCTGAAATATTTTGAAAAAACTTTAATGCAGTCTAGAATTCTAAAGATCCCTATGCAAACTCACAGCTCGATGATTATAATTAATGAGATGAATCGATAATTTATTGATCAATTGATCACATTTATATCCAACTGCCGCTGCACAAAGTGCACGAAAAGATGAATAAATTGGACGACGAGTTGGATAGACTTGGTACAATAATTCGAGAAAGGCTGATTTATCAGTCGATGTTGCTTTGATCATAGCTTGACGTTCAGCGGCAATTTTCTCAGATGTTGCTGAAATTTGAAAAAAAATAACATTAAAAAATTTCTCCAGTTTTCTTTTTACCCATGTATTGAGACAAAAGGCCTAGAATATTTGAATGAACGCGGATTGTTGAGCCATTATCAAATTCAATAACTTCATCTCCTTCATTGAATTTTGGGAGTTCTAGATGCATCTGCAAAGAAAATCAGAATTGTTTTTATTAAACGAAAAAAGTTGCAAAACTCACGAAGTTTAGAACTCGCATTTCGAATTTGATGAATCTGACCTCATCTGTTTGAACTTCAACACTTAAAGGATATGAAAAAGTGTCGAATTTGAAGACATCTTTATCAACCACATGCAATCCGCTCGCATTATTTCCACCTCCAGTTTTGATTCTCATTTGAACCAAAATATTCCATTCAGCCGGATTTATAGTTGAAACATTCAAATAGACACGTTTGACTCCCATCTCAATCACTTCAGCAACTTCAAAATATAATTTGTTCTCGAAATTGAAAACATTTCGAGATTCGGCTGCATTTGGCAGATTTTGATCATCGATTGCAAGGAAGATTGAAATTGGTGGAGTTGGTTGCAATTTTTGAAGATCTCCATCGTCGAAAGAAACAGCTGTGTGAGCAGAAAGAACTGATAATTGTGATAAAGACATTTTTGAATACTGATTGCTTTGAGAAATAGTCGAGTCCTTCTCATCATACACGTCATCTATTTATCTGGGTCACGTTTTGTCAGATATTTTTTGAAAAATTATTTTTTGTCAAAATTCTTCTCACCAGCTTCATTCTCACCAAAGTGTGAAAATGTCGGTATCACATCCTTTGAAATGTGTTCTTGTGAGAATGTGAATTTTTTTTGAAATAGAGAAATTGGAATATAGTTACAGTAAGATTCTGAAAACTTATAAGTGCTTCTGAATTGTTTTCAATTCTTGCTGAAAAAAGTTTATCTGTAAAAATGTTCCATTAATTTGTGACCCAAAAAGTTCCCTTATCAAATATACTTCCCATTTAACAGTTTACATATATCCTGTCAATTTCCACCCGGAAACAATTCACCCATACTTTTTGAAGTGTGAAAAAGTAATTGATAAATAACACTTCAAAATTGCTGAAAGTGTGAAGTATTCTTAAAATGTTGAAAATTTGCTATCAACTTTTTGACAGGTCGCTATGATGTAAATTGCTAAGAGCACATTAGTACAGGTGTTTATTTTACAACTTGTTTATTTTTTGCTCATTTTTTTCTTTGATGGAATTTAGAAACATCTGGATAGAAAATTTACAAGCTGAGAAAAAACAGAGATGAAATTGGGAATTATTGAACCTGGCATTGTTTAGAACTGGGCTTGAGACTAGGGCCTGATTTAGGTTCCGAATATTTCTCACAAGCTAAAATATCACCAATGTGTCAACATTTCGGTGTCACATGGAATTTGTTTTATGTAAAAAACATGTTAGGATTTTTTAGGTGTGAGAAATTCACACCTTAGATTATGGAAAAAAAATTCACGAGGTGGAAATAGAGAACTGAAGTTCTATTATAAAATATTTCAAACTAGAATTTCGATTTATTCTACAAAATCCTAGCTCGAAGTAAAAAATAAGATATGAAATTCTGGGGCTTGAAAAACTTCAGTGAACCAAAGTTGGGCCACAAGTCTGAAAATGAAAAAAATAAATCATGTTCTGGCTCATTTTCAAGGTCTGATTTTCAAAATCCCGAATTTAACAGGAATGTTTTTCATTCAAACCGGAATTGAATTTCAGAACTTCAAAATTAATTTTTACAGCCAAGCAAATTTTATTCAATTTCCGATAACTTGTCACTTTTTCACACCTCTCTACAGTAGTACTCTATAATTTTTCACACATTTCTTGATGGGAATTCTTCCCCATTCTCATACTCTCCCGCTCCCGATCCCCGCCCACCAAATCTAAGCCACGCCCATTTTCTTGGGTGTATAAATAGTGCTAGGTGGATTCAAATGATATCAAAACATAACTGTTATCATAACAATATGTCCAATATTCTCTGTCTTCTATCGATTTTCATTGGACTCTCCAATTGTACCTATTCTTGGGTTACTGTAGTTCTCGTCGATTTTCAACTTCGAGATAAATGTGCTCAATTTTGGAATGAGCATCAGAATTGTCAAAATCCTTCGTTGAGAGTAAGTTTTTATTATTTTTTGTTAAGAGACCTCGAAATTCATTTTCATTTTTTCAGGTGATCGCAGATCTTGGCGACAACAGAATCGCTTCTGCATCTTGGCCAATTAATTCGAAATTAATTCAAGAGCAACGACTTTTCTTCACAACTCAATGGTCAACAAAAATCGATAAGATTTTGGTTTCATCGCAAATTGAAGGAGAAAATTTGTTGAATCCATTTGGCTTGATGCCAAAATGTGATCATGGATATGCTTCGATGGTTTTTGATGAGAAATTGGTTAGTTTTTTTTCCGAATTATTATGGACTTTTCAAAGAAGATTTCGAACGATTTGTGGTAAATTGCAATTTTTCCAGATTCTCAAGCCTGGTCAAACAATGAAAACTCGAGTTGCTCACATTGATTCTCAATGTTTCAATGCTCGTTTTTTAATCCGAATCGATGATGAATGTCCACATTGTCCAAAACAAATTCAAACACCAATTGAAAATGAGCAAGGATTTATGCAAACTCTCGAATTGAAAATGAAAGACTACGATCTTCAAACAATCAATATGGTTCTTTTAATTGCTTGCCTTGCATCAATCACAGTTCTTCTTATTCTTTGCCAATTTGTTTATGGCCGCAAATCCAATTCTTCAACCTCTGATATCATCTTCCAACATCCACAAAAACCAATTGCTGTCACAAATCAATCAGCAAAACTCGCAAAACTTCGACGAATTCCAACATTTACATCATCTCGCTATGAAGATATTATTGATGAGACAAATGTCACTTATGGATATCGATTGAAATCACAAACTGTTAGCAAAATTGGTTTTGATGTTAGTCATTATGAAAATGAGGAATATAATTATGATTCAATTTCGACAACTTCAACTGATTCCACTGGTTATTCTAATGATTTTTGAGTTTTTTTTGTTGAGATTTGATTTTGTTGTTGAATTATTTATTGTACATCCCGGTTACTTAATTTTAATAAAAATGTGAAAATAAAATACAGTGTTATTTTTTCCCGGAAATCAAATAGAGTTTGCTCGTCCCAAGAGAAGAATTTCGGTTTCTTTTTTGTCATTTCCAAATGTTGGCAAAAAAATGAGCAGACTTTTTAAGGTTATACTGGAAAAAGCTACAAATCAAAAGAATACGTGAACGTGACCTATTTTTTTCAACAGGATTTTCAAAACGAGTTGGGTAGCCAACCTCACTCCCAGCTTTTTGCCAAGTGAAAACTGCTCGGAAACACAACATTTTAGGCTAATGATAAAATGCAATAGGGTGAGAGGGAGAGAATTAGAGAAAAACATAAAAGAATTCACGTTTTGTTGATTATTCGCGTGAACTCTTGTCGCCTCGCTTCATTTTTCAAAAAAACAAAGAAAAATAATACACGTGTGTATAGCGCTTGACCATTTGTTTGATCAATGTCGGCAATACGTTTGAACGACCTCTCAGAAAATGTTCGAAAAAATTGAGTTTTTGTTCTCATTTGAGCACGTTTGCCCACTAAAAACGTATGTTTTCTCTAGAATCTCTCTCCTCTCACCCAATTGCGTTTCGGAACGTTGTGGAAAAGATGAACCAACAACTCGAAAAAATTGAGGAAGGGGAAAATTGGAAGCAATTCAGAATTAAAATTTTAGATGGTGAGTAAACTTATCTCATACATAAAATGGGTCCCCAGAATCGGGGTGAGGGGCTTAACTTTTTGCAAAAATCTGAAGGGAAGGGTGTCTAACTTGGCCAATTTTCTGCTGATAATTTATCAAAATTTGCTCAAAAATCTGAGACAGGTGTTTAACTTTGGAAAATTTTCAAGGAGGGATCCTAACTTTAAAAACTGACTCGGGAGACCTATTTTATGTATGACTTATCTTCGACTGTAAGTAAAACACTTATTCTACAGAGGTGGACCAAAAACTGACCGAACATTTTGCCAAATGTGGTGATGTGGAGTTGGCTGTCGAATGGAAGAGTAAGTTTAATTGGTCCAGACAACGTCCCTAATTTTAAATTTCCAGGTCTTGCCGAAAAATTAAGAAAAAGCGAATTTTCGTCGACAAAACAGTCAGACGGCGGTGGCAAGATGACGAAAAAGAGACGTTTGTTTTTAGTTGAATTAATATGAAATTCTAAAAATGTTTTTTTACAGAGCCATCGAAATCAGCTCCATACAAGAAATAAGGTGGTTGTTGGATTTTGAATTATTTTTTTTTCTTTTGATAAAGGGTTTTATTTGAATGAATATTCCAAATTTTTTTATGAAGACATTTGAGTAACCGGAATTTTATTCATTCTGATTTTTTAAATAATTTTTTCATTGTACATTATAGTTACTTTTTAATAGAAACTACAGTATACCTTTTCTAAACTACAGTATACCTTTTTCAATTGATCAAAACGGATGCTCATATTTTTCGTGTTTATCAAATGATCCATTCTGAACAGCATTTCTAACTAATTCTCGATCACAAATCATCATATTATCAATTTTCCCTGAGAAATAATTATCTCAAAACATCTCAAAACCACTTCACTTACCATCAACAAATGCATTATATTCAGTGATAAGTGCAGTTGTAAATGGAGCAGATTGGATAAATGCATCCGATCGAGTTTGTTCATCCCAAACTAATTGAGCCAAAAGTTGTTGCTCGTTTGGTAAATCGTGATTGGCACTAAATTTGTATTCACTGATATATTTGTCAATTTTCGAATTCATATCTTTCTCTTGTTCAGCAGAAACTTCAGGGAACCATTCTTTAGTTCTACATATTCCATGTTTTATCATGTCGTCGTATATTTTTCGCATTCCTATGTAAGTGAAAATCAAATCTTGATTGAGAAGAAAAACAAAGCTATAAGAACTTACTGTCACCAAAAAATAAAATCTGATCTGGAACAAATTCCTTGAGCTTCAAAACTTTTTGTTGTTCAATCAATTTGTCCAACTTTGTTTTTAATTCTGGATACCATTCTTGATGATGATATAAAACATTCCATAATGTTTCAACTAGTGCACCAGATAATCTTTTTGGAAATTCGATTCGTGGAAGTTCTAATCCCTAAAAAAAATAATATTTATTCCGAAATGTCGGGTTTGCTGAAATTACAGTGACGGCGGGCCCCAAAATTAGGCCTGATCCAGAAAGGCCCGATTTTTTGTATTAACTTTGGGCTGAGCCCACCCCGTCTGTTTTTTTTCCAATTCAACCAACCTGAAGTCCTCTCACCAACATACTTGCAGATTCCGTATAATTTTTCGGAAAATATCCGCCTTCCAAAACAGCAATCGTTTTTCCCGGACAAACTTCGGCTAATAATCGAGCCATATGACCGTATCCATGTGCTTTAACACCTTGTCCAACAGGTCCCATTATATCGAAATATCCAGCATCGAAACCAGCAGAAATTATGATCAACTAACATAAATAGGAAAGTTTTTTGAAATTTTGTAAATTTGAGAATTCTTAAATACCTCAGGTTTAATTTGACGAAGTTGTGGCAAAACCACATGATGAAAAATCCCAAGATAATCAGCTTCTGTATTCATTGAACCATTCAAAGGGACAAAAAGTGTGTGAGCTGAAAAAAATCAAGAATTTCAGAGAGATCTCAATAGAACACTTACGATTACAAGTAGCATAATCGAATTCTCTGGTGAATGGCCAAAATGCGCCATGATGATGAGCGTGAATTGAAGTCAGGTGGATGCGATTATCGTTTTTGACAGATTCATAAGTTCCATTTCCAGCGTGGTAATCGAAATCGACTATTGCCACCTGGAAATAAACTTTTGGAAAAAATTTGAAAAATTCTGAAGCTGATAGAAATAGGGCTCCAAAATTAAAGAAAATTTTGAAAAACAAAAAATTTCAAATAAAGTTCTCTCTTTGAAAATTGGAACATCGATCCTAATCCAATTGTAACTAGTTCCCAACCCACCTTTTTGATTCCTAAATATTCCAGCGCATATTTTGCTCCAATAACAGCATTATTAAAAATACAGTAACCTCGTGGAGTTTTTCCATAAGAATGATGTCCAGGTGGTCGAATAATCGCAAATCCATTATCAATTCTATTTTCAATCGCAGCTTTAACAATCTCAATAGTTGCACCTGATGCAACTCTCGCAGCTTCCAATGTATTTTCACATGTCCAAAGGATTTCCTTATCTTTGCAATATTCTTCGCATAATTTATCATTATTCAATGCAGCGATTTCATCAATTAATGCTTTTGGATGATTTAACATAAGTTCTTCATCACTCGCTTCTCTTGCTTCGATTTTTATTGCTTTTTCAGCATTCAATAATCCATCTTGTTGTAGTCTTTCATGAATCAATCGGATTCTTTGTGGGTTTTCAGCCATCGTTTTATCGTAGCCACAATCATGAAGAAGCATTCGAGGATCATAAACATATCCAAATGGGCGTGACATTCTGAAATATTAAAAACTTGAAAAGAAAAATACATGAAGAATAAATTCACAGAGTGTCAAAAAAAACAAATGACTCCCCAAGCCCTAAATACGTTATTTGGTAGATCAAAAATATTTTTCTCTAAATCTCCCACTCTCCCCATATTTTTTATCTACCCCGAAAAGTTTGAAGCCTGGTTGAAATTAAAAAAAACATAGAACTTACATCTTTCTGGTCTTAGACCTGTTATTATCAGAATTGTCGTCGGTACAATTATTTCTCTTCATTCTAAAACCAACTAAGTAAAACCCGTATCAAATTAAATGGGTGGTACTTCCTATTTGACACTCCCAATCAATGTCAAAAATTGATAGACAAAAGAATAATTTTCGGTTTGTTGAACGTTTTCGAAATGAAAATAAAACAACAACAAAAAAATTGGGACATTTTGAAAAAAAAAACGTGACGTGTTCTAGAATTCAGATAGGAGCGGATCCAAAATTAAAAAGAGAACCGTTATTTTCGAGGTTTTATATTTGGGAAAATGTCGGATGAAGATGATGATGATCTTAACTTCAAACCAGTTAGTTTTCCTCGATCTCTCGAATTCCACTTCCAGTAGTGATTTTGCAGGGAACAGAAATTTCAAGCAGCAAAGCAACTTATGTAGTGAGCAAATTATTAGGCGAAGGTGGATTCGGGGCAGTTTATCGAGTGAAAGATGTGAAAACGGAAAAACAATATGCGATGAAAGTGGAGAGAAAATTGGAGAAAAGAAAACATTCGAAACTGAAAATGGAAATCGCGATTTTGAAGTTGATTGGAAATGGAAAACATTTCACACAAATTGTTGATCGAGGAAAGAAAGATAAAGAAGGATATTTCTTTTTGGTGATGGAACTCGTTGGTAAAAGTTTAGCGGATTTGAAACTCGAAAGGGATTTGAAAGTTTTCTCATTTACAACTGGATTGGGAGTTGCGCAGCAATGTTTGGAAGCTTGTGAAGCTTTGCATAAACATGGTTTCATTCATCGAGATTTGAAGCCGCAGAATTATGCGTGTGGATTGGAAAAGCAGAAACATCTGATTTACATTCTCGATTTCGGAATTGCTCGCAAATTTTTGAATACAAAAAATGAATTGAAGACTCCACGAGAAAGTGTTGGATTTAAAGGAACTGTTCGATTTGCACCATTAGCATGTCACAAAGGAACTGAAATGGGACCAAAAGATGATTGTGAGAGTTGGTTTTACCTACTTCTCGATTTGATTTTGACACAAGGATTACCATGGAGGAAAATCAGTGATAAAAATGATGTTTTGAAATGTAAAGAAGAATGTCGAAAAGATAAACGAGAGGCGATGTTAAGCGGTTTGCCGCATACAACTGAACTCAATCGTATTCTTGATTATATTGACAAACAACAATATCACGATCGAGTTGATTATGATTACATTTACAAAATGCTCGAGGAGGTAATTTTTGCTATATTTTTTTATGAGCCAAATCTAAGTACTGTATTTATTTTAGGCTTGTATTTCATCGGGTGGAAAAATCGACGCGCCATATGATTGGGAATTGGAAGGCGATACGAAATGAGAGCTCCAATAAATGTTTTTTGAAAAATAATCGTGTTTTGAATTATTTTCTGAACAAGAGTAATATAATTTCCAAAAAGATTTTTTGAAAAAAAACATGGAACAGGATAAAAATTTGTGAAAAATATGTAAAAATTCAGTGGAAAAATATGTAAAATTCATGTGACCGACCAGCAAACTAGTTTTACCAAAGATAATCTGTTAGTTTTTCCATCGGAAAATCAGCCTTACAAGATATGTGAGCTTTTCAGTAGTAAAAAATTACCTAGATTTTTTTCTGAACCTTCAGCTTCCAAGGAAATATTTTTAGAATTACATATTTTTGATCTTATGTAAATGCTTCATGGATAAACCCTTTGCGAAATTCCTAAATCTTCGCCAAAACTTTTCTACCTAATTGTGAATAATGAATAAACTAAACGAAAAGAACAGAAACTATTTATTGAGTCGGCTTCTTTCCATTCAAATTTCTTGCTGAGGATCCATTACCACGAATAGAATATGATTTATAGTAAATGAATTGATAGCAAATGATAGAAAATAATGCCAAAATCTCTGAGTGGTCCGTTTAAGTACGGATTAAATGGGGCCGCAACGTGTCACGTGTGGATTTTCAGATACAAATTATTCAAAATTTTAGATACCACTCATGTCTAGAGGTGCTGTAGAATATTTAAAAGCTCTCAAACACTAAAAGATAGGTATTCGAAGTATTCTCATTGATTTTCTACTTCAAGTTCCAAAGGAACACCAAAAGCTCTACTCAGAGAAGGTCTGGCTGGAACGGCGCGGTTCGCGAAACCCAAAAATCTGCCAATCCGCGGCTGACACAAGAACTTTAGCGAAACGTCCGCGAAATTATACTCCGCTGTTAGCGAAACGTCCGCGCAATGCACTCTCGAAATATAAAAATGCTTCACTACCCCTGATAATTATCAGAAGTTAGTATTGACTCGTAGTTCCAACCCGGCCTCGATCCCAATCCTGTCGTTTTGTAGTCATCCATCTTCCTCGCTGCGCTATCCTCGTTGTCGCGTACGCGATACAATTTATCCTTTTTATACCCTCCCTCTCGAGTCCATCCGCGAATCCGCGAAAAACGCGAAAAATCAAATTTCCGAGTCAAAAAATTTCGCGGAATGCGCGAAATTAGACTCTCATTGGCTGAAGTTTCGCTGTCCGCGAAATTTTTTCGCGGAATCCGCCTAATGATTTTCACCCAAAAATCGGTGAAAAATCGTCCGCGGACCGCGCCGTTCAAGCCATACTTTCTCTGAGTATACTCACCTTTTTACTGAAAAATGATGAAATATCGCATTCCTCCGTCAAAAACATAACACAAATAGTCCGGAGAAGGATTGCCAACATCATCTTACTGAAAATTATAGGAATTTATCGTGGAAAAATGAAAAACAAGCAAAAACTCCTGAAAAAAACAAAAAATAAAAAAATAATTTTTTTCGTGCATTCTGACGTGACGGTGTTTGCACACGCTCTGAGTCCGCTGAAAGAACAAAATTCAAACAGTGTTTTTTCCATTTTTTTCAATTTGGCGGAAACTTCACCATTTTTTCAAATTTTTTTTTCGTCGCGAACAGTTCTTAATTGACACTGATCATTTCGAGTTCTGAAGTTTTCGTTTGCATACGCTAAGGCGACAATTAGCTTTTGGTGTTAAGGGGTCATCTGTAGAGGGCTCATCTGTAGAGAAAGGCCATATGCCTTGAAAAAAAATTAAAATAATAATTACACCATAAATTCTAATACCTAAACACGTGCAAAAATGATAAGAAAAAAAGTTGTTTACAAATCTTCATTTCACACGGTAAATATATATATAAATAATAGAAGTTTCAAAAAATTACAAATTTTAGAAAAAAAAATGGGGGGAACAAAAATGACTAGTCACTTTGTGAAATAAAATAGAAAGCGACGCGGCGCTCAAATATTAAAACAATCTAATCATATACCCTGAAATACAAAGAGAACATTGGTGAAATTCAACTATTGATCTACAATATTTTCGTCGTCTTCTTCTCTTTTTATGATTGCTTCTTCTTCATCTTCAAATTTCATTTTCTTCAAACTTGGCTCATCATTTTCATCATCATTTTGAGCAGGAGATGTCTGCAAAAATTGGGGGAAATTATTATTATTATTTGCTTTTCAAAAACCCCCTGACCCGATTTGTTTTCAAGTGCCAAGTGCTAGTAACTAATCCTACTATATACAGTAATCAATCAACATCCCCCGAGATATTACACAACCTCATTAGCACATTTGATGTTGTGCCGACAATCACACCTGTCTCTTGGATTTTCGCCCGCTTTTTTTGAATATTTAGTTCTAGTTCTTACCGAGGTGAGAATACACGATTGAGTGCGGATTATATCGAAGCACATTTGGCATTTTGGACGATCGTAGCTTGACATTATTATTCCATATGCACAGGGTTGCTGGAAATTGAAAAGTTGAAAAATGTTTTCTGGATCAGATACATGCTTCAGACTGAGCTATTTTGAAAAATAACTAGTACTTATTGATAGATTACCTGGCAAGATGTGCACTTCATCATATTATTAAAATCCTCATCCATTTTCTTTGTATCTGGTGATTCACTCGATCCAGTCTCATCATTTGATTGTCTACTAAATGGAGTTAAACAATCTCGAATCAAGGAATTTGTGCCACGTTTCACTGAAAGAATTTGAATTTTCAAAAATGTTTCAAAGCTATGAACTTACGAATCTGTCTTTTCTGTTGATTATTTCTAATTCTCAATAATTCATTTTCTCTTTTATGAATCTGATGTTCACCATTCGATGAACTTTGCCCATTCTCTTTCACACTTCGAATATGACTAATCAATTTTGTTTTCTCCTCTTCAATATGTGAATTCCATTGTGATTCGGCTAATTTATCACCGCAAGCCGGGCAAGTTGCAAAACCATCTTCATCCAAAATCAGAGTTTCTGAAAAGAACAATTGAATTATTTATCTGTAGTTACTAGATACCCCTCAAACAAAAATGACCTTCTTTTAATTTTACGACTATTTGCCTTCTCCTTCTCATTCAAAATCAATTTCGGGCATATACAAAACAGAGAAAAGGAGAAGTAGTGTTGGGGTGTTGTTCGTCATAAATTAGCATAAGTACACATTGAGACGGACACCTGAGAAAATGACCATCTTCTTCTTTTTCTTCTTTGGCGGCATTTATGATTTTATAATTAAGTTAGACTACTACTGTGTACTCGATGGATACTGTAGAGCACGATGTATTTTTGAAAAAAAAATGAGAATCAAACCCTTGACCCCAAGATTGCCTACTGCCACTGAGCTGCCCTCTAGGAAAATTGTGAGTCCAAAAAATTCTGTTGAAACTAATTTTACATTGCTCATGTTATTCTCCTGATTCCCATAATTCTTGAATGTTTCTGAAATTCGAAATACAATTTCGAATCACGGCATACTGTAGTGTGATTTTTTTCTAAAAATTCCCAAAAACAAAATTCTACAATCAAAACATTGCTCATATTTTTTCCAAATTTTCCACGATTCCCCCCAAAAACACACAACAACATAAACAAAAAGATGACACATAATTATCAGATTGTCTCGAATTCTGAGATAACAATCACAAATGAGTTATTATTCTATTTATCCACTATTTGTATATATAGTTGATGATAAATTGGTGCTGATTGTTCAAAGGGCGGCCCGCCGACCGACTCATTCAATCCCCAAAATGAAATGATTAATTGATTTGACGCCTCCTGTTCTCCCTTCCTCCTGTCTGTCATTAATTCAACACCAATTGCTGTTTTCAAAAAAAATCTTTTCCTTTTTTGGAAATCCGGAAGTATCTAGGTCTAGCTAGGTGTCATTATTTTCAAATAATTGAAACCCCTCTTATAAGCTTGTTACAAGCCACCAATAAAAAAGGTGTCAAATGAGCAAAACAAAGATGCTGTGCAGATGTATGGCATTTTATGACTTTTTGTCTCCGTCTTTTGCTCATCATGTTTGTTTTGTGTTCTTGTTATTATTATTATTATGAGGGGTGATAAAAACCGCTAATCCCGATGGGAGAACCAAGAAGAGGAAAGCTGCACAACCTTTTTATTGGTATTTACACGACGATAAATTTTATTTAGGGTCAATTTTGAGGCTATGAGAAAAAGACAAGAAAGAGAAATAAATGGGCTGAGGATATTTGAATTTTTAGAAGGCATTGGGTTCGAAAATTCCGAGAAGAAATTTGGTTTTTTGTTGATTTAGAAGTGGGTCAGGTCTGATTAGAGGAACTTGATTTTCAGGATTTATAAGTGAGACCAGGGTGACAAGAGTCAGAATTAAAACTGGTCCAATTTTTTTTGGAAAAATGTTTAGTGGTCCAATTATGATTCCAAAAGTTTGGACCAAGTCCATTTTTGTTGGACCTTTTCAAAATTGTTGAAATCAGATTGTGCTCCCAAAAATTCTGAAAATCCCTCCCAATTCAAAAAAAAACTCTCAATTGTTTCCCGAAAAATATAATACATTTTCCTTCCGTTAGTTTTTTTCTAGTCATATTTCATTTCAAGCCAAGCCAAGCCTTCCTATGTTCCCAGTCCACTAATAAAACACTTTACTTGGTGTTGGCGCCAGAAATGAAAAATTGGCAAACAAAAATGTGTTGGGAAGCGAGGAGAGAAATGCGCGAAAAAAAAAGTTAGCACACACGACTGGCTTAATTGAAAAATGCTTTGGTTTTGAAGTTCGCCGACCGACATGACGCCTCATGGGATTTTGGGAATGAGACAAAAAAAGTTGTTGTTTTTTTTTGTTTGCAAGAAAAGAAATTCTTATTTCTGAAAAATGATCTTCCCGGCTGGAAAGGGATCAGGACAACCGCTGGATAGGTCACACAGCTGGCGGTTGTGGGGGAGTACAAAAAATTGTTTCTGAAACCCCGGTTGCAGTCCAAAGCCTAAGCCCAAGCTATCGATAATCCTAGAGTAAGGTTCAGGTCTACACTTTTGAATCTGGGCTTCGGCCTGAAGTAGAAATTTAACATTTGAATTCAAATCCCATATCTATGTACAATCCCTAATTTCAAAATTATGAATCGGACCTAATGGCTATCCGAGTTCGATTCAACCCCCCCCCCTTTTCACCTGCCCAAGGACTCTTCGACAAAGTATACTTCTTTCAAAAATGTTGCGAATACTAGACTAATTAAAGATTTCTATGCATGTTTCTCCTCACTGAAAAGGCTTTTCTGAAAGCATGTCCCTCAAAATATTGCGCATAAAAGCTTGACAAGGTTTTTCTCTATTCAAGATTCGAGAAAAGAAAAAAGACACCTGCCATGCATGCACAGTCCCCTTTCCTTCTTTTCTATATTGTAGAATACATAGGAAAGAGAGACCAAGTTAAGTTTGTGGTGTATAAACTTGTTGCTATTGTTATTTAAATCAACAATGAATGTTTGTCCTTCTTCGACTACAGTATCTGATGTGAAAAGTGAAGAAGAGGAAGACACTCATAAAATACCGGGGCAGCAAAAAGTTAACTTGTCACTAACTGACTTCCTCAAACATTCCATGTTGTCAACGAGGTCATTGTCGATGAATCGTGACCGGAAGTTAGACGGTCCGGAGATCCTAATTGCTTTTCTTTTCTTCTTCTCACAACATTCACAGTATACTGTAGTCACAGTTGAACAGTCTTCTTATAGGAAAAATAAAATAAAATAAATACAACCCCGTTCCATCAATCAATCCCCCCCTTCAAAATAAAATTCAAACTAACTTTTCGCAATTTGCGGTGATTCACTTCTCGAAGATGCCTGATCCGAATTCACTGGCGATGTTCCAGCACTCAATCGAGCTTGCGCTTGAGCATGAGCTTGTGCTTGCGCCGAAGCCATTTGCACAAAATGAGCTTGCAATAAATTCTGATAGACTTGCTGGAAATTCGGCGGAAATATGGGCATTTGTGGGAAGACACTGGCTGTTGTTGTGGATGGTGATGAGGTGGCACAGAATGGGGCAAATGGATAGCTGTTGGGGCCTGGACCACCTGGAAGACGAGGCGATTTATCATCCATATCTGAAATAATAGGTTTTTGGTTGATTTTTGAGTAAGTGGTGCTTGAAATTGACAAAGTTTGATAGACACCTGTCAAATAATGTCAACTTAAATATGGAACAATGAAGATTAACAACAAGTGGATTTAATGATGTGTGGAGGAAGTGTGCAAGGGCCAAACTTTTTTGTGAACACACAATATTTTTTGAAATGACTCATATTATCTCATGATTGTAGGGAAAATGAGACGAAGAAATATTTATTATGGTGATTCACATTAAACTGTCAGAGGAAATTTTTAGATGTGATCTTGAAGTGTAGTCGAAAATGTTTTTTCGAGGCCTGACAGTATCATATGATTAGAAAAAAATGTAACTGTCAAACTGCCAGAGGAAAATATTTCGGGAGGTTCTAAATTGGATCTGGGATCACAGAGTCTAATCGAAATTTTTTAGCGGTTTTTGAGGCCTGACAAAATCTTAGGCTAAATTAAACTAGAAAGTGAGAGATTTAGAGAAAGATATTTTTGATCTACCAGAAAAAGTTTGAGGATCACTTTTCATAGTTAGATGGTTCAAAAATTTCTAGCGGTCACAGATTTTAGCTAGATAATGTTCCGAGAAAAATACAGTAAACATGCTGCTTCCAAATCGCGAAAAAAGCGAAGCAACTAAAAAACACATATATATGATAGTAGAAGAGGCGCGACGACGAAAAGACACTTTGTGTCTCTATTTCATCGTGTCGTACTAACCAACACCATCAGCCAGCCAGAAAGCAAAGCAGCAGCAGCATCTTCCTCTTCATCATCACAACATTATCAACAACATTATCATTGAGAAACGAAATAAACAGGCGAAAAAAAAGAGCCTCCGTTTTGTATGATTCGCCGAAAAAAGAAAAGAGAACAAAATAACGGGGGTTATAATAATAATAATGTGTTTTTTTATTTTGAATGTATGTATTTATCAACCAGAAAAAAATGGAAAATCTTTTTGGCAAAGCTATTTTTGGGGCTAAAAATTAGGTTAGGTGAGTAGAGTTTCAGATTTTTTTTAATTCAGAAACTTATAATCATACTTTTGAAAAATCTAGGATTCCGAAACACAATTCTTGTTAAAGGTTCGGATAATTTTTTATTAAAAATAATTGTTAATAAAAATTGTTCTATGATTCAGGTGAAGTTTCAGATTTCGGAAGAAACTATTGAAAAAAAAAATTGAATTAATTTTCAAAAGCAAGTTATTATAAATTCTTCCCGATAAAAATTTTTTATATAAATCGCGAGAAGAAAAATATATGAGTTTTGCGAAATGATAAGAGACAATTTCAAAATGAGAGCCAGCAGACCGTAATGTTTTGATATAGATTTTTTTCTCATTTTCCATTTTTTTTCTTCTTTCAAATAAGAACGGAACTTACGTGAAGTTGGAAGTAGTGGACGTTGTGGAAGTGACATTTTCAATCTGAAACTTATCAATAATGTTTGTCACAAAAATTTTCAAAGAAAAGAATGATTCAGAGAAATGTTTTCATTGAAGTGTTTCAAAAATGAACTAAATAGTTCCAAAAATCCTAGAATTCCATAATAACTTCCCAAAAAAAAACAAGAAGAATCGGTTCTTTTCGTTCTCCGAATGGACACCCAAAAGTGGGCGGAGCTTATTTTAGGAGGAGAAGGGTACAGTAGTCTAGTCTAACATAAGTAGTTGGGGAAAAAGAGAGAGAGTGTGGCAGAAAATGGGCGGAGTTTGAATATTGAGATTTAGAGGGGGTCTATAAATAATTATGTTATGTCAAATATTTTGACAGATACCAGAAATGGAAGCAGACGGTGAAAATTACTATTATTAACAAAAAAGGTAACCCTCGAAGTCGGGGATTTTAATTTGAAAACTTTAAATTCTAAAAAAAAAGTAAACTTTAATGACAGTGACACATTCTTACTATAAATATTATATAAAAACTACAATCAGTGAGCAATTATTAACGAAGAGAGAGAGAGATACAACAAGTATTTGTGTGTTTTTGGATGAGTCATTTTGTGTCAAACACAATCACAAAATTAACTTTTGGTTTTGTTTTGCCATTTTTTTTGAATGATGGAAGAATATATGTCATACCGTACTACTTTCGAAAAAAAAGGAATTTAATTAGATTTTTTATTTGTCTTCTTTGCCATCTTCTCAGGCCCTAAACATACTACCAAATGAGATGAAAGAAAAAAGTTAGCTTCTTTTTTTTAATTTAAGAGGAGAGTTGGGTGAAATGAGAACGGGATTAGGAAGGAAAATGGAGAAAAATCTTTCAAAATAGATTTCTGAGCTCCTCAGTTTTTTATCAGCTCCTTAGTTTTTTATTCTTAAAAAATAGAAATAGAAAAATTTGAAAATAATGAAAATTTCGAATTAATCGAATTTGAGAACCAATCAAACAGCATAAATTTCAAATAATTTTGATCAATTTTTTCCAGATTCTCAAAAAAGGTTTCTGAATTCTATTTTCGATTTTTAAAAGAGAGTGAAGAACTTAAAAACTTTTTTTAAAAACGCTGTGAAACATACATTTTTGGGAGAAAAAACGAAAAGTTGAAAAATCGATAAATAAAATAAAAAACTAACACATTTTCCGTTAAACAACGGGCAAAGTGGAGTGTCGTAGCGGATTTTTTCAAAGCATATTTTTTTCTCTGAAGGTTGGGATTTTATTTTATTGAAAGTTATTGTGTTTTATGAATTTAAGCAGGTGATTCGAGACTTCCAAGCTTTGTGAATAACAATTTTTGATAATTTTGATCCAAGTTCTCACAATTTCAAAATGTTCAATTTTAATACCCAAATGTTGATTTGTGTTCTGAATTCCATCAACTATTCTTCATAAATTCAAAACTGTACAGATGTCCCATTCATTCCAATTCTCCTTGGTTCCCAGGTAATTCTCGTCAACTTTATTGTCATTTCATTTCATTTCATTCTATTTTCAATGATTTTTTTTCAAAATATGTTGTCATCTCATCGTTTTTCCTTCCAATCGGTTAACCTCAATAAATTCCTCAACTTATAATTAGCCACTTTTTTGGAGACAAGACAAGATACTGTAGTTTGTCGGGTTGACAAAAAAAAAGTTTGCCGACAGATGACGACAATACCACATTACCGTTTAATTTGGCGCATTTTTTGACAGGTTCTAGTTCTTTTTTCCTCTTTTTCTGTTCGAAGTCAGTGTTTTTTTCAGGGAAGGTTACAGGAAACAGTATTTGAAGAAATTAGTAGTATTAGACATTTTAATCGCGCAAAAATCGTGCGACTTTCTCAAAGTAAACAAAACACAAAAAATAAACGAAAAGACGAGGACAAATGATCAAAGGTGATAAGTGTTTTGTCGCAAATTTTGAAATGAAACTTTCTCGACTTTTCATATTCCTATTTATTATAACTTCTGTGTATTCGTATCAAACTTTCAAAGTGAAAGGTAGTGTTAATTGGGAAAACCTTGGGGATTTTATTGAATTTTTCTAGAAGGCCGGGAAAAAATCTGAGAGCGAGATCAGAGAATTTTATAATTTAGTTCAAAAATGTTCCACCCTGCAAAAATTAGAGCTCATGAGAAATTGGGAGAAATAGCGAATTGCCACGTGGCACAGCTATACTGACGTGTGGCAAAAGCCATTTTGGAGCAGTTGGAACGAGTTGAATCGGCAGATACCCGCAAAAGTTTTTGTGAAGAAATTTCTGGAAAAATGGCAAGGTTTGGGGGGGAAATGCGTGCGATTTTTGAAATCTACGGATGTGGAAAAAATCTTAGAATTTTTTTTTCTCCGTGAGAAGTACAAAACTTGGTGTGGAAATTTGAAAATATTCATCTAGATCAAAATTTCGCCAAGATTTCAATGACATAGGTTTCCGGGTCAGAACTTCACACTCGTTTCGAATTTTCACACTGAAATCCATCAAAACCCCGTGCTCACCTCTAATTTAGCACTCGAAATATTGAAGCCAATATTAGGCTGATTCAAAACCTCATATTTCGCACTCCACATCAATTCCCCCTCCAAATTATGCTGCCAAATTTGAATATCCTGAAGCATAGCCTCAATTTTAGTCAATATTTCTACAACTCGGTCGCCCTCCAACGATGAAAATACAGTAGTAAATACAGTAGTTAGCCTAACTTCTTGAGAATCTGCTAGAATTTCAAATTTCGGTTTATTTGCCAATGTCGATTTGGCGCCAAAACCCTCAGGGTAACGGATTACTGTATTAGCAAATTTGTAGAGATTGGAGAGCTCGGAATTTATAAAATCCCGTGAAATCTCAATATTTTCCTCCTCGTTTTGACCAATATACCGTATTCTAACGAAATGTTCAGAAGTTCGATTACCATTAGAAATATCCAAAAATTTCAAAGAATTTTTTATCTTCTCTATTTCGCTACAGTAATTTTTCTGAATTTTTTCGACTAAAGTTCGCCAAATAAAACCTGTCAAAGGATCGCGGAGAGTTTCGGAGCTTTTATTGGATAACATGTGGATTTCTATTTGACACGTGTCTGGATCAATTGCTGAATGTTTAGCCTGGAATTCAATGGTCCCATTAACCTCAGTTTCGAATGCCAGGAAATATTGAGTAGATACCAGGATTCGGTGATTTTTCTTCGGGTTTGGCTGGATTTTTGTGTTGTAGAGCAAAATATTCATTTGATTCATGAATTTTGTTGTCACATTTTCATTAAATCCACTTAGAATTGTAGAAGGAGACAGGTTATAAATCACTGGCTCATTTTTATTTGATTCAGATGCCACGTGTAATATGAGCAATGATATGAAAATTAAAATGAGCATTTTGAGTTCTGAAAGATTCATGAAAGTGAAGGGAAAACAAGGAAAAAACGGTGATTTTTGAGATCAGCGCGTAATTTTGAGCTAGCAAATTTTCCACACCTAAAACTTTCTAACTTAAATTTTGGTGTGGAAAAACGCCGAGGAGAAAAAATCAAAAAAAGTAATGAAATGATAAAGATTCAGCGAATTCTATTTCCATTTTTCGATGACAAAAAATATTACTGTAGTGTTTTCATTGGTCTGAAAATTGTTAAAAATCTGAATATTTCGAGAGATTTTATGTGGGAAAATGAGATATTCGACCTTATGACACATTTGTTAAACAGGACCCCTCAATTTTTGCAGGCAGAAATCAACGTTTCGCGGCTTTCAATCACTTACTTCAAACAATTCCGTGGCAACCAAAATTGATATTTTATCCACAGCACAAATAACAATAATCAAATATTCAATTCATATTTCTATTTTCACGAAACCATTTTTCTCTTCGATCAATTTGTTGAGTTCATAAAGAATCGGAATTTCATCACAACTTTTTCGACATCCAATTATAATTAATTTCTGTTTTCCACGTGTCAATGCAACATTCACACGTCTCTCATCTCGAAGTAATTCAGATTTCTGAAAAAGAAGAAAAAAGATAGTAAATAATAATTACTAAAATTACCTTCGAAGAGTTGTTAGTCCAAGTAATTGTCCAAATAATCACCCGCTTCTCTCGTCCTTGATACGAATCAATTGTATTCACCTTAATTGTCACTTATTTTCAATCAATTTTATTTGATTTCATGTAGACTTACCTCAATTGAAAGATTATAATGTTGTTGAATATAATCAACTTGTCTTCGATATGCAGTCATTATTCCAATTTCATCAGGGAAAATTATTTTGTGAGAAATGTTCTAAAAAACTGGGAACACACTAAATAAAACCTCCTCTTTCTGGTATATTTTTTCTCGATAAAATTTTGATTATACCGTACCCCCTTTCAAGAAGGAGACTGTTCCGCCTGGTCTGTATTTTCTTGGAAATTTAGAGAAAAAAAAAAGATGAAATCGGAAAAACATTTAAATTACGTGAAACATGTAGTCGTGGTGGAATACGTGGCCGGCAGGAGAAAAAATAATCTCTGTGTTCATCAGTTCTTAATTTTAAAACCAAAAAAATAAATGTCAACAATTTGCGAGATGTGGCTAGAAATGGACAAGCAAGCGACAAAGTAAGTCAGAAATGAATAACATGAAATGATCAGTAAAAATAATATATGTAAATTTTCAATTTTTCAGTGTCGCTTCTTGCCAGAATGGAGTGCCGAGAATTATTACCAGAAAATGGTGATTTTTTATTGCGAGATGCTTTTGAAACAAAGAGACATACATGTGATGAGCCTTTGTTTTGCATCCTTAGTGTTGCAACGGAAACATCCAATACCAACGGAACTCAAAACCGAATAAAGTCAATTGGAATAATATCGAAAAATGGATTTTTCAAAATTTCTGGAGAAACAGAATTTTTTCCATCACTTAAAGCATTGATCGAATCATTAGTTTCATCAAAAACACCCATTATTAATGATGTTATCTTGATTCGTTCAATACCAAGAAAAACTTGGGAACTCATTCAAAGTGATGTGGATATCCCAAAACCAGAAATCGAATTGGGAAGAGGATCATTTGGAACAGTAATAAAAGGAAAATTGATGAAATTGAAGATAGATGTCGCCATCAAGAGAATACATGAAAAGGCAACAGAAGCGAACATCTCGGAAGCCTGGGACGAAGTTCGTAAAATGCGAACATTCGATCATCAAAATGTCATTCGAATTTATGGCGTTATTATCGACTCGTTCCCAATCATGATGTGGAATATGTCGAGTCTGTTGATGAAGCAAAACCTCCCAAACGGATATCGTGTGTTTTTTGTGGCTGGATTACTGTGTGGATTACCCTTTCTGGGCATGAGTTGAATTTCGGATCTATTCGCTTATTGATCGATTCATTCGTTGCCAACAAAACCCCGGTTATCGATAATCTTGTTCTAATTCGCCAAATACCAAGAAAATCATGGGAATTGTCCAAAGATGACATTGTATTTCCACAAGAACAATGAGTATTGGGCAAGGGATCATTTGGAACGGTTTTCATTGCAAAATTGAAGAAGATAAATATGCATGTGGCAATTTAAAAGATTGAATGCAGACGCAAATCAATGCCTAATTTCGGAAGCGCACTACGAAGCAAGAATCATGCGCACATTTGACCATCCAAATGTTATTCGTATATTCGGAGTTGTAGCGGAGTCATTACCAATAATTCTGGTTATAGAATATATTGATGGGAAATCACTTTTGAGTTTATTACAAAATCGTGAAATTTCGAATGGATATAGAATGTCATTTGTCGCAGGATTGTTGTATGCGATGGCATATTTTCATGACCGAAGATTTATCCATCGAGACATTGCTGCTAGGAATTTATTAGTCTCGAAAAACTTTTCAGTAATAAAACTGATAGATTTTGGATTGTGCAAAAGAGCCACGTCATATTCAGTAAGTATTTTGTTAGAAAAATAAGAACAGAAATTCTGATTTTTTGAAAAACTTTCGACAATCAGCTAAATTTACTTTTTTGCAGATATCAACCGCCCGAAAACATTCAACCTGGCTCCTGAAGTTTGCCACGGAGGATTTTTCTCAACAAAGCCGGATATTTGGGCATTTGGAATCACATGTTGGGAAATATATAATAATGGAATGGAGCCTTATCCGAAATTGTCAAATCCCGAAGTCCGAGCTGCATCAGGAGATGAAGAGAAATTTGGAACCATCCGATTAAATTTGAAAAAATGTAATGGAGAAGAGAAGCCTCCCGGATGTGAGTTTTAAAAAGTTTCTTGAGCAACAAATCATATTTTTATCGAAACATTTTCAGTAGCTGATGTGTGCCGACTCATTTTCGAATTCGATTCAAAGAAACGATATGATTTCGAGAAAATTGTGCCAGTTATGGAGCAAGTTAGTTGGATTGGAATGCGAAATGGTCAAGAATCAAATGGCAGGAGGGAGGGTTCCATTGATGGCTTCGGCCACAATGGAAACATCCAGAAGGAAAACAACACGGCGGAATTGGAAAGAAAAAACACCAACAGGATGTGAGTTTGAAATATTTTCTTGAACAAAGAATCCTGTTTCTATCGAAAAGTTTGCAGTTTCTGAATGTATTCGACATATATTCGAATTCAACCATCATAAAAGAATCGATTCGGTTAGATTGGTACCAATTTTGGAGGAAAAAATTTTCCGCAATTTGATTGAGCTGGAATCGGAGCTTGTGAATGTTCAAATGTCACGTGGACAATTCCCGCCAAAAACTGCTGGGAACACAATGGAAACCGCCAAAAGAAAAACAACACGGCGCAAAAAATGATTATCATCTACTTGTTTTTTTTAAATTCCAATTTCAATAAATTATGTGTATCAAGCTATGTTTCAAACATTTGATGAGTTTTTTCTCTGTGAATTGCTTGGAAATACTCTCAGTTGAAACATTTTCCAGAAACAAAATATTCTAAACTCTCTCAAACATTTTTTAAAATTCCAAAAACGCACAGAGAGATATTCTCAGGATATTTTTTTATCACTATTCACTAATCTACCTAATTAGGTGTAGAAAAACCAACTTGTTCTCGATAACAAAAATTTTGATGCTTCCGATCTGAACCCCTCAATTTTCAATCACTTACTTCAAACAATTCCGTGGCAACCAAAATTGATATTTTATCCACAGCACAAATAACAATAATCAAATATTCAATTCATATTTCTATTTTCACGAAACCATTTTTCTCTTTGATCAATTTGTTGAGTTCATAAAGAATCGGAATTTCATCACAACTTTTTCGACATCCAATTATAATTAATTTCTGTTTTCCACGTGTCAATGCAACATTCACACGTCTCTCATCTCGAAGTAATTCAGATTTCTGAAAAAGAAGAAAAAAGATAGTAAATAATAATTACTAAAATTACCTTCGAAGAGTTGTTAGTCCAAGTAATTGTCCAAATAATCACCCGCTTCTCTCGTCCTTGATACGAATCAATTGTATTCACCTTAATTGTCACTCATTTTCAATCACTTTTTTTATTTGATTTCATGTGGACTTACCTCAATTGGAAGATTATAATGTTGTTGAATATAATCAACTTGTCTTCGATATGCAGACATTATTCCAATTTCATCAGGGAAAATTATTTTGTGAGAAATGTTCTAAAAAACTGGGAACACACTTAACGACGAAACCTCCTCTTTCTGATGGTATATTTTTTCCCGATAAAATTTTGATTAGACCGTACCACCTTTCAAGAAGGAGACTATTCCGCCTGGTCTGTATTTTCTTGGAAATTTAGAGAAAAAAAAAGATGAAATCGGAAAAAAACATTTATATTACGTGAAACATGTAGTCGTGGCGAAATACGTGGCCGGCAGGAGAAAAAATAATTTCTGTGTTGATCAGTTCTTAATTTTAAAACCAAAAAAATGAATGCCAACAAGAGGATCATTCGGAACAGTGATAAAAGGAAAATTGATGAAATTGAAGATAGATGTCGCCATCAAGAGAATACATGAAAAGGCAACAGAAGCGAACATCTCGGAAGCTTGGGACGAAGTTCGTAAAATGCGAACATTCGATCATCAAAATGTCATTCGAATTTATGGCGTTATTATCGACTCGTTGCCAATCATGATTGTCATGGAATATGTCGAGTCTGTTGATGAAGCAAAACCTCCCAAACGGATATCGTGTGTCTTTTGTGGCTGGATTACTGTGTGGATTACCCTTTCTGGGCATGAGTTGAATTTCGGATCTATTCGCTTATTGATCGATTCATTCGTTGCCAACAAAACCCCGGTTATCGATAATCTTTTTCTAATTCGCCAAATACCAAGAAAATCATGGGAATTGTCCAAAGATGACATTGTATTTCCACAAGAACAATGAGTATTGGGCAAGGGATCATTCGGAACGGTTTTCATTGCAAAATTGAAGAAGATAAATATGCATGTGGCAATTTAAAAGATTGAATGCAGACGCAAATCAATGCCTAATTTCGGAAGCGCTCTACGAAGCAAGAATCATGCGCACATTTGACCATCCAAATGTGATTCGTATATTCGGAGTTGTAGCGGAGTCATTACCAATAATTCTGGTTATAGAATATATTGATGGGAAATCACTTTTGAGTTTATTACGAAATTGTGAAATTTCGAATGGATATAGAATGTCATTTATCGCAGGATTGTTGTATGCGATGGCATATTTGCATGACCGAGGATTTATCCATCGAGACATTGCTGCTAGGAATTTATTAGTCTCGAAAAACTTTTCAGTAATAAAACTGATAGATTTTGGATTGTGCAAAAGAGCCACGTCATATGCTGTAAGTGTTTTCTTAGAAGTATAAGAACAAAATTTTGATTTTTGAAAAAGTTCCGACAACAAGCTAATTCTACTTTCTTTCAGATTCAAACTGCTCGCAACATTCCAACGTGATGGTTGGCTCCTGAAATTTTCCGAGAAAATCTTTTTCTCTTTGAAATCTGATGTTTGGGCATATGGAATTACATGTTGGGAAATTTTCAATGATGGAGATTTACCATATCCAAATCTAACAAATGCACAAATTAGAACTGCATTATCAGATCCTGCGCAATTTGATGCACATCGATTGGATGTGAAACAATGTAATTGCAAAGAAAAAACACCAACAGGATGTGAGTTTGAAATATTTTCTTGAATCATATTTTTATCGAAACATTTTCAGTAGCTGATGTGTGCCGACTCATTTTCGAATTCGATTCAAAGAAACGATATGATTTCGAGAAAATTGTGCCAGTTATGGAGCAAGTTGTGTTTAGCAAGTTAGTTGGATTGGAATGCGAAATGGTCAAGAATCAAATGGCAGGCGGGAGGTTTCCATTGAGGGCTTCGGCCACAATGGAAACATCCAGAAGGAAAACAACACGGCGGAATTGGAAAGAAAAAACACCAACAGGATGTGAGTTTGAAATATTTTCTTGAATCATATTTTTATCGAAACATTTTCAGTAGCTGATGTGTGCCGACTCATTTTCGAATTCGATTCAAAGAAACGATATGATTTCGAGAAAATTGTGCCAGTTATGGAGCAAGTTGTGTTTAGCAAGTTAGTTGGATTGGAATGCGAAATGGTCAAGAATCAAATGGCAGGCGGGAGGTTTCCATTGAGGGCTTCGGCCACAATGGAAACAGCCAGAAGGAAAACAACACGCCGGAAATAACTCGTAATTTCATTTGATTTTTTTTAGAACTTTCGATAAACTATTTTTATTTTTTTCAATAAATTTATGGTGTTGATGCTTCCGATCTGAACCCCTCAATTTTCAATCACTTACTTCAAACAATTCCGTGGCAACCAAAATTGATATTTTATCCACAGCATAAATAACAATAATTAAATATTCAATTCATATTTCTATTTTCACGAAACCATTTTTCTCTTCGATCAATTTGTTGAGTTCATAAAGAATCGGAATTTCATCACAACTTTTTCGACATCCAATTATAATTAATTTCTGTTTTCCACGTGTCAATGCAACATTAACACGTCTCTCATCTCGAAGTAATTCAGATTTCTGAAAAATAAAAAATAAATATAATAAATAATAATTACTAAAATTACCTTCGAAGAGTTGTTAGTCCAAGTAATTGTCCAAATAATCACCCGCTTCTCTCGTCCTTGATACGAATCAATTGTATTCACCTTAATTGTCACTCATTTTCAATCACTTTTTTATTTGATTTCATGTAGACTTACCTCAATTGGAAGATTATAATGTTGTTGAATATAATCAACTTGTCTTCGATATGCAGACATTATTCCAATTTCATCAGGTTTTATGCCATTCTTAATTATTGACGGAATTAGGAAATTGGGTTTGGAAAAGACGAAAACGTGAAAGCCAGACTTTCAAAATTCCAAAATCTTTAACTCGCCCAGCAAACCAACCTCTAAAAGATTCCTATACAATTCTTCAATAATCACAGCTTCTCCTTTATTCAAACATCCTCCTTTTTCAAAATCTTCACATTTCATACTTTCATTTTTCTCGCACTCCGTGTCAATGAAAACACAAGAATCTTCAAGATTTGGTGAGAGAGCACGATTCAAATAACCCTCATTTTTCTTGGTTTTCACCGTGTATTCTCCATTTCTCGCTAAACAACTTCGCGAAACCAATTCATTTCCACAAATCAATCGATTCTCATAAAACAATTTACTCGATAATTTCGAAATCTCGCTGAAAAAAAAAAGGTTTTGTGGAAGAATTTTCAATTGAAAACCTACCTATTCATCCGATATTGTGAGGTAAGTGAGACAACAATTTTTGGGCAAAAACTGAAAGGGTTTTTCTGAAAGGGGGTTGACCCCCTTAAAAGGGGGTCAGAGCAAGAAGTCTGAAAGGGGGTCAAGTATAGTAAAAAGGGTTTTACTGAAAGGGGGTTAATCTGAAAGGGGTTTGACCCATATCACAAAAAGGGTTTTTCTGAAAGGGGGTTGACCACTCAAAAAGGGGGTCACATTTTTTTTCAAAAAAGGGGGTCAAATTTTTTTTTTTGAAAAAAGGGTTTTTCTGAAAGGGGGTCAACTTTTTTTTCAAAAAAGGGGGTCAACTTTTTTTTTCAAAAAAGGGGGTCAACTTTTTTTTTCAAAAAAGGGGGTCAACTTTTTTTTTCAAAAAGGATTTTTCTGAAAGGGGGTCAACTTTTTTTTTCAAAAAAGGGGGTCAACTTTTTTTTTCAAAAAGGGTTTTTCTGAAAGGGGGTCAACTTTTTTTTCAAAAAAGGGGGTTAACATTTTTTTCAAAAAGGGGGTCAACTTTTTTTTCAAAAAAGGGGTCAACTTTTTTTTTTCAAAAAGGGTTTTTCTGAAAGGGGGTCAACTTTTTTTTTTCAAAAAAGGGGGTCAACTTTTTTTTCAAAAAAGGGGGTTAACATTTTTTTCAAAAAGGGGGTCATATTTGGAGGAAAAAAGGGGGTCAAATTTTTTTTCAAAAAGGGGTCAAATTTTTTATTCAAAACATTTTTTTTTTCAATAAGGGGGTCAAATTTTTGGGACGAAAAGCGGGTCCTGAGTGTCTAAGTTGTCTGGGCGTTCACTAAGCCTAAGCCTTGAATAACAGATTATTTACATTAAACCCTCTTTTTTTCCTCCAAAAATTACCCCTTTTTTTCAAAAATATTGACCCCCTTTCAGAAAAACCCTTTTTGAAAAAAAGTTGACCCCCTTTCAGAAAAACCCTTTTTGAAAAAAAAGTTGACCCCCTTTTTTGAAAAAAAGTTGACCCCTTTTTTGAAAAAAAAGTTGACTCCCTTTTTGAAAAAAAGTTGACCCCTTTTTTGAAAAAAAAGTTGACCCCCTTTCAGAAAAACCCTTTTTGAAAAAAGTTGACCCCCTTTTTGAAAAAAAAGTTGACCCCCTTTTTTGAAAAAAAGTTGACCCCCTTTTTTGAAAAAAAAAAAGTTGACCCCCTTTTGAGTGGTCAACCCCTTTCAGAAAAACCCTTTTTGTGATATGGGTCAAACCCCTTTCAGATTAACCCCCTTTCAGTAAAACCCTTTTTACTATACTTGACCCCCTTTCAGACTTCTTGCTCTGACCCCCTTTTAAGGGGGTCAACCCCCTTTCAGAAAAACCCTTTCAGTTTCTACCCAATTTTTGGGTGAGAATTTTGCAATTTTTGCATTGTTGATATTTCAGCTCCTTCAGTTCTGAAACAATATTTTTAAAATGAAAAACTAAATTTCAACAAACTTGGCTTTTTTGGATAAAACAAGTGGTGTTAATTGCTTGCAATCTCCAACCAACACAAATTTTCTACTTGTTGCCAAAACCGGTAAAATTAATGGTTCCAAAACCATCGATGCTTCGTCAACAATAACAAAATCGAATTTTCGATAGGAGAAGAGAAGTTCACGTGGAACATGATGACAAGTACAGGCAACAACTGGCTGGAAAATTGAATTTTTGTAGAGAAGATTCAGAAATTCACAAAGAGCCTGATTTTTGAAAATTTCAGATTATTTACGATTTCTGAATTGAACCGAGTCCAATTTTTTTTTACAGAACTTCTGAAAAATCAGACGAAACTTTTGAAAAATTCGATATTTAGAGCTCCCGGTTCGATTTTTATTCAGTTTTTTTTCAAAAATCCCCAAAAACCTACCGTATTTTTCAAAATCTTCTTAACTTCTCCATAATCATTGTTAACATTTTGCATTTTTGTCATCAATGCAACTTTCCGAATATTTTCCCCAATCGACGACAAATTTCCAAGCCGTAAAATCTTGTCATCTTCAATATCATTCGTTAGTTTTGTCAATATATTATCAACTGCTGAGTGAGTAAAAGCGGCTAATAATACAGTTTTTCCAGTAGCAATTAGACATTGAATCAGGATTGAGATAAGTGTGGTTTTACCTGGAAGAAGATGGGGTTTTTTGTTTAACAAAAAATATTATTTATTTTATTTACCTGAACCAGGTAAACCTTCAACAATCAAATAATTTTCCATAACCAACGCATTTATCACAGCCAATCTTTGTTCATTATTCAACTTTGCTTTCCCAATAATTTTCCGAACATTCTGTGATAATTCGCCAATTTTCGGAATTTCTGGGGGAATCAAATCGACCAATGTATTTCTCAACATCTTTCCAATCTCATCATTTCCCATGAAATATGTTAAATTTCCGAGAATTGTAGAGAAATTACTATAACTTGTGTATTTATCCAAATAATAAGGTCCAGAGCCAATTTTCAGTGGTTTATCAAATGATAACTCGATTTTCCCAGATTTTTCATGAATTTTGGTGATTGCAGCGATTCCAATTGCCAATTGTTTTTCAGTCGAAATCACACAAATATCTCCATTTCGAAATTCTGTAGCGTTTTTTGTTGTTGTTGTTGTTGAAATTTCAATTTTTGGTGAAAATGTGATGATGTTTTTGAAGCAATTTTCCACGTATAATTGGGCAACACAAGTTCCTCGTTCTTTTCTGAAAGATAACTAATTTAAAAACTGAAAATTAGAAATTCCGTGAAAATATACCTTTGATCTACAGTAGTTAGCCACAAATCTTTGATCTGAAAATTATTTCGATCATTTTCAGATTTCCATTCAGCTAATATCCATTTAATCCACCTCGAAACATAATCTAAAAAAATCTCGAATGAAAAATTTTCTTGGAAAATCTTTACCAAAATGTTCCTTTTTGAGATGTGCCATTTCTTGTTCAGCAAATTCGCGCATTTTCTCATTTTTTGTCAACCCGAATTTCTCCTCGTTTTTCTGATAAAAACTACACATCATCTTATGATCACATTTATCACAAAAACGGCTTTCAGAACGAGGTTCTGAAAAATGTGATATTGTATTTTTGAAGTTTTATTTTTAGAAAAAAATCTATGATGTTTTACTTACCTGGCAACAGATTTTGAAAACTATTTTCCAAATATTTTGCCAACCCGTTTCTTTGCTGGATTATGGCAATTAGTTCTTGAGCACGTGGTGAAACAGAACGAGATTCTCCGTCCTGAAAAATACATTTGACTTTTCAAATTCACAAATTCTAGGAGCTTGAAGCTTAGAATCTCTAGTCCTAGATAAACCCAGATCTACCAGAAAACCTTACGCTCCCTTGTAAAAAACATTCACCTTGAGGTACAATAAATTACCGAATCCAATTTTCTGATCATATTTCGATGATAGCATCATAGAATACATCAAAACTTGTGCCATATGTTCAGTTGATCCACTACTTTTCCCCGTTTTCAATTCAATTGATTCCATAGTTCCTGATTTTGTTCGAATTGTTACATCAACTTTTCCTTTCATTCCTAATAATGGTTCCCAAATATTATCTTCAATATCATGAACTTCGGAGATTATTGATTTTGATGGAAGTGGGCTTGGTTTTTCGAAAAATGAGGCTTTTGGAAGTTTTTTGTTTATCCAATCGCAGATAATCTGTGAAAAATAATGAAATTAATTTTTGAAATTGATCGACAAACCGGCAAATATGGTTGAATCTCTGCATTGAAACAATTTGGTGTGAAACTCAACGCGATTAACTCTTGAATATAGTTTTTCGATTCTTTCTTCCAAATTTCTAATAAATCTTCTTCTTTTATCGGTCTTTTCTTAATCATTAATGCACTTTGAAAAATCTCATGAATAATTGTTCCTAATAACATTGCTTTGTTGCTACTATTTCCAAATTTGAAGCGATCATTCAATATTTGTTTTCTAGAACACCAAGTTGAACTAGCAGTTGAAGTACATGGTACGAGAACATCTGGATTCACAATCAAAACACCTTGTTCACTATCGATTATGTAATCATCTTCCGCCCATTTTTTAGGGTCTATCAGATTTAGAATATCTCCTCCTTCAATTTTTGTTTCACTCCATTGATCTTGCAAATATACAATACTTCCATTTTTACATTCAACATGCAAAGTTCCTTCAATATTTTCAGATTTCACAACTTCTAATCGAACTCGATTGTCAATTCCAATCCAAGGAAATCCAGGGATGCCGCTTTCTGAAATACGAGATATTTTTTTATAAATAACTGAAATCAGAGCTTACCTTTTTTCTTGATTTCAACTTTTTGAGTAATCGGTTTATCGAATGAGTCTTCCAATTCAATCTTTCCACTTCTCGATCTTGGTGAAACATTTATTACAAAATTTTCAAAAGAATCATCACTATCTGGATCGTCTTTTGGCTTCTTCAGAGGAGAAGTTGATGGAGTGATAGGTAAATTTCGTTTCCTATTAGAATTCATCTTCAAAACCCGAGCATGTGTTCAAAATCGAAAATGCGAAAAAAAAAACTAAAAATGTTTTTTTCTTGGAAAAAAAATCAGGTACGAATTTTTGAATTTTCGCGGATGTTCAATGGAGCGCGTTTGTGTGTTTGAAATGTTCGAATTTCGAAAAAAGTTTTTTTGCGAATAAAAAAATTTCAGCGCTAGCGCTGATCAGCTAACAGTTTTCCGTTTGGAACATTTACCAAGTCTTGTCATTTAAATTTTGGAAACCTTTAGTTTGAAAATTGACAAAATCCGCAAATTTTTCAACAGGTTTTTTTTTCGAAAATTAATTTTCTTTCTACACTTCCCTCTCAAAAAAGTTCATTAACAATTCATTGCAGTTTTCTAGAAGTCTTCAATGATAAATATGTGCTCCAGACTAGTCCAACAAATTGAATAAGCAAGACCCTATAATTCAAGGGTACGAAGTAGAAATTAATAATCTGAACAGCTGGCCAAAGTTTCAAACTATCTATAAAAATATCGAGCCACTCCTCTTTCATAATTTCAATTGATCGTTTCCACGAATATCCTTCTGCTAATGGCAAACCAGTCAAAATTAGAATATTGAGTAGTGGACTGAACACAAGTTGATCATAGGCTAGTCGTTTCGCAACTTTCAAATGTAAATTAGAGTGTTGAACACATTGTAAATATCTATACCAAGCACTTTGAAATGGAACAATACAACATCCAACAAGAGTAGCGAATCGAAAAGTTCGAATTTTGTCCCATTTTTGTTTTTCTTCTATATATTGTGCAATAATATCTCCAGTTGCGACGATTCCTCCAGAAACTATCATTTGAGTCATCATGGGATGATTATTCAAAATTCTATTGAATTTTGACAAAATTCCCATGTCTTCACGTTTTAATCTCGAGAAAATAAAAAGAAATGAACAAAACACGTTTTATTTATTTGTCAATTTGGAATGTGGCACTTTAGAAAAAACACGTAGATTTAAATATAAGTGAAGTTCTAAATATATAGTTATTAAATATCTGTTCAATGTTTTTGAGTTTTGAAAGATAAATATGAATTCCAGAAAAATGCAACAACTTGAATAACAATAACACGATAATGTAGAGGTACAAAGTAAAAATTACATAATTGTACAGCGGGCCAAAGAGCCAAACTATTTGTATAAACATCATACCAGTCATTCTTCATTTTCGAAATTGATTCGTCAATTGAAAATCCTTCCAAAACTCGCAAGTTTGTTAAAATAAACGCATTGAACACTGGACTGAAAACAAGTTGATCTGGAAGCATTCTTTTCGCAACCAAAATATGCCGATTTTTGTGTTGAATTTTCTCCAATAAACGAAACCAGATGTTCAATGGTGGCGCAATGAAAACAGCAGCAAGTGTGACAAATCGAGCTGTTCGAAGTTTGTCCCATTCTTTTTGTCCTGTTATGTATTGTGCGAACATGTCACCTGCGCCACTGACTGTTCCGGAAATTACCATTTGTGTGAGAAGTGGTCGACGATGTAGAATTGTGTTGAAAGATCGAATTATATGCGACATTCTGAAATGTTTAATTTAGTTGATTTTTTGAGCAAAATTCAAAGAACTCAAATTCGGTCGCGAAAAAAAAGAAAATGAAAAAAAACAACAAGGCTTCACCGTTTACACGTGTTGCGTGTTGTTTAGCGCAACGAATTTGAATTTTATTTTTTTCACTGGGAATTTTCAATATGAAAATGTTCAATTGAAATTTGAGGTTAGTGAAGTTTTTTGTAGTTTTTGAAAAAGTTTGAGAGTTTTGTTAATTGTTAACGTTTTCGAAAAATACCTATAAGTTTCCGAATCTTGTTATTTTATAACAAATATCATCCTTTTACTTTTTCCCGCTCAAATGTTTATGATTGTACTAATCCGTTAGTTCTCCTTTTTGTCTCTTCGCGGTATGCTCTTTGGTTGATTGAATGTCGTAAAACAACACGCAGTGTTCTTTCTCTTCACACCAGAAGGTCACTTCTTCGTTTTTTTCTATTTATTATTCTTATTCTCATTTCTTTTGGGCAACTGACTATCAAATTTCCTCTCTCGTGTGATTCGTTCCACATGCTGACGACGGACACTTAGATATTTTATTGCCTACAATTTATTTCTTCTTTTTTTTCTTTTAAACTTTCAACATTCCATTTTTTCAGTATGAATGGTGCGGTCATCGAAAATCTCAGTAATCGAAAATTATTTGGGATTTTTGTAGTGTTATTATGCGTTCAAATTTTATTTTTTCTAATTGGAGCAATTTATGGTAAATATTTTTGAATTTCATTTTTTGAATTGATTTTTTCAATAAAACTTATTTCAGCTCCATCTCCATCCACTTTTATGGAATTTGAAATGATAAAATGTCACGATTCTTCAAAAGGAATCACTAATGAATGGTTTCATAGAGAGAACTGTCAACTAATCGACGATTTATCGCAATTCACTCCATCTTCATTCGATATGAGAGAAATCGTATTTGTTGCAAAAATGCCGCATGCTCGAGATGGAATTGAACTCGAATATTCACCTTGGTTCCAATTTTTATTAGGTGTTTTACACGTTGATGTTGAATATAGTGAACACTTCAAATATGTTGAACATGCTCCATTATCTCTTGAAGTTCGGATGGGATATCGAACAAAAGAATCTGGAAAAAATGATTGGCAGGAGTTGAGTAGCACAAATGTATCAAGAATTCTTGAATGTTCGATCAAAGATGAAGATGTGAGTAACAATTCCAAATTTATCTTCAAAAAATATTTTTTTAGAAAAAAGAAGGAAGATCTTATGATTGTGATATGCTAGATCTATTTGAATTTGGCTCGAGTAATTATCCATTTTATCTTGTAAATATCAGAATTCCAATAAATCAAGCCGCATGTCGTTATAATCCGAAAAGTCCAAATTGTCAAATTGGAAAAATCTCAGAGCTTCGACTTATTGTAAGTCCACTTTTCCTTAAAATTTAAAACATTCAATTTTTTAAAGGAAATCCATCAAAACGGTGGTTTCACATTAATATGGCTCTGGATGAAAACCTTATTGACACCCATTGTTAGTGGATGTTTATACTGGTATTGGCGAAGAATTCATCAATTGGCTCGTAATCCACTTCTCCTCGAAAAAGCAATTTTGGCACTTGGCCTAAGTTTGGCAATTCTTGATTTCCCAATCGAATGGATTTCGTTGACTCTACGAGTTCCATTTTTGTTATTAGTTTCGGATTTGAGACAAGGATTGTTTTACACAATTCTGTTCTCTTTTTGGCTTATTTTCGCTGGAGAACATCTTATTGATGATACTACAAGGAATAACATTGTGAGTTTTGTATTTTTTTTTTTGAAAACTGTTTATAAAGATTATATTTAGATGTCATATCGTTTCAATCTCTCATTTATCATAACTGCTTCATTTGCTCTTTTGATCTATGATTTGGTTGAAAGAGGTGTACAATTATACAATCCATTTTACAGTGTTTGGGCTTCTGAAACTGGATCAAATATTGCTGTAAGTTATCTTCATCTCACTAAATCTCATGTCAAAATTACATTTTCTTTCAGTATTTCACAATTTTCGTTGGCGCAATTTGTACAGTTTGTTATTTTGCATTTTTGTTTTACAAAATCGTCAAAGTTTGGACAACAATTCGTCGAAAACGAGCAGCTCAATTATATCAAAATAGCGAAAATCGTCGACTAAAGGTTTGTGATTATTTTCTCCACATTTTAAATCATTTTAATTTCAAAATTTCAGGTCGAAGGTGTAATTTATCGTTTCAAATTCTTGATGCTCTTCACTCTTCTCTGTTCGGCGTTCACGATTCTCGCATATTTTATGAAACAATATGGAGAAGCTCAATTGCATTCAGATGATGCGCGTGACGGTTTTCTGACTGGAAGCACTTCAGCATTTTTCACCGGAACTTTTGGAATGTGTAATATTTATGTTCTTCTGTTATTGGCTATGTATGCACCATCTCACAAACATTACAAAGGAGCTTCACGTGGGTTTTTTCTTTAAAAATCTGATTTTATACATTAGAATTGAAGGTAGTCCAAAAAATTGAAAGTTTAGGGTACAATTTTGACACTAAAAATTTAGCCAAAATTTTGAGTTTTCGGAACTACGAACCTGAGCAGAGGGTTTTCAGAATTGATCGATGAAGAAGATGATGAAATTGTGGATGATGGAACTCATACCGAATCAAATGCTTTAACAACATTCCTCAAACCAAACACTGACTGAATCCTCAAAAACATGGCCAAACTACTTTGTTTCACTATTTCGTGTATATTTATTGATTCCTTCCTTCCTTCCTGTTGCATATTTTCATTTTCAGCTTTATTTACTTATCTCATTTCACAAAAGCATTAATATCCATACGGTGCTAAGCAATAAATACTCAAACAATTGAAATATTCGTTTTATTGGCAGCACTCCATCGATTTGTCACGAATTTTGAAGCTTTTCCATTTGAAAATCCACGTGTCTGCTTTTCTATGTCGAATATTCTATTTGGAACTTTCGGTAGACGATCTTGTTCCATATTTCGACTCAAACAATCAACTATCAAATCTAAAAAGATCGGTTTCTCAACAAAAAAGAAATAAAAAAACAAACCATATCTAGTTGATCCAACCGGGTTCGAAATATTGACCTGAATTGGAAACATTTCACGAGTTGCACTATCGAGTTCTTCAGTTCTCGCCATTCCAAAAACAGTGGCTGATGTCAGACTCAAATCAAGTAAAAATGTTCGCAATAACATTTGTCGATGATTGTATCCTTTACTTTTCTGATTTACTCGTAGAAGATCGATTCGATCAATGCTAACAATCAGACGACGTTCTTGTTTTGCCAACTAAAAAAATGCCACGTGGCATCGATTTTTAAATTTTCTCAAATATCTATTCTCACCTTTTTAACAACCGAATATATATTCCGTTTTCCTTGTGTCACTACATTTTTCGATATATGAACATGAGTTATTGAACAACTTTTTGATATTGCTTTTACCCAGGCAGTTTTTCCAGAATCTTGAGCCCCAATTAATAAAATCCAACGTCGAGATCCTTGTTTTGGAGTTATTGTATTCAGAGCTTAATTTTTTAAGAGAAATTAACAATACTCTGTAATAATTATGTTTTCTTACCCATAGGAATACAGAAAACCAGCGTGAAAAATGATCTCAAATCGAAATTCAATATTTTCCCCTCAATTTTCACTGTTTCCTTTTGTGAAATCAATCGATCAAAAGCAATATTTGGTAAAGGTGAAACAATTCCTCGAAAACAAGCATCCAGAAATACAGTATCCCCTTGTATTTTATTCTCAATTTTGGTTTCTGATGGAGAATCATCCAAAGTTAAATAGAAGTTTGTTTTCAATTCGTTTATAGCTGTTTCCAAATCATTGGCCTTGAAAAATGAGTAATTAATATGAATTTCGGAAAACTTCAGGATTCCGAACTGGTTTCTGACAAAAATACCCGAGAACCAACCTAGTTCGGAACCCTGATTTGAACTCACAAATCCATCAATTTGTTGATTTTTCGAAACAATATCAATTGTTTTCCTCTCACATTTTAATTTTATAATACTTTCCGGTTTCATTTGAAGAACTTCCAATTCTTTACTTCTCATTTCTCGCACCATTTTTCGAGCAAAATAACCACGAGTTCTCTGAAAATCATTCTGAAAATATCTAGCGCAAAAACAATGATTACCGCTTGAATTCGAATTGCTGCCTGTGTTGCATCAATTTCTGTTTTGATACCGTGTAATTCAGCTGCTCTTTCTCTCACAAATCGAACATAGTTTCTACGAGATATTGCTTGGTATTCTGAATTCAAAAAAAAAACGATATATTCAGTTTTTTGAACACACTTCTCTCAAGTTTTTGAATAATCAAAACAGCTTCCTCAATCGATAATAGTTTAGTATCTTCTTCATTTTCAGCATCATCCAAATCAATATCAAATTCAGTGTGAGATTTCAAAAATGATTCTCGAAATGCTTTTTGCTCTTGACATGATTTTTTCACTTCGATATGATGTTCAAATCGTTTTCTTTGTGATTCATTTATCATTTGAGAAGACATTTTCAAATTCACATCATTTTGTGTCATTTTTTTCGATATGAAATATGCCTCAAAATTTTTATCGATTTGAGTTGCGCCAATTTTAGTAAACATTTGTTCAAACCATTCATTCAGAATCTTAGCACTTGCTGGAATTTGAAAATAAAACCAGGAAATTTCTGAAAAACTCACTCAAAAGACATCTCAAATTCGTTTGAGAATTTTCAATTGACACCATTTTATCCGCACTTTTAAAAAGTCGAATCAAATTCAAAAATATCTCAAAAATTGCATTTCTTCTTCCCTCTTGTTTTGCAGCCAATTTTCCCTAAAATTTCTAGAAAAATTTAAAAAAAAAAGTATTTTTCTTACCCTTGACGAAGCTTCAGATTTTTGAAACTTTTTAATTTTTTCATTACAAATCAACAATAATTCCAGTAATTCTTCCTTTGAATAATGACTCAAGTACGACATTTTTATTTTAGAAAAAAGTTACACCACAAAAAATTTTCACTCGACTGCTTCAACATCCGTCAGAAATTAGAAAAAAAAGCATTTTTACAAGGTTAAGTTATAAACGGGATAAAACGGGGCGAATTTTTGCAAACTTCGATTTTTGAGTCTTGTTGAGTTAAATCCAAATATCGATCGTTTGTAACTTCGAATTGACTCAATTTCGGGATCCGGAATTTTCAAAGAGTTTTCAGTTCCAATAATAAATGGACATTCGACTTTGATTGATTTTGAAAATGTTCCAGATGATGTTAATTTGATCTTTAAAAAAGTTAATATTCGGTTTATATTTTTAATTTTGTGTAGATACCTTTAGAAAATATTCGACAGAAATAATATCACAAGATTTAATAGTTGGTGGAAGTGAAGGAATTGTCATATTCTCATTAATTGTGTGTTTTGTATTTTCCTCAATTTTCACATCTTGAAGTTTTTCGAAAAACTTTCTCTCCTCAACTCGAATTTGTGCATTTACCCTTGTCGAATATTGCACTTTTTGTCTCTGTTGACATGTTTCAGAATCAACAAATCCATCTCGAAAACCAGTATAAGTTACACGTTGAACCAATTTCCATAAAATCTGGAATTTTACAATAATTCTGTTAAGTTCAATAGTTTTCTCCCACCTTTCCAAATTTCTTGTTCGAATCATTTTCGATTTGAATTTCAACAGGAATTTGTTCACCACAAACAAATCCTTGACGCAGAAGTTTCACCTCTAATCTCACTACACCGCGTTTGAAAAGAATTGAACCGGATTCTTCACAAATGTGTCGTTTCGATGGGAATTGTGAATTTGGAATTTGTGCCAAGTCAATTCGAGGTATCACTGTGAAACCGCGCACGAATTTATCGTCGAATTTCCAAGGTCGGTCGATTTCTACTTTGATGCAGTATCGTATAAAGCCAATGTCACCTGGAAAAAAATAGTTTCTGGGGTTTCGAATAGGACGAGATATCATTTATTCACCTTCAAAACTTGGAGGACACCAATTCGGAAGTGCAAATGAGAACTTGAAGACGTAGGAGCCAGCCGCAATTTCATTCTGAAATTTTATGTATTTCTCAAAATTCTGTTTCAGACTAAGAATTACCTTTTGATCTTCTGATCTCCATACAATTAATTCGTCTTTGGCATAAACGATTTTTGCCTTGTGGTCTGCACAATTATGTCGAACACGAACAATATCCAGATTCCTGAAAATCAAAATATTCCAGAAATTTCTTCCAAAAAAACTCACTTGACTTTGGTGTTCTTGACTTCTCCTTCCCAAAAAGTATAAGCTTTTCCACACAATTCCACGCATATTTTTCTGGCTTTGAAATCATCGGGAACATCTACAGTAATATTGCCAGCCACAATTTGTCCGGGAGAAAAAACCATCGAAGTATTCTCGAAATCCACTTGTATGTTGGCCATGTTTTACACAAATAAGAAAACTGAAAGCACTTTTAGGAACTCAAAAAAATTAATTAACTTGAGAGCCCTCAATTAACCAAAAAGCCACCTAACCCAATAACCAAAAAAAAATAGACTCGAGTTTATTTTTCGAAAAAAAAAGAAAATATTCCGAGACTATTTTTAATATAAAGTGGAAGACGATGAAAACATAATAAAAAAAAGAGAAGCAGTTGGAAAAAAACATTGAATTTTTTTTTGGGGGGGGGGGATACGAATTTGGGGTTTATTCTATGCATTTCCAATTTTGTTAGATCGCTCTCATTTAATTAAAAAAAGCTGAAACTAAGTATTCGCATACATTTGATATCGGTTTAGATTAGGGTTTTAACATGAGCAATGATCAAAGATTTCGAAGTTTTGAAATTTTTTAATATGAGCAATGCTCCAAGAAAATTTAAGTCTTTGCCTGAGTAATGCTCTGAAAATTTACAATCTGAGAAATGCGTTTTCAGCAATTTTGAGTTAGTAAAAACTCCTTTTTCAATTTTTCTCTGGTCAAAAATATTCCTCTCTAACGAACCTGGAAAATTGATTCAGAATTTTCAGAAGCAAAAAATTCTATGAGAACAAAATTCATGAGAGCCAACCTTTGAGCCAAGTTTCAGTTCTAAAAAATGTTCCATTTAGCCAAAAAACAGAAAAAGTCAAGAAAGCCGTTCATTTCGAATAAAAAATGAAATCAGTGGGCGAAAAAATAGGAGAAAATATTGGGGGGATACGACGACGAAACGGGAAGAAAAATATCAAATTTCATGATGCGCATAAGATGAAGAGCCAGTTTTCAGAAGATAGCTTTCAACCGATTCCGGACCTGAAAATGATATTGATTTTTTTTCTGTATTTTTCTCACAAGAAAAAATGACAAACCTTGCATGAGATTGCAGTTGAAATTGACACTCGACGAGAATTCTGAAATTAAAAAATTTTTATTAAAAAATTAAAACTTTTACCAGGGAGTTACTAAAACTAACCAAAATCAAGTGGAATTGGTTGATAATCATTCAATTTAACAAGACATTCAATTGAATCAACACATTTTGCAATACTTCCATCACTTTTTTCAATTCCAAAAATACGCTCGTCGGAAATATCAAGGTTTTGTTGGATTTTTTCAAAAATCAATTCTTGCTCGTCAACTGCAAATTATATTAGAGAATATTTCAAATTAGAACTTTCTAGGTTTGAACTCACAACATCCATTAACAGCCGAAACTTCATCCGGATAGTTTCCATCTTGCATTTTCCGTAAAACATCACACGGTACAAATCCATCGGCCATAGTTACACCAACTTCCGAAACCGGAATTGTATATTGCGAAACAGCCGATGTTTTATTCATTGTCACATTGGTTTCTGATTTTGGAACAGTGTATTCCGAATATTCGGTTTTTTGTGGAATTGTTACATGTGTTTCGGATGCAGGAGTTGTGTAGATTGACATATTCAATTCGCGCACTGAAATTTTATTATTTGAAAAATTCGGATTTTTTCGGTTACTGTAGATGTCTGACTTACAATCATGACATGGACTAAACGCATCTCGAAGTGTTACATTGGTTTCTGACTTCATATTGGTATAATTCGAATAATCAGATGGATTCGAGAGTGTCACATTAGTTTCGGATTTTGGAACAGAATAAACTGACATGTCATGGGCGGTTTTTTCACTTTGAGTTGCGTCGGCAAATGTTATGATCATTTCACTGGCATTTCTTGCAATCATATCACTTGGATCTGGAAAAATGGGAGATAAAGCTCTTCGATCCTTCCTGAACTACCCATCCCCCTTGTCTTAACAAACAAACCTGTATTTGGTGGAATATCATCATCATCCAATCCATCGTGCATTGTCACATTTGTTTCCGACGGTTGAATTGAATAAACTGAACATTCCGAAACGTTATTAATCTCATCTTCAACTGAGGCCATCATTTTTCTAGCACAGATTCTATTTGAGGTTTTTCCCTCTGTCCACAATTACTACTGACTCTTTTGCTAGCAATAAAGGCATTTTGATTTTTCGATTTTTTTTTTCGGATTTTTTTGGACACGTCATTTGGTTCGGGGAAAATTGGAACACGTTTGGAATTTGGTTCATTTCTTGAAAATGGAAGAGGAAGAAGGTGCTAAAGGCGAATATTTGAGAGATATTCAGAAATTATTGATTCCACTTCAAATTTTGCCGATTTTAATTGGACTTTGCATAAATGATGATGTTTTTAAGTTCTCGTAAGTTCCAAAAGGCTTTCAAATTCCAATTGTTTTTTTTTCAGAATTATTTTCGGCTGGAAAATGGTGCTTTTATCAAGTTGTTTATTGATTTTCATGTGTTTGTCAGTGGTCGCAAATTTTATGGCAAAAAGTTTTGGAATCGGGTTTCAAGGAGTTTCATTGATCGGGCTAATAGGTATGAGGAAGGAAAAATAAATAATCTTTAAATTTTTTATAAAAAGGTCTTGGTTGCTTTTGCCATTTCAGCACAGTTTTACAAGAAAACAACGATATCACTCAGAATTTTTTGGATATTTTGAAAGAGGATAAGAATTATGAAATGACTGTGAGTTTCTAAATCGAATTTTTGTTTCTGTACATGATTTTTTCAGACTATTCATAAATTTCAACAAAAATTCAAATGTTGTGGAGTGCCATTGCCTCAGAATTTCACCTGGAATGGTAAATTTGCATTTTAAATTTAAAATTTTTTTGAAAAAAAGTTTCAGAATCTACAATCGATACTTCAAATCCCTTTTCGTCTTGGTATTATAATTTGATAGCTGATGAAAATTTTGTTGCAGAAACCAGGTTTTTGTTAAATTTCAAAATTTTCATATCCAATAAATCAAATTAAAAATTCAGGCCAATTATGACACTTCCATGGTCTTGTTGTAAAGAAACAATCAATTGCGATCATTTATTTTTTGAAAGAGTTACAACGAAAAAATGGGAAAATCCGAATATTCCATTCACTGTTTCACTTGGAATTCAATTAGCTGACAAACTTTTGGTTCGTTTTTTATTTTGAAATTTTCAGTTCAATTCTATTTTTTCAGAATTTCTCGACGGTTGACAAATCAATGCGAACAATATTTCAAGAATCGTGTGAAGTCTCGGGAAATCTGGAAACTGTGAAAATTCAAAAATACATGTCCTATATACTTTTTGGAGATGGTTGGTTTGAAATTTTTTTTTTGAATTTTCGTGTGGCAAAATTTCGAGATTCGAGATTTCTTGCTGAAAGTCCACGTGGCAAATTTTTTAAATTCAAAATTTCGTGCCAAAAATCCACGTGGCAAAATTTTAGAAACCCAAATTTGTTTTCAGGTGTCATAACTCTCGCTTGCCTTGTCTGTAACATATTAATTTTTGTTCTGAACCGATGATTTTTTGTTGCTCAAAACTCAATAAACATTTTTTTCAACTTCTCTAGTTAGCGAAAGTCAAACCGCACCGCATCAGCTCCACTTGTCCTTCGCGAAAAAGAAAAGAAAGAAAAAAAGTGATTTACTTATTGTTAACAAATCAGGTTTTTTTGTTCATTCAACGCAAAAAAGCACCGATGTTTCCATGACTACCTCAAAATTACAAACACACATAATCTGAAAATTTTTTGACAATTTTCGCGCACTGAAATTCATTCAATTCAAAATTTGTTATTCCTCATATAAGTGAATTTTGTTTCTTTTAGGTCTTCACTAATCCCATGATTATACACTTTTTTTTGTTTCTTCATTTTTTTTTTATTTTTCGTGTTTTTCTTGATTGATTTATATAACTTTCAGCGAAAAAAAATGGAAAATGCAGAAGTTGTGAATCGAATTATGGAAGAAATGAAAAATGGGGGAATTGAGGATTTCAATTTAGAAGATCCATTTGATGATCCAACTCTTGTGACTACTGTAGGTTTTCTAGAATTTGACCAAAACGATGTTTTTTTTTGAAAAAAGGCATTTCTTGACATCGCGTGGCAAGATGAACATGGTAATACTGCTTTGATGATTGCGGCTGCAGAAAATCGAATTCTTCAAGTCAAAGGAATTTTAACAATGGCTATTAAAAGCGGAAAATTTTGGACGGTGAGATGACTTTTTTAAAGGCAGTTAAATTAATTTTTTTCGGGTTTCCGCTTAGTTTTGAAACTCTCTGTTGATATTTGCATTTCCATTTGAAAAAAATGTGTGATCTACAGGGAACTAAAAATAAAAAATTCTTATTCCCCAAACACCGTGGCTTAAAAATGCACAGAAATTTAATCAGCAAAGTTTTTAATCAGCAAAGTTGCTCTATTGAACTTTTGAATTTTCCCTGGGAAATTATGTGAAATCCTTTAAATCCCCCTGTCTTCTTTCAAAATTCAATAAATATCTTCAGATTGTTGATATGCGAAACAACGAAGGTTTGAATTCAGTTCAAATGGCGGTTCGAGCAAATAGTGAAACATGTGCAATGTTGATCACAAAAGTTATGAGGGAATATGGAAAATTGAAGGTTTTAGTTTTTTTTTGCTTTTCTGCAAAAATTTTTTCCTCGAAAGCAATTAGATTTGCTTGCGCAGCTTTTAAAAAAACATATAATTGATGATTGCATAACTTTTTTAGCCTCGCCCACGTTCTCGCGAAGAATTAAATCACGAAGAAGATATAACTTTTGAGATGGGAACCGAATTCGATAAAGAAGTTGATAAATTTGGAGTTCGAGATGTTATTAAACAAAAATCGACGGATTCGATGGTTAATTTGGGGCCGCCGAAAAGATTGAATCGGGAGAAATTGTCGAATAATTTGAAAAATATACAGAAAGGCCATGAATATTTACAAATGGTTAAGAGATCCAGGTTTGTGAAATTTTCCAAAGTTTTTGAATCCAGAATCGGTTTAGTCAATGTATATGTTCAATAAATTTCAAATTCAAAATCCCATAATTATTACGAAAACTTGTACTTTTTCGAAATTCTTCATGATTCAAACAGTGATTTTCTGAATTGCGTGGTTTTATTTGATGACAGCAAAGGGCATTTTTTATAATTAATTTAATCAAAAAATGCATCTCCTAAGCAACCATTTACTATTTTCGTTAGTTCATTTTCACGACGTCGATCAACTAATTAGTATTTATATCTATCTAGACACATATTTTCTATTTTTCCCTTCTCGCTTTCTGAATATCTTTTATTCCCATTTTATTTTCAGATCTGCGCATTCTCGTTTGATGTCTCAACGTACTTTCTCAGTCGAATCAACATCGATCGAGGGATCTGATCCAGGAACACCTTCGATTCCGATTCCTCCACAAGATCATGGTGTTTTTTCAACAATGGGCGAGAAAATTCGCAATATTTTCTCTCGAAAACCTCCAATGCATTCGAATTCTTTGAATTCAAATTCTTCAATCACTGATCGACTTCCATCCGCTTCGGGAAATCGAACATCTTCAAGTGCTGATAAGCATTCTTCGTATCATGATTCGAGATCATCAGCTGAAGATGTAAGATTTTTTGTAACTAGTGAATTTCACAATTCATCTAATTCATTTTTGCAGAACAATATTCGTCTTCCCCAACAATCATCTGATATCGACGATAATTCGACATCTGCTCGTATTTTCCCATGGGCTTCATCCTCTTCATTATCTCATTCGTCATCTTCCGGAGCACCAAAAACTCAAGGAATGATGCAAACACCAAATGGTGTTCGTTTGCCTCCTTTGAGTATGAGAAGAAGAGCAAGTAGTGATCCGAAAAATCGCGATTTTCATTCTCTGGGATTCGATGACAATTGAGTCAAATCAAAACAAGCTTCATATCATCGTCAATCAATAAAAAACAAAAGAAAATAACAATTTTTAAAGTAATTGCAAGCATGTCAATAAACAAAAGCTTTTTCGAAACTCAACTTACCGACAAAAATAAGCATTTCAGATCAAATTAGATGAGAAAAAAATGAGAAAGGGTTGAAATAAAAAAATGAAACTTATGCTCCGCATTCGTCTCCGTGTCCACCAGCTGGTTCCTGTTTATCCAATTTGATCAAATCATCAATTCTCAAAATAGTGATAGCTGCTTCAGTGGCGAATTTCAACGATTTGACTTTGCTGAGTGCTGGCTCGAGAACACCGCTTTCCTTGTTATCACGAATAATTCCATTTTCCAAATCAAGTCCAGCCCTATAAATAGAACTTGATTAATATTCAGGGAACCTATCAAAAATACCATTTCAAATGTTGAAGATCTCCTTGTTTTTGAGATTTTGCGTGGAAAGCTCGCAATTTCGATACTAATTCTGTCGAGTCTTTGGCTGCATTTGCTGACAAAACTTTTGGAATAACAAGAAGAGCGTTTGCAAATTCAGCAACAGCCAATTGTTCGCGTGATGATAAAGTTGTTGCAAATGACTCCAACCATACATTCAATGCAGTTTCAACAGCTCCTCCTCCGGTGACTAATTTTTTCGATTCTAAAACTCTTCGAACAACACACAAAGCATCATGAACTGATCTTTCCATTTCATCTAACATAACATCATTAGCTCCTCTCAAAATAATTGAACTGGCGGTACGAGATTTTGGACCTTTAACAAGGATCAATTCATCGTCACTGATTCTTTCTTGAACAACTTCTTCAGCATTTCCAAGAAGTGATGCATCAAAAGCTTCATCTCCTTCAAGTGTAGCCAATGAAACAGTCAACGTAGCTGCAAATATAGGTGTTGGCTTTTTTTTTTAACAAATTTTATAATTCAATTTACCTCCAGTGGCTTTGGCGATTCTTTTCAAATCTGATTTCTTACAACGACGAACAGCCATTGCTCCAGATTCGACAAATTGCTTCAAGCATAAATCATCAATTCCACCGGTTGTCAAAACAACATTAGCTCCAGCAGCCAAAATTTTCTCAATTCTTCGCTTTGTGATATCGAATTCCTCACGTCTGATTGCTTCAAGTTTGGCTGGATCTTCAACGACAACTGAGATACCAAGATGCATTTTGGCTTTTTGAAGAGAGAAGTCGAGGCAAGCAATTTTAGCGTTTTGAATTCGGTGTGGCATAGCTGAAATATTGGTTTATTGTTGTTGTTCTGAATCTCGAAGAAGAATCATTTACCTTGACTAGCAACAGTGCAATTAAGAGCATATCCTTTCACCAAAACTGATTCTCTAGCACTTTTACCGTGTGCCTTCAAAACGTTGATAGCGTTGATTGGGTATGTAACTTTTCCAGTGGAATCAGTAACTTTGACAGCTTCAGCAGCAGAAACGACGAGCTCTCCGAAAAAGTCCGAGTCTCTGAAATTGGAAAAATTAGAAATTTTAATTTTAAAAACGTTAAACAGTGTAAAAAATGAAAACGTGAAACATTTTTAAAAAAATCATTTCGAAAAATAAGTCGTGAGAAAAACTTACGGGCCGATAATTTTGCTGCTCATCGATGTTTTGGCGGCATTTATGATCGATTGACGTCCAAGAGAATCAGAGGTGAAAGATAAAGTTTCTTGGATATATTTAACCGCTTCTTTACAAGCCAAACGATATCCATTGATGACTGTTGTTGGATGCAATTTGTTTTTGACAAGTTCATCAGCTCCTTTCAAAAGCTCAGCAGCAACAATAACAACCGATGTTGTACCATCACCAACTTCTTCGTCTTGAAGTTGCGCAAGTTCAACGAGAACTTTTCCAGCTGGATGTTCAACTTCCAATTGTTTGAGAATTGTGGCTCCGTCATTAGTAACAATAACATCTCCGACATCATCAACAAGCATTTTATCAAGACCAACTGGTCCGAGCGATGATTTTACAATATTGGCAATTGCAACTGCGGCAGTAACTAAAATTTTGAAAATTGAAGAATTCAACACGAAATTCATCAAACTGACCATTTTGAGTTCGGATAGATTGACCGGTTGTTCTTTTTCCAGTAAGAGCCAAGATTGAGTCTCCAGCGGCTGCCATTCTGTAAAAACCGAAATATGGAAAATTTGAAAAATATCGAAGATTCTCGATTTCACGAAAATTATTGGGAATATAAACTCAGAAGAACATTATTATGGCATAAAAACTACTCTTAAACACTTATAAAATACTGCGAAATCTTGAAATCTTCGAAGAAGCCCGAGAAAACAGTTTTGAATTCATGAAATGAGTTTCCGAAGGAATATTCCCGTTAAAATTCAAAGTCTACCGTATTTACAACCGCACAGCAGGGTTTTCGTGGTGAGACACATGTTGGCTTGGTTAAAGGGACATTGTGATTTAATCGAGAGTGAGTTTGTTTTGTGTGTGGTGCGCGACGGGCAATAAAAACGACATAAAATTCGTTTGCGGTCTATAGATTTCGATAATCTGTTCGCCTTTTATTTATCGCCCATTATTTCAAAATTATATATGTGAAACTTTATTGATTTATTCACGAATTGTTTGTGTTTTCTAAAAAAAAATGTTTTTTCAGATCAAAAAAGTCAATGGAACCGCAAGGTTCATCTGACCAGATTAAAGTATTTTATTTTCTGGACGATGAATCAACACCGTACGTTTCAGTAATTGAATCACGTGGAGGAATTGTTACATTAGACGACTTCAAAAACTCGTTCACAAAAAGAGGTTATAAATATTTTTGTAAAGAGCTCGATCCGGATATTCAATGGTTAATTTTCAAATTTTGCTTGCATTTTCTAATATTCACATTTTCAGCGAAGTAAAAGTTGAATTAACAGAAGGAACTGATCGACTACGAAAATCTCAAAATGGGTTTTACGAAATATTTCTTGTGAGCACTCCTGGTTATGGCACACTTCCAAGGAACAGTGGAACATTAACAAGAAAAAATGTAAAGGGAACTTTGGATAGACGACGAAGAAGATCGGCTGATTTTGATGCTGTGCCTTATTCAGATGCTAGTCTAGCTCCAAGCACAATTGTTAGCCGGAGAGCTGGCGAGCATTTGGCTGAGTTATACACTTCAAATTCAGAAGATCCATATCAATATGATGATAGTACAAGATTGACTGGAGAATCATCATTATATGAACCACTGGCTACAAGAGATATGAATAAAATGTATGAAGATGATCGAAAACAAAAAAGGAAAATCAAAAAAGAGAGACATCATCGTCGACCGTATGTTCCGAGTACAATAAGTTCAGCCACCGAATCAAGTGCCGGTAGTGGTCTTCCCAGAATTCTTGAAGTTTTCTTACCGATGAAAAATGTTCCTTACCTCGGATTGAATGTTTGCACTATTGATGGCCATATTTTTGTGTCGGAAATCGCGCAAAATGGGGCTGTTGAACGTGATGGACGGATTGATGTTGGAGATCAAATATTGCAAGTTAACCGAATTTCATTTGAAGAATTGAGTGTTCCACAAGCAGTTCGTGCGTTGCGAGAAGCCGCTGCTTCGAGAAAGTAAGTTTTTTTCAGTTTTTGGCTAAAATATATGTATATTTTCAGACCGATGACCCTTTATGTTAGTAAATTTTCAAAAGCTGCTGGAAGTGAATACGAAGATCCATTAACATCGTTTGCTTCAGAAACAATGCCTCTCGATGTTGGTGTTTGGGTGGAAACTGCTGTGTAAGTTTATCTACCTGTTTTCTTGAGAAAAAATATTCTGAATTTCAGCCAAAACACCGAGAAAATGAAAGCATTGGGCTTGGATCCACAAGAACAAACAACTACAACATTTGATGAAGGAACTCTTCCATTTTCCTCGATTATTAGTGATGAAGAGGTATTTTAAATATAATATAATAATTTTTACCTAAATTTTTCTAGGAACGAGTTTTATATGATCAACGGAGAAATGGTGTTCCTCGAGCACTTTTAGAAGAAGCTGAAAGACGTCGAGAAAATGATCAAAATGAACGAGTTGAGCAATTATCCGAACTTATTGATCCATTGATTGTTGTGAGAGCAATGGCGAGACCCGATTCTGGATTGCAGGTTAAAAATAGGAAATGGCTGAAAATACTTGTCCCAATGTCATTTATAGGTTCGTTTTTTCCAAGGGAAGGAGGATTCTGATTTGAAAGACTAGGAGCTTCAGGCTTGTCAAAAAATCTGCCGGCTCATTTTAAAAGTTCCTAAATTCCTTATCAAAATGTTTTCCAATTCTAGGTCGAGATCTAGTTGATTGGCTACTTGAACATGTTGTCGATCTTCGAGATCGCAAAGCTGTAAGATTGTATTGTTCACGATTACTTGCTGCTGGATTAATTCGACATGTTGTCAGCAAACTAACATTTACTGAAAAATGTTATTATGTTTTCGGAGGTGAGATTTTCCGATTTCTCTGAAATTTTTCAAAAAAATTCTTTTCAGACGGAATTCTTCCCTCAAACCAAAATACAACTGACAATTCGGGTAATAGTGGTGGAACAGTTCGAGCTGAAGCAACAACTGAAGTGACGTATGTCGGTTCACCTGCTCCACACATGCCACCTACTGGTAATATCCCTCCAACAACAAATGGAATTCGTATGGGAGCATTAATGACAGTTGGAAGAGCTGGAATGCCACCGCATCGACTCGAAACAACAACTCTTAGTCCAGTCGCACATGATTCGACGTGGTTTAGAAGACGAAGAGATTGTGAAAGTCCAATGACAAATGATTATGCTTCGATGGTTGGAGAAAGTCAGATTGGAAAACCGACAACTTCGAATGGACATTTGATGAATAAAAGAGGAGATGGCGAGCAAAGAGGGGGATATCATGTGTTTTCGAATTTGTCGAATAATCCACCAAGACCACCGCCTTCTCATACAACATCTTCTAGTATTACAAATGGTGGGTTTTTTCGGGTCAGAACTTTTTGAAACTACGAATGTCAGGGATTGGACCTAACACAAAAAATCTAGATTGGAACACTGATTTTTTTAAATGAAAAGAAATTATTGAATTTTGAAAGACACATAATCCACTAGAAATGAACAGAAAATGAGTTTGTTATTCATTCTCAACACCTTTCAAGTAATCGAAATTCATGAAAATCAAGAAAAAATTTTGAGTCTAGCAAAAGTGAAAAAATAAAATAATTGTTTTTGAAATCGCTCAGCCGACGGAAATTTCGAAAGTGTTCGCACACAGTGTGTCGCTAGAGCGCACATGCTGGTTTTGTCGTTTGAAAATAAATGCGGGAAATCTGTTTTTTCCAGTGTTTCTTGTGTCTTGAACATAATCTGTTTTGGTTTTTGTCCAATATTCTGTAAAAAATCGAAATTTTTGGAATTTTCCACTGTTTCAAAATGAATCTATGAAAATTTTGATGCGAAATACGGAAAGTTTAAAAAACTGTGAAAACTATTTTTTCACATAAAAAGTGATTTTTGCAGGCACTGGCGGTATTGGAGGTCCTCCACCAACTCCACTCTCTTCAACAATGCTTCTCGGTCCTCCCCATCCATCTCCATGTGGAACTGAATTCGAGGATGATGATAAACGTCGTATTGTTAAACCATAACCACTCTTTTTCATGTTATTTATTTAGTTTACTAACCTTTCTTGCCGGTCATACAAGGTACGCTTTATCGAATTCGTTTTTTTTATTTGATGATTGATGTTTATATTTTTAATGATATTTGTAATAATATTGAATAAAAATGCTTTATTTTTTCAGAAAGAGTCAAAGTGTTTCTGATAGAAACAAGGTTCCACACACAGCTGCTACTGCAACAAAAAAACGCGAGAAGAAATGTGTAGAGAAAGAGAGATAGTTTCTGTGGCATACTTGTGGCCTATTGGTAAAATGTTAGTTTTCCGTCCAGAAGGTCACGGGTTCGAAGTCGTATGATGACTACAAGTTATCCCTGTCTGATTAATGTTGAAGGACAAAAAACTATGGTAACACACTGAAGACTTTTTTGATTTTTTTGTATTTCGAATCCGTAAAATCCCAAGTTTTTGAGATTTTAAACTGGAAATAGGGGAAATAAGTTAAGGGAAATGTGAGTTTCTTGAGTTAAAAATTGATTTTCTATTATTAGGTCAAAATAGTTTTTTCTCCAAGTCTTCAACAATAACATGAAATAATCTAAACCATTTCAATTTGAAACGAGACAAAACTAATGGATCGGAAAATCTTTTGGGTCACGTTTCTTCAACACAACTTTCTGTGTTCCGTTTTTTATTATTTTTTGGAAAAAATATGTTTGATATAAATTTGAATTCAAGTTTCGGCCGGATATATGTCTTTTTGACACATTTTGGAAATCGGATAAATAAACAACGAATAAATCTTTCGAGTTTTGGAGAAGAGCAAATATAGACTTTATTTGGAGCACTTTATCAATAATATCCATTTCCGCCCCTGTTTTTATGAGTTTTGGTCGAAATTTTATATAGAAATTACTGTAGTTTTTACTATTTTTTTTGGCTTTAATTTATGAATTCCAAATTTTATTACCTAATTTTTGAAGTATTTTTGGACTGTTTCTGAGTTTCTGCAAAATATTTCCAACTTTTACCCGAAAAATAAATATTTTCCAAACCAATAAAAATTCACATTCAAATTTCCAAGAAAAGTTGGAATTAGTTCAAATTATTATTATAATTCTTCTTATTCTCATAACCTTCTATTATAATTTGACCTTCTGTTTTCCCCAACTTTTTCCCTGATTCTATAAAAAAATCTAATAGAAAATCTAGATTATCCAACATAGCTCCTCAATTACTTCAAATATCTAATATTAATCAAATAAACGACGTAATATTATTTTAGAGATGATAAGATTTCTCACCTCATTTTTTGTCTAGTTTTTCCTGGTTTTTCAGATGTTCAGATGGCGACTTATCTTGTTAACGCTTTAACGTTTCAACATGATCATGAAGTAGCTGAAAAATTATTGACACATTTTTGGAAATCGGTGAGTTTGTTTTTTGAAACAAAAAATGTCCCAATTAAGTTTATCTATGATTTCAATCGAATTTTGTTTTCATTTTTAATAAGTTTCTCTTTCCTATTTCTCGCAGCTAATTAATTAATTAATTATGGTCAGTTTTTGTCTGAAAAAAAATTATTTAAAAAAAAGTTTTCAGCAAAATCTTCTGGATATCGATTTGGTTCGAGAGCATATTTCAAGTCAGCCAATTCTTGCAGCTTCCTTATTTTTTCTGGTTTTCTCATCGATTGCACTTTTCGTGTTCTCGGCGATTTTTTTGTTTTGTCGGTTTCGTGGGTTTTGTGGAGCTCAGAAATATCAGGTATCAAGATCTAAATGTTACAAAAAAAGTTTCCTGCTCTTCTCTTTTTCCAAATTTAAAAATCATTCCCATAATTTCTTTCAGGAATATCCAACAAACTCAAATAATTATGCACTTCATCTCATGTTATTTTTCCTTTCCTGGATAATTGTCACTTCTGCTTCCGTTTATTTTGTATTAGCCGGTTCCGGATTTTGGAGTGAGAAATTGGATGCGAAAAAGCCGATTCCATATTTTATCAACAGTTCTAGCAGTTTGGTATGTCTCTGATTGAATAAAGTTCTCACATAAATTTTCAGAGATTCTCACGTGGTGTATCCGAAATTTTCGCGAATCCCGATTACCATGGAGACTTTGAAAATATCAGTGAGGAGGAAGATGATATGAGCACAACAACTTTGCCATCGAATCTGAAAAGAGTGTGGATTGTAAGTTCCAAGATTCATCTAGAATAATAGAATACTATTTGATTTTCAGAGTCGGAAATTCCATAGGCACCGGATTGAAATTCCAATGCGACCAGATGCTGAAATAAGTTTTCTTGGTAATTCAGACAAGTTTGTGATTAAAAAATCAAGCACAACTACAACTTCAACAACAACAAAAAAACCTGAAGTGGAGAAGAAGCTTGAGGAGAAGCCAAGATATCAAATGTCTACTTTTGTCAAAAATCTGGAGGTAAGTTCAATTGATATATCATGGATTCCAAGATGATTTGCAGGAGCCAATAAATGATTCTGAATCGGAATCTGAACTTGAATCTGAATCTGAACCCGAAACAACTACCGAAGCAGAATATGAATCCAGCGAAGATTTGATTATTGATGGAAGAAGTATGGCAACTGAATCTGCCTCAACTGATCAATCTATCGAACTGACGACCAAAGACTATTCTCAAATTGAATGGAGAAAAGTGGAAACAACAACGAAGGTAAGCTACAGTAACATAAAAAATTATCCAATTTTCAAAAATGCTCGTTTTCAGAAAGTTTTGGAATTCTCAAAAATACTACCGACTGAACCAACACAACAATTTCAAAATCTTCATTCTCGACTTTTGATTTTTGTTTGCCGGTTGACTTTTTGTTTTATAAGTTTGCTGCTGGCGTTTATTATTCTTCCAGCGTTCTTTTTCATTGTAGCAGGTTGGTTTAGGAAGGGTCAAGAATAATGCACAATTTTGAAGTTAGGGTATCTTAACTGTAAATTCTAGAAACATTTTGAAAAATTGCCTAAATTTTAAAGATACCTTAACTTTTCAGAATTCCCATAATTTCAGGAACTGGATGTTATATTTATAGCGATCATCCAATGAATCGATCAAGTATTTCAAATACAGTAAGACCATTTTTCTGTATCAATTCTAAATCTAATTTTTTTCATAGATTGGACAAATTGTTTCAACTTATTGCTCAATTCTACTTCTTGGATCTCCAACTATTTTAATATTTTCATCTTTCGCCCTAGTTTACACTCATTCTCATGAAACTCTTTGCGCAGCAGTTCAATTACAGGTTTGTTTTCAGTTTGAACTCAAAAAAAATAAATAAATTGTGTTTTCAGAATCAACAAACAATGGGAATTGTGGACACTTCTTCACAAACAGATCTAATCGAAGCTTATCGATTGAATTCAGCGCAATGCTCAAGATCTTTAGCTCCAGTTCAAAGTTTGCTGCTCTCCTCACTTCTTTTGTCGATTTCAATTCTTCCATGTGTTTTTTCAATGTTCAAACTTGTCAAATATTATTATCGAGCGAATTCGGAATTTTATTGGAATGCTGCGGATAATTATGCTGGCAGAAGGTTTTCGAAACAGGTTTGACATACATTTTATAGCAAGAATGGGCAGTGGGGAGCTCAAACTTTCGAGGATTTGAGTTTGTAATTTTCTACCAGATCAAAATATGTTTTTTGTTAAATTTTTAAAAATGAGATAAAGTTTAGAAGTAGTAAAAAGCATCCAGCTTCTTGATAAAAAATTCTGGGGCTCAAGCGAAAATCAAGTTCAAAAAATTCTGAGCCCAAAAACTCCTCACTCCAGAATTATTATAGATCAAATTTTTCCAGGAATTTCCACATTTCCAAACAGCAACACTTTATCCAGACGAAGAATCATATGCGGTCTACGGACAAATCTAATAATTTTCTAAATTCTAAAGAAATTTTCATTTTCAAATCGGGTAAAATAGTATTTATAAATATAAATTCTTATTTTTAGTTAATGTATGAAAAATATCTTGATAAAGAGGCAAGGCTTTTTGGTGGTCCTTTTCTTTTTCTATTGCTAATCCCACTCTTGGGAATACCTCATAAGCCCTCTTCCTTTTTCTTTTATTTTTGTTCATTGTTGAGAAAATAAATGTCAGAAAATAAATATTTCAAAATTCTATTTTTATTTTATGTTATTGGGATTTTAGAATGTAGTGTGGATGAATACAGATTATTACAATATTTAAAAGAGGTTGGTTTTTAAAAAAATTTGAGCAAGAAGGTTTCCAGTTAGTTATTGTGTTGCTCTCCGATTTCACGTTTGCCCAAAACATAATAATATTGTGGATAGTAGTAATAGTATGGATACTGTAAAAATTTCCAGTTGGGACCCAAGGAATCGGGGGAAATTTAAGGATTTCTGAATCGGACCAGTGAAAGTTTCTCTGGAAAATTCAGAATCTTTTTTGAAGCTTCTACAGGGTGAATTGAGAGAGACGCAGAGAAAATGAGAAATATAACTACAGTAAGCGCGGTAAAATTGTTTTTTGAAAAATTGTTTCGCTCGAAATTAAAACTATTAATATGAGCAATATAAAAATCTTTAGTTTTGGAACTGTGCGCGGGAAAACATTTGAAAAAAATTTCACACGCATGGTTCTCTTCAGAAATTCTGAAGATCAAACCTGGCCCAATTCCTAAAGCCCAAAATCAATACAACTCACATAATAATACAAATATTGAGAATTAGCCAACAAGGCCAAGAATATGAGAAGAACCAGCAAGATTTTCAACATTTTTCGCTCGTTTTTTATCTTTTCTCAACTAGTTCCTTAAAACTCCATTTTATACTGGATTTGAGTAAATATTTGTCTGAAAAATTGCAAGAACTCTGAAAGTGTGTTGACTTTTTCGCTAATTCCTAGAAACCTTTTTTCTAGAATTATGATCATTTTGAACGACCTGTGGAAAATAGTTCCGAACCTTTGGATGTCAAAGTTCGATTTCTTCTTAATCAAATATTGGATGTGGTAGGTTTTTTTGAGAAAAAAAAATATTTTTGAATAGAAAAACACATTTTTGCAGCAAGAAAAATCGCAAGCTATGTCAATTTTAGCCTATATGGATTATGTAAGATTTTTTTTTTGAAAATTTTGAGACCAAACATTAATTACAGCATTGGACAGATTACAAACTCAAATGGGATCCGAAAAACTTCGGTGGGATAAAAAATGTGCGTTTTCACGGCGACAAAGATGCTCCATTCAAACTATGGCGACCTGATATTCTACTTTTCAACAGTGTTTCCGAATCTTTTGACTCCACATATTCATCTCGATTCATAATTTCATATGATGGTGAAATTCAGCAGAATCCTCCAGGCATTTTCAGATTTATTTGTCAGGTTTGGTAAAACAATGTTGGCTCTGGCATGAAATTAATGTGATTACAGATTGATGTAACTTATTATCCCTTTGACAAGCAAACGTGTTTTTTGAAATTGGGAAGTTGGACATATAATGGAAATTATATTAATTTAGATTTTCTATTACAAGATATAAAGGGTAGGTGAACCACAAGTGGGCATGGGGGCTGAAAATTATAATGCTGGGGATTTTTTTAGGTTTAAATGGAGATTGGATAACTGTCGAACCTGAAAGAACAACAAACACTTCAGCCAGTTATTTTGTAAATGAATCAATCGATCTCCAAGTTTACCTGCAAAATGGTGAATGGGATTTGGAAGGAACTCCCGGAAAACGAGTTGTTCAGGCGTTTGGAACAGATGAATATCATGAATTATATTTTTATATTCATATAAGAAGAAGGACTTTGGCATATGGTGAGAAATAAAAAAAATGTATTTTTGAATTCAAAAAGTTTTTCTTCAGGAATTAATTTGATAATCCCATCGTTGGTTATTTCAATGATGACGATTCTTGGTTTTACATTACCTCCGGATGCTTGCGAAAAAGTGACACTAGAAACTACCGTACTCCTATCAGTTATTATGTTTTTACAAATGGTTTCGAATATGAGCCCACCACAATCACAATCTGTTCCGATTTTGAGTAAGGTCTCTAGAAAACTTGTGAATATTTTATTTTTCAGCCGCGTTTTTCTCATGTTGTCTGATGTTAGTTGCACTATCTTGTGTTTTCACAGTCCTCACATTATCTCTTCATCATAGAAAACCAGAAACGCATGAAATGAGCGATCTTGTGAGTTTGTTTTGAAATATTTTCATAAATTTGGATTTTTTTCAGATGCGCAATATTTTTATTGTTTGGTTGCCTTATGCACTTTTTATGAGAAAACCGGATCATCCGAAAACTCCAAAGCCAAAGGTTTGAGCTTTGAGATTAAACATGAAAAATATGTCGATTTTGATCTGTTGAGAACTTTGAATGTTAATTTTCAGAAACACTTTTTTTCACTAAAATACAGTAAAAGTTGGAATAGTTTCCTTGATTCAAAAATTGAATTTCAATTTTAGGTAATTGACAAATCGATAATTCCAATCCATAGATTATCAACATTTATGCCAATGTTGAATTTACCGCGACCATCACAAACAAGTTTGGAAAATAATGTTAAAGTCAAATATAATTTTTGTGAGTCAATTATAGAATTATAGTTTCAGGATCACCTAATTCTCCAGAATTTCAGACAAAAATGTGCCAATCATCGAAAATATCACAAAATTTTGCGAGGAGCTGAAATTCTTGGATAAGGAGATCGGAAAAATGGTGCAGAAAATGAATGATGATTTGAAAGATGAACTTGTATGGCTTTTCCAGAATCCCCTTCTTATTCAATTTGTTGTTTTTTTTTTGCAGAATCGATCTGAATGGCGTTTTGCTGCAATGGCTGTTGATAGATTATGTCTTTATTTATTCACTGCTTTTATTTCAACAACAACTTGCGGTTTGATTGTTCCTCATATTTTGGCTAATATTGAAAATTCATGATCGTTTTTTTGTTTTGTGTACGAATTTGCAGAATTTATGAATTTTATATATTTTAGTTCGGTTTTTCAAAAGCATTCGGAAACTAGACTTTTCTAAAAAAAATAATAATTCACAGTTTTTCCCCTATCTACTTCAAATTTGATTCCCGAAACGTGGGCGATTGAACTTTTCAAAATAGAGTAAAAAGGGCAGTTTTGTCTGCAATTTTTTTCGACTATTCAAAAATTCATGAGTAGGTGCGGTCACCTGCGCACATTTTCCTGCTTCGAAAAAAAATTACTTTTTGTGTCAAAATCGTATATTTGTGTTCGGAATTGTGTAGTTCCCCCGAAAAAATAATAATATTTAGGATAAAATATTTTTGAATGAAAAAAATAGCCTAGGAAATGTTTAAAATTATCTAGAAATTTTTTGAATTTTCTTAAAATATATTAGGGTTTATCTAGATATTTTCAGGATTTTCTAGGAATTTCAAAACTTATCTAGATTTTTTATTAAATTAGGGGGACTTAGCCTAACTTAACCTAACCTTACAAGGAATGGTTTTCAATGTTCCCCCAAGGAAAAAATCGAGAGTATGTGGAATGTTGAGGGTTCCTGTGGGTAAGAAAAACCCTAACGGGAATAAGGAGAAAAATTCCTTATTCTCGAGAAAAAATGTATTTTAGGTCGATTTTTACACCATTTTTTGATTTTTAGAGCATCTGTAACTCGATTTTGAATCTATTTCATGAACTTTTGAGTCGTGGAAGTTGTTCAGAATGGTCGATTACGTGTTTGTGAAACTTTTTATCAAAAAATTAGACATTTTTTGAAATTTGGTTTTTTTAGTCGGGGTTTTTCTGATCAAATGGTCACCAAAAAACACAAAAAATAATTTTTTCCATTTTCAAATGAACGGAACTTGAAAAATTTAGGACGGTCAACAGACGTAATTTGGTCCGTAGAATCCAAAAATCATAGTCTCGATTCACACAAACTTCTCCTTCACAACGAAAACGTTGATTTTCTATGAATTTTTCAAACTGGATTTTTGATTTAGTGGACTTTTGGGACCAAAATTATTTTATTCCTAATTTTAGTCGAAGTAATACTAAAGTACGCCGTTTGCGCTACAAATGGATTTTTAGACTGACATTTTTCATCAATTTTGACAAAAGTTTCGATTTTTCTAAAAAATTTCATCGCAAAAATCAATAACACCAAAATTTTCTAAAACAAGGCATTTTTCTCCTTATTCCCGTTAGGGTTTTCTTACCCACAGGAACCCTCAACATTCCACATACTCTCGATTTTTTCCTTGGGGGAACATTGAAAACCTTTCCTTGTTAGGGTTAACTGGTTGAGGCTTGGTCTGACTCAGGAAATACCAGCCGTATTAAAATCCTAATAAAATAATGTTTCAAATATTTTTGATCTTCAGGAAATATTCTTGATCATTGCTCAGCTTAATAGTTTTCATTTTGAAAAAGTGTTTTTTCTCTTCCTCGTACCTATTTTTCTCACTTTTCTCCCACCAAGTAAGAATAGTAATTGTTGTTGAATTCCAATTCAATTCGACTTCCGTTTAAAGAGGGTGCGAAAAGTTTTTTTTTGTTTTATTTTATGATTTTTTTTGTGGAGTAAACTTTTTTATGATGATTTGAAAGCTTGCGAAAACTTTACGAGCTCTTGAGACAAATGAAAAAAACCAAAAATGGAACATCAAGTTTTTTTTTTGAATTGTTTCTTTTTTGAAGCTTTGACAAAACGTGTTTTGAAAAATAAAAAAATTTTGAGAAAATTACTTCCGCTTTTGAAAATAACTTGAAATCCATAAGATCTCTGATCAACCAACTCATCATGATTTTTGAACCTCAAATACTCGAAACCTCTAAAACTCTACTCCAAGTCACATTTTCTAGTTGAATGCATCAAAAAAATTCTCAATTCTCTCTGTCTCCAAAATTTTCGTCTACCTTTATTCATTTGTTTTTACCTTTTTGCTTTTTTCGTTTTTTTTGTGTTTCTCCAGAAAAATACTCAAATAACTAAAAAAAAGGAAAGAAAGAAAGACAGAAGATTTCTGAATTTGATAGTGTTTTGTTCTTTTTTTCAGGAAGGAAAATAAAAGCTACCTAACTTCTCAAAACAATGCTAATTCTATAAAATGTTATTTCTTTTTGTCGCTGTTCTTCTGGATATTACTTCATCGGTAAGTGCGCGATTCATTTAAAATTAATTTAATTTGTGAATTTGAATTTTAATCTCAATCTTAGTATTTATCCCCCTTTCAATTTATCATTTTTTCAAAAAAAAAAATGGAAAAAAATGAAAAGTAAACAACGATACTCCGCGTTGACGAGAGCGCGCGTGGTTTGAATTTGTGTTTTTTCTAGGTTTTTCTCAATAAGTGATTCTATACTGTTATAAATCTGGAATATGACATAACTATGGAATTTCCAACTGAAATTCAATCTAGACACATGCTTTAAGGTTGAATTTAAAAAATCCAAATCATTTTATTTCCAGAAATTGATTCGAATAAATGAATGGGAAAAACTAGAAATATCAGAGGAAGGAGCAATTCTGGATTTAAATTTATTTGCCACATGTGAAAAGTGAGTGAATCAGGGAGTTACAATTCCGCAATTCTCGAGACAAATTTTTCTTGAATTTGCATCGATATAGGTGTTACAATTGAAACGACAAGTTGCCATTTTTTCGATTGACTACAAAAAATTTGGAAAAAAAGTTAGCCTAAAACGAAGGAAAAAAGTTACCTGAACTGCGACGAGCAATGAGAGCAAAATTAAGAAAGTTAGAAATATTTTTGAAAACATTTTGAATGATTTTTCTTGGGAGAAATGTTGGGTTTTATAGACTAACTGATTGATAACAGCTGTTTTGATTTATTGTTTTGTTTTTTTAGATTCTCGATAATCTTCAAAACTGAGGAAAATGAATATACACGATTCAGATATCGATTTGATGATTCACTGCTAAGGAAGATTGATATTGATTCTCTTGGAGCAGGTAGGAGGGTTCAAGAAACTCAAGAAAAAAGTTCCCAATTATTCCAGTACAACCAACAAAAGCGCCAAAACTAATTGGAAGTTGTCGAGAAACAGAAAAAAAAGTATTAAAAATAAATATAAAAACTTTGAACTCATCATTTATAACTTTTCAAATGGCTGATCAAACAATTCGAAGACCTTTCGACTTCCATGACTCAAATTTATTGAAGGTAAAATAATTCAATTAGCAAAAAAAATTGCAAAACAATTTTTAGGTGATGATTCCACAGAATGTATCTTGCTGCTTGATACGGGCCTTATTTCTAACGAGTTCTGAACATGCTGAAAATCGGGCTTATGAGAATAATTATGTGGAGGAAAAGGTGTCGACGAAATTGAGAATAAATGTGAATAATAGGACAACTACAACAAGTGTTCAACCAGCTGAGGTTACACAATTTCCAGAAACTGGTAGGATTTTTATAATTTTGATTACTGTAGGTTTGAAGTTCTGTGATCTTTTGAACTTTGAACCGAAAGATCTTTGCACCAGTACTTGCTTTGAGTGAACAATAGATGTCCTCAAGAAGTGCATAAATGATTTGTGCAATAGAGCAAACTTGATTGTTCATGTTTTATGTTTGGAAGAAATCACCGTAAAAACTAGGACACTCTATATTTTATAAGGGCACTCTAAATTTTAAGATAATGTTTTTTATTTCCAAAACCCTCTCCAAGCACAGGCATAAATTTCTGACTTTTTTTCCTGTCGGCTCCGCCCCCTGCCACGATTTTTTTTTTTTTTTCACGTTTTTAAAATAATTTTTTCGTTTTCATCTTTTTTTCTTCACTAAATTTCGAAATTTAAAAAATCAGAAATAATTATTCATTGAAAAAAAACGTGCCGCACCTTGCCAAATAAATCCCGCCTCCCGAATCACGCGAGAATTTGTTTTTTCTGCGACAGGCATTTCTGAATTAAAAAAGTCAAGAATTTATGCCTGTGCCAAGCCCAAATCAGTGTTTATCTAATTTCCAGTGACAAAATTAACAATTCGTTCAACAACCGAAAAACCGAAAACGAAAGGAGTTACAAAAGGAGAAGGTCCACATCCATGGAGTGCATATACTGTTGGCGTAAACCCGGTGGCTACCAGTACAACTGTTCCAAAATCTGCTTTGTCTTGGTGAATTTTATTCTGAACCTCTAACTATTTCAACTAAAATTCAAAATTTCAGGACGCATTCGGTGAATAAAGAATGGTCGGTTACATTTGTGATTTGCTCAATAATTGTGTGTAGTTTGATGTTATTTTTGATTCTATTCGGTGTATTTATGTTCTTTTATTTGATGACAAAACCGAGGGGCGGGAAGTCTCCATATCGTATTGATGCTTGAATTTTTTGTATTTATGATCTCATGAATTTATTTTTTGAAAATTATTTTCTGGAAGAGAGTGGAGTAGTGAATTATAAAGAAAAATGCTTGGATCCATGAAAAAAGTCAAACCAGGCTGAATTCTTAAAATCAGATTTTCAGTTTTCATCTTTTCAACCAAAAATCTGCCAATTTGTATATCGAAATATAGAGAAAAAGAAAAATCAAGTGATGAAATTGATGGATGAGTTTTATCAATAATTTGACTGCGAAATTCAATATATGTTCAGAAAATATTGGAGGCTATAGTTGGCTTATGGCAAAGACTGATAGAAAAAAAATGCCCAGAAACAATATGTAAGTCAATTTTTTATTAAAATAAAGCAAAAAAAAAACGGCTCGGACTTCAACCAACTCTACCTTCATTTGCCATATGGAGCTGATCTTGGAGACTCTGTAAAAAAATTGTTAGAATTTCATATTATTTCAACAAAAAACGAACCTTTCTCTCTTAAACTCTTTTTCCACCTTCTGAATCTCTTGTTGCCGGATATTCCAAGTTTTTGCATTTTTTCGCCAGCTCTGGAAATTTAAAATTAGGAGCGTGGTCTGGACCAATTTAACTTACTTTTCCATTCCGCGACCATCTTTTCATCGCCACATTTCGCGAATAAATCTGCCAAGTGCCGGTCAGCTTCTGTAGAACAATTGTTGAGTTACAGTTGAAGATAAGTTTACTCACCATGCTGAACTCCAGCGGAATAGCGTTTCCAGTTTTGCTGTTCCATTATTTTCTCCCATTTCTTTTCCCCTTCTACCTCAACTTTTGCAGCTTTTTCGATTTTGCGCATATCCATAGACTTCCGCAAATTGAGTTTTTCGATCTCGAATGGACAGTTTTCGTCACATTGTGGAATTATGATTGGCCTGTAATATTATATTTACGAGAATCGTAATTCGGAAAGAATACGTTGTTATATTATATTTTGGAAATATAAGGTTCCGAGGTGTTTATCTCCAAAGGTTACATAATTTGAGATTTTAAAAATTTCACCTCTCCGCCGTATTTTCCCCGACTAGATGAATAATATATTACGAAAAACTTACGCATAATCTCCAGAAACTCTTGTCTTTCGAACTACACTGGTCCTGGGAGTTTGACCAAAAATTGGTCAATTTTTGGTCAAAAAAATTTTGAACAAAAATTGACCAAAAATGCACCAAAAAAATTTTCACCATTTTTTGGTCAATTTTTCAACTTTTTCCCACCAATTTTTCACCATTTTTTGATCATTTTTCCCAACTTTTTTCAAATCAAAAACACATTTTTTTCACAAAAATTTATTGAAAAGAACAAAAAAGAAACAAAAAATGGTTCTAACTGTTAGGAATCTGCTTATATTATGAACTTTAATTTTCATTGAAAAACATTTTTAGCTAATTAGAGAAAAGAGTTGGAGGCTTGTGCTCGGAAGAATGTAAATTTTGCCCTAAGAAAGTCAATTTTAGAGCAATCGCAGACTCCTAACAGTTTGTGAACCTTACAAACAATAAAAATTGCATCAGTTTCGACTAATACTTCTGCTTTCTCTGCACCAGCAGAAAGAGCAGTGTCAACTTGTTCCTTGATTTGCTCACGTCCTTTTTCTGACAATTTATCCGGATTACCATATTGTTCCTCGTCGATTGAATCGTTGTTGGCATCACCTTCTTCTACGGTTGGCAATTAGTCACTGCATTTGAGAAAACTTGATCTTCAAGTTATCCAAAGGGCTTGTCCATAGTAGAAGTAAGGTTCAAATGATTGTTCGCTGTCGTCTCCGAAGAGTTTACCACTGAAATGCATAGAAATAGAAAATGTATGAAAATTTCAAAACTTACACAAGTTGAGAAGCCAAACTCAAGAGATCAGCAGCCATGCTGAATTCGCTTGTCAACAAATATCGCTTTCCAGATGTCAAGTTGTTCTTCAATTATGTAGTCCTGGAAATAAGAACCAACTTTGATTAAAATTCTTCAGAAGAAAAAACTGACTTTTCCTCGGCAGTGAGCTCTTTGGTGGCAGCGGTGGAAGTTTTATCAGTAGTTGGACTCGAGTTGCTTCTTCAGTAGTGGTGGTCTTGACATTTTCAACTGGAACAGTGGTTTCTCCGGTCATTGTGTTGGTAGTCTCAGCAAGAGCAGTAGTCATTCTTTCTTGGTTAGTAGTTTCTAAAAACAGCAGAAATATCAATACTGCGAAATAAGATCGATAAGAATCGAATTTTAAAACCCCGACGGCCGTCTACCGGCTGTTGAGACACTTCTGATTGTAACATAGAAACTCATGCAAATGTTGCTGGAAACTTGTCAAATTGAGAAACAGCCCCGTTCTGATAAAAATCTAAAACTCAAAAACCAATTTTTGTTTTTGGCCTAAATTCAAGTTTAATATGTGAATTTCAAAGTTCTGGTAAAACTTGCTGCTAGATCCTAGTCGGGGAACAAGTTTTATATCTTATTAGCAGTCGTGAACAATCAATTTCTCTATAAGTAGGGCAACACACAAAAAAACGAAAAAAAAAAGAAAAAATTTGGTGGCGTGCATTTCGTCCGAGAGAAGTACGCACACACATTTCGCTGCAGGACCACATTGCATAAATATGTGCGCCTTTAATCTATTGTTTTCGCGCACCAATTAGTAGTGTTTGGTGATAAATAGTTTGCACCATTCGATTCAGAATTTCACGCTGAGTAAAATGATATAAAAATCATCTCTATGCGTGGAAGTTTTTGAGTTCACGTTTTTGGGAAAAAATGCACGATTTTTGGAACACTGGTGTTATTTCTTTCGAAGCTGATGGCTATCACAACAATATTCTTTCGAAAAATAATGGAAATTATTGCCCCTGAACACAATACTTCTGATTTCTCTGAGCCCTTGTTCTTGATAAATTAAGGATCGATCAATACAACTGATAGATTCGAGATAGGTCTCTGCTTGGTAAAAATAGCTCCAAGATAAGTCAAAACTGATTTTATTTGAAGATTTGGGGCTGAAATTTGCGCCAATGGTGAAATTGGTGTGAGTGGCGCCAAAATTCACCAAACGAAGTATTTTACTCCTATTTATTGATTCATCAGTAGAAAAACAACAAAATTCATCAACCTAACTTCACCAAAAGCCGCAAAACGACATGTCTGCCCAACAACATTAAGATTTTCGAAATTTTTCACAATTAAAATTTTCACTGATTTTTGGCCAAATTTCTACCAATTTTTTGGCCAATTTCTGACCATATTTTGGCCAATAAATTTTTTTGATCAATTTTTGGTCAAAATTCGACCAATTTTCGTTTTTGGCCAAAATTTGGTCAATTTTTGGTCAACCTCCCAGGACCAGTGTAAATCCTTCTGTTCCGCTATCTCCACCATTGTTGGCCAGTTATGTTGGCTGAAATAAATTTCTGCGAATCCAAAAAAAATAAATAAAGCTCACCTAAACATAAAACAAAACAAGCGTTTTGTTGGAAAAACGCAATTGTTTTCTTCAAATCTTCATGGCATCCCATCTCAATTGTGGCAAAACCATCACCTTCTAGTCTTTCGCAATGTTTAACATCGCCAAATTGCTTGAAATTGGCGATGATCATATCATGTCCAACATGGATTGGAATGTTCGACACTTTCAAGAGGTTGTTGCTATATTGAGGAGTGAATTGGGGATTGTTCAAAAGGAATTTTAGCTGGTCATGTTGATATCTCTGAAAAATACGGTCATTTTGACTTAAAATCAGATTTTAAGAAAACAACTCACAAACTGAATCACATGAACATCCAGATCAATTTTGTCCCAATAATAGTCTTTGCCATATTCCTTCAAGAGCAACTCGCATTTTTCACTTGGTGTTACTTTTGAGCAACACGATACTCGATAACTGAAAAAAAAACTGTTTTACATTTATCATGGTTAAATTTTTGTATTGCTTGATGGAACAAGCGAAGAAAAATAAACTTTTTGAATTTTTCCAAAATTTTTTGTAACATAATTTGAGATTTTGAAATTTTTGTAACATAATTTGAGATTTTGAAATTTGTCCTGGACTAACTTTTATGCGTACCATATTTTGCTATTATCAAAATGCCCCCACGACTTCAAAACATGGCTCGTAAATTTTTTAAATGGATCAAAAATTACGAAAAAGCTGTGATCCGTTACAGTCGAAGATAAATTAACTCACCCTTCGATGCCTTTTCGCGTTTTGCATCAAGGAAGCAATGACCATTGGAAGAGCTTCTTGGCCAAAAAGACCATTTAGGAGACGTCATCTTAAAAAGGTCACGGAAAAAATTGGAATTTGAATTTTTAAATATTTTTTTTTTCCACCAGTGGACTTTTTTTTGCGAATTGGCAATAGAAAATCAGAAATTGACACAAGGTCACGTATTTAAAAAAATAAATTTTCCGGTATTTTTCGGATTTTATCCAATTCATTTGCTTGTGACAATTTTCGAATCCCACTGTGCACAGTGTGGCTTTTCTCTCGTTTTTTCTGCGCCTCTTTCGATTTACCCTGAAAACATCAACCGATGAAAATGGTACTGTATCCTCACCAGTTTGTGTGCATTTTTGATGAAAAAATGATGATAACCAATGGAATAATCCTTGTATGATAGAAGTTAAAGAGCTAGTTGAAAACAAATCGGAATGTGGAACATTTAAAAAAAACTAAAAAAATAATAGAAAAAATGAAAAAAAAAATAAGATTTTGAGGGATTTTCCTCTTTTTCCACAAGTCCTGGCTTGTGAGCAACTGAGAGTGCATATCTCGTCTCAAATTATACATTATACAACTATACCCCAAACTTACCTGATATAATTTAACACAAATCACTGTGTTCTTTCACCAAAACCAAACCTAAAACCCATTAAACTGACCTGACATGAGTTACAGTTGTTTAAGAACCAAATCCTCCAATTTTTTTTGTTTTCATCATTGAAATTGGAGTGGGAAACCAGCGTCCAACCTGAAAAAAGAGATCTAGAGTGAGTTTTTTCGACAAAAAAATTTATTTCAAAAATGTGTTGCCAATCGATATAAAACGGAACATTGTTGAAATCCCGCGTGATCTACAATATTCACATTTGCGGGTCTAGGATTTATGAATTTAAAAATCAGGTTTCAGCTTAATTTTTGAAAAATTTCATTGTGGAAGAGAAACCAAGAAAGAAAGTCTGCTCCATCGAACTGTTCGCACCAGTTTTTTTCTCATTTTCAAAATTAATTTTTTGTTTTTTTCGATAAACTATTCGCTTCCAAAACAAAAAAAGGGAAAAATAAAAATAAAACGGCGACACTCGGCTTGCCTGTTGTTTAATTTTCACACACTGTCTGAGCGGAGTGTCGTTATTTTATTTTTTACAAAATTAGGATTTTGTGTTTGCGGGCATTCGGTGTTGACACACACTCTTATTTTTTCGTTCTATCGAAGCGGTGTTTGCACATGTAGAAACATTTTATGTGATGCCAAATTTTCACTGATTTCGTTTTTTATAATGGGGTGATTCAAGTTGAAAAAAAAAATTAACAACGTTTTCTGACAAAAAATTTCGATTCAGCAAATGTCAAAAACGATTTTTTGTCGAAAATGTTTTTTTTTATTTCGCCTGTTTAATTGTTTTCAAATTTTTTCTTGTTTTCATTAAAAAAAACACATTATTTTGATTTAAAAATTGCGACCGCGTCAAAACGTGGCCCAGTTTTTTCGAATATAAAAATGAGGAATCGACGATAATCGGTATTTCTCATTAAGTGAAACACGACATGTCATTGAAATTTACGTAAGTTGAACAATCTAGAAATCTACTATTCATGTTGTATTTTTGTTTCAGAGTGTCCGAAATCAAATGGAAAGCACCAGAGGGTCAAAGTGTTCTGAAAATAATAAACGAGACCAAATTCCGATTCGCCTACAAAATTCTTTGTACAAATAATGAGATTTATTCAACATCGCCAAACGAGGGATTTCTGGGATCTGGATTCACACAAAATTTGGTGGTTGTTCGTAAAAAGGGAGATATGAAAGATGACAAATTGGCAGTTCAATATGTTGAAGTATGTTGTTGATGAGATATTTTTGAGAAAGAATAATATTCGAATTTTTTGCAGACTGATGACACCGTGGTAAAAGTGGAAACTGCTTTCAAAAAAGAGGGTGTTATTCCAAACTTGTTCCTGATTAATATGAAATGTACAATGTGATTTATTTATTACTACAATAAATTATTTGATTTTTCTTTGGTTTTAGAAGTTATGAAATATAGAAGTTATGATGCTCTAGAAAATTTTTTGGAATTACGAAATTACGAAACTCCAAAAATGCACGGGGACTAGCGTGTAAACCTAGTCCCCCACTTGTTTATGATTTTTTCAAGTTTTCTGGCCTCAAGAAGCATTTTGAAATTGACAACTTGTATATTCAATTTGAAGTAGAACATGAGTATTTCTATATTGCCGGGTCATTTAAACATCTCTGTTGTCTGAACACCCTCCCAATTATACACACTATTTTTCTGACTATTTATGTTTGTGCGTTTTTTTTCGAAAAATTCTATTCAGATTTGCAGAATGTCCGAAGAGAAATCGAAGCCGATTGAAACTGAAAATGATGTGGTGAACAATCAAATGATTGATCCTTTCATCGATTTCGAATGCGATATTTGTCACATGAAAGAAAAATGTCTATTTGGTGATTTGAATATTTCCGATGGACGGTAAGTTTTACTCATTTCATTTCAATCGCGCGGCGCGTATAAATAAAAATAAATAGAATAAACATGGGCGGTTAAATAGTGTCGTTTTTTCCGCAAAATGTGTTTGTGTGTAAATGTTTTCCCACTCTGCCTCCCTCATCCCAATCGATTTGGTTTAGAGGACACCCGCTCTCCCCGCTTTTTTCTGTGTTTTCTTTTCTTTCAATTTTTTTTTCATAATTCTTTGAGTTCTTCAAAGTGAAAAATTGCAGATGGATACAAAAGAAGTAAAAGTTGAAAATTCGGAACTTGGAGAAGACAACGAGTTTAATTTCGACTTCAGTTGTGATTTGGCTACAAGACAATTTCAAACTGAAGAGGTTATGTTGATTTTGGAAACCTATATTAATAATATTAATGTTTTCAAAAATCAAACAACTCAAACTCCTTGCGGTAAACCTATGGTAAGCTAGTTATCGTAACTCCATTGATATATTTTTTCTAGACGCGAAAAATAATGATTCAACAAATTGCGGACAATTGTACAAATCTTGGACATGGTTTTCGTACCCCAAAACAAATTGAACAAAAATTGAGAGACGAGTTCAAAAAATTAAGGAGATTCAAAAATGAATTAGTGGGTTTTTCTGAAATATTTTTATAATTGGATAATCATTATAATTACAGAGTAATGGTTCTCGAAAAAATATTGGAAATCTTCTAGTTTTCCCAAAAGCTTCTCAAGGAACAATATTTCTATATAATAGTTTATGCGATCCAAATGATAAAATTGAAGTCGATTTCGAATCATCGAATACAGAACATAAACAAAGTGTAGAACATGATGAATCAATAAATGATCAAGCATTGGCAAATTTACAAAGTATACTCGAAGCAACAATGTCACATAGTTTAACAAGAGAAACGGTAACTTATATCTATTTTCAATTTATGTATATCAATTCATTTTCAGAGTGTTATATCTCCAACTCCTTCTAGTAGCAGAGAAAAACCATCGCAACCTCCATCGAGAAAAAGAGCACATCCACATCCGAGCAAACCAGAGTTCACAGTTAGCAAAAATGAGAGTATAACTTTGGAACAAAGTCAACAAGAGACAGAAAAACTGAAACAAGAATATTATTCGGAACTTATTCGAAATGAAAAATTATATGGAGAATTGCTGAAAATTCGCATCGAAAAAGAAAAAAACGGGATAAGTGAGTTCAATTTTTCAACAAAAATGGAATGATAATTGAATATTTTCAGAAACTTCTCCTGATCCTTGCTTGGAAACTGAAAATGAACTTGGAGCTGTGAGAAGAAGAATATAATTTTGATTTTAAAGAATAATTTAATGCCGGTGTTGATAAATTTGTTTTTTTTTTGTTTCAAAAAATATTGAAAAAGTTTGTTTCAAAAAATATTGGAAAAAAACAGCAGCGCTTTTATTTAACCACGTGAACTTTAAGAACCCATTCTTCCAGATATAATTCATCAGTTTATTTCATACGAGATCCATTTGTGCCACCAGCTCGAGTCAAAACCAAAAAACCAGTTCACGATGATTTTCTTGTATTAGGAGCTCCTTGTTCATTGTGTAATCGGGCTGTTTGTTTCGATAAAGGCTGTTCTGTGTTTTTCGGCTCGAATTTTTGTGCACTGTGTGTTGCGAGAGAACGAAGAAGATTTCCGGATCAAGTTTTAGAAGTAAACTCTTGTTATAAAATTTTCAAACTAAAAAACCGTTTTTTCCAGATGTTGAGCAAAGGAGTTGCATCCAATCTAAAGTCAGAAAAATCATGATAAATTTGTATTTATTAATTTGTCACTTAAACAATAAAATGATCTTTTTTCTCTGATTTTTTCTGAAAAAAAATCGCTTCAAAATAAAAAACGAGAGTGTGCGCCCATCTGAGAGAGCAGAGACAGTTTGAGTATGCAAAGCGCGCTCTACGGATAACCCGCCAGTTTGAAAATGTTATGTTTTTTCTGCCGTTTTTTTTGCTGAAAACTCGATATTGACGTAAATAGAAAACGTTGTAGGTGCCTAGTCAGATGAATTGTGTAGAGGTGACGAATGATGAGAATATGCCAACATCGAGTCAATCTGTCGAACAAAATGTGAAAAAGAATAGAAGAAGATCGTCGATTGGAGGAGATTTGATGAAATCGTTTTTCAAAGAATCTGAAATGGAAAGAATCACTACTCCTGAACATAATATTCGACGAAATCGGCGGTCAGCTGCGATTCGAGCTGATTTCAAATCCAGAGTTATGCACAACAAACCACCGATATTATCAGTGAGTTTGTTTTCTATTCTGTTATGTTAAACACTAATACGTATTTCAGATGGATGTTGGTGAACAAGCTAATATTAAATCGTGCTTAACAAAAAAGTCAACAACAACTGCTGCTCAAAAAGCTGCATTGAATATTGTGAAAAAGTATCGGAGAAGTAGATCACTTTCAAGAACACCAACTAATCGTTCACGAAATCTTCGATTCAATTCGATTTGTACAGTTAGAGTTATGACTCCTCGACCACAATATGATCCCGATAATTTATGTCTACCTTCGGACGATGAAGATTCGAGAAAACCAGATAGACAACGGTTAAGTACTGTGAGATTGGATATCACTCCTGAATCACAAGCATATGTGAGTTGTGTAGAATTTACAGATTTTCGAATTCGGTTTTGTTTTTCAGCTTCACAATATCAAAGATGACGACAACGCAAAGGTTGAATTCCACGCGCAAATGATTTTTGGAGACGATTCAAACAATGAAACGAGAAAATCATCATTTTCATCGGATTCGACGAAGAGAAAACGAAGAAAATCGCTGATAACAAATGCTGCTTCACCAATGACAACTCCACCACCTTTACCAAAAGCGAATGCAAAAACGGATGGAAATGAGCAGGAGCAGGAACAGAAATCGTCAAAAAGACCAAGAAATTGTAGAAGATCATTGATGTTGGAACAAAAAGAGGTGGCTGTGGTTGAAGAAAGAAAAACACGTAGAAGAAGTGGATTATTGAAAGTTGCAGAGATTCAGGTTCCGAAAAAGGAAGAAGTGAAAAAAGAAGCGCCAAAGAAAATTGAACCAGAAAAGGGAAAAGTTGTATGTTAAAAAATACTTTAGAAAAAAATTCTCCGCGCTTTCTTATAGGAAACACGTAGCCGTCGAAGAAGTGGATTGGTTGTTCCGGAACCTTCAAAAACCGATAGACGAAGATCCAACTTTTTTGCTCCACGTCAAATCGCAGTTTCCCAAGATGAAGTGCAAGTTATTGAGCCAAATACGGATAAAAAATCTAGTCAAAAACCAAAAGACGCCCCTGTAACAGGTCCTATTGAAGCTGAAAATCCGTCTACATCACAGAAACCTACTCAATCAGTATCTGCAATTTCCAGCCCATCACAACCAAAAAAAATGTTTTCATTATTTTCTCCACGTCCTTCGCCAAAACTTCCTCCAAAAGAAACATGTGTTGTTGAATTAGTCGAGGAAAAACCAATAAATATCTCAGTTTGCTCAACTTCTTCAATTACTTCAACTGGAATTAGAAAGGAAAAACTATGGGGTGATAAAATCCCCTCAACTTATTGCTATTTTGAGAATACACCAGTTTTTGAAAAATATGAAGTTTCATCACAGAAAGATTGGTTATCTGAAAGATCTCCAACTTTTGAAATATCAGGAGCAAGAGATTTTGAATTTCGATTAAAGAATATTAAAAATGATGAGAATTTTGTAGAAGGATGTTCGAATGGTGCAACAAGGTAAGTATTTAAAACATCCCCTTTAACATACAAAAAACCTTTTCAGTCCTCGTGTCCATGATTATAACATCAAAAAGTATTCGGAAGAACTTGCAACAATCGGAGCACATTCTTTCAAGCCACAAAAATTCGAAGAACTTGTTGAAGGAGCAGATGATATTGATCAAGTTAGAGGATGGTTGAAAAAATGGAAGAAACGAGTTAGAAAAGAAGCGAAAAAGCAAGAATTAGTTGAGACACAAAAGAAAGGAAAGAGATCGAAAAAATCAACATCGAGTGATGAAGAAGATAGTGATTATGATGTGTCAGATGATGAAGAATTGCAAAATCCTTTGATTTTGAGAGGACCTCCTGGTGTTGGAAAAACTGCTTTCGTGAGTTTTAGTTTTGAATCTCGATTCAGATTTTCTTCTCGATTCTGTGATCTATCTTCTATCAGTTATAAAACCCAAACTTGATAATCGATTTCCAGATATCAACCCTAGCTTCTGAAGAAAATATGAAAATGATTGGAATGGGACCAGATGAAGAAAGAAAAGGAACATCAATCAAAATGAAATTGACTGAAGCACTGAGATCTCATCGAGTCATCAGTGAACCTGTTGGATCTCTCGTTCGATTATTCCAAAACCAAAAATCAGTATTCAATCCAAAATCATCCAATGAAAATGAGAATCTGCGCAAATCAGTTCTCGATAAAGGTTTTCAACAATCTCTAGTCGTTTTCGAGCATGTTGATTTATTGTTTGGATCACTTGATAGAAATGGTGCGTCAGCTCTAATTGAGATGATAAATACAGCAATGGTTCCTGTGATTTGGACTTGTGATGAAGATTATCCATCGAATTCGGAACTTGAAAAATATCCATTAGTAATATCTTTGAAGAAAAAGAGAAGTCGAGTTCGAAAGTATTGTCAACATTTAGTTCATATTTCAACTGGCAAATGGATTGAAGATGATGTGATGAGAAAATTGGCAAATTCTGTTGACAATGATTTACGCGCACTTATCAATCAAACTCATTTCTATGCTTTAAATGAGAAGGTTTGGAATTTTTATTTATAAATTAATATAGAATCTGAATATTATTGTTTTTCAGCTTCCACTTCCTCTCACTGATCGTTTTTCATGTTCAAATGGATTCAATTCTAATTGGGATATGGAACAGAACACAGATATTGAGAATATTTTATCCGCCTCGAAATGGAATACAATCGAATCAAAAGCATATCAATATCAAGATGTTTTAAATATGATTCCGGATGGATTTTTGAAAGTGGATTTGCCGAATATTGCGAATATTTCAGGAGATAAGGATCTGATGAAACGGGTGAGTTCGGAGCAAAAATGAGATTTTTTGAAATTTAAAACTTTGAATAAAAAATAAAAAATTAGCCAAAAATAGTCCCAAAACTTTTTTAAACCTCGGCTAAAATCTGAGCAAAAATACGAATTAAAAAAAAACAATCAAACTCGGCATTTTTAACCAAAGGATGTTTTGCGTTGAAATTCACAAAAAAATCCACTTGGAAAACTTTAAGATTTTTTCAACTTTTTGGCACCATGAACCCAGCCAAGATGCGGAAAAATCGAAATTTTAACTCTACATAATTGTCAAAAAATTTTTGGTTCGAAAAATCTGAAAATTCTTGATTTCCACAAGTTCTCATGTCCAAAGTTTCATCCAAATCAAATTTTCGTTCAGCAATCCGATACTCGTAAACAACTCAAATCAGCCTATGAAGCATTTAATGGAAGATACTCGAAAAATAACATAAATTTGGAAATGCTTCCCTATCTTTCAATAATCGACGAAAAAGAACAAGAAGAGCGCAAGAAATCTCGACGATATCAACATTGTTTCGCAAAAACAATGCAATCTGAATATCCAATTGATGCGGATAAATTAACCGGAAGTCTAGCTGCCATTCGAAATTCGTTCAAATTTTCAACATAGGTGCAATTCTATTTTTATTTATTTATTGTAAGTACTTATTTATGCTTACCAATTGCATGTCTTATTCTTTGTGAATAGAATTTTAGTGTAATTATCACTAAAAGAAAAAAGAGCTGTCAAATAAAATTTTCTTATTAAAAATTCAATTTATTTTTTTTACAAGAACGTTTGATTCGTTCAACTATTTTTTCAATTAATTTCTATTCAAACATCTATAATTGGATCGGCTGAAAATAGCTTGGGTGTTGCTAGAAATACAATACCAGTAGTGCCTAAAATCAAAGCGGTGAATAGGAATAATGAAAGTCTGTCGATAACCATTGCCATAAATCTCCAATTCATTATTTGTTCCTCTTCTTCTTCGTCTTCTTCTAATTTTGTCTGAAAAATTAGGAATTTTTGTTGAAAAAAGTTTTCTAGTAGATTTTTGGGTGATTGATTTTACTAGGTAATTTTTGGCTTCCCAATTTTCGGGAAATCCACGTGTCGAAATTTGAATTTGTGTGCCAGGATCGACAAGAAATTAAATTCTCGAAGTTTTTTTTTCTTTTTTTTTAAATCGTACCTGAAATTTCCTCAAAAGAGTTATAATATCTTCCAAACATTGAATTGCTGGCTCATTAAATACTTGACTATTTATCAATAATCTTGGTCTAACATGATTTTCTGCTGATTCATAAATACTTTGTTTTTCTTCATCACCATTTCCATTTTCTTCATCTGTTTCATTTCTTTTCGATTTTTTCGGTTTCTTAAATGTATGTTCTGGTCGACTCATTAATAATAACCAAGGAAGCCATTCTAGAAATATAAAATGTGTCCATTCTCCCATTACATGTGAACGTGGATGTCGGAAAAATATATTGATTATGATTAGAGTTGCGAAAATTGATAATCCTAAAATAACAATTGATAGTGAGAAAAATGCGGCGATGACTGGAATTGATTCTGATGTTGGAGGTGTTACTTCAGCGACCATTCCGAGGAATACAGTGACTGATAAGAGATTCGTGATTTCTGAAATTTATCAGATATTGTGTGGAGGTTCGCAGAGTGTAATTTACTACCCAAACATGGGGTGGGGTGCTGTAGCTCAAAAATTTGGCACCAAAAATGATCTACAGAATTTTTAGATCCTTTCCCAGCATAAGAATCTAAGGTACTGTAGCTCAAAAATTGGCGCCAGAAAATTTAGGTTTAACAAAAATATTGGTATTTTTTCGGCATAAAAAACTGGATTACCGTAGATCAAATTTAGCACCCCTTCAAAATTGAAACTTACGAAGTGTAATTTTTTCTCCACATTCTGGTGGCATTGTGAAACCCAGAATATTACTCAAAGAAATCAAAACCGATGGTAGAATCCAATTAATCCCATAATAGAGAACTCGTCGCTTCAAATGTAGATGAAAATACAATTCAATATATGTTTCGTTTTCAAAAGTTGTTTGAATTCGTTTGGCTGGAGTTGCGAGTAAATCGAATTCACCATTTGGAACATAATAACTAAGATCCATCTTATGAATATCGTCCAAACCAAAATCATCAATTTGCAAATCTATTTTATCAGCATAAGTCCACGATCCAAACTTCAAATAGCAAACTTGTTCATCATACGGAAACCAAGTCATTGTTAGAGAACAGGAAATTTGCATTATTCCTAGAATTTTTATTAGAGAATTTTTAGAGAATTTTCAGAGAATCTTACCAGGCGGTGCAAATAAAACACTTCCATTATTCGAAACAACCATGTTCACAGGAAAAGAAGAATCGAAATGTTCATTTGCACTGTTGAAAAGTAGAATATCTGGCTTCCATAGAACTCCGTGAGGAATTTGAAGTTTTGTTATATTTCCTAGAATTGGGTTAATTTTTTCCAAAAAAAAATTAAATTTTTCAAGTTTGATAAATTCCAAAATTTGTTCTTGTCATTTTTCCGAATATAAATAAAATACCGTATTCTTCCGGATCCCATTTCCATTTATAATCACTCCATTTATACTGTATCCACGCAACTAATGTAATCAATTGGTTTTTCTCATCAACATCAACTAATTGTTGTAAAAGTAGTCGAAATTTAACTTCGATAGGTTTGTGATGATTCACAACTGGCCTTTCGATTGGATCATATCTGAAATGCCGTTATATGTATTTATGTAGAAATAAGTTTCCAATGTTTCTTACCCTTCTCGCAAATCATTCAATAATCGATATTCGTCATCGCTCGAATTAACTTTAGAAATAATAATAAAAATAAATAAAAAGTATATACAGTTTTTAATACATCTCATTTCACACATCACATTAATAAATATTACATAAATGTCAAGTGGACAGACAGTCTCAGTTCAGTTCGAATTACAAAAAATACTATTTTATTTGTAATTTGAGAAGACAGCGGGAGAGGAAATTTTGACGACATAGATTAAATATGTAATCAGTAAATCAAACAAAACATATAATAAACATTTAAAAAAACTGAATTTTTTGGATTTATGATTTTCAAGTTGAAATTAAAATTGTAAAATTCGGGCTGATCTGAAATTCAGATGTCCAAAATTCTGAAATTCTCCGTTTTTTTTTGAAAACATAAAAAATAAAGTTTTTCTGGCTCTTCCGAATTTTTCAACTTATCCGAAGTTGTTCTCATTCTCGAATTAATTTTTAATTGTTCAGTTTTCATCTTCTTTGCTCAGTAGTTTCCCAAGATTCTGTCATTTTTCCAATTTGTTTCAAATTTCATAATTTACTCCAATTTCATAGTTTTCTGATTTTCGAAAAAATAATTCGAAAACTTTTTTTAGAGTTTAAAATCCTCTTTCATTTTTTTTGTCCCACATTTTCACAGCCTTTTCCGATTCTCAAAAACCAAGAAATTTAATTTCTGCATTTCTGCGTCGCGGTGTTTGCACAAACGAGCAGAGAAAACATTCGAAAATTTATACATCTGCACTACAGGTGTCCAAAAAATTCGATTTTTCAATATACAATTTGGGAAGTGTAAAACTTCTCTTTCCTATTTTTTCCGATTGAAAAATGACTCCATTTTTATTCTGTTGTGATTTTTTTTCCAAGACTTTTTCAGTTTCTCAAGCTCATATTTTTCCAAAAAAAAATTTCAAGAAAATCAATGAATACTACATTTTTTATGTGTTTTCCAGATTCTAATAAAATTATATTTTATTCATTTTTTTGCAGATTCAAAAATGGGAAAGTCTAGAAAAAGATCGAGAAGTCGGGAAAGAAAAAGAAGACATTCTTCATCTTCCGAATCGAGTTCTCAAGATGAAGGAGATCGACAATTAGAGGTTTGTTAGTTTATTTTCTCAAAATTCTGAAATAAAGTTTTTTAGGAAAGGCTGAAAGAGGAAAGAAAACGAAAAAAGGAGCAGAAAAAATTGGATAAAGAACGAATGAAACAAAACGAAACAGCTGAAGAAAAACGACAAAGAAGAATGGAAAAACGAAAACTGAAAGAGGAAAAGCGAAAAGATACTGGAAGTACAAGTGCGATTCCAGCAGAACTCGCTTATACAAATCTAAACAATCCGTTCAATGACACCAAATTGACCGACACATTTGTTTGGGGCAAAAAATTGGAGAGCGAAGGAAAATCGAATTTATCGATGAAACAAATCCAGAAAGAAACTCATAAACGGGTGCAGAAAAATTTGCACGAAGCCGCGGAATTCAAAAAAGTTCGCGATGCAAAAATGGCAGCGAAGGAGGATATGGAAATGATGAAACGAGATGCTGATTTGAAAACATATGGTGGAGGAGGAGGTGGAGATTCGAAAGAAAGACAATTCACTTTGGATTTGGTTAAAGAGAGAACAAGAATTCGAATTGAGCAAGGAAGAGCAAAAGCTATTGATTTATTGACTAGATATTCGAGATATAATGATCCAACTAATTCAGAAAAAGATGCCGAATTTGAACTTGAAGATCCGATTCTTTATATCAAATCAAATTGTAAAACAATCGATGATTTAGAAGATCTTCTCGAAGATATCAAAGTAAGTTCGAGAGATACCTGCCGAAATTTACCCAACCTTTAATTTTTTCAGACTTATCGAGAGCTCGAAAGCAATTTTGAAACCGATATCTTCTGGAATGATATCCAAACGATTGTTGGGGAAGAAATATCGAAAAAAGAAGCACAAAATAATGGAGATGTTCATGCAAGTGTTAAACAAGAAGTTCTTCAATTATTCAAGGTATGTTTCATTCTTTTTCCTCTTCCTCTTCTTTTATTTCTTCCAATTTTTCAACTTCTTCATTTGGGCAATATACCAGACTGAAATTTGAAATGTTATTGTTTTTCACATTTTCAAAAACTCTTACCGTGGAATTTCATCTTCGGTTGGTTCTCTTTCAAAATCCATATTCTCATCATGATCATTCACTTTTCCAATTTCTTTATAAATTTTCTCGGTGATATCCAAAAGTTTGGCATAATCATCTTCAGTGACTTTTTGTGTTTGATCTTTGGTGAAAATAATCGAAGAAAGTTCTTTGAAATGCTCTGGAAGACCATCGAACAATGCTCCACTTTCCACTGATTTTTCCTTCAATTTTCCGGATTCTTCAAGTGATAAAGGTGACCACGGTAGACCTTTCAACATGAAAACAAATTGATAAAGCCATGATTCGAGATCTTGTCTTGCTGTGATCTTTCCACCTTTATGATGTACCAATGGAGCAAAATCGAGATTTCCAACATATGATGCAATTGGTTCCACAATTCGAGCATCAGTTTTTGATAGATCTTTGACTAACGAAGAAATATCAGCCATGAATAAGTGACGACTTGCTGCATCATAATGGAAAGCATTTAGATCAACATTTCTGACAAGATATCCATGTTTGTGAGCACATCGAATTATCTGTAAAACATTTATAATTAAAACAAATCTATTATCTACCAGAATACTTACAGTCAAAACATCATGCGCTAATCTTCCAGCAGTTCCAATTGTAAATTGTTGATTCTTGACTTGAAAACATTGTTCAAGAGTTGGTCCACCGCGAAAATACAATGTCATATGAAACGCGTCGTCGGTTTGAAATATCTTATGGACTTGTGAAAAGTGTCGCCAGTCATTTTCCGCTTCAACTTTGCATAAAAATGCAGCTTCAACGCGAACAGCATGCGCAGCCTTTTCGTTTGGAGCAACACGGATTATCAATTCTTTGTTGTCTGGACCGATTCCCAAATATGTTGCACCAACTTTGTCGTCGTATCCGATTCTTTCGAAAATCTGAAAAACGGTCAGATGAATAACTCTGGCACAGTTCCAAAAATATTGCTGAAAACCATCAGCATATTTTTCAAGAAATAAAATAGCCACGTATCAAATGCAACGTCACCGAGGTCAAAAATAGGTCAAACCTCTCCCTTTCTTACCTCAACAATTCCATCGATAACATGTTTTTCTTGATAACACGGAATTTCATTCACAATCTCATACGGTAATTGCTCTCCTTCGACTTCTTCAATTTTCTTTTGTTTTGGTGGAAGTGCAGGTCCAATATTATTATTGTTGATTTCGTCGCACTCAATTGATTCTTGAATATCAGCCATCTTTTCGAAATTCTTGCTCAGAAAATGATGATTTGCACAACATTTCTCGCTTTTATACGCAACAAAATCCACGTGTCACGTTTGCCACGTATTTTCATTTATTTATGTTTCTTTTTTTCAGGACAAATCGATTGATGAATTGGAAAAATTGGAACGACAAATCATTGATAAACTTCGAAGTAATTCTGGAAATAAAGGATATTGGCAGGATTTGAAAGAGCAATTAAATGTGTATATTGCGAGAAAAAGACTTCGTGAAAATCATGGAAAAATGTTGCGATTGAAATTGGCAAGAATTCGAGAAGAACAAATGAAAGAAGTTCAAATGGCTGATACTACGAGACCACAAAAACGAATTTTGCCGAAAAAAGAAGAATCGGATGATGATGAAGTTGATGAATCGGATGAACAACAAAATGAAAAATTGTCGAAGAAAGTGAGAAGAAAAGTTGATATTAGTGAACTCGACAATCCTGAACTTGATGATGAACAAAAGGAAAGACAGTGGAGAGCATTGACAAATGAGCAATTGGAAGAAGCAACACTGGAATTATTCAATTTAGGATGTTATAGTCCGGTTTATAGTGGTTTTGATGATGTTATGCCTGGAATTGAGATTATTGATGCACAAACTGATATGGAGATTTTGATGGAGAAACGAGAAAGTAATAGGAAAAAACCGGATGGTGTAGCAAATGTAAGTTTCCATATTTTCTATATAATTTAATTTTGATTTCATTGTTTTCCCAGGATTCTGACGCAAAAATGATTGCGATTGCTCGAAAAGGAATGGAAGGCGACGAGGCGACATTCTCTGTTGAAGAACAAATTGAAACGCAAAAACATTTGTGGTCGGATAAATATCGACCGCGTAAACCGACGTATTTGAATCGAGTTCAAACTGGATTCGATTGGAACAAATACAATCAGACACATTATGATATGGATAATCCGCCACCGAAAATTGTGCAGGGATATAAGTTTAATGTGAGTGTTTTTTGAGGGATTTTTGATATAAAACTGAAAATTCTAGACCTCGAAAATTAGAGGTTTGCCACTTACATTGCCTAAAAAAATGATTCAGAAAAGTGTAACTCTGAAATCTTCTTTTAAAATATTTCGGTCTGTTATTTTGGCTTCTGAATTTGCCACGGCATCACTTTTTTTTTGGAAAATAATATCTCACAATCAGGCTTACTTTTAATCCTCTGAGAAATTCAAGACCTCAAAAATGGCAGCTTTGCCACGTCACAAAAAATGTTTCAGAAAATTTTTGCCCTAAAATTCCTGAAAAATTTTCGAAGTAGTTCAAACTTCTTCTATCAAATACACATTTTCCAAATCAACACAACCTTCGCAATTTTCCAGATCTTCTACCCCGATCTCCTGGATCCAACAAAAACTCCAACCTTCACCGTAACCCCCTGCGATGATCCAGATTTTGCTGTTGTTCGATTCAAAGCCGGTCCTCCGTATGAAGATATTGCGTTCAAAGTTGTGAATCGAGAATGGGAGATTTTGCATAAAAACGGTTATAAATGTCAATTTCAAAATGGCGTGTTTCAATTATGGTTCATGTTCAAAAAGTATCGCTACAGACGATGATTATTTTTTGTTTGTAATAAATTTATATTTTATTTTCAATTTTTAATTTTTTTTTCAATAGAAAGGTTTTGAAAACCAATAATCAATATTTTGTTGCGTTGTATTTATTGCAAAAATGTTTTTATTTTTCAAATTTTTATAGATCTAATGCGAATATGAGAATATTGTTTGATCCACCGCATATCATTTGGAATGATATTCGAAAATGGTTTTTCATTTATAATGCGACGGGTTTTCGAGTTCTTGCCATCGCAACTTTGATCATCGAATTCTTCTTGTCGATTTTTGTTATTAATTTTGTAAATTGTGAGTTTTTTTGGCGGGAAAATGGGAAAAATTGGAACATCCTGTCAAAAATTAATTTTTCTAATGTAAAATGTGTTTTCCAGACACTGAAATTGACTGGTCCACATATATGCAACAAGTCGAATGTGTCTCCCAAAAAGGAATCTTCAATTATTCGCAAATTGGAGGAGACACTGGTCCTTGTGTTTATCCGGCTGGTCATCTATTCATCTTTCAAGTTTTGCACTTTTTAACGAATGGCGGCAAAAGTATTCTTATTGCACAGTACATTTTCATGATTTTATATATAATCAATTTGGCTTTAGTCTTCCGAATCTTGTATAAAACTAATCGAGTGAGTGTTTTTTTGAGAAAGAGATCACTTATTTAGAAATAAAATATTTCAGATTCCTCCATTCGTTGTGCTTCTTTGTTCAGTTACTGGTTATCGTATTCATTCCATTTTTATGCTTCGATTATTCAATGATCCAATCGCGATGCTCCTTTTCTATGCCGCTTTCAATTTCTTTATTGATTACAAATGGGTCCCTGGTTGTGTTCTTTATAGTCTTGCGGTTTCAATCAAAATGAACGTGTTGTTATTTGCTCCGGCAAAGTTTTTCATGCTTGTGCTGAATGTTGGATTTGCGACCACATTTGGATATATCGCATTGTGCGCGTGAGTTTTTAGAGGGAAAAAATTGTTCTAGGTTTTTTTTGATTTTTAAGTTTAGAAAAACTTTACTTGTAAACTTTTCAATGAAAATTTTAATTTTTTCAAAGATTCAATTTTTTTTCAAAATATTCATGTTAATTTTAGCTGAATTCAAAAATTTCCGAAGTTTCCGAGTTCTTCAAAGTTCTTCGGATTTCCGCTTTCAAAAATATATTTAAAAAAAACTGGATCTCCTAAATTTGCAAAAAAATATTTTTAAAAATTCAAATTTATTGTTAGATGTTTATTGAAAATAGTTTTCAAATCCATTCCACCAGGATAAAATAAAAAAAAATAGGATAAAATAAAAAATAAAAAAGTTTCAACATTTTTCTGACACTTTAAAATTTGAAAAAAAAAAGATTTCAAAACATTTTGTTTTTTTTCTTAAATTCCTGGATTCTTCGAAGTTTTCCTTCCCAAATACAATCTCCTCAATCTCAAATCATTGCAGTGTTGTTCAATTCTACATCGGTCTACCATTCCTCTGGTATGATTGGAAATCCTATGTAATTCGATCCTTCGACCTCTCTCGCGTTTTCATGTTCAAATGGACTGTTAATTGGCGTTTCCTTCCAGTCGACATATTTCTCGACAAACGTTTTCATGCCACACTTCTCATTGGACATTTAACACTTCTCGCACTCTTTGCATTCAATATGTGGTATCGAAATACGGGAGGAATTCGATGGGGTTATTTGGTGGGAAGAATTCGAACGATTACTGGAACTGCTGAGACATTCTTCGCATTCAGTACGGCTAATCTGATTGGAATCGCGTTTTCGAGAAGTTTGCATTATCAGTTTTATAGTTGGTATTATCATCAGGTAATTTTTTGTTTTGAGGGGGAAAACAGAATAGAGAAAGTTAAGTTTTAGCTTCCATTCCTGCTATTTTTCAACTATCCAAGAGACATCAAAAAAGAAGAAATTCCCTGGAATTCAATTATTTGGAAATGTGGTGTTCTCCTCCTCGTCGAATTATGCTGGAATGTTTATCCGTCAACTTGGTGGTCTTCTCTTCTTCTTCATATTCTCCATGCTGGAATTCTGACATATGTTGTTAAAACTAGAATTTTGTTGTGAGTTTTGTTTGAATCGGGGGAAACATTGGTCTTGAATCGTCAAAATTCAAAGAGAAAAACCTGACATTTGGCACCTCTTCAGAATTTTCCAAAAAAGGAAATTTTCAGCCAAAATCTGAAACTTTCAAAATTCCGATTCAAAAACCAGAAAAATCTAATTTCAGACCGGAAGATCGAGAACCAATTCATTACAACATGTCACCTGAAGAATATAAAATTTGGAAAAATATACTCGACAAAAAATTGACCTGGAATTCTGGAGGAGATTTGCCTGAACTAACCTCCAAAAAATATCCTAAAAAGTTATATGTGAGTTTGAACTGAACTTTTCTCTCTTTTTATTATCAATATATATTTTCCAGTTCACACCAACGGGAGGATTGCGAGTAACAAATTGTGATTATGAATCAGATGATTATGAGGATGAAACTGATAAACGAGTTGTTCGTTTACTCAAAAAATATCGGAAAATCAAAAAGAACAAATTCAAACGATACAATCCGGAAGATGAGGCTCTTCATAATAATCTCGCTGAAATTATCAAATATTGCGAGGAACATGAATGTGAAGTTATTCCGGAGGAGAAACGACCCATTTATAAATTGGCTAACAAATAATAATTTATTTGAAAATGAATATTTATTTATTTATTTGTTCTTTAAAAAGTAGAACTTGTTCGGTAATTTTGAACCTCATTATATATTTTGTTCAAAAAAAATAATAAAAGTTACACGAACTCCTGAACAGGTGAATGTTTCGAATATGCGCAAAAAGATGTATTTCGAGTTGCAAAATCGACGCATCCACTTCGTCCACCATAGTTTTTGATCGAAATATGAAACGAATGCAAAGAGATTGGGCTGTTCAACAAACCGAATTCAAATCTGCGCAATATTTGAAAGAAGAAATTGGTTGGAGAGTTGCGGATAAAGTTTTCGATTTGACCAAATTCAACGATTTGGTACTGGATATTGGATGTGGAATTGGACAGATTGCACCGCATTTGATCAAGGAAAATGTTGGAAAAATTATACAAGTAATTTATTTTGTGGGTGGAAAAATTCGCAAATTTTTTAAAAATTTTATTTTCAGTTTTGCATTTTTTTTGGGTTTTAGGGTTTTTTTTTTAAATCGGGAATTTTTTGAATTTTAAGAGTCCAAATTCCATTTCTCTAGATTTTCTTGACTTTGTCCAGCCTTCTAGAAAAACTTCTAGAAAAAATTTAAATTAATACGAAAAAATTTATCAGAAAACCACAAATAGCTGAACTTTTTGAGAATATAAAGTTTTCTGGTTCAAAATATCTTGAGCTTTTCTGACTAAATTTTTTTCCCAAAAAAACCCCTACAGTAACCCTATGTTCCTTTAATTCAGGTTGATCTGAGCGGAGGAATGGTTCAAGAAAGTAATGGTTGTGATGACGAAGAAGTTATAATTGAAAGAAGAAGGGTTGATGAGGAAACACTTGATGGATTCGAGGAAAATCAATTTGATCTACTTTTAACTTCAATGTCAGCACATTGGATCAATCATTTACCTCAATGGTAATTTTTTAGTTTTTTCATAGACTTCGTGCTCAAAATTTGAAATTTCCAGGTTTCGAAAATGTCACAATATTTTGAAACCAGATTGTCCATTTATTGGTTCAATGCTTGGCGAAGATACTCTTTATGAACTTCGATGTTCTCTTCAATTAGCTGAAATGGAAAGACTTGGTGGAATTGGCTCACACATTTCTCCATTTGTTCGAGCACAAGATATTGGTGGATTACTATCTTCAGCTGGTTTTGATATGATTACATTGGATACGGATGAAATTGAAGTTGGATATCCGAATATGTTCTCATTATTATATGATCTTCAGTTGATGGGAGAATCAAATTGTACAATTAGAAGGAGTCCAACAATTCGGAGAGATGTTTTGATTGCGGCAGAATCTATTTATAAGGTATTTTTGGATTTGGGAAGAGAACATGTTTTAGTAGATCAGAAACTGCATCTGAAAATGAGTTGTGACGTGGCAAAGTTGTTTTTTCTGAAAGATTTCTCGAACTTTTTACAAACAAATCCAAATTTCAGTCAATGTACGCAAAAGATGACATATATCCAGCCACATTCAAAGTCGTCTCATTCATCGGCTGGAAACCTGGTCCGAAAATGCCGAAACCTGCAAAACGTGGATCACAATCAGTTTCGTTGAAAGATATTGGAAAAATTGTGGAAGATCCTGAACTAATGAAGAAAATTAGTGAAGATAATAATAAAAAATAGAAATTTTTGGTAGGAATAAAGATTAGGAATATTCATGCAATATTTGAAAAATTGAGAAACCGGTAAACAAACACCAAGTGTGGAGATATGTTGTAACAAAGTATATACATCAAATTAGGCTTCCCCAATTATTGGAGCAACATCTGAATTATCGTAATCATCTGGGTTTTCATCAATGTCTTCGTAATCAACCAGAGACTCCTGCAAACAAATAATTATTGAGAAAATTTCTTTCAGAAATTATTTGGTTAATTGTTATTGTAGTTAGCTGAATTAGTACTTATGAACAGAAAAAAAGTGGAATTTACTATGCATTTCTATGGGGTTTTCTTTTTCTGGCTGGAATTGTATTGTAGGTTTTTATAAGTTTTTAAAAATTAAAATTAGTCGAAAATAACTTACTTCAGCATCTTTGTAAAGAACATAATGTTGAATTATGAAAACAATATCGAAAACAATTGAAACGAGACCCAGCCCGAATTTAACTGGATTCGCATAAAAGGCACTCCAATCATCAACGTTCAAGGCTTGGAAAACCATCTGAAAAAATTTTATTCTGAAATTTTCGAAATTTCTACTATTTTTTCATACCTGCAAAATATCCAAAGATCCTCCTGTGAAATCAAGCAAAATATTTCCAATTGACCAACCGACAGTGCTTTTTCGCACAAAATTGTAATAAGCCTGCGGGAAATATTTTGAGCATGTGACGGCCATTTTTATGTAAGAGAGGCTTGTGACAAATGAGAGAATTGAGATTTTGTTCAAAACTGTGGCTGCGGCGGAGAAGAAGCCGAATGTGATGAGGCCAATTGATAGAACTATGCATTGAATTGAGACTTTTTGATTTTCACGCTGGAAAAAATAACTTTAAATAAAAAAACAGCATCTTTGGGGAGCTCTAATCGAGTTCCACAACATTTTCAAAAAAATCCGAGTTCACAGCGTTAAATATTCGGAAATTTTGAAAGTTAATAAAAACACTGTGAGCTCCGAAAATTTTCGATCCAAAAAATGTGAAAAAATATCATATTTCAGAATTTTGTAAAAAAATCCAAACCTCATAAATAAAGCATTGAACCACAGTGACTGCACACGCAAAAAATGCATGAACCGCAAAAACGACATCATTCGAAAGAACTGGCGGAGGCGAATGTGGATTCTCAATATTATAGATTTGTTTGACATGTTCATTGAAATACATAAGAAGATTGTAGATAGCATATGCTCCAAAACCCAACAAATTGAGAGCAAGAAAATCGAAATTCAGACCGATTACACTTTTTCGTTTGAAATTTAGCCAAATTTGTGGATAGAATGAGATACTCCAAGCAAAGAAATATGACCAGCCGACTATTTGAATGAGAATTGCCATGAAATTTGAACGAATCACGGAGACACGCACATACGCTTCTTTTAGGCTGGAATTTTTCATCTGATTTGTCTCAGGCTGAAATTTCGTTAAACTCACTTCAGTGGACATGTTTCTTCTGAAATAGTTGAACAATTAACAATTTCCACAATAGAAGAAGCAGTTGCACGAACTCCTGTTATTTCCAATTTTGCTGTCCAATTTTTCAATTCAATCTCATTATCATAAGAAAGAGCTAAAGAATTTGATAAAAATAATATTGTATCATTCAAAGCCACTGATGAATGATTTCTGGAAAGAAGATATATATTTTTGAAAATTTCAAGTTTATAACAAGAAAACATACTTTACCACAAATTCAACATCAATTTTCTGACCAATCACAATTTCCAAAGAACGATCATTTTCGTTCAACAAAGCCAAATCATTCAACGATACAACTGGTTGAATAATGAATATTGAACATTTAATCAAAAATAATAGATAAACCAACATTATTAGTTTACAAATATTACCAACTTTGCATGCTGAAAAAAAGAAAACATTTGTATTCGATTCACGTGATGAACTTCTCAATTGTTTGTGTAAAAACGATGTTCTTTGATGCGAAAAAATAAAGTCACCTTTTTTGGAATAGTTATACATTTAAGAAAATATCAATATTATGTTAAATTTAATGCAAGGGAATAGGGAAAAACATCTGGTGGCAGAAATTCAAATAAAAAATATTGAATTTTTCGAAAAGACATGGGAAATAGAGAAACTTTGTTGTAAAAGGAAATGCGATTATTGAAAAAGAATAATCTTCTAAATTTCTAGCCTTTTAAATTATTATAGTTCCAACTTTTTAAAATACAAGTTCTCATTGGAAAGGTTTTTTGGAAAATGAAAAAAATAAAATTTAGTCTAGGAGTACGGTATGCAGCGAATGGTGTATACACGACCACACATACTGCATTTTAAACGACGCACAATTTTTTTATTTTGCGAACGTTTTTTCGTCTCAAAAAAACCCTAATTTTAATTCATGTTTCTCTCTTTTCTTTGTTTTCTTCTCTTTAAGGAAAATCTTGGATTAGTTTTAACCCTGTTATTCATAAATATAGCAAAAATCGACAGGTAAAGGGAAGAATTTCAATAGTTAGGCATTAGAGAAAAAATTTAGTACTACATACCTCTCAAAACCGATTTTTTGAAAAACGAAAAATCAATAGTAAGAGTTGGGAAAATGTAAACACATCAAAAAACGATCGTGCAATCAGCTGTTGATTTTTCGAAAAATATTTTCATAAACAATTTTGTTATGAACACAGTCGGGGGCAAAAATTTTAATCAGGTTTAGAACGAAAGTGAATTGATTTATTTCCTAGAAAAAAACTTGTTTTGTTGAATTCTTCAAAAATGAACAACTGAAAAAGTAATTTTTGAAGGTAACAGTAATTGTAATCAAAAAGGGAATATAGGGGAACTAACAGAGTAAAGTAGGTTTATCACATGATTTGGAGAACATTTCACTTCCCGGTTAGATAATAAAAACATTTTAACACAATTCTGTGATGATAAATAAAGAGATGGATAAAAATGATTTTCAAAAATGTGTACTTACGATGCTCCGCTATGATGATGCGCTTTCTTGTGTTTTTTGAAAAAAAGTGTTTTCTCAATTTATATATCATATATTTTCCAGATAAGACTATCTCAATGAATCTTGAAAAATCAGCAATCGAATATTCGCCAGCGGCAGATTTGCCAAAGAATCGCGATCATCCATACAAAAAGGCAGGTCGTCGTCATATGCTTCACGGTCCAAAAGCAAACGACGCCGATAAATTTACAAGTCCAATTGCTCCGACTTCAAGTAGTTCAGGAAATACTCATACATTGTAAGTTTTCATTTGCCAATCACAAGCATCATTTTCCAAGAGAACAAAATTCTTGAAATGAAAAACGTGGCCCACTTTGCCAACTAAATTCACGCGAGAATTTTCAGGCATTTCTGAAAAAATGCAAGTATATTCGGATTTTTTCAGAGAACTTCCACAAATTGAAAGTATTCGACTCAAAACAGTGAAAACTTTGGCATCTCGAATAGATGGTTCTGAATATTATGATGAATCTTCGACTGATAGAATTCTGTAAGTATCTGGATTTTGAACCTCGACCTCTTTATTCAATTTTTCAGAGAAATGTTGGAAATTGGTCGAATCGATGAAGCGATTGCTCATGCTGATACACTTTATTCAAATTTTGTTGGAACTGAAAGTGTTGATATTGTCGCATTAGCAGATTATATAAAAATTCTGGCAGTTTTGCGACAATGGAGAAGAATTAGCCATCTCATATCTCGCAAAAATTATCATCAAATACATTTGGTTTTTGCATATTATGCGATTTGCGCATTATTTCATCGAAAATTGTATGAAGAAGTTACTGATCTTCCTGTTGGACATTTGGTAAGTTTATATATTTATTTCGAGTACTTGAATTTTATATTTTTAGATTCCACACAATGGCAATCAAATTTTACCATTGCGAAGTCCATCTCAAGTAACTGGAAGAAATGTGGAAGAAGAAAGAATGAGATATTCATTTGCAAACATGGCTGAATTGGATACAATCGCAAGAAAATTGAAATTGAATTCAGCACTAATGCTTACAGTTGCAGAAAGTTATTTGAAATTGATGAATCGAGATGCGGCTATGATTTGTATTTCTTATGCTATTCAACACGACAACACTCCAATTCACGTCGAGCGACTTATGACAAAATATAATTTAGTGGAACCAAGCGAATTGGAAAAATACAAATCGATTCGAAATAATCAATTGGAAATGCACGATGGTAATTATGATCCGAAAATTCTGATGGAAAAAGCACAAAATGCATATGAACAGGGAAGATTTGGCGAAGCCAAGGAGTTCACTCAAATTGTATTTGATAACTTTGGACCACACAAGGTACATAGCAATTTTTTCCACATAAAAAAATCTTCTCTATTTTCAGGATTGTATGATACTTCGAATTCATTGTATGGCAATGTTGAAAGATTCACGTGGATTACTCGAACTTGGACATCAATTGGTCAATGATGATCCACACGTTCCACTTCCTTGGTATTGTATTTCTTTGTATTATTATACAGTTGGCGCGAATTTGAGAGCTCGTTCATATATTAGTAAGTTGGGGGAAAAAATATTGAGAAGATCCGCACTTTTAACTTCTGGGTCAAGTTCGAAAAATCATCAGAGGCCTTCAATCCTTTTTTATAGGTAAATGCACAATGATGGATACAACATTTGCTGAAGCTTGGGTCGCTTTTGGACATATTTTACATTATGAAGTTGAACATGAGCAATCAATGAGTTGCTATTATCGCGCTTCAAAATTAGTCGATCGAAGTTCCGAACCTTATCTCTATGTTTCTCTTCAATATAGTTCACACAGCTCAAAATTATCGAGAAAATTCATGGCTGAAGCGGTTGCTCGTGCTCCAAAAGATCCGCTAATTCGACACGAAGAGGCGTGTATTGCGTATGCTGGAAAACATTTCACCGAAGCTGACAAAATATTCAGACAAGTTTTGTTGATGGTAACTGGTTGTACAATTGAAACACCGTTGAATGTTATTTTGAAAAAGTTGGTTTTTTAAAAAGCTGAGAATGAATTTAGAAAAAAACAAATAATTTAGGAAAATCGAGGATTTCTGGAGACCAATGATCAATAATTTGGGACATATTTCAAGAAGAATGGGAAGATTAGAAGATGCCATTTTATTCCATGAGTAAGTTTTTTGAAGAATTCGAAAAATTGCAAATTCGAGCCATTTTCAGAAAAGCTGTGAAGATGGAGCCGAAATTCGTTGATGCGATTGCTTCACTTGCGATTTGCTATTCACTTGTAGGAAATGTAAGTTAGGCTAAATTTCTTCTTTCTGGAAGAAAAATACATTTTTCAACTTAGATTATTGAAAAATGATAGTAATTTGATTTTCAGAAATCAATAGAAATTAAAAAAAATAAAGTTCAATATTTTTCCAGATTTCTCGATCTACCCAATTCTTCAACAGAGCTCTTGCAATTGATCCATTCAATGAGGTGAATATTTTTCACATTTTCAAAATCCTTACCATTTTTCAGACTATCCGACAATGTATGTCTGTGACTATGTTAGCTCAAAAAGAAATCTATGAAGTGGATGATAATTTGAACTTCTCGTTCATCGATATTCAATCTCACGAAGGTCAACCGATTTTGAAAAATTGCGCATTGAGAACTGTGAGTTTCTGAAAAATTCGATCTAGAATCATATTCCAATGATTTTCAGCCGTTTGATGATGCTTTCATGATTCCGGAAGTTCCTCAAATTCATGCACCACTTTCAACAATTCCGCCACCAAAACCATCAACAAATATTCAAGTTGATGTACAATTGTGAGAAAAACGGGTAAATAATTATTTTATTCTATGCACTGTAAATTATATATTGCTCTCATTCATAATATTTATTGATTTACTGTGTAAAATGAATTTATGATTTATTTCTACGTAATTTTCGCTCTTTTACAGCATCATTAAACAATTTGAGACAATTCGTGAGAGTTAGACTATCTTCAAGACTTTTTTGAGTAGACCAAAGTGGGAAGCATTGAAATTGCACGACCACTTAGGCCGTGAGATTGTTGAGCGATTTTGAAAAGAGTTTTTGAGGATGATGGAATCTCGTCGTAACTTTGAATATCTTCGGGGATATTTTCATTATCTTTCAATTCAACTACACCGATCTGAAAAAAATAGGGATTTTTGGAAATACTTGAACTAAAGACATACTCTGATCATTTCCATAATACAAGATTTCAACATTGCATATAGCGCAAGTGTAGAAGGTTCTCCAACATTTTTCACAATATCAGCTCGATCAATCAAAGCACGATCAAGTGAATCTTCGAGATTTGAAGTGCATAAAATCAATACATTATCTCGTCTTCGAATTCGATCGATTTGTGTGAGAAGTGCATTTACAGCTCGAATTGCATCAGCTGGTTCAGCTCGAGAATTTGAAGATTCTCGACACATTCCAAGTGATTCAACTTCGTCGATTAGAACGAAAACCATGCATTTTGAATCTTCGGCAAGGTCGTCGATTTGATCGAACATTTTTTGAACCAATTTTCCACTCTGAAATTTTTAATTTGGTTGACAGTTTTCAAATATTTTTTTTATGTACCTCTGAGAACCATTTTGAGAATAAACTGTGACTATTGATCTCAATCATAACTGAATGTGTATATCGATTATTCAAACGAATCGATAAATGTTGCGCAAGTCCTTTACACAAAGAAGTTTTTCCAGTTCCAGGTGGACCAACCAAAAGAATCAATCGATTCACATTGATGATTTTTGAATTGACATGTTTTTCGGATAAATGGACAAGCGCGTAAACATAGGACATTACATCGTTTTTCAATTGTGTGTCATAAATCAGATTTTCCCAGATGTTTTCGAATTCGATGCATGGAAGTTGCCAAAGTTGTGAGCCGATGATGTTTTCTTCTTCATCGATACTTTGTGATAAAGGACCATCTGTGTTTAGTTTATAGAAATGAACATTTTTCGAATTCTTTATATCGAGGTTTCTCAATTTGAGCCCGTCTTTGATTTGACAGCTACCAATTAATATTTTTTCAAAAATATCCGAGACTGATTCTTCATTTGTTTCTTCAAATTCCAAAGCTTTCCAATTTCTCAAAGTTTTGAGGCCATTTACAAATTCAATAATTTCATTCGTTCTTTTTTTCAGCAACTGATTTTGGACTGGAAAATTCTCACAAACTTTGAAAATCAATTAAAATTAACAACTCACACTGTTTTTCTCAAACGAATTTCCACTTGAAAGTTGGCATTTGACGTTTTTTCGACTTCATCACTCAATGATAGTTTTTCTATTTGAAGAGAATCGCTATCCGTGTCTGACATTTCTTGAACTAGGCAAAACAACTAACTTCGAAAAAGCTTCAAAAAATAAATTCACACACAAAAAAATCAGTTTTGAATTCGCGGAAGCGACGCGCAAGAAACACGCCAGTGAAGTAGTTCTTTGCGCGTATTTTTTAGGCTTCGAAAAAAAATTTCGTGTTTTTTTTTCTTTTGAGTTTTAATTTGATTCCAGAACAAAGTATACTTATTTATCTGAGAAAATCGTAATTTGTTGTGTTTATTTCCGTTTTTTGGTTTTGACCTCAAAATTTTCCAGAAAATGGCTGACGACGAGCTCGAAACATACAGATTGTGGAGAATTCGCAAAACAATTCTTCAAATGGTACACGATCGTGGTTATCTTGTAACTCAAGAAGAATTGGATCAACCACTTGAAACATTCAAAGAAGTATATGGTGATCGACCAAGTGAAAAGAAACCAGGTCGTGGAGATTTGACTGTTCTTGTTGCACATAACGATGATGCTAGTGGTAAGCAAAATTATACAATGATTTGTTTTTCTTCAACAACTATTTTTCCAGATCAAATGTTCGTGTTCTTCCCGGATGATCCGAAAATTGGTATCAAAACAATCAAGGCGATTTGTCAACAAATGCAAGAGCAAAATATTTCTAGAGCTATTATTGTTGTGCAAACTGGTATGACACCAAGTGCAAAACAATCTATCGGAGATATGGCACCGAAATACATGTTGGAACACTTTTTGGAAGCCGAATTGATGGTCAACATCACAGAACATGAATTGGTTCCAGAACATGTTGTTATGACAAGTGAAGAGAAAGCTGAACTTCTTGCCAGATAGTGAGTGGAAATTTTGAGAAAGAATTTTTTCCCTTTGAAAATAGCTTAATCAAAAAATTTCTTCAGCAAGCTCAAGGATTCTCAACTCCCACGTATTCAACAATCCGACCCAGTCGCTCGCTATTTCGGACTTCGCCGTGGACAAGTTGTCAAAATTATCAGACCATCTGAAACTGCTGGAAGATATATCACTTATAGATTGGTCGTCTAAACATTCCCCGATACTCATTTTGTTTTTTTTTTGTTATTTTCTGTTACATGTGAAGTTTTATTCGGTTTTAAGGGTTTCTTTATTATCCGATGCTCGAACTTCTTCAGCATTTGGTATCGACTTCGAGAACAATTCCATGAATTTCGATCGAAGCCAATCAGAATCTTGATTGTATTTTGGATCGGATATGTGAAGTGCAGCTCGTTTGTAGAAAGAATAGTAAAAACACGCGACTGGAAAAAATTATATTTATTTACATTAGAAGACGCTGGAAAGCAGAAAAACGTACGGAATTTATGAAAAATATAAAACCCGGTGAGTGGAATTGATTGAAAAATATTGACACTTGGATCATCCCAATTAGCATTCTGAAAAAACACATGAACAAGGTGTTTTCCCTTTGAACTCACCAAACTTGCATAATGATAACCAATGGAAATTAAAGTGTAGAATATGGTGAGAAATATAGTTGGAAGAAACGTTGTGAAGATCAGGGGAATCAGACCGATTTGAAAAATGAATGTTGATGAAAAACTGATCATCAGAACAAGGCAAGACATTACAAGAAATGTATCTTGTAGGCTGGAAAAATGTTAAATACATTTTCTCAAATTCCGTAAAATTCCTTCAAAAACTCACATATATAACATCAGTAGAATCGTATTATTTCCAACCAGCAAAACTGAAACCGAATTGAAAATTATGTCTATTATGAGCAATGCTATTTGAGTGTATAGAATTAGCGCATATTTGCTTCCCATATCTGCAAAAAACTAGGTCTAGAAAACACTCCTATGACGTCATAATCATTCAGTTTTCCCCCCAAAAAAGGTGATTGTATGCATGTCTTAATATAATTGGTGGTATCTATAGAAACAAGCAGAGAGAACCCTTCGACTCACGAAAAAACTAAACGAAATCACCATGACAACATGAAGAAGACATCGACTTCTCCTTTTCTCGCGCTTCTACTTTTTTGCCTTCTTTTTCTTCTTTATTAGTATTATTTTTGTTCTGGGTTGTTTTTAGACAAATTTGCTGAATCCGATTATCCTAGATCATCTTAGAAATCTCTTAGAAGTTACATAATTAAAATTTGTTGGTTAGAAAATATTTTGTAAACAGCGGAAAATATTGATAAGTTCGAAAAACAATAAATAAATTCTACAGTACTCAAAAATTGGTTTTAGAATCGGAAATTGAAAATTGGGCATCTAAATACTGTAGCTCAGGAATTCTCTGGGTACTGTAGTTTAGCTTAAGGTACTGCGGATTGGGACACCCAGACACTGTAGACCTCTTGACCAGGAATTGTAGATCAACCATGTCTCGAGTACTATAGATTGAGTACCGAGGCTTTTTCAGTTACTGTCGAGTACTGTAGGTTATTCAGAGACTGTAGCTCGGGTAAGCCAAATACTGTAGATTAGCCTCGAAGTACTGTAGATCAGCCTCCAGGCACTATTGATTTTTTCAACTTACACTTCACATTTCGCTCTGAAATTTCCGAAAAATTCTCTACAAAAACTGAAAATAAAAAAAAATCGATTTTTCCACTTGCCACATCACAGTTCACGCTCTAAAATACTCAGAGATTCGCTGGCCAGCTCGCCACCAGGTGGGGAGGCTGGCTGACCTGGGAACCACATGGAAACCATGTCGCCCGGTTTTTTTTCGCTGGCAAGGTGGCCAGGCTCTGGCTAGGTCACAGCCACATGGCTACCACGTGGTGGCCACTTCGCCGCGTCAAAATGAATTTTCATGAAAATGTCTGAAAAACTTGTGAATTGAGGCATTTTCGAGAAATTTGGCTCATTTTCTGTTTTTTCGCAGCACTTGAAACCTTAGGAAGTGAAAAAAAACAGTAAAAAATGCAGTGTTTTGAGTACAAACCACTATCTTGCCAGCTTTCCAGGATTTCAAACACACAGGCCACGTCGCCGGAAAACTCAAGGCGACCTGGCGGCCATGCGGTTTCCAGGTGGCCGCAGCGATCTGGTGGCGAGCTGGCCAGCGAATCTCTGAGTATTGACTAGAAGTTTTTCAAAAATCCCTTTTCAATGCTGAAAAAATTACAGTATTTCGAAATCTCGAAAAAATGTTCTCACAATTCCCTACAGTATTCCTTCAATGAGTAATGCGATAATAATTTGTAATCAAAATATTTTCATGTTTTTCTCGAAACACCTAATTATTTTGCACTTTTCTCAGAATTGCGGAAATAATTTTCCAGAATTTCCAGATGTCATCATCCGAACCGAATTCGCATACAAATGCACAATGGGTTGAAAGAAATTTACAAAGACAGGTTTTTTTTGTTTACACATAACTCAACTCTCATTTGGGAATAGTTTATCATTTCTACTTACAGTAATCCTGGATAATTATAGCTTTCAAAAAAATCCAAAAGCACTACTAATTCATTTTGTTTTGCAGCGAAAAATGCTGGAAGACAAACAACGTCAAAAGCGTTTTCAAGTTGGCGGAGGAGTTCGAGCAAATCCAACATTTGGCCAATCGCCATCTTTCATGTCTGATTATTCACTTTATAGCAGTAGTAGTGGCAATGCTTCGATGCCTTTTGCAATTGAACCCGAGAGAATTACACCGACTGTTGTGACTATTCAATCGACTATTCCAAGATTGGAACCGCCTCCGAGACATGTTCCTGTTTCGAAAAGTTTGATGTGAGAATGCTTGTTTTTTTGAACATTGGGGATGGTTTTTAGAATTAGCTCTGCAGATCCTATGTATACTGTAGCTCAGCCACCCATAGATCAACCCTAAGGTACTGTAGAGTGGTCATTTGATACTGTATATTAGCCCCGAGATATTGTATTGGAATTACTCCAAGAAGACTAAAGATACTCTGGATCAGGCACCTTTGGAGTCAGATACTGTAGCCCCCAGTTACTGTAGATCAACCATATCGGCCTAAAATTGGAAACACTTGGGAACAATTTTTCTTCCGAGTAGTACAGTAAAAACCATTTGCAGAGATTTCGAGAACGAATCCGAACTTTCTGATAAACTAAACAAAGCCGATTTGAGTAAATGTGTTGCTTCTGATGACGAAGATGATGAAGATTCAGCATCGATGGTCAAAGATCATTGGAGTGAAGGAATTGAAGAGCACACTTTGCCATGTGAAAAGTTGCCAGATATTGCGGAAATTGAGAAAGATAAAGCGAGGTAACAATGTTTTCCATAAAAATATTTTCTAATAATAATATCAATAATATTTTGTGTTCACTTTTCAGATTTGTGGAAGAACCTGCAGCTCGAAACACAATTTATAAATGTTCAATAACTCGAGACAAACGAGGAATGGATAAAGGAATGTATCCGACATATTATCTACATCTTGAATATCATATAAATGAGGAGCGGAAACGATGTTTTTTGCTTGCCGCGCGGAAACGGAAGAAGAGTACAACAGCGAATTATTTGATCTCTTCAGATCCGTTGGATTTGAGTAGAGAAGGAGAGAATTATATTGCGAAGGTTCGATCGAATGCGTTGGGAACACAGTTTACACTTTATGATCGGGGACATAATCCGAGAAAGACTCATGATACTTTGGCTATTAGACAAGAATTGGCTGCTGTTGTTTATGTAAGGATTAGGCCTTCTCAGACTTTTGAGACCCATTTCCCGAAAGCAACACCATCCCTCTAAACTTTGAAATTCAGGAAACAAATGTGCTTGGTTTCAAAGGCCCTCGAAAAATGACAATTTTGGTGCCTGGGTTGTTGGAAAACGTCAAACTCATACCCAGTGAACAAGAACCATTTGTCAGAAAAAGTATTCGACCAATTGTGGTAAGAGAACCTTCCTTCCTTTTTTCTTCTTGAATTTTATGAACAACAAACAATTCAGGATCGAGATACTTTGGTTGAACGACATCGATTGAGAAATTTGGGTGATTTGGTGGTTTTGAACAATAAAAATCCGGTTTGGAATGAGGATACTCAATCTTATGTGCTCAATTTTCATGGAAGAGTTACACAGGCTTCGGTTAAGAATTTTCAAATTATTCATGAAAATGATCGTGAGTTGGAGGGAAATTATTGGGGAAAAAAATCCGATGCAGCTTCTTTTGGGCTCTAAAACATTCTAGGAATAAATTTATAGAGGTTCTGTGAAATTTCAAAATTTATTTTTGAAGCCTAATAAACAGTCCTCAGTGCTAGCCTAGGAGCCATAACCTCCACCTTAAATTTTCAGCTGACTACATAATCATGCAATTCGGCCGTGTTTCTGACGAACATTTTTCAATGGACTTCCGTTATCCTTTATCAGCTCTTCAAGCTTTTGGAATCGCAATGACTAGTTTCCATGGAAAACTTGCATGCGAATAATTATCGACTTAGTTTAATTCATATTGTCAAATCTGAAATACTTGAGCCGTGGAAGAGAAAACCAAAATACAGTAGCCTTTTTGATCTCGAGACTGGGAATATGCGGTTTTCTAGGCCTCAAGGTTCAAAAAATTTCAAGTTGACAATAATATTCACAATTATTTTTATTTTATTTTTTTCTTCAATAGTTCATATTTTAGTTGATATTTTTCCCTCCGGTCCCAAACAAATGTGATTTTTTTTTGCTTGATAATTTTCTCTGTGTGCATACCGTGACATTTCATTTCATTTATTCTATAAACTTTTTCTCGGTGTGTAATTGTTTTTGTACTTGTTTTCGGCACTGCCGCGGTGCCGACAAAAAGGCGAATGAATCAGAAAGAGTGTCGCGGGTTTGGGTGGTAGTTTACTGTAAGGTAAGGAAAAATTAATATTGTCACAGTCACTCAACTCCCTAATTGTAAGAAATTAAAAAATATTCTAATTTTTTAGTGACCCAGGATCAAAACCGGTTTTTTCTTCGATTACACTAATTTGTTTTTGAACTACTACTTCAGAAAAAATGATTGGTTTTTTGCAACAATTTTATTTTTTACACCTTTTTTTAAAGGAACCCGGTTTGAATGAAAAAATTTGAAAAAAAAACTCTTGAAAAAATAGACCTGAAATTCAGGTTTAGTACATAACTTTTCAGGCTCAAGTAAGCCTGGTTTGGAGTTTGTCAGGCTTTTGGAGGAACTGAAAGTGAAATTCTGAAAAGATCTGGAATTTTTCAGATTTTCAATAGTCCCCTCTAATTATTTTCCCGTCTCATTTCGTTTCAAATCTACCTTTGCTCTCCTGAAGACCACCCACGTTGAAAAACGCATTTTTCCAGCAGAGAGCAGCACAAACTTTCAACATGCCACATCAATTCATCTTTTCTCTCTCTCGCTCACAGAAAATTTCAGCGAAACATTCATTTTCCGGAAAGTTTTCCTCTCTTCAATTTTTTTCAGATTTCTCTAATTTATGGAATCTCAGGAGGCCAGCCCAATTATTACAACACACACACACACAGAACTAAACGACTCTTCTTGACATAGGGGAGGTCCCACATTTTATATTTTTCTGACTTTTCATAAATATCTGATAATTGGTTTATTGCTTGCATTTTATTTTTCTAGACTAGCAAGATAAAAAAAAGAAAAAAAAGTTTGCTGCGGGTGGGGGTCGAACCCTGGTTTTGCAAAATCTCGGCAGCCATGCATACCACTAAGCCACGCGGCTGTTTTTTCACCTGGGCAAAGATTTCGCGTATAAAACGCCTGCATGGCGCAAAACGGATTCGAGATTCTTGATTTTCCCTAAAACTCTTTGATAAAAAAAAAATAAAAATATTAATATTTGTCTTGCTTTTTCTTCTTCTTCTTCTTTTTTTGCCGTATCCTTTTTCTCTTTTTTTATGAATCACCTTAAAAAACAATGCGCAAAGAGCAAAAAGTACAGTAACCAAAAAAAAGAAGAAAAAACATAAGTATTGTGACATTCACAATGGCATTCACAAACAATAACACAACACAAACTTTTTTGGAGCTTTTACAAAAATTGTTTGCCTCTCCACACAAAGTTTGTAAGGAAATTTTTTTTTTTTGAATTATAATTTAAGATTGAAAATGAAACAGGGAAAATTTAGATGTTCAGGAGCAGTTTTTCAAAAAGTTTTCGTTTGTTTTCACCAAAAAGCCACGTGTAAAAAACCTCATTCTAACGGCAAAAAGCCACGTGTCAAAATCGGACCAGCCCCAATTTTCCATCGGAAAATTTTGAATCCGAACACTTCTCTTTCCCACTCATCAACCCAAAAGTCCATTTTCTCTTCCGAAAAAAATACCAGAAAAAAGTGCACAAGGTTTTTTCTGGAGACACGAAATTGAATTTCGCCGAAACCTTGAAATGAGCCCGCCAATTTGTTGTTCGAACCGAATTTTGCCAACTGGCAGCCGGCAACCGCAAATTGGAGCCAACGCAAAAAAATGTTTCAAACTAAGATTTGCACTAAATTGAAAAAAAGAGAACTTTTTTCTTTGTCTTTGGCGAAAATTGATGAAAATGGGAAAAAAAGCGAAAAGAGTTCGTAAGGATTTGGAACAGTAGATTTTTTCAGAAGAAAAAAACCTGGTTTTTGATTTTAAAGTTTGGGTGAATTCTAAAACGGGTCGTATTTTTAATTTCCAGAGAGGATCTTTTTTCTGAAGTATCCTATGAACTCTGGAATCGGGCTCCCAAAAAGCTCCCAGAATTATAGTTTTGGTCTTCACTTCTATTGTCTAGACATTCTCTATGATTCATCCAAATCTTGCCACCTCCATGTGCCCATCACTCTTGTTTTTTCTCGTTTTCCCGAAAAATACGCGAAGTGAAGAAAAAATTAGTGTTTTTTTTTATCTGTTCATTAAATCATGACCATGTTTACTTTCTTACTATAAGAAAAAAACCAGAATTTTTTTCCCGAAAAATTGTAACCTTCTTCTCTTAAAAAATTGGTCAAAACACTTGTTGAAAATGAAAATTACACACTTTTTTCGTTATAAGTTAAGTAAACTAGTGAAAAAATAAATAAAATTAGGAAACATTGTATGGTTTTGGCTCCGCCCACTTTTTTCGAAGTTTGGAATTGAATTCGGTCATTTTTAGTATTTTTTTTGGGAATTATGAAGTTACCGAATTTTTTTTGAGAATTTGAAATTTTCAAAATTCTTACAGATATCAATTTTAGCGTTAATTTTTGAATTATGGGAAAAATTACAAAGTTTCAGAATATTATTTTTTGAATTTTCAAATTCTCCAGAGTTTTGATAACTTGACAAAATTTTTCACCCATTTGTTTTGAATTTTCATTGAAAACTATTCTTTCAGAATCACGAAAGTTCAGAATATTTTCTGTTTTTCAAATATTTCCGAAACTGTTCAAGAGTTTTTTCAAGATCTTCATGATATTTTGGAATTGTCCATATATATTTTTAACTTGAAAAACAACTTATTTTTCGACAGTTTTTTGTCCAAAGTTCAGATTTCTTCATAACCATTTTATGTCAAAACAACTTTAGTAAATATATTTCAGAAACATTAAGAATTCCTTGAATTTTTCGCAAGTTCGAAAACAATGTTTCAAAATTATTCTTCATAATATCGTCATTTCGCACTTTTTCAGTCAAACAACCCGAGAAAAAAGTGAAAAACAAAATTTTCAGGCATCCTGTTATCATTCCCATTTTTACCTACCTACCTACAGTATATGTTTTTTCTCAAACAAATAAAAAACTTAATTTTTTCTCTTTTTTCCAACTTATTTTCAGTTTTGTTTTTATCGGAAATACTAGAGTACTTGTTTTTTTGTTTTTATTTTTATTTGGTTTACTTTTTGATCGGAAATGGAAATGTTCGAAAAATAAAGAACAAATAAAAAGAAATTACTGTACTTTCGTTAGTTTTATTCGTTAAACTCCGCCCATTTTCTCCTCGTTTTTTGGTGGAAGCCACGCCTCTTCGCAACAGATTTTTTTCTTTGCGAAGAAAAAAGTTCAGAGTTTTTAGTTTTTTTTACTCATTTTTCTTTGATTCTTTTAGGGGATTCTGAAATTTTGGGTCAAATTTTTTATCATTCGAAAATGTTGAAAAACAATCTTAATTTTTGTCGATCGATTTTTATTATACCTAGATTCAGTTGAATATTTTTCTGAATCACTTTTTTTTGAATTTCGAAATCTGAATTTTCAGATGAGTATAAAATCAGAAGTGACATCTTCAACATCGGACACAGATTCAACTGGACATGGAAGTTTCAAATTTGATTATGATGCAGTTGTCAGAATAAAATATATCGGAGAGGAGCAAAAAGAAGAAGGTAAGGGTTTTCGCTTCGAGACCCACAGATTTTTAAAATGAGATTTGGAATTTCTGTAATTTCTTTTATTTGGTTTCTCATTTTCACAATTTGTCTCAATTTTTCAAATTTCTGAAATGGTGATTGGATTCTCAGAATAAAATTTTTATGGAAAATGAAAAAAAACATACGATTTTTAGCCTAAATTTCCCGACTTTTAAAGAATCAAAAAAGTATTACTGTAGTTTTAAGTATTATGTTTTATTTTTCATATATGTGTGTTTTTTTTCTTTTAGAAGAACCAGTCTTCGCACATCGTCTTGTTCTCTCCTCATTTTCACCATTATTTCGACAATTAATCAGCGACTCCAAATCAACAGATGATGTTATTGTATCGATTGATTTGGATTTGACGATATTTCCAAATTCGTTGGCCGCATTTCGTTGTATTGTTGATGCACTTTATAGTGGTGAAATCAAATTGAATGATGTTAGCATGGCAGAGGTAAGGTTGAAAATTTTGATCTGTGATTTTTTAGAATTGTTTCTGAAATTGAAAAAGGTAATTTTTAGTATGTGAAGAACTTTGAGAAAAACATTGATGGGTTTTTGAAATTTTTGGAAAACGGGAAATGTTTTGAAATTTTTCAAGCTGGCTCAGAAGGTTTCCAAAAGCTAGGATTTTTCCAAAGTTTGAAAATTGCCAAAAAAATTTTAGGGGACCTAGAATTCTTTCAAAATGTGAAAACTTGTCCAGATTTCTGAAAAATCATTTAGCTGGCTCAAAAATTCAAAACTCAGCTCAAAAATCTATCCAAGAAGCCTAGAAATTCAGAAGCAAGAATCTAGTGACCTAGAAATCCAAATCCAAGATTCTGACAATTTTCCTGACCCACACTGTTCAATGTTTGATTTTGATTGCATTTTTTTTTGAAAAAATCCAAAATGACACACAAAAATACCATTTGGTACCCGGCACTTCCTTCTTTTCTTCAAAAAATATTTTGTTGTTTTTTCTCTCTCCACCTCACTTTTCTTTTTGTAAATAATTGCACATCATTTTGGTGCCAAAACTCTTGGTGCAAAAAGTTTACGGTAACTGTTGTAACACAATTAAAAACCTTTCATACACAATTTGAATTTTTTGGTTTTTAGGCAAGCAAGGCAAATAATTCCCACAATATCGATAAATGATTCATCTAATCAAACTACCATTTTCTCGTTTTTCTATTGTTTTTTTTGTGGGGAAAGGGAAAAGGAGCTGGGAAGAAGGGTTCACATATTTTATTTTATTCTTTTTTATTCTTCCAGGCTTTGGCTGTTTGTCGATTTTGTCAAATTTCGAGTATGGAATCGAAAATCATGTCAGCCGTATCAATTCCAAATAACTTCAATATTTCCACAATTTTCAATCAAAATGATCAAAATGGTGAGTTTCACGAAAATTTAGCGATATTTGGGGACCAGTTTTCCTAAGTTTGGAAAACCAATTTCTAAAATCCAGGACAGTTTTCTTAGGAAGTTAAAAAATCCAAGAGAAACACTTTTTCAAAAAAAAACTTCAAAGTTTGTTCACGCTTCAATAGTTATCAAGTTGTATTTATTTCTGAAATTAACTCATGCTTCGAAAAATTATCACGTGAACTTCTGAAATCATTTTTTTCAATTCATTCCAACATTTTTTATACAGGATCATCAGAAGTTCAACAATATCTTTCAACAATGCTTCAATTATGGACAAATCCATTATTCGGTGCATTATGCCAACATCAAACCACATCAACCAGCTCATCATTTTCAAGCACATCATCATCTTCTTCTACTAATGCATCTGGAGCTTCCTCAATAATACCAAATTTAAGTGCAGTAATGGCTGCCGCATTAACATCTTCATCATCTGACGAAAGTCAAACACAATCCGAAGGAAGTTCACCGCGAGCAAATTCGGTTGCAACACCACCAAATAGTTCGGATATGGAGAAAATTGTGCCAAATGATGATAAAGAGGGTTGGTGTAGAAATAAGAAATATATCGAAAAAGTGGCGGATGGTTTTATGTGTACAGTTTGTCGCAAAATTTACGGGAGATATAATTCGGTTTCGTATCATGTGACGATTTATCATCGAAATCCGCCGATTCGATGCGAGGAGAATGGATGCAATTTTTCGACGAGAGAAGCCAGATATATTCATTTTCATAAATATTATCGACATCATATTCCACTTCCAGAAAATATTGATTTAGGTTCGTAGAGCTGAGAGGTGGCATTTTTTCAACACAAAACATTTGCAGGTTCGAGAAAATGCCCGTTTTGTCGACATGTTTCAAAAAGTCCAGCAATGTTGGACAAACATATTGCGAGACATGAAAATGAAGGAAATACAAATGGAAGTTTGAAAAGATCTGCTCACAGGTAACACATTTTTTTAGAGATAGTTAAGACGTGGCAAATTTGTTTTTGATCAGAAATTGAAGTTCTCTTCAGAATTTTAAAATCAGGAAAAATTTACGTTAAATTTGCCACATCATAACTACAGTAATCCATAAATTTTCTTTTTCCGAGAAAAAATGAATATCAAAATATTTCTCAAGCTCCTTGAACTCAGAATTTAATTTAGAATTAAAATATCTTTTTTGCCACGTCATAACTTTTTTTTAAATTTTTGGAACTCTTCTCCGAAAAGCTCTGCAGTAATTTATTTCTTTTTCCAAATCAAAATATTCTTTTCAAAAGAAAATCAAGTTTTTCTCATAAACATTGAAACTTTGCTGCTATTTAGTAATTTTGCTTTGCTGGCTGGCTAAGTACAAATTTCGAGAGAAACGAAGATGTTTATCACCTTTTCTTGTACTATTATTCCATGTTTTCATCTCGCAATTTATACTCTTTATCAGCTGATTTTTCTGTTTTTTCTCGATGTTTCGATTTGATGAGAAAAGTAAATTACAAGGACGGACCTACATCGATGTTTCACGGTCATTTGAATTGTGTTCCAAAAACGAACGCAACATTTGCACCTGCTCCTTAATTGTGAAGGCTAAATCTTCGGGAAAAAAAAGTTGTAGAAATTTTCGTGAATTAATTAATGGGAGGGGAGATTCTAGGGAATTCACAAATTGCCCAAAATAAAGTTATAACGTGGAAATTCTAAATCCGGTCTTTTTTCTAGGAAGAAGCAAGTGTGCACATCTACAACATCAATAATTCCTTCAAATCTTCCTGATCTACTTTCATCCTCATCAAATTCTTCATCCTCCTCATCATCTGCTTCTTCATTCCTTCCAACTTCAATTCATAATAATGCCCAATTTCTTCAACCATTTCCACCTCCAACAACTCCAATGAAATGCACTTTGTGCTCATTTTCAACCTATGCAACTGATATACTTTTTATGCATTTGGCAACAACACATGCACAAGAATTGTCACAATTATCAAAGAATGATAATAATTCGACAAATGATGATAATTTGATTGGAATTCGAGGTGGCGACGATGAAATTGTTGATGTTGATGAGAAAATTGAAGGAGGTGAAAATGATGTTCTGATCAAACATCATTTAAATATTTCACAAGTTCTGGATGCTCCAACAATATAATTTTTATATAACAAATTAATTAAGAGAATTGTTTCAACTAGAAACCGCGATTTTTAATGATATATTTTTTTTCGAATAGAAAAATCACGACTCTTCGAAACTTTGCCACTAGACGTGGAATTTCGCAGTTTTTACTACGAGATCCTGATCAGCGCGTCTAAAAATCCCGATTTCTAGTTGAAACAGCTCTTTTCTAAATTAATACCCTTACATGTTTATCCCGCAATCTTTATCATCTACCTTTTAGGGCTTTAGTTCATTATTGGTTAGGCCCTGAAAAGATTCAGGGTCAGTTTTCACTTTGCATTTCATTTTATTTTGATTGATAAATAAATCCCCGCCCCAATTCTAGTGCCTTCCTCCCTCGAAAAATAATGTTCAATCTCACATTTTTCATATAACTCATGACTTTCGCTTTGTTTTTTCGTTCTTTTTTCCATATTTGATTGTCCCAATAAATTTATTTTGCAAAATGAACATCAAATATTACTCGCATTCGAAATCCCATTTGAATTGTTTCGTGAGATACGCCTTGAATTGTGCAGATTTCTTCTTCAAATCATCTTTTGCGTGCGCCGAATCTGTAACTTTCTCCTTCTTATCAACATTCCGTACTATTTATTTACTCGTTTATTTTTCCCGGGAAAAACAAAGTTACCTCTAATATTGGCAAAAAGCATTGATAAGGTTGTAGTCAGGAAATTGTCACGGGAAACGATGTCGACAAAAAAGTCCGAAGGACATTCTTTCAGTTGGAAAAATAATACCTAAAAAAAATTCTAGATTTTTTTTTAATTCTTGGAATATTTTTCTTACTCGTATATATGAGATAAACAAATCGTGCTGTGATCCAAATGAATTCGGACAACAACATAATAAATGAATAATTCGTTTCCATTGCTCGAATCCTTCGAAAACTTGTCCGATCAAAAAACAGACGAAGGCGATTTGAAGCTCGGCTAATAATTGTTTCCAATCTCCATTGAGAGAACGAGTTAGGCGAAATAATCTATCAGAATGTTCGATTCCAATTCGAGGAATATCTCCCTATAAATAATTATTATGAGTTGAGTTTTTTTTTTATTTTGAACAATAAAAAATATCAGCCAAAAAATTACGATAAAAAAATTTAGTGGAACATTTTTCAGAGAAATTCCAGGTTTTTTTTTGATAAATCATGTTTTCCACGTCAGAATTGTTCTTGGATAATTTATTTGAAACTAGGAGCTGTTCGCTCCTAGGTGAGTTAATATAAGTTGAATACAGCAATCAATAAATGCTCAACATATGAAATAATATCAATTTCAGACTGATATAATGAATTTTGGCTCGAAAAAACAGAATTTGTAAAACTGGAAGATCTTCCAGATTTACAAATTTTTACCAAAAAAACGTTGATCCCAAAAATAGTATAATTTGAAGAGATTTATCAATAAATGTGTTATATTATGTTAGATATTTTTTCAAAAGCTTTATTTGTTTCTAAATTTCCCATATTTCGACTCACCCTCAATTGTGGAATTTCTTGAAAACGAATCTCGTATCCTTCGCGAATTTTCATAACTGGCAAACCGTGTTGATCAACAAAACGAGTTCTGATTGGATGATCTCGATCAACTGTTTGAGTACACGAGACTTCAGGATTGTCCTCTGGTTTTTCCATATACGCTGTTTCAAGACTGACTAATTCTGCTTGCGCTGTGATTCGACCTTTTAATGGTTTGATTCTGAAGAGAATATCAAGTTGATCTAGTTTAACTAATTGAATAAGTGAAATTACCGATTGACTGTTGATTCTGTGACAAAATCTGTGAGAGCATACCAACTTCTGTAGTTTTCGAATGGATATGGAGCAAGACATGAATCGAGATTTTTCAATTGCTGACGTTTTTCTGGTAATTGCTGGAAATAGTTCAACATTTTCCCAAAGTATTTATTATCAAGTCTGATAAAAATCCTACGTCTTCTGGAACTTCTTGATCTTCAAAATCTTCAGTCTGTTTGTTCCATTTCTTAACAACTATTTCTCCAGCTTTGAAGGTGTGGAAAAATCCTATCCTTGGAGTTGAGTTTATGCTACAATAGACAAAGTGAACACCGGGAGGAATCATCTTGAGGCCTCGAAATTTATCACCGGTTTTCCAGGATTTGTAATCAATTCCGAATTCTGAACCTTCTGGGAAGTCGAGGAAAAGCTGAAAATCAAACACTGATTCAGATTTTCAACAGTGTATTTACCAGAAAGGAACCATGGATATACATATAATTCACAATTTCTGGTGGCAAGTTTTGGCCAGTTCGAAGAGAATTCAAAATGTTCGTCATCATAGGATCCGACATCTGAATTTATTTTTGCCATATTCAACACCTACATAAAATATGGCAAGAAACTGATATGAAACATGTTACATATAAAACTTTTACAAACTAAGACGGATATAAACAACGAGAGTTCATTTGCATGTCAACAAATACATTGAAAACAATTTAGATTGGGTTGTTGATCCACTTGGTGAGTGGTCCGTGTTCACGTTGAAGTTGAACTCCAACTCCGTCAGAGACAAGTCGTCCTTCGGCGCGCATGCGTTCGTAGTCTTCTCTGTCCCATTTGGTGAATCCCCATTTGCGTGAGTTGACGATGATTTGACGTCCTGGGAACTTGAACTTGGCACGACGGAAGGCCTCAATGGCGTGCTTGACGTTTCCTTCCTTAACTCTCATTGAGAAAAGGATATCTCCGATATCAACACGGGCGACCAATCCTTGTGGTTTTCCGTAAGCTCCACGCATTCCTGTCTGAAGACGATCAGCGCCGGCGCATGAAAGCATTTTGTTGATACGGGTGACGTGGTATGGATGTTTACGGACACGGAGATGGAAACCGTCCTGAAATAATCAAGTTATTATTAGGATTAAAAAGGATTGCACAAAAATTTACCTTTCCGCAGTTCTTGACCATGTATTTGTTAGCGCAAATACGAGCGGCTTCAAGAGCTTCTGATGAAAGATGCTCACGCTCGTTTGACATCATGTGCACGCATGCTGGGAACTCGTCAACATTAGCTCTTTTCTTTCCCAAATCGAAAATTCTGATCTTGGCGTCTGGGACTCCTCGACAGAATCGGGATTTTGGGTATGGCTTGTTTTTGATGTAGCGGTAGCACCGCGCTGGACGTCTACCCATGTCTGAAACAAAAATCATAAATACATGAAAAATTTCGAATAACGGGTAAAGAGCAAATTTCGTAATGCAATTTTAATTGAGAAATGAAGCGGGTGTTGATTTGGAACTTATAACAGTGAAGACAAACGTAATCAACATTATTCAAAACTCCTACTTGAACCGAAAAGTAAAATTTCAACAGCAAAACTCGGGAAAACAGGGAAAAATTTTAGGCCAGAGAAAAAGAAAAGTGGAATTTCGCCAGATGTGTGCAGTACGCATTTGTGTACACATTTTATTTGACGAACATTTGCTTACCGTACACCTTGCACACCCCGCTGAAACGAGAAATGACTGTTTTTCTACTGTAGTACGCAATCGAAAAGTGTGCAAACACCGCGTCTCTGCGTCTCTCGAGAATTCACACTGTTTTGTTCGTTCAAAGGAACATACATTTATTAATTTATTGGGTCTCGAAAAGCTGGCCTTCCTGGGCTCTTAGGAATTATGAATCTTATGGTTTAATGTAGATCTCGACACGCTGAATCTCGTGATATTTTTCATTTTTTCTCTAACGCATGTTTTCCTAACGAAAATTGGTACGCCAACTATTTCATTGATTTACGTTGCAGATTAAAGGGACACGTATTTATTTAACCGCGTGGTCTCGACGCAAATCGTAACTTTCTTCGCAGGACCCCTAAAAATATGAGTAACATAGTTTAATGTAGATCTTGAGACGCTGATTCTAATGGTATTTTTAGTTTTTCATATAACGACCTCTAAGGTAACTAAAATTGGTACGCCAATGAGAACAGCATTTTGCTAATTTTTTCATTGTTTGAGAGGGTGTGCTTGAAAAATAAAAAAAATTCGAAAATTTTTATTTTTCACTTTTCGAGTCGTTTTTGGCCGTTTCGACACTCAATAGAACATTTTGAAGAAAATAATTCGATAAATAAAAAAAATCCAGCATGAAAGCCCCAGAAATCAAGGTAATTTTACTGAAATCACACGAGAAAAACGGATTTTTGAATGAATAAAAAATTAAATTTTCAGATTGTTCCACTTGGAGCTGGTCAAGATGTTGGAAGAAGTTGTATTTTGGTTACAATTGGTTCCAAAAATATAATGCTCGATTGCGGAATGCACATGGGTTATCAAGACGACAGAAGATTCCCTGATTTTTCTTATATCGGCGGAGGTGGAAGATTGACAGATTATCTAGATTGTGTCATTATTTCTCATTTTCATTTGGATCATTGTGGCTCACTTCCACATATGAGTGAAATTGTTGGATTCGATGGACCAATTTATATGACATATCCAACAAAAGCAATTGCTCCTGTTTTATTGGAAGATTATCGCAAAGTTCAATGTGATATTAAAGGCGAATCAAATTTTTTCACTTCTGATAATATCAAAAATTGTATGAAGAAAGTAATCGGAGTTGCATTGCATGAAGTTATCAAAGTGGATGAGGAATTGAGTATTCGCGCATTTTACGCGGGACATGTGTTAGGAGCAGCGATGTTTGAAATTCGAGTTAACAATCAATCAGTTCTATATACAGGTACATCTATAGAAATAAAAATATAAATAATATTTTCTAATTTCTTTTTTTTCAGGCGATTATAACATGACACCAGATAGACATCTTGGCGCAGCACGTGTTTTGCCGGGAGTTCGGCCAACTGTATTGATCTCCGAATCAACTTATGCGACAACAATTCGAGATTCGAAACGAGCAAGAGAACGAGATTTTTTGAGAAAAGTTCACGAATGTGTTATGAAAGGTGGAAAGGCAAGTAATTTAACATGATTTTATTCAAATTTTGCATTTACCAAATTGGTTTCCCACAAATCGCGCCCAATGATTTTGTATTAGTAGAACATCTGAAAAATATTTTGAATTTAAATCTCACATTTTTCTTACCCAATCTGTGACATGCTGGATCCACTTATAGTCGCACAATTTAAGTCATCCGAAATATTTTGATTTACAAATAACGCAGATTTTAATTCAGAAGCATATGAATCAGCAACCCATTGATAAGTCTGAAATATTCAAATTCAAATAAAACATAAATTAATCTCACATCATTTATTTTTGTGTAGTTCGAAACCCATGCTCCACCAGTCATTTCATCAGTAAACTGTTGTAGTTCGTCTGAATTCTCCACTCCAGAAACGACCGCTTCCAATTCATTGCACAATTTAACAGCTTCCGTGTAATTCAAACCACTGTCTCTTGTTGGTCTAATTTGCGTGACACACCATATTGTTTTCTCGCGTGTATATTTTGTCCAACCATCTTCGCATTGCTTGAATTCATCAAATTTTCCAGTAGTTTCCAGTTGTGACATGACTGACTTGCAGTCGACCTCATTGCTCAGTTTTAGAGCAATTTCCAAATCTGTCGGTTCATTTGTGTAAGTCACATTGCTAACTTGACCATACAAGCAAAGATTGCATTTTTTGGAAGAATCGTAGAAAGCCAGCTGAAAAGGGGAATTTACTAGTCGAGAAGTGTTCCTGGGCTTCTCAGAAGTTACCCGGGCCACTTGGGTTTTCTAGAGGGCTAAATTTAGAAATGAGTTTTGAGAACTAGAACTTGAATTCTTACACAAATTGATTCCACTTACAATACAATCTGACGTATTTGAATTGCACTCGGTCACACATTCAGCCCATGTTAGAGTCAGGCTTGTATTGCAGCTTGTAGTTGAACCTATAGTTCCATAGAAAACAATTGCATTCGATGAAACGAATCCAAATCCAACGCAAAAAATAAGAAACGTAGCAGTTACTAAGAGACTCATTGCTTTATTTTTGTTTTGAGATGAAATATATTTTTTTGTTGTATAGGAAAGGAAGAAGCAATAAATTGTAATGGGAAGACATTTTGAGATTCTATAGATACAGGAAGAAATGTATATTTGGAAATGCAAAAAAAATGATACATCAAAAAATAAAAGCAAATTTCAGGTCATAATTCCGGTTTTTGCACTTGGTCGAGCTCAGGAATTATGTATTCTTTTGGAATCGTATTGGGAGAGAATGGCGCTGAAAATTCCGATTTTCTTCTCACAAGGTCTTGCCGAAAGAGCAAATCAATATTATCGACTTTTTATTTCCTGGACCAATGAAAACATCAAAAAAACATTTGTTGAACGAAATATGTTCGAATTCAAACATATTCGACCAATGGAAAAAGGAGCTGAAGATATGCCGGGACCACAAGTCCTTTTCTCAACACCTGGAATGTTGCACGGTGGACAATCGTTGAAAGTGTTCAAAAAATGGTGTTCTGATCCGAATAATATGATTATTATGCCTGGTTATTGTGTTGCTGGAACTGTTGGAGCACGAGTTATTAATGGCGAGAAACGAATTGAGATTGATGGAAAAATGGTGGGAATGTTTTTGAATTTTTGGCGGGAGAATTCGAATAAAAATAATATTGCCACGTGGATTTTTCGGACAAAATTTCAAATTCAAAAATTTACCGATCTGGAAATTTGGCTGCAAAATTTCAAGTTCAAAAAATGTTTTCACGTGGATTTTTAACATCAAAATTTCTAATTTGAATAATATACTTCTGGCGGCAAAAATTAAGAGTGAAAAATATTTGCTACGTGGAATTCTGATGGTAAATTTTCAAAATTTGAAAATGTTGCCATGTTGAAATTTGGCCGCAAAATTTAAAGTTCAAAAAATTCTGCAACGTGGATTTCTGATGGCAAATTTTCGAAATCCAAAAATTTTAGATTTTGATCTCATGAAACTAGATTAGTACAGAATTACCCAACTTCTATATCTGAAACAAAAATATTTATTCCAGCACGATATTCGCCTTGGAGTTGAATATATGTCATTCAGTGCACACGCAGATGCAAAAGGAATTATGCAATTAATCCGACAATGTCAACCACAACATGTTATGTTTGTCCACGGAGAAGCTGCAAAAATGGAATTTCTCAAAGGAAAAGTTGTGAAAGAGTTCAAAATTCCTGTTCATATGCCAGCAAATGGTGAAACGGTTTCGATTGAGAAATTGCCAACTTTTGAACTTCCGATTTCTCAAGACGTAAGTTTTGAAGTAGATTTGGGAAAAATTGAGATTTTCTTTGCAGAAAATTGAAAAATGCATTAGCTTGGATCCAAATCCTTCGAAAAAACAATGTCCTTTCAACAGTAAATTTGTTCTTGATCAAAGTGTGAGTTTTTTTTTTGAAATTCTAATTTATTTTTTTTTTATTTTCAGACACAAGAATTGGAAATTGAAGTGAATAATGAAATAAATTTAAGTGAAGACAATAACATGATTCCAATTACCGTATCTCTTTCACAAATAATTCGCGGGAAAAAGTTGAATTGGAAAGAGTTGAGTGAAGAGATGCAAGTACATGATCCACATTTACAATTGAAACAGGTACGTGACAAAATTTTTATTAAATTTTAAATCATGTTTTTTCAGGATGGAATTGAAATGTTCGACGGTGAAATTTGTATAATGGCTTTGAGAAACTTGGAAAACAGTGTTGAATTGGTTTGGGATGAATGTAGACAACCATGGTTTCAAACTATATATCAGACAATTTGTGATTCGATTCGACCTCGAACACATCTCAATTCATAACTACAGTACTTTGTTAAATAATTCCTTAATTTTTTCTTTGATCTGATTTTGTTATAACGGGAAACCCGAACTAGATAAATATGGTTCGCATTAATTTTTGATGAATTTCTCAAAAATATGAATTTTATTTTCGATCTTACAAAACGCCAAACCAACCAGTAAACGGGTGAAAAATTACCGTACACTTCGAAAAATAAAAAAAATTCGAAAATTTTTATATTTCACTTTTCTAGTCGTTTTTGGCCATTTCGAGACTCAATAGAACATTTTGAAGAAAATTATTTGATAAATAATAAAATCTAGCATGAAAGCCCCAGAAATCAAGGTAATTTTACTGAAGCTACTCGAGGTAAGTAATTTAACATGATTTTATTCAAATTTGCATTCACCAAATTGGTTTCCCACAAATTACGCCGAATGATTGTGGATTAGAAGAACATCTGAAAATTATTTTAAATTTAAATATCATATCATTTTTTCCTTACGAGGTCTGTGACAAGCTAGATTCGATAGCCGCACAATTTAATTTATCCGACAATTTTTGATTTACAAATAACGCAGATTTAAACTCAGAAACATATGTATCAGCGACCCATTGATAAGTCTGAAATATTCAGAACTATTTAAATTAAAATAAAACATAAGTTAATCTCACATCATTTATTTTCTTGTAATTCGAAACCCACGCTCCATTAGTCATTCCGACAGTAAACTGTTGTAGTTCTTCTGAATTCTCCACTCCAGAAACGACTGCCTCCAATTCATTGCAAAAATTAACAGCATCCGTGTAATTAAAACCACTGGTCTTAAATACTCTAATTCTTATAACACACCATATTGTTTTCTCGCGGGTATATTTTGTCCAACCATCTTGGCATTGTTTGAATTCATCAATTTTTCCAGCTTCCAGTTGAGACTGGACCGAATTGCAGTTGACCTCATTGCTAAGCTTTAGAGCAATTTCTGTATCAGTCGGTTTATTTGTGTAAGCCACATTACTAATTTGACCATACAAGCAAAGATTGCATTTTTTGGAAGAATCGTAGAAAGCAAGCTGGAAAGGGGAGTTTACTAATAGAGGAGTATTCCCGGGCTTTTCAGAAGTTTCCCCTTTCAAATAATTCACTCACAATACAATCTGATGTATTTGAATTGCACTCGGTCACACATTCCGGCCATGTTAGAGTCAGGCTTGTATTACAGCTTGGAGTTGAACCTATAGTTCCATAGAAAACAATTGCATTCGATGAAACGAATCCAAATCCAACGAAAAAAATAAGAAACGTAGCAGTTACTAAGAGACTCATTGCTTTATTTTTGTTTTCAGATGAAATAATTTTTGTTGTATAGGAAAGGAAGGGGCAATAAATTTAAATTTTAATGGGAAAAAACATTTCGAGATCCTATAGATACAGGATTGAAAAGGTGTATGAATTTAATAAAAAAGGATATTGCCAAGTGGATTTTTAACGCCAAAATTTCGAGTTCAAAAAATGTTTTCACGTGGATTTCCGATGGCAAATTTTCGAAATCCAAAAATTTTAGATTTTGATCTCATGAAACTAGATTAGTACAGAATTACCCAACTTCTATATCTAAAACAATAATATTTATTCCAGCACGATATTCGTCTTGGAGTTGAATATATGTCAAATTTTAAATCATGTTTTTTTCAGGATGGAATTGAAATGTTCGACGGTGAAATTTGTATAATGGCTTTGAGAAACTTGGAAAACAGTGTTGAATTGGTTTGGGATGAATGTAGACAACCATGGTTTCAAACTATATATCAGACAATTTGTGATTCGATTCGGCCTCGAACACATATCAATTCATAAGTAATTCGCAGTATTTTGTTAAATAATTACTTTTTTCTTTGATCTGATTTTGTTATAACGGGAAATCCGAACTAGATAAATATGGTTCGCTTTAATTCTTGATGAATTTCTCAAAAATATTAATTTTATTTTCGATCTTACAAAACGCCAAACCAACCAGTAAACGGGTGAAAAATAAACATATTGAACATACAATAAATAATAAATAAGGGGGGATTTTAGATAAGTAAAACTTGTTTAACTGTACAAATCATCATCATCGTTTCCAGCTGCACCACCACCAACTGGTTGACCGCCGGAAGTTGGAGCTGCATTTGGCTCGCCTGGGAATTTGAAATTGTTTCCAAAACCACGAGATTGTTGAAGAGTTTGGGCAAACATTTCATATCTGGAAAAAAATTATTGGAAGGGGTTCATAAATTAAATAAGCGTGGAATTCAGGCACGAGATTTTGAGATTTTTTGAGCCCAATTAGGCCTATCTTATGCCGTTCGGGGATTTTTAGGGCTAAATTATCCTAGATTTTCGGCTCGAATTTTTGAGCCTAACAAAGCCTATATCTTATGCCTAATATTCGAGGAAATAAGCCTAGATTCAGATGTTGAAATTTCGGTCAGTATTAGAGCCTGAATAAGCCTAGAAGGCAGGCCTAAAATTTGGTTTTTTTTGAGTCTGAATAAGCCTCTGTTTTGGACCTTTAACTTGAGAATGAGTATAGATTTTAGGTCTAGAATTTTTTCTGAACACAAAATGGCCATTTTTAGGTCTAAAATTTGAGATATTTCGATCCAAAAGCCGATGCTAAGAATAAAACTCACTTTCTAATATCATTATCAGAAACAGATCTTCTAGCGAATTTCATAGCTTCTTCAAAATGAGCACGAGTAATTTCCGGAACTGGATCAGCCAAATCATCTTCCATCAATTCTTCACCACGAGCACGACGTTCTTGTCGATCTTTTTCATCACGAATCTCTTTTTCAATCGATTCACGAATAGCCAATTTACATGCTCTAGAAACAAAAATTAAATTGGAATTATTCACATCTTCAATGTTTCTCTACTACAAACCTTTGACAAATTTCGGTTAAATCAGCTCCAGAGAATCCAACAGTGTTTTTAGCCAAAAAGTTCAAATCCAAATCCTTTGCCAATGGTGTTTTTCTCAACGAAGCCTTGAAAATTTGAAGTCTTGATGCTTCATCTGGCAATGGAATATAGATCAATTGATCAAGTCGACCTGGACGAAGAACAGCTGGATCAATAATATCCGGTCTATTTGTAGCTCCAATAATGAAAACATTTTTCTTCGCATTCATTCCATCCATTTCAGTGAGAACTTGATTAATAACTCTGTCTGAAGCACCTCCAGCATCACCCAATCCAGAACCTCTTGATTTTGCAATCGAATCCAATTCATCAAAGAACAAAACACATGGAGCAGCAGCTCTTGCTTTATCAAAAACATCTCTCACATTCGCTTCAGATTCTCCAAACCACATTGTCAATAATTCAGGTCCCTTGATTGAAATGAAATTTGCTTGACATTCATTGGCAATCGCTTTAGCCAACAATGTTTTACCACATCCAGGTGGACCATAAAACAAAACACCTCTTGATGGTTGCATTCCGAATTTAAGATATTTTTCAGGATGCTCGACTGGATATTGAACCAATTCTTGCAATTCTCGTTTAACATTTTGAAGTCCACCAATATCATTCCATGTTGTATTTGGTGTTTCAACAACAGCTTCACGAAGTGCAGATGGTGATGATTTGCCCATTGCGAAACGGAAGTTTTCCATTGTGACGGCCAAGGAGTTCAAAACTTCCGCATCAATTGTATCATCTTCCAAATCGATCAACTCCATCTTTTCACGGATTTGTTGAAGTGCAGCTTCGGAACAAAGCGAAGCCAAATCAGCACCAACATAACCATGACATTCGTTGGCAACTTGTTCCAAATCAACATCATCACCCAATTTCATGTTTTTGGTGTGGATACGAAGAATTTCAAGTCTACCGACAGCGTCCGGAATTCCTGTGAGAAAAATAATTAATAATTCCGCCCTAGACCAGGGGCTATTCAACTTATTTTTCCAACGCTGAAAAGGTTAAGAAAATCCAAGAAAACTGAGAAAATATTTGATTAGCCCTGTTATTTTTTCGAATTTTAACATATTTTTTTGCCAACTGAAACTTACCAATATCGATTTCACGATCAAATCTACCAAAACGTCTCAATGCTCCATCAATCGAATTTGGTCTATTTGTAGCCGCAATAACAACAACATGAGCACGAGTCTTCAAACCATCCATAAGAGTTAACAATTGTGACACAATTCTTTTCTCAACTTCTCCGTGAGCCTTCTCTCTTTTTGGTGCAATCGCATCAATTTCATCAATGAATAAAATGGCTGGTGAATTCTTCTCGCATTCAGCAAATGCTTTTCTCAAATTCGATTCCGATTCTCCCGACATCTTTGACATGATTTCTGGACCATTGATGAGGAAGAAGAATGCACCAGTTTCATTAGCAACAGCTCGGGCGATGAGTGTTTTTCCGGTTCCCGGTGGTCCGAAGAGAAGAATTCCACGTGGTGGTTTGACACCAATTGCTTTGAATAATTGAGGATGTCTCAATGGTAATTCGACCATTTCTTTGATTTGAGCGAGTTGTTTGCGAACTCCACCAAGATCATCGTATCCGATTTCATTCAATGATTCTTCCTCTTCTTCGCGTTTAATCGGATCTCCTTCGTAGTGAATGACGGTGTCTGGAGCGACAATACAGGCTGGAGATGGATCAGTTTCCACAACCTTGAATTCCACGGTTCTCATTGCTGCTTGAACTGTGAATATATCACCTTTGTGAACTGGACGATAAGCATCAGTGAAGTATGGGCGAAGGAAAACATCAAATACGTTTCTGAAATATGTAAAGTTCAAAAAACGATTCCAATAGAAGTATAAAAACAGCTAACCCAGTAAGTCCTTCGATAGTATCATCAATTGGCAAAACGTGAACTCTTTTACCGTATTCGAGTTGATGACCAGTAACACTGACAACATCTCCAAGACGACTTCTCAAATTATTTCTGACAACACGATTCATTTTGACTTTATCATTCGAACAATTATCGGAGGATAAAACGATGGCAACAGTCTCGCGACGTTTTTTGCCTTTCAAAAGGACTGAATCTCCTCGGAAAAGACTGAGTTCATCCATTTTTGTTTGTGAAAGCATGATCATTGAATTATCATCATTTTCAGATTGATCAATGATTAATCTGTTTGGTCGAGCTTTGTCCTGAAAATTATAATTTTTTAAGTGAGAAAGGGTACTCGAAAATATTCACCTTCAGAATAGCTGTTGATAACTCATCATTTCTTTTCTCCTTTTCGTCTTTGTGTCTGAAACACAATTAAAAATTGACTGAAAATTCATCTACTAAAAAAACTTACGTTGGAACTTGAGCCATTTTCGATTATTCCTTGGTTCAAACTGAAATTAATAAAGGTTAATCTTAGTGAAGATTTCGCAAGTATCTAAAAAGCTAAGAAAAAATAAATGATGACAAAAAAGTGAGAACATGGTCAGCGTGTGAGAGAAATAGAAAATGATGACGATTTCAAATGTGTTCCTGGGTTTGCAATAGAGCGAAAATGACTCGATGTTCAACATTTTGTTTCAACGTTAAATTTGGAGTCTGACGTGCGAAAATGTCACGCAACAATTGATTTTCTATACATTTTGGACCGTGCTCTTTTCATTTAAAAAAACATGTCATTTCTAATTTCAAAAGCCTGCCGGAGAAAACGCAATTGTGACAGGAAGTCAGAGGACGTGGTTGAAATTCGTAAGGTTAATTAACCGGATCCGCATATTTTTCTGCAGAGCTCGGAAACTTTTCGCAAAAATGTTTTTTCGCGAAAGTTTTACTACGGTAGATAGGCAAATTTGTGTACTTGTGCGTCGCGGTGTTTACACACTAGGTAGTATTGATATCGATTAGTAAATATACTCTAAAAACTTTTTGAATCTATTTTTTGTGTTAAATTAACTCAAAAGATGTTTAAAAAAATAATAAAAATAAAATTAATTGAAAATTACAAGTTTTTTGTTCGAAAAATGACTCATGCATGGCAAAATCAGGAATGCTTCCTAATTTTGCCATGAATTATTTATTTTCGCGAAGAAAAAAGGGGATGTGTTAAAAATAGATACTGTCGGAAACATATGTTGTCACCTATCGATATGGTTGGAATGTGCGAAATGACCGGGAAACATTTTATGGGAAAATTGTTCGGGAAAAATGGATTTTGGGAAAATGTCCAGCCAGACCTGAAGCAAGATTATGATATTTTCCGTCGAAAATTTCCAATTCGTGTACAGCTGGAGTACGGTGAAAACTGGGCCATTCAAAGTTTCTCTGATCAAGTGCCCCGTTTCTTTTGATTTCAACGAAACGTACAAAATGCTTGCAAACTATTCGTTGTTTCCTCATCAGAAAAATATGTATTATAACTGATAAAATAACAACCTGTTCGACCCTCACTGGATTTTTCCAATGACCATCATTACGTATCATTTTCTCTCTCCTAAGAAAGTGAATACAATTTTCGCACAAAAACTTGATAGTAATTTTTTTTGCTCTTTTTTCTGAATTTTCTCTGAAAAAAACAGTAATCGTTAAATGCCCCGAATTCAAAAATTCTTTCATCTTTTTTTTAATTTATAAACTTAAACTTGTTAAATAATATTTGAGAAAAAAAAACCCTAAACTTCCCTATTTGTTTCGGAGAAAATGCAAAATAATCGTGTGTTCGAAAGTTTGTCTTATCATATTTTCTTCAAAAATTTTTCGTTGAAACTAAAAAGAACTATCAAATCGACACATCAATATACATTTTCATGTGCTCTTTCAAGTGCACCCCGCCAATCATTGGTGTCTATCGCCATCAATAATAATACACATATATAAATCTGTTACATTTCTCTCTCCTGTGTCCATTGAATACATATTTTGTCAACGAAAAATACAAATGTCTCCTCGTCGCTGCTAGCCAATGTCCACTTCTTCTTCTCACCCAAGATGTGGTGTTTGGTTGTTTGATCGTATGACGTGGAAACGGAGCTTTTTTTGTTTTTGTTATTTTGCATATTTTTTGATGACCTTTTGCTACATCAGCGCTAATTTATCTATAAGTTCAAAAATTATTTTATCGATCAAAACGTGGTAAACTTTCTAAACTATTTTGTTTCATCGAAATAGGAATTGATTATTCACCCCATATTTCAATTTTTTTTGATTGGCTCTGAATTTTAAAAATAATCATAAAGAACTTCAAAATTTCTAACAAAAAATCTAGGGTTTCATCATTCTCAGAAACACTTGACATATATTTATTCTAATCTGAATAATGGCATATTTCTAATAATGACGAAATCATCACTGCGCATCTATAAGATCGACATTCCAATTGTTATTCCTTATTTTTTGAAGAAAAACAAATTCTAATCAAGAATATTCTCGATAAACCGTGTCGTAAACATCATTTCATTTCGATGAAATTTTCACATTTGAATTTTCCACTGGCACGTTGTGATCTTTAGTGTACATATACCGTAGTCCAACGGGAGGGAATAATCAGAATATTTCAATGAAATTTCGCATTTGTGTAATAATATTTATTTACACATACATACGCTCATCCAATAACAATTGTCAGGTTACGGTATTTCAAAAGTACTTTCTTGTTTCATCGCTAGCTTTCTTCCAGACAAATTTATCTTTAAAAACAAAAATATTTTTGAGGATAAAAATTTGAAAACAATCTTTGATAGTAATCAACAATAATAAAATTTCCGCATGTTATCATTCCATATTTCAGTAGTCACAAACAAATAAACAACATCCCTATTTATTTTTTCCCATCGTCCGAAGATCATTTTCGATGCACGTTTTCACATATTCAAAACAATACAACACTTTAGTTTCCCATAATACCAGATATTTTCGGTGTCAAAGGACAACCCCCAACAAAAAGGGGGCGGAGCTTATAAAGAAGAGAAACGTGGGGTATTGTTATCATTTATGCACACTTCGCCTCCGCTTTTCAACCCAACAACATCTGTTGATTTTTTCGGTATTTTTTTTGATTTGGAATATATTATATTCTTTAATTTTAGCTTTTTATTTTCTATGGACTATAATTTTTTGCTAAATTTCTTGAAACTTCAAAACTAATTTTTTTCTCATATAAATTGGTTTTCTTCAAAAAATTATTAACTTTTAGGTTTCAAAAGCTTAGAGTTAATTATAGGTCTCTAAACGATTTCTTTTTTCCTTGATCTTTTCTCAAATTGTCCGTCAACACGATGCCATTTTTGTGTCCAACTGGTGCCTTATCGTCTATTTCCCTTCATTGTTCTTTTTCTCTTTCATTCATCCCCCGAAAATTCCCATTTTCGATTGTTTCATTGATAAAACTTATATTATTTGTTTTTCTCTTTAATACATCAATGATCAACATTTTTGTGATTTCAGAATGGCTCCTTACACATCAACTGAAATGCAACTTCTCCGCCGTCAATCCACCAACGATGTTAGCTCTCGGCCTTGCGGTAAAATCGTTTACGCAGCCGAAAAAGTTCGTGAAGCGATTATGGATCATGAGCAAACTATTTCCACAACAACAACACCAATTGCACCAAAACAACGAGCAAAGGTTGTGGTTTTGGGAGATTCGGGTGTTGGCAAAACATCAATTATCTATCGACATCGTTTTGGAACACAATTTGTGTCGGTGAACGCGACAATTGGTGCCAGTTTTGTATCTTGTGATTGGTGAGTTTTTTGATACCTGACACAGAATTATGAGAAAGAAATTATAAATTGTATTTTTTTAAAATAAAATCCTAAATTTCAGTGAAACTGAGCGAGATGAATCAATTCGTCTTCAAGTCTGGGATACTGCCGGACAAGAACGTTTCCGATGTATGGTTCCAATGTATATGAGAAATGCTGATGCAGCCTTGATTGTTTATGACGTCACAAATCGTGAATCGTTCGAAGATGTTGATAAATGGATGGATGAATTAGAAAGATCTTGTGGAACAGATCAAACAAATATTTATTTGATTGGTAATAAAACTGATCTCGTTGAGAAACGTGAGATTTCAACAGTTGAAGGAAAAGCAAAAGCTGTCAGAATAAATGCCAAATTTTATGAAGTTTCGAGTGATGAACCAGATTGTAAGTTTCTTGAGAAATATTTTTGGATTCTAAAATTTTATTTTTCAGTATTCTCAATTCTTCTTTCGGATGTTGCTGAAGATGTTCTTTCGGCTCGAGATAGAATCAATGAAATATCGGAAGAAATCGATTCAAAAACATCGATCAAGCTAAAAACTTCGAAGCCAATGAATATTGAAATTGGAGAAATGACTGTTATTTCATCGCCCAAAAAATCAAAATGTTGCTCGTTACTGTAATTTCTCATAGCTTTTTTCTAAATTATTTTTGTTTGTCACAAACTATTACGTGTATTTTATTTTTTTTTATTGTTTTTTTTCTAATATTTTCAGGTTGTTTTAGGGTATCCAATGTCTTTCATTTTTCATTGTTTTTTTTCAAATAATATTCGTGTATTCCTTTTACTGGTCAAAATTTTTTGTTGTTGAAATAAAAACTTTCAAAAAATGTGAATCACTATGGATGATTAGATGTGAAGATAATCTTGGATTTCCGGATGAAATTTCAAATTTCCTGGATTGGGCGGAGTACTTCGATGTTTGAAATAACTGATTTTTGAAAAAAACACGCAGAACATTCTCTAGTTTTTCGATTTTTGAGATTTTGTTCTACACATATGTAGTAAAATTATAATTGTTGATTAGTTTTTCCTCTGTTCACAAATCTACGAATTCTCTTTAGAATTCTTCTAATTGCGAACTTTCTTCTTCTCATAATTATTTTCCCCAAAATTATTGTTTTGCCAAAAACTTCTAATTATATGATTTAGTTTTACTCCTAATTTTTTGAAATTTGCGGTTTTTTCTGATTATTGCTCAAAAAAATCATAATTTTCATTCATTTGGAAAAAAAAGTTTTAATAAATCAAAAATCAATGTGTTTAAAAAACTTGAATTTTCTTTCAGAAAAATTACAGTATCTAAAGAACCCATTTTTTCTGAAAAAAATAAGAAAACATAATTCTTCTTTTTATTTTCTTTTTTTCTCACCATGACGACCACCCTCATCTTTTTATCTGCTAAGTTTTTTTTCTAAGAAAGAAAAAGCCTAAACTCTGAGACAATTAATATGATTTCCAGACCACCTTGAACTTTTCGAAATAAAAAATCAAGATTTCAAATTCATCAAAACATATTTCAATTCTCATTGAATGACGAGACAATTTCTTATTTTTCAAATTCGAACAGGCAAGGATTAGCTTTCCTCTGATTGCTAATACGGATATTTTTCGGCTTGAAAAAAATTTTTTGAGAAAAAAAATGTTATTATATTTTTATTTTTTTTAGGAATCCCAAGTCGCCCACATTTATTTTCTCATCATTTCTTTTTCAAAACGCTAATTTTGAATGCTTTCTGAAATACATGAGAATGGAAATATTTCAGAATTTTTTAAATTGTGTTTCCGGAAGTCCTGATTTCATCTGATGTCTTTTAATTTTTTTTTAAATCGGAACCAAATCCAAGAAAACTTCAAACTTCCGGAAACGTTTTTTTGTTGAGAAAAATTCAAAGAACTACACTTCTCCTAATCCAATCTTTTCATAAAATCTCAACTTCTTTTTTTTCAACAAAAATTAACTGCATTTTTGACTTGAATATATCTAATCAAGCATTCATTTTTTGAAATCTGATAACTTTTTTTTCTCGAAAGTATTTATTCTTTGTGCTCGATATATGAATATTTATTCGTGCTTGCTTGCTAACTAATATCAAATTTCTTGGTTTTTTCTTTCATTAAATTTTTTTATAGATTCTTGCGGAAGTGTTTGCTCATCGACGGAAATATGAAAGATCAAGCGATTAGAAAAATTCGAAGTGAACCTCCAACTTATGCTTCAATTCAAGTGAGTTCAATGAAAATGTGTCCGGAAAAAATAGAGTTGGAAAATTATATCAAGTTTAATTTCCGGCAGTTTTTAATAGTAGAAAAATTTGAATGAAATTTTCTTTATTCTATGCACTGAAATTTAAAACTTTAAAATCTTGGTTCTTCTAGTTAGACATGAAGTTCCTTCTGTAGACTATTACAAATTTCATGAGTGATTTCAAAAAGTTTCTAAAACTTTTCAAATCTATAAATCCAGACATGAAGAAATCAATATGCTCTTAGCTTTTTCTCAATATTTTATTCGAATATTGCAAAAAACACGAAGAGATTAGAGCAAATCTAACTCCCACATCCATTTTTATTCTATTTTATTTTATCTCATCTCATATCTTTTTCATTTTTTATAACAATCGAAAAAAAAACGCAATATCCTGTTCTTTTATCAAAAGTTTAAACCCTTTTCCCCATTTTTTGCCTTTTTCTGAAAAAATGTATCGAAAAAGTCTGAAAATTCAGGAAGACACAGTTGAAGAAGAAGAAGAACCAGATGCATCGGATTCGGAATCGACTAGAATCCCACCAAAATTTGTAGCCACCCAAAGAAGTCACGATGAGAGTAGACCTTGTCATGTTAGTTTATTTTGCAAATTTTTTGGATAATTCTAAATGTTGTTATTTTAGTCGCGCGAAGACACACTTTCCCGTTCTGTTTCTGCTCAAAGTCTTCCGGTTAGCAAACTAAAAGAAATGGCTGATATGACACCATATGAAAGAACATTATATTTGTTGGCAAATGATCAAATGTATCAGAAAGAGGTAAATTAAAGTCACAACTTTGGGATAACCTTTTTTTAAATCTAGGTTGCTCTTGGCAAACGAATCGGTTTCTATCGATTGGGCAAAGAGCTTGGCGCTGGAAACTTTTCGAAAGTCAAGCTTGGTATTCATGTTCTCACCAAAGAAAAAGTTGCTGTTAAAATAATGGATAAAGCAAAAATGGATCAAAAAGCTCAAAAACTATTGGCTCGTGAAATTCAATCAATGGAAAAAATGAATCATCCAAATATAATTAAAATATTTGAATGTGTTGAAACTTTGACACGTGTTCATTTGGTTATAGAATATGCGAGTGGTGGTGAATTATATGCTTATATTCATGAAAAAGGAAAATTATCGGAAGCTGATGCGAAACCATTGTTTGCACAAATTGTATCAGCTGTTGCACATATGGTAAAGAATTTATTTTTGAAAAAAAAAATGCGAAAATATATTTTCAGCATTCTCGTTCACTAGTTCACCGTGATATAAAAGCTGAAAATGTAATGTTCAGTGGTCCGGGAACTGTGAAACTTGTCGATTTCGGGTTTTCATGTTTGGTTCAGAAAAATACGAACCTCGAAACATTTTGCGGAAGTCCGCCATATGCGGCTCCCGAATTATTCAGGGATAAATCATATGTTGGAGAATTGGTAGATGTTTGGGCGTTAGGTGTATTATTATATTTCATGCTCGTTGGTGTCACGCCATTTCGTGGCGAAACTGTTGCAGAACTCAAAACGGTAGGATAAAGAATCTAGACTTTCACAATTTCCATTCATTGTTTGCAGATAATAATGACCGGACAATTTCAAATTCCGGAATATGTAACACTTTTGGCAAATCACTTATTATCTGCAATGCTTCAAACTGATGTAACCAAACGGGCAGATATTGAAGATGTGAAAAAGAATTATTGGATGAGAGATTGTCGATTCACAAAATCTTATTTATCCATTAAAACCGATGTTTCTCCAGAAAACGATGAAGCTGAAAAAGCAGAAGTTAACACTAGAGTGGGTGTCCTGAATTTTTTTTTGAAAAGTTCATATCAATAGAACATTTTCAGGTCTGGCGAATTATGAATTCATACGGAATACAAAAGGAAATGTTAGATGAAGATGTTCGAGAAAAAGGACCGCGCGATTCAATTATTGGAACTTATCGAATTGTTCAATATCAAGTTCAAGCAGAAGTATCCAAGGTTTTTTTTTGGAAAATATTTTACTTATGGAAATCCAAAAAAAAATGTTTTCAGGGTCCAAAAGAGAAAGAAGAATCGAGTTCAACTTCAAATGGGAATTCGATAAATAATTATCGGGATAATCGAAAATTGAAAAATCGCAGTAAAACTTGCGTGATTCTATAATGGGTCAAAATTATTATTATTAGAATTCTATTTTTCTATTTTTGTTCTCTCGAATAAAATGTCAATATGACAAATTCTTCTCTACCCACAATTTTCAGCTGTTTCGCAGTTTTCAGTTCATTTCTCTTTCAACACGCGGCTTCTTCAATTCTTCTAAAAAAATGCAGTCTGTCAAAAATTTATCGTTTCCCCATGTTTTCTCGACTTTTCCGGAAGATTTTGAGAATACAACAATATTTATTGAAAAGGCGAGAGGAATGAATACATTGTTCTCAAGTTTTTCGTGTATTTTCTCATTTTTCACTTGTTTTATTGTTATGAAACATAGTTCGAAACTCAAAACAGAGTAAGTTTTTTTCCTAATTTACAGATTCTGTAGAAACTTCAACTTTCACGGGTTTTTTTTTGAAATTGAACCAGGAATTTGAGCTCAAAAATTTGAAGACTTCGGTTCATAAAAGAAAAAAAAATAAAAAAGTGGCCCAATTTCAGATATCGAAATATTCTCTTCTGTCAGTTATTATTGGCTGGTTCTGGTGCAATATTTATGTGTCTAGTTTCACCCTTCATTCTTTTACCATATCCAGTTCTTCTAACTACTGGCCCTTTTGTTGTTAGTCATAAAATCACATGTGAGTTCAAAAGTTTTTTTTCATCTACAAAATATTATGTTTTGGTAACTTATTTACTTATATAATATTTCCACCTGTTTTCGTCTAATTGAAAAATTCTTTCTTACTTACAGTATACCTAAACTTCACTCTTTATACAATATACTTTTTTCCAACAATGCTTCTTCTTTCGTTCGGATTAATTTACAATTTCATTTCACTCAGAACTCTACATACAAGTTTATTCAACATTTCCATCGATAGACTTTTGAAAATTCTAATTTTCTGTTCCACATTATTTTTGCTTGTTTTCAACACAATTTTATTTTTGGCACTTTTTGATATGGATCATCATAATCTTCAAAATCAATTGATCAAAAATATCGAAAACGGTGAAAAAGTAGTGGAAATTTTCCAAAATTATGGAGCATTCGCATTTGATATTAATTCATGGCCAATTTTTATGGCATCTTTGGAAGCAATCATTTTATCTTTTCTAACTTTTCTATTTTGTTTTATTATGGTAATGTTGTAAGTGTTCTTCAATTTAAATCCATCAATTATTTTCATAATAATTTCATAATTTCAGAAGTTGGAATGAGTATGAAAAGCAAAAACAATCAGTTTCTCAACAAGTTTCTCGAAATCATCGAATGATGTTATATATGTTAATATCATATGTTTCACATTTTCTAATATTTTTTGCAATTCCTCTAACTCTTTTCACAATATCTCTTCATTCAACAACCCCATTGTTGTAAGTTCGAAAACAAATAACAACTTTTCTTCTTCTGGAAGAAAAGCAGATGTTAAATAATGAAAATTTCCGGAATAAGTACAAAAACTACATTTTTGCAGTGGTCGTATGACATTTACAATAATAATGTCGCCAGCTCATATTCTTGGAATATCTTTATCAATAACTTATTGTATTATTATAACCCCATATCGAAATGTTGTTTCATCATATATTTTTATTTTGACATGTTCACATCCATCTAATCGATGTTATAATGCAAGTCGACCTGATCTTCAATTATCTACAATTGATAATTCAGTGATGTTTCGAAGAAACTCATTTGTTAGTAGTTCGGCACAATTTTCTTGACTTGTTTTTTTTTCACCAAAAAATAAATAAATGTTTACCCAGTTCAAAATTCTGGACACTATGGCCTGATGAATCCGCATTCTTGATTACGTCAGTTCATAGTTCCCAGAACTTCTTGGATAATTCAATTAACCTTACCTAACCCAATTATAAACTCAAAAAAGTACTAGTAACATTTTCGAATATGAAGAGAAATATATGAACACTGATAAGAAGCAATTTGAGTTTTTTTTGCCTCAACGAAAAAAGCACACAGTATTGGTTGAGTTTGTTATCATCCACCCATTTATATACTATCTTTTTGACAGCTTTCTTATTAGATTGATGTTTTGGTGACAAGAAGGTGTATAGTGGAATTGAATGACAAAAAATGGTTTCAAGTGTGTGTTTGATAAAATTTTTATGAGGGTTTCAGATAAGAAAGTTCTGAAAAAACTATGATACTAATATTTAGAAACAGGAAAATTAAATATATGTGGAAGCAGACCTTATTGTCTTGGATGGAATTTGATTACGTCAAAAATAACCAGAATAAAGTCAACAAACACGAAATTATGATGGATTAAAGATACTTTGAACATAGATAAAAATAAAATACAATTTCTAGATTTAGAAGATTCGAGATAGTACGATACCAAAAAGCTGAAAGTTATATGCCCCCAAAAATACAATTCACACCGAACTTCTCAGAATATTTGACAATTTTTTTTACTATTATGATGCTTTAACTAGAATTAAGCTCCTAAATGCACAATGAATTTCAACAAACTTTTACAAATAGAACAACAAACCATTAAATAGCCCGGCAACGGAGCCTCACTTTTTTCAATTTTTGAAGATTTTTTTCATAATTTTCATATATTTTTCAAATTTACAGAATTTTTTATGGTTTTTTTTTTCAAATTTTCCGAAATCCCTCCCCAAAAAACTCACCAATCGCTTCTATTTCTCAAATCACATAAAAATCATCGAAAATTCGAAAATCCAATCAATCCTTGATAAATCCAAAATCCTCCAAGTTTCGAATCGATTATTCCAGCTTTGTAGAACATCTAAAAATTCAATTTTTGACTGAAATCCACTGATTTTTCCCGGAAAACTGTAAACCCATCGAAAAAAAACAAAAAATGAAAATATTCTCGTGTTGCGCTAAACAGCGAGCAAGCGGAGTGTCGTTGTAAAAATTCCCACATTTTATATTTTTTCTCACTATTCTCTCTACGTTTTCCACACTCTCTCACCTATATTTTAATTTATTTTATTTATTTTAGTCGCCTTATTATTTTTATCCTTTTTTATCACTTTTCGCGCATAGTTTAGGTTAAGGTTTTACTTAATTATGAGAAAGAATTATTTTAAAAATTGATAGTTCCCAAAATCGTTGCTAATTCTGAATTCCAGAAGTTTCTCGACTCTTTTTTTTTTGAGAAATCAAAAGCTAATTTCGTAATGTGCCACATCCGTTCGCTCAACATTTATTTTTACATGATAATTTCAAAAATTTTCGTTTCACAATAAAGCTTTCCCCAATCAAAAACTAAAAACTTCCGAATTTTTGACCCTCGTTTTCTAATTAATCCAATCAGCGAAAACAAACTTGTTAGAAAAAAGAAAAGGGAAACAAAAAAATTGAACTAGTTCCAAATGAAAGTATTCATTGTATCTTTTTATGATCTTTTTGTTTTTCTTATTATTTTGGCAGAAAAACAAAACATGTAAATTTTTATCTTGTAAAATTTTGAACTTGTTTCTGAATGAGATTTGAAGAATGTGGAACAATAAAACTGTCGTTTTTAATCTACCAGAAAGTTTCAAAAAATTTTGAGGACTAGCAGTTTTGGGGTAGAAAATCATACCGTACTTTTTTTTGAATAAAATTTTTGAAACGTATTTTTTCTGCAAACAATTTTAACGTGAATGTTTCAAATAGAATTGAGAAAAGCGAAAAACCGTTTTATTGTTTGGAGGCAGTTTCTTTAAAGCACACCGTCACAAACGTAACGGCGAAAGGTGCACATAAACAAAAAAATAAACTTTGACAAATTATGTTCAAATCTAATATCCTGGTGCGGTTCTTGGTGGTGGACAATGATCGCATCCTCCTCCGCTTCCTGGTGCTCCGGCATCTCCTGGTGGCCCAGCTTGTCCTGGATTTCCTGGTGCTCCATCCGGTCCAGCATCTCCTGGTGGCCCTGGTGGTCCTGGTTGTGGATATCCGGCTTGTCCTGGATTTCCGGCTGGTCCTGGTGGCCCAGCTGGTCCAGCTGGTCCCGGTGCTCCTGGAGTTCCTGGAACTTCATTGACTGATCCTGGGGCTCCTGGGTTTCCTGGTGCTCCGTCGGTTCCTGGGTTTCCGGCTGGTCCTGGAGGTCCTGGTGGTCCTGGTGGTCCAGCAGCTCCACCTGAAGGTGTGTTTCCAGCTGGTCCCGGTCCTCCGGCTGGCCCTGGAGCTCCTGCATTTCCAGCTGGTCCAGCTGGTCCCGGTGGGCAATCGAAGCAGAAATCAGCAGCAGATGGGGTAGCTTGAACAGCGTCAGATCCAGCAGCTCCTGGGTTTCCTGGAGCTCCATCAGTTCCTGGATTTCCATCTGGTCCTGGAGGTCCTGGTGGTCCAGCAGCTCCAATTCCACATGAGCAGCATTCGCCACCTCCCCCACCACCTCCAGCTGGTGCAGCATATCCCCCTCCGCCGCCGCCGCCTCCAGCTCCTCCAGCATATGAACCAGCTCCGAATGCACGAGCACGTCTCTTGATTCGTGGAGCAACACCCTTTCCACGCACCATTTCAAATCGTCCAAACTCATCCCAAAGTCCATCAGTACGATGACGACAGAATTCAACTTCATTTTGAAGTGAAGATTGAACATGTTGCATATAACTGTACATCATTGGAGTAGCAACAATTGCGATTAAAGTTGAAATTGTAGCTACCGAGATACCTAGAAAACAACACAATTGCTCATATTAAAAACATTTCAATAAAATAAAATTGCTCACCGAAGAAAGCGACTTTCTTCAGATTCTCGATTTCGGCGAGTTTGAGTTTTTCGTCAGACATAATTGACTAATTGAAATTAAAATATGTGACGACGAAATGAAGTGTCGATTTTAAGCATTCCGCCCATATTTATACACATTTCAATCAAACTTGTTTTCGATTTACAATTTGGCTTATCGACTCGTATGGAAATAGTGACACTTTTCGAGAGGATCAGACCAGTTTTCGTGTTTTTCTTTTTTCTATTATTATTACTATTAGATTTTTATTTCATTAACTGTAACCAAACAAAATAAAACAACAAAACGAGTAGAAAGAAAACATTGACAAAACAACGACTTTTTTCAAAGATTTTGAAAATTGATTGTGATGACGACATACTTTCATAAACAAATAAAGTTCATATCACCTTTGAATAAATTTTGAGAGAGTCTATAATCATCAAGTTCACATGAAATATTCTAGTTTGGACATGTTCTTTGAAGTTTGGAAGGATGATTGAAATGGTTTTTCATTTTTGCCACTATGGTTTTATATTTATGAAATTCTGAAAATTCACGTTTTTTAAAAATGATTCTAGATCTAGGTGTGAAATACTTTCCAAAAAAATTCCTGAGAAATTAATTTCCACTTCCAAACATCTGAAAATTATTTTTAAATTTATACATTTCCTTCGAAAAAACGTGCGATTTTTCTCTCCAGCGAATTTCCTCACAAACTTTCTCCAATTTCCTTTCATTAGAAGGCAAAAAAAGTGGCATAGGAAGATTTTTTTCCAGCACCGGAACTACTCGAAATTTGCAGGCGCAAAGAGCAAAAGGTCAAACAATGTCTGGTTGAAAACTTTTTTTTTACTTTTTTTGAAAACTTTCTCTTAATTAGTACAATAATCTGATAACCTTTTTAAAATACGCTTATTTTTGCTCTTATCGTCTAATTTTTGATTCTCGAATTTTTTCCTATAACTTTTCTGATGTGAGGTAAATAATTCATGTTAAATTCGATACGACTACCAAAAATAGGAGGAAAAAATCAAATATTTCTAAATTGCTTTCGTGTTGTTTTCTGCCATTTTTATTGCATGGAATTGGTTTTTTTCTTTTGTGTGGGTTAAAGATATTTTTTCCTCACATCAAGCTAGAAAAAAATTAATTTTTTCTCATTCGTATCAAATCTGAATTCAAGCATAAAGGAAAATATATCATTTCATAATTATGTTTTTTTGGTTTTGGTTTTGTCTGACACAAAAAATAACAACTGCATTTTTTCGGGTCAGTTGTTCTTTTTCTACGATTTTCGAACAAGTAGTTTTGTTTTTTTGACTTTCTCAGAAACACACAAAAATTATATATTTCATTAAATATTAATGATAACATTGAACAGATTAGTTTTGGATTATGAGGAACAAAAAATATATAATACTTGAGAGATTTATGACTGTTTCCAAATTTTTCAAAACTTTTTTCAGTAGAAACACAAACACAAACCTCTTGTCAAGAATATTATAATTTATTTGTTTTTGACATATGTCATCCAATATTTTTCGTGTGAATTTGATTTTTGAATTTTTCCTTACTTTTTCTCTTCATTTCTTCAATTTTTGCAACAAAATGCATGTGATCACAACATACTTGCTAATTAGGATACTTTTGAAGCTAACGGAAAAAGAAAAAAGAAAAGTGGATACGTAATAAGCCGGAAATGATTGTAGTTTTGAGAGTCTTTGAGATCTTGTTGAATAACAAGAAAAACTTTGAGATTACATAACAAAAAATCTCTAGGTTACTGTAGTCTAACTAGAGATTATTTTGAAATTTATAGGTTGTTTTGAAATAGCGGACTGTAAGAACATTATTTCAAAATTTCGAGTTTTTTTAAATTTCGTAAATAAGTTCGGAAATCTCATTTTATTATGACTTTCTCAATCTCGTTCAACCAATCTATCAAAAACGTTTTTTTCTAATTGTAGTTAGGTAAAACCTAAGTATTCCCAAGTAATTCCTATCAGTTTTCAATTATATTCCAAATCTCAAACTCAAACTTTCATTTCTCGACGTAGAAAAACTAATAGGCGGAGTTTTCTCAAAAAGGGGCGGAGCTTGTTCTAGTTGCTCTTCGTCATTTTGCTCATACAACAACTTGTTGCGCATTTTAATTTTAATTCGTATCTTTTTTTTCGTTTTCTCATCCTCGTCAAATTATATCTTTGAACAAAAAAAAAATAAAAATTGTTCCCAGATGACAACAGAAGGAATGGATATTATATATTTTTATGCGATTGCTGAACTTTTGTTATCAATTCATATTTCGTTTTCAAATGCACTTGTTTTGTGGGTTTATATAAGGTGAGTCTTTAGTTTCAAAAAAATTACCGTATAATTTTGTTTACTTTCAAGTTTGCTCCAAAATTTTTTCGATTAGGCTTATTTGAGGATAAAAATAAATTCGAAAACTTTAGTCTTTCTATTTTCTCGGGATTAAAATTCTAGGGGGATTTGTAGTTCAAAATTATAGATACAAATTCTGAGAATTCATCTTTTGTCTGAATAAAACGTAATTCAACAATTTGTTGTACAAATCTAAGAAAATAAAATAAAAAACTATCATATGACTTCGACTCATCAGACATCAATTAGTCTACATTTCATTTCAGATGATTTTTTGTGCTTTTGATAAGTTCATTCTACTAAAATTGAACTTTTTTTTGTTTAACCTAAAAAACAAACTTTTTCGGTTCTTTGGCCTAACAAAACATGTGTCCTGCTCTAACTAACCAAATTCCAAAAAAAAATTGTGCCACCTAGTTATACATGTTCGGGTTTTGCAACCAACTTTCTTCTTGGTTACTTCTTGGGTCTCAAAAATCTCCAGAGGATTTTGAAGAAGCAGCGAAAAGAAGAAGAAGCACATTTTGTTTGTTTTAGGTTGATGAGAAAATGAGGAGAAAAAGTTCGAAAATTAAGCAAAATGAAAAAAGACCACGTGGGATTTGAGAAGTTTCATGGCAAAATTTCTTTAGTTTCCTAGCTGCCTGCGAGGTTTGTTTAATTGATCCATAGAAAAAAAGAGCAAAATATGCAATTATGAAAAAATATATATGATAATGACCTTTTTCAAGCGGAAACAAATTCGTTTGTTAACCACTTTTCAGTATAAATGCGAGGAGAAAAATGAGAGAATTTTTCAGGTCAAAACATGTTCGAACTGTCACAAATACATACATTTTCTCGCTGGCATTAACCGATTTTCTGGCAGGTTAGTTTTAAGGGAGCCCTGATTTTGGACCTTTGGTCCCATTTCACATTTTGATCCAATTCAAAACCACCCCCACAATTTAGTAGCGGGATTTTTTGTTGTCAGCTGATTCACTAAACATCTTACAATTGACACGTTTTCGATCCGCGCAACAACCAATATTTGTCAAAACTTGACAATACTTCTTTCTTTCTTTTTTTCAAATATATGTATTATGTGTTGTGTTTTCGGCGGTGGCGCAAGAAAAGAAAAACGATGAGAATTTATTTCGAATATCCGCGTAGTTTTTTTTGCTTGCTGCTGGTGAGAAGATGAATTTTTGAGTGCAGCACAAGAAAAACCTCCAAACTCAATTGGTTTATCCGGATGAGAAAAGGAAGATGTGCAAAAATGGCACGTGTGAAAAACGAAGAAGAAATTTTGTGTTGGGATGAGATACTGTAGCAGCTTATTGGAAAAATGATTTGGGCTGGAAGTTGAAAAAAATACTCTGAAAATTTTAAAATGAATTTTATGACAGCTTTTTCAGAATTTTCTAGTCTCCAATTTTCCGAGCTCCACAAACAATTCATTCGAAATTTTCTCCTAAATTTCTTTTCAGCCGAAGGTTCTCTCTTAAATACATTTGTTTTCTTTTTTCTTCCAAATATACAAATGTCCTTTTGTGTTTACTTGCTCAAATGCTCAAAAATAAGATTGCACTATTTGTAATTTGAAATCAGTGAAAAATAGAGAGAAATCTCCTCATTCAATTTCTTCCGGGGAAAATTCCTGGAATAGAATAAGTCTACATTTCAATAATGTCACATATATTTTTGATCTTTGCTGTCCAAAACTAAAAGCTTTGAAAAAAAAGTAGTAGGAGTCTAGAATCGAGAATTAAGAAGAAAAAACGGGGGGAAATTGATATACGTCCGGTTATTTCCTTGATCAATGAATCATATGATTTAAAATCCATTTTTCTGCAAGTCAAAGTTGTCTAGAAAAAATTTTCTTTTGTTATAATTTGTGCAAAAAATGCAATTTTTGATCCGTAAGATTTTTCTACGTGGAAACATGAAAAATTCAAGAATTCCATCTTCGCTATCCGTAAATAATGTTTTTGGAGAATAAAATAATTATTATCCGAATGACTAAATAAACAGAATTTTCTAGTTGTTTTCATTCTCGAAAGTGCAAAAAAGCTCTGGAAGAAACAATCGAATATTTGCAGGTTCACTCGGAATTCCATTGACAGTAATCTCGGTGCTCACAAAAAGTCCCGGTTCATTTTATGGCTGCCTCTTTGTCCATCTTATTCTTTGCATTCTTTGCACAATCTCAACTTTTCATATGCTCGCAATTGCAATTGATAAATATGTCACAATTTGTTGCCGTGATCGAGTGTTTAGTTCGAGGTTTGTTGCAAAATTATACATATTCTCACCTTGATTATTACTATTGTTAAAAGAAGAGTAAAAAAGAAGAGAGAGAGATGAAAGAAAATAGATGAATAATTGGATTGTAAAAGTCATCTGTCGCATAAATTATTTGTCAACAGAAAAATATTATGTAGAGACGTAATATAAATATTCAACGTGGGTGTTAATATTTCTCGTGGTTGGAAAATGAACAAGGAAATGCCACCACTAATCATTTCACGCATTAAAGTTTTTAAACTTGATTTTGTAGAGCATAACAAATAATCTGAGTCATAATTGAATCATTCAAAACCAAAACATTTTTAGGAAATTATTTTGGAAAATAGCGAAAGTTTGTAATTTTCAAATAAATTGTTCCTAATTTAGTTTTTCAAAAATTCTTATTCCAAACTTTGGCAAATATTCTGCTTGAAATGAACTTTTTTAAAAATTTAAAAATCAAAAACTGTCCGAGAACTTCAAAATCCATCTGAATCTTGCAGACGTCGTCGTGCAATATTTCTATTGGCAACATCGTGGATTTCCGGATTTTTTATTGCAATTCTTCCAATGTTCAACGTCTTTGGATTCGCCGAGTACGTGTTTTTTGAACTTTTTTAAAGCTCCAATTTCCGAGTTTGTGTGAGGCGCAAGGAAAAAGAAGGGAAATTATTGGGACCGATAGTCAAATTCAATTTAATTTGTGTGTTTGAAGAAGAAGAAAAGAATGGACGCCGCCAAAAATACTTTTTTAGTCGTTGCTTCATTTGATCAATGAATGAGAAAAGGAACATTTTCAATTTTTTACAGACAAACAAAGAAGAGTTTCGAAAATACGTGTGAATTCACAAAAGTTGTCGATTATCGATATTTGGTTTATATCATTTTTGGCGCCACAATTGTTGCACCCACAATTATTATCGTAATTCTATATTCGAGCATTTATAAACGAATCAGAACTGAAGAACAACAGGTTCGCAATAAATCCCGATCTCCTTCCGAAACAATTGAATTTCAGGTCAAATGTCTTTTGCGTCAATCTGAACGTGAAAAACGTCTCCAAGGTCGTCGAAAACTCATTCGAATTCTTTTGATTCTCGTTGTTTCGTATGGAATCTGCTGGTATCCACTTTACATCATCAACACAATCGATCATTTTGCACCCGATTTTTCAATCAGCAAATTCACACTATACACCGTGATCCTATCGCATATGTCTTGCGCGTTGAATCCATTGATTTATGCCTACGGAATGCCGGGATTCAAAAAAGTGAGCTTTTCTCGAGATTCTGTTCGAAGTATTTTTACTTTTTTTGCAGGCTCTTCGCGCATTTTTCAATATTCAAACCGATCCGAACAACACATGTGCTAATTATTCATGTTATATGCGGTTAGTTTTCACATATTTTTTTATTCATCTAGTGAAAATTGTCAGTTATGATGTGATAATTTTCTGAATTCACTTATTTTTGAACTCGGCTATTTTTGGCAGCGATTTTTCAAATTCTGAAGCAAATGCATTTTTGGAAATCATCCAGGCTACGGTAGCTAGAAAAATAATGCCACGTGGCCAAAATTTTCTTATCAAATGTTTTTTTCCATAAAAAATCTCTCTAGAATTTTAACCTCACTTCCGAGATGTGTATAAACATTTTTTGCAGATCAACAAATCAAAAGCAGCGAAGTATAAGTGTTCGCGGTCTTTCACCATACGACACATCAACTCAACAACAAAATCTTGCAACTCGAAAAATCTCGGCTCCGGCTCCTTCTCTACTCGATCACAATCGACAACGTCGCCGACAAACTGTCGATCATATTGATCTCTAGTTCAAATACTTTGAATCTGGCTCGATTTCGATTCAAAATTCGCCAAAACCTTTCCCTTGTTGTTAATAGGTTCATAATCTTCATACAATTCCATTTTTCCACTGGTTCATGTTTCATTTTTGCAGGGTATTTTTTGAAATACAAAAAAAGAGAGATCTCAAATAAATTATTGATTTTCTACAAAAAATTGTTATTTGGAAAAACAAAGCCTCTTATATTCAAAAATGTTTATTATCAATCGTAAAACCAATCATATTATACACATTATTCGACAGTAAAGATCGAGAAAAACAAAAAAAAATAACTACCGGTATGGAAGTACAAGAAAAAACAAAAAGAAAGAGAAAAAAAATGAATTGCACCTGGATTTTGAGAAAAATGTATCTAGAGAGAGAAGGACAGGATAAAGCAACAAAAAATGAGCACACAACAATTTTTGGTGATAAGAAAAAAATAACCCGAGGGATTGGTAAAAATAATGGCGGGATAAAAAAAAGGAAAAAAAAACATCTAGATGGAAATCTACAACTCTTGACAATACATATTGGGCTTGTTCAAATCAATTCGAAGAACCGTTTGACCTTGTGGTGTGACTTCAGTTGTTAACATCGAAGAAGAACCACCATCAGAATATGCAGAATCGTCGCTCATTTTCGAAGATGGCGGACGACGTTGAGCACTTCCATAATTACGACCATTGTTATTGTTATTTGGAATTGGCGCAATTCCAGCAGGTGGTGGAGGTGGAGAGAATTCCGGTGGCGGACGATGATGTTGATAATGATTGGCAGCATAACGAGCGGCAGCAATTTCCGGTGAAAATGCGGCAAGTCTTTGATATGCTGGCGGTGCAGCAATTCGTGTACCTGGATGCATATCTCCGTATGCAATTGTTGCGTAATCATAGGTTCCCGGTTCATACATTTGATTGAGTTGTTGATGATATTGATAGTATTGTTGTTGAAGTTGTGGTGGAATTTGATTTGGATGTGGAAGCATTGAATTATTTGTTCGATTTTGATTATATATCAATCGATTCGTAGTATCCAAGGTGTTCGTTTGATACTTTTCGCTCGACGGGTACTGTAAACAAATCACATTATAAAGAAATTCATGGAAAAAAATAGTTAGAGGGTTTGGAAAAATTAATTTTTTAATTTTAGTGAATTGTACCATGATAGAAGCATACATTTTCAGCCCTTGAGATAGTTAGAAAATTAATAAAAGGTTCCACACTTTTCTTACTTTTATTGCGCTTTGCAGCGCGAGCTGGAGAATATGCAGCAGTTCGTTTTTTCTAGATTTGACAAAATTATGAGACTACAGAGATACTATGGTGAAGTTTCAATTTTTAAAATAAAAACCCTCCAAACTTCGTGGGAAAAAAACATACCAAAAATTCGCTTCCTGAAGAGCTTCCCATTCCCGGCGACATTTGATCCGCTCGAATTTGTCGAGTTCCACGTTTATTTGGTGACGAATTAGCCGAACTTCCAACTGATGTGCAACCACGTCGATAGAACCAATGTTCAGCATCTTTTCGCATTTTATCCGAGAACATCACGTGGAAAAGGAAAATGAAGAGGCCTTGAAGTGAATTGGCGATCGTGAAGATATAAGCCATTAGAACCGATTTATTGTCATCGACCCAGAGAAGTCCAAATGACCAAGTGACACCAAGAAGACATCCTAATGCCATTGATCCTTTCACCCAAGATCTGCAAAAAATAGTTTTTTTGTTGAAAAATTCATTTTCACGTGGAAAGTTAATAAAAAACAACATGAAAAAATATTGCAAAATTTTAAAACATACCTAATAGGTCTTCCTGAATCTACATCATGTCTACACGGCATATATCCACCACTTGAATGTTGATAAACAGTACAAAGTGTTTTGATCAAAACAATACTATTAATCAACAAAATAAGCGACGCTGGTCCAACAAAGAACCAAATCAATTGATTATTTGTGTCAAGCCAACAATATTGTGAATTTCCGAATCCCTCTCCTCCACTATAAATCCATCCAGACAAAACAATGAAAGCCGGTGCAAAATATCCAATGATGAAATAGACTAATCTTCGTGGATCACTTGGAAATACTTCAACCAACATTCGATAAATATGATATCCTTCGATGAGCATCCAAGTTAATGCGCAAAGAAATAGATATTGAAGTGTTGCAGCAATAATTCCACATTGGAGAGAATCGTCGGTTTTTGTTATTCCAGCGAGGAATGTGATTTCAGCAATTGCCAAAGATAGACATAAATTCTCATGAATAAATACACGATCTCCTCCGTTTTTGCTGAATATCAAATATGCGAAGAATGTCAAAAATAGGCAAACAATCGATATTCCACATCCAATATAAGTCAACATTATAAGAATTGTCTCGTCAGTTTCATTCAATTCAATTCCATGAACATCCATCAAAACAGCAAAATGTGTCAAATGATTACATTCACAAACTGTCATGCTTGAATTGTGTTGACTCATTGAACATCCTTCTGGTGACCAATCTAATTGATGGAAATTCCACCAAACACATTTCGGCTCTCTTAAATGTCGAATTTTGGATGGTGAATGATAAAATGTGAGACGAATTGGATTCTTCAATTTATCCACTTTTTTCACTTTTCCTTGATGAATCAATGTTGCTCCAATCACTTTTGACACAATTTTTCGTTGTTTGACAATTGGTTCAGTTTCGGGAAGTTGTGCCGGAATAATTATATCTTTCGGTGTCATTTGAGTTCCAAGATTATCGAATGATGTGAAATAAACTTGTGTTTCATCTGAAAATCAATTTGTAAATATTTTATTTTAGGTTCAAAAAATATGAATCTTACCAGTAGAAATTTGAGTGATAGCTTCTCTTGGAATATTCACATTATCAACATCTTGTGGTCCCCAAACAGCAGAAGATGGAAATAAAACATAATCAGTTGGTTGCGAAGACATCTGCAAATAAATGTAATCAGATTGATTCTAGAAAAACTTTCGAAAATTACCTTAATCTTGTGAGAAACTTCACAATTAATCGATGGCTGCGCAATAATATTCGAATCAATTGATGCCATATTTTCAGACGATGCGACCATCATTTTTTCTGTCAATAATAGAATTCTGGCTGCGAATTCTCGTCGTTTTGTTGCATCGAAGCTTTCCCAAATTTCCGATTTTCTGACCAAAAAATTCGTGACTTCCACAATTCCCTTTGTGGCCGGTTTTTGAACATTTCTGAAAAAAATGTATTGTTTTTGGTAAAACTGAATTCGTGATGCTCCTTCAACCCAAAATAAATTCACAAACCTTGTCCACAAATCCTCAACAACAATATCACCAATTCTCTCCAACAACAAAATCGTTTGTGGCAAATCTCCTCCAACCAACGGTCTTCTCGTTTCGGCCACCATTTTTCGCAACAATTCCGGTATTCCAGTCGAATCTTCAGACGATTCTACTTCGCTGAACGTCGCCGATTTCGTTCCGATCCAATCACTTTCACAACCAGCCGTATTTGGATGTTCACCTTTCCAAATTCCCTCTTTCAAACATTGCCAAGTCTGTTTTCCGCGTGTTCCTTCTGGACAAGTTGTCGTAACTGTCAAACCGCCACGCGTTTTCGCCCAATGAACACCTCGTTCTTGTCGAGCTGCACAATAATATGCTTGTGTTGTGAGCATTGCCTCTTCTCTCGCAACATTTCCAACCGCATCTTCATCTTCTTCTTCAATTTCCGAATCTATTGAAGTTGTTGTCGCTGATGTTGTAGTCGACGTAGAAGTTGTAACTAAAAAAAATAACTTTGTTGGAAAAAATTCGCAATATAAAAAATATAAATAATCATGCACACACCAGAAACAACACATCTATATTGATATTCGAGATATTTCGGCGTAGACGGGCATGGATCTTCAATAAACGTCTTAATCGAAACTTCTACATCACACGAACTATGTCCATTGCATCTGAAAATTCACCACACAATTACTAAAGAACACACAACAACAACAAGAGTTTTATATTTAACAACACTACACTCTAGTCTTCACAACTTGTATTATATTATACCTTTAATACATTCATGTTGAACTTCCAAATACTTGCTCATCATTGGACAAGGATCATCGAATAGAAAAGTGTCAACAATAAATCGACAATTCTCTTTTCCATTACATCTATAAAAATTCCCCAAATAATTTATGTTTCACACCGACTACTTAGATATTTTTAATTCGAGGTTAATCCAGTCAACCAAAAATTGCACAAGCAGATGTGTCAGCCCCCCCCCCGATTAAATACAGTATAAGCCCAGCAAAAATGGTAGTTATGTAAGCCTAATGCTAATTGCTAGTTTCCCTCATCAACACCCCTATTTCTCTTTAAATTTATGCTTTTTTTCAGACCTAATTTACTAATCCAAATTGAGTTAAATAAATAATGTATTTCCCACATGTCACTTGTTTTTTCTGCTCTGTGCTCATTAAAACAAGTAAATGGTAAATGGTGGTAATTATCTTTGACCATTTAACGATATTGCATGTTGTGTTCTGTATTTGGTGTAAAATTACCAATAAAATGGTGGGGTTTAGGCAACCATTTAATACCTCAAATTTCACATCCATTAATTGTTACGTTTCGAATGGAAAAGGACAACGCGATATTGCGCAAAGTCTCAGGAGTGTTTTGCTAATGTTTTCAATTATTCATGATGCTAACAACTTCTGACATCTCTTTTTGACCGGCACCGAAACCAAGAACTCCTTTGGGAATTTGTAGAAAAAAGAGGAAATGACACCTGTATAGCATTTGTTTCAAGGATAATGAGAGAACACAACAAAAAAACATAGTTGATGGTGTCAAATTCCATAGTTTTTTACTGTGCGCGGCAAAAAATAATTGATGACTTCGGAGAGGATCTCGGAACTTTTTGTACACAACTAACTTGTACATATATTTTATTACGGTAATTTGATTCATTGTTGTGTTTTTGTGTTTCTTTTTGACTGGTACTGGTACACCTTTTTATTGCAACTAATATAACAAATAAATAGTAATAATAATAATAATAATGAGCGAAGAAAGAATAAGAAAGAATTCGGAGGAAGAAGAGTTATTGTTTTCTTTGACGTGTCAAAACAACATTGTTTGATCTATTTACAGGAACGACACGGATTGATACGGCAAAAAGCTTAGAATGGAGCTTGTGCGAAAATTTTAAAATGTTTTTTTCTTACTGTACCAGAGAGAGAAAATTAGTTTTGCTGACTTCTGGCTCATAGGAATATTCCTCTAATTTTTCATCCAGAAAAAAGTTCACCGCCTCATAAATATTCTTAAAGCTTCCAAGTATCCACCTGCATTCGGCAATTCTTTTATGGAAATATGCAAATTCGCAGTCATTTTTTTTGCATTTCTATTCTTTTAACCCCCTCACTTATTCTTCTCGCGCATCAAGAAAAAAAAAGAGACGACTTGGTAAGTAATCCCGTTATAATCCCTTTTTGGTCAGTTCAGGGCACCGCCATACTTTACTACTGACAGACTGCCACCAAAAAACAACGGCGAAAGCTTGCTTGCACCCGTTAATTAAGAAGACCTCAAAAAAGCGCGAGAAGGAGAGATTGACTGCTCTCCGATTCATCAACCATGATTTACTATTCTGAATCTATGTGTGTGCATAGCTGCTCTACCGTAAAGAAAAATGAATTCGGGTTTGAATAATAAAAAAACATGACATGTGTTAGTCATCTGCAGAATTCAATTTCCAAAAACAACAAAACCCCTTCTCAATTTTCATATTATCTCGACCAAAAACACATTTAATTGGGGGGAAAAGTGTAATGGTAAATAGACAAAAAAAATCGATGAGTCTATAAAAACCGAGCCGACAGATACTGTTGTAATACTGTGCATTTCAAAGTTTTATGATGTATGATGTAGCAGAACTCAAAGTGCACTTTAAAAATTTATATAACCGGAAGGAGCAGATTCGGGGAAAAAATTATTCTAATTGGATTATGCGAAAAAGTCTCTTATCATTTTTGTCATTCCATCTAACTTATCTAAATCCATCTTTTCTCAACTATACAAAACATCATCTCCTTCTTTTTTCAATCATTCTAATACTAAATGTGATTTCCTGTATGTTTTCTACTTCCCTTCCACCCCTTTCCACAGGACAGATTCTCGTCTCCTGGAAATAGGGACATCTGCTTATCGTGTCTGCATGACTACTTTTTACATGTAGCAGCAGCAGCAGCAGAAAAAAACAACATTAAAGACCTGTTGTTGTTCGATGAGGTGCACTTTAATTCATGGTCAGGAAATGAAATGCAGAGGCAAAATTAATTTTAAAAAAACAAAGGCAACTCACTTTTTTTCGAGAATCGACTTCGTTTTATGATTTTGACAATTGCTGATGGTTGGAATATCATTTTCGCCAAGACAAACTTGCGTCGAGAATCGTCCATAATTTCCCAAAACAATTGAAATAACAGTTCCCGTCGGACAACTCAATTCAGCCAAACTTCCATCGCAAACCGTGTGAGAATAGGTTCCTGAAAAATACACTTTCTCCTCATTTATTGTTATTATTTGTTACTTAATTAATTATTATGAGTCACAAGGACAACATCCCTTTTTATCTTATATATTTATATAATAGGAAAAGAAGAAGAAAAAGAATCATATTCAAATTTAGAACAAACAAAACAAGCACAAATATAGTGCTTCTTTTCCTTTTCATTTATATATTTGTTTCTATCTATATTATTATGCAAGTACGCTCGCGCGTGCGCAAAAAGAGCTCACGTTTCAAGCGGCGAAAGGAAAAGATGAACTTCCAATATCCCAAGGGGAAAATGGAAGAAATTCAAAACTCTGTGCCATCTGACAACAACAACCACACGTTCTCTTTTTCCTCAAAATCTAAATTATTCATTCATTCATTAATTAGATCTTATTACATCCCTAAGTGCCTTCTACTCTAATTCCAAACTAACTCGATTAAAGTGAACTCCAGTAACTCATATTGTGTAAACACATGTTCCTTTATCATGTTTCTTTACCGCCGAGTGGTTCGAGTGCCTTTACCTATTCCTCGAATGGTTAATCATCCCAGTTAATCCAAAGTGTCAACAATAAAAATCATCCAAAACTTCTTCTGCCTTTTTTGTAGTAGTATTATTATTTTACCGACAAGATGAGCCCAAGTTATTCTTCCTCTTGACCGCACAAATGTGTCAAACGATAATAATTTTCACAGTGGGAAATAGAGAGAAAAAGAGGGGAAACATGCATGATTCCATATGGACGGGACCATTCAAAGATTCTTTGCCGACACCGCCTCTCTCTCTCTCTAAAAACTTTGATTGATAGGCTGACAGAAGAAAATCGGGAGGAGGCAAGGCAATGGATATCCATAATTGCATAAGGTGACTGCTTCTTCGAGATTGCCATCAATCCGACCATTGATATAATAAAGGCGGAATAGAACAATAAGTAATAAACGACCTTTTATGATCCTTTTCAATATTCAAAAAACACACAAATGCTATTCTCTGGGGAGACATTGAGTAATTGGGTGCTAAAAAGAAGTGCGCAAAAATTTTTGGATAAGAAAACTTATGGAGGCATATGGCAACTAGAAAATCTTGATAAAAATACGAATAAACTGGAATTGAATATTTTTTAGATCTAATGCTATTTTTGAGAAAGGGTTAAAATTATAAACATAAAAATGTGTCATTAATGTATTTTGCGCGAAACCCTAACTAATTTTCCATCCTTATTGTTATTTCCATACAAATTCAATCCATTTTCTGCTGCTCCTCTAATCCCAATTGTTTTATTAGCGTCAAATTAATTCGAGGACACCCCCTTCTCTCATCTAAACAAAACAATAGTCTCATTCATTGATACATCCTTGCCCTATTCCATATTTTGTTTTGTTTTGTCAAATTGTCATGGCTCAATTATAGATGTCTCATTTTTGGAATAGAGATAAGCTGGCTACTGGTTCGAATAACAACAGGTGCAACAAGTATGTTGAAGCTGATGCAGGTGTGATTCATTCGGAAAAACAACAAAGTGTCCTTGATGAAAAACGCAGAAGAAAAAGAATAAGAAAACGAAATTGTCCTGATTTTTGGAGAAGTGCAAACAGTCGTAAATTGGACACAGCAAAAAACATTTTTGATATTATACAACAAAAATGTTTTGTAAACCAAACAAGATAATCCAGCTATACTTTTTCTCTATCTACTTCTAAAGGAGGTGCGCACCGGAAACGCGAAAAGTTGCGTAACAGACAGAAGAGCGTCCCGACAAGCAATAGTTTCCTGTGATTCCCAAAGGACTATGTTTTGAGCAATCAGTAGATTATTCATATTTTCGGGGTGTTGTAAGTAGCACAATTAGTGAAAGAAGAGGATGATGACTGGCGGTGGATTGGGTAAAAGTCGAGTGTTTTTCAAGAGATGAATTGTTAAATGAGAAAAATCGAATTATGAGTCGAGATGGGATGAGGAGAACAGCAACACGAGAAAAAAAATAAGCGGTTGCAAAATTTCGAACAAAGAAATATTTCAAAATTTTAAAGAGACTGTGAAGCCTGGGAGCTACAAGTCAACTACAATTTTTAAAAACCGATCTCGTCCCATATTTTTCAAAAATAAAAAAACTCACCATTCTCATCAACAGTTTGTTTTTCGGCCGATACTCCTCGAGCCACCGTCATAACCAATAACAAAAATGAAATGGTGATAAAACCTCGCATCTTTGTTTTTCTCGTTTGAATGGTATTAAACCATTTGTGTAAAATAGGTAAGAATATATAATAAAAAGGGTGCCGCAAAATCGTTTCGAATAAACAAGTAGATAAAATGCTGAAAAATAAAAATTGATTAAAGTAAATATATAAGAATTTAACAGGAGAAGCTCAAGATAGACAATAAATCAAGAAAAAAGCGAAAATATATGTGTCCACTTTCTGGTCAGTTTCTCTCTCTTTTTTCTCTTCGCGCGAGAATAAAACAAAAAATGGGCGGGGCTTAGGCGATGATTGTATGTTTGGTGAAGGGTGGCTGGTAGATGGATGGGATGGGTGAAGAAGAAGAAAAAAAAGGGGTGGAGCGGGGTTAGTTGACATGCACCCCCTACTATTCTACCGCAATAAAAAATGACTGGATTTTCGGGGGGAAAATGAAAATGAAAAAGAAGAAAGATGTTATGGTAAAATGATTTTGAAATTGAAAAGCTTTGATGGGCCGAAGATGAGAAACGAAAAAGCGCGGATTTTCGAAATTTATAGCTTTTCGAGATTAAATTTCTGAATGGGAAATGCGAGAAGCTCGAATAATTGAAAAGTCAAGAAAAAACAATGGCGTCGTTTAAAATGTGTTGTACGCAAGTGCACACATTTCAAAATACCGTACCTGGTGAACAGCCAAAAACACGCCTGTTTTGTTGCGACGGTGAAAAATTTCACTACGGTACGCAATTTGTGCATTTGTGCGTCGCGGTGTTTACACACTAGATAGTGATTTCAGAGCATTTTCAGCATGTTAGAGGCATTTTCAGAAAACGCTGAATATACCATTTGATTCGTCTCGTCGAGATGAGCCAGAAAAACTATTTACTTGTTTCTGAAACGCATTCTTAAAAAAGTTATGGGCTGAAAATCAAATTCTGAGCAAATCAAAGGCGCACACATCTTTCGAAAGAGTGAGGTCTCGCAGCGATTCCAGTTTTTCACGTTTTTCTACGTGAAAACGCCATTTTTAAGGTTTCTACTATACTTATTCGAAGAGAAGAGATGAAATTACGTATGTACGAAAGTTTTGAAATTTTTCTGGGGCCCCCAAGACATAAAACGCGGCGCCGCCAAATGGAGACCTATTTTTTGGCGTCATATTACTGTACCGACGAATTTTGTTCAGGCAAAACAGGCGTGAAAACTTGACGCGATTTCTCCGCACTTTTGTTTTTCGGTTGATTTCGAATGATTCAAAAAAGAGGGAAATGACACAATTTTTAAAAATTGGTTTTTTGTTAACGTGGCAGTTTTATCACGTTTCGAAATTTGAAAAAATAATTCATTTCAACATTTTTCGAAATAAGAGGTGTTTTGAAAATACAGCTGGTGGAAATTGGACCTAAATATATTTTGTACGATTATTCTCACCAGGTAAACATAAACAAAAACCCCCAACGATAAAAATATCAACCAGTAGTGGTAATAGAAACTCAACTATTATTGGTAGAAGCAATTAACTAGAACACTTTGGAGGGTAAGCAAATAAAGTGCTCTTCAAAACAAAATAACACAACAAATTTCGGAACATTTTTCAATCGATTCGATGAAAATTTCGAAAAAGATAAGAAAGAAAAACATGATTCAAACCAATCGTTTTTTTGTTTCTTTGACGAATCAAATAAATTTGGGATGAGGTACTTAGGAAAGAAGTGTTCAATTGACTGTAAACCGAAGCGGGAAATAGTTGAGGTATCCTCAAATCCTCACCGCCTTCTTTGTTCGGTAAAACTAAACGAAAAAAAAGAACTGTGGCTGACTGGTTGGTCGGAAATTAGTCTGGAGTGTGACGAGCGGTCGGTCGGGTGAAAAGGGTGAAATTTCAAAAAGAAAAGCGATAATTTTTCGTTAGTCATAACATTGAAATTTGTGCTGATAACGAGTATATTGTTTAGGGGAATGGAGAGAATGTATGGGAAAAATAATATTGAGCAAAAATATATACTTTACGAAATCGCGATTGAAAATGATTCATTTTCTCAAAACATTTTCAATTTTTTTGTTAGTGGGAGGAGTTCAACGACAAAAAAAACAAAAAAATATTATTTTTATGAATGATTCATCTATCGATTTTCTAATAAACGTATTTATGACATAAACTGATCTGACATTCGAATTAGGCTGCTCGTTTTTATTTGAACATATGCAAACTGCCACAATTTGTGGAATAAATATAAATATAAATCTATATAAAATATTAAAAATGTGAGAATCGTTTGTGGAATAAGGGTGCCAAAACATGTAATTAATAAAACGACATTTACAACGCCTTAAGTCATCGTATATCATATTCCACACGATTTATACTGTTGAGATTAATCACATTATTATACGATATAAAAATATATTTACGAGTGCGCGATCGATGAGCCATCTATCCGGATTATATAACTAACTATTATTGTTTTATGCCTAGTTTTTATTACCAAAAATTATGGATACCTGTCCATATATCCACAAAAAAACGAAGAAAAATAATGAAGATAACTAATCTCGTATAAGGAAAAGAAGAGGATTAGTTGACAAAAATATAAATACAAAATGTGTCAGTTTCGGACACAAAAAAAGAGAAGAGACGATGAACATCTGTCAGATTCAGATGTATTTTCTTATTAGTTTTCACTAACTTTTTCGACAGCTTTTTTGGGCAAAGAAATGATATTTTTGAATAAATAGATGTGTATTTTCGAGTGACAAAATTCTTACATTTTCCTGGACTTGGTTGTGGCCAGGTGCTAATTTTAGCCAAAATCAAATAAATAATCCAAAATTCACAGTTGTTTCTTTGTTTACTTTGATGATAGTATTGCCAGGTGTCAATCGGTCATTAGTAAATGCATGCGCAATACTTGATTATTATTATTGACACTAAAAAGCAGATAGCAGCACATACTTTATGATTGACTAGAAGACAGGTGCTGTCATCATCAGAAAGAAAACGAATAAGCAACAGGGCGATGGATGGGTTAGGAAAAAAAACAAAGAATAAAAATCAATTTGGCGCCTTTTTCTAATCTTGGAGCAATTTTCTCAAATTACGCGCCGCCGCCAGCGGAATTGATTTTTATTCTGGGCGCCGTTGTTGAAAATTTATTTTATGCGATCGTAAAATTGCAAAATGTTTTTTTTTTCTGACAATGGTATTCAATTGGGTGGGTGGATTTATTTCTTGAGTTGGATTCTGGTAGTATACATTACATTACGTAATAGTTTCCCACCGCCAAAAACCTATCAATCAAATAAATTCGTTATCACTAATCCTAATCTACATATTCACACTTTTCCAGCATGATACCCCCTTCTAATTACATCTACCGTATTTTTCTACTAGTTGTTCATTTCTCAACATTCTTCTTCTACTTCTAATCTTGATGAGTTGCCTTTGGTAAAGAACACCTGTGCTCGCTAAACTAATAATTTATGCCTATGTTTTTTCTAGGTTGTAATAATGACAATCAAATGCACCTCTTCTTGGTTGAGTCGCGCACAAACCAACGTTTTACGATCTCGTGTCAAGAATACATTTCACTACTCACCAAATAAAGAATCACATTACATTTTGTATGAATTTGGAAAAGGACAAAAAAGTGTGCGACGAACGAGAAGAAGAAACTACGAAACAATACTGCCTTTTCTTTTTTTTGGCTTCTTGTGGACAATTCAATTAGTATTGGTGACCGCGCACAAAAAAAGTTGCGAATTTTTCTCGTCGATGGGTGGGTGGACTAAACAAAAAATGTCGGCAGAAAGTTTTTTACAAGACGCAGAAAAAGTGCATGGGTTATTGTAGATTGTGGGAAAACACCGAAAGAATGTATGAATCAGTTTTATGAATGGGAAAGTGCCAAGTATTCAAATTTTGTACTTTGGGGTTACTAGAATAATTTAATTTGACAACTAATAAAATTCAAACTATTCGTGATTTGTGAAAAAGAAAAAACACGAAAAGAAGCATCAATTAATTCGTCGTATAACAAAATGTATAATTAGCAAATAAGAAAAAAGTGCATCCTTGTGGAATAAAAAAACCTTTGGCAGCAAAAAATGTAGTCATTTTTCCTATTACGCCGTTTAATTAACTTTACAGCAAATCCTTGCATGAAAAAGAAACGGGTAAATTTTTTTGTGAAAAAAAAGGAAAAATTTTGAAAATGTTCAGAAAAATTAGTTAGTTGGTAGATGAAACAAAAAGTGAACACCATTTCGTTGAATTAGTGCTCATTTGCTCCGGAAGGAAATCGCTTTTCCTTTTTCATTTCGCTATACTAATTATATGTGACACCTTTTGAAGTGTGCGTTCCCACGGTTTTTGCGTATCTCAATAGAATAGAAATAAATACATTCAATTCACAAACCAAACTAGTAGTGAATAGTTGGAAGTTGAGCATGCGTAGGAAAATGAATGAGGTGTTCAAAGCGTCGTGAAAATTTGATGAATTATTAAAGATGCGCGACAGCCGAAACAAATTACTACTTACTATTTTTGTGACAGAATATTTATTGAAAATATACAACAAAATGTTGTTTAGCACTGTTGAGAACAAAAAAATGAAAACTTTTTTGGTGCATTCAAAAGAAAATGTCTTTTGTTTCATTTATACATTGCTTCGCACAGAAATCGTAAAACAATAAATCACAACACGTTGCCACTACCGCATGACTCAAAAGAAAGAAACTGGCGCCAAAAAAATGAAAAGAAAATGTACGGTGATTGAAAAGAGAAACTCATTTGAATATGTTTGTCAAATAATTGGAATGTATTTTGATGCGAGAATATTTTAGAGAAGCTATAAATTTAAAGGGGTGGAGTGAGCCCAAAACTTTTATTATCTCTAAAGTTAGGACACCTCTTGATAAGTAAAGAGCAGAGAGAATTTTTCTCGAAAGATCTAAAAGTATCTGAAAAATATTCCATGAATGGTTCAAAAAACATTTAAAAAACCTAAAATCGTCGTGATTTCAGGTAATTAACTTTCACCTATATCGAGAACTAAACAAAACCAAAAAATGCTCGTACTTATCAAAAATTATTTTAATTGAAACGTATAGAAAACTGGCTAAATAATTCAAAACCCTTCCAATTTTCTTCAATGAACAACGGAATTTTCTACACGACCTCTGAGAACAACAACAATAAACCAAAAAAAGCAAAGGAGACGAAAAAAGGTTGGACCTCCATTCATAAATCCAATTTAACAAAATAAAAATGTACAACCGCGCGAACCAAAAGAAACGAACACAAAAAAAGTAGTAGTAAAAAAAAGAAGAAGAAATGAAAAATAGCATTGACGACCCGATGAAACTTTATTAATGGCTGCTCAAGATTCTTCTACCCTACGGCTTCTTCTATAAATAATCGAGTTAGGAAAGTTGCTCACTCAATAAATACTTACTTACTTATTTAGAAAATAACACAACATAGAAAAAAAGTTGAGCACATTTCCAGTCGGTTGACTTTTTTGTCCTAATATGTATGTGGAAAATGTGTTTTTTGGTAGTATTTTTTTGGATTGGAAAAACGACAAAAAATTCAAAACTTTTCGGCGCACATAAAAGACACGATTATTCATTGAATGAATCATACTTTCACAAAAAAGAAACAGAAGCCCCAAAAAACAGGGGGAACAAAACATGAAAATTGTAAGTATGTATGTGATGACCGGAATAGAACAGATAAAGTCTCGAATTCCAAAGCAAAAATAGAAAGAAACCAGCAAATCATAGAATATTCTATACTTTCGAACAAAACAAAAAAGGGAAAAAAACCAAGGAGAAGTTCGTATTTTGTTTATTTGTATTTGAGAAAGGATACTGGAAAAACAAAAAATTCTGAAAAACGAAAACTCGGAGAAAAACTACTAATACAAATAATATATACACTTGGAGAGTTTCACAAGTGAATAATAAAAAAGAAGAAGATTTTTCGACTCATAAATTATTCAAAAAAGCCCTCTCGTATCAATTGCTCTTCTTCTTTTTTCTTATTCCTATATAATTTACAAATTAATTATGCAAACTTGGAAACTTTCTGATATCTAAAACAATTTTGGATTATCGATTCTCGATGAAACGAACAGATGTGAAATGTGGCAAAAAACGAGGAAATAAATTATGTTTCTAGTATTTTTTGACGATTTTTCAGATATGATTTTTTTGAGAAAAATACGAATACTCGTAAAAATATTCATGTGGCATGAAAGACATTTTAATGTTATAAAAAACAAAACATCGTAAAAAAACGAAGTTCGTCGTAATAATTTCAAAATTTACGAGAAGACATGCAAAACTATAATGCTCTTCGCTGTTTTGCCCTAAATCTTTAATCATATTTTCGATACCTACAATTTTCGAGGTAGAAAAACGGGACCTTCAAAAATCGGCCAAATTAGTCACCGTTGTTGTCAGATATCAATCCTCCATCATCTTCCCTCAACAAAAACACAAACATTTATCTAAACTCATTGCGCAATATTTGTATAGATCAAGGTCATTATTATTTTTTTCTATTAATTTATTATGCGATATTTTTCTATAAATATACATTGAGGAAATCGGAGGATGATCAAAGAGAATCACCGCTTTTTTCAACAAAAAACCAAATCAACAGAAAGAAAAATGCAAAAATAGAGGAGAATGGGGGAGTTGAAAGTTGTATGAAATATTCACCCTCTATTTCCCACGTTTATTTTTTTGTTTGAAAAAAAACTTCTAGCTTCAAGTTATTTTGTTGGTTGTTATTGTTGTGGTATATGAAAAAAGATATAAATTCAAAATAAAACGCAATTTAGTTTCGAAAAAAAAGTATACCAAAACAGTGAGAAACGCAGTTTTTTCTCGATGAAAACCTAAAGGCTGAAATGAAAGTTAACCTAATTCAATCGCAGGCGCCAAAAAAGAACTACGACCACCTGCGCACTTTCTATGTGTCTCTTTTTTGTTTCGAATAATTGGAGAGAAAAAATAAAAGCACTCGACGGCAAACTGCGTTTGTCTTTAATTTAACCCACTTGATCATCATTTGATGTGGAAATGGCAGTTTTCCTGAGAAAGACAGACAGAAAACGAACAGTTATGCATCAAAATATTGATATTGATTACTTCAGTTTTGCAAACTGGATTTCATCAAAACTGTGATTCATTTGCACTTTTTAATAAAAATATTTACAAAAGAAGAAAGGAGAAAATGTGAGAAATTACACACCCAAAAACAATAAAAACTATTCGAAATTGATCATATTATTATCATTAAATCGATAAATGCAAAACGAGGAGTGTGTGAAATAAGGAAAAAAAAGAAGAACGCTGATTGACAGCAGCAGAAACAGCAGAAGAAAAAACATATGAAGTTAGGTGTGGTCAGTTTGAAAAATAAAAGATTGAAAGAGAGAAATTTTATGGTATTTAGATATCAATCAACAATAGATAAATACTTTGTAAATTAACCGACAAGATGAAACTATGTAGCCTAAATACCACAGAAATAAATTTAAAAAATCACACGTTTTTTCTCTCATCAAACTTTCGCTCATCTTGAGTGAAAATGTCAAATTTAATTAAAAACCGTTTGTCGGCATGACATTTTTCAAAACAACAAAAAAAAGCAGCACCCGCCTAAATCTTTGTTTTTTTTTTGTTATGAGAAAGAACATCGTCAAAAAAAACCAAGCAAAAATGTATATTTACAAGCAAAAGGGGGCAATGAAACTCTCAAAACAAATATAGCACAACTTTTGTCTCTTCGAAACAAAAGAACACTTTTGGTTGCGTCTTAAGACATTTTGCTCAAAGAATTTGCATGCGCAGAACACATTTAATTGAATGAATCGCATAAAACAAGAAAAATGACTATAGATTCGGGGATTAAAGTGTTTTTTCACTTTCGAAAAAAAAAGAAAATCAAAAAATAACGGAAAATAAAATGAGAAATGGAAGTGCGCTCCACCGCACAACGCGCCAATTCAAAAAATTTAATTTCACGTTTTTTTTTCTTTTTTTTAATTTGTGAACAAAAATAATCACAAAAAATGGAAGAAGGAGGAGCAAATCAATAAATCATTCGCTCAACAACTAAACAAATAGTAAGTCTAGTGATAAGTAACTAAAAGTTTACCATGTTGCTCAACACAGAAACCCAGCTGTGATTATACGGTCAAGCATGGTGCCAGCAAAAAAAAATAGAATAAATAAAACAAAATAAAAAAGAGACAATGATGTGAAATATTTTGGTTGGAGCAAGGAAGAGGGTGGCTCTTTTGTTTATTATCAATTGTTGGTAAATAAGAAGAAGATGAAAAAAATGGGGGTGAATTGAAAACAAATATTATGAATCATTGAGAAATAAAAAAAAGTGGATGACCATTGAAAATTCTGCTTCTTTTCCTGCTTCCTATGGGAGAAAATCAAAGGTTCCGGGTTTTTGAAAATAGGCGAATTTCGTATTTTATTTTAAAATGACAAAGACAGATTTCAAAAACACACAAGTTTATTCAATTCATTTGGGATACAGAAACGTTTCCTGGACAGTCAAATTAGTCATTGTAGTCGAAGGCAAAATTGTCATTTGAGTTTTATCGACGTTTTGATTTTGCTGTTGTTGTTGTTGTTGTGGAGCAGGAGGGACGAGTATTTGAGGTTTCACATCATTTGGAAGTGGCGGTTGAGGAGTTGGCACAGGAGCTTGTGCAACAACTTGAAGTCGAACTGGCTGTGCTGGAGATTGTTGTTGTTGAGCCTGAGCTTGCGCAACAGTTTGAATCGCACAATTTTGTTGCGGTTGTTGTGCAATTATAGGTGGCGGAGTTTGTGGCAATTTTGGCGGTTGATCGGGATATTCATCGCCAGTCGTATTTTCTTTCGATCCTTTTGCTGGCACTTTTTCAGGAGGCGGCGGATGTTCTTGAACATATTGTGCGACATCCGATTTGAATTGTTGAATTGATTCCAAAAGCTGAGCATCTTCAATGTATCGAAATGATTTTGCACAATCAATAATCGTTTCCGCCAGCATAAGGAATTGGGTGTCCATTTGAACACAATTGATTCTACAGTCTGCAAAAAAACGTTTTTTTTCGAGATTCATATATTCAAGACTCACGTCGAATCGATCGCACAATATCCGTAAGCCGCACTGAATATCCATTCAAAATCGCTTGAATTCCAACTTCAATTGCTGCAAATGTTCCCGTTCTTCCAATTCCAGCCGAACAATGTACAACAACCGGGTTTTGTTGAGAGCGAGCGATGCGTAATGTTCGAAGAAGACACAAATTCGATTTTGCAACAGTTTTATCGGGCCTGAAAAGGTTTTTGGATGGAAAATTCAATTTTTTTCAAAAAAAAAATGCTTACCAAGTCACAATGCGATAATGAGAAATTCGAGCAGTTTTCTTCAAAAATCGATCTTGCACCGAAATTGTTGTCAAAACCGTATGCGAATCGTGTTGTTCAACAGATTCCGTTGTAATTATAAAATCTCCCAATTCCATCGGTCCTTTTCCTGATTGAAGTGGAAAATATGCGCTGCACTTCTTTTTTCCATTTTCAACATGCTCGCAAAGCATTATAATTATTTGAATATTCTCCTGCACAATCATTCTCCAAAAATCGAAAACACTGTCTTTGACAGGTCCTTGAGTTAGGATAAATACGGGGCTAAGTCCACGAACATAATTGGCATGAATATAATCTCCAGGTCTTCCGTCTTTCAATATGACTCGTGTCAAATCATTGCAAACCACATCTTTATATCGATTCTTTTTGTGTGGAGTGTTTTGATCAAAAATAACTCGAGCATAATAACCATTGGGAATAAATCCTAATATATTCGTCTCATATTCTTTGATCAATCCCTCAACTCCTAATCCAATTATTTTTCGAGTAAAACTTTCAAACGTTTTTCTCTGAAGACTTGTTTGATTATTGCGCCCCGGATCAATTATTTTCTCGTTTTTGAATGTGAAAGTGATTGGGTCGAATATGTTTTTGAGCATGTCCGGATCAGATTCAACGCATTCCTTGCTTCGAGCTTTTTTCATTTGGTTCTGCAAAAAATTATTTTATTTCAAGATTCCATTTTTGAATTTCTATTTTTTCAAAATAAAATGAATAAGGTCACGTTCCAAATTAATATTTTTTGTATTCACTAAATTTTGGATAAATGACAAATTTTACAATTTGTAAAATTTGTCATTTTTTTTTGAAATTCTGATTCCTCCCAAAAAATCGAACTACAGTAACCCAGTCGTGAAATCGTGATATTAAAAAGCTCCGAATTTTTGGTAGATCAAATTTTCACGCTAAAATTGAGCTACAAAATTTAAAGAACTACAGTAACCCGTTAAATTGTTCCAACCTTTTTCCTTCTGCTCGATCTTGCACTTCTCGTCGATTTTTCATTAGCATTCTTGGTGCCTTTCTCGGATTTTTTGTTTTTCTGCAAACATTTCCAATACTTTTATTTTTATTTCTCATTAAACTCACAGTTACTCTTTTTGAACCAGTTCTGTCTGTACCTTTTTCTTTTTTCTTCTTCATTTTTCGCTGAAAAAAAGAAATTTGAAAATGTCTACAGTATATTTCTTGATTCCAACTTACAAGTGAATTCATATTGAAAATAGATAGATGGAGCTTATAAAATCTGCAGAAATCAAAAATACCGATTTCTGGCCGATTTGTGGCCTCGTCATTTTTGCCAGCGTGGCAGAATTGGGTTAACGTGTCACGTCACGTTTTAATTCATTTATTTGAAATTAATTTTTACTCAAAAAACGAAAACAACAAAAAACCGATAAAATAAAAATGAGACAATAAAAACTGTTGGACATTTATGAGAGAACAAAGAAAAAGAAAGAAAAAAGAGAAGAATATGAGCCAATAGAAGTGAAATGAGCAAATGTGGACAATTCGAATCAGTCATGTATAAGCTCTATTTAGGAGTTTAGACTATATCTTACGAAGGAAACAACCCAAAAGAAGGAAATTAACAAGGAAAAAAATAAAAGTTTGAATATCTACCAGTCTGAATAAAGCCGTCTTACAAACTTTTTCCTAAAATATTTTACAGTAAAATAACACGTTTCAACGAATGTATGTCGATTTTTCGATTTCTTCCAATTCCAACAAATTCGATGGATCCATTTTGCCAATCTTCATTTCTGGAAAAAAAGAAACTTCTTGTCAAGTCTCTTGAAAATATTTTTTTTCAAACTAACCGAAATGATTTTCCAATAATCCAATCATATTTTTTGTATTGGCATCATCGACAAAATTGATAGCGATACCCATTTTTCCAAATCTTCCAGTTCTGAACAAAAAAATTAATTGTTGGAAATCTCTCGCCAATAAACAAAAAATTACCTTCCAATTCTATGCAAATATGTTTCACAATCTGGTTGTTTTTGTCCATCAATAACAATCTCTTGATTATTTGTGTCATACTTCACAGGTAAATCATAATTAATAACAACTGAAACTTGTGGCACATCAATTCCTCGCGACAAAACACTTGTTGTAATCAGAACACGAAATTCGTTATTTTTGAATCGTGTAATGATATCAGCACGTTCAACAACAGTCATATCTCCATGAAGACAATCAGCTTGATGTCCACGCATTCGCATATTTTCACACAACCAGGCGACACTCGATTTTGTGTAGCAGAAAATGACTGATGAAGCCACAGTTAAACCACTATACAAATTAACAATTGCCTCGAATTTCGACATTCTATTCGCACATTCAACATAAAATTGTTTGATATTTGGAAGTGCTTGTTCTTCTTTTTTCAACCTGCAAAAAAACTATGTCAATATTCTGAAAACCAACAAAGACACTTGAAAAATATCCAACTGTGAGGATTAAATTCAAATAACTTATGGAGAAAAAAAAAGAGGGAACACATGTAAATTGACCCGTTAATTTACACAAACCCCATAATTAAACCATGTGACATAATTCTATGATTTTTTTCTAGAAATGAATATTTATGGATCGAAACTAGAAACTTCATCTATTTTTTATCCCAAAATTGTTTTGAAAATTTCTCAAAAGTATTTCAACTTACATAACAACGATGGCATTTTTGACTAATTTTGTGGCAAATTCAATAACTGGAGCGTCATATGTAGCCGAGAACAACATTGATTGAACATTACTTGATTTTTCCTCGATCAGACTAAACAATTAATCGATATTAATAATAACAAGTTGATAATTCAAAACTCACTTATAAATTGATGTACTGATATCAGCAAAACCTTGTTGATAGAGCATAACATCAGCTTCATCCAAAACGAGACATCGAATTTGAGATGGATCAATGCATTTATATTTCATCAAATAATCTCGAGTCTAAATTTGTGTATATTAATTTTTGAATCCAAATATTTGAAAAAAAAACTCACAATTCCTGGTGTTCCAATAACAATTTGTGATTGAATTGTTTTGTTTCGCATTTCTGCCATATTTGCACCTTTGATAGCATAATGAATACTAAGACCTTGAATGAATTGACCCATTTTTGTAACAACTTCACCGATTTGTTTTGCCAATTCGAGAGTTGGAGCGATGCAAATACATTGAGGGCATTTCACTTCCATATCAATTCGACACAACATTGTCAGGACAAATGCAGCAGTTTTTCCGGTTCCAGATTGAGCTTGAGCGATAAGATTTGATGGTCTGAAAGAATTTTTAGAGTTTGGTTTGGAAAACGTAATGAGAAATGATTTCTTACGGTTCCATGAGAAGAAGTGGCAACGCAGTTTCTTGAATTTTTGTTGGGAAATCAAAACCAAGACAATCCAAAGCAGTCAAAACTTCAGGCTTTCTGAAAAAAAATATTTTTTTTAAAGAACAATTGAATAATATTTCAAACTCACAATCTCAATTCTCTAAAAGAACCAATGGAATAAAGTGGTGAAGTTGGATCACTTCTTTGAATATCAACATTTGCATTCTTCATCATTTTGACTTCTCGATGAATATATTTATTGAGAAGTGCAATATCAGCTGGCAAAGAAGCTTTATCGTGTGCCTCATCCGATTTTTGAACAAATTTCGGTGATTCGTGTCGTGGAAAACCACCTTGCCCATTCGCAATTCCATTGTTGTTTGCAAATGGTGGTCGAGCCGAATTTTGTTGGAATGATTGATTGGGGCCTCTTGATACAAATTGTCCTCTGCCAACTTGATTCATTGCTAAACGAAAATATTATCTACCGATTTGAAAATAATAAAAAATAGTGATAAACATACAATGTTGTTGTCCTTGACCAGCATAATCAATTGGTCCTCCTCTTCCTCGTCCACCACTAAAAATTTAATTTATGAGATTTGATATTGATAACTATTTAAATATTTACCTGAATTGTTGGAATGATGGCTGAGCAGCTGGAGCAAACATTCCTGGAAAACAAATTTTTGAAAGAAACTTTATTATTTTTAAATATCACGAGTTGGAAAAATTGAATAAATTTTTCACATAATTTATTCAATTTTCATGTTTTTTTGACAGTGATAGAGGTGAAAACAAAAATTTTTAACTGAAATTAAAGCCATGCAAAAACATAAATCAAGCAAAAAAGCATGCAAACCTGTATTTTCTTTTTCGGTTTCGGCAGTTGATAACTTTGTAAATGTTTTGTTGAAATTTCCCAAATTATTGAAACTTTCTTTTCTCTCCATTGATGGTACATTTTCTTTTCTGAACGAATCTCCACTTCCAAATCTAAACTTCTGATTTTCCACAGGGGTTGGAGGATTGAACGCTTCTTTCGAATTTGAAAAATCAAACTGATTTGAATTCGTTTTATTGTTCAGATCTTCACTTCTATCGTTCATAAATCGATTTCCGATCGGACTTGCTTGTGGCGGAGGTGTTGATACTTGTGAAAATCTCGGACTATTTGGAATACTGTCTGGAATTGGACTTGGTGGTACAGTCATTGTAGTGTTGTTCATTCTTCGAGTTCCAAAACCTCCACCAACAGGCCTTTTCGCTTCAACAACAGGTTTAGTTTGTTCGGTCTCTTGAGAACTTATAACTTGTTTTTTCGCGCCAAATCCGCCTCCTGAACATTTCAATTCTGGGTTGCTAGTAACCTTTCCAAATCCACCACCAATCATTCGAGGAACAACTTTTTCTTCAATTTTCTCTGGCTGAGAAACAATTTCGACTTGTTTCGTAGGTATCACAAAAGTTTCATTATTGGCCGGCAAAACCGATTCATTTACGACTGGTGAAATATTTTCTGTTCTTGGAACAACATTATTTCGACCACCGAAACCTCCTCCAATAACTCTAGATTTCTCAACAGGTTTTGTTACTTCTACTGGCTTCACTGTATTTTCAATAATTGGTTCTTTTGTTTCAACTACAGGAATCGTTTTTCGAGTTCCAAATCCTCCACCGACAGTACTATTCTTAGAACCGAAACCTCCACCAATTACAACTTTTTGAGTTTCACTAAAATGTGTTATCTTCTTAGTTGTAACACTCTCCGGAGTTCCATATCCACCACCAACACGAGGTATTCTACTTCCAACTCGAATTTCATTTCCAATTTGAGCATGCGCGAGTTCTCCAAATCTTGAAACCTTTAAAGTGCTAGTAACACGTGCATTATTAGTGGAAGAAGCATTATCAACAGGCTTGCATGCAGGAGCGGGTTTATGAACTCCAACCGATATAATGTTACCTCCTCCATTTTCAAAATCTGGTGATCCAATTGCTGGTCCACGACCATCGTGTGTACTTGAAGAATTTGGACTGACAGAGCCTGAAAAGGAAAGGATAGACATTAGGGAAAAGACGAATACAAAAACACTACGGTTTGAATTGGAGAGAAAAATCTTTCTGACACAAAAAACTAACCAGTTCCAATTCGATTTGCAGAAGTCGCACCAAATGAAGTCTGTGGTGGAGGATTCATTAATGGTTTCGCACTTCCAAAACCACCCCCAACTGTTTTCGAGCTGCCGAATGATCCACCAAATGTGGTTTTTGGAGCATCTGTGAATGAAAAATGTAAGTTTTTGACCATCAAAATGTAATTTTTTGACCATGAACAAACCTTTCTTTTCATCAATTTCATTCATTCCCGAAGTTTCAGTTGCTTTTGTTGGCTCCTGAAAAAAAACAATAATTGAACGATGAAAAATGGTATAAAACAAAACGAAACAACACTCGGAAAGCGTATTTACAAAGAGTTGCGACAGACAAACATGCAATCTGGACAAACACTAATTATTATTGAAATGAGAAACACCAAATAAATGAAGAACCTTTTCATTTGTTGCCGATCCTTCTACTTGTTCGATACCTTCTGCTTTGCACTGAGCATCCAAACTTGCGAGCCAATCACCCATTTTTGTTATTGATTAGATCTGTTACCAATGTTATAGTTAAAACGATTGTATGTTGTTACGACAAAATTATGACGAAAAGAGGTCATCAAAAAGGGCTGTGAGAACTATTGAAATGAAAACGTGGAAAAGAGAAATGAATTATGGAAACTAACAAAAATATAGAAAAAGATCAATTTGACACGCCTTCGGATAAAAACAAATCTAGATGTAATGAAAAAAATTGAACACTTGGAGGAAAAAGGAAACTACGAGAAAATCAGTTTATATTATGAAATTATTGGATTTTTTTGTACAAAAAACCCATAGCGACATGGAAAACAAATATATGAACTGAAATTATACGGTTCTCAAAAGCTAGAGGTGCTGAAAATTACAGATTTAGGAGAGAAAGTGTGAAATGGGCGGTCTGAAAACATTTTTCAAATTCGAAATAAAACTACGGTATAAAAACATCGCTTCGAAATATTTCGAAAATTTTCTGTTTCGCACCTTTGATGTTTTTGTTTGAAAATGGTAAAAAACACTACGGTGCACACAAAAACAACAACAGCAATGCACACAAAACATTTTATTTGACGACATTTATTTTTGAATTTTTGTTTTTTTTTTGTTTTTTCACGCACTTTCAAATTTAGAGCGAAACCGAAATGGACAAACCGGGGAGTTCTTTTGAAAATGTGCTGGAAGAAGCAACATATCTTGCCGATAAGATTAGAAGTGCAAAACAAGTGACAATCGACCTCGATAATGAAAGACAAAAATATCGAGAATGTGAAAGATCTATAAAATCGAAAAACATTGATCCAGTTTGGGTGTTCAATGGTACAGCATTTTTCAAAACAAGTCAGAAGAAGAGCCTGGAGATTTTGGAAAGTGACAAGAAAACTGTTGAAGATGCTATTGAACAAGTCAAAGATGTTATTCGGGTTTGTTTTTTCTCTTCCTATTATTCATTGAAATATTATTACTTTTTCAGAAAGATATGAATACAATGCTGAAATTGCACGACGAGAAAAATCTCGAAGAACGAGGCTTTCAATTAAAACCTCTAGTCACTAATGGAAAATTGAATGAATAAACTTTAAAAAAATGAATTTTTTTGTTTGTTTTGAAATTACTGGTTATTGAACCAAATCTGCTACCTTTTAATACTTTTAAAACTAGATTCACAATTTTTTTGCAGATGGGTGATGCAAAAGATGTAAAAACCATGCTATACGCCTGGTTAGGTAGAAATAAATTCTCAACACCAACATATGATACAAAACAAGAAGTGAGAAATGGAAAAACTCGATTCAAATGCGAACTTCGTGTTCCCGGATTTTCTTACTGTGCTTTCGGAAATTCGACAAACAAAAAAGATGCCGCCACAAATGCAGCTCTCGATTTCTGTCAATATCTTGTCAGACAAGGTAAAATGCAACAAAATGAAATGCCTGTTGTCGATTCATCGACTTTCGATGGAGCAAATAGTAGTTGGCAAGGTGGACAACAAGATAATGGAGAACAGACAATTTTTGGAAATGAAGGCGGAGGAGGTGATAATACACAACAGGCATCCACAGTTAGAGTTAGTTTATATAGATTCCTTGGAAGTATTATTAATTACAAATTTCAGCTTCCTTGGAACAATGCATATAGAAGAGATAATACAACTCATGCCGAATATATGACACAAAAAGCTGAAGAAATTGCCGCTTCTGAAACTATCGATTTGAAGTCTGAAATTCATGGAGGATGGACAATGGAAAACAGTAAAAAGGCGTTGAATGAATATCTTCAAAAAATGAAACTACCTTCGGTTGTTTATCAAACTCAAGTCAAAGAATCGAATTTTGTCAAGTGAGCTTGAACTTCAATTATCTTCAAAAATTCCAATGTTTCTTTCAGAACAATGGAAACCACAGCACACATTTTTGTTCCACAAATGCGCAAAAATTTGACGGGTAAAGGAACGGGTTCGAATAAAAAAGTGTCAGAATCAGCGTGTGCTATGAATATTGTTCGACAAATGTTTCATATGAATATTATGCAAGCTTATGGTGGTCCGCTGAAGAAAAGTGCTGTCAGTACACTTCCAGAAACTGTTATCGATTTTCCTGATGATTTGTCATCTCGAATTCATAGTTTTGTAACTGAAAGTGGTGTAGAAATCAGAGATATTGATGCAAGTTTGGCCAATTCCGAAAATCCAGTTTCTATACTTGCTGATCGGAAGTTGGCACAATTTCCAGATTCTGATACATCTCCTCCAATGAATATCTCATGGGCTCCTCCGTTACAAAATTGGAATCCGTGGAGAGCATCGAATATTGATGAAGGACCACTTGCAACGGTAAATTCTAGATTCTGAATTCAGAAATGCATGTCGCAAAAAATAAATTCTCGCGGGATTTATTTAGCAAGGGCCACGTTTCAAAAATTCTCATTTCTTTTTTTCTTCTGAAAATTTAATGAAGAAAAAAGATTAAATCGAAAAAAATTTAAATCTAGTCCAGAAATTTATTTATGGCCGTGTTGATCATTTCAAACTTTATTTATTTTTTCAGATGCCTCTTTCTGAAATTTCCCGAAAAATCACCGAAAAAGAAATGGTAAAACAAGGAAATCCAGCATTCGAAAGTAGACTTCAAGGTCGACAAGAACTTCCAGTTTGGAAATTCAGACAACAAATTGTTGAAACAGTCAATGCAAATCGTGTAACTTTAATCAAAGGAGAAACGGGTTGCGGAAAAAGTACACAAGTCTCACAATTCCTATTAGATAGTTATATCGAACAAAATCGTGGAGCCGAATTCAATGCAGTCGTTTCACAACCTCGTCGAATTTCTGCAATCTCATTGGCTGAACGAGTTTCGAATGAAAGAGCTGAAGAGTTGGGCGAAACTGTTGGATATAATGTTAGATTTGATGGTGTTTCTCCACGTCCATATGGTTCGATTATGTTTTGTACAGTTGGTATTCTTCTTCGGATGATGGAAAATGGTTTGAGAGGAATTTCACATGTTATTATTGATGAGATTCATGAAAGAGATTGTGATGTGAGTAACAAAAAACTAGAAATTCTATGAATTATTTCGAGAAATTGGGGGATAACCTCATCTAGTGCAAGATTCCAATCGATTTGTATTTTACACCGGCTCATTTTTTGACCAAAAAAAATCAGAATTTGTCTATTTATCAAAATAATTAAAAAAAAAAGAAAACAATTAATTTCAGACCGATTTCGTTTTGATTGTTCTCCGCGAAATGATCAGCGAATACCACGATTTAAGAGTTGTTCTTATGTCAGCAACTATCGATACTGAGCTTTTCACAAACTTTTTCGGGTCAAATTCAACAATTGGGCCAACTCCAGTTATCAAAATGGATGGAAGAGCATTTCCAGTTCAATGTAAGTTTACGATAATTCTGAAACTGGCTGAAACGAAAAGTTTTTCAGCATTTTTCCTCGAAGACATCCTCCAAAATTTGAAATATATGCCAGAAGAACCAGATAAAAAGAAAAAGAAAGGAGCTCCACAAGAAGATGATGAAGGAGAAGAAGAAGTTGATGATAAAGGAAAAAATATGAATATCATTGATGATCCAAATGCAAATCAAAGTTTGAGAATTGCACTTTCAAGATTGTCGGAAAAAGAAATTCCATATGGTGTTATAGAAGCTATATTGTCTGATATCGCGTGCCGCGGAGTTGATGGAGCTGTTTTGATTTTTCTGCCTGGGTGGTCTGATATTATGAGTTTATTCAATCGATTGAATGATCATCCAGAATTCAGTCAATCTCAAAAATACGAAATTCTTCCACTTCATTCACAATTAACAAGTGTTGAACAGCGAAAAGTTTTCAATCATTATGAGGGAAAAAGAAAAATCATTATTTCGACGAATATTGCTGAAACAAGTATTACAATTGATGATGTTGTTTATGTTATTGATTCTTGTAAAGCGAAAGAAAGAATGTATACATCAAATAATAATATGGTACATTTTGCAACAGTTTGGGCATCTCGAACAAATATTGTGCAAAGAAGAGGAAGAGCTGGAAGAGTTCGACCTGGATATGCATTTGAATTGTGTAGTAAAAAACGATTTGAAGCACTTGATGAACATGGAACTGCTGAGATTTTACGAATTCCATTACATCAAATCGCATTGACGATTAAATTATTGAGATTGGGATCGGTTGGAGATTTTCTGGGAAAAGCATTAGAACCGCCTCCTTATGATATGGTTGTTGAAAGTGAAGCTGTTCTTCAAAGTATGGGAGCATTGGATAGAAATTTGGAATTGACGAGTTTGGGAAGAATGTTAGCTCGAATGCCGATTGAACCGGTTATTGCCAAAGTTTTGATCCTTGGAACTGCGTTAGGGTGAGTTAAAGGAACATTTGGGATAATTGAATATCGAGAAAAGAAAACCTGTAAAATATACGTTTCATGAAATTTTTGAAATTATTTTGTTGTATTCCAAAATGTTTATATCAAAAAATGGTGACAAAATTTATATTTTGAAAAAAATGTGGTTTTTTAAGCCAAAAATTAACAAAAAAAGACTTCGACTATAACCACCCAACCCTGAAAAATCAATTTTTTCCTCAGAATGGGAAGTGTTATGTGTGACGTGGCGGCCGCGATGTCCTTTTCGACTCCATTCGTTCCCAAAGAGAAACATCACACAAAACTCAGCGGAATTCAACGAAGATTTGCCGGAAACAAGTTTTCCGATCATTGTTCGCTGGTTGCTGTAACTCAAGGATATCGAGAAACGTGTGATCAAGGATCGTTTTCGGCTGAAAAAGAGTTCTGTGAACGATATTCGATGAGTAATCCGATTTTGAAAATGACACAGTAAGTAAGATTTTCAAATTTTGACAAATACATTTTGCAAATTTTCCAGCGGAGCTCGTCGACAATTGATTGATGTTTTACGAAACCAGTGTTGTTTCCCAGAAGAAATCTTATATGATACAAGTGTTAATACAAATGGAAAAGATCGAGAATTGGATCTGATGAAATCGCTATTAGTTATGGCTCTTTATCCAAATGTCGCGTATTTTACGGGAAAACGAAAAGTTTTGACAATAGAACAATCAAGTGCTCTAATCAACAAATATTCGGTTCTTATTCCATTAAATACAAGAATGGATATGACTTTGCCTTCTCCAATTTTGGTTTTCACTGAAAAAGTTCGAACTCGTTGTATTTCTTGTAAAGAATTGTCGGTTATTACTGCAATTCAGTTACTTGTTTTTGGAAGTCGAAAAGTTGATTGTATTGGAGAAGATCTTGTTAGATTAGATGATTTGTAAGTTTTCTCTGATTGAATCTGGCCGTATTCAAACCATATTTTATTTGCAGTATCACAATTCGAATGAACGTCAAAACAGCGGCTGCTCTTGTTGCTCTTCGCCCATGCATCGAAGCATTCCTTGTTCGATCGTGCGAAAATCCCGAAAGTCTATCGATTTGCCAACCGCAAGACGCTGAACTTCGCCAAATTTTGCGCGATATTTCGACCGAAGATTTTATGACAGCCGCCGCACCGTTGAAAGATAGTTTGCTGACTGATGGAGCACAACAAATGGGCTCAGTTTCAAACACATCAATTCCAAGAGGAGCTTCCGAATTTAATAGCTATGGATTTTCTGAAGGTAGGGGCGATTTTGAAACATTTTTTTGAGAAAAAAACGTGCATGAAATTTTTAGGTTCATCATACGCATTCAATAATTCACTGATGTCGGAAAATTCGAAAGGTACGTTTTTTTTTTGCACAAAAAATGGGGTCTGAAAGTTTGATTATTGTTTTTTTCGTACGGTTATTTATTGGGTTTTTCAAGCCAAAAAATAAATTTAAAAAAAACATTTTTTTACAAAAAATTTCGAGTCAGCAAATGTCAAAAAACTATGTTTTTTTCCAATTTTTTTACATATCTCGTTGCGAAAATGTTTCAATGAAAAAACATCTCAAAAAATAAGAAAAAATATAGTTTTTCGACATTTGCTGAAATTTGCTTGCTGAAAATTTCTAAATTTTTTGTGTTTTAATTTTTTTTTCGAATTGAATCACCCCATTAGTTAGAATTTTCTTTCAACTAAAAAATTCCAAAATCCACGTTTATTTGTCCTAACCCGCACGCTTTGCATGTTTTCAGTCGCACCACCGTCTTTTTATCCGGATAACACATCTTTTTCTTCACCGCCGAGACAACAAATCGATAATGGAAGAGGTATAAATATTCCCCTTTTTGCACTTTTGTTTTGTTCCATGTTCATATTTTACAATAACTCTTACAGGAGGCGGGAAAATGAGCAGTCCGCGGAATTCTCTTCGCGGCGGACATCCTTACAATGGTCCACCTGGATTCCAAAATCAGCCATATGGATATGCGAATTTCAATCAAGGATATCAAAATAATCGAGGTGGAGGAGGAGGATATCGAGGAAATGGCAATGGAAATTATGGTGGAGGATATCGAGGGGGACGTGGAAATAGTGGAAGAGGAAGAGGGTGGAATGCAAATAATTGGTAGGAATCCATGTTATTTGTTGTTGTTTGATCTCACTTCGATTTGGTTTGTTTTTCGAAGCTCTGTACCTTGTTTTGTTTTATTTTTTGAATGAACAAATCCTGTTGGATTTTCGAAATTTTCTTCAAAATTCTGATCCTTGTTTTTTTCATCAGAAAATCCCTTGATTGATTTGAAAACAGGATTTTTTTCATTATTTTTGACTCACAATAAAAAACACTGGTATCAATTATTTGATAGAACAACTGTTAACGCAATTAAATTGGACAAAAACTATCAGTTGATTTTTTGTTTCAAATAAATTCTTGTGGAAGACATGAAAAAAGGTGTTAACATTTAATGGGATTGGATTTATGGAATGGGTTTTTGCAGATGATGACGTCAACGGGATTGATTTTTAGACTTTGTGAATTATTTGATTGTCAAATTTTTGCGGATTTTTCAAATTAATTCCATTTTTAAAGAGTTTTTCTAATAAAAGCGTAGTTTCAGCTTTTCCCAAATTATTCTGAGAATTTCAACATTGTTATGAAATTTTTTTCAAAACTTCTGGGATCAGACTTGAAACTTCAGAGGAATGAGAAAATATCAAGTTCGAAATTAACATTCTAGATGTTTTTTATTCAGAATCTAGCCCCCCAACGATTTTCCTCGTGCTCAATTTGCAATTTCAAATCTTTCAACTCAAAAAAAAATCTTGTGACCAAAGTTTTTCCAAAAACACATTAATTATCAACTAGATCTCGATCAAAAATCATCGCTTCCTCGAAAATCGCAATTTGTTCCTGATAATAAATCTAACACAAAAAAAGAAGAATCCAATCTGACACCTACACATGAACTCTGGTCACAAAAAGTTTTCAAAACATTCTGACAAGTTGTTTTTTTTTTTCAACGTATGATTGATAACTGAAAATATCTCATTGTGAGTCAACATTTTTTGTGCAAGGCACAGATTTGTTTTTTTTCTTTTCTGCATTCGAAGTTTCTAGGACTTGAAATACCAATTTTCTTTGATTTTTTATTTTGAATTTTGATCAAATCAAAAATATTGTGACAAATCAGTTGAAAATTGCTCATTGAACATTTCTCGAAAGAAGCGTTGAGAAAATATATCTGTCGAATCAATCTTTTATTTTTTGTCGAGTCTTGTTAACACAACTTGAGGAGGGTCGATTTGTTGCCAATTGCCAAATCCCAAAAATAATCTGACTCTCTCAATCTGAAAATTGTTCTTGTTCTTGTGTTTGTGTTTTGCTCTGCAGAGCTCTGAAATATATTTACTGCATTTTAAAATTTTTTTTGAATTTGTCGAATATCTTTTGATTTTCTAGAAAAAACCCCGGTTTTTAATTTAAAAAATTATAGATTTTCTGAAAATTTTTCGAGCTAAATGCTTTTTATTTCAAAACTAGACCAAAATTGAAAACCCCTTTTCAAAAATTCTGAAGAATCTCAAAAACGTAACTATTATTTTTGACTTACAGTAATCCTAAAACATTTTCACATAAATAATAATAGCAAATTGTTGATTGAGTACTTACTTTCAGCATTTCCCACATTCTTCTTCTTCAGCTTCCAACAATTTTTTTACACTTTTTTCCCCATTTTTCTTCTGAAATAACTCATCAACAAAACATATCACCCTATTGCTATTTTTCTACTTATTTCAATATATAAATCTTCCAACACCTGTGTTATTTTTTTTTGTTTTTTTTTATTCACTCACCCGCTAGATAATCACTTTTTTTCAGAAAAAATACAAAAATGTTGAGCCCAGCTCTTTTAAAAGTTTCAATGAATCGCAGAAATTCTGCACCATCAGTTTTCGATGAAAAATCGGGTTTTCCGTCTCGAAATCGTGCCGTTTCAACGCTTCAACCAATGTGTGAAGATCAAGAAATCGCAGCGTTTGTTGGCGAAAGACGTTAGTAATAGTTTTGAGAAAAAAATCTAGTATTGATTTTTTCTGCAGGTGGAAGTTCAACCTCATCAATAATTCTCATGGATGGATTTGAATTAGCGACTTCACCTTCGAGAAGAGCATCTTCAGCTTCAACATATTCGACAAATGAGAAGAAACAGCGAAAAAATTCGAGAGAGGTAGGGGAATTCGGATTTGGGGATTAGAAGTGGGATTTTTTGACTCGGGAGGGGTGGAGGTGAAATATAAAATTTTTGAAAACAAAAATTCTAGATAAAAAAGAGGTCTCCAATTTTCAAGATATCAGAAAACTTTTCTCCAAATTCTAGGCTTTCTATTTCATTTGCAAAATTTTCAATTTTCTCTATCATTTCAAAATCAGAAATGAAATCCTAATTGCCACGTGGAAAATCATCAGCGTTCACGTTTCGTACTCTATTTTTTCCTGGCATCAATTTCTTGACTCCCACAACTTCCTCGATCAAACTATAGTCTCAAAACAATTAATCCTTTGTTTTTGCTTTGCTCTCAAAAAAAAAGTTTGGCGAGAAAAATCATTTGACTTGATGATTTTTGCCGCTTTCAATTGATAAATGTTCTCCTTGTCGGAAACGTTGATTTGATCGAAAATCCACTTTTTTCCTCAATTTTTCTCTAAAACAACTGCTTCATCTTCTTATTCGAATATATATCGCCGCCTATATCAATTGGTCTTTTTTCCCAAAACACTTTCTTTCATTTGTTGTGTTTTTCTTCCAAGTTTCTTGACATTTTGAAGATTGAGAAGTTCATCGATGAAGTTCAATGATTAACTGTAAACTTTTTTCTTTTCTTTTGAATATTACTGTAGTTCATAGTCTTCTGAAAATTCCTAGACAAAGTTAACTTTTTTTGTAAACATAAAGGTCAAAACCGAAAAATTTGAACTTATCTTTTCTCCGAAAAAAATGTTAAAACCCATAACAATAAACAACGAAGAAGTAATCCGTCTAATTTATCAAAACATATGTTCATCTGTGTTTTTTTCATTCTCTTCCGATTCTTGTTTTCTGCAATCTGATTCATTCTCAAAAGTATTCCAGAATGTTTTCTAAATCCTCGAATTTTGGAAATTTCGGAAGTTCCTCAATAACCCGCGATTCTTTAAAAGACAAAAATATCGGCGGAAGACGACAGTCAAATGTTCTTCATATGAGCTCAACGCCAGCCGTTTTAGGGGGAATTTCGCCGATTCGAAGAGATTCCTATATTCCTGGCGCGAAAACTGTGAGTAGTTCTGGGCCGTTTTGCGGCATCGAAAGCTGAGCTCTTAAACTTGACTCACCAGTTCATAAAATTTCATGATTTGGACAATTTTCAAAAAAAAACTCAAATCTGTTCCAGGTTCCAATTCATCAATACACAGAAGATCCAACACTTGCTTGGGAAATGCTCAAAGAAAAACGACCAGTAAAACCAGTTCGACAAATGCGTCTTGATACTCCAGTAAAACCTGATCATGTTAGATTTGTTTGTATTGGATGTACACACGGAGAACCTCTAGATCTCAATAATCTACCACCTGGCGATGTTTTATTGGTGGCTGGTGATTTTACTTCTTGTGGTTTGCCGAATGAAGTTCATCATTTTAATAAGTTATTAGGTAAGTTGGGAACACAGAATTTTTGATTTGATCTAACATAAATCTCCTGTTTTCAGCTCGCTCAAAATTTGCCTACAAAGTAGTTATCGGCGGAAATCATGAATGTACATTTGATGAAACTTTCTTAAAAATTGGAAAAGGAAATACCGATGTGAAAGAGATGGCACTAAAACAAGCACTTTTGACAGCAATTCATTCAGACGCAAAAGCTGGAACATCTTCCAAAGATCTATTATCAAATGCGATTTATCTGGAAGACAGTTGTATCGAATTATTCGGAATCACAATTTACGGAACACCGTGGCAACCACGTGTTGATAATTGGGCATTCAATTTGTCACGCGGTCAACCACTTTTGGATAAATGGAATATGATTCCAGCTGGAATTGATGTTCTCTTAACACATACTCCACCTTTAGGACACGGAGATCAAATGTTGAATGGGCAAAGAATGGGATGTGCTGAATTATTGAATACTGTATTTAAACGAGTTCGTCCAAAATATCATGTTTTTGGACATATTCATGAAGGATATGGTTGTACAACTGATGGTTATACTAAATTTATCAATTCGTGTCTTTGTAATGAGAAATTAGAAATGAAGGTAGGCCAGATTCAGGATTTTATTTAAAAAGAGTGGAGTTTGCTCCAAAAATCTCAAATTTTTTTGCAGAATGATCCAATAATATTCGACATTCCTGTTCATCCACACACCAAACAATTCTACCTTCAAAATGTGAAGAAAATCATGAAACGATTCCAGAAGAAAAAATAACTTTGTAAATAATAAGTATTCCCGTCATAAAACATTCCAATTTTTTGGTCAAAAGGTCATTTCATTTCACCTTCATCAATTAGTTCCATTAATATTCATCCCGAAACTTTTTAGGAGCGAGAAAAAGAGGCAGCAATCGAAAAAAAACTTTCGATTATTTAATAATATTCAAATATGGAATAATAATATTATTATTATTACTATTAAACCGAAATGAATGTTCCCAATAAATAATGGGCCCAAAAAAGAGAGAAAAAACATTTAATGAGGCGAATCTAGTTACTGTATATTATTGTATGTGAGAAGAGTAGAAAAAATGGTTTTTGTTGTTGAATGGTGCATTTCTGGTTAGCGGCAATTTTCGTTTTGATTTGTGGTTTATGGGACAGGATTTATATGTAGAAACATAGAAAAAATTGTATTTTTTTGTATTTGAAAAAAACAATTTAGATCAATTTCCAAGGTTCGTAAATCTAGAACAGAAAATTTCTAACTGGAAAAAGTTTATCTGTGTCTGTGAAGTGCCAAACTTCAAAAATCCACCAATTTTCAAATAGTCCTCTCATTTAATTTCATTTCCGTTCATAATAATTCAAAATTCCATATAAATCCAACCTAATAAAAAGGATAATCTACTAATCAGTGAACCGTTACTACATTCATCCCATCGCACCTTCCGGCAAGGACAAATTCATCATTTTCGAAACATTTTTGAATAATAACAATAATTATAATTTATAATCTGTCGTCAGCTATGTCAAAGAGAGAGAAGAGACGCAGACATTTTGGTATGCTCTGATTACGGTAATTATTTAATATGAAAAGGAAAAGGGTGGAGAAAACGGAAAAGCGAACAACTTTTACATTCATTTGGATATTTTGTTTAATTTTTGTTGATAAATTAGAATACATATATTACAAATCTTCAAGGACCTATGATAAATTAACTGACCACCGATTTGTTATTTTTTATGTTTTCCGGCGGATTGTTGTTTTTTGCAGAACAAAAAATTATTTATTAAAACTGCCTCGACACAAGAGTAAAAAGGGTACGCATTTCCCTGTAGGCAACAGCTTGTAGATTAAAAAATTCTGCGAGCGTAGAACTTTTCAGAAAATTTCTAAAATTGTCTCTGAAACTCATAATTTTGAATTTCTAGTAACTTCATAATAAAAAAAAATGATTTTTGAAAACCATCTTTGTATGAATATCCCGAAAATTTTTTTTAAAAAACTTTTTGTGAGTTTCAGGCTCATAATATTTTTTTGATCTACCCATAAAAAGCGTGCGGAACCTTGCCATTTTAGCCCAACCCTCCAACAATCAATATTTCCGGCTGATTTTTTTTTGCATAAAAAAATTAATTGTTTTTTATTCGGTAGCCTTCTGATGATTACCGCATCTCAAAATGTTCTTTTTCATTCTTTTGTCATTTTTTTTATTCGATTGAAAAATGAATGGATGAATAAGCATAAAAGGGAGAAAATGACTGTTAGTTTTTTTCTGCTCTTCTTTCCGGTTTCCCATTTTTCAAAACCGTAAAGTTGAGAGTTGTTTATTTTTATTTCTCAATTTCCTGAAATTCTGCACATATGTTAATTAGTCGATTCGTAAAATTTTGACATCGGATCCGATAAAACTTTTTTGTTTTGTTTATTTTCGATATTTCTTGTCTGGGGAGGAAATTTTTTTTTCGAATGTGAATCACACTTTTTTGAATATTATTTTTATTTACCAACAGAAACTAGAAACATGAAAATTAAGTTTTTTTGGTTTTATTGAACCTTATCAGCATTTTTTGAATTATTCATCGATGAAAGTTGAGTGGTTCCAAAGTGCGGGAAAAAAAGTTTTTGATCAAGATAAAAAACTTGGTTGGAAAATTTTTGGTGTTTGATTTTTTTTTAGAATAATTTGAGAAGTTTATGAAAAATTGAACATGAAACTTATTTTTCTGATGATAAAGGTTCATCGATTTTTTATGAGTTAATGGAAGATTTTGAGGACACTTGGAACGTTTCAAAATGGAAAACTGAAGGTTCGGAGGGCTCTTGAAAGGCCGGAGCCTCAGAAAGGCATTTTTGACCTCAGGAAGGTTCTGACGCCTCCGAAACCTTTTGGAGGCATATTTTATTTCTAAAAAGTTTCGGAATCTTCTGGGAGTCTGAACATTTTGGAAAATTTTAAAAATTTAGTAGTGTGAAAAATTTAGTAGCTTCGAAAAATTCAAATTTCCAACTCTTTCAAAATATATCGCTTCCAGAATGTTCCCTTCCAAACGTGACTCATTGATCCTTCCCAAGTTCTATTTTTTTCATGGCAAAAATGTGACACTCATATTTTTCTCCGATAAAAACAACCCCAACTTGGTATTTTCTTATCACACTTTTTTGTCCTACTCATTTTTTCCCCTACAGACAATTTGTCCCAGACTTTTGGGCGTTTAGTAGGTGGTCTGGATTACTGTAGATTTTTTTTTCCAAATTTTTTCTTGAGTAGGTACTGTAAGTATTGAAAAAGAGTTTCTCAGGGTTTGAGATGTTTCGAAAAATTTCGAAATTTCACACCTTCTTATCAGCTCACAAGGTATTTTGACGCATTAAAATTCTCTGAAATTTTCCATTTCATGTCAGAGGTTTTTTGTCCCGATAGATTTTTGCCGTGGCTCATACCGGTTGACACCGTGCCAGCTTCCATCTAAATATTTTTTGTGTGATTTTTTCTTGACAAATTAGTCACCCGCCTCTTCTATTCATATTTTTTTGCCTCAACCATGTTTTTTTTCTCCATAGATTCTATAGATATTCATTCTCTCACAAAGTGGTGTCTCCCAAAAAAGGGTTCGACTCCGCCTCCAAAATAATTTCCTTCCCCAATTTATTTGCCGCCCGTGTCGCTTATGAATAATAATAACTTATTTTGTGCCCTGATTTTTTCTTGGTCGTCAAAAAACTGTGTTGTGTTTATTTTTCATTTTCGCCCGCGCGTGCACGGTGTGCAATAAATAAGAATGTAACAGAACATGACTCCATTAGGAGAAGTTACTGTAGCTGATTGAGCAAAAATTTGTTGACTCATAATTTTTGATAGGGGCGCAACTTTTTTTTCGAAAAATTTTTGTACTACGAAACTTTAGTACAATTCTTGTAGTCTTCTTCTCAATTCAAAGTTCTATTCATCATATTCATATTTATATTCTTCTCAATCAATTCAGTTCGTTTTTGTTTCGTAGTACATATACAAAAATGAGTAATCGACCCCGAATTGTGCTATCTTTTTTTGTCTTATTTTTCCAAAGACACAAAACATTTCTCATTCCGATGTCAGTTTTTTTTTATATGTTCATCATCATGACCTTTTTCGAGGCAAATTGTCGGTAGATTGAAATACGCGATACGCGAGGATTTTTGCGCATTTTGATTTGATGTGGTTGGTTTTCAGAATTGTTTTTTTCTATATCAATGCGCTAATGTTTCTTTGTACAAGCTGCCAACATTCATTTACCCTCGCAAAATACTCCCCCCGAAAAAATAAAAAGATATTCATGAAAATGCAAATACACCGAAGCTCTTCAAATTATCGGACATTGTAAAGAAGAGAGCAAAAAAGATTTGACAAATTTTTTTTTGATTTCTTCCGCATTTTTATTAGAGTGAAGTGTCTAGCTAACTTTTTGCAATTTTTAATTGTTTCAGGAAAAATATGTTTATTCAGGAGGGAAAGTTGTTAGGTAATTGAATTCAGAAAAAAAAACAATCCTTGGTTATATGTTAGATAAAAGATTTTCATTATTCATATATTTATTTTTATAATTCTCCTTATTCATTTATTCTTTTACTACATACCTAAGTACCTAACCTTTTTCTCATCCAAACACTTGACTGAACCACTTAATGATTTGAGTTTCCTCCGAGTTACAAAATATGAACATGTTCCATAATAAAGAATTGTTATAAAACACCTGAAATAATAAATAAAAAATTTATCGCTTGTAAAAAGTGTCATAATTACCGTAACCAAACAAATCGGGGGATAATAAATAAGTGGATGAGGATTTCAGTATTATGTTACCATAAAACAATGGCAATATTTATTTATTTATGAAATATCTATGGGTGTTCTTGTTTTTTTTTATTTTGGAAAAAAATGGATCAAAGTTTTTGGAATATTTTTTCGATTCAAAAATAAAACTTTTGATTTGTTGTTTTTTTTTTTGGAAAAAGTTGAATTAATTTTTTTTCGAAATTCAGAGCCTTTTTGTGTGAAAAAATCATAACAACCTAGGTTAACTTATTACTTTTTTCCAAAACAAAAAATCAACCAATTTTTTCCGCAGAACCGGATAATCCATCGTTCATTATCAACTCAACTCAATCCTTCTTTCGACCTTTTTTTCCCGCCCGCCTGTCTTTCACCTTCCTCCCTTTTTCACACCAAATAGTACCACCAAGTACATTTTAAGTGTTTATATAGTAGACACATCCTGAGACAGTTCTTCTATTCTTCATTTTTCATTTATTCATTTGCCTTGAGCGAATATTTTTGCCACCCACCCACCCCCTTTTTTTTGGAATTTCCTCTTATCATTTTAAACACTTTTTTTGAGTAATTTTTTTTTTAGTTTCGAAACTATTTCACCTTATCATAATAATCATAATCATCGTCCTCTTATTTCGAAATACATCAGCTCATTATTCGTTTTTTCCAGACATAAAATGAGAACATCAATATTAATTTTAATGATAATTGGTGGATTTTTGGTGTCTTCGAGACTACATCGACACCATCGAAAACGAAGATTTTCAAATGAATTTGAGGGATTATATTGTGGAGAAAGTGCGAATTTACAATCGGAATTTGATGAATCAAAAGATTCAGATTCTTCAATTTCGAAAGTTTTTAGCACACAATTTAATTTAGCGCTGGATAATACGATTTGTATTAAATTACAGGTTTGGTTTTTATTTAATTTTTCCTCCTTCAAAAATTTTGTTTTTTCAGAATATAGTTCATGTTTTGAAATATGAAAAACTAGAACAACATTATCCAATCGAAACATCTTATACATTTTCGATCCCTTTGATCGATACAAATTGCAAATGTCATTGCACAGGAATCGGCGGAAACGATTTCTGCAACGTGGATAAATATTCGGATGATAAAAATTGTACAGCAAATGGCGATTTTCCGACATGTTACACAAAATATCATTCAGTGGCAGCACCGATTGATTGTGTTGTCACAAGTATTCCTGCAAAAGCTTGCTGTGATATCAAAATGAAACCATATAACAATAAAATCTATCGAGCTGTGAAATTATCACAGCCCGTGAATGTGATGTTGATCAGTTATTCGGTGTATGCAAATAATACGGGAAAAATGAATCGAATATTTGGAAATGAACATATTAAAGTGGTTCTTAATAAGGGAAAAGAGGAATTCGAATTAAATGAACATCATAAAATTGGAGTTCGATTAACTGCTCCACCACCACATCAACAATTAGCTGCTGGAATGTATTATTTTAGCGAGGATGATCATGATGATTTGAGAGAAGGTGCGATAAATGGAATTGGGGAGAATAATATGGAAAAAATTGGATGGTATAGAAGAATTGGGAATATGTGGCAAACTTCTGCCAACGGATTGAATGTTCGAAATTCACATGTAAGTTTATACAGTAATCCAACATTAAAAAAATTCCAAATTTTTTCAGAAACTCATCATCAAAAATTGCAAAGAGCAACTTCATCTTGATCAATTTTCTGGAGCAAATAATTATGTTTTGCGGGGAACTCAATATAATGACACTTCAAGTAAGCTTACCTTACCAAAGTTTTAAGAAAACTTATTTGATTAATTTTCAGATGATAAACGGGTTATTGAAAATAGCTACGTAAAAAGTATTCGAGTTGATGAGATGAGTCGAGTTGTTACAATTACACATGAACATGGAACAACTGCGTCAGTTTATCTGAAAACTGATTCGCGTCCGAATTTGACAAAAAGTCAATCACAACTTTCAAATTTTACTGGAACTATAACTTTGGATCACGATGGAAATCGAATGTTGAATGTGACAATGTATGGAGTAAAAGGAACTGTTCATATTAAATTCTTTGAAAATGATCGGAAAACTGTGGCAACATTTGCATGCACCGCACAATGTAAGATTACTGTAGAAAAAATTAAGCTCAATTTCAATTAAAAAAAAACGTTTTTCAGTTGGAACATCAACAAAAGATGATGGAAGTAAAATCTCGCTGCCATCAACAATTGATAAAGCTCAATTTGTTTGTATTCTTCCGGATGAGCAAGCGACAAAAAATGAAATTTGTAAATGGATTCCTTACGAGGAAAAAGCGATGAGAACACCACGACAAGAAAATAGTTGGTCTGAAGGACACTCGCCTTGTGCAAGTTCGGAATGTAATAAAATGACAAGAGGAGCTAGTGAATGGTTTCCCTGGTTAATTGATTTTGATTATTTACAATCACATAATCTTGGTTTCGGCGAGGTAATTTTAATATTTTTTCAAATATTTATCTCTCTAATCAATTTATTTTTGCAGTGGGCCAAAATCGGATTACATATGGCACTCATCGCAGTTTGCACATTATTGCTCATATTAGTTCTCACAAAATGTCTCATTCCCCTTGCTTGTTGCTCATTATCCATTCCATTCAAAGGAAAGAAAGGCAAAAAATAATAATTTTAATAACTTTTTTCTTTGTATTTTTTTTGCTCATTTCCACGGTTTCTTTTGTTAATTATTTTCCTCCTAGGAAAAAAAACACAGATTGTATTTATCTTGCCAGTGCATATTAGTCCAATTGTTTTACCGGTACTTTTGATGTCTTTTTTTAAAAATAATAATGATGAAAAAAAAAGAAAAAATATCATTTTTTGTTGGTGCTTTCTTTTTTACTATGCTTTCTTTTATTGTGATAAATTATTCTATATTGTTGAATGTTTTTTTTTTTGATAGAAAATATTTTTGGCATTTTTCTGCCCTGTTTACTTTGTCGTATTCACACGTTTTATTGACTTGAAAGTTACAAATATTACAGTAAAATTTTGCAAACAGAAAGGAACATCACGCCAGAAAAGTTGTGTGTCCTGCAACGGAGGGTACTGTAGCAATTAGTATTGTGTGTGTTTTTTCAATTCGAAAACGGTTTTTTTTTGTTTTCTGTTTTCAGTACTGATGACACTGCAGTGTCGTGTCTAGCCCAAAGGTTAACAAAAATAAGCTCATTCTGTGTAGTCACAGAATTCAATATGAACTGCTTCGGGCTAAAATTTGTAATTTGCAATCAGATTGTCTTCTTCCTCTCAAAAAATCAAATTTAAAAAAAATGAGAAACGTGTATTTTTCCAGGTCGTTCAACGTCATTCTTCGATAACCTCGAAAAAAATCATCATTTTAGGAAATAACCAGTCAAACAAGGAACAGGTAATTTTGAATAAATGTCTTTCGCTTGGAATCAGATCTTAGGCGAATAAGGAAGCTCTAGCGTAAGGTTAAGCGTCGTAAATTGACAGATATGAATTTAGTAGTCGGTTCTTTAATATCTTATTCGCATCAATCACCAACTTTTCTTCTTCCGTTTTTTTTCTCGATTTTTTGATCCGCTCAGTTGAGGCCGCCTAGTTCAAGTGTTCTCAATATCAAATGACACAATTTCGTGTGCAAAAAAAGTTGAGCCACGTTTTTTTTCTCCATCGTGTCAATAAATAATTGAAAAGTAAACCCAAACACATTTGCCGTTTGGCCTATTTGAAATTCGAAATTTTTGGCGCGCAATGAGGAACGACCTGAAGAAAAGAAGAAATGGAGAAAAGAACAAAAAGGTCGAATAGACAGTTAGACACTTTCTATTTGTATAAACCGGAAATAGTGTGGTAATGTGTGGAGGGTGCATGACATTGTGTCTTTGCGTCTCTTCTACAAATTTCTTTTCTCTCCGATTTTTTTCTTTTTTCCTTTGCTTCCTCTTTTTTTCCTTCTTCTTCTTCTTCTTTTCCACATCCATTTGGCTCAAAAACGAAGAGGTCCGTTTCGCAAAAAAGAAGAGGAGTTATTGGGACCCTCATCTTTCTGTGTCTCTTTTTATCTCTCACTTCTTTCTCTCATTTTTTCCTTCCATATACTTTACATTTTGTATAAAGTTTGAGCTAAAGTTTTGAATGTTTGTTTATATCGTAACTCTTCTTTTTCATCTTCAACTCCATCTTTTCTTTTTCTTCTTCTAATAATGAGCATTCATCGATTTTCTATATTGTTGCATTTTGTTGTTGTTCGAAACTATTTCCGTTATCATCAATTTGTTCTTTTTTTGGCTGTACAACACTATTTATGGCAAATGTTTTCAGAGAGACATTTATAGAAATAAAACAATAAATAAATTGATTTATTGCGTGAAACGTTTCTTTCCACGTGTCAATCTCATTTTTCATTGATTTCAAATCAGAAATTTATTTTTCGATAAAATCGGTGAAAATATCAGTGAGTTGACTTTTCCAGAATTCATTTTTCGTATATATCGAAAAAAAACGAGAAAATTGTAGTGTACGATGCTCTGCCCATATTATTTTATTAGTTTTTTCTTCTCAGAATTTCGATAGTCTTTTCTCTGAAAAACTCATAATTTTTTTGGTTACCTTTCTATCCGAAGTGATTTTTGCACGTTTAAAAGAAAGAGAAATGATTTATCATTGAGAGCACCGTTTTCTTTTCTCAGTTATCCGTTGTTTTACAGATAAATGATGTCATTTTGTCTTCAAAACAAAAATGCTCAACATTTGATTTTTATTTATGTTTCCTACGCATGAAACATGTGTTGTCGAAAGAACTTCGATTCGAAGAGAAAACAGAGAGTTCTCATTCTTACTTTTTTGTCTTGACAGAACCTTCGGTTTCAATAATTATCTGCTCCGTCTTTCGAAAAAAAAAAACTTCATTACGAAATATTCAACAATTTTTATTAGCGCTGTTTGACTCCAAAAATACATATTCAATTTTGAAATTGAATGTACATATATCTAGACAATAATTGCCTTTTAGTCAGATATTCAACCGATTTCTTCTCTCTTTATAAAACCCAATTCAAATGTTGATGTAAATTTGAGTAAATTAGCATAAGTTTCCATCTTGTTCTCAGTCAGCTCTCCCACAAAAAACAATTCAAAAAAACTGTTTAAATAGCTGCGATTTGTATTATAAAATGTCTCATCTCTTTGTGCAGCCATTTTTGTCTTCCACAAAACATCGCCTGATCATTCGATATCCAACGTAAGAATTGTCTAATTTTAGATATGCACTTTTGTGATTTTTTGAACAAAAGAAGTAGAGAAATCGGCATCTCTTTAGTGAGTAATGGGAGTCTGGCGCAACAATTTCTTTGTCTTTTTTAACGAAAATGTCATGGGAACCGAATATACGGTAGTTTTTGAATATTTCGAAACATAGAAAAGTTTTATGAATACGCTCATTAGGCAAAGTTTCTTTTGTCACCATAAATTATACTTCTCACATTCAACATTTTCCCATTCCGCCTTCATTGTATAACAAACATATCTAACACCATCTGTTTTCCTTTCATTTCTTATTCGTTCCCACCAAAAAACATAGGCTCCGCCCATTTCTTCCCAATATAAAAAGCTCGCACCTTTTTTTTGTCATTCCAAACATTCTAGTATCTATTCTGCTCACCGCTTTGTAAGTTTTCTTTTATTTTTTTTTCAAACAATTTATAAGATGACCATTTTTGGCGCGAAACTAGGAAACTTTCGCTTTATCTTGATGATCTAAATTTTCGAAAGTTTCTTTTATTTCATTTCGTTTCTTCAAATCAAACTTTTCCAGATGATAATACGTTAAAATGTCAAGTTTCGACGATCCCGAAAAGCATTTTTTGGGCAATTTACTTGAAGATGATAGTGGTCCAACAGATTCAACAATTGATCAACATCAAACAACATCCACTTCGAGTTATGGTAAATTAATCATCACATTTTCTAAAAAAAAATTCAGTATATTTATAAAATATTTTATAGATTCAACACCGTCACAAACCCAATCAACAATATCAGCTGCTTTTCGTCCAATAACATCAACATCATCTTATTGGCCCGAACCACCTCCGCCATATTCTCCACCAATTACGGAATCATGGTTCTCAGCGTTGAATACACCAACCACTCAACCGCAGCCTGCGTCCGATTGGTTTTCGATGTTGGACACAAAAACGAGTGGAACTACACCGCCTGTTGATCAATTTTTGAATAATTTGTTGGTTCAACCAAGTTCACAACAAGTTCATCATATACACCATAATTTGCACCATCATACGCATACACATAATGTGGTTAGTTTTCATAGAAAGATATTCTTTGTCAGCTTTTTCTCACGTCTGACCTTATAATTTTAATCAATTTTCAAATGTTCATAAAATTTTTAGCAGGTTCAAAATCATTATTTCACAACAACAACAACTGTCCCACAACAACAACAACCAAATGATTCTGTTGCAATTGTTCCAACACCAAGCACTTCTGAACCGGCGCATTTTATTGATCCCGCTTGGAATTATCTTGCGGCTGCTCCAGCAACTCAACCAACTCAAATACCTTTTTCTGATTGGAAACGGGAAGAAGAAAGTGTGAAGAAATTGAATGAGGCGACATATCCATCTAACAGTAATAATAATAAGAAAGCTGAGGCGATTGGAAGTGAGAAGAAACATAAACAGGAGATTGCGAAGAAAATGGAGAATGCGATTAAAAAAGAGAAGGCGACAGCAACAGCATCGAATGTTTCGGTTTCGGTACCAACTCGAATTGTTGTAAATGGACAACCGCATTCTGCACCAGTTGTTACTAAAATGCCATTCAGTTATCGAGATGTTGCAGCAAGAGTTGAAGAAAAAGAAGCGAATATATTGTCGAGTGGAAGTAACAAAGAAAATCCACCTGGAAGTCCACCACCTCCAGCGATTCCAACAAAACTTGTTAAAAATAATAAGAAGAATGATGATCTTCAAAAACAACATCAAATTATGAACAAGAAAAATGTTGCGGATGAGCTGAAGAAGAACAATAATAAACCGAGAAATGATGAGTTCCAAAAAATTCAGAATAATATCAAAATAACAGCTCCGGAAAATGTTGTGGCTCCAGTTGCTTCATCGAGATATGATGTTTTGAGTCTTGATTCGAAAAATGCTCGAAATGGACATCAGTCGAAAAAAGCAGCAGCGAAAGCGGCAAAAAGAACACCACCAGTCATTGAACAGGTATTCTCAAGATCTTCATCACCTGGAGCTGAAAATGATCAAGAATCTGAAGTTGAAGAAGTAGAAGACGATGATGATGAACCAACAACTGAAGTATCGAAAACAGTTGGAAAACGAAGAAGTACTTCAAGACATCAAACATCGAAAAAGAAGCGAGCAGCAGTTCAAACAACACAACGAAGAAGACAACGAAGAAAGGTTGAACCTGGATGGTATGATAATTTCATTTGGATTTGGGATATTTTAACATGGATGGCTGGATATTTTGGATCAATGGTTCAATGGACTTTTCAACTTATTGTTGATGTTTGTGTTAAAATATACGATGTTTTTTGTGTCTCGTAAGTTTCTTTTTTTTTTGAAAATTGTCTTCAGAAAGAATCAACTTCAAAGAATTTCTGACTTTTCATTTTCTTTGAAGTTCCCAAGAAACAGTTTTGTTAGATCAAAATCAAACAATATTTGAATTTCAGAACTGAAGCTGTTTGCCAAGGAATTCTTCAAGGGCTCAAAAAATGTGCCATCTTCATTTTTATGATATTCGTCTACATTGGTTTATCTTTTTGGATGTTCATTCGAACTATCGCAATGGCTCGTCTTTTCGAACAACTTTGTGATGATCGACCAGAAATTACTGAATGGGGAATGAAAAGAGATATTCCGATTCCGAATTCTGGTAAGTTCCAAAATGTCTTTTTTGCACGCGCGCTTTTTACTAACCTGCATGTTTTCTACTTATTTTATTTGTGCTTTGTGTTTTTTTTGTTTTTCTGAAGTTTTTCTACAGTAATTCGAGCGAAAAAACGAGGAAATGAACCGAAGAATAAAAAATCGAAGAATCAAAAATCACAATTGAAGACACAAAATTCAAATACGACAACAGTAGTTAACGAAATAATACCAATGGCAATTGAAAGAATGTTGAAATTTCTAACTGATGCCTGTTATATATTCATTGGATTTCTTATTTTCTGTGTAATTTCGAAGCTTACGAAATGAACCTTTATCCATGTTAATCCGGTAGCTTTACCTCATATCCCAGTTTTACCCGTATTTTAATTATTTAATTTTGTTGTGTTAATATTTTAATTAATTTGGTTTTATATTATGTTGTTGTTATTTTGTTATTTTGCTATTTATCTAATGTTTGTTTTGAATGAATCATGAATTAATCAACTTCACATTTTTTGCACAAAGCGCATGGGGAAAATATATCGGAAACTTGAAAACAATAAACACTGAATTATTTCAGCAATCGAATACATTGATCGTTTGATTCGTGAGAATACACATGATGCTTATGTTGTTTTTGGACTTCGAAGTGAATGCAGCGATGATGAGATCAAGAGAAATTACAAAAGACTTTGTGCACTTGTCTCGCCAGATAAGGTAGGCATTTTTTAGAGGAATTTGTTTTGGTTCGCAAGAATACTATAACGGAAGATCCGTACCTCAAATCAAACCGAAATTTCACAAAATTAATTTTTTTTCTAGTGTACAATCGATGGATGTGAAGAAGCATTTGATTTGTTGAATCGCGCTTTCGATGCAATTGGAAATCCATTAGCCAGAATCACTTATACAATGGAAAACGCATACGACAACGATGATCACAAGTGCGTCATCAACGCGTGGGACGATTTGAGAGAGCGCATCGAAGAAACGCGTTGCACAATCTTCTGCGATTGCGGTTCTCGTCACATGCGTCTTATGACAAATATTCGTCCAAATGAGGCTAGATATTGTAGAAGATGTGACATGAATCATCCGGCAAAACAAAATGATATTTGGGTCGAGAAACGTTTGTTCGGACTCAAATCGATTTATTTGACTTGTACCGATAATATGGTTTTTGATATTACCGAATGGGCTACTTGTGAGGTGAGGAGATTTTACGAAGAATTTATGTTTTTGTTGTGTTTTGCACCGCATGCTTTTTCTTATGCTTTTCACTAATTTTTAGGGCAACTTGAATGAATTCTCATGTCAACATTCGGACGAGAAAATTAAGAAGGAATCGATCAAAAAACAATGAGAAGAAAAACCCCTTTTTGTAACCCTAATTTTTTTTTCTGTACTTGTGTCTTATGTTTTTGCTTTCCATCACCGCACCCCTTTTTTATTCGTTTTTAATGCATGTTTTCTCATTGGTAAGAGTTTCATTTTCAATCTAAAATGGAATAATTTTTGGTAATTTTCAGAGTCAACGAAGTATGTTGAGAAATATGAGAGCGCACACACATAATGTACAATATCGATTGATTACTCCAAGTATTGTAAGTTTAGGGATGTTTTGGAAAAGTCTTAAAATTCTGAAATATTTTCCCCTAACAGGCACGTTTCAATGTGTTTTTTTTGCAGAATGCCGATTTGTCTGACTTCCAACAAAATTCGTTTTCAAATGGTTCATGTGGAACTTCTTCTCCATCTTCTTCGTCAATTCCACCAACCAATTGTGCTCTTTTATCTGCTCAAACTTCATCGGGAAATTCAGCGAATTCGAATTGTTCTGCGAATTGTCACGATCAACGTTTCTTCAATGAATTCCACGATGAATTTTCGCGTGAGTTTTTGATTTTTCTTGGAAAGTTTGGAAGTGAAAGGAAACTTGTTTCGTAATTTCAATATTGATTTTTTTTCAGTTCTACGTCAACAGCGCAGTTTGGCACAAATCTCATTCAAAACTTGTGAACCACGTGAAGAAGATCGAAGTCGACGCGCAGCTAATCGAAGACAAAAACGATGGCGCTGTTGATGACCATGTGTTTTTTTCCATCTCCCCCATTTTTCTTCATAATAATCCCCCTTTTTATAAAAAACCTTTTTTATGTCCTTCTCAACTGGCAGCATTTTTTGAGAACCGCATTTTAATAATTACAAGTTTTAGGACTTTTTTGTTTTTTCTTGTATTTCCCCCTTTTTTTACAAACATTAACGTGTTCTTTTTTCTCTTTTTCTCAAATAAAAGTGCTTTTCTAAATATGATTTTGATGGGTTTTTTGTATCGTTGTAAATCATCACGAAATGAGATACCGAATTAAAATTTGATTTTTAAAATTTTGGATCGTCTAGGAAAATGTTCCAAAAAAATTTTAGACTGAAAATTTCCTTCGTCAGAAAATTTCAAAAAAATCCTGAATTTTTTTTCAGAATTTTAGAAATTCATTTTTTTTTAAATTCGAGGTTTGTCCGGTTCAGAGAAAAATCGGGCCCCGTTTCGTTTTTTTTTCCAAAAAAAATTGATGAGAGTGGGGTTCGAACCCACGCCCCCGTAGGGACTGGTGCCTAAAACCAGCAAGAGAGAGGAGTAGCATCAGAAAAAAAATGCATAAAATTTTATGTGGAAATCTGGAAATTGAAAAATAGACTATAGTTTAGGGTGTTCATTTTTTGCAAAAAAGAGAACGGACTTATCTCAACTATGCAGTGGACACTGCGCAGAAAAAACATTTATAAAAATCCGGATCCCTAAAATCCTTTTTTTTTCGAGCCCCCTTCGAAAAAAAATTACAAAAAACAGAAAATTCGATTTTTGACGTGACCCAATTTTTTCTCAAGATCTTATCTCTGGATCTCTGGACCAGAATCAAAAATGTCGGCTTCATTCCCGACTTACTATCGACTCGAGGCTCGTCGTGCCAATATTTTTATATATCTTCATCTCAAGTAAGTCCTCAAAAATCAATCCATCACTTTATTTATCAAAACAATTTCAGCTGAAAATGGCCTACGTTCAAAGTTTTTATCTTGATTCTAACGAAGAATGTGTTCAACAACAACAACTCGCTGGCCCATCTGAAGATAGTATTCTGATGAATCTTATTATTGGATCGAATCAACCATTGACACATAGTGTAATTGGAAGAATTGTGGCGAGAGGAAACACCGCTGAAAACGTTGAGAAAGAAGAAGATGAGGAGAAAACTGTTGTCGAGTCATCGTATTTAGGATTTGAGGAAGATGCTTTGCCACCAATTTATCGCGAGCAAATCAGAAATGCCAAGAAACAAGAGAAAAAAGCAGAAGCAGCTCCAATTGTTGAGCAAAAAACTTTTGAATACTATGAATCAATTATGAATGATCATAAATATTTTGCTCCTCCACAAAAAGCTGAACAACATGCTCTTCTCACAAATAATCTTTATACACAAGATTATAACACGTTGGATGTTGTTTCAGTTGCTCCACAACCAAAATCAAATTATTTGATCATGTCGAATGAGGATTTTGATGAGGTTAATGGACAGAAGAAAAAGGCTGAAAGTGATTTTCAAAGTGCATCAGGTTATTCGGTTGCGGAAACATCGACTTATACAGCAGTAAGTTCGCTCCGAGAATAATCAATCATGGAGTCTTTTGTTCGGTAGAGCATGTTTGAGACATCCTGGATCGCCTAGACGATGTTTCATTTACCGGGCCTAATATTGTGGAAAATTAATCCAATTTTCAGCGCGCCGCTGATAAACCAAGCCGCAACAACAAATATCATGGATTGAGTGCATTTCGACCAGTCGGCCAAACTACACAATCACAATACGCATATGAACAATAGAATATCACTCATCTTTTCCGAAAAGATCAAATGAATCTGTACAATTTTCAAATGTTATTAATTTTTATTATGCTAAAACTGTTAAAAAATCAAAAATCGGTTATAACCGACTGTTCAGTGTTGTTGAGGTTCGCTGAGTATTCATACAAGGTATACTTTCTTGAATATTCGTGATTTCATGCCCGCACAACGACGAGAACATGGAGTTGCCGTAATCATTTTATGTTCTGATGGCTTCACCATACCCTGAAAAATGAAATTATTGATTTAAAACCTTATAAAATTCCTATTCGAACTAACCTTTTTTTTGGTAAAAAGTGCATTGATTAATAAACAATTGTTGATTAGTAGAATAGTTGGAATTGTGCTGTATTTTAGATACAGTTCTCGTTATTCTGCCAAAATTTCATAATTTTCTTTTCTTGAAATTAAGGACTAACAATAAGGACTTACCTTAACTTTTTGGGATTTATATATTCGATAAGAGACGTTAAAAACTGGTAAATTCAATACCACCGGCAAAAGAGTCATATTGTCATATCCTCGAAAAATTGAATAAGAATGTATAAAATTTTTTTCCGGTAAAAATCGCATATTGTGATAAACTTTTTCTTCTTCGAAAAAAATCGCATTGTGTCATAACCATTTCACGAATAAATGACAATATCAATATAAACTAACAGTTTCAAAGTATACCTGGTATATAATTACTGTATTATAGATACAGTATCATTCTGAAAAAAAACAAAATTTTGAGAAAGAATAGAAGATTGGGATAAAACTTTGAAAAAAACGAGGACTGACTGACTGACTGATTTGTCATCTTTTTTTTTGAAAAAAAAATGCGAAAAAGTTTCGCGCGCGCGATAAAACGATAGATCAAAAATGTTTTTTCTCTAAAAATAATTTATTTTTCGTCTTTCTGCGTAGGATTCTCACACATTTCAGCACTTGTTCCATAATGTTCCAAATTCGGGGCAAATGAGACTTTTCGCGTTGCCTTCGATTTGTCCTCATTTTCTCTGGCTTTGGTTTGTTTGCTGGTGACAAGTTGAGTCGGTTTTGGTTCACAACTGAAAATCATTGATTTTACAAGGATGTTAGAGGTTTGGAGCATTTTGAGCCCGAATTTGCTAACAAAATTGAAATATTCACTCACTCTCCAGCTTTTCCAAGTGGAACATTAATCAATTCAGTGTGTTGAGAATCATCATCACCGGCACGTTTCTTTTCTTTTTTCGAAATCATCGGTCTCATTTTTCGGAATCCTTTTCCTTTCATTATTTTAATTGAATCCATTGCTCGTCGACTTTTTCCTGATCCTTTTTCACTTTTCGATTTTTTCTGTTCCTGTTTTTCAAGCATCGAACTTCCAGTTGTTGTTGTGGTTGTTGTTCCAGTTCCAGTTGCAGTTCCAGTTGTTCCAGCGGTTTCTTCTTTTTGTGTTGACCGAGCAGTTTTCTTATTTGATCTTCCAGTTTTTTCAGTTCTGAATTTTTTTTATGTTTTATAAAAAAATGTGGCCTAATCTTACGGTGATTTTTTCTTGGAGCAAGTTAGTATTGTCAAAGTAGTCAATATAAAATATGCCAATGTTTTGAGCATTCCATTGATAAATAATATATGTATAGCATATAATTGACCATCAGTTATAACAACCATTACAGTTAAAAATGATCAAAAAATTTTGTTATTGTTTTTTTTGGCTGAAAAATATCAGTCACGTTTAAAACATTTATGCACAAAAAAAAAACAATAAAATTATACCCGTTTCAATTCGGATCAAACAAAAAATACAAAAACTACAGTACCCTATACAGAAATCAACATTTCAAACATATATTATATATATTCACACCCGCTCTGTTAAATTATCCTCGTTAGTTGCGATAATTAGAAGAGGTTCAGAATTATCAGTCGAATTTCCACCTTCAATTGGTGAACAAGATATCGATCGATTAACTCTGCCATTCTCTTCGCAATATTCATTGAGATCTTCATACTCGTTACCTCCTCTCCATTTTCTAATAAGTCTTGTTATTGAATCGCCTCTCGATGGGCTGTTATTGTTTTGTGATGAATTCCAAAATGATTTTCTACCAAATGGTGAAGCTTCTCGAAATCTTCTTGCTAATGGTGATGGATCTCGCAAAAATGATCTTTTATTTTTTCGCCGATGTTGTGGACAACTTCGAAGTATATCACTGTTGTTTCGATGTTCAATTCCAATCAATGATTTTTCATCATCATACGATTCCTCTAACGGACTTGTTGGTCTCATTATATTTTTCGATATATTCCTTGGTGATTGCGCAGTCGTTAAAACACAACTTGTTTTATCCAAAAGTGTTCCAACATGTGGCAAAGCATCTCCACACGATAAACTTCGTTTTCTCATTGGATAAACTGTTGCAATTCCCCGTTTTCTTTGATGTGGTGTTGTTAAATCACGATAAGATGGATATTGACTATTTGAAGGTGAATCTGAAGGTGAAGATCCATCAAATGTATCACTTCTTCTTAAATGTCCAGCTCTTTGTGGAGCAACAGTTGCGATAGGAACATTTGCAGAAATTGTTGGAATTGTTGGAACTGAACAATTTGTTGAGCAAATCTCCAGAAAATCAAGATTCAATTTTTCACCATCGGGAAGAGAAGTTGACCTTTTTCGCATAACCAATGGCTCATGTTCAATTTGTGCATTTGAAATCGTTGAATTGAAATTTCGAGAAGTCGCGAAGCCTCGAGAAGTACTACTTCTAAAAATTACAGATTCAGTTTACTGTAGCAGTAAATTTAGATCTCAAAAACCAACCTTTTTCTCGAGTTTTGTCTAATCGGTTGTTGAATACTTTCTCCATCATCTTCACAAACACTTGGCATTTCTCGATTCGAAGTTCCGATCGAAGCAAATCCACCATTTGTCGAATTATAATAACAAACATCCAAGTTTTTAGTTAATCCTGATCCACGCTTCATAAATGAACCTTTTTCTCCAGCCAATGATAAAGTTGAATCTCGATTTATACCTAGAAAATTGATTTTTGGAAACTTTTCAGAATTCCGGAAACAGGAATTGTACTATTTAAAAAAAGAAGATCCTGGTTCAGATTAGATATTTAGAAAACTTGAAGTTCATACCCCAATTAGATCCGCGATCCATTCGAATTTTATGTTGCCTTGGGAATATTTCAGCATCTTTATCCTGTTTCATATCTTCCAAATCATCAAATGTATAACCACTTCTTCCATTCAACCAATAAGTTGTCATTTGTCCTTTTCCCTTGATTGCCAAATTTCCACGTTCTTCCAGGATGAATCCTTTGAGACTATTCAAAACATTTTGCGTCGATTGTGAACAATGAATTTTGAGAGCCTCTCCGTTGCTCTCCATTCTCGACGCTGTATTTACAGTATCTCCGAATAATGTGTATCGTGGCATTGTTTTTCCAACAACTCCAGCTACACATGGACCAGTGTGAAGTCCAATTCGAATCATTAATTGTTCTTTTGGTCGATGGGGAATCACAAAATTTCTAACCGCGCATAATAAATGAAGTGACATCATAGCTGAAAATATAAAAATTTCGAGAATTCCTTTTTGTCTAAAACTAACCCATCTCTTCCGCATGGAACTCTTTACATTTAAATTGCGGTAAACCCGAAACAACCATATATGCATCACCAATTGTCTCAACTTTATAAACCTTATATTTCCGAATAATTCCATCAAATAAAGTGTACAATTTATTCAAAAATTCAACAACTTGCATTGGTGTCGATTCTCCAGAAATCGATGTGAAACCAACGATATCCGAAAAATAGATAGTAACAGCTGGGAATGCTTCAGGAACAACATCTCGTCCAGCAAGAAGTTGTTCAGCAACTGTTGGTGGAAGCATTCTTTGTAACAAATGCATACTTCTTTGTTGTTCTTCTCGTAATTCAGTGGTTCTTTCTTCAACAAGATCTTCTAATTGGGTTTGATATTTTTCCATCATCAAAATCATATGATCCTGAAATCAAGAAAAAAATTGAACCTCAAATTTTCCAAAAAAAATCTTACCATAATATTCCGTTTATAAATTTGAGTGAAAAGAGGTTTCAATCGATTTCTAATACCATTTTTAAAATCAGGTCTTTGATGTGGTTGATGACTCCAACAAGCATTCATAACATCTTTGATATAATTCTGTGCCTCAACTTCTTTCACACTTGGCCGGAATTTCGGATCATTATAAACTCTCCGCACAATTTTCTCAAATTGATCTTCCTTCAACATTTTCTCATCCTCATTTTCATCACTATTTATACAAAGTTGATAAGGTCCATCTCTTGTGAATATTTCGTGAAGAATAATTCCAAATGAATAAACATCAGATTTTTGTGTTGGTGGCAATCGAGTAACATGACATCCAGATATAGTCATAGATTCAGGAGCTGTCCAAAGGAAGTTCTCCCACATTGTATGACTATCATCCCAGTGCATTCCATCACGAATTTCATAGAGGCCATAATCAGCTATCTGGAAAATTTTTTAATTTTGGTGATGTTTTATAAATAGCTTCAAAATTACCTGAAGTGCCCATCTCGAAGTGATCAAACAATTAGTTGATTTTAAATTTCCGTGAACTTTCAATTCGGAATCATGAATATAAATCATTCCTTTAACAAGATCTTCAACAAATGATGCAATATACAAATGATCTAATTTCATATCCGTATTTCTCAAAATATCCAAAAGTGATCCTTTCGAACAAAATTCTCTAACTGTACAAATCGAAGTTGGGCAAATTATAATTCCCAAAAAATTATTGATATTTGAATGAGCTAACTGTCTCATAACTCTTAATTCCTTTTTAGTCTCTCGATTCAACTCCCTCGGTTTTCTATAATAAACAATCTCTTTTAATGCAACCAATGTTCCTTTATATGCAGCAACTCCTCTCATTCCAGATCCTTTTACTTCAGCTTCATTAAACCATGCATTACAACTCATTTTCTTATCCGCTTTTGTTGGAGCCATTAATGAAACAGTCGATTCACCTCCAATAACTCTTTGTATTTCACTTGAATCAATTCTCCAAATCATTGATAATTCTTTTTCAAATTTCTGACTTCTATAAATAAATATTGCAACAATTCCAGCGAAAAATGCGAGAATTCCAAGAATTGACATTGTTATTGGTGTCAACGAATTTGTATTTTCACATTTTTCTCCATTAAATCCACAAATTGGTTCATCTAATGGTATTTCATTATTCTTCCAAGTTATATTTTTCTTCATAAATAAAATTGGAAGACTTGATTGATTTGCCAAAAATGTTGCGCTAACATCAAGTGCATGAGTTAATGGATAATATTTTGTATCTGACTTATTCGTGATTGGAACTACATTCTGCCAACTCAAAACTGTGAAATTTCCCTTCGAATTTCCTTTTTCATCAATAACCATATCGAATCCTTGAATACCTGAACAAAACATCATTTTTATTTATTATTTTTGTAGAGTTTTTATCTGTTTGTTTTTTTTAAAACTTATATAAACAAAAATGATTACTGTTAATGATAACATTTCTACTGTTTTAGAAATAAAATGCACATTTTCAATATTCTATACTTTTTGGTATTTGTCATAACTCTAGTTTTCTGTCAACATTCTCCAGTTGGTCGCGGAGATTCATCGGATACAAAAATCTTGCCACAAACATCGGAAGAAAATTTATATCGAATTGGAACCGGAGTTGTTGTAAATACTTCGTATTTTGATGCTGATTCTGATTAATGAAATCTTTGAATGAATTTTTTTGAAGCTATAAATTGGCTCGAAATTTTGGTTTTGTAAAACTTTCTAACCTAAGCCCAGTTCTATCCAAACAAAAAATGTTCAGATGATCAGTTCGTGTTTTTGCTCTCGAAACAAAATAAATAAACAATATCTCCTATAAAAACCATAGCATAAGAATGAAATCATCAAAATGAATATTTTCCGCTTCATATTTTTTTCTATTCTCATTCTAACAATTCTAGCAAATTATGAAGTTCCAGTAAGTTTTTGGAACATTTTTTTTAACTTTCTGTTTTTTTTTTGAATCAGGTTTCGCGAGTTCGACGTGGTTTTTTCAAAAAACTCGGTCGATCAATTAGCAAAGGTGCGCGAGCTGTGAAAGATGCTGCTCTTCCAGCTCTAGGCGCTTCTCTTGGCGCCAAAATTGGTGGTGGAAGATAAAAGTGCACAAATTTTCTATGATAAGCTCTAAAATATGTATAAAATGTATAAAAACAACTGATAACTTAATAATATTTTTTTTTGAAGAAAATGAAACTTTCAACTTGTTTTGTTGTGTTTTTATTGCTAATTTTCAATATTGGTTTATTGGCAGATTTGAGAAATGTGAGTGTTGCTCATATTAATTTTCAACATTTGTTTTTTTTTCAGACAAAAATTCCACCAGTTTTTTCACCACACGAACGTGCGACTCAAAAACCAAAAAGTAAAAACTCGAAAATTCATGCGTGATATTTGTTTTCAATTTTCAAAAAAAAAACTATTAAATTTAACGAGTTGTTTTGAGCTATAAAATGTATAAAATATTGAAAGTGATAACAAATTTAAATGTTGAAAATAACATTTTTCATATTTCTTCTAATTCTTTTCATAATTTGTCAAGAAGATGAAACTTCCACGACTACGGTAGACGATCAAGATCAAACAACTTTTCCAAGTGAGCTTCTGATTTTTTTTTGAGAAAAAAATAACAAAAATAACAAATTTTCAGCTACACCCCTAATTATTCCGGAGATTGATGGTTTCTATTTCCCACGTCATCTCAGATACAAAAATAATGAAAACCTACTTCGATAATTTTTCCCGACAATTTTCTTGATAATCGCTGATCCATCAGCAGTTGGATCATATCCAGTTCGATTTACATTTTCTTTTACAAGTTCATCAACAGCTCGTGCATATAAATAAACCGCGTCATAAAGATAACAAGCTGATCGAGTTCCTTTGAAGATATTTGTTTTTTCTTTCGGATCCTGAAAACTTTTCATTGGGTCACAACAATTGGACAATAGATCCAATTTTTTTCTGATTCCTGAAAATATTTACCTTTTTAACATTGATATCAACTCCAAAATAATGCAAATGACTAACAGCTTTCTTCCAAAAATTATTAAATTTCACAGAGTTCAATTTCACCGGCGTCTGTATAATTGCCAGCGAGTTTCTCGAATACTCCACCATTTTTTCAGATTCCTCATCCCAAAATTCATGAAGAACTCGCATTGTGTCTGGAAAAAAGTATTGTCAGTTTGTAAATTTTTGAAACAAAAAATCAGAAAAATACCTCTATAAAAATCATTATTCATCGCATGATAGACATCTTGCCATTCATATTCGGCATCAACATAAATCAACACATATCCTTTATCGAATAATCCGAGATCGCCCATTTCTTTCAAAAATATTCGGTAGATTGAAATTCCTCCGAAGGTCAAGTAAACTGAAAAAAAACAGTAATACAAAATTTTTACAAATTTTTAACACTTACTTCTAGTTGTATCCATCGTTTGTTTGAGATGCTCTCTAATAATTCCATTCAGCTTAACCTCTCTGATCTTCAAATTCGAAACATTCATAATTTCAAAATGATTTCCAGTTCGATTCAAATTCACTTTTTGTAGAGTAGTTCTCAATGTATTGATCATTTCATTTTCAGTTTTTTCATCTTCAATAACATAAATCACCGAAAACTTCCTCCATTTGAAATGATCCATCAGTGAAAAATATGCTTCAAAGATTTCTCCGCCCGGTGGAACAGTTCGAGCAAAAGTACTGTAGTGGTAACTAAAAAGAATTCGAATACAATACAATATGAAAACCTTTTTTATAAATTGAACTCACTCTTCTCTCGAAACTTCTTGATCGTTACAAGCATGACTCAACATTGGTAGATTCTGTGAAGTTGCCATCGCTGCTTCTGTTTTACAATGAGTTTCTGGTCCAACAAAAAGTCGTGCTCCCGCTTGCCAATGTTGCATAAATAATCGAGTACTAATTGATTCATTTCCACACGTATTTCCATATAACCAGCGAATATTATGATTTGGTAACAGATCTGGATCATCATTGATTTCAGCGATTGCAGCAACCAATGCACCCGATGATCCATAATTTGCTGAAAATCATTTTTTTTTATTTGGAAACATAATAATTTCAAACTCACATGCATGATTTGTTTTCAAACAATTTGACAAAAGTTCAAATTTATAATTATGCTCTTGAGTAACAGATCCAGAAAGTAATAAATTTTGAACATCCAACGAAATTGTTGGAATCGCCGCTAAATAACTTATCAAAATATCATGTTTTGTTCCATTTGGCACCTGAAAACCCGAATTTTTTATTGCTTTTTGGTCATAGTTGAAGAAAACTTACAAATGATCTTAATCTATCCAAAAATTCAGGATTAGCACCAGCTCCAAGACTCGGAAGTGCTTCCGGCATTGGAACTGGATCCGGATTTGCATTTACATTATGATATGAGATGATAAATAGAAAAATCGAGATGAATAAAATATTATGTTTGGTCGGCGGCGAGAATGCGAAATTAAAAAATCGAAATCCGTTTCGAACCAACATTCAATTCACCGCATATCTATATTATTATTGAACTTTCTGAAAAAAAGAATAATCTAGTGTTTGATAAAACAAAAATACAATGTGATCGTCTGAGACAGAAGAGTACGATAAGAATTCAAAAAACCAAGAAAAAATGAACTTAATTTGACATCAAAAAACGTTTAGTTTTAAATAGTTCAAGTGGAGAAAAAACGCAAAATTGTTTTGTTTGTTTTTCTTTTTTTCTAGTCTCTTGAAAAAAGAACCTGATATTTTTTTTAGTTTTAATTATTTTGGCTCAGCCTTATTTTCTGCAAAAATTTCTCTAGTTTGGTTTTTTCTGCCTCTGCCATTTCAAAAATATTTTATGTGCAAAAAAATATTTTTTTTCGTAATCCGGATTCTCGGAAATCCCTTTTTTCAAATAAAAATATTGCAAATTGGATTAAAAAATGAATAATTCTTAGATTTTTGAACTTCTGAAAATAGGTAATAAAATTCTACCCAAATCCTATCTCAAAATTCCATTTTCTTAGAACAAAACACACCAGAATTCCCATTAAAAATTCATGGAAAAGAGGATCAGAGGAGAAGAAGAAGAAGTAAGTAGTTCTCAGAAGAAAATATGAAATATATTTTTTCTAGCTGTTTTTCTTTCAATTTTTCAGAAAAAAGAGCAAAACAAGTTCGAAAAATTGAATAACAACAACAAGAATATGCGCGAAAAAATAGGGCCTTTTCAAAAAAAAAATTTTAAAAAAAGGAACCAACAGAAAAAAGAGAAACCGCCGGGTCGGGAAAATCATAGATGGCAGACAGACAAAAAATACAAAAGAATAGAAAAAACTAATATATAAATGTATCTAACTCAACTAGGTGAAGCAACAAGCACAGGAAAAAAATGAAGAGAGAAATAGTGGGAGAGAGAGTCCAAAAATAGATGAGAGAAAATAGAGAGGCAGAGAAAAGCGAAGCAAAAAAAAAAGAAATGAGCAAAAATGGAATGATTAATTCTATAGTGGTTGAGAAGAAGACTGGCTGAAAATAGAAGAAAATAGAAGAAGAAGATGCTGGACGAGAAAAAAAGAAGAAGCTTGAAGCAACAGCAAAAATGGAAGAAAATGACAAGTTTTTGAATTATTCACATGGAAAGAGTGAAGATTAATCATGAGTCAATTTATTCTATTTTTGCAAACCAAACTTTTTTTGCAGGATTACTGTGGTTTGCCAGAAAAGGCTTGTGCTTGAAATTTAGCAACCTAAACGTCGCGCTTTTTTTTGAGAAGCGAGGAAATTCAACGCGAAGAGATTTAGAGAAAAAATATTTTTGATCTACCAGAAAATTTCTTGGAAATTTTGAAGCCTAGAGATTTTGGGTAGTAAATTAAATACAACCTGTGTTTGAAGCAACATCTTGATTTTTTGATCTACACAGTTTTTGACAACGGAATCATGATTAGCGGTTCGAAAAACTTGCTGAACGAAATTCGGAATTTCAAGATTTTGCAAAAAATATCCGAAACTTTTGTTTAAAAAAACAAATCGAAAAAAAATGAGAATTAAAATAAATGAGAAAAAGCCAGGTGATTGGAAAAAACAACTGAATTCTCATTTTCAGCAGGAAAAAATCACATGAAGAAAAAAGAAAAAAAAGCGAATAAGAAGAAGAATAAGCGGCTGAAAAACTGAGATCGAATATAATTCTTGAAGAATTAAAAAGTGTTTTCGAAAAATATTATTATTCAATTTTATTTTTAGAAGAGAGTGAGGGAGAAAAACAACTTTGCCTAATTTGATAAGCCCCCGAAAAAAACACACTTATGAAAATAAACAATTGATTTTCACCGCTGGAGCAAATTTATGATAAGATAAGTTCCTTATTTTTAAAGCGGACAAAATTTGTAGAAGTTCTTGCAGAAATATTGCAAAATTGTGTTTGTACAAAAGCAAAATAAAAAGACGGAAACCGCAAATCACATGAAACAGAATCGAAAAAAATCACATTTCTTTTTCCTTTCATTTTCAAAAAAAACATATCTCTTCGTTTAGTAAAAAAAATGATTTTTCTCTCAATCAATTTCGTGTCATTTGCTGGCTTTCGGAAGGAACGAAAAAAACATGAAACACCCAAAGAACTTTTCTTTCTTTTTCTTCTTTTGATTTTTTTCTGTTGTTACTTTGAATCTTGCAACATAGACAAAGAGCAATAATTTTTGAGAAGATATTTGAAACTTACATGAATTTTGAAAATGTTGTAGCTGTCAGATTATAGGTTGTGAGAAAATTAAAAATGGTTTCGGAAGGGAAAAGTACACGTTAGGAGAAAAAAAAAATTCAGAAACGTGCTTTTTTTTTGTTGTAAAATTTCAAATAACGTCATTCATTGAGTTTTAGAAAAATGTTTCCAAAAACTTAAGATCATGCGTAAAAACTGCAAATTTTATTATTCCTTTCACGAGGAAAATCACGATAATCCGATTTGCCTAAAATTCTCAGAACATGTTTTATTTTGCAAATAATGCATAACTTCAAAGACTACGGTAGCCCTCAAAGAATCACCTTTTCTAATTTAATTTAATGTAAGTAAGTAGTATGCCTTTTTCATTCATTACTGAGAAAGCTCATAATCCTTTCTAGAAAAAAATGTGTTAAAAAATTGGAATAAGAAAAAAAAGAAAATACATACCGGAGATATGTGTGAAAAAATGAGGGATGACAAAAACAAAAAGTGCAATGTATTTTTTCAACCAAAAAAACCTATTTATTGTGGGGTACTTTATTAGAAAAATGGAAATATTTCTGTTCATTTTCCCTTGAGATCAATGAAAAATAAGACTATAACCAATAAAAAAATGTTGTGTGAGAAAAATAGAAAAACTGCAGTTTTTTTTGCATGTTGAAAAAAAAACCTATTTTTTTTTGGAATATATTCATAGTTTTTTTTTTGGAATATTTGTGGAAAATTTTTTTCTGAAATTTTTCTTCGAAAATTGTCAGCCAAAATTTTGCTTTCAGTGATAGTTTGAATCAAGATAATCTCCTCCGGATAAAAAACTGACGCAATTTTCGGATTTTCTGCAAAAAAAAACATGAAAGCAGCCTAGAATTACTTAAGAATCCGCTGATGTCAGAATATTTACAAAAAAAAATTTCAGAATTTAATTTTCAAAATTTGTAATGAAGTGAAAAATAAAGAAGAGCGAGAGAAGAAGGGAAGAAGGAAAAAAAGCATTTTTTGCACGCGTTGCTGAATATTTTCTCTTTGCGTTTATTCACTTTTTTGCAGGACGGAAAAAGAGAAGAAGACGAAGAAGAAGAAGAAGCAGCTAGAAATGCAGCATGCACAATTTTGGGGCTACTGACTCGACTCAACTCAATGAGCAAAAATCGGAAGAAGAAGAAGAAAAATTCGCAAAACGGATGAAGAAAAGCTGCTGCAAACATATATAAAGTGCTATTATACTAATAATAATAATAATTTTATTTGTGCAATATGCAAGTTTTTTATTCGGAAAAGTTCGAAGATTATTGAGCTACAGTAATCCGAAGTGTTCGAGAACTTTGTAGATCAAAAAACAAGAAAAGTGGCAACTTTCCGATGATACAGTAATCTAAAGTATTTGGAAATTTTGTAAATCAGAAATAATAATTTCGAAAAAATGTTCAAACCTTACAAGATACCTTTCCTATAAGATTTCACAAAAAAATTTTTTTTTAATTTTTATTATAACTTCTGTGTTTTCTAAAAATGTTGCGATGCCATACTTTCATTCTGAACAATCCCTGAAACTTACTGCTAAAGTTACAGAAAAATAGAACAACAAAAAATACTGAAAAAAAACCAAAAAACAAAATGAATCATGAAAACCCCATGATTGTTGCAGGTGATAAAATTTGATTTCAAAATTCTATTATTTTCGGAATCAGCTTCTCTCTCTCTCAAAAAAAAAGAACAGCACAATAAATCAAAAAGTGCATCACAACTGACAAAGAAAAAGAGCAAAACACAAACATTTTTTGCAAGGAATTTCTATTGAAAAAACAGTTGTCTGTAACTTAATATTTTGCTGGATGATTAGCCATTGCTTCTGACTTTCTTAATTTTCAAGTGTTCAGAAAGCAGCCAAAAATGAAAAAAAGCATTGACGTTGCAATATTTTTCACACATACATTTTCAGAAATAATGTTTTTTCTAGAAACCGAAACAGAGAAAATTGTTGCTCACATAAACACAAGCAAAAAATCAATTCAAAAATGTTATATTAAAAATGAAAATGCTCGACAGATGTTAAACTAAAAAATGGGGTTATCGAACGAATGTTTGCATAAATGTCTCTAGTTTGTTTTAGTCGAAAAAAACTATAATTGATTTTATTTTCTGAATAATTGTATATGTATTCAACAAGTCAGAACAGGTGAAAAATGGGAGGGTGGAGAAACCAAATCAAATTCTGAGAAAAATGAAAAATTGTTTTTTTTTGGAATAAGGAAAAAAAAGTTTGCATGAATTTTGGAAGAGGAAAACTGGAAAACAACAAAAAGGACATGTTTTGAGACAAGCCCCTGCCCCAAAAAAAGGTGGAGAATGATGAAAAACAGTTAGTGCAATATAATTTGGTAGAAAATAACATAAATTTAATTATTTATTTTTATTTGGTTGTAAATCACTACCTAAAAATATATTAGGAGAATATTGGTTTGACTTTTGAGCTCTGGAAAATTTTGTGAAGAAAAGGGGGGATCTGAATTCTGAATTTTCTAGAATTGCTTCATTTTTTTCCAGATCTGAGTTTCAAATTTTTTTGGAAGTTATTCTCTTACGATTGAATCGATATAATTTCTCAATTTTTCAACAACAAAAATTCCAAAAAAGAGAGAACACTTACAAGAAACAAATATGAATGATGTGTTGTCATCTGATCCAATCTCCTTCGATTTTTCACTCACTCACCCGCCAAATAATTTGTAGATTTTATCATTCTTGCACTATTTTCTCGCATTATTTAGTATCTTTATTCCTCCCGTTTTTCCTTCCTTCATTCATCCACACCACCAATATACAATTTATTATTTTAATGAAATGATGAAAAAAAAAGAAAAAAAAAACAAAATGTATAATACAATCTCTCCCCAAAAAAACATTGAAAGAAAAAAGTGGAATTTTTCGATGAGCTGTTTTTTTTCCAAGGGAGAATTATTATGTTGGTCCAGCAGGTCTCATCAAATTGTGTGGATATTCACCTTTGGTTTTTGGTGAGAATAAAAGATTTGATCGATGTGGAATTGGATCGTGTGGTCCTGGAGTTGGAACGTGACCGGCACAGTATACCTGAATTTTGAAATGAATTAAAATAATTGACAAACTCAAAACTCACTTCGAGATCAGTGTTATCGTTTCTGTTATTATGATAAGTTTTCAACGAGAGTCTAGTTCCACAAATCCAACATTTGAAACATCCTTTATGAAACATTGACCCGTCTTTTAATGGACCCATCTTATCATTAAAATAAGTTGGTCGCTTACACCTGAAGCATGGTTCTTTCATCCTAAAAATAAAAAAACTTGATTTTCATTTGCAAACATTGAATAATGTAGTAAATAAAGTAAAGAAATTATAAATAAAAATGAGCAAACAAAAAGAACAAAAAAGTTCTTGGAGGTATGGGGAATTGAACCCCAGCCCTCTCCCATGCTAAGGGAGCGCTCTACCACTGAGCTATACCCCCAGTTGAAAACGATGGAATGCAATGCAGAGATAATGTTGGTAGCAGAAAGTGTGAAGAAGAAAAAGGGAATAGAGACGGAGAGGAGAATTGAAAGATGAATGAATAAAAGTGTTGTTTTTTTCTTTTGAGAAAAACACATGAAGTGTTTCAGAAAAAGTGAAACACCTGACAATTTTACGGTATTTTTTAAAGTTAACTAATTTTAAGTAGAATTGGAGTTAGAAACACTGAAAGTCAAATTTTTTTCAAAAAAAAATAGGCTGCAAAAAATTTCATAGAAAAGTGATTCTGAAAAAAATACAGAGAAAAATCAGAAAAAAAGAAAGTAAAAAAAAATCATTTAAAAATTACAGTAATCTCTCGAAAACGAATAAAACCTATAAAAACCCAAAAGAAAACCCAGTAAAAAGTGCCGTAAAAAACCAAATAGTTGTGATAAGTGCTCGCTCTCAATGAATCTGGAACCTACCTTCCCACAAGAAATTGTCTTCTTCTTCATCTCTCGTTTTTTGTCAACCTCTTTTTTGTTATCCCGCGCAGCTCCCCCGCTTCAGTCAGTAAACATTTTAGAGGGAAAAAGAGAAAAGAGAGAATTTCGAGAGGTTTTACAGGAAGGAATGAAAGATTGTGTTTAACTTGTAGAGGACGAAAAGTTTGCTCTTTTTTGAGGAGAAGAAGATGATGGAATAAAGGGAGGAGGGGAGTGCTCGCGTACCGCCCGTAAAGAGAGAATACAACAAAAAAGTGGGGGGTTCGAAGGTTTAAAGAACTGGTTGATTTGTATAACAGATTAATATTTGTTCTCTTACTGTTTCAAAATTATTTTAGGAAAAAGCAGCAGCCCGAGAGAGTATTCTGAAAATATTTAAAACCAATTTTGTAGAAGTAAAATATATGAAACACAGTATGTGACTTCTATGCCGTTATTTCCAAAATATTACTGTACATAGAACCCAAAAAAATTCCCAACAACAGGAACAAAAAAAAATGCGCAAAACACATTAACATGCCGAAAAATTGCATTGAATGACATATTTAAAATAATCAAAAATACAAATAAAAAAGCTGTCTAAATATTGTCCGCTTCTCTTTTTTTCTCTGAATTTTGAAATTGTCTGCTATTTATTATTTGTGCTAAATAGCTGCTTATGCTCATGAACAAAACGAGAAAAATCATATAATCGCAACAACAAATTTATTGTTTCTAGGGTTGGAAAAACAGTGTATTTGCGTACACGAATACACGCGCAGCCAAATACACGAATACACGGTACACGAATACATGCGATACACGAATACACGGATACACGAATACACGCAATACACGAATACACTGTACACGAATACACGCTTTTCTTCTCTTCTGAAGCAGTTTATAAAAAAGCGTGTATTCGTGTATTCGTGTATTCGTGTATCCGTGTATTCGTGTATCCGTGTATTCGTGTATCGCGTGTATTCGTGTACCGTGTATCGAGCGCGTGTATTCGTGTATTTTTTTCCAACCCTAATTGTTTCATATATTTATTTATCCGACATTTTCATTCTTCCGGTCGCTCCACGTTTCCAAGTCAAATGATAACGTCGAAAAAGCTCAATTTACAGAAATTTTCAGCCGCGAAAGCTTTTGCGCAATGAAGAAATAATAGGTTTGTCATAACGCATGGCTTTGTCCCATCTGGCAAGATGAGCAACGTTGACACCGGTTAGTCTCGAGTTCGACCCCTGCCGAGTGCAAATATTTGAAAGTTTTTGGAAAATGATGAGACTGTTTTGGAAACATGTTTTTTTTGATAGTTTCCGATTTTTAATCATTCTGGATTTTAGTAAGATCTTCGAAGCATCAGAAGGTGACACTGGAAAGATCGATTTTTTTTGAAAAATCTCAAAACTTGATGAAAATTCGAAATTTTTCATCTTTACACGGAAATCATTGAATTTTTCATTTTTAATCATCCTGGACTTCAGCAAGATCTTCGGAGCATCAGAAAGATCGAATTTTTTGAAAAATCTCAAATTTTGTTAAAAATCATAAGAAAAAAGACTACATTGGAAACATATTTTTTATGGTTTTCTGAGTTCTGAAACTTCAGTAAGACCTTCGGAAATCTGAAGGTATTACTGGAAACATTTAATTATTTTTACATCTCAAAACTTCTTGAAATTCATAAGATAACTCGAAAAGTATTATTTTCATATAAAAATCTATGCATTTTTTATTTTCATCGTCCCGAACTTTACTGAGATTTTCAGAATATCTGAAAGTGAATTTTATAAAAATTCCTAAAGCTCTTTAAACATTAAGACGGAACTAAAAATGTCTCCTTAACTTGAAATCGACGACGTTGTTATAAATCTGATCATCTTGATCTCTCAATTTTTCATCATAATCAATTTCTAACTTTTTCCCAAAAATTATTTTAAACCGGGCTTGTGGCCATTCTTATGGCCACAATAGAATGTATTTGGGCTTGGGGATATTTTATAACCTGAACTCTAGACGAGAATGGAAATTCCAAGCTTGTCAAATTTTAATTTTTTGCTCAAATACTCGCGATTCAAGAAATTAATTTTGTAGTTCTTTCAATTCAGCAAACTATCAGAGTTATGTTTTCGAATCGCGGGTATTTGAGCAAAAAATTAAAATTTGACAAGCTTGGAATTTCCATTCTCGTCTAGAGTTCAGGTTATAAAATATCCCCAAGCCCAAATACATTCTATTGTGGCCATAAGAATGGCCACAAGCCCGGTTTAAAATAATTTTTGGGAAAAAGTTAGAAATTGATTATGATGAAAAATTGAGAGATCAAGATGATCAGATTTATAACAACGTCGTCGATTTCAAGTTAAGGAGACATTTTTAGTTCCGTCTTAATGTTTAAAGAGCTTTAGGAATTTTTATAAAATTCACTTTCAGATATTCTGAAAATCTCAGTAAAGTTCGGGACGATGAAAATAAAAAATGCATAGATTTTTATATGAAAATAATACTTTTCGAGTTATCTTATGAATTTCAAGAAGTTTTGAGATGTAAAAATAATTAAATGTTTCCAGTAATACCTTCAGATTTCCGAAGGTCTTACTGAAGTTTCAGAACTCAGAAAACCATAAAAAATATGTTTCCAATGTAGTCTTTTTTCTTATGATTTTTAACAAAATTTGAGATTTTTCAAAAAATTCGATCTTTCTGATGCTCCGAAGATCTTGCTGAAGTCCAGGATGATTAAAAATGAAAAATTCAATGATTTCCGTGTAAAGATGAAAAATTTCGAATTTTCATCAAGTTTTGAGATTTTTCAAAAAAAAAATCGATCTTTCCAGTGTCACCTTCTGATGCTTCGAAGATCTTACTAAAATCCAGAATGATTAAAAATCGGAAACTATCAAAAAAACATGTTTCCAAAACAGTCTCATCATTTTCCAAAAACTTTCAAATATTTGCACTCGGCAGGGGTCGAACTCGAGACTAACCGGTGTCAACGTTGCTCATCTTGCCAGATGGGACAAAGCCATGCGTTATGACAAACCTATTATTTCTTCATTGCGCAAAAGCTTTCGCGGCTGAAAATTTCTGTAAATTGAGCTTTTTCGACGCGGGAAAAAGGTTTTCGGTCTATTTTTCGATTCTGAAGACACTGGTTCTGTCAAAACAACACTAAAATGTCTTTAAAACGGACTTTTCTCGGCAATATAGATGTCAAAAGAATCTACCTCGAATTCCAAAAAATCCAGTCGAACAATTTTTTTGTAAAAGTGTCCTAAGGGGTATTTTTAGGTGCTCTTTCATATTTTATTGTCAAAATAATAGGTTGCAGGCCTGGTTTTCTCGGAAAAGCCGATTTTTTAAATTTCAAATTATCTTCCAGATGTCATATCATATCATAACTCATCTTAAAAGTGGGTATGCGACTTCTAGTATTTTTCGTTGATTTTCTACACGCCAAACGCTACATTTTGAAAAAAAAATCATTTCGCTACGTTCATTTTGAACCAAATTACGGTTCCGTGGAGTTTCAAAAAATCGAAAAAACTAAAATTGAAAATTTTCAGCTTCTCCTTCATCAATTTACAATGTCTTTTTTTTTGAAAAACGCGAAATTATGTGCTGCGTCTTAATGAATCAAGTGACTTTCAAAATTAAGACAACCTAGAGTAGAAACTTGCGTTCAAAAATCGTCATGTTTTCAATGGTCCCGCATTCGACGCAGATATCACAAATTGACCTAACTCGAAAAACACCTCGAGGTATTCACATTATCTATCTTTTAAAAAAAAGAGCTTGAAATTTCATGAAGTACAAATTGCTTTACGGTGGTACATGCGAAGGGTCTTTTTTGACTTCTCGGCGAGTTAGCGTAAGTCAGAGGCAATTTCAGAAAAAATCCCATGATAGGTTTTTCTCATTTGGGGTGTAGATCAAACTGGAAAAGTGTTTACCCGAACAAAAATTTCGAAAAACTATCCCAAGCCCAAATAGGCGCAGTCTGAAAGCCTGCGCCTAAACAAAAACACTTTCACATCCAATAAATTCGTCATGTCGATCATCACAGTAAACATCTTTTCTGAAATTTTGAAAAAATATTATTTTTGGACAAAATTTTCGGGGATCAAACCTTTCACAGTCAATTCTTCTGCTCCAATATGTTTGTTCAGTTTTCGAAGTCAAAAATTCTGGTTCATCATCACATTCTTGATTTATATGCAACTTGAACAATCTGAAACGATGATGGATTTGATATTGCTCTAACTTTTGAGATTCTTAGAATTCAGAAACTTACGTATCTCGAATTCTCAATGAAACTTTTCGAATAATATATGGAATATCAGATGAATCAGCAGTTAGAACAACTTCAGTGATATTCGATGCCAAATGATCCTCAATAACCAATGGCTCTCTCGAATTCTTGAATTGAATTCTCTCCAATTCCTCACCAAAATCATTTCTCAACGCCAATGTCACATTTATCGCGTGTCCTTTGATAGTTTCATCACAAAGAACAAGAATCGCATAATTCTTTCCAGTCATATCTCGACTCAACGCATTATTGAATGGTTTTCCACCGAGTGATTCCGAAAAATCAGTGAGAAAGAATATGATGAAAATATGGTAGAATAGTGACATGACGTGGATAGAATGCTTTGCTTGGTGAACAGAACAGCAAAATGGAACAGCGAATGAGAAGGAAAGTTGGACGAAAATTGGAAAATAAGTCGTTTTCGACAAGAGACCATCACAAAAAACGAATCTATTTATATGCACGTCATTTCGTCAAAACCCTCAGGAATTCGTGTTTCTTGTCAGTTTTTTTGCAAAAAAACATTTGCTTTTAAGAAAAACTGAAGATTTCACGTCAAACAAATATAAAGTGACCTAGAAAAACATAGTTTAAGAATCATAAAAATAAAAATAATAATCATTTTTTGATTTTCTATTTTCTGAAAATGATCCAATTGGTATGCGATATATTATCACAAGGTTATCAAAACAAATTTTAACACTACACTATACAATGATTTTGAAACTTTCAGAAAAATTCGTACAATTTTTGTTGGTTATAACATTTCTTCTGAATTCGTCAATGTGTTCGAATAAAAATAACAACAAAAAACCAAAGAAGAAGAAACATCAAAAATCAACATCAAGCTCATTTTCACAATCCACTTCGAAAGTATCGAAGAAAATGTCGAAAAGGACGAAAAAATGGAAAAAACATTCGAAGCCTAAACATCCAGGATATGAGAAGCCGATTGAGGCAACAGAAGATACAAATACTCAATATCAAATCGATAATTTTTGTGATGCGGAAGATTTTTGATTTTTTCTATGTTATTCGTTATGAAAGATTTTATCTATACGCTATGGTTCTCAAACTTGCAATTTTGTAAAAAAGAATGCGAAAAAATTATGTTTGAACTTTTGTCAACCGCGGTTGTCGGCCACTAGGCCATAATTGTGTGTTTTCTAGGCCACATTTCGCGCGTTATTTTCTGGTCGGCCAGAAAAAAAACGTGCGATCTGGCAGTTTTCCCTCTTTTCTCGTGTTTTTCGGGCATTTAAAGAATAAAATGGCCGACCGAGTCAAAGAAGAATTATTCGAAGATGAGGAAAACATTTGGGAGTTCATTTATTTGTGAGTTTTTTGAGGCGACAATTTGAAAACTAACATAAAATGTGATTTCTTGCAGAAAAATTGTTGAAGAAGCCAAGTTTACTGAAGTAACCGATCGAGTTTGGGGAGAGTATCTTAGAGAAAATGGAAAGATTTATTGGGATGTTTCGGATATACGAGAACAGTTAGTTTTGTCTTACTTGAATTCTCGAAATGAAAACATTTCTTTGTTTTAGCTATGAAACAGAAATGGTGAAAACTCTTCATAAATCTTTCATGGAAGATCACAAAATTCTAGCGCTTTTCAAAGCGTTGAAAATACCTTTTCCGGAAGACGTGGAGAAATTTTTTGAAAGAAGAGTTAGTGTGAAGTTGAAAGTCCGACATGAGATTCTGATCGATTATCGCCTTCCAAGCACATATGTGATTCAAGAAACAAAGAAGAAATCTACAACAATTGTTCCAGAAATTGATCAATATTACGAAATTTCAAAGGAATTGGAAGATAAAATGTGGAAACATGTTGATGAGTGCGTTTTTATTCCACATATTCTTTTCAATAATCAAATCTTCCAGAAATCTTGGAAAAATCAAAAACTGCAATTTCGCAACAGTGTCTTTCTGGATGAAATTAGCTGATGAACTGCAAATTCGAACATTCATTGGCTACGATATGGCGAAACATTTTATTGTTCTTCTTCGAAGTTGCTGGTCGCGAAATATGAATTTGAAATTGAAAATGGGACTTTTGACTGATCTGAAGTTTCGAATGTCAGAAACTATAAGACAATCAATGTTATCAATGTATAATGTGGAGATTGTTTTGGATGATAATGGATTTATTGAAAAATGGAAATTGATTCGAGAAAATGAGCCAGCAACACAAGATTCGCCAAGTAAAAGAATAACTCAGAATTTGCCTCCATCAAAAACAAGAATAAAAATTGGAAGATGGCATTATCCAGTGGGAACTCTAAGTTTTTACGATCATGAATCAGACGAAAATGATCAACCTGATTTAAATTCTGAACACGCCACAAGTTCTGAAACATCTCCCGCTACAAAAGAGAAAACACCTTCATTGTTAGATGATAATGATTCCGAAAGTGAAGAAGAGGATAAAGATGAAACTTATAAGGTTCAAGCAAAAATGACAGGAAGATCAGCATTCCTCCCCTATGATCGTTTAGAAATGGCTAAATTTTTATATGACGAGATATTTCATGGTGAAGACGATGAAATCAAGGAAATTCAGCCGAAAGGACTTACTATATGGAAAAAATATATCACAAAATATAAGAGCAGCAGAACGGCTGCTAATTTATCGTCAAAGTTAGTTTTTTTTTTGGAAAAAAAGGTTTTGAAACCCCGAAAATTTTTTGCAGTTATCGAAAGAGTTTTCAAAGCATCCTTCATACTGTTGAATTGCCACGTGAGAAAATACTCAAATTATACAAACATCTAAAAATTGAAGTTGATCATTCAACTAAAGAAATGTAAGTGTTTATTAATTTTCGAAATCAATTGAAAACCTGTTTTTTTTTTGCAGTCTCCAAAAGAAATTCAAAGCAAATGTGGAATATGTCGGAAACTTTGTTTTTTCCTGGACATTTGTCGAAAAATCCAACGAAACTCCATGTCTGAGTCCACCCAAAAAACGAACTCGTCAACAAACTCCAGACTCTTCACCAGAATTTGATCCAAAATCAGAACAAGGAACTAGTCGAGGTGCAACAAGAGATTTGAGAAGTTCTATGCGTACAAACTCATCGGCTGAAAATGGAAGAAATAGGGAAAATCGAAGAGAAAATGAGAAAGATGAGGAAAATGAAAAAGTTGAAAATGAAGATGAAGAAGAAAGAGAAATGGAGCAAAATGTAAGTTTTTTTTTCAAATTCTGTTTCACTAAAATTATATTTTTTGTTTCAGTCTAACAGTTCTGATGATTGGGACAATACAAAATGGATTCAAGAATACGGCGTATCGAACAGAAGCATTCCATTATCTGGTTATTTAAGAAATATGAAGGAAGAAAATGAGGAAATTGGAATGGCGGAAGCAGAAGAAATTGATAGATTAGCTCAAGAAAAACTAGATGAATTGAATGAAACGGCCAAACAAATTCTGAGTGAAGATATACAATTGCAAGTTCCGGATAATGTTCAAAAAGATTACGAAAAACAGCTCGAAGAGATTCTGGAACTTTGTAAGAAATATGCCAAAGATGAGGAGAAGTTTTTGGAAATGGTTCAACATTTCAAATCTGAATTCAAAAAACGCATCGAATTTTTGTGCTCTTGAAGATTTACAGGTATTTATTGTAAATTATCATTATTTTAAATGGTCTCAATTTTTTAAAGCATTTTGTGTAAATAATGGTTTTTTCTCAAACAAAATGAATAATATTATTTTCAAAATTTCCTTTTTGAGACATCAATTACACCCTTATCTATTTTCATTATTATTAAACTTACTAAACATGCTAACCTTGTGAAAAGACAAAAAAGAACATTTGCAAGATGATAGATTTTTATCATCATCTTTTCAGTTGTTTCAATTCAAAAGTTCATTCAAGACATCTAGAAAACTGACAGACAACTTTTGAAAATTAATTTTTTTCTCTGAAAAACGTGAATACAAAGGCCACGTCATTTGATTGATTCATTTTTTCATTGTTTTCTGTTTCTCCAATAAAATTCTCTTAAAATTTCTAGAATGGCTGAATCTTCAACAACATCAAAGGAGGAAATGTGAGTTTTTTTGTGAATGATCAGCTACAGTACTCGACGCATAAAACGATAACAAAAAATTAATTGAACTTTTGGCTGATTAGATAATAACGTGTAATACAAGACACCCAAGAGAGTACACGAGACACACGTAATTTTGCCGCACGTTTGGAAAAACTTGGGTTCACTGTTTCAAAAATCTTTCTAAGGTTTTTGATTTGTTTCAAATTTCACCAGAATATTTTCAAATCTAAAATTTAAATTTCCACCAAAAATGGGAACGAAGAACAAAATATTTTCCAAATGGCCAGTTTTCTGATACATTTTGTAGTTGATTATGATTGTTTTATTGTTCTTTTTTATTTTCTTTATTTAATTATTATCAGAGAACATTTCGACCTTTTATTGCTTTTACATTAGGAAAAAAAAATGTGACTAGGTTGGTTTTATGGCAAAATATGATGTAGAAGTAACAAAAAATGGTGGAAAATTTAATGGATTCTTCTGGTTTTACAAAATTTTCAGTTTTCAGAATGAAAATGATAATCCTTTTGTGGTAATTCCGAAAAATCAGCTTGAGATCTGCATGAAAATGCATGAAAGTAATTTTTGGAACATTTTGAATCGCTTCGAAAAGTAGATGATAAAATGAGATCTTATCTCATTAAAATTACCCTAAAAGAGTCTTAACGTATCTTAAGTATCTCAAAAAAGATAAGAATAACAATTAATTCAACCTGATACAAAAATAACTTTATCACCCATTTTCTTCTCGGATATTTGTCCAACATATCATAACTGCATTAAACCTTATCACTTGTTCTCTCGTTTTTTCACTGACAAATAAATGGGAGGAGTTTTGGTGATCGAAAATGGCCTGATCTATCATACAAAAAATAATGATGGAAGTTCTATGGACCGCCTTTTCTTTTATCTGATTCTAACTGACGAATACCATTTTTAGTCTGATCTTACAAGTTTTGACGTTCGTGATTGAATGAGCACTTTTATCTGTTATTTTTTTTTGAATTTGTTCTCAAAATGAAAACATTGTGATTGAATTTGATTGAACCAATAAAAAACCACGTGAATCAAAAGACTAAACAATCATTCCATTTCATTTCAACGTTTTTTTTTCTTGGTCTCGTGATTTCTCCCAAAAAAAAAACTTTTATAAGTTAGAAATTTTTTTTCAAAGATATTTATGATAAGTAAAATAAGTTCTGTGAAAAAGTGACCTTGTACTTTTTGGATGATCTCATCTAAAAAAAAAAGATAAGGATAATAATAAAATTTCTGCCCCTAATTATTCTCAAGAGACCTTAAAAATTTATGACCCCAGAATGTCCCTTCATAAAAAACAATCAAAACAAATCAAATCATGATTGATTTTTTTTGTCAGCCACCCAAAAAAAAAAACAGTGTGTAAATATTGTTTTCTGATGTAATATACTGGCTCTTTTTGGCCAGCCTAGTCAAATATAAAAGACGATTGCGAATTATTTTTCACATCATTTTTCCGGGAGATTACAAATTATTTTCATTTTTAAACCTTGTAAGTCTGCCCTCAAAACACATAAAATATACCCTTCAAAAAATACGTTTCACAAAAATATTTTTAAAATTTCGAACCCCGAAAGTTTAATCCATTTGATTGAAAATAAATAAAAGAGATAAAATCGTCCAAAAGATCTTTTTTTTGAATTTTTTTGACCTACCTTATTTTCTTGATCATTTTTCACATCTCTAATTGATTTTTCAAATATTTTAAAAGATTTTTCTGGTTTTGTAACAGGTCCACCAATAATTTGTTTTTTTTTTCAGCACATCAAAAATGAGTGTCGATGTTCGTCGTGATAACTTCAAAAACTTCTGGGACAAATACTCAAGCAAACCCGACACCAACACAATGATGTTGAATAGTTCGGCCGAAGATCTTGAATCAAGCGATCGTGCTGACATTCTATCAAGCTTGCCAGTTTTGACAAATAAAGATGTGGTTGATATTGGAGCCGGTATCGGAAGATTTACAACTGTTTTGGCTGAAACTGCGAGATGGGTTTTGTCGACAGATTTCATTGAATCATTCATCAAGAAGAATCAGGAAAGAAATGCTCATTTGGGAAATATTAATTATCAAGTTGGAGATGCTGTTGGACTCAAAATGGAGAATAGCAGGTAGATTACTGTAATTTTCGATTCCCATCGTCCTCATAATCATTTTCAGTGTCGATTTGGTGTTCACCAATTGGCTCATGATGTATTTGTCCGACGCGGAAACTGTCGAATTCATTTTCAACGCAATCCGATGGTTGAGACCGCACGGAGTTGTTCATTTGCGTGAAAGTTGTTCGGAGCCAAGTACTGGAAGATCTAAGGGAAAATCGATGCATAATGCGGCTGAAGCTAATCCAACTCATTATCGTTTCTCATCGTTGTATATTAATGTGAGTTTCAGATTTTCAGAGGGGGGGGGGGATGGAAGACTTCACTGAAATAGCATACTCGGGACCTAAATATAGTTTGAAATCTTGGAAAATTTTCGGAATTTTCGAGAATATTTTCGGATATGAAATCCACCCTGGTTTTTCATTCTAAATTTAGCCTGAGGCTCTCTGGAAGCCTGAGGCCCTGTCTAAGCCTAAGGCCTTGCCTAACTCTAAGGCTCTACCGGATTGTAAGACTCTGTAAAAATCTCAAAATCCTGCGTTGGCCTGAGGCCTTGCTTAAGCTTTTGGTATTGTTCAAATCTCAAGTCTTGCCTAACTCCCATGAAAATTGAAGTTCCAAAAAAAATCCCTCATTTTTTCCAGTTGCTCCGTGCCATTCGCTACCGCGACGAAGACAACAAATTATGGCGTTTCAACGTTCAATGGAGTTGCTCAGTCCCAACTTATATCAAAATCTCAAACAATTGGCGACAAGTTCATTGGTTGGCTGAAAAAGTTGCAGCTGAAGATGGAGCCAAAGAAACGTCATTCAACGAACTCGTCGAATTGCTCAGTGTAACTTGGCAAAAAGAGCAAGAAGCGTGGGATGCAAAATTGGATCATGAAAAATACATGTGGACCGATTCGATCTTCTCAACAATTCTCAACGAATCTGTAGTTCCACAAAATTCCGCGATTTTCGTCTATACACCACGTTCTGCTTCACCATACGTTCATATCAATTCGCATCTTTTGGCTGAAAAATTCACATGTAATGTTTGGAATGTTGAATTGGTTCCTGAATTCTATCGAACATCTTTGACAAAAGCGACAACTTTGAAAGATCAACGAGTTCGATATGGATGGAATAACAATTTGCAATCATCAATTAATTATTGGCAACAAAAAGAGGCATCTTTTGATACACTTATTGCAACTGAATTATTGTCAACTGCTAATGATCATGAATTATCAGCACTTTCTGTAAGTTTTGACATTTTATTGATCTACTTGAATACTGTAGACAAACTCAGTGCCGCTGTTATTTCAAATTGCCCCCAAATAATTTTTAAATATTTTCAGTCAATCTTGAAACCTGAAGCCAATTTAATCAGTTTGGAACCAGTCGAATCTGTCGATGAAAATGCAATCCGCCACCGTCTCTCTGAAAACGGTCTCAAATTGTTGAAAATCGAAAATGTCACAGAAGAAGCGATCAGCCAACAAGAACAATATTTCAAAGATCACGAGCTTTCAGCTGAAATTATTCGCAAAAATTGGGTTCTTATCCACGCCACATTGTAAATATTTTTGAACTTTATTTTATTTTCTTCCTTCCTACTGTATTAAAAATACCACCCGTATTAATTTAGTTTTTCTCCGGTTTTTTTTTTTTGAAATTTTTGTTGTGACTTTAGTGACAATTTTTTGGATGAATATTATGAGCATGTGAATAAAACTGAATAAATTTTTGAAATTAAAAAAACAATTTTTTTTCGAATTTCGCGAAATTTGATTTTTTTTCAGAATTTCAAGATTTGGAAGCTTCAAAAACTTCTCTCCATGGTTGAAATCTTCAAGATTCACTAAAATAGAATATTCCAATGTTTTCCCAATAAAAAATCTTGTCTGCTTCCCAGACTTTATGTCAGAAGTTTCATTCTTTTTCAACTTCAATTTATTCCACATTTTTTTCAACCAAAAGAATGTATCTCCTAATCTTCCCTCTTATTTTCACCGTCATCTCATCAGCTCCTCCTCATACTCACATCGAAAACAGCCACCCGATTGACATGACCAGAGGATTCGCAAATTTGAGACCAATTTTTGAAGCTGTCAGATCGTCATCAGTAGATAATCTAGAACCGATCAGAAAGTTTTTAGATCCAGATTTTATATTTGAATGTGAAGGCATTGATTACGAAAACGATGATGGGATTCATATGTTGATGGGTTACTTTGATAGAGTTTACGTTATTGGTGCTACTGAAGATGGTATTGTTGAAAATGAGGGTTTTGACGATACGAAACTTGTTTTTAAATTTAGTAACGATGGGAACATTTTGAATTCTGCTCAATGTTTTGAATATGAACAATAAAGTTTTGACTCAGAATTTTTGGTTTCAGAAATTTTGAATATTTTTTTTTGCAGAAAAAAAAAATTCCAAAGTTCAGAAAACCATGTCTGATTCCTCGACTTTATGACTTGCCATCTCAAGAAATTCAGTTTTAAAAACGCCCGCTGAACATCAATAATTCCAACAACAGAAAATGTTATCAAATGTCTCAATATTATTGGTCTTCCTTGCAATTTCAAGAATCTATGGAAATTCAAGATTCAAAAAAATGGACCCAGCGGATAAAATAAAGGGTGACAATAGATTACTTGCATTCCGCCAAGCTGCTAAACTTGGACTTCGCGATGATATCAAATCACTTGTTGAGCCAGGCCCTGCAGGGTTCGTAGTTCACAATAGTGGTAATGAACTTAGAAATGAAGAAGCCATCGATTTTCTGATATCTAAAATAGAACAAGTTGAATTGGTGTATGCGAGCCCGGGTGCTACAGATTTGGAATGTCAGCTGAAAAAAGATAAGATTATTTTTGAGTTTAATGAAGAGGGAGAGCAAAAATTGAAAACTCTGGTTTACCTACACAAATTTATTGAAGATGGAGTTGTGGATCAGATTGTGGAGCAGGAAGAAGAAGAAGATTATTGATACGAAGCGTGTTCTTGAAATAGAAAAGTGAATTAATTAAATTTAAAAAAATTTTGTTCGTGGAACTTTTTTTGTTTTTCGTACATTTGTCTTGATATCGTTTTTTATCGAAGTTTCAAATTGTTGTTTTGTGGCTTTTTTTCAATTTAAAATTAATCGAATTCGATCTCAAACAAAGAAACACATTTGAAAAAATAAAATTCGCGCGCAAGCGGTGTTTACACATACCGTAATTTATCAATGTGTGCAATTGTGCGTCACAAAATATTTCAATTTTTTCTTTTTTTTTCAAAGTTCGCTTCTTCCTTCCGCCGTGAAATTAAATTACGCAATTTTATGAATTTTGAGCGTGACTCAGAAATATTGACGTTAGGCTCTTCCACATTTCTAGTCATTTTTAAATTTTACAAATAACGTATCCCGCAGCAGATTTTTCGAGTAAGTTATGAATTCCATTTTATTTCATGTTGCTTTTCTTCTCATAACTTTTGAAAGAAATTCAATATCATTTGCACTTGCACTTGTGAGAAAAGAAATGTCTTCACTAATCGTTGATCTCTGTTATGACCTAACTTCAACTTTTCTCTTTTCTTTCTTTCTGTCTGTGTATTCTGCTCTCAATCAAAATGATCACACTTCAATTCTCACACACCACAACCACGTGTTTCTGCTACTCCCTCCTTTTTTTCTTTTATTTCTCTAATTCTCTTTTTAGAGACATTTTGGTCGGTCGCGAAACACACACAAAAAATCAAACATTTGGTTAGTTCACAAAAACTAAAAACTATGACTATCTATTCCAAAATTTTGTTACCAAATCAGGTGAGATTTTGAGAAGATTTATAGGAAATTTACATGGGATTTGTATACATTTTTGAAATATATCCGCACTCATAAAATCAAAATTCCAATTTTAGACAAATTTTACGCAACATTCTTCTTAAAAGATTATTTTTATCAGTTCTTATCATTTTTCAACTACATTTTTCAGGTGTCTCCAAAATTCGTCCGGTTTCTCTCTTTTTCCCCAAGAAATGATGCTAGAATCTTCTCATCGCCAGAAGAAGCAGTAAAAGATATTCCAAATAATTCCAAACTTCTAGTCGGTGGTTTCGGATTATGTGGAATTCCTGAAAATCTCATCACAGCGCTCACAAAAACCGGTCAAACTGGGCTAACTTGTGTTTCAAATAATGCCGGAGTCGATAAATGGGGACTTGGTCTTCTTTTGCAAACTAGACAAATAAAAAAAATGATCTCATCGTATGTTGGAGAAAATGGCGAATTTGCGAGACAATATTTGAGCGGAGAATTAGAGCTGGAATTCACACCACAAGGAACATTGGCTGAAAGAATTCGAGCCGCTGGAGCCGGAGTTCCCGCATTTTATACACCAACTGGATATGGAACACAAATTCAAGAAGGAGGTGCTCCAATTAAATATAGTAAAACGAAAAAAGGAGAAATCGAAATTGCCAGCAAACCAAAAGAAACTCGCGAATTCAATGGAGTCAACTATGTTCTTGAAGAAGCTATTTGGGGAGATTATGCATTAATTAAAGCATGGAGAGCTGATAAATTAGGAAATATTCAATTCCGTCATTCGGCTGGAAATTTCAATCCACCAATGTGTAAAGCTAGTAAATGTACAATTGTTGAAGTTGAAGAAATTGTAGAACCTGGTGTAATCGCACCAAATGATGTGAGTTGACTTTCAATCGTGAAAAATCAAGTAAAATGAATTTTTGCAGGTTCATATCCCATCAATTTATTGTCATCGTCTTGTTCTCGGAAGTAATTATGTGAAACCAATTGAACGACCAATGTTTGCGAAAGAAGGACCAGTTGAACCATCGACATCTGCAGCTGGAAGATCAAGAGAAATTATCGCTGCTCGAGCGGCTCTTGAATTCACCGATGGAATGTATGCAAATCTCGGAATTGGCATCCCAACTTTGGCACCAAATTATATTCCAAAAGGAATCACTGTTCATTTACAAAGTGAAAATGGTATTATTGGAGTTGGACCATATCCAAGAAAAGGGCAAGAAGATGCTGATTTGATTAACGCTGGAAAAGAGCCAATCACACTTTTGAAAGGTGCTTCGATTGTTGGAAGTGATGAATCTTTTGCAATGATCAGAGGATCACATATGGATATTACTGTTTTGGGAGCACTTCAATGCTCACAAAATGGTGATTTGGCAAATTGGATGATTCCTGGAAAATTGGTCAAAGGAATGGGAGGAGCTATGGATCTTGTGTCAGCTCCTGGAGCTAAAGTTATTGTTGTTATGGAACATGTTTCGAAAAATGGAGAGCCAAAGATTCTCAAAAAATGTGAATTACCGCTAACTGGAAAAGGTGTGATCTCAAGAATTATCACTGATATGGTATGTTGTTTTTGCGGAAAAAAAAACAAATATAAACAAATTTTTTTTCAGGCAGTATTTGATGTTACTAAAACCGGCCTTGTTTTAATTGAAGTTCGTGAAGATCTTACTGTTGAAGATATTCGAAAAGTGACACCTGCTGATTTCACAGTTTCATCGGATCTCAAACCAATGGGTCAAGCCCCTCTTAATCAGTAATGTTTTTTTTTTATTTTTGCAAAGTTTGTATAGGAATATATTGCTCATTTTTACATTTTTCAGAAAGAAATAATTGATACGTGTATTCAAAGAATAAATCTTGTTTTTATTTCCAAAATCTTGCTAGTTTTAGACTTAAAAATGTTGAAACTTCAGAACTTATTTATTTTTTGAACGAAATTTTTTTTAATGTCGAAAAATTATAATCCTAAAAAAATTTCAAATTTTATTTAAACCATTTCATACATAAAACAGGTTAGAACATTTTTTTGTTATCATGACATGTTCCAAAAAATGAGCCCATTCAGAAGCACTCATAAAGGCGTAACACATGTTAACTCAGAAAATGTGTGTGTTGAACTGATAAGATAACAAGAATTCATTGATCTGTGAAGTTATATCAGTGAAAGAAAAAAAACAGCGAAAAAAACAATATACCCGTCAAAATTTCAATTCACAAAGTCATCTAGGATGATACATTCACTGGCAAATTGATGGCATAAACACTATTTTTATTCTGATTTTTTCGGCGAAGTTTGGCACGTCTCGCTTTTTCGGCAAAGTTTTCTAACAATGGAATGACGATTGATAAAAGAATTGGGAGAAGCATCAAAGCATGCCAGGCACCGATTACGAGAACAAGGAAGATTGTTTTGAAGAATACTAGAACCATGTAAGAATCGATGAATGCAAGAACTGTTACACCCAGAATTGTTGACAAACTTCCATGGACCACTGAAATTCAGAATTTTGGATTATTTTCAAAATTTTTGTTTTTTTCTACCTGGCCATGCAAGTTTTTCCATAGCATCAACACATCGATCAAACGCTGATAGATTATTCTCATTGCTGACGAATCCGTGAGTAATGTGAGCTGAAATATTCACAATTTTTCAATTATTGAAAAATATTTTTTACCAGAAAACTCGATACTGAAACCAATTGACATGATAATTGTGATCATAGAAATTGGGTCGAGTTTAACACTCCATAAAGATAATAATCCAACAACACCAACATCAATTGTGATCATTGCAATTGTGATGAAAACTGCACAAATCGGATTTGGAATAAAAATGAGAGCCACACAAAACATGCAGAACATTGCTAGAAAATCATTGGTCAGTGTTGAACTGATAATAACATTTAATTGATCTGCAATTGCTCTTGATTGTTGATATGTCACAATATCTAAATCAGAATGTCGATCTGCAACAGCTCGCAATTCATCAGTTACTAATACAAGATCTGTTGGTGTTGATAATCGATGAACTCCAATTCGGAAACGGTATGCTTTTAGTTCCAAAGTATCGTAATCACTTTCATTTTTCCATACAAAATCTTGCGACCAAAGTTTATAAAATGCAAATAATTGGGACCATTCATAAACTCCGATCACCCAACTTTCTCGATCATCATTCATATAAGAACCGGTGACATTGCTATACTTTATATATTCTCGTAACCAAAATGATGTTCCTTTTCCACCAAGTGCTGGAAATTTAGTAATTGAAAACTTGAGCTAAAAATCTTAGTTACCGTAAGAAATATTTTCAAACTCTTGTGCAATTGTTTCAATTCTATCACGATTTTCTGCGATTGTTAAGTTTGGTGCATTCTGAATCGCAATTTCGATTTGATCTCCACCATGGAACAAATCAATTTCTCTTCGAAGTGCCTCAACAAGTGGATCAGAATGTAATAATAATTTGTCATAATCTAAACCTTGTTCCATAATACACATTCCATAAATCGAAATAGCTAAATAACCAATGAAAACGAATAACATTGCTAATTTAGTTTTCCAATTCAAAAGCCATGGAACATAATAATCTCGGAAGAAATGTCCCATTGCACCGCGACTTTTCACAGCGATATGAATTTCAGATGGATCTGAAGAGGAACTATCCAAAGATCCCTCTGCTTTCTTTTCAATTTCGGGTTCCTTTTCAACTTTTGATACTTTTTTTCTTCTTTTGCAATGATCCATCTTCAATTGTATAAATATCTTCTGCCGAAATACAAGGCATACACGAATTTCTTCCGCTCATTTGCGCTTTTGCTGATATTACCATCAAAGCGGCAAAAAATGTTATTTGATAAAGGAATGTGAAGAACATACAAGCAGCTGTCATTGCACAAAAACCTTCAACAGCTATAATATCTGTAATTGTTCCAACTCCGAAAGATAAAACATCAGTGAAAGATGTGATGAAAATAGCGACCGCTGATTCGGACATTGCTTCGACCATTCGTTGTTTCAACACTTTTTCTGATCTTCCAGGATATTTCATTTCTGTGTTGTGCCAGGCAGCGACAGCGATGAACATATCATCCACTCCGATTGCTATAAAACATTTTTTAATGTGATGTTTTCTAAAAAAAATTGAAAACTTACAAAGAACTAAAAATGGAGCGATGAGTGTAATTTCGGCAAAAAACATTCCAAACCAAAGCATCAATCCGATACCAGAAATAATCGCAAGAACAGAAGATAGAACCCCTCCGAGAGCTAACATTGGTTTACTTCTCAACCAATCGATATGAACTGAAACTTTTTTTTTCTCCCCGATTTTCGAGAGATCTTGCCCACCTGTCCATTTATTATCCTTCGTATGGAAATACCATTTAACCGAATAAAAGGCTGTAAAAAGGACGAGAACAGCTATTGTGACATTGAAATATGGTTTTAATCGGTTAGCGTTTCTCGTCAAACCCTGATCCAAAATTCTCGAATGCTTTATATGACATTGAATTGTTGGATGATCCGCATATTTTTCACGAACAAATTGTTCAGCCGAATCTTCCCAATATTTTGCGAGCTGATCTTGTTCTTCATCATCGAATTTCAGAAAATACCAAAGTCTCATTGCTTTTGTTGATTTGATTGTGTCATTTGGAAATGTGTCGACGCCTCCAATTACGAAAGCGATGTAAATTGGAGTTCCTTCTTGATTTACTTGTGGAAATGTGACAGATATTCCTCGAGCATCTAATTCATGTCGACGTTTTAACATTTCTATCACATTTTTCTCTCGATAACAATCACCATACCAATTCATACAAACATCCTAAAGAATTTCAAGTTTACAAAAAATTTAAATTTTTTGGTTACCTTGAATGTCATGGTTGTATTCATCAACTCTATATCTGTATCATTTGTATGCCTTTTTCTCATCAAAGCTGGATTATCAAGAAGTGCAGCTTCTCTAATAAATGTTACATTTTCGGCAACTTCATTTTCGATTTTAGCGATATCATCTAAATAAGTTCCTTCTAATAAATTGGGATAAGTTCCGTTATCAAACGGTCTTCCGTGAACAACAAGATACAGATAACGATTCCATTGAAATGTTCGTTCAGGCAGAAATTCGAAAGATTTCACTGGCCAGAGCTGCAATAATTTTATTGGTCCGAAGAAATTACATTTTTATAAAAATATGAAGGCCTACCTCACTGAATACATTTTCCTCTCTCCATGAAGGCGAAGCTACTGGGGTATATAATTTCCTAGCATCTAGAAGTGTTAATTCTTTTATCCAATAAAATCCAGCACCGCAAAATCCAGTTAATATTATTGGAGCAATTAGAAAAACCTGAAATCAAAAAGTTTCCCAAAAAAATAAAAAAAAATCAAAACTCACATAATAATAGTCGACTAAAAAGTTTCGAGTGTACCAGGCGAAGAATTTCTCCAACTTTTTATCAAGAGTTGGAAAAGTGCATCTCATCTGGAACATTTTTTGAGTTTCAAAAGTTTCACTAAAATTGTTTGCACTTGAAAAATAATTATTTCGAACACTTGAGAAGAAAATTAAGAGTTAGATACCAAACCCTATTTTTCAACTGACCATGAAAAAGTTTTGAGGCGGAAAAATTATCGAGAAAAGTTTTAAGAAAAAAAAACGATTGCGACCGATAAATTAAACGCGTCAAAAAATCACATTTATCCGAAATAATCTTGTTTTTTATCAATCGCAACCAATTTCTTTTTACGAAAAAAAGGAAATTCGTTAAACTTTTTTTTTCTAATTTTTGTACATTTTTTTGAAAAAAGGTGAAAGTTTAACAAGAGGTTAGCTAATGGCTAATAGGAAAAAACACATAATTGGAGGTAGTTAAGAACATTTTTGAAAATTTCGACTGTCAATTGCAAAAAAAACATGGAAAAGAAAAGGATTATTACAGATTTAGGCGGGTTCAAGGGAACATGGAACTTATTTTGCAAAGACAAAGTCTATTGAACTTTTGTGGAGAAAAGTTTGACAAATTAGTAAGGTGCAAGGATCAGAAATTTAATCGGAATGATCTAGAATTCTAAATTCGAAGGTGAAGTTCAGGCGGCTTCAAGGAGAAAGATTTTTTTGGAAAAAAATTACCATAATTTTTATTTAACGCATCATAAAGTTATGGAAATTTTTCAAAAAGACAATTTTTAGGCGTCAAGATTTTCTCATGTTTTTTGGGAACATAAACATAATGCAACTTATTTATACATTAGTGAAAAAAGTTACAATAAACAATCGGAATCAGTTCAGAAAAAAAAACCAACAACCTTCACGAGAAACTTGTGTCATCAAATTAACATAAGAGGTGCGACATAACCGCGACGAAAAAAATTGTCGAAAAAAGAATAATTCTCGATTCAATTTTGCGAAAGGCTTAAAAACCGAGTACTACGGATTAGATCATTTTTTTGAAGGACATTGTCAGGTTGTAGACCACACTCAGACAATATGTATTATTATGTTTTGAGTTTGATCGAACTAAGTAAGTCATTAGGTTGAATTAAGGACAAAATCATAGTTTTGAGAAAAAGTGAAAGGGAGGGCATCATTTTGAGAAAGATTTTTAAAAAGCGAGCTTTTTTCAAAATTTTTTTTGCTATAATAACTTGCTATAAAAAATAACTTTGTTCCTTACATTTTCCTTCAAATCTAAAAAATTCCAAAAATATCTTTCGACGTCATATGATCGCCCTAAACAATTTTTCGAGAAGGTTATTCGTGGTAAACAACACATTTTTGTAGTTTTTGTAGCCTCAGAGAAAGTCTGGCTTGAACGGCGCGGTCCGCGGACGATTTTTTCCCAATTTTTGAGTGAAAATAATTACGCGGATTCAGCGAAAAAATTTCGCGGACAGCGAAACTTCAGCCAAAGAGAGTCTCATTTCGCGCATTCCGCGAAATTTTTTGACTCGGAAATTTGATTTTTTTGAGTTTTTCGCGGATCCGCGGAGGGACTCGAGAGGGAGGGTATAAAAAGGATAAATTGTATCGCGTACGCGACAACGAGGATAGCGCAGCGAGGAAGATGGATGACTACAAAACGACAGGATTGGGATCGAGGCCGGGTTGGAACTACAAGTCAATGCTAACTTCTGATAATTATCAGGAGTAGTGAAGCATTTTTATATCTCGAGAGTGCATTGCGCGGACGTTTCGCTAACAGCGGAGTATAATTTCGCGGACGTTTCGCTAAAGTTCTTGTGTCAGCCGCGGATTGGCAGATTTTTGGGTTTCGCGAACCGCGCCGTTCAAGCCAGACCTTCTCTGAGGCCTCGGCTTCAAATAAATTATACAATAAAAAATTTCGCAAGGTTCAAAAATCAAACTTGCGTAATATAGGATTGGTCAGTTGATTATGCTATCCTTGCGCGCGCAACACAAAAAAAGAAACACCAAAAACATAATAATGAAATGATAAGAAGCAGCTAATAAGCGACAGGTTCTTATTCGCTTCTTCTCACAGGATGACATCGTTAATCAAGAAGATTTGCCCTCTTTTTTATTATTCTCCATATTATTTTTTTATTCTAGAAGAAAAAGAAGAACCGCCCTTTGAAAGTATGTGACTAAATAAAATAAAATACAATCAAGAAAATAAAATAAAATAAAGAACGGTAATTATGTAAAGAGAAAGTTAGATAATAGTTACAGAATAAATGGAAAACGGAATAGAAAAACAAGAGGGAAAATGTGAGATGGAAACAGCAATTATACAAGATAACAAGTTGATTCTGGAAATTAGGAAAAGAAATTGAAACATTTTTAATTTGGAGATCAGCTTTGGAAAGTTTCAAGGTGGAAGCTTATGGAAAAAAACTTTACAGTACGAAAATATAGGTCTGAAAATTTCTCGAAACTTTGAAAATAACATTTACGTTCTAAACAGAAAAATGAAAACCTAATATGATATAATCAATCAAAATAAAACCGAACCCCAAGTTGATTTTTGATCGGTCCAAAATCAATAGAAAAAAGTAGATACGCTCGCCATCCCGAACATAATAATCGTCATGGATAGTTTTCACGGTTCAACGCAAAACTAGTTGTTTTTTTTATTATTCTGTAGTGAATTTTCATAAACAATCCGCTCTGTGAAAAAAAGTGAAGGTAGAAAACTCCAGCTGTGATATTTATTGCAAAATAAAACAATTTTTCTTTTTGTACCGGACAATTGGGGAGAAAAAATAAGACGAGGAGATGATGAGATTAATTATTTTGTATGGGAAAACTAGTGGGAAAAATGACACCCGTTTAAATAATTCTTTGGTTCAAAAATCGTTGTAAAAATTTCAACAACAACAAAAAAATACACGATGTATGTAAATATTTTAGGCTGAAGATATCCTTGAATATTTTGTGTTATTCGATAGTGTTTTGTGAAGTGACGATCTTTTTTCGGTGTAATATGTAACTGGTGTACTTGTGCCACCTCGATCCACAACTGTCTTGCTGCTGCAAAAATATGTATATAAATTTTTCAGAATACGAATTTTATCTTATTTTTTTCAGCTTTTACTCTATCGGGACTCATAAAAACATGTGTTGTTTTGGAATTTTTTTGTCGGTTTTTAGCCGAGTTAAACTTATTGTTGCGAAAACATTTTAAGCTAGAACAAAAAGAGAGAAATAATCTAATGGAATCACACTTAACCTACCTCTCCGTTCAATTTTTTGGATCTAAAATTTTTTTTGAAAAAAAGTAAATTTTCTCCTGAAAATAAAATTCAAACTCACTTCAACAATCCTTTGATGGTTGCTCGGAATCTTTCCGAGAAAATATAATAAATGAAAAATGTTGAAGCAGTGTGAAGAATTATGAGGAAATTGAACATTTCTCCGAGTATTTCAACTTGATAATTCTAGAAAAAAAGAAGAAAGAGTCTACAAAAAATTGAAAACAAAAGACTCACCCCAACAGTCAAAAATTCTCCAGCAAAACTTTCGGCAATTTTCAAACCCATTGAAAAGAAATGGCAAAATCCGAAAAATCCAGTGACAACTAACAGCATAAAAGTTGTATTTTGCTCTTTTTGTTGTTGAGTTGTCATCAAACTTCGTTTCATGTTAGTTCGACGAAGTTCGAGAATAATTAGAATATTTGAAACGAACATGACAATAAATGGAAGCATATAATCAAAAACAATTGAGAGTCCAATAAAATACACATAAAAGTATAGCCAATTATTTACGTTCAAAAGAACTGGACGTAAAGTTGGTAATCCTTCGTGTTCTCTGAAATAATAACTCATTATCTACTTAAATATATGAGCGCAATTGAACTTACTCTAAACTGTACTCGAAAAATCTGGGAAGATTTAATAATACGGCGAATACGATGATCAGAAACATTGATTTACTTGATGTTGTATATTCGGACCATAATTGGATCTACAAAAAAATTCCATATTATTTTTCTCATCCTGGTTTTACTTTCTATTTTTAACCCGATTGGTTTTTTGATGTTTTTCAATTTCTTTTTTCTATTCATCGAAGATGATCTCAATGAATAGAAGAAGACTATCTTCTCAAATTTCATACCTCAAGCGGTCGACAAACAGCAACCCATCTTTCAACTGTAATCAATACCATTATGTATAGGCTACAAGTTTTGGCGATCATACAAATTGGATACAAGTATTTTGCCGTGTAACTTATTACATATGCACTTTCCTCTTGTGTCCTGCAAAAAATAAAAACATCCCGTTTGATTCTTGTTCTTTTGGGGAAAAATCGCAGATTAGTTTGATGATTTATTGTGACAGAAGTAATCTCTTAAACTTTTTGGAAAAAAAAGGTTTTTGAGATGTTTCAAAAGTGTTTTGTTTCAAATTTTTAGCACATGTCTTTGTCTTGAAATTTGGATCCAATTGGAATGTCTTCTCGATTAAAAAAAACATAAAACTTTAAGAACTCACCAAATCGGTAACCACATCAATGAAAACAGCGGCAAAGCAAGAACGAGTAGAATAATTTCAGAAAGAGACAAAGAATACAGCAAAAATGCGACCATTGATTTGCGATTCTTCCCGCGATATGCGTAAAATGAAAGCATGTTTCCGATAATTCCAATAAGAATTACTGGAAGGTAGATGAATGACATATATTGGCGAAAATTCCATTCAGGGGAGGACATCTGAAAACAATTTTTTGAATTGTAAGAAACATTGGAGTGTGAGGTAGAAAATGAACAAAAGTTTCGAAGATTATTTACTTCGAATCAGGAAAAAATGAGAAGAAAAAGGAAAAAAAACGATTTTCGAATGTGACATCAATCAGCATAATTATGAATTCAGAAGCAACGAAAAATTATTATTTTCTGAGCAACAAAAAAATGGAAAAATAAATATTTGAGAAGTTGAAAAAGGAGCAAACTTGCAAGAAAGGCGGAGCTTATGTTAGTTCGAAACCCATTTTTATTAAAAAAAAAGAATATGCATAAGCAAAAAAGGAACAGAGAGCGAATGTCAGAAGGATTAGGTTTGTAATTTATTTTGAAGGTTTTACGGTGTTTTTCCTGATTTTTTTTCTGAGAAAAGTGAAGTGTCTGGTTGGTTGGAAATTGAAATTTTATACAAAATGAGATGTTGGAATTCATTTTAAGTTTTGATAGAATAGTTCAATTATTTCTAGATTAATTTAGTGATGATATAAAAATTGACCATTATTTTCCTAAATTGAATCTTGGTCATACCAAGTCCCAAGAAATTCAAACAAATTTTAAATTGTTCAAAATTTTGGAAAACTTTTGGGATAAAAAAGTAACACAAATGTTCCCACTAAACGAAGCGTGTCAAATAAAAAAAAATGTTCATCGGTGAACTCCAAAATATTCAGAATTGAATTTTTTATTTACTTGTGGGTGGTGTTTACACAAAAAATAACATAGAATAATAGATTTTATTTTCATTTTGAAATTTATTTTCACATTCAAAGTTCAAAATTAGCATTAGCTACAGTAATCTAAAATTAAGCCTGTTTTTTTCCAAAAAATTGATTGAAGCCCCAAACTTTGTCAACGTGACTACCACATAAAAACAAAAAATAACTGGATGATAAAATCTAACAAGAAACCTGCCTGCCTCCCTGTACAACAAGAATCCCAAGTTTTTCTTTACTCAGTTCAGATTTGCACTATTATTTGTCAAAACAAGCATAATAATATAAAGTAAGCGGATTTTTGGTGATGAAAAAAGAATGAAAATAGATTTGGATGGGTTGAGCGGAAAAATATAGATATTAGAGCACTTTTTGTTGATCGACAATAATATTTTTGTGAAATTAAAAAAAATATTTTTTCTGTTATGAGTTCTTTGAGATTTTCTGGTGAAAGAAGTCTGGCTGGAATTAGGAAAAAGGTCAATGAGAAGAATAAAAAATATGTGAACTTCTTGAGAATTTGTCTAGAAAAGTTTTTTATATGAATCTTAAATATTTTTGAACAAAAAAGTGCACAATTTACATATAACCTCAAAATAACTTTTTCTTCCAGCATAAACTTTGGAAGATGCTGAAAAAGTGTCTTAAAAAGAAAAAGTTAATTGGAAGAACTTTCAAATGAAAGTCATACAAAATTTGAGAAAAAAGTTGCTGAAATTGAAGTTTTATGGAGCTCTTGAAATTGATCAAATATGGAAGATATATGTATTTACAAGAAGAAAAAACAAGCATCATCAAAACAGAGACTTAGTCAAAGATTATCATTTTTCTCGAAAGATTATTGTATTTTTGATTTTGAAATGAATTTGGTTCATAGATTTTTTTATATTGAACAACAATATGATGTGAATTCAGAATTTCAATATTTTGAAACACTTTTCTGTTTTCTGGTTTTCACGGACCACCTTTTTATGGTTATGGTCCAAAAAAGTCCTACTGCTCGAAAACTTGAAATCAAAATGAGAAAAAGTTCTAGAAATTCCAGTGTTACGCAAAACCCGCCCACCTTAAAAATACCTGGAAAATTCCAGCGATAATCTGATTCTTCTCTCTGATTCTAGAGAAAAAAAAGAAAAAAAAAAGAATCAGAAGCATGAGTTCGAGTTTGTTTTCTTTTTGAAATAAAGAAAAAAAATGCAAAACACGAGCATAAAAATAACAATGGAATTTACATAAAAGAAATTTCAGCACAGCAAAAAGTTTCTGATTTTCCGATGTACATAAAGTCAATTAAAAAAGCAACAAAAATGTGACAAAGTTTAGTTTAATAAAATTTGAGAACAGTTTCTAATAGAATTTGTTGATTTTTGGGCTCGCGATTCTTCCACGATGCCTTTTTTTCTTCTTTTATTTTCTTTTTGATTCTTCAAGGGGAACAACTCAATTCAATCATTTTTCTTCTACAAAAAAAAACTACTACTCAATTATTTTTTCTTTGCTGAAAACATGAAAATATTTGCGCGTATTTTGAAAAAAAAGAGATTTATGAGAGGAAAATGCAAGGAAGAAAAAGAGGAGTAATGAGGTCAGAGAATATTGGAAAATGGTAATTTTTCAGCGAAAAAATATTTGGGAATGATTTTTCCAGCAATGATAATTTTTATTGTATTTTTGCACTGATAATGTTTTGGAAAGTGAAATTGTAGCTACAAAGTTCTGAATTTTTAAAAAAATTCAGATCATATTGAAAAACTACAGTAATCTCAGGAAATGTTTCAAAAATAAAATTCTTAATCCAATGATATTATATTTTTTTCGAACTCCCACATAGCTTTTCGAATACTTTTCGAATAAAAAGTAAATCATCACCACAGAGAAAAAATGTAGAGACCAAACGCGAAATCAGAGGGGCTCACATGTGTATTAGATTAAAGAGTTCTATGTCTAATCATCGAGCAGAAACAAAAAAAAACTTGGAAAAAAAATGAAAACGTTTCAAACATCAATTTAATGGAACCCCCTCTTTTCTCTCAAATTAGCATCATAATTAGAATGTGTCAAGGGTTTCTGGGTTTTAAAATAATGTATCATGGGTTTTTACAGGCTTGTTAGGTGAAATAGGGCCGAGCCTGAAAATTTCTACTTTGATCTGTTCTACTTCTTTTTTTTATTTTTCTTTTTTTTAACGTTTCAAATTTCCGGAGTTTAATTGGATGAAATTTAGTGAATCAGAAGAAGTGAAAAGAAAAAAATGAATAGAAAAAACGAAGTGGAATGCTCTTCAATTTTTGTGTGAAGAAGTTTTCTCTATTGTTTTTTGTCTGCTCATTGAGTTTTTGCGGAAAGCGAGAAACATATGAGATTTGAGACTGGTACAGACTTGGGTCTGTAAAATTGGTCAACTATTTTTTTCTGAAAATTTTTTATCAATATCAATCATATCATCCTTACACAAAAAAAATTGTCAAAAAAACCGACAAAAATTTTGAACATCGAAATCCGTTTAATATTAAAACTGGAAATTTTTTATCAATTTTTTATCAAGAAACTTTTTTCTCGAGAGAAATTTAAAAAAATTATACCAACACCAAAATTCCAAATCTTCCTGATCAACATTTGAATTAAAATTCAAAAAACAAAAGTCACACCACTCTTTTCAAGTGGTTCAATTCAGACATTCAGAAATTTCACTTATCCGAAAAGTGGTCCCACTTTTTTGGTTGTGTAAAATTTAAATGGCTCTATTCGAAACTTCAACCTTTATGATCAATGATTCAACAAAACTGGCACAAAATATTTTTCAATCATCAGAATCCAAAAATTTAAACTTTGAACAAGAAGAAGATCATAAAAAAGTGCATCTAACAAAATTGAAAAAAAAAACCGGACGAATTTCGCATCCCCAAAAAAACACTAATAAATTCAGATCTGACCTTTTTCACATCTCTTACATACCCTTTTCATTTTCAGAAAGAAAAAAAGACACATTGTCAGACTAAAAGTTACAATTGTTTCTGTTTTTGTTTTCTTTATGTTCTATTTACTCAAATATTGAAAAAGAAAGCAGAAAAATATAACTGAAAGAAGAGGAAGTCTGGAAATATTTGCAATGTTTACATAACTCGGGTTGGTTTCCGATGGGACCATTGGATATTTTGAGGATTTCTTGTTGATAATATTGGACAACAAAAAATGAATGTGTGTTTTACACTTTCTTAGGTCAACAAATTGTGAATTTGAGCAAAAAAACAAGCGATTAACGACATGTTTCATGGGCTTTTAGATGAAATTTCTAGAGATTTTCATTTTGGGAAAAAAATAATAGGACGAGAAAATAGGACGATGAACCAAAACCATAAAGAAAAATGAATTCAAAAAAATTAATTTCAAGTCTTGGGTTTCAATTCGAAAACTTTTCTCAAAGTGATATCACTTCAATAAACTTTCTCAGTCAGATTAAAAAATATTTTTCAGAAAAAGGAAATACATGCAATTTCAAAATTTAGAAAAAGTCCAAACTACACTTTTGTTTCTCACATAAATACAACATAAATTGCATTCCAGAAAAAATGAAACATATGTTAACTGGAATCTATTTTTTTGTCGGATGAATTGCGGAGCAAAATCTAATTTGAACCCGCTTTTGTGGTTCAAAATTCCTCTACAAATATTTTTCTTCTTCGAAAAACCAAGGAAATATTTTTAGGATCACCAAGAAAACAAGCAATTATTCTTCTAGTCATTCATCAATTTTTTTCAGAAAAATGAATCAACTCGAAAATTTGGCGTCATTTGAAAAACGGACTCCAATTTTATAGATAAATGGGAGAATACCGTAAGAATTGAACATACAATTTATATGAAAATAAATATGAACGATTATTTTTATCAGCAGATTTTTGAGCCTTCAGCAAACTCTATAAAAAGTTATCAGAACATAAACCCATTATTATTAAAATGCACTTTTTGGGTCATTCACCCACTCGCCGCTTTTTGATTGACACCTAACTTCTGCTCTATTTTTTTTTCAAACTGTTTTTTAGGTGATCAAAAATCATTGAGCAATTTTTTAAAATCGTTATCTTTGGCTCGCTTCTCTTCTCACCTAAAATGTCCCTCGACGCACATTTTCACTGCGCAGATAAAATTTGGAAAAAAGAAGATATGTTGGTCCATCAAAAAAGGTGGATTTTTCTGAGAATACATAAATCTTTGAATGGACAAGAATCAAAAAAGGTCCAATATCCAGAGTCTCACGGATTTTGCAAAACAAATAACTGGCCAGAAATGCTCATAAAAATGAGAATGTAAATAAATGCAAAAAATGGGATTTTCTGAATGAAAGTTAGATGAAAATAAAATAAAAAATAAAGAACTAAAATAAAATAAATGTCAGCGGCAAAAATAACATAAAAAATTAGTGATAATTATTTTTTCCAAAAAGGTTGTTTAATATTATTTTTTGCGATAAGAAGGTCGTGTATGAAATTCTTCGAATAAAAATTTCAAAGTTCTCACCATCAACATATACATATAAATTTCTGAATAAATAATTGATATCGTGAAGGAAAAAGCTGGGAAATGTTGTGTGCCGTGAAACAAAACATGGCAAGAAAAAATCGAAATTTGATATTTTTTCTATTTTTGTTTTTCAAATTCACAAGAAAATGACACGAAAATGATTATTTTGACCTTTTGTTTGGATGTATTTTTTTATTTTTGGTTGAGAAAGTGAATAACGAACCAGAAACCACAAAGATTACTACGTCTTTTTTCTTTCAAAAACTAAAATCACATTTTTTGGAGTACCGGAATATAACAACAAGAAAAAAGAAATGAAAAATTGCATTAGAAATAGTTACGAGACTGGTTATATTATTTTTTTGGAATAAAAGTCAGGGTTGATTAGAAATAAATCAGAGAGCTTTTCGAAATGAGAAAATTGTGGAAATTATTTGATCAATAAAAAATAGCTTGACAATTTTTTTAGATCGTTGAAATAAAATAGAACTTGAAAACTTAAAAAAAAGCTGTTAAACATATGGGGTGATTCAGGTCGAAAAAAAAAACTAAAAAAAAACATTTTTTTACAAAAAAATTCGATTCAGCAAATGTCAAAAAACTATATTTTTTTCCACACAAAAATGAAAGATATCTCGCAGCGAAAATGTTTCAATGAAAAAAATGTCAAAAAATGTCGAGAAATAGAAAAAAAAATATAGTTTTTTGACATTTGCTGAATCGAATTTTTTTGTAAAAAAATGTTTTTTTTTAGTTTTTTTTTCGACCTGAATCACCCCAATACATTTTTGGGAGAAAAACCGAAACGTTGAATAATCGATAATAAATAAAATAAAAAACAAACAAGTATTCCGTTAAACAAAGGGCAAAGTGGAGTGTCGTAGTGAGTTGTTAGGTGGAAGTTTGCATTTTATTTTTATTTTTATTTTGTTGAAAGTTATTGTATTTTATGAATTTAAACATGTAATTTGAGAGTTCCGTTCGACTTCAAGAACTCAATTTCTGAGTTTTATTCTAATTGATATAAATATTTGTGACAACTCCAGTTCGCGACGTAAAATCTGATTTTCTGATCCTTTTTTGTTGTCTATACTGAAAAATTGTGCCAATAAAATATCATGATTGTTTTTCTCGAAAAACTTATGCGATTCTGATTGATTTTTATTTTTTTTTGTGATTTCTATAATTCTGAGCTTCAAATTTCAATTCGAATTTCTAAAATGTTATCATTTGATTTTAATTTATTTGCACTCTGTTTTTTCTTCTTCCTTTTTCTTGTACTCAATTTGCTTCCCATTTCCCTCGAGAATTATGCGAATCTGATTGTTAGTCTCTTTCTCCAAAATCAAACCAACAAAAAAAAGTTGGAAGTGGATTCTCATCGACCGGATAACAGCAATTTAGTTGACTCATTCATTTTCCTTCATATTTTTATGGCAAAATATAATTGGAAAAACTATAGTTTATTCATTTTTTGAAATAAATAATAAATAGGAATAAATAAATAAATAAATGAAAAAAGTATACAAAAGAGACAGACCCTTCAAGAAAAATTCAGCTAAAAAATGTTTGGAACTAATGAAATGTGGATTTGGAAAATCCCTAAATTTTTGGCAAAAGTGAATAAGTTTTTTGTTAATTAATTAAGTAATTAGTTAAGTTCACATGACCGTGCAACCTTTTTTCTTTCCATTTTTTCCATCTGGATCATCCATTGTTAAAGCCAATTGTCGCTTTTTTTCTCGAGCCAACAACATTTGGAATAATTCCGTTATGTTTTCATTGTTTTTAGCTGATGTTTCGATGAATCCAGTTCCCCATTGACCACTGATTTTTTGACCAATTGCAGTTGACACTTCACGTTTCTGCAAAAAAAAATTTGATTGAGGATACCTTAAAGGCTGTAAAGTTGAGTTAAAGTACCCACAAGATTGATTGCTCATGTTATAATTATTTTATTCCTATCGACAGATCTTCTCGAATTTAAAAAAAGCTCACCGAATCTTCATCTTTTTTATTTCCAACCAACATAATTGGAACCTCTCCAATTGCAGATTGTTTAACCTCTTTCAACATCAAAATAATTGGTCCCAATTCTTCTAAAGATTGCATACTTGTAATGCTATATATTAGAATAAATGCATTTCCTTTGCTCATTGATAACCTTTGCATTGCAGGAAATTGATGCGAACCGGTTGTGTCGGTGATTTGAAGAGTGCACACATTTTTTTGATTGCATGAAATCACCTGACGATAAGTATCTTCAATAGTCGGAACATAATTATCATTGAAAGTTCCTTTAACAAATCGCTGAGTGATCGAAGATTTCCCAACTCCACCGGCGCCAAAAACAGCTACACGGTAATCCGAGGTCGATGCCTCGGCTACACGGCTACCCTGAAATATTTTGTTTCAAATTGAAAATAAATATTTTTGTAGAACTAACCGTGCCCGCCGTCGTGTTTGACACTGTTGCCTCAATGCTGAAAACTGCACCGAGAATGAAAACTCTGAAAATACTTAAATGTTTCGACTTCTTAATTACTCTCGACAAGGAAGAAACAGAAAAGAGCACAAAAAACTCGAGGAGAATGAGACCAATTTCCTCGTGTGCTCCTCAACTTTTAATTATTTTTTTTGTGTGCTGTTTCACAAAAAAAAATGGAAAATGAATGAATAAAAAATGGCTGTGTGTCGAGAGAAACAAAAATTATTAATAAATATTAAATGGAAGTGGATTTTTTGGCGAGAAGTGAATTGAGTATGGAGACTGGGAATGTGGGAGATCGGCTGCGGGAAATTGCTCAGATCAAAGAGTTTCGAAAAATTGGAAGAAGCAAATAACAACACGCGAAAAATCCACGATTTTTTTTTGAAATTCAATTTTCGGTGAGCACCCAAAAAAACCACAACACAAGAAAAACTGAGAAAATGCACAGAACAAAACTAATCCAATTCTATCTCCGCCCGTTTTTTCTTCTGCCTTTTTCTGGCTCATTTTTTTCAGAGCAAAAAAAGGTCCGCAGCCCGCCTTGGAAGAGAATGAACACTTTAATCTAAATGGAAATTTGAAGAGGTACTGTAGAATATTTTAGACATGTGGGTTCTAGAAAAAAATTGGAAATGGTTTTTTGAGAATGAGAAAAAAGACAGAAGGATCCAAAAAAGGAAAAATTGCAATTTCTGAAAAGTAGAATTGTACTTTTATGACGTACTTCCTTTTCTCCATTTTTCTGCTTATAATGAATTAGGCCAGAATGTTATTCTCTGTTTTTTTCAAAATTTCTTATTATTTTCTGTTGGATTAAAACTACAAAAAATGTATCTAGAAAAACACACAAACGAAAATCGAGAAAGAAAAATAATCGACACTTATGGAAAATTGAATGTGGGGCTCTTTTTTACGCTCGTTGAAAAGAAAGAAACTTAATAGTTTTTGTCAAGTTTTTTCGACAAACGCGAGAAAAAATAACTATAGAAACAAAAAAAACATAAGTGAAGGATGGGAGGGAGCAAAAAAAAGAAAATAGAAAAAAACGACAATTTTTCTTTTCTTTTTTTGTGCCTCTCTCTGAAAAGAAGAGCACAATTATATGTATTTATGTATGTAAACGGGCAATTTCAGATTAGTTTCGTTTAGGCCGCACATAGCATAGGAATTGAATTGAATTGAAAAAGGAGAAAAGAAATACGAGCGAAAAATGGATAGATGTTCGACGAATAACGAGGATGGCTCAAATAAAATTCTCTGATTTCGTTCGTTTAGGAAAAATGAGGACGGATCCTATTTTTTTTCGTTAATTGACGTGTGTGAACGAAATGAATTCTAGTGGGATCCACTTTTGAATGACGAGATTTGAAAAAAAAAACAAAGATCAGGTAAAGTGCTAAACCTAACCTACAACAAAACAATGATATTGAAAAAAATAGAATTAGTGATGATTTTGAAAATGTTAAAGTATGATATTATTGACAAATGTTAGATCTAATTAATGATGAAATCCATGAAATTTCTCAACTATAGATCTCTAAAAAAAGTGAAAAAAAATCGTACATCTTTGTTAATTGACGTGTGTTGATGAAATCAATTCTAAGGGGAAACAAAGAATGACGAGTTCTGAAAACATAGATCGGAAAAGTGCTAAACCTACGGTGAGAAAATGATATTAAAAAAGTAGTTGGAGATGATTTTAAAAATGTTAAACTATGATATTATTGACAAAGTTTTGATTTCGTCACTTTTATAATAGGATCGAAATCAAATGAAAGTTTCAAGGATGGAAATGGGGCTCTGAAAATATTAGAAAAAAACTCGTATAGCTTTCAAGTTCCAGAAATAAATTCTATCCAAATTTAGAAAACCTATTTTATTTTCATCATTTTTCAATGAGAAATTCCCACACCCTACTCAAAACCTGATACTTTTTTTCGCTTTTTTCTACATCCGAATATTCGAGGAACAAAAAACAAACAAAAATATATTGAGTGAGTAAAATAAAGTAAAAAGGTGGGCGAGCCGTTTTTTTTGACGTCGATTTTCGGCGATGCGGAAAATTGAATATGAAAAGGGTCAATAATTGAATTCTGAAAGACTTGCTAGAACTTTGATCTGTCTTAAAAATAATATTATTATTGAGAAGCAGGGTGAGGGTTGCTTGAACAGCCCGTCAGATTCTATGAAGATCCTATGAACCTTAAAAAATTGATCTTTTCATAGAACTTAATCATTCTGATGAATGAAAAAGGAAAAAAAGAATATATAACTTTTTGATGGTGAGAAAATGTGAATAGATAGAATTCATCTGCTTCTTCTTCGAATTTCAGTCACACAATAGACATTATTTGGGATCTATTCATTGAGAAACGGAAGAAAAAGCGAAGAAGAAGAAGAAAAATGGGTTGTTTTTTTCATTATTATTTTTTTCATGTTTTTTTTATTATTATTATTATTAGAAGAAAAAATAAGAAGAATAACATTTTTTGCTAAATAAATAAAGAAAATAATATGTAACTAACTAGAAATTATTGGGTTTTTCGGTGAGAAAATTGGATATTTTTAGGGTGTTTTTTCTATTTTTTTTCAAAAAAAAAAGTTGCTGTCAAAAAAAGGCCGGAAAAAATATCGGCGAACGAACAGAACAAAATGAAATTCAACAAAAATGACGTTTAGCTTTTTCTTTCCATTTTCTAAACTAATTATCTGTAAACGTCACTTTTTAAAATAGAAACAAACGCCTGAAAAATTTCGATGTGGAAAAAAAAAGATTCGAACTTTTTCCTTTCGCCTCATCAAAAATTGATGAGAGCAAAAGTTTTTCGAAAAAAAAATGTTGATGGAATAAATATTTAATGGGGAGATCGTCAAAAATTCCAAAAGTTTTCAAATATTTTGGCAACTTTTATGAATCACGGTGTGACGAGTAGAAATAACTTGGAAGATATGAAATGACGTGGCGAAAAACTTTCAGGTAAATTTTTTTTCCGAACGCTTTTCAACTTCCACAAAAAAAAAACAAGAATCAAGCCAGGGGGATTTTTGGGCCGCCCTACAAATAATAAAAACACAATTCCAAAGTTTTTAGAAAAACTCGAAATATTTTTTTTTGAAAAATGTGCAAATCGATGAATGAACATACACAAAAAAACGTGGGTTAGTTTTTTTCGCCCCTTCTTTTTTTGCGCTCACATACTTCTTCTTTTCTCGTTTTTTTTCTTCGTATTTCGAATGCATAGCATAACGGAAAGGCCATACGAAAAAAAGAAAGAATATGCACAATTTCTTTTTTTTTTGTTGAAAAAAATGACAATATTTGCGGTTTGGGTTGGAAAAAAAAGAGGAGGTGAATTATTATTATGATTGTTGTTGGTTTTGAAAAAAAAGAATGGACGGAAATGATGGAAATGGGTGAAAAATAGAGGAAAAGATTAGATAGAGGTTTTTGGAGAATTCTGAAGACTGGTATTTTTCTGGAAACTTTGGGCATGTTTTCAAAAAAAAACTTGAAAAAAGGTCCAACCAGAAAAAAAAACACAAAACAAAACAAAATAAAGTTCCACCAAAAAAAAATCTCTAGGGAATAAAAAAAACGTGAACGTCGTCATTCCCTAGGCATTTTTTGTTCTAATTTTTTTATTTATTTTTCTATTTCAATATGAGTGAAAACAGTGAGTCTAGCAAATTAATACAACTAACAAAAACACATTTGTTTCAGAATCGTATCAGAAGAAATTATCAGATGTGATAACATTTACTCATATTTTTCGCTATCCAACTTCTCATGTTGCTTTTCAACGTTCATCTCTTTTTTCAACAATTTATAAAACATCGCTAATTAATTGGGAATGTCAAATCGAAAAAGTTATGCATGGATTTATTCCACTTTTTGTTCCACGAACTGAACCACAAAAATTTCAAATTGTTTTGACACAAGCTGGAATGCGAGATAAATATCCGCCAATTCAAAGAGTTGCTTTTCAAATGAAAATTTTGGATTCGCCGAATGAAGACGAGAAAGAGAATACTAAAATTTATACGTATGAAACTTGTCAACCTGATCCAGAAGATATGATTTTTCGAAGAAATTTCCGAACTCCTGAAGATTCCGAATTCTCAAAAATGATAAGTTTGGCTTTGACAGATATTCAATATCGAGGAAAGTATATTGAAATTGCGATTGCTTTGGAGTTTGATACAAAATCTTTCTGTAATGTCGATAATTTTACCGATGGACAAGCTGTTCCACTTCCATTGGAGCTGGGTTTCAAATTCAATAGTCTTAAAAACAGGTCAGCTTAAAAAGCCTGAGTAAGACTTGGGCTTTATGCCCGATTTCAAATAAGTTTTTTCCAGTAACTGTCACGATTTCGAACTCCGAACCATTGATGGAATTGCATTTCGAACAAGAAAAGAGCTACTTTTCATATCTTCTCGGTTTTTTCGAACACATCTAACCTCTAGCAAAAACTTCCACGTTCTTGATGTTCAAAATCCTGAGGCGATTGAAATTGTGAGTTTATTTAACACTACATATTTTTTGGTTTGACAAAAAAGGTTTATTTGCAGGCAGTAACATATCTTTTCACTTGTCGATACAAAGTTCCTGAAAAAATGACACCAAAACTTGCCAACGAAATTCTGAGTCTTGCGTGTCTTTTTGCTGTCAAAAGAATTAGTATGCTTCGAAGAAGTGTTGAGAGACAATGTTATGAAGAAATTCAGAAGGTGAATATGAAAAAAATCGAAAATAATTTCAAAAAGTTTGTTTTTAGAACTACGAAAATCTCGAATTCATAGTTGAAATGTTGATTTCTTCGAAAGATGTTAGTATGGATAATGTGAAAAATAGTTGTGTTGCAACAATTATCAATTATCATTTGAGAGAATTTGATGGATTGGTTCAAGTGAGTTTTTGTATACGGTAATTAAAAGGGAACAGCGACATGTTTATTATTATCAGTAAAATTCTGGTTTAGAGTTAGATTCGTAGAAATTATCTTTGATCTTTTTCTCCGAATAATCTTCCTCTGATAACAAATACAAAATGCCATTGTTATATTTTGTTTTGAATTCTTTGATTTTTCCATTGTCTTCAGCGTAGAAATTCTGAACTTCAAAACCATCGTGAATTAAATCAACAACTTTGTAATTAAAAACAGATTCTGGGAAATATTTGAAAATATCTGGTGTGGTCGGAGTTATAATCGTAAGGTTATGATCCGAATCTCTGATTTCATATGATTCAGATATTACGTTAAATAATTTCTCAGAATTTTCTTGGCGAATCGCTTCATGAAATCGTGCGAGCACATCTTCTGAATCTTCCATTGCTTGTGATTTCGGTATATTTCCCAAACTTTTTCTATCAACAAATTGCGTACGAAAATCTTGAGTGAGATGATTTTCCGAAACTATCAAAAAAGTTCCGTTGATTTTCTCAACTTCAAACTCAATTATATTTTCTTCATTTATTGCTGCTTTGAATGTGAAAGTTTTTTCATTAGATCCTGTTAAAACATGGAAACCTTGTGTGAAATAATTAGGTTGATAAAATTGATAACTAATTGTCTTGTAAAAATAGTCTCTTCTAGTTAATGTTGTAATGCTTCCATCCAAATAAGTTACTGAAAAAGTTTCTGGAACAACTTCTGAGAATCTTCCTAAACTTGTCAAATTTATAGCGAGACAATATTTGTAGAATATTTCTTTTGCAATTTCTCGATAATTTAAATCGTTGTTCGGAACATCAGTGCAATTCATCACATGGTGTTTTTTCAAACGATATTTTCCTTGACTAAAAACAGATTCGAAAATATTGGTGATATTTGAATCAAGAATATAAAAAAACAAAACATCATCTCGGATTACGGTTTGATCTTGAAGAATATCTGATTGTGAAAAATATCTTGGATGATAGATTTGGTTTTTCGAATCCATCAAATTTGTTGAATTTAATGATTCCTTATTACAAAAATCAATTGCAAAGTCCGATGTTACAGTTTGTTCAAAATATGATTTGTTGAAAGATCTCAATGATGTTGAATAATCATAAATTATACGATGTGCAAGTCTTTTTCCAACATTTTTTTCATCGACAAGATTTGTAGTTATTGTTTTTTCCACTAAACAATTCATTTGCTTTTCTGACATCAAAATCAATTTTTCGCCAACAAATCGAGCTTCAAAATAGTTTTCTGATATAACACTTCCATTATTGAAAATATCGATTGTAAACTTCAATGTTCCATTATCATTTCGAGATCCATTTTGAACAATAAAATGATTTGTTTGAACCGAAACATCGAATTTCTTGATCTCATCATAAATTTGTTGACGTGTTTGAATTCTTCCATCACAAAGTGTCAATTTGAAATCTTCCGAAAGAACATCAAAAAGATCTTCTCTTGATTTATTTCGAATTGCTCTAACATAATCTAGAATTTTATGTTGACTGACTTTTCTTGTGCAACATTTTTTGGCAGAAACTTGGGATAACTCGAAAAAATAAAATAAAATAAAGAGGGCTATTATCTTCATGTTTTGTAAAATGATATGAAACTTCGATAGAAGTTGAATTTCTGTATTTTTATGATGGCTAGACAATTTTTACAGAATTCTAAATCGTTGGAAAGTCTGAACGCATCTTTTATGGCAAATCAATCGATATCGGTGAGTTTTTAACGAAGTTATTGATAAATCAAAAAAGAAAGTTTTTCAGAATTCAGTCCGAACTATTTTCTGGAACAGTCAGAAAGTCAAAGCTTTTGTAAGAAGATCGGTTGAAGTTTAGGACATGAGAAAAATAAAGATTTTCCAAGTTCATTGAAGGCACAAACAAACAAAAACAGAATTGAAAACACCGTAGAAGTTCACAGGACTAAAGCTACTCGTAAATACATTTACAAAACACCTATTTTTGAGATGGCATAACTTTCATTCGTTCAAATGCGGCTTTTTCGAGATTTTCTCTATCATCCGGATGAGAAATTTTGATCAATTCATATGCTCGTTGACGAATTGATTTTCCCCAAAGATTAGCAATACCGTATTCGGTTACAATGTAACGAGCATGAGCACGAGTTGTGACAACTCCACTTCCCTGAGATTTGTTTTTAAATTCTCCCGATTCGAAAAACGACTAACCTTTGCTAAATACGGAACAATTTTCGATTGTCCCTTATTTGTTCTTGAAGGCAATGCAATAATAGCTTTTCCGAGACCATCAAATCCATGTGGACTTGCAGCCATAAAATCGACTTGTCCACCGAAACCCGAGAAAATTGATGAGCCAATTGAATCCGACACAATTTGTCCGGTCAAATCAATTTCGATAGCCGAGTTGATTGAAGTCATTCGATTGTTTTGGCGGACAATATCGATGTGATTTGTGAAATCACAGGGGGCAAAATCTGTAAAATACGAAGATTTATTGAAAGTTTTATAAAAAGAGGAACTAGTCGCGCCGGGACTCTCGAGTTAACCCCCTTAACCCATTTTTCGCTGATTTTTTATCACAAAAAGCATAAAATACCCTAAAATTTTCAAAAGTTAAGCCCCTCCCTCCGAATTCGGAGTCCCAGTTTATTTATAAATTGTTGGAATGTTGGTTTCTAAGAAACGTTGCATTTTGTACAACTTTTCAAAAATATAAATTATTGTATGCAAAACACGAACTTTGGTTTTCTTAGAATCTAGAATTGTATTGTTTGAATAAAGTCCATTTTGGAAATCCCACGAATTAGAAAAAAACTCACAAAACTCTGGATTATTATCAATATACTTGTAGAATTCTTTAGTTCCAAATGCAAAACACGTCACAACTCTTCCAGTCATAAAAGTCTTCTTCGAATTATTAATCACTCCTCGTTTCATCAAATCCAAAACTCCATCGCTAAACATTTCGGTGTGAATTCCAAGATTCTTGTGATTTCTCATCGCTGCTAAAGCGGAATCCGGAATCGCTCCAATTCCAAGTTGAAGTGTTGCCTCATTATCAACGAGATTTTCGGCGATAATATTTCCGATTTTCACTTCAACATCTGACATTTTCTCGTCTCCGCCACGGAATCCAATCCATTCGTCTGTTTTTACCATTGCATCGAAATGCGACGAATGAATTGTTGAATATCCACAAGTTTGAGGCATTGTTGAATTTACAAGAGCTGAAAAGAGAAAAATAGGCTACTTTTTGAAATTTAAGTGAAAATTTTGAACTAACCGATGATTTTCTTGGCATTTGAAGCAGCAGCGAGCGAACAATCAACATCTACTCCAAGTGTACAGAATCCTCTCTCATCTGAAAATAGGCCGCTCATCTTTCAATTTTCAAGAACAAAAATACTCACCAGGTGGAGAAACAGTTATCAAAGCCACATCAACATTCAAAGCACCAGAATTATATAAAGCCGGAGTTTCAGAAAGGAAAATAGGCGTATAATCACCAAATCCACTATTTACATTTTTTCGATTTCCACCGCATGTGAATAAACTGTTACTTCGAATTTTATTATGATATTTTGGATCGAATTGAGCACATCGACCACTGAGAATCAAATGAGACATTCGAATATCGTTGAGATTTGCTGAATCTACTCGGCGACATAATGCATCGAGAAGAACATTTGGAGCTCCCGCGTGATTTTGCACATAAATATCATTGTTTGATTCGACAACTGAGAGCGCTTCATCGGCACTCACGTATTTGATTTCAGCGGCACCTAATTTTGGATTCAATAATTTTGTTGGCAATCGTGGACCTAATGTGTAATGCCTGAAATAACTTTGTGAACTAGTGTTATTTTTATAATCAGATTATAAAAAAAACTAACCTTTTTGGGATTGTAGATGTTATCTTCCTCAAAGTGTTCATGATCTGAAATAGAAATTAAAATGAAACGGAGAATGATAATAAATGTCAAGAAAACAAAAAGAAAACAAGTCGACCATCAAATTGTATTTATTATCGAAAATCCCATCGGTGTCACGCGCTCCACCGAAATAAACACGCAACGCAGACCGCGTCGCGCCACAACACACACAAATAAGGGAACGATTCAAATTCCCTCCCTTATTTGTGTGTGTTGTGGCGCGGCGCGGTCTGCGTTGCGTGTTCATTTCGATGGAGCGCGTGGTACCGATGAGATTTTCGATAATATCTATCTTATCACGTGTGTTCTTTCTTTTTCTCTCTCACATTGAACTAGAAAAAATAGAAAATTGGTGTAATCTGTGATCACTGCACATTCTATGGTTAAATTGAACTCGATGCATTTTTTATTGATAAAACGGATTGTGTGGCATTATCAAATGTTTTTCTCTCACTCTCACTAAAGTTTTTGGTTTTTTTTATTGGCCATGTGCGCCCTATTGAAATTGTGGGAACCGAAAAATCATAACACTTTATGTGGCTTATATACGTGGACTCCTAACTGATACGATTTCGTATAATTTAATCTTCAATTTCATTTACAGTTTTGCAAATTTTTTGTGACGTGTATTTTTTGCTAAAATTGAGAGATAATGCCCTATATTTTTGTCTAAAATTTTAGACTTTTAAAAGTTCTTAGAAATTGTCTGAAATTAAGCATTTTTGTCGAAAAAAATCCCAACCTTCAAAGAAAAAAATGTGCCTTGAAAAAATCCGCAAACACGTTGAAAAAAACTAAATGCACTAAACAGCAAACACTACGCGCAAACCCTACAGTACTTCTCGGAAAATTGTAACGGGAAACCCCCGGGATTTTTTGAAGAGAACCCAGATGTTTTCCTATGAATTATTATCCCGAGAATCTCACAAGCTTCACTTTTCGAGCGGAGTTGACAAAAAATAGAAAATTAATTGAATTTATTGTTTGACTTTTACAACGACACTACGCTTGCGCGCTGTTTAGCGCAACACGAGAATATTTTCATTTTTTGTTTTTTTTTCGCTGGGTTTTCAGGTTTCCGGGGAAAATCAGTGGATTTCTGTCAAAAATTGAATTTTCAGATGTTCTACAGGGCTGGAATTGAAAAATCAATGGAAAACCCGTGAATTATCGAAGAAAGGTGGGTTTTTTCTAGAGAAACACTGTTTCGATTGAAATTTTGAGTTTTCAGCTCGAAATATTGATGGGCAATTGGATTTCACTATCAATACCGTGGAAAACTTGGAGGATTTCGTATTTCGATGATTTTTGTGTGATTAGGAAGATAGAAGCGATTGGTGAGTTTTTTGGGGAGGGATTGCGGAAAAATTGAAAAAATCGATAAAAAATTCTGTAAAATTTGAAAAATATAAATATGTAAATCATGAAAAAAATTGAAAAAAGTTAGGCTAACTCATCAAAAATAGGACCAACTAGTTGTGCAAATAAAAAAAATCAGTTTTTTTTGTTCGACCATGTGTGCTCTATTGAAATATGTAGTGGTAATATCAAATATTTGTTTTTGTTTTTTTTCGAGAGTTCCTTATCTCATAAGCTTTCACAAAATAACATATTTATTAATATTTTTAATGGAAAATGATGAACGAAATAAATTATTTGGCTTCTCCAGCCTGTGGTGCAGTATTCTCAGCCGCCGCCGCCGCTGCTGCTGCTGCTGCCTTTTTGTTGTCAGCCACTCGTTTTACTCGGAAAACACTTTGAATCTTTTTTGCCGCCTCCTTCACTTGAGGATCCTCCAAGTTGATGTCAATTTCTTCCTGAAAAAGTCGTAGTTTTTTTTTCTGACATTCAAAAAAAAGACAAAAGATTTCATTCTGGTTGCCTGGCAGATCTAACGAGTTGCATGAATTTCTGATTTTCCAAACCAAGTATGAAAAATTGGTCTTTCATATTCATATATATGCAGAGAGAATATATATAATAGTAGTTTTTTTTCAAAAAAAAAAGAAAGAAAGAGTAAACAACAAAAGTAATATTCTTTGGTATTTGGATATACTTATTTATTCTTTATTTCACATCCGATGGGAAAAATACTTGGAAAACTTGATTTGGTTAATTTGGAAAAACAACAAATTTTAGTACTTACTCAAAGACTTGTGTTAGATAATTCGAAATACACAACATGTCTGCCTGTCAAGTAGAATTAAAATAGGTTAACTTAACTTGACATCATCCTGTTGTCTGCATTCAAGATTCAAGATGTTCAAAAATCGTATCTATCTAGAGATAATCCCATCAATGTTCTCTGTTTTTCCAGGAAGTTTTAATAGTGATTCATGCTCTCTTTCGAGAAATGGATTTGGGAAAAAAACACCATATAATTAAGACTACTAGTCTTTGGCTTTTTTCTTGTGATTGTTGTGTGAGAAAAGAAAATTGACTTGCGAGATGGTGTTTGATTTATTAGACATTTGTTAGGTGGAATGAAATGAAATGATAGTATAAACCACTTTACGGAATTCTGGGCAAAATATTTACAAGGATATGTGGAAATTGTTGTGCTAGGGAGAGAATTGTACTCGAAAAATCGCACGAAAATTTGAAAATGAATTTTTTTCCTGCCCCAAAAAAAGTTTTAATTCTGGAAACTTTTGTTAGGCTTTCAGAATTTTATTCGGAAATTTAGAAAAAATCTAAATACTCCACGTTTTCTCTGAAAATCTAAAAATAATGCTTTTTACACCAACCTGTTGTCCATTTGGTGTCGACATTTTTTTCTTCAAGCCGTCCGTCGTCCGTCCAATTTGTTTCCGTCTATTTCTTTTCAATGAATAAGTAGTCGACTCTTCAGCTTCTCCTCCTTTTCGTTTTTCTTATTCTGCCACCTAAGGAATCAGAAAAAAATAAATGTAGGCGGGGCGAAGAAGACGAAAAAATGAGCAGAAAACGAATACTTAACTACTACTAATTTTTCTGGCTTTTTATTGCTTCAGAGAGAAAAAAAAACTTTTTTGAAAATGAGAAAAAATGGAAGTGAAGATACATTTGGTTGGTTTGAAATTCGAGAAGCTACGAGCTCCTAGTTGTGTTGAAAAAAAAATGAGAAAAAATTGGAGGCGAAAAAAATAATCGGGAAAATGTGTCATATTTTTTTTTATGACTGTTGAAAGCGAGGAATAATTTTCACCTGTTGGGAAAAACATTTTAAAATGAAAAAAATGGAACATTTGAAGAATAAGAAGTAGGAGTAGTAGAAAAAAGAGGAGCACACACAACACAACAAAAATAGATTGGATAATCCGATAATGCGCAAAAAATGTGCATATTTTCAAGCTTTTCCATTGGGAAGAAGCGAAGAACAAAAAACATTTGAAAATAAGAATGAAGAAAAAGAAAAAATCAAGAGGAACATGTCAGATATCTATCTAGCTTCATATATGAAGAAGGCGAGGAAGAAAATGAAAAAAATTGTTTGAGTGTATATATTTTTTATGAATGCTGGATTTGTGATGGGGGAGGATTAGGGAATTTTTTTAGATGTTCGTTTTTTTTTTTGATTTTTTGGTTGTGTAATAATTTTTTTGTGAAACTACAAGAATTAATTGCTCTGAAATTTAAACTGTTGAACAATTTTTTTTAATCTAAAAAGTTCAGGCTTCGGAACTTTTCAACTTTCCAAAAACTTTCCTTGAATTTCAAAAATCTCTCGGAGGTCAAAGATTCTTTTCAAAAAAAAAAAATGAAAATTCACGAGTTCACTCATTCAAAAAACCGGATTTCCTGAAATAGAAAAACTTTGCAGACATGAAAAAACAAGAGAAAAACGAAAAAAAAAGAAAAGAGCTGTAGTTACCTTTCATCTCTGACGTCATTCATCGAGGCGTGAGCTCCTCACATCAATTTCGCAGCACAATTTTTTTTTCATCTTGCTTGCAAGTAAGTATCTCTAACTTATAATTTATTTATTTAATTTATTTATCAACAGGAACTTGCAATGATAAATAATGTGAGTGCGGTCAAAAAATCGAAAATGAAATGACACGTAGATATTTATCAGTTTCTTTTCTAACACCTCCGAGTAATAAAAATGAATAAAAAACATTTTGGGAGCCAAGACCATCTGAACTTTGAACCAATTTTTTTCAAGAAATTTTCTGAATTCTTCAGACTTCATATTTCAAGTTAAACTTTTGATAAAAATGGCTATAAAAATAAATTTCAAATATCTGTAAAAAAATCAACTCCACTATCCAATTTCTAGTCTAAAAAACAATTTATTGTTGAACAAGCGATGGTTTTTTGATATGATTTCTAGTTTGGAATATCATATCTCCTCCATTACTACTATGCCTTTTTGGATTTACACTTGTAACACTTCCAACAGAAGATGCTTCTCTTGCAATTGATGTTCGAGATGGAGCTGTTATACTACTTGCTCTTCGTGATGTTTTCACATTTGTCACATTATTTTGATTATTTCCAATAGTCTTGTTAGCTCCAACTGCATCGATATCCGAAAGTATTCCAATCATTTTCAGATTTGCGATAATTGAATCTTGAGATTCTCTGAAATCATAACATTGATTTGATACAGTATTTGGTTCTAGAAAACTCACTTTGTAGCTATTACTTTGACTTTACTTTCCTTGTGGATTTTTCGAACTTTTCGACATAAACAATAATTTGCAAGAAAATCTTCTGTAACAAAAAAACTTTGAAATCTTCTATTTTCAGTTTTGAAACACCTCTTAGATCTGCATGAAGTAGCACCAAAGAAATAGGATAAACTAGAGGTAAATAAGTGCATGAGGTGATGAAAACAAGGTCCATATTTTCAAATTCTAGAATTCGTTTGGCACAAAATTGCATGAAAAATCCAAAAAAACAGGCAAAATACAATGGCAGATAGGATTGTGAGAAGAACTTTATTTGTCCTTTCAATTGATTTGCCTACAAAATATTGTTTGATGAAAAAAAAAATTCTTGGAGGTATGGGGAATTGAACCCCAGCCCTCTCCCATGCTAAGGGAGCGCTCTACCACTGAGCTATACCCCCACACATGAGAACTCGTTCACAATTGCCGTTTTATTGTTTACTCACTCGTTGATCGCTAGGAACACCAGTCATCATAACAGCCCCTTTTAATAGAACGCGAGAATTTTGAAAAATAATTGGACAAACAAAAATCGATATAATATAAGTTGCTCCATAAAAATAATCGAGATAAAAGTTCGAAAGAATTGTGCCTTTCTCAAAATTTTGATTATTGTCATCATCCGGAATTTCGAGAACATCATAAATTCGTTTCAAACATATTTCATAAAAAATTGAAATAGCAATCACCAAAGCCTACAAGTTTTCTTTGATTTCATATACCTTAAAATCTTAAAAACCAACTCTAAATATCGCAATTGGCTTGTAAGTTGTACACGTCCTAATTTTCACAGATTGATTATAAATCACACGTTCCACAGTAACCCAAATTACTGTAGAAAATGGAACCGCGTGTGTTATTAGCATAATTGTTGATAAAAACATTTCAGTTTTCCTGTTTCGACAAATTGCAGTTGTATAAAAATACACTGGAAAATTTCAGAATTGTTTTGTTATCCCAGACAATCGAAAATTGTTTTTGTTTGTTTTTTTTGGCTATAAATCTCCCTTGAGAAATTTCAGATTTTTTTTACAATTCTTTGTTTTTTGAACATTTCTAGACAATGTACTTTATTTCTTTATTTCTGTTAGAGATTCCTGGGAAGCAGGTGAACTTTGAAATGAGACTTGGCGGAACTTATTTGACCGATCAAAATCAGAAATGAAAACCAACCTCCAAAAACCATATTGGAAAGTGCCAAAATAATATGAGAAATTGATAAAAATCGAATATTTCTACTCAAAAATCGAGCATAAACACTACTTCTATGAGTGACGCGAAGAAACACTAAATTCAAATAAATTCCAGTGACTGAAACAGCCAACGTTATAGACAATAAAATTGTGTCCATCGTTAATTAAATTGGCTAAAATATTTAGGATAATCGATAAAAATCTGAAACAAAAAAAACAATCAATTAATTTGACAACATGAAATAGAAAAAATTCGATTCGATTCGACAAAAAATAAATTATAGGGTTTTGAGAAAAGGAACAAAGTGTGAAAATGAAGTGATTTCAGCTGTTAGAGATAATAAAGTTAGACACAAGACAAAGTGCTAGGAAATGCGTTAATTTCCCTTGATAGTACTTCATCGATATATGAAAGACAAAAATAACTGGGGGAGATACTGTAAGTTAGCTTAAATAAATATAAAATAAGAGATCAACTTATTATTTATGTGCTTGCATATTTATGGAGAGAAAAACAATCAGGAATTATTTTCTCGCAAAATCAATTATAGAAATTTTGAGTCAGCCCAATTTTTTCCCAAGCAAAACTCCAAATGAAAAAAAACTTCGTGTTGATCTAGAGAAATGACAGCTGAAATTTCAGCTGTGATAACCATGATCTGTGAATTCTTTGTGGTCCAACACAAAATCCAAGACATGCTCCCATTTAGTTCCAAAAAATTAATTGCACATTACGAAATAGCATTATTTTTTTTATTTCTTGGAAAATTATTATTCTCGAAGAGCAACTACTGTGCAATTATTCCAAAGCCAAAAATTACCCGCAAATCTCAAAAATTAATTGATTCCCATATTTTTGCACGCGCGAAAAACATGTCTGGGAAGAAAAAGGAGTTATGATTAAAAAATAATAAATCATGAATAGTTCAATTGGTACGCTTAAACTATTCAGATAATCATCCCTCATACTTTGTTAATTTGAAAAAAAAATCCTTGACGACGAAATCTCAACAGGACTACAGGGTCATTGCTTTGAAACATGTAAAACTACACATGTTTCTGAAACATGCGATTTTTTCTGGCACATGTTTGGATCTGACAAATATTTAATGGAATTAATGAATATTGTTTGTCGAACCGTGTGATAACTGCTAAAAATGGCCAGATTGAGAATTTTTTCAAAAAATCGAAGATGAAATGATTTATTCGTGATGATCCTATTGATTTTGAGATCAGACATCTCTGGGCCGATTTATTTATTTTTCTCAATTTTTCAAAAACTAGGAACTTATAGCGGGCGATAATTGAAAATAACTCGAAAGCTTTTCATCGCAAGAAAAAATGACTATTGAAAAATCATAATTTGTTAGATCCATTAAACATTTGTCAGTTCGCATGGGTCAGATCTAAACATGTGCCAGAAAAAATCGCATGTTTCAGAAACATGTGTAGTTTTACATGTTTCGGCGCTTTGACCGAACTACAGTAGTTTTTACGCCCGCTTTCACACACTTTTTTGGCCAGACGATCAATAAAAATTCACCTGTTGTGTGAATTGAAAAATGAGAAAAAAAAGACAATTGGGGAGGTGAAAAATAGCTACAAATGGATGAAATATTGAAAAAGGTACAATTTAGTTCGTGTGAAAAATACTCAGAAGTGTCTGTAAATTAAAAATATATAAAAACAGCAAAACTGTTCGTGACGTATATTTATTTTAAAAAATTTACGTGGGTTAATTACTTTGCACTTTTTGTATCTCTGATTTACAAGGAAAGCGAAGCAATAACAAAGTTTTTTAGCGTTCGAGGAAGAAATAATCACAAGGGAACATTTATCACAATTAGCTAAAAGCCATTATTCGGATTTGCAAAAATCTAATCTATATGATTTTCTAGGGTGGTCTGAAGTTTTTTTTTTTTGAAACTTGTGAACTTCAAAAATCTTCATTTCTCCTCATTTTTGAAAATCTTCTTCTTCAGATTCAAATTCTTAAGATTCTTCGTAATATTGAATCTTCCATGCCCTTCTTCAATTTGTGTCGATAGTTTTTCGACTTCATTCGCCACTTCAGTCATCGATGCTCTTTTCGAATTCTCAACAAAAACCTTGGAAGATATCAAAACTTTCAATGGTTCCGGACAATTTTGCGGCATTTGAAGATATCTTCCAGCTAGAACTTCAGCTTTAACATTTGCATTACTCTGATTTTCAAATGGTTCACCGCCATCAGTAAATATTTCATAAACCATTACAGCATAACTATAAACATCAGAACCATATGAAAAAGTCAAAGTAGTGAGGACTTCAGGAGAAAGCCAACGAGTCGGAAGTTTGCACGAAGTCTGAAATATAAATTGTTTTTTTTTTCAAAATCCCTCTCAATCAAGTTACCCTCAATTTATAGCTTGGCCCAGTTCGAGACAGTCCGAAATCTGTGATTTTAATAACTCCATCAGACAGCAAACAATTTCTTGCAGCAATATCTCGATGAATACATTTATTGACATGTAAATACTCGATTCCTCTCGCCGATCCCAAACAATGTTTCATTTTTTCCGAAAGCGTTGTTTTATTTTTTGCCAAATGCGATTTCAAACTTCCACCTTTTACAAGTTCGAGAAGAATATAAAGTGGTTGTTCATCGTGAGCAACACCATATAATCTAACCACATTTTTATGGTTGAAGTTTCGAATGAAACGAGCCTCATTCATCATTTCTCGAATTTTGGCTTTACTCAAAAACGCAGTTCCTTTTGTCATTTTCACAGCAACATCTACCATTGTGCCATCTTTCAATTTCAAACATCCCGATGTCACTTTTCCAAATGCACCTTCTCCCAAAACATTTCCAATCAAAACATCGCTATGCATAAATTCCCACGGTTGAAGAAGAATTGGATTTTTCAATTGAAATGTGATTTTGTTACAAGTTCCTTGATTCTTTTTATAATAATTCAAGAGTTCCTTGACATCTTCAAAGGGATGCGCTTTTTCAATGAAAAACATTTTGCCGGCTCGTTTTATGATCACATTTTTGTGCGGTTTCGTTTCGGATGCTTTTGAATTTCCAACTGGAATCAATGAAAGAATAACTTCTCTTTTCACTTTTTGCTTATCGTCTTCTTGAACTTCCGAAACTCGCAAAACAAAATCTCCCTTGCTGGTTAAAAGTGTTGAAAGATCTTCTCGAGGAAGAAATCCGTGATAAAAATCGAAGTCGCGAAGTTTCTTTTCCAACTCGAAAAAATCGTCGTTCTGAAAAATTTAAGAAAAATTTAATAATCATTTCTGATAATAATCTACAGTACCTCTGTCTGCTCTTTTTCTTCACTTGTTTTTTCATCATTTTCTGTAAATTCAGTAGATGCCGATGGTCTTTTATTCTTTTTCTTTGTTCGATTTTTCGATCGGAATCTCTGAAACTCATCATACATTTGTCTATAAATAAAAAAAAATCCACGCATCCGGCTAGTAAACCCCCTCATTTCCTTACCGATTTATCTCTGTCCTTCATTTTTGGCGCTTCCGGAGCAGGTTGAATTTGCGTAAGAATTTGTGGATTCTCTTCAGCTTGCGGTACTGTTGGTGCCGAATTAACTGGTGGTGTAACACATCCTTGAATCGATGATGGTTTGTCTGGAGTCGGATTTTTTCTCGCATTGTTTTCAGGCGTCGCAGTTTCATCAGGAGTCGCGTAAAAGGACACTTGGAAGTTAGGGTTTTTTGTATTTTGATCTTTTGTAATCATAGCAATTGTATTTGCTTTTGTTAGCTGGAAACAACATGTTTGAATACCGTAATCCGGTGATTGTGATCTTACTTTAGTTTAGCAAGCAATTGAAAATAGATACCTTTTATAGAAAAATAATGAATTTTTTTTATGATTTTTCCAAATTTATAGGCTTTTTTGCAACGTCATGTTAGAAAAGTAGTTCACGCAATTTTTGAAAATTTTTTACGAGCTATTTTTTTTTCGAAATTTCATTCTCAAAAACAAAAAAAGAATTTGAACAAAAAAAAAACTATAAAATTTGAGAAATTAATTAATCCAATTTTGAAAAAAATTGAGTTCTTCAAAAATTTCCCTACATTTTTTGAGTGCACAAAGATCATCATCCCGATCTATTTTCCAATTCACAAATTCTAAATTTATTCATTTGTTTACGCTCAATTTTCCTCCCCCAATATTTTTCCAGTGTTTCTTCTTTCATTTCCTGAAAATAAACAAATTTGCATAGTATTGACAAACCCACACAATTTCCAATTATTTTCTTTTCAACCTACTAAAAAAAATGTTGCAATATAATACTAGTAAAATAAAGAATCAACGAAATATTTTATTTGGTCTGGAAATTGTTAAAGCGACAAGAGAAAAAGAAGAAAGTATCAAAAATAGTTAGAAGATAAATTAAATATTTATCGTCGTCCAGCTTGTTCGAGTGCATCCGAAAGTCCCATTGAGGATTGGAAGTTGTAGGCTGGCGAGATTGCTGATCTTTTCTTTCCAGCATCAAAAAGTCGGTTGTACATCTGGAAAAATGCATTTTTTGGAGAAGGTAAGCTGAGAGTTCTGGACAAACACTTCTGCTAAGATCTTGGTGTAAAATCGGACAACTTAAAAACTTCTGTCTTTGGTCCGGTTCTTGAGCTCCCCCAAAACAATATCTATTTACCACCTATACGACATCATATTTTATTACAATTTTCACACCATAATTTACTTCCTTTCTCCTGTCTTACTCAAAACTATCAATTTCCATACCCTACAATTTGAACTCAAGAAATAAAATGATATCAACTTTGTTTATGAAAATAATTGTAGTACGTTTTATGTGCGGCGAATAAAGATCACCCATCTCTTTGCTATTTTCGGTTCTGGAAATGGAATGAGATAAAATGAGATGAGGAAAATTAAATTTTAGTGCTTAAAGTGTAATTTATGCTTGTTTTTATTGTTGTTGAGCTCTTTTTTTTCATTGAGGAAATGGGAACATTGAATTAATGCAATCTTATTTGAATTTCAGTATTCAGAATTCTCACGTAGAAAAAAGGTTTGAAACAAGGCTCAGGCCAAGCAGACATTTCCCCTTATCCTTTGTTGCAACATTCCTCATTCTTATTTTATAAAAGAAGTAAGTAGATTTAAAGTTCGTATTCAAAGAAAATCAGGTTACACTTCTCTTCTTTTCAACAAAACCTCCAAAATCTCAAAAACAGGAAAAGAATCACTTGCCCTTTTTCAAATCTACACAATTCTAGAAATTAATTAGTGATGTCTTGGTTTTTATAATTATTTTTTTCCTGCACAATTTGCAATAATAATAATAATTAATATTATTTTCTATGAAATAAATGCAAATCAAAATAGAAAAAATATAAATATAAATAAATATTCCCCGATCAAAAATTCAAACCTGGATTTGATCTCCGATCTCATTGGCAACTGAAACTTGTCGTTTTCCGACATCCAAAAGTGTCCGCATGTTTCCAGCGTTTACAGCCATATCGTATGCTGGTGAGAGTTGTCGTTTTCCGATTGAGAACAAATTTTTCATGTTTCCGGCTCCGACTTCAACGTCGTATGATGGTGAGATGTGACGTTTGTATTGGAGTGGAGAGAATTTTGACTGAAAAAATATTCAAACTTCTGTTTTAGCCTGAGAAAGATTATTCTGAAATCTTCCCTTGTCAGTCAAACAAAGTTTCTTTCTCATTGTTACTATTTTTACCCTCCTAATTTATCCCAAAGGAGTAATAATTTTCACAAAAACTCCATTTCTCCATTCAAAGTTTTTGTTGTTTTCTAGTAGATGATCATCTGAATATTAATCATATTTTCTTTTGGGAAATGATGTCGAGGCAGTCATCTGAAATTCAGATTTTTTCCCGACAACTTTTTTGTTATTCAAAAAATAATATGAAAGTTTCACTGAAAATGACACTCTTCAGTTTTCATAATTAGATTTTTTTTAGAAATCAAAAATGAGAAAGTGCAAACATCTTGGAACAAAAATGGATGACGAGGAAAATTTAGAGTTTTTTAGAGACTTGTGTTAACTTCAGGTTTCTGAGAAACCTGAAACCAGTTATTATGCTTTGATGCCCATAATTATATTATTATGTTCCTTATCTAGAATGTGTGCATATAACTGCTTCGAAAATTCTAAAAAAAAAAGAAGTAAAACACATTTTTTAGAACTATACAACTACAAAAATGCAAGATATAAAACTTTTTTTTCTCAACCAGCGGAATAATTAATCCTGTTTTCTGTGATAATCTTGGGATATGATGATGATATAAAATTTTTGAGTCATAGAAATCCAAAATGTTTGTTTTGAAACTTTGAGCTCATAATTTTCGGCTGTTTTTGTGATTGATAATATCAGGTTTAGACTTATGCAAACTTTAGATAAGTACTTCTTAGAACTCATAACCTCTCATTATTTTTGATACCCAAGATTTTTAGAAAAGTATATACCGTAGGAATTCTAAAAAAAAACATATTAGGGCTCACTATACAACTACAACTAATTTTTTGTCTCAACCAGCTAGAAAATCCTCACCTGATATTGATACAATTGTTGCCCATAGTTTTGTTCGGCCATCAAAAAAGCCACCAAGCTCACCAATCCAAAAACCAATGAGTTTTGCATTTTTGTTGTTGAAGCGTCTGAAAATCCAAAGCTTTTGACACCAAAAATGAAAAACAGAACTGCGCGTCCAAAAAGAATAGAAGCTTGATTATATTTTAACTCTCCTCCTCAAAAAAGGCTCCTCAATTTAGTCCCGCCCAATTTTGGGGGCGGAGCCAAATCGGAAAAAACAAAGAGATGAAAAAAAAAAAAGAAAAAGCTAGAGGTTAAATGAACTGAGAATGAGGATGAGGATGGTTTATGAGATACCACTAATGGATGAAAAAGACGAAGAAGAAGCAGATTTTCATAAAAAATGCATTATGTGAGTAAAATTTCGCACTCTAAAAATAGTACATCCAACCTTTTTCTTCTCTCTATTATTTTTTGTTTGGTTTTTGAGTTCACTTAAATTCGGGAACATACAAATCGTTTTGTGAAAAACAAAAAATCTCATAAACAATCGTATTATTTTCGAGAATTTTCTTGAATTATTCATAATTCTGAAGTGATAAAAAAATTTTCGGGGGATTGAAAAGAGAAAAAGAAGACTAAAACTAAAACTTGTGGAAAAAAAGTAATAAAGTGTCGATTCGAAGATGTCTAGAAGAAGAGTTTTGCGGAAAGAAAAGTTCAACAAAATTTTATTTTATTTTTTTTCAATTTACGAAAATAAAAATAGATCTTTATGTGAGGTCTCAGAAAATAGGAATGGGGATTTGACAAACTGCCAAGCTTTTTTTCAAAAATTTTTCCCTTTTCTGAATTTGAGAAAGGATCACATAAAAAGTATCTCCAAATATTGGCACAAAAATAGAAAATAATTAAATTTATTGAATGACTTTTACAACGACACTCCGCTTGCGCGCTGTTTAGCGCAACACGAGAATATTTTCATTTTTTGTTTTTTTCGCTGGGTTTTCAGGGTTCCGGGGAAAATCAGTGGATTTAAGTCAAAAATTGAATTTTTAGATGTTCTACAAGGATGGAATAATCGCTTCGGACGGAAAATCCGAGGATTATCGAAGAAAAGTGGGTTTTTTCTAGAGAAACACTGTTTCGATTGAAAATTTTGCGTTTTCAGGGTTAAAATGATATTAAATATGAGGAGAACGATTATTTTCTCAAAGATTTTGATTGGAATTTTCGGCTTTTCAATGATTTTTGTGTAATTTGGGAAATAGAAGCGATTGGTGAGTTTTTTGGGGAGGGATTTTGGGAAAATTGAAAAAAAATCGATGAAAAATTCTGTAAAATTAGAAAAAAATATTTGGTTAGGTAGGTTAGGTTGGTTAGGTATGAAGTATTTTAGCATTTTTTGTGAAAAAACAAAAAATGGTTTTGGGGTTGGAAAAAATTCACAAACGTCATGTTGTCTGGCGTCTCTCTTACGCGTTTCTATCTCTCATTTTCTCTCCTTCTCTCTTCTCGTCTCTTCTAGACGCAACACTCTCTCGTTTATTTTTTCACTTCGGTGTTTTAGTGAAATCAGGAAATTTCCAGATTTTTTTAATCTTCGAAAAGTCTCTAGATTATCCGAATTTTTTCCGAGAAAAAACGAGTTTTCAAAGATTACAGAATATTTCTGAAAATTTTTGAGATTTTGACTGTTTTTCCACAGCTTCTAACTTTTTTGAACTTCACATTTTTATCGAAAATTCCGCAAATATTTTGATCTCTGTTCTTCGTGCACCATGCCTGAAATAGACCTTTTGAAGAGTTCTCTGACTCATTTTTTCGCCCTACGGCATAAATACTTTCACTAGTATATAATTGAGTGTCTTTTCTGATTTTTTTATTCATTTCTCCAAAAAAAAACGGATTCGTCGACTAATTTGCCCAACTTCCTGCAATTTCGTTTTTTTTTCTTCTCGAAAAAAAAACACGATAAGCACAATTTTTGAAGAAACGGGGATTTCCGGTGACAAAAACTTGTCATTTCCAGGAAGATCAATGTTTATTCTATCCTGTAAAATGGGAAAACTTGAGAAGAGAAAAGAACTTTTGTTTTTTTCATTCTGAAAAGTTCAATTATTCAGAATATTTTTTCCAGCAAATAGGGGTAGAATCTTCATTCAGGAAGACGTGAATACAAACTTTCAATTAGCAAATAGAAAAAAGTGTTGTTTGAGCAGCAGATGAAAACCTTATTATAGTATGTATGTATGTATATTGCCTAGGGATCACAATAATTTAATTGGGTGCAGAAAAAAAGTGGGGGCGAAATTAAAGGAGATCAAATCACAATTGTAAATCTTCAAGTTGTTTCAATAAATTAAGTTGGGATGATCGGTCAGTGTTTTCAACTACGATTGGAGAATTTTGCGATGTTTGAGAATCGGTTTCAGCTTCTCGCAATTGACGTTGAACTGGTGTATTTCTGCAAAAAGTAAAAATTAGGTTTCCGGAAGTTTAGCTTTTCCCATGATTTTGTTTAAGTGCTCACGTTTTTCTTCCAAGTCTTTGTCCTCTTCTCGCTTGTCCCCTAAATGGTCTTCTTTGTCCAGCTCCAACTGGTCGTCTTCTTGGTCTTTGACAAGTAACACAGAATATTCTGACTGGCTCATTTGCCACAACATTATTTCTATAATGAAGACTTGGCCACGCTGGACATTGTCCATTTCTGATAGCAAAAGCTGTTGATGGATTGAATTCACAATGTCCGTTTAATGGATTGTAGTGAGCAATTGCACAATTGAATTCGTGACAAGTTCTGGCACATTGATCAACGGTGACAGCAACAGCGAAATGGGTGAATGTAAGACGAGATGGTCCGCTGATTGGTGTTGAGATGTAGAAAATCGATGCAGCACATTCTGAAAATTAAGTTTGCTTGATTGAATTTCAAGCACTATTTGTCTCGAAAACGCTCGAATGATTTTGAAAACAAATTGTACATAATTAATTAATTAACGGCTAAATCTGGAAGTACACTTACGTCCAGAGCGCAAATTGTTTCCTTGTGGATGGAATGGTGGTCGTGGAGCTGGAGTTGTTGGCGGTGGAGCTGTTTGAACTGGTGGAACTCTAGAAAAACAACATGTTTGGTTTCTTGAGGCAACCTTGAAATTCTTTGAGATAACATCTTGAATAGTTAGTGTTACTTCTGGAGGTTTTGATGAAATGATTAGATTATTGAAGATTTTTATTTTCAAAAAAATTCTCCCCAAAACACTCACGTTTGTGGTCTGAAAGGTTGTTGTGGTTGAATTGGTTGAATCGGTCTTTGCGGTTGAATAACACGTGGTGGCGCAGTTGGTGGAGGTCTGTTGAATGCCGGTGCAATTGTGGCAAGTGGCTGGGGTTGAGGAACTGGCCGGAATGGTTGACGTGTGACTGGAGCCAATGTGACTGGCACAAATGGAGTGGTTTGAACAAATGGAATTGTTCGGATTGTTGTTGGTGCAGCAGTTGTGGTTGTTGTGGTGAATGGCTTCTTTGTGGTTTTCTTCTTGTCACCTCCTGGGCGGTATGGTTTTGGAACAAAAAGAATTTTCTCGTTGTCGGTGCTGATTACATTGTTGTCGTCATAGGCGCCGAAAGGATCAGCGGCATTTGGAGTGTTGTCGGCTAAATAGAGAAATTTGTGTGGTAACCAAAAAAAATCAAACTTACGTTGAACTTCAATTTGTCCCCCATCAACTTCATTAAAAATCTCTCTTCTTACTCCATCAATAGTTCCAACATCTGAAATTAATTTCAGCTTATTTGAAATCCAAAAAGTGATAACTCACAGATTTTGAATTTATCTCCTCCTTGTCCTGGCTCACTGATTGCTCTTTCAGCAACAGTTCTGAAAAAAAAGATTAGTTTTCTTCTGAAAACCAATTTTGAAGCTCACTTTTCTTGTGCTAAAGTATATCCTATAGCTAGAAGTGTTATTAAGAGCAATCGCATTGTGCTGAAAAAATAATGATTTTTGGAGAGAGAAAGTGTTCCACGAGACAATACGAGAAGATTCTGAAAAAAACCCAAGCTTGACCCGATAAAACAAATGTAACCCAAATTGGAAGTGATATTATTATTATCCCCGTCGTTTTTTTTCTCATCGATATCGATGAAATCTTGTTTCAATATCACTCGAAACAGGAAATGAAATCGAAACGTTTTTTAGGAGAGACACACACACCAAAAAATGAAGAAAGACGGGAGAAAACTCGATATATCAGCATTGAGAAAATGCAAAAAAAAACAGATTATCATCAAAATAATGAATTATTTTACGAAGATTGATAATTTTAGGTAGATTTTTGACGAAGAAGATTGGGATTATGTTTTTTTTTTTGGAAACAAGAAGGCAGAAGCTGCAGAAAAAGGATAATTTTTATTCTAGAAATTTTCAAAAAAAAAAATCAGAGCCTGTGTTTTTCCTTGGAGCAGCAAAAGTGAAACCTAAACCAGCAGCCCTAACAGCTAGAAATTGAGGATAAACTTCTCAAACATCAGATTTTACAACACATGGTTAACACCCTCTAAATCTTAATTAGCCAAAAGTTTAAAGTTATTCTAATTATCATTTCCTCTCATTTCATTTCATCCAAGTTCAACTTCCTTCTAAATTCTATAAAACCGGTTCCAACTGATATTTTATTTTATTTTGAATCAAACGAAGGTCATTTTGGTAAACATAAATCTCAAATGAAAATTATCAGCGAAATCAATGTTGAAAACGACTAAAACAAAAACATTTGCAGCAAGAAAAATGGAAGAGATAAAATAATCCTATTGGGTCACAACCAAAAACTTGCTTTTTGTGGATTTTTTTTTGACTAGGAAATTAGGCAGATGAGATAAGCAATTAGAATTTGGGTGATGGTAAGCGGAATGTGACAATAATAGAGAAAAATTTGCATAAATATTTTAGAGGTTTGCCAAAGTTGAAATGATTTCAAATCCAAGTTTTCCGAACGAATTTAAATGAATCAACAGATAATCGTATTACGTAGTAAAATGAAATTATTACAATTGAGAGTGAGAAAAAGCAAAAAAACCATTCGAAATGGAATTAAAAGAACATAACATAATAAGGAAAAAGGAGGAGATTGAAGGTTGAAAATGTTTTCATTATTTATCTTGTTCACAAAATCTTCTGTTAGATAAACGAAGGTCGCTTAGACTTGTTCTATTCCCTACTTTTTTGCATTACTTTTACTTTGTAGTATTAGGAAGCAGCAAAAAAACTGTGGGTGTAGAAGTATAAATTATAAACTATTTTGGAATGAAACTTGTACGGGTTACAATTTTTTCAAAGCTCAAAATTTTGAAAAATCCAAGTTGGCTCATTTCAGAATTTCTGAAAAGCAGACTTGAATTTGAAAGTTTCCCAACTAAAAAAATATTTTGTCAAGAATACTTGGGCAGAACACACACACACATACTATTCACCCCAAAATTAAGTAGCTGTCAAATCCAAAAAAAATGTGAAAGTGAAGAAGTAGGCGCTGCTGCTTCTGCTTCTGCTAATAATAATAATTTCGATCGTAGGTATTTAATTTGATTCGGGACGAAACAAAAGACAGACAACGGAAGAGACAAAAAATTAGAGGACTTGTTTTTTTCGCCAACTTTTCTTGGCAGCCAGGCTGGCAGGAAAATGCGCGCGAAACTTGTTGCGGTTATGATTGGTAGATGACGCGGAAAATCATTCAACATAAATATTATTTTTATTGTTGGGTTTGTTTTATACTTTTTTGAAGAAGAAGAAGAACAACGAGAATACTTGAAAGTACGTGGAACTTTTTATTATTTTGGATTGACTGACTGACGAACTTTTGTTTGCAAACAAAAATCATTGGAATCATGTTAAAAACAACATTGAAAACTACAATCAAATATAATTAGCAGATTGATGATTTGGTTGATCGGACAAAGATATTTCGGGAATATTTAATTGTTTCAACTTGTATTTATGAAACCAACTTGAAAACATATAGCTTGATGAAATAAGAATAATATGTACACTTGCTATAGCCAAGAGAACGTTTAAACTGGGTTTGTAATGTAATACAAGGGCTAAATTGTTCAGAATCTGAAAAACGGAGCTAATTGTTTTGATTTGATCAAAAAATGATTTTTTTTCATATTTTGATGGGATCGTGACAGTTTTGATTGTTAGTTCTTACAATTATCAATGTTTGTTGAATAATCACACTGTATTCTCTATATTTCTCATCAGCCGCCAAGTTTTTACTGCGAAAAACGGAATATCCAAAAACAATAATTTGGAACAATACAACGGATTGTGGCAAATATAACCAAAAAATATCTTCACGAATTACTACATAAATTCCATAAATAATTGAAAAGAAATGAATAAACACATATAGTTTATCATCATCTAATAATCTTGCATATTTCAAATTTCCAAATTTGAGGAATAATCGACTAGATAAACTGATGAAAATACAAAACACTGCGAGAAAAAATAAAAATATCATGGAAATATAGGATATTATTATACAGAGCCCGAAAATGTCATAGAACATTATTTTGACTTGGTTGTTATTTTGAAATATTGTTGCAAACAATAAAGAGATTGATGCTAAGCCATGTGTTGTTACAATTACTATCAAAGGTCTCCACAAATTTATATTAATTTCCCACAATTTGAAAGATCGTAGTTCAGTTTCTTCGTTGAAAAGTGTTTCACAGTATTTTGCAAATGCATAATATGCAAAAATTGATGGAATTAGTGAAACAATGTTCATAAATATATTTATATTTGGTTCTTCGGAAAACATTTGTTCAGAATTCTATCTGATGTTAGTTATACAGCGAACATGAAATTGATATGAAGTTAGAAACTAAATATAATTTTGGGGTTGGGGCGAAGCTAATTATATATCAAGCAGTTTGAGATTTTTTATATTTAGATGCAGAAAAAATGAGGAAATAAAAAACATATTTGAAAAATATCAAATCGCTTTGGTTGCGAGAATATAATGAGGAAAAAAACTATTATCTGGAAGGTCCAGAATTTTTAACGACGGTAAATGAAGTGTCCCGAACATTTATTTTTTATTTTAAAAAAAAGTGATTTTCTGCAAAACTTAAAAAATTATATATAATTAAAGATAATAATGACATTTACAGTAACCCAAAATTCTAAACACCAAAAAATAATTATTACATGTATCTAATATGCAAAAGAAAAACTGTTTAACGAAACATCAAATTAGAATAACAAACGAAATGCAAATGAAAATGGCTAACACCTTCAACCGAAAACAAGGGGGATTTCTTAAGATATCTATCTCAATTCGACAAAAATAACCAGTCTCTGGATTTGAAACAACGAAAAAAAAGGTGTTTCTGTTTGATAATATCTATCCGATCACTGCGAAATTCAGAAGATTACATTATTTGAGAAGCGTTGAATGAATGAGTTGGAAGAAAATCGAGAATAATAAAAATGACCTATAAAGTTGAGAAAAACAAGTTTATTGGGTTAACTATTTGATGATAAGTTTGGAATGTTGATATTGATATCTGATGAATTGAGAAGGTTTAAGAATCAGAGAAAAATTTAAATTCTAATTTTATCACTGATCTTCTAGAGGATGAATAAAATCAAGTTGAAAAAAAATGTATTACATCGCATTTACCGGAAAGACTATAAATCTGAAACGAATGAAATGTGGCATAAAATCGCGACTTGCGTCATCTTTTCCGCGGCGGAAAAAAATCGGAGAATAATAATAATGAGTCTTCTTCTGCTATAATACAACTACTGGCTAATACTACAGCTACAATTACTTGCTTGTACACTTGAATGAATAATAATTTGACGAATGAACATCGGGCGACAAAAAAAAACAAAGTATCATGTCAGATGAGATGGAAGAAATAAGGTGGAAACAATTCAATTCATTATCTGATGATAGAAAATGAGTTATTATTTTTAATGTTGTGATGACTGTTATTTATGTATTACACTCATTATAACATTTGGAAAATTAAAGAGGAGGAAAATGAGGTATGGAAAGAATAACATGAGATTAGGATCAAAAGTATCTGACAATAAAGTTTTGAATTTTCCAGAACGAGTTCGGATAACTCTGGTCTAGTAGATTAGAACATTTCAGTTTTGTGAGTCACACAGATCATCATAATTCATTTCAATTACAAGAAATTATTCATTTTCCGGTAGCCAGACCTCCACCGTTTTTCTTGCTTCATCATTCTCTAATTGAGTAAAGAAAGAAATAGAAAGTAGACAATTTCGGAATGTTCAACATACAATTTATGATGTCTTATTTCAAAAGTCTAATTGTGACAACTTATGATGGAGGAATAACTATTCGGGTAAAAATTTGCAGCAATTATTGGGGAAGATTCAGAAAATTCCACAGTATGCAATTTATCACCCTAACTCATTATGTAAATCTCAATTTTTCACTGTTTTTTTTGCATTTTTTTCAGAATCTGCATGTGAAATTTTTAAAGTTTCATCATTTCGAAACTACATTTTCCTATTTTATCAAAAAATCGATTTCGCAAACGGAAACTGTTAATTTCCTTCTTCATCTTTCCTCAAACATAAAAGCCCAACAACAATAATAAATGTAAATAATAGTGTATGTAATTGAGTCAAAGTCAAAGTAGTCCTTCATTTTCTTCCTCTTCTTTATTTTTCTAACACCAATCTGTTGTGCTTCTTTATTCTTGATTTGTTCCGTCTGTCACTTCTCCTTTTTCGGGTATATCTTTTTTCTCTTTTCAAGTGGATTCGGATATTTATGTATTCAATTCTATGCGGTAAGAATACATAGATGTCAACCTCATTAACTCCTCCATTCATTGTTGTATCGCTTTTTGTCGGGGTCTCTTGTTTTTTGGTGTGACAGCAACAAAAAGAAAGAGCATGCAACTCTGATTTATTGCTCAATTTTATGAGAAAAGAGAGACGAGTTGTTGGTTAATTATGTATGATTTGCGCCAAACATGAATGTGATTCTTTTCGAAATTTTCAACAGATTTAATTTTATGGGAGTTGTTTTATACAAAATGAAATTGAGTCTTTGACCTAACGAAAACAGACATTTTTTACCCAAATCTACAGAGACCTTGAGATTTTTTAAAAAGTTTTAGAGTCGATCAGAGATTTGAAATTAACAAGAGTTCTGAATTAAAAATCAGTTTTGATTTTTTTCGAGTTGGATTTCCCCCAACGTTAAAAGGCTACCTAAGAGTGCATGATCAAAATAAATAATAAATAATAGACAATCTGCCGACAGGAAGTCCCGTTGAGAATTTGGAATGCGCCAAAAGAAGCGTCAGTTCACACCTTCGGAATATTTGTTTTGTTTTACAACTTGGTTCTATTTATTCACATTTTCACACCTTTTAGTTTTGTCAAGAAGGTTAGGATATTTTTGGTATGAAAAATTGGGAGTTTTTGGAGAGCTCTACATTTCACCCTAAAAATTCAGATTTCTGTTGAATCTAGGAGTTTTTGACAATTTTTTAATGATCCATAAAATTCAGCAATTTTCAGCACAAAAAAGATCCCTAGCTTTTTTAATCGAGGTCTTGAAGGTCCCTCCTGAAAATTTAACTTGAAATATATTTTTAAAAAAATATTTTTCCGGGGCCTGAATATTCTTGCTTCAAAAGCTTTTCCTATTTTTCAAGCTTTTCCTCAATAAATCCCAGATTTCCAGCTATTTTTTCTTGCCCCCATCATAAATAAATCGATTTGAACCCGCGTTTCACAACCCAAACAAATTAAGCAAGCAATATGTCAGTCTCATAAATCTTGTCAAACTAAATGGCGTCAAGGTATGAAAAAAACACAGAAATGGTGTCTCGCCTTTTTTTTTTGAGCTGCAACAGATGTTTTCTTATTTTAATTAGATATTCTTATTTTTCACATTTTCATTTTCTTTTTTAGGAATTTTAGCGAGCTTTTATGAATTTCGCATTTGTTTGAAACTCGTTTTCAGGATTTCCGGTGTGAAATGATATCCAATAACTATGAAGATGAAATTTGAGAGGATTTTTAGGGGGTTTTGAAAAGGACTCCATGAATCGGGAAAAGTCTGATTGATCAGTTCACTTCAGAAAGTGATCTGCATTTTTGAATAGGCAACATTTTTTTGGTTGAAAAAAGTTCTGTCAACTCGGCCAGCAATTTTTAAATCGTGCCTGGTTCAAAAAAGTTAGACCGGTTTTTGAAAAAACAACCATTTATTCTTTTAGTGCTGGTCTGAATCCTAGTCGAAAATTTTAGCCAAATTTCCAGAAATCGTATTTGTGAATTTTTCTTTTAAAAATTCCAAATCTTTCGACTAAAAAATCCTTTCTCATTGTCAGAATTTTTTATTTTTCAATTCTTGATCGAATTCTCTTTATCAAATAAAATCGCAACTTTAGTTCAGTTCATCTGTAAAAATCTGCCAGCCATCTGTTTCCTTTTCCTCCCCCCCCCCTCATTTTTTTTGTTCTATAATTACTTTTCTCCCCCTTTCCTCCTCCATACCCGAATTCAATCCACCATTTCCCAAAAAAAAAACAATCCAATGATGGCTCTAGACTCCGCCCCCGTTTTGCCACGCCCAAATGGCTCGAAAGAACTGGAATCAACCGGATCAGATACAGGAAAAAGGAGCACAGGAAGCCGGATATGCAGCAGCCTCAGCAGCCTCAGCAGCCTTCTCAACCTCAGCAAGTCGTTACAACTTCGGGAGATGTTCGTGGAACTTCAACATCTCAACAACAACAACAGCAACAGCAACAACAATCTGGAGGAAATGAAAGTGAGCTGATGATTAAATATTCAAATATCAAACAGGAACAATCATTCAATAATTTTGCGTTTTTTGTGAGTTTTTTGGGGTGCAAAAATACAAAAATTTTGTTTAGATTTTTGGCAGGGCTTGAGAATTAAAACTGAAGTCTAAAATTTTTGGCTTGGACGGATCTTCAGATCTGAAAAAAAGTTGTTAAATTTTTGATGATGATTTGTTTATGTGGTTCAGAAACCTGTATTTGGTCTTGAAAAATGAGTCCAAATTCCAGCAAAGCTCAGAATCAGATTTTATTTTAAAAATTTAATTTTTCACGCTTTATACCTAGGTATCAAAGCTGCCTTTAGGATCTGAACTTTCAAATTCAATTTCTCGATTTAATTCAAGATCTGAATAATTTTCTCAATTTTTCATGTTCTTTTTTCAAAGTTTTGAATTTTATCCCAAAAAAAATGAACCCAGATTTGGACGAATTCCAAGAATTGCTGTAATTCAGCATAAACCGGGAAAAGTTAAATCTGAAAATTTATTTCTTTGCATTTCTCTGAAGTTTGTTGTGCTCTGATCAAGAATTTTTATTGAACTATTTTTGCACGAAATTTTTTTTGCATTCCTCAAATTTTCTAAAAATAAATTCTCAAACTCTCAAAAAATTATCAGAGTTCTATAAACTCACACACTCTTCAAGACTCTTCTTTAAAAGTTTTATTTTAGTTTTGAACTTCCAATCTCACCAGATTTGACTGTTCGAATGCATAAAACATTTCCAATCTCCAATCTTTAAAACTTCAAGAAAAAATAGAATCCAAATCTCAAAATTCATTTTTAATTCAATATTTTTTTGCAGAATGGTATACCTCACGATATCTCTCCAAATCGGATGTTCTATGACACAATGCCAAAAAATGAAAATGGTAAGCAAGTCCCGAAATGTTCCATTTTCAATAAGAATTATGTTTTCCCGTGTTTTCTTTCTCTCAACAAAAAAAAAAGAAGTTATTTTAAAATATTCAAATTTCCTCTCGTTTGCGAGCGTTTGCGCGGTCCGCGACAAAATCAAGAGGAAAAATGAGGAGAATAGGAATTTCTATTGAAAACGACGATGGGTAACTGAATTTCCTGCTGATTCCTTCCGCCGATGATTCTTTCCTTCTCCTTCCTTACTTTTCTTACTTTTCACTTTTATTTTTGCTTCGGTTTTTTCCTCTGGATTCTTTTTTTTGAATTGTGGTCCCATGAATAGAACTTTTGGAATTTTGGAAGAATATATATTCTGAATTTTTTTCAGATCATTTCATCGGAATGAATTTGTCAACAACATCAACTGGAGTAGCCACATCTTCTTCATCACCGCCAACATCAAAAGATCAGGTAATTAAAAGAAAAGGTGTCAATAATTGACGGAAATGGATAGAAAGCTTTAGATCATTAAAAATTCCCCAATTCTAATATAACGTATAATTTTCAGTCTCGCCGTCAATTTTACAACGATGGCGGAAGTACAAACAATAATAAATCAGATGTGTTCAATATTTCAATGCAAGCCTTCAATTCTCCATCATCAACAACAACTTCAGGCACTTCAGCAACCGCAAAATCTGACGATCAGATTCAGGCACATTTCAACACTTTGAGCTCGTATTATTCTGGACTTAAATTGTCAAATTCTACAAGTTTTTCAGCGCCAGGTTAGTTCTATTTTTGTGTGTTTACCCAGGTTAAATTATTATTAGAAAACGCGCAGTTTCTCAAAATAATATTTCAATATCCGTCTCAATTTCCGTTGGCTACTGTAGTTGTAGCGTGTCACCAAAAACAATCAAGAAAAAAAAATAGAAGAAAGCCTTCTAACTAACAAACTTTGTTTTCTTTCTTTTTTTTTGCTCGAGTTACCGTAGTTTGAAAGAGAAGCGAAAGGATACTTTAATTGCTTGCATACAGAAAAAGAGTGAGACGGCGGCTTCTTGTTTATTGTGGTCCCATTGAAAAACGGAGAAAGAAAAGAAGCAGCGATTCCAAAAATGGGCAATTATGTTATGTAACATATATATGTATATGCTCATACATACTTATTTATGAAGTGAAGAGGAAACAAAAAGTTTGAGGGGTTTTTGGATCAAATAGATATTGTACCTAGTAAAAATAATCGATATGGTCTAGAAAAATGTCTAGTTCTTACTGTAGAATATCCATAGTTTTACAAATTTTATTTGATTTCAGAAATTTTTGAAAATCACAAATTATTAATTTTTATGTAGTCCAATTTTAGAAAAAATCATTATTTCTCAATCGACATATTTTTTTCAAAACTTGCACAAAATTCTCATTTTAACTGTCGGTAAATTAAAACACGCATCTGTCTCGAAAATTACCTTTGATCATTGCATAACTCAAAAATTCATCCAATTTCCTGTCCTCCTCCAAATCGTTTCCTATTTTTTCTCTTTTATGCGGGAAACTAACCCGCCACCCTCTTCAATTTATACATTTAATAATCCGTCATAATCTATGTAAATAATAGACCCTAACAAAAAGAGTAATAATTGTTTTGTGTAAGGTGTCAGAAAAGAAGCCGACTCCATATGTTTCAAATCTGATGTGATCCTTTTGAAGACAGACATCTGCAAGTAACTAAGTACTGTAAAGAAAGAGTAAATAAAAGAAAAAAGCATGTTGGGAGGAAACTGAAAGTGATATGGATCACATTACTTTTTTTGTCTTTGGAGGAATCGTGAAGGACATTTTTGTTTAGGGGCATTATTTTTTTGAAAAAATTTGGAAGTCACCTGGGGAGGAATAGCAAAAATGAGACATGTGTCTTATTTTAATTGGTCGAAGCACTTGACCCAAGCCGATCTTTTGAATGTGTTACATAATAACAAGGCTGACAATTAGGCCATGTTTGAAGGGATAAAAAAAATAAAGTAAAAATTTATATGGCTCACAAATTTCAAAATCTCTATAAATTTTTGAAAACCACAAATTTCCAAACTTCAAGACCTTTTATCCAGAAAGTAAGTATATTTACCATAAGAAAATTCCGATTTTTTCCAAATCTCCCAATTTTTCCACCATTAATCATTTCCCCCACTACAGTAACCCTAATTTCTAGGTAGTCAAGCATTGACAAATTAGTGGAATTTTGAGCCAAACAGGTGTCTGTCAGAGCACGAAAAAAATAAGGAGAAGCCAGGTGATTGAGCAAGAAGAAAAAGTATGGTTGAGCAATTATTTGAGACGAAAAAAAACAATAGGAAAACAAATTGGGCAATTAGAGGAAATATGATGGACTGTTTGGTTTTCTATTCTTTTTTCAAGAGAAGAGAAAAAATAAGTAGGGAGAGGTACCGTAGGCTAACCTAATATTTGTGAAATTTTCCGGTTGACTCATCAAATCTTGAGCTTGACAAAACATGTGTTCATTTGGCGATATCTAATTAGACTTTGACTCAAGATGGCTAACAAATTCTTTCGCGCACCTAAAAATTACTCAAAAATTTGCAAAATGGGTTTAGGATTTTGGGGAAAAAGTGGTTCCACTTGGAACAAGTTTTGAAGATAAAAAATACACGTGGCACATTTTTCAACTGTGACCATCACCTCATATAAAATGCTATATTTTCCAGATCCCTATCAAATCTTGGGTCCAACCAGCAGAAGTTTGGCACATTCTGGCAGTGGACAAACACAATTATGGCAATTTTTGTTGGAATTATTATCGGATAGTCGAAATGCAGAAGTGATTACGTGGGAAGGAACGAACGGTGAATTCAAGTTGGTAGATCCGGATGAAGTTGCGCGAAAATGGGGAGAGCGAAAATCGAAACCAAACATGAATTACGACAAAATGTCGAGAGCTCTTCGTTATTATTATGACAAAAATATAATGGCAAAAGTTCACGGAAAACGATATGCTTATAAATTCGATTTCCAAGGAATTGCGCAAGCTCTCCAGCCACCAACAACAACTCATCCACAAGATTATTTTAATTCAAGTCGAATTGCACCTGATTTCTCCTGGACAAATGCTGCAAATTATCGATCATTGATTCCAACTGGCTTCAATTCTGGTGCAAATATCTTCAACCCATCAACAGTTGGTTATGGAGCATTTGGAGCTGGCTCAGCGGCTTCCACAACATCTTCAACAAATAATCTTTCGACTAGAGCCGCATTTCCCTTATATCGCTAATTTTTTCTTCGATTCGACTTTCTTCAGCTTGTCGGGATTTTTTTGTATTATATTTTTTCCAACTTTTTTTTTGACAATCCGATCTAGTCTTTTTTTTGAATCTCAAATAATTTGAATATTTTATATTACCTCACATAATGATCTCTATAAACTTAACGATAAATTTAGTCAAGATGTTTTTTTGGTTTTTTTTTCGGAAATGGTTTTGGAACGGAACATTGTTGTTATCTTGAACTTTATTTTGTTCAATGTTTCTTCCATTCATCCCACATCCTCCCTCTTCGAAGAGTTTTTGATTTATGCAAACATAACTGGAAAAATAAAAGAAAAACATATGAATATTCCTAATAATTGTTATTATTCTCAATACAAAATTATATCCTTTCATTTACATTTTTCAGGTGTTCAAAAAAAGTTGCTTTTTTTTGAAAGATCCCTTGACTTCTTGATTTCTCGAAAAAAAACCAACGAGACAAATTTCTAAGAACACTGAAAAATAAAAAAGATAAACATTATTTTTAATGAGGAAGTTGGGGGTGTGAAATAAACATTGCTCATGTCAGGCTAATTCGATTCAATGTAGTTTGATATTCCCTCATAGTTTGTTAAGAGAAATGTTCGGAAAAATTTGCAAGAATTTAGTTTCTCAGAAAAAATTTAAATCCTTTTTAAATCTCGTTTCAAAATAACAATCATGTACTATTTCTGAAATAGAATCCAAAACATTTTTGAATCAAAATATACAGAGATCAGATCTTTTGGAAGAAACCTTATTAAATTTCAGAGATTAAATCAAACTAAAAATTGTACAAAGATCGCTAGAAAAATATCTGGAGTTTGTCTGGAATCGGAAAAAATGTTGGGTGATTCTGAATCACAGAAGGTCGCGTATGAAAAAGAAAACTGATCAACATTTCCAGCCTCAAATATAATCATAAATCTGATTCAAAAAACTTTCAAATTTATATTTTAATATTCAGAAAATTACAAAAATCCATAAATATTTTCATATAAACAGATGATATCTCAATTGTTTATGATCCTCTTGATCGCTATCATTTTTTGACCTGTCACTTCTAATTATCACCCCCAACCCAACCCTTTTCATCTTTTTCCTCACACCAATCAATCAATCAATAATTATATTTATTTCACCACACACCCAACTTGGTTCCAACCAGTTCGTTCAATTCGACCTTTCCATCCATTCCTTCAGAAAACGCTGTCAACCGTTTATGAGAAAATGAGAGAGTGTGTGAGATGAAGAGACGCCGACAATTTGAGATGTCCTTGACTGACCGTAAAAGATCATATCGCATCGAAGAGACTTAGACGAATTGAATACAGAGACTTCTGAATTTCGTCTGCTGCGAAACGAGGATAGTTTTTATTTTGGCGGATAATCTAGGTTTATTATAATTCGATTTCTTTTCTTGACAATTTTCTTTTTTTCTGCATTTTTTGCTAATGATAATCCCAACAATATTTTGTTTGCTTTTTAATCTTATTAATTATTGTTATGAGATTATTTTTGTTTATTTTTGATACGTTTTTGAGGACAACAACTAGATTCTTCTGATCTGATTATTGAGATCTGAAAGGATACAGTGAAGTTGTCAGAAGGAAAAAATAATATGAAACCCTTTAAAAACTCATTCAAATACAAAAGATGAGAAATAGGGTATACCAAAAAGTTCAACTTTTTAAAAATTTACTTTAGAAATCTACTCAAAATTCTGTGAAGTTTCACATAAAATTTGCAATTTACAAAATTCGGGAGAACTGATAAAATTTAGGATACTTCAAATTCAACATGGATAAATCTTCCAATTTTTCTCATTCCCATTTTCATTTTCCAATATAAAACCTTGATATCACCCAATTTCGAAACAAAAAGGTAATAAATCAAATGTATCTTCTTCGATTTTGGGGTGGTTTTGGAATTCTGCCAATGCCTTTTCTTATTTTTTGATTTTCACTTTTCCCCCACTATTTTACCGCTTTTAATAGAAAAAAAGTCAATTGTATTTGACCATCCATAAATAAAAAGAAGGTCAGAAAATGAATGGTCAAATTAAATGAGAAAAGACACTTGAAAAATATGTTTTGACATTTTTTCTTTTGTTATTATTAGGATAATTTAAACTTTATTGGGTGTTTTTGGTGAAACATTTATTGGGTAGGTACCTAAAATTTCGAAAAAAATAATGAAAAAAAATTCACGAAAAAAAACACACAACGACACTCCACAGATCCCGCTCCCCCGTTTGCATCTTATTTAGCGTGCTATGAGACCAATTTCTCCTCTACCTGTCTGCCCGTCGCACAGAAATTATTTTTTTAATACGCGTTTTTTTTTTTGAAAAAAATAATATTTTTTTGTGCACTAGAGCAACTTTTCTCTTTTTTCACAGAACGTGCAGAAATTTCGATTTTTTTTAAATATTATTTCCCGCGAAAGTTTTGAATTGTTCAAAAACAATGATTTTGTGCAGTAGAGCATTTTTGCTCATTTCACAAGTTTTTGAGTTTGTTTCCACCAAAAACCAAAATATTTTGTTGTGCCTCCTGAATGACCTTTAAATGTGTCACCACCAGCAGCATTCGAAAAACCGAACACAACAAAAAAAGAGGGAGAAAGAAAATAGGCACACATGATTAACCCTTATTCTACTTACCTTGGGTTGGTTCGCTTCCCTTTTTATTATTTTGCCTAATAATAATTAAATACTTTTTTCGGGGTGTTTCCTTGGTGTTATTATTGATTTTTCGTTTTTCCCCTAACTAATCCTGTTCCTTTTTTCTCCCTATAGGTGGTCTCTATTATCCGCCATATTGTAAAAATGAATCATTTGAATTCGATTCGACGAAAAAAGTAATAGGCTTTTGTATTTTATGTACTTTTTTGGGATTTTCAAATCCTTTTGTTGATTTTTCCTTTTCTTTTTTCGTTTTCCTTCCAATTGTATTCAATTATCTAATTTTATAATATGTGTTTTTGATTTTTTTCGGGAAAAATCATTATTTTTCAATGATCCAATATTTTAGAACTTTTGAAATTATTGGTGAGTTTTGTAGTTTGAAAATCTTCTGAAAAGTGCATTTCAATTCAACCATTTTGATCTAAATTTTATTTTTCCGGGTATAACTACAATTTGAAGTCATTTTCCCCTAGTTCTTCCATTTCCAGACATTTCCATGTCTGGAAGTTAAAGTACTGTTCACTTTGAAAAAAAGTCCATAATTATCTGATCATCCAAAAAACACTGTTTATACAAAAAACATGCAAACATTTGTTGACAATTTTCTCACTACCTAACATCACGCGTTCGTGGTGTAATGGTCAGCATGGATGCCTTCCAAGCATTCGACGGGGGTTCGATTCCCCCCGAACGCAGATTTTTTCTTTTTTCCACTTCTAAACATTTTTTCAACATACAAAACCAAAGTTTTATTTCAGAAATGGAATTTGATAATGATACCATACCACCGAGTCTTCCGCCACCGCCTCCAAATCGAACGACATCCTCAAAAGTCACATTTAAAGGTGCACAAACGTGGCGAGAATCAATCGGAATGTTTCTAGCGGCAATGTTAGCATTTGCAGTTGTTGTGAGTTTTTCTGGGAAGTTTTTTTTCTAGGATAATATGTATACTTTTCCGCCATACGGAAATTGAAAAATTAACAATTTCAAAACAAAAAATTCCATGTACTTCTGGGGGTAACCGTAATAAACACGAGGTAGAGATCGTTTCCGTTCTTGGGATAAAAAGAGGATTTTTTAATTATCCTGGCGTACATTAGAAGTGCATATCAAGAAATCAAAGTAAAGTTTAACCTCCGCGGTGAAAATTGTTGAAGACCAGAAACAATTTTTAAATAATTTTGGGTTTTGCAAAGTTTTTAATTTGTGGGAAACAAAAAATTAGCAAGGTGATTAAATTTTGATAAACAAAACTATTAAAATCAAATTATTTATGATATAATAGATATTTGTTGTTTTAAAACATCACAGTTCCAAAGTTTCCAGACAAAAAACTACAGTAATCCGTTCTCATTCCATTTTTTCTCCATTTTCTATTTTTCTGAACACGAGAAAACCACAATTTTCTCACATCTTTGAAAATTTGTATGATTAAAGTTCAAATGTGATCCAGATCCAGAACCCACTCGTGGAAACATTTTTGTTTTCAAAAATTATCAGACATAAATGTCAAAAAATTAATTATCAGGTGGCCGCGCGGAGCTCTGAAAATGGGCGGAGCTAATTCTGATAGAGCCATATAAAAGGGGAAAGCTTTTGGATAGATCAGTCTTGCTTTTGCTCTTCAACTGAACACTAAATTCTGAAAATGTTCCACATGTCGATTGATATTCATACTACAAGTTCACCAGAACTTTCCAAATATTCGCCAGGCGTTCAAACTGCCATTAAAAGAAGTTTGGAAGATAAGCGAAAAGGTTTTCGACGATGCCATTCTTCAATCAACTGATATTATATGACTGAAAACTTCATTTTGTATTTTTATATATATATATATTTATTTTGGTACTATTTCATCGTCTTCTTCCAATTTAGAGCAGCAATTTGTTGATTGTCTAGATGTGTTTTTTTGATCACAGACAGCGCCGAAGGGTCATTAATTTCTCGATTTTAATAATTTGAATACGTGTTTCTTGTTTTTTTTTTTGACTAATAATAATGATAATGATAATAATAATAATAAATATTTGGATTTGGAGTAGTTCTGAAGAAACTGGAAAATGGAGAAAAAAATGAGAACGTCTGAAATTCTGTAGAACTGAAAACCTGGAACTTTGAGATTTGAAGAACTTTTGATGATCTTGAAACCGGAACCCGAAAGTTTAGAGCTCAATTTGGAGATCTGGAAATCAAGAGCTTCTAAAACCTGGGCTACAATTTTGAGAAATCTGGTAGATTGTAGTTTTGAAATTTGAATTATAGCTCTGAAATTGTGTGTTTTGAACTTTAAATGTATCTGCAATATTGAAGTTCTAGGAAGTATCTCCTGAAATTCCAGCTATTAATTTTGCAGGAAAATCTTCTAATTGTTTATAGTTTGAACTTGAAACTTTTCAATATTGAAACAAAACATAGATAAATCTACAAACTTCACTTCAAGTTGAATTTTTGTCATCTGAATTTTTTCAAAATCTCTCCCCCTGTTTTATTTTTGGCTGTTTAATAACCTGAATTATAAGATTAGCATTGGATTTTCATTGGATTAATAAGTAAATTCCTCGAAATCATTTTTTAATCCAATTTTTATCAGAAATTGCAACAGTTGACCGTTGGTCATTCTCCTTCCACCTCCACGTTTATCTTTTTTTTTCGGAAAAAATTCGGAATCTCCAAACTTTGCTCCATATTTCCGAGAACACAAAAATAATGATAAAAACAAAAACACTATAGTGCTTTTGGAATTTTTTCAATTTCCGGCATTTTTGAGGGTGGGTTATTTTCATCCTCAAGCATCAAAGATTCCTTGATTTTTTGAACAAAATTTGAATTTTCGAATAACCTTTTTCGAAAATTCAAAACTTTTTAGGCTACATAATTGTAGTGTTTATTGTTAAACTGTTCCTTTTATGAGTAAGCCATGTGCAAACAGAAAAACACTAACATTGTTAGGGTTTTTTTTCGCTAATTCAGTTTGAAGAGCAAAAGACACCTGGCTGTTTATTGCTGAAAGGGCATTTAGACCAAAAAAATAAATATTTGACTTGAGATTGGAGATTGGATTGGAAACATAGTGAAAAGCTTGATTTCGGTACTTTTTGAAATCAAAATTTGCTGGAACTATATCAAGATTCTGAAATTGTTCAGGTCCTGAAGTTCATTTCTGAAATAATTTTTAATCTTCATTTGGCACTGTTATTCAGAAGCTTCTAAACTCGAAACATTTCGACAATTTAGTGAATCTTTTTTTTAAATGTTTTCAGTTTCTGATTTTTCTTGAAATATATTCCAGCCCATATCTTTTTTCTTCTTTAGGTACAGTTAAATCTCAACAGAATGAAAAATTTATTTTCAATAAAATTGTGATAATTTCAATAAACTTCGAAATCACCAAAAAAAAAACATGATAATTCGCAAAAACGAATACAAATGAAGGTGTCAGATATTTTCAAAAATATCTAGGAAGACATACTATACATACAGGCATGGGAAGACAATTAATTAATTGAAACATGAAAGTATTTAAAAGTCAAAATTCAAACAGCTGCAGTATTTCTTCTTCTGAACGACTTTCTCTTCTCTTGTAAATCTTTCCAATATTGTTGAATCTTTACATCAGCTTCTGAAGTTGTTCGAGATAAATCGACAAATGAGTGAATATCTTGATGAATATGGAACATTTTTTGAAGTTGACGAAAAACTTGGAGTTGAAAAATAATAAGAAAATGAGATTTGAGAGCAAGGCTGATAATGATAATGAGATATCTAATATCCATCCTCATTTTATATGGATGCTATGCTACAAATAATAATAATATGCTCCGCCCATTTTTTTGATAACTCTTCTCTGATATCATTTTTTTTTGCCTGGAATCCAAATGAGGATTCATTTCAAATCAAATTTTGTTGATTAATTGGTATCAGAAAGACCAACGGTTGCCGGAAGAAAGCAAGGTTTTATGGCTTCACGGAAAAATTTGTGTTGCGGGTGGAGGGAAAACTTTTGAGCTCGGTGGTTTAGGCTCGATTGGAGCTCAATTAAAATTTGCAAAATTCTTGAAAATGAATGCATAAACAAGAAAAGCGTCCTCCTCTTTTAATTTCAATCGGAAGTTATAGAACCTCATAAGATCAGGTCATCTGAACAGCTGAGAGAACGTTTGGAGATTTTTTTCAAATGTCTTCTGATGACCAGGCGTCTGAAATTTGGAAAAAAATGGCAGAGTTGTAAAAACTTTGCAATTTCAGGGTAACCCGAAATTTGGAAATAGTTTTCAATGTGTTTTGATAGATAAACACATTTCAAATTAAATTTAGGGTTTCTTTTAGACTTTGAAAAAATGAATAATATTTTTGAAATTTTATGATTAACACAAATCTTATCCATGTTATCATGAGATGTTTCTGAATTATCAAAATATTTGTTGTAAAATATGACGGTTGTTGAAAGCTAAGAATTTTTTTTTCAAATTTTGATTGAAAGAAAAACTCCCCAGACAAAAAAATGATGTGATTTTTTCCAGATCTCCTCAATAATTCTGATAGTCTACGTTTGGAAAGATAGACAAGTTTATGATGAATTGGTGGATTATTTGGACAAAACAATCAGTATTTCGAAAATCAACTATAATCCAATTCTTGGTTTATATCAGTTAAGCGAAAAGGAACTCGAAGTTTTAGGAAGCCAAAAAACAGTGAGTTTGGCCTGGCCACCCAATGTTTCGACTCTACACAGGCAATTACAGATCAGCTTATTATTAGTCTATTATTGACTTATTTTGAATTTTGGCTTATTATAGGCTAATACGGTACATATTATTAGTCAAAAATCGATGCAATTTTTCAAATCTAGCCCAAAAATAGCAAAAGCCGTTTTATGATCAATTTGAAAGTGAGAAATAGGAAATTACATTCATCTAAGAATTCTAGAGTTCAATCAGAGGTCCAGAGATCCCTAAACTTCAGACTCATTTTTTACTAATAACAAGCTTATTAGTAATTATTAGTAACTTATTAGTCAAAAATAAATCTGAATTTTAGGGATCTCTGGAAGTTTAGAATTGATAGATGAATGTAATTTCCTATTTCTTACTTTCAAATTAATCATAAAGCAGCTTTTGCTAATTTTGGGACAGATTTAGAAAATTGCATCGATTTTGACTAATAATAGGTACCGTATTAGCCTATATAACGCCTATTTTCAAAATAAGTCAATAATAGACTAATAATAAGCTGATCTGTAATTGCCTGTGTAGTCTAATCCCAATTTATGATGTAACGAACGGATTAATGACAAAGAAAATGTATCACACTAGATATTTTGATAATATTTTTCAGTTTTTTCGCACTTTTTTCTAATTGAGCAAAGATTTGTTTTTGCAAAAGTTGATTAGGAAATTAGAAGTTAGCAGAACATGTGAATAATTCGAATTTAATAATATCTTGCACCTAGGACATTTCAGCTCAACTCGTGTTTTTCGAGTAATAATAGAGTCTGGCGATAATTTAGAACAAGAACGATTTCTGATTCATCGGAAAAAGCCAAACATCGAATGGTAGAGTAAAAATCTAGGAGAAAATATTTGTATTGTTAAGCAATTACGCTAATCTCGGAAGGATAAGATGATTTCATGGAAAATGATCAGAAAACAAATAGAATAAAGGGTGATGTACTACCTGAAAAACCTAAAAACCCCCGCATTTTATCTCAGAAATGCCACAATGAGAAAATAGGGGTGAAGGGGTGATGTGATGTTTTTTTCTAGTTTACTCGCCAACCTAGAAAATTCCGTGAGTTTTTAATCTGAAACATCATTTCAATCTGAAACATCTTCAAAAATACGCTAATCCTTTTCCACTTAATTTTTTCTCTTGATTACTCACATGGCGGCAGATTAAAAAATGAAAAATCAAAATCATCCCACGTTTATACTTCATTCATTCATGTTTTGTTTTTTTTTATTTTGCAAAAAATATGATTGCAAACTCATTCTGACCGGTAATATCAAACATCCCTAGAAAAAAAAAATTAAAAATGGATTTGGGAATTGATAGATCACTTTCAACACAACACGTGAGATAATAGAAAAATATCACAATAATCTTTCAGTTCAATCAGCTTACTGTCAAAGTTTTGCTTCAAAACTGCTCAGACAGATTTTTTCACAAAAAAATGAGTAAACAAATCTATTTTCAGTACAAAAACATCATTCAAGCATTTTTGTTCTCTGAACTTGGTATTTTCGTGTTTCTTGGAATTGCGTCCTTCTTGTATTTCACTTGCGATGTTTCGGCTGGATCGAAGAATGTTGTATATTGGGTAAGTATGATTTTCATGGTGAATTTTAGATTGAACTTAACTTGAAAAATCCTCACCCCGCCTCATTCTCAAAACAATCCAGATCGTCCTCGGCTGCGGAGTTATCTACGCAATCATCCAAGTCCACATCTTCACTTTTTCCCTAATTCCATACGCTGGTCACTTGCCAAACAGCACCGAAAAACTATTGAACCACGCAATTCCACACAATCCAGGTGGTCTTCAACAAATGGAAAATCGATTGGGTTGCACTTTTGATCACAATTTATATGCAGCGAATAGAAGACGATTGAATCCAAATGTAACCTGAATTTATTTGGAACTTCTTGATATAAGATTTTTTTCAGAATACATGTGATCCTCAAATCGAATCATCTTTCCTCCCTCTTCACATTCTCATTGCTCTTTTAGTTATTCGACTTCTACCAATTGTCATTGCTCTTTTATTATTTGTTAAAAGAACACCATTGTCAGAAAATATTGCACAATTTATCGAGAATTTTCGGAAATCTGACAAAAAACGGTAAGGATATTATCATCAGACGCTCATGAAAATTTAAATTCCAGACTCTACATCAAAAAACAGCCACGAAACCCAACAACAACAACAACATTTGATGGTGAACATGTGAATAAATCGACTACTTTTGGAGTTAACTCAACTCCACCCAGGTGAGCAAAATCCAATTTTTAGCCTCGCGAGGCGCCTAATGAAATTTCAACAAGTGGTCAGAAAAATATTTATCTCTCTATGAGTCAATTTCATTTTTTCATATTTTCTGACTGAAAATCGGCTTCCTAATATACATAATAAGATTCCAAAATTTGCTAGAAATAAAAGAATAAAACAATAAAATAATCTAATGGAGGAATGTTTCAGAATAACATCGACGCCTTTGCCACCAGTTCCATCGCCAGCCCAAATGGATCATAGCATAAGGTAAACATCTTAACACATTCACATTCAAATTATTTTGTTAAGCTTTTGAAAAATAAAATGAAAAGTGTAGGAGGGTATCTAGGAAAATAAACAAGGTTATCTAACAGGATGAAAGAGCAGTTTTGGTGAATTTTTTATTTTACTTATAATCTGGTATTTGAGAATAAACAAAAAATAGGCTGACATGTATTCTGGGGTACTGTAGATAATCCAAAGTGTGACACTTTTTGTGTTTTCTCATTTAACACCAAAAAAATCCAGTTTTCTCTAACACTTTCTAACCATTTCCAACTTCGAGAACAAATCTTTGGTCCGAAATTAAGTACAAAAGAACTGAGCACAAAACAATTTCATAAAAATCCAGAGATTGGATCAAGCATCATAAAATAGGATTATAGGTTTTTCTAATTAAATGGGATTGAAAGTCCGTCAGATTTTTCATCTATCATAAGTGATGAAAAAACAAACAAAGAAATTGTCTAAAATTTAAAAAGTTAAAATAAATGTTCTATGTTCTTCCCTAAAACATCCAAATGATTCAGGTATTAATCAGTTGGTTGTTTTCCGAAGATCTCAAATATTTTCAAGTTTCATTTACGTAATAATCTGAGTTATCCCAGATAATTTCTTCTAAATACCCAAATCCAAACCTCTATTAACTCGTGTTTTTCTGTTTTTGCCCTTTCCTTTTTCTATTTATCCTAACTTATCTCATCTCATTTCCAGCTATAACAACGCCGCTTATTTTGCAACATCTGGTGCATTTTCATCTCGTTCAAGTGATATTTCCAGAATTGATGCCACTGAATTATTTAAAAATCCAATACATCGACATCCATCTGGAAGTATTCAATCAGAAGTTTAATTTTAATTTCAATTTTTAAAATTGTTTTTTGTCTGAATTTCCAATGTGTACTTAGCCTATATTTTCAATTTCTTGCCTTTCTGTATTTTTGAAATATTTACTGGTACATTTTAATAAAATAAAGTAAATTTGATTTTTTTGTGTTTATGTATTTTTATGTCTTCTTATCCCTAATTTTCAAATATTCGGATAATCTCGGGGGCTTTTTACTATAAGAAGATGAAATCAGATACATACCTACGCGATTTGAAAAGAAAATAAGAAATAATTGTGTTCGCTCTTTGATAATTGGAATCATTTTCCGGAATTATTTGAGGGAAAAATTGGATAATTTCAGCAATTTTATGGCAAATTGTGAGAAAATTCTGCTCATTAAAAGTACAGGGAAGTTCAGAACAAAAAGTCAGTTGTTTTTTCGCACGAATGAAGTTCGAGAAAATAATTTTCTGAAAAATTACAGTATCTGAGATAAATGAGATAAATGAAACAGAATTCAAAGAAGCTTGAAAAAGAGATGGATAGGTTTGGAATACGGTATAGATAAGAAGGTTTTGCTAAAAACATTTGAAGCGCTTTATTTTTCAATTTGTCTTTTCAAATTTGCTGGGTACTTAAAATCGATTTAACATTCAAAATTTCATTGAGATTCCAAAATGTGTGAAAACTTTACCAATTTATACAGAACTTGTCAATCAAAAAATTCCCGTTGATTGCACACAATTTTCAACAATACGAATTCTGAGCTCGAACTTTTAAAGTTCAAATTTTCAATTTAGTTGATGAAAAGCAACTTGAGTATTTCAAATTTCCAGAATTTCCATTTATTTTTTCCTGAAAATCCTCGTTCTTAGAAAGGTCCAACAAGCTAGGCTTTCCACCTAAATTTTATAGAACTCTAATTTCAGCTGAAAAAGTCTTTAAAAGCTTTAACTGCTCTAATAATCCTCTAGTCCAAAAATGTTACACCTGAATTTTAAAAAATTTCACTAAATAACTTTATCTGAAAATTGTTATCCCACAAAATATCAACTTGAAAATCAAAAATCATTCATTTCAAAAAAAAAAACAATCAAGATCACAAAAATAATTCCTATACTCGTACTGCCAGCACCAGCTTCTATTGTCAAAACTTCTACGACATCCAAATTTCGCTTAGGATAAAATATCGATCAAATTGTTGAACTTCTTTGAAATCGTCTTCTTCTTTTTTCAGCGATTTCTTGAAAAAGAGCAGCTTCTTCAGACAATATATCTTGTTGAATATGGAACATTTTTTGGTCAGATAAATATATGAGTTTTCCAAGTATTCAAATTTTTCCTTTTATATCGCTCACTGATATTCAGTTATCTTTTAGGCTCCGCCCATTTTTTTTGAGAAAGTGGGGAGTTTGAAAAAATTAAGGGGAGAAAATAAGAGATGAAAGAATTAAATTCAAAAATCAGATTCTGTTCGAGAATCTAATAAAGATCAAAAATTGACTGTGAGACAATTATTTTCCAAATTCTACTGTAACGAACTGCTTTTCACTTTTTCGAGAATTCTACTACTAAAAACGTGGAAAACCTGTCATTTTGAACTTTTCAAATGATTAAAATTTTTTTAATCCTCAAAATTACAATTAGGAGACTTCTTCTAGCTTTCAAATGAGAAGTGTAACTTTTCTTCAAAATTTCCTGAATTTTTCCTGGAAAAACACAAAATTTACCCAAATAAATAAAACTTTTAGAAGCCCGTGAAATGCAGCTCCAATTTTTCGAAACCTCCCAGACTTCACTTTTCCACTACGTCATATCATTACCACTTCCTGTCCAACGAACAAAAAAAGAGCCACCGGAAACAATTACAAAGTTTATTTTACTTCCAAGCAGCGTTTATTAGATTAGTCATCAGCACAGTTCAAAGATAAAAAGTTTTAAAAATCAAGAATAGGAGATCTCCAAAAGAAAAGTTTAAAAAAAAATAAACAACTGGCAATTGGTCAAGAGCTTAGGATTTGTTATTAGCAGATAAAACTGTATTTCAAAAAAAAGCATTTTGAAGCAAAAAAGAAGCGAAGCTTAGGCTTGTTGGAAGAAGTCGCGTCGTGCTTCATCTGCCGATTTTACGCTGAAAATTGGTAAACAATAAACAACTGTTCTATTTTTCCTCACACTTTCGTCCGATGTCTGTTTTTATGACAAAACTCATAATCTAATCAACTAATAAATCCGTTTTTGGTTTTAATCTTCACTCATTTTTCAACATCAGGTTAAAACACGTGATGGTAATAAGAATTTATTAAATGGCACAAATTCTGAAAAGGCGTTATTTCCTAGGAAAAATACAGAAGGGAACTGTTTGAAGTCTCACTCTGAGGAAAATTTTTAGAAAATTCTCCTAAGCCTTCTAGAATTTATTTCAGGCCTCATAATCCAGAAAAGCCATAAGGCCATTAGGGAAAATCCTAAAACATCTGAGGTTTTGAGTGAAAGTTGAAAGTTCAAACAGTTCCCTTGTCAGAATAAGCTAATCTTCTATTCATTATCATAATCCGAGTAATAATACAAATAAGAGTTTCTATCTTTCGCTAACAGCGGAACAACCCAAGACGGATCACTTTGTATAGACAAATAATCAGCATTTGTTGTTCGTTGACTTCGAATCTCAGATTCAACATCAGTCCAAAGAACATCTCTTGCCGAATAAAATGACATCGAATCAAAATCCGATAATGCAGCAGTCGGTTTGCTGGAACTGTTTTGATACTCGCAAAACAATCGAGACGTCAAAACACAAAAGCAATTGCGACATTCAACAAGGACATCTCATCATTTCGAAAATAAGCCTATTTTCAAGAAAAAAAAATTCAACAAAATTATTCTAGCTTGATCTAAATACGTCTTTTCTACCCACCTTATTCCGGATTTGTCAGATTTTGTGAATTAAAATAATAAGATGGGATAGTTTTCATTAATATTTATGGACAAATATTTGGATAGATAGAAATGAAATCACAAAAACGAAACGAAAAAAAACACAAAATTTATAGTCGTTGAGTGGCTTCGATTTGCCCATCTACAGTGTTGATTTGATTTGTACGACATTTGCTAGAAAGAGTTTACACTAATCAATTTTTCGATTTTTCCAGGGCAAAATAGGAATTGATCTTCAAACATGCGATTTCTAAAATAAGAAGAGAAAAAGAAAAGATGAATAGGATAAGCAAGAATTAATAATGATCCATGTATCGAACATCGGATTGATTCAATTGATAACCACGAGAAGTAGGAGCCGAATTCCAGAGGCTGAAAACAGCAGTACAACACAACATTGAAGTGAGAAGTTGGATGAGAAAAGAAAGAGAAGCGAATGGGGGAAGCCAACTAGAAACTATCAGGCAAAAGCGGAATTGTGATTTTGAGACTGTCTAGCCATAAGGTCGGTCAAAAAATGATAACCATCCGATTAGACTGATTTTATTATCGAATTATCTTCTGGGATAATACAATTTTGATAAACAAAGAATATTTATGATGAGGAGGAATCATGTCTCAAAATTTAACTGGGCCAGATTCGGACCATTTTTTGAGTGTCTGAATTTGAATTTAAAAATTATCCTATTGAAAATTTTCCGTCACCGAAGTTCATTTTTTCTGTCTCAAAAATTGTTGTTTTCCACATGTCATATAATCTAAAATCCCGACCATCCCGAAAAGGCCAAAGTATAATCGGATTTATCCAACGTGTCTCAAAATCACATCCCACACGTCTTCAGGACAGAAAAAACACTGCAAATCAAAGCTAAAAATATTTACATACAAGAAAAATCATAACAAATTTCAAAAAAAAAATTAAATAAAAAAAAGAAAGCAAAAATCTATTTGACGTTGACGACAATAACGGGATCGAGTCGAATTTCGGTTGTTTCGAAATTACGTTTCGAAATTGTCTTTGGCGGGCCAAGATTAAACACGTGATCGACGTCATGATTTCTACAACGTGTGTTTCAGTGACACGGCATTCTGCGGTTGAGAAACAAAATGTTAGAAAAAAGCATGAGTAAAAGCGGAGAAGTTTGGCGGACATTCAAACATTTTTAGACAAGGAAACTGTTCGATTCTCGAGTTTTTGAAACACTCTCCTTGTGAGTTAGGATAACATGGACATTTTAATGTGATCTATTTCTACTTTTACACATAATAATTCTACAATTACTTGTTTGTCGGCGAAATTCCGCGATGTTCAAGTTTTTTCTGCCACTCGTTGCTAAAAATCAGCCATTTTCTCAATATATTTTCGTTTTTCTCTATTTTTCTCTAAAGCATGCACTATTCTACTACCATTCAAGGAATCAAATAAAAAATAAATAAAACCCGGAAATAAGTGAGTTGTGTGTTTGTGGAAAAGAGTTTTGTTGTTTGGTTGACATTCGGACAAAGCGTGAGTTGCTTTTATTTTTTGTAGGTATATGAAAAAATGTTAGTGAATGAATACATGTGTAAAATAAATGGAGAAAGAAAAACTCACAGTCTTTGATTTGCTGGATCGACTTCTGAAACAACGACATGTTGAGTTGAGACAACTGTTGAACCGCCGTTGGTTGGAATTCCGTTATTGTGATCTTGGCGATCGACTCTGAAAATAAAGCGATATTGATCTTCGAATGAAAAATTTTCTTCTCAAAATATTTGAAACTAGATTTTAAAAACTTTATTTTTCAAATTCAAAAAAAAATCACTGTTTTATGAAATGAGTTTAAATTAAACTGGATTAAAAAAACACCCAGTTTAATTTTCAAAATTTCACTGTTTCACAGAATAAATAAATTATATTTTGATTTTCAGATGCATCTATTCATTTGCAAAAAAACACGAAAAAAATGTATTTTTTTACAATATTTTTCTATTCACCAAAATCACAAATTGTCGCGAAATACATGCAATCGTGACGAGACCCACACTCATTTCAAGGCAACGAGTATGAAAAATGCATGCTTTCGAAAATTTCATTTCTTGTTTTTTTCTCGCATGTTTTTCTCCTTGAAATGTGTGTGGGTCTCGTCACGATTGACATTTATTTCGTGCATTTTGGTGAATAGAAAAAAATTGTAAAAAAATACATTTTTTCGGTTTTTTTCGCAAATGAATAGATGCAAGAATCAATTCTTTGAAGACATGCATTGTATTAAAAAATTGTCTCCTTTTTTTCCACTCACCTAATCAATCCAAATTCATTAGCCGGTCCACATGTTGGAATTTCACGTCGCTTGAAAACTTCGGCAACAAATACAGCAACAAAAATACCAATGGCACTTCCCATAATTGCACCAACCAAAACATCAGACCAGTGGTGTTTGTAGTCAGAGATCTGAAAAATAAATAAATAGTGTGCTCAAAATCACTGCCAAATTTTCTTTAAACAAAAAACCAACTCTTGTCAATGCAACATAAGCGGCACCTCCGAACAACAAAAATTGGATGACTGGAAGCAAAAGACGGGAGAAAAGTGGACGGAAAAGACGGGCTTGAAGGTAGAGCTAAAATTACTAGAATTATTAAGAAACTCTGTGAATTTTCTAGTCATACCGAGGTGAACCAGGCGGCATAAAAACTGAAAGCAGCGTGTCCGGAATAAAATGAAAGTTGTGCTTCATGAATCAATTTTTTGTCAGCTCCAGTACACGTGAATTCAGTGATATATTCATCAGGATTAGGACAGGTGCTAAAACCTTTGTCTGGTTTACAAATATCCATGAAATGTGGACGTTGTCTACCAATTGTATATTTTGCAATATCAACCATTAATTGATTGAAACAAACACCAACAAAGAAATATCCAATGAAACAATATAATCGAACAATAAGACGATGAACTGAATGATTTCGAACTTGATACGTTTTGAATTGTTGTTCACATTTCTTTTCCCATGCTAAAGTTCGGAACAATTCAGTGGCCAAAATCTGTAAAAACATGGAATTTATATCTGTTTAACACCAAAACTTACCAAAATGATTGGAATGAGCAATCCAATGACAATAAGCATTTGTCGAGAAACAGTCGAGCTTCTAAATGGATATCGAATAGTTTCATCGTCACAATAGAATCCACGTTTATAGGGCGGAACGAATTCGTGGAAGATGTATAATGGAATGGCTGCAAATTTCAGACATTATTGATTTTCTGTTTTTTTTTTTTTGAAAATTAATACAATTCTCTTGAGCAAAAAAAGCATTTATCCACGTGGATTTTTTTTTCGAATTTTGAGTTACAGTCACATTTTTCAGATGTGAATAATAAATTTTTGTATTGAATTTTTGTTTTTGACATTTTATGTGAGAAGCGGGAAATATTTTTGATTTCGACACTTTTTTTTACAATTTCAAATTTTTGAAAACTCACTGCGGTTTCTTTATAAGAAAAATATCATAAATGATAAAAACTGAAATGAAAAAAAAGTAGTTCACGTTTTTTTCACGGTAAAATTTCTATTTTTATTTTACAATAAAAACCAAAACCACTCACCAATCAAAGTCAAAACCAAAAAATCACAACAAACTCGGCTCAGTCGAATTGTATTATTATCACTCATTTCTTCTTTGTTTCCTTGTTCCGATTCAAGCCCAAGTCTCTGCAAAAAATGAAAAAAATGTTCAATTTTATTTTGATTTGTTTCAAAACAAAATGAAAATATGAAGAAGGCGAGGTTTTTTGTCAATAAAATATGATAAGAAAAATATTCGGAATAAAACGAGAAATGTATTTTCGTGAGAAAATGACCGGAAAATCGAAAGGGAACATTGTTATGTAAACAGGAAAGAAATCAATTCATAAAGAGAGCACATGTAGACAAATATTAGGATGAAATGAAAAATAGTTTGGCTAACTAAACAAGTACAAAAACTTTGCGAAATGATAAGAAGTGATTTGTGTTTTTTTATCAACACAAAATTTCATTTTCAAGGGCGTTTTGTTTTGGGAAGACTTCTATGAGTCATTATTATGTTTTTTTGAGGAAAAAAGTTTCTATAACATAAAATCATCGGGGGAAAAATGAAACAGAAAAGAGGATAAACGATTATCTTTTTTTTCTTTCTAAAACCAGTTCATAAATCCATTGATTCTGGATATAATAAATGGTTTAAATATTACGAATATTATTGTCAATAAAGTTAGGTTGTCATAGTTCTAGTAACACCAATCAACAAAAACACAAAAACACAAGGAGAGAGGGAATAACACAATGAGTCGGGGTGTAAAAAAAGTAAACAAGACGCAGAGGAATGGAAGAGACGCAGAGATATAAAGATTTGGATGCGGTGGAGTAAACCACAAAAAAAATCGAAAAAAGAACTATCATTTTCAATTATTGCAATCATCGAAATTTTGATTGATGATTTTTTCAACAAAATAAAGATGTTCAAGGGAAAAATTGAATTTTTTCGAGAGAGAAAAAAATAAACTCATTTGAAATGCATTTAAAAATGGCGAAGCCAATTTTCTTCTGGCTATATTAAAAATTTTTTGACACAAACAATAGATATTGAAAAATTGTTTTGCTGCCACTTCAAAATAACAATTTTCAAAAATACAACTAATTTGAAGTTAAAGATCAACATAAACAAAAAAAAAATGAAAGTACTCACGCAACCATCGTCCTCTTTTTCTAATTCGAAAAAACACTCCATTTTTTGTTGGTCCGTGCCTGAAAAATGAGCCTTCGAGACATGAAAGTAATCGATGAGTTTTTTGTTGTTGAGAGAGAAAAAGACAAAAAAAAACAGAAAGAGTAACAAAATTTAGATAGGTTTTGGGGCTTTCAGAGGGCATTTTCAACGTCAATTTTATGTCAATTTTAAAAATTGAAAATAAAATAATTTTCTACGTCATCTACGACGTGGAATTCTAAATATTTCTCAACAAATTGGGGCAATTCATTTTGGAAAATACTTGTGAAAGAAATTCGTGATTTTTCCTATATTCAAAACCGACAAAATAAGTGAGTTCTAGCTGAAAACTTGACTGCAATCGATTGTGATAAAAAGAAAACGAAGATGAAAACAGTACTCGTTTGATCAATTGAAGGAACACAACGCAAAACTTCCGTGTCCTGAAGCGAAACAAGCACAGGCTTTGTGCGCCTTGAAAAGTACGGTAGACGCTTCTCGGCGGGCGCAGTTGGTTTTTCTCGCGCGCCGTTTTCATTTTCTTTTTGAAAGTGCAATTTCATCTTTCGAGTTCAGTGTTGACAATTATCGGTGGAGCAAGTTCATAGGGCTCTTGTATTACTGAAAATAATTAAGTTATATGCTCTTTATTCTCCCAGAACTATCACATTTGTTGAAATGTTTCGTTGTGACGAATTTGAATAGACGTTTTGTAGAGAAATTGTTTCAAAAGTAAAGATATGTTCGCAAAACCTTGAATTTAAGTTTCATTCAATGAAATTTCATGAATTTTCATTCTTGAAACTATCACATCTCTTGAAACCCCAAACTTTGATTCCAATCAATCTATTGCTCACTTTTGTTTGTTCATTTTTTCACTATTTTCTCTTCATTCCGCATTGCACACAAAACAGCACACTCGACGCGCAACTGTTTCCCGCGCGCGCCAACCCCTCCCATACGAAGGTGTATATTTCGTTCCTGATTAAAAAAAAAAGAACTCTTCGTTTTCATAACCCAGTTATTTTTTCAGTGACAAGCAGAATGGCAGAAATTGAAATTTCACAAGAAACTTTCAATAAATACAATAGCAATGGAAAAATCGCATTGACTCCTGGATATTTGCAGGTAATCAGTTCAAGTTTTTGATGATCATTACAAAATCAACGAGTACTGTTTCAGAGATGCTTCGAATCCAACGGATATCCAGGATATGATGGTATTTTGCAAATTTGTGTAGGTTTTTTTCCCAATTTGATTCAACGTAAATAAATACTATTGCGAAACCAAAGTTTTATTGTAGAAAGGAAAATGGGAATTAGCAAAAGCCGGATCTTTGGAGTATTGTTATCGAGTTAGAATAAGTGATGGAGCATTCCAATATAGTAAGTTATCTGACACTCTTTTTGTTTTCATTGATTTTGTTTGATTTTCAGACACTTTGATTCATGCAAATCTTCAACAACAAGTCGGAGATGAAAAGGATGGTTTAGTTGAAGGATCAGTCATTGCTTTGACTGATTGTGAAATTTTGGATAGTGACCAGAAAAAGACATTTATTATTACTGGATACGTATTGCTCTCCAAAAGTCACGAAATTGTTACACATGAAGGTTTCAAAAAAGGATTCAGTCATCCAGGAAACGCAGAGCAATTTAGAAATTTCAAACCAACAATGAAATTCGAACTTCCTTGGAAAGAGGCATCCGAATACTCGAAGGATGTCATTGAAAATCAACCACCTCCAACAAAAATGATGAAGACCGATAATGGAACTGTGCGAACACCAGCGCCTGCACCAAAAGCTGCGGCACCATTGCCAAGAAAAGCTCCGAGTAAGACTGAAAGTGGAATTATGCCAATTGCTGCAATCACACCATATGCTAACAATATTAAAATTCATGGAGTTGTGACGAGAAAAGAAGAAATGCGATTGATTCCAGCGAAAAACTTGAAAATCTTTAATTTCGAAATCACCGATGCTTTTGGTGACACAATTCGTGTAACTGCATTCAATGAAACAGCGGAATCGATGGCTACTACAGTTGTTGAAAATATGGGATATTATATTAGTGGTGGAACTGTTCGCCAGGCTAACAAACAATATAATAATACTGGACATGATTATGAGCTCACACTTCGTTCAGATTCAAAAGTTGAGCAAGGAAATGCGTCGATTCCTGCTCCAAAATTGACGATGAAACGTGTTGAATTAGCTCAAATTGGTTCACATCTTGGAAATCTTATTGATGTTTTAGTTGTTGTTGAGAAAATTGATGAGAATTGCACAGAGGTGACCTGATTTTTGAACCCAAAAATTAACTTTTTTTACTCTTTCAGTTTACTTCACGAAACGGTAAAGATTTGGTGAAACGGGAAATGGATTTGATCGACGAATCGGCTGCTATTGTCAGAATTACACTTTGGGGAAACGAGGCTCGAAATCTCGACCCACAAGATTATTTCAAAAAAGTTGTTGCCTTCAAAGGTGTCACTGCTCGCGAATTCAACGGAAACTTCACTTTATCAACTGGTCAAGCTACTCGTATTTACACTGTTCCTGAATATCACGGAGTTGCTCAACTTTTTGATTGGTACGAAAATGAGCGATCAACTGTGGAGATTAAATCATTGAGTCAATTCAATCAAGGAGGTGGTTCAGATGCTCCACGAACAATTGCCGGTGTCACTGAAATGCGTTTCGGTGAAAATTCAGAAAAGGGAGATTATGCAACATTGAAGGCAATGATTACTAGAATAAATCCACAGAATACAATGTATAAAGGATGTTCGAATGAAGGATGTCAGAAGAAGGTTGTTGAAACTGATGGAGAATATCGTTGTGAGAAATGCAATTCGACAAGCAACACTTTCAAATGGTTGTATATGATGCAATTCGAACTCGCTGATGAAACTGGACAAGTTTATGTGACTGCTTTCGGTGATACGGCTGCTAAAATTGTTGGAAGAACTGCACAAGAAGTTGGAGAATTGCGTGATGGGGATGAACAAGAATTCAATTCTGTCTTTGAGGGTCTTCTTTTCCAACCGAAATTGTGGAGAGTTCGATGCAAAATTGAGACTTATAATGTAAGTTTTCAATGGAAAATTTGATGAAAAAATGGCAGCTTGGAATTCACAAAATCTCTTCGAATTCTAAGCTCCAATTTTCATTTATAATATTCTCAAAAATATCTCTAAACTCTAACATTTTTCAGGAAGAAGCTAAACAACGTCTCACTGTTTTCACTGTCGAGGACATCAACCAAGACAAATATATCAATCATTTGGAGCAACTTGTTGAATTTTTGGAAGAGATGGACACTGAATAAATATCCCATGTTTTTTTCTCCCTTTTGATATTCCACGATCTCTTCATCTACTAATTTTTCCCCGTGGCTTTACTTATGGGTTTCTTTTTTATGGTTTTGTTGTAAATTTAAAATGTTCTCAGAATCAGCAATTTGTAATATGGTAAATTCTTTTTTGAAATTCTCATATATTTATGATACTCGAATTTTTCAATTTCATCCATAAATGGAATATTTCAAAGTTATCAAATATTTTGCACAATAGTCAGCATTTTCAGCTGTAATATTTTTGCAGCACAAACAACAACTACTACTTTTCTGGTCGCTTCCTTTCTTTTCTTTTTTTCCCGCCTCAACAAATCAATACATTGTTGTTGTTGTTTTTGTGTTCCTGTCAGCGTGTCCTCGATTCTCTGCTGCAGCTGTAGACAGCAAAAGACGACCTTGTTCAACGACCGGCTGTTTTTTGCTTTGCTTTGCTTCGCTTTCTTTTTTCTCCCCATTTTTTTCTTGATTCGAAAAAAGAGGAGATATGTTGGCGTCTTCAAAGTTGTCCAAAATCAGCAAAGAGGTTCGGTTTTTTATTGGGTGGGATTTTTGAATTTGGGTTTTTCAAAAAATTTTGAAATTGTAACCAAATTCTGGATTTTAGGTCACATTTATTGGGAAAAATCGTCCCGAAAAATTTTGTTATGCAAGTTTTATCCCAATAATTAAACCAAATCTAATTTTTCAAAAAAGCTGTGTAACTTGAATTGTGGATTAAAAATTCCTGAAAATTCAGGTAAATTTTAAAATTGACCTGAATTTGGAAACGAATTTAGGAGATTCGAAGAAAAGTTTACAAACTATAAAAATTACAAATTTCAGAACAAAATATTGACTGAAAAATTTAGCTGAAAAATATTCGTCTATTATTGGGACTGTTTGAATGACATGAGCAATTTTCAGGCTTATCAGGTTTTGAAAAAGTTTTTTTTAAATAGTTTCTAACATGAGCAATGGATAATTTTTGACCGCCAACAGAATTATTTTTCAGGTTAGCAATTTCATCGTTGCTCAAGTCTTGGATCGCGCTGATATTCTAATTCGAAATTCTTATCGAAGATTGACGGCTGAAAATGAAACTCGTAATGAGCAATGGCAACAAATTTCAGAAGAGGTTTGACATTTCTCAACATTCGTCCAAAAATCTTCCAATTTTCTAGGTTGTTAATAATTTCGATATTCCAATCGATGCAGACAAAGTCAAATCGCATTTTCATAATCGGAAAAAAGTGCTGCTCGCTAGAATGAAAGAGTCTTTGAGGTAAGTGTATTTTCCAGTTCAAAAAATCAATTTTTATTCCAACAGGCTCTGTCAAAACCTGTCAATTGACGAAAAAATGGAAGAGATTTGTCGAAAAATAATGTTCCAAAATGAAAATGATGTGAAACTGGCTAGAATTTGTTTGGAGGTTGAAGAAGAGGAAAAATTGCGAATTGATGCGCCATCCGATGAAACAGCGATGTGGAATCGATTATTGGAGCAAACTATATCATCGCCATTATCAATGGATGCTCCGATTCTTTCGAAAATGCTCGCCGAGCCGACGAGTTCAAGGAAACGGGGAATTGACACAAAACCGACGACACATTTGATTGTTGATGTTACTTCGAATAGTGAATTGAAACGATTGCTGTGTGTTCTTGTGAGTTTTTTTTTTGTGGAATTCTGGGATAAGAGAAACATGTTCTGGAAAATTTCTGCTGGTATTCCTTCAGATTTTTGGTCGAAATTCCTCAAAAACTCTTCATTGCTCATGTTAGAAAATTATTTAGTTACTAACGAATTTATTTAGTTACTAACGTAAGGAATTTTTGAAAAGCAAATCAGAATTTTGAAATTTAAATATTGAACTTTGAAAATAAGTTTCTATTCATTTTTTTTTGAATTTTCAAATTCTTCTAAACTTTTATAGACTTAGATTCTCCCAAGCTTTTCCTTTTCTTTTCCATTTTTTTTTGATATATATACATATTTCTTTTTTTTCCTGTTCGTTTTCTCATCCAACAAAAAAAAAACACATGAATGAGTGTGTTGTTGAGAGAGCGTGCAAATCGAAGAGTGCACTGACTTTGAGCGATGCGTGTGCGTTGCGTGTGTGTTTTTAGTGGTGAGTGTGCGCTGCTCAAATCGGGTGAGTTTTTCTCCGCTCTCGCAGACCTTCAGGGTGGGCTACTGTAGTAGGTATGAGATTATCAAATTGAATTATATTTTCAGATCGACAATGGGTTTTATCGTTTTCAACATGTTGAGAATTTGAAACAGGATCAGAAAAGTGTGCCAGATGTTTTCACAGAAATACAAAAAAGGTCAGATTTTCGATTCGAAAAAAAAGTTAAACAAAAAAAAAGTTTTCAGCTCGGTTGAGCAAGTAAATGTGGATATAAAATTGGAAGATGATTTTGAAGAAGATTATGGAGTTCGAGAAGGAAATTCGGAAGAATTGAATAATGAAGAAGATGTGGAAAATAATTTGATTGATGAAGAGGAAGATGTGAAATCGAGACTTTTATCGTTATTTGAATCGAAGAGAGATGAACCTGTTGTTCCGCCAAATTCCAAGAGGCAAAAAACGACGTCGACTATCACAAATGCACAATGTGAGGTATAACTGGAGGGGTTGGGAATTTTTTTAAGTCGCTGTAAAATAAAATTTGTTAGGAGAAATCTGAAAAATCAATTTGATTTACTGCTAAAATAACATTCTAGTCACACCTGGCGAGAGATTGTCCCAAAATTTTTGTACAGCGTGGAAATTTTTGCAAAAAAAATTGTGCAGCGTGAAATATTGAATTTTTTGAAAATTGTCATCAAAAACCGCTGAAAATCAATGAAAACTACACTTTTTCGTGAAAAAATGTACAGTGTGGCTTTTGAACATTTTTGTACAGTGTCCATTTTGGACACGTCTCGTCAGGTGTGATTCTAGTGTGGTTTTTCGATTTTTCAACACATCTAAAATATCAATAAAGAAAATAAATTTACCATTCAATAATAATTTTTTGAAACGTAATTTTTCAGTTTGCGAATTTATCAATATTTTTTTTCACAGATTAATATTTTGTAAAAAAAATGTTTCAGAATATTTTTGAATCAAGAGGCAATATTCAATATCATATTTTTGAAACGTATTTTTTCCATTCGCAATTTTTCTCCAATTATTATTAGGTTCACTCAAAAATAAGATTATTTTTTGCAGATGTGTGAAAGTGTGATAAGAATGAACACGGGTGGCTCGAAATGGAATTTGTATGAACACGTAATTTTGAAACATTCAACTTATCGACCTTTCAAATGCACCGAATGTTCTTATGAGGCAACAAGAAAGGTAACAAAAAATCAAATTTAAATTTCTCAATTTTTTCTCAGATTCGAGTACGACAACATGCATTTTCTCAACATAATATGGAAATTGAACCATTGGATATGACGTGAGTTAAAGAAAAAGGCGAATTCAACTACCACAAAATCTATTTTTTCAGTAACCCCGAAATTCGCAAAGAATGGCTTCAAATAATGTCCGAATGTTTTCCACAACATCAATATGGAAAAAATACAATTGCCTCGAAATGTCAATAATTTTCTTCTAATCATACTAAATAAATTATTTTTAATTTCGAAAAAATGTATTGAATTTTATTTTTTTTTTATAGAAATGGTTATCTAATCTCCAATTTTGTTTTATTTTAAAAATCATTCGGGAATTTCAAAACAAAAAGGGAAATTCAGAAAATATAATGCCAAAATTTGTTGTTGTCGAACTCACCGATGATATGTCAACTATTGATTTATTGAGCTTCTGTGTGAGTTTTTTTGGAAGGGTTTTCGGGTGTAATTATTTTTTGCCGGTTTTTTCAAACAAGGGAATTTTCTCTAGAAATATTTAAAACTATTCATTTAGATTTTTAGATTCACGCGAGCTCGATAAATCTGGCTCCAAAAAGTTTTTATTCTAACCATTGCTCAGATTAGGTTTTTTTGTTGATAAATGGATAGTGTAAAATAATGCATTTCAAGCCTATAATAGTAGATTCAAATCATTGCTCAGATTAGATGATTTTTGAAATTTTTGAAAATTTCCATGTAAAATTCCAGGTGGTAAAACGAAATTTTAACTTTTTGTTTTTATTTTCAGAAAAAACAGACACGTGTAAAAAATGAGAAATGTTTTATAAAAAGTCCACGTGGAAAATTCAAGATTTAGGGCATAATCTATGTTTTTTTCACATAAAAATTCTATTTTTCCCTCCAAAATCAAGCCTGTTTTGTTTAAAAGAGCATTTTTGTAACTCATCATTTTCGGCGCATCAAATAACCACAAAACATGCAAAAAAGAATCGTATTAGCATGAGCGCGAGACACAAAAAATTTGTATTATACATTACAAATGTGCAAATGTGCTGCTACTGTCTCCCATTTCTGTCATAGTGGTTGTTGTGGTTGTTGTTGCCCTTTTTTCCTATTCCCGGCTGGGGTCGCGCTCCTTTTTTATGCTATTCGAAAAAATAGTATAATGATAGATGGAGAGACGAGAGAAACGAAGAAGGAACCGCGGAGCCCCGTGTCATTCCTTTTTTGTCGTTATTTAGTTTTTTTTTTCAGTTTCTAATGGCTGCCTGCTTGTACATATTTTGGCGGGAATTATTTTTCACGGTGGCTTGACTTTCTAGAATCGGATACTTGACAACTAGAGTTTCTAGACTCTGCTACTCAGCATTTAAGCTCTCAAGGTGCTTCACTACAAGTTTAGTTTCAATTTTGAGTATCTTCATGATTTTTATGCTCTCCACAGTCTCCTTGAAAATAATCGCTCTGATAATTTCACCAAAAAACCATCTTCTCTGATTGTGCAAATTGTACGTTGTAATTTTTCGTCGCCGCGCCTCTGAAATGTCTTCTCGCTTCTTTCAATCACAATTTTTCTTGTTGTTGCTCTCTCCCCCTTTTTTCTTCCTTCCTTCCCATCATAAAATTTGTTAGAAAATAATTTTTGACGAAACACAGTCATTCGAATGTTTCGAGCCCACAAAAGGCAAAAAGAAGAAAAAGAAGAGACGAAACGAGAAATGAAAATGAAAAACGTCGAAGAAGACGAAATTATTGTTATTTGTTGTCATTTTTATTATTTATCATTGTCGTGCACAATGCACATATTATAACAATACAGTATTCTTGTTCTTGTTCTCCTCCTCCTCTTCTTTTTCTTCTTCTTCTGATATTTTTCAACGATTTCCCATAAAAATTTCTGTGGCTGGCGAATGCAAATATATGCTGCTCACAAAGTTCTTTTTTTTTCGTTATTTGCATTTTTTGGGACACATGTCTCCTGTGTTCTGACTCATTTCTCACTTCGTTTTTTGTTGTTATTGTTATTTTTGTTGTTGTGATTTTTCCCGACTTGTTAGTAGCTGAAAAGCTGAATATCATGTGATTAGAGGCTTAACTCACTGAAATTTCTCATCCGGTTCGGAATCCTCGATCCAGTTCCTTGTGAAATTTTTTCCAAAAAAATGTTAGATCTGTTTCTCCGAGTTCTCCAATTCCAATTCAGCATCCCAAAATTCCGACCATCTCTGCTCCCAAGCTTTCACTACCGTATGACCTAAATTATGGGCAAAAAGAATGAAAAGATGAATGAGTGGAATTGCGCATCATCTTCAATTGAGTGACTCTTCTCTGTTTTGGCGGCGGCCGAGTTTTTGAAGATGGACATGCTTTTAATTATAATTGAAGAATTGGATTGCTTTAGGCAAGGCGCAAAAAGAAGAAGACAAATTGGAAAGAGAGGAAGAGTACTGTAGATTATATTAGGTTTGTTAAAAAAACTCTAGACCGGTTTGGAGTTAGATTTTCTAGGAATTTTTTATGTGTTCACTGAAAAAAATAAAACTGAACTTTTTACGTTTCGACATTATCGTATCCTAAAAATTTAAACATTTTAAACGTTGCTGTTTCGTTTGCACTTGATGAAGATTTTGAAATTCTGAACTCAAACTGTTTTCCAAATTTGTGTGGGTTATGACGTGGCAATGCTCAAAAATGTATTCTGGAATTTTTTAAATGGTTACTCAACAGTTCCCCAGCATCTTATTGTCAGAAACTCCCACTTGTTTCCAATTTATAGTTTGCTATTTCATCTATTTTTACACAAATCCATGCATAGTTTCGTTTAATTGAATCGTCGTCTTCTTCTTCTCCTTTTTTCTTCACCGAATATGTTATTCTTATTATAAATTGCACTTTCATTTTCTTCTTCATCTTCTTTATTCGTTCGTACACATCGCTCGATTTTATATATATATATATATATGCGCATACCTATGGATGGATGAATCGGATTGTTGTTGTTGTGTGTTTGGAGGACGAACGGATGTTGGCTCGTTTTGAATGCGCGATGCGATGTGACCTAGATGCATTGTATTTCTCGCCGCGCTCATCCTACAGGCAAAAAAAGCTCGACTAAACCAGTTTTGCATTGTGAGACAATTTCTTGGTGGTTGTGCTAGGCTGGAAAAGTGAGAAGTTCCGTTTATCTGACGTCTATTGGCTCGAGGCTCGGTGGCCCGAAAGCTTGTCCGATGGGATGTCCGTCAGTATCTCATTCGTCCCGCTGCCCGTTTATCCGACGTTCTAGTGCCTTTTGCCTGTTTCCCAGTTGGTCTGTTCACCTTCCCCGGGTGTTGTACTCATAGATGAACTAGCACTTCGAATTCGGAGGGAGGAGGATTAGCTTTAGGTGCATTTTTGGAGGTGGGGCCCTTAACTTTTGAAAACTTCGGAGAATTTTATGCCTTTAGAGGTCAAAACCCCACAAATAGTTGGTTAGGGTGGTTAACTTTTTGAAAATATTTCCTGAAAACTCAAGTGACCCCGGAGCGACTAGTTTATGTATGGTTGTACTCGGGAAACGGAGGGACAATCCATTTTTTTGGGTACCCGTTTTCCCGCAAATCAGTTCGCCTAGTGTTGGCCTGTTTTCCCGTTTCCCACTTGGTATGTTGGCTGGAAAACGCCCGTTCCCCTTTTTCCCGATCCCCGCTTGCTCAGGTTTCCAGCCTACCGTAATTCATCCTAACCTTCTACAGATCAGCCCTCTCCCAGCAGAGCAAATCCTTTGTTCCAAATCCCTAAATTAGGATTCGAAAAATTTACATATGCAACATACTAGTTTTTGTTCGAACGGCCTTCCTTTTTGTTCGCACTGAAAGGCGCCACAGCTGTGCGCGGGCATCCTTCTCGCTATCCGTTTCCCTCAAAAAATGCACAATCTTTCTTTTTTTTTCGTTGGCTGCTGTGTGTGGGAAACAATGAGTGATACATATTTGGTGGTGGGAATGAATGAATGGCAACAGCGAAAATGCACTTTTTTTGGGGAATAAAAAAGCCTTTTGTGAGAGGAGAGAAATGTTTTTGCTTTTTTTAGACTACGGTTAGAGAAAAGCTTTTTGGAAACTTTTGTTTATCAAGTTTTGCTTTTTTGAGTAGTGAAAAGCCGAGGAAAAGTTGGTAGAGAAGCTTGGGATTTTTGCCACGTATTTTTGAGTTTGAGAATTAATTATTTAAATACTTACGATTCTATGGAGCATGTTAGAAATCACGCAGAAATTTCTTTAAAAAAAAGTATCACGTTATTTTTTCCGGAAATGACGTGTTCCAAAAATTGCTCCTAGGCTCATTTCTAAAAACTCAGTCGCTTCTATCAAGCTCGATATCTTCTAGAAAAGTTGATGCTCGGTGAGTTCATTTGCGCAGAAAGTCTTTTCGAATCTCAAAACCAGAAAATAATTTCTGTGCATTTTTGAGTCTGAATTTTTACACTCTCCCTGGTTATCCGATCTCGCCGCAAATCCACAATCCGATTTCTTCCTTCTCATCTCAATCGCATTCTGTTCACGCATAATTGTTGATAATCACCACCTTCTTCTTCTTCTTTTCTCGCTCATCTCCTCTCATTTTTCCATTTTCTTCATTTCATCCATACAAAAATCGTACTAAATCCTTGACCTCTTCCATTTCTTCTTCTCATCTTCTTTTTTCACCCACCAATAAAAACGAGCCGTCGTAATTGTGCGCAAAACTCCTCTGCTGATTGATTTCGCTCTCATCCCGTATACGATAAAAAATTGTGGGTGCGAGAATATCGGAGAGAGAGAGAGAGAATTGAGAGATCGGGAGACAATCGATAGAGAAACGAGTTTTTTGAGTTGAGTTGGATATTTCGACATTATGTGTACTCTTTTTTCGGTCATCGTATTTTTCATCGAGGCTCATAGAATTCACTGCAGGAACATCCCATTATTCAAAGAAAACATCGTGCATGGGACCATTTCTAAATTCTCTATATCTGTAAAAAAAAGGCGTTCAAGTTCCTTATTTTTGAGTTAGGACTCTATTTTTCACCTTATCTTCTTTGTAAAAAATTTGAGATTTAGCTCTACCAAAGTTAGAAGATATCTGAATGGGACCAAACTTTAGTCAGATGTTTGAATCAGCCTACTTTAGATTAGATTCCATTTTGTTTGAAAGCTCCAAGATGCTCTGGTCCCTGAAAGTGTGAGCACCCTTGTCCGATTCACCACCCTTTTCCTTCTCCGATTAACTGATCCCCAATTCCTCTATCTTCTGAGTTCGATATTTCCAAATCTTCCTTGAAATCATTAGTTTTATGGTCCGGTAATCCGAAAAGTATCGGATTAGATTAGAAATCCCCATCTCTATTCCTTCTTATTTTCTTCTCCATTCGTCTCTCCCTGAACATTCCTATCGGCTCATCAATCTCCGTAATATACCACCACACACATATAATAGTGCATAGATAGAGTTGCTCATCTGAATGACCTTCACAAAACGCGCACACATCGAATACCGCCACTCAATTATCCCTCCCTCCCTCCCTCCCTTTTTCGGTATAGACGAATTGTAATAAATTGTTACATACACATACTCTTTTTTCTCTGTTGAGTGCTCCAATAACAATTAAATGCGCGGTAGAAAAAGGGATCTACCAAACGGCTGGTTTTTCGATTCATCCATTCATTCATCATCATTTTGTTGTTTTTGTATTGAAATGTGCGCGCGAGACGTAATTATAGGGAGAGGTCTGCGAGCATTTAATTACGGGGCGTACTGTAGGTCGGAAAATATATAGTTTAAAGATTTTTTGAAACTTTTAATTGTAATTAGGCAGAGCTCTGTTATTTTGAAATCTGGAAGGTCCTCGGCTTCGAAAAATCTGCTGAGAAGATTTTAAAATTTGAAACCCAGAAATTTTCCTGGATTACTAAACTTTGTTGAAAAAAATCCATTTTCTATATGGGCTCCTAAGGCTCAAAACACTGTGCTCATATCAATTTCGAAAATCTCGTTCCCAACCTTGAACATTGATAAAAGTATATTTAGAATCAATGTTTCCAAATTCGTCGAAAACCCAAATCACATGATTTTGCCCCAAAAATGCACAAAGAAACATTCCATTGAAATGTTATTGTTGTTATTTTGTGTCTTTCTTTGACAAGGTGAAACGATTGACTGACTCTTTTTTTTGCTGCCACACCGAAACTGGTTTATATGTATGTATGAAATGACTCAAAATGAGAAGAAGAAAAAGGGAAATAAAGAGAGAAGACACCAATTACATAAAACTGTTTGTCATTTTGAAGACGGCGACGACAAAAACAGTCGAATCGAGCCGAAAATGAATGGAGAAGAAATAGAAGAAGAAGACATAAGTGTAACAAAGTGATCAACTGATTATCATTTATTTATGATATTTCGATTCGTCCCTTATTCTTCCTTCCTTCTTTCCTCCTTTTCTTTTCTTTTTTGTCCAAAACAGAAATGTTGTGCCATATAATATGAGCAACCTTGCTACCACTCGTCCTTGAGATTCAGGGCTATTCGTTTTCCTTCTTTTCACCTATGCGCAACCCTAACAATAACAGAACAAAACGGCTCGGATGGCCTTCAGAGGAGATTTTTTGAATAGTTTTGTTGTTTTTGGAGACACAATTTGAGAGAGAGAGAGAGAAAGAGGATAAATTGTTGCGTAGAATTGATTGATCGAATGATTTTTGATAAGGTGTGAAATGAGATATTAGTGAAATTTTAATTTGGAAATTTTGTTTGAAAATTCTAAATCGAGCACTGATTGAAGTTTCTGAATAGAAATATAGCCACGATTTTTTTCAAAAGACCATTTTGGCTTTTTCAAATTTTGATGGTCCAAAATAATCTGGTCTAGAAAATCAGACTTGATTCAAAACCTCCTGTTTTAAAAATTGGCTCGAGTGAACAAGCATTCAGATTTTATCATGATGTTCCACATAACATCCAGAAATTCAGAAAAAATTCAAAATTTCGGGATTTTCTGAATCGATCTTGATCCGAAAAAAATTCCAAGGGCCCCATTCAACATTTGCCAATCAGAAACCACTTGAGTCAGCCATTTTTTCATTTCCCATTTTCAAATTAAAAATATAACAAGTTACAACCCCCTAATGTAACTTGGTTCCTCTTCTTCTTTTTCATTTTGTTCTTCTTGCCACTCATCTTCGAATAAGGAAATACAGAAGAAAAAGAAGCACACAAACACTTCTACCAAACCGGCTTCTGCTTCTTCTTTTTTCTTCTTTTCTATTACACATTCCTGCTTCTTCGTCTTCTTTTTCTTCAAAAACACATCCAATTTGAATGAATGCTTATCACAAAAACCAACCGGTCTTTCTCATTCGCTCCCTATGTTTTTAGTGCCTTGTAAAATAAGGCTCACGAGGTATACTGTAGATAGATGGAAAGGGGCAAGAGATAGGGGGCGGCGAGCAATCAATTTGATGACCTTGACTCTTCGCCGGTTGATTTTACCTGCACTTTTTCATTTTATTTCTCATCACATCACAATTTTCTTGCGCGCCTTCACAAACTTTTTTTTCTTCCAGCTTTCTCTTTGCGTTTTCCAGCAAAGAAAATTGTAATAATTTGCATCCATCATTTATTTCTTCTGTCTCCTCTTCTTTCTTCTCCTACAGTAGTCAGAGCCTTTGGGCGTTTTCTTTTTCTTCCTGAATGAATGACAGTTGGATGGTCTGCCGCCTCTCCACATATTCCAATGCTATTTCGCACTCAAATTGTTCGTGTGTTGTCGGCGAAGAGCCAAAAACGAGTTTTGTACAAGGCGCAGGCAGTTGAGACGATCTTCTTCTTCTTCTTCTCCTTTTTTCTTGATGTAAACACATTCCAATGATGTTGCCCTCGGATTACTGTATTTATGTTGTTAGTACGATAGAGCATAGATGATAAGATTAGGGGCTGGGTTTGTGAAAATTGTACAATTTTTTTCATTGATTCATTTTTTTTTGAGATTTTATCTTCATCCAAAAAAAATTGTTACACAATAATTACTCAAGTAATTCGACGAATATGACTCATCTCTAGGCGCGCCTTCTTGAAAACCTGAATCTCAAGGCGCTGATCCTTGACAGTTGAACTTTCTCGGCGCGATTACTAGAGGTTTTTTAAGCTCAGTAGATTTTCTATGCTTCTTCGAAATTAAGATGTAAAATTCAGAAACTGTAGAAAACCACCGAGTAATTTTGAATCTCTCAGAAATTTTTCCCTTTGAGCCCTTTAATGTGTTCTCACAATTAAATCGTATCCGACAAAAATCCTAAAATCTAGGCCAATCGCTCGCGCACATCTCCCTTCTCTCTCTCCCTGTTTTCTCTCTACACAATAAGTGCGTATCTCCACACACACACACACACTTTCTCTCCATAAACTCCGCCTATATTCTCTAATGTGCGTACTCGCTCGCGCACAAACGAGCCAGCCCCGCCCACCTCTCAACTTTCTACCGTATTCATTTTGTTTGTGTCAGACGGGCGCATTGGCTCCTGTTTTTCTTTTTTTTTGTTTAAAAATTTAATTGAAAGAATATTTGAATTTGTTGTAGGTCAAACGAAATTTGGAGCGAGTCTCATTGCTGCAGAGATTGGAAGATCATCCTTATCTGCGCGATGAATCTGAATTATCACAGCAACAACAGCCAACTAGAAATGGTGGAGCGGTGAACAATTTGTCGGATGATGAGAAAAATCGATTGTTGAAAATAATTAGCGGAGGTGGACATCAACAACATCAGCAACAACAACATCATCATTTAGTGCAACATCCAATGCCGTCAACTTCTTCGTTTGGAAATGTAAGTTTTTTTTTGTTTTTTAAAATTTATTTTAAACCTAAACTGTTGAGGGCCAGTTTGAAAAAAAAAATTTAAATTTTTATTTTTCAGCAACAACAGCAAAGTACTTTTATGTATTTAAAAACTGAAAGTCAACAACAACAGCAACAGCAACAAGAACAACAACAATATGGAATGAAAAACGACAGCCATTCTTTCGAGCAAACAGTCAATCAAGTTGCTCACGGTCAACTCGATGATATGCAAAACCTCGAAGTCATTCGCGAACTCTTCCCCACTGGTGATCTCTCGTCTCCCGGTGAAGTTCTCCGCCGAAAAGCGCCTGTTCGACGACCCGAAGAATCGTGTAAAGCAACTTGCAAAATATGCGGGCACGATGTGATGTATTCACCGCAAAGAACGTGGAATCTGATGAGACACGTTTGGATAATGCATCAATCGTCGAAACCGAGTCAATGTTCGATTTGTGGATATTCGCATATAAAACCGTATGTCAGGAAGCATATTGAGACTCAACATAAACAACAGAATGCCACGATTATTGATTTGAAGTGAGTTTGGACTTTGAATTTGAATTTTTTTTAGAAAATCAGACGGGATTCTTCGATTTTAAAGTCGAAAAAACCATCAAGAGTTTCTATAAATCTTGTCAAAGATCCTCTGATTTTAAGTTCCCTCAATCAATAAATAATTTCAGATCACCTGAACTCGAAGCTGAATGGGCATCTCTACTAGATCAATGTTTCGGTGTAACATATCGAAAATGGAAACACATCAAAGAAGATCCTCAACCGCAACAGCAACAACATGTTGTTGTCCAAAATGACGATGATAGTTTTGGCCAAGATCATTTTCAAAACGATGTTATGACTAATCTTTAATTTTGCATTTATCTCAATTCTATTAATTTTTAATTGCTATTTAATAACATAACATTTACTAAATTTCAATTTTTCTTTTTTTTTCTATTTCCAAAGAGTTGTTAATTACTCTGTGATACTTTTGAATCGATAGATTCTTTCGAAGATTTTTCTTCTTTAATCCACACGTTTTTTGTAGATGCAACAAAAATATGTTGTCGTCGAGATTGGTAACACCCCATCCACAATGTCATTAGTCGAATATTTGGTGACACATGGCTTCGACAAATTTGCGGTTGTCACCGATTTGACGGATCATCCATCGTTGAAGCACATGAAGGATTCGGCGTCGGATTCACAGCACACACCGCCGAGAACAGCGATGTCGACGCCGATTTCGATGAATACACCGATACCGGTTAGTTGTTTTTTTTCAAGATTTGGGGGCCTGTTAAAGGGTCAACCCTATGCTAATTTTTTAGCCAAAAAAAAACTATCCATGTTTTTTCAGCCAAACAATAAACCGCGTGCATCAATCGATTCAATCGCCAACGCATTATCCAAAAAATGTTCACCAACATCGTCCTCAACATCTTCCACACCAACTCTACCATTTTCAACCCCGCAATTAAATCATTTGTCAAAATTATTAGAAGAACAGTGCATGGCGAAAAAAGAGCAAGATCGACAACAGGCTGAAATTCAACGAATCATTTTATCCCAAACAAATCTGCCATTCGGAATGGATCGATTGACTCCAGAATTCAATGATCAACACAGTGAAACAATTTCAAAAGCGAGCAGCGAAGATTTGAAACCAGAGTTAGATTTTGGATTAGGACCATCTGATGAACAAGTTCGAGCATCAATGATCCATCTTTTGAATCCCGCCCTCGGTCTACCTTTCGGTTTCAAAATGTTTGATGAGAATCTTTTTGCGGCAGCAGCTGCAGCGGCTGCAAATGCATCTGGAAGTGGAGCTGGAAATAAGCGAAAAAACGCGGATGGACATACACCGGCAACCAAAAAACATCGATGGTTACCGAATGAAGAATTGGAAGAAAGTCGATCATCGCGCGGTAAAAATTGTGGACGTGTACATTGTAAAGCTACATATAAATGTGCACTTTGTGGTAAACCAACAACTTTGAATTCGACTGGTTCGAGATGGAATCTTCTTCGACATGTTATTATGATTCATTCCGATTGTAAACCATATAAGGTAAGTGTTTTATATATATATTCATATGGGGTTTTTCTATTGCACGGTGTGTTGTATGGTGTTTTTTTTTAATTTCTCGTTTGTTTGTAGTGTTGGGATTGTGATTTCACTGGCATCAAATCAAACGTCATTTCACATGCCAGACAATGCCGTCATCGAGCTGACGACGCACACGATGTTACGTAAGTTGATTTTCAGATTATTGAAATATAGTGTAGTTTTGCGGTGTAGTGGCATGGTGTGATTGGGTTTAGAAGATCTTGAAAGCCCTGGTTCCCTCAAAAAAAAGTTTCAATATTTTGATTTTATTTGAATCACCAAAGGTTAAGCTTTAGCTCAAATTCTACTTTTAGCTTGAATTCTGAGTCAATTGATTTTCAATGCTGAAATTATATGAAATTTTCCTTTTCAATGTTGAACCAATTTTAATACAGTACCCCAATAAAATTTAAAAAAAAATAATTTTTCAGAACCGATGAAATGCGCGCCGAATGGAATCTTCTTCTTCACGAATGTTTCCCGGATTATGTTCGAGCAAAAGAACGCGGATGGCAACCGGAACCAGTTGTCGAACAACCCAAAATCGAAGAAGTCCCAATCCAACTCGAATCCACTCCAACAATGGTGCCAAACGTCAACGTCAAAATCGAATGTTAGAAAAAAAACCAATCAATCAATATTTTATCCACGTTAGCCTTGCTCTTGTATAGTTATCACAAATCTAGTTATTCTATTCAATTGTCACTCAATCAATATATTTCTTGCCTTATCCCCAAAATTTGTCTTGCCTTACCCTTATTTTCCTGTATTTCTTCTTGCCTTATCAATTTTACTTGCCTTTTTGTCTGTGATTCCAATTTTGTTCCACCTTGCCTTTTATTAGTACCCTACCCTAGGGCCGTGCCTTTGTATCATATATGTTTTTCCTTTGGATTTGTTCGATGTTTTGTGGTTGTTTGTCTCTGCATCGACGGGTACTCCTTTTTCAAATTTTAAATAATTTCACTTCTCTTGAGGACATAATCACTTAAGTTTACCAACCGCGAAACTTTCCATCATTTTTTTTTGCATATTACAATGAATATTTATGATCTTATCTGACTTCGTTTTTGGTTTGCTCATTGTGCAAATTTAAACATACTTCAATTATTTTCTTGTTTCCTGGTCTTCTTTCATTTCTCGAAGATCATTTCCCAACTATGACGCTTCTAGATTTATTCAAGGTAGGTTTTATTTTCAAAAAAAAAAGAATTGTTCCGCAAAGCTTTGGAAACTTGGAAATTTTAATTTCTGAAGATATTAGAACTCGTAAAAACCGGCTGGAAAAAATTTCATACTGTAGAACTTTTTTTCAAGGTTACATTTATTTTTAAAAAAAAAGTATTGCGTATCTAGTTGTTGCGTAATAGTCTGTGAGCTTTTTTTGAAATGTTCTAAATTTCAAAAGAGAACCTTGAAAATAAGAAAATTTTAAATTAAAAAAATCGAACTTTTCCTAAAGCGGGAATCTGATACAAGCGTCCGATGCTCAAAATATTTCAATCTCTGAACGTTTCATTGAAGTTTGAACTTGATTTTTGTTATTCCCCAACTTCCTGATCAAAATAACACTCCAAAGAATGTTTGACGATGTAGAATATGAATATCAGAGCTTCACTTGATAGCAAGAAAAATTAGAAAAAAGCTCAAGTAGATCATGAGAATATAATTTTTGTTGTTTTGTTGCTTTTTGTAAATCAATGTTCATTGAACATATTGTTTATTTTCTCTGGATGGTTTTCGAATTTTTCTGGACACTAATTAAGGTATGAACTAAATTACCGTAGTCATTTTGATCTACCAGTGAAAAAGGTATCTATAATTAGATTCAAATCGGGATGTTTTTTTTTTATTTTTTCAGGTTGATTGAACTCATGTGGTTTAATTAATTCAGAGAATAATCAAGAAAAAATGATCAGAACATCAGATGTCTCCAAGAAGACCAAAAACTATAAATAGATGCTTAGATTCAATGAAGAAAATATAGTTCAGAAACTTTCATATTTCCAAATCGCTAACCACCGGAGAAGCTTTTTTTTTTTAGAAAATGGTAGACTAGGGGCTGTTAGCCCCCAGGCGTAACAGTCTTCTAATTTATTTCAGTTTCACTTTTTTCTGTGATTATTGTCACTTTTCTGTGGAAAATTCTGTGGAAACTAGAAGAGCTTCCAGATTTACAAATTTTTGACCAAAAAAAAGTTGATTAAAAAAATAGAATTTTCTTTAGACAATACTCAATAGATGCTCACTAAATGAAAAAAGGGCCGATTTTTTTTCATCCAACTAAAAAACTCGGGCCGATTTTTTTTTTGAAAAAACTGATGAAAAAAATCGGCCCGAGTTTTTTAGTTGGATGAAAAAATCGGCCCGAGTTTTTTCAAAAAAAAATCGGCCCGAGTTTTTTAGTTGGATGAAAAAAAATCGGCCCGAGTTTTTTCAAAAAAAAATCGGCCCGAGTTTTTTCACAAAAAAAATCGGCCCGAGTTTTTTCACAAAAAAATCGGCCCGAGTTTTTTCAGAAAAAAAATCGGTCCGAGTTTTTTCACAAAAAAAATCGGCCCGAGTTTTTTCAAAAAAAAATCGGCCCGAGTTTTTTTCAAAAAAAAATCGGTCCGAGTTTTTTAAAAAAATCGGCCCGAGTTTTTTTTCAAAAAAAAAATCGGTCCGAGTTTTTTCAAAAAAATCGGCCCGAGTTTTTTCCAAAAAATCGGCCCGAGTTTTTTTCAAAAAAAAATCGGCCCGAGTTTTTTCAAAAAAAAATCGGCCCGAGTTTTTTCAAAAAAAAATCGGCCCGAGTTTTTTCAAAAAAAAAATCGGCCCGAGTTTTTTCAAAAAAAAAATCGGCCCGAGTTTTTTTCCAAAAAATCGGCCCGAGTTTTTTCAAAAAAAAAATCGGCCCGAGTTTTTTACTAGTAATTTACACTAGTTGATTTCGAGTTGATTTCCAAGATATTCCCAATATTTTTTGCAAAACTTGTTTTTTTTTCAATTTTTGCTTTCAAACTTTGACCGTTTTCTGTGGTCATTTCTGTTTTCGACCAAAACTCGATTTTGTTTTTCAAATTGCAAATCAAACCGAATATGCTAATTGTGCCATGTGAGATAAACCATGCATGAATAAAGGATCGAAGACTGACCACGAGGCAACACCGATGTCATCAAAAATATATAAGAATTATGAAGTAGATAGAACAAAAGTCAATTTTAACACGAAAATATTTAGAGAGATTTTGCGGATCAAAGTTTTAATGTAATTTTATTTTCGGAAAAAAATCGGCAAAAATCAAAAATGTTGGAACATCCGAAAATGAGAACAAGGGGGACCCCATTGAAAAATGCTGCTTCCATCAAGACACCACCCAATCGGGTCTTTATTACAATGGTAGATTTTCAGATGTTCTGGATTTTTGGCTTTGATATGAGCAATTCTGTAATCACTCTAGGAATAAATTTAATATGAGAAATGGGCAAGAATTTAGTGAGAAACCAATATTCTGTACATTTTGCAACGACTATTTTCAGAACTCTAAACCCTGATTTGGACTCTGAACAACAACTATATTTACTCCGTCATGAGTTTTGACGCGTCAATGATTTTCATTCTTCTCGTTGCAAACTACATTGTTCATTTTCTTTTTTTCTGGGAAAGTCTAGTATCAAATCTCGTGGCTCTGAGAATTTGTTTTTTCTCCACTAAAACTCCCATATAGTTTATATTCACATAGTTTCGTTTTTTTTCAAGCGTGAGAATAAACAACAGCATCACATCAGACCCAATAAATATAAATATTGCAGAAGCATGAGATAAATTGATTTTGTCACGTTTGAGCTTTCGGGTTACTGTAGTTGATCTCAAGCTCAAAGAACTTGTGACATTGTCCCGCCTCTTTTCCCTCGAGATCACATATAAATACTGACCACTAGTTCAAACTTGAGACAAATAAATTCATTATTTGCTAATAATTTGATAAAATGGCTTGGGAAGTTTTGCAGGTACTTTAGTTTGGAAAAACCTTTTTAATTAAACGAAATCAGGCTTTGACCTTTTAGAAGACCTTAAACAAATAAACAAAATCCTCATTAAAATGCTAAATCCAAGCTAGAAAAAAAAGTTGCTCATCTCATCTCATTATTTTTAGATGTCAACCAGCGAAACGGATGATGAAGCACTCATTGCACGATCACTTTTATATATCGGATGTGGATTTCTTGTATTACTTCCCAATGCGTTTTGTATTATTGTTTTCAATTCGTCAAAAGAGTTTCGACAGAAATTTGTGTTTTTCACAATGTTGTCACTTTCTGATATGGTAATTTTTTTTGAGAATATATTTTTCTCAGACCTCCACAGTTTGTAGTTGTGAAGCCATTGATCTCAATTTTCCAGATAAACGGCATCAGTTTCATTCTTGCTGGAATGGGAAGATACAATCTCATCTTGGCACATCGATTCCACATTCAAACTTCCAAATCTGAATGTATCACCCAATTTGTGTGGCCAATATTTATGTTGATTGGCGGACAATTGCCAGCCACATTTCATTGTCTTTTGACGGTTGAAAGAGTGTTGGCTGTGAATCGAGTTAGTTGGTATCGAAGTCATTGGTCGTGGAGACATCGAATGTATTTGACTATTTTGGGCATTACCGGATGTGTGGTTAGTTGTAAGTTGAAATAACTTTCCAAAAATATATATTTCAGGCACTGAACTTGTTGGCAATTTGGATTTCATACCACGACGAAAGTCGAAACAGTGATCGAATTTGTGCCGTTTTCGATTCAACTGGAATTATTTATGGAACCGCTCATTATATCCTAATCGCTTTCTCATATTTGATTGCTTTTGTTGTTACTTTGAACCTGTTTTGGAAATCGCATAAGAGCAAATTTTTGAACACTTCCGAACGTCGAAAACAAATGGCAATTTTGATTTTATCGGGGATCAATGTTATTATGGTTAGCTTTCCGAATACTGTGTTGGTCGCTGATGAATGGCACGGAAAAGGATTCAATGTTCTGTTTGTTGGTGAGTGGAGAACCTCTGGATTTTGAATTTTGACTGGCCCTGGTCCTAAATCTCGAAGCCAGAAATTATACTTTCCAGGTATTGCATATCTCCTCTACGGTATTCAATCATGTTTCAATCTTCCAATCTTCTATTTCTTCCGCCTCGAATTCAAAAGAAGACTTCACGATATTTTCAGATGTCAATATCCAAATTCGGTTTTCTTCACCGTAAGAATAAAAAATTCAATGAACCTGAGAAAAATTTAAATATTTTTCAGTCAAACAATGAGATGAGTCGTCAACAAATTTCCCGTGTCGGACCAACGATTTCACGCGTCGGAAGCAGATGATTTCATTTTCAGTTTCAGAACAAAGTTGATTGATAATTATTTATTCTTTGATTTATATATATATTCAAGTATACTTTTTTACAAAATGAAAATTGTTGAGATCTCTGATTTTCTTTTAAAAATGTTGGATATGTATTTTTCCGATTAATCATAAAACAGACGAACTTTCGAAGTGCTCACAAGAACTTCGCCATCATAGAAAAGTGTTTCGACAACAACATTTCCACTCAACAAAGATGGTGGAAGCATTTGAGCTTCTGGTGCAGCTTCGATCATATTTTGCCAAGTATTTGTGGACTCAGGGATTACGAAACCGAAGTCGAAGAACCATTCTGAAACAAAACATTTTTTCAGGATTTTTCAGAATGTTATTTGATTCAATGAAGTTGAATAAAGCTAATTAGTTAATTTAAAGGCGCACCACAAAAAAAAATTGTCAAGAGTATCTTAAAGATCTGCGTCACTACAAAATCAAATATTCAAATATTCAGAACAACACCTGAAATAGGAATACGCACACACAAAATCAAATATTCATCACACGATTAGAATAGAAAATGATCGCGTGTCTATCTAACCAACCTTCAATAATCGTTCCTTTCAAATAAACACGCTGTTCCAATCGGAATTTTTCGATTCTTTTCTGCGATGTGAAATTGATTTCCCGTGAAACCGTACGACACTTCAGAATGTTTTTGGGGACATGTGCTGCAAAAAAAAACTTTTTCTCTCCCTCTCTCCACACACACAACCACTGAATTTTCATTTCTCATATCTTTGCCATTTCACCGGCGAGAGAAACAAGACATCATAGCGCAGCAGGCAATGTGTTTGCCTTTCGCGCGAGGCTTGCTGGTTCGATTCCCCGTCGATGACGAAATTACTTACCGCCCCAGGCATAGTGTTTGTGATGATTGGTTTATTCCGAGACTTTTTGCTTGTTTTTTTTTGCTCACCTTCGTGTTCAGCATTTGGATCAGCCATATCTTCAGCACTTTGCCAAAGAATTTTGCCATTCTCCGCGTCTCGCAAATTCATCCAATTCAATTTGAATCCCGACAAAATACTTTCAGCATGATCTGCCGGTTTATCGAAATGACGTGAGACGAGCATTTTTGAAGTGAAAACTGAATAAAAAAATGAAGAGAAATGTGCAAATGAAAGACCACGAGAAAAACATGGATGAGGGAAGAAGAACCGGAAATTTGGTCAGCAAATATTGACTGAATTTGAGGAGAACACAGCAAAAAATGAATGACGAGGCATGACAAGTCTAGTGGTCATTTAGGGAAAAAATGAGCACGTGAGCGGTAAAAATGAAGTTAGACTAAATCTAGTGGTTTTTTCAAGTACGCACTTTATATGTGGAATATCTGAAAACTGAATAAAAGTGGTCGAGTGGTTTGTACGGCTGCGTTTCAATTTCTAAACAGGGGTTCGACTCCACGCGCCGTCAAAATTATTTTAAAATTTTATTTTTGCTAGAAATATTCAAAATCGCAGAGTATTACACGTGAGTGCAATAGAGCAAACTTGAAACTTTTGATTTTTAAATGAAAAAAGTCCAGATAAAGAAATCCTAGAAAGAAGCACCTTTTAATGTCAGCTCATCTCAAAAAAGGCAAAAAATCCATAAGATGTTGAAAAAAACGACGAAAAACAAAAAAAAATTCTCAGCCGCCTTTTTCTGAGAGCAACGCAAAAAAAGGAAACGAGCATGTGCTGGCTTTTTCCTCAGCTGCGCGGCTAGAAAAAACACGAAAAACAGGAGAAGAAGGCGGGCGAGGAACAAGAATTTCACGTATTTAACATAACATAAGTGAAAACATTTATGGAGAAGAAAAAAATGAAATAAAATCGAGAAAAAGTTATTAGAAGTGCGCAGACATAAATGAGAGATTTTGAGTCTCCAAATTCGAATTCGTATTTATTTATATAAAACACGCGAACATATCACCTTGACAACCGAATTTTTTATAATTCATCATAAGGCATGCATAATTTTTCAACAAAAAAAATCCATAGAACAGAACAGGCAATGAAAAACGACCCATATTATTAAAGAAGCTTTTTCTGGAATGTGTAAAAAATGTGTGGGGCAAAAAATGTAAACTAAAAAATATGATAGATAAAAGAAAAAAAGCTGCGCGAGGCAGGGAAAAATAAAATTAGAATGTTTTGACGACAAGTTGAGCGCGTCCTCCTATCATTGTAATTCCCCATCTGGAAGTACTAAAAATAATGATTTTTGAAAATTGAATTTCGAATTTGGAAACATAAAAATTTGGCTCAAAATATGATGCCATGTGGAATTTTGACAGAAAATTTTAATTAAATCATCTTATGCCACGTGAATTCTCGGAGCGAAAATTTTGAATAAAAAACAGCTCAAAATTCGAGCCACGTGGATTTCCCCCTCACACAAACCTCCACCATCCAACAGCTTCTTCAGGCGTCTGTCTTCTTGTCGCAATCATCGCTCGAAGTTGTTTCAATGTTTCCGTATCTTGCCAATGTCCATGTGCATAATGAGCAGCGGCGGCAATTTCAATATTTTCGTGGGCATCTGGATCGGCCAATTTTTCGACGTTTGGATTTTCAAGCACAATCCAGAAATTACGAACTTCTGGCGCTTCGAAGCCATATGTCAAAAATACGAAATATGTTTGTCGTCTTCCGAATTCCTCAATATCAATATCAGTGAATGACCAAGATGATAATTCGAACCCGTTGAGAGGAGTTACGTGAAGTGACATTTTATCGAATCCACCGCGCATCTGAGAAATGAAAAATAAGTTATAATAACATGACAAAATCGTTGAAAGAAACTAACCTCAAAAGTCAAATTCAGCTTATTATTTCCGACAATTTGTCGAGAAGTCAATGTCAAATGAATTGGATTTGGCATAACAACTGGCGATGGAACTGGAACCCATAAAGAGTGCCTGTAAAATTCCTGATTTTAATTTCAGCTGTTATTTCAGACAAACATACTCTGGCGGGAATAATTCATGAATAGCTGTATAATAAGGCATTCGACAATATTCATCAACAATTCCAGTGCAATTTGGTGCCATACTTCCTTGGAGGAACGAATGAGACGGTAGATCGGAGGCTCCTCTGCAACATTTTTTTATGACACATGGATTTTTCGATTAAATTTTATTTTAAAAATTTAGTTTAGTCACGTGAATTTTAGGCACCAAAACTTCATTGACTGCAAAATTATGCCACGTGGCTCTGCGTTTGAAAATTGCATTCAAAATTTTGTCGCGAAAAATAATTTCACGAAAAATTTGGATCAATTTTTTTCGACAACAAGTTACCCTTGTAAAAATGTCCCAAAATGTTACCTGAAATCCAACGAATGAACAAACAGCGCATTATCGGTTTGTACAAGATTTCCATCAAAATCATAGATTGTTCGATTCGAATGCAGTGCAATAATTCGTCGAAGTCTCGGATTTTCGTGTGAATATTCATATGGATTTCCGATTTTGGTTGTGAGAAGAATCAAAAGGAAAATAGCGAAAAGACATGTCATCACTCGGATTATATAATTCATACGGCGAGAAATATAGAACAAATTATTCTGCAATTTGATAACTAAGAAGTTTCTTAAACGAAAAAAGAGAGAGAGAGAAAACTAACCACAAAAAGAATAAAACTTGCAGCAATAACCAAACCAATTGGACCCATAATAAATTCGGGATTGATTGCATTTCCTAATCTTCCCATAACTGGAACAAAGAAATCAACACATTGACTGATTGCATAGGCAGCAAATACAAATGGTGGAATGAAGCAAAATAGTTGAGTGTAGAAGAGAACACGGGGAGTTACTCCTGGAAAAAATCGGATTTGAGAGGGACTGGGGGCTAGATCGGTTACAGTAATCAAATTGAAATTTTCAACTCTCCAGATTTTCAGTAATTCATTGAAAAATGCCTTCAATTTCACACAAAACTTTGAAAATTTAAAGATCACATTCTAACGAAAAAAAACTAACTTCTCACAATTCCAAATAATCCCAAAAAATAGATCAAAACATCTTTCAACGACGGAAGAATCAAATAATTGAGAACATAAAAAGCGGAAGCCAAATTGAGATGTGTCATTACGAAAAGAATACAACTGAACGAGATGAGAATCGTGTCATATTGTACCATTTCGACATTTTTGATTTTGTTATTATCCGCATAATATGAGTGAGTGATTGCACCGGCGATTAACATTGGAAGAACATAGAGAGGTCCGACTAATTCCGGCATTTTGTACCTGAAATTTGGCTTGGAAAATCTAGTTTTTTTGGATTATAATTATTGATAAGCTCGGGTATATTCTTGAAGATTTTTAACATGTTCTTGTTCTGATTCAAACTTCCACAAACACATATTGAAAAATCAACTGACCAACACATAACCAAATCAAATTGAATAACAAATGCAATCGTTGCCAACATTGTAATAAGCATCGCAATAAAAGCAACAACATGATGTTTATATGCAATTATCAAATCACTTGGACTATACAACTTCTTGCTAAATCTCCTCAAAACCATCAAAAACGTCAACAAACACGCCGAATAATTGATGATTTTTCCAATTTGAACCGTATAATAAACCGTGAACAATCCAACAACATCGTAGAACACCCAATGATTTTCCTCTTCAAATCGAGCCGGTTGTGACAAATATGGTGATTTCAATATGGCTCTCACAACAGCCAACACATTTTCACCGGCTCGTTGAATTGCTCCAGCTTCGATTCGCCATTCCTCATCGAATTCGGTATGATAGAACCATCCATTTTTCGTGTAGGCGATATCAAGTCCAGAGATTCGACCGTAGTCTCGGAAAATTCTGAAATCCGTGTCAGATGGAATAATTCCAGATTGGAAAATTTCCTGAGCAAGAACACTGCAAAATGGATGTGGAGCATTTTCCAAATACGTTTGAAGAAGCCACGAATTCCCGGGTCCAGCTTGAAAAAGAATCTCGCGGCCGCCAGAACCAGTTCCTTCCAAATTAATAAACGCTCGAATATCGTGTCGCCATGGATGTTGATTGATGAAACCATGTGCAGCTTGTAGGAAATTCTCTTCAGCTCCATTGAACAGGAAAACAACATCATTTTGAAGTTCAGTTTCTGAATGAGCGAGAACTTCGAGAACATCCATTAGAATCGTACAAGCAACCGCGTCATCAGTTGCACCTGGTGTATCTGGCATTGTATCAAAGTGGCAATTGAGAAGCAATGAATTTCCCGATGGTCCAGCTTTTGGTCCAATGCGTACAGCGATATTTGTGATTTTGTGATAGCAAAGGGTGAAGGAACTCAAGAATTTGAGATCAAAACAACCCGATGGTCTCTGGAATAAAATTTTGTTTTTAATTTATTTTTTTCAAGATCAAAATCTCTCACCTGCACATCGTGTTCAATTCGATTCACACCAAATTCGTCCACTGTCGATTTCACAGTCTCAATTCGATCCTGAATAAATTGAAAAGCGTTTTTCTCCAAATTCACCGATCCACTCGGTCTTGGTCCGAGTCCGACGAGTTGTTTGAGAAGCACACGAGCACGATCTTCGCTGAAGTTTTCGAAAGAGGAAGCATCGCGAACTGGTGGCATGTGTCTGGAAAAAGGAGAATTCATAGAGAAAAGGGCCAAAGATTTTTTTGATTTTCGAAATTCAGTTCCAAAATTGGTTACAGTTTTTTTTCAAAACTTTATAAGGCCAGGGTACAGTTTTTTAAATTTAAATTCACAAATTTTTGGGCTTCTGACCCAGGATTTTTATTCAAATATTTCCTTTTAAAAATCTCATACTGATCGGGCTTTTCCTAACTCAAAAATGAGATCTCAAAAAGTACTTACCTGTGCAAATAAACAACTCCGGCATAAACAACAGCTACGGTCAAAATAAAAATAATCCAGTGCCTAAAACCAATTGCATCCTTAGCCCGTTTCGTTTTCTCATCAATTTCATGTTGATAATAACTATTGCTATCTAAACTTTTGTCTGGTTCATTCCTTCGTCTGCGAACTTCCATCTGAAAATTTGTGAAAATGGGGCGATTTTCAGACAACAAAAAAAGAAAATGAATGAATGGTTGCAGCAAACAGAGAGAAATTTGTGTTGACACTTGAGAAAAAAAATGGGAAAACAAACATTTGAATTGAACTTTGTGTCCAAGAAAGTTGGAGAGAATGTAGGCTAGAAAAAATTAATTTTTTTGGAAAATAGTTATGACGTGGCAAATTATAAACTTTTTCAGAAATTTCATAATATTTTTCGAAACTCAAAAAAGATTAAAATTAATTTCAATACAAAAAGCAAGGCCAAAAACTCGCATCAATAGAATAGATAAATTAGAATTCACCCCAACACAACAGCAAAAAAATAAACGAAGGTCAATTTTTTGCAATCATCACATAGAATAAAAAAGATAGTGGGTAAGTAGAGGAAAATAAAAAATAAGAACACACTGATAAACAACGGGGCAATTATTATTATTCCGAAATATAATTAGAAGAAGAAGAAAAAATACTAGCATGCAAATAATATTCAAAAAGTGCTACAAACACAACAACACCTGAAAACAGTAGGTTGCATAAAACTCTTTATTGTTTCTGGGAAAAAAAACCAATTGGATATAAAATTAAAATAAAACGAGGATTTTTTTGAAAAAAACCATTTTTGATTAAAATTATTTGAAAAAAAAGAAGATACAGAACCCGGTGGCAATTCGATTCAAAAAATTAAATGTCGATTTATTTTAATAGCGTCGGTCACGTCGATCGTCACGTCTGCAATTAAATTTTTGTTTTTGAAAAAAAATTCACAAAGTTCGAAAAACAACAAACCGATCTCTTCCGCCATTTCTATCATCTCGATTATATCTTCGATCATCACGTCCTCCACTTCTATAACTATTTGCACGATCTCTTGAGCGTGAGCGAGATCTGCTTCTACGACGATCACCTCCACCACGTCGACTATAATCACCTCGGTCTCTTCTGAAAATCGGATATTTGAAGAGTGTAATGAAGGGATTTTATTTTCACGGAGCGAAAAATTGTTCAAAACATTTCTGTACAATATTAGGAAAGTCTTGAAATTCCTAGAAAAGCTAGAATTAAAGCTTTAAAAATTTTGGGCCTCAAATCTGGATTTAGGTCCCAAATATCGGGCCTTTTTATTTATCATCAGGCCCAAGAAAATCAGGTTAAAAGGGTTGAAATTCGGAATTCTAATCGTTCTAACAAAAATTTTAAATTTAGTACTATATCACCCAAATCTACCCCGATTCAAATATTTCTCCAAAAAACCTCACCTATCTCTATCACTTCTTCCTCCTCCTCCTCCATGTCGATTAAAACTATAATTGGATGAATATCGACTTCCCAACTTCTCCGATCTCTCATTTCTTCTATCTTCAATCGTCTCCTTCATTCTCAAATATGTTTCACGTGTCTCAACCATTCCAATATGCATTTTTCCATTATAATGATCCGCAATTCGAGTCTCATGATCCATAATATTCAATTGTGCTCCACAATCCTCACAAACTCGCAATTTTGCCGCATTCGATCCCGGTCCAGCGACTTTGAATTCGGTTTGATTGATTATATCATTCACTTGTTCACGCATTTCTTCAACTAATTTATGGAGACGCATCGATTCCTCGATTTTTCCCTCATTTCCCAATTTTTCGATATCAATGACATTCTGAAGACGAATAGAATTTAAAATTCCAAAATTCAACAAATAATTCTTACCGCCGCGATTTTCTCCTCCAATTCTGAAATCTTTGCTGCTTTCGAATCGGCAACAGCATTCGATTGAAGTTTCACATCATCTTCCAATTTTTCGCGAACTTTTGCTACTTCAATATCAACTTGATGAACTGCGTATTCGAGAATTTCATAAGCCTAAAATATCACATTTTTTCCGGATTCACTATAGACTTTTCAACTTACATCAACATCATAGAAGTGATCTTTAACTCTTTGAGCTCTTACAAAATCAGCTTTATGCGCAGGTTCGTGAACTTTTCGGCAAGAAACAACACTCTGCAAAAAATCAAACCTTACTAAAACGAAAATCCGAAAAAATATTAATTGAGATCTAATAAATCCTTGACTCACTTTATGCCTGTTGCACAAAACTCACGTATTTTAGGAAGAACGAGAAGAAGTTGGGGGATTTTTCGATTGATTTTAGAAAACATGTAGTAAAAAAAGTTATTTTCAAAACTCACAAAAAACATTCTGAGTCCGGAAGAATGCGTGTTGTTTTTGCACCTAACATTAGATAGCTTTTTAGGAGAAAATGGGATTTGAAATATTCTGTCTAGATTCAGAAAGAACATAATCAACTAACCTGTAATCTACTGTCCGGTACTAAATCGTGCGGACATATTCCGAGAAGATAAGCGCGGCATACATTTGGATGATCGTATGGGATACCAGGTCTTTCTGGAAAAACAAATCGATATAGAAATTTTGGGGAGTTTTTTCGAATAAAAATTTTTCTGTGAAAAAAGGCAAAGTTTACCTTTTCCTTCCAAATTGTCAGTTCCCATAAGCTGAGCAATCATATCTCTCATTTGATCAGTCATCTTTCCAGAAGTTTCTAAAAAAAGGAATCAATCAAATAAATATTTAGGCAATATTACGAAACAGCGAAAAACTGTCGAAAAGACAAAATAAACAATAAACGTCTGTGTCATCAAATTTTCATCGAGACAAAAAATGAGCTAAAAAAATATAAAAAAAAAGAATACAAACTATCTATCTATCTATTTCTTCTGATTCTGTTGTTTATTCTGAAGTAATCTTTGTCGAAGCAATCGACCGTATTGTGTTCCAAGCCATGCCAAAATCACAACACCAATAATGAGTTCGATTACCCTGGAAAATAAAATGAATTGGCATGACAACAACAACACTTTTTGTACATTAGAGCACGTTTGCCCTTTTTTGAGGAGACTTGTGTGTTTTTGGAAAGGGCGAGGGTGTCTAATTAGGAGATGATTTTTTGAGAAGGTTAAAAACAATTTTCTAAGTTCCGAGAAGCGATCATTGATCATTTTGTTATTTTCGACATTTCAATTATATTTTTTCAGACAATTCCGTTGAAAACAGGTGAAATTAAATTCTGCACTCACTTGAATGTGGTCATGCCTTGATACAAATCGATTTGAACACCTTGCGACAATCCAATACCCAATTCTCCTTCTGATTTTCTTATATCCGCCCAGAATTGTTGTGCATTTTGTTGATATTCAATAACCACAGATTGCTCGCCACTCTATATATTTTTATTATGAAAAAAAATAAACTGAATTTGCTACCCAAGCTTACCGGTTTTCCATCAATAAATGCTCCTTGATGTAGAATAGCAACTGCTCTTTGATTTGCTGGCAGAAAAACAATTCGTTTAACTTCTCCATGTTTCAAATAACTATCAATGAATTTCTTGAATGGAATTCCTGGCCGAGTGAAATCTTCATTGTTAACACCTTCAACAATATTTCGATCGCCGGTGAACATTTGTGAGAGAAGGAAGAATGAGGAAACAAATGATAAACCAGCAACAGCCAATACATACATTCTCAGCTTCCTGACTATTCCATTTTCATATGTTTTCGAAAAATTTTGTTTCACTTACTCAATTCTGGATCTACTTTCTTTGGTTCGCCTTCCTTTCCAGTTTCTTTTTCCTTATTCTCTTGTCCATCTTCATTGTTTTTGTGGTGTTCTCCAGATTCATTATTTACACGCGATCTGATATATCGAACAGCTGAAATTGAAACAATTTGAACATTACGATTTAAAAAAACTTTGCTCCTTACATTTTACATCATAAATTTGAGAAGCTGCAAGTAGTTTGGTCGAGTTGTGTGCTTGAATATGAAAATGACTAGTTGTAGCATAAATAGGACATCTTAAACCAGTTAATTTGAGCGAACTGATCGCGAAATTTATACGCATTTTTTTCCGAAAATAAAAAAATGAAATGAAAAATGGGGCGTGTCGCAACACGTCGCACGTTTGTTTGCAATTTTGCCGCATGCACTTCGAAATTTCTTTTTATTTTTTGTTTGGCTCCAAATTTTTAAAATTCAAAAATAAAAAGTTTTCAGATGAAACTATTGTATCGACCCGTTTTCGATTGTCTAGATGATTTGAAATTCCACTGTACCACAGGCAAATTCATATGGATACATAATTGATACATTATGGATCCATCATCCATAATCGACCCATTTCGGTTACATCAAGGGTCCATATAAGATCCATCTGACATCAATCAGGGTTGATGTATCGCTGATGGGTCTCAGATTGATACTCAGCTGATTGAGCTGATAGTTGATTGATTCAAAATGGATCGATGATGGATGATGGATCCATAATGTACCATTTATTGATAAATCATCAAGTCCTCCTTCACAGTAGAGTTTTTTTGAACATGTTTTCTTCCATCCATTCTATTTAAAGATAAAAATGATAAATCGTGGTTTCGTAGTCACTACGAATTCCCGATTTTTAAATCTAGCTCGATTTTATGGATAAAAATAATGAACCGTGGTTTCGGAGTCATTGCGAACTTCCGATTTTCAAATCAAGCTCATTTTTATCAATAAAAATGATGAATCTCACGATACTTTTTTAAATCAACTCACATTCTTTGCTACATTTCAAAAAATAGTGCATAAATTAAATGCTGCAATCCAAACGCGTTTTGTAAAATCAGAAATGAGCAAAACAATTCACGTGAAATTATTTAAACTTAAATCTAGGTCACAAAAGTAGGTCGACAGACAGATCACCGTTTAATATATAAGAAAGATTTATACAATCTTCTCATGAGATATCATGTATGCACATTCTTTTGTTGAGAAGCTTCTGATAAAGCGAAAAAAAACATTTGCTCAATTTCGGGCTAAATTTTGAGCTTTTACGAGTCGTTCAGCAAACACTGATAACTGGATATTTCTTAGCAGGAAGAACTCTATCGAATGGTATACTGTTACTGAGTGAAGTTCACTATAAACATTCACATTTCTCAAAAACCGAAAAATTGAAAATCGACCGAAACAAGGGATGAATTTATAATCATTTTGTTCAGCTTGAAATTCTGAATCGAATGGTGTATATCATTTTCACTCAAGTGCTCTTAATTGGTGCGGAAAAGTGTAACATTAAAGGCGCAGACATTTCAATGAATTTATCCTGCAGCGAAATGTGTGTGTGTGTACTTCTCTCGGACGATTTGCACGCCACATTTTTTTTCTTTTTTTTCGTTTTTTTTGTGTGTTTCCCGTTTCATAGAGAAATTGAGTGTTAAAAACTGCGGAAAACATATAGAATATGTTCCTCGACTAGGACCTAGCAGCAAATGTCATCAGAACTTTGAAATTCGCATATTGAACATGAATTTAGGCCAGAAACTTTGAAAATTGGTTTTTTTCGATTTCAGGTAGTAAAACGAGACATTTTTTTCAGTTTCATTCAATTGAAAGAACATTTAAATGAAATAAAATAGAATATTCCCTATCAGAGCTGAAAATTGAAATACCCTATATCGTACTTTCTTGAATTTCGCACACATTGATTTACTACTTTTGTCAACTGGTTTTTTCAGACATCGCTCTCATTCAAACATCGAAATCGACATCAACTCTCTGCCAAACAGCGGTAAATTCATTATTCAAAGAACTTCGTGAATAAAGACAACTTTTCAGGTCACTACAGTGTGTACAAGAAGGTTATCGAACTGACTGCCTAATGCATCAGTTTGGCTAGAAGGACAATTGGTTCGTAATATTGGAATGAAGTTCAATGGCGAGAAGAAGCTGTTTTCAAGGACAATTGAGCTTGTGAGCACCGAGAAGCAACTTCTGATTGGCTCCGTCTTCTCCCAAATATGAAATGATCGACAACATCGGGTGTTGCCAAGGGATGCGGATTCAAGGAAGCTACCAAGATATGGAAGGTCAAGAAACTTCCACATTAGTCTCCGCAAAGCGGGCTCTGCTCGAGCTAGGAAATCAACCTTCGCCGTTGCTCGTGATGACCACAAAACCTGCTCCAACTGCCATCTTCCTCGTGAATCCAATTAATATGACCGAAAAGATGCGCCCACACCATGAAAAACAAGTTCTTCTAACTTCTAATTTTGTTATATTTCAATTTTTACTATGAATAAACTTTAATTTTAACTGTCTACTTGAAAAAGAGTTAAAAAGAGAAAATGGATACATCAAGCGTCCATCAAGTATCAATCAAATGAGTTCAGATGGATCCATTATGTGTACCCGATGTATACATCTGAACTGGGGACATGATGTATCATTAATGGATCAATTATGTATCCATCTGAATTTGCCTGTGGTGAGATAATTAAAAGCTTCATTTTTATTGAGATCATCGCAATCTTAATTCAAATTGTTTTATATGCCATCACAATTTATGTGACAATAACTTCACCATTTCACTATAATTTGAGATTTATTGGTGTTTTTATTCTTTCCGGTTATTATACATTTCTCAGTGGCCGCCTAGTTAACTGTTTTTACGAATCAGATATCATCAAATTCTCAGGAGATCCAAATGAAAATATTATTCTAATAATTACAAGTGGATTACAGTATACTTTTATGGCCTGCGCATGTTCAATGTAAAAATAGTTATTGAAAATATACTAAATAATAGTGAAACTTTTTTTTAGAAGTTTCGTGGTTTTTGTAGAACGATTTTACGCAATAAAATATGTGGAAACATATGAGTTCAAAACTAGAAAATATCTCTCAATCGGAATTTGCCTAGAAGTTACATGTTCTTGCATCTCATGCGGTATAATATTGCTTTTCGGTATATCAAACATTTTTTTCATAAGAAAATTATTTTTTTTAGATATCATTCCAATAATATTCATGGCGATATTTGGTTTATTAGTTGGTTGTGCATCTTTTATAGCATACTGTATTCTATTCACAATAAATCGAAAAAGATTTGAGCTTGCAATGCGAAATAGTGACAAATATTCATTGAGTGTTCGTTTTCAATTGAATGAGAGTTTCAAAATAACAACAGTAAGTTATAAGTTCAATAAATTTTCAAAAATAAAATAACATACAGCTGATTCGAAATGTTATTTTCTTTTCTGGTATAAGTAATTTGATTATGGGATTAATATTAGTATTTTCCGAAAGTTCAACAATTCAGCCACATATCTCTTTATATCTTCACTCCGCCTTCAATATTTGTGCAATAATGTGAGAAAAATTGTGATTTTTTTGTAAAAAATAAATTTCAGATATTCTATATTCACTCTTTTGATTCTCCTTCTGAGTGTCAAACAGTATCGTCGATATTTTTTCCAAATTCGAATAGTTTGTGAGTTGTTTTGTTGTTTTTTGGCACCTAAATTCCAACTGTAATGATTTTTCAGACGCAATAGTTTATCCAATATTTGGTCGGTGTTATGAATCAGAATTCCGATCCTCAAAAATTCAGAGACATTCAATAGCTGATGACACAGATACGTATTTCAAAATTTTAGCGGCACAATGGAATTATTAGGATTTTTCAGAAGCTGTGGATAAAGTTGAATTGTACAAAATCAAAATGAATAAATAGATTTATTTAAGATCGTGCTCTTTTTTTACTTTCAAAAATATCATTTCAAAACATTTCTGGGTGTAGAATTTTTCCACCTGGCTGAACTTTAAATCGGAATAATTTACCTACAGTAATACTTATCAAAAAATTAATTTTCTTCACTCCCCGAATCATTTCATTTTTATCACGATCAAGAAAAGCTAAAATCATGTTCATTGCAATTTTTTGTTTGCTTTCAAGCATTTTCTTAGAATTCCGCGTCACTCATTATTTTATTTGAAAATTTTCGATAGTTCTGAAATATTTTCAGCTGCTGCTAATATCATTTTAGTTTCATTTCATTTCATTTCATATTATTCTACATGAATATACCATTTGTAAAATTATACGATTGTCCCCTCGAATACGAATTTCAATGTGATTTAGCTAGAAAATTAGTCTATCTAGAATTGATCGCAATTGATATTCAATTCGCACTTTATGCAATCACAATTTATGTTGCAATTGGTTCGCCATTTCATTTTAATTTGAAATTTATTGGGGTATACATTTTGTCCGGTTATTTCACTTTTCTTGGTGGTAGATTAATTATTGGTTTACATGAAGTTGGTGTATTTTCAATAAATGGGGGATCACCTGAAAATACACCTCTTTTGGTGATTTCAAGTTGTTTACAATATTTCTTTATGGCTTGTGCATGTTCAATGTGAGTTTCGCTTATTTTTTTAATTAGAAAAAGGCGTGTTGTCTAGCCGAGGTTTGGTCTGAATTCTGTTCAAAAAACGGATCCCCTCAAAACCATAACCTGACACTAACATAAGATTACTGTATTTAGTGGTCTTGCTTTGTCTGTCGAGAGATTCGTAGCCACAGTTCATGTGGATAATTATGAGTACAACAAACGAAAATGGGTATCATTTCTTATGTGTTTAGAATTGTTATTTGGATCAACAATAACAGCAATCATCCTACTTTTCGGTAAATATTTCTTTTCTCCAGAAACATCAAGTCTTTTTCTCAGATCTGGTTGTAATTTATATTATGATAATTATTGGGCAATTGATCAACGGAATATCATTCATAATTTATCTCGCCTTATTTTACATAAATAAAAAACGATCGGAATTTGCAATGATGAATCACAAAAAATATTCATTAAGTTTTCGATTTCAACTCAATGAGAATTTGCAAGTTATGACTGTTGGTTTGATTTTAAAAAATTATTTTTAATAGATCTATCAATTCTGAACAACACCAAACAACATTCAATTACAGCTTTTTCGCAATATCGTTTTGCTCACTGGTTTTTTGAACCTAATTTTTGGAGGTGTTATGATTGGACAATATATGGAGCAACATGGGGAATCAAGATTTCTCCGTCTACTTTATTTCCATCTAGCATTCAATTTTCTGAGTATTGTGTTAGTTTGATAAGTTATATCTACATAGATAATTTCCCACTGTGTTTTTTTCCAGATATTCAGCCCTTACTCTGATTCTCCTTTTATTAAGTGTCAAACTATATCGTCAATATTTTTTCAAGATTCCAATCGTCTGTTAGTTTTTTTTCTCTTCGCATCTGATTCAGACCTCAAACATTGAATTTCAGATGCGATAGTTTATCCAATTTTCGGTCGCTGTTATGAATCAGAATTCAGAGCAACGCGAGTTCAAAAACTCACAACATCTGCAGAAACTGAAACTTATTTCACAAATCTAGCTGCACAGTGGGACAATAGATATCAAAAAGTTTTATGACTCATGTTAGTTTCTTTTTTGGAAATATACATTGTTGGCAACATAAATAAATATTTGGCTTCAATAAAAATGGTCCCGAGTTCAGAAAAAAATATTTTTAAAAAATTTTGTATAGTGAAAAAAATTTGGATCAAAAATCCCTAAAGTGAACTATCTTGTGTTGATCCACCAGACGATTCAAGAGTGCTCAATTCAACACGTGGAAATTTCATTCTCGCCAATCCGCGTTCTTTCAATCGACGTTGATATTGTTCGCGATTTGTCTGAAGTACAGAATGACATCTTTCCGGAACTCGAACTGTCAATGATCCACGCATCACTTCAACATCCAAATATTCTGAATAATTATAAATTGTTTTTAAAAATACTGTAGAATTTCTGAAGTCTCTTACGTGAATCACTTCCTCTTCGATCTTGTCTTGGTCGAGGTGAAAGATCAGGAGGTAAAATCAGATTTGGCATCATTGCTTGAAGATGTGGGATTTCGAGTTCACCGGAATCGAAAACAAATTGAGTTGGTTTATCAGGAATCAATGATGAACTATGGAACAAAGGCGATCGGCACACCTGAAAAATAGGTATTTGCAGGTGGAAAAAACTTTGTGTCCGTGATTTATGGTTGAAAATTTTTTATTTAAATTTTAATAGCTCAAGGCTTTTTCAGATTAAAGAGACTTCAACAAATCTAGAATATTTCATTTCTGTCAACCGGAATTATTCCAGCCTAGAAACTTTGGGGACTCACACGAAACCTTCTCTCCCCTCCCCCGCACTAACCTGAATCGGTGGTTTTGCAGCAATATTTGCATTATGCATAAATTGTACCATATGATTCGGAACACTTTTCAACGCAGTTTCAGCGATTCTCGATTTATTTTTCCACGGCGCATCAGCTCCATTTAACAGCGTTTTCAGATGAATAAATTGACAACATTCCCGTTTTCCATCTTTTTTCTTCGCACACAATTTTTGTAGTGATGTGAAATCATAATCACCCATTCCAATAATCAAAATTGAGAGTGGTGCATCTGATGCAGCATTTATTGCTTGTTGAATATCCTTCAAATCTGTCACTTCGCCTCTTGTAAACAACGCAAGAACATGATAATGTAAACCGCGGAATCCGGAACGATGCGACATTCTTGTCACATAATTTATAACTGGTGACAATTTCGATTCTTTCAACGATGTTACCATTGTTTGAGCTTTTCGATATGAATCCATCACACCATCCAATCCACGACAAATTGGATCTAATGTGAAGTTCAAGAAAAATTCATTTGATTCGTGGAAAGTTGGTGGAATCTTTGCGCCAATTCCAAATGCCGCAAAAAGTCGATTTGGTGTATAATCCCTAATAATACTTCCAATTGCTCGAATTGCCATATGAAGTTCGCCATCAAATCGACGTTGATCAAGTTCATGAACTGGTTCAGGGCTTGAGAAATCAACACCGATTTCAAAGTGAAGTTGAGTTCTAAAAAAAAGGTATCATTACAGTAATTATTCTCGAAATATTCACTTACCCGCTAACAATATAATCTAAAAACGAGAAAAATGAGACATCTGTGAATTTGACAAGTTCCATCTTCCCACTATGTTCATAACTTTTCTTTGCCGCTTTTTTGACATCATTTATAACATTATACACATTATCATTTCCAGGTCCATATTTCATTTTAGCATAAGTTGTCAAGAATTTTCCAATATAACCCTCTTTTCCATCAACATCTCGATACATAACCCATATTTCAAGTAATCGATTTCTATTATCAGCAGCATCTTGTGTATCTAATCGAAATTCGGACCATTGAGGATGTGAATGATTTTTTATTGCTTCACTTTCATATAGAAAAATTAAAGAGTCATCATCTTTTCCCTCTTCCAACCGATAAACCTAAAAAGTAATTAATTTTTCTCCCCACACTTTTTTTTCACATCTCAGTGCTCAAAAATCACACCAACCCGGAAAAACACGGCTGTCTCATCCCATAGAAAATCCTTGCGATCCAACGACTTGCCGTGAAACTGTACAACAATCGGTTGTTCTTTTTCGGGCATTTCGGCTGATATAATGATGCCGCCCAAATATTCGGCACTTGATCTTTGAGCGCCGCCCAATGTGTTGGAGATTGTCGAAACTCGATCGAGACTTTGACGAAGTTGTAGACCGAATGAGCCGATGAGTTCGTCGACTTTGAAAATTGTTGAGGCGAGAATATCGTCGTCCGAACATGACGCTTTGTCGTTTTCATGACACCGAGCACTGGAATTTTGGTTTTCATTAGATCAAAAATTCGCAGAACTTTTTTCAGTCATTAAAAAACTCACACGACAACTTTGATTAATTGAGTTTTCTCAAAAATATAAGGATACGTAAACTTGTTAGGAAACTCGATATTTCGAGAAAATCGAACAGGTGAACTGTATCCAACTTTGGTCCATTTATCTTCAGACTCCGTGTCATTTTCATAAAGTTCGCATACTAATTGATTGGCTGATTCTGTGGTTGAGAAATCGCTGGAATAAAAATATATAGTTTTTTTTGGACGAGTTTTGATCGGGTTCGAAAAATACAATTAATTTTCAAAAAAAAAATCACAAACTCACTGTATAGTAATTGATATCTCAATAGTATTTGACATGATAAATGGTGCACGTGGTGTTAAATTTGGCGATCCTCCTGACAAAGTGATTCTTGGCGAGACACCTCGAACACCGGCAATTGACTGAGACCTTCTGAACATTTGAAAATCAGGAAAAATTGGGGGGAAAAATAAGATGAAGGATGAGGTTTTGTTGTCTTGGTAATTAGGTTTGGTTTTGACGAATTTATGAGCCAATTTTTATTTTCTTTCAGGTTTTGTTTTTATTTTCTCTAGGCAACAACTCTTCCGAAAAATAAATAAAAAAAGAAAATAAAAAGTTTGAAAGTGAAACTGTCAAAAATATTTTCATCTGATCAAACAAAGAAGAGCTGCTCGGTGAGCAAAGAAAGCGAAAAATTTGGAAATTCAAGGCTTCTTTTGTCAAACACAACAAATTATATATTCGTGGTCCGACAAAAAAGTCACGATTTTTTCCTTTTTCTTCCGAAACCACAAGGAAAGTGCAATTTAAAAACAACACACTCCCATTTTATTTTATTTTTTTTGAAGGCTTCAGGGTGAGAGAGTGTGAGACAAAACCAGAAAAGGCTGCATTTATTTATGTTAGAAGTGAAAAGAAGAAGAAAAAAGAGTGTGTGACAAGCTTTTCATCAACTTATTCTAGTTGTAGTAGTACTCTAGAGTAGCCTTTTTCATTTTATTGGATATGAAAAAACGGCAACGACATCGTTTCACACAATGAGATTTGACAGTGTATGTTGGAAAAAAAGAAGAAGCGACAAAAAAGGAGAAAAAGCATGTGACTAACTAAATCAGGAAATTTATTTGAGCAAAGGATGAATCATTTCATTTCATTTCATTTTGTTTCGTATAAACTTTTTTTTTCCAATTAAATAAAAAAAAACAATTGGGAATCTCTGGATTTTAGTGGAATGACGTGTTTTGGAGAAATTGAAATTGAGAACAATGAAAGTGTATATTCGTTTTTTGAAAACAAAAAATATAACAATGAAAGGACATTAAACCACAGTATGATGTTTTTTGATACATGGAAGTTTTGGAAAAAATAGAAGACTTGCAAAAATCTTTTATAAAAGAAAATTATTCTGAAAATTCTTGAACTTGTCAAAAAATGAGTACTTGGATTTTCGAAAACTCAAAATTTTTCAACTTTTACTTTAGATCGCTGCTCAGAGTAAAATAGCCTGAAAAATAGAAAAAATTTGAGTACTGTAGTTTTTCACAGGATCAATTTTCGTCTTATCCCTTGGAAAAAGTTACAGTACTCAAAAAAGTTTTCCACGTCAAACCTCTTCTGTGAAAATTTTTGAAAAGCCCCAGGATTTCTGAAAATTCTTCAAACCTTCCCTTCCTCTCCTACATAAAATGTTGCATTTTTCTCGAAAATAATGAAAAAATGAAAACAAGCTCAAAGAGGCAATTTCGACTCGTCGCGCTTTTTTCTTTTTATTTCAGAAGAAGAAAACACGAAAAATAGACGGAGATTGAATTTCTTCGCCTTCGCCTATTTTTTGCATTTGAATTCAAACAAATATCAAAATGACTACATAGAAGATAGAAGATACATGTAGGAATAGGAATAGAATTACTTTCCAAACAAGCATGGATCTTCGTTTCAAAAATTGTTTGGAAAATTATTCTTTGCTTTTTGAGAGCTTTAATTTTTTCAGAATTTCATTTCAACAATCATCAAAAGTAATCAGAAAATCACAAATAAATAAATGAACAGTAAATTTGTTCTGAAGTATTTTTCAAAAATTTCCAGCCCAGCCTTATTTGGGCTTGACCCCTTAGTCATAGAATTTTTGGTGATCTGGTTTCCAATTCTTCAGAATATTTTCTCATGTTTTTGTAAAAATACTATCATTCTTCTCCATTCTTCTCTTATTTTTTAATAAATATTTGAATGATGAGAAACCAACAAGCAAAGATGATATGAGAAAAAAAAGAAGAAAAAGAGAAAACTTTTTTTAGAATATAAGGGAACGGAATAAATAAATAGGTGGTAAATATCTGAAATGACTAAACTAAAAATTGAGAAGAAGAAGGAGACAAGCAAAAAAGGAGTGAAAAAAAAGGCTCAGATTGATAGATAAATAATCCCTTTGGGAGTTACTTCTTTTGTTCATTCTTTTGTTTTTTCTCCTATTTTTCTGCTGCTTAATTCACTTTTGAACGGTGTGATCAATGCGTTAACAGAAAAAAAAACACAAAAATATTATGCAAAAAAATTTTGACTTGGATCTAAGAAATTGGTCTAGTCTCAATTAATCTGGCCTAACTTTCAAAATTTCTCGATGAGACTAGAGATTCAGTAATTCTTCATTCAAAATATTCTTGGAAAAAATCAGATCAAAGTAAGTCTGATTATAGAAGGGTTGCAAAAAAATAAAATTTTGAATTATTTTTCTGCGATTTTTTTTTGAAAAACTGAATTTGAATTTAAAAATTGAATGATAACAAAAAGATTTTTTCCAAATAAATCAAAACTCTCAAAACGTTTTCATCGACTAGAACTGAACCTGACCTAATTCTTTGACTTCAAATCAAAAAAAAAATCTTCTGAAAACATACCCTAATCGAAGATTTTTAATATTCCGTCGATTCGTCATCGTCTCTCTTTTTTTTGCAAAAGTACAAAAATAAAGAAAGAACTTGATTTTCCTCTTCTTCTTCTTGTTTTTTGTCCTTATTCAAGTAGTCTCAGCTCAACGGAAGACGACTGCGCGAATTTTAAATTATCCCGAGGAATGTGTAGATTCAAAAAAAGAGGAGACGTTGAACATTTCTTTTCGCTGTGCTCTTATGACATGGAATATCTAGGTAGAAGAAGGGTGGAGCCGTGTGCTTTGTCAAGTGGAAAATATTATATAGAGATGTATGAATGTAGTAGGAATATGTATAAGAAAGAAAGAGGAGCAAGCAAAAAACATGAAGAAGAAGAAGAAAAACGGAATATTATGGATAAAAGGTTTCGCGATTTATTAATCTTCGAGATTTTCGACGAACAAAGAATTAAATACGCTTGATTAATAATCGAGCACAGAATCATTGAAATGGAAAAAAGTGATCTATAGATTTACACGGTCAGGATTTAGTGTCAGATTTGGTCATGTTCTCAAGTAAAAATACATTTTTTTTTGAAAATTCAAATTCGCAAACTGAATCTGGGAAGAGTCCTCGGAAAAATATACGAACATGAAATTCTCATTTTCTTCTCAAACATCCAGTTTCAAATAATATATGGAGAAAAAAATACAATTATCCCAATTTATTTTAAAACTAATTTTGGACAATGATTCTTCATTTTCAAATAATTTTTTTCCCACAAAACCCGGAAATCTAAAAAAAATATATATTTATTTTGAAATTTCTCACGTGACACCAATTTTGAACTTTCATTTCCTGTTTTTCGGAACTTTTTCAAATTCCCACGTGGCGAAAATTTCCAGTTCCTTAAAGAGTCCAGGTTTCTGACGTCATTTTGATTATGAAATGTTTTGTTATTATTTTTCGAGATTGCATAGAAAAGCCGGAAATCTATCTTGAAAAAAATAATGAGGGCACAAATTGCGAGTTTGAAAAATATTCACCTTATGGTACTTTTGCTGCAGATTTTATCAAGGAATATGAAAAATAATTTTTTTCAAAAATTTAGAAAAAATTAGGGAAACTGAATATTTTCTTGTTGCTCAAATATTAAAATATAATAAATTGGTAAACAAAAATAAAATAAATTAGCCTGGAATTCTAAAACATGCATGGCTCGATTTAAAAAATTCCAAAACATTGTATATCCCAAAAATCAAAACCCCACCTCTGTGTAAACGGCCGACTGATGAAATCCTGCAGTGCTTTTGTAGATCGTCGCCTATTGATACGATTTGGTGAAAATATTGCGCTATTTGTCATCTTCTGAAAAAAACAACAATAAAGAAAATAAATTTTTCGGTAAAAATTTATTCAGGAAGCAAGGAACAAAAAGGATTACTCAACTCAACGGATTACGAAATGACGAAATAGATTTTACTCAAGCAAGCGTCAGGTGCATTTTAGATATTCAGATGATGAAAGAAAGCGACGAACTCTGCTGATGTATTTTTAATTTTTGTTTATTTTTAGAACTTAAGATTATCTATTATGCTCTGGGAAAAATAGGTTTTGGAAAAAATGAAAGTTTTTCTGAAAAAAAGTTTCAAAAAAAATTTTTAACTGTACTTCTCAGAGTCTCTGTCAATCATACCCGACACAATCAGCTTTATTCTGATTTTAAGTCATGCCAAAACAACACTGAAATGCTAAACACTAAAAAAGACACTAAAAAGAAACAAAACAACAAACTCGGTGAGCTCTGAATACATCAACATAATTGGGCAAAAAAAGAAAGAAAGAAGAAGTTACCTAGGAAATGAAAAGAAGACAAATGAATGGAAAATCTTATATCTTCCATCATTATTTGAAGAGTTTCGGTAAACAATGTTATTCTCGAGAACTACACAACAGCTGATAAATGATCGCGTCGGTTTTAGTTTTTGATATCAAAGGGTTGCCCTTTAAGAATTTTTTTTCTCAAAAATTGAAAAAAAGTTTTGCGGCGGTGGGTCAAGCTGGAAAAAAGAGGAAGAAGAAGAAGAAGCTGACACATGTCTTCAGCAAAAAAAAAATACGAAGTCGTAAAATGAACGGATCCTCTAGCATATAGGACAGATGGATTAAACGAGAAAAAAAGATATCCAAGGCAAAAAAAAACAAATAATTTTCGTTTTCTCGAATATACTATTTTTAATAGGCTTATGTCTTATGAAAACGAACAAAGGTATAATTAAGTCGGCGATTTTTCGAGAAAGCGTGAGAACAAAAAAAATGAAATTGAGTGGGCTAAAACATAATGTGTAAGTGGATACATATACAAAAGGGTAAAAATAGAATATAAATAAATATGGGTTGTGAAATGATATTCAGGGTTGTTGGCTTGAATTTTTTTTTGATTTCGTGGCTGATCATTGGAAATTTCAGGGCTCCAAAAAATTTGGAAATACGAAAATGAAAATCCCAGGGTTCGAAAAAATTAACAACTAGAATGTTTGAAAATTTAGAAATAAAAAATTGGGCAAAAAAAATACAAAATACTCGGAGCTCAAAAAACAAATACTCGGAGCTCAAAATAAATTCAAAAACTATCAGAATTACAAAAAAAATTATGAAACTCAAGAGTCCGAAAAAATTGAAATCTTCGTGAAAATTTCATCTAATGAAAGATGACATGTGGGAAAAACTCAAATCTCATCATGAGTCAGAAAATTTGTTGAAGAAGCAAAACGATATTAAATCTCGAAAATCTTCTCAATTCTCTCGAAAATCCGAAATTCAATAACACAACAAAAATAACCACACAACACAACATTTTTGCGCATCTCAGAGCATCGTAGCGAAGTGTAATAATTTTTGGAAAAATAAAAATGAGATGAAGAAGAATAACAAGGATGTGTGTAAAAATGAGCAGCATATGAACTTGTTATTCATAATTATTTTATTTTTATAATATTTTCTCTGTCATTTAGTTAGTTATTTTAGTTAGCCACATCTTTTCTTATGAAAATACTAACGAATAATCTAACAAAAATATTGCGAACAAGCCAAAAATGGAAAATATATGTATCAGGTTACTTTATAATTACATATGTGTAGATATTTTTGGTGGAGACAGAAAACAAAAAAATATATATAATCATATTTTGTATGTTTTTTTGCTTGCACAAATCGAAATTTTTCATTTTCAATGTTACAGTCAAACTCTACGAGCAGGATAACTGTACATTTCTCACATTTACGACAATGGGTTACTGTTGAATCACAGTAACCCGTGGAACGTATAGTTCGAAAGAAATCTGGAGTACTGTACCTCAATGCACAACTACAGTAATCAGCATGATTTTCTATTTTTAAGTTATTTTTTGAAATAGAACTCTTGAGCTCAGTAAAGTACTGTAGAAAACCTTGATTCATCCAGAAAGTATACTTATATATACAGTTGCCCAATTCAGTTACTGTCGGCTTCCGAAGAAAAATGCGAACGAGTACACGTTTCACGTGATTTTAATTGTTTTTTCGATTTCATCTTTTTTCTCGAACAAATTTCCAAGAAAAAAACACAAATTATATTTTCTTGAAATAAAAAGTTAGGAAATAATGCCTGTGGATCAACATTTTTAGAAATGAAATTATTTATATGATCCTATTCTATTTTGGGTAGATAAAATATGTTTTTATTAATTTTTTCTTTTATTTGAACTTTATCTTTGAAAATAAAAACAACTCACTCACAACTTCGAAATGCAATAATACTTCCATAATATCCAGCCGTTCAAATTGCTCAATAATAATTCCATAAATCGCAGAGCATAATTGATTCAAAATCAGATGAATATCAATTCGAACATCGATTTTTCGATTCAATGAACAATGTGGGATTGAAACTGGAATAACTAATCCAAAAATTCGCGAATTCCTGATCCGAAATGACAAGAAAATGCAATAATATCACATCGCGATCTTGTGGGATTACAATGGTGATGTTCACATTCGAATTGATGTAGACTAACTTTTCGATTTTCTTTCGAATTCGATTGACCATATGTGACACTTTCTGTGAGAAGAAATGATGAGAATGGGAAATTCAGAAAAAAAATTAAATGCGATGACGTGGATGTGGGTCACGTTTACACGTTTGGGATTTGAAAATTTACAATTTTGTTTTTTTTTATTTGAAAAATTCATTTCAGCGAATCCTGTAGAAAATTGAAACAATTTAAAATTTTCAGAAAATCAGGTTCAAAATTTGTTATACAAAAAATTCCACTGTTTCAAAATTGTTTCCAATTTTAGATAAATTTATGGAAATTCCCGACAACCATCTTAAATCTCAAAAATTCAAAAAAATCTGAAATTCCAGTCAAAAAATTATAGAGAAAGATGAATTTGAATTTCAGAAAAATCCAGATAAATCAGCCAAGAAATTTAAGAGAAAAGTGAATCCAGATTTCAGCTGAATTCAAAAAAATTCCAGATAACCGTTTTAAAAAAATTCAAAAAAAAAATCTGAAATGCCACCCAAGAAAACCAGCCATTCACCAACAAGTTGACAATCTCTCTCTCTCTCTCTCTCTCTCTCTTGTTTTTCCATACTCTCTCGCTTCCTGTTTTTGTTCTTTGAACTCGAAAAAAACGTGATGCAAGAAATTAAATTTTGCCGCGTAGATCAAAAAAGTTTTTTGAAAAAAAATTGTGTGCGTTGATAAATTTTCAAAATCTTTTGAAAAGCCTGAAATTTCAAAAATGATTTGTTGAAAAAGCTATACTTTTAACCAGAAACTTTCAAAGTTCATGTGGATTCTTCGGTTTTCAAGTTCAGAAATTCCACGTGGCACAACCAAATTTTTATGAATCCACGTGTCATAATTTTGTTCGCTGATAATAATTCAATTTTTGGGATTCACATGATTTTCAGCCCATAAAGTTTTACTCAACATTTTTAACCTCAAAACTTTTCCACGTGCCGAAAACTTTTATATTTACAGTTAGCAACTTGTTATCTTCAGAATATATGTATCAGGTTAAATACTTTATAATTACATATGTGTAGTTATTTTTGGAGGCTGAAAAAAATAATCAAATATTTGTTTAAAAATTGTATTTTGGTTATGATCCAAATTGATCGGAATTTTCATCAATTTGTTCAAATCGATAAGATCCACGTCCATCCATATAAAGTGAATATTCATGATATTTCCATAATGATTTACGATGTGAAACTGTGAATAATGTGATATTCATTTCACGGCATAAACGATACATTGCACCTGAAAAACAAAAAGATTTCCTGAGAAAAAGGTTCGGACTTGAAGATTAAATTTTAGGGATGTGTGATTCGGAAGAGATTAAAGAATTTTTAATAGGAATCGAGCTATCAAAGAGAAATCTTAGCATCTTCGATTTTATTTAAAATTTTCTGTTCTCACCTTCAACATCGACACTAACTGCAGAAGTACATTCATCAAGAATTGCAAATTGTGGTTTATGGTAGAAAAGTCGAGCCATCTGAAAATCCGAAAAAACATATTTCAAACTCCAACTTCCCAATTTACCGCAATTCTCTGTTTCTCTCCACCGGATAAAACATCCATCCAATCTTGAACTGCTCCCCAACCACCTTCACGCTCCAAAATATGAGTTAGTTGAACCTGGAAAATTATTCGGTAACATTTTAGATTCAAGAAGTACACTCACATATTCCAACATTTCCACGAGATGTTCATCTTTCAACCCCTTCTTTGTCATATCATAAATCGTGTCCGGATAAATAATCTGATCCCGAAGTGTTCCCAAAGTCATGTATGGTCTCTGTGGAACATAGAACAATCTACCCTTTGCTGGTTTCGTCAAAGTTCCCCCGAAAACTGGCCAAAGTTCACCAAGTGTTCGGAAAAGAGAACTTTTTCCACAACCATTTGGCCCACAAACCAAAACATTTCTGCCCGATGGAACTTCGAATGAAAGTGATTCAATAAGAGTATCACCATTTGGTGTCACTAATGGAACATCTTCAAATCGAATAATATTATCTTGAGTGATCAATGTTCCTCTTCCCGATTGCAATTCTGTTCCACTAACAATTCCTTTCTCAAATCTTCCCTTCTTCATATCATCCAAAACTTTCATCAAAGTATCAACTCTTGTCGTAAATCCACTCAACTTAGTCATATCTCTTCCAGCCAAAGCCAATCTTCCCAAAGCCTCTGACAATTTCAACATCATTCTTCCAGAATTATACAACTCTTGCATAATTTCATTTCTATCCATATTATTTACCCGCTCATTTTCCATATCGAATAGAGTTTTTGCGCAAGCAATCCATCCAATAATATTTGTCACATATTTTCCAACAATATTATCAACGAATCCAAGTGTGAATCGGAACATTATTGATTTTCGAAGATGAATTACAAGATTTTGGAATGATCCCATTAATGCATTTCTTTCTGGCTTGTTTCCTTGATAGAATGCAATTTCTTCACTGTTCATTATTAATCTTGAGTTTACATATCGATATTCTCCTTCAAGAACTTGTTCTTCCACAGTCAATTTTGCGATCTAAAAGTTAGTTGTAAAATTTTCAAAACTCAAAAATATCTAACCGGTTTTCGGAGCTTGGTTAGAACAACCATACTGGCCATAAGATATCCAAACAATATTCCTGGACCTTCCCATCCGAGAGCTCGACCAAGTTTGAAAATGTACAAAAATACATCGAGAATTGGTTTGGTGAGATTCGAATACAATTCAACGATTCCATCACAGAATTTTTCGACGTCTTGAGTCAAAAGTTGATCGGGATTTTGAATTCGATTGTCGAGATTGGAGATTTGGTAGAATGTGAAGCCACTGGAAAAAAATAATTATTTTTTTGATGGATACTCTGAGAAACTTTGGTTCTATGGTGGTTAGATTCAATAAAAAACAATTGATTTCTCACTCATCTACAGTAGTCCTTGCAGTTTGGGTACTGTAGGCTTTGATGACAATAAACCTATATTAGGATTTTAGGTTGCAGTAGTTTAAAAGATGATTTCAGGTTTTTGAGTTCGAATGTCAAACTGAAAAATAATCATTTTCGTTTTTAACTCAAAGAACAATCAATATTTTGATAACCAGGAAATTATAAAAAAACCTTATCTAAAAAACTACTGTTTTTTCCTAGAATGAAAACAAACACGGGTTTTTCACAAAGTCAATCGGGAGAAAAAAGACCAACTTACCCAAGATATTTATCATAAAGATGTTTTGTCAATCGCTCTCTGAAACGAAGTTTGAGTTCGGACAACGAGAATTTCAATAACGCGTTGATCAAAGAAATCGCTGGAAGATTGAGGAAGTATTTGAAGACAGAGACAGCAAAAATAATTGGGTTTCTGTCAACCATCGATGCTTCAACACTTGTTGCATTTGTAATCATATAAACATCAGCAACAGTTCGAGCGAGTAAAACAAGTCCAATCACGACCATGTAAAATACTTCCATTGAGAGCGGACCTGGAAATAATTTTGGGATTTGTGGATTTTTTTAGATATCTAATTTTAAGAAATTCTTGCAATTTCCGAAACAATCTTGATACTTAATATTTACCTGGGATCAAAATTTTGAGAAGTCGTCGAATTTTCTCAAAAAATTCCGCATCCAATCCAGTCTTTGCACCTGCTTTCTTCACATTCTTCGACAAACTTTGTCCACTTTTCTTTCCTCTAAAACTTCCCGAATAAAGATTCGCAATCGCAATACAACCAAAAACTCCGGCAAAAGCTGGAGACCAATTCTTATAAGTCAACGTCGAGTTGAGAAGTTGAAATTTGGATAGAACACCCATTTTCTTCTCACATAAATCAAAAAATAATGAATGAAGCGACGAGTCTTATCTCTTTTTTTTCAAATTTTCATACGCTGATAAAGAAAAAACTTCAAACTCCGCCAAAAAATTCCGGGACACAGACAGGAGAAAGGTTTAAAATGTATTATAATAATAATTTTGAAGGCAAGACAAGAAAAAATAATTTACGAGCCGAATTGATCGGAATTTTCATCAATTTGTTCAAATCGATAAGATCCACGTCCATCCATATAAAGTGAATATTCATGATATTTCCATAATGATTTACGATGTGAAACTGTGAATAATGTGATATTCATTTCACGGCATAAACGATACATTGCACCTGAAAAATAAAATTATTTGCTGATGAAAAAGGTTCAGACTTGAAGATTCAATTTTAAGGATGTGTGAGTCGGAAGAGATTAAAGAATTTTTAATAGAAATTGAGCTATCAACAAAAAATCGGATCAAAAACTTTATGTACTGTTCTCACCTTCAACATCAACACTAACTGCAGAAGTACATTCATCAAGAATTGCGAATTGAGGTTTATGGTAGAAAAGTCGAGCCATCTGAAATTCAGAAAAAATTTCAAACTACAACTTCCCTACTCACCGCAATTCTCTGTTTCTCCCCACCGGATAAAACATCCATCCAATCTTGAACTGCTCCCCAACCACCTTCACGCTCCAAAATATGAGTTAGTTGAACCTAAATTTTCATTTGTCTTGTCTATCTAAGTAAAAAAAAGGTTCAAAGTTCTTTTCAAGCTCCTGTTCGATTGTCATTTATTTACAATCGTAAATTTCTCGATAGTGACACCAGGAAATATTTTTTTCAACTATCAAATTCAAAAGTTCATTTGTTAAATTTTTTTTTAGAAAAAAATTCTCGTTAAGCCTTTCATTTATTATCAATTCGCCAAAAAAAGGAAAAAAGCATTTTTTAGATAAACATTTTCAACTTTTTTGGGGGAAATGATTTATGAATCAAAAATTAGGTTGAAAACTCACATTTTCAATCATTTGCTCCAAATCACTATCCGATATTCCTTTTCTAATCATATCAAAATGTCGATCCGGATAGATTATTTGATCTCGAAGTGTTCCCATTGTCATATAAGGCCGTTGTGGAACATAAAATAGTTTTCCCTTGTCAGGTTTTGTCAAAGTTCCTCCAAATAATGGCCAAAGTTCACCAAGTGTTCGGAAAAGTGAACTTTTTCCACAACCATTTGGCCCACAAACCAAAACATTTCTGCCCGATGGAACTTCGAATGAAAGTGATTCAATAAGAGTATCACCATTTGGTGTCACTAATGGAACATCTTCAAATCGAATTACATTATCTCGAATATTCAAAACACCACTTCCAGCTTTTTTTGGATTCGATACCAAACTTTCTCCATCTCTTTCGTTTTCTGTTCCTCCAACCATTGTTCGTTTATAATTTCCCTCATTTACATCATTCAAAACACTCAATAATGTATCGACTCTCGATGTAAATCCACTTAATCTAGTCATATCTCTTCCAGCCAATGCCAATCTTCCCAAAGCTTCAGCCATTTTATACATCATTCTTCCAGAATTATAATATTCTTGCATCAATTCATTTCTCGATTTTCCAATGAATGGTTTATGATTTTTGTTGAAAAACGAACTTCCAACTGCGTACCAACCGACTACGGTAGCTAAATATTTGGCAACAATGTTATCAACAAATCCAACCGAGAATCTGAAAATTTGGAATAATTTTGGAGATTGACAAAGAACTAGATACCTGAATAAAATAACTTTTCTGAGATGTTGAACAAGACTCGCAAATGTTTGCATAATTGTATCTTTTTCACTTTGATTTCCTTGATAAAATGCGATTTCTTCGCTATTTGAAATAAGTCTAGAATTCACATATCGATATTCTCCTTCCAATGCTTGTTCTTCGACAGTCAATCTTCCGATCTGAAGAATTTGAGAATCAAAATATGATAGTTCATGTTCACGTAGATTTTTTAAATGTTTTTTTTTTGAAAATTGGAAGCTTTAGAAAACTAAATTTAGAATTCATGCCAACCCTAAAAATACTCACCGGTCTTCTCATATATGTCAATCCAATTCCAGTGAAAATCAAATAAGAAAACAAAATCGACGGAGAAGAAAATCCGAGAGATGTTCCAAGTCGAACCAAATATAAAAATACATCAAGAATCGGTTTCGACAAATTCGAATACAATTCAACAATTCCATCACAGAATTTATCGACATCCGTGGTTAGAAGTTGGTCAGCATTTTGAATTCGATTGTCGAGATTTGACATTTTGTAGAAAGTGAAACCTCTGAAATATTGGATAAATTTCGATAAATAAAATTGGTTCTTGGAAAACTCACTTCAAATATTGTGAATATAAATGTGCAGATAATCTTTCTCTGAATCGAAGTTTCAATTCAGCAATTCCAAATTTCAACAATGCATTTGTGACTGAAATTGCTGGCAAATTCAAAACATATTTGAATGCTTCCAACGCAAAAAGCAGTGGATTTCGATCAATAATTGAGGCCTCGATTTTTGTCGAAGTGATAATCATATAAACATCTGCATAAGTTCGGCAGAGCAATGAAACAGCGATTAAAACCAGATAAAATGTTTCTTTTGAAAAGAAACCGGGGATCAGAATTTTCAAAATTCTTTGTAATTTTCTGAAGAAAACCAAATCGACGTGTGCTTTGTGGGATTTCTCTCCGGGTTTTTTCGAGCGCTTTGGAGCATTTTTGGAAGTTCTGAAAAATAACATGAATTGGAATTTATCAATCTTCCTGAGTTTAAAAGCTAAAAACCCCGAAAGTTTTTAAAAACTGAAAAATCGAAAAAATTTTTCTCGCAAAAAATAGTACGATATGCAAACGTGTTTGCGGCCACGACCACACACCGAACCTGACGATCAAAACATTATTTTTTTCTAATTTTTCTCGAAAACTGTTTCGAGCTGGAAAAAATACCTGAATTCATGTTTATACAATTTGATCAGCGCAAAAACCGAAAGCATTCCCAACATTCCCGGAGCATATTGTTTTGCTGGAATTGAGGCACCCAATAGCTGGAGTTTTGATAAAACTGCCATTTTCTGCAAAAAAAATGAGCAAAATTTGCGAACATCAACAAAAACAGGAAAAAAAAACAAAGGATTGATTATATTATTTGGGGACGTCAGTTATCAGTGGTATGAAGGTCATTAAAACGAGAAGATGATGAATAGTGTGAAAGGGTGAGAGAAATTAGACATCCAAAAAAGTAAAATGGCTATAATGTTGTCTTGTTGTCGTTTTTTGGAGTCGTACTTTTATGCAAAAACAGTTTTTTCTTTATTGAAAAAAAATACATTTATTATCAATTTATTTACAAAATCACAACAACAAAAAATTATTTTTACCCGGTAAAAAATAGATATAAAACCCTGATTGAAAATGTTTAAAACTGAAGTGCATCATAGAAAATTTGTTGTAAAAATGCTCTAGAATGAGGTTTGAATCGATATTCATCCAAAAGTTCTAGAACATCTGCATAAAGACACGGCCATTTGAAAAGCCATTCGTTGTGTTGGCGAAGGCTGAAATTGTATATCTACTGTAAGGTGTGGATAATAAATAACTTTCATAGCGAGAAAAAATAGTGCGTCACAAACTAGTTTGCTTATCATTTACAAGAAAAAAAGTAATCCAGGTTAAAATGTACCTAGTCTGATTCGCGAGAACGTGAGAATGGTCAATTTCGAATGGTACCGGGTCCAGAAAAAATCTTACCCAATTAATCGTTTTGTCGGATATTCTTTGATTTCCAACATATCAACTTGATTCAAAACTTCGCGTCGAAGTTGAACAGCATCCGGATGTGGATATTCGGCTGAAAAAAAACCAAATAATTATTTTTCAAAAAAATAAAATCATTACTTTGAACATCTTCGGTACAATGAAAACATCGATATTTGGAGTGTCGTTGAATATGTGAAAGATTATCATTTTTCGCATAACCTCCACGTGCTCCCCGATCTTCAATATCATCATTGTTATTATTCGTGAATATTGTATCCGATCTCGATTTCGATGGAAATATATTCGCGCAAATCACTTCAACTTCAGCTGGCAATGCAACAGTTTGTAATGGTACAACACTAACAGTTTTCTTTATCGAATTGTCTTCTTTACATAATTCATCAAAAAGCCAACTGTCACCAACAGTTTCTCTGCGGAAATTCGCAAAATATCGCTCTTCATCTTTACTCATAAATATATATCTGATCGGATCTCCAATATTTCGATTTATCTGCATCGATGCGCGAATTCGAAATGGTGCGAGGTGGAATTTTTCGCGCATTCGGCATGAGAAATGAAACTCTTTGATAGTATCAGCAAGTGTTCCTTCAGCTTCTAATTGTTCACGTGGGATTTGAAGACCTTCTCGAATACATCGAGCTACTGTAGATGAACGAGTTCCAAGTGATGAATCTTCTTCGATATTTGAGTTTGTTGTATTTGCACGACGTCGTTCATCTGGAAAAAAAGCGAATTTTTATTTTCTTTGAGGAAACAAAAATGAAAAACCTACTAGATAATCTTGAATTCGCTCCACTTGAAGAATGCATCCTATATTCATCAACAACTTCAATACTAATCGGTGATAAAATCATTCCATTTTGATTATCCTCGAAAATCGCGAGTTCGTCTCTCAATCCCAAATCACTACTCCAATGTCTCAATTTTGTCTGCTCAATTTTTCCCACTCCTCCATTTCCCTTTTCGCTCCAATTTGTTTCAGCTCTATCGATTCGACTTTCCGATTGCGATCTTGTTCGACTTTTCGCTCTCGGTTTTTCTTGAACACTTTTTTCGACAACCGAATAATGTCGATTATGAGTGTTCCTTCTTTTCAATGGTATTTCTTCTTGTGCCATCTTTTTCGCAATATCAATTGTATATCGATATTTATTGGATTCCCATCCAAATTGTGCCAATCGTTTAGCTCCTTCAACAGATTGTGAAATACAAACACATGCTAAAAATGCAGTTCCTCGAATACTCAAAACTCCATGTTCTTCAGCAATTTTTATAATTCTTGGAATTGTTTCGATTGGAAGAATTGAGAATCCTTCATCAGTTGATGCAATACTTGATAATCCCCACAACGCTCCTTTAATATCCCGATTTTTCGAATTCGAATTGTGCAAAATCCCCAACATTTCTTCACAAACATGTTCCTCAATCAATAATTCTCTACCAGTTTCATGTTTTCCTAGCGCACCAAATAAATGAATCGGCGCAGGCACTCCATTGGTATTCTTTTCAGTGCTACTTCGAGAAAACGATCCATCCAAACTTCTTTTATTCGAAAACATTATCGTTCGAAGATCTTCATCAATCGCATCAACAAATTTCGTGTTCCAAGTATTCAACCAATATTTCACCAAATCCCGAACCTCCTCAATTTCCAAAATAACTTCTTCTTCAATAGAATATAAATGTGGTTTCAACATTTCCCCAGCTTCTCCATACAAACTCCATTCAATTTTTCTAATCTTCCGTGATGGATATTCCGGCAACCATCGATTCAACAACCTCAGCGCGTTTCTAACAACTTTGGGTGATTCATCGGTTAATTGTCTCAACATTAATTGTACTCCCCAATCATCAAAACCAGGCAATTCAACAGAAGCCAAAACTGACAGATATCTGGTAACCCATTTTCTAGAAATTTCATCACTCGAAGTCAGAGCTTTTCTGAGGATTGTTCTTGTGATTCCTTCAGTTGAATAATCCAGAGAAGATATTATAACTTTGATATGTTCAGGTGCAGTTGAACCATTTATCATATTCACATATCTGGAAAAAAATATTGAAATAACTTCAATGCTGATTTTTATTTGACAATTTTGATCTTCATTTTTTTTTCAAAAATATTTTTCAAATACCAAATTTCCATTCCAGAAAAGTACACAAAAATGTTTCATCTTGACCCGAAAAACATCTCACAGCGTGAAATTCGAAAAAAGAGATTTTTAATCCAGTTTGTATGCAAATATAATATCCGTTTGAGGCGCAGTGCAATTGGGTGTAATGACCTCTTTATTTTCGCCGTGGCGATTTCTTCTGGTTTTTTTCTTCGTTTTTGCTGTTGTTGTTGTTATTGTATGGATGAGTTAATACCCACTAATAAAAAGTTGGATAATAGATTCATAGTTATTATAAGTAGTTATTTAGTTATGTAATAATGATGGATGATGAACTAAAGCTTATTTCTATAGGCTGAAATACAGAGTGGTCCGAAAGAGCGCAATGAGATTGTTAACAGTTACCACTGTCACTAAGCGTTCTCCATTGCGTTCCGTAACAATTTCAATTTCAATTCAGAATACATATTGTACAAAACCCAGCTTATGCCAACTTTCTCTTCCGATTACACACATAATCCATCAGAAAAGCAAAAAGTACAAGGATTCACCAAACAAACAAACATGGTTAGGAAAAAACCTCTCCTTATCTCATTGATAAAAATAATAATATTGAATAGACAAGTTTTTGCGGTTATCAAATCCCGTTTTCATTATGTAGGATGAAAAAGAATGGATAATAGGCAGGATTGCGACATCGCAAAATAATTGAAGATGGAATATTATTTGAGAACTGACAAGACAACACTTTAGGGAGAACAAAGAAGTACGGAAAATACATTTCTGGAAAGAATTTTAGACATCCTTCCTTCCCACGCATTCATTTCTAATCCTCAATGAATTCTGAATTTGTAAATTCCAATCATTTTTATTACAGCCACCCATTTCCTTATTGAATTACCATACTCATAATTTATTCCACCTTCGTTCAAGCGAAAACGAAAACAAGAAAATCCATTTGCCAAAAGTCGATGCCATCCAAAGATTTTTTCGAAATCTTCTTCTTCTCGGCTGATCACAGAAAACCTGTTAGCCACTAGGCGGCCGAAAAGGGGCGGGTAATTAAAAAATGCGGTGTCCGCAAGCCGGTTTCATCGCTGACGGTTGCCTACCGCTTTTCTTCGAACAACGCATCTTTCTTGGCCAGCTTCTTTTCCAACCATTTTTTCACATTTGGGTTGACTAGAAAATCGAGATTTCATATAAGAGTTTCACATTTTCAATATGTTTTTTTTTTCAAATTCTATATTTTTTAAAAGAAAGTTCACCTCACGAATATCTGAATTACTCTAAATTAATTTAATTGCATAAGTTTCTCATACATAATTCTCCACCCGAAAAAAAACCGACAAATTACCCACAACAAAAATGGGTCAATCACTTTGATAAGAGATCTTCGAAAAAACGAAAAGCTTCATGATATCATCGTATAATTCAATAATAACGTTCTGCTAATCCTTTTTGTGAAAATTAGGCTAAACCGTTTTTTTCTTCTTCTCCAATCGCCGGTCCTCTTTTTCCTAATCTATCCAATCTAGCTAAAACTGTCACTTTCTGACGAGATAAAAATAACAACAACAACAACAATAGGGGACCTGTTTCACTTTTCATTTTTATTTTATTCTCATTCATAATTTTGCAGCATGTCGGTTTCGACAATCCGTGCACTTACTATATTGCTCATATTAGTCAGCACATGTTTTGCTGATTTGTCATCGTGTGCAAGAGCTAAATGTGTTCATTGTGCTGTCGATTTTATTAACCGAATGTGTCCGACAGCTTGTTCTGGATGTGGAGGACAACAACAAAGTTCAGCTTTGGTGAGTTAGAACAAGTCGTTTTGGGGAAATAGGCCTCTCACTCTTTGTACATACAAACACTTTGTTGATAGTGTACGAGAGGTGTTCGGATGTCCTAGCAGCCTGTCGCGTCTTGAAAAACACAATCTAATTTCCAGATCCAACCACAACTTCCACCACAACCAGCTCCAGTTTATCAAACTCAACAACAACAACAATTCAGCCACTCAATAAATGCTCGTCAAGTATCTGCTGAAGGTGGAGCTCAACCACAATTCAACATTCCACTTCAACCACACGCTCAACCTGTGCAATTCGCCGCTCCAAACTATCAAGGTCAACAACTTCCATATCCTCAGCCAGTTCAAACTGCTACACTCGCTCCACTTGTTGAACCACCAAAGATCTCGACTTTCGATCCAAATCTCAGTCGTCAACCAGCCGATCTTGCACCAGAACAACCACAAATTCAACAACCCCAACAACTTCCACAACTTTTCCCACAACAACAACCAGCTCAACCACAAGGATTCGGAACACAAATGGAAAACTTGTTCAATCAACCAAACCTTTTCCAACTTCCCCAACCCCAACAACAACCTCAACTTTTCGGTCTCCCACAACAACCAGGCCAACCAAACTTATTCCAATTACCCCAATCAACAAACCCATTAGACCCATTTAATTTGTTCGGAAACTCTGCCGCTCCATTGCAACAACAAGGAATCAGCACTCAACAATACGGACAAGTTCAACATCAAGGAAGTTATAACTACAATCAACAGCCATACTATCAACAAACCCAACAACCAGCTGTTCAACAACCATACCAACAACCAACATATCAATCAGCTCAAGTTCAACAAACTTATCAACCACAACCTCAAACCCAGCAAGTTGCTCAACCTCAACAACCTTATCAGCAACCATACCAGCAACCACAGCAACAACAATATACTCAACAATACAATCAATATCAGCAACAGGTCCAACAACCTCAAGTTCAAGTTCCCCAAACTCCTCAACAACCATCATTGCCAGTTGCTCAACCACAACAAGTCGCTGCTCCACAACAACCTCGGCCACTTCCACAAGCGCCGGCTCCAGTTGCCGCTGCCGCCGCTGCACCAAGCATTGATGCGAGACCAGTTAGTTTCGAAAAATATATTGATGCCGGAAAGGGAACTCCGTTGGCAAAAGCTCAATGTCCACGTCAACCAGGATGGCAACCGTGTATTACAAAAGAAAGCGCTAATGATCGATTCAGAAATTGTTGTTCGAGACTTGGAGAAGGATGTGCTCCACTTTGTAATTATGATGCTACTTTGGCTACAGTAAGTTGTCAGGAATAATATTTTCAAAATTAAATGTGATTTTTGCAGATGCAACTGGCTGTTCTCACAGGGAGATGTCCATTGAGTAAAGTAGGAGATGTTATGGTGTGTGCTTCAGGATACGAAGATGCTTCACAATGTTGTGAAGCATACGGTGTATTCGAACCAGGATACGAACATTGTCGACCATATTGTAATCCATCAGCTGGTTTGCCAGAAGGTGGACTTTTGACAGAGAAATACAAGTGTTTGGTGAAGCTGTCACATATTCAACAATGCTTCTTTGTTTCACAGAAACCATAATAATTTTCTCAATTTTGTTTTTTTTTTGTTGGTTTTAACTTTTTTTTGGAAAGTGCAATCATTAGCGGCCATCTCGTTTGTAAATATATATGAATAAAATTTCAAAAAAATTATTTTTTTTTCGAAATCCCACCCCTCTTTCGCCCACCCCAAAAAAAAACTCACAAATGCAAAATCCCAACATCATTGAGAATTCCAAGTCCAATCGAAGAAATAGTAAAACTTCCAACTATCGCAAAATGATACATATTTGTTGTATAAGTCAGATTTCTGGGCGAAAAAACCGTCGAATCTTCTAGAGCCGTTCGAAAACTTTGAACATATCGATGAAAAATCGCGCAATAATCATGTCTCAAACCATCGCTGAATCTCGGAATAATTCGTAAAATGAGACGAATCAAACTTTTCGTCACAATCACATGTTGTTTTTCCAAATATTTTTTGGTTGGGGGAGAAATATAATAAATCAGGTTTGATACAAATTGCTGCGTGGAATATGTCTGAAATTCTTTCACAATTTCCTCATTTGTATCATTTTCCAATTTTTCAATGAAATATTCAGTTTGATTCCAATTAATACTTCCATCTTGTTCTTGCAAATCACTTGTTGAATTACTATCCATCGAATCGAAACTCAATCCTCTTTTTCGTGTATAATCATAATCATCAAAATCATCCATTAATATTAATTTGTTTTTATCATATGGTCCTTCGAGTACAGTTTCTGTCAATTTTCCAGGCGAAACTTCTTCAAAAATATCAGTTACTGTAGGTCTTTTTGATTTTTCTTTAGGTTGTGTTACAATCAAAGGTGGTTGCATATTTTGAACAAAAATATGAAGATCTGATTCTCTCATAATTGTAGCAGAATTCGTTGATGATCGAATCCATGACTGATTTAATTGATCAAATCGATGAAGTACAAGTTCAGCATTTTGTGCATTAATAAATGTATAACTCTCATCCGCTTTTATATCAAAATTTCCATTTATCGCAGCCGATGCTCTACTTTGTATCAAATTCTCACAAGCACTTTGTACCAATGTTGGCATCGATAAAACTGGTGCTCGATATCCAACTGGAACATGTGATGGAGCATTTCGAAGCATATCAGCAAGAAGAAGAGTGGCTTTGAGACCACTTGATGAATCAGGTTGAGCTAGAATTAGACGAGCTAATGATTGTGGAAGACTTGCATTGATGAGAACAAATGTTGATAAACATCGGAAAGCTGCATGGATGTCGAATGTTGGCTTTTTGCGGTCCTATAAATATTAAGTTTTTCTGAGTTTTGCCTAAAGTTTCTGAATTTTCTGGTTGTCCAGAATTTCCGATTTTACAAGGAAAATGTTCTTCTCAATCTCAAAGTTTTTCCCAAAACCCAAACCCACCACATCATTTCTCATGCGAGCATCATTTTGAGCAACAACAAAATCATTTTTCAACGATGATTTATATTTATCCGGTAGATGCATACTTTCTGAAATTTTAATTTTTTTTAAATCTAGAAACTTTTCACAAACAAAAACTCACTGTAAAAAACGAGCGCCTCATCCCATGATTCAAAATTCTTGCTAGAATACGGCAAATCTCCAAACTCACAGCACATTTCAACAATAATTTCACGAATTCGAACAAGATTCTCATTTTCCACAGTTCCTAGTCCTAAATATTCCAACAATCTCAATGGTGATGTTCCAATGATACTTGAATTCGGTCCAACAGCTGCACAAGCAAAAAGACCAGGCCAAGATCTTAGAAGAACCATAAATGAGGCTTTGAAATTCTCAAGAACATCATAAACATTATCATCTCTGAAATAGAATATTATTTTTATTATTATTAGAAGCAGAAGGAGAATAAACTTCAACTAACACTTTCTTAATTTGCATATTATCCTTCTTCTGAAACAATCCATATTCCACTAGTGGCGCAAAAATTTGCTCAAGAACCATATGAAGATCAGCTTTTTGTCGAATATGCGGATTGTCTAGCCAGAACACAAGAACCTGTGAAACCAGCAAAACAATTCGTCGACTCAATGTTGAAACGCCAGTCAATACACGAACCATCCAATCTGTTCCAGCCATTTCTAGAATTAAATCAGGTTCGGATAGACAGAATTCAAGAAATAACCCGACACACGGCATCGACATTCTGAAAAGTTAACTATTTTGCAAACATTGAATAACCAAAATTAATGAAACACACCTATCAACAGGTTCATTCTTTTTTGTAGAATCATCTTCTCCTTTCAATTTTTCTTTTTGAAAAACATCGAGAGCAATTGAAATGATTGGTTGCATTATACTTTTAGGAAACGCATATTTTCTGAAAATTAGGAATTTCATGGGTAAATCGTGACAACTTAGATTTTCAACCCAAAAATTCCTCACTTTCCATTTGCTTGCATTTTCGCATCATCAATCATCATTTGCAATTTCGACCCATCATAAGTATTCATCATCCAAGTAATCAATTTAAATGCTTCAACTCTCTCTTGCTCATTTTCAATTTGTAAATCCACAGCTCTAACCATATAAATATCAACATGAGATCGGAGAAGATACACTAAATGTCTCTCAAGGAATAAGGATTTTCGAATGATATGAAAGCACATTGCACGGATACAAGGATGGTCGTCTTTTAGAAATATTAGAACTCTGAAACCAAATTTCTTTTTTTGTTGAAATTATTATATTTTACTCACAAGCTACACAAATCTTCAAAAATATTTGTTTCGGTGAAAACTTCTAACTTGGTTTCAAGAAGTAATCGATTGACGGTGTTCAAAAATGCACATTTTTCGTCATAATCACCTCCTGCTATATCATTTGCCTTCTTTATAAAATTTTGAACATCTTCTCGCTCTCGAAATCTTTCACTCTTATTTTTCACCGATTCGCTCAATTTTTCTGTAATTTTTTTGTTGCTTTTTCGTTATTCAAAAATAAAATCAAACTAACTTGAAGCTGATCGAACTCGTATACTTTCTCGAATTTGTTTAGCTCTATCCTCATTATTTCCATTTCGATGGTAAACTTTCCGACGATAATCCATTTTTCATACAAAACTAAAACGAATAGTGCAAATAAACCACTCAATATTTTGTCAAACTGATAAGAATATTAACATTGTTGATTATAAACTGGAAAATATAATGTTCAGCTCAAAGCATATGTGCATAAAAATAACAAGTACTTATTAGAATTTTTCTGAAACATACAGATCGAAAAATGAATATTTAGAAATGAGCGAGGTTTTCTTTTTTTTATTAGACGAAATGAAAAACAAATGTTTTCAGTTTGACGTGAGATAAAGATGTCACGCAAATAATGTGAATAAAAATAAAACAATTTCACATTTCAAAAACGCTTTTCTAGCTCGAAAAATAAATTTCGCGAAATTTTTCACACAAAAAAAAATATGGCCGAAGTTTTGCAATTTTCGTGGCCTAGAAAAAGATGCACTTTTCTTTTTTTTTCTCGGCCAAAACGAATTTTTCAATCCCAAAACTGAAATTTCCAGGTAAAAATGGCTCCGCTGGCCAGGTTTGCTCAAGGGCGACCATTACAACAAATATGGCGAAGATTCGCCTCGACAGCCGAAGCGCCACAAGTTGTAGTACCTGGAGTTAGGCCAATTGAGCGAATTAGAAATATCGGTATTTCTGCACATATCGATTCCGGTAAAACGACTGTAACTGAAAGAATCTTGTATTATGCTGGAAGAATCGATTCAATGCACGAAGTTCGTGGAAAAGATGATGTTGGTGCAACTATGGATTTTATGGATCTCGAAAGACAACGTGGTATTACAATTCAATCAGCTGCAACTTATGTTGATTGGCATGGAACAAATATTAATATTATTGATACACCGGGTCATGTTGATTTCACTGTTGAAGTTGAAAGAGCGTTGAGAGTTCTTGATGGAGCAGTTTTAGTTTTATGTGGTGTTGGAGGAGTTCAATCACAAACATTTACTGTAAATCGGCAATTAGGAAGATATAAAGTTCCATTCCTTTGTTTTGTAAATAAAATGGATAGAAATGGTGCAACTCCATTGAAAGCTTTAGATGGTCTTCGAAACAAATTGAATCATAATGCTGCTCTAATTCATTTACCTATCGGAAAAGATTCAAATTTTAATGGTATTGTTGATTTGGTTGAAGAAACAGCTTTGTATTATGAAGGAGAACAAGGATTGATTATTCGAAAAGATGAGATCCCGAAAGATCTTCGAACACAAGCAAAAGATTTGAGAGACGAATTGATTGAACATGTTGTAAATGCTGATGAACAATTAGGAGAAATGTTTTTGAATGATGAAACTATCACAAATCAACATATTCATGATGCAATCAGAAGAACTGTTGTTAAAGTTAGTTTTTCAAAACAAATTTTGAAATATAATGAATACATGTTTTCAGCGTCAATTTGTTCCAGTTTTGTCCGGATCAGCTTTGAAAAACAAAGGTGTTCAAACAATGATCGATGCTGTTGTTAGATATCTTCCCGATCCTTCTGAAGTTGAAAATCGTGCAAATATCAAAAATGAAAAAGGAGAAGAGGAAGGAATTATCTTGTCATCTCATCGAAACAACGAAAAACCATTCGTTGGATTAGCTTTCAAATTAGAAGCTGGAAAATACGGTCAATTAACATATTTCCGAGTTTATCAAGGACAATTAAATAAAGGAGATACGGTATATGCATCAAAAGATGGAAGAAAAGTTCGAGTACAAAGATTGGTTAGAATGCATGCAGCTGATATGGAAGAAATTACGACAGCTTATGCTGGAGATATTTGTGCCACGTTTGGTTTAGATTGTCATTCTGGAGAAACATTCTCAACTGATCAAAATTATGCTCCACATTGTGTACGTTTTTTCACAAAAAGTCTAGGTTTTCAGCCCGGTAGCCAAAAACAAAATAAATTAAATTTCCAGGAATCTATGCATATTCCGGAACCAGTTATTTCAATGTCTATCAAACCAGTCAACCGCAAAGATGCTGATAATTTCATCAAAGCTCTAACCCGATTCACAAAAGAAGATCCAACATTTAGAAGAGAATATAATCAAGAAGCTAAAGAGACGATTGTTTCAGGAATGGGTGAATTGCATTTGGAAATTTATGCACAACGAATGAAAAATGAATATAATTGTCCGGTTGAACTTGGAAAACCATCAGTTGCCTACAGAGAATCTTTGGCTAATTCATATAAGTAAGTTTTCAAAAATCAATAAGAAACTTTTAAATAATCATTTTCCTTTTTTAAGATTCCACTTCCGCCATAAAAAACAAACTGGTGGACAAGGTCAATTTGGAGAAATCGAAGGAGTTATTGATCCACTTCCAGCTGATAGAAACACAGTTGTTGAATTCACTGATGAAACATTCGGAAATAATATTCCGAAGAATCTTTTCCCAGCTCTCAAAAAAGGTCTTGATGCGATTGTTCTTGAAGGACCATTGATTAAATCGAGAATTGCTGGAATTCATGTTCGAATTCAAGATGGAGCAACACATGCTGTTGATTCTACCGAAATTGCTATGATAAATACTATGCAAAACATGATGAGAGAATGTAAGTTTGCAAAATCTCAGTGAAAATTATCTATCATTTTTCAGCATTCGAAAAAGCTCATTGGTTATTGCTCGAACCAATCATGAAAGTTGAATGTACAACTCCAGCTGAATTCCAAGGAAATGTTGTCACATCATTAACACAAAGAAATGCTTTAATTACAACAACTGATTCAACAGAAGGATATGCTACAGTAATTTGTGAAGCTCCATTATCTGATATGTTTGGATATACATCGGAACTTCGATCATTAACAGAAGGAAAAGGTGAATTCAGTATGGAATATTCGAGATATGCGCCAACATCGAAAGAAGCTCAAGATCGAGTGCAGAATGAATGGAGACAATTACATGGAATTGCAGATCCAAATGAAAAAGGAAAGAAAAAGAAGAAGTAGTTGAATTGTAGGTTTTTGTTTTGAATTTTTGTAGTTATTTAGGATTCTTGTTATAATTAAATTGTTTTTTTGAGTCATAAAATTGTTATAAATAAAATACCCCAAAAGTCCGATTTCTAGCAATGGTGGAAACTTTGCCACATCATAGCTATGTTTTGGGCGAGTTGTGCACCCTAGGATTTTTTGAGTGTTCATCCCTTGGGGAGATAGTTAATCTGCCAAAGTTACAGGTAAAGTTGCCTTCCCTTGTGAGTGTTTTTGTCAAAATTTCTAATCTATTCAAAATGTCGAATTGAATATTTTCAAAATCTAATTGAAAGCTTTCAAATTGCCCGGCAACTGAGCAATAATCTATATCTGAAGTGAAAGATGTTCACCTTGGAAAACTCGCTCAAAAATTCTCAAATTATTGAGAATTCGGGCGAGGGTGGGGGATAAGAAATAGTAAACATGCTCCACCGAACAAACCAATATCTCAGAATAGCCAGACTATCCACAGTACACTTTATCTGGAAACTTTTTATATAAAAGAAAACTCCTAAATTTATTAAAACGCGAAGTTGCGTGAAAATCCTCATAGGTTTTCCAGTATCAGCTCAGAATCCATCACTCTATCAAGTTCGGGTACCTAGGCTCTATCGAAGTCGAGAACAAATATCTTTTACCAAAAAGATTGATCCCGCTTTCTCAAAGCTTCAGAACCACTACTTTCAAAGCATCAAGGATATTTCTATCGCTTACCCGGTTTTTACCTAATCTTATCGAGTATTTCCACGGCTTCAGCGTAATTATTTTAATTGAGAAAATTTCGAAAAACTAACAAAAGTTTAATACTTGATTCAAAAAGCCCTCACATTTACTAAAACGCAAAGTTGCGTGAAAATCCTCATAGGTTTTCCAGTATCAGCTCAGAATCCATCACTCTATCAAGTTCGGGTACCTAGGCTCTATCGAAATCGAGAACAAATATCTTTTACCAAAAAGATTGATCCCGCTTTCTCAAAGCTTCAGAACCACTACTTTCAAAGCATCTAGGATATTTCTATCGCTTACCCGGTTTTTACCTAATCTTATCGAGTATTTCCACGGCTTCAGCGTAATTATTTTAATTGGGAAAATTTCGAAAAACTAACAAAAGTTTAATACTTGATTCAAAAAGCCCTCACATTTACTAAAACGCAAAGTTGCGTGAAAATCCTCATAGGTTTTCCAGTATCAGCTCAGAATCCATCACTCTATCAAGTTCGGGTACCTAGGCTCTATCGAAATCGAGAACAAATATCTTTTACCAAAAAGATTGATCCCGCTTTCTCAAAGCTTCAGAACCACTACTTTCAAAGCATCTAGGATATTTCTATCGCTTACCCGGTTTTTACCTAATCTTATCGAGTATTTCCACGGCTTCAGCGTAATTATTTTAATTGGGAAAATTTCGAAAAACTAACAAAAGTTTAATACTTGATTCAAAAAGCCCTCACATTTACTAAAACGCAAAGTTGCGTGAAAATCCTCATAGGTTTTCCAGTATCAGCTCAGAATCCATCACTCTATCAAGTTCGGGTACCTAGGCTCTATCGAAATCGAGAACAAATATCTTTTACCAAAAAGATTGATCCCGCTTTCTCAAAGCTTCAGAACCACTACTTTCAAAGCATCAAGGATATTTCTATCGCTTACCCGGTTTTTACCTAATCTTATCGAGTATTTCCACGGCTTCAGCGCAAAGTAATTAAAAAAGAGTGGACGAACAGATAAAATAGACTGTGGATAATCGGCTGAAAAATGTGATTGTTCGCAAAAACACGTGCCTACATGAAGAAATTTATCAACTTGTAATAAAAATTCGAGTTGTCTAGAGATCAATAATCGCACTGCCTCCCCAAATCTACGTGTGTGTGGAAAAACGAAAAATGTCTGGCACGCTCTCACAAACACACACTCTCTCGCACACAACTTTTTACTTTTATTTCGCGAAAACAGTGCATATTAGGAGCTGATTTTGATGTGTTTTTCATCAGAACCACAATAAGTGTTATACATAGTTCGAAAGAGAATTTCTTCAGCTACAAACACATATGAAATGTTATGTATGAAAACAAGATAAAAAAATAAAAATTTCATGCAAACATGACATGGTTTTTTTGAATTGTGTGAAAAACGCATGTGTTTTTTGATGACCTGGCTTATTTTTTGAATATCGAATATATGTATAATCAAGTCGTAGTTTTGTGCAGAATCTCAAGGGCTTTCAGATGATGTAAATCAATATTTATGAAATTGTGAAATCATGGAGGAGTAGGGATTTTTCGTTTGTCAATTTTTTAAACGAAATTTTGATTTTCATTTGAAAGGAACTCGAATGAAGTTTACATACGTTTTGTAGAGAATTTCTCGGGCTTCAAAATCATATATGTTTCTATACACAAAAATGAAAATTGAAAGCACCGCTTGCGGTTGAAAACTCACCGCTGTTTTTCGCAACGCTACTAAACGCGCTTTGTTTGTTTGGTGCAAACCCAACAAGTTTTCAACCGAAAGCGGTGCTTTCAATTTTCATTTTTGTGTATAGAAATATATATGATTTTGAAGCCCAAGAAATTCTCTACAAAACGTATGTAAACTTCATTCGAGTTCCTTTCAAATGAAAATCAAAATTTCGTTTAAAAAATTGACAAACGAAAAATCCCTACTCCTCCATGATTTCACAATTTCATAAATATTGATTTACATCATCTGAAAGCCCTTGAGATTCTGCACAAAACTACGACTTGATTATACATATATTCGATATTCAAAAAATAAGCCAGGTCATCAAAAAACACATGCGTTTTTCACACAATTCAAAAAAACCATGTCATGTTTGCATGAAATTTTTATTTTTTTATCTTGTTTTCATACATAACATTTCATATGTGTTTGTAGCTGAAGAAATTCTCTTTCGAACTATGTATAACACTTATTGTGGTTCTGATGAAAAACACATAAAAATCAGCTCCTAATATGCACTGTTTTCGCGAAATAAAAGTAAAAAGTTGTGTGCGAGAGAGTGTGTGTTTGTGAGAGCGTGCCAGACATTTTTCGTTTTTCCACACACACGTAGATTTGGGGAGGCAGTGAATCGTTCACTTCAGATATTTATTATTTCTCAGTTGCTGGACCTTGATTTAAAACATTTGTCGAAAAATCAAGCTAAGTTTCAAGGATGCGCCTAAGTAAAGTTCAAAATTTTTACATTTTCAGAATATTTCTTTGAGCATTGTTTCCATTATCTGTTTACACTGATTTCAACACTGACCCATTTCATCTGAAAATGGTGTCAGAAGATTCTGAATTTCCATTCAGATTTTACATTACCATTATTTCTTTCAACTTCCCCATTCTAATGTGTTTATTCTGGTCGACAAAACCAATTTATCGAACCTGAATATTTGTGTTTCTTTAATTTAGGGTGCTCAATCCTCTTTCAATGCGTTCTATTTGTGTTGTTTGTTACATTGTCATGGAAAAAAAAGAAAAAAAAATCAACGCGGCCGCTGCGAAATTCCCAAACATATCCAGCTGAAGATTTCATAAATGAACTCGAACACGATTCGAACGGAATTATAATTTTCTCACCCATAACTTAGATCTAAAAATATTTGATGTCAATATCTACCCTTTTACATATCTCAAATCCACTCAAAAAAATAAGTAATTATATCTCGAGCCTGCAAAAACTCATCAACAACTTCTTGATCAGTTCTAAATCTCAGATCAAAATTATAACTAGTCCCACCGCAATATCTCAATCCAATTCCTAATTTCAATACAACTAAACCAATTTTCTGCAAAATAGCCCTTCTCGCATTTCTCAAACCCACTAAGAATGACTCAAAAATCCTAATTAAAAAAAGGTTCTTCAAAATTATCCTAATTGCACACACAAGCATAAGCAAAAGGAGAGCTCGAAAAGCTCGAATCCTAGCGAGACTCGTCAAAAAGTGTATCAAAAACTCGAGTTCAAGCCCGAAGCAAAAATAATGAACTGGCGAAAAAATCGATTTTTTTTTCCAACAAACAAAAATGTTGGGTTTTCGCGGGTAGGTCAAAAACTAGAAAAATTAGCAAAATTATATGATTGTTTTTTTTCGAAAATGTATTTTTGGCCACAAACAAACTAATTTACTAATTTTTCTAGTTTTTGATCTACCCGCGAAAACCCAACATTTTTGTTTGTTGGAAAAAAAAATCGATTTTTTCGCCAGTTCATTATTTTTGCTTCGAGCTTGAACTCGAGTTTTTGATACACTTTTTGACGAGTCTCGCTAGGATTCGAGCTTTTCGAGCTCTCCTTTTGCTTATGCTTGTGTGTTAATAAGTGCAATTAGGATAATTTTGAAGAACCTTTTTTAATTAGGATTTTTGAGTCATTCTTAGTGAGTTTGAGAAGTGCGAGAAGGGCTATTTTGCAGGGTTTGCTGAGTTCAATTCTCGAATTTCCGATATTGTTTTGGAAAATCTAGATTTTTGTTCAGGATATTAATATTTATTATGAACTTTTACCGTGAATTTCTCTCTCCTTGGTTTTTAAAAAATAAAAGCAAAAACTAAATAATTGTTTATTGCAGATTGATCAAACTGGTTGGTTATTGGTTTGGTTGGTGGATTACTGTGATTGGTTGGTGGATTACTTCGACGTGCGATTTGAATATTATCGTCATTTACGATTTATTGTGATTAGGACCTCGTCTATTGCTTTTGAAATGACGTGAGTGAAACTTTGATTTCTTTGGTGTGTAAAAAGGCTACTTGTGAATCGGATTCAAAAACTGCCTGTAAAATGTAGTGAAAATCCAAAATAATTTTTTTATTCAGAAACAGTTTTTTATTCAGAAAACAGTTTCTGAAATTTAAAAATCGGTCATGTGATAAATTTTTTTGTGAAATGTGTCATGGGATAAATTGTTCATGATTCATCCCATGACACATTTCCTATTTTAATTTATCCCATGACTGAAAAAAATTCAGATTGGAGCCTGATTTCTATGATTTTGAGATCAGAAATGTCAAATATCTTCTTTTTCAAGTTAAAAATGACATGATCTGTCGAAATTTCAGTAGATTTTATTCAGAAACAGTTTCTGAAATTTAAAAATCGGTCATGTGATAAATTTTTTTGTGAAATGTGTCATGGGATAAATTGTTGACCTCTGAATTTCAGTTTTTAGAGGTCCAAAACTGAAAAATTCACACTTTTCATACAGAAAAAAGTTAGCGAAAAAGTTGTTATATTGGAAGCCACGATTTTGGCCGAGGTGTGCATGACTCATTCAGAAACGATAGTTTTATTACAGAGTAAACTCCAAACTCATCAATCCTCTCAACTTTTCGACAAAATTTGATTCCCAAATAATCAGAGGATTTTTCGTCTTTAGTCATGTGCATTTACTGAACGGAATAAGGTGGTGAGTTTTTGAATTTTGAATTTTTATTCCACATCATGAACAAAAGTTTCTTGTGGATTCACTAAGCTTTGAAACGTCAAGAAACGAGTTTTCAAACAAACACAAAAGGCATTTTAATGGCTGTTCCAAAACCCATTCGCCAAGCTATTCCATTTTTTTCCAATTTGAAGTTTTTTGGAAGACAAACTGTGAAAATTAACATTTACAGGAAGTTAGGAATTCGAATGTCTCGAGGATCATTCCTAATACAAATTCACGCTTCTCCTATGAACTCACAACATTATGTTTTGGAATTAGATGGAAAAGTTGTGGTGAAAGCATATCGTCAAAATTGTGATGATTTAACCGTCAATTTTTCCAAATTATTGTTGATGAACACACGTCATCAATTTAACCCAACTTTGGTGTTTGTGCATGGTTTCGCTGAACTTGCGAAATATTTATCCGAAGAAGGAAATCTGGATATGCATATAGAAGTTAGTGGTGTCCAACGCAATTTTGATGTTCCTCGACTCAGAGAATTGAATGAAATATCCGTTTTGTTGAATGGGCATGAAATATTGTGTGATCGAAAAGTTCGTGCATCTCTTTTTGTTTTCCAATTAAAATATTGATTTCTAGATTCTCTCGGACATCTGCAATGATTGGAGAACGGCGTTGGATGATGGAGTTACTGATCGAATTATTATCGAAAACGATGTGTCATATAGGACATTGTTGGTGCTTCTTCATTATAACCATACCGGTTCTGGACTAAATGGTAAGTTACTTCATCAGTTTTTCGTTCCGCGACGAAAACACTAGACTCGTTTGGCTTCAAGCTGTAAAAAGAGTTTTTTATATATGAAAAACACAGGCCGGTTTTTTCCGGGACGACATGTCCATTCTATAAATTAAACATACATGATTTTGATTATTGGGAATCACTATCTTACATGTCAGCCAAAATTTATATTAATGATGATTTTCCAGTCGACGAAGTTTCTATGAAAGAATTGATGAAATATGCGCATCGAAAAAACATGTCGATTTTTTTGAATACAGTTTCTCGAACAATTTTGGCTGAAAACTTGACCACAAAACAAAAGCTTGTGTTATCTGATACATATGGATTGCCAGATGCCTTTGTAAGTCTTCTAAAAGCTTTTACTCTACAATTCTATTATTTTTAAGAATACCACCACGCAAGGCATTGTGAAACTCCAAGAAGCTGATGAAATGATTGTGATGGAGGAATTCAGCGAATTTTCGAAAGATTCGAAATTGAATTTGTTGAATCGATTTCACAAATTATTCAAGGGTTCACAAAATTCGGTCTAATTTTTTATTTGTCTTTACTTCTCATTTATCCATCGATGATCGTTTTATAATTCTTGTATTATAGACTATATACTCTAGCGGTAGAGTTGTTTTAACCCCGTTTTTTATATGCCATATTTCGAGCCCCCCCCTCCTCTCGACCATTATTATATTTGAAAGTTTTTATTGAAAGAGTAGATATCATAATGAATATCGTTTTGGTGAAAAAGTGAAATGTGCAAAATTGCGTCGTAGTGTTTGATGATCACTTTGACGCACAAATGTAGAGATTTTTCATTTATTTTACGCATGCGCACGCTGATTATTTCGCCCGTTCTGACCTAGGAAACCAAACAGCCAGCCACACGGCCACGCTCCGCCCACTTATTCCCGATTTTTTTATTTTCGTTTTTTTGTTCAGAAATTTTTCAAGAAGAACATATATTTTTCTAAGTTCCTCGAACTTTTTTCCAAGAAACGAACCGATAACGTTGTAAATAGAGAATCGTCTTCTTATTTGACCAACCCTTAGGCATTTTAGTGAGACCGACTAATGGAGAGATTATCGAAAATTTCAAAAGCATAGAAAAGTGTAATCGGACTATTTATTCATAGTTTCATGAATAATTTCACGGTTTAGGCGTTTTCCAGTGTTGAAAAAATGAATAAGCGCTCTAGCGAACGCAAGGCTGAACGTTTTCCATTGACGGCCAAAACGGTCGAAATAATCAGCGTATACGGAAAACACCTGTGGAGTTTTGCCCAAACTATCACAAATCAACATATTCATGATGCAATGAGAAGAACTGTTGTTAAAGTGAGTTTTTCAAAACAAATTCTGAAAAATAATAAAAACATATTTTCAGCGACATAGGAATATTCTCCTATGCACCAACATCGAAAGAAGCTCAAGATCGAGTGCAGAATGAATGGAGACAATTACATGGAATTGCTGAGTTCGAGTACAAAGATTGGTTCGAATGCATGCGGCTGATATGGAAGAAATTACGACAGCTTATGCTGGAGATATTTGTGCCACTTTTGGTTTAGATTGTCATTCTGGAAAAACATTCTCAACTGATCAAAATTATGCTCCACATTGTGTAAGTTTTTTTCAAAAAAAGTCTAGGTTTTGAGCCCGGTAGCCAAAAACAATGAGTATTTTTTCGCAAATTCGTAATGCGAAAAAAATCCATACGAAAAATGAATCTTGCGAAAAATATATCCATGCGAAAATACTCATGCAAAAAATAATTGACCAAAATCTAGGATCAATTTTGATTTCCAAAATCCAACAACAAAACAAATGTTTTTCAGGAATCCATGCATATTCCGGAACCAGTTATTTCAATGTCTATCAAACCAGTCAACCGCAAAGATGCTGATACTTTCATCAAAGCTTTAACCAGATTCACCAAAGAAGATCCAACATTTAGAAGAGAATATAATCAAGAAGCAAAAGAGACGATTGTTTCAGGAATGGGTGAATTGCATTTGGAAATTTATGCACAACGAATGAAAAATGAATATAATTGTCCGGTTGAACTTGGAAAACCGTCAGTTGCTTACAGAGAATCATTAGCTAATTCATATAAGTAAGTTTTCAAAAATCAATAAGAAACTTTTAAATAATCCATTTTCCTTTTTTAAGATTCCACTTCCGTCATAAAAAACAAACTGGAGGACAAGGTCAATTTGGAGAAATCGAAGGAGTTATTGATCCACTTCCAGCTGATAGAAACACAGTTGTTGAATTCACTGATGAAACATTCGGAAATAATATTCCGAAGAATCTTTTCCCAGCTCTCAAAAAAGGTCTTGATGCGATTGTTCTTGAAGGACCATTGATTAAATCGAGAATTGCTGGAATTCATGTTCGAATTCAAGATGGAGCAACACATGCTGTTGATTCTACTGAAATTGCTATGATTAATACTATGCAAAACATGATGAGAGAATGTAAGTTTGCAAAATCTCAGTGAAAATTATCTATCATTTTTCAGCATTCGAAAAAGCTCATTGGTTACTACTCGAACCAATCATGAAAGTTGAATGTACAACTCCAGCTGAATTCCAAGGAAATGTTGTCACATCATTAACACAAAGAAATGCTTTAATTACAACAACTGATTCAACAGAAGGATATGCTACAGTAATTTGTGAAGCTCCATTATCTGATATGTTTGGATATACATCGGAACTTCGATCATTAACAGAAGGAAAAGGTGAATTCAGTATGGAATATTCGAGATATGCGCCAACATCGAAAGAAGCTCAAGATCGAGTGCAGAATGAATGGAGACAATTACATGGAATTGCAGATCCAAATGAAAAAGGAAAGAAAAAGAAGAAGTAGTTGAATTGTAGGTTTTTGTTTGAACTTTTGTAGTTATTTAGGATTCTTGTTATAATTAAATTGTGTTTTTCTCGAAGTTAAGTCATAAAATTGTTATACTCCCTCTTATTTCTTCGAAGTTATGAAATTAAAATTATTCTTTTAATTTTTATCACTAAAAAATACTAATGAGTATATTTGTCGAATTTAGATATAATCTTTTAGATATTTTAGTTTTTAGATTTTAGATTTATTAGATAGAATTTAGATAGAATTTAGATAAAAAAGACTTTACCATTCCTAAACTGAATTACCAATTTATTTGGGAAAAATCTGAATGTTTTTATTAAAATCATAATTATGTTATGCAGTTTTATCATATTTCATTCTTTCGACAGCAACCCAAAACTTCTTATTATCTTCTGATCTAAACCCAATCGGTCCCAATTCGCAATCGCCACACATCAAAACTTTGCGCTTATTTATAGTCTGCCAGCCGACAGTGTCAAAAATCAAATCATTTTCAGTATACCACCACCAACTAATCTTTTCTTCTCCTAATTTTTCTTTTCCTTGATGTGACATTATTTGGAGTTGATATGGCTGATCTACAAAAATTGGATATGAATTTTTTATTTTTATTTTGGGCTCACATACTTTGTATACACATCACAACATCTTCGGGAAAAATAATCGAATTACAACGTCGACAAACAATTTTATATAGATTTTTATCATCTTCATTTATCAAATCATCTTTATTTACCTGGAAATATCAGATGAAACTACAGTATATTTATCTATGCCAACCTTTTCACATTTTCCATTAACTTTTGTGTTTGGAGGCTGAGGCCGTATAGCGAATAATTGAAGTCTTAATGGATTCATTTATTTATTTATTTATGCGAAACAAAAAATGAGTCAAATTTTAAAATTTGATGCGTTGGAATTCGATTGCCACGTAGATGAGTCACGTCAGAAATTAATTAACACATTGCCAAAAGTTGAACAAGATTCTGAAGAAAAAAAGTTGGATTTTGGAGGAGATTTCAAAAAAACAACAAACTTTTCCATCATCCGAAAGTTTGAAATAGAAAACTTCTGAAGAATCGAGAATCTCAACAGTTCCTGAAGTTTTTCCATCAGAAAGAATAACATTGTAGGATTTCTCGAAAAGATTGTGAACATCTCCCGAATTTTTGCCAATCTCTTCTTTATTGCAAAATTTGATTTTTGCGGAATCGTCGATTTTTGAAATATCCAAATGATTGAAAAAGTTTTGCGGGCTTTCGAATGACACCTGCAACAATGTTTCATGCTTCAGATTCGGAATAAATCCTATCTAACGTTGATTGTGAGAAAATAATCTTACCGGGGCACAGGAAATTGCTGCGAAAACTAAAAAAGGGAAGGAAAATAAACATTTTCAATGAGAATGTGAATCGGAATAATTTTTGGGAAATTTATAGTAACATTAATCAAATCACATAAAAATATTTTTATTTTATGAGTCACGGAGTTTTGTGGGCGATTGTTAATTTACAGTAACCATGGAAAAATATAATTTGAAACTGCCGAATTCCGAATTACCAGAAGCTTCAGATCCATGTTCAAAATTCAAAACCAAGATTTTTTTTCAATTTTCAAGATCAGATAAACAAATTCCAACTCGAGAGACCTGGATTTGGACCGAAGCCTTTTTTCAGAATCAAATTTTTGGCAGCTGTGTTTCTGAATTTTGAAAAATTCAGAATCTTGAAAAATTTTGATTGTTGTTTTTGTTTGAAAAAAATCCCACGATGTTTTAATTTTTTTTTTTGATCTCCAAAAACTTCAAAGTACATTTTTTGCTCACCGCCAAAAATAGTCCTAATCTCGATGATGACCTTCCCATTTTATGACATCATATACAATTATTTTGTCTCGTGAGCCGACAGGACGCCGGCATCTGTTAGACCTGCAAAAATTATGCATTCATTCTTGACACAATTTTTATTATATTGATATGTTTGTGTGCGCGGGAACGCGCGAATATTTTTTGTTTGATTTCAAAAATCACGCTCTCCACTTTTTTTTGGAAAACTTTATTTTTTCCTGAGTTTTCGTCTTGTTCAGCGCTTTTAAGTTAAATTAAAATTTTTGGGTTTCAGATGAGAATAATCTCGTTGATTTTGGTCATTTCTGCCGCTTCCAATGCCTCAGTTTTGGATATTTTCCAAAACATTGGTATTGAGTACGAAGTTTATGGAGAAGGTCGATTGATTCCTGAAAAACAACATTGCACTCCTTATACTCTCGATTTATCCACATTTTTATCAACTTTGACAATAAACGAGATGAGTTCGATTGGAAAAAGCATTTTGAGAAAAAAGGTTGCGCAAAGTTTCTTGGGAATTTGTCAGAAATTCAACATTTCAACAAATTCGAAAGATTCGATTCCAAGTTCTGATATTATTGTGCCGGATCATTTGAATATGCGATTTATGGATCGATTTGAATTGGCTTGGAATATTTTGAAGTTTGAAAGAGATCTCAAATCGCTTTTCTTGGAGAACAAAATCAATAATCCATTTTTGGAGTCGATCAAACAGGACACAATTAGTCAAAGTGGATCAAGCGATGTTCTCGATTTCTCGCAAAGAACAACTGTTTTCCCGAAAATGTGCGATGTTTCGAATTTGGCAATCGAAATGAATATTTGTTTTAATATTTCTGAAACACCACAAAGTGGAATGATTTATGCTTTGGCTCATGGCGGAGAATTTTTGCATAATGAAGAGGTTTATGCCTATTATGAGGTACCGGAATTCGTTCTTATTACACCACAAACAGTTATTCCTATCGATTTGGCGAATTGTAAAGTTTTGGTAAGTTGAATTGAATTGAATTTATTGTTTTTTAATGGGGATTTTTGCAGTTCGGAACCTACATTTATTGTTTCGAAGAATTGGATACTCAATGCGATGTTCGAACATTGTCAGATTGCCCGATTTTCGGATATAAAACTGATGACGAATTCATGTTGACTAGAAAGTTTGGAGTTGCTAGCATTGTTGCAACTACAGAAAATGTAAGCATTAATTTTTTTTTAATTTTCAAAAACTAATATTTTTAGGAAGTCGATGTTTATGGAAATGGAACAAAGATGGCAGTGCCTTCACGTGTTTCTGTTCTTCACACTCGCTTCGAAGCCGGAACCTCAGATTCGGAACCAATTCGAATTCCAACTCTGACTGCTCACACAGAAACCGAAACTTCGCAATTCGCCCAACTTCTTCCCGAAACATTGGCCGTTTTGAAGACGAACGAGAAGACTCGCCTCTACACAACATTGAAGCGAGGAGTGAATATGTTGAGTCATAAACATTATGATCAAGGAGCATGGGATGCTGTTCGCAGCTTTTTCGATCGATTTATCTAATAATTATTCTTCTACTTTTACTATTAATGATTTTTGCTGTTTTTTTCTTGAGATGTAATCTCACATAAAGTAATTTCATTTATTTTGGTTTTGAGGTTATCACTGGGATTATTTGGGCTTACAAGAAGGCAATTTAATGTACAATTGAGACTTTGAAAGCTCGAAGATTAACAAAAAACTATGCAATAAAGAACAACTAAAAAAGTAAGTATGTCAAAACAATATTAACAAGAACAACCTGATGATTCAGTGCGTCGATAACTTTGTTCAGAAAGGCAAATTGAATGTGATCGCATATGTCCAGTTTTCAAACCTTCCCAACCATCACACGGTGACAAAACTCCCTCCTGTGTTCGTTTATAGATTTCCTGAGCAGCCATTGAAAAAGCATCAGCCACATTTTCACCAGTTTTGGCCGATGTTTCGATGAATTGCATCTTATGATATTTTGCAAAATATTCACCTTCTTCATAATTCACCTGACGTCTTTCTGCACAATCGGATTTTGTTGCGACTAATTGGAATACACATTTTGATGGATTTGGACCACCGACATTTTGTTGGGCTTCTTTTAGCCATTCTGCAGCATGTTCAAAACTTTCACGATTTGTTATATCATATATAACAAGAACACCAACTGAATTCCGATAATAAGATCGAGTTATTGATCTGAAAGTATACTATCTGATATGAATTTCCTAATAAAAAATTAGCTTACCTGAATTTTTCTTGCCCGGCAGTATCCCATAATTGCAATTTAACTCGATATCCTGGTCGAAGTTCAATCATTCTCGCGTAAAAATCAACACCAACTGTTGGATCGGAAATTTCAGCCATTCGACCTTCTGTGAAACATTTCAGCAGACTAGATTTTCCCACAGTTGAATCACCAATTACAATTAATCGATATTGATAATGAAATAAGGGGCCATAGTCTTCGCCGATGAAATTTGATTCCATATTTTCTAGAAAAAATATTTTTTGATAAATTGCATCATAATTTTTGGAGAGATGGAGAAAATCAATAAATACAAAACGTATCAACAAAAATATAAAAAACAAAAATACTTACGTTCTATTAAAACAGTTTAGTACTGATTGCGAAATTTTGAAGTGTTTTCAAACTTCAGAAAAAAAGAAAATAAAAAATCAATTTTTTGCACGGCAAGTGACCCTGCAAATGCGCTCTACCGAACAAACAAGAGGAACTTTAAATTTATTTTTTTTTCTGCGTGAGAAGCTTTTCAACAAGGAAAAATTAGTTTGTTATTGTTTTTGAGTGAATATCGATTGTTTTGCTAACAAATAAAACATTATTTGTATCTTTCGGCTTTCGAAAATTAATATTATCATTGAAAACCATCATAATATAACCATCAAAAGCATGTAGACATTGCCAAACTACCGTACCACTGATAAAACTCCATATTCTAGAAGAGCTCAATGTTCTAAATAAAACTTTAATTACAAGTCATAAAAATCAAAGCTCACGATAATTTGAATGTGAATAAAATGTCAATAAGAAATAGCGAATCTTGAAAACAAGTTTGGAAAAAAAGAAAAATATTTTTTCGCAATCTTCTTCGAAGCTCTGTCTTTGCTTGAAATGCATTACTTTTAGATAAAAGTATAATTTTTACAACGATCATGGAATTTAGAATAAGAACACCAAGAAATACTCCACCAAATCTATAAAATAAACTAATCCCTCCATAACTTTTACATTTTGCCTCAAGAGTTGGAGTCCAACATAATTGATAAGTATCATAATAAACATAACAATCTATTGCTGAAAGATTGAATTTTCAAAATAATTTCAAAACAATTATGATTGAAAATTGAGTCAAACATCTTACGAAGAAAAGTGATAAGTTCAAAAATGATCTTCACAATTTGATAAATATTTAAAATTGAAACATAAACAAAAGTTTTTGGAATATCGAAAACCAATGAATATGACAATGGAAAAAATAAAGCGAAAAATCGATTCAAAGAGATTATCAAAGAACCGTATTCATTCACAAAATAAATTGTGATCGAAAATTGGATGATTGATGATTCTATTGCTGGGTGATAAATTGAATAACCGCTGAAATTTTGATAAAAATATTCTGAAAAGTTCTACAACTAATTTTGTGACCGACAGCTATCGGAAAACCCACAACTCACAAAACGTTTTTTTTTACTTTTTAAAATTTTTAAAATGGTGTTGAAAACAAGAAATGGGGGTTCGTTCAGAAGCGAAAAAAAATTGACGTGAACCTTTTTTTCAAATGTGTGTTTTTTGTTTGAAAAATAATGGTACGGTATGCACAAAAGTTGGTGAGCACCAATTTTGCGTCAGCTGAGCTGTTTTGACTTTCGAAAAACTCACAGTAACGTAGCTGGAAGAAAAATGGCCAAAAAACTCGTGATCAAAATATGCAAATTTGTATAAGCTCTGAAAAAACATATCAAATTGAATGATGTTCTGTCGCTTCTGTTGCATATAAAATTTCTGAAAACCAAATAATTACAGATAATTCCAAAAATCGATGTCTGAAAAGAATAAAGTCCCTTGTTTTATACAAAAGGAAATGAGATCTTACTCCAAGAATAAAAAGTGCTGCAATGAAGGAAAGTGGATTTTGCCAATTGTATAGTTCTTCAGTATAAGAAGATTCGTTCATTTTTTGAAGGAAGAGAGAAAAAATGATTTTATGTCCGACAAAAAATTGTTGAAACCTATAATTTTCTCACTTCCCAGTTCTCGATATTCCAATTTGATGTTTGATATTTACAAATTTCCAATTTGTCAAAGTAAAATTGATAGATTTTCCTCAAGAATTCGATAAGAATAAGCGATAATTTCGAAAAGTTATTGTTTATTACAGATGTAATCTCAAATGAATGTTTTTTTCTCAAAAAGAAAAAATAAGATCGAAAAGGTCACTATGGTTTTTTTCAAAATCACAAGATTTTTGCTGACCAAAAGAACTGATCAACAAAATTTAAATTTAAATTCAAATTTCAAAACTTGTATTTTGAAATGACCTTGCCAAGCTTCTCCTCCTTTTCCCTTTTACTTCTTCTCGATGCGCGATGCTGTTAAAAAACCACAAAATTTGCATGAAAATCACATTTCGAACGAGGCGTAAATGGGCAGGAAAACGAAACCTATTGTATTAAAATTATATGCATCAGGCTGGCAAATAAATGAATGAAGAAACGCCTTTTTTTGACATTTACTCGGGGTTACTTGTACTTTTCAATGACATTCTCATTGAACATTTGTTGGTTCTGATTTAAATATTTGAATACTTTTTTGGGAAGGGACGGCTGCTGTCAATATCAGAACCACGAGTTCGAATCTCGGTGTCTTTCGAAGAGGTCCCATTTTATGAACCCTGATCCGATTCAAAAAAAAATGTTCAGTTTCGAAAAAATGTTCCTCAACCTTTTTAATCAAACAACACTTTTAAACTTCTGTTCCGTTTTAATAAATTAACTTTGTTTCAATTCAAACTTCAAAAAAAAAACACATCATTTTGGTTTTCTAATTAACTGGTTAAAACAATCGAAAAACCTGTGGGCGGAGTTTCACAAAAATGTGTCAAAAGTCAAACAGTTTTATTACAGTATTCGTTTCGTTTCAGGAATTTTTACGTACATTGAGAAAAGACATAATAATTCAAAAATAGATCTATCTAAATAAATATGATAAGTGTTCTTGACTTTCATTATTTTCTGCCAATGATGTTTTTTTTTTGCCTTTCGTGGTGGTTTATTTTCCTAATTTGATTATAATACGGGTAACAAATCTTTAAAAAGTTTTGTGTACTTTTCAGAAAAACTTCTATTGTTAAACTTTTTTATGTTTGTGATGTCTTTTCTGAAAAAAATGCGATTAGGATTTTTTTCTGAAAACTTTTCATATATTTTATGATGAATTTTGAAATTTTTTGGCACCGGATATGAATATCAAAACGGGAACTAAAATCTTCCAAATTTCCCAAATATTTACCAAAAAACAATTTTTCTCTTTATCAAGTGAAACCCATTTTTGTTTTCGTCACCTAAACTTTCTTGATAGATTTATAATAGTATCTTCTCCTTCTTCTTACTTTGATAGTATCAATTAATCAAATCAAAACTGCTGCCAACCGGGAACCGTGGGCGGAAAAAATATGGCATTCCAAATATATTTTTGCTGAAGTTCAAGATGTATTTGGACTTTTTGATAAATACTTGAGAATATTTTGTACTTTGTTTGCCCCTTTCTTTAAAAATAATAATATTGTTATTTTGCTGAAAATGTTCATTTTTTGTTGAGTTCCTGAATTTAACTACGACAAGATGAAAAATAGTTGCGATATCATTGATGTTGCAAAATTGATTCATCAAAAAACTTCATAATTTTTTCCAGACATCATGGAAAAATCTCTCTCTCACTCTCTCTGTCAATTCAATTTTTCAATGATAAGTAAACCAACCAATCGGTTTGTCTTCAGGGTTACTTACCTTTTCTTTGTTTCATCACCCAACCGTTCTCAAGTTTATTACACACAATTATTTATCAAATAAAAATAATACCCAAAACTTTCACCCGCCGCGCAAAAATGACCAATTTTTCTCGTCGCGGTTTTTCAGTCAGTTTTGATTTGACATTAATTTAATTGAAAGTATGGAGTGCTGACTGAAAATAAAAACGTTTTGGTCATTTTTCAGTTTTTGATTGATTTGTGGAACCACAAAGGCAGTTTATTTTTGCATTTTATGTTAGGGTTACTGTATTATTAAAGGTGGTAGGTTAGGTAGAAGTTACTTTACATAGTGAAAGTGGTAAGTAAGAAAGGTTCTTGAGCCAACAAATGTTGTATTTCAGATTCGGCTCAAAGCCGACCCGACTTAAACTCACTTAAAACCTTTGTTTAGGGTTACTGTATTTTTAATTGAGACCAAAGAATCTTAAGGTTAATTACTGCATTAATTTAATTTTGTGAAAATTCTGGACATTTTTCAGTTTTTGATTAATTTGTGGAACCACCGAGACAGTTTTTCAGCATTTCAGTATTACTGTACTGTTAATTTACCTTTTTTATTGAGACCAAAGAATCTTCGGTTTGATTACTCCTTATAAACTTTGTAGAATTCACAAAAACGACCTCGTTCTGTGATAAACTGTAAACTTTAGTTTCTCGAAGTAATACAATTTGATTCTGCAAAAATTCAGAATTTTTTTATGAATTAAATTTTTCCCAAGTTAGTAGTTCAAAACCAAAACACATGTGGTGTAATAAAAATTGACAATGTTAATAATAATAAGTAGTACCTCTTGAAATGTTGCCACCCGACACAAATTCGCTTCCTATTTCTGCAAAATTTCATTTCGAAACGAAAAGACACTTGATGATAAACGCATTGTTCACACCTTTTAAATGTAACAATACTTGCTACTTGCTAATTTCGAGACAAAATTTTCTCTTTTTGTTTTTTTTTCGATCGTGGAGTGTGAGAGAGTGAGTGAGTGAAAACTGAATGTGAATGAATGATTTGTTTGAATGGCGATTTTTTAATTCATTTTCTTTTTTATTTAAGAATAACGCTGTATCATTCACAAACTTTATACCCAGATATAATATCGTTTATACTTTCGAAAACTTTTTGATTTCTGCCCTGGCCTAAACCTCTTCATCTTTGATGTCTTCTTCTTTATAAAACTTGACATTGAAAATAAAAAAGAAAAGGGTTTCGTTGAGTCAATTATGAATTTTTGTAGACAAGCAGAAATGCTGAGGACAACACCTTATATATTTTTGCTCTTACTTTGGATTCCATGGCAGTGTGGTAAGTTGTTGGGTAAAAAATGAGAAAAGTTAAGATACATTTAAAAAAAATTGCAGTTCTAAAGGTATCCTGAATTCTCAGAGCTTCTACTCTTCGAGCTCTGTATGACCTACCTTATTTTTACAGAAGCTGACGACGATAACCCGGTAACAACTCGTTTCCATTGTGTACGAAACGGATGTTGTGATCATCATGAGTGGTGTAGATTTTGGGCGTCTGTTGGAGAATGTAAAACAAATAGCGAATGGATGGTTGATAATTGTCAACTTGCTTGCAATACGTGTCCACATTCAAGGAATACGCCTGCACCAAGACCTTTGGGATCAGCAAGGCCTGCAACATCTGCGCGTTCGAGAAGACCGCAGCCGAAGCCAAGACCGGTAATTGAGGAGGGGGTTTTTTCGGAATCTTGATTTTAAAAACTTCCCTTGAATGGGATACGGTATTTGTACCCTTCTGAATCGAACAACTTCTATTTTCAGATTTTTTTTTCGAAGCATGACCCATTTAAAAAATTTTCGGAAATGCAGACATTTCTAACCCCAGGGGAATTTGTGTTTAAAAAAAAACTTTCCTTCAACGAGATTTTCCATTCAAAAAAATTCTAGGCTCGCCCACAACCAGCCCCAGTAATTGCAACAACTCTTCCACCATCTCCACCTCCACCACGAACAACTCGTCCAAACTTCACTCTACAACAAAGGTAAGTTCCATTTTCATATATGTTACTTAAATGTTGCTTCTCACGTGTACACATTTTGTCCATTCCTCGCAGAAGCGGCACAACACGCATACCTGTTATGAAAACCGCACGTCCTGCAAAACTTGTCGAAAAATCGTCGTTGAAAAAAGTGACACGTAAATTCTTCTTCTTTTTCACTGGCACAACTTCGTCTCGCCGTTTTGAAACCACAACATCAATTCCGACGACAACATCCACTGAACCTTCAACTACGACCTCAACGCTTCCACCAACAACTTCTACAACTACAACTACACAAGCTCCAACTACAACCACAATCACATCTGTACCATTCCAATTTATTCCATCATTTTCTGATGATACAACTGGTCAACCGCCTAGCTTTGTGCAGTAAGTCCTACACTTTTATGTTCACTTCACAGCATTCTGTGTTTATTTGAGTTTTTCGATATTTTCACCGTGTGCCATTCTAACAAGTTTCAATTTTCTATTTCCACATTCCAGGCGACCTCCAGTTACTCGTCGCCCAAATGTTTTCCGTCCACGTGTTCGACCACAACCACCTCCAGTCACTCGTCGGCCATTGCCCCCAATTTTCTTCACAACAACTCGACGAACTCAACCGCCACCACCTCCAACAACAACACCATTTACAACGTACCATTTTTAACAGTTTTGAATTCATTTAATTCTAGGGGGTACTAGGTTCACTAATCTATTTTAACATTGATACAGACCTGCACCAACGACTCGACCATTTTTCAATACGGCACAAAATCAGAGATGTCGAGATATTATCAATGCTCCTGTTGTGGCTGCTGAAGATATGTGGAGAGAGCGATTAGTGGTTTCAGTTGAAGGTTGAGGCTTCCACATAAGAACAACTATTTTCACTACAAATTTCAGACACATCCCGCCGTCAAACTGTAGATCTTGATCAAGTTATTCGATCAAACAGTGCTAACGCATGTACTCCTCGTCTTGATGAAAGTGATTGCGAATCAAACATGTGTTACAACGCACTTTACCGAACTCTCGATGGTAGTTGCAACAATATCCGTGATCCTCTTCGCGGCGCTTCTTATCGCCCATACACTCGACTTTTGCCAACTGTTTATGATAATGATTTGAGTGAACCAGTTGGATCACTTTTCCCCGATAAACGACCATCGCCAAGAGAGATCACTCGAAAACTCACAAGTTCTCACGCATCAGTCGAATCTCCGGATTACAACGCATTAATCATGCAATTCGGACAATTTATCTCTCACGATATGGCTAAAACCACACTTGTTCCATCTGCCAAATGCAACGTTTGTCAAAATATTACATCGAGATGTATGGCGGTTCCAGTCACTTTTGATGATGCAAACGCAAAGTATGTCAACTTGAAAATATTTCAATTCTAATTTTTGTTTTAAAATTTCAGCTTCCGTCAAGCTCAATGTATTCGTGTATCGCGTTCTTCTCCAATTTGCGGATCCGGAAACTTGAAACCACGTCAACAATTGAACGAGAACACTGGTTATATCGATGCTTCTCCAATTTATGGATCATCTATTCACGACTCGAAAAAATTCCGAGATGGCAACACTGGATTCCTGAAACTCCCATCATTCAATGGAAACTCTTTCCTACCATTTGATCAATCAAAATGCCGAAATCGTCGACAATGTTCGGTTATTTTCACAGCTGGTGACAGTAGAGTCAACTTATTTGTCGGGTTATCCGCGTGGCATACTATTTTCACAAAGGAACATAACAGGTACTGTCAAACAAATTTTGATACGAATCTAACTTTCTGAAACATTTTCTAGATTGGTGAACGCATTCCGAAGAATGAATCCTCATTGGGATGGCGAAAGATTATATCAAGAAGCTCGTAAAGTAGTCGGTGCTCAAGTTCAAGCAATAGTTTATCGTGAATGGCTTCCAAAAGTTCTTGGAGCATCGTTTGCTTCAGTCGTTGGAGATTACCGTGGTTATGATCGAGAAGTCGATGCAACTGTTGCAAACGAGTTTACTTCTGCTGCATTCCGTTTCGGACATGGTATGATTCAAGAATTCTATCAACGTTTAGATACATCATTCCGAAATATCACATTTGGCGCTTTACCATTCCAAAAGGGAACTCTTCATTCTGATGTTCTTGTTAACGAAGGAGGAGTCGATCCATTGATTCGTGGAATGTTTTCACAAAATGTCAAGAGACCACAAAGAATCACAACTACAGTAACTGAAAATATGTTTGGATCAACTGATCTTTCATCGATTAATATTCAAAGAGGTCGTGATCACGGACATCCAGCATATGTGAAATACAGAGAATTGTGTGGAATGGGTTCGGCGAACAATTTTGAACATGTAAGTTTGAGAAATAGAGGATTTTGGAAAAAAAAACTTTTTTTCAGTTCTCCCGCGAGATTTTAAACACCGGCACTCGCAACAAACTTCGAGAAATCTACGGATCTGTGGATAAAGTCGATCTTTGGGTTGGCGCCCTTCTCGAAGATCCAATTATTCGTGGACTTGTCGGTCCAACTGTTGCCTGTATAATCGGCCCACAATTCAAACGAACTCGTGATGGCGATCGTTTCTATTATGAGAATCAAGGAGTCTTTTCTCGACGACAACTGGTCGAAATTCGAAAGAGTTCTTTGAGTCGAATTATTTGTGATAACACAAATACAATCACGGTAAACTTTAAAAGTTTTTCAAAAAAAAAATATCTGAATTTCAGACAATTCCACGTGAAGCTTTCCGCGTTGGTCACATGGTTCCATGCAATCAAATTCCATCGATGGATCTTAATCAATGGCGCGATTTTTAATTGTATTCTTCTTTTATTGTATTCAAGCGAACTCACGGGATAATTTTTGGGCAATCAATTTGCTCTTGTTTTAGGAATTTTGTGAAATAAATAAAAAATGTTTCATTTTTAATTTCACCCGTAATAATTTTCAAAATACAACAATTTACTTGAGATTATTGGCATTTATATCTGGAAATGCAACCAGATTATCAGTTTGCTGAAGTGGAGGAGATTGTGATTGTTTTCCAACTATTTTAACATAGTTTATTGGCACAAGTCCAATTCTAGTTCCATCCGATGAACTGAAATTTGGATTTTTGAAAAATGAGCCTTGAAAATTGGCTGTTAAGCTGTGCCCAGGTTCGAGTTTTGTATTTAAATTTTTTGTAGCTAGGACCATTTTAGACCTATCAAATTATCGGGACTCATTTTCTTGAATATGAGCTCAGAAACTAATTTTCATGATACTTAACAACCCCTGTCAAATTTACCTTGCTAATAACCATCCTCTAACTCTCGGTTGTTCTTCTTTCGGTGCGACTCGAAGTGTTTCACCATTCATAAAACTCAATTCCTGCTCACTGGACGCTTGGAAATCAAACATGGCTTGAGCAGTATAATGAGCCGCTGTTCCCGTCGCCCATTTCCTCTTTTCTTCCGCCGCGTTCACCATTTGTGCAACACATTTATAAATGAGCCAAGGTCCACCGATTGCAACAACCCAAAATAGAGCAGCAGGCCAGTTTACTGTTGTGGATTTGGAAGTTCCAAGAATATCAGTGGCTAAAAATGATGTGTAAAAGTTTTTAATAGAATAAAAGTAATTACCATAAGGTTGCGAAGCTTCTCCCCAAGCTAATTCAGCGCTGCTCGCATAATTGGCCGGTTTGAGGCGAAGAAATACAAGAATCGATCTCCATAATTTATAAATCCAGCGGAATAATGCAAATGATATAACCACAGATGATAGCTAAAATATGCTAATTTAAGAGGAAATTTATAATAGAACGTCATACCTGTGTTTTCAATCTTCCAAATTGTTCAACAACACCAATAACAGCTCGAAATGAGCTATAAACAGCATTATGTGTTGAATTTAACATGTTTGCAACTGATGAAACTGCATTTACTACAGATTCAATTGATTGGAACGCGCCTCTTGATTGCTCTGATAATCAAAAAACTATTTATTTAAAGAAAATTAAAGTCAAAAATTACCTTCAGCAAGTCTTGCGAAATTACTCTCATTCTGCCCGCCATAATGCATCCCGCCATATCCACCATATCCCCCTCCGTATCCCCCATAACCTCCCGCACCATACATTCCAGCGCCATATAAGCCGCCACCCATTCCCCCATATCCATAACTTCCGCCAAATGGACCGCCCATTCCATAGCCAGATGACATCAGAGGATTTTGAGTTGATGTTCCCTGAAAAATCAATAATTTTTTTTGCCTATATTTATGTTGATAATTTATCAACTTTCTCAATCAATTTGAATCCAACTGTACTATTACAACACATCAGATTCAATAACACTTTAATATAAACTGTTATTGACACAACGCCCACAATGCTCGCTATAAAAGAGCTTCAATATTAGATTATTTTGTTCCTTCTTATTTATTGTATTATGTAGAAATAAACTATTGTATTTATCCACGTCCACTATCACCGTTTCATTGGTGCATCGACCGGGAAACGAATTCCCGGTCGATGCACCAATGAAACGGTGAATCTGACGTGTTGTAATCGTACAGTTGAATTCAAATTGATTGAGAAAGTTGATAAATAATCAACAATTTATTTAAAAAAACATACCTCAAAAGGTCTTGGTGGCAAAGGTGGTGGTCCAGACATCAAAAAATACCAAAGTGTAAATAAAATCAATACAACAAAAAAGTTAAGAAGACAAAAAGAAGAATAAGAAATGTTTGATAAGGTGTGTAGTCGACTACACTGTAGCCTCTCGATATTATATTAGAAATACGTGTTTGAGGTCAATTTTAGTTAGAAATTATTTTATGAAAAAATAAATATAATAAAACAAAATACATCAATGTTTTACTTTTGGTGATTATTGTATCCCCCACGTCCTCCCCGGTTACCTCCTCGATTTCCACCTCTTCCGCCACCGCCGCCTCTTCCACCGCCACGTCCTCCGCGTTGTTGATCGCGTTGTTGACGGCGAACTTCGTTGACTTCTGTTTTCACTAAATCGACGACTGATTCTGGAATCCTCAGATATTTGATTGTGGAACCACGGATGTAAACTTCTGCCATTTTAAAGAATTTGTCACCGTCCTGTTAAAATCAATCATTTAGTTTCGAATTCAACTTCGGATAAAATAAAAATATAATACCTTTGATGTGAAATACACATCCCGTAAATGAATATTCATCCACGAATCACAAGCTTGAAGATGTCCGTTATAAGTTTCTCCATTTTTCAATTCCACCAACATTGGATGATTTTGTGCAGTTCGCAATAATGAAAGAGGGAGCTGTAAAATCAAGGATGAACTATTGAAGAACATATTTTCAATGAAACTTACCACCATATTTGCGATTTCTCTGTTTTCGAAAACTTCTTTTCCGCAGCTGCAGAAAAAATAAAATAATCGTTTGAAAATGCCCACTAAACAACAGGCAAAACCGGAGTGTCGTACAAAGTCAACAAAAAAGAAATGCGTCAGTCTTTTGGGCATGACCCCCGATTAGCGCGTTTTTTTATTTTATTTTTTCTGGCGAGCTCGACAGGAGAAATTTGAAAGCTCGATTAGTCTTTTTTCAAACTTCAAAAAATTCGAAATAATTTTTTGCGTTTGATTTTTCTAATTTCTGTTACACGTTTCATTCTCGATTTATTAATTTTCTCTTTTTCAAAATTTTTTTTTCTTAAACATAAATATTCATTTAAATATTTTTAGAATGGAGGATGATGACGTGCCGATAAATTGCTTCAATTGTACCCTAGAAATCTCCAACATTCTTCATATGAAATGTGCCGAATGTCCTGTTTCAATTTGCGTATTATGCTTCCAATTCGCGGCCGAAAGTGATAAACATAAACGAGGTCACAATTATGAAATAATTGATCCCGAAAAATCAAATGCCGCATGCGGAGAATGGGGATTCATGGAAGAATCACGTTTGCTCAAATCAGTTCATCAATTCAAAATGGGAAATTGGGGTGAAATTGTGAGAAGTCTTGGTGAAGATGCAAGAAAAGCAAAATACGCAAAAGAATATTTTGACAAAGTTTTTATTCGAGGTTGGATGGGTCAATTTGCTATCAAAAATTCAGATTGGGATCATATCAAATATGAAATGAAACGAAAAGGTCAATTGAAAGATGTTTTAAAATCTAGTAACTCTTCGGAATCTGTTGAACGCCTTCTAATGATTCGAGATGCACTTGTCGACAAAAATCAACATATTGATAAAGATGATCCTCGTATTATGTCAAAAGTTCAATCAATACTTGAATCCTATGTTGATAAATGTCTCGACGGTAAAATCGAAATTTTCTGGGAAAATCCAAATGTTCAAGCAAGTCAATTTGAAACTGAAATTGTTAGTGATGATTGTGATCCATCAGAAGAACCCGAAATAAAAGTCAAAAAACCGAAAATCGAAGCAGACAGCGATTCAGAAACTAATAAGGTAAATTTAAATAATTTTCTGTTGAAAATAAAACAATTTTTTTAATTTTCAGAAAGCAGATGATGATGAAGAAGATTTTTATGATAATTATGAAACAGCAGCTGAAGAAAGTGATGGAGATGAGAAAACACCAGTTTCAACGCCAAAAACAAATGGATGCAGTTCAACTGGAAGAAAAAGAAAGAAGAATAAAATATCTTTCTGGAACACTAAAAAGTTTAGAAGACTTAATGCCTACAAGCATAAGATGAATAGAGATACAAAAAAGAGTGAAAAGGTAGTTTTCGAATTAAAAAAATAATAATTAATTAGTTTTATTTTCCAGGAACTGGCAGCTTTGAGCACAATATGTCCAGTCGATGAAGTTAAAGAACTTCGAAACGCTTTTCCAACTCTTTCACTCGAAAATAATTCAACAGGAAAGCAAAAATGTCGTCGGCCAATTGAAAAGGATTTGAGTATGCTTGGATATAATGTTGATCGAGAAGAATTTGAACATGAATGGTTTAATGAAGCTGAACAATTAATTAGTAGATTGACAATTACACCTGCACCAGCTGAAAAAGATCAATGGCTTGATATTGAAAATGATATTAAATTTGCGCGAGTTCAAAATTATATTAGAGTTTTGGGAATCCGGAAAGCAAAAAGGTTGGTTTTTTTTGTATGTTCTGATTGTGAAAAAATTATTTTCTTTTCTAGAAATGCTATATTAGAGCACGAAAAAATACAAAAGTTCTTCGAATTCGTTCGAGAAGTTTCAATTGGAAAACGACGAGCATCGGAAATTGTGTCAGATCGAAATGAAAGAGAAGAGCTCTTGGCTAGAAGCCAACAATTTCTATCAAAAAGAGGATTATAGCAACTTAATTGAAACAGTTAATGAGGCTGATTTTTTGACAAAACGTATCTCCAAGTTACAAGATCTCCAGAGAAGTGGTGAGTTTTTTTCTGTGAAAATTGAACATTTCAAAAAAATTTTGGGGTTATGTTATTCTGTAAACTTTACAATTTTCAGAGATAATTCGAAAACTCAACAATTATTTCTATGGTTAAACCGTAGTTTGTTACTAGAATTTTTGTTTGAATTTGTTTTTTTTTCAATAAAAAATAGTTAAGATTCTATTTTCTTTCAAATTTTTCCGTTTTCAATCAAAGATTCTCATATTTACCAGGAATATTTACTATGAAAGATCGAAAATCCAAAAATCAATGATTTTTTTTGCAGGCGATACCTCATTGAAACATGTTCCACCAGAAGTTCATCGAAAAAAGAAAATCAGAAAAACGGACCACGAAAAGAACAAACGTGGAAAACTGGAATGGGCAAAATATGCGAGATGGCATCAAAATACAGTACAAGATATGGATTAACATTTATTTATTTATTGCATGAATTTTAAAATTTTCAAAAAAAAGGCGCTGGCGCCAAGCTCATCCCCAAAAAAATTCCCCCAAAAAAATCAACACTTCTGTACAATATATATGAATATCTCATGTGAATGGTTCTTTTTTCTCGTTAATTGTATTTAAAAATAAATTATTTTCACTTTTGCAGCCTTTTCAAGGACGACACTTCTTTATGGATTTTCCTTTTTCTCTACTTATACCACAAGAAAAATATCTTGCAAGATCATCAGATATTCGTTTTTTTCCTTATAAAATGTGAAGGAAAACGACATTACATTTTTTTATTTACAATAGTTTTTATCTTTTTGGGAGGTTTTTGGGGAAACTGATAACTTATTATTTTGGCCTTTTTTCATTTCATTTACAAATAATTTATTCTAATCAAACATAACCTCTGAACTTTGAAAAAATCAAAGAATTTCACATTTTTTGTCAAGATTTTAAACCAAAATTTTACAAGCGGCACAGGCATAAATTTCTGACTTTTTTTCCTGTCGGCTCCGCCCCTGCCACGATTACACGTTTCACGTTTTTAAAATAATTTTTTCGTTTTCATCTTTTTTTCTTCACTAAATTTCGAAATTTAAAAAATCAGAAATAATTATTCATTGAAAAAAAACGTGCCGCACCTTGCCAAATAAATCCCGCCTCCAGATTCACGCGAGAATTTGTTTTTTTTGCGACAGGCATTTCTGAATTAAAAGAGTCAAGAATTTATGCCTGTGAGCGGTTTTCCCTAATTTTTGTATTTCAAGCAAATTGTCGTTTTCCACATTAATTTTTCGCGAAAAAAAGAAAACAACGTGACTCCGCTCACGTACGGACTGCTGTGTTCGCGGGAGGTTTGAATTTATTTTTTTTTCATTATTTCACTGAACTTCCATATTTTATCGAAATGATCTGAATTTTTCTACGATCCCTCTTCGAGTTTTGAAAAAAATCAATAATTTTTAATAAATTTTATTTATTTTTCATGATTCATCGTATTTTTATACTAGCTAGTTTTACAATATTTTTGTTAAATAAAGTTTTGAACCAAAATTTAAAAATCAATAATTTTCAATGAAAATTTTTTTTGAATAATATTAATTTCCAAAATTTTTGTCGTTTCCTGTCGTTATTTATTTTTTCTCACGTGAGCAAATAAAAAACTCATTTCCCGAAAAAAAAAACTTGATTTTTCCTGACCTTCAAAATGGCGTTTTTCTTTTTTGTTTCTATTTTTAAAATTGAAATTACTGGAAAATTGATGAGATTTTGATCAAAACAAAAAAAAAGAACATTAGTTGCCTCATTTCCAATTTTTCCCAAACAAAAAAAACATTTCACATTTCAAATGACTTCTCCCGAAATAATCGGTGCATCGGTCGCTGATTTCTTTGAGAAACCACGTCGTGGATCTTTTTATAGTTACTAATATTGCAAGTGATGGATTAACTGCGGTTTCAGTTACAAATCCACATCGAAGGTTTTCCAGTTATTCATTTTTTCATGATCTATGGTGGATAATTTTATAATTTTTGTAGATTTCAAATAATGGATGATGAATTGGCTGCTGCTCGAGGCGATTCTTCTGGAAGACCACGAGAATTTCATTCAAGATCTTCTGCGTTAGATGTATGTATCTATAAAGTATCTGTAATTACTGTACAAATTTTAATTGCAGACTCTTCGAGACATTGAACTTGATGGAAAAACATTTGCAATAACTGGAACAACTTCAGGAATTGGAATTGAAACAGCTCGAGCACTAGCGCTCAAAGGAGCTCATGTTATTATGTTCAATCGAAATATCGTGATGTCAGAAAATTTGAAAAAGAAAATTCTCGAAGAAAAACCAGATGCGAAGATAGATTTCATCAGTTGTGATTTGAATTCTTTGCAATCTGTGAAAGCGGCAGCAGATGAATATCTCAATAAACATTGGTAAAAAAAGAGGAATGTTTTCAACAGAAAAAAAAAACTATTTTTAGGCCATTGCACGGTTTGATTTTGAATGCTGGAGTTTTTGGGCCAACTACAAAAATGACATTTGACAATTTTGAGGCGCATTTTGGAATCAATCATGTTGCTCATTTTCTGGTAAGAAAAAAATTGCAGTTTTTTGAGACCAAATATGGCTACAGTAAACCTTGCAGTTTAGGTTACTGTAACTCCGACAAGTTTGTTTTTTTATCAATTAGAAAATTTACAGCTTTGCCGTGAATTATTGCCAGCTCTCAGACAATCATCACCTTCAAGAATCGTATTTGTTTCATCGCTTTCAAGTTCTCACACTGGGGTAATCCAATCAAAAAAAAAAAATAAAACCCCCCCCCCCAAAAAACATCATTTTTTCTCCAGATAAAATCGAATTTGAGTACAAGTGAAAAAGTGAAAAAGGTTATGTCCTCTGGATTCTTCCGAATTTCATTATCGACTTTATGCATATTCAAAAATGTGCAATGTTTTAACCGCTTTCAAACTTCATCGCGATGAATTCGTCGCCAACGGAATCAGCACTTATGCAGTTCATCCAGGAACAATGATCGGAACTGATATCGCAAGAGGATACGGTGTTTTGGGCAAATTCTTCAATATCATTTCAAAACCTTTCACAAAATCATTAGCACAAGGAGCTGCAACAAGTGTCTATTGTGCAACTCATCCAGATGTTGCTGAATTATCTGGAAAATTCTGGGAATCTTGTTGGGATGATGAGAAATCATTGGATGCAGATGTGGCGAGAGATATTGCACTTCAAGATGCGCTTTGGGAACATACTGAAGTATTGATTGATGATTGGTTGAAAACTCAGAAACCAATATCAACAATTGTATCGGAACCAATTGAGGAAGAGCAGAATTCGGAATAAATTTTTTATTAATAATCTGGTTATCAATAAATTTTGTATGTATTCTGAAATACAGATTCAGAATGAAATACAGATTCAGGAATTTTTTAATTCTCTTCTCAAAATCAACTCCGACTCAAATTTTGCCTTGTCCAACTACTATAATCTAGCTTCAATTTCCCATCAGAAAACTTCTGTCAAACGCGTTTCCAAGGTGATTATAATGAATATAATGACAATGTTGTTTGATTTTCTGACAATCTATCTACTTACGCATGTGTCAATTGCTATTTTTGGGTAACTAATTTTTATTTTCGGAATGACGTCTTTTAAGAATTCTTTAAAAGAAGCCAAGTTTGTTGGGCTTCTTCATTCTTAGTTTTTTTTGTTGTTGTTGAACAATTTGGAATATTTCTAATATAAAATTTAAATAGCTACTAAATATCTAACAAGATTATAAATTATAATCTTTTGAAAATCCTTTTCTAAGCCAACTGAAACAAATATTCCGCTTTTATTCCAGAAAAAAAATGAGTGATTTCCAACTTAAATTTCTTCCAAGTCTCAAAACATATCCGTTTTCTTTCTTGCTCCCTCAATTTCTCTGCTTCTCCTTGACAACCTTTTTGCAGCTGCCCTACATCGATTCATTTTTCATATTCGTTTTTCGCTTCAAAAATCTTCCATCCAATTTTTTTCAGAAAAGAAACATGGGTGAATTGAATTCAAGTTTGTGTCAATTGAATTGGTTGATCGCAAAAGGTGGAATGAATGAAGAAACTGCGAAAAATCAAGAGGTTTGTTGATTTTTTGAAAATCACAACAAGACACGGCTACTTGTAACCTGGACCATCTAGGCGCTGATCATTGAAAATTGAACTTTCTAGGCGGGGCTACTTTGCATAGAACCTCTCAAGGCGTTTCTCCTTGTCGTAACGAATCTCCGAATGCGGGTCTTAGGTTCTCTAGGCTCAGCTACTTGACACACAAGCTTATCATCTATTTTTCAGTTCTCCTCTTCTTCTTCCACCTCAAAATCCGCAAAATACAAGAACAAAAGTACAACTTGGCTAAATGGCGAAGAAAAACCTCCATTTTCCTATTCGGAATTGATCAAATTCGCAATCGATGGAACATCTTCAAAAAGATGTACACTTTCCGGAATATACAGTTATATTGCTGAAAACTTTCAATTCTATCGAGAAAATCGGAATCCAAGTTGGCGGGTAAGGCTTTATAGGGCGATTTGACATTCTCGAAATTCTTTCAGAACTCAATTCGACACAATCTCTCATTAAATCGACAATTCAAACGACTCGATAAAATGGATGGAGACAAAGCTTGTTATTGGATCTGCGTTCAACCGCCACAGAAGAAACCTCGAATTCTAGGAGGAGCACCGGCGAGAATAAATCCAGCGATTGAGAAAATGTTTTTGAGCAAGAAACAACCGAAAGAACCTTCTGATCAACATCTATCCGTTAGTTTCGCTAGAAATATTTAGATATAAATATAAAAATTGTTTTTTTTTTTCTAGGAAAAAGAGATCCATGAGATGAATTTGTTTGAATCGTGTGATTTGAATGGTTCATTTCGCGCGGTTTACGATCAAATTTTCGAGAAAAATCCTCAAAATGACAAAGGAAAACAGGCGGCACAAATTGACTGGTTGAAAATAAGCTTAGAAACTGCAGGTTTGGATTATAACGATGAACAAGAAATGAATAATGTCGATACGGATAAATTCAAAGGTTTGATTTTCAAATTATGTATTTGGAATATAATCATTGTTTTCAGAATACATGTCAACTAATACATATTCCGAACATAGTTCGATGAATTCTCGAAGTGTTTCAGTTGAATCATCCGGTTCGACTTCATACATCGGAATAGTTCCGATTCCACCAAAAGATGATTCAGATGATGATTTCGACTGGAATCTCATCATCTAATACCCCTTCATATCAAAATTGTTACTTATTTAATTTTTAAAATTTCCAAACTCCAAAAAAAATTCTGGTAGAAAAGTTCAAGAGATTCTCCGATATTTGTGATATTTTCATTAGATAAAATGTGTATTTTGTAACAAATCAATAAATGTTTCAACAAAAACAATAAAAACAACAAACAATAACAACCCAAGACTTACTCTTCACTCTCTCCATCATTTTTGATTCGCTCAAAAACTGCAACGAAAAAGCCATTTGTAAGAGTAACTTTGGGATCAGCGCGCAGACAATGTTCTCCGATTTCATATGTGGATAAACCTCGATGTGTCCATTCGGGAAGAACTCCTTTTTTAAGTTTATAATTTTGACGAACATATGTATCAAGAAGAACCTCGTCAACGACCTGGAAAATGAGGGAAATTGAAAATTTATCAAGAAATAAAGATTTTGGTATTTGGTATTTAGAATATCTCTTCTGAACAAAGTCGCGAAATGTGAATTCAAAAAATCTCTTTTGAAAATTTAAAAATTGGATTTTCATATTTTTGTTTTCCAAAATTAGAATTTTTGAGCATCCTAGGATTATTGGAATAAATGTCTTATGGACTTTTTTGAATTACAAACGGTTTGAAAATTAATTTTTGCGTGACCTCAACGTCGCCTTTCACAAAACCATCATTTCATTTTTTTCATTGCTTGGTTATGACAGAACCGAAAAGGATTTTATTGTATGCAATTTTGCTGCTTTCTGTTTCGTTTTTCGCTGATGACCGTAATAATAACTTTTTTAAATAAATGTTTTAAAAAAATATGTTTTTTCAGTGGCGGGATATGAGAATTTTATGGGACTTCGTTATCGAAGAATGATGCGACAATGGGATTTGGAAAGAAGAACGCGGAAATTATTAGTGCCGAGATATGGGATTTCAGAACTTAACCGACTACCTAAGATATGTCGAAATGTTGCTTTTTAATAAAACTATTCTCGCAATATCAACAAAACACTCACTTGCTCATTTTCTTCTTCATGAATCGAACAAGTCGAATAAACAGCTCGTTTCAAATTCGGAAATTTCAAAGCATGTTTCAGAATCATAGCCTGAAGATTTTTCAACTTCTCAAGTCTCTCTTTCTGCGCATTTCCACCGGTGATCTCATCCATTCTTTTGACAATTCCAGAACCGGAACAAGGCGGATCAACGATTGCAAATTTGACTTTTGCGAATTTCTTATCATTCACATCGGTCTTCAAAAAATCGCCACAAAATGCACTGGCGATTTCGACGCCAGATGCATCCAATAATGATTTCATCGTTGCAACTCGATCATTTGCACGATCCATCGCCCAAATTTTTCTGGAAATCGAGATTTATTGAATACATAAACTGAAGTAACGATATGGATATACCCTTTATTTTCCATAATTGCTGCTGCATGACTTGTTTTCATTCCAGGAGCTGCACAACTATCAAAAACATGTGAACCAGGACGAGGATTTAGCAGAAAAGCTGGCAAACATGAGGCCTATAATCAAAATTTGAGATACTCCGTGTGAACTTTGAAAATTAACCCACCTTATCTTGTAGAATAACAAATCTCTGCTCAACCATCCAATATTCGTGAAAATTCTCGATATTTGGTGGAAAAATAAGCAAATTTTCCACATGTGGATCAATAAAAATCTCATCCTCGCCCATTTTCTCGATTTCTGCAGCATATTTATCCAAACTGCTGAATTGTTTTATTTTCCATTCTTCACTTTCCAATGTTTTGATAGCTTCCTCATATGTCCATTTCAATGTGTTGATTCGAGCATATCTAGGAATCACTATTTTCGCCTGATTCTCTTCGGATTCTTTTATCGATTTTATACCTCGCCCATCTTCAGCCAATTTCGATTCCTGAAAAATAATATTTATAAATAAGTACATAATTCTATCAAGAACATTCTCGAACTCACAATTTCCTTCATAAGTCCAATTTTTCTTGTAATAACATTTTTCAATTCTGGCGAGCAGCGATTCAATCCACTTCCAACTAGAGATTCATACATCAAAACATAAAGTAGATCAATACTTCCTTGAATTGCGGGATCATTTTTTGCCTTCCGAACTTCTTTATCTTCTAGAATCGCATCAAAAACTGGTCGGAATTTCAATGATTCGACAGACAACCGAAGTAAAGCCTTCTTATTCTAAAAAATAGTTTTTTTTTTCAATTTTCATCTACAATTACAAAAAGGTTTTTCGCGCGCGATTTATGTTAACAACAAAAGAAAAAGAAATATAACAAAAACAAGATACAATTGAACAGAATGAAAATTAATCAGATGGTTTCAGAAACTTTGCTTGAATCCATTGTCGATACATTTTCACTTGTTTTGCTCGATTCACAATTAATCTTCGATCAACATGCATAACCTTTTTTTCCATTTTTAATTCACCAAACAAATTTTCAAGTTCTTCCATAGTGAAAAAATAAACCAGAGTTCCATCACCTCGACAATACAAGTTTTCATCGATCATTCGATCTTTTTTGAATCTCAATTGAGTTAAATCATATCTTCCATAATCTTTCAACAACAACATTCCACCAGGCTTTAGCAAATCATAGAGATTTTTGATAGCATTTCGAATGTTATCTGGATGTATTGCAGAAAGAACATAAATGCAAACAATATAATCGAGACTTTCTTTTTTTGGTGCATTTTCTGGTGCTGGTTTTGTTATATCCCAAACAAATGCATTCATAATTTCCGGATTGTATTTTTCTTCGTTTTTCAAAACATTCACAGCATTTGCAGAATAATCACAACTATGTAGGAATATTCTTTCACTGTTGTTCATTTGCATCAATGGAAGAGTTGTATTACCAACACCACAGCCAACTTCAAGTATTGAAACAGTGGATTTCTATAATGAAAATACAATTTTCCAAATACGATCTGGGAAATCATACAAACCTCGATATTTCTTTCATCGTTGACACTCAATTCCGGAAACTCTTTTAATAACCAATTCCTATCTTTAAAAAACCTATTCTCATTTTGCGCATAGAATGCATCCCATTGATCTGCCGGATTTTTCAGCAATTCAACAGCTTTTTCTTCGACTACTTTCATACTTTTCTGTTTTTCTACAATTTGTTCAGCTTCATTTTGTTGTTCTTCACTCCATTCAACATCATCCCAAGCATTATGTTCGAATACTTTTGTTTCATCAGTAAGAAATCGTGTTCCAAATGGATTACATTTCGGTTTTTTCTTCTCGATTTTCTTCTGCACACCCAGCAATTGGTTCGTCTTTCATTATTATTTTTCACAAAAAAAATTACCTGAAGAGTTTTATAAATTTTTGAAATCCAAATTAACAGTAGAACATGACAAAAAATAAGATACAGAAGAGAAAAATACCGCGCGCAAATATTTGAGACAATATCGAAAAATAAACTAACTTTATATGAACTTCCATACACTGCCGTTCTCACACTTCTCTCCTTAGCCAAAACGCTGCGTATGATTTCTGCAACTTCGTAGTAAAGCGCATCGGTTGCCATCTGAAGATTAAAAACTGTTTTCACTTAGATTTTAGGTTGCACAAACTTGAAAAAGAAAAAAAAAGAAAAATAATTGTTCGGTAGAGCGCGTTTGACACACAAACTTTCGCGGGAAAATTATTATTTGAAAGCGTGAGCTTTTTTCGCGAAAAAAACTTTTTTTTTGTTGCAAACTCGAGTTCTGTTTTGTTTTCAGTGAAAAAATGGCACTCCGACGAAAGCAAAACAAAAAGAATGAGCCTATTATTCCGATGACAAATGAAGAGGTCACCAAACTAGAGGAGCATGTAAACGAACTTCTTCATTCACAACTACCACTTGGACGAGTTAAGAAAATTTGCAGACTTGATCCTGATGTTGAAATGATTAATAGTGAAGCAATTCGTTTGATGACAAAAGCTGCAGAATTATTCATTATCGAGTTAGGGAAAGCTTCAAATACAAATGCTATATTAGAAAAACGAAAGACTGTACAATTGAAAGATATTGGTAAGTAATTTTATTTCTTACATTTCTTAGTTCATCGATTATGAAACTTATTTTTTACAGAGAAATCCATACAAAAAATGTGGACTTTCGCTTTTCTCGAAGATGCACTTGACGGCTGGCCGAAACATGAACCAAAAAAGCGAAAAGCGGCCACAGAAAATAATGAAAATGAAACGAGTATTCTAGAAGAAACTGTAAATGAGGAAGAGGAAGATGACAATTTACTTGAAGATACTTTGAATGACAATGAAGAAGAAGAAGGCGAAGAAGAAAACGGAGAATCAGGAAATGAAGAAGAAGACGAAGAAATAGGAGAAACTCAACCAATGATTGATAAATTTGCGGAACAGTTTTGATATTTAGATATTATTTTAAAATAACATCGGATATTTGTCACAATAAACCAAAACTTTAATGAAATTTATATCACTTACTCATACCACACAGGAATAAATTTCTTACTTTTCTTGCTGGCCCCGCTTCCTGGCACGAGTTGCACATTGATCAACAGCGAATAGCCAGCCGCCACAGAACAAGGTAGGAATGTTAGATGTGAGTGAAAAGGGATTCTTCTATTTATGCTCTTCTTTTATATTTCTGAGATCGCTGAGAGATTTTATTATCACGTGTGTCACGTGAAAATTGCTAGAAATGAAATTCCTTCTTGATCAGAGAATTTCAAGACTATTTGTTCTAAAAAGACATGAAAAGTAAAAACTATGACAAAAAGTCCAATGTTTTATTTATATATCTGGGATTCTTAGGGGTACAGTATCCCGGGTACTGTAACAAATGATGTACAGATTTGTTTTCTTTTTCAGAAGCGAGAAATAATGTTAAGTGTTCTTTCTCTCAAGCGCTCGAGTGATCAAGTTCCGAAAGAAACAAAAACAAATAAATTCAAATTCCCTCCATGTTCGTTAGAGCGCGCTTTCTCCCCTCCCAAAAGAAAACATTTGTTCTCCGTTTCTCCTTTTTCTTTTTGTCTTGTGTGCAAAACATTGCGAAATTTTTCTCTAGTCGACGTGTTCTAAAAAAATTGCATCTTTTATTTTAACCTACGTTCATTGTCAACATTTTTTCTTTCCAGAAATATGATTTCTCGTCTTTCAATTGGGGCGATTATATGGTTTATGTTAATCATTGGAGTTCTTATATTAGAATCCTCAGGTAAATCATTTTTGTGTTTTTAATAATTATGATAATTATATTACTTTTCCAGCCGCATCCGATAAAGTGAAACTACGCGATGTGAGTGCAATAACTCTTTACAAGGGAAGAATGACAACAGGACGTCGTGCATCTCCACAACAACAAATAAAATGTGTCGGAGGTTCAGCAAAAGGTCAATATCAACCATCTACAGTTCAATGTACTAATCAAGGATTTGACGGTCAAGATGTTCAATGGAAATGTGATGCTGATTTGCCACATGATATGGAATTCGGAGCTATTTCAGTTTCATGTGAAGGTTATGATTATCCAGATGATCCATACGTATTGAAAGGATCTTGTGGAGTAAGTAAATTGTTTTCCCTTTTCATAATATTTTCATGATTTTTTTACAGCTTGAATACGAGTTGGAATATACATCTGGAAGTGGAAATCATGGTTTATCGAGAAGAAGTGGAGATAATTGGGATAAATTCGGCACATTCATAGTTGTTGTTTTCATCATCTATGTTATTTACTCGATGTTCTTCAGTCGATCTGGTTCTCAAGATCAATCAGGTTATCAAGCAGGCGGTCCAGGTGGACCAGGTGGACACGGAGGCAGTCCAGGAGGTGGTCCAGGTGGTTATCCAAGTGCTCCACCACCATATGATGATACAAGTTATGGTAAACCCCCACCGTATGGGTTTCGTGGTAATGATGGATCAAGTTGCGGCGGAAATGGACAGGGAACAAGTGGTGCCAATAACGGAGGTAACGGTTTTTGGAGTGGAGCAACATGGGGTGCATTAGGTGGATATCTAGCCTCGAGTTATTTGAATAGCGGATATACAAGACCACGTCGATCGTTTTTCTCTGATAATAGTTATTCATCATCTGATAGTTATTACTCGAGACCTTCTACCTCAACTTCAACTAGATCATCTTCTGGGTTCGGAGGCACTTCAAGACGCTAAATTTCAAATTGCAAGTGTATTTTTTTTATGTAGCGGGTCACACAATAATGAATATTTTATTAATAATAAGTTAAACGAATAAATTATAACAGGAATCCCGGTATCCTTCTGAATTGCACGAACCCCTTTAGGCCCGTTTCATATAATCTGTACATTGGATCATACATGAGGTATCCTTCGCAATATCAGTTAGCAAATATTTATGTGTCAATTTTTCGCAAGAATCCACTCTTGTTGGATTGCATGCAATTCCTTCTGTTGTACAAGTACAAGTAACACAAGGAGTCATATGAACAGAATCACCCAACGCAATTGTTCTACCATTCATCTCACAGCTTCCTAAAAAATGTTTTTTTTTCCATAAAAAATCTTTTTTCACTCACTTCTTTCCTTCCAATGAGATAGATCAACTTGAGCTATATCAGAACATGGAATCAGAGCGTTTCTAAAATAATTTCCTAATGTGTCTGTTTCTAGAATTAAAATAACTTACGTTAAATCATCAGTAACATCAAAAACATTAGGTTGAATAGTCTTTAAATATTTACTATTTGCGCAGAAAATCGATGCCAATTTCACTTTTCTGATTTCATTCAACTGTGCTGGAGTGAATCTAGCAGCTGAATTATCATTTTCATAGTAGAATCTATCACATTTTTTAAGTCTTCCGAATTGTTCAGCAATAATGCATGACATTGTAGTTCCGAGCTAAAAAATATATAGAAATGATCTAGCCCTTATCATTTTTATTTACCAATGCTCCTCGAAGTGGTCTTTCACTAACTAATCCAGGGAACAAATCAATATCATCAACACTCTCATAAAGACTTCGAAGAATATTTATATTTTCTTGATCCATTTCAGATTTCAAATCATCGAAATTAGTTGCTCGTTTTAATCCACAAAATTCTCGCAAATCATTGTAAGGTTGCACTCCGTGATCACGAGCTCGCAAAATATTCAGAACTAGAAAAAAGCAAATTCTATGAGATATCTAAAAGTAACCAACCAATCAAATCCATTCCACTCGTTTTTTCTCCTCTTCTCATAAACAAATGATTTCTAACTGCATCAGTAATATGTCTATCAAATGCCATTGATGGTGTTCCAAGTAAACCCATCAACATCGCATCGAGACCACCTTTTTCTTTCTCATAAATTGGTCCAACATGGCCGAAATGTTGTGCAAGATCCACGGGTTCCGACATATTTTTAAAATTATAATTCATTCTTGGGAACATTCTTCGGATTAAAGTGTGTCCGAAACGGAACGCGGCTGTTGCAAATGGTTGAGAAATAGCCGCATCGCATGTTGAATCGTAGCCAGAGAAATATCCACTTTTCTTTGGAACTAGGTTTTGAGCGTTGAGAAGATCTAAGCCAATTATTTTTGGGAGGAATTCGGAAAATGTTATGTGTTGAAGTTCGGCGACAACGATTCGACGAGCTTCCTATAAATTTGGAATTTTTTAAATTGAACCAGATTTTTTATGTCTGAATTGGAAAAGTAGTAGTGGTTAGATATCCTAGTTCTCAAGTAGCAGCGCCTGAAGAATCTAATTGTCTAGGACCCGATCCCGTCTGACAAGGAGTCATGCCTTGAGAGCTTCCATGCCTAGACCTCATAGTTTACCAGAAGATCCGAAAAACAGTTTATAACTTTCTGCCTTCAATATCATCTAACCTCATAAACAGTATCATCATTCCAATGTGGATTCAAAGCCGATAATTTCATCGCAATTCGATTATGTTCTCGAACCATAAACGTATGCATAACAGTGAGACCAGGTTGATGCGAATTTCGTTCATCTCCAGCAACAAAACATGGCATTGATCGTTTTTCCTGACTCGATCGACAATCTTTTTCTTGATTTCCTTGTGGCAACATCATTTGACCCTGTCCGAAATCGGTGAAATTCAAAAGTCCTCTCGTGAAAAGTCGAAGAGTATTCGCTTCACATTTCGTTGATCCATAAATCACTGAGCCATCTACGAATGCGGTCAGCTGATTTATTTGATTTCGATATCCAAGGTTTAATTGTCCCAATAGGCTTCGGGCAAATGGTAGACATCTTGGTTCCCCGTTGGAATTATGTGTTGGGAAAAATCCATCATCAGCTTCAACTCGAATTGGCATACAATGAACTGAGATTTTTTCGGGGGAATCACATCTAGAATTATATTTTTTTAATGAAAATTACTTTTAGTTTCTGTGTACCTTGTACAATTCAAGATCTCATCATTGGGCCCTCTTGCAACTGGCGAATGCGTCAATTCATGATCTAAAAGTTGTCCAAACTGCATTACCATATGCGTGAATTTGACATGTGAAACATCTTTATCTTCACAAACCAAATTAGAAACTCTTCTTGGATTTGGAAGTGGTCTTCCTGATTTTGCTCGAACTCTTGGAGCATCGAAACCATCGTCATAAACTGGTGGAAGAACATGTCGAAGTGGGGCAAACGAGTTTCCATATTCCGGATATTTCAAATTATTACACCAACCGGAGAATGTTCGGAAACGTGTTGTATGATCGCATGGTAGCATTTTTTGGAATACACTCTTCGACAGATGACTGGAATTTGGAAAAAAAGTTTGAGTTAGTCTGTGTAGAAAATTTTTGTTTGATTTTTTCCCTGAATCCAACTTTCAAAAATAATTATTTCACGAAAACTTGGTTAGAATTACTGTAGTAAAAAAGTACTGTAGAGTTTGTTGCGCAAATATTTGGAGATTAGTTTTCCAAAAAATTCGACTTTTTCAAAAATGCTACGTGGTTTTCAAAAAGTTTGTCCGAATTTTTACTATTTTTCTAGTCTTTAATTCTCAATCCAAAGTTAGAAAAAAACCTGTCCATCCTCCGATAAAAATGCGGTGAAATTGTTAACAAAAGATGTGACATCAATATCAGGCAAGATTTTTTGAAGAGTTCCAGTTTCTAATTTTGGCAATTTTTCGTCTTCATCTAATCCTTCTCTGAAAATTCAATCTGAGCAATGTTTCTTGCTGATAAATAACTAACCCTTTGATAAGCAATTTTGTGGTTTCTAAAAGAAGAGCCGAAATTTGAGAGACTTGTTTAGCTCCTTTCTTTGCTCTCATCATATTTGAATATGCGAACAGTGGATCTCCTCGTTGGAATCTTCCTTGATCTATTTTAGACAAATTTAGAAGTTCTGATTCCCAAAAACTAAACTCACTGTGTTTCAAGTTTGATATTTCACGACGTTCTTGATCTTTCAAATTTCGTTTAGCCAATTCGATGACTTTTTCAATCGTTTCTTGACGAATCGGAAAAACTGGTTTATCTTCTGAATCTCGCCATTCTTCAAAATTGACACGATCAAAAACAGAAGAGTTGCATGAAATCGCCATGTTACTGTAAAAAGTCTTTGAAATTCCCTCAAGAATAATTCAAAGGGATTACTCGAAAATATCTTCGCGGAAGAAAACATTTTTCTGAATTCTTCGAACATCAATTGTGGAACAAATTATTTCAGCCAATCTTGTGTTACGAATTTCAGCGAGTTGTTGTTCAGAAAAACCAGATTGTGCGAAATAGTTTTCATACCAGAAACGATCACCGCGACGAACCTAGAACAATTACTTTTTAAAAAAAGATAATTAATTAACTAGTACCCTTTGCATCTGTTTTCCAATAATACATGCCATTGTTGGTCCAACAAGCGATCCTTTCAATGGTTTTTCTCCCAAAACTCCAACAAGTAGATCAATGTCTTCAACTCGAGAATATGATGAACTTATTTGCTCAATTCTAATATCATCATTAAATATTTCTTTCAAATCATTAAAACTCGAAATTCTTCCCAAACCACATCCCGATCTGAATTGAGTGAATCCGGGAATTCCATGATCTCTTCCTTGTTTAAGAGCAATTGATATCAAATCAAGTCCAAATTCATGATTATCCTTTAGCCATCCATTTTTCGTCTCATCATTTGATCTCAAATTCGGTTTCAAAATATTTGAACTCAATAATTGTTTGATTATTTGAATTGGACCTTGTTCATATAATCTCGAAGGATTATTGAAATCAGTGAAAGCTTTGTCAGCTGGGAATAATGACCATAAATAATATGGGAATGTTACTGCAAATTCATTGAATGTGTTTCCTTGAATATTCATTTCATAACTTGAGTCGAATCCAGAGGAATGTAAAATTAATCCATAGTTTCTGAAGAAAAAAACATGATTTTTGGTGCATGCCCATCTTTAAGTTCCCCAAAAAACTATATTCTCACTTCATGTTATCTCTTCCAATTAATATGGGCAAAAATTCATTGAAAGTGATATGTTGAATCTGGGCAGATACGATTTTCCTAGCCTCTTCATACAATTTATCATCAGTCCAATGCCTATTCAAATTATGTAACTGATCACTAATTCGATTATGTTGTCTGATAAAAACAGTATGCATTGTTGCAATGCTGGCAAGTAAATTCACTTGATCACTTCCAGAAATAGCGCATCTCGAATGTTCATCTTGACATTGAAGAGTTCCATCAGTAGCTGGCAATTCTCCAATACTTCCAGCTGTTCTTAATTGACCTGGAAGAATGAAAAAAAGAATTTCGATAGTTTTTGATTAGAACTAACCATTTCTAAAAGTTCTCAATAGTTTAGCTTTTTCCATAGTTGAACCATAAATAAAACTAGCATCCAAATATGAACTTGCAAAATTAGCTTGTTCTCTTGGTCCAAGTTTACACGATTCTCTTGGCGCAATAATCGATCTAGCGTGTGGAATACAATTAAGACGAGTTCTATAGGCTGGATCAGCTGATGGAACTTCGATTGCATCACATTCTGTATGATTAAAACCCCGTTTACAACAAGGAAGAGCTGATGAAGTTCGACCATCTGTAACTGATTGAAATGGAACGATATTAACCATATCTGATGAAATAAGTTGCATCCAAATTGGTAACATTGTTGTCACTTCAGAATGTGTCTGAAAAAATGTATTTGAGTTGCTCATCTTAAGTAATTTTACATACTTGTCCTCGTGGAGTGAAAAGCGTCAATGATAATCCTCTAACTGATGGCAAAGGTTTATTAGTTCCTAAACTCAATCTAGGATCTGATACTCCATCACTATAATCTGGTTTTAATATTCTTCCGAATTTCGTATGAGATGATCCCCATTCTGGATGTGCAACATTATTACAGATTCCAGAAAATGATCTGTAATTTGTCGCATAACAATGATCAACAGTTGGAATTGGACAATTTGGAATTGCTGAAGAAATTTGACTTGGCAAAATTCCAAATCGAAGTTCTCTTTCTCGTAATCCAAGCCTAGAAAAAAAGTAGATGAGACAGAAAAAAAATCGAAAGTTTCCTCGGTCATTTAGCAAAGTGCTTACGCTGTCAATCGTTTCGTAATAGCAATTGAAGTGAACGCGGATCGACTTCTATCCGATGCTTTTTGATCGGCTTTATAAATTCTAGTGTATTGAGAAGTGCTTGTAGAAAGAACATGTCCAGAATATTGATATGCCGGATCACGAAAATCGAACAATTGATTCGTTTCTCGATCGGCCTCTTTGGCCGACACAAATAATAAACCATCGGGAATTCGATGAGAAACGAACGGTGCTGAAAATTCTAATGTAAATTTTGCAACGCCTCTAATTTACTGTAAGACTCTAGGCTCATTCTGCTAAAAATCCCCACATCATTTTTTGTTTTCTGCAAAAGTCACTCTTTCCCTTCGGATCACAAACCAGCAGCCACCCACCACCGCTTCCGGGTTTCAAACAATTTTGTTCTGCCTCATTTCGCGCACAAAGAAATTATAAAATAAAAAGGTCGCCCCTGTTTTTTATTTCATCGTCGTTCATTCCTTCAGGGCACAAAACAACAGAAAATTATTTAGATACGTAACATCCTCCCAAATTTCCGCTTGTTCTTTCTTGTAATTATGTATTACCGAAAAATGATGATGATGTGAATAAACAAACACAAACTTTTCGGACTTTTTTTGATTATAGAGAATGACGTGAAAAAAAGAGTTGAAAAAGTTCAAGGACATAAGTGCAATGTTTTTTGTTACCCGAAAAAAAAGGTTTTCCCACCACAAATGATGTAAGCAGAATTTTGTGACTAGATTCTGGTAAAATAGATTTTTTACGATCACAATTTTAGGGGAAGCTTTGAGAATTTGCTTATTTTTGTTGTAGATCAATGCCTATTTTAGCTCAATTTTTTTTTGAATCTCACACGTTCCTCCCCAAAATTCTATGACTCACTCTCATCAATACTCTGCAAATCTTGATGATGATTCTGATTCAACACATCATTTTCACACGGTATAAACGATTTACCACATGGAATATTTGACGATTCAACAAGTTTTGGAACATAAAAATGTACTAATAATAAAAGTAATAGTCTTCGAAACATTATTCAATAGCAAAATTATTATAAGACTGTAATCGAAGCGCGTCGCTCGCGACTGGTCGGAGGCGTGACATTTATATTGCATAATAAGGCGAAGCAGCTAAAAAAATGAGAGAGAGAGGCAAACGAAGATGTGACCGTAGTACCTTGAAGGACCGGATTTTGTTGACCACACACATTTATTTATGAATAGAATAGTGTAGAAAAATTGGAGAAGCCGTCAATCAGCAAGAAAGTGAATTCAGATTAAATTAGGAGAAGACTGATGATGTTTGCTGATGATTTGATCGTTGAAAGTTCGAAAGCTTGTCTTTGAACCTTGAGATCCGGTTCATGAATGAGTCAAGCGGTTTTTATGAGGGATTGATAAGATAAGACACGCGTCTTCTTCTTGAGAGCTTCCGGGAGTACTGTAGGAATCATTTTTCATGAGAAAATGAATTAACGAAAATTCATAACGTGTTTCAATTTTTTCTTTTAGAAAAAGTTTTATTTTCAAATTTCTCCAAAAAGTTTTTCTTGTTGGACATGTTCAAGTTGATTTTTTCAGCATGTTCTATCTGAAATCAATTTTTACTTGAGATTTTTGGTAGATCAAGTATTTTGCTCTAAATTTTGAATTTCATCCATTAGTTTTATTCAGATCTCAAAAACCCTCTGTAAATATTGAACTTGAAAACAAATTCCCCTTTCCTTTTTACTATTCCTTGTTTGACCAATTCCATAGATCTGTAAGCTGTATCCCGGATAAGATAAATTACTTCAATCCTCAGAATTTATTTACTTGTTTTCAGAAGTAGGTGGCTAGATTGCAGAATATCTTTTTTTGAAATTCGAATAAAAACTATCGAGATATTCGGGATGATCTTCATCAGCCTATTGACGCGCATCTGACTACCTAAAAATAAACAAGGAATTTGTATATTTTTCTTCGATTTGATCTATCAACTTCTTTCGATCATCCAAAAATAATCGGATTATCGGAAATTTTTGTTCAATTGAATACAGAATAAAATCAGGAACTTGTTTCAAGTGTGAAAATAACATCATCTTCTTTTTTGAAACCTTATAATACTTCAGCTTAATCTTGTCAGATTATTATTGAAAAGCTGCAACAAAGTTCTTACATGAGTTTTCTAGAACACATAATATCTTAAAATGGGCAGAGATCAAAAAAAGTGAAAATTTATGTATATTTATATTCATCTAATATTTAGTCAACATTGGAAACCGGTTGAAACTGTGGAGGAGAAAGGAGGGGAGAAAATCAAGTGGAAAATTAAAGGCGAATCGAATTGATTTAAGAAATCATATTGGGCGAAAGAAATTGGAGATGAGAGAAGAAACTCAATAGGATTCCTGTGGGATAACAAAATTAGCCAAGATTTGATTTGAGGAATTATTCTCTAAAAGCTTGGCGGGCGGAAGAAATCAGAAGATGAACATTTACTATTGGACCTTCAGAATAAGATTTCTGGGAAGAACAAGCAAGTTGGTTAGAAATTCACTGTGAGCACATTAGAGACACGAGTTGTGAAGTTACCGTGCCTAGAAATTTGAATTGTGTAGGTTCAGCACTTAGAACACCACTTTTGATCTCTAAAAATGGTACTTTTTTATCTTCAGGAAAATTTATATTTTGTGACTTGGATCTTTCATATTTTCTATCAACGAAAATTCCAAAACCAAAAAAGATCAGTCAAAATCCGATTAGAACTCATTCATGTCTATTTTGTATACAAATTCTATGACAATTTGTTTTTCCATAATTAATGGGGTGATTCATACCATAATAAAATAACTTCACACCTCAAAGCTCAACCAATATTTTCTTTTTCGCAAGCTTGAGAAGAGAACTTGAAAAGTCCGAAACACACAAAATACGCAAAAAAATCCAAAAATAATCGCAACCAACTGAAATGAAAAACATGTTCCCACAATACGAAATAAATCAAACTTTTATAAATATAAATACGAAAGCAACAAAAAATGAACTTTTTTGTGAAGCCACAAAATCTAGATTTTCTTTAAGTTAATTCAATTTATCCTGAGAATCGGGGGGTTCACAAAGAAGATAAAAAACATTTTCAATAAAAAAATATCAATAAAAATACACGTCATCGTAGGCCAAAGAAAAAGTTTTGATAATTATTATTTGCGACGAGGAATTCGATGATGTTTTCGTCGAAGTGGAATAATTCCAGAAAATGCATCATATTCGAGTTGAATTCCATGTAATGTTTTCAAACAGGAACATGTGCCAAACTTTGGTGGATGTTCAAGAATTTGTAAATCATTATACTTCAATATTTCTTGCTTTAGTAATTCAGCAATATCTTCCATTTGTATTTTTCTATCCGGTCTCCAACTATAATATCGAGTTTCTCTTTCTTCACACATTTTCATACATTCTTTGTTATTCGGAACTTCTTGTTTTGTGAATGCAACAACTCCATTTATTATATGATCATGTAATTTATCACGATCTTCATCACCTAAAATAAGTAATACATGTAACTTATTTTCGTTCTACAAATTTTCAAACTCACTTTCATCAATACAAAAACTGATATTTGTATCTGGAGTTACTACTAAATCACCAGATATTGATCTCGATTTCAAATAACACGATCTTGTTTTCCGATCATATTCAAACCCAAAACATGAATAATCAGCAAGACATGATTCTTCACAAGACTTTGGCTTCACATTTAAAATTCGTTTATAATTTGCACCTGGGATTGTCATTCCAGCTCTTGTATTATAACAATAAGCACGAAATTCTTCAGATTCTTCACTTGAATAGGCTACAAAAATATATATTTAAATAAATTTTCATATCTAAAAGCTCACCATCTGTAAACGCAGCAATATTCAAAATGATCAACGCTATTGATAATCTTCTACAGTTATCCGAAGTACAGTCCATAACTTTTTCAATAGTTCTTTTCTGACGAATTTTAGACGAATCTTTTTTGAATGAAGTGCACGGCTCACAACTTGTCATAACGAACGCAATTTTTTTTTTTTGAATGAGAAGAATCTGAAATTTAGTTGGAGCATAAAAGTCTCGAAAAATGGGCGGAGTTTGTTCGAATTTTTTGTTATTTTGTGTTGTGTGTAGAAAATGGGCGGAGCTTGCGAGTTTTTCCTCTAACTACTGTGGGTTGAGCTTGAGATGAGAGTTATCTTAACTATAGTAAGAGATACTGTAAATGAAAACGGTTAATAGCAATCTTTCAGTAAAAAAGCTGGGATCAAGCATCTCGAGAAAATAATTTGTTTATGATTTGTGCAAAACAACAAAAATCATGAACATAATCAAAAATAGAAATAAATGTAAATAAAACTTCCTTGAAAGGATTTGGGGATAAATTTTTGTAGACAAATTTTGAATTGGTCTCGATTTTGAAGATTTTTCCAATTTTTTATCGATTAAGCCTTGTATAATTTTTTTTTGGAATCCTGAATTTGTGAACCCTGCTCTTATTCGAATTCCTTTGTTCTGATGAATACTAAATTTTCGGACCACAAGCAAAACAAAAAATAGTACTATGTAAAAAATTAACATAAAAATTGAAAAAAATTACAAAATTAGTAGCCAGCCGGACCTCAAAAATGTTCGACCATCCAAACAAGGAACCAAAAATTTTTGCATCAGGAAAACGAGGAAAAATATGTGCAGAAGCATTATTTTTTATTATTATTACGATCACTTTCCAATTTGTTATGCTCATGGGAAAATTCGAATTATTCAGCGCGAACGAAATTAGTTATTTAAAAATTGTCGACGTAATTTCTTTTAGTTCGCGTTTTCGAATGATTCAGGCTCCGCTGAGAGTTGAGTTTAGTTTCTAATTATGACGAACTTTCTGAGAAAAAGGTTTGAGAAAACCTTTCATGGTACACTAGAAGTGGAGGTCTAAAAAAGACATTCAGAAAAATAATTTTGGTCCAAAAACTTTTGTGACGTGACCCAGCAGTTCATTCCTCAATTATGCTCAACTTCATCAAAATTGTGAAAATAGACTGACCAAATCCAAAAATAAAACATCTCCATTGAGAGTTGCTATGACGAAGATTTTTCTGAGTAAGGAAGTAAGAAATGAGTTTGGGGGTTTCAGAATTTGAATTTTGAAAAGATAGAGATAACGTTCTTAAATTATATTTGTGTGGGTCAGAAGTTTTAGAAAAAAATCAGAAAACTTTTTGAACATTTTTTCCAGTTTCCCAATTGAAACTTCCAAGTGAATAATTTCTTGTCTTGAATTCAATCATTGTTTTGCCTCAGAGTTCTGAGAAAACAACAAGAATGAAATCATTTAATAACCACCCACCAAGTTCCCGTTTCCTTGTCTTTTATTCACATTTCGTTTTTGCTTCGAACAAAATGTCATCGAAATTGGAGTTTCCTCATTCTTTTGTTGCTATTTTAAGAGTAGAATGGGGGAAAAGCGAAGGGTGGAGAACTCTTGTAGATTTGTAGTGTTTTTTAAAGGTCGCAAATTAAGTTGTAGGGTTTTTGGTAAGATTTTTAGAGGCTGCCCACGAATCCTCTTATGATAGTTAAAGTTCTGTGTTCTATTTTGGATTAAAATAATATTTTTCAGAATTTTCCTGATCGTTAAATTTTTATTGTTTCAAAAAAAAATCCCAAAAAACAAATTTTAGTGCAAATTTAATGCTCCAAGATCACGAAAAATCACGTCATGTCTGGATTCAAAACAAAATTGCAATCCACGAAAATTTATTAGGCGTAGACAATCCAATTGATTCCTTATTCTATTTTTTTCCAAAAACATTACGTCTGGAAAAAATTGTTGCCCTGTCCTTATTTTTTGCAATAAACAAAAAATTTACAAGTGCTCAAATGTGTAAATAAATAATTCAAAAATGAAGAGCATATTTTTCTCCCTTCGAACTCGATCCGAAATACCTCAGAATATTAAATCTTGCAAGTCGGCAATCTAAAAATAACCACTGGCCGGCTATTTTTAACAAAATCCAAAATCCGACAAAATTTCATCTGTCCACCATGAGAAGAACAACAAAAGGAAGTAAAATTGCATTAGATTAAGAAAATATTTTCGGTTCATTTCCCGGTTAAACAAAAATAAATGAATGACGTAGGTTTTTTTTCGAGAAGAAAAACGGAGAAATTAAAATGTTTAGCTTTACATACTTTCATGTGTGTCCTCAAATTAAAAAGTGACGAATTAGGAAGCAAAAAAAAAGAGAAAAAACAACAAAATATATTTGTGTTCCTAATCCACTTATTTGAGAGTTGGATTTTTGATCTCACTGAGTTTTGGGAAAAATGAGGCAGTGTTTAGAACTAGGCTCTCAAGGCGCGGATTTTTGACAACTAGGTTATCTAGACTCGGCTACTTATCTAACATGGGAGCTTCCAAGGCACAGGTTCTTCTAGACACTCAAATACTTCACTTTTGGAAATTTGATCCATTTTTTCTGATTTTGCCCGATAATGTGTTCTAATGCTTTTCCTTTTCCTTCTATTTCTGTATTCTTCCCAAACACTTCTCCACATTCAAATTGCCTCAAATTTTCATACCAAACTTGTTGCGAACATCAAAATTTTTGTTGTGTGGCGATGGCGCCGAAAAAAGTTTAGAAGCTGCTGATATCATAATAAAAAAACGAACAAAAATATGATAATCGTCGCGGCTAGTTAGCCTTGTTATCTTTTTTTACTGGTAGTAATATCAATGTTGAAAGAGAAATTGATAATTTATTAGAATTTCATTGCATGAGAAAAATGAGAGAGAGAGATGAAAGAGATCTGGATTTTTGAAAAAAAAACAGCAAAACAAAACAAAACAAAATGGAAATACAATGTTTTGGGGCGGGAAAATATGGCTTTTTGAACTTTCAAACTTGCATGTTCGTTGACAAAGTTATTCTGCTACAAAATAGCTTGAGCCAAAATTAATCGAATTGTTTCAAAAACTTGGAGCAGAGATCAGTGTACTGCGAAATTCCAGACGCACTTTCAAATTTTTCGAATTCTACTGCGAAAGTTCACCCACATTGTTTTTTTTCACCTGGATCATCTGGAAAATCAGAACTGCGTTCGAAAGTTTCATAGCCAAAAAATGATTTGAACTTTGTTTTAATATATAAGGGCGGGTAGGTTAAAAATAAATAAAAAAGACTGGAAAAAATTGAATGAGGAAATGGAAAATTGGAAGTTTTAGAGTATCAAAAATATTTTCAAATAAAATCTAGGGATCACAATTGTATGATTTGAGTTCAAAATTAATTTTAAATAATTTCAAAATTATTTTGTAAAAATCTGATTATCTCAAACATCGAGAATATTCACAATACAATTGATTCAGAAATTTAAAAATTAAATTCGAAAGCCAAAGAAAGATTTTTCCAATTAAATATGGAAAATATTTTTTTTCCGGAAATTCAAGAATTCTTCCAACTCCTGATAAAATACAAAAATGTTCAGGATAGATTCAAATTTTCAACCCTTTCATAAAGGTTTCCAGATAGTCATCCCAAAAATCTTTTATCAATATTATGTCTCCGAATAATCCATCAATTCACCACGTTTTCCATCATTTTTCCAGAATGTTTTCCTGCAAGTCAAGCAAAGCCAAATCAATCTATTCAAATCCAAAAATAAGCCTACTCTCTTCGTATTTTGTGTTTGTGTGTGTTAACAATAAGCGCAAAAAATATTTGAGATATTATGCTTAAGTGGGAGGGGTGTCAGATTAAAATGATTAATTGTAGGATGAGAAAGTGGTAACAACACAGTAATCCAGTTTAGTATTCAACGCCCGGTTCTGAGACATACAAAAAGGCAATGCGCACGCCAAAAATGAGAGAGAAGAAATAGAGAAATCACGAAGAACCAGCTAGAAATGATACATTACTTGTTAGCCGCTATAAAGTCGCATCTTATTTATTAAGATTTTTATTATTTTATTTTTGGTGTTGTTGTTCATTCGTTAATCGTTTTCATTATTATTTATCCACGTGTTTGTTTCATTTCAGAATGACGTGGAAACCTCTATTTCTCATTTTCACAATTGGATTGACAACAACAACAATCCACGCAATTCCAGTTGATAACAATGTTGAAGGAGAGCCTGAAGTTGAATGTGGACCAAATTCAATAACAGTCAATTTCAATACACGTAATCCATTTGAGGGACATGTTTATGTGAAAGGATTGTATGATCAAGCTGGATGTCGATCGGATGAAGGAGGAAGACAAGTGGCTGGAATTGAACTGCCGTTTGATTCGTGTAACACAGCTAGAACACGATCATTGAATCCAAAAGGAGTGTTTGTATCGACAACTGTTGTCATTTCATTCCATCCACAATTTGTGACCAAAGTTGATCGGTTAGTTGCTATTTATAAACTTTCCAAAAACTTTGCCAAATTTTTGAGACCTGGGAAAAAAGTAGTAGAAATTCAACAATGTTTTTTTCTTTCTGGAAATGGTGACATTATAAAACTAGACTCTACTTCAATTGTGAATTTCAGAAAAATGTAATGCTATACAAACAGGCAAAACAAATTTCCAATCTTTGAATCTGAAAATTTCCGCTTCACCTATGTCTGACCAATTCGTTGTTTTTCAGTAGGCGGCACAAAAAAATGATGTAGTCTATATACGTATTGTTCCGCATTCAAACCAAATCATAATTCATAATTAATTCATAATGAATTGATGCATTCGTTTTTCGAAATAGCAACACAATTTTCCGCTTGACACATCAAATGTCATTGCAAACTTTAAGAGGGGGATAATTCTTTAATTCTGAATTTTCTTCAGGGCTTATCGTATTCAATGCTTCTACATGGAATCTGATAAAACCGTTTCGACTCAAATCGAAGTCTCTGATTTGACCACCGCATTCCAAACTCAAATTGTGCCAATGCCAGTTTGTAAATATGAAATTCTTGATGGCGGACCATCTGGACAACCAATTCAATTCGCTACAATTGGTCAACAAGTTTATCATAAATGGACTTGTGATTCAGAAACCACTGATACTTTCTGCGCAGTTGTTCATACTTGCACAGTTGATGATGGAAATGGTGATACTGTCCAAATTTTGAATGAAGAAGGTTGTGCCCTCGATAAATTCTTGTTGAATAATCTCGAATATCCAACTGATCTTATGGCTGGACAAGAAGCTCACGTTTATAAATACGCTGATAGATCACAACTTTTCTATCAATGTCAAATTAGTATCACAATTAAAGATCCAGGAAGTGAATGTGCTCGTCCAACATGTTCTGAACCACAAGGATTCGGTGCAACAAAAGCAACCGCAGCCGCGAAACCAGCAGTCGCTGCATCTGCAGCCGTTGCAGCCGGAGCTACAAATGTTCAAGTTCAAGATACAGCGCCAGTTGAGGCTGCCGCTTCAGTTCCAGAAACTGTTGCAGCCCCTGCTGCTGCTGCTGCTCCAGCTGCTCCAATTCCAGCAGTTCCACGCGCAAACTTGGCTCAATTGAGATTGTTGAGAAAGAAGAGATCATTTGGGGAGAATGAAGGAATTTTGGATGTTCGTGTTGAATTGAGCACTTTGGATATTATTGAGGTAAGTTAGAAAACTTTTTGGATAATTCAGGTATTTTTTATTTTTTTCAAATTTTGAATTAAATTTTCAAAGGGAGCCAACGCAAATGCTCCAACCGCATCCGCTTTGATGTCATCTCAAGAAAACGAAACCTCATCTCGTTCATTCTCAACAACATCTCAAGGAATCTGTTTGTCTCCACTCGGTTTCGCCTCATTCCTCGGAATCGGAACATTGGTTGCCACCGCACTTTCAGCCACCATTTTCTTCATCGCTCGACCAACTTCTCACAAATATTAAAAAATAATGTTCTCTCCAATTTAACTTATTCTAATTTATTTTCTAATTTATTTATTGTTGCACATAGTTTTCAATTTTGTGCAATAAATTCGGCATTTTTTCTGGATTTTTTTGATTTTTGCTTGAGGCACAGTTTTTGACCGGTATTCATAAAACATTGTTGTCTTGCTTGTGGTTTTGAAGGGTTGGTTTTTTTTTTTAATTTGAGCTCACTATAAGAGAAATGTTAGAAATTTCAAAGTTCCTGCTCTTTTTAGGATGTACAATAATTTTCCTGATTTTACAAAATCTGCAATTTTTTCAGAATTTTTCCAGGCCTCCCCAATTTTCTCTGAATTTCTTTGAGGAAGTCTTCTGATAATCCAATCCCTTCGACAAAAAATGTCAGTTTTTTTTTCATCTGCCCGCCGGCGTCCTGTGATTTATTCATCATGATATTGGAACACCCAGTTTTTTCGACGATCGTAAAATTTTTATCACCACCCTAGCAAAAAAGAGACAAAGGGAAAAGGTAGCTGTACTTTTCGAAAAAAGAACTGCCTTGTTGATTCCCAAAATAATTTGGAGTTGTGTTTGTTATCTCAACTTCCGATCAGCCACAAAAGTTTGACATTGAGGTGAAACAAACGGACTATTATGATTTCTTTTTGGTGTAGCCGACACTATTGTGGTGACATAACATGGTGAAGAAGAAGAAGACAATAAAAAGGAGATAGTTTAGATTAAGATTAATTACTTTTCATATATTCTTTCGGGTTTCAAAAAAAAATAAAAAGAAAAAAAACATATTAAATTTGTGATTGAATTATTTAGATTTTCTCACAAACTTTATTTTTTTGAGATGAATCACTATTTTTTTTTCTTCCTTCTTGTTTGATGTTTAGTTAGAATAAATCACACCATGCCGCAAACAAGGTGTTAATCGTGTGCGTTTTGCTTTAGGGAAGTTAGGGTGAAATGAACACCGCCGGAAATTAGGTGCTAATCTGCCGGTATGGTTTTAGACATGGTTTCAATGATAATTAGTTGGCGTTAAAAATTGGCTAGATTAAAAAAATTAGGAATTATTTCAAAATTTCACAAAAAAGTTTTAGACATTTTCCAATTTTTTTTTCAAAATTAACCCTATATTTTTTCATATTCAACTTGTCTACACCTCTAAGCTTTTCTGGATAAATTCACAATTTTTTGTAAACAATTGTCCATCCATTTTATGTAAGATGTCCCTCCTCTCAATCAACAGAAAACAAAAGCAGAAAAGAAAAAACACACAGAAATGTTGTTGAAATATTACACTAACAACAACACTCAATCTTCATCCAATTGTGATTATGATTAGAAAGAACTCTCCATTCTCTTCTTTTTGCTTTGTTTATTTCTAACACAAGTGCACCTCATCACAATTTGTCTCGAGACTGGAATCGCATCGCATTTTTTGATTAATCGATTCAACAGGCGTTGTGTTGTGCTCCCCCCACTTTTTCCCCAAAAAGTTTTGACACTTGTTTAGTAACCTATGCATATTTGCATACATTTATAGGATACAACCAGAGACAACAACACATAATTAACAGATTAATAGCGGAAGTGTTTTTGTATACAAAAAGGGGGAAGGGGTACAAAAAAGAACTGCGACTCTTTGAAAAAATGGTGGGTAAGCCAGAATGAGAGCTCTATTGAGCCCAGGTTGCTTAGAAAAATTTAGAAACGTTTTCTCGTTTGGAAACCCCACAGTACATTGTCATCTTTTAGGTTTGAAAAATAGAATCTTCTCAAAATCTTGACATTTACACGGATTGACAGTTCCGAACCTAATTATCAGTTATATTCATCTAATCGGTTCATCCCAAATCAAAAAACTTTTTTTGTGTGTGTGTATAATTCTGAGTGCGCGGAACATCCTATAATTGACAAGTTTTCTTTTTCTATTTTGAGTTTTTTTTCTTTACGAAAACCTCATTTTTCAAATTCTCAAAAATAAAATTCTCCAAAAAATTCCATTTCGCGGTGTAGAGTAATTAACGAATAATTAGCGGCGTTTTCAAAAGGATAATCTTGATTCAAAGTTTTTCCAGGCGCAGGAGGTAAAACTTGAGAACAACAGAAAAAAGGTGAGGTGGAGGGAGGTGAGATTGAAATTTGAGATAGGAACAGTTTGATTTGACATCCATGTCGCGGTCGAAATGAAGATTAATCGATTCGTGTGCCTGTGTCGGCTTTGCTTTGTTTTTTCTTGAGGTTGAAGAACATCTCTCATTTTTTTGAGTTTGAGCATGTTTTTTTCTAGAAAGAGTTGTGAAAAAGAAAAAAACCAACTGGTAAGACATCTTCTAGCCGGTCGTCCAAAATTCCAGAAGCTTCTGAACAAGCTCTTAAGACTTCTCGGAATTTTCTTAGGTTTCCAGGACCTATGACGATTCAGAAAATGTTATGGGCCTTCTAGATTTGTTCCCCGCTTTTGAAAAGATTAAGGAAAATGTCGTCCGTCTGGACAGAGAGTTTAGATTTACATATATTTCAAAAATTAAAACAAAGGTCCTCAATGAGCACAAAACACCTGGGTAATCTTGGAACTTTCTAAATTTGTCACCAAATCCTGTTGTTCAACATTTTCATGAACGATACAAAACATAATTCAAAAAACAACTTTATAAGAAACCATCAAAATTTATCACACAAATTATTTCAAAACCCTCAAACTTTTTTCTTAATTATTATTAAATTATTCTACCGTACCTCATCTTTCTAATCGCCGGAATAAAAAATAGAAGTTTTCAAACCATATAAATAAGGAAAAAAGTAATATGTCCTCAACTGACACTCAAAATTAGTATTGATATGTAAGTATACCCCGAATCACATACCCCTCTCTATTTTTACCTGCGTCTCTTTTTATCACAATTCTATTTCGCTCCACTTTTCTGTCAATTCGAAAAAGGTGGGTGTGGCTAAGGAAAGATGGTCGGAAAATTGGGGCGTGGTCAGCCAATTAAACCCGCCTGTTGATGGGTGAAATTGTTCTTTATTATTTTTATTTTGTAATGTAATCTATCAAAAAAAGTTTGTTCTTGTTTCGAGTTGCGATACGTAAATATTATTTTAAGAATGTTTTTGTTGGTTTTTTGATGATAGACATTTTTCTGAAAACGGGGTTTTTTGGTGGTTGTATAGGAATCGGCTTTCGGTCTGTCTGAAATGTTGGTTAGGTTCTCGGAATCTTTTTTTTGTTTTTCGTTGACTTAAGCTCCTTTTTACCAAATTAAGAATGGGTTTGATTTTTTATTTTTTCAATTTTTATTTTACTTTTGGAGTTTTCTGAATATTCGTATTAGAACAAATTTCGTAAATGCAGTAGTTTTTATTTGTTCAAATATTTTGTAGACATGAAAATGCAATCTTCATAAAACATTAGGTTTAAACTTTTAGGCCTTCCTAAAGTTCTAGGCCTAGCCTAAAAAGCTTTAAACCTTTAGGCTATAACGATTTGTTTTTACTTTTCGGTTTAATTCTTGAATCTATAGACCTTATGATCTTTTAGAACTTCATTATATAAGACTTGATAAACCTTTTGGTCTTTATGTTAGTTAGGCTTAGGAATATAAAACTTCATGAACCTTTGTAAAGCTTTAACCCTTTACTACCCTTCAACTCTTTTAAATATTTAGGTCTAACCTTTAAGTCTCTTTAGGCTATAAGGCTTCATGCTTAACGTTCCGTAATTCTCTATTATTTCTAATTGGAAAGATCCCGAAAAAACTTTCCATAAACCTTTAGCCCCTTAACAATCTCTTTTCTCATCAGAAATCCCCCCTGCCAAGTTTTTCACAAACTCGAAAAAAAATCCCATAAACTCGAATATCTCCATCAACTAATACCACCCACCTCGAAAAAAGCGTCTTCTCTTTTCTTTCCATATGCTTTTCCAACATTGCGAGCTGTCATAAATCTACAGTACACCTCTCTCAAAAAACACTTGCACTTTTTACAACCTTTTCAAAAATCTTCTCTTTGTTTCCTCAAATGATTCAACAAAATTTCTTTGGATTTTCTTGTCACTTTTCAGTGGTCAGTTCTGATATTTGATACTTTGTTTGTTTTGTTAAGATGATGAGAAATTGCTGAACACAAACACAAAGTTCGAAAAATCTATATTTACAACATATCATGAGTAAATAAATAAATAGTTTTCTTTCTATTATTATTTTCTTACCGTACTTCTTTTTGTGCCGATAATTATCTCGCAGAAAAAAACTCGTTTATTTTTTGCGATGAAGTGTTATTCAGTTTTTTGCATTTTCAGAAACTTAGAATAGATGGAAAAAGAAAGAGCAATGCGCTTCTCAATGGATTCAATTTTAGCGACAACTTCGAGTTCGAGTTCGAGTTCAGAAAGTAGCGAGGAAAAACCGCCGACTTTGGAACCGCAAATCAGTTTGGCTGATTTGAAAAGGAAACGACCAAGGTCTGAAGGAGATGACAATGAGGAACAACCGGTGCTGAAATATTCAAGAGGTAAGATTTGCGTCTCCCACTCCAAATCTAATTTTCAAATATTTTTTCCAGATGCTGAAAAACCTCCGAGTCGAGAATCATCATCTGATGAACGTCAAAGCACATCTGCTCCAGATCCAAAAGATTCCGAAGAAATATCAGACGAAGATGAAGAGGAGGATGTTGGATCCGAAGAAGATGAAGATGAAGAAGGTTCGGATGAAGATCGTCGAAAAAATGGAGGAGGTGCCGCAAAACCGGCGTATAGTTATATTGCTCTAATTGCGATGGCTATTCTAAATGCACCTGATAAGAAGTTGACACTCTCACAAATTTGTGATTTTATTATGAATCGATTTGCGTATTATAAGTGAGTTTCTTTCTTGGAAATTATGTTAACATTTTTCCAATCTTTTTGATTTTCAGAGAAAAATTTCCCGCTTGGCAAAACTCAATTCGCCATAATCTGAGTCTCAACGATTGTTTTGTAAAAGTTCCACGAGAACCAGGAAACCCGGGGAAGGGAAATTATTGGGCTTTGGATCCGGCGGCCGAAGACATGTTTGACAATGGATCATTTTTGCGACGAAGAAAAAGGTTTGTTATTTCTTTTGTGCTTCTCTGCATCTCGCTCTTTCTCTTCATTTTTGCTGGTTCCCAAGGAGCAACAACAACTGTTTCGATAATTTGTCACCAATTTGTTGTCATTAATCGCACCCGCCTCTTCTGGCACACTGAATTTTGATTTAAAAAAGTGAAAAAGAGAGAGAGGAGAGAGAAAAAGAGAGGTCGCGCAATAAAATAGAAATTTGGATACAGTAAAAACGCGATTATTTTTTCTAATTCCAAAATGATTCCAGATACAAAAAAACATCCGAAGAGCATCATCAAGAAATGCCACGCATCCCCTATCCACCATTTCTTCCACCCGCAATCCTTCTCCCAACAATGCCTGCCCCTCTACAAATCCCACCAACAAATGTGGCGCCAAGACCGTTAGCCCATCATCATCATCCACATCATTTCTTTCTTCCACCACACATCGATCATCAGAAATTATTATCAATGATGGCGTCGAGAATAAATGCAAATGAAAGAGCCTCGGCCTCGGATTGATTCTGAATTTTTTTGTTCTCAAATTTTCAAATATTACGGATTCCCCTAGTCGTGTTATATATATTATTGTTTTTCTGTTTCTCCACTCACTCATCTCCCCGTTTTTCTTCAGGTCCAAATTCTATGCACCCAATTTTTCCATTTACAAAAAATCCCTTGATCTCTCTGTTTTTATTTCCGACCACCCGCATTAAATGTTTATAGCAGCATAATTAAAAAATAAAAATGTTACAAAGTCATGTTTCGCGCACCCAAGAAGATCAAAAGAGAAATGCCGCCAACTAGCTGACAAGAGCCCAATTTATCAGTTCAATACAATTCGTATTATCACTAAAATTTATTATTATTTGCTGCTACCAAAAAAAGGAGAAGGCTGCTGATAACAGAAGAAAAGAAAGAGAATAAACTGTTTGAATCAAGCCGACTGACTAAATTTACGACTGGTTTTTGTTTTGACAAGGGAATACGGCATAGAATAAAAATGGAATATTAGGGATTGCGATTTTTAGAAATTGGAAAAAAATGTGGCGGTATTTTTTTTTTGAAGAAAAATTATTGATTTTCAGGTTTGGATGAGGTTTTTAAAGCTTCATTTTGACATCCCACATGGGCTAGAAATTCCAGATTCTGGAATTTCGAGAAAATTTGATACGTTCAAATGTAGTTCTTAGCAAATGCGCTCCATTGAACTTTCCCCGTTTTTTTTTGAAACAATCAAAATTTCCATTTTTTATAAGCTCCGAGCTGAAAAGTCTTTTAGTTTTTTCAGTAAAAAAAATATAGCTCTCGAAATTCTCTACAAATATTTCACGTCGTCGGCTTAATTCAAACAAACAGTTTCTTTTTCTTTTCTCACACATTCGAATTTACTCATCATTCGATTCATTCGAAAACTACTTACTTAGTTGTCGCGAGAGTTGCGCAATCCACTTGAGCATATTCAAAAAACCCCATCACCTACAGTACATTCATTCATTCATAAGTAGTTAATCTTGTCGTGTCTCTCAGGTGTTACCGCTCTTCCTATTATTATTATTTACAAGTAACATTCTCTTGTTTCGGGTCGGCTACTAATCCTCAAATTATAAGGTGCCAAGATCTGATATGGATAGGCGAGAGAGTGTGTGAAGTGGTAAGAGATGTGGCTCGACTAGAGAAAATTGCGCAAGTGAAACAGTATCATACATATTATGTAAGTATCATCGTTTGTTGGGCAACTTTGCCACCTTTTTATTGTTTTTTTGTGGGCAATGAAAAACAAAAGAAAGAAATGAGTTCGGAGTATTGTATGGAAAGAAATAGGGATTGAAAAAAATCGATATTAAAACCTTGATTCCAAAAAATTTCAAAATTTATCTGGTCGATTTTATGTTGAAGCCTCTCCGGAAATTTTGCCAGATCTCACACAAATCCTGAAAACTTTTGGGAAGTCAACAATTCCTTTCAACCTTGTGTCAGGACGAATAAATGAGAGACGCAGACCGAGCAATGTCTAGCATCGCTTCAGGACCCGAAAGACATTCCACAGCTACAGTAATTTATAACTTCCGCTAACATTTCTTATCAAAACTTCCCCATGCTTCCGGTTACTGTATCTACGTTTCTCTAACCCTACATTAAATAAATATACACCGTATCCGCGCTATCGGGCGCCAAAAATTAGAAGAAGAAGAAAAAACAAAGATATAATATATCTATGTACATAAATATGTATTTTTCGAATTTTATTTATTCTTCTCTAATCAAATTAGTGTCAATGTAACCTTGATGAATTGAGATGATCCATATCTTTCGCAACATTAATGTCACAACATATCAAATCTGTTTTTTGTGTTGTTAACTATACGCTACCTAAAAACTGTCGTCTCTTATCAAAATCACAATTTGTAAATAAATATTGAAAAGAGAGCGAGAGATGAGTACGGTATTCTTTTATTATAGAATAATAAAAAGATAAAATCTTATAAGATGGGTTAGTGAAGCGTGTTAAGTGGCGCAGAAAATCATTATAATAATAATTTATGTATTTTGAGGACGAATTTTTATACAGTGAGGAATGAGGGAAACTATAAATTTAACCTGGCCCGATTCTTAATTTTTTTCAATCATTGAAATATTGAAAGTAGCATTACTCATGTTAAGAATTGCTCATCTTAATAATACTTCTCTAGCTTGAATATAGCATTGCTCATATTAAAAGCATAATTTTGAGTATCAGAAAAATCCAATTCCTCGAGTCCAATTCTAAACTTTCCAAAATAATATTAGTACATATTTACTATCAAAATTATCTTGTTAATTGCATAACCCCAAAATAATAATAATTAAACATAGTTATCATCAATTTATTGCGCAATGCGTTCACCCAGTAAATGGTGTAATAAATCATCCAATTCTTGTATCTACTACACCAAAATCGTTGTAGTACACCAGGAAACAGAAAGCGAGCGAAAACGCAGTTGTCAGAATGGAATAAGCGGCACATTCCTTTTGACACGTCGTAAAAATTTGTTCTTGCACCTTTCCGACAAAACAATGATGATACATGAGAGGTCGTGAACTTGAATTGACTTAGTGACTGACTTGTAGGTGGGGGAACAATGAAAATGAACAGGGGGAATTGCGGTAACTACTGTAGATTTTTTAAAAAACGTGGACTCATGTAAAATTTAAATCAACGAGAAAATTGCGAAATTTCGCCACGTGGTTTTGGCAGCGAACAATAATTTAGAAAATTCAGAAATGTTGAATTCAGGAAAAATTCCGACACTTTTCCACGTGGGTTTTTTGGCGTTAAAAAATCACGCTTCCTACGGTAGGTCCAGGCAGAAAATCTAATTTTCAAATAAAAATCCAAGGGCCACCGTATCCTCCGCCAACTGAGATAAAAACAATAAATCAGTCAAGTAACAAGCGCGCGCGGCGAGCGAACCACCAGACATTTTGGCGTATTTCAAATTAATGGTGGGAAAAAGAAGAGTTTAGTGATTACTTATTTCAACAAAAAAAATGTACACGTAATAGCATAAAAAATCTAATCTAACATAAAATTCAAAAAATAAACTAAAACAACAAAAACTTGCTTATGTATTATCCTCTCATATAATGATCAATAACAGTAGAAAATGCAGCAAATCCAGCAGCTCCCCAAAGAGCTGGCTTGATTCCAGCACGAAGTCCTAAAAGTGCTCCAACAATTCCACCCGAATATGTTCCATTTCGCCAATCGGATTTTGCTCGAACTGTTTCGAGTGCACATTCGACGCCGGAGAACATGAGACCGATTGAACCGAAATTTTTACCGTAGGATTTCATGCGACCAGACATCTCTTTCCAGGTTTCTTTCAAAGTTAGCTGGAAAATTTTATCTGTTTTAAAAGATATTTGGATGGCAATTTGAATACTAAAATTCTGAAAATGTTAAATTGCCTCTTCTCACAATCAGGCTATATATAAAATCAAGATAAAATACCTGTTTTGTAGGATCTCCTCCAACCATCGACATTGAAGGATCAACAGAAGCTGTAAATAAACCGAAAGCAATACCAACTCCAAAACCCAAAACTCCGGAAATTGTAGCTTTTACTGCGCAATTTTCCATTGTCCATTGAATATATCTTTCCTCTTTCGACATTTCGGGTAATGTTAGCATCTGAAAATTTGAAAAGTACATTTTTTGAGGGGTCAAAAAATTATGATGCTGTATATTCAGGATTTAAAAAAAAAGATTGAAAGAGTAAAGAAAATGATATATGTAAAAATTAAATTAGAAAGGTAGAAAAAATAAAAAGAGAATTTCTAGCGCGCTACCGTTTCGACCTTTTCAATAGACGGTATCAGAGGCAGGTCTCGTCGTGAAATTGACGCAATAATCTAAATTTTGAAACTTCAGATTTCGACCCAGTCGAAGAAAAATATCAGTTCTAAGCCATTTCAGAACTTCAAACTCCAATTTAAAAATTCCCATTTCATAGGGAAATGTTTCGAAACATGATCTATCCCCTCTCAAAATACACTCCCCAATCCCTCAACCTTTCCATTTCAAAAACTCACAACTTTTGGTTTAATCGGAATTCTTTCCGGATTCCACGGCCTCGTTTTCGTTCCAAGCATTTGATCAATCATCTGAACATACGCCGACGGTGTGTAGACAAATTCCGATTTCTTTTCAGCTTCCACTTTTTCGCGCTTCACTCGAAACGGATTCCCAAACAATTCTTCCATTGCAGCTCCCGCGTTTGCAGCCGCCATCTAACACAAAATTATTATTAAAATGTTGTGAGAAAAATTGATGAAAAGTATGAATTACGGATAAATTTAACCGAAAAAGAAAAACTCATAAATAAGATAAACAGGGTAATAATTTATGATAAATACAATAGATATGTTAGTATAAACTAGGAGATCTAAAATTAAATTTTCACATATCATCAAAGAAACCCGATGAAGATGGATGTCTGGCTGGTGAATCTTCGTCACTTTCTTCCAACATTGGTCGTTCTTCGTCAAATGCACGTTTTGTTGTTGCTGAAAATACTCGGATAAAGTGATGCGCCACTTGCTGACTTCTGGGGCGCTGTTGCTACCATCTGGGGCGATAGGCGCATCAAACAGCCGGGCGCCGTCGCCCGAAACAGCGCCTCAGATGATGCGCCGTCGCCCGAACTGGCGCATCAGAACGACGCGCCGTCGCCCGAAATAGCGCATCAATTGACGCGCCGTCGCTCGAAATAACGCAGCAAACCTTCCAAAAAGCGTTTTTGGATCTGAAAAAGCTCGATAAGCGCTAGAAAAGCTGAATTGAACACTAAATTAACATCATATATTGAAACAATGATATTTATTTACTCTAAATACAGAAGTTATAACATAAATAATTATTTTTGACTCTGCGGCAGCTTGTTGTTGATTGAAAATCTCGTGCCGCAATCTGAAAAATGGTATTGGTATAAACATAGCGAAGCACTTCTGCGAATTGTAAGATATGAACTTTCACAATCTTCCTATACTCTAATAACTTTAGTAAAACTCGGCTTATCTAGGCTAATTTTCTAATAATAGAACTCACTTGAGCTTTGTTGACTCGTGGTTCAAACTCGGTGCTCATTTTTGAATCCATTTCGAAATGAAAGAAAATTGAGGAAAAGTCAACAAAAACGTGTCCACTATTTTTGCGAAAATGTTCGAAAAAAGTTAAATGGACCCGAAATTACAGATTTTTTCAAAAATTTGGCCTTTTTATCGAAATGTGGCCCAAAATTTGGATTTTTTTTTAGAAATTTGACTGAAATTTCAAATTTTTCCCATTTTTTTGTCAAAAATTCCGATTTTTGTTGAAAACCAGACTCAGGGCCCAAAATTACAGATTTTCTTGAAAATACGGTCTGATTTGGCCCAAAATTTGGATGTTTCTAGAAATTTGGCTGAAAATCCAGCTTTTCCCTCGCTCGAAACCTTGCATTATCAAATTTCAAGATCTCGGGTCTGGGAAAAGCTGAAAATTTCAGATTTCCATCATTTTTGGTTAAAAATCCAGCTTTTTTTCAATCAAAAGCAAGAATTCTCATATATCAAGCTTTATGGTTGAGGATAAGCTGAAAAATTCAAGATTTTCATCATTTTTGATTGAAAATCCAGCTTTTCCCTCGCTGGAAACCTTGAAATTTGAAAATTCAAGGTTCCGGGTCAAGGCAAAGCTGAAAATTCCAAATTTTCTTAATTTTGGGCTGAAATTCCAAATTTTGGCTGAAACTTTTTTTTCTCGCGAAAAACATGAATTTCGAGCAAATTTTCAGATTTTTTGCTGAGAATCCTTGAAAATCACGATTTATATGCTGAAAATTGTGATTTCCAAGGATTTTGGGCAGAAAATCTGAAAGTTGGCTTGAAATTTGAAAGTTTGGCTTGAAATTCATGTTTTTTCGGGACATATCGCAACTTTCTAGGGGGTTTGCTAAGTATAAGTCTAAAAAAACCTGAACATGATGTTGAAAGTATAAGAATTATTTCAAAATTTCAACATCACTTCAGGATTAGGCTTACAAGGAATGGTTTTCAATGTTCCCCCAAGGAAAAAATCGAGAGTATGTGGAATGTTGAGGGTTCCCGTGGGTAAGAAAAACCCTAACGGGAATAAGGAGAAAAATTCCTTATTCTCGAGAAAAAAATGTATTTTTAGGTCGATTTTTACACCATTTTTTGATTTTTAGAGCATCTGTAACTCTATTTTGAATCTATTTCATGAACTTTTGAGTCGTGGAAGTTGTTCAGAATGGTCGATTACGTGTTTGTGAAACTTTTTATCAAAAAATTAGACATTTTTTGAAATTTGGTTTTTTTAGTCGGGGTTTTTCTGAACAAATGGTCACCAAAAAACACAAAAAATAATTTTTTCTATTTTCAAATGAACGGAAGTTGAAAAATTTATGACGGTCAACAGACGTAATTTGGTCCGTAGAATCCAAAAATCATAGTCTCGATTCACACAAACTTCTCCTTCACAACGAAAACGTTGATTTTCTATGAATTTTTCAAACTAGAAATTTGATTTAGTGGACTTTTGGGACCAAAATTATTTTATTCCTAATTTTAGTCGAAGTAATACTAAAGTACGCCGTTTGCGCTACAAATGGATTTTTAGACTGAAATTTTTCATCAATTTTGAAAAAGTTTCGATTTTTCTAAAAATTTCATCGCAAAAATCAATAACACCAAAATTTTCTAAAACAAGGCATTTTTCTCCTTATTCCTGTTAGGGTTTTTCTTACCCATGGGAACCCTCAACATTCCATATACTCTCGATTTTTTCCTTGGGGGAACATTGAAAACCTTTCCTTGTTAGTAACCACCTAGAAAGTTGCGATTTCATCCAAAAAAACGTGAATTTCAAGGCAAACTTTCAAATTTCAAGCCAAATTTCAGATTTTCTGCCCAAATCCTTGGAAATCACAATTTTCAGCTGAAAAATCGCGATTTTCAGGGATTTTCGAAAAAAAATGATAGTTTTCGAGCTGAAAACTATGAAAAAACCATGAGTTTTATGTATTTCAGCTCGAAAACTATTGGAATTTTTTTAATGAAAAATTCGAAATTTAATCAAATTTTGAAATTCTAATTCTCGTCAAATGTTGATATACGGCAGGAAGGTATGCCAGATCAGCTGGTTCGCTATCTTTTTACGTATTCGATTGTCTGTATTTCGAGATTCATATCGAAAAACACTTACCATCTCTTGTTTTCCTAGTCGATTGACCATTCGATCTGTTTCCATTTCGACCGTCTCGATGTTGATCATGATATTTAAATTGTTCCAATCTAGAATCAATCATTTAACCTACGATTTTTTTTTGAATTTTCGAAAGACAATACATAAAAATCAAACCTGAGGAGCGCGCAAAACAAAATGATTTTTGTGACGCCACCATATGTTGTATTGGTTATTTATTGTCGTACTTCCGATTCCGGTTATCTGAAAACTATCTTATCGCAGAAACAAGCCAGACGAATAGGAAATTGCCATTGGGTCGAAAGAGAAACAAAAAACTGACTCTAGGATCAAGAATTTAACTGAAAATGAAATGACGTCTAATGTTCACGTAAAAATAATGAAATCTTGCCGGAAAATTTCTCGTAAATCTGAATACTTAATTAAAATATTCCGGCTTGAAAAAAATACACCGAAAAATGACAAAACTTTTCGAAAATCATTTTCTCCGTAATAGAGCCGAGATTTCTACTTATTCGGCAGCAAATAACATATAAAAAGATAAAATCAACGTGGTTTTCATCACTTTACCACAATTTCTTTTGAAAAAATACTGAAAACCCTCGAAAAACACAAACAAAAAAGAGGCCGCCCAAAAAAAAGAAAAATAAAAAGGTTCGCGTCATATAAAATGCTTGCACACTTTGTTTCCTACCGTAGTGCGAGTGCGCGCCGTCGCCCGAAATAGCGCCGGAATGCGCGCCGTCGCCCCAAACAGCGCATAAAATGAGGCGCTGTTTCAGGCAACGTCGCATCAAAATTTTTTATCAAATTTAGCATGCGACGTCGCCCCAAATGGCGCACCACTTTAACCGAGTAAATAACAGAAGTTTTCCAGGTCTCACAAAACTTTCTGTTGTAGATCAAAAAACAATTCTCGGCGCGAAACACTATTCAAAAAAAATCACTCACGTTTCGAATATTTCGCTGCAATCGTGCTATTTCTCATATTGAATCTCTCATTCCTTTGAATTCTTTCATTATCTCGTCTCAACGAGTTTCTTTCAATTTGAACTAGTGATCTTCCAGCATTTATCATATCATTTGTCATATCGTCAGATTCTACAAATTGATCAAATCCCAAAGAATGAAGAAGGTAGGTTCCAACTCTGAAATTTGAATGTATTTCTATTGAATCAATTTATCTGAAGCCTCGCCAGAAAGTGAAAACTTTTGATTAGGCTTTAAAAGTACTCAAGTTTAAAAAAAATCTCCTAATATTCTGTAAAACTCACTTATAATAATGAATAACGCATATAAGAATAATACAAATTGGTAAATATATATTGATCCCTTTTGCAAGAATTGGAATCACATCCAAATGTCCCATCAATTTTGTGAATTGTGTTTCAACGCCAAAATCTCGTGCCATTGAAATATGCGAATCCATATGAATCATTCCCAAAAAGTTGAGACAAATTGGAGGTGTCAAACGGCACAAAAGTCTGAAATACATTAAAAATTTATAGAATTTATATTTAAAAAAACTTACATGGCGCTGAATAGAATACTGTTTTCGTCAGTCAGTCCATTTGGATCGAGATGATAATATTTATAAATTCGAAGACGGAAAATTGTGAAATACGCACACAAACATAAATATACAATAATCCCAAAAGCCACAAATTGTGTATATTTATAATGAAATCGATTCGACGCATATTCAGTAACCAAAGCAGCTGGTGAAAGAGTTGGAGAAACGACGAAAAATGTGCATTCGGATAATAATACAAAAAGAGTCATTATACCAAATATCACCGACAATGCTTTACTCAACGGTGTTTGCAATTTCGTATACCATATTTTTCGAATTGCTACTGGAATTATTCCACGTCTATCCAATTCCAAATCTGTGCCATTCGAAAGTGCTAGATTTTCCAGGAAAAGTGCGCGATCAACAAGAAGTTTCCATTGAGCATTTGCATTGTTTAGAGCTTGAATTGCATTGATTGAATTTCGATGTAAATTGATTAATCGAATCTCAGAAACAATTGTCATATTATTTTCCGATTCTTGTGGAATAGATTGTCTTGATGGTAGAAGTTTAGAAATCAATGAATCATCGAATTTCGATAATATTGTTTTCACTTTGATATTGTCTTGTTTCATTGTGCGAATTTTTTTGTATAATTCTTTCACATTTTCTTCAGCTTCGCTTTTTTCTGACGCAAGTTTTTCGATGTCAAAATATGTTTTTCTCAAACGATAATCTGTAATTTTGAATATTCATAAAGTAATTCGTATTTTTCATTTGAAAAAAAAACATACGTCGATTTCCATGATACCAAAGACTTCTAGGCAATTCTACAAGACCATAACCCAATAACACAACCAACAGAAACAGGCCCCAAGTATTTGATGCAGATACAATGATAACTTTCAAATTATCATAATTAATTGAAACTCCTCGGAACATTGCGTAAATCAATAATGCCAGAAAACATAGTGAATATAGACCATAATACAATAAATTATTGAGAATTGATGCTTTTATTTTACCACAAGTAGTGAAATCTCCAGCGGTGACATAACTTTGGAGGAGTGGGAGGATAAGCCAAGTTAGAATTTGTGCTGTCCAATAAACAATACTCCAAAGATCGAAAAGTGTTTCGTCTGGAACATATCCTCCCGGAAGTTCACAATCTGGCGCAATCTTTGATTCGTTCAACAATCTTACTCGATCGGTTTCACATTTATGGTAAAATGTCTGAAAAAATATATTTATTTTTTACAAAAACAAAAAAATGAGAAAAACTTACAATTGCAACATCCAGTGGTAAAACGAATATAATAATCAATGAGAAAAACCATCCAATAAATGTAGAAATAGTCACAATAATATTCTGCTTCCGAATAGTTGAATACTTATTCAATAAACATGATGTAATCAGAAAAACAACGAAGAGTTGTATGGATAAAGAAACTGTTCCCATCGCTGGCTGTTCTATTTTCCTTATAATGAGTTTAGATTACATTATTCGATAAAATCTAGCTTTCGTGTTTATAAACAATCTAAAAACATTTTGCCGCTGGCGAAAAAAAAGAATAAAAAATTTTGTGTGTAGTTGTGCGTCATTTTTATTGTGTACACTTTCACGCAAAATTGCGGAAAAAAATCGCGGTCATTTTCGTTTTTTCTCACTTTCCTCCCATCTTTTCATTTTTAAACTGAGAAACCAATCTGGAAAACTTGAATACTAGTTTTATAATGAATCTTATGTAAAGCTTAACTTATTAGTAATTCGATCCGTTGCAGTTTTATAATATTTCGTTGCGAAATTTCAGATGTTTTGGGCAAAAGAAGATGTCGAAGAGAATTCGCTTATAAAACTATTAAATTCTCCCAACTTCACGCTGAAAGATGTGCTGTTGAATGAGTTCATTGTTCAAGAATCGCGATATGGCAAGTCTACATTAGTTAATTAGTAAGTGTAGTTTAATTCATATCTTGTTTCATATTTTCAAACAAATCATTTTTTCAGTATCACAAAACGGGAAAATATGATAGAATTGTTGAAATTAGTGATATATCCGGAATTCGATGAGACAACACCAATCAAACAACAATATCGTTTATCTTTCATAGCTTCTGAATTGCTAACCATTCGAGGAAATGATCTTTATCAACAAGCTCTTGTTACAGTAAGTAAATACATAACTTTACTCATATCAATATATTGCTTTTTTTAGGATGAAGAATCTGTCAATCTTCTGATTAAATTCATCAATGATAAAACACCAATGAATCATCTGATTGCCAGTTTTTTCGCCAAACTTCTCGAATGCTTGCTAACTAAACAATTTAGTTTGACTTTCAATATTTTGAAAAGTTCAGATTTTCTCGAAAAATGTCTTCAAAATATCAGTCTTGGTGCGATGGAGTGTCTTTTAGAAAATCTTCCAAGAATTCCTCGAGTCGAAGATCATCGGACTGTTCAAGAGGTTTTGTTTTGTTTTTTTTTTGGAAATTAATCCTCTAGTTTTATGAAATTATTATATTTTCAGTGGATCATTGAACAAAACTTATTGAATAGGATAGTCGATTTGATCGATGTAACAAGCACCGATGATGATAACGAATGCTTATCAGACGTTTTCTGTGAAATATTGAAGTAAGCTTGATAAGACTTATGTACTTATGAAATATACAAACTGTTTCCAGAGAAACTCGTGATCGGATGTATGTTGATCATGGTGCAAGTGATTGTCTCTATGATCATTTTATGAACGAGGAAATAATTCAAAAATTAGTTGCAAAAATAGTTGTGGCAGAAGACGCAACAAATGAGCAAATTGTTAAACAATCTGGAACAATTAAAGCGGCTCTTAAAATTCTGGATACTTATCTAACTTCAAACGTTGTTCAAAATTCGCCATATCAACGGATAAATGACGATTTTGGATATGAAGATATTTTCGAAATAAAATATATGCAATATTGCGAATTGAAGAAACGAGATAGAGATCCAGAAGATAATCCAGATCCTGATCAATATATGTTTGATTATCAAAGAATTGTTGAAGGTTATATTGTTAATAGATCTTTTAATATGTTCCAAACAGTTATGAAAGATCTTGATGGACCCGGAATGGTTTGGCAACCATTGCTCAGATTAATTGTTCGATTGTGCAACACAAATTATTTGCCAACTCATGAGACTCTGCTACGCGTATTTCAACAACTCACGTTTGTCAAGGTATCATTTTTTATCTAGAAATGAGGGGTTTTTATAAATAAAAAAAAAGCAATTTGATATCCCCGTTGCCACGTCATAGGTCACGTGTTTATCCAAAAAAATTCCTCAAGATTTTCCTGAATTAATTTTTCATTTTCAGTTATTCGAAAAAGCGAAAAGTCTTCCAAAATGTTCGGTTCTTCATTCAATTCTCCAAGTAATCGTCAGTTATGTTTTGTATACTAAATTCAATGATCATAATGGATTATCACCTGTTGCCGAATATTTATTGAGGGTGAGCTGAACTTTAATAGAATTTCTTTTCATATTGTTTTTTTTCAGGACAGTGGATTGATCAAATCGATATATGATACGGCTTTCAATTTTATGCCATTCGATGATTTGGTTTCAGCTGCTGGACTTCGAACTTTCAATATGGGAATGGCTGATGTTATTTATTTGTCTCAACATCGTTTTGAAAATGGTAGAATGATAGCTGCTATTTTGGAGGTACCTACCCACTTTAAATTGAATTAAAGGGGTTGTCCTTCTACATGAAAAATCAAGTCCGCAATTGTGCGTCATATTTTTGGACTAACTATTAGCAAGCCTAAAGTTGATTAAAATCGTCTTCCATTGTTTAAAAATGTTAGGAAATGCATTTTGCGAGAAATACACACAAATAAATGATGTGTGTGAAGAGCACACATGTTTTTTATATGCACTAAAACCTTAAAACCTGAGAAAAACATGGATAAAATGATGAAAAATCACTCTAGAATCAAAATTAAATATGGAATGTTTCAGGAGCACCTTAGCTCTATCGAATGAACCTAAGTTTCCCTGTAGCAGGACAACCCCTTTAAGAAAATTGTTTTTTTTTCAGAAAGATGAAAGATGGGAAGAATTAGAAGAAACAATAAATGATTACGAAGTTCAACATCTTCGCCCAGAATTTTTGCCAGATGATTCGTCGTCTTCGAATTTACCATTTGAAGCAAGTGGATTTATGAATAATAGCAAAGAATGGGCTGATGGAGAGGCAAAACTTGAGATGCTCGAACAGGCTGCTGGAAAAACAGTTACAGAAATATCTGCTGAAAGTTCGCAACAATTTGATGCCGATTTCGGAGCCAATTTCCATGATCTCGAAACTGAAACACCGGATGAAGATGAATTCCGGAAATTATGCTCAGAGCGCGCATCATCTTGTGTTTCATCGAATTTGTCGATAAATTCACAAGCAGTAAATGATTGGCCTGGTGTTACTGAAGATATTGGAAATTCACAATTACCGCAACAACAAAATGAATCACAACAAGGCGATGATTGGATTTGGCCGAAATGTCCACCGAGTGGTGAAACTGAAGTTGTGCAAAATAGTGGACCAAGACCCGAACAAAATTGGGTTGAAGAAGAGAACAAAGCTTTTGCAACAATCACAGCTGCATCAACTTCTGCAAACGATGAGTGGGCTGATTTTTCATCATTTTCAAGTTCTTCGGCTGATAATTCACAAACCAATAATCAAGCTTTTCAAAATTTACAATGGCCAGGAACTGAATCACAAGTTCAAGGGGTTAGTTCAAAGGGATATCGGAGATTCGTCTCATTTTTTTTGGGTTGCTGGGGAAATGATTAAAAATTATAAGAAATTCTGCATGATCATGTGATACTGTCATGGGTTATAAATATCTTCGAATTTCTTTTTTTCCACAACCATGAAAATTGTGTTTCTTTTTTTTTGTGTAATTTTACAACTATTTTCCAGGAAAACCCCGATTGGCCACTGAATTCTTCTCATGATTCTCAACCAACTGATCCGGTCACCGTTGGATTGGCATCCGGTATTTCACACGATGATTCGGCCGACGATTCTTCAAAAAACAATAGTAGTAGCGACGCGTAAACCCATTCACGGGAATTCTCTCATACTCCAAAAAAAAATTCGGTGAAATTTCACTTTTTCTTGTTCGTTTTTCCTTGTTCCTTACCTTTTTCACTTATGAAATGCGTGGCAAACTTTTTTTTCTGATTTTTTCAAATATAATAATTTTAAAAATAGTAATATTTTTTGAAATTCCCGCTTTTTTGTTCCCACCATTTATTTTTTGTTTTGAACATAATATATAATAATTTTGTATTTATTCATTGGTTAATCAACGTTTCCATTGATTCGAACTTTTTTTTTGAGAAATTCAATTTTACTGGTTGTTTTCATACCAGAATATTATTTATCTAGAATTATGCCTTTTTTTCTGAAAATTCTAATATTTTATTTAGAAAATGGCGACGAAACGCAAGGTTTTGTTGATGGGTAAAAGTGGTTCGGGGAAAACTTCAATGCGATCGATTATTTTTGCGAATTATATTGCGAGAGATTGTAATCGACTTGGGCCAACTATTGAGGTTGAGCATGCGCATGTCAGGTATGTTTTTTGAAGAAAACAAATTATTTTCAGAAAGTTTATAATTTTGATTTGGAAACTAGCCAAAAATTTCATGAAAATAGAAAAAAAGAGGTGTTTTTTCCTAACATAAATCTCATATTTCAGATTTCTCGGAAATCTCGTCCTTCATCTTTGGGATTGCGGTGGTCAAGAATCATTCATGGAAAACTTCCTTGTCTCCCAAAAAGATCAAATTTTCAAAAATGTTCAAGTTTTGATCTACGTTTTCGACGTGGAAAGTCGTGAATTCGACAAAGATTTGCGATATTATCAATCTTGCCTTGAAGCTTTGCTTCAAAATTCCCCACAAGCTCAAGTATTTTGCTTGATTCATAAAATGGATTTAATCCAAGATCAAGATCGAGATGATACTTTTAAACGAAGAGAATCCGATGTTTTGAGATATAGTGAATTGGCAGCAAGACAACATGCGAATCAAAGAGCAAATGCGGTTTGTCAATGTTTCAAAAGTAGTATTTGGGATGAAACATTGTATAAAGCATGGTCTGCAATTGTCTATAAATTGGTGCCGAATGTAAACAAAATGGAGGAAAAACTCAGAAAATTCGGGCAAATTTTGGAAGCTGATGAGGTGATTATGTTTGAAAGAGCCACGTTTCTGGTTATTGCTCACGCGGAATTGAGAGAACACAAAGATTTGCATCGATTTGAGAAGGTTTCGAATATTATAAAACAATTTAAACTATCTTGCAGGTTAGTTTTCAAACAGGGAAATTTTGAATTTCAAAAAATGGTTAGAATTGGCGTGACCTGGGAAAAACTGATTTATTTCTCAAGAATTGAGATTTTCAGATTTCCAGTTCAAATCTCCTTGAGTATTTAGCAAAATAGAAATTTCATTGCTTTTCCAAAATCGTTTTTTTTCCAGCAAAATGGGTTCGAAACTTGATTCAATACAAGTGAAAAATGCCAATTTCACAGCAATCATCGATGGTTTTACACCAAACACCTATGTAATGGTTGTTTTACCCGATGGCAATTGTTCAGCCACAACAACTCTTCTCAACATAAAATCTGCCAAAAAACATTTCGAACTCCTCGAGCAACAACAATGACAACACATATTGTTTCACTTATCTCCTTTTCTTTCCTCAAAAATATATTTCAGAATTTCAATTAGTTTCCTCGCTATGATTAGTCAAACTTGCCATTTTATTCTTCTTTGTTTTTTTTGCTGTACAGTTTGCTTCGTTTTCCTTCTGTATGTATGTATTTTTGCAAAGTTTGTTATGAATTTCGCGCATTTCATTGATTTTTTTTTGTTGAATTGGTTTTGTGTGACCAAGAAAATCGAAATATTTTTTTGAAGAATATTTTTTTTCAGATTTTTAAAACCATATTTAATTTTAGGATGGAAGTGGCGGTTGCAGTTGGGGTTTGTGCAACAATTCCGATTGTTTACAAGGCTTTGAGGTTCGTTTTTTGATTATACAGGAAAAATGTTATGACGTGGATTTTTGCGAAAATTTGAGTTCAGAGCTTCTGAAAAATTAGATTTTAAAAATAAATCGAGAAATTTGATTTTCCCGATCCAAAAGTTCAATATTTCGAGCCAAAAATTTTTTTTTACATAAAATTTACAACTCGAAAATCAGCCTGGAAGTCTGAAATGCGATTTTTGTGGCCTATGAAAATCTAAATTAAATAATATTCTAGTCCATTTCTCTATTTTTTGCAGACCTCGACTGAAAACCAAAGTGAATTGCTGGTTTTGCCACGAAGATAGCACTGTTAAATATGAGAATCGAAATAGTTTCACATGTCCATCCTGCAAACAATATAATGGTTTCAATTCTGATGGAAGTTATAATCGAATTATTCCGGAACAAACTTATTCGACTCCAGTGAGATATTGTCAACCGGTGAAATCGAATAACTTGAGAAATGGGCGGCCCGATGTTATTTTAAATGGATTGAGAATGAGTCCGAGTATGTTTTGGAAAAATAAAAATAATAATCGAACCTTTTTTTCGTAGAAAGTGAGAATGGTTTGTGTTCGGATTGCAATCGAAATCAAGAAATAATTATGAAAAAAGTGAACGATTTTGAGCCAATCGATGAAGATCGATGGAATGAAGAATTGGAGGATTATCGATATAAACTTGATCGAATGTATCAATTATGTGCAAGATGTACTTTAGCAGTTCATGGAAAATTGGAACAAGATAAGGTTTGGAACTTTCTAGTTTTCTAGTTAATTCTCAAAATGTTTTGTCTTTTTAAGCAAAAATATTCGTATCTCATGGAAGTCCGAAGTAAACTAAAACGGGTAATTGGATCAACAATCAATGAATTAATCGACAATCCAAAATCTGGAGCAAATCGTTCGCGTCGTTTCTTTTTCGCTGGTGGAAACATTACTGAAATATCTCACGTTCTCACTCTTTCACTAGCAATTGTTTTGTTTTTGGCGAATATTGATTTTCTGCAAAATGACTCGGGAGCTGAATTGATTTATTTTCCAAGAACAATCTCGAAATTTCTTGGAATTGTGTTCCAACATTCATTTGGCACAAGTATGGTTTTAATGTTTATTCATATTTTGGCGTGTGTACAGAACAGGTTAGTTTTTTTTCTTTAAAAATAACTCTGAATTTATATTCAAAAATATTTGAGATGTCGCACAACTCTTCCTGATCTTCTCATTCCTGTAATCAATATTATTGTTTGTTTGGCTTTTCTTTTCGATGAAGAATACACTGAAGATTGTGCATTGATAAAATGTGCATGTTTCTCATTCATCACAATTTTATCAGCTGCTGTCACTTTGATCCCGCGCAAAAAATTACATCGAAAACGGCCGAATCGAATTTTGTCAAGCGCATTTTCTGTCGCCTCAACTCCAACTTCGCAGTGTTCATCGATGAATGAAACAATGCTCAAATCGCATTTAGAATCACCGACAGCTGGAAGAAAATCGCCGTTTAATCATAAATTATCGCCTCCAAAAACTGGAAATTCTCCAGTTTTTCGTGATGTTTCGAATTCATCATCACCAACAATGACAAAATGGAGAGATCGAGCACAAAGTCCGGAAATTGAGGAAAAGGAAAATAAAACGAATTCGAGTAGAATGGAAGAGACTATGGAATGGGAAGAAGCGCAGCCAATCATTCAACAATCAGTGTCACCTAAAACTAAATTTCGTCCAAGTGTATTTAGTCAAGCTGCAAGTTTGCGAAGTTTCAATCAAAGAGAATCTACACCAGCGAGAGTTTTGGCACCATCTGTTGCTTCGATGTCAATTGCGAGAGATTCATTTAGGCCGTTGGGATCTCCCAGTGTTTTTAGCAGACAAAATAAGGTTGGTTTTTGTGGGAATTGTTACGGTGGAGTTTTTTGATGAAAAAGTTTTGAATCAAATTTGAAATCCACGTGGCAACATTTTTGGCACTATTTTTTTCAATTTTGCATTCAAAAAAAATTCACTGTTTCAAAAAATATTTAAAATTCTCGATTTTTAAAAGTTTTTAATGTTTCGACAATTCAATCATTTTTCCAGAGTTTCCACAGTGCCATCAATCACACACCAATGAGTAGATCAGTATTTACAGCAAAATCATATTTATCCCCAAATAATGCGGCGAATTGTTTTGATCGATCAGATCCCAGGTATTTTTTTATTATTTATATTTTATAAAAACAGAAAATCCCTAAAGTTTTGAGTCAAGAAAAAATACGTTTCAAAATTTTCATATAGTTTAATGTTTAAAAAAGTTCAAATTTTTTCAATACATTCGTGAACTTCTAAAAATTTTCACCTGGTTCCAAAAAAGTTCCACTCTAAATCCTAGTTTTTTGTTTCGAAATCTAATCCCTTGAGAATTCCCAACTCATATTTGTTTTTTTTATCTATCTCGTATTTGAAACAGCAAACAATTCAACTTTTTCTCCTCCAAGTTGGCGAAAATGTGTTGTTCTAAAATTAGATTTATTCTGTTTTTTTTTTGCAGCATCCGATCTGGTTCCGTTTTCACATCAATCAGCCAACAGGGCACAACAAACAATTCAATAATTGGCGGCTCGCGCACCATTGCTCTTCTTTTCTTCCTAGTTTTCATTGTTTTAGTCTTCCAAGTCATGTTTTTCTATATTCTCTTGAAGAAGTGATTTCAAAGTTTTCCCAGTGTATGTGTTTTTCTCGGGTACATTTTTTATTCTTTATTTTATTGTTTTATATATATATATATATACATATTATTTTGTTTTTGTTGAATAGTTGATAAATTTTGTCGCATAATCTTTTTTTTTTCTCGGAATCTCTCATCCATAAATACATACTCGCTATATCTAAATATTATTTATTCATGAATCGAACACCCTTTTGTGTCTGCGTATCTCGCGGTTTTTGTCTGCGTCTCTCATTTTCAGAGCATGTCTCATGTTTCATGACACATGTCTTTTTCTCTCGCTTGTGTATTTTTTTTTCATTGACCTCTTTTTTTCTTTTGAAAAAATAGTTTATTATGATTTATAGGATTTTTTGGGTGGTCCCATTTAAGTTTCTTTTTTGCAGGTGTCAAACCTGTTTGTTCCGATGCTACGATCTGTGGTTTCGAACAATCAAAATGAACAAGGTGAGCGGTTTTTGGAACAGGGCCCATTTTTTGTAAATGAATTCTGGAATACCGTCGTTTTTTTAAAAGAAAATAATCAAATTCCAAAAAAAAAATTTTTTGATTTTTTGAAACAGTAAATTTTCGGGAAAATTTCCATTTTTTAAATTAAAAATGAAACAGTAATGCATTTTTGCTGCCTTAAATTCGCTAAATTACACTGCCACGTGGATTTTTAGCATCGAAATAACTAAATTGGTTTATATCAATTTATAGCATTTTTTTTCAAAAAATCAAAAATGTTCATAATTTTTTGAAACAGTGAATTTTTTATTATTTTCAAATTAAAAAAATAATTCATTTTTGGCCTCAAAAATGTTTCTCTAATTTCAGATTCAACTCGCATAGCAACAGATGATCCAAACTACCAATCCTATGCATTTCAACCCTCAACTCCCTCAACTTCAAGGTCTGTTTGAACTTTTTTTTCCAAAAAAAATTGAATAATTTAGTATCTGCACTTTTACTTTTGAAAAATCGACTTACAGTAGGATTTTTCTAATCTATAAAAAATATGAAAATACAAATCTGGAGGATAATCTCGAAATTCCTTGAACACATCAACAACAAGAAAAAGAAGAGGCAAAAAATGAAATGAAAAATTGAGAGAACAAAAATCTCTACATCTCTCCCAAAAAGTTTTTCATTTTTTTAGCAGAAAAATCGATTTTTGTCAAAATATTTCTCTTCTTTTTCACTTTCATTATCACTTTTTCATCATCTTCATCAGAAAATCACATTTTCTTTGATTTACGTTAATTGATCAGAATTTATTGTTTTTTGAAAAAAGAATTATAAACAAAAACTTCAGGAAATTTGATATTGTGATAATAGAAATTTCGGAAATTGAAAAAAAAACCAAATGAAAATTTAGGGTTCAAATCAATACATAGATACTTTGAATTAAAAATGTGCCATCTGCTGTTTTTCTTTTTATTTTCTCTAATTCTCCTCTCTTCAGAAAATCTCTAAATCGATTTTGAAGTGCAAACAATAAAAAAAAACAATTTCAAGGTTTTAATACATCTTATTTTTCAGTTGGTTTGGCGGACTTCGTTCGAAACTTTCACAACTCGGATTATTTCCTGATTGGATGAGTCAATTAGGATTGAAAAACGAATCGATATCCACTTCAACTTCGAATAGTACAATGGTAGGTGAAAATATGAAAAAAAAATGTATTACTGTAGTTGAAAATTTGGCTTGAAGTTGAAAGTGAAAAATCTTCTTCCGAATCTTCTCAAAAAATAGATCAAAAAATTTCATGATTTTTTGAAACAGTAAAAAAATTTCAGACGACACCTTCTCAAGATGAAGATCTATTTGAATACGATGAAAGTACTCTAGTTTTCCGACCTGTAAAATTAGATGAAAATGGTGGAACACAAGAAGGATCGACACCTGATCAGGATGTATGTTTGCTTTTGCTCTCTAAAAAATTTACATCTAGATTTTTTTTAGAATTGGGATTTTGGCGCGACATTTCTAGCTGATCTCGATTCGAATCATGTTTGGAATGATACAATTGATCGACAGCATTTCGGCCCGTTGAAAGATCTCATAACAATGGGTGGAGGAAAATCGAATAGTCATGATTTCAAAATTTGCTCGTTAGTTAATCCAACATGGTGTGATAAATGTGGCGATTTTATTTGGGGAATTCTTAGAGAAGCGTTGAAGTGTGAAAGTAAGAATTTTTTATCTTCAACTTCTTCTTTAAATATTTAAATATAATTTTTCAGATTGCAATTACACGTGTCATGTAAGATGTAAAGAATTAGTAACATTGGATTGTCGATCACCCGGAAGTTCCTTAGGATCTTCAGATGAATTTGATTCTTTATATCCACAATTAGATGGAACACTTGGAACAATTCCGAAAGGTCTTGTTTTACCAGCAATGAGTTCAAGTACAGGATCGGATAAGGAAAACGGGGAAAAACTTATGCAATCTGTGGAGAATCCATTATTCAATCCCAAATCGATGACGCTTCCTAAATCGTTTTCACCGCAAGAATTGAGAGGAAGAAAACCTTCGGCACCACCAGAATCTGTTCATTCGGTAGGTCAAATATTCAGGGATTCAAGAAGGGTGTCCTAAGTTTTGTGAAAACTGGGCCGCACTTTTGTGCTAAGATTTGAAAAATGCAAAAGTCTTTTTTTAGCGCCGAAAAACACGTGGCCTAACTTTTATAATAACTAGACCGCGCTGATTTTTTCGCATTGCCTAAATTAAATATTTTTTGGTTCCCGCGTTTTCCTCGTAAATTGCAAATTATGAAATAGTTTAGGAATTCAGGAATACATAACAAAATTACTTATCCAACTCCCTATAACTATATTTTTGCAGACCCTCCGAGTTGTTGAAAGATATGTAAAAGAAGACACACCATTCGAATGGACTGAACAATACAAAGAAACAGACATCGAATATAAAATTCAGGAATATAACAAAAATGCAAATGGAATGGAGATAACTTTGAATGAAGACGGTGAAACATTTGGTGGACACATCTTGATTCATATGAATCTAACTCGGCCAATTAATATTGTACAAGGTGTTTGTCCTCCAGCCATTTATGATGTTGTAAATAACACAATCAAATCTACGGTTAAAACATCTACGATTCGAACAATCACTTCATTTTTTCTACCAAGAAATACTGTAAAGACAATTAATATTGATAGCAAGACAACAACTCGGAAAATGATTGTAACACTTCTTCGAAAATTCCACGTGGCAGATAACCCGAGAAAATTCGCATTATATGAATGTGAGCAAAATGTGGAAAATGAATGCACACTTTTCCGAAAATTGACCAGAATTTCGGATGATGTTTGTCCATTGAAAGTTGTGCTGAATTGGCCGAGTCCAACATGTGGCAAAACTTTGGTTCTACAGGAAAATGATACGGGTGATATTTTGGTGAGTTATTATTTTCTGAAACATTTTTGTCGATTTTTTTGCTTCTAGTGGGACGCTTTCGAGATTCCGGAACTTGAGAATTTTTTGCGAATTCTTGGAATGGAAGAGCGACAATATATTTATCAGACACGCCAAAAATATGATCAATATAGATATCATATTGATGCGGAATTACGGCAAAGAGGAATGAAAATTGATGAAGTAGCTGAGCAAAAAGCGAGACCCAATTATAACCCGTTTTTAGATGAAGAATTTGTGAGTTTGAATTGGATTTTTCGGAGTGATAAAAATTCTCCGAATCCCTTTTTTTCCAGACTTCTCGTGTTCGCGATGAATATGGAACTTCAGACAGTATTGTCTTCTCAGGAACTCTCAAAACCGGAGAAGAACCGGAATATGTGAATTTGGATTATTTGAAAAATCAAAATATGGATCAGTCAACGAAACTTTGAATCAAAAAACTTTGTATTTTTTCCCCAAAAAAAATTTAATCAAAACTCATTTTATCTCACAAATTCTACGGATTCCAAATCTTTTCACTTGTATTATTATTGTTTTGACCAAATCAAACCCAACCAACGAAAAATATATATCTAAATAATAAATTGTTGTTTTTTTTGGAAGACCTTTTGGTTCTATTTACATTTCTCGCGCACCTGTCCACAACCACTCCAGTTTTTTGTGTGTCCGCGCCAGCTCTCATTGTTTTTTCTGCTCCCGAAAATGGAAATTTGTCGAGCTGTTGTTTTTGAGTCAGCAGAAGGAAAATGACTGAAGACGCGATACGATTCGATCAGCTTTTGCCAATTTTGATCCTTTTTCTGATTTTGTGCCTATTTTTGTATGCGTGTGTTCGAGAATGTTGTGATGGCGGATATTCGGAGCAACAGGTGAGAGTTTTTCTTGACTTAAAAGTACACAGAAAATTTTGGCCGCCTTATGTTTATGAAAATTTTGAGCAACAGTATTTTTTGAGAAATGGATATAAAGTTCTTGGAGTTTTAAACTACAGTAATTCTGAAAAAAAATTGGTGCAAAAATTTTTTTCTGTGTTTTTCAGAAATCCAAAAAACCCAATAAAATTCTGAATTTTCGATTCTGGAAATGACTTTTGAATTTTTCACGTGGTTTCACGTAACAATTTGTAGTTCGGAATTGTTTTTGATAAGATTTTTCGGTACTCCTTAATTTTCGAAATGCTAAATTAGGGTTCAAAAATCCAATGAAAGTCCAAAAAAATTTTCTTTCTACAGTACTTCTCAAGTTTCTGAAAATCCACATATAAAAATGCTAAATTTCCAGACGCAAAAAGTGCAACACGATCTTGGACCATTGCCAAAAATCACAGTAACCAATGGAAAAACCGGCGAAGAACGCGTTATTCAGGAATAACTCTTCTTTTTCTTATTGTGAAAACTAATTTATTTATTATTTATTTATTTATAAATTCGATTTTTGTGAGTAAACTCGTATTGGTGAAAAGATAAGCGAAATGAAGAGAAAAAAAGCAGATTTTGTGGGGAGAGCAAATTTTAATAAAAATTAATTAAGTTGCATATGGAGGTGGTAGATCTTTTGCGATGTCATCGTATCGTGGAGGATGGCGATTTCGAAAATGTACACGCAGTCTGGAAAATTTTAAAGGGAGGGGGTTTCAAGGAAAATGGTTCAGAAAAAATTCTAGCTCACCTATGAATTCCAACAACAATCAAAAATACAATAAGAAATAAAATCAAGCCAAGAATTGGTTTCAAAAGAACCGGTGGAATTGCAATTGGAAAATCACTAGTTGGATTTATTCTTTTCAGTGGAATACGATCGCAAGATTCACCCCAATAGCCTGCAAAAAATGTGTTTCGTAAATCAATGCAAACTAGAAAAAACCAACCTGGCAAGCAGGAAATGCAAAATGGTGGAGAGTAGTAATTCCGACACGTACAGGTTTTTGTAGACGGATCAGCTCGTCCATTTTGACAAATTGGCCAATCACAAGCAGCTCCACTCCAATGTGGAGGACAATCTGAATGACTCATTTTGAGAAGAAGAAAAAAAGAGTGCACGACAATCTATGTAGACTGAAATGCAAGATGAGGAGGTTACTTAAACCCTAATTAAAAATTCCGCAAAAAAAAACGTTCAAGAAATTTTGCATGAAAATTTAATGATGTACTGGGATTTTTTGTTGGAGCTCAAAGTGAAATTTTTATTTCGGCGGGATAATATCAACCCTCACTTTGTTATTAATACAAAAACTTACGTGTCATTTTCAAATATTTCAAGTTTTCAGAAAATAAGACGAACTTGTCTAAATAGAAAATATATCCACTCACTCAAAAAAGATGGATATTTTTCTAGCTTCTCTCGAGATACATCTAATAAAAAGGGTCCCAAGACACGAAAAAAGCGGCGCCGCCGACGAAAAACTTACTCGTCATTCGGTCAAATCCAAATCCCTTCTTTGCTTTGCTCTGCAATAAAAAAAACATAATGAACTGGAAAAAATTGGGTTCGTTATAGGAAGAAGAAGAAGGAGGCAAAAACGATTCAAATAATAATTGTACTTACTTTTGGATTGGACAAAGACTTGGGGAAAATTGTTATTCTAGAAAAAATGAAGAGAGAAAAATCATTTAATTAAATTATTTTCATCTCACATATTTTTTGAGATGAGATGAAAATGAACTTTTCAGAAAAAAAACACATACAATTTTTCTTCAAAAAAAAGAAATGAAAAATATATCCAAAATATTTACTATATTTCTAGTTCTATTCATAAAAAAAACAAATTTGTCTCTGGCAATCATTATACATAAATCTGCGTTTTTTCTGGCCATAAATCCGCAGATTTATGAGCAGCGCAATATTTAGAGCCATGGCAAAAAAATATTCACAAATCATATACTAATATTAGTAACGAATGAAATGTGTCAAAAACAAATGAATAAAATATCTGAATTCGAACACTAAATTTGTCGTTTTTGAAAAATATGTGGAAAGAATAACGTGGTCAGAAATTTTTGGGAACTGCCGTACTATGAGTAGAGTTTTAGCACCAAAAAATGTGATTAGACTAAAAAAACTAGATCACCTTTGGCGCCAAAAATCTTGAAATACTCCAAAATCTACAGTTTTTTACACAGAAACCCAAATATGTATTTTCAAATTTTTCCTAGCTCATTATTTTTTTTTTTGAAAAAAAAAGTTCACAAGTTACTTGTTTTCCGTTTCCTCTTCTCAAACAAAAAAAACACAAAAAACATAAATAACAAGCAAAAAGAAGAAGCCTAGTAAAAAGAAGAAGTTTGTCGTATGGATGGATATCATCCGGGTTTCTCTCTCTCTTCCAAAGATTTCTCTGCACTCTCCGAATTTAATGTGATATTTTTGGAGTTTGTGTGTCGAAAAAAATAGAGGAGCAACTGAGTCGACAATTATTGGGGCTTGCTGAAATGAAATTGAGAATAAGAAGACCGAGGGACTTCTGGCAATCTAACACTATTTCCGGTTAGGCAAACAAATATTGAGATTTTTTGGGAATATTTGAGGTGGAGGGAGAGAAAATCAAGAAGTCAAAATATTTTCGAAGAAAACCAAAAGTTCGTGAAGCTTGGAACCAGAATAATCTAAAGCTAGAAACACAGGTGGAGGGAAGTTGGCCAATTTTTGACCAATATTTGGCCAATCACGGAAATTGGCCAATTTTTGGCCAAAATTTGGTCAAAAATTGGCCAAACACTGCTATATGGTTGGCCAAAGTTTGGTCAAAATTCTGATCATAAAATTTTTTAATTTTTTCGTTGCTGATACCGAATGTTTGATGTTTTTTGTTGTTCTAGACAAAAAATGGACCAGTGCGGACAGTCTTTCAAGATTTCATTTCAGTTTTACATTCACGAGGGAAGTGTGTAAGAACCCCAATACTTTTTGAATGAAGGATCAATCATATTGATTGTTTTACACTCTGAAAAAATTCCCGTTCTCGGTTTTTTGAGCTGACCGAAGTGCTCAAAAAGTTATTCTAACATGAGGTTTAGGTTTCCAAAAACGTTTTTTAAAACCCGTGCTCTATTTCGTGCTCATTTCCTAGCACGTCGAGGTTTTCATCAGAATTGTTCAGCAGCATCTTTCTCGGCATCAAAAACTATCGAACTCTATATTATTTCTGACTCAAGATCAAAATTAAAACATCTAATTCCCTAGAAACCGAAAAATTGAAAATCGGTTGAAAAACAAGGCGAATTTATAACCATTTTGTTCAGCTCGAAATTCTGTGTCGAATGGTGTTCACCATTTTCCACCAAAATGATTTTGAAGGGTAAAAAATTAAAGGCGCATGCAATTCAATGAAAAGGTCCTGCAGCGATATGTGTGTGTACTTCTCTTTAAAGAGAAGTTTTCAAAAAAAACAAATCATTTTACGCTTGACAAAAAAAACCAACAAATTTTTTCTTGGAACTTTTTTTTCAGCAACTCAATAAATAGAATTCTTCCGAAAAAAAATCTCCAAATGTTTTGAAAATTAAAATTGAGGTAGTTATTTTGGGCAGGTAAGAGCCCCCATCTGAGAATGTTTCGAAAGATTCGATTCTGGGAAGCAGACTGTATTTAAAAATATTCTAAATTTCACCCAGTGTTTCTTTAAATTTATATTTTTGTGATTTGAAAAATACAAAAGCCTCGAAATTGGTATTTCAGATTTGGAATCTATGAACACGGTGAAATTTCCCACTTCTAATAGTTCCTCAAACTTCACTCCATTTTTTTGAAGCCAAAAACCATATCAAAACATCACATCACTCGATTAAAAAACATCCCAAAGGAACAGCGAAAAAACTCATAAAAATAGACTGCACTTTTGTTTTCTATCAAATTTTAAAACATAGATTTTATATCAAGTGTTCATTTGTATTTGATCTTCTTCATTTTTATTTATCCACACACTTAAAATACAATGATACAGTAACAAACAAGTCAAATATTTTCATTCAATCAATAAAAAACGAGGCTAATTTTCACAAAATCAGATTTATTCTGTCATTTTATTCCAAATCCATTGATGGCGATTGAAATTGTGATGGATAATAGTAGATAATAGGCCGTGCTCCAACTCCAACTGAAGAATATTCTTGATTTGGCATCGATGCTGAAGCTGGTGAAGCAGATTTACGGAATCGGATAAATGGTTGAATATTTGCCTCTTCTGCAAAAAAAAGAGTTCATGAAATTTGATATTTGTTATTGTTATGTTATGTTATTTTTGTTTGGGTAAGGTGAGGATAAGGGTATTTGCGTGGGGTATTTTTTCGTCACAAAATTCTGATCAGATCTTCTCCAAGCTTGGATCTTTCCAACTTACGTGGCTGAGATTTTCGATATCTTGTTTGTTGTGGGAAGGCTTCAGAAACGACGAAAAGAGCCGAGATCAAAACGAAGAGAGCCAAGATGAGCGATTTCATTGTGATATCTGGAAGAGCAAAAAAAAAAGATGATGTGAAACCTAGAAAAATAATGCGAAGCAAAAAGAAGAATAATGAGGGGTTAATATAGCAGTCAAAATCATGAATCATGTATGATTTGTGGAAGAATATGGAACAAAAACATACATTTTGATTAAAAATATGTATCCATAAATACATCTAAAAAAATGAGGTTTCAGAGAATAATGAAAAACAGAGAAGCTTTCGAGCTTATATATCAAGGTGGAGCTTGGTAGATGCATTATGCATAAATAGGTTGGGAAAATAGTGCGTTTACGCCCACATGTGACATCCCAAAAAGGGTACTTGACATGGGAATATTCTGGAATTCTGGAAGTAGCATTGGAAAGGAAAGGCGGAGAAAGGCGGAGGAGAAAAATAATATTTTCAGAAGTGCTTATAGTATTTCAGTGGAAGGGCAATTGATTAGGAAGCATCGAGATGTCTGATTGATGAGTTTTGGAGACATCAAAATAACTTGGAATTTTATTTTGTTTTTTGAAACACAAAAACTAGTTTGATATTCATGAGGGTTTCAGAAATCAGAGTTCAAGAGTGGATTTCTCAAGAAGAGCAAGAAACGTCAAAGTGAACTTTGAATTGGAAATTTGGAAAATGGGAAAATTGAGATGTGAATTTTAAATCAATCAAGAAGATCAAGTTTTACAGAAACTTTTTTATAGAACAAAATATGCATTGGTTTTTGATACATTATTTTTACCAAAATTTTTTGATCCCGAATTTTTTTTTCAAATATTTCCAAATATTCCCAAATCCCAAATATTGTTATGACGTGGCAGAGATTATCAATTTTTCCTGCGAAATATGTACACGACTTGAAAATTTATTAATTTTTTGAACTTTTTGAAAATTTGAATTACAAGTTTTCTTGGTATTTTATGTGCCTAAATTTTTCCTTGAAAAAAACTGAAAATTACAAATTACAAAACATCATTCAAAAAGAAGTCAGTATCCAGAGCTTTTGAAAACTGGAAAAGTCAAGTTTCAAAAAAGTTCCTGAACCCTTCCGATCTTTCCACACCCCATTTTCGATATATTTCGACACCATATTTTGATGCACTTCTCTATTGTTTTAATTTTGTCGCGCACTTTTCCTCTTCTCACATTACTTTCTTCTAATATTTACATTTCATGCATTTTCTCAACAACCTGTTCACAACTCCCTTTTTTGGAGCACCGAATGTGTTTTGTGTTCCTTTTTTTTGAATCTCGGAGAACAGCTGACAATAAGATGTGCTTATGGCATGAGAAGAAAAACTCCGTAGAAGTGAACCGGTAAGAAATCAAAGATTGAAAACGGTTATGATAGATATATTTATTCTGACTTTCATGGGTAAATTGGGAGGTTATTCTAGCAGGCTTTTGAAAAGTTTGAAATAAATTTGAAACGGGTACAGTACGCCTTGTGAATTTTTTTGATAATTCTAAAAAGTTACTTAAGTGTTTTTGAAGATTATTTTGATGTTTTTTCTTTAAATCTTTCCCCTTTTTCTTCCAACTTCTTTTTATTTTCCTGAACTTTCCGATCTTGTTGGACAAAATTTTCTTACAAACATCTCCAGATCCAGATAATTTCTAAAAAAAACAATGGCAAAGCGCGTGTCAAGCCGAGCTTATCCAAACATGTTTTTATGATGCTCAAAAAATCTATTGTTTCGCTGCCCTTCAAATTCAAAACATATCAATTTCCAATTCTCATTTTTTCTTCTCTTATTTTCTTATTATTTGCTCATGATCATCAACGGCTCGTCAAGTATGTGCCGCTTCTTCCTGGAGCCAATCATAAACAATAAACAAGGTGGTCTTGAGAGCTCATCACTTTTTTCGCACCTTTTCTCCATAATGGCACATTTTAGTAGATCAGAGCAAAACCCGAATCTCATGTTTACTTACCTTATTAATTTTTTTTTCTGCTTCTCGTCTCATTTTTTTATCCTTCCGGTCGGCCGGTCAACATAATCTTTTTATTAAACATTATGTTGTAATCTTCACGTTATGTACGTTCCAAGCTTTTTTCTCATTTCATAAACATTTTTGTTTCAGGATGCATTCTACCTCATTTCTAATTTTTATTTCTCTTCTTCTACCTTTTATTTTTTCAACACCTCACATTGATTGGTGCTTATATTGGCGATATTTAAATAAGGATTTGTTTCGACCCGAATGTAATGGCATTTATAGATTGAGATTTGCGAAACATAAAGGTATAATTGTATTGAAGTGGACCTGATTCTCAGAAAATCAGAAATGACCTACCAAAAAACATCATTTTTAGATAATTTGTGAACCAAGTTTTCACCGCAAAAATTTGCAGTAATAAATTACATACTGTGTTTTTGGAAAAATGCATGATATTTTTGCAAATGTGTTCTTTGTTCCCAACCTTTTCTATTTTTCAGTTCTTGATCATAAACTACACGAAGTTTCAAACATCCGTTTGAAACCTCAACCTCCAGCTCAATTTCAAAATAGATTGTCTTCCCCACAATCAATTTCAATTTCTCCAGCATGGATTTCGCAAGGATTTGGTTGGTTTTCCTCCAAAATTATTCTCTCACAATTAAGTTTAATTTCAGGTCAATGTCAAAATTCCTGGTCAAATTGTCGTCCATCTTCTTCATGTAACTCGGGTCATTTATGTGTTGATGCATCTGGATATTGTTGTGGAACCCCTCCAAAAATCTCGCATTGTCCATCGCCAGATTCACTTGCACAAAACTGCCGCGCACGTCGTCATTACATTAATTGGTGTAATTATGATTTTGAGTGTGCACCAAAATTGGCGTTGCGTCAGAATGCTTTTTACAGCGATTCAACACCTGGATATCATAATTCAGCTGCAGTTAGTTTATGCTGTCCAACTCAATGCGGATATAATATGTGTGTCAGTTAATTCGTGAGAAAAAAGAAACGAGAACAGAGCCTTTTTGTTCACACATATCGACCAATTATTTTCGAATACGAGTATATTGTATGTATATATTTTCCGAATCTATTATACTTTTTTCTATTTTTCCTTGTGATATTTTGAACTTTTTTTGTATAAATTATTTTCATTTCAGATAATTTTTGAGAAAACCATTAATCATTCTAATTAACTTGGTTGACGAAAAAAACACGTTATTTTGAAACAATATTTGTTTTGTCAACAAACTTCACACATTTTGCTAAAGAACTAGAAAAAATATTCAAAAGATGCCAGATTGTGATTTTGTGAGTTTTCAAGATTTGGAATACCACTCCTTGTATAGATCTCAACATTTTGAAACTTTTAAAAAATTCTAGGAATATCAAATTGTGACTCATTATTTATATAAATTCACGCAATATTACACTGCATTTGTCTCATTATTGGTCATAATTATCATGTATTTACGATTATGGAAACAGTTATACAAATCTGTTTTTCAGAAAAATTTAAAATTTCTGTTTTTCTCATTTTTCGGAATGATATTTATATTTTCAGTTTTGCAATTTGTTTTAGCAGTGAGTTTTAAAAATACGAATTCTAAACCAGCTGCAAATTGAAATGTACTTTGATAACAGATGTATCAAGCAATCAAACCATATTTCATCACTAATTATTGTGATCTTATTTACTCTCAATTATCCTATAGATATCTCCATATTCTTACTCTTCTTTCAATGTCAACAACAGTATTTTTTCCGCTTGTAATTTCATTTGAAAGACTTATCGCAATGTCAAATACCGCAACTTATGAATATTCAAAATTATTACTTGGCCCAATTCTTATGCTTCTCGCAGTCAGTTTTAATACAACAATATTATTTATTGTTTATGATGGGGAAACATTCAGTGAGAGTACTGTAACATATACTAACATTCCATCAACATCTTCTACTCATATGAATATGTATTATGGTTTTCTGTTGATAGTTAATTTACCCAATTTTGCAATCAGTTTATTCATTCAAAAACGAAATTTATATCTCAAAAAACGGTTGGAAATTAATGTTTGCAAAATAAAAAATTCCGATTGTTTTAGCCTTCAACTTGATGCATCTCTAACTCGAAAATATGCAGTTGAAGAGATTATACAATCAACAAAATTCACATTCGGTATAAATATGATGCATCTCACATTTTTCGGATGCTTTCTGACCTTTATTTTTATATTTCGGTCTATTAGAAATGGTTTGTTTCAAGATTTGGTTATACAACAAGTTGTGAGAGGATTGATGTTATTGGTGAGTTTAAAATTAGATCTGAGCTAGAAAATGTATTCCCAGCCAATTCCAACAATCAATCTTCCAATCGTAATACTTTGCTCCTACATGCTCGAATCTTTCAACAGAGAACGCTCCAAGAAAATTGCGGGTAGTGTAAAAATCAAATATACTGGAGCTGAAGGTGTCAAAAACCACGATGATGCTATTTTTCAAATTTGGAATAATTATTCGAAAAAGTGACTCTTATCCCATAATTTTATGTTTGATTTGATAAACAAATTCAAAGTTTTCATTTTATTCTGTTTTGTTGTTTTTTGTCTGAAATTAACTTAAGTTCTGATCTCCCCGATCTCATATATCTACAACAGAGTAATTCACTTTGTTCGGCTTAATAAATTTTCGAACGCGAGAAGTTTCTAATCGCCGCACATAACTAATTCAATTTGCTCTCTCCCTCGAAGGAAAAAAAAGAAATAATACATAAATGCAGGTTTTTTTCTCAAAAAGGTGTAATTTCATTTGCTCATACATGTTTGTTAGCATTCAGCATTAGCTTATAGTTCTATTTATTCCGAGTCACGATCAGGTGAAAAAAAAGAGAGCAGTTCTGAAAATATTTTCAAATAAAAAAATGAGCCCAACAAACGAAAGCTGTGAGCTGGTGAGTTCACTTTCAGAACAGAACAGAAGATTCATTTTCCAATGAACGAAATTCAGGCATATGATGTTGTCAATCATCCGGCTTATAGAATCGCGCAAGTTTTCACGTTTTTGGTTTCCGTATGTGCTATGATTGTGTTGTTGAACTTTATTTCGAGGAAACTCTTCAAATCGGTTTTTCATGCGAATTTGAAGGTGAGTCATAACTTTAGAGGCTAGGTGATGAGATTAGATCGGTAAAAATTATAAACTTAGGCTCTGAAAGTCACAAAAAATGTTTATTTCTTCATACAGTAACCTTTTCAGTCCCTTCTATGCACATATTTTTCGATGAACTTTCATTTTTCGCTAACCATGGCAATCGCATTCGGCTATCACACAATTCAACCATTTTTCGCCAATTCGAAATGTGATTTATTTATCAACCATTCCTTATTCAAATATATTCATTTGGCTTTTACATTTACTTTAACAACTCCAATGTTATTCACAATTTCAATTTCAATCGAAAGAACAATTGCGATTATCAAAGCACACAACTACGAAAAACTTCCGATGTTTATTGGCCCATTATTGGCTATTCTAACGGTTTGTTTATGAAAGGGGAGAAGTGCTAAACTATAATCAAGTTTGAAGAAAAAAGTGACTCAATATTAAATTATAACTTACTCATTAAAATTATAATTTGTAATTTGATTTGAATCAACAAGAAAGTACAATGTTCATAAAACAAATGAAAAAATTAAAATTTTCAGATAGTATCTGGGATGATTGTTACATTCTGGGCATATCAAAATGAGCCATTTGATGAGGATTTAATTAATTTCATACTTATTCCATCAGCTTCGGTAAACAATGTCAATCATATTTTTCAATATTTCATTATTCTTGATGTCATAACATTCATCTTCAATTTGATATTATTAAAAATCACAAGAGATTTGAACAAAAAAGAAAATCGTCGGAGAACATTATCAGTTCGATTCCAAATGGAACAAATTATGGCTTCCAATAAATTTACAATTTATATATTTTTCGTGCATCTTTTATTTACTGTAATTTATTTGAGTACAGTTCTCAGTTTATGGACAATTGGAAAACAATATATATTTACAACGTATACAGGGTATACGGTAGCTAGATGTATTTACACGGTACAGCTAAAGTTAACTCTGAAGTTCTGACTAAATTTGACATTTCCAGACAAAGCCATTATTCAGTTTAATCATTGGTTTAGTTGCAACTGCTTTTTTGAAAACTCTTAAAATAAAGAGAAAAGAGAGTTTGAGAACTACCATTCGAATTGCTTATAGTGGAAAAGTTGGTGCGATGAATCATGACAATGCAATTTTTGAAATTTGGAATACTTATGGGGGACATAAATGAATTGATTAATCAGATAATTATTGAATAAACGTGTAGAGTATGATGCGTAATTCTGTGAATAATCAAGAAATAAACTGGGGGATAAAATCATTTCCAGTCTGTTGGTTTTTTCTTGTTTGGACTTGGCATACATAGTTTTTTTCAAGAAACGTCTTGTTTTTTTTTTTGAAAAAAATATTCCGAATCGAAAAAAATTCCAATTAATGAATGACATAACTTTTTTCAATGATCAGTACCAAAAATTTTCGAAACATTTAAATTTGAAAAATAATTCTGACTTGACTTCGTCTATAATTTTTTACCTCATAATTAAAATCACATTTTGTTGTTTTTGCGTAGGTTATTATTTTTTGTGCAAAAAATTTGAAAAGGCCAAATTTTCTTGTTATTTTCCAAATTTTCACTTGAAAAATATCTCATTGTTATTGAAATACAAAAGTGGCACTTTTCGCAAGTACGGTATTTCGGGGCGAGACCCTGGCTTTGTTTCCGCGTTATTTACAGAAGATGATCCATAATTGAGGAAAATCATATCTGAATTTTTGATCTCACTTTTTTTACGATAATATTGTTTTTCAAAAGTTCATTCTCTTGGGAATGATTTCATATACATTAGAATATTGTCTGTTCCGTGTTCCGTTTTTTCATTTGTTATTCATTTTCTTTGATCTCGCCGAACTTTTAGATTTTTTATGCTGACAATGATTGCATTATAAAATTCTAGCGCAGCAAAAATTAGAAAAACCAAAAGTCGCAAATTGTTTTGAAATTCAAAAATCATTACTGTACTTATCGGCTTTATATTTAAAATGTCAATAACATTTGTCTTTTATGCTTTGATCATAATTATTGGTGAACTTTAATAGTCCGTGATTTCATAAATTTCAAAGAATTTCATTTTTTTTGGAAATGAATTTCTAAAAACTGAAAATGTCAGTAGAGCAGGTGAAGTTCGTGTATCAAAAAAGCAGAAAAATAAAGATGTTAATGATTTGCTCGAATATTTTTTGAATAATAAAAAATCAAATTTGAAAGTCAACAACTAAAGAATCAAAGTTCCACGCGAGAAAAATACTTTTTATTGGATTTTTTCTTCCCCGTTTTTTCCCCGATTTCTAGTAATTTCTATTTTTCGCTCCTCCCATTTTCAGCTCGCCAACAGCTCGAGAAAAGGCAAAACCCAATAATTATTTATATCTACACTGGATTTCTCATTCTATATTATTTTTTAAAGTTTTTGATTTTATTCTGAAAATGGATGTGTGTGAGCAGGTTTGTTTACAGCCTCACTTCAAAACAAAACAATAATTATTTTTAGGCATATGCGCTAACTTATCATCCACTTTATAGAGCTGGACAATATTTCACATTTATTTTTTCATTGATTTCCATCGGAACAATCAGTCATTTTATTTATCGAAAACTTGTTTTTTCTCAATTTCATCCAAATTTGAAATTTCTTCTCATTTCATATTTTTCGACAATATTATTGTGCTCAATGGTTTTAATTGTGATGTTTGTGAGTTAGAAAAAGTATCGGAATTTTGGAGAACTCGAGATTCAAGAAGGACGTTTCTTGATGGAACTTCCGACCTTTAAAGGTCAGAAGTTTGCCTAAAGTAATTTAGAAAGTTTTCGGAATAACAAACTAATTTTCGGCGGAAAAACAATATTTTCGTATTATATGTAGATCATAGAGAGAATTGTATTGATCGTTGTTTTTTCATTTTTCAGAACTTCCGAAAATCAGAGTGTAATCTAATTTACAAAAATTCACGCACATTCGAGACCTTTGATTTTTTCTCACTCTCGACAAAATTCAAGAAAAGTGAGAATTTAGAGAAAAATATTTCTGATCTACCAGAAAAAAATTCGGAAAGTTTGAGGTGGTGAAAAACAAGAGTTCCAAATTCTGAAACGATTCCCACCTAACCTGATTCCTAAAACCCTAAAAAATCCCAGGGGCATCATATTCTCAAACCATTCATGTCAACATCAAAATGTGAACTAATTCTGGAGTTTTCAATTACAGCAAAATAGAAAGTCACACAATTTTATAGCTTTGAGAAACTCACATAATTGGAACACTTCTAGAAAGCAAACACAAAATTTCAGATAATTGTTGATCTTATGATGGTTTACAATGTATTTAAAGACGAAGAATTCACACAAATTTCAATATCATATCTCCTAACTCCAAATACATCATCCACTCAATTAACAACATTTTTCTGGTTTTTATTGAGTTTAGATTTCATAAACTTCATCCTAAATTGCATACTTTATAAAATAAATATAAATCTTGGAAAAAGGTTAGTCAAAAGAATTTAATTCGAGTATTTCCAAATTTAGATTTAATAGAATCGGCAAATTATCAATTAGATATGAAATGGAAGAAATTGTGCTCTCAACAAAGTTCACAATTTGTATCATTTTTCTACATTTTCTATTCTTCGGTTTTTATTTAAGCACTATAATATTGATTCGCACATGGGGACAATATATTTTTAGCGATGAAATAAGTTTGAAAGCTGCCAGAGGAATATTTATCGTAAGTCACATGTTTTCCCACAGAGAAAAGTTTTCTCAATAATTAATCATATTTTTTCTTGTTCACAGACTGTTCCAATTTATAACATGATTATTGGAATTGTTTCCAGTTACTTTTTCAAAGTTATGAATTCACAAAAAAATCGGAAGATAAAAAATGTTGTTGGGGTTCGGTATTCTGGTGAATTGGGTGCGCAGAATCATGATATTGCAATATTTTCAACGTGGAATGCGATTGCGAAAATGAAATCTTAATTTATGTATGTACAGATTAATGTTTTTAATAAAATATAACAGAAAAACAAGCACAAATTCTCTTTGTTTTGCTTTTTGAACGTTTTTATCAAAAAAATTGGCGCTAAAAATTCACGCGGAACTTTTTCTGAAATTCGTGATTGTGCCACGTGGGCGCTATAATTTCCAAAAATAAATTTCTGAACAATGCAAACATTGAGACGCACTTTTGAGTACAGTAAGATTTGAACTTTAATATTCTTCAATAATCAATTTGAGTCTAGACCTTCTTCTTTCCTTCTAACACCCATAATTTTATATCACCTGCAAATTCCTTTTTTCGCAGAAAATTATCAATATTTTCATTAACCATGGATTCGGTTGAAAAATGTCAAACAGCTTTTGTTCTAGTCAATTTTTCAATTTACAAATACACACAATATTTAACATTATTTCTAAATTTTATCGCAATCTTCACATCTCTTCATTTCATATTTTCAAAATTGATATTCTCAAGTTTTCATGGAAATATAAAATGTCTTCTAATATCTTATTTTGCTAGTATTACTTTAGGAGCAATTATTCTAGTCATTTGTTATTCTCATCATATTTGGATATCTTATATTAGTACTTCAAAATGTGATTTGATTTTGAATGAAACCACATTTTCATATTTGCATATTTTATTTATTCTATCTATTTCTATCCCAATGATTCTACCAATTACAATGTCTTTGGAGAGAATTTATGCCACGTGGAATGCGGAAAAATATGAAAATACCCGACCTTTTCTAGGACCTATTTTATTGATGTTTACGGTATGTTATTTGAAATTAATGTTTTTGTTATTAATTCTTTATCTCAGATCTTTATTGATATCATTTTGATATTTATAGTCTTTCAAAATGAGGAATTTGATGAGCCATTTGTTTCGTATATTTTAACGCCTTCAACAAGTTCAAAAAGAATGAATTTATTTTATTTATTCTTGTTGTTAATTGGAATTCTGAATTTGATACTATCATTTTTTGTCTACAAATTCAATTCTTCTCTAATGTCAAAATGTAATAATGACTCATTATCAAAAAAATATGAAGTGAATGAAATTATATTTTCAACTCAAATCACAATATCTATCATATTTCTGCATGTATTGTTTATTGGAATATATTTGACTATTATAATTGTGATAAGATTACTTGGACAATCGTATTTCGAACTTTCTTATACAAATTATATGGCTGCGAGGGGAATATTTATTGTAAGTCGAATTTCAGCTTAACTATTAACCAGTTCAAAAATTATTTAACAGACAATTCCAATCTACAATATGATTGTGGGAATTGTTGCTAATTGGGTTATACGAATATTAAGAGCTAGAAAAACAGCGAAAATTCGATCAAATGTTCAAATTATTTATTCTGGTGATCAGGGAGCTCAGAATCACAATGATGTTATTTTTTCAATGTGGAACGAAATATCTGGGCCAGCATAACAAGAAATTAATTATATATTTTTCGCACGAAATAAAAATAAAAACAAATAATTCATGTTCCCTCTAACTGCGCTTGCAGAAATGCGTCAATCGTGTTGTGGCTTGGCGTCATATTTTTAATTTTTTCGAAAATTTATTTTATTTCGATTCAAAATTAAGGACTAGATTTTTGGGCCTGGATTTTGATCAGTTAGCCTAACTTTTTTCAATTTTTTATCGATTTTTTCAATTTTTCCCGAAATCCCTCCCCAAAAAACTCACCAATCGCTTCTATTTCTCAAAGCACACAAAAATCATCGAAAATGCCAATCAAAATCCGAAATCCTCCAAGTGTTTTACGTTATTGACATTTAAGTCCAATTGTCCATTAATATTGCAAGCTGAAAATCAGAAATTTTGAATTTTTCATGTACCATTGAGTTCTGCTACCTCCATTTCTATAGCTTTTTTGAGGGGTTTCTGGAAACCCGGCCCAGCGAAAAAAAAAACGGAAAATGAAAATATTTTCGTGTTGCGCTAAACTGCGGGCAAGCGGAGTGTCGTTGGCATTTTCGAAAAAAGCAAATCAATTTGCGCAAATACATTTTTCAAAGCCCTCCTCCAATCCTCGCACCAACAAGCTATTCTTGTTTTAAACTTTATCTGTATCATTTTTTCATTTCAAAACAAAAATATAATTTTCAGATGAACCAAGTTCCCCTCATTCGAGTGAGTCGAAAACGAAATGCTGATCCACATGAAGCACTTATTGTGCAATGCAAAAAGATCAAGCAAGCTGATCCTGTTGTCTATACGCTTTTCAAAACAAAAGATTCGCTTGGAAATGATGACGTAGATCTCGATGGAATACACGTTGTTGATTTTCCAGTTTCCGAAGAGGGTTCTTCTTCGAATCAAAATCCTCTCGGATTTGTTGAAAACGCGATTGGCGAAGTTGGTGAAGCACCAACTACAAGTAGAGCTGTTGAAAGAGAAGCGATCACAGTAAGTTTTCATGAAATATATTCATTGAATATGATTTTTTCAGCTAAATGGTCAAGTTATGGTGCCGATTCCGGTTGCTGCTCCAATCGCAGCTCCAGATGCAAATGATCTGGTTTTCGATTACTATCGTGTAAATTCATCAAATGATCGCAATATCGCTTTGTATTCTAATAAATTCTTGGAGACAAATGCACTTTCACAAGACGCATTTGATGTCAGATTTGCAAGCCGGTAAGTTGACAATAATAATTCTAGTTTTCAAAAACCATGTGATTTTAATTATAGGTATGAAGCTGATCTTGTTAATCACGAATCGGATGACGATTCTGACGTTCGAGCTGATGATGACGACGACTCAAACGATGAAGATAATTGGAGAAATGAATATCCAGATGAGGATTCGTATGATGAAAATGATAGCGACGACGGGGATTATAACTATTATGGCGAGTGTCGGTCAGATGTTCACAATCACAGAGAAGATGCGTTTCCTGACGAATCTATGCAACGAAGACTTCAGAAGTGAGTTTTTCTGAGAATTCTCCAGAAAACTTTGGCCCTAATTGAATATCCCAATTTTCCAGCATTGCTATCAGCGATAGTTATGACACATATTTCGAAGGCGAAGAAACCGATGACGAAGACGATAGTTAATTATTGAAAAACAAATATTTCCGCAATTAAATCCAAAATACTTCTTATTATGTACCTCAAAAACCTGTTGTTTTTGTTATGACTCAAAAAATTTGAGCACCTTATCATATTTATATAAACCTATCAGTTTACCAACTTTTATCAGATTCTCTACATTTTAATTTCAATTCAAATTCACAATGAGCAGCAGATTCCTATCATTCCTCATTCTCGCAATTATTTTTGTTGTTGCGAATTGCAACACAACAATTGCTCCACATCGAAATCCAGTCACATCGGGAGGAAGCTCGAATAAAATCGGTGATATTATTCATGGCGTTCAGAATTTTTTCACTTTTTTATGCACTCGATGTCAACAGATAATTGTGTTGGTTGATGATGCGATTGACAATCAAACACTCAAAAAAGATGCGAATAAAATCTGCGAAGCAACACTTTCATTCAATGAGGTTATTCAGAAAGTCTGCAAAAGTTTGGGTTAGTTTTTTTCATTTCCACCGCCTAAAAATATGACGTGCGCTCTATCTGTGCACTTTTCAAAATATGATAAAAATGTAAATACCTCCACATTTTTAGTCGAAGACATCCTTGGTGAAATCTACAAACAACTTCAACGCTTCAAACCCGATTCCACAATTTGTGCTCATATTCATCTTTGCGATTCTTGCGGAAATGTGACAATTCCTCGAAATTCCCAATTATTTTTGGACCCAGAAAATCAAGACGCCGCTGGCAAAGTTATCAAAAATATTGCCAAACTTCAACACGTCATTTTTGATTTGTCTGGAAACTAATGTAAAATCCTCAAATTTTATTATTTGTATTTTTTTAATAAATACTAACCAAAAAAGAAACACTATGAGATTTGAGTTAGTTATTAAAACTGGTTCAATTAATTAATTAACTACTTATTAATATATATAATTAACTAATAGAATATAAAAACAAAAAAAATAACATACAAATAAAATAAAAGACAGTAAATGTCAAAAACTCAAACTGCCTATATTTTTGCATATTCCACGTCATTTCTAATAATTTCAATTTTGATTTCTCTTGTGTGGTTCGCTAAGGATTTGAGACAGTTTGAAGAGAAATGTCAATCACAATTGGAACTTTTTCGAGAATTCGAAAAACAGGCGTGGAATGATATTATTGGATTGGAAAGGATGGAGAAAGGTAGAATGAAGAGACAGGTAATTTGATTTTTCAGAGAGAAACTACAGTAATTCAGAGTTTTCCTGTTTATAATCCAAATTGGTTTTCACAATAGTATTTTTTAAAATTATTTGTAAATTTTCCGAAAAAATTATTCACAATGTTTCCTGTTTCAAAGTCACAAGTTTTAGAAAAATTTTCCAATAATAATTTGTTTTTTTTTTTGGAAAAATTGAATTTGGGATTTCAAACAATTGAACGAAATTTATCCAGAAAAACTTCAAAACCAAAAGTTTCAGCCATTTTTTGTTCGGCCAATTTTTATCCAAAAAAAATGTTTCAAAATGTTTTCTTCAATTTTTTTTTAAATTTTTGAAGTTTTTCTCTGAACATGTTCGATTTTTTCGAAAACCCCGAATTTCAGATTAAATTTTATGAGAATTAGAATTTGGGAAACCTAAAAATACTCCCAATTTTTCCAGAATTACTACGGTCAATCCAGCCTTCACCGTCAAAAGCGTCGTAAAAAGCGACTCACTCGAAAATATCAGGAATCCATTGTTCCGGATATTTCAGAACTTGGCGAATATGCGAATAGTGATAGAAGTAAAGAAGTTCCAGCCGAAAAAATGGTTGAAGATGGCGATGGAGAAGAAGTACTCTTCAACAAATTGATATAAAAAATTTTTTTAAATTTTTTTTGCAGGTGAAAGAAAGTTTGGGGGTTGAAGAATTCGCCGGGGAGGAGATGGATAATTCAGTGAATATGAATAAGACTTTGGCTAACTTGACACATACGGAAAATGGATTGGCACAACTTTTAGAAATTCACAATGATAATGATGAAGTTAGCTCAACTACTATGAAAACTTCTGATACTAAAACTGAAGAAAATGAAGAGGAAGAAGAAGAAGAGGAGGAGGAGGAGGAAGAAATCATTGAGGAAGAGTGCAATGCAAATGAGCAAAACTGTAATTGTCCACGTGGCCCAGCAGGTCCGCCTGGAATTCCAGGCACAGCTGGAGAAGATGGGCCAGACGGTGTGAATGGAACTGATGGAAGTGATTGGGAACTAGAAGCTGAAGATAAGGTTATAGTGTTAGGATGTGTGAAGTGTCCGATGGGACCGCCGGGAATCGAAGGAGATCCAGGGCCTCCGGGGGATAAAGGTGTGGAAGGACGGCAAGGAAAACCGGGATTGGATGGATATGAAGGTTATCCGGGTGAACCTGGAGAGGATGGTTATGACGGAGATCACGGGGCGTATGGTAGACAAGGATGGCCAGGTCAACCTGGGTTGGATGCGAAACAGTAAGTTTTTTCGAACCCCGGCAATCATTTTATTTCCCATTCTTACATTTTGCAGTTACATGAATCCACGTGGCCCTCCAGGCGAACCAGGCGTCGCTGGTCCACCTGGCGATAACGGTGATTCAGGTGGCATTGGCTCGGGTGGCCTCCGAGGTCTCAGCGGTTCATCCGGCACTCCTGGTAAACATGGAATCCCCGGTCCACCCGGTGCACCAGGTCCTCCAGGAGAAGCTGGAATCCACGGAGAATTCTACGGTGGTCAATGTCGATGTCCAGATCGTCGTCGTCCGATTGGAGGTGGTGCACAATATCCGATTGCTCCGCCCATCTATCAAACATCTCCACCGATTTATTACACGTCTCCAATATATGTCGAGCCGGCTACAACTACAGAAGTCTATGTTGAGCCAACGACTACAACATTATTCCGATATTTTGTGAAGGCAGAAGCGCCGGTAGAATATCAAAAACCAGAAATTGGAGGAAAATCCGAATATGTCAAAGTGTATGAGACAATATCAGACGCGCCTCCGATTAGTAGCGAAGATTCGAATGTTCATCGACCGGCGACTCCAGAATTCGTCAGAAAGCGGAAACATCGCCGAAAACATTATAAATTTATATAATCACGACTTTTTGAAAACATTAAAAACAGATAAATAAACATAAACAAGAGTACTGTAGATAAGGGCAATTATTATTATTACAAATAAATAATATGGATATATAATAAATTTCCGGGATTTGATACACAAAAAATATTCAACCGGGGTTTTTTTTTGACTAGCTATGGATTATTGACATCGAATTGAATCGCCAAACGCGATTGTTTCTTTTTGCGACTCGATTTTGATGTGGAAGAAGAAGAAGAGGGATTTGTTGAACTCTTCTCTTTTTGTGGAATTTTGTTTTCTTTTGGTGGCGAAGATGTTGAGGTTGAAGTTGAGGGTTGAGATTTGGTTGGTGAGGGTTTTGTGGTATGAACTTGTGTCTGAGGAATGCGTTTCTTTCCTCCACGAGATATCTGCAAACCATCCAGATAATTAGAAATAATCCAGGAATTTCCAAAAATTGTTTCAATAAAAATTCAATTTTATCTTCTCAAAAACATTTAACCGTATGTTTTCTCAGAAATCTTTCTCATACACTATTTCATTATCTCTTCCTTATATTTGATAAAAAACATATTTTATCTTTATATTTGTTTCATTTTATTACAAAAATCTTTTTCCAATGGTTCTATTGTATCTCTATGGATTTGCAGCTTTGACAGCATTCTTTATGTAAGTCTCAAAAAAATGTTTTATATTAATAATGATAATAAGTAAAATTTCAGAATAAAATGGAATTTCATTGTGCTCCTAATTTCAGCTATTGTTTGTTGCTTGTTTCCGTAAGTTACTTGAAAAATCATTGAAAAGCTAGTTTTGTTCTTTCAGATCTCACTTAACCCCTTTATTGATAATAACCGGGCTCGTGATTTTCAAAACCACCACAAATGAAATTGATATTTTTTGGCAAAAACTGATGAACTCGTTATTATAAATTTTTGCTCAAAATAAATTGTTACTTAAATTGTTTCCTCAAAATTTGATGATAATAATAATAACAAAAAACTCACCGTTGATGGTTTGAAGTCGGTCAATTGTTCTTGTGCTCTGTTTTGATTCCTATAAAAAAAATAAATAATCAAATGGGGATGAAAATAAAGAAAAATATGAGGGTCTAGCCTCTTTGAACCCCTCCAAAACCCTCCCAAACTCACATTTGCTGATGTTGATGATGCATATAATTATTTCCTCTCTGACCACCTCTTCCATGATTTTGATAATATTTCTGAACAGGTGGAAACGGAGGTTCTTGCATATACACTGGCGGCGGTGGAATTTGTGTTGGCACCATTCCGAAAGGCGGTGGTGGAATTGTGAATCCTTCTCTTGGTGCCATCATCATCATACCTTCGCGTGACAATATCATTGGGGGATTGGGCAAATTCTGATTACTTGGCATTGATTGGGATGGATATGGAATAGGTAAAATGACAGTTTGTGGTTGCTCTTGATTTTGATTTTGAGCGGGCGGATATGGAATTGGCAGGATAACAGTTTGTGGTTGATTTTGAGGGACTTCTTCCTGCACTGGTTCAATTTCTCTTTTCTTCAAAATCACTGGTGTATCTTGTTTCTTCTTTTCCTTTGGATTTTTATCTTGATTCAAATCTTGATTTTTCGAAGAACTTCCAGTAATCTTTTTAAACAATTCTTGAACATCCTTTTCACTCGATGATTTTGTTGGGCTTTTCGAACTGCTACTCGTTGCTCCCATTAATTCAGCAATCGATATTTTCTTTCCCTTCGTCTCTTCCGGTTCTTTTGCAATCTTCAAAATATTCGTCAATGATTCAGTCAACTCGGTGATATTATCCTTCTTCTTATTATTATTCTTATTACTTTCTCTCGATGTTGAAGGAATCGCTTTATTCTCCAAATTCTTCTTCTCCTTTGGTTTAAACTGAACATAAACTCCATTCTTCTCCTCTTTTTTCTCCGATGATTTCTTCGGACTTGTCGTAGCGACTACTTTGTTCTTTCTTTCAAGTCCATAAGTTATATTGAAAAGCGATGCTTTGGGCAGTCGAATCGAACTACTTTTTCGTGATCCACGAACTTTGGAACCACCTGCGAATTCCTTGTCGAAAAGCACATCGATTTTATCTCCATGCACTCCAACAATCGTTCCTTGCATCGTTTTTTGAATAGGCTGAAATTAGGTGGGTTTTGACAAAAAAAAAAAGAAAATGGACTAACAAATCCAATTCCAGCACATGAAACTCTATCCAAAACTTGGAAATCTGCATCCGAATCAACCATGGTTTTACCATCATACAATTCAGCCTGAAACAAGATTTTTTGTGAACAAAATATTTGATCTACATTTTTTTAAAGAATTTTTGGAAAATTAAATTTTTCTTCAAAAATTCCAGATAAATTCTTGTGAGACTTTGATAAAAACGCTTTTTTGAATTAAAATTCTCCAAAAAAAACTCACTCTAAACAATGAAGAGGGTTGAATATTGGCTTTTTTCATCCTCGCTTCCGGTTGTTTTTCTCCCATAATATTCTCAATTTCCACTATAATTTGTCTATCAGCATAATCAACATCACAATCCAATTTCTCTTCCGCCAAACTCGGCAACGAATCTAAAAACTGTTTGAGTTCCTCAAATTTTCGATCGCGAGTCTCTTTTTTCGTCCAAATTTCTTCGGCATAATAAACATCGTCGCTATCACTGCATTGTTCGAGAAATTGGAATAACTCTTTGAATAGTTGACGGTATTTGATGACTAGTTGATTTGTCAAATTTGAATAGAGCCAATATTTTCGAGTTCCGCGATCGTTGCTAGATTCAACACGTTTTGTATAGTTTGCAACCTTGAAAAATGAAATTGATATAATTTCGAAAATTTCAGATGTTTTCCAAATTAACTTACACAAAGATTTCTTCGACTATATTTCAAACCCAATCCAATATTAATCTTATTCTCACTCGATATTTGTTGCCCTTTTTCAACCACTTCTCTAGACTCATTCCATAATAACATAGTTCCAGTAATTCGTGCAAATGTTCCAACAGATACTCCAGTCTTTTTCGAGCATTCAAAACCGCCCAACCATCGAAGAGATTTTGCCTGATACATTTCCCGAAGTTCTTCCATTTTCGAAACTTGCGCATCAATCACCATTCCAATCAAACTAATCGAACAATTCGGTTTATTTTCATTAACATATCCTTGAACCATCGATGGTATTCCATACAATTCAGATTTCGGATCAGTAACCCAAACAACTTTTTGCAATGGGAACGCATTTTTGATTGAAATATCACCAAGTCTTCTCGATTCTTCTAACAACAAATCCTTTACAACAAGTGGCAACAAAACAGGAATTGCATTTTCATTTGGCTGAAATTGTTTGACAGCTCTCATAATTGGTGCACCTTCAGTTGAATCCAAATGATATGCCAAACCAACAAATCGTCGAACCCAAACAAGTGGAATTCTAGTTAGTGTATCTCCTTCAACTTCAATTGCATATCTACTCATTAATCGATCACTAACATTGTTAACATGAGCAATCCATTGTTTCTTTTCTTCACCATTCATGTCTCGAACAATTATTTCGTCTTGCTCATTTTTCTTCACAATTCTTTCGTCCCCCCAAATTGATTCAACTTTTCCAAGCTGGAAAAATTTGTAATATTTTTGTAGGAATGTCCAGATCTCAACTCCGAATTCAAATTCAATCCAAACAAACCTTCAAAATAGGCCAATCAATACAAACTTCTTCCTCCAACAATTCGGCAGCCCATTCAATTATATCCTTTTTCGGAGCTTCGGCAACTTTCAAAACCATTGAATCTCGTTTCGAAACCATTCCAAATATATTAACATTTGCTGGACGAAGTTCGCCGATATGTGAAAGATGTTTCATTGTCGGGAAACCCGGATAGAATACATCCATTTTCACATTCGGCAAAAGTCCCCACTTCACTTGGCCAGGTTTTATTCGGAACAAATCTTTGTCGACCAATGTTCGTCTGAAAAATATTAATTTGAAAAATGATTATAAAATTGTTTTTCTCTTAAAAAACATGTTTTTATTCGGTTCGTTGCGGGACCCGTTAAAAACATGTTTCCTACTGTAACCATTTTTTGAGAGGTTTTTAATTCAATTAACCATAACTGGTGAGATATTTAACTCCACGAAAAAAAACTTACGTTACTCTCACACCTTCTGAATCTTTCTTTGTTTCAAATAATAAATGCGGACCGTGCTCATTTCTTTGTTTTTCTTCCTTACTCAATCGATTTTCTTTGGTTTTCATAGCTTCCAATAATCGATCTTCCTCAATAAATGGAATTAGAACAACCGCTTCCCAATCATTTTTCTTTCCATTTAAATCAGTACTGAAATTCATTGGATAAAAATCATGAATTTCTGACAAATCAACATTGTCAGTCATTAATTCTTGAAGTGGAAGTGGAACACAAGATTTGCTAGCAGCTGGTAAAACAGCAAGTAATTGTTCGAAAGGTTGGAATGGTTTCGATAAATCAAATTGAATTTTCATGTTTGTAAAATTTCGAATATCAGAAATATACGGTGAATAATGATGAGGATAGAACCAACTCCATGAAACACATCCGTGATAATAATAATGCAAATTCCATTGAATTGCTTTCACATATCCTTCAGCTTGTTCACGAATCTCATCTTTACTGATATTTCGATAATTCATCTTTTCACTATAATAATTTTTGCGATATTTTTTGAATTGATTATTTATTGTCCTGGTCCAGCAGGCTTCAACATTATTCTCAAATTCTTTATCATCGAGTGCCATAAAATTAGCCAAAGCTAATTCTTCATTGAAATCTTCATCTAATTGAGCAACATCATCTAAATATTCTTGATCTCTTTCATTCTCTTCATCTTCTTCTAAATCACTATCAACAAAAGCCGCATTTGAATCATCCGCATCTTCATGTCTTTGATTCAAATTTGATTTATTCACCGGTTCTAACTCTTCTCCTTCTCCATCTTCAAGATCTTGATATTCCTCTAGATCATTTTCTTCCAACTCGTTTTGTCCAGTTTTTGAATCAAGAAAATCCTGATCCTCCAATTGTGTCATAAAAACACTTTTATCATTTTTACTCAATTCCTCGAGAAATTTTTCGAACCGTACAAGATTCAAGTACCCGCCTTCATTGATATACCCTGAAATAAGATTATTATACATAGGTAACTTCGTATTTTTTATCTGAAAATGAGTTATGACGTGGTAACAATTCGAGACCACCCATATCGTGGTGCGCGTTACGGTTACGCGATGCATGTTTCATTTTTGAAATTTCAATGTTTCTTAAAAAATGAAACCGCACCACGATATGGGTGTTCTGAAAATTCAGAATTCCTGTCTCTATTTTTCATTTAATTTTTTCAATTTCAATTTTCTCCACGTTTTATAACCCATATTCAGAGTTGAGCTAAATTTCCTCGAAAAAATTCTTACCGTCAAGTGTTGGCAATACCGTTTTATATGTTCGATAAAGTAAAGGCAAAGCATCATCATGAATATGAATATTAGGTAAATGCGGCAAAAAGTCATTTCCCACCAATAATCCCATCAAAATCCAATCATCCACAATTCTTTCCATATCGTAATCAAAGGGAATTGATTGTTTCACAGTCGAAAATTCCCACGCCAAATACTCTCGTAGAATTGACAAATGCAAAAGATGAAACTTTTTCACATCGCCATCATTTCTTTCGGGCATTTTTTGTTTTTTCGAATCATTTCGACGAGTTGGCCGATTGAATGTGACTTCTTCACGGAGAAGTGAAAAATGCGGCTCGTGTGATACAATTCCCAACATAATCTGAATTGTCTTATTGATTCACTTGAAATCTAAAATTTTTCTGAAAACCAACCAAATCAGCGTCAAGTCCATACATACAATGTCTTGTGTTTGGATCATAGTCATTTTTTGTTCTTTCAGTTCGAATGAAATCCATAATTTTGTGCTCGCCTTCACCAGGACACTGAAAAATTGAAATTTTTAATTTCTTGAGATTTACGTTTTCTAGTTGATTTTTAGTGAACTTGCTGATCACAATCCTTACATTATGTCCAGATAGAAAGATCCGCCGATTTTGCCAATTCGTATCATTCGCAATTTTCTTCTCAACCCATTCTCCCAATTTATTATGTAATCGAGTCATGAAAAATGTTCCAGGTGTAATACAATTTGAATCAAATCGCTCTTCTTTTGGAATTTCCTCCCCCTTTTCCATCGCTTTTCTCATTTGAGTTTCAGCAGTTCGAGCTGACATAAATCGCCGTGCTCGTTGTTGATTCATTTTTGCTCTTGGAGCTACACCATCGACAGCCATGTAAAACACTTTTTGGGGTCGAATAATATTATAAAGATTTTCGATATACGCAAAAATATTATGGAATATTTCCTCTTCGGTTATCCGAAATGTGACGTCATCGTCATTTGGATGAGAGCAATTATGGATAATTCCATTCATGTCAAGATATAGATTATCGAATTCAGGAATCTGTAAAAAACAATTCAATAAATCTCATTTTTCTTTTGATTGAAAATTAAAAAAACCTGAGTTTCATTGATAACTTCACTCAAACATGGATATCTTTCAGATGTCCATCGATAGAATTTCGGAACACCCATTGCACCTGCAAAAATAAATAATAAATTATTCACCACAAGTCTTTCATTATAGGAAGTTTCAAAAAATTGCGAAAAATCATGAAATTTTTCAATCTGCATGTTCTCGTCACAGTGTATGCAACTAATAAAAACATGTAAATGAGAAATGCAGTGTTCCGTTGAAAGAAAAGTAGATAAGCTAGAAGAAATGCAAAAAAAAATCAGGAAAACTATAAAATTTGAAAAAAATCAATAAAATCTTCATAAAAATTTGAAATAACAAGGGAAAATTGATGGAAAACTGCAAAATTATTCTCTCCATAAATTATAATAACAGGTTAAAAGATTGAAACCATAGAAACAAAGTTAGAAAGGTTTTTTGAGATTCTGAAATATTTTTTCGAAAAAATCTTCCGGTAATTTTATGAAATGCGGCTTGTGCGCTCTATGGAACCACGCCGTTTTACCAAAAATTCAATTTTTGACGTTTTCTAGATTTTTTTGACGTTTTCTCGAAAGAATTCTTGAACTTGGACTACAGGGTAAAGGAATATTGAAATTAGGTATTTTTCTCAAAAATGATTTTTTTCAAAAAAAAATTGGCGCTCTATAAAAAGAAATTTTTGGAGCCCGAAAAAAAAAAATTTGACCTACACAAAAAAGTTTGGGTGTCTAAAAAAAGAAGAAAAACATACCAATTCTCTAGAAATTGAAATAAAGAAATAAAATTTTTTGCAGAAATGAAAAATGACTATAAAATTTCACACGTCAAATGTGGTCACGCAAAAAAAAATTATATTTTCATTTTTGAAGCCCAACAAATTAAAAAAAAGGGTTTTGCAAAACGGAAAGAATAATCTTCAGCTTCCAAGCATCAGTTCTAGCTGCCCCAAATGAGTACTGATGGTGACAAAATCGACACTTTAGTGTTTTCTGGAAAATGTGGTCGGAAAATCCGGAAAATCATTTTCAATAATAAAATCTTCAGAAATTCAAGATTTTTTTAAATAAAAATTCCAGAATTGTTCTAAATTTTCTTCCTATGGTTTTCACTTTGAACCATTTTATTTTAACAATGAGTCAGCTGATTAATTTGTTACCCATAAAATTCCGGCTTCAGTTTTTTTTTCAAATATGTATCTAATCCGCCCAAAAAGATAATCCAAATGGCATTTGCACTTTCGTCATCCATCCATTTGTTTGGTATTGAAAACCTCATTAATTTTGATGAGAGGAACATTTCCATTTGTTTTGGCTTTTTCTTGATCTTTTAGTATCGAAAGTGCTCAAAACAATACCCAAATTTCTTCTATCTCACGCGATTTATGTAAGAAAAAAGTGCCTTTGGCAATAACAAAAATGTTGTTTTTTCTCCCAATTTTTGTCGAATCTGCTCATTTCGAGTAAAAACCCAAAAAAAAGAAGAAACAATCGAATTTCTTTTCGGAAAAAAAGGTGAATCTTCTGCACTTTCTCTCATTTTTCTTTCTACTTTTCTTTGTTTTTGTGTTTTGAGTTCAAATTTGATCATTTTTATTTGCTTGTTTTTCTTGTAATCAACTGTTGTTCATTTTTTTATCATCAATCAGTCAGCTGGGTTCACTTTCTTCTTCTTCTTCCTCGTTTTCTAGTTTACTAGCTAGATACTAGTAAATTTTGTTTTTCTTCAAAATAATATGTTTCAGATGTACATCCCTGCAAAATCTGAAATGCAACCTGGTGAAATTCTAACATGGATAATGTTTGTGTTTACAGTAATCCTTGCTCTATCAGTGATTGTCTATTATAAAGTTTGCAAGAAAAGTAAATTTTTAAACTTTTCGGAATCACCTGAAATTATTTATTTCAGAATTTAAAATTCTGGAATTCTTGACAATTTTTTTTCCACGCAAGCGGTGGTTCAAAAATTAGGAACTTTTTTAGCTCTTTCATTTGAAATCAATTTTTATTTATCCTCTAAATATTAGTCCTTAGTCGGTGACAATAATTTGGAACCCTTTCCCGATTTTCAGAATTTCGAAAAATAATTTTTCAAATAAAAGCTCTTGAATTTTGTATCAGCCTCCAGCACTTCTCAAGTGATTTCAAAAAAATGCATCCTAATCCTTCCCCTTGAAAATTCCTTCATATAAAAAAATTCCAGATCCATACGCTCATCATTATCAACGTCCACTAATCGCCAAAGGCTCCTCTTCCTAGCTTCATTTTCTGTCTGTTTTCTCTGCGTCTCTTAGTCTTCTCCACGTTGAGAGATTGCTAGCAGCTGCCCTCTGCCTGTGTTATTCACCCATCGATTTTTCATCATCCGCGCAAATTTTTCTGCTCAATTTTAATTTTATTTTTTTAATCTTCCTATTGTTATTCCTAGTTTTATTAGTCACCAATCTCATTTTTTCTCTACGATGCCTCAAGTCGAAGGAACGGTTAGTCTTTGGAAATTTAATTTTCAAATTTTGATAGATTTTTAAAAATTTTCAGACTTTTCAAACTGGTGAATGGATAACCCTTTATATGTTGGTATTCATGACTTGTCTTGTGATCTCAGTAGTATCTTATTATAGCTTCATTTGTCCATGTAAGTTTTTTTGGAATAGCTTCAAAAATCTTCCATAAAAATATTTTTCAGCTCAAAGTCCTTGGGCCGAAGCAAAGCGAAAAAAGAAGCTCTAACATAAGTCTTCATGTTGTATTTATGTACATAAACTTTTTTTTTGAAACAATGCGTTTTATTTGACATTTTATTTTCACATTGTCAAAATTTGCACCTCTATTTTCCTAACAACTGTCTGTCTACCACTTCATTTATCTCTTTTTTCATTTCACAAAAAAAATGATTCTAGAGGTTGAGAATCCTAAAAATATTGAAGATTGTTTTGCTCGTCAAATATTTAGGGTAAGTTCAACAAAGTCTTCTGCATTTGTTTCACTTTTCAGAAAATTTATTTAGGTAGCATCGATTCTCCGTCTAAATTTCCACAAACCCGGTCGGACTCGAAAAATAAATTTCATAATCACCGCCTTTTTATTTGCTCTTGGAATATACACAGTGATCTATAATATTCGGGTAACATTTTCATATAATCATGATTCTGGTGAACTTGCCTCACAACTTCTCATCGTTCTATGGGCGATTCAATCGCTGATCTCGGTTTATTTTTTGATTCAATGGCAATTGAACGGTGATTTTATACACTTCAGGCAGATCTTAGAAGAATGTCAAAATTTGAGAGGATTGAAATGCGAGCGTGGAAAATCGATGATGAAATGTAAACGGTATTAGATACAAAATTTAGAAAAAAACAAAGATTCTAGCAACCAACAATATATTCCATTTACACATTATTTTGATTTGTGGAATAACTCTCGCCTTTGCTTTAAAATATCATTTGGAATCTCATCATACAGTATTCATCGAAAAACAATCGTATGTATTTTATTATCAAGAACTTCGCCCGATTTATACTTTGATCACAACATATTTATATATTATTTGGAATATGACATTGTTCGTTTTGATTTTGCATACAAATGCAACTTATCTTGAAGTCAAATATTTCAACGAGCAACTTGAAAATTTCGATGGCTCAGATGATAGTTCAACGTGTCAACAATTGATAAAGTTTTTGGAAGATTACTGTAATCTTTGTACAGTAATCCGAAAACTGGATCTGATTTTTAGAGTGCGTTTGAAGAAGGATTGGTGGGGGTTTTGGAATTTTTTAGGACCTTCGGAACGTATAGATCATTAACTTTGATTTCGCAACTCTCAATTTCGTATTTTAATTTTGTTTTTCTTAGAAAATTCCGAAATTCGATTTCCAACCAACCCTGATCCCAACTCCAATTTCAAATTCAAGATTCAAATAACTCCCCGTTCAGCTCTATACATTCATTATGATAGTTACAACTGTTCCATCAATGATCTTCTCTTTAATGATGATGAATCATCGAATTCACGGACTATTCGATTTATTTTTATGTTTGCCAACAATTGCAATGTGCACTTTCAGCTTTTTTTCAGTTACAATTGCTCCAGCAAGACTTCATGATGAGGTTGTTTTTTTAAATTGGAAATCTAGAAATTTTCTGTTTTCAGATCACAAAAACAAAAGGATATGTTTGCCAGAACAAATCAATTTGGTTTCCATATCGAAAAGAAGTATATTTGATTGCAAATACCTTGACTTGTCATATGGAACAATTTGATCTTGGAATTTCCGTTTGGGGTTTTGCCATTCTTTCGAGGCCATTGATTTTGGGAGTGAGTTCTAATACTGAAAAAATCTTATGAAAATGAAATGTTCCAGACTCTTTCGGCAACTGCAATGATGTTATCTCTTCTCACAGAACTCGCACCCAAAACGGATCTTCTTAATTTAACCACAAATATAACTATTTCCGAATAAAATAATTATTCTAATGGATTGGACTACATTTGTTGTTTCAATTCAATTTTTTTGTTCCAAAAGTCAATCTATCATCTGACAACTGCTGCTCTTTTATTTTATTCCGGCCATTTTTCACAGAAAAAATGACCGAGATGATTTTGATGAATATCCTACCGATAAGAAAACGACATGTTGATAATTGTTTCGCCAAAAATATATTTAGGGTAGGTTTTCTCTTTCAGTAATTAATTTTCATTCAAAAAAATTCATTCAGCTCGCTTCAACATTTCGAATAAATTTCCACAATCCAGGACCAACTCGAAAACTGAATTGTATCATAACTGCAATATTATTCAGTATTGGAATATACACAATCTTCTATAATATTCGAATAACTTTTTCATATAAACATAAACCAGCTGAACTTGCTGCTCAACTATTGATTGTTCTTTGGGCAATTCAATCGTTGATTTCTGGCGGATTTCTTATTCAATGGCAATTGAACGGTGATTTCAAACATTTTCATGAAATTCTTGCAACTTGTCAAGGATTGAGAGGAGTTCAATCAGAATATGGCAAAAGGACTATGCGATGTTAGCTTTTTTTTTGAAATCCAAATATAAAGCGTAATATATTTTTCAGTGACCAATAAGTTCTTCATATTTCACGTATGTTGTATTTGTATAATTACATTGGCGTTTACCCTCAATTTTTATTTGGAGAGCTCTCACACTACTTTTATCGAAAAACAATCGTATGTATTTTATTATCAAGAACTTCGCCCGATTTATACTTTGATCACAACATATTTATATATTATTTGGACTATGACACTATTTGTTTTGATTTTATATACAAATGCAACTTATCTTGAAGTCAAATATTTTAATGAAAAACTTGAAAATTTTGATGGATCAGATGATAGTTCAACGTGTCAACAATTGATAAAATATCTTGAAGTCTATACTAATCTCTGTAAAGTGATCCGAAAATTGGACTTGATTTTCAGAGTAAGTTCTTGTAAGTTTTATCGATTCCAAAACTTCAGGTTTTTCAGTTGTATACATTTATAATGATTGTTATAACTGTTCCATCAATGATATTTTCTTTGATGATGATGAATCAAAGAGTTCACGGACTGTTCGATCTCATTCTGTGTATGCCTACAATCGCAATATGTTCATTCAGTTTTTTCTCGGTGACAGTTGCACCAGCAAGATTGCACGATGAGGTTTCTTGAGAAACATCGATTTTAATAAAACATTCAAATTCAGATCACAAGATCGAGAGGATGTTTGTGTTTGAACAAATCAATTTGGTTTCCATATCGAAAGGAAGTGTATGTTGTTGCGAATACGATAACTTCCCACATGGAACAACTTGATCTTGGTGTTTCTGTTTGGGGTTTTGCCATTCTTTCGAGGCCACTTATTCTCGGAGTGAGTTAAATTTATATTCTCCAAAATCTTTTTTTTATTTTTGCAGACACTTTCTGCTACTGCTATGATGTTATCTTTGCTCATGGAACTTGCCCCCAAAACTGATCTACTGGATTTGGCTTAAAATTGGAAAAATATTTGAAATTATGATTTATTTTTCCTAAATGAAATGAAGATAACAATTTCTAAAAATTTGCTAATTACCTGTTAACAAAAACATTAAAATAGAAAAAAAAACTTATCAACAGAGAACTCAGATCAGACGAAAAAAACAGATGATTTTTTGGGTTCGGAGGAATGTGGATTGATTGTTTAGCGTTTCTTGTCGGTAACATTCAAATAGTCATTATCGGCAATATTCAACATGAGACCACCGGCTGGCAAATATGTCTGGAAAAAAAAATGAAAATTGAAGATTCTGTCGTTTTTTTGTAACATTCCGTGTTATTTCAAGCAATTTTTATAAGCAAAAGTTTACCTTATTTCCTGATTCAGATACAACTCGAGCGATTTTTTGAGCAGCACGGATTTTTCTAAGTTTCAAGAATCCTGGGTCGTTTCGCATGGCTTCTCCGAGCTAAAAAACAGATTAGACCATTTAATTTGTCATGAGCTTATTAATCCTACCAATTTAGCAGACTCGGCTTCTCCTTCAGCTTGAACAATTTTTTCTTGTTTTTGTTGTTTAGCTCTTTCAACCAAGAATGATGCTCGTTGGGCTTCTTGAGCAGCAACTTGTTTGGCTTCAACGGCAGCCGAATATTGAGGGGAGAATGCTAATTCAGTAAGGGAAACATCATCCAAAATGATGTTGAAATCGAGAGCTCTTTCAATCAAAGCTTTCCGGACCAAAATTGAAACTTGTTGACGTTGTGTGATCAATTGAGAAGCATTGAATTTGGCAACAACTCCTTTGAGAACTTCGTTACAAATTGATGGCAAAACTCTTTCTTCCCAGTTTTGTCCAAGAGTTCTGTAGATTGTCACCAAGTGTTCTGGATTTGGTCGAGAGAGAACTCGAAGTCCAATATTCACCATTTGCAAATCTTTTGATCCAGTTGGAGAACGAATTTGGTTTGGTCTAGCACGGATATCATAAACAATTGGATATTGGAACCATGGGACACGGAAATGGAGTCCTTCTCTGTATACATCAGTTGACAAACCACCGATTCTGTTGAACATGATGGCTCTGTGACCAGCTTCAACGGTGAACATTGATTGAGAAACTCCATAAATAGCAGCTCCAGCAGCGGCAATCAATCCAGCTCCAATACCAGCTCCTTTGGCATTTTGAAGAGCTTTCTTCATAGCTTCTTGTCCTTGTTTGGCCATTTTGCTGAAATAACTTTCAAACACTGATGATTTTATTTAAAAGGCAGAAAAATAATGAGACCAAAAATAAAAATGTCGAAATGATGATGCAATATCAATTTTTCTCCAAATATTTCGAATTAAATTCTTAATAATCAAAAAATAATGGGGAACAGGATAATGTGAAGTAATTAATTAATTCAGTAATTTTCGCGCATCTAATTCGAATATTGGGGATTTTAAATTCTAAATTTCAATTGACACAATTATTCCGAATTTTTAGCGAATTGCACAAAAGCCATTAACAATTTCCAGCGCTAAATTTTAAGCTGGACAAATCTGAATAACATTCAACTCTTGGATCGTTAAACTTTCAGAAATGAAGCCTCAAAAACTGAAAATAAAAACTCGAAAAAATTCCGAAAAAGAAATACGAGAGACAACTCTTCGCTGCAAGAGTACACAAAAAACGGGCAACATGTTCCTTTAATATTTTAGGCGAGAGAGTGTGTGTTTTGAAGAGACGCCGACAACAGAGAAATGGAATGATTATTTTTTTGGAAATTTGCGAGCTTGAAATTTTTTAAAAGAAATTGATCGTGAGGTCACGAGGAAAGTAAATAAATTCAAGGGAATTTTCAAGAATTAACTCAACCACTTCCGAAAAAAAACAAGCCAAGCCAATGTAAAATCAAATAATTTATAAGAAAAATATTTCTCAATTAAAAAAACTCTAGTATCACAGAATGGAATAAATAAATAAATATTATTCAAGAATTAAAATCAAACAAGTATCATTGAGAGAAGGAAGACAGGAATCCCGTAAAACATAAATAAATGAAAATGTGAAAGGGCAAATAAATTATAATTCCGTTTTCTTTGGTTCTTCTGTAGTTGGAGGCGGTGTAGATGTAGATTCTTCAGAAGTCTTCTCTTTCTTCTTCTTTTCCTCCTCGTCTTTCTTCTTTTCCGCTTCCATAACAAGTTCATCAATATCAATTTTACCATCCTTTGATAAATCATCCAAAGTTGTGATTTTCTTCATCTTTTTCATGAATCTATCAACTTCACGATTCAAAGCATTTGTCTGAAATTAACATTATTTTTCTTTCATCTAATTTTTGAAAAAAAACCAAACAAACCTTTGATGTGACATCTTTAACAGTAAAATCAAAATCTTCAAAATCCTTCTTTTTCTCTAAATGTTCCTTCTTTTCATTCACCCAAACTTTCAATTTATCCAATTTTTTCGCCAAAGCTTCTCGATCAGTTTTATTGAACAACGCTTTCGATTCATCAACATTTTCACCCATTTTTGTTAAACTATAAGAAGTTTCTAATAATTGTTCCAAATCCTTCATTTTCGATGGCAATTGCTTTGCAGTTTCCGCTCGTTTCTTAACACTTCGAACAATATTTTTCAAAATCAACAAATTATCCGTGAATTCTTTGGTTGGTGTATCCTTCGTCACATCATCCTCCAACCAACTTCGAATACGAGCAATTTCAGTTGTCAATTTATTTTTCTCTTCTTCTTCCGCTGCATATTTCACAAAGTCTTCTTCTTCCAAATACAAAGATGCTTCAAAATTGAATGATTCAAGTTCATTTTCAGCTTGTGCTCTCGCGGCAGCCAATCTTTCCAATTCCGCAAACTTTTCGAGACGTTCTTTCGCATCTTCAACATCAAATTTGTTTGGAACAAAAGCAGATGGCCAAGTTGCTGAAACTCTCAATCGAATAACTGATGGTCCTTTCTTCTTTTTCAAAACTGGCTCTGTTCCATTTACAGTCGAGTTTCCAGAATCAGAAGTTTCAGTAACATTGGCTTGAGTCGCATTTACAACAACAGCTTCTGGTTCTTCTACTTTTGCTGTTTCCTCTTCTGATTCTTCTTCGGATTTTCCAGCAGTTTCAGTTGGTTCTCCTTCTTCTGTTTTAGTTGTGAATAATCCACTCAACGTATCAGTGATAGCTAAAAAATATTTTATTCATTTTTTGATTTTCTACCATTGAAAAGATAACCCGAAGCTAAAGAAGTGTGCTAAATTCCAAATCAGTGACAATAATAAAATATTGTATTTACAATATTTGTGAGCATGCACCCTAGATGTTTCAAACTATAACCAACCACTTCTAATATACGATCCTAATCCTAATCCTTGTTCTGTTTTCAAATATTAACTAGATCTAAGAATCAATACAAAAACAAACCTCCAACAATTCCAGCTTTGTCTTCAATTGTTGCTTCAGCTTTTTTGACTCGAACAATTCCAGATGCATCTAATTGGAATGACACTTTCACACCTTTGAATTCAGTCTCCTCTTCACTTCGATTTTTCAACGCATCGCTCAATCCATTTATTTGAAGATCAACCAGATTATCCAAAAGTGTTCCAAATTCATTCAATTGTGTCTTCGACAAACTTCCATCGATTTTTCCGTATTTCAAAGCAATCGAAAAATCATCATTGTATGAGGTGAGTGAAATACTTTTAACTCCTGATGGATAAACAGAATTGGCAGCAAATAAAGTTTTGACAACATTTTTCACTTGAACTTCTGATGTTTTTTCATCTGTGGTTTTGCTAACAAAATGAACTTCGATTGGGAAAATCACTTTTTCTTCAACATTGAATGGCTTGACTTTGAATCCTTTGCTGAGATGAGCCGCTTGGAATAGAGATCCCATCGCAATTGCTTCATCAGTGTTCAAGAATTTTCCAATATCTTTGCTGAAAAATAAACGTTATTTTCAAAAATAAAAATCTGAAAACAAAAATTGTACAGCGACCTACTATCAAACTCCGGCCATAGGGCACGGTGTTAGCGAAAACGCCATATTTATTTTTTATAGCGTGATTAACAGGCGAACTGTCGATAAAGCAACAAGTCCGTGTTGAGTCACGCATGAGGAATCGAACTCTCAACTATTTTCTTCCAAACTCAAAATCCTACCACTGCGCCAAGTTGACATGGCAGCAGAAAAGAAGAAAAACATTACAAAAGAGAAGAGAACAAAGATAGAAGTGAGTGTGCGGGAGAGAGAAAATGAGAAAAAAAACATTTGGAAATTAAATAAAAAACCAACCTTCCGAGAACTTTTTGTATAACTTCTTGAACTTTTGGAACACGAGTACCAGCTCCCATAAGAACAAATTGATCAACCTAAAAAATTAGATTGAAAGAGTTAGGTTTTACAATGAGTTTTGAGAAATGAAAGTGTATCATCCTTAAATAAGTCTCCTATCAATAAAACTTACATCTTCAATAGGCATTTGTGCCATTCTCAATGCTTGTTGAATCGGTTCTCCAATTCTATCCTCCAAATCACTAATCAATCCAACAAAATCATCTCGAGTAACACGTAATTTCGCATCAATATCTTCATGAGCACTTTCGATTTGTGCAAAATGTTCAGCATTTGCCGACAAAACTTGTTTCAATCGTTCAGCTTCTTTCGCAAACTTTGCCATTGCTCTGCGATTTTCTCGAACCGGTGTTTTTGGTTTGTAAGTCTTTTCGAACAAATCAATAATATGATTTTTGAGTCGATTTGTCATCTCAATTCCTCCCAATCTTCTATCATAGCCAACTCCAAGAACGGTCATTTTCGGAACTTTTTCGTATTTTTCTTTGACAAGAACAAATTCCACCAAAGTCGCAGTTGTTTTTGCGGCTCCCATATCATAAACCATTAATCTTTGTGCTTTTTCTGTGATTTCTTTTCGTCGGAAAATTCCGTGACTCAAAGCAGCGGCAGTTCCATCATTGATCAATTGCAAAACATTCAATCCAGCCATTTCAGCAGCTCTTTCAACAGCTAATCTTTCAGATGGTGTGAAATAAACAGGAACAGTTATAACAACATCATTGATTTGAGATTGTGCGTGTTCTTCGGTGAATTTCTTGGCATTGGCGAAAATCATAGCAGAAAGCATTTCAACAGAATAAGAAGAATCTCTGGAAAAAATTATTCCATTTTCAAAATTGAATACTTATGTTTTACAAGTTTCTTTTTCCAAACTCAAAAAAAAAACATACCCAATTTGGAAACTGATTCCAGATTCATTTCTCGGCGCGTCAGCCAAATTGTATAAAGTATTTCGCTCAGCAAAATGTTTGAATGAAGGATGATCCTTGTTTTTGCCAATTAGATCATTCAAATTTCCAAAAACTAAATGTGGATATCTGATTTGCAAACCAATTGCAGCATCAGCAAAAGTTCTATGTCCATCTTGAAGCATAACAACATTTGGAGTTTTCCTCCTCGATTCCGTATTCAATGCAATATCCATAGGAATTCCTGGTTTCACAATTCCGATTTTCAAAAATTGTGTTCCAAAATCAATTGTCATTGCGCCCAGGGCAGCATCTGAATCAAAACAATTATTGATTAATTTCAAAAATCCAAACTCACAGCTAATTCCTATATTTGCGAGAAGTAAAAGGAGTAACCTCATCTGAAATACTCTAAATTATTGAAAAAAAAAACATAATTTTAAATAGAAAAAGATATGGCAATCGTGTGTGTGGATTACGATTTTTCAATGAAGTAAATTTAAAAAAAAAATACTGGCAAGATTCTATTATTTGTATGGTAAAAGGATGAGCACTGGGATATGATATTCAATTCTAAGCTGTCAAAATACATGATATACAAAAAGTTACAAGGAAATCGGGGAATATATATATTTATCTATTCATTGCGACTTTGTTCGTTGGCAAGCAAATTCAGTTTGTTGATGAGTTGCTCGCTGAACTTTTCTCTGAAATTATTTTTTGTTTTTTTTTCGTCGAATTTCAAAAAAAATACCTGTATAATGGTGAGATCGTTGTGAGAAGAGCATAAAGAGAATCATAATATTGAGTGTGAATATCAAGTTGACGGAAATCACCATTCATGCAATCATTTCGATTTGATGCAATTCTCCATCCTTTACCCGTCAATTCAATACAATGCGTATGATTTTCCAGAGTTGTTACATTGATGAATAACAATTGTGGCGTTCTTGGTAACATTTCCGATATGGCGATATTTTTCACAGCAAATGATAATTCTCTTACAGCAACCAACGCTTCTTCTTCCAATGTTGATTTTTCAGTCACTTCACAATCGCATGTTCCACAAAGACCTGCTTTTTTCAATACTGGAGTTGTTGGCGGAGTTGTGGTTGACGATGTTGTTTTCTCATCATTCTGGGTCATCTAAAATTATAAGTGATTATTGGGATAAAAAATAAAACAATTATTCTTTAAGTATTCAACCGCTAAAAACGGGAGATATAAATAAAATGTATAAATTACCCGAAATAATTTTATTTACATGAAAATACATCAAGCTAATATACAGCTATTTTTAAGTTGAATTTATGAATTAGATTGCCGTTCAAGCGATGTGCAAAAATGATCCAAATTGGCGAGTTTGATTTTAATCTGAAACGTTGATAAATGCATTCGAAATTTTCTGAATAACACAAAAAAACAAACATCGGTCATATATTGTTTCAAATTATCAATTTTCTCAAAAGTTTCTCCGAATTTTTCGGTCTGCAAATCAAGTGCTTCCAATTGTTCATGAGCCTGCTTTGAATGAGTATTGCAAATACTAGAAATTGTTCTAAGCTCTTCTAATGTTACACTAAGATGCTCCAGAAGCTCGGTAGTGTTTCTAGACTGGAAAAAATCAAGATTAGAACAGACAAAGTGAAAGAAAAACTAACCGCATCACCAGCCAATGCATCAGCAATATTTGACAAATTTCTCGAAACGTCTAAAGCGTCCATCAGGCAGTTAGCAAGAGAAACCGCAAAAAAAAGAAAAATCCGATGACGTCGAGTAGAGAATGTGTGCTCTAATCGCAATTTTCTTATTTTATGCGTGGCCGAGGGACGAACAAACCAATTGGTTTGTTTGCAGTGGAGCGCGTTTCATCTTTTTAATTTCGTGCAAAAAAACCGTTGAGGCGAATTCGAGTCGCTTGAAAACTGAGGAATGAGTCATTAGGGGTCTGAAATGAGTCAGCAACGTGAAAATGAATTTAAAAATTATCGATTTTTAAATCTAGAAGTCATTTCTCAAAAATCTTGGGTAAAAAATTCTTGACAAACGTGTGAAGTTGAATTTCACACGACAGAATTTCGAAATTAACTAGTGTTGAGCTTCAAATTATCTGAAAAACTAACGATAGAAAAAAATCTGGGATCACTTTTCCCATGATTTATATTTTCTTGTCCATAAATTTTTATTCAAAGTTTTTTCCTGCGAACAAATAATACATATAATTTCATGTTTAGATTCGACTTTCTTGCCAAAAACTGTGTTTGAAATCGATAAATTCGCATTGAAGAACAAATAGATAAATATTTGCATTGATTCATATCAAAATGCCAACATATTTGAATACTTGAATGTTTTCTTTTTTATGCAAAAATTATTTAGTTCTTTCTCATTATTCTTGCATTTTCCGGTCAATAAATATTAGTGTTCTTTTTTGTCGTGGATCATTTTATTTTTTTTAGTCAAGGCAATTGATAAGAACCATACTTTTTTTATTATTGTTCTGTTTAGCGCGTGAGTCAGAAATGCAATGAGTGCAAGACCTGTTCATTTACATCGAAGATCTTCTTCCAAATGGGTTCCTCCAGCAGCTCCAATTCATAATCCGATTTCAATTTTTAGAGGGCGAAATTATCGGGAGCACGGGTAATTTTTTTTTGATTTTCACGTTTGCAAAAAAAACGTTGACTAAAGAAACATAATCATTTCAATTTTCAGAAGTCGAGTTATCCGGCCGAATCATTTATTCGAATCTCCTCGTTATGAACTCAATAATTATCGAGATTTCACCGACAATCATATTTCAACTACAAAATATTCATTGTGGAATTTTGTTCCGCTGAATATTTGGCATCAGATATCAACAAAATATGCAAATATTTATTTTATTTTCATTGCAGGTTAGAGTTTCCGAAATTTGGAATCTAACAAAATTCTTCATTTACAGTTTTAAATTGGGTTCCATTTTTCGATGCTTATACAAGATATGTTGGACTTATCCCAATTACATTTGTTCTTGGAACAACTTTGATAAAAGATGGAGTTGAAGATTATCGGCGATGGAAATTCGACAACAAGATCAATAAGAAGACTTGTCATGTTTGGGATAGAGATAGATGTGCATTTCGAAAAACTGAGTGGAGATATATTTTGGTTGGAGATTTTGTGCATATTTCGAATGATCAAGATGTTCCAGCTGATATTATTTTTATACGGTAAACTATTTTTTGGTATACCACATTTATTGTTTATTTTAGATCATCGAATGAAAGTGGAACTTGTTACGTCGAAACCAGCAATTTGGATGGTGAAACCTCTTTAAAACAAAGGATCGTACCACCCAAAGTTTTGGAATATTCAACAAAAGAATCAATATTCAAACCTTCTGATTTTACTGGAATTGTAACTTGTGAAAAACCTGATAAATCGATTTATACAATTCGAGCGAAGATTGAATATGAACCGGGAAAGAGTGATATTATAATAAAAGAAAATATGCTTCTTCGAGGTTCTCGAATAAAAAATACGACATTTGTTGAGGGAATTGTTGTTTATGCTGGACATGATACAAAAGTGATGCTGAATAATGGAAGAGCACCGCACAAAACATCGAGTATTGAGAAAATGACTAACAAGTTTGTGAAGTTTTGGAAAATCAAAAAAACTTTGAAAATTTAGATTCATTATTTTCTGCTTACTCATGCTTTTGTTCATGGTGTTATATGGAGCAATTGCAAGTGCAATTTGGACAAGAAATCATCCAGCAAATCAAGGAGTAAGTTTTTTATTAAGCGGGAGCAATTTTATATTCTAAATAACCGTAATCACATTAGAAAGACCATAATTCAAAAAATCTCAAAAATTAATCAAATTTCAAATTTTTAAACTCTTTCATAATTCGTTGTTCTCCCTCTTTCTTCAATTTCAATTTTCGTTTTTCTAGTTTCGGCAACTTTTTATTTTTACCCGAACCGATTTTGAGATTTTGAATATCCTTCATCGCCGCTTCCAACCGTGCTTGATTCTGAAATCCAAATATTGTTTTTTTTTGTAGAAAAAACTCATAATTTTACCTTTTTGTCCTTTTTAACTTGCCGCCTTTTGATATTTTTCTTGCGTGATTTTTCAGCCTTTACTTTCTTCTTGAGCGGGGGCATTTATCTGGAAAAAACGTGATTTAAAAAATTGAAACATTTTTTTCTACAAACGAGAAACAAAAAAAAACAATGTTTGCACAGGGAAAACTTGTTATGTTTTGAGAATGAGAAAAAGAAGAGAATATCGATTTGGAAAAAAAACATAAAAATTTCAGATTCCCTATGTGTCAAATAATTCTCCAACTCCGTTTATCGAAGGTCTCATTGGCCTCGGCGCATATTTTATCGATTTTCAAACACTTGTTCCAATATCATTATACATTACTGTAGAAATAATTAAAGCACTTCAAATCTATTTCATCAGCAATGATATCGAATTATACGATGAAAAAAGTGATCGATCAATTGATTGTAGATCATTGAGTATTCCGGAAGAACTTGGAACAATTACACATGTTTTATCGGATAAAACAGGAACATTGACTGAAAATGTAATGATTTTTCGAAATTGTGCCATCGATAATATTGATTATGGTGGAGATAGGATAAATCCGGATAAAGCTGTCAGATCAGAACAATTGTATATTCGAACTATGAATTCGAAATATCATCCAATTCTTCGACATTTTTTCACAAATATTCTTTTGAATAATTCGGTTGTCGTTAATCACATTCCACATACCGATTTATTAGAGGTAAGTATTTTTGAAAAAAAAGAGAGAGAGATTTTCAATGGTTTAATTTTCAGCTTGGAAATTTTGAAGGTGGTTGCTATAACATAGGAAATTCAAGTTTTTATGATGTAAGCGAAGAAAAATATAATAAAATGGTTGATGCAATAAAAAATGGGGAAACGATTGATGAAGACGATCTAATGATGATAAGACCATCAAAGTAAGGATTTTTTGGAATTTTGAAACTCTTTTGTTGCTTTGGCCGAGTTTTCGACATTTCTCGGTCGTTTGAAAAAATTCGGCCACGTACTCAATAATCTTTATTTCAGCCTCCACCTAAGCTTCGATGATCGTCTTACTGTAATTGAAGAAGAAGATACACCTATACCTACGCCTTCCCCATATCCTACACGTTAGTTACTTGTCTTTTTTTTCGAAAAACAACAAAAATTTCCAATTTTCAGCTGACAATAATGGAAATTCACCATCTGACAGCTCACCAACATCTCCAATTTATAGACCATTATCCTCAATAGCATCATTTTCTAGAAAAGTTTCAACCGTTGTTCGAAGAAGTATTCTAAGACCTATATCTGATTTGTGAGTACATATTTATCACTTTCAAAAGTTTATATACATTTTTTAGTATTCCGACACGAAAAAGATTGCTATCCTTGAAACATGAGGTGAAAAATCCATACGAAGCAGAAAGTCCAGATGAACTTGCATTAATTGAAGGAGCCGAATTATATAATTATGTATTGTTGGAAAGAGCTGCCACAAGTGTGACTATTTCAACACCGGAAAATGCTGAGAAGCGGTAAATTTCGTTAATATATTTGTTTCATTCAAAAGTGCATAGTTTTTTAGTTACGAAGTTCTGCTGATTTTACCATTTGATGCAACTCGGAAACGAATGTCTGTAATAGTTCGAACTTCAAAGGGACCATTATTATATTGTAAAGGCGCGGATTCGGCGATTATGTCTAATTTGAATGATGATTCTCAAGAAGATCAACGAGTTGAAAGTGTTAAAAAACACGTGGATTCTTATGCTGCTAAAGGATTGAGAACACTTTGTTTTGCAATGAAATATATAAGTGAGGAAGAATTCGAAAATTTTGCAGATTCTTATCGATTTGTAAGTTTTTTGAATCTGTAGCGCTACAGTTCTTTTTGAGTTATTGTAGATCATGGAAGATCCTTCAACCGAACGTGAAAATATGTTGAGTGAAAAAGCTGGAGAAATAGAAAAGGGATTGACGCTACTTGGTGTGACTGGAATTGAAGATCGTCTTCAAGATGGTGTTCCAGAAACATTATGTTCACTGCGAGAAGCTGGATTACAAGTTTGGCTGCTTACTGGAGATAAATTAGAGACTGCTCAAAATATCGCAACATCAAGTGGATTATTTCATCCATTGAGACCAATTCGAGTAATCGAAAATGAATTTGATGCCGAAGAAACGAGTGAAGCTGCTGGTTGTAATATAATTTTATCACCAATTGCTGTCAAATTAGCACAAGAAAATAATGCTTTTTTACTATCAGCTTTGAAAAAAGCGAAAACTGTATTATGCTATCGAATGACACCATCAGAAAAAGCGGCGATTGTGAATTTTGTCAAAAATAAAATCAAAGGAACAGTTCTTGCAATTGGCGATGGTGCAAACGATGTTCCAATGATTCAAGCGGCTCATGTTGGTATTGGTTTAGCTGGAAAAGAGGGACTGCAAGCAGCAATGGCTTGTGATTTCGCTTTGGCGAGATTTCGATTTTTATCAAGGCTATTACTGGTTCATGGACATTGGTGTTATTATCGATTGGCTACAATGTTCTTATATTTTTTATATAAAAACTCGAATGTGGTTTGCGTCCTATTTTTATATCAATTTTTCAACGGCTGGTCTGGAAATGATTTTATTGATCCACTTTGGGGAGTTGCATATCCAATTATATTCACAAGGTTAGTCTATTTTCATTCAAAAAAATCATGATTTTTCTTCCAAAATGGGCGTGGCCTAAATGCTAGTTCCTAATACAATTTTTGAACGACCGTCATATTTTATTTATCTATGATGATTAAAAATAACCAGATGCTTTCCAGATGTTTTTCTGATATCTCAAAGAGAAATTTGTTGGGCCAAGGTCAAAAAAAATTTTAAAAAATTACTTACATTTTCAGTGTTCAACCTGTATTTGTTGGTGTTTTGGATCAAGATGAAACAGCGGAAAAATTAACAAAACAACCGGCGAAATATAATGTTGGAAGAGAGGTGAGAAACAAGAAATGATGCAAATAATTTCGCAATTTGTATTACGAAATATTTACAAAAAAAAACAAAGAAGTTTGAATTCTGGAAAATACCACGCTATTGCTAAACTAGAGGCAGGCGGAGTGTCGTTGATTTTTTTTTGCGCAATTCGTGAATTTTCAGAATCTCCTTTATACCCCAAAATTATTTGGTCGAGATGTTATTGATGGAATCTATCAAGCCAGTGTTATTTATTTCGTTTGTCATTTGGTAGGATTTTGAAAAATTGCAATATCTACAATAAAAACATGATTTTCAGAGTCTGCTTGAATCCAGTATTGGTTTTTGGGAGATGGGATTCTATGTGTCAACAGCTTCGATTTTTGTGAATTCAGCACATTTGGCGGTTCAAGTCAAGTATTGGGTTAGTTATTTTTTTTCTAAAAAACTCAAGAAAAATATTTTTTCTTCAGCATTGGAGGCTTGCCGCAATCTTCCTGTTCTTCATAATTCTACATTTCTCCTACTTTTTCGGTTTCTACACAAGCATTGCTTATGGATTCGTTCCGGATTCGCCTATTTTTATGCCCGAACATGCTGTCTCAGATAGCAGGTTTTGGATCTGCCAATCAATTATCATTGTACTGTCCATAATTCCAAGGTTAGTCAAAGTTATTTTTGAGAAATTAGATAATTTTGATTTCAGATTCACATCAATTTGTTTGATGGATTATTTACATAGTATGCAATAGATTATTTATTTTGAAATTTTATTACTTCACGGGTTTTAGAATTTTTCGTGAGTTTGTTGGATCATCACGCTTAAAAAATTCCCATTGTTTCCTCCCTCTGTTCAAATAATTCTGGAACTGGCACCAATATTTCACAAATGTTTACACAATCATTTTTTTTCACTCTTTTCTTCTCCGTATACATATTTTTTGATCTAATATTTGTTCTCTTTCCCCACATTTTCTTCCTTTTTTTCTCTTTCTGTGGTATGATCGTCTCTCATTTCAACCCTTTTCTCTCCCCCATTTTCATCATTTTTTCGTAGTAGTCAGTCAGCTGAGCGGCCGGGTGGTGCATGTGAAATAAGCAATGTTTCGATTTCACTTTTTCTGAAGGTTAGATAAGAGTTTGGTCATTTCTTGAAAAAAAACTAACATGAAGGTCAGGTGACTCTTTTGTTCAATTACTTCGAAAGTTTTTTTTTAGCGAAATGAATTCTCATTAATTCAAACCCAATTTAAGGCCTAATTGTTAGAGCCCATTTTTCGGGTTTAATTTATAAGTCTAATTTTTCAAGTCCAAACTTCAGACCTAATTTCATTATAGGCCTATTTCTCTCCAGGTCCCAATTTTTAGATCTCGTTTTTCTTACTCAATTTTCAGTCCTTTTATCATTGTGAGGATTGAATTTCAACAATAATAAAAAAAACGATCTGAAATTAATTTTAGGTCATTTTCATATTGATTTGGAAAATCAATCTAATCAAATAAAAAAAATAAACAAAAATTCGAACGATATGAGAATTTGTTGTTGCTGTAAAGTAAAGTAGAACTTTCACTTCTTGACCGTCCTCCTCTTCTTTTTTTCTTTTTTCCTTCTCGACGCTGAAAATCATGTGATGTTCTACGCCTTCTCTTTTTCATTTGTTTATTTTTTTGTTGTTGTTATTGTGTTGTATCGATTTTGTACAGTCAATTCAATTCCTTTTTGCTTTCTTCTCTTTCACGCTTATTTATTTTCGAGAGTCGTCTCGAAATTATTACAACTTCATTTTTCAAACATATATTTTTGCAGGATGATTGAATATGTTGTGATATTTGTCGCGTTGGCCATCATCTATTGGGTTTGGCAAGTCATTAGCAAAAGCGGGTTTTTGAGCAAAATTGAGGTATGTTTATTTTTGAATTACATTATTCGGGGGACCAAAGTTGTCCTAACTTGTGAGAAAAGTTTAATATCTGCCCTTTTTGGATGATCAAGGAGATTTACTGTAAAGCTTATCAATCAAATCATGAAATCATATGATACTTTTATTTTCATAAGACAATAATGATTGATCTTTTCTTGTTTTTTGTATTTTCGGAAAATGCGGATTTGCCCACTCAGAAAATCTTGCAATTCTGTGCACTTGAAAAATATGCCGAAAATAAATAAATACATAGTTTCTGCAAAAAAAAACAAGGCAAGGATGGAAATCCATGTGGCAAAAATGTTCTTGTTTTCAAATTTTGAAAAGTAAACTTTTGGCACCAAAAATACACGTGGTAGAAAATTTATCTTGAACTTTTCTCGTTTTCAAATTTCAAACCGTAAACTTCTTTGGTCCAAAATGTGTTTTTTTTTTCAGCCCGAAGTAACTGAATCTCCATCAAATCTGAGCAAACCACTCACAGTTTATTACAAATACAACATTGGCGCATATTCGGGATCTGTAAATGTCATAAATGAAGCTCGCGCACTTCTTCCAAAATCCGAAAATGTGACCACTTTTGGAATCTATTACGATAATCCAGATGTTGTTGCACCACATCTTCTTCAATCTGCAATCGGTGTTGTTTTTGGTGCCGATGGCAAAGATTTGTATAACGAAGAAGTTGCCGAAACTTTGGTTGAAAATGGATTTGAGAAAATGGTTTTGCCAAAAGTTTCGAGAGCTGTCCAAGCAATTCAACCAAGTTCGGGAGGTATTCTTTCGATTTTGGCGTTGGTTAACAGATCCTATGGAATTGTTAAGGAATATATTTCGGTAAGAAATTTTGAATTGAACTCGCCCACTTGAAGGAAGATATTGTTTGCAGGCTAACCGTCTCGAAGTCAAATATGCCGTTGAATTCTATTCATCTTCAGAAATCTCCATCGAATTCCCATTAGATAATGTTGATGATTTCTTGGTCCCAGATGTGAGTTTGATATTTTTAAGAAATCAAGAAAAAAAATTCAAATAATTTTCTAGTATTTGCCAACCGATGAACTTGAATCAAAACTTGCCCGCAAGAAGTTTGACTCTGATGAAGAAGATAGTGAAAGTGAGCCAGAAGGAGAAGAAGAAGAGGATGATGGAGCTGCTTCTGAATAAACACATTTTCTTGATTTTTTGTACATTTTTGTTTATGTTCTTTTCCCCAATTCTGCCTTTCTCATTTTTTCGCTTTTTTTTGAATAATTTGTTGAGCTCATGAAACATTTTTATTGGTAATGAACTTTTTTTCTTTCTGATGTGAGCAATAATCTTGAACTTTTTCTGAATTTTTTTTTCACTGATCACAAAACATTTTTAAAAAAAATGGTTTATTGATTGAAAGTACCCGTGATTTAATTTCGCTCAGTTTTTTTTTCCCAAATCCTGTTCAGGAAGACAATTCGATATCCCGAACATTTCGACGTTTTTTGAACAAAAGCTTAAAATCGTGAGTGAGAATGAAAATGACTGGAAGAAGCACCAAGGCGTGAAGCATCCCGAGAATTCCAACTAATATTACAGTTTTCCAAAAAACTGCGACAACGTAAGCACGGACAAACATCAGAGGGAACATTCCTGCAAAAAAATATGAGAGATTCAAAAAATTTGGAAAGTCTAATATCTAAGGTTTTAAACAGATAAAAAGAGGATTTCGGAATAGTTTCTATTTTATAAAACCTAAGCTTAAAAATTTTTGTCAATTTTTTTGAAATTCTGAAAAATAACTTCTGGACCCACACCCTTTTAGTCTGATAATAAAACATCAACGACGAAACACATAAATTTTTGAAAGAGCGCGAGACATTCAATTTTTATCAATGGGGCGCACTTCCATTTTTACTCAATTTTTACTTTTATTTTCTTGTTTTTGTTTTTCGGAAACTCTTCATTTACGTATTTTTGTTGTTTATCCATGAATTTGAATGAAACTTGTTGTAAAATTCATATTTATCAGTTTTCCTAGTACAAGTAACACAAGTTTAGTTGATATTCGTTAGTTTTATGGTGCTCAAAAAGTAATTTTATAAAAATGTACATTCTTGAATTTTTCTTCCGTTTAAAGTACTTATTTAAATTCAATTCATCTCTATTTTACAGGATAAACGCCAGCGAAATGATGGGAATATCGAAACGAAACGAAATGAAGCGGATTTGAGTTGGATGAATTTCAAAAGCGAGGAAAACTGGAGGAAAAGTGAGTTTTTCAACATTGTTTTTTTAAATTTGCAAAAGCAAAACTTGCTAGTTTTCCCCGAGACGTGATTAAGCGCTGGAAAGCGAGTATGAGGGTACTATATTATTAAACAACGCATGTTCGCCCTATTGACAAATGTTTTTCTCTAACGGTCTCTCAAATATTTCGTCGTTTTCGTTGCGAAAGGGAGTGGAACCCCAGAAAAAATTAAAACCCCCTTTTTCCCCTTCAGAGCCAAAAATAATTTACCAATGATTGTGCTCAAACCACTCTGTAATACCGGCCAAGCCACCCCTCTAAATGTGCTTAGAAGTCGATCTTTGGTTTCGGCATAGTTGTGAGTTCTCCAATGATCTTCCTGAAATTTTTTTCGGATGAAAATTGATTTCGAACTTCAGAGAATGATCAAACCCTGGAAAGGGAACCAATTTTTCTTTCCAAACTTACATCAATATGACAATGCGCAAAATAATGATAACAAACATGAGCTGAATAATCCACAGAAAATCCAATTGACATCAACATTGAAATCAACGAAACTGCATCAAGATTCACATTCCATAAATGTAAATAAACAACAATTCCAAGACAAATTGATATAATTGAAACAACAACTGATATTATTGCCTCAAAATTCATCACGAAAATTAGAACTAATATTGACATCACAATTATTCCAGACACTAAAAATACTTTGAAATGTTTTAATTTTTTGGAAAATCAAACTTACCAGAAGTCGATATAAAATTAGCTGGAGCTGAAGCAGCACTCTCTGTTGGAACCTTTTCAAAGGGATGATGAGATGTTATATTGAAATAATCGGCATAACTTTTTAGAAGGTTTCGACGATCTGTTAGAAATTCTTCAACTTCTAGGAAATTTGAAAAATTATGATAGGTTATTGTGAAGAAGAATCCATCGACAATTGGCTCTCCGGTGGAATTGCTGGAATTTCAAATGTGAAATCCTTGCAAAATTCAAATTCAAAAAAACTAACTCATATGTTATAAACTTCTCATCAACATCATACTCTTTGATATTTGTATACATATCTTCTTTATTCCAAAAATTCTCTGGATCACCCCAAAAAGCAATCGCATATGTATAATCTCTTGTCCAAAGATTTGTATTTTCTGGACCTGCACTGAATTTCGGCATGGATTCCAGTTTTTCGACTAATTCGTTGAACTTTCCAAGAATTGTTTCATTCGAAAAATCGGGCATCGGATAGACTCCAAAGTTTACAACAAATGCTTCACCGAGCACAAAATTTTGCATTCTTCGAGAGATTTCAGTCAATGGCGAATCTTCGAGATATAGATTTTCCATGTTGAAATTTGTGTTAACATCAGCAACCAACGACAGACAAATCTATAGAGAAACCAAAACATATTTGGAATTTAAAAATAGAAATTACTTACCGCTATATGAATTAAAAACACAACTAAAACCACGATTTTAGCAATTCCTGTATGCAAAAAATCAATAAAAATTTCGAGAATTGTTCTATCTTGTGGATCTTGAATAATTGAGGGAATAAATGATAATTTCGAAGCAATCGATGATTTTTGATCGTCCTTATTTTTGATTCGCTCTTCTTTTGGATCATTCTCAATTTTCTCGATCTCAACTTGTTTTCTCACACAAATCCCAACAAACGCGGTGAAAAATGTCATTTGATAGAAAAAATCGACAGTTAGAGCAACAGTTGTATAAAGACAAAATAGTTGAACAACAGGCATATTTGAGAAAAGACCTGTCGCAAAGCATGCAACATCTGTGATTGATGTGACTGTTACTGAAGCACCTGATATTGCAACTGATTGACCCATTCGAACTTCTAATGATTCACCTTTGCTGAAATCAGAAGAAGTTTTATGTAAAGTTTTCTTCTGAAAACCTACGTTGAATGTCTCCAACCTGCCAATATCAAAAAAGCATCATCAATTCCAATGGTAACAATCAAAAATGGAACAACGGTTAGAATATTACTGAACGGATAACCTAGCCACCATAAAAATCCAGTTGTAGTCCAAAGTGCCATTCCAGGTGATAACACCCCAATTATACTCTGAAAAATAACCGCATTTTCCCTCTGAAAATTTCAGAGAAAAAAAACCAACCTCAATGTGTTGACTTGTATAAAATGGTAATCTAACAAGAGTAGCTAACATAAATGCAGTTAGAACAATAATCGTGATTCCGAGAAAAGGTATTGATGTAATTGTGATTTGTCTTTGCTCTTCCAATTCTCTGGTTCTTGAAAGAAGTGAATAATTCAAATCGGGAGAAGTTTCAGTTAGAGAAGCAAAAAAGAATCGGAGTTTGTTCTCAAAATCTGTCGCAAGAATTCTTCCATTTTCGATATTTGTATCAACCATATAATGTAAAATAATCATTTTCGCTTCTTTCACAATGTTATTTTTCATTGTCAAATCTCCCAATGAATATCCAATAAATATCTTTTTCTGAAGAGCTTCGGCATTGGGAAATGTTAATTTGAAAGAATTCGATGATGTTTCATTGATACAAGCTTGTAGAAATGCAATAACTCCAGCATTACTATCATTACAGTAAACTCCACAAAGATCTTTATAGTGTCGAGATGTGTTTCCATCAAAAGCTGTTATATTATCCGCAATGATTTTATGATTTTTCGAAATTTCAGTGAGCGATAGATTGTCCAGAATATTGTTGCCATCTTTACGAGTTATCAAAATTTGCATCCGATGATGATGTGATCCAGAAGCATATTCGAATCTTTTCAGTGAACTTTCTTCAATTCTTGATATTCCATTTGTTGGTGCGTAGATGTCCCAAATATCATCAGAACTATGAAAATATAAGAATCCGTATGTTGAAATAATTGTTAAAACTGAAGGGATAAGCTGAAATATTTCGAGAATTATTAGGAAATCGGAGAAGATTTTTTCATTATTTGAGAGCGGTTCTTTTTTCACCAACAAATCTATGACCAAACATCATTGAAACAAGATTGAAAAAAAACTCACAATAAAGAAAAACGGTTTCCTCGAAATAAATCTTCCATAAGAATCGAAGAATTGTTCGAGTTTACCCATCTACAAAAATATTTATATTTAAAAAGAATTTTTTTCATTGAAACAAATTCGAAAGACGATCTGGTGGGATTAGGGAAAAAGTAATACAAAAGAAGAAAAAGAAGAAATTCGAAACTGGTTTCGGATGATTTTTTCGATGGTTTCCTTATCTCGAAAAAAAAAATTGTTTCTGGAAAACGTTAAATTTTCCATGTCATTAAACATCAGGAACGAGAAAAGAAATAAATCAAGAAAAATAAAATAACAACAACAAGATGGATGAAACTGTTTATGCTAAATATATTAATTTCCACTTTGTGTCTGCCTACGATAAGGTGTACTGCTGTGTTTCTTCCTCTTATGCGGAAAATAACCTGTTTCAATCAGCAAAAAAGCTAACACAGAAATTCTATTGACATTTCCTGCCATCTCTTTAAATTGATCGGGATAACAATTTGAGACCATTTCAAGGTGACTTCTGATAACTTTTTTTTATCTAGAAAGTCAAGATGGTCCCCAGAGAGCTTTATTTGAAAATCAAGAACTTGAAGCAATAAGGTTCTAGGCTTTGAAAATGTAGTTTCAGAATTAGAAAAGTGTCCTAAACCTTTCTTCAGAATCAATGAGAAAATCTAATTTCCATCAAAAATCTTTCTTATAACATTTATTTTCAAGAAATGATAAATTAACTGAGACCCTATCTACAGTAAGACCAAAATTATGTTTTGTTCTTCTGTTTTCCCGCAAGATTTCATTTAACTGAAACTTAATTGGCAATTCGGTTTCAACATAAAAATTGTAAATATTGTAACATAATAAAAAAAAACATATCGAAACTTTTCATCTAACAGGTTTTGCATCCAATTTTTTTTCAAGATTTTTTTAAACATCAAAAAGGTGTGAAAAAAAATGAGAAGAAGACAAATGATAAAATGAAGAAATTTGAATAGAAATACTATGAAATTGGTGCGTGGGAAGGGAAGAAAACTAGTTTTTATATGATTCCAAAGAGTTCATGGTCGAATATTCATCTTGAACATAGTTTTATATATATATAAAACCGAAAAAAATCTGAAACGTAGAAAAAAGTGTCTCCGGATAGAAAATGAGAAAAATCGCGACAATTAACTGTATAGAAACAACTTGAAGTGTGAATGAAAGTTTTTCTATTATGATTTGAGAATGAGAAAAAGAGGCTTTTAATTGATCTGTGGGTGTACTTTTTCCGGAAAATATTCGTATTGAATTTGAAATAAATAAAAATCTGAACGTGAACTCGGAAAATTTTCCTTTTTCATTTCAAAAATTGGAATGGAGGCGAAATGGTTTATTGTTATTTATATGTCAGGTAAATTTTGGGGAAAAATTTAGGTGTGAAAATGAAAAATCACATTATTACAGTTTGTATTCCATTAGTCTGGATAGTCACAATTATTTTGGCAATTTTAAGAGTTCGAAAGAATTTTCGAAGTTCAACAACAACAAAACAAAGGAATACTTTTGATTTCAAAGAACAACGAAATGATGAGGACATTGGAAATGAATAAAGTTTTTCTCTTTTTTTGCGATACACGAGTTGAGAACGTGAGAACTTGAGAACAACGCAACAAAAAAGTTTGACCTCGAAAAATGTTGATTTAATTAAATTAGCTTAATTTACATGTCACTCTACACCTTCAAGAAAGAAAGATACTGTGAATGATTTGTTTTTTGAGTCAAAACAAAATCAACTTTTTCTGATGTTGTAAAATCAAGATAATCTTACTTTTTCGATCGACCAATGGTCTCGATGATTGAAAAACAAACAAAACAAAATGAAAAACAAGTAAAGTGTCAACCCAGGAATAATAAAAATGAATATAATAAAATTACAATAGGTACAAAACCATCTAATTTGCCTCTCGCGCACGCAAAATGAAAGTTTCACTTTTTCTCGATTACGTCATATGTCTCATTAGAAAAAAGTTTTAATTATTCATATGATAATAATAATATATGTACAAGAGAAAATAAAAAGAGATCAACTTTATAATTTATCTTTTTGGCAAGGTTCCAAGAAGAAAACATCAGTTGAAGAATGTATCCGAACATTGTCAACACCACAAATACCATCAGCTGTTCCATAATTCTCACAGATAAATGCAATTTTTGAAGTGTTCGCGGGACATTCAAATTTCGAAAATTGCCAAATAATAGCAGTTTGTTCAGTTTGTGTTGCAAATGGACAATTCAATTTTCCATCAGAAAGACAACACGCAATTAATCGAGTGCCTAATGAAAATTCCAATGAATCAAATAACACCGTGTGTGGTTTATTCATTCGTGTGTCTGTTTCCATTATTGAAATCTCGCCTGATGGAACTACAGCTTCAGCAAAACTTGACATATGAACTTGTTTTATATGGAACTTATTTTGAATTCCTACTGGTGTTTTCCACGAGCAGAAAGATGATTCAAATAAACAACCTCCTTCGGTTGTACAAGTTGATGGTGGACCGAGTGGAATTTGATGCGGTTGATGAACTGGGATTGCAAATACACCATTCTGTGCTTGAACTTTTAGCGGTTTTCCGCGTGAAATATATTTTAGAACTGAATCTGGTAATATTTGTTGAATTCGAACAGCTGGAGTTGTTGCTCGCGGTGTCGTTGTTGGAAGTAATCCTTTGATATCTACAAGTTTTGCCGCTGTTTCTACTCGTTTTATTGGCAAAGCTCGCGTTGTTGTAACTGGTGATGGTTTAACTGTTGTTGATGAAACTTTTGATACAGTTTGATCGATGTGATCACTCTCATCTTCTGGTTCATCTTCTGATTCATAATTTGGATCGAGGAATTCGACGAATTTTGATCCCAAAAGATCAGTCAATGCTGAAATTTTAGAGTTTTAAGATTTTTTTAAGGATTTTGACTCACGGTCGACTGGCGCAGTTGTTGGTGCTGCTTTGATTGGTGATGAGGTAGTTGAAACTTCTAAAAATGTTTGGCTAGAAAAAAAATTCCAAGACTTGGGAGAGTAAATTAGGATATAGTTTTCATTGATTTTTTTGAAATTTCATAAGAAATGCAAAAAAATTCTTTTGTTTTTTTCAATTTTTTTTTGGAAACTTACGTTTTGAGTTAACTTGATCAACAACTTGTGCTATTTGTTTGTCAATTTTCTTCAGTTCCTCATCAACGGTTTTTGGTTTTTCGTGTGATTTTATAGGTGTTATTGAACGAGTTTTCTAAAAAAAAATTCAAATTTTCTTTCGAGAATTTCCCAAAAGTAACGAACGTGTCGATTAATACTCGAAATTGTGTGTTTTGGTTTTTTCGGAACTTCTGGTTCCTCACAGTTATCATATTCCACATTAATTTTATCAATTATAACAGTAGCTTCATGATTCTCGATTTTTTCATCGGCATTTTCAACAATGAATACGAGCTGGAAGAAGCCTTTTGAGAAATTGTATTAATTTTCTTTCTCACCCTAAAGTTTTGGCTTTTGTGAATTTTTTTGAATCGATAAACATTCAATTTACTTTGTTTCCCATGTCTGGCAATCAAACAATTTTCTGGTGCTGGACTTCCGTCTCCTTCGAGTTGCCAACAAATTCGTAAGATGGCATTAGCTGATTGCCAATGTCTGGAATTAAGGAATATTTTTTTATGTATCATTGCAAAATGTCTAGTTTGCTTGAAATCTGCGAAAAGACGGTTTTGTTTTAAATTTCATATATTTTTATTTCATCTCTTTCTAAGAATTAGCCACAATCGACTTGGAAAATGTATTTCAGAAGTTTGAAATCTACGTAATCACACTTGAAAAATAAGGCAAATACGGAATGGGTTTCCAAAATGGGTCCGGACCCTTTCTGAAATGACTCTAAAAAATGGGTCCGCGCTACATCACGAAAAAGGGTTCGCGAATTTCAAATGGGTCCGCGACTGAATTTCTATTTTCTACAAAATGGGCCCGCGCTTACAAAATGGGTCCGTGCTATTTTTAAAAAAAGGGTCCGCGATTTCAAAATGGGTCTCCAATGTTTTTTCAAAATGGGTCCGCGAAAATAAAGAAATATTGAAGGGATTTTGAGAACGTGGTGAGACGGCCAAGTATTTTCAGCATTGAAATTTTAGCATAAGCTTTTTTTTCGTGAGAGTCATTTTTCGGAAGAAGTTTTAGTTTTTCTGGGCGTTCACTAAGCCTAAGCCTGGAACGACAGAATAGTTAAAACTAAATTTTCGCGCTTTACTAGTCCGGATATTAGGCTTAGGCTTAGTGAACGCCCAAAAAAGTGCGATTCTGAACTAAAATAATCAGAACCCTAGAAAACTTAGTCGTGTGAAAAAAATGACTCTTGCAAAATTAAAAATAAAGTGAAAATTGTAAAATTGCTCCTTATCGTTTTGTTTTTCGCGGACCCATTTTGAAATCGCGGACCCTTTTTTAAAAATAGCACGGACCCATTTTGTAAGCGCGGACCCATTTTGTAAAAAATAGAAATTCAGTCGCGGACCCATTTGAAATTTGCGAACCCTTTTTCGTGATGTAGCGCGGACCCATTTTTTGGAGTCATTTCAGAAAGGGTCCGGGCCCATTTTGGAAACCCAAGTTTTTTTGAAGATAAATCTATAAGAAATAAGCGAAAAACATGTTTAGTCATATCCGTTTCACCCGACCGAACCAAACCAAAAAAAGTAATAAATTGAATTGTAAACGACCTAACCTGAACTTGACAGTCGCGTGTCCGGTTGAACTGCAAACAGCGCATGAAATCAGCGAGGATTTTCTTTTATTTTCAACACGAATCGCATAATTCGCCGATGGTGGTGGACGTGATTTTCCAGTTAGAAAAATTCTTCGGAACTCGTTCACATCTAATTCATCGCCACTTCTGATTTCCCACTGATCTTCTTCTCGAGCTGTCGCCCAACAACATTCACCACTAAAATCGCAATCGAGTTTGGATGTTGATGATACTAAAAAAAATTTTCGATTCATGCAGGCTTTCAGAGCAACCCAAATTTAAGGCTCGGCTGTCCCAAGCCGTTCAAATTCACGACCGAAAATCAAAATAAAAATTACCTTTAAAAATCTGAATTCCAAGAAACACTAGAAATATGATTGATCTACTCATATCTGTAATTCAGAAAAAAATCAGCAAAAAAATGCCAAACGCGTGAAATAAAAAAAACAAGAAAAGATGAGATTGAATAGGTGACTGACTGACCACAACAATCCGTTTATCCCATTCTTCGATTTCTTTTTTTTCACCTGTTGGCGACTTCGAAAAGGAAAAGAAAAACTGGTTTCGAAAGTGCCGAAGAAGATAGGATTGTAACATTTATCGCTTCTTTCTTGTATGGATTTTTACCTGGACGGACGGACGGACAGATGATTTACAGAAAAGGAAAATGAAAATGAAAATGGAAAACATATTTATCAAAAAAGGGAAAATGGTTTGGTTTACGGTGTACAGTAATTTTTGATGGGTTGTGGGTTTAACATTATTTGTTATCATTGTGAGATCTTTTGATTCCTGGACATGCCGGAAAATGCTGAGACATTCTTAGATGCTTCATCGAAATGAAGTGTAGATCACATTTTTCGAGAAATTTATGAAACACTTTCAAATTACTAGCTTTTTGAACTAGCATGAAAAAATTGAAAATTTTCAAATTGTTTTGATCTACCACTCAAAAAAAGCGAAATCTTGATTCGCTGACCTTTGCCATGCCGCTAATTTTGAGCTAGAGTTCAAGTTTTCGGTTTTTTGTCGATTATAATTTTTGTTCTTCTTACCCCTAATTATGATTAGATTTTAAATCACAATTTTTCTCATTAATCTTCAATCTCGAACTTGATTGCATCCAGCAGCAATCACTAGCCGCAACAATACAATTAATTAATAATAGCCATATCAACTTACTCGTTTTGACAAGAAAAACAAGTTGTTACAACATAATCCATGTTTATCATTATTATTGTCCACTGATTTTCTGCCAGTCTATGAGAAATAAAATATGCGAGATTTTCTATTTCTTTTACTCTTATTTTTTATCTATATTGATTGGTAACTTTTTTTCTAAATTTTCAAAATGGAATTTATGATTTTAGCGCGCCACGAATTAATAAACCCCTCCTTTCCGATCCTGAAGTTGAGTTAGAAATTCCTGCCAAAAAAGGTGGACCTGTCATTCCAAAATTGCCTGATTACGGAGAATATGAGGATTATGATCTAGCCACTACAAAAGCACCAATCGATGAATTGATTTTGGAAATGGAAAACTTCAATTTGCCACGTGTATCGCAAGTTTCATTGGATGATGAGATTTCACGTTTGATGACCGATTTACATCGAGAAGAACTTTCGCAAAGAACAACTGTGACTAGGGAAGATATGACAACAACCACAATGGGAACTGTTACAACTACTGTAGATGAAGTTGAAGTGGAAGATATTGAAGTTGGATCAGGTGAAATTCCGAGTACAACTAGAAAACCCCAATTATACACAACTATTATACAAGAAGTGAGTTGCAGAAAAAATTTCGACACAAAAATATAATTTTTTTTCTCATCTCAGGTTGAATCTGTTCCCTCTACCCTTCGTCCCGATCCTTATGAAAATATCGAATATGATTTATCCGATCACAGTAATTTTATGCAAAAACCAATGAAACCCAAAATTAAAGGAAGAGATAAAGTAAAATCAAAAATTGTGAAGGCTAAAGCTAAAGTGACGCAAAAATCAAAAATTCAAAAACATCTTCATGGCGGCGATGTTGGAACAACTTTTATTGTGGTGAAAGCTGGTGGAAAACGTTTTTTGAAAAGAGTTTCGAAAATTGATAAACGCAAGAAAATATTGAAATTGAATGGGAAATTATATCGAATTGGACCGAAAATGAAACTGAAAAAGGTGAGGATTCAAGTTTGATTTTACCCAGAAAAATTGTTGAATTACAGATAACTTCAAAGGGTCGAGTTGCAGTCAAACCAGAAGTTTTCTCAACAAATGTAAGAGCAAGTAGAAAAAATAGCCTAATTGGAAGTACGAGTAATGTAAAGTCAACAATAGTTCGAGCTGATGCGAGACGGAATATTTTATTCAATCGAAGAAGAAAACGTGAAACCGAAGATCTTCAAGATCTCAATGAATATCCAGAACAAGAATTCATTTATCAAATTCAATCTGCACAACTAACTCAAGTTGAGCCAAGTCAAATAATTAATGAAAAAGCAAATGAAGTTGAATTCAAATCATCGGAGGAAAAGGAAGAAAAGGAAGAGGGGGAAAGAGAATCTGAGATTGTAGAAATTCATTCAGGATTAGCACAAGTTGATTTAGTTGGAACTTTGAATCGAAAATCAATTGGAAGTCCAAATGGATTACTGAGACATATCAAGTTGAGAGGTTATTCATTGGCTGGTTAGATAATTATATTTTGTACAACAAATGTTCCCAAAACTTTCCTGATATAAGTATAATTGTGCTCTTTCCCAAATACAAATCATAAACTACACAACACTTCCCAAGAACGAAATTATGTTTTTCGCTCATTTCTATTATCGCATTTTTTTGCATTCTTATCAAACCTACTTTTTTTTAGTTAGTACTCTTTTTCGTTGACCTTATAAACATGTTTTTCAAAAATTTCCTATTTTTACCTGCTCTGGGTTTTGCGATTATTTTTCCACCGGATCCGAAGATTTTTGAAGGTGTTAAAGAATTCAATGATTGGCGGGTCAAGCGAGATGAACTTATTAATTTGACAGGTATTTTTTATTTTCGAAAAACTCTTGGATTTTTGTCTGGAAATTAAAAAAATCTATATTTTTCAGATTATAAATTTGGATGGCCTGATTTTGCATGTGAAACATTGTTAACATCGGGAGATGTTCCAAAAAACGTTCATAAAATAACACCATCAGACATTGGAATAATTGCTGCACTTGGTGATTCAGTTTCAGTTGCACAAGCAGCAGAAGCTGAAACTGTTTCAGAATTGTTGAATATTTATCCAGGATCGAATTTTGTTAGTGGCGGAGATGTGAGATTGGATCAACAAGCGACGCTTTTCAGTAAGGGAATTTTTTAATGTTGAGAAAATGTCCCTAAATTTTACAGATATATTTCATCAATACAACGAGAAACTTCGTGGTGCTTCTTCTAGTCGAATCAAGAAATTTTATGATTTCAACTTTGCTGTCGCCGGTCAAACAAGTGATCAATTAGTAAACCAAACTTTGAAATTAGTTGAGCGACTACAAAATCGCTTGCCAATCGAAGAATTTCAAAATTCATGGAAATTCGTTAATATTTTCATTGGGCACAATGATTTTTGTAAAATTTGTTTGAATTCTTCCCAAATATTTTCGGCGCAACAATTTGGAAAATCAATCAATCAAAGTTTGAATATTATAAAAGAAAATATCCCAAAAGTTTTTGTGAATATAATGCCACCAATCAATGTTTTCATTCATGAAGCGACTCATAAAACTTTGCCATTTTGCGAAACAGTTCATCGAAAAACTTGCCCCTGTATTCTTGAGTTAAGTGAAGTCGAGTTCGATTCAATCAAAAAGGATTATGATCTCGAATTGAAAAATGTTATTGAGAAAATTGGAAGAAATGATACATTTGATGTTGTTTTATCTCCAGCTATTGATTTAGACAAAATTCCTCAAATCGGGGTATGTTTGTTTTTACAGATTCTTTGAAAAATAAAATACTCTTTGAGAAATAAAAGAAAATATATTTTTTTATAGAACACATCAAATCTTGCATTCATTGCATTAGATTGTTTCCACCTTTCTTCAATTGCTCATGATATATCAGCAAAACAAATTTGGAAAGGATTATTCCAATATGTAAATCATAAAGAAAATGTTGATTTTGAAACGGAGGATTTTTCAAAAGTTCAATGCCCTCCGAAAGAATGCTCATATCTCAGAACAATCGAAAATTCAAAAAATTGTCAATATTCTTTACCAACTGGACAAACACGAGAATTATTGATGGGAGGAAAAGGAAAAACTGATGGATTTAGTGGAATTTCTTTATTTTTTATTTTGGCAATGTTTGTCGTTGGTGAGTTTTGAAAATTAAGGAAATGGAAATTGGGATTAAGAATAATTTCTGATTTCAGGTACTACATTAATCCTGATCTTCACAAAATATTCCTTTTCAACTCAAAACTCAATTCAAAGTCAACAATTCGAAAATGAACGTCGTCGACTTCTTCCGATCGCTCGCACTGATCTAGACGACAATCTATTCTGAATAATTTCGTGTTCTAATGTACTCAACATACTTTACGGGTTTTCACTAGTTAGTTGTACTTTTTTTGTTTCTAAAGTAAATAAAATAAGAAATAAGATTTTCAAGTTTCTGGAACCAAGTGTTGGTTTAGTTATTTCTTCTTCTTCTTCTAAATATTCTTGAACAAAAAATGAGAGAACTTGTTTTTTTTTCGTTGTTGTTTTTTCATTGTATTTTGTATAATCGAAAGTTCGACCTTTTAATGATACGGGGCTGCATATTTTAAACTATTCATTAAATTCAAACGAGAAAAATACATCTAATTGGGTGTTTGAAATCAAAAGTGACACATCTTAAATTAGATTTGAACCGGTCCCAAAACAATGACTATAAATGAAATAGGTCTGGTCCCGAAAATATATTCCACCGTAGCCTACAAGTTTTCCCTCAATTTTCCAATTAGCCATCAGTTTTTTTTCTTTGTACATAATGTAATGTACATTTATATCTTATTAATTTTCTTTTTTTTGCTGTCATTATATCAACACAGATCAGATATGGACTAAACACCTCATGAGAAAAGAATATAAAGACCGAAACTCGTTTTAGTGATGCCTGCCTGCCAATTTTTTTAGCTTCCGTCGTTGCGCAATCGACACTCTCTCTAATAAACGGGTATTCTTCTAGGGGCCATACAGATAATTAATTTTCTGCCCTACCGGCGAAAACTGACTGCCTGATGATGATATCTATATCTAGATGAAGTTTAAGAGGTTGAAGAAGTAGTGGTCAAACTTGATAAGGATACTTGATGTGACGTGACGTAAAATATTGTTCATCATCTGATTTTTGATTTGTATTTTTGGAGATAATCGAAAATTTTATCCGATTTGGGATGAAACGGTTTCTTATCAAGTTCCTCGTTTTTGGATCTTACGATTCTAATTGAAAAAAAAAATGTTTTGTGGATCAGAAAAATAAGAGCTACAGTAATCTGAAGATACTTTCCAAATTTTGAATACCAAATGAGAGATGTTAATACAACATTAAGAATCTGAAGTTTGTAGATCAGAAAAGCTACTGTAATATGAAAATGTTTAGAATTAACTACAAATACCAATAAAAACGGTATAGATCAATATATTCTGATCCAACAAAATTCAGATTCCTAAATTCTAAATCCTTCTTGTAATTTGGAAAAACGAATTCTGTAGTTCAAAACTCAAAGCTCAAAGTAAGCTCCCAGAAAAATTGTCCCAAGCCAATATTCAAATGTTTTGTCACACTAATTAACCAAATCCCAAACTTGTTATCATTTATTGTATTTGATTTTCTTTGTGATACAACAATATTCACTTGATCCGTTACAGTTTCACTTTCAGTGTTCGCATCTCTTCTCTCTTAGCCATCTGAAATATTGTTTTCCAAACTCCGCCCACTTTTTGCCATTTACCGTGTCGACGGGCGGAAGAGTGACGAAAAAAACGAAATAGAAAAAAGAAGAAGAAGCCATTTTGTTGTGTGTTGAAGATATGAACAAGACGATCTTATTTTTATTATTATGTTTTTTGTATTCAACAGGTTTGTTTTTATACTTACTTATTTAAGTAGATACTTATTGTTCTTTTGTTTTTTCCAGTATCCGCACAGTATTTTGAATGGCCACAGCAACAGCAATGGAATTTCCAGCAACAACCTCAATGGAACTTCCAACAGCAGCAGCAACCGCAACCACAATATTATCAGCAGCAGCAACAACAACAATACAATAGACAATATTTCCCACAGCAGCAACAACAGCAGCCTCAATATTATCAACCGCAACAACAATTCCAACAACCTCAGGTTCAACAACAACAATACCAACCACAAGCTGCTCCCCCACAAAGAGTTGAAGTTCCTTCATCTCCACCTCCCCCACAACAACAACCAGCGCCACAAATCTATTCACAAACAGTTGTGATTCCACAAGCCCCACCGCCACCACCAGAAGCTTATCAACAATCGCAATATGCTCCACAACAGACTGCACCGATTTTTGTAGAAGCTGCCAATATTCCAAGATACCATCAAAAACCAGCTTCGGAACAACTTCAACATATTGATAGAGCCCGATCGATTTCATCATTTGATGTTGATAATCGAATTTTGAGAGAGCAACCGAATTCTTTTGCGCAAAATCAGGAGAAAGTGAGTTGCTCGAAATATTCATCATATTCCTTTTTGTGTTTTGGTTACTGTAGTTTTGATCACTTGTAAGATCTTGTTCAGATTCAACTTCTTGCACAACCTCCACCACCTCCACCTCCACCAGCACATACCCAAGCACCTCTTGTCAGTTTTACAATTAGCTGAACCTCTCACTTTTTGTCTTGTTTTGTCCAGTTTTGTCTTTTTTGTAGATTCGTGTTCCTCCTCCGCCAGCTCGATTCATTCCAAATCTTTCAACTCTTTATGGAATCGATTCACCACCTCAACATGAAAAGGTGCAAAAAATCTCCCGAATTTTATTTATTTTGTCTATGTTCAATGTTTTTAGAATCCATCATACACTCCAGATCATATCAAAGTCGATAATCGTCATTCAGCCTACTTTGAAGATACTCAGAGAACAAGGCCACAGGTAAAATGTCTTCTAAGTAGATTTTTTGTTCAGTCTTTTCCTGTTTTGTCAAAAATTAAGAGGGTTGAGAAAAATAGCGAAATAATTTGCAAACCAATTTTTAGACACCAAAAACTCGTGTAACTGGCGGAAGTGTTCACTCGAGTTCAGCGGCCGCAGTTCAACCACAACAACAAGTTCAACGCCCACGGGTAGGATTTTTAGATGATAAAAAAAGATTTCGATTCGGATACTGGGTTTCAGAAAATTCTATAAATTATCCCGATCAAATAGTTTCCTCGAACCTTCAGATCATCCCGAGATGTTTCAGGTGACACCTTCAATATCAGCAACACCATCCCAACCACAACAACAACGCCCATCTGCTCCACGTCCAGTTACTCGAAGACCAACAGTTCCAGTGAATCGAGTCCGACCACAACCATCTCAAACAGTTCGACGACCAGAAGTTGTTGCGACAACTGCTCCACCAGCAAGATCGCATTTGGTGCCAACTGGAGGAGAAAAACCGAAAACCGCTTCTGGCAAATTCCTCCAATGTTGTCAAAATCGAAAAGTCGTCAAAGCTTGTGAAAGAATTTGCAGCTTTGATGTGTTGAGCAAGAAAACTGTGAGTTTTGAAATCCAGATTTTAAGTAACTTCAAATTTAGTTGACTGGAATGTTCTTGGGAACCGATCCTTGTCCACAAGCCCACGGTCTCGATTTGATGCAATGTGCCGCTGATTCAGATGATCATACACAATGTTGTATTGAAAAAGAGGTCGATCGAACATCTGCCGGCAAAAAATGTTTGGGATTCTGTAACATGAAACCAGGTGTTACATTCCAGGTAAGATCTGAGATAAAACTTCAGTCACACCCATCTAATTTCAGGCTGATGTCTCAATGCTTCCATGTTGGGGAGTTCTCAATGATATCAAACAATGCTTTAAAGAAAATTTGGAGCGACAACTCGCTGCCTCATAAAAATTCCTTCCTTATAAGTTCAACTGCCTCCTTGCCGATGTTGATCTAGTCGTGTTTAATGTATAAAACCTTTTTGAGAAGAAACAGTGAATAAATGGTTAAATTATAGATTGTTAGAAAAAAAAGATTTGAAAAAATAAATAAATATTTTTAAAACTAGGTCAAATGAAAAAATAGGTGTCACGTGAACGTGTTTGTCATCGTCAGCTTGGCCAACAATGAACAGCTCATTTTTTGATAATTGTAATCACAGAAAGATCGATTTCTGAAGGTAGGCTCTGGGAAAATGGGATCGAATATCTGGAATTCAACAAATTCATGAATTCAGATGTCGAAATCGAAGCGAGTTTTTCTTACTATAATGGGCGATGAAGATTTTTGGGGAAATGGTGATGGAATGATTGTGAAAACGAAGCCAAAGAAAAAAATGGAGATGGAAATTGAGGAGGATGAAGAGTATTTTGATGCGATTGACAAAGGTTTTGATGAGATGGAGAGTGAGGAGAAGAAGTTGAAGAAAATACTGGAGGAGGATGATGTTTTTCTGGAAGTTGCGAAGAGGAATAGTGAAGAGATTGGTGAGGAAAATGATGAAGAAGAAGAGGAAGAAGAGGATGATGGTGAAGAGGGAAAGGATTCGGGAGCATTATCGATTGGATCATCGAGAGATGGAGATTTTATGAAGAATCGCCCGGAAGCTGAGCTTCGCGCTTTATTGGAAGGACCTTTTGAATATGTTCTCGGAGATGATAAATTCTATGAAACATATGAAACGATTCGGAAAATCTTGGCGAATTCTGAAGTGGTTCAACAACTTCGTCGAAATTCGGCTGCGGTTCCACTGACTTCGGATCAACGTGTTCAAACGAAACATGCTGTTGTGGTGTCAAGTTATCGTGAGCCGGATCGTAGATTGAGCCGAAATTCGAAATATTATTATCATCATAATGTTGGACCGGAGATTTATAGTCGAAAGGTTTTTGTTGGTGGTTTGCCGGCGTGTGTTACTGAAAGTGAGTTGAAAAGTAATTCGAAATATGTAGATGTGATCTTCTAATCAATTTTCAGCCGAAATTCTTATGTTTTTCTCTCGTTTTGGAAGACTTCAAGTTGATTGGCCGAGTAAACACTACGCTTTCAAATCCGATTCAAATCAATCAATGAGTTCTTCCGAGTCTCAAACAACAATCAACCATTCAAATTTAATGCAACAAGTTCAAAAACCAACATCACATTTGGCATTAGCATCTCCACCATTTGGACAAATCAACCCGTTTCAAAATAATAATAATAACTTCCCAGCTTCTCCTTTACATTTCCATCAACAACAACAACAAATGGCACCAAGAGAACTTCCACCAAGAGAATTGCCACCAATTGAAAGTAATTCGATGATTGCTGGACCAGGAGGTGAAAAACGACAGAAACATCTTGGCTACGTTTTTCTGCTTTTTGAAAAGGAGAGAAGTGTTAGAGATTTGGTGGCTGAATGTTTTGAAGAAGAAGCTGGTCTTTTCATTACTTTGGATGATTGTACCACTTTGGGAAGTGTTGTAAGTTTAATTTAAGATCTGATAGGAAACCTTCAAATCTATATTTTTCCAGCGAGTTCAAATTCGCCCATGGCTTTTGGCTGATGCTGAATTTTTGATGGATTTCAATGTTCCAATCAACACTAAACTTGTTGCTTTTATTGGCGGAGTTCCCCGACCATTAAAAGCTGTTGAACTTGCTCATTTCTTCGAACAAACCTATGGACATGTTGTTTGTGTTGGAATTGATATTGACAACAAATTCAAATATCCACGTGGTTCTGGAAGAGTTGCTTTCTCGAATTATGATGCATATGTGAATGCGATCACTGATCGATATATTGTTTTGGATCATGAGGATATTCACAAAAGAGTTAGTGAGATATTATTCTAGATCTTTTTTTCAAATCTTTTTTTTTGCAGGTTGAAATCAAGCCCTATTTTTTCCACAATCAATCTTGTGAAGAATGTAGTGGCCGATATCACAGACAACATGCTCCATTTTTCTGTCCATCTTTGGAATGCTTTCAATATTATTGTGAAACGTGTTGGCACAAAATGCATGCTCATCCTAGCAGATTCCATCATATGCCTGTTGTCAAAGGTGTATAGGATAATAATTGTGAAACTGATTACTTGATGAATTTTATTTTGAAAATAATGTACCCGAAACTTATTGATACCTTTTTGAAACATAATGGTCTTCTGGTCCCCAAGCTTCTGATTTTTCTCCTCGCGCTGCTTTTTCAGCTTTTTCGCGTTCACGAATAACTTTCCAAATTTCGATATCTCGCCATTCAGCCTGAAAACAGTTTATATAAATTGAAAAAATCGAAGAGTATAAAAGAAACTACCTTTTCAAAATCTGGTCGAAGATTATGTGTTGGTTCCACAGTTTCTTTCTTCTTTCCAAAGTCAAAGTGTGTATTTGTTTCATATAAATCTTCTTCTTTGACTGCTTTATCATATAATTTTGCTTTCTCTTTCCAATCGCCTTCTGGATCTTCTTCAGCTTTTCTGAGATATTTCTTGAGTTTCTTTGCTCGTTTCTTCTCTTCTTTTTTCTCTTTCTTAGCTCGTTTTTTATCACTTTTGATTTTTCGGATGAGTTCTTCATCCACGTCACCAAGATTGAGAAGATATTCTTCTGCTTTCTTCACTCTTTCTAATTGTCTATCCATACTTTCAACTTTTCTTTTCAGCGGTTTTGGTGCACAACCTTCTTCCCATAATCGTTTGGTTTCTTCATCAGCATCTTCTTTGTATTTTGGAACTTTATATTCTTCGACGTGATCTACTCGAATTATGCGTTTTGCTAACTGGAAAGCAACATTATATCTCAAAAACTTTCAAAAAATAGCTTACTGTAATTCCATTGAAATTGTCAACTGCTAAAATAGTACTTCGCTGATCTTGATAGCAAAGAAAACAGAACCCTTTCGATTTTCCTGTTTTTCTATCTCTGACCATATTTATATTAACCACTTCACCCCATTGCGAGAATACAGCAATCATATCTCCTTCCGTCAAATCATAATTCAAACCACCAACATAAATCCACGCGGAATCGTTATATTTCGAATGCCACGATTTCTTCAAATCTCCAGAATATCCAAGACTCAACTCTCTGTCATTCAACGCATTCTGGTTCTTGATATTAGTTAGAGGATTCATTTTTGTTGCCGAAAAATTCGAAAAAAACGAATAATTGAATTGTTCGTCAAGTAGGGTGCGCGATGTGTAAACACTTTGACGAAAAAGTGCACACTTATTTTTTACTTTTTTTCCAATCGAAAAAACAACAGTGTTCTTGCTGCTTATATAATTTACTGTATCACATAAAAACGATGGGTGGAGTTAGAGGTAAGCACGTGAACTCACGTATAACAAAAATTCTCAAAACCATTTCAATACCAAAAATAATGGGGCTTCAAATCGGAAAACTAAAATTTGAATGTTGCTCGTTACGAAATAATATTGTTTTAGCTGTTGCCCTTCTTGCACTCGCTGGTGTTGTTGGATTAACACTTCTTGTGTTAGGATGTGCTCTTCCAATGTATGGGTAAGTCATTTTTATTAGTTTCCATACTGAAGTATTTATTTTTATACTAAAATGATGATTAAATATTTACAGAGTTTGGTCACCGATGTTTGTTATCACATTCTATGTGCTGGCTCCAGTTCCACTTTTGATTGCTCGACGATTCCAAGAAGATATGACCGGAACAAATGCATGTATTGAATTGGCTTTGTTCCTCACAACTGGTATTGTTGTATCTGCTTTTGCCTTACCAACAGTTCTCGCCCATGCTGGAACAGTAAGTCTATCTAAAAATAATAAAAATCATTTTGAATGTTGTTTGCATGTCTGCAGATCAAAACTGGCGCTGCAGTTTTAGTGAATATCGGAAGTCTTGTTATGTTCGGAACGATTATTGCTTATTTCCGTGTTCATAGCGATGAAGATAGTGGAAGTTGGAGTCAATCACTTTTCTAGAATCGTATGTGTTGTGTTTTTAAAGTTTCTGTGGTGCGTTTTTTATTGATTGTTTATTGAGAACACTGGATGACTATTGGTTTTGAAACAAAGAAATAATTTCTGAATTTGGACTAAAAAGTTCACGTTCACGTAAGTAGGATTTCCATTTTTTTTTTGATTTTTAGTCATTTTCAATAAAAAATTATTGAAAACTACCCCCAGGATACGTATTTCCGTTCTATTCATTCAATTGATCAAAAAACATTAAAAAAATTCATAATTGATAGTCATCCTGTGTCAAAAAATGCACGAAAAATTCATGTTGTTCCCCCAAAAAGTTTTATTATTATTATGAAAACAGATATATCTAATGAAAACACATCTAGTTGTAGAGCAAAAAAAATAGACAGATGTTTTTCGTCATATTCCATTAATTTTTATTGATAGTGAATGAACACTGTTTTTCGTTCGTCAAAGTCCTTTACTTAACCAATGATGAGTGTTTTTGCAGATCCACAAATCGGCATGCTTCTTCGTGTTTCTGGCCAACTTTGTAAATTTCGGCGCCATAATTCTCTACTTCCGCGTTTTCAACGGTGATGATATGAACGAAATGTCACTTTGGTAAAATTTTATTTGGCTGTAAATACTTATTTATTAATTTCTTCATTTTCAAAAGAAAAACCGTAAATATTTGAATTCTCCAAAACATACAAAAACAAAAAACTCGTATAAATTAGGGGATGTACTTAATTGATACATATACTTTTTTAGTTCACACAAGTTCACTGTGTGTAGTTGTTGTGATAGCTTGACCATTAAGCTCCACGAATTTCGCTATATTTCCTGAAAAAAAATGAGATGGAGGCTTTTAAACAAAAAGAGGCATATTTATTACCGTTGCCATTTCGCAATGCGTGAATTGGAGAAACTTGTGTAATAATTCCATCTTCATGATTTGCCAGAAATCGGGTTTGCTCGAGACCTTCTAGATTGGCATGTTCAACGACGGTTTGAGGAAGTGAGATCTGAAGTTCATTACATAGATTTCCTAGGGCTCATGCTCGACTTACCTTATGTCTAGCTCTTGATGAAATACTCATTGATCTTCTTATTGTTTTCGTTCTCTTCGTCCAATGTCTCCAAATTGTGAATTTATCTTGAACCGGAAGTCTCATTGTAATTCCCCGCATTCCACAACCATAAACAACAACCAACTCTTTTCTGGAAGATTAGAAATATGTCATTGAAAAGTGTAAGCGAACTTAGCCTAACTTACCGAAAATCTTTACCGAACAAAAGATAGATAACAAAGTTTATTGAGGAATTGATAATAGCGAGAAAATTGATGGCTTCTCTTGAGAATGTATAGAATAAGGGATGTTCTAACATCAAACTCTGACCCATAACACGTTCTAATAATGTTAGAACAAATCCCCAGAAATTGCAACCAAGGAAAATGAAGACAATAATAACAAGAACTAATGTTGCTTCTCGACTTTTTTCCTTCAATTCATTTCGATTCGAAATTCTGAAAACCAACAATTAATTTTCCATATTTAGAAATTCAACCCCATCAATAAACTGGAATAGCCAATTTATCAATGGAGCACGCATTCAAATTAATTCTGCCGAAAATATTAACGAAGGCACAATCATCACACTCAAATCAGATCAGCGCAGTTTTAACATGCAACTTTCAATCAACCCAAATAAAAATCATTTCAATCAGCGTGTTAGAAGTTAGAAGCAGCCCCTAAGGTTCTTTTTTTTTTGGAAATCAAAATCAAAAACAACGCGGCAAAGAGAGTACCCGGCGATGTCTCGCGGTAGGTTTACACTTGCTGATAATGCTGCCATAACAGTTCTGAAATGGGATTAGTTATTAGATATATTTGATTTAGAGAAGTTGGTTGGTTGGTTTGTGGGAAAATTATAATTAGATTCGATAGGAAAATTAAGAAGTGCACCAAAAGATGTGGCCTAGTAATTATCTAGGCCCCTTTTTGCGGGAAAATGAAAATCACTCACTTTTGATTATGATAATCGTACTTCTCCAGACTTTGTCGAATTGTATACGCAATAATTGCGTTAAAAAGTAGAAGAGTTAAAAATGGGAAGAAGACCATGACGAAATTAGTTATCCAAAGTGTAAAAACTTGTTGATAAATTGGATTACTTGCCAAAGCAGAAGGTAGAAGAATATAGCTTTGCCAATCATTTCCATCGGGGCATTCTGGATTGATTGTCACCTTTAATGAGAAAAGTTATTGGAGAAAAATTCTAGAGGCTTCAACAAATTCAAGAGGCTTTTGATAAAAATTGAAAATTCCATTCAAAAAAACCCCCCTAGAATCACCTGAAGTTCGAAAAACTTTGTACAATTGAAAACAACTGCAAAAGTAGTGACACCAAGAATCGTCCATGCAGCACCACCTAAAATAATTATTTTATTCTTAATTAGCAAAACTTCCGGATTCCCGTTGCACTTACCCGGCCCACATAACATTTTACTTCTTCTCGGATTACAAACCGCCAAATATCGTTCAATTGTAACTGCTACAGTAATATAAACACTTCCAGTTTGTGAAATATGCGATAGTGCAAATGCAAATCGGAGATATGTTAACCAGGCAACATAAAGTTCAAAATCTCGTGTAAATTCGATAATATATTCCATTGCATAGATGAAAAAAGCGGTGATTAGGAGACAGGAATCGAAAACAGCCAATGCGGTTAGAAATAAGTTGTTAGGATTTCGCATGGATGGCCTGGAAATTGGGATAATATTTTTATTATTTACAATTAGAAGGGCAATATTTCTTTGTCCCCGAATTCCCCACCTGGTCAATATCAGCGCGGTGGTCGCATTTCCAAACAGTCCAAACAATCCAATCAATGTTCCAACAACACTGATCAGATAAAACTTGACTTCCAGATAATCATGCGGTTCAATTCCGCAATTATTTTCTGGCGTTGTCGAATTGTTCATCTCAGCTTTGTCGGAATTTCATTTCAGAAAACGGAAAACTGCAAAAAAAACGAGGATGAAAAAAATTAGAAAGTTATTGATGAGAAAAGAAGTGACGTAGTGTAGTAAGAAAAATCACGAGGGGTGGTCTATGAATTGAGATAATTGGCTTGGATTGGATTGGGGTACAAGTTATGTAGAATAGTAGATCAAACAAATATGATGAATATATAAATAAAACATTGGTATTCAATTATAAAATATGTTGTATCTAGATAGATATACATTCTTTTTTTCATTGTGTTGCCGCTAAAAGAGCCAACTCCGCCCACTTTTTCTTTGAGGAGGACGGGCACTTTTTTTGATTTTTTGAGCCTGCTTTACTTTACTTTACAGTACACAACGAGAACTTTTGGAAAAAAAGGGGGATTGAAAATGTTAGTCATATATTTTAACATCCTACAATTATCTATGTCTAAAATGTCAGAAGGATCATAAACCTGCTCTAGAAAAAAAAATAGTGTATACTTTTTTTTGTGGGAATCTTTTTGGCATATGACTAAAATTGTGTGAGAATATGAAAACTCAAAATAAATATTAGCTGAAATCATTGGGAAGGATTACGATAAAAACTTTTAAAAGTCGTGTTTTATTTATTTATTTATTTTCTACACGGCCACCAAATTAAAGCTTCACCCACTCTGGCTGAAAATACGTTTTTTTTTTGAAAACAGCCAAAACAAGTCCCAAATTAATCATTGACGTATTATCTTGTTTTGTTTGAAGAAGAAGAAAAAGTCGAAATTTACAAAATGTAAATTCAAATTTTTTTCAAAACATGCACTTTTGAAAAGGAGAAAAAAGAAAACGGGTAGGAAGGAAGGATAAATGAAATTTTGGAAGCAGAAAATTTTTGGAAAATGAGAAAATATACGTGGCTGGCTGGATTTATGTATTTTTGATTTGAAATTCGAACGAAAAAGGTCATGTTTTTCAAATTCGATAATTGCTTGAAGTTTGGAAAAAATAGGGGAACTTATTTTGAAAAAAACTTCGAATGTTTGAGTTCTGGCTCTAAAAAATTGTTACAAAACATTTGACATTTCTCGATTTTCGATCAACTTTGATAAACTCTGCAACCGGAAATGCACGGAAATTGACCTTTCATTTTTTTTTCAAAAAAAATAAAAAAAATCCAGAGCTTCGCGAAAAATTTAATCAAAACAATTTCGGCGTTTTCCGTTTTGAGAAGGGTGAATCTCTCCACGAAAGAAAAAGCAGGCATCAAGCAAAAAAAATAAATGAACCCTCGAATTATTTCGTCAAACAAAGGCTAAAGAAAATGTTTGAAGGAAATGAGTGAGACAAAAAAAATGGAAGACGAAGAATATACTCTGAAAAGAAATTTATACGGGGTTGGGGGTTAGGTTCATTTTAGTGGAAGCCACGGCCTACTAGGTCCTAAAAATCGATATTTGTGGTCTGATCCAAAAATTCCAGATTCATTTTGTTTTTTTTTTGCACATCCCAACTCTTTGACACAGAATCTCTTACACAAGGAAAAAGATGAACAAATAACAAAAAAAACGAGATAGGGAAAAAATGAGAGAGGAAAATGAGAGACCAAAATATGATCAAAATAAAAAAATAGCCAAATATTAGAATTACTTATTTACATGCGGATTCTTTTCAAAATGGTAGATGAGATGAACACAAGTTATGACGAGAGATTATTTCTGTTTTCTTTTTTTTTCGATAAAAATTTAGATAGGAAATTACTTATCGAAAAAAAATAAGGAAATTAATTAATGCAAAAAAGTAGAGACGAGATTGGAATTGAGTGCCGAAAAAAGAAACAGAAATCTCATTTTGAGTGGATTTTTGAGAAGGGACAAACTATGAAACACACCGAGAATAAGAATATTGATTTTGTTTTTTTTTTCGAAAATTTGGGAGCTCAAACTTTTTCGAAATTCAATTTTTGACACGTCATAATTCGATGTATGGATTTGAGTTTTGAAAATATAAAGAATCCTGGCCACTTACTAAAATTTTACAATTTGAAAAATGATGTTTCAAGACAGAAAGACCAAGAATTCAAATGTGAAAAAAAAGAAAATGAAAGAAAAATTTGAATTTCCAATATTTTCGGATGGATGAAATGAAGTCAATTTATTTTTCAAAAAAAAACCTCCAAAAATGAAATTTTGTGGACACCCTAATCAGGCAGCCTTTGGTTTTTTTTGCGCTGAAAAATTTCTGCTACTGATTCACACGCAGTTTTGTTTGAAACTTTCAGGGGACATGGAAAAGACGAGAAAAGGAAAATAGATAACCTACTCAACTCATCTAATTCGATTATATTACCAGAAAAAAAGGACGAACGAAAAAAGAGTTACTTACGAGAAGAAATTTGGGTGCTCGAAAGGAAACAAAAAAGAGCATTTTGGTAAAAAAAAAGTGAAAGAAGAAGCAGGTGAATTTATTTTGGAATTTCTCAATAAAATGATGTTTGTGGATTTTTGATTTTAGATTGGAGCAAACAATTTTGCAAAAAAAATAGAGTGAGAAGGGTTTTGGAACTTTTTTCTATAAATAATTTCTAGCCAAATTTTGAAATTATGTCTCAATTTCCCGCAGAAAAATTGGATCTTCAAAATTATGATTTTTAAAAATAGAGAAAATTTTTACGTCATAATTTCTACATCAATGATTTTCATTCTTTTATAAATTCTTTAAAAATTGAACTTCTGAAGTTCATCTTGAACCTCCTGAACTCCACTGTAATTTTCATAAAGAACTCGCCACGTCATAACTTTTGTACTGTGGTAAAATTCAAAAAGTCTCAAGACAATAAAATTTTCAGACTGAAATAAAATGATATCATTTGAATGAAAATCACAAAAACAATGAATATTTCTGATGCCATCAATTTTTCAACACAGAAAAAAATGGAATTGACATATTCAGAAGAAGGGCGAAGACTCTTTTGAAAAATTATGCGCAAGAAGAAGAATATAGCGATCGAGTAGGAGGAGGATAGAGACTCTTCACACCGGAAAACTGGTGAAGCTTAAGATAATTGCGAAGAAGAAGAAAAATTGAAAAGGAGACGACAAAAAAGTTTTTTTTTCGTTGTGTTGTTTTAACTGGTAGAATGTTCAAAAAGCAAAAAATTGAATTTTTAACTTGAGTGAAGTTCGAACTTTTGAGCTACGGTAAACCTCTTCAAGTTTTTCTTCAAATTGACACGGAAAAACTAAAATCAGATCAATATTTTGAGAACAGCGATCAAAAAATATCGAATTTCATTTTGAAAAAAAAGAAGATGAGAAAAAAACCTGCTGATTTTTTTGCTCCTCACATCAAAATCCATTCTTGTTTTTTGTTTTTTCATTTTTTTGTGTGTCCTACCGGAAAATGTATAGAATTTCGAGAGATTAGAGAAACCCTTGCGCAAAAATTATTTTTTTTTTCTCGGAGGAAGATCATTGAACCCTCCTGCTTTTTTGGGAATAGAAAAAGAAATATGCAATTTATCTGAGAATAGATAAATAATGATGTGTTTGTTGTTATTAGGGAACGAATATTATATAACTACAAGATATATTTTTTTCCCCTGAATTCAAATAGTTCTAGTTTACAAGGAAGGTGTGGAACTGCCACGTGAAAATTTTCAGGGTACTGTAGCGACACAAAAAATTTAAACTTTCAAAATATTCAACTCAATTTTTAGCTCCGAAATTATACTGTAATTTTTTCCCACGTGACAATAATTATTGGAAATTTTAAATAACCCACAGAAAACCTACAGTAATCCTAAAATCTAAATAAAAATGTTGCCACGTGGCACCTTTCCCCGCTAAAAAATTAGGGTACTGTAGCCCCACTTTTTTATCTATAAACGTGAATTTTTTGGGCTTAGGTCTATTTAGGTTGAGTCCAGATTTGCCTTAAATATTAAAAATGGTGTAATTCTCAAAGTTGAAAGAACACACAAAGAAATAATTATTCTGAAAATTATAGAGGACAAAACACGGCTAGAAAAAAGTTATGACGTGGCAAAAACGCTTTTGAAAAATTCTGAAATTTTGAGGGCTTTTAGAATTTCAACAATTTTCAAACTCTCAAAAATCTTCGATTCCTCAAATTTTGCAAACTCAATTATTTTAGTACTAAGAATCTGATGAGTTCTTCAAACAAAAATATAAGGAAGAAAAAAGAGTAGAGTTTCTTAGTTTCGAGCTCATCAGATTTGCATATAATTATATTCCTCGTATTTTTCATTCCGATAGGTTGGGCACAGCAAAAAAAAAACTTGTTGCCTTTTCAGAAAGAGACATATATGGATATTCCCTCGACATTGGAACAGGAGAAAAAAAACAAAGAAAAACAAACAGATTTCTTAAAACTTGCTCATAAATCATTTTTCTCACTCACTTTTCTGAAAATATTTCATTTTACAAGTAGACTCACATCAGACAATCTGTGAACTGAATAGATCAAATATTTAAGGAGAAGAAAACTGAAAATTACTTCCGTGACAAGTTTTGTCTCGTCGAAATTTGATATGAGAAAAGTGTCTTTGCAAAAAGAAAAAAGTATATTTGGAGAGTGTCGAAAAAAAGTGTTTCGTTAGCTTTTGTTGAATAATGTGATCGGATATATTTCGCAAGAAACCATAAACCATTTTTTTGAATTTGAAGAAAAATTATTTATTTTCTTTTTTTCAGCGTCTGAAGAAAAAGAGGAATAAGTAAATAAAAAGTAGGAAAATCCGAACACTTATTGTGTTATTTTCACACCTCTTCAGAGAGAAGTCTCAAATTTCTTGACGAAACCAAAACCAAAAGAAAATTGGCGGCGGGAAAATTCAGATTTAAAGATCAGGAAACATTGCCAACGGCAAAAGATTTGAGGGTGGACAAAACTTTGGTGGACCAAAATAATGATCAAAGTTGATGGAAAGCTCCACGTGGATTAGGATAGACACATAAAAAGTTTACTCGTCACACACTCACAAGTCGTTAAAACAACTTTGAACCAGAGACCAAATGAAGTCTCATCAAAATTCTAGAAAACTATTTATTCATTATATTTTTGTTGGTTTTTCAAAGACACCTGGAATTTTATGAAGCAGATGTGTTTTGATTTTTTTATTATCAAGACAGGCAGAAAAATTTTTCTAGTCAAACTACATAAAATTTATATTTAAAACAACTACTGTGGGAACAAATGACGTCAATTGCTCATGATTCAGGAAATTTACAGAAAATTTGTAGAAATTCGCGTTCTGTTTTAGTCGGAGCAAAATAAAATTCGATTTATTCTTTGAAGAAGAAAATCATTTCATTTTTTTTTTGAAAAAGTACAAGGAACTCACGGAACTCGCCTAAACCTCACAAAAAATTTCACAAGAAAAAATCATGTATCTACATGTTTTTCCAGTTTTCTCTGTACCGGAAAATCCGGACTTTTTGTCACAAAAAAATCTAGAAAAAATGTAACACCCAAAATAACATACACAAAAAAAGAAAAACAACTTTTTTTCTGCATCTTCTCTGTCAGTTCAAAAAAAAAGAAGAGGAGAGATGTGTCTGTCTAATTTTCAGAATACACAAAAATACTTGCGATTTGGAGACGAAATTCTCATTGCAAAAATAAAGTGCTAAATGTTTGTGGTTCAGGAGAAAAAAGTGTTTTCTGATTTTGAAGGGGAAGAAAATAAACTAGAAATGGATGAGTATGGAATTGACATTCAGGAAATTGGTTAATTTTTTGTTTGATCAAAGAGGCTAGGAAAATGGGCGGTCTCTGAAAAGAGGCTATTGTTAAGGAGAAGGGGATCACAGGTTCTGGAATCAAACCCTTTTAGTCTGATAAAAAATAAAACAGCAACGACAAAACACACAAATTTTTGAAAGAGTGCGAGTAGAGATGGAAAAACGGGCGTTAGGGCCGCCCGATCGCCCAATTTCTTGACGACCCATTTGCCCGGACGCCCGATCGCCCAGACGCCCGATCGCCCGTTCGCCGCCGAAAAATTTTTGTTATGAAAAAATATTCGCCAACACGTGAAAAATGAACCATTTCTATTTTTAGGCGGCGAACGGGCGATCGGGCGATCTGGCAAAAAAAGCGATTCCAAAAAAAGTAGGTCACGTTTTCACGTAAGCGGGGCCCGCTTTTCCATCCCTAAGTGCGAGACATTCGATTTTTATCAATGGGGCGCACTTCCATTTTTACTTTTATTTTCTTGTTTTTGTTTTTTCGGAAATTCTTCATTCACGTATTTTTTGTTGTTTTTCCATGAATTTGAATGAAACTTTTTATAAAATTCATATTTATTTCTTTTCCTAGTACAAGTAACATAAGTTTAGTTGATTTTCAATAGTTTTATGGTGCTCAAAAAGTAATTTTATGAAAAATGTACATTCTTGAATTTTTCTTCCGTTTAAAGTACTTATTTAAATTCAATTCATTTCTATTTTACAGGAAAAACGTCAACGAAATGATGGGGATATCGAAACAATTTATGAAGCGGATTTTGGTTGAATGATTTGCAAAAACGAGGAAACTGGAGGAAAAGTGAGTTTTTCAACATTGTTTTTAAAATTTTTTTAAAGTAAAACTTTCTAATTTTTCCCCGAGACGTGATTAGCGCTGGAAAGCGAGCTTGAGGTCACAAGAATTTAATTTGCAAGAATTCAATTCTGACCTTAAGTCCGAGCAGCGCAAATAAGGTCATTACGAAAATTTTGGCTTTCAAAAAAGCCTAGAAAACCGAATATTTACTCTTCCAATAGTTCAAAGAAACCGACAAAGCCTACTGTAATTGTTTTCTTTTCGAAAAATATTTGATTGACGATATTTTATTTTCCACACACACAAACCCAAAAAAGTAGCGTAAACATTTCAAAAAATGATGTCTTCTTCCTTTTTGACAAATTTTCAATCAAACTAAAATTTCAAAAAAAAAGCACATCAAGTGAACAGAAAAACAAAACAAATTCCGGAAACGAAACCACTTTTTTTTTCTTTCTCACTGATCTAATCCTTAAATTGAAATGAATTACTTGAATTGTTTGTGGTTAGTTGGAAAATACAAAAAGGTCAAGTGTGCTCTAATGAATACCAACACTTCTCCAAAGATTTTGTATGCACTCTTAAAAGTTCGAAAACCTTGTAAGCGAATAAGGAAGTTCACAATCTCACGTTACTTGAGAATGTTAATTTTTTTCAACAACAAAAAATTGAACTCAACAAACAAGCACAGTAATCTCTAAAAAACTCATAAAATATTCAAAATTCTGCAAAAAGACAAAAAGAAAAGGTTGCGTAGGTCATTTCATGTGCTTGAAAAGAGCAAAAAAACGTATTTAGAAGCGAACAAAAAAGAAGAAGAAGAGCACATCCTTCAACTCACTTGATAAGTAGATTTTTCACTTCTCGTCGAATTCAAACCTCAAGTTTTTGAGAGTTTCATAAATTGAGCAGAATATTTTTATATCGAGAAAAACACAAGTTCAAATATATTTTTATGTTTTGTTTTGAAAAATAGTATAATGTTTTTATCATTGTAGATTTGTTGTTGAGGAACTTGATGAGAATGCAATTGACAAAGAAAACGACAAAATTGTCTCGAAAATTACAAATCCTCCAAAAATATAGGAGAAAATTTCTTCAATGAATAGCACTGAAAATTAAAGAAAAATGTGTTTGAGCTGGTGAAAATCCTTACCATAGTTTTGAAAAAATGTCAAATAAACTGTGATCAAAATCACGGGAACTGCTAAAAATGAAGAGAGGAGCAAGAAGGCACTACTTTCCAGAATGTTTCCACGAGAACCTGTAATGATATTCAGTTTTGAAAAATTCACCTCTTGAGGCTTTAACTAACCCCAGGAAATTCTCAAATATTCGATGGGCACAAATGGAATAATAATCAGAAATTCCATAACTCGAACATAATTCTGATATGGTAGAATTGAACCTTTGTACCAATAGAGTAGAAAAATGAGCAGAAAATAAATGCATGAAATTGTTTCCTGAGCTTTGATCAAAAGTTGGTAGACTAACGAGCTTCTCTGAACATTTTTGAATATAATTTTTTTAAACATGAGACGAAAAAAACTTACCACATTATTAATCATAATACTTTTTTTTTAAATAAAAATAAGGTGGAAGACTTTTCAAGGGTTCTAAATATTTTTCATCTAGTTGCTATGGTAACTAGAAGAGTGGCACAATTTTAAAGGTACATCTGGAAACCGAAAAAAGGAAGAGGAGGAAGGAAAATAATAATATTGTTTTATCTGCTGCTAACAATAAATTCAAATTTACAAACAAAAAATATATAACAATATGAAATTATTTTCTAACAAAATCGAATGAACCGCCAAAGGATGATGAATCGTTAGATGGTTCCTGGAATTTAGAAATTGAATAAAATTATTTTTTTCAAAAGAAAATACCGTGGTAGTTTGAACGGATTTGAGTTTGACAACATCTCGAATTTGACGCAACGTTGATTTTAGTTGTTTGAATGATTGTTCTTCGGATTCAAGAAGAGCTTCGGCAAAGCTGGAATAAAAACATACGTGGATTTATTAGAAATTTCAGCTCACTTTTTCTCCTTTCTCCTTCGAATTCCATGACTATGTTGTCTTGTTTTATCCATTCCTGGTGCTTCAACAATAGCTTTAGTCATATATTTTCCTTTTCCATCCATAATTTGTCGATATCTCCCTAATCTCCCCTTCAAACTTGATCCCCATTGTTTTTGTTTCAAACGACGAACACGTCTACCTCGATTATAAATATTCGAAAGAACTCCAATTTTTGGCGATGTTCCCAAATAATTCGCTTGATCAATTGTCTCGATTTTGTCTCCAAGAAGGTTTAGAATTTGACTGGTTGCAAGGATTTGTTCATGAAGTGTTTGATTTTGAACTGAATTTGGATTCGTTCCCCTAGCTTTCACAATAGTTGAATATGCTCGTTTCTTTGAGTAACCTTTCATTGGTGCTCCAAAAATTGTTACTCTAGCTGGTCTCTTCAAATTCAATTTCGAATTGAATACTGATTCTGGGATCTGCGTAGATGTTGAAGTTGTTCGGAACGCTGGGACCATTCCTTGATTTGCTAAATGTTGTCGCCAAGCTTCATGAGCGGAAGTAGCTGAATTATAAGATGATGTGAAACTTGTTGACATCAATGTTGGATATACTGTAGAAGGTCTTTCAGTCGATGTTGTTGTTGTCGTTGGAACAGTTGAAGTTATTGGTTGTTCTGTAGTGGTTGATGTTTTATGCAAATTCCACGACTGTTTTATAAATGCAGGTTGTGATGAACTTATTGCAGCCACGTCACTATCAACATTTACCACATCTTGAGAATCTTCGGAAAAAGCGAAAGGTGGTAGATTGTTATCTTTTGTCGATTTATGAATTTTAGTTAGTTCATCATCGTGATCATCTCGAAATTTACTACTTCCAGCTGATTTCCAATTATCTTCAATGTCATTTGAACTTAAGGCAAAGTCAGATGAGATATCTTCAAAGTTTGAGTCGAGTTCTAAATTTTTTTTAGTTATTTTTGTTTAGCTGAGCCCACTCGGGACTGCGGTCGCTGTCTGGTCGCACTTATGCGACGAGGTTTTTCCGTGGCGCATAAATGCGACCAATTTTTTCCGTCGCACAGATGTTTTTTTTTCGCGACATTTGTCGCACTCTCATCTCAGATTTGCGAAACTCGGTCGCATTTTGAAAACAGCGTTGCGGCAGCAGTCGCAACTTTTCAAACTGAGTTGCGACGGGCTGGTCGCATATATGCGACAACGGTCGCATATTCAGCGACCCCAGTCCCGAGCAGAGATTCAGGGGTTATAGAGATTTATTCTAATAATTCCCAATGTTTACTCACCTTCTAAAGTTTGATTTATCTCTGGAATTTTCGATATAGATTTTTTGATTTCTTCCAATTCTTGACCAGTTGCAACAATCAAATCTTGAGTAACTTCAGGAAAAAGCTGAAACTTGTTATCATTTAGAAAAGGCTTATAACAATAATAGAACTCAAACTAACATCTGGAATTCTTGGAGCTGTAGGCCGTAACTCAACAAATTTGGAAACTAGAATAATTAGAAGAAGCCGAAGTAACATGTCTGAAAATAAAAGAAATGACACATTTACACTTACATTATTAACTGATTACTCAGATTAAAACTGGTTTTTTTCATTGAATGAAAGGATGACTAATTGGGTATGAGACATTTGTTTATGTTATTCATTTTTGTAAATAGCAAAAATGTTTGGGTTGAGGAAAAATTGAGGAAAATGAAAGTGTCATTTTTTTTTTTGGCTTGGAAAAATTAATAACGGATTTTGAGATGTTCAAGGAGATAATTTTCGCGTGGCGGGCGCAGCTGTTTTTTTTTGTTGATTGCATGTTTTGGGTAGAAATTAGAGGTTATATGGGAAATTGAGGATTGGATTGGAAAATGTGAAGTACTATATAAATCAGAATAACTTTTGAAAAGATAGATAATAGAATTCGAACAATATTTTTCATATTTGTGAATAGATGCATCCGGAAAATTAAATGAGAAAAATAAAAAATAATGCGGAAAACACTTGAAAAAACAAAACCAAACCAATCACAAAAAAACCTAGTTATTTTATTTCTTACCAGTTTTTGTTCTGTTCGAACAAATACATCATTCATAATTATTCGAAGCTTCGAAATTTTTTTGCGGTGAAAACGAACGAAACGAGAAAAATGTTGTAATTATTGGCTGAACGAGAATCGTTTTTTTTTGTTACTTCGTGTATGTTTCAAGCCAAGCTATTAGCATGTCAAACAATCGATCAGGAAACAAAAAAACATTTAATTTTGAATATTTACATAAAAATAAATAAATAATATGAGATCATATTAGAAAACCCTTGCAAAAATCACATTTCTAAACAACTAACAATTTGAATTTGACTTTTGTTATCTCATGAAGTTCGGGCTGTTAATGTTCGCGCAGATCCTCGAAGCGGTGTTTCACATCCATCAGGTGAATGTTTTTCTGAAAAATTGATGAATATAATTAGGCACAGATCGGAGAGGAAGGGCTATGAAGATATTCAAGCCAAACCTTTCCCACCCTTCCCTATTCCTCAAAAAAACTCACTGCTCAATGAGATCTCTTCACTATTCGATAAATGAAACATCCTCAAAGTTCTCCCGCGGAATTCTTTGTTCAAAGCCAAATAAACGAAAAAATGTATTCCACTGTTAATTGTTTGCATCCAATATGCTGGCTTTGACAATAGATCACTAACCTGAAAATTTAAAATAAACTTTATTACAAGTTAGGGTAAATCACTCACTTTCTCAACGTAGATCTGAAAAAGAGCAATTGCATTTGGAAGTGAAACAAGAAGTGTGGAAAGTACAGTAATCAAAAGATAGTATCTTATAACATTGACTTGACGTTGCATGCGTGGTCTGAAAATTTTGGATATTCCTTGATTTTCAAAAAATTAAAATTCTTACTGTGTTTTTGAAAGTTTCAACGCTTTGAAATATGCAGCTGTGGCAAAAACAGTTGCAGCAACATTGCATGTTATATTACAAACATAAATAAACACGCCAAAACCTTGACCAAAAGCAGCCTTTCTTCCACAATGAAACTGAGCAAAATGATCGGTTCCTTCCATAAATGACAAGTAAAACGCAACTGCTATTGAGCAAATTACGAAGAAGATACTAATTCCGGGAACAACAAGGTATCTGAATAAGACTAATATACATGAAATGTTTTGTTAGAAAAACTTACTTCACTGCTTTTCCATCAACCGAGAAACGATAAAATATTGGGTACAAAATTGCGACAAGTCTCTCAACACCCATCCAGAAAGTGGCAACAGGGATAAGAATATCACCTGAAATTGAATAAAAGGATGAGGATGTAATTTTGATAGGATATACATACCTATGAGCTTCATAATGAGCCATAATTCGAGTGCACAATCAATTGGATACCTTTGTGGCATTTGTTTTGTTTCAATGACCTCTGAATACAATTCAACTCGATTGAGACCCATTAATACAATTGCCATACTGTTTATTAGATCTCCCATGTTGAGAAGAATGAGTAACTGAAAGAAATTGATTGATGTTTGATAATGGGGTGATTCAATTCGTTTTTTTGACGATTAATTGACAGAAAATCCGAGTCATTTTTGTGCGATTTTTTCACGTTTTTGTCGATTAATTCCATCTTTTTTTGCAATTATTTGCATACAAAAATGAGGAATTTCAATACGAAATAGAATTTATTTGACCTTTTTTTCGAAACGTGTTCTAAATTCACTGCTTATTTTTTGAATTCATTTCGAAATGAAAGAAAATTGAGGGAAATTGATTTTTTTTTGTTGATAATTCCAACTCATATAGGTCACGTTTTAAAATATAGGTCAAATAAATTCGAATTTTCATGCAACTAATCGCATTTTTTGCCAAGAAATGAAAGCGAGGAATTGACAAAAACGTGAAATTAATCGCCCTAAAAGACTCGATTTTTTTGTCAATTAATTGACAAATTCACGTCGATTAATTCGACTGAATCACCCCATAAATGTTTGTGAATCACATCATCTCATATTTCATGTACAAATTAAAGTACTCATATTCGCGAGACTTTCTTCTTCCTTTTTGCCCGAAAAATAGCAGCAATACACAAGATATATCTGCAGGGGTGTCTTTTGAAATCTGATCGCACTAACTGTGAGAACTTTGGTTTTGAAATGACGCCGCCAAAATGAACTTTTGATGGGAACCAGGAAATGAAATACTCACTCATAGTGAACAGTTGGAACGAGTTTTCAAATTTTAAATCAAATTTAGAATCAAAGTTTAAAAATTATGGTCCAAAACTTGGAAACCTTTCGCTCACAATCAAGTTTCAGAATTTTTTCACTCACCACATATCGTGTTCTAAATGGTCGATAAGACAGAAAAATGACGAGAAGCAGGATATTGACCAGGGTGGATATTGCACCAAGAGATGTGTTAACAATATGTAAACCAATCAAATCTTCATATGAAGCAATTGTTGCATTGTCAAGAGGACCGTCCGAAGAAACCATCTGCAAATAAAATATTTCTCATGAATCTGGGAAGGTGTGAGAAAATGGAGGAATGACATCAGGGAGTTTCGAATTTGAACCCTAAGGTTTTGAACATTCAGAACACCCGCCCTCCGCTCCAATTATGTTTTTTTTCGAAATTAACTTTTAAAAAGCGAAAAAGGTCTCAATGATCAAAAAAAAAAGAAAAACGTTATAGCAAAAGAGGGTCCGCGAAAGAAAACATTAAAAATCTTAAGAATTCCTAATGAGGTCAGAAGAAGCATCAGAAGGTCTCATTTGTAAATTGAAACCTTATTTTATTTATTCAGCAGAAGAATATCAACAAGATGAAAAAACTACTTTTTGTTATTGCAACATGGATCTGAAAATTCTGCGGGAAAAAATAATTATTTGGAAATATTATACATCCGTACTTGGACACCCGTTTTTAATAATAAGTTTCAAAAAACATATAGATTTTTGATGAGTTAGATGAAGTATTTATATTTGTTTTTCAGGATGACCACTCTAATTGGCTTGACCAATGTGAACTCTAAAAATAACTTATTTTAACAATATGAAAATATTTTCACAAGACTTGGACTAAAAATTACTCTAAGAGAATTTAAGCTACAGTATTCTAAAGGAGAGTAAAAGCTAAATAAAATTCCACATATTCATCAAAAGTGCTATTATATACGGAAACAATTATCTGACGGAGCAAAAAAGTCAAACGTTTTTATGAGTTGGTCTAAGTCATCTCGAAAAATAGAAGGCGTTTTTTCATAAATAAAAATCTCAAAACCGGAAAAAAGTATCATTTTACAGACCTACGCATAAAAATGGAAGATTGAAACAAAAAAAAAATGAAAATAAGAAAACAGAAAAGACCATTTAGAAAAATTATAACACAAAAAATAAATTCAATTATGCTCAGGGAATCACGGGCGAGATCTCCGCGATTCGCGGGACCCAGAAATCCGCGAAATCGCCGCGAACACGCCGCGATTTCGCGGTTTTCTGTCTGCGAATTGCGGAAATCTCGCGGTTCTCTCTTAAAAATCAAAAAGTAGAGGCGCCGCGAGACACAACTAATCGCTTTTAATCATACTCACTCGGCCGGCCTCGATCCGACACTCTCCGCCTCGCACACATTCCTCTTACCCACTTGACCATCCACGCGCACGACTCATATCGCTGAAACGTGTTTCATATCTCTGCACTCTTGTCGTGACAGCCCGCGAAATTCACGCGAAACGCAAACTTTTCTGCGTTTTGCGGAAATCTCGCGACAAAATATTTTCGACCGAGTCACTTCGCTAAATTTGCGCAATTCGCAAATGACCACCGCGGAGTTTCCGCAAAACGCTGGACGCCCGCGAATCGCGTAGATCTCGCCCGTGATTCCCTGAGTGGTCTGAAGAAGAAAATAAAAGAAGAGTGGATTCTAAAAAAAGAAAATAGAGATAAGGTGATCATTTCCTATAGGAAATTGGATATTTTCAGTTGAATTATAGATTATCTGAAAACGGGCAAAACTATCAAATTTCTCGACATGTTGTTGTTTGGTTCTAATTGAATCTGTGAAATCGTACACGAATTAAAAAAAGAAGCAGAAGAAGAAGAAGAGAAAACAACAAAAAGGACAAATCAAATTTCGCCGCTTTTTTTGGGGGGAAGATTTTCTGGAAAAAAACATTTAGAATAAGTGGCGCCTGAATCCATGGTGAGGTGAAAAATGAAAAAGTTCAAATGCACTTTTTCGCCGTCTCAATATAGAATATTTTCATTATTAATTTGTTTTTGGATTTGGATTTCATTCCTCAAATATTGGTCGGTTGAAAAATGCTATTTTCGGAACAGCAGAACTTTTTTCAGAAAAATATTTTTGAGATAAAATCTTCCTTACAAAAATCCTGGAATATGTTGTAGTGCTGCAGTGAAACACTAAACTAGACAATGTTCCTTTTTTCTTGAAACCCTTGATGAGATGATTCTCACGACCACAAAAAACCGAAACCAAAGACTTTTTTGTTTGGTTTCAGAGAGTTCTGTTAAAGAGAAGAAGAAGAAAAAGAACAGGGAAATTCAATTATGTAAATAGATTTGACACATCTGCGGGGTGAAGTTTTTTCTGATACAAAAAACATTGGTTCAAGAATTTTTTTTGGAATTTGGAAAAATATATCCAAGAAGCCTATCTCTGCTGAAAAACTCGGTTTAAAAAATTCATGAATTTTGTCACGTCATAACGTTATTTTGGTCAATTTAGAACTTTTGGAATTTCAACTGACATTAGAAATAATTTTTGTAATCTTACAATTAATCTTGAAAATCATCTAGATTTTTGAACTTTTAAATTTACATCCCATTAATTCTTAAACTTAAAAATAAGAGGAAAAATTGTACAGAAATTTTTTTAAATGATTTCAGCGTAGAGTCCACTAGTGACCTAATAAGTAGTATAAAGAAAAAGTGTTTTTTTCACAGATAGACAGAAAAATGAGTAAAAAAGGAATGGCTCGAATAATTGAACCAATAAAAAACATGTATGCAAATAGAAATCGCCTGGGGCGCAGAATAGAATTTCAGCCTTTTTTTCTGAAATTCCTCGATCAATATTTTTCTTCATTTTTGACTAATATTATTATTTTTCTTTCCTCATTCTTCTTAATCTTATTATTTTTATGAATGAAGAAAATGGAAAATATGAGAAATTCTTGAAATTTCGAAGGTTCTTTTGACTTATTAAATTTAATGACTTCAAATCCAATACAAAAAAAAATTTAAAATTCAATGAAATTCTAATTTTTCTTCAATTCCGCAAGAAAAAAGTGTCGAGAAATGTGTGTGCTCGGCAGATAAAAAAACAAGTTGATTGAATTTCCTCACAAAAAGGGACTTTTCACAACAATATATATCTACTTTGGTATAGGTTTTCCTAGAAGTTCTTAGAAAAAATCGAAAACTTTTGCATATAAAATTAGAATTTCAAAAAAAAACTTTTTTTTTCAAAATAAAAGTTCAAAAATTCCCTTCATGCTCACATTAGAATTCAGACCGACAAAAAAAACTTTTTTTCTGTCAATAATTTTTGGCCATTGATATTCTCCCGCATACATTTTGGCTCTCTTTTTTGACTCAATAGACGAAAAATGTTTCTCAAAAAAAATTTGAAAAAAAAGTTATGAATAGACGGCTCAAAAGAGCAACATTTTGAAATGGCACGGAACAAATTGGGGGCCGATTATGAATTGAGGTTCATAGAAATTTTGTATAGAAAAAATTTCGAATCATTTTTTTCGTAATCCAAAATTTCAGGATTATTTTTTGCCTCGTGATTTTGAAAAAGAAGAAAGCTCAAAATCTGACAAAAATGTGAAAAATTCAATAAAAATGTTTCGAATCAAAAAAATCCCTAGAGACTTCAGAGCCTAAATAAACCCGGAAATTTCAATTCTCAAAAAAACTTCTCATTTTCATTTGGAAAATAAAAAAAAACGAAGAAAAATAGGAAATTTTTTCTTTCTTTGTTTTCTATTTTTTAAGGCAACGAAAAAAGCAACAAAAGTTGTTTTCAGGATTATTTTTGATGAAATATGAGAGAAACAAGTCAAATTCAGGAGCCTCTCATTTTTTTCGTTGAAAAATATTTTTTATTTTTAAAAACTTTGTTTCAAAGAAAAATTGACCAGATGTTTTCCTAGAAATTTCATAAACTATCTGAAACTAGAATTGAAAAATGCGATAAAAAATTTCCAATTAAAATAAGTTCGAAAGAGAGGGAAGAGTCAATTTTTCAATTGGGCGAGCAAAAAAAAATAGGAGCAAAAAGGCTATAGATCAATTTCGATATTTAAAAACGAAAACGAAATTTCGCGAAAATTCTGTATTTTGATTTATACACACTTTCAAATAACACAATAAAAAACACTAGAGCAAGAATTATTTTTTTCCATTGAAAAAATATCATCTGACACGGCAAATCACAATTAACTAACCAAATCTCAAAAATCATCAGTTTCTTTGCTCCAACCAGAGCTAAACCATATAATTTTCTAAATGTTACCACCACCCAAAAAATGACTACTTTTTTATGCAAATATATATTTGGGAGAAGAAGAAGAAGACCATAAGACATCAAAAATCTATTTATTTATTAGATTGAATAAAATTGTTGCCAGTTTTTTTGGGAGGAGGTTTTTTGATATTCGGACGCTTGGAATAAATTATTCTCGTTGGAATTGGGTCCAGGTCGGCCTGAATTACAGGCTGCCCACATTATGGGCCGATTTAAATTAAGTTTTTGAACAACAAAAAATTTGGAATAATTTTTTCACGGTTTCAAAAAAAAAATTGCAAAAAATTCCGATTTGAAAACAATCAATCAATAAAATGTGTGTACTTTGGTTTTTACACAGTTTAACATAAGAGAAAAAATGCCGAAAAAAATGTTTTGGACAATTTTTGCCGCGGATTACTGTAGCTCACATCAGAATTTAAAGGGCTACAAAATGGAATAGATGAAAATTCAAATTTTTCGGCCCAATTCCGAAATCTGAAGCTTCCCCAAGTTAACAAAAAATGAAACTATTTGGTATCTTTTTCGTGGGCGAGAGTGTTAAGAAATCAAATAAATAAATAAATATAATTGATCGGTGGAAAAAATCTCAAGTGTCATCACTCCAAAAAGTAACATTTCTATTTTTTTTTAAATTTTTTATTATGAAAAAAGTCATCTGGATTCGATTTCTATAGAAACAAAATAATTTTTATTATTTGAAATAAAATTTTTCTTATTTTCCAAAAAAACGTGCTCATTACCAATAAAAATGTGGTCATGAGCTCAAAAAATTATTCAAAAAAATAAGGAAACGCCAAAAATGAACAGAGGCAGAATTAGAAGGAACATAAACAAATATGTACAAAAAAAACGAAAATGTGTTTTATTCAGAAAGCAGAAAACCTTTAGCGCTTTCCATGCCGTTCTCTCAAACTATCAGATTCAACAATTTTTAAAATTACCGGTTTATGAAAAGTGTCTCAAAAGTTCAAATGTATTTACATGACTGTATATATAAAATTTGTAGATACATAAATTCTATTCACATTATATTCAACAACATTTTGCTTTTTTCGTGCGTATCGAAGAATTTCTTTCATTCTCATCAATGAGTTGAATAGATCGATTTGCGATTGGTGGAGCATTTCGAGCATTTTCTTTATTATGTTCGATCATTTCTGAACATTTTTTCAAAATGAATATTTTCCTATTCCCATTTTAAAAACTCACTTTCAGTAAGTGTTTCAAAAGCCGTTGAGATTCCAATATTTTCTTTCGCCGATGTTTCAGAATAAAATGCATTTTCAGTTTTTGCATATTCTTCTGCAGTTTCTCTCGAAACAGTTCGCTCATTTTCCATATCGATTTTATTACCAACAATCATAAGAACCGCCGAATTTCCAAGAGTTGCTCGCAATTCTCGAACCCACATTTTCACCTGAAATTAATTTTGTTTTAATTATTGAACTTTGTTTGTGATTTAAAATACCTTTTCAAAAGACCGTTGATCTGTTACATCAAAAATCAATAAAACTCCATTACTTCCTCTATAATAAATTGGTCCCAACGCATGATATTTTTCCTGACCTGCTGTATCCCAAATATTCAATTCCACTTCATCGTCATCGATTTGAATTTTTTGAGTTTGAAAACTGGCCTAAAATATTTCTATATTGAGAAGAAATGAACACTTGTGGGTCAAATTTTCAAATTCTTACCTGTATAGTTGAAAGATGTCTGCTTGTGAATTTATTTTTTACATATCGCATAACAAGCGATGATTTTCCAACAGCTCCTTCGCCCAGCAAAACAACTTTGAACTTGTAATCATGTTTTACATCTTCAATTATAGACATACTGAAAACATCTGTCTAAGGTTTTTGAATATCAATAAAAATATCACAATGTTCTTGAACATTCTGTGAATTTTGGGCATAAAAATGAAATTTAAATAATTTAGTAGAGAGATCAATAACAAAATAAAACAAATCAAGATAATTGAATTATAATTGTCCACTTTGAACGATAACAATTGGAAGTTTTGGTTTGTTATTTGCACCAGTTGGAACATTTTCGATTTTTCGAACTGTCAACATTCCATCAAGCACTCGACCTGAAATATAATAATTTTTTTTTGAATAATGTGAAAAAGAATTTCAAATCTAAGATAAAACTTGTTCATTGCGTAATGACACTAAAACTGACCGGTCAATCGGATTTTATATAGCTGCTTTTGTCACATTTCATGATGATAATAAAAAAAGCAATATAAATATGACTAGATCAATATGAAGAAAGATAACATAACATTAAAAAAATGAAACAATTCGTGATTATTTTTGCTGTTTTGATTTCTTGTGCATTTTCACAAACTCTTATTCCATGGCTTTATAACAATGCTAATATGTTGAATCCTTATGAACAATATAAAACTACAACTCAATCGCCATCTGAATATCATGAAAGATACTCGTAAGTTCTATATTTACAAAAACCATTCATAATTATTAATTTTAAGAAATCTTGGATGGCGTACAACTGAAGGAGGAGATATTTATCATAACTACAATCCTTATTCATCATTTTTTGTTCTTCAAAAATCTACCTATCCATAATTTATCCATAAAGTATTTATTTGTTTCAAAACATTAAAATTCTCACCGAAAACCACGTGTTTGTTATCCAAAAAATCAGTCGTTGCACAAGTAATGAAAAATTGACATCCATTCGTGTCGGGACCCGCATTCGCCATTGATAACATTCCTGGTCCAGTGTGTTTCAGATCAAAGTTTTCGTCGCGAAATTTAGCGCCATAGATACTCATCAAACCAGTTCCATCGCCCTAAAACCACTTATTTTATCAAAAATATTTCGCAATAGGAAAAAATCTTACGTGAACAAAATCTCCTCCTTGAATCATGAAATCTTTGATAACTCTGTGAAATGTGCAATTTTTGTAGCCATTTGGAACACCGTCTTTTTTGTATTCTCCAGTGCAAAATTGCCGGAAATTTTCAGCTGTTCTTGGTGTCACATCGGCGAATAATTCGATCTGAATTCAATAAATCAAATTTTGATTTTGCAGGGCATTAAACAATTTGGAAATCAATTATGAAATTCAATAAAAATTTCATTGACTTCAAAGCTTGTGAAATAATTTTCCTAGAGAAAATTCCGAAATGGAAATGAGTTAGCTTTTCAATAATAATTTCGCGTGAACTTTTTGACACGTGACAATTACGATGAATTGCAAAATTTCAATTCACATTTCTTGATTTGAAAAAACTCACAACAATTGTTCCAATTGGCGCTCCTCCTGCAGTGACTTCTAGAAATACAATCGGATTATCTGGATGTCGTAATTGTTCGGCGAATTTATCATATTCCGTCATTTTATGCTGAAAAAGTATGGTTTTCGGTTTTTTTTCGAAAAAAATAAACAAAGTGGGCGGAGCCTATCTCTATGCGGCAATTACACAATAGGCTCCTCCCACTTGACCTGTGCGGCAACAAGAGAAAAATTTCATTTTTTACACTTTTTTCCGTGTTTCCTCAATGAAAACTGAAATGTTTTGAGAGTTTTATACATCAAAAAATAGAGAAAATTGATCCGCACATTTTGATATGCTTGAGAAACTTGTAAATTTCCTAAAACAGACGTTTTTTACAGATATTTCAGAATGTCTAGACGAAGTGGGAAAGCGTAAGTTTTTGTTGTTGAGACTATGAAATATTTATGTTTGGATTTTAGATCTGCGCATATTTCACATGAGGATAATAATGAAGAGTTGATTGATGAAATTAACTCGTTTCATGCGAAAGATCGAGAAATTAAAGCTGGAACGATTTATAAAAAACGAGTAAGTGAATTTAATGAAAGTAAAAGTAACACTCTTCCTTTTTAGAAATTCGACCGCCCTGAAGAACTTCTCAGTGTTGAAGCTGAAGCATCTGATAGCAGTGACAACGACGATGGATCAGATTTTGATGATGAAGATATGAATGGTATTGGAAAACATTGAACAACTTCAGACATCAAATTCTATACTTTCAGATATCACCGACAACAAATGGGGTAAAAAACGAAAAGATTTCTATGGTACTGGTTTCGTCGATAAAGATTGGGGTGGAATGAGAGAAGAGGAAATGGAAGATGCACAATTGGAAGAAGAAGATGCTTTGACAAGACAAAAGTTGTTGGATAAATCGACTGCGGTTATTGCTGATTTGTTTGATGATGACGATGAAGAAGAGGATGATCAGAATGATCAAAGTGTACAGGTAAAGAAAAACTGGAGTGGAAAAGTATCAATTTTGAGCGTACTATAATTAATTCCAGTTTGAACACCTGAGTTTTCTGATTTCGTTTTCCAAAAATCAGCAATTAGCTTTTCAAAGGTTTCTTTTTATTTTGAAAAAAAAAGAAGGCTTAATGGAGATTAAAGAAACAAATAAAATTTAATCCTTCTTTTGACAAAATGTTGCTCTTCTCGTTTTCTTTTTTTCAACTTCCTCTAAATCAAATGCTTTTTTATTCATTCAATTAAGTCTAACAATAAGTCTTGATTCATATCATTTCATTTTGTATCCAAGATGATCTCTTGAAAAAAGAAAAATCATGCGCGATTTTCTTTGTTCAGATCAAAAATCCGATTTATCTTGCAGGTCAGCACAGCTCTTGAATTCAATGAAACGAATGCAAAAAAGAAGAATAAGAAAACGTTGAAACTTTTGGAACAATATGAAGCCAGAGTAAGTTCATTTCAAAAAAAGGGAAAAGATTTTCGATGACCATTTAGTTTAAACTTTTCTCATAAAATATCCATTCATTCTTCTCACTTTTGTGTTCGATTAAGAAAGATTGCGCAAGATAAAAAGCGCCTTGTTGTTTCGATTGATTGGCAAAAAACGAGTTTATGGCATATATCTATTTGATTTTTCTATAGAAGGCAGATATTTATTTGGTGATTTCTTTGTTTTTGTTATTGATATTCGATTTTCAGAAAACCCTCAAAGTTTTCATTTTTATTATCAAAAACTGAATGTTTCAAAAAAAAACTGGTTAAGCTGTTCAAATTCCCCATTTATCACATGTTCATCGATTTCCCACTGAAAATTCACACAAAGTTGTAAAACTGCTCATTGTTTGCAAAAGTTACAAAGTAAACACACCGTTTTTTTCATCATCTTCTTATTTTCCAGAAACGAATATTTGATTTGGTTGTAAAACCGTTGGATGGAATAATCAATGAATTACCGGAGAAAAGTGCGTTGAAATCGCAATTGGTTTATGTGGCACAGACTTATGCGGCGTGAGTTTTTGGGCCGACATTTTTTCTTTCAAAATTTTTCTCAACTCAACTTCATTCAAATTAAATAAAATATATTTGCCTTTTCAGATATCTGATGAATGTTGCGTATTTATTAAAACTCCGTGCAGAACAATTTAATCGCGAAAAATTGGAAGATCCACTGATTGATTTGCATCCAGTTGTTGAATCACTTAAAAAGTTGCATAAGGTACTTATTATTTCTTCATCCCTACTTTATTTTAAAATAAATATTTTCAGAGAATCGCCGAATGTGAAGATTTTTTGCATACAAATTCAGAATATTTGGATGAATTGAAATCGATGGTCGATGAGGAAAATAAGGAGAAATTGAGTGAATTGTGCGAAAAAGTTGGAAATGTTGGGTTGTCGAGGAAGAAGATTGCGAATAAGGTTGGTTTTTTGGGTAGAATCGGGACTGAAATGGGAAGGTATAAAAAATATGTTCCAGGAACTCGAGAAAGAGTCGGTCGAAGAGAAACCGCTCAATTACACCACGATGGATGGCGATTCGGAAAGTAAACGAAAGGCAAATGAGAAAATTGCCAAAAATAAAGAATATCATGATAAACGCGGAAAGAAGAAGGCCACAATCAGTAAGGTGAGCGATTTTTGTTGGAGAAGAGGTTTTGTGCATAGGAGCATAAATTTGAAATATTGGAAATTTTAAAATTCACATATAGTTGTAGTTTTGAAAAGTAAACACTGATCTTTAAATTTCGTTTAAAATTCTGTGATCCGAAGTGTGAAAATGTTCATTTTTTGTTTATAAATAGTAAAGTTCCCTTTTTGTAAAGTAATTTGTCTCTTCTTTCCCCCTAAATTATTCATCTCAAAAAAGGCGATGTTGTTAAATTCATTTTCTTGTTCCCTTAGCTGAGCGAAGCGAAGTTCGCTCCCTATTTTCACAAAACTAATGTGAAGCTGAAATCTTTTCTCACCTACAGCTGAAATCGAAATCTTAGAAATCAGCTGTTTCCTTTTGTCAGACTTTCCAGATGAAAAAGAAAGTTTTGAGAAAAAAATTTGCAAAACAAAATTGATCGCTTCTTTGAGAAAAATGAACATTTTCTTAATGTGCATTTTTCATTTCATCAAATGTAGAAGAAAAAAAAACACATTTCTCCTTTTTTTCCTCGTTCAAATAGAAATAATTTTCTTTCCATCTTATTTGCATTTTTTTCACAGAAAAAAAAAGAGAAAAGTGTAATTTTATAGATATAAAGTTGAGCTAATTGACAACAATTTTTTTGCAGACTAAAAATCGAAAGAAGGTTCGAGCAATCGAGAAACGTGTCAAATCACAAATTGGAAACGTTCGACGGGAAATGCAAAAATATTCGGGAGAAACTGGAGGAATTCGAGCGTCGACTATCAAATCGACAAAACTTATCGCCTAAAAATGGTAGGGTTTTTGATTTGGGAACTCATTGCATCTGAAATTGATGAGCCATGATTTTCCTAGGATCTTAAGCTAAAATTCTATAGAAAATTCTCAGTCCCTTTCCAAATATCTCCCTTTTTCATTGAGAAAAATAACCCCTCGAGTGTGATTTGTTTTTGAAATCATGCCCTTTTTATGAAATAACAATTAAAAATAAATCTTGTCCCTCGGAAATTAAAAAAAACCGTATATTGGACGCCTAAAATGCACTTTTGAAGATATACTGTAGGAAATTTGGACAACGTCACAAAAAATCTGAAATTTATTAGAAATAAAAATTTAGTTGAATGTAAAATGTTGAAAAAACAAAATATTCAGAATTTTTGATTAGAGACAATGTAAAATTGAGAGAATCTAGACAAAATTTTTCAAAAAAACTAGAATGTCGAAAAATTTCGACACAGCCCAATTAACGTCATTATTATCTTATAAAAAGTTGAGCAAGCAATAAGAAAAAGAAAAAAATTGAAAACCATTGGGCCGTTATCAAATATTATTATCATCATCATCAGCTGCTGCTCCTTTTTCCACAATTATTCCTTGTTGCTCTCTTTTATACATTTTTCGACTGACTGTGTTTATTGATTTTTGATGCACTATGAGATTTTTGGTTGTTGTTCCAGACACTATTTCAGACATTTTTCTCACACCTGTCATTATTTTTTCCTTATGATTTTTATTAGTAATACTATACTAGCACATTTGTTTTTAGTCAATAACCTCTACCCAAATTATAGGATTTTTCAAATCTTGAAGCAGGTGTCCAGAAAAAGGTGCTACTATTATTAAGTAAGAGGATTATTTCCATATTAGATTCTATTTTCAAAATAAATAGATCCCCCTTTTTTGAATAATTAATTTTAGACTTACCTGGAGAGTTACAGGAAATTAATTAATTTAAAATATTTTTCAGGTGTCAACAAGACTTGGACAAACCCTTCAATTATTATTGTTTTTTGTTATTTTTTTTCATTTTTGTTATTGATAATTGTTACTGTTTTTTTTTCGAATAAAGTGGAAAACACGCGATTCTTGGAGTTGTCGTCGTCGATTTTTTCAGCATTTGTGGCTTTCACGGCATTTTCTCCGCCCAAAAAGCTAAAAGCTGAGAAGAGTTTTCGGCGACAACCTGAGGCGCTGTGTTTTTCTTGTGTCGCTGTTCAAATAATATATTCATTCTTCTTCTAATTATGGTTGCCATGAGCACATGATTTCGGTTGAATTTCCGATTCAATATATCTTACTCTTTTGTTTTTTTATTGCCATTCTCGCGTATTTTGTTGTTCTTTTTGTTTTTTTTTCAATTTGGTTTGTGCGTGGTTCAAAATGAGATTTCGTAATATTCGAATTCGCGTTTAATTTATTTGGCATTTTCTTATTGATCAACATACGTAGGCGGGTTTTTTGGGGGAAAACTGGGCGTCAGCATTTTTTTTGAATCTGAAATCGTCTAGGAAATCAAGAATAAAGTTACCACAGATTCTCAAAGTGTTCGAATTACTTTTGAAAAATTAAAAACCAAAAGATAACAGCCAAAATAATTATTTTGAAGATTTCACAAACAACCTCTTTCCAGGCAAATTTTGAACCAATTTCAGAAAATGGTCCGATTCAAAAAACATCCCCATCTATTTATTCTATTGATCTCAAAGTTCTGTCAAATTTCATTCCTTTATTTATAACTTATCAAAAGTGCCGACATCTTTCTATGTCTAAAGATTTTATTATAAACAAATTGAAAAGAACAGTTGTAAGACTCTCAAATTTCTAACTGTTTTCTTCGGTGTCACAGATGTTTCACATCTGTGTCGCAGAACAAAAACACCGTTAGGGCACAGTCGTCAAAATATTCCATTTGGTTAGTTTTTATTTTTCTCTCGTAATTATGTAGATTTGATATATTTCAACTCTGTCGCAGGTTCAAACTAATATAATTTTTTTCAACTGAAATCTAGAAAGACGCAGAGAACCCCTACATGAGAAAAATCCCTCAAAATTTATCGCTTCGAGACCAACATGCTTTGAAAATAAAATATTTTCCCGCACTCTGTCACAAAACGATGTGAAATTTTATTCAACAACAATTGGCGCTGTGCCAAAAAACATCCGTTGTCCAGGTGTCTCCATTTCATTTTCCAAATCGATATCATTCATTCGCAGAATATCTCAAATATTTTTCAGTAACATACAACATTTATGTATTTCTTTTTTCTTTTTAGTTGCCCCCAAACAGCTGCATTTTGTATTTGTTAGCTTATAATTCAGATTATCCGTGGATTTTTGGCTGCCGTCCTTTTATATTTAATTTTTTTCAAAAAAAAAAAAATAATAACCCGAAAATTTCAAAGTAAATACTTTCAGAATTATATTTCATAAGAAAATAGTGTTTGCTGAAATTTTTCTAGACCTCAAAATATATGTTTTGATCTCTCTTTCTCTCTCTCTATGTTTTCTTTTCCCCCTCTCAAACAGTCATCTCTCGCATGGCCTTTGAGCAGTTTGGAAAGAATTTATTTTATATTTTATTGTAAAAATTGATTCTGGTTGCCTTGAACAAAAATACGTTACATATAAATTTTTTTTATATTCGTTCCGTTGAAATTTATAGTTGTAACCAAGGGGGTTTTCGTTTTTTTTTTGAAAAGTAGAGTTTTGACTAGATCTGTAAGGCTTCTGACTAAAAAAGGTTCTGTTTACAGCTTTGGACCCGGAAGATTTTTGAAACTCAAAAAATGACCGGCTGGGAGCTTTGTCTTTTTATGATATAATTTTGTCTCGCCCGCTTTGTCATAAGATAAAAAAGCATTGGACGAACTATCCAATAGTCATTACACTTTATGACTCATCGCTATTTAGATTCCCCCTTCCACCGTATTTTAGCTGCTTGCTTAATAATACGTGGTTTGAGATTTCTCTTTAAAATGCCACCTAATTAATAGTTAGGTTCAGAGCCACCAAATGGTACGTAGTAATTAACCATGGAGCCCGAAAACCTGTGAGCATTTTCATACTCAACTTTAGATTTCAAAATATAGTAGGTTAGTTACGCAACCAATTGTACAAGGTTTTTCAAGGAATAATATTTTTCTTGTTTTTTAGTGTGACGTTGCTCAGTGACTCCTTTTCTCTTCTTTTCATTCCAAGAAATCAAAACCTCGAAACATTTTTCTACGATCAGTTTTTATTTTATGTGTATATTGTTTCGTGACGAATGAAGAAAAATCAATTTCTTATCTTCTCCTCGTTCTGGTCAGTTTTTGAATGACACAACTACAGGCGGAAGTTTCTGTTCGCTTTGCTGAAATTGAAGAAGTTTTTTTCTCTCTTTAGATAATGCATTTTACGATGTGTTGTACATTAGGGTTAGTAGTAAGTAAAATGTGAAAAACACGTCATTTTATGAGGTCGCCTTTAAAAAATGAAATGAGTATTTTTTCTATTTATATATAAAGAGCAGGGCGAGGGGAATTATACTAATTTGAATCAGCAGACCGTTTCGACAGAAAAAATAGTCATGTTTCAATTTCCTGAAGTCAGAACCATGAAAAAATGAGTTTCTAGTCGATTTCTTACAATTGAACTTGCACTTTTGACAAAATATATATTTTCCAGTAGTTTTTAATTTGCTGATCATCATCCCGTTGTCAGAAATTGAAGAACTCAACTTCTAATATGAGTTATGACGTGGCAAAGTTTGAACTATTTTTGAACATTTCATCCCTATTCAAACCACATCAACTTAATGAAAGAATTGTTTTTCCTCTCCTGCCCCCTCAAAAAAATCAAATATTTCATTATTGTCGAAATTCTTTGGCTCTGCACTCCTAATTAACCGCAAACATAAATTATTTTTTTCTTCGCTTGGGAAACGGAAAAGCTTCTTTTGAGAAGGTTTTTCCCCTTCACTATGATTGTGAGCCGAAAAATCGTAGTGGATAGTATTTTTCAATATGTAGTTGTATGCAAAAGTATAAAAAATGTGTTAGGAATTTTCTCGAAGATAATACGGTAGCTCTGGGTCACATGACATTTATGTTAGTATGTTTTCCTTCTTTTACTCCATTCACACTATCCGCCCATTTTTTTCTTTTGGAATTGAATAAGAATAAAACATTTGTTCTTTTCATAGAATAAAATAAAAAGAATAAAACAGTTGACTCATTTTGTCTTTTTCCTCGCTGGTTTCTGTTTTTTTTGTTTGAAGTTTTGAAGTTAATGTAATTTCTAATTTTAAAATTCATTTTTTTCAGCTTCTATAGGTAGACTTTCTAGCCGCCGTCTCTCAAATTTTATAATTGTTTTGGTCAAAAAGTTGTTTAATAACATCAATTATGTCGATGAATCGTTCTTTAGGTGAAGGAAAAATAACGAAGGTTCGTTCAAATTTTAATTAGCAAAGAATAATTAATTGAGCTCTCATTTCAGATAACAAAAAGAAGTGCTATATTAAATTGTGAACGATTGGGAAGTGTGACTTTTCCGCTGACCGCGGCTAATGTGAGCAATAATGATTGTAGTGATTTACGTGAAAAATATTCGGTGAGTTGGGAGTTTTCAGAAAAAAAAACACGTGGAATTTTTTGAGAGAGACAAAGTAGTTTTCTCAATTGTTCAAGCTACAAAAATTACAAGATCAGAAGATTATATTTTATCTACAGTAATCCGAACTACAAAAATTGGATTTTTGCAGTTTGGTTTACTGTAATTCCGAAAAGTCCAGAGTTTGATCTCTAGTAACACGAACTGCAGAATCACAGTAATGTTTGCAGTTCGGAATACTGTAGCTACAATATTGATTTTCGAGATGGCCTAGAAACCTCAGATAATTAATTTTGGTGGCCTAGAAACTCAAAAAAAATTGAATTCTGAAAAAAATCAATAGTTACAACAAAAATGTTGTCTATTTTCAAAAAAAAAAAATAAAATCATATTATCACGTGGCCACGTGTTCTACAAGTGTTCATTTTAATTTTCACATTCCCCATTTCATTTCCACATTATTTCCAGCAAGATGAAATGTTAATATTTACTGCTCAAAAACAATCTGGCGATAGTTCAAATGCTCGTTATGTTGCCTCTTCTGTCGTAAAACGTCGTGAATTATTATCGTGTTCTGGTAAAATAACTGAATGCTATGAAAAGTTTTGTTATGGTACGGTTGCCAAATATGGTCGTATATTTATTCCATATTCTGCTCGTATTGAAACTAATCAATCGTCGAAAGCTTGGCTTGGTAAAGGCGCTGAAGTTGGAAGAAGTGTGAATATGAAGGTGAGTAGCCACCCCTAATATTCACAAAAAAAATCATTTTTTTTTGCAGATTTTCCGTCAACCCGATATAAATAATTGTCGATATGTTGCATGGTCATTATCTTTAGCTGACTCAATATCAGTTCCATGTTTTCCACTAAATCTTCCTTCAATTGCCTCTACCAACGGTTTATCGAATATGAATGGAACACCAAATACAATGGCACGTTTACCAAGTACAACTGGACAACTTCGAGGAGCCGAGAAATCGCCCGAATTTGCTGGAGATCAATTAGGTGTTGTTGTATCATTTACAAGTAAAGAAGAATGTATTATTTATTCGGCGGTATGTGTTTTTTGTTTGTTTCATTTTGAAAAATTGATTATTTTTGGTTTTGTAGCAAACTGGATTATCGCAAGTGAAAGCAGCTCATTGGATGGAATTGGGTCGATTTGTTAAATATGATGCTGTTAAACTGAAAAATGTGACAAGTGATTCGAAAATTCATTGGGCTGCAAAAAATGTTACGGATATGGGTTTTGTGAGTTATTTTTTTGTTGAGATTTCAATCAATCAAATGTTTTTTGCAGATTTTTGAAGTAGTTCAAGACAATATAGATGAAACAAAATTACATTTGAATATAAAAGCAGTTGTGAATCGAGTATCGTTATCATCGCGTGCCGCGTGGCTTTGGAATGATTTTATCGGACGTATCTATGTGCCGCCAGCATGTTTCAATCGTAATCTCAAATCTCTAGCTTGTGTTGAAATTCGTGCATTATATACAGGAGCGTTTGAGGATGTTCCATGGAGTGCAATTAATATTAAGGTTGGTTCGATTTTTTATGCTCAAAAAATCCCCCAAACTCTTTATTTTTCCAGATTGTTGAAGGTGAAAAGGCTGAATTAATTCGTGCGCAAAATGCTCAATTATTATACACCAGCGACGATTGGACAGTGAAATTTATTCAAACACAAACCTCCACATTTTTCGGTTTCATGGACAATCCGCCTTACGGTTCGGCTTTTATTGCGTGGACTGATTTGAATGATGGCGATACGCCACCGCCGCAAATGAGCAAATGCAGGTATGTTTTTTGTGGGGTTTCAACCTTGAAATGTTTATTCTTGTTTGTTTTTCTACAGAGCTACCGTATATTTCCAACAACGAGATGGCAAACATGCATGGCGTGCTGTTCTTGTCACACAACTTGATGAAAATAGCGAGCCAATTGTTCCGCATGCTGTTTATATGACCACTGGAAAACGAGAGATGCCGGAGCCATTTGTGGTGAGTTTAGGACGTTCACTCGAATTCTGGGACTTAGAAAATCTAGAAAATGTTTTGAAGTTTCCTAACTTCGAGAAAACTCAGTTTCATCTGGAACTTTTGCGGACCCTACAGTAGTTTTGCTCTTTCTTAATCAACTGGGTGGCAGAAGACGAACAGATGTACTTATTCAGAACAAAAAAAACAAATTTTTTTTTCGTTGTTCCTTTTTCCTCATTAGAAAGTTTTTTTTCAGCAGAGAATTTTTTCATCTTAATTTTCCCATTCCTTCAACAGATAGTTTCAAACAGATGTTTAGTTGATTACTTTTTTGTCTCGATTCTTGTTATAAGCAGCAGCAGCTGATTATTATGTGTTACTCGATTACCGTAGCCTTCTCTTTTTTTCTGTTATTGACTCCGCCCTCTTCTTTATTGACAGAAGTTTTTTTTTCTTCTTTGTACATTATCATCTGATTTCATTCGCTTCTGAATTAATGGATCTCGAAGAGTTTCGTTCGATTTATGGAATTGCTTGGAGTAATGGAGAAACTGTGAGAGAAAGTCAGATGGTTCAATGTTCGACGTTGGAGAATTATTTGATTTCGTCTTCGTCGAATATTCCAGATGTTATACCGAAAGGAGAAAAGAAACGGCGTGCGCAAAAATTGGTAGGAATTTGTGGTCTTCTTAATCAATAACTCTGTTCTATTGATCCTTTCTTCTTCAACTTTCTTACCCACAAACAGGGATTTTTTTTATCAGGAAAAGTATCCCGCCTACTTTATTTTGAATCTGATGATTCTGAAAATTTGTAATGTTTTTCTCTTATTCAACCTCGGTTAGCCAGAATATAGAAAATCAGAATAAATGTGAGAAAAACCAAAGTTCTAAGCGAGGTTTCTTGGTAATTAAACCCTTTTGGTGCGGCTACTGTGAATATAGGTTTGCTGATCCTAGATTATTGTATTTTCTAGGCGCGGCTCCTAGACACGCAGCTTTGCTAGGTTCCGCTGTTCGACACACAATCATCAAATTTTCAAAATTAGATGACGTAAACTATGACGTGTCGAAAGTTTTGAAAATCATCTTTGAAAAAGATCCATTTATTTCTTTCTTTTTAATTTCAAACTAAGTGTGAGTTTCAAAAAAGTGGGATTATCCTTGTATGATTTCAATATTTATCATTTCTTAATCTCTATTTTTCTCATTTTCCTCCCTGAACCAATTTGTTCTCCTTGTAAACGTTCAATTATATTATTTCGTAATTGAAATTGATCTGGCCTAACTAATTTTTTTCTTTCCAAATCATATTTTCTCGCATTTTCAGCTGCTGCTGCTGATAAAAAGCCGTGTTCAACCATAATTGATTTTCAGCTGTTCTCGGAAACGCGCTCCGAAAAAAAGTGCTATATATATTTTTCACCTTTCTGTCTCAAGAGATCAAACTTATAACGAACATGTCATTTTGTTTTCGGCGCTTCTGAAAAATAAAAATAAAATAAGCTCCGGTGCTGCTACCTGCTAATTAAATTCGGGTTTTGCCCATTTTTCATTTATTCATATAGTAAAGTAAAGTTATTTCCGAAAAAAACACGAAGAAGCTATATTTATTTTTTCTAGATTTATTTTTCCCTTTCTATGTACAACCCAAGAAAAATTATTTCATATTGTATTCCAATTCCAGGCACCACAATTGAATATCACACCAAATTTAACAATGCCACCACCGGGTCTTCCACCAGTTCCACCTGCAAATCAATGGAATTTATCAGCTATCAAAGCATCGCCGCCACCTCCGCCACCGGTTCCAATGTCAACACCAATCAAACCAATTGATGTCTCAACACCTCCGCCAACTTTGCCACATCCAATCGCAAGACAATTCTCATCATTTGGTGTGATTGGAAGTGGAATAACATCTCAACAACAACACAATCAACATCTTGGTTCACCAGCGCAAATTTCGCCACCAAGTTCCGATTCAACACCGCCTGTTGGATTAGTTTCACCAATCGGTCAACTCGCCGATGATGTATTTGTGCCAACACCATTTTCGGAAAAACAAACCGATTGGAATTATAGTATTTGGGGTGATTTCACCAGTGGTGATTTTGCGAAATGGCGACGTGATCCACAAACTGATCCATCTGCATTGTCTACCTCAACATCGAATAGCACTCAAATTAGTTCGACGTCTCAAATGAGAAATGCTTTTCAAAAGTTTGTGCCAGTTTTTGATCCGGAACCGGTTGATTTGAGTGTTTTTGCGTCGTAAGTTTTTTTCTCACCTTTTTTTTGGGATTGTGTGATTTACTGTTTTTTTTAATTTATGCGTATGTGATCAAACTAGACTATAGTTTTTGGAAGTTCTGGTTTTTTTTGAAGAATAAAAACTATAGTCTAGTATGATCGTAGTTTGAACCTGAAGACTAGAAAATATTTATATACGAAAAAGTTTCAAGCCGCATCGCAACCGCACGCGCTCAAAGACACCTGTTTTCAAGATCTATTATTCTCAATTTCCAATATATTTTTTTCAGTAAATCGAGTTCAAAAGTGAGCGTTGAAACTCAAACCGATGCTTTGGCCGAAGAATTGGTTCTCCGTGATATGATGTCATCAAAAGAATTCCGTTCAATGCTCATCAAAAACTTTCCTGAACAATTTGATCGTATTTGCGATTTAAAATTCTAAACAACAACAACAAATCATTCATTGCCATTAACTTTTATCTACTCTACTTTTTTTCTGTTTTTAGTGGTTATTTTTCAAATTGTTTTCCTTCTTTCTTTCCAAAAATGACCAGCCTTTCTGCTCTTTTCTTTTCTATTTTTTTATTACATTGACCTCGAACTTTTTCTATTTTTACTGTAGTAGCATTTCTTTCCTGTTTTTTCTCTCTCTCTGTCTGTTCTATTCTACATATTTCCATCCATTTTTACCCAAAAAATTTGGATCGGCTTTTGTGCCGTTTCCAGCCCCCTATATGATTGAAGTGAAGAATGCGCGAGATTTTCGCAAGGTTGACTGAAAAATTGTGAATTTTTAATATTTTTGAAATTTGTATTTCTTTTTTGATTTGTTTCTTATTTTTTTAAATATACCCGTTTCTCTCTCCCACACAAAAATAGGACAATAAAACACTTGATGTTTAGAAAGACAGATTGATTTATCGAGACAAAATATTCAGAAAAATAACTATAACCGTATTGAAATGAGAAGAAGAAGAAGAATAATTAGAATTATCGAAAAATTTGATGATGTGGAATTGCAGAAATCTTGATCACGACAAAAACAATTTATTGTTGGAGCACCGAGAACCTGGAATTAATTTTAGAATGGAACTCGAACTTTCGAAAATTATTGGGTTTATGGCATTTTAGGGGGAATTTTCAAACTCATAATTAGTTGTACAAACCTCTTCCTCTCGACAATATTGTTTTTGCTTTAGATGTGGTTCGTAGAGTCCAACTGATGTTCTGCAAAACATAATTGAGCGAGTTGTGTAATACTACCAAAAATCTAGTTAGATTAAAATGAACATTTTGAAACGTATTTTTTCTGGGAAATAATAATAATATCTCTTTTCTTTTGATTATAAAATGAGCAATGGTGAGTTTCAGTAAAATACAGTAACCTATTAATTTTTGATTTTTGTTTCAAAACAAACTTCAGTGATTTTTTAATCTCAAAATGGTTTTAATTTTTCCAAAATTGTTTCTGAACCTCTGAAAATTTATTCCAAATTTTTTGAAATAAAAAAACTCACGTAAAATTCTCGCAACCTTTACTAACATATCCAGCATTAACTTGTGATTTAACACAAATATCACCCCAACACAATCCAGTCATACAATCATATGGTTGATTGCATTGAAAACATTTGATTTTGATAATATTCTCCACTGTATAATGAGTTTGCCGACTTTTTTCTCGATGATAATCGTTTTTATAGCAGGAAATAATAGGAATATAGATTATGGAGAGGAGAATCAATGAGACTGATTGTATATTCCACATCACATTTCACACCTAATCTGAAATCTGCAACAAAAACTACTATTATGAAAAAAACATTGGTGTGTTCAAGAAAAATAGGAAAAACTTGGCTTCTTGTCATTTTTTCTTTGACAAAATAATTGAGGATAAAAATGTGACATTTAAAAAAATATTGAAAATTTGTGTAAAATCATCTGGACACAACATTTGCGAGCTGAAAACTCTTTTCTTTCTTTTTTCAAGCAAAAAAAATTTCGAAAAAAAATTGAAAGTGTACTTTTCAAGATATATTATGCTGCTATTCAGAAACCAAAATAATTTATGTTCCTGTTCCCAAAAAATGAGGCTAATTTTTTTTCAAACCGGAATTTTTCGGAATTTCAGAGCTCTCAATGTTTCAGAAAAGGATTAGGGAGGAACAGCACAGCGAAAAGAAAAAATAGATTTCGGCTAATTCCAAATGAAAATTACTTTTGTGTCTGATAGAAAAGGTGAAAAACATTGACATTTTCGGGCTTTGAAATCGGAGATAAACCAGAAGGAATGAAAATGTCTCATATTGCTTTGGATTCGAATGAAAAGTGAGTAAATAGAAAAAAGAGCAAGAATATGAAAAAATGAATATTATGAAATGGAATGTGCAAAAAATGGAGGGCTATAATTCATTAAGAAAAAATATATATTAATAATAGTTTTTCGAGGACACAATTAATCAAAAAATGAAAAGAAAAAAATGGAATGAGGAGATTTCAGAGAAACACATTTTTGGGGAAAATTGGATCCAAACTTTTGGATTTTAATTCAAGGATGATTGAATGGAATTTTAAAATAGAATCAAGAAATGCTGATTTTCAGAAGAATTCCAAATTTTTCCAAAATCGCTGACTCAGGCTCTTTTTTTTTTCGTAAGCGGAACTTCAGGGTTCAAAAAATTATGGCTCAAAAAAGTACAGTCAAATATTCCAAATTATTTTTTCCAAATAAATTTGGGTCGTTATAGAAATATAAGATTTATTGCCATTTTCGAAATGAAGCATTTCTTCACGGATGAAAATTTTCCAATTTTCTTAAAAAGTGTACATTCTCATTTTTTCTCAATAATATTAAAACTAATATTATGAAAAGGTGTGATGGGCAAGCAGGGCCAGCTGTCAGGATAAATGAGATGAAAAGTAAATAAATTGGTATGTGTCAAAAAATATACTACTACTTCTATTTGCAATCATCAGCACTTATGATAAATAATCATTTTTCATTAGATATTTAAATGAGCAACAAAATGAGAAACACAAATTTCTTGGGCATTACTCAAAAATGTATTGAATTTTTTTGAGAGGGCAGCTGATTTTTTTTGGGCTCCTCAAGAAATTGTTTATGGATATGGGAAGAAAAGTTTTTTGTATAGTAGCTAGCAGGTGAAATTTGAAAAGAAAAAAAAAAGAGAGGAAAAATTATTATTAGCATAGTTAGATGGATTTTTTCGAGATTCGAGATTTCAAATTGGATTCGTTAATTTTATTGACAAAAAATAAAATGTGAACTTTTTTGAGGAAAATAAAAAAATGTAGAAAGCGAATGGAACTTTAAAAAAATATTGACACAAAAAAAAACAATTTTACAACGACACTCCGCTTGCCCGCTTTTTAGCGCAACACGAAAATATTTTCATTTTTCGTTTTTTTTTCGCTGGGTTTTCAGGTTTCCGGGGTAAATCAGTGGATTTCAGTCAAAAATTTAATTTTTAGATGTTCCACAAGGCTGGAAAAATCGCTTCCAACGGAAAATCCGAGAATTATCGAAGAATGGTGAGTTTTTTTTTCTAGGGAAACACTGTTTCGATTGAAATTTTTTAGTTTTCAGCTTGAAATATTGATGGACAATCGGATTTCAATGTCAATGACGTGGAAAACTTGGAGAATGTCGAGGATTTTTGACTGATTTGAGAAATAGAAGCGATTGGTGAGTTTTTTGGAGAGGGATTTTGGAAAAAATTGAAAAAAATAAAAGAAAAAATGCATTGTTTTAAAAATCCGAGATTTCGAGAAAAAAACGTGTTGAAAAATAAATATGTTTTTTTCGATGTTGTTGTTGTTGTTATGTTTCTTTTTTTGGAAACAACCCGGCTTCATCGAAAAAAAAAGAAAAAGGAAACCAAAAAAAGTGTAGTGGATATCTGGCAGATAGTTGTTTCATAAGTTAACCGATCTCATGGGATTCGCGAATTTTTGGAGACACAAATTCATGACTGACTGACTGCATAACTCTCTTATATACTTTTTGTGTCGTATTTTCGAGTGAGTCGACAACCAACTCACAAGTTTCTTGTTTTTATGGAAAAATAAAATGAAAATCAAAAAGTATATAATATAATATATCAAAAATATTTTCTTCGGCGAAAAAAAAACTTGAAAGCCAACCGAGTAGAAAATCTCGAAAGCGGACTTCCGGAGGCAAGGTCACTCGATTAGAAAATATTAGACACATGTTTGACAAAAATGTATTTTTGAGAAAAATAAAATATATATGTATGTATAACAGGATTAGGAAGTGGAAGTGCACCACCACATATAAAATATATATGGGAAGTCGAAAAGCGAGGAAATTGAATTAAATATAATTTTATGATTTTGGAAATTTTTGGATGAAGTGTTCATTGAGATTTGTTTTAAAACATTTTTCTTTAAAAAAATTACTGAAAAGTTCATTTCAAAAGTGTTACTTCTAGGATAGTTCGAATGAATGTTCAAAATAAGATGGGGCTTCCATTTAGCTAGAGGTTTAAGATAAAGCTCACAAGTTAAACCCCCAGAAAAGTTATAATACATTTTTTCTTCTCCCCAAATATTTCCAGTTTTCGACCTACAGACTAGAAAACGCGAGACTGATAACCTTATCCTCGAAAAAAACCCACGTATCCCGATTTTTCATTCGAAACTTTTTATGCGCCCAAAAAAGACAATCGAAAGTGATAAATGAGATGCGTAAAACTGTCTTGCTTGCAACAATCCAAAAAATAACATTGTCTGAAGGTGATAAGAAGGATAAAGATAGTATCTAGATAAATGGAGATACCAAAAAAAAAATAAGAAAAATGAGGCGGTGAGGAGTTGTGTTGCTTCTTGTCAAAACGCAATAAAACCAAGATAAATTGACACTTGACACAAAACATTCGAAAGATAAAATGAAATGAATGAGGAGATGAGACAACTTTATGTTTTTTTGCGGAGCTGAAGAAAAGAGCATCCAACATTATGATGATTTTTTGGATTTGTGACAAGAAAAGATGAAGATAATTGATGGAACTTGGGATTTTGGACTATTTGTGAAGTAGCTTAGAACCTATGTAATTGTCTCCACAACATTTTAGGCTAATGATAAAATGCAATAGGGTGAGAGGAAGAGAATTAGAGAAAAACATAAAAGAATTCACGTTTTGTTGATTATTCGCGTGAACTCTTGTCGCCTCGCTTCATTTTTCAAAAAAACAAAGAAAAATAATACATGTGGGTATAGCGCTTGGCCATTTGTTTGATCAATGTCGGCAATACGTTTGAACGACCTCTCAGAAAATGTTCGAAAAAATGGAGTTTTTGTTCTCATTTGAGCACGTTTGCCCACTAAAAACGTATGTTTTCTCTAGAATCTCTCTCCTCTCACCCAATTGCGTTTCGGAACGTTGTGTCTCGGAGCCGCTTCTCTCTTCTGAGAGCTTAGTTATCGGAGAGCCAAGTCTAAAAAACTAGTTGTCAAGTAACCACACCGAAAAGTTAAACTGATGCATATTTTTAAGCTAACAAAAAAATTATAAAAGTAAAAAATTCAATAAATATTTTTGAAGCACTATAATCTCCTATTTTCCGAAAAAATATCAGAAAACACATTTTTTCCTTCGAAACAAAAAAAATCGAAAATGTATTATTAACACTAGTAGAAAGGCTCTGCACTCTCTGATTCGATCTAATCCGATTTTCCCAAAAAATATAATTTCAGCGTTGTTCATGACAAAAAGTGCACTTTCTTTCATCACCTCTCTCTCTCTCTCTCTCTCTCTCTCTCTCTTCACTTTTTTTGTATCTCGTTTTGATTTTGATTTTATTTATTAATAATATCACTTTTTGAGACATACGATTTGGCCTAAATCAATAGGGGCTTAGTGAGTTTTTCCATGATTTATTCTTTGTATGTTTTGTTGGAATAACACAAACAGGTGATCGCTATAGATCAAAGGAGAAAAAAAACATTTACGTTTCGCAAAACGTAGATTTAGGAAGATACGATAAATGACATGAGACAAAATAGCATAGAAAGAAGAGAAACGGGTTCAGAATTGTTTCAAGGTTCTTTTTCCTGGAATACCAGCTTAACTTTGCCTAATTCGTCATTGAAAAAATCCAGGTGTAATTAAATCTGATTCTTACGCAACATTTTATATATCATAAAAAACCAGTTTGGCTTGAAATTGATTAGGTTTGGAACAGATTTAATTAAGTTTAATTCTAATGTTTAGAACGAAAAGGACCAAGAGAAAATCCAGGAAATTATGCAAAATTTCGTAAACTTTTAGGGTCATGGAAGAGATTCTTACAGTAGGCCATTTATAAATGATAATTCCTAACTGGCCATCGGAAAAATCCAGGATAATAAAAATCTTACGCAACATTTTTTTTAATGATTTCAAAAAAACTAGGATATATCATAAAAACCAGTTTGGTTCTGTTAATCTGATTAAAGTTGTAACAAGACAGATTGAATTAAATTTCAGCGAACTTTTTTCGTACATTCGTTTTTTCTTCCGCAAAACCTTGACTAATCTTATTAAAAATCTCGTCATTTCATTTCAATTTCTCGCGCTTTCGTTCGTCAGATGACCACCCGCTTTGAATTAATTGCAACATAAGACAAACAAACAGTTTTTGTTTCTTGTGTAGCTTCTCATGAATTCAAAAACGAGTTTCGGGTTTGCCATTCTTTTAGCCTCAAAACCACACCCCATTTTGATTAGGGAAGAGCGAGTGAACTTTTTATCCCCGCGCGCGAGCGAATTTCGATTTTCCAAACCTCCTAATCATATATAAACGAATGATGACCCAAATCGAACAACATTTGCGCATTTTCGAATGTCAGTGACTTCAGCAACTTCGGGGGCACTGGTCTTTTCCGGTGCCACCCTTTTGGTGGCTCTTTTTGCCGCTGCTTCAATTTATTCACAAGTTTCATCGATTTGGAATGAGTTGGATGCGGAGATTGCCAACTTTAGAGTAAGTATTCAGCTTTTGGCAAATTGAAAATTTAAAAATTCAAAATTTGTTTAGTCATTGACTGAGGATATGTGGGGAGATATGGTTAAACTTGGAGCCGGAAGTGCCTCAAACCGTGTTCGTCGTCAACAATACGGAGGTTATGGAGCGAGTGGAGTTCAACCACCAGCACCACCTCCAGTTTATCCAGGAGGAAACAGTGGAAACCCACCAACTGGTGGAAATCCACCATTCCCAGATGGTGGACCAAACGGAGTTCCACCAAGATTCCCAGGATTCCCAGATGGTCCATTCCCAAATCCAAGTGGACCAGGAGGTTCGAGATGTCAATGTACTGTTGAGAATACTTGTCCACCTGGACCTGCCGGAGATGAAGGAGAAGCTGGGCCAGATGGATTTGATGGTCAAGACGGAGTTCCTGGATTTGACGGAAAAGATGCGGAAGATATTCAAAATTCTCCACCAACTGGATGTTTCACATGCCCACAAGGACCACCTGGACAACAAGGACCATTGGGAGCACCAGGTTTGAGAGGAATGCGCGGAGCACGTGGACAACCTGGAAGACCAGGGCGTGATGGAAACCCAGGTATGCCAGGAGATTGTGGACCACCTGGAGCACCAGGATCAGATGGAACACCTGGAACACCGGGAGGAAAAGGAGACGATGGTGAGAGACCAGTTGGAAGACAAGGACCACGTGGACCACCGGGAGATTCTGGACCAGAAGGACCAGAAGGACCAGCTGGACGTGATGCTTATCCAGGAACACCTGGACCACAAGGAGAACCAGGAGTTCAAGGATATGGTGGAGCGGCTGGATCTGATGGGGGAGAAGGGCCAGAAGGACCAAGAGGAAATCCAGGAAAGGATGCTAACTATTGTAAATGCCCAGGACGTGAAGGAGATGCTGGACGTGTTGCTAGACGTCACAGAACTTTCCAAATTTAAATTTATTTACGAAAATAAAGATTTACAATTACTTCTCAATGTTGTTGAAGAAAGAAAATTCCAAATACAGTACTTTTTTGGCTTTCTAGGCCACATTTCTTATTTATATAACAGGAGAAAACCTAACACAAAATGATAAAATGATAATCAAAAGAAAATAAAAATATGCAGCGATGTCCGAGTGGTTAAGGAGATAGACTTGAAATCTATTGGGCATTGCCCGCGTAGGTTCGAACCCTGCTCGCTGCGAAGCTTTTTGAAGAATTTTGATTGAACGAAGAAATATAAAAAAATGAACCCTTTTCCCAAAATCAATTAGGGAAGATATTCATCAAGCTCTCTTTCACTCTCCTCGAAAAAATAAAATAAAATAAAAAAAAGACTAGCTCATGAATATATTTGTTTTTTTTTTGTGTGTGTGCAGTGTGTTCGGGCTCGAACAGATATACCTTCAAGTCTAAAACATAAAGTAATTTGAGATCGAAGGGTCAGCAAAACAATGGATATTTGAGATCAAAATATTGTTTTTTAAGACGTAAACAAAGCAAGAAAATATTGCAACTATCTATCTATTTACCAGGAAAAAATGTGTGGTTTTTTTTTTGAAAAATAGCGCAAATCTTTTGGGAATCCCCAAAATTCGTTCGTTCGTTTTTCGACATATTGTTGTTGTTGCTCTGGTTTTTGTGTATATTCAAAATTTACAAAAATAGAAAAAAAAATAGAAAAGAAGTTCTCAAAGAGAAGAAAAAACCAACTTTTTTTCGTCAAAAATCAAACCCGCTAGTCTATCTAAAAAGTGAAATGCACTCGAGCGTGTCTAATTTCTTTTATTTATTTTTTTTCTGTTTTGTTGTTGTTGTGAAAAGCTGGAAAAAGCAGAAAAAAGAGAAATTGAGTATATATAGATATATACATATAAAAATAAATATATATGTCTAAAAAGGATATACACGACTGCTAGTAACTTTTCATTTTTCACTTTTCTTTTTTTGACATTTCTGGAAAAAAGGGTTCAATCATTATTTTTTTATTCTACATATAGTTTTGGCTAAAAATGTGTTCAATTTGAAAATCCGGAATCACGAATTTACCTACAAAAAATTTCAACTCGAAACGGGGCCAAGAATTCTAGAATCCACGTGGAAATTTGAAATTCAAAAAAATAAATAAACACAACCTAACAAAATGAAAAAAAGTACACCCAAAACCACCACGCAGCAATGTTTTGTCATTAGAAGTCTCCAGAGAGCGATTCATCTCAAAAACGAAAAATTCGAAGAAAATCAGCTTTTTGTTCGCAAAATGGGCTTCTGCTTCTCCTGTTTCCATGTGAAAAATATCCACAAAGAAAAACAATTTTTGATGGGCTAATAAATTTTGATTGGCTGAAGAGGAAAAATAAAAAATGAAATAATATTTTTTATGCAAAAAAAACGTTTCGAAATGGAATGGAATGGTTTGCCGATGTTTTCCGAGAAATGAGATATTTCGGCACAAAAAATGAAACTCTTTTATTTTTTTTCGAAGAGGAAAAGGACACGTGACAGAGAAAGGATATTTCCCACGCTGAACCTAATTGACACCTTTTTCACTTTTCACACCATGAATTATTTGGCGCCAGTTTATTGGGGCACCAAAATGTGGACAAAGAACGTTTTCATTTCAATTTGGCACAATTTTATCTGGCGAAAAGTTTGTTTGACAAATTGAGAAGATCAGTTTTTGGTGCGAGTTCGGCGAGAAGAGATAACATCATTGCGGTCGCAGAAAGGGTCTGAAATTGAATTTTTTCCAGAACTGGCAAATGAAGAACTCACTCCCAGAATCAAAGGCCTCGAAAGAATGGCAAAACCCCAGACGGAAACTCCAAGATCGAATTGTTCCATATGACAAGTCAAGGTATTTGCAATTAGATATACTTCTTTTCGATATGGAAACCAAATTGATTTGTTTTGACAAATACAACCCTTTGTTTTATTTATCTGAAATTTTGGAATTGATATTCAACTGGCTTTTTGAACAACCTCATCGTGAAGTCTTGCTGGAGAAATTGTGACTGCGAAAAAGCTAAATGCACACAAAGCAATCGTTGGCATACACATGAATAAATCCAATAATCCGTGAATTCGATGATTCATCATCATCAATGTGAAAATCATTGATGGAACAGTTATAACAATCATTATGAATGTGTAGAGCTAGAAAAAACAGTTTGCTAATTCAGAGAAAATGAATGGGTAAGTGCTCACTCTGAAAATGACATCAAGTTTCCGAATTACGGTACATAGATTACTGTAGACTTCGAGATATTCTATTAACTGTTGACACGTTGAACTATCATCTGAGCCATCAAATTGTTCAAGTTGCTCATTGAAATATTTGACTTCAAGATAAGTTGCATTGGTATATAAAATCAAGACGAACAATGTCATATTCCAAATAATATATAAATATGTTGTTATTAAAGTATAAATCGGGCGAAGTTCTTGATAATAAAAAATCTGAAAAAGAACTAATGAGATTTCCCGTCGATACTTAATGGATATAGCTTACGTAAGACTGTTTTTTATTGAATTCTGAATGCTTATCTTCGAAATGATAATTTAGAGCAAACGCAGATGTTATCATACACGTTACAAAAATTTGAAAATGGAAATAACGATTGGTTACTGTAAAAAAAAAAGAATGGTGCATTTTTCTCTTGAAAAAAATCTGAACAAACTTTTCATCATCGATTTTCCACGTTCACACTTCAATCCTCGCAAATTTTGACACTCCGCTAAAATTTGTCGAAAAAATGCGAATTCGCCGTTCAATTGCCAATTGATCAAGAACAATCCAGAAATGATTGATTGAATTGCCCAAAGAACAATCAAAAGTTGAGCTGCAAGTTCAGCAGTGTCGTGATGAGTGGAAAATGTGACGCCGGCATTGTATGTTACGGTATAGATTCCGAGAATGAAGAGGATGAATGTTATTAGAAAATTTATTTTTCGACATGGCCCGGGAGTGTCAAAATTGATTCGAAGAAATGAAGCGACCTAGAAAAATTTAAAATCCGATTTAGACTTGAAATTTGAGTCCTAACTTTAGAACTCACTCTAAAAATATTGCTGGCAAAACACTCTTCGATCGATTTCGCAGCTTCCAGAGTCAGAGGAATCGAATAACTTCTGGTTTTCATCATAAAATAATTCTTCAATCTAAAAATAAAAATAGTACATACATTTATGTTTGCCCCCGAAAAAACTACGAAAATAATTTGCATAAGAGGTAATTTTGAGATTAAAAATGAGAAAAACACAGAAGGTTTTTTTTCATAGAACTAAAATATATTGCGGTTTATGAAAAAGTTATTTGTTCGATAAATAATGAAAATTATATAAAAGGGCTCGTTTAACTGGAAAAATAATAGATTTTGCTTTTTTCCTCGTTGGAAGAGGAAAAGTTTTTTAAGGGAAAAAATAGTTAATTGAAAATTGAAGCGTTTTCTTCATTAATTCAAACATCAAAATAACAAGAAAGAGGATGATTCATTTTAATTTTGGAAATCTCTTGAGAAGTCGCTTTCACGAATTTCCAAGGAGTTTCTGAGCAAGCCAGATTTTTAGAAAAGGGAAGCAGATGGAAATTTATTGTTAAAATCAGTTTTATTTTGTTCCTAGAGATTGTGAGTTTAGTTCAGAAATCAGCTTTTATTTTCAAGAAATTTTCAAGCTACAGTAATTTTCCAATCTTGGTGATCTTTTGGCTTATTTTCTTCTTTCCGCTCAACAAAATTGTGGTTCCTTTTGTCTTGTGAACAAATATAGTCATGGGTAATTGCAAAATGAGTACACTTTTATTCAAAAGTTGCTCTCTTCCGGATGCATCAAATCACAATTATTCCATTTTCACACTTCAATTTTCAAGTGGTCATGTTTTTTGTCATACTTACTGTATGTATGTTTTAAATTAACTGCACCGTAAATTGTTTCAATACAGATAGTTTTGTGTACATAAGGTGTTCCATCTTTTTCGTCACCCAAAGCCTTCACCAATATTCCTTTTTCTCCTCGTTCTTCTTTATTTTCGTAAAACATAAACATAGAGAGAACAGAACAACAACAACATATGCGCGAGAGAGCACCTTTCTCCCGATGGCGGTCAAATATTTGCATTTGCAGACCAACCAACCTGACTCCTGCTACCTCTTCACAAAACTGACGTTTCGTATATTATTATTATTATTATTTTTGATTTTTTACTTTTTTTGTTTTTCTAAATTCTTGAGTGTTTAAAATTTGAATTCATAATCAAAAACAGTTTTTGTAAATCACTATTTTTTCCAGGTTTTTTCCCGAAATTAAATCTTTTAAAAATTCTTTGGTGAATTCTTCAAAAAGGGATTTTGAAAATTTAACACAAGCTTTCGAATCTGGATAATTTCTTTTTGTAGTTCTTTTCTGGATTTTTAAAGTCGAGTTTTCAAAAAATTTTTTTTTTCAAACTAAAATTTTGCTAAAAAATAATCGATGAAGTTTTCTGCTCTAGAAAAAAAATTAAATTTGAAAAAAACTCACAAACATGTCAAAATCTACGTATTTTTGGTCCACAAAAACATTCGAAAATTAGAAAAGTACTATTCTTTTTTTAATATCCCATTCTAAAAGCCAATGATGTGTAAGCAATATGGAAATCCTGAAACTTCAGAATTTTGTGCCATTAAATCTTTTCCTCCCGAAATTCCAATCATTTTTCGTGCTGATCTATCAAGCCGAGTTCATCAAAACGAACATAGTAAACACGAAAATATGTTCCGCTTTTTGTCCGCTTAACATTATGCATTTATTTATTTACTTTGATATATTATAATTCGCCGCGATTCGTCTTCAACTTCTTCTTCTTCATCTTTTTTCAAACAAATATTGTTAATTACTGAAGCATACAATTATTACGATTTTTCATTATTTTATTTTCAATCACTCAAATTTCAAATACAAAGTTCTTTTTTTTTTCAGATCATCTCGGGTGTTATGTCAAGATCTTCTCAAGTAGTCACTCAATTTCCAGCATTAGATCATGAGCCAAGGGGCAATGGTGAGTTCTATTTTGAAAAAAAAAACATCTGCTCCGAAAAAAGGTACAATAACAAGTTAGTGACTCACTTTTATGCAAAACCACAACCTCAATCCACTTTATTAAATATGGGTAAACATACTTATTGATCTAGATGTTTACCTTTTCTGTGAGGGTGAACAAAACAAAACAAAGCGTATCGAATTTCAGGACCACCGCCGTCATATCGAAATGTTGCAGCAACTGAAGATTCGTGGAGCACTGTATCAGGATCTGATCGTGAGTTTGGAAAATTGAGATTTGTAGGGGGAAAGGACTCGATTGAGTTGTTATGATAATTAAAAATCCCAGGGATCCGAGCTTGGCTTTACTATGATTCATAACCCCGAAACCTACGTGACAGTAACCTTGTGAGCTATAAAATATCAAATGAACTATTTTTTCGAAATGAACACTTTCACCTCTATAATTATTTACAGAAGGCGTCGGCAAACGTCGGTCAAGCTGGAACAATTTGGTGGAAGTTGGCGGTGATCCGCGTGTTTCTATGCAACCGGCTCCACACCACACCGTTCATCATCAACCACCAACAACAACCACATTTTCTGCGACACCATCGAGAACATCTTCCGATTTCGCAATCCCTGCTACAGTCTATCATTCACAGGTTACGGTATGTGTTTTGTTGAAGCTTGGAACTTTTTTTTTTCTGTAATTCAAAAGGGTTTGTAGGAAGTAGCACATTTACATGATCAAATACGAAGTGTTCAATATATTGACGATGCTAGTTGTTCTTCTAGTACTAAGAGTACTGTAGCTGGAAAGGTTAGTAGTAATTGTACTAACCTTTCTAGCATGCTATCGTTAAAAAACTAAAATAAGTAAATTTTCCAGGCCACCGGTCAGGCATTGCCAATGCAAAAAGTATATTCAAATGAGCCAAGATTAGTGTCAATTCCAAAACCAGCTGGAACATTTCACACTGGAAGTGTGCCTGCTTCAAGAAGTGGATCTGTTATGACAGGACTTAATCCATCTCCACCAATTATTCATAAGAGTATGCGATCAATCGATTCGAAACAATCGAAACCGAAAAAAAATCGACTTCAAGATTGTAAAAATTTGTGAGTTTTTGGAAAAGATTTCAGTGAATTACAAATTGTTTGTTTGCAGTCTTACGAATCCCCGAGTTATCGGATGTTCTCTCTGCCTTCTCCTCGCTTTAATCATCGCTGTTATCATAATCGTTGTTCTCACTCAAGTCTTACCATCTCCAAAAAATGCAACATTTACATGGATCGCTCCCGCCGCATTTACAAACGGACAAAATGTATCATCAACAATTGATATGAAGACTGAAAATACGAATCGAATTCGATTCCAAATGACAGGAGCGATACCAATGAAAGGAAACTTTATTAATTATTATGATTTTGATCGGGTAAGTTAAAATATATAAATAAATTCAGTGTAAGTTTCAATTAATGTGTATTTTTTTCAGAACCAAGTTGTTGTAATTGATTCAGCTCTTCAATCAAATGGCAAAAATTTATACTGTTTCATAGTTCCACTAGATCGATCTGCAATGCCTTCAAGTGGACAAGTTAGGAAAGCAGCTAAGAATTCCGTTCAAAGACATCAGCAAACCGAAGGTTGGGCTGAATCCTGGACTTGGATGCCTTCACCAATTCAAACACAACAAGGAAGCAATAATGTAAGACTTCTGTTTTAAGTTTACCATATTGATAGAAATTATTGTAGAGTTTCTTCAACCCAGTAATCCCGGAGTGTAACGGTGCTCGATTAGTCAATCTCCAACAAACATCGAACCAACAAAATCGAAAATGCATAGATTGTTATGATTTCTGCCTCCCATCTTATGGAATAATGCGTGACTCATCGAAGAGCAACGAAGAATATTTGAATATAAATCGTCGTGATTGTTTCTATTTATTCGTTCCAGAATGGCGAACTTTTGCGCAAGCGAATTCAATCGAACAAAATCAACAAGATTTTGAATCGTATTATAGAAATCGGCAACATCTTCAAACATCCAATTATAATGGAAATGATAGCAGATGGATTCCATTAAGCGGAATGGGAAGACAATTGATGAATGCAACTGGAAACTTTGCTGGACAAGTTGGAAATACAATTGGAGGATATGCACAGAATTTGGGGAATACTGTAGGAGGTTATGCGCAAAATGTTATGAATACTGTAACTGGACAAAATCAAAATGGAAATCAGAACGGATATCCAAATCAGCAACAACAAAATGGGCAATATCAAGGTCCAATGATGCCAAATCAATATGGTCAAAACCAACAAAATCAGATGGGAATTTCACCGAACGGACAACCACAACAACCACAATTACAATTACCACAAAATGGAAATCAGCAGCAACAACAACAACAAACTCAACAAGGTTTCCATCCAGCCGTGAATGGAATTGTTAATTTGAACGGTGTTAACGGAAATAACGGAAACAATGAGTATAATCAGCAACAACAGCCAGCTCAAACACAAAATGGATATCAACCTGATGTTAGAAGAAATGCACAGACTTTTAGAAGTAATGTGAACAGTGGATATACCGTTCAACCGTAAGTTTTTTCAGATTTAATTTGGTACCTGAAAAGTTTTTTGAGAATATATCTTTCTTGGTTCAAGCTCAAATATAAAATCCACCATGTTCTCAAATCCTATTTGAATACGTTTCACAGATATTTTATTAAATTATTGCAATTTGATGTTGTTAATCATCAAATTGAGTCGTTTTCAAGTTTTAAAAATTTTCAAAATTTGTCCTGAATCAGGTTCTCCGAATAACATTTTAAGATCTTATTTTATTTTATTTTCAGACAACATGTTTCAAATGGTAATTCCCAACAACAACAGCAATCAATGAACGGTTTCGGAGCTCAACCAAGTTATCAAAACTCGCAATTCGGCTTCAATCCAAATCCAAATGCCAATGGAAATGATCCAAGAAATCAACAGCAAAAGCAAAATCAAAATGGGTATAATAGTAATCACCAGGGCGCTAAAATTGGAACAGTTTTGAATGCTTTTGGAAATCCAGTGAATATTCATGGTGAAGGAAATACTCAGCAGCAGCAACAGAATAATCAACAGCCGCAACAAATGCATCCACAGCAACCACAGATCCAGAATACTGGCTTCTCAAATTTCCAAACATCTATGGGACTTGCTGAAACACCATTCCAGATTCCGCAATCATTAGTGAGTTTAAAAAAAACTTTTCTCAAGTAATCTATCAAATGATCTCAACGATTTTTAGCTTCAACAAACTTCCCAATACACGCCAGATGTTCAACAAATAAATTACAATATTCCAAACTGGAATCAACCGAATCGTCCTGACGCACTTTCCAGACAAGGAAGAATATTCAAGTAATTCACACATATTCTTATTTTCCCTATTGCTCAAATCTGTTCAGGAGAGTGCTTGACAAACAATTCGATCTTCCTCCATTTTATTCTACTTCTTCTTCTTCTTTTTAGCTGAATCATGTACTAGTCTTTCTGTATGTATATAGTTTGATTTGACTTGTCAGGTTAAAATCACTTATTTATTTTTTTAAATTTAATTATTTATATTAATATTATTTTAAATTTTTCAAAATATATCAATTGAGACACTGTGATAATAATAATAAATATTAAAAAAATTCGTTGAGATTTTTTTCAGGAAGTTTTTTCAGCAAAGATCAATTGGTGTTTTCGAAAAAAGGTCAATGTCTGTTTTTCGAAAAAAATGTTATTTTTGGTATCCCCAGAGTTTTTGTGTCTGGTTACATTTTTTTTGAGAAAAAGTTCATATTGATATCATAAAGCAAAGTGCCCATTAAAAAAACAATCAGTGAATTAGCAGGTTTTGAAGTCGAGAAGATTCAATTTCCATCGATTCTGAATAAAAATATATCAAAAAGTTCAACCCAATCCTAACAAACCTCAATTTTCTTCAGGTAAAAATCCAATGTCATATCTCGTAACAAAAGTTTCGTCGAACCGTGGCCTTTCAGAAGTTTTGGATTTTCGTATTTCGCAGATAACACTTTCAATTTTATCGGGTCAATTGTCATTCCCAAATCTAACAAAATAACAACCATGTCTAAAAAAAATCGAAAAATTGTTTTTTTTTTGAAAAAATGTCTCACCGTATTCAAATTTAGCCACATTGCAGAAATTGATAACAACATCTTTATCAATGTGTTGTGAAATTATAGTTTTATTTTTGGTCTCGAAAGATTTCAGCATTTGATTCACCAGTTTTTGAGCTTCGATTTTAGTTGGATCTGGGCCAGAAAATACAAGAAAAGGAAGGACTAGAAAAAATACAAAAATTTTGGACATTTTGTAGAAATGATGATAAATAATAATATCATTCATATAAATACCGATATCTGATGAAATATCTTGAGATATTCACATAATTTGAATATTATCATGTTTCTAGTTTTTTGTAGTCTATAGATGATATTTGATATGGAACAAATTACAAAACGTTTTCCAAGAAATATCGAAAAATTCTAATCACAACAAAATTTCTGAATTTTCTCAAAAGAAAAATACGTTTCAAAAAAATTTGAAATTAATCCGATATTTCGGCAATTACTGCATTGTTGTTTGAACAATTAAAAAATAAAAATAGTCAATTTTTATAAAAGTTAACAAATTTCGGACACTTTTGAAAAAAGTTTCGCTTGTAAGATAAAACTATTGCCAGTTAATCTTTGATGTGAGACAAAAAACTTTTCCAAGAAAAGTTTTTCATGAAAAGTAATAACAATAATCATGAGAAAATGCACTTGTCATATTCCGAAACATTCCTCTTTTTCTCCCCCAAAAAAAAACATGAGTTGAACATATTTTTTGAAGAGGAAGAAGCTGCGACAAAAAACACAAAGTACACCAAATTTTTGGTGGAATGGACGGGGGTTGGTTTATTTTTTTCAAAAAACGAGTGGAAAAATAATAAAATGGGGGAAAGGGGGCTACAAAAAAAGGAATAGGACAGAATTGAGTTGAAAATAAAAATAATCATCAAATAAAACAGGGATATTATTGATTGCACGGAGAATGGGTTCAAATTTTCAGATTTTCAGATTAGGGGAAGATATAACATTGTAATGTACAGACTAGAATGATTCAGAGATCAATAAAATGATGATGAATAATAAATTAGTGATTTTTGATTAATTTCTTCGAAGATCGGAGAAACTTGAATTTTTTTTAAAAGAAGGAAACTCAAAAAAGGGGGAATTATCCGTGGGTTGGGGTTACTTGAATTAAACTCGATAAGATCTTGAATTTGTTGCAATCGCATCCTCATCATCCCATTCCAATCCACCACTTGCTCCACCTCTTTGAGTTGAATCACAGTGTGGCAACACTTCAACGTGTTCTTCTTCATCTTCCGAAACATCGTCTTCTTCATCGCGGTATGAGCATTCACTGAAAACACATTATATAAATCTGGGGATTCTTGGAAGTGAAATGAAATTGGATGAAAAAATAATTACCTTTCAGCTTCGCTATCCTCTTCCTCGTCATCTTCATCATCTTCCGAAAAATCATCAGCAATTCCGTTTTTCTCAACATCATCCAATGGATTCACAGTAATATTCATTCCACTATCATCCCAATGTAATCCGCCATCGCTCTAAAATAATTTATTTTTTTCTGGTGGGTGGTGGGTGGAAAAAGGGATTAGAAAATATGTTACTTTTTTGTTCGGCCTAGAAAAAAAACGAACCTGTCTCTTTTGCCTTCGTCGTCTTGGCATTGGTGTGTCGCGCATCTTCAAAACTCCGATCACCAAAAGAACCAACAGGAAACCGACACATACAACAACAACAACTGCAACCGCTCCACCTGCAAATTTTCAGAATTTTTTATTTTTATATGAATCATTTTGGAACCTTAAGCCTTGAGAAAATTCTCGCTTGTTTACCCCCGAGAAAATCTGACGTCACCTTTTTATAATAAAATAAAACGCAACACATTTTTTCTTGGAGGTTTTTTTTCTTCTTATTCTGATTCTAAGAAAGATCTCACTAATGTCACTCAAAAATCACTGAAAAGGAAACATTCCTACCTGCAATTGCTCCTTGTCCAACATCATATCCTCTGTGCGACAACAAAGCTTTCGGCCTTGGCAGGTCCATCTCCAGAATGTTCTGAAAATTATTTAACATTTTTTCCTGAAGTACTTTTTTTTCAAAACGTGTCTGACCCGAATTCTCAACTCTTCTAGCGAATACATAGTTATTCAGGGGGAAAATAAAAGTGAGCAGCACAAGATGTCGGAGTTGCCGACAGAAGAAAAAGTGGTGCGCGCGGCAAAAGGAAATGGAGGTTTGATTAAATCAATCCAACACTTCAACCCAACTCTTTTTTGTCGTTTTTCTTTCTTTTTTTTGAGCGGAATGGAACGGAGACAAAAATAGATATCGTTTCTTTTATCTATTTTAAAGAATGGGAAGAGTGTGCTTCACAAAAATTTCTGGAACTTGAGAAATAAAATTCCAATTTATCCCATGGCCTTCTTCCTTTAAAAGAAAAATTCAGATTGTTTATTTCTGTTCCAAAAAAAAATAAACACTCAAATTTTCTGCTCTCAAAAAAATTCTGACTCATTTTTTTCAAAGAAATTTTTTTTCGGATAAATAGAATATCAAAAATTATAAAGTGCGTGTTCGGTTCAAACATCAAGGAATTTCATATGACAACATAAAAATCGACAGATGTTTTTAATGATATTTAGTTTCAGCCTATGAAAATAATCAAATTCTTCTCTGAAAGTTCTGCTATTTGATACGTGCATAGAAAAAAAAAGGTATGAAGCCAATTATGGGAAAATTGATATTTGATACTTGTTAGCTGGGAAAACTAAGATTACTGTAGTAGAATTTTGAATCATTCAAATTTGAATTCTGATTTGAATCAGAGCATGGATGAAAAAATCATCATAATAGAAACCACGGTGAATATTTATTATGCTTGAAAATATTTTACTGGAATTCCTCCAACCACATTAATCTTTGATTTTTAGATTTTCAGATTATTTCCCAAAATCAAGTGAGCGAAAAAACTTACAACAAACATTCCAGAGGCGGAAAAAATAGACACTAGATGAAACGAAAAACAGAAACGCGAAGGCTTCGAAGACGAAGGAGAAATAATCGAAAAGAAGGGGGGGAGAGCAGCAAAAAAATCTGGGCAAAAGTATTTTCTCTATGTGAGTGAGTGAGTGAGTGAAAAGGAGACGCAGAGTCTTTTGTTCAAACAAATTTGGACTTCTTCTTCTTCTTCTTCGTTTTTTTCTGGTGGTTTCATGTTGTTCGAATAAAACTAAAGTTTTTTTTGGTAGGCAAAATCTAATTCGTGAGAAAATTGCGTTTATTATGAAATTTGAGGCGAATTCGTAGAAGAGTTCAGAAATCTTTAAAGTTCAAAGTGACAAGGAAACAGAGTCTTGTATTACTCGTGAATCAAAATGAATCAAGATGAAATTTGAGAACTATGAACATTCAATGAAACAATTTTATTATATTTGTATTTATTCTGGAACACATCTTGGTTAGGGTCGAAGTTCAAAGCGTGCGTGTCCAAGCTGAGCCTAGAGAACCTAATTGTCTAGGAACCGCTTCTAGAAATCCAGTCTGGCAAGGAACCGCGCCTTGAGAGCTGCTATGTCAAGCAGCCAAACCTTGGTTATCAAGTAGCCATATTCCAAAGAGGAGTTTTTTAAATTCAGAAACCCGGTTCGGAAATTTTACCATTTTTTAGAATATTCTCGAATCAGTGAAGCAGAACACAAAATATTTTTGAATGAAATAAAATACATTTTGATATAAACACTGCAAAAATGAATCTCTTGAGACGTATAAGCTGTCAAGAAGAACACGAAAAAAAGAACTCAGCTCGATTCGGTTTGGCTTTAAGAAAAAATTCCAGCAATAAAATGGGGGATCGTCATCTTCCAAAGTTCAATGTCAGGCAAGAAAACCTAATAAAAGTTGGCCCATCAGGCCGGAAAATACTAAAAAATTCACGACGCGCGTGCTCGCTAAAAAAAAAGAAAATGAAAATGAGTGTGTCGAGTCGAGTCGAGTGAGGCAAAAAGGAGTGAGGAGGACACGACAAAAAATATAATTAAAAATTTTTTTGCCATCTTTTTTTTTCTTCGCGCGCGCCGGAGGAGCACGAGAATGAGAATGAATGAATGGATGGATGGATGAATAAGTGAAGAAATATGCGACAAGAATCGATTAGAGATGAGAAGTTTTGTGCTCTCGAATAGAATATTCACACATATGAAATTAGAGGAAGAAGGAGAATGACGAATAATTAGATCGAGTGAGAAAAAAACTAGAAAAGAAGAAGGAATTCCGGGTCTACCAAATCCGATTTTTCCTCTCATTAGAATTATTGAGTACGGTTAAAGCTTAAGTCTGAGCCTAAGCTTTAGCTTTTGGTCCTCAAAAAGAATTGAAAGTTAGGGTTTAAAATTATATAAGCAAATTTTCAAACAGATTCCAAGTTTTCTGAATACAGTTCCTATGTTAATTATCCCTACAAAGTCACAAAATCAAAAAACAAAGGAACAAAGAAGAAATAACTTATTTTGCGTCAAATCGAATCTAACACAAAAGTATTATTTTTCATAAAAGGAACCCTTTCTCAAAAAAAACACAACAGAACGGAAATATAGTTGAATAAATTATTAATGAGATTTTGTGTGTGCTGCTGGAATTGGAACAGAAGAATTCTGTGAATATTTGTGTACATTTATTTCATGGAATAGTTTTCCTACATGTATTCTATAAAAAAACGGGTGTGAAATAATTATGAATTCCATGGATATTAAGGGGGAGGGGATATTTGAGTTCTTGTCAAGTGCAATAGAATGCTCGTCGACCCGAACAACAACTCTATCTACGTACGTACTAACCACTTACGGATTAATTTTTAATTTATTTTCGAATGTGTTGACAGTTAGAATAGAAAATGAGCAGAAAATGTGTCAGAGTATTTTCTTCTTTGGTCATTTTATTTTGAACTAGGGAAGTTACTGATTTCATGATTCAAAAAGAGTTTTGGAAATTCTTAGCAAACAGAATAGAGGAAACCTTTTTTGAAAATAATGGAAGCACATTAGTTTGAAGATAAATGAGGTCTCATTTTGAAAAATAAAGAGCGAGAAAATAGTGTGGTCCCTTTAAGTTCGTGGTTTTTCAAAGCAAAGCTTCCTAAAAAATGAAAAATAAGATGTTTTTCAGAAAATCTGCAAAAATCTTGAAACTAATAATCCGCTGTGTACGGTAGCGTGACAAAATTGGCTTCATTTTTTCAACGTGGGATTCTGCAAATATCCAATTTGCTCTAGCTTATCCTATTTCCACATAGTTCACGATCAGAAAAATTGATCCAGGTTTTCTCAAACTACGAAATATGAATTTTCTCACGTCCCCCAAATCATTAACATGAAAAGTTCAAAAGTTCAAAAAAAGTACATCCTATACGTCAAAAAAGTTGATTGCTTCAAACCAAAGAGAAAGTTAATTAATTCTGAAAAGTGCACCAAAAAAGATCAAACTGGAAAAAACAAAAATATATGAATTCACATCAAAGTACACACACACTCACAAAAAAAACAAACAAAACAAATATTCAGGACTACCGTAAGACATCTAAAGATGAATCATTTATACAATCTCTAAGATTCTCACTTTCAACACTATTTTCACATGTTTTTTTGCTAAGAGGATCACATTTCTCGTCTTTTTCTTACTTCAATATATTAGAAAATGTAGTAAGGAAATGTGAAAGTAATAGAGAAAAAGGGGTGTGGTCAACAAGTGTGACTGGACTGAATCATAAGTTTCTATTACTATCAATTTCACCTGATAAGTTAGCCTTGTAAGTATAATTAGAAAATAAGACAGGTGAAATAAACATGCAAACTACAGTATTCGCTGAGAATCGTAGTTTTCAGGAGATCAGGTATATTTCTAGCTTTGGCCAAAGCTTCAGATAAAAATTTAGCTCAAGACTCAACATGAGCCTTAACGTAAGCCTTTTCCCAAATCTTAGCCTAATTTTCCCAACTAACCTGAAGTCTTGAACTTCCGAGTTGATCAAAATCCGGCTCAAAATGTCTATCCATCATTTCCAAAGTGTCCAAAGTGTTTTCAGCCGAGTTGAAATTGAATTGAATTGTATCTGGTGACTCAGTGGTTGTGGTTGTTGAGGTTGTTGAGCTCTCAATTGACATCTGAAAAAGGATTAATTCTGGTCTCATTAAAGAAAAAAGAAGCAAAAATCAATATACGCCCACAAATCCAGAATGTGTGGTAAAAACTGGCAACAGCTAGGCACTAGGCTCTGATGATTAGCCTCCTGGGATTTTGTGAGGGATGAAGACGCATGCAAAAATCGTATAACATCAAAAAAAAAGTTTGGGCGGAGAGGAGAAGATTGAAAGTCACTTGACAACAAGAAGAGTTTGATGAGATTTGGAACAAAGCATTTTTTCTCATTTTTTCCGGCGGGCGAAATTGAATTTGAAAATAAATTAGAATTTTTCGGGAATTCACTAATTTTTAAGCCCCTTTGAATTAGGAATACTGTAGAATCTGCATTTCCAGAGAGGAAAAAACACACTGAATCTAGTCACTAATAACGTTGAGAAAAAAACATGTATACATGTAAAATGAGGGCAATTTTGGTTCAATGCAATGCAATACATGTCATTATGTGTGTATAAAAAGGAGAGGAGCTGACTCACTTATTTTTAATGGGCGCTCTATTCTATTTTTTTTTCCAAACAATCTAGTGCAACTTTCAGGGACTTACTGTAACAAATAATTCGTTGCTCAACACACGTCCTTTCAACATTGCACATTGAACTGTATAAGTTCTCTTGTTATATGATTCGGGACGAGTATTGAAATAATGCACTTTTGAGAGAACTTCTTTGTATCCTCGAACACTTTCTTCTCCACGCAACAGAATTCCGTCTTTATCGTGTTCGAATTCAATGTCAAGGCTGGCGATTAAAGAGGCTGGTGATGAGAAGTATTCAACATCCATATCACGACCTGGTTGGAGGTGCATTTTACAGTAGTCGATTTTGTGTTTCGTTGTGACATCTTCGATTTGTCCATCTGTGATAAAATATTGTTTCGAATACATTCGAGAAACGGGTCATTGGGAAGAGAAATAGCAAACATGCTCTACCGAATAAACGTATTTTTCAACCGCTAAATGCGGTTCGGTAGGGCGTGTTTGCAATTTCTAGTCCCTCGGGAAATTCAGAAGTGATTTCCCCAAATTCCCTCCAATCTTACCTGCATTAGCTTGACTGATTGTGATTGTCAAATCTGGAACCATTGCTTGTCCAACTTTAACATTATGATGATTTGATTTCAAAACAGTTGATGCACTAATTGAAAGTGTTGGCTCTGCCAATTGTTGCACAAAAATATATCCCTTCGATGCTTCCAATTGAATCTTCTTGTTCTGACAAGTGACTTCAGTTTTAATTTCAAAACTACGATGTCCTGGTGTTGGAGTGGCTTGTGTATTAACATACGCAACTCTTCTCAACATTTTTGAGATATGTTCACTGGTAGCTGCTTTAAGTGTCAAGACGTTTTGGTCAGCGGAAAGGGTTGCAGTTTGTCCTTCGAGTAATTCATCGAATCCAGTGAATTGAATTTGTTCGGGGCAAGTATGAGCGCATTTGATGGCTTGTTCTGATTCAACTTTTCCAGTCAAAAGGAAAACTGATTGAAGTTGACCTGAAAAATTATTGTTATTTAAAAAAAATTTTTTTTCTAAATCAAAAACCAATACCTTTGAAAAGTTGTGCCATTTTCTGTTGTCTTCCATGCCAACAAGCTCCAACAACCAATTTTGTCAATGCTTGTTTAGTCTTGTGAAGTGGCCAATCATCAAGAATTTCTGGGTTTCTTTCATCGGCTCCGATTGTTTTACCATCAACAATAACATTAACATTATCAATTCCGTTGAACATCAAAGAATATGAATGCCATTGATTATCGCAAACTTGTGGAAGTGCCCAACGCCATTCGGCAGCACGGAAATCGGCTGTCGAACCGGCTTCTCTTCGGAGCACAACTTCCAATTTACAATGACGGATGTAAACCGAGAAATGATGACGATTCATATTGAAATCGTCAGTTTCGCAAAGAATATTTTGTTTATTACTTTGCTCCTCCTTATTTCCACCGTCATGTTTCATCGAAAAACTGAATGTGAAATGATCTGGCACAAGATCTTTAACCAGCTCCTTTGAAACCGCAACACCTCCACTTGTTAAATCCTCATCTTTAACCAATTGAACAGCTGAACTTGAAAGTCCACAAGTTTTGATTGTCTCATTATCATATACAGTATCCTTGGTGCATCCTGGTGTAACATGTCCAGCTTTGAGTTCAACAGTTGTTTCAACTTGTTTTGGTTCGCAAGCATTTTCTTGCTGACAAACTTGAATTGAAACATCTGGCATAATAAGTTTGGAACCAGTTCCTGGAGCATAATTGACACGATCTCCAAAGTTTGTGACACCTTGATTACATTTTTCTTCAACGTGGATTGTGACCAAAGATGATTTTGATTTTCTATAAGCAAAATACGTTAGAAGTTATGATAACTTAAATAAATATTACCTCATGGCACAATCAATCGCAACAATTGTCAAAATATAGCTTTTCGTTTCAGTGAAATTCAAAGATTGTGTATTTCGAATAACTCCTTGATTATTGATAGCAAATGGAAGATCTTTCAAAGCATTTGTGATTTGGAACTCACAAATTTCACCATTTGGATGTCCACAATCTTTATCAGATGCTTTAAGTGATCCAATATTATCAACAATTCTTCCTTCTGGAACATTGAACGAATACCAAGCATCTTCGATTTCCGGTGCATGGTTATTGGTATCTTTGATTGTGATGACAAGATCAACTGGTTCACTTTTCACCGAATCTTCGTCGCATTTAATTGCTTGAAGTTGTAATTTATATTCAGGCAATTTGCAGTCCAAAGTAGCCGAGTCCTAAAATAAAAAAGATTATCAAATTAATCCGATTAGATACAGTAGTATTCAGTGTCAAATTTAATCCGTTTTTTTTCTCTGAATTTTTTGAGGGTTCAGCTTTTCTTTAAAAATAACAAAAAACAGGAAATTAGGTTGTAAAGGCATTTCGAGATTCCTAGATTTTAGTTTTAGTTTTTGTTGTTGTGTGAAGAAGAAAAACTACGGTGAACAGAAAAGTGGCTCAAGATAAAAAGGTTCATTAAAAATTCTAAAGAACTAGAAACTAGAAATCATGTTTCGTGCGTCATAAGAACATTATTCAAGGAGTAGATCAAAAATATTTTTTGACATTTGGAATTTTTATAGAAAAGCCTAGAATCCGAGAAATCTGTTTGAAATAGTAAAGTACCGCTTACAGTAGGCCCAAAGCCCATTCTTAGCTTCAAAAAGCTTTTACCCTTTAGAGAAAAATATTTCTGATCTACTAAAAATGTTTCAAAATATTCGAGGTCTAGCACAAACCTTAACACGGAACACAGCTTCTCCAGTATTCTTATCAACAACTCTTGCTTCAAACGGAGTTGTCGAATCATCGGCTCCAGTGATAACATACGAGCAAACAGGTCCAGTGCTTCGAACAATTGATAATTCAGGAACAGTTGAGATAATATTTTCATCTTCGCGAACAGATGCTCGAATCGCGTCAGCTCCTCGAAGATCAATTATTGGAACACGAGCATGATGATGTTTGGCAGCAATCAGGGAACAACACCCAAAAAGGGTGAGAGTGAGCAAAAATCGCATAGGATTTCTTACTGTAATTAAAAAAATAAATTGGATTTGAGTAGAAAAACAAAGGCTAGAAGAATGAATGAATGAGAAAATGAATCATCATCGCCCATAAAAGCGCGCGCGCTTCTAGGAAAAATAGAGGAGAAGACAGGAAATAAAACGAAGCAAAATGAAATGAAATGAAAAAACTCGTCAAAACACAGAGCAAGCAATGAAGGAGAAATAAAGAGGTGCTGAAAACGACGGCGGCGATCAATAACACGCTGAAAGCGGCCGCGCGCCAAAACGTTTCTTCTTGAGCTCAGCCGCCGCCGCCGCGCTTGCTCTCACAAAAATATATACATAAATGATTATTAGAAATGGAGATGAAGAGACGGAAGAGGAAAATGAATAAAGCTGAAGATGAAAATGAAAAAGAAGAAGAAAACGGTTGCCAAGGGTGATTTTAAGATTCGTGTGATTTTGAATTGTAGCTAGAATTGAATTGAGAGCAGAAAATGATGTTTTTGAAAAATAATATTTTTCAATGATCAAATAATATTCTCAAGTTCAACGTGAGAATTAAAAATAATTGAAAGCACTAATTCTGATAGAATTTTTAATCTACGTTATTTCACGGAAATCCGTGGGCTTATTGAAAAAGGGCAACTCGAGGACTTTTGAATTCATGAACACAATAAGAAGATTCCGGAAAATATGATGTACTTTAAGAAAAGCAATAACAAATTATTCAAAATAAAATTTTCAACGTTTGGAAAAAAACCAAATATTTTCTCAAAATCTAGAAAACCGACAAAATCCGATTTCATGGCTCAAATATTTTGAAAAAGAAACCAAAAGCTCAAAATTTGAAATATTCCATGTCAATCCAGAAAAACGAGCATTATGAATTATTAATGACAAAAACGAATACGGTAGTTCTTCATTTTGAAGCGTTCACCACGAAAAAATCCGGAAAGTACATCTGTCAGAACAGATTTTATTTCTAACCAAAAAAACAATATTGCAAAAAAAAATATATTGATATTTCGAAAGCAACTAGTTTTTGATGTGTTATTGAGATTTTTTATATTCATATAAATATTATAAACAATATTAATAAAATATGATTTGGATGGGGGATGAGACGAGAAATAAAAAAAATATTCGGAGGATTATTCGGAAAAAACTGTTACGTGGGAAGAAGATGGATTAGAAGTGCTTGTCTGATCAAGTGATTAGGAAAACAAAACGAAGTTTCTATGGTTACCAGAATCAAAACTGATTTTTTGAGTCATTTAATTAGAGAGAACAGAAAGTTTGTCTAGAAAATTCTGATAAACAACTTGGATGCTTTTCTTTGATTCAATTTGGAATAATATTTAAATGGTTCCATTTCAACTATTTCTTAAAAATAGTCCAGATTTTCTGGTTTCTGAAAAAAACTGACCAAAAGTCGAGTAAAGTTCAGAAAACTTGAACCTAACAATTACACACAAGATCTGAAATAACATTTCAAACAATTAAAATCTGAAATTTGATAAAGATAAAGGTTAACATAATTACAGTTAGATCTCCAATCTCCGAATTCAAAGTTCAGAAATCTAAAGGATTAGGGCGCAAAAAATGCAGTTTGGCCATAAAAAAGACAATCGTGAGAAGAAGAAGAGAAGATGGAAAAGCACAAATTATCGCCTTGGGGCAACAAATTAGAGGCTTTGCCTTTCGATGTTGACACATTTGGCATTGGAAGGAAGAAAGAACACAATTTTCTCCTCACATAATTGATTAGGGAAAGAAAAGGGGGAAAGACAAAAAAGAAGTGTCGACAAAGTTGGATAAATTAACATTAATATGAATGCTCATGAATAATGTGTGAGTGAGAAAGTGAGACAGTGAACTTTTCAAAATGTCATTTTGTGCGTCGAGTTCCGTTTATTATGAATCATGGATGTAGTTCTTATTGTTTACGTTGAGTTAACGGAAATGAGAAAAATAATGGGCGGAACTGAACCTTTTTTTGCTTGTCTGTTTGATGATTTGTTTTTTTTATTTTTGAAGATTTTGAAAAAAACTGGAAAAAATATAGAGGGTGATAATTCTGATAATTCTTGCTAAGCTAAGCTAATCTACACAAGATATATCAAATTTTAAGAAGCGCTTCAAAAATCTGGAAACTTGACAGTTTTAAAGTAGCCTAGAAATCATAAGTTTCATTTAAAAAATCAAGAAAATCTCTAAAAATTTGACAAAATGTTTGTTTTTCCTGATTGTCCCTGGAGAATACTTTAACTTTCACTCTCAAACCGAAAAAAAATAGCAAAAAATATATATGTATGTCTCGAATAACAATGCTTGGTGTCCATATTTCATTCATAATGGGGTGCAGTGTATTTTTCGAAGAAAAACACAAAACAAAAAGACAGGGTATTTGTAACAAGAGAAGAGACATTTTAAGAAGAAATGAAGAATTGTTCTGAAAAATTAGAGAATCAGAAATTAGTCATCAATCTTTTGTATAAAAACGGAAGTGAGTCTTCTGAAATTAATTGTAGCCTTGCACGAAAAAAAAATGAATCGAGATATCTAACAACAACAAAATAATCGCGTGATTTGGCTAATAACATTTTCATATGTGGATTAGATTCGTTATTTATTTGAAAATGTCATTTAATATTAGTTTTTCCTGTGACATTTTTCAAATTCCAAAAATCATAGAAAACATCCTCAGAAACCTTTTTTCTGCAAGATTCAATCAAATTCATCTCAAAACTCATAGAACACACCTACTTACAGTAATCCAAAAAATCCTCTTCTCACCGGAAAATACCCAATTAAGATTTGCTTACAAATTCCAAGAAATAATTAGTGGCTCTATTCAACAAAACTTATTCTATGTAATCAGATGAATAATAATTGGGATTGGAATTGCAAAATATTTGTAATTTCAAAAAAAATGTGAAAAAAAGTTGCGAGGGATCAATAAATGGCGAAGGCGGCAAAAAGTCGAGTTTTTGCGGCTTCTTCTTTTTTGCTTCTTCTCGTGTGTCGCGCACATACGAATTAAATGGATTTGAGGAGCAAAAAAGAAGAAGAAGAAACGGGGAAAATAAGAATAGAAGAAAAAGAAGAAGAAATGAATAATTCAGAATGATGATGATTTTTGACATTTTAGAACTGAAAAGAATGGAGAAAAATTTGATTATCAATCGGAATTATTAGACATCTGGTGTGAAATTATATGAAAGGAAAACAAAAAAACCTTTTGTTTTAAGGACATCTGCGGATTGTAGTAAAATGTAGCAAAACATAATGTTTTTTGTCTGGACCTTCTATATTTTACGTTTCACCAATTTCTTGAATATGGTAGATTTTTGAACTGACTTGAATTCTGATCTTTCAGAAATATTTTAATTAAGCGTGTGCGAACAATCGTAAGTACATAGAAAATGGTTCTTTGATGTTGTTAATACCAAAAAGGTTCCCTTGTTATTATTTATCTTCATTGACCTCATAAAACCCCGGAAAATCTAATGTTCGACAATAAAAGTATAGTATGAGCAATCATCGAATTAGTTCTATTCCCCCTGGCGAAAATATTTTTGCCGAAAATACTAAAAGTTCCTGAAGCGAACAAAGAGATTTTTCATTTTCGTAGATTTTTCCTGAAGAATTGCATTAAATGTTATTTTGTTTTGTTGTTTTCAAAAGGCAAAGCAGAAGAAAAAAGGAGAACAAGAACAAAAAAAGAAGATCGATTTTTGTCGTCTTCAAACGACGACGTCTTTAATTAACACGCTCATGCATTTTTTCAGGCAAGCTAGAACAAAAAAAACGATCAACGCGAAAATAACATTTTTCAGCTCTCATGCATAAATACGCATACGTCAGGCAGGCAGCGACGCGACTTTTTTGATGAAATGTGCAGAAAAAAAAATGGAACGGGGATCTTTTTATTTGTGAAAAGATACTACATACTTTCGAAGGTTTAAAACTTCGTTTTTTTTGGCGGCTACACAATTGGTCTCAAGGGGGAAAATAATGATTTATGAAGAGAGAAAGGTTTAACTATATTTTGAAAAATGAGCTCTAGAGAGTGTCTAGGATTCACTTCTAGAAAACTGCTTTGACAAGGAGCCGAGCCTAGAAATTCTAGTTGTCAAGGATCAGCGCCTAGCGAGCCAAGAAGTCGCACAGGAAATTATGACAAGTCGAAAAATAAAAGGATTTTTATGCTTATCAAAATCAAACCAGCTTATCCATGTTATCTTTCCAGGAAAAACCGGTTTCCAAAAATCTAAAGAAATTTTTCACAGAAAAAAGGGCCACCGGGAAAAATTTACATAAATATCTATGTTGTGCGTGTGTGTTTTTTGCTACATTCGACAACCAACAAAAAATATGACTCTGCCGGAAAAAAAGTGAAAAATAAACACGTTATCGCAGTTTGGAATCTTTTTTTTCTATTTTTTTTGTTACATACTGCTTTTGGCACACAAACACTCATGAAAAAAGGCTCCGGGCAAGCAAAAATTGTGGAGTGAAGCGAAACAATGTCTTGCGCGCGCTTTTTTTCTGGACAAAAAAAGCAGCTTCACCTATGGAGTGTGTAGTCATGCATACCTAACACCATTTTTTGTGAATAAATGAAAAAAAGGGGAAAAAACGAGGAATTGAGCAAGCAGACAAAGTTTTTAGAAGTTGACTGGAAGAAGGATGGAGAAAGAGAAAATTGGCACCAAAAAAGTAAAGTTGAATGAGTGAATGTGAAAATATGAAAAATAAAAAATGGAGCTGGGATTCTAAAACTGAAAAATTTGGCGACAAAATGGCAACTTCCAGATGAAAATTATCGATCAAACTAGACTATAGTTCTTGGCAACATACTTAAAATTTGAAAAAGAATTGAACTCAAAAAATTCGGAAATTATAAAAATCTGGTCCGATGAAAATATTCCTGTTATTTTTATAAAACTTTACTTTCTGGAATAAAATTTAATTTGAAAACTGAAGGTTATCAGAGCTATTTAGAAAAATATATTTTTTCTCGAATTAGAAAATTTCAATTATTTTTTTCAAACCCCAAGAAAGCCTAGAAAATTTCTCTAAAATCGATATAAAGTCTAAGAAGTGAGTCAAAAATGTTTCGAAATACACACTGCCAACAACGTACATAAAATTCATTGGTTTTTCTCATTTTCTCGCCTGGACTCCGCGCACACTAAAAAATTCTCTTCGCGCACAGAAAAAAAAACATAAACTCAACTCGTTTTAATTTCGAGCCGGTCATTTTCAGCAAATTAAATTTTATGACCTTTTTTCTGCGCGTGCAAAACAATGAAAAAAAAACGGGTCCAAAACATGGAATACTAAATAAAAAGTGCAGGCTTTCCCCTTGCTCGTTTTGGCTAATTTCCAAAAAATATAATAGAGATCAAGAGACGCAGACATTTTAGAGATTATGAAATACGAAAGAGACGCAGATGGGGAAAGTGCGCGGATCGAAATGTAGAAGAAGTAGAAGAAGAAGGAGGCGGAGTTGAAATTTTTGAAAAAGAGGGAAAAAGAAATATATATATTTTATTTGGTAACCAAGGTGACGATGAGAAGATTTGGATTTTTATGAGAAAAAAATCCCTTCAGATTTTCCATTAAAAATATTTCAAGACTTTTTTCGCTGATCTCAAGAAAAATATTTTTTCAGACAGAAAAAGAAAGAACAAAGCCAAGCCACAATAATTATTTTCAGATTCTTTTGTTTTTCAGAAAAAACGAAAGAAAAAATAAATGAGAAAACTTCAGATGTGAAGAAAACAAGGGAAAATAAAACTGAATAAAATAAAATTGGAATTGAGGTGAAATTTGATCTGATGGGAGAGTCAGACTAGCTAAAAAAAAATATGATGACCGAGGAAAAAAGAGGAATGAGAAAAATTGGTAGTACTAATTTATATGGAAATTTTTCCAGATTCAGAATTGTTATGCTCTAGTTCAAAAATTCCAGTCTAAATGGTCCAACCTAGTTCAAACGCTCCTCAAATTCAAAAAATTCCTATTTCAATGTGTGAAAAATCACCTCGCAAACCATCAATCAACTATTTTTCCCATTTGGTTACGTAACAAACTCATCATTTCACTTCACTTCTGCCAGATGGCTTCAGATTTATTATCTTCCGCGCATTTTCCTTTAAAAGAGTGTCGTCAAAACAAAATATATCGCGCTGATGAGGCAAATATCTAACATAAGTAGGAAGATTTCCTTAGTGCGCATGGATGAAATGTTGAGTGGAGGGAATTTAAATTGAATAACTCTCAAGAATTGCCAAAACGAAAATGGTTCACTCAGCCAACAAATCAACTGACTAATAAACTGACGATTCTTATGGCTTCCGGTTCAACCGGAAATATTTATTTTGCTGTTTTTTCAGCAAATTTTTTTCTCGAAATTTTTATGGTCTTCTTGAAGGTTGAAGGCAAACAGGAAACTAATGATATCAGAATTATAGTGAGCAAAAAAGACTTACCTGCTAGGCAATAATTGAAATCATTTGACAATTGTGAGCAGATCGCAAAATCCAACTGGAAACATGATGTTTGACCTGAAAAATGAAAATTTACATCTAATATCAACCTTCAAAGGAAAAAATATGCCTCGAAAAACTCCGCAAACACACGCTAGAAAAATCTGCAAACAACGAACACTACGCGCAAACCCTACACTACCTCCCGGGAAAAGTGTAACGGGAACCCCGATATTCCCTCACGAACTATAACCCCGGGGAACCCTGAGAATCTCACAAACTTTACTTTTCGGGCGGAGTATACTAATCTCTTAATTATAAAAACTAACCCGAAATTTACTCGTCACATCAATCGGAGTCGTTTTTTAAATAAAGACGAAATTCAAAATGAAAAACATGAACGTGAAAATAAAAAAATAAATAGAACAACACGTCAATTTAAAATTCAGAATTGTTTTTTTTTTAATTTTTTTTAAATCGAGTCAATATTTCTATTTCTAGAAAAAGATAGAGAAATGAATCAAATCAAAAGGCACAGTAGAGCCGTTTTGACCTCATCAGGCGCTAATGATATCAGAATTAGTGTGAAGTATAAAACCTAAACCTAACCTACGCTCGTAAACACAAGAAAACCCAAAACCCAAAGAAAGAACGACAAAATAAGAGTGTGTGTCAACACCGACTGCCCGCAAACACAAAATTCTACGCGCAATCTTGTAAAAATAAAAAAACGACACTCCGCTCACACAGTGTGTGAAAATTAAACAACAGGCAAGCCAAGAGTGTCGTTGTTTTATTTTTTTTTGTTTTATGAGAGAGTGTGGAAAATGTGGAGAGAATTAGTGAGAGAAAGGAGACGTTTATTCAAATTTTGTAATTACATGAATTCAAAAAAGTTTTCTTTCATATTTGTCGTTGGACCGAAGTCGACGAAATCTTTGACCCATGACGAAAAAGCCACATTATATTTATCACAACAATGTTGCCCCCAATAAAAAATCTCGAAAAAATTTTCCAGTTTCAAAATTATGAATCACAACCCATTTCAACCCTAAAATTTGCCATTGTAGTCTCGATTTTGTTTGTTTGGCAAATTGTGTAAGAAGTTTTGAATGGCAAGGTCATCATTTGCTTCTTCTTCTTCTCGTTAATGTTTACCATTTTGCAATTCTTCTCCTCCCATCATTTTTCTCGATTGACCATTTTCACCTCGAAATCAGTTGGTCGGTCGGTTTCATCTTCATAGGAATTATTTTTGGCTGGAACTTTTTCAGATTTTATTTTTCTTCTTTGTGTAATAAACGAATCTATATTCTTTTGTACTTCATCTCCTTGTTTTTTTCACTTTTTAAGTAAATTTGGTCGATGAGGCTTGTGAAATCATATTCCCTTTTTTGTTGTTCATCGGTTTTCGAATCATTCTATATTTTTCCAGATGACAACGCATATATTACTACTAACGTTTCTTCTGACTCTTTTTGAGTACGGTAAGTGTTGAAATTTTTGGAGGGAACATGAAAGTGTAAGAAAACTTTCAAATAAAAAAATAATATGAATAAAATTCTGTTAAAAACCTGGCTACTGTAAAGGAAATTCTGAAACTCTGAATTTTTCCAGATCTCCTTCAATTTTTTTTAAACATGAGCAATAATCAACTTTCAGAAAAATGTTTTTCTTTTCTGGGGTTCCTTATTGTACACTAAAGATAAATTCCAGAAATATTCGAAAATAATTTTTTTCTGAAGCTCTGAATTTTTCCAACTCTTAATCCACTACAGTAATTCAATTCTGATCATCAAAAACTTCCCGAAACAGTAATATTTCATTGTTCCATCATCTTTTTCCTTTCATTTGTCACATTTTTTTCCAAACAATACATAATTTCGCCTTCGTTTTTCTCTCTTGGTCATTATTACACATTTTTCGCATTGCTTGCGGCGGAAATCAGTTGAACAAAGTGCAAAAACTGTGTGTGTGTTTTGGAATAGACTAGCAAAATGGGTTTTTGAAAAAAAGGAGAATTGTTTTGCGAAGTAAAATTTGTGGATTTTTTAAATAGTTAAACTTGTCACATGTTTGTGAACGAGGCTTTCCTGATTAAAAGTTTGAAAATTTGAAACTGTTTTTTTCAGCCATCGATGCTCAGATTAATCTCGGCTCATTTTTCCTGCATCCCCAGCGACAGGGAGGATTTGATATGGGAATGGGACAAGGTGCTAATATTTTGGGATTTGGTGGCGATCGAAGTTTGAATATTGCTGGAAATCCAGCTGGTTTTGCCATGGGATGTGAGTCAACTATTTTCAAAATATTTCAATTCACTTTCAAAACATAATCTTTCAGCTAACAATGGTGCTATGATCGGTGGTGAACGAGTTGGTGTCGACGGTGGAATTGGCGCTGGAAATCAAGGTGTTGAAATGGGAAGTCAAGTTCAATTTGGAAATCAGCCGAATCCAATGCATCCAGCAGGACAACTTGGTAGCTTTCTAGACAATGTCAAGAATTTCTTCGCATTCTTGGGTGAGATAAGATCTATTAAGAAAAGTAGAACTTCTTTGTTATATATTTTTTTAGGTAATGGAATGCCTCCACCTTCTCCTGCTTCACCACTTTTTCCAACAATGGGATTAACAACAATTCCTCCGAGGTTAATTGGAACCGAGGGATCAGGACAACCAAGAAGGCGTTAGTTTTTTAATGGAATTTTTTGACTAGTAGGGATGTGAATCACATTATAATTTCAAAAAAAATAGTTCAGAAATTTCTATAAAAAAATTCTCCAAAAATTTCCAGCTGCTCCGTGGTTCCCAGAATCCTCGCAAGAATCCAGCTCAACTCCCTCAGACTTTGATGAATCACCAATGGAAGGCGAGACATCAAAATCCTCCTCTGAACATGTGAATAAAGGTAATTTTTCATCTTACACTAATTAATCTATTCAAAAAAAAATACACATATTCAGAAAAACCAAAGATTGATTTTAATATGGATGAGGAGGAGACAGATGAAATATTTAATACCCAAACTGATCGACCAAGACAACTTCCAGGCCTTGTTGAATTCGCATGATCTGATTGACCATTGACACATTTAATTTACGGGTATCTCATTTAAATAAATAAATAAATAAATAAATAAATAATGAAAATTTTTATTTAGAACCCGAAACTATTTTCAAAAAATCACAATTTCAGAAATTCAGAAGGCTAACATACACGTGGCAATTATTTGACTTAAATTCAAAAAAAAATCAAACAAGAATTTTAGTGATCAAACTAAAAGTGTCTTGAAGTTTTTGCTGATGTTCTATACGATGAGTGAATGAGCGTTTGATTGTCCGACGAAGTTCCGGATTACAGAGCATGTAGATTGGAAGACGAAGTGCGCACGCAGTTACAACAAGAACTGAGGAGATGTCAGCGGAAAGCATATAAGGAATGATGAATCTGGAAAAAATATGTTGAAAATCAATCTAGAATTTGGTCTCAGTTTCCCTCAATCATGTGAGAAACATTTTAAAACGCGAAATTTTTTTTCTGAATTTTTTTTAGTGAATTGAGTCTTATTTTTCTTGAGAAGCACAGTTTAAAGTTCATTTCTTCTTGCAAACTTGATACTTTTGGTTCAAAGTGACATGTTTCCAACTCAAACACAAGAAAGTAAGAATTAAGAATTTAGTTTTGAAAATTATAAATTCAGATTTTCAAAAAAATTCTGGTAAATTTCTAAATCCGCAAAGAGTTTTGACCTACAAGATTTTTTGTCAAATCTATAACATCACTGTTCGGTAATCTTTTTGAAAATTAATCCCTAGAAAAATGGATTTTCTATGACAAACAACTCAAATATAATCTTTTCTAAATCTTTTCCAATTATTTTCATTTAGGTTTTTGATCTGAACTCACTCGTCTTGCAAACTTTTGATATCAATAAATTCCCAAGCGGTTATAAAAACATTTGTTGCATTGCAAATCAGATAAATCACACAGATAAATAACATTGTTGCGGTGGCTTGTTTCACATTTGTCTAAAGAAAATTTATTTACTTCTATTCTGTTTTTTTTTTTCAAAAAATCTCACTTTGCTTTGCATTTTTGAACTGAATCTCTGCCTCGATCCAATGCTCAATTCTCGATTCATTCTTTTCCGAAGTTCGAGAACAATTTGAAGATTTATAGTTAATAGTAGGAAAAATGGGAGAAATACTGTTACAATGTTTCTGATCCAGAATTTATAAACATTTCCATACCATAATGATTGTGATATTTCAGTCATTCCAACTTCATATTCTAATACAGTATTCTTACAAGTCTCATCTTCATTTGGAAAAACATCGAGTTCCAAAAACATTCCACCCTTTGTAAGTATTCCAAGCAGAAGACATACTAAAAACTTTTTTTTTTGAATTTACATATTCCTCACTTCAAAAACTCACAAAAACACCAAAGACTTCTTTTGGTTTGAAATTGTTTCAGAATATAACTTCTCACAGTTATCAAATATCTTTCATACAAAATTGCTACAAGTATAAAACTTGCGGTTGTCATCGAAACATTTGTCAAAGTCAAGCCATAAACAAAAAATGGCCACCAAGCTCTAGCCAATTCCACCCATTTTGTCCAATCCTGGAAAATATGAAAATGAAATTCAAATTCGAATAAAAATTTGATGAGCTTCTTCACGCATCGATGATTTGAAACAAATACAAAATACGTGCATCTAGAAAATGTTGAACTAAAAATAAAATGACTTACTTTCAGAGAATCGACAAGGATAACTGGCATATAGCATACACTTACGATGATGTCGAAAAAACACAAGGCTAGGATGAACTGCAAAAAAATAGGTTTGAAGTTTTTTTTTTGAAATTAAAAAGGCCTCGATGAAAATTTCTTAAAGGAATCCTGGTAGGAAATCTCGAGGTTGAAATTCTTTTGGTAAGATCCCCACTTACATGAAAATAACATTTGAAACATCTGTTATTCCGAAGTAGTGCAATAAAAAGAAGCACATTATTGAATATTGAAACTATTGAGATTATCGAACCTGAAAACATCCACTTCATAAAAATGGCTTTATTTTATTTTCACAAACCTGCAATAACCAAACTGAAGGAGACAATACTTTTGGGTTCATCATCTTCGCACATTGAGATAAAAACAGCTTTCGAAAATAAACAACAACTTCCAGTTAAGTTCAAAAATCGTTTTCTGAAGTAAAAACTCAATTGCTTTGCTTGTCCACGAAAAAAAAGGAAAAATAAAAAGAAGAATCTTTTTGTAGTCAGGCAGTCACTCAAAAAAAAACAAAAAAAAGTTGGATATTTTTATGTTATAGATGAATAGTGCTTGAATTTTCAATAAACAACAACTTGTCAGAAGTTCAAAACGGCTAGAAAAAAAAACAAAAATAGAAAACGTTGACGTGTATTTCTGTTGAAAAGCATAAAATTAGAAGAGCTCAGAGTGGATGAAAAAAAGAAAACAAAAAAAAACGATGATTTTTTTAGTGTGGTGCCTCAAAATTTTATTTCATTTTCATTTTCCGCCACATTTTCATTCTCGAATCATAAACTCATTTCCGAGAGAGAGCTTGGAGAATAAAGAGACGCAGAGAATTATGACTGTAGAAAATGTGAATCTTTGCATATTCGAAACCAATAATTTCGCAGACAAACCTTGTTTTCCCATCTTCCAAGATGATATTTTCGAAAATTATTGGTTTTGGAATTGTTTTGGTTACTAGATTACTGTAGATCACTCTGATCTACGAGGAGAAACGTGAGAATTTTCTAAACAAATTGCGAGAAAATTGAATTTGAATGTAAGAAAAATCAGATTTATTTTATGTTTAGAGTTCCTTAATCTTGAATAATCTGCTTTCCGAACTATGTCTCAAAAAAAAACATTTGGAAAACTTATCTGACATTTTTGATAGCTCAAAAAATTTGAGAACAGGTGTCATATGTGTACCTCTCATTTTAAACTTTTCCGAAAAAAAATGAAAAAAAAAACAATTTTACGATTGGAATAAAAACAAAATGAAATTTTTTGTAACATTTTGCAAACTTATAATTATAATCAGAGGCTAAAGATTAGGCTTAGGCTTAGACTAAATTTTAAGTTAAAGCTTAAGTGAATTACTCATATTTTAGGTCGAATGGGGAAGCTATTAAAAATGACGAATTTTGAAAATGCACAAAAATCTCACCATCTAAAAAAAACTAGATAAAAAGGAAATAAAAATGGCGAAAACCTCAAAAAAAAAGGTTTTTGGTTTAGTTAAAAAAGCCAATTATCATGTGTAGTTTGAAAATTGGGATGAGAGTTGAGAGAGTTTAGGCATAAAAATATCTATGCTTGTTGAATATATCAAAATCCGACCGGATATCTGGTTATAAAATAATCATCGCACATTTGGTTCGAAAATTTCACCAACCAAAAAATTTAATCAATTTTTTCGGTGGTTCGTTGGTGGTTCAAAGATGAGTCTCAAAATTTTTCAACATTATATATTTGGTGTGTGGAAAAATAAGAACTCTTTTCGGATTCTCCTGGGGGGAACTGAAGAAAAATAACCCCAAACTTTTTTCTTGGAAAATATGAATACTGAAAAAAAACATGTTGATGTTCTCCGAATTTAGAATTTGTCAGATCAAAAATGTGCAGGTGGAATTAGAACAAGTCAGTCAAAATCTCTTTTTGGAATATTAAGCAACCCGGAAAATGCAATCACATAATAATAAAAATTAATTTGTTCTCCTCAGACCAAAAACAATTTTTTTTATTTTAGAAAATTAAAGATTTTTTCAGAGAGATTGAATTTCAGAAGAAGGAAATATTCTCTTTGTTTGTCTTCTTAAGAGGAGTTTTTAATTTGATACTAGAAAATTAGAAGAAAAAGAAAATTAATTTGAAACAAGAGTAATCTACGTATTCAGTGATTGCAAAAAAAGGAAATTGCAAAAAAAAACACTATTCATCAAACTACATTTATTTTTGAAGTCAAGTGTTTTTCGAATATTCATATTATATTCAATTGAAAACACATGGAGAGCTCAGCTTTGCTGTCACTCAACTCAAAACTAACACAAACGTTTTTTTTCAAAAGTGCACGAAGGTCAAAAAACTAACAAATCTGAGACAAGCAATTATCCGAACATGAACCTCTTTATCCATCAAAAAATCCGATGGGCGGGGTTTTTTTGACACAAAATAAATGGGCGGAGATTCTTGAAAAGATGATTTTTTCCAAGAATAGAGGAAAAAACTATTTAGAAAAAAGTAACCGGGTTAGGCTAAATTAGGGTTCGAAAAAAATATCCCCACCAGGAAGAAACTTTTAAATGAGATTTTCCCTCTTTTTCTGATTGGTGCACTTTTTTGAGTTCTGCAGGAATCTTTTTTCGAACCTGTCAGTATTTGTTTTTCACCAAGCAAGAACAGCAAAAAATTGGGTTTTTTTCGAAAAAAAAATAATAAAGTGGTAGTGGCGAGGAGGAAAAAATAAAATAAAACATGACTATAAATCTGTCAAGTTGAAAAAGTAGGACAAGAAAATTGACAGACGCGAGGAGCTAGACAGATTTTTACTCGAATTCTGGCACTTGTTTTTGAATAAATCATTGGAATAGCGGGAAGAAATCAGAAATCAGTCATCTCGATTCTGATTTTTGTCAGCCTATGATGTTTGGGTTTCTATATACAATCTCAAGACGCGAGTCCTTGCCACAGTAGAATTCTAGGCGCTGATCCTTGACAATCAAATTGTCTAGTTGTGGCTCCTTGACAATTAGATTCTCTAGACGCGATTACTTGGGAACCAGGTTTTCTCGACACTGATCCTTGACAATTGAATTTTCTAGGCGTGGCTACTGCAATTGACATCATAAATTCAAAAAAAACACACAATAACATGTCATTTTTTCCGCCGACTTATTCATTTTATTTCCAAAAAAATGTGTGTGCTGAAAAAAAGTACAAGTGTTTTTTTGCTAATCATGAAAAAATGTCTGCGGCCTTGGCTTATCTCATAAATCTCCAAAGAATGCAGATTTGCACTTTACTTTTTCAATTTGAAAAACATTGGTGCTTGGAGCCAACAAAAATATTCTTCACATCAGCAAGTTTTTACGAGCCACAAGTAATTTGTAATGAAAAAATAAAAAGATGTTTTCATTCATTTCGAAAAAACAAGTTTTATAGTAAAATTTTTTAATCCGCGGATTACCGTACTTCTTTTATGAGCAATGCGGAACGTGATTTTTCGCGGAAAGGAAATAAGATCAAAAGTTGTACTATTTATGACGTGTCAACAACTCTTTCATCGCCAAAAAGGGAATTGTGTTTTGAATTGCAAAAAAAAGCATTCGTATCCAAGACAAAAAAGTTTTTGCGAAATAGTAAATTTCATATGATTTATGGTATTCGCATCAAAAATATTGCCTTTTGAGGAAAAACCAAAAAAAAACGCCTCAAATACTAATTTTTTGTAGCGCTTTGCTCCTCAGAAAATCGTTTTTTTTCACCTGAAAATCGCCAAGAAGAAAAACAAATTGCTTCCGGTTAGCAGAAAAAAGTATTATTAGTTAGAAGAGGGTTAATAGAGTTAGACTAAATAAAAAAATGAGGAGATTATTATTGTTATTTAAATATAAGCAGGAAGAAATGTATTTGACACATTTATTTTTCGGCGATTTTTTTGCCCACGTGGATTTGCAAGATAAAATGATGGAAAATTGTATTTACTGGTGAACTTTGAGAAATTTCAGAAATCCGTGGGTTTATGTTCGTCAGAACTATAGTCAGAGAATTTTTTTTGGAATTTCTCTCCATTCAAAATTCCCCAAAACAGAATTTGTATTTTCAGATGAATGCAACCAAAAATATAAAAATGTAAAGCTGATATGAACAATTTGGACCAGATCTTTGAACAATCCTCATTCAAATCCCAAAAATCTTTATTCATGGTACACAAAACACAAATCAATCAATCATCAGCCTCGAAAGTCAACTCCCCACGACATTTCTTGTTGATTTTCCAGTACCTGAAAGAAAACATACATTGCTCATATTATACATTTCTCAGAAAAACTAACTGTTCTTCCAATTTTGGTGGCAAGGCCAAACGATTCCAAAGTACAATCAGGATCAATGTTGGGAAAACCATCCAAATTCCTGAATGAATATTAGATTTGAGAAGGTAATAGAAAGAGATCTCAAATGAATCATCAGTCTATCTCGAGGCAGCTCGGATTTTTCGTCAATTATTCCGATAGCTTTCCAGAGATAAACTAACAATTTAGAGAATTCGAATCAGAAGAATACTGTTTTTATGCACTTTGAGTTCGCCTTTTATAGCGGGCTGATTATAAACATATCGATTTCGCAAACGCAAAATAAACAATTTGAATATCAAATATCAAAACAAAAAACCAACCATTCGGCACCCAAAAAATCATAAACATTTGGAAATACGAATAATTTTGATTGAACAATTCTTCAGTTCCGGCAGGTGGATTGAGAAAGAATGTGAAGTACATTACAGTTTTCCACCAAACCATCAAATTTGTAGTGAATGCGAGAAGAATTGCATGACGGGAACGAGCATTTGCCTGGAATATAATAATAATTTTTACTAGACATCAAAAGTTGGTTTCACAATTCTTAAAGCGTAAGCTTAAACAGTAAAATATTTAATATCGGATATCAGGAAGTCTTGCAAAATTTTTCATTTTTTTAAAAGTCGAAAGCTAGATCAAAGATTAAAACCGTTTTCCCCCTTCTCTCACCATTCCAACAGCCAAAAAATTCAAGAAACATTCCAATAACATAACACGACCAGTTGTTGTTGTGACAAGATTATTAGTTTCCCTATATTGTCGATCGACATTCGAGTAAAGATGCCAACCGGCAAAAACGAATGAGTGAAATGGTTGAGAACGATCATTTGTATATGGCCGATTCATTGTATAGAGAACATCAATTGTGCAAACGACGCCTGGAAAAAAGGGAGAATTTTGAGAGATCGTGAAAATTTGGGATTTTGTTGAAATCTGAAGCGTGAACTGTAATTTTTGAAAATATCAATTCAGCTAAAATTCAGACTAGGGGCTGTTAGCCCCCAGGCGTAACAGTCTTCTCATTTATTTCAGTTTCACTTTTTTCTGTGATTATTGTCCACAAAACATTGACTTACAATCAAATTTATAGAAAATTTAAAATTTTTTGATCAAAAAATGATTCGTGGCAAAATTAGGAAGGCTTCCTAATTTTGCCATGGATGAAGTCATCCATCAATTTTTTGAAAAAAAAACTTATTCAATCTTTTTTTCGTATTGAAGACTTGAATAACATTCTTGGCCAGTTAGGAATTTGGAATTCTTGAACAATGCCAACAGCATCTGAAGAATCAGCCTTTTTCATTCATGGGTCACGCATGATATTTTCTCGATTTTCTCTTTTTATTAAGCTTTTTCTTCTCCATCTTCTTTTTTCTTTTTTGCCGCGTTGGAATGTCGAATTTTCGCAATTTTGGGGAGAAAGGAACAAAATTTCCGAAAATCTGCATTACTCGATATAGGGAAAAATTTTTCCCGAGTGGGGCTCGAACCCACAAAATGAAGAGGGCTGCCTGATTGGAAGGCATCGCTCTCCCCGCCTACACCACACGTGTAGGTAAGAAATGAAGCATTTTTGATAAATATATATTTATCAGAATTTCACGTGACCGGGAGAAATGAACATTTCTAAATAAATTTCACCTTAAGGGATTTTAATGAGAGGGCGAAAATTAAGATTTTTTAATTTCATAAATTTAAATTTGTCAAAAGTGTCAATAAAACGTGAACTGTGACGTGTCAAAGCAATGATCATTTCCAGAAAAAAATGGATTTTTTTGCGAATTCCAACTAGGTGGATTTCGACCCAATTTTCTGAATATCTGAAGTTCCAAAGATTTTAAAAAAATCTATTCGCAGAATTCTTGTTCCCACCCAGATTTCAAGGCTCTAAATTTTACCTGAAAAAATAAGCCACCACGAAATCCACGATGGCAAAACAGAAGGGCGATAATCTTCCTCTTTAAATCCACGAAATTTTGACTGAAAATCAATAATTTATTATTTTGATTACTGTACCTACAGTATTTCTCCCCAATTTCTAACTCCCTCACCATTTTAATCCTTTTGATCCGTCCAAAATGACCATTTCTAAATATCAAGTGGCGTGTTTTTTTCGAGGACAAAAAATCAGGTCACGTGAGAAAAATATGCTTTTGAGTCAGTGACTCGACCTTTTTTTCACACATTTTTCAAACGGATTTGCCTATTTTAGAAACATGTGTCTAATTCTTGATGTCTATTAGCAATGTTTTTTGAACTATATCTTTTGATGGGTTTCAAACGGATTTTTGAATTAAATTTTGAAGAAAAAAAAACAATTTGGTATTGAACTTTGATAGTTCAAAAATATTGAATTTCCAATTGGCGTGTTCAGGTTTTGCAAAATGTCTGGCTGAAATTTTTTTTGAAAATATGCTTTTTTGAATCCAGAATTTTGCACGCAAAGGTTATTGTTCCTCAAAATAGTTTGTTGTGGTAGGAGTGAGTCCCTTTTTCAGTTTTCAGAAATAATTTCGTCTGAAATATCAAAATTCAGTGTTCATACGTCTGTTCCATTTCCCTCAAGACGGCTCGCTCAAGAAATAATTGACAAAACAACATTTGACGAAATCCAAATCTGACTGACACCTCCCGATTTAATTTACATCCTCTTTGTTCTCAAATTTTTTCAATCACAAAAACCAGGAAGTCGTATAGTAGTAGCGTGGTGTGAAAAATGAGAAAGATGTCATTTCAATTGAACTCATAAAAATGGAACGAACAATATGATTTTTTTATGCACCCACATTCCTTTTTATTCTAGTGACGAGATTGAAAAGAAAGAAGAAGTATGGAAATTTGAATTAGTCATGATTATTATATGTCACAAAATATGCATATGAACTACTTATAATTAAACCCTCTGAAATTCTCAAATGGGAAATGACGTGCGTTTCAGGCTTGCTTACTTACTTACCCACGTGAATTTCACACAATGAGAAAAAGTGAATTTTTGATCAGACAATCAAGTTTTGATTTCTTCCAAAAAAATAAAAATGAAAAAATTTCGAGCTCTTAGAAAGTTCCTAGAAAATTGTTTTTCAAGGCTTCGAGTTCTTGGAGAACTTCAAGCTCTTTTTCGATCTCACCCAACAAAAAACCTTTAGAGCTCATATCCCCCTCAAAATTTTTTTGACCCATTTTTCAGATTCTGAGAAAAGTAAAAATGTTTTAATGCTCCATTCCAATAACCCATGAAATTCCTAGACACTGACCACTTTTTCAAGTTCAATAAAATGTGTCGTAAACTATTTTTGGACCACAAAACTTCTTGATGAGCCTAGCAATCAAAAAGTTCAATAATTCAGTTTTCCATCACATCATACAACTACTAGCCGATCAGATAATAATAGTTTTCACAACATTTTCAGCGATTTAATTGCAATGTCCGTGAAGTGCTTATTTTTGAAGCACGACAAAAGCATTTTGAAGAAATTGTACTTGTATGAAAAAAAAACCTTATTCTATCGTAAGAATCATCCAAGAGATCATGTTCTAAAAATGACTAACTTTTTGGTGAGAGTAGAGTCATTTGGGATTTGGATCTAACTGAATGCGTGTTATAATTAGACTTGCAAAAATAGGATAACGTGATGTAGTTTGGTTGCTTGATCATAGAAAAATGCTTCGAATCGGGTTGATCTCATGTTGACGTTTTCAATGAGAGCCAGAACCGGACCAACATGAATATAATAAAAATGGTCATTCGAGAAGCAAGTTTTGATTTTTTTGTTGAAGAAATGGTCCAATTTAGACAATTGAAAATTCTAACTTTTATTTTTTCTGTCCAGAAGACCTTTTGTGCTTTGGCTTACAGTACTTAGGAGTTACTCAAGACATGCTTCATAAGCTCACCAACTCTTCACTTTTCAGATCTCCCCACGTCTAGTTTGAGCACTGATGCACAATTTCACCTAACTTTCCAATAATCCCCTTTCCTTATAATTTCTTAAATGTTATTATTGCAAACCAAACATATTCATAAACAAGAAAAAAAAGGGTGATAGTTAGCTTCCAAGAACTTGTTTACACTTTTTGTCAAACATAGTATAAACATAATCTTGATGAATATATACTCTGCTAATTATATACACCTATACCTATTTCCAGCTTGTTGTTTATTAGCATTTATGTTACTACTAATAGTAGTGTTAGCGGTCATGTGACAAAATTCGACATTTACAACATTTCTATTTTTTGAACTTCAGAAGTAAAAGGAAATAGAATTTGTGAGGTTCGAGAATATTCTGGAAAATATGTAAAAATCTATTCTTTGAATCATGACAAAATAAATGTATGAAAATTTTCTAGTTTGGATTAAATCATTACTTCATTTCTAGAAACTCTCTAGAATATGTTTTTTGGTGTTCAAATTGTTTCAAGTAGACTCCCACACAATAAGACTTTAATTTATTAATTAATAATGTTTTAATCTTTTAATCCTCCTAATAATTTTTTGAGAAACAGAAAAAAATATATGTTTTTAAGATTAAGACATGTCTGTTTTTTGTACTTCCTTCCCTCAGCACAAAAATTGTATTTTTGTTTTAAAATATAAATGTAATATTTTTGATTTTGCATCGTCATCGAATATAATGTCAACTGATGATTTTCTTCAAAATAATACACTTCCAAGTTTTGTTATTTGAATTTTTTGGTTTACAGTTCTTTAGAGTTAGCGTGTTTTTCGAATTCAAAAGGGCGTTATTGATATCATATTAACACTTCAGGGACTTACTTCATTTCTATTTCGTTTTCAGAACAATAACAAAGTCTATGAAAACAAAAGATTCTAAAAAAAATGGAAAATGTTAGCTAATCTATAATGGCTAGCAGCAATTATGAATCACGAAATATTTAAGCTAAATGAATTCTTGAACTTTTTCGAGCTAGAAATAGCGAGGATGACGTTAAAATAACACATTATCGATCAAATATGGCAACATTTTTCAAAATTTTTGTCATATATCTGTGCAAAAAGCTTCTGACATATGTAAATCATGCATTTCGTAATAAAAAAATCCAAATTTAAATAATTCCAAAATTTTGCTGTTCGCCAAAAAAAGTGCAAAGAAAATTGGCACTGTACTGATAATCCTGTCTCATTCTTCTTCTGTCTATCCAATACATAATTAATTATAGCTAAATATATAGGAAAGAGCTAATTGTTATCCAAGATTGCGCAAGAGCCGGCGTACTTTTTTTCCTAATAAGAAAAAAATGTTGGAAACATTCCAAATATGCTCTCATTTTCTCCAGACATCAAAAATTCGTAATAGGATTTTTTTGCAGATGAGGTGTCATTTTCGTTTTGTAGTATCGTGAGATTCAATGAAAAACTAACACTACGTAGCAAAAAAAAGTGCAGAATCAGGATTTTAAGTGTGAGGTCTGGAAATTGTTCATTAGAAGTTTTTAGTAAAAAAGTTATCATAATTTTTTTCTCAAATTCAAAATCTCTTCAGAAAAATCAGAAAACCTAAAAGATCCTAGAACAGACACGAGTTCCAAATAAATAGAAAACAGGATCAAAAGTCTATCCAAAATTTTTGGAGGATCTCGCAGTAAGCTTCTAGCACTTTTCTGCAGTTTGGAAAATATCCACCCCCTGTCGAACCCAATTTTTGAAAATCTTGAACTTCCGGTCTTTATTTTTTCCAAAAAATTTTGAATCTTCTTGCACTTCTTCTGAAATTTGAGCTCACTAATTTCAACACAACACAAAATTGCGTGTACTACAATAATCTCAAATTTCTTCCCGAACACACCTTCTTCTTCTTCTTCTCCTCTTACTTTTCTTAAATATTCCTATATTATTGTTGTTATTGTCGTTTATTACGCAATATAATCCCTAAAGTTGTTTCAAAAATATCGCCCCGCCCCTTTTTTTTGCTTAGCTTCTTCATTTTCTTTCGTTTTTCATCTTTCAGCTCCGCCCTCTTCAAAATTGACCGAATAGAAAGAATAAAAAGGCAGATCTCATTTTCCTTTTTGCTCCTCGCACTCTTTGATTCTTTTAATAATATTATTGTGCTGCTAATCTAAATCTAAATCAAAATCATATATATTTATCATAAATAGTCTAGTCTAATATGATAACATCACCATCTACAGTTTTGTTTGTTTCAATTATTATTAATATGTCATATATTATCACATGTTCAAATTTATCGTATGAGGAAGAAATGATTGCTGAAAAAATTGAAACATTGCGATCCGAAGAAAATAGATTATTAAATGAACTTCGAGATCGATTAAATATTGAGGAAACAAATCAAGAAGACGAATTTGATATCACTAAATTATTCAGAAGTCGAGCACGACGGACAACTCAACAAAAAGTTCGAGCATGCGGTAGCAAACTCGGAGCACTAGTCACAAATACATGTCCAAACGGTTGCACAGTACAGTCTGGTTAGTTGATTTTATTTCTAGAAATTTCAAAAATAAGTTTCGATTTTCAGAATGGCTTGAGACTGGAATATCAAAAGCATGTTGTGAAAGAATGTGTAATAAGGCTGAAATTATGGCTGGCTGTTGTCCAGATGCACGATGAATTTTTCCTTACAGTATATATATATTTTTTAATTGACTTTATTTTTCTTCACGGGTACCCACCATCTTCCCTAGATCTCGAACCCTAGTCATTCTATAATTCATTCCAACCCACAATTATTTATCAATTTCATATTTTATCGCCCCCCAAAACATCCGTCCGCCAAATGAAATGTGATGTAAAAAAATTAAAAATTAACTTCTAGTAAATCCTGTAAATTTTTTGGTATTTTTCCACGTGTCTCTTTTTCAATTTTTCTCTCGATGTTCATTGTTTTCATTTTAGATAAATGTTTTTTTGAGCTACATCAACACGCTATTTTTGGATGGAATGGGAAGAGGATTTACTGAAAATGGACTATGTTTAGCTAGTCAATGATAATAAACGAAAAATATAAATAATATTTTACTATTTACTAGTGATAATGATAATAATAATAATAACAATACTAATAGGTTTGAGACAACAAGGGAATATCAACCCACACTTTGATTTGTGTTGTTGTATAGATTTAGATTTATAAATATCAAAAAATAGATGAGGAAATTATTTATATCACAAAGAGAAATGTGGACTTGTGAGTTCCGGTTCATTCTTTGATTTGGTTTCGATGCAATCATTTCAATTGATAACCTTTTCTACCTTTTTACATAGAAAATAAAAATTGCGTCAAAGAATTGAGTAATCAGAAATGAGAAATTTTTGGAAATATAGAGAAAACATAAAAATTTGCAAAATCGGAATTTTGGAAAATAAGTGGGGATTTTTTTCAATAAAAAAATCGGGTTTGATCTAATGAGAAATGGAATTTTGAAACTTAAAATTATTATTTTGGTGTTCAAATGTTGGAAGTTAAACCTTTTTTTCAAAATGTGCAATTCTTTCAGATTTTTCATGAAGCCGCACCTTCTTGAGAATTAGAATCTCTAAATTCTACCCTTAATTAATCGAATTCTCTACTCGTGGCTACTTGAAAACGAGGTGCGGCTATTTGAGAGCTATACTCTCCAGGTGCTGATCCTTGACAGGTAAATTTTTTAGGCGCCGAATCATTAGATTTTTCCTATATCAAACATCTGAAAAATATGTCACAAATTATGAAAAATGACTCAGGTGAAACTGCTAATCACATTTCAAAAATCTAACATTAATTTTTTGCTTGGAACAAAGATGAAGTCGAGGATATTTTCTCCCACATTTCTAGCAGGTGAAACATTTGATAATAATATTTAGAAAATTATATTAAAGTGTTTCAGAACCAGCTGATATTTTTCCAAGTAAACAAAATCAGGAATTCAAATTATTTCGGCGCGACATTTCAAGACCAACAAAACCATGTTTATTGTCCTCTTTCAGTTAGTCACAAGTCATCTTCAAGAATCACAAGACCAACAGCAAAAGTCCCCTGACTAATTATGTACGTATGATATTCTATCTGTGACCAGACATCCAACGTACTTTCGGATTGTAGTTCGCAGATATTTTTGTAACAAATGTAGATTTGTATTCTTGCAATACGATCAATCACTTGAACTTTGTTGTGACATGACATAAAATAATTCAAAGAAACAAGATTCTCAGAAAAAATTATGGGAGCATGTTTTTGGAGTCATTTCAGATTTACATTTATGTTTTGATCTACAACATAAGTTCAATTAGTGCATTTTTCGTCATAAATGTTTTCACTGTACACTTCCTTTAAGCTAAATATTATGCTATGTAATTTCAGGTTTTAGTGCGCGATTACGAGTACTTTAAGTGCCCAGACGGACTCAATCTTAATTATAAGTTGTTTCGAATACCGAAATAAATATGTTTTTTGTTTGCAAAGAAGAAAACAAACGTCAAGATTTTTTTGTTAGATGATGGATAATTAAAATTTGTGTGAGGTTGTCTGAGTTTTGGCAACTGTGCTCTGCTCACCCTTTCGCAACGACAGTTTCGGGGAAAAAGTAGCAAGTTTTGCTTTTTGAAATTTTTAAAAACAATGTTGAAAAACTCACTTTTCCTCCAGTTTTACTCGTTTTATAAAATCATCCAACCAAATTCCGCTTCATATATTGTTTCGATATTTGCATCATTTTGCTGGCGTTTTTCCTGTAAAATAGAAATGAATCGAATCGATTATTACTTTAAACGGAAGAAAAATTCAAGAATGTACAATTTTTAAATTTAACAAGGGAACAAGTTCATCAATCGCATTGTTAGTTGAATTCAAACACCAGTTTTAGAATAAAACTATCGAAAATCAACTAAACTTATGTTTCTTCTACTAGGAAAAATGATAAATATGAATTTTACAACAAGTTTCATTCAAATCTTCCCTATGAAAAACGCAAAAAAATAAATTCTCTCCGAAAACCGCAAACAACACCACACGACACTCCGCTTGCCCGCTGTTTAGCGCAACACAAGAATATTTTCATTTTTCGTTTTTTTTCGCTGGGTTTTCAGGTTTCCGGGAAAATCAGTGGATTTCAGTCAAAAATTGAATTTTTAGATGCTCTACAATTGGATTTCAATGCCAATAACGTGGAACACTTGGAGGATTATGGATTTATCAAGGATTTCGATAGGGTTTTCGATGATTTCTGTGTTATTTGAGAAATAGAAGCGATTGGTGAGTTTTTTGGGGAGGGATTTCGGAAAAAGTTGAAAAAAATCGATAAAAAATTCTGTAAAATTTGAAAAAAATCTTGAAAAATTGAGAAAAATTAAGCTAACTCATCAAAATTTAGTTTTCAAAAAGCAAAAACAAGAATATGAAAGTAAAAATGGAAGTGCGCCTCATTGATAAAAATTGCATGTCTCGCACTCTTTTTTCTTTGTGTTTCGTCGTTGATGTTTTATTTTTATCAGACTTGATGAGCTTTGGAACTTCTGATTCTAGTTTGAAAAGCTCAAAAATTGTTGATTGTTTTCATCATTCCGATCCTATTTCAAATTTGAAAAAAGCCCTCGAAATATACTGTGCTTGGATTTCTCTTCCACTGCTCGAAAATTGTTTTTTTTTAATGCAAAAAAACGAATTTGATGCCAATCATTGTCCAATCTGATAAAAATAAAGAATAAATACGAAACCATATTTAGAAATAGATAACAGATCATATGAAACAATTATATTTTCTAATTTTTACTCTCTCCTCGTTTATTTGGTGTTCTTGTCCCGATGGTTGGACTTCTTATAAAACTGTTTGTATTCTGCCAAGAAATGATCAAGTAACTTGGTCAACAGCTCAAGCAATTTGTCCAAATGAGCATAATCAAGGATACATGGTGAATGAAGAAGATGCGGAAAAACATGAATTTGTGTCACAATTGGCGAGAGATAATTTTCCGATTGCATCGAATTATCATATTGGTTTGAGCTATGCGAGAAATTCTTGGTATTGGCAAAGACCTGCTGGACAACAAGCAATTCAAGTGAATTCAACTTTTTGGAATCCATTTTATCCGATTGTTTCATCTACATTAACTGCAGTTTGGAATTCTATGGAAGGAAATACAACTGTGAGTGTTCTTCGAAAAAAACTATGTTTGAAGTTTGGAATTTGCAGGAATACGGTTGGCAGAATATTGATAAAACCAAATCAAAGGCATATTATTTTTGTGAAATTGTTGACACAAAAAACATTTTTTGAAGATAATAAAACGAAATCTTCAAAAATCAAAAATCGAAATAAATACAACACATGTTTGCACGTGACTTCCGTTAAATCTACGATATTACAACCGATTATAATTGATGAGACATAGGTGCAAAAAAATATTATAAATAGACTATGGAAATTTGAGAGAAAACAGAAAGAAAACAAGCAAAACACGAAAAAATGTGTAACAAAAGTTTGCATAACATCTACGATTTTTGAAAATCACTATTAACAAGTTGATATCTTCTTCTTCTTTTTTTTCTTCTTGTTAGTTGCACCCACAAAAACAACCAACAAAAGTGCAAAGTGTAAAATGTTCGTCTGAAAATTTGTTTGTTGCTCTTCTCATCTTCTTGCTCTCACAACATTGTTGTTATTATTGTTGTTTCCTCCCCGCCGGCGAAAACATTAATCATATGAAGTTTTGAAATGTGCAAAACATTTCAATTTTAATTCATTTTACATAATGATGATCGAAAGTGAACTGTGATTGGAGGGGATTTCGAAAATTAGACGCAGACTAGGCGTATTCATTTAGGTGTAGGCTTCATCAAAAATTATTTCGTATAACTTATTGCGGATAAACTTTGAATTGACTTGTGAAGTTTATTTTTGATATTTCTTCAATTTTGGATAGAAAATATTTTTGTAAATAAATAAAATAAGGGCATCAATAGTTATCATTTAACTACAGTAATTATCAGTGTCACAAGTAATAACTTCACAAATATAACCAAAAGCACTTGCTCCTGTTGTCTGCCAACCAATCGTTGAACTACTTGTTTGATTATTAAATACATACGAAGGTGTTGTAATCGATTGTGGTGGATAATTTGGATTCCAGAAAGATTGAGTGCTCAAGGCAACTTTATTCCCATTTGCTCGTTCCCAAAACCATGTTCCATTTCCTGAATTGCTCAAGCCAATGAAATATGAATATGGTTCGTGAAAATTGGTGGAATTCTGAACAGTTTCAAAAATGAAATCATGTTTATCTTGATTGAGTTCGTTGGCCAAATATCCTCCAGCAATCGATGCACTACAAGCCAAACGAGCTGGAATCCATGCAGCGGCAAGAGAATTGACTTTAATACAAGATCCGTAGTTTTTTGTGGATGTTTTGACATGAATGTAATTATTTGGACAGAAACAATTAACTGAAATTAATTAATTAGTTAATTATAAAAAAGACAAACTCACTTTGAAGTAATCTATTCTGAATATCAGTAACTGTTTGATATCCACCTGCATCAATATTTGAATGAGGAGAAGATATTGGTGAAAGATCAACATTTTTTGCAAATGGGATAGTTATTATAGTGATTCCCGAGTTTTTAAGATTTTCAGATGTTTTTAAAACCGAACTAGTTGATCTAAAAATTATCAATGTTTCAGTTTAAAATTGAGAACTAACACAAACTGTGAAGCATAAATTACGATCACTGGTTGATAATTTGATCGAACATTATTTGCACGTCCAGAATCGAGAACTTCTTTTGCTTTTGTTAATCCAACGTCAAGAATTGCTTGATTAGAGCTGCTAACACTTCCAACAACTCCATAAATATTTGAAACAAGATCATTGAAGGAACCAAAGCGATTCAGATCTGCTGCAACACTAGCATTTGTATTATATGTTACAATTCCAACTCGAGTACTTCGTGGATCACTAAATCCACTTCCAATTTTTGTATTTCCACCAAAAACACTGATGATTTGAGCAGAAGCCTATTTTAAATAAAAACATCACTTATAACATCTTGAAGAGTAATTCTTACCCGAATCAAACCAGAATTAGTCATCGGAATCGAGTTGTCAATGACATAAACAACATCAAGCCAGAGATTCGATAAATCATTGCCACACAATCTTTCTTGAGCCGAAACAGATGAGCTGATTATTAGCAAAAAAATTAGAATCGACATTTATGAGAACAAATAATTGGGAAAATGAAGACTGATTAGATAAGAATGGGAAATGTTTATGACGATTACAGAGATTTTTCAAATTATGTCGGTGCACGAATCATTTTTTTTTATTGCTAAACGTTTGAACAGTAAACAATTTTATTCACAATAATTATCAGTGTCACATGAGCCTTGAGCCAAAGAGTATGTTACCGTATGCCATCCGGCACCATTTTCAGATATGCCGGAATAATTAGAGTATTTGTCGGCTCTTCTGATACTTTGTCTGAAATTTTTGGTTTTCTACGCCATATTCGCTCTCTCAAAAAAAATATCTAATTTCTTCTTTAAAGTGAATCAGATTTTCCCTTTGTCTAAATTGTGAAGTTCCAATAGAAGCAAAAAAGTTCATCAAAAATGGTTAAATACAATCTAAGCACAATAATTATCAGTATCACATGAGTTTGATTCACAGACATAGTTCTTCGAAACAGTGTATGGACTGATATTTTGCCATCCAGCGTCCAAATTAGTACCAGTTTGACTGTTCAATACAGCAGTATCCGAGGAAACACTGGTTGCATATCCTGGATTCCATTTTGAATATCCTTGAAGTGGCAATACTGATTGTCCAGCTGGTTGTTGCCAAGACCAAACTCCATTGATTTTACTCAATCCGATGTGATACATGAATGGAGCAGTCACGGTTGGATCATTTTGAACGAGAGCAAACACGAAATCATGTTTTTGTTGACTGAATTCGCTGACCAAGAAACCAGTTTTGGCAAAGTTTTGACAAGCAAATTTGGCTGGTGTCCAAGCTGATTGAAGTCCAGCACTTCTGACACAAACTCCATATTTGTAAGCGGCACGATCGTTGAAGTCAGCTTTGTATTGAACCCACAAATCAGGACAGAAACAGTTGACTGAAAAATTAGTTTGTTTTTCAAAAAAAAATTTCTAATTACTTTGAAGAAGAGCTCCTTGAATTTCCCCAACAATATTGGTGTCCAAACTAGTGAAATTGTATCCAGGACTAGCAATTTCAGAAAGTTTTGCAAGAAGGGCTTGATTTCCATCTTGGTTAAAAGCAACAGTGATGATTTGAACTCCAGATTCTTTGAGACGATCAGCAGCTGGTTTTGGATCTTTTTCTCCAGTTCCTCTGAAATTATTTGAATAATTTTTCTCTCATTTTGATGATTTGTATAACTAACGAGTATTCAGAGGCATAGATGATAACAGCTTGTTTGTAGTTTGTTCGAACTCCTTGACGTCCATTATTCAAAACTTGTTCAGCGGCTGCAATTCCTCGTTGAAGTGTTGATTCTGTATTTGGACTAGCAGCTCCAAGTGCACCAAATGCTCCGCCCATCAAATCATCAATCGATTGGTATGTGTTGAGATCTGCTGTCTAAATAAATCATAAATATCTCTTATTGTTTTTTGTCGAACTCACAATTGCGGCATCTGAATTATAAGTGACTAATGAAACACGAGTCGATCTTGGATCAGTATAGTTTGAACCAATTTGTGTTCCATTCAAGAAAACGGTAGCAATATTGGAAGCAACTTGAGTCAAACCAGTATTTGTCATACCAGCAGAGTTATCAACAACTACGACAACATCTAGCCAAAGAGTTTGTAAATTTTGACCACATTCACGATCAACATAAGCAGATGGTGAAGCTGTTTGAGATCTTGTACCAACTGCAAGTAAAACTTTGTTTTAGGTTAGGTATTTTTTGAAAACGGCAAATTAAAAAGAAAAACTCACCAATTAACAATGCGATAAAGAAAATAATCGACTTCATGTTTGATTTTGACAAAAGTGAGAAAAGAGCTACTTGCCCATCGTATTAATACGATTTTTTCGCTGATAATTTCTCTAACCCGATTTTTTTGCGATAACAAGAACTAATAGTTTCGACTTCTTTTTAATTACTAAAAATGACGTTGAAAAAAAACGAAAATGAAAATGGAGTGATGAAATTTGAATAGAAGATATTTGTGAACAGGAAGAAGATTATTTTTGGCACGATTTTTTTTTCAGAGATGATGAAAAAAGTTCGCAATCTATTTTGGTTTGTTTTTACAATAAAAGACCTGGACATGTTTCAATTCTTTTACTTAATTTTTTTTTTTGTTTTAGCTATCCCATTGTCATAGCACATGGCTAGTCCCCTTTGATTGTCGGTCGAGCTCTCACAGTGATTTTCTAGCCAAAAATTTTCTCACTTTGATTTACAATTAGCAGAACGTGCCTTTCAGATTTCAAAGGAACTGATGATATAATCTGTCCATGCTGAATTTGAAAACCGTTCTCTATCAGGTGATTATTCTTATCAGAACACGTTTTACGACTGTTTTATTTGAAAATTTAGTGCACATCCTGATATTAATTCGAAAAAAAAGGCCAAACAATACATAATTGTTCCAAATGCTCTTTTTGAACTGTTGTCCTCTTCCTCCCTCATAAAATTATTATCAAAAATTGTCAAATCCTATTAACTTCGCAAAAAAAAGCTGATAAGACATCTTAATTGAACAAAAAACACACTGACAATGACAAGAAAAACAAGTCCAAAAGTTCTGAAAAAATTTTCCAAGAAAAAGTAATTACGACAAATACACCAGACACTAATCCAACTTGATCATAGTGTCATGTAACTAAATAAGATGGCTCAAAATATTTCAATTTCTTTTTTTCGCGTCAGAAGACTACTCTTTGGTCGGGGGGTTCCCCCGATGTATAATTATATACTTTTTTATTTAGATTGTGTTTTTGGTCAGATTTTTGACTTGTTATAGTTCACAGAGATACTCATAAAATATTGCTTGCTTTTTTCAAAAATAAAAACAATGCAATTCACATTTTATGATATGGAATGTCTTCCCCAAAAAAAGATTTTTGATTTTCCCAAAAAATCTCTTGACTCACACTTTTTCATCATATAATAATTTGATTTTTTATAATCATCCAAAAAATGTTCTCAAAAACCTCAACATCATCATCAAAATCGCAACATTTTCCATAAATAATTAACATTATCAACATCACTTCATCCAAAAAAAGAAAAATATTTTTATTTTTATTTTTTTCTTTTTTGCGTGGATACGGTATATTTGGCCAATTTCATGCAAAAATATGCCTCTTTTTTCGAAATTAGTTTTATTTTAGTCAGATAGATAAGACCAAAAAATAGAAAACAACCAAAATATGTTCAAAGTTCTTCTACATCTCTCTGGCTTTTCAGCACTTTTTTAATGACACACAAAAGCTTGTGAGTTTAATTATTTTGTTGCGTTTTATGTGTACATTCGAAAAATAAATTGAAAATGGAATATAGAGAATAGAATCTGAATCCTTCAAATTACTGTAAGTACTCCTTTTTTAAGAATGTAGAAAAATTTTCAACTAGTAAAAACACGCTCTGTGAATGAAACATTTCTATGTTCCCTTTTTTCCTAATTTCCAAAAAAAATCATTTCTCACCAAATTCAGTCCAAAAAATTGTGTTGGTTTTCGTGTTCTCGAAATGAAAACCCATTTGAAAACCCGAATGATGATTTCATTTCTTATTTATTTTGTCGTGTTTTTTTTGGCTCGAAACCCATGGGATTCTCCGATTTTCAGTCAGTGTTGTGACATTTTCGTGTGTGTGTGTCAAAATAATTCAGAGATTATTTATTAATAAGAAATTTTATGTGATGAGATGTGAGAAAAACGAGGGATGCATGAAAAACAAGACTTGATCTTTTCTTCCTTTTACTAACCTGGAAAATTTGCATTTTTGTTTTTGAAAATGGATTTTTTTCTCTTCGTTTGATTTGTGACACGTGTTTTGTGTATGTTCAAAAAAAAGTTCCTTTTTTTTGGAATAAGTGCAATTTTTCTCACATTTTTTAAATTTTAACCTGGTTTTCTTCAAACCAAAAAAAAAACCAAGCAAAAACGGGAAGGAAAAAACCAATAGCGACTTCCTTTTGTAGTCGAAATATTGGTGTTATTTAAAATTTATAGAATTTCATTTCATCTTTTTTTTGGCTCTATCGGAATGGTCAACATTATGTGTTTCTAATTGCTTTTTTCACCCAAAGAATGTCTTGCAGATATTTTCCCAATTCATTTTTTGATCTCTTTAATTTAGTTGAATCATAGGCTAAGTATTTTCTAACTAACTCCGTTCAATAATTAATTTTTCTCTAGGGAAGCCTACTCATTCAAAGATAATTACGAATCTTTTTTATTTCAAAAAAAAGTGGGAGGTTTTTCATTTTATGCTCACTCATTCAGATATTTTTAGCACAAAATTCTATAAAACTAGAAAGAAAAGTTGCGTTTTTTACTGACTTCCTGAATTAAAAATGTATATTTTCTTTCCCAAAACATTTTTAAAAACTTGTGTCGTGACTTGAATTTTCTGTAGTCTTATAAGTCTGTAGTAATTTTAGATTTTCTCCTGCCAAAAATATTTTTCCATCTTATTTTTCATTATTTTTTGGTCTAACCTGATTTTTAGATTTAATTTATTTCCCAAGATTTGGAGAATTTATAGGTTTCCCTATTTTTCCAATTTTCACAGTCTCTCACAAATCTAAAATCAGCTTCCGGCTTTTCCTACTCTACTCTTAACTCCCTAATGAATTTAAAGAGTTTTGTGGTCCTGCTGAAAATTTTCTTTTGCTTGCTGAAAAAGTGAAAAATTTGTTTTGTCGTTGTGTTTTTCTTGTTTTTTCTACATATAATTTGTGATGTTTTGTTTGATTAATTATCTCTCAAAATACTTGGAATTCCAATTTTGTTTTATTTTGTTCAAGTGTCATGTTTACGTCATCTTTTTTTTTGTTTCTGGGATTTCTAGGAGAGAGAGAGAGAGTTTAGGGTTCAAAATATAAATCTAGAGTAAAATTTTTTTTTAGTAAAAAAATTTCAAACTGAATCTACAAGAGCTTGGTGAACTAATTTTCCAGAACCCATGTCTAGATCTACTCAAGGATCGGAACCTAGAAAGCGTTGTTCCTCGCAGCCGCGCCTAGAGACTATTAGGTAATTCCAAAAAATTCAAAAATAGATTTTATGAATCACAAAAGTCAAAATTTGGAAACGAGACAAAATTGTCATAATTTCTTTTTTCGGAAAAATCATCTTTCGTTCGAAATGTTGCAAATAAACCTCCATGAAAATGTTCTCTGCAAATTGTATTTTTTGGAAGTGAAATTTCAATTCAAAAACTCCCAATTTGCAAGCAGTCTCCAAAACTATACTACAAAAAATCATAACCAAACTTTTTGACCCACTCTCACTCTGACCAGCTGTTTTTTTCCAGTTTACTTACTCACTTACTTTTTTGCTGATCTTCTCAGGTCGGAACACAACACCAACTGCTTTTGTTATATATACTTGTTATAGTTTTTTTTGCAACTGCTGAAAAACATTTATTTATTTATTTTTGGAACGAAAAGTTGAGTGACATAGTGCTAATGATTCATTCTCAAATTTCAATCTTCTTGATTTCTTCTAACTCGAGTTGAGCCAAACATCATGTTATTTTTGGGTGAGACAAGATTTTTCATGTTTTTGACATATCACTCAAAATTTCTACCGCGAAGTCTCAAACCAGGAAGATTTGTGTTCTTTTACCTTTTTTTCAATTCAATTTTCCAACAAAAAAAGTACAGATAATCTGTTTTGTTTCCGATTTTCGAAAAACATTTTTGAAAAAAAACTTCTTCCTTTTTCCCCAGTTTTTTTGTCCCATTTGTTGTCTGAAAATGAACTTTATTCTTGTGAGCAATAAAAACCATCATGCACCAGATGAGAAGATAATAAATTTTTACATGATTTTTAGGACTAATAAATTTTTTGCAAAGGTATAAATTAGAAAATGTTTTGTTGTTTTCTCTTGTTTTCATCAGAAAATATTGAAAATTGATATTTTGGTTGTTTTTCAGATTTTTTTCGCTGCTGAAAATCAATCAGAACTCAAATTTCAGATTTCAAACATCATGTCCTCACCGTTTCTAAAACAAAGCCTATTTCCATTTCCAACCAAAATAAATATTCAATTTTGTGTTGTTTTGCGGAAAACAAAACAAAACTAGAAAAAAAGGAAGGAAAAAGCAAATGACTTTTAAGTTTCCCCCACTTAAAATTATGGTTTTTTCAACTTTATTTTATTCCACTTCATTTTATATCAGTTGTGTTTTTTTTTTTGGAAAACTTAAAAGGTCACAGATTTTTGCTCTTTTTTGTTTTTGTGTTTTTTTGTCTCTTCACTCGTTAATTATTCTCGCAAATTGTCAATTTTATTTGTTTTTGGTTGTTTCTAGACAAAGTACTATCAACAAAACGAAAAAAAAATATGGCTTTCGGTGGATTGCTCGATGGTTTTTTGAATGAGAAATCGCATGGTGGCGGAGGTGTTGAGAGAAAAACAAGTGCATTTCAACAACCGGTTCGCAAGAATACTGCGTTTTCTATGGTGAGTCGGATATTGTCAAACCGCCCGAGGTATATAAAAATTATTGAGAGCCTAGAACTTGGTTCAGATTGGGCAACAAAAAATTTAAAATGGTTCTCCAGACCCCAAAAATTATCAAGTACCAAAATATCTACTTTTGAGTTTTCAGTAAAAAATGTTCAATTATTCGAAAACCGTTTGAATACTTACAATAAATATCAGCAAAAAACATAACATGATACACCAAACTACAAACAAAAACACAAACACAAAAATCATCTAACTGGGTCAAACTAAAGTCTATGTTCACTCTTGCATAATATTTTAAAATATTACAAGAACTGTTTATCTCTCTTTCTCTCGCTCTCTCTTTCTTTTCCTCTATCTCTCCATCGCTTTCTATTTTCTCGCGGCTCATTCACTTATTCGGAAGTCATTTTTTTACTGTTTTTGCGCTTTACCTAACTTTAGGAAACATTTTGTTAGTGAGATATTTCAAAATTGAAACTTAAAAAATTTTATGAAGAATTTTAAACAAAAAAAATTATTGTGAAAATTTTTTAACAATTCTCTAAACGTCAAAAAAAAATATAACTTTCCGCGTGACACATTTCACACGTCAACTCGGTTCTTATTTCTCGCTATTTTCTGCTCTAAAAATGGTTTATCTAATCTTCAAATCTAAATTCTTTGAAATCTGTCAGTTTCCCCAATAAAAATTCCCAAAATTCATTTATATATTTACAGTATCAAGCACAAGACTACAATACATCAAACAATATGAGTGGAACCCGGAAATTCAGTTCAATGTCAATGATGCAACAGAAAAAGATGAGCACAGTTTCGACAGTCACCGTTGATGTTTATCCAAAATATTCGTGGAACAGTGGAATGGGATCAAGTTAGTTTATTTTTTGGGGACAGGGGCAAGCTTCAGAGTTGGGTTTGGGGTTCGAAAATAATACTTGGGAAAAGGGGGTACTGTATAAGGATATTGAGAGAGGAAGTGAATTCTTGATGAATGATGAAACTGTACTTTTGTTGTCCTTAATGCATTTTATATTCCAGACCAGGTAATTAATTGTATTGTACTTGTTTTGTTTTGTGTGCTTTTTGTTTTGAAAATTTGACAGATTCTGAAAGTATTTTGGCAAAGGAATTTCGAAAAAAATATTTATTGCAGCCTATCAAAAAATCCTGATTCCTATCAGATCAGGTGTCATAACTTTTGAAAAATGAATTGATCTTCCAACTCACGCACTTCTAATTCAACAAAAACTTTGATGACTTTTCACAAATATTCTTCCAAAACACAAACTTTTTGTGTCGAATTCACTCGCTTCTTCTGATGATGTGCTCTCATTTTCATGTGCTCATCATTCCATTTTTGCGGCTCCTCCGCTCGCAATTTGATATCTTCTCGTTTTCCAGCACCCGAAAAAAAGTTTTTTTTCGGCCTCGTGAACATTTTTTTTTGACTTTTTGAACAATTTTTGTTGCATTTTGATTTGGTTATTATTCATCGGATATGTAGTTTGGTCAAGATTTCGAGGTTTTTTCCAAAAAAAAAAAAACTAAAGTCTTGTGAAGTTCAAAGTTCAGGCTCATTTATAATCAAATTTCCGGTGTCCTTTTTGATCAAGCTATGGCTTTGCCTTTGGCTTAACTCCAATTTCCACTGAAGTTTCAGATTATATTTTTTAATGTTACAAAACAAATCAGAAGATCGAACAGCTGTTCTGCTGACCTCTGCTCCTGCGCGACTCTTTTTTATCCCTTTCTAGTTATCATAAATCTTTCTGCAAACTTTTTCATTTTCCTTCCTTAAAACATATATTTTCCATTCTTTTTTCAAACAATGAAAAAACTTTTTCGGCTGAAAAAAGACGTTCCTTTTTTGTTCCGCTGACGAAAAAAAAACAAAAAGAAAAACCGGGCAATAAATCAAGATGTCGCGTTTTGTGCGTCGTATTTCAAACGAACTCAAATTGTTATGCTTTTTTCTCACACTTTTCATACCGCCAAAATTCATTTCAAAATGAAAATTGAAAGCTTTAGAATTCTGAGACTGATTTTTGAAAAAAAAAATTAAAATTTAGTGTACTTTGAGATGCGCGCCTAATTTAATAGAATGACATTTTTGAAAATTTAGGGGAAAATTGGTTTGTTCTTTTTCAATTTTTTGAAAATGATCTTTAGAAATTTTAAAAACCTGTTTATTTTTTTCCAAATTATATGCCTGGCCTGTGATTTTTCAAATTACAAATAGATTTAGGTTTTGCCACGTGGCACAACTTGAATTTATAGAATTTTTCCTAACACAAGTTATTCCGAAAAACGTTTCCCTTCTTTTTATAAATTTATCAGGTTCTACAATTTGCCTTGGATTCGTTTATCTCAAAGTTGACTAAAACCTAGAACTTTTTTCAAGAAAAACTAGAACAATATTTAATTTGACATATTAATTGTGCATTAGAGCGCAAGCGATCGGGCTCTATATTTTTCCCGCCAAACATCATTATTCAAAAAAACAATTTAATCGTCTCTCATTTTTTCCAGCTTCTTTCTCTCTCTTTATATTTTTTTTTCATTTTTTCGCCATAATATTCAAGACTCATTCAAGCAACTCTCGACCTCGTTTTTTTCAGTCAGTTTGTAAATTGTTCTTCTTCTTCTTCATCTCTTCCGCGCAGGATTCTATTAGATATGCAAATTTGTGTTTGTGTATGTCCCAACACGACTTTTCTCCTGCTTCTTCTTCTTCTTCTACTTCTGCATTTTCCTTCTTGTTCTCGGAAGATGTTTTGTTTTGTTTTTTTTTTTCGTGGGTCCCCCCCCCTTTCCACCCTCTAAACCTCATTGTTATTTTGCGCGCACAAATTTTTGCCCGTTTTTTTTTCTCGCTTGTTGTTTTGACACCTCGAAAGAATTTTACGGGTTCCTTATTCGCCGTATATATTTTCCTTGTGTTTTCTTGACATTTGATATCTACATAATAATTTCCCAATCTATTTTTTTGCATTCGTTTTGTTTTCGATGACTTTTGGATACTGTAATGTCTGAATTTTGTATTTTTTGGCAATGTTTTCCTGCAATCTAAATTCGGCCATCCTCAATTTATATGTGTGTGAAAAACTCGTTGAAAACCTGAATTGGACCGTCTTCTTGATCACACTTTTTGGAATAGGATGATCTCAAAAGTTTTTGGAAATATTTTTCAAGTTCGCCTCAAAACTTGTTAAATTTTCGGTGGTCCGATTTTTCGCCACGTTAGTTTTTAGAAAAAAAAACCGGAAATGGACCCAAAAAATTTAAAAATTAATTTTTCTGTTTAATGGTTCGATCTTAATCTTAAGTAAAAAATGGAACAAATTTAGATGGTCCCTGCTTAGTTCCACGTGTCCTATCCCTTTCCAAATTTTTGGCTATTAATTTTGTTCATAAAAAAATGAATAGCTTCCAAGTTTGCACAAAATGAGTTCATTTTTGTTTCCTCTTCCATTTATTTCTTTTTTTTTTTCTTTTTTTCATTACCAAAGCACACATCTGTTCTCTTTTTTCTCCAGAATCGCTAGAGATATTTTCTGGTTCATTTAGGGTCAATTCATACAGAGTACATACGAGATTTTTTCGGATGTATGTTTTTTTTTCTGCTTCTGAGAAAAAGCTTGTGACAGAAGAAGAACTTTGAGACATCAATTGATGGACACCTACAATTTTCGGCATATGAATTATTTATCAAAAACACTAACTTGTTCGATTTACTAATTTCTTTCTGGGAATTTTTCGTTTAGGCGATGTCAAAGATCGAGTTTTTCTTTAGATAACTAATTTTTGGGATTCAAAAAATTTTGCTCAGCAGAAAAATATTATTAAAGAACAATAGATAAGTACCCTTAAAAATAAATAACGAGAATTGATTTTTGAGTGTTTTTTTCTAATAAATATAAGAAAAATAAAAAAATAAAAAATAATACACGCACACAGCAAAAAAGTTTCTTGAGCAGCAGTTTGTTTAGATTTTGGTGTGCTCTTGAGATTTTTTTTGCTGCCCGTCCCAGAGAAGTCAATAGTGTTGTTAGTTTATTATTATTGCGTTGTTCGAGATGATGACTCGACGCCTTTTTGTTTCGCCTACACGTTGATCTTTGTTTGGATGATTGTGAACTTTTGTAGCCGATATTTTGGCTTTTTTCTCGCCTAGTTTTTATTTACTATCCAATATCTCTAGGCTTCTTCTTTTTTAGAATAAGTTATTCTTAAAAGAGCCCTTATACCTTTGATCACAAAATTCTAGAATTTTTTCACATAACTCGACTCATAGATTTTTTTCGCTACTTTTGAACTTCTCAGACCCACATTTCTTCAGTCTGAAATTGCTATCAAATCTAATTAGACTATAAAAATTATCCATCTCTTGCCAACTATTTGTTATTTTGTTTTTCAAGAGTGAAAAATGTTCAGAACCTCCAAAAAGACCTATTTTCTTTGCAGGTGATTATTTTCATTCGAAAGTTCGTTTTTTGTTCTGTTCTAAAGACTCCTATTCTTTTAACGAGTAAAATTTTGAAAAAAAGACAAAAAACACAACAATTAAGCCTAGGATTTTGTCTCATTTAAATTCCAAGTTCCGTTTTCTCTTTTTTTATTCACTCATCATCTTTTTCTCTTCAGTTGATTCTTGAACTTTTTGGAGTTTTTTCCCATTCTTTTTTCTTCTTTTTGTTCAAATCTACATCAGTATTATATTTTTGTGTCAGAAAAATTCTAATAGCTCCATAATTACTTTTGTTCTTGTGAGAAAATATATAATAAAGTGCTCTCGACTTTTCCACAAAAAGTCTCAATTTCAATGTTTACCTTCTTCTTCTTATTTTCAGGTAGGAAGGACCCTTTCCCTATTCATTTCAAACACACAAAAATTCTCATAGTCTTGGCCTAAAAAATATCGATGTTTTTTTCTTACATATACATATTTCTTTAAATTTGAACTCTCATGTGCAACTCGTGAATTATTTAATATTTTGACTTTTTTCTGCCCTTCTCCCTTGAATTCTCAAATTTCTCGTTTACGTATTGCACTCTAGATATTTTTTCTAATAGTAGAAAAAATTGGAATTTTTTTGGAAATAAAATTTCGAAAGCCCATTTTGTAAATTTTGAATTTGAATTTTTTCTAGAATTTCGATTTACAAGAAAATTTATTGCGTCTTATAGAACTCAAAAAGCTGATCAAGATGGTGTAAAAATTAACTGCAAATGATTTTTGAGGCACCTTTTTTGGGCTCATTTTCTAAGCTTCACCAAGAATTCAGTAGCTTATTTTCACGTGAAAGTTCAGAAATTTGAAACTAATTAAAATTCCTATGTAATTTTTGAACTTTTTTCCAACGAAAAAAAAAGAAAAAATTGGTTTCAAATAAACCTCTTCTCAAGTTTCCTCAATTCTCAGTCTTTGCAATTTTTTATTAATGAGAAGAATGTCTAAAATAAGGATAAAAACTCACGTCATTTTTGAAATTCCCAATTTTTTTTCTGTGTTTCAGTGTAAATTTTTATGATGTCCATCAAATTTTTTATTAGTGTTTCTTTCTCTTGTTACATTAGCCCAGCTCGATTTTCTTCAATTTCGGTAATTGTTTTTTGTGTTGGTTTTGTGTTCGAGAAAAAAGAAAGGATAACTCGTTTAAACTTTAAATAAATTCTATTCAAATATTTTTGTTCCTTATTTTTTCTGTTAGAAATCCCCTAAAAATTACTAACAACTGAAAACCAGCTGGTTCAGTGACTGATAATTGAATTGCTCAGGTTAACCTAACTTGAACCAAAATTCAATTTTCTTAGAATTCTGCGCGCGCTGGCGCATTTTAAAGTAGTTTTCATTGTTCTTATACTTGAACCCTCTTCAAAAACAATATTGCGTGTTTGACTCAAACTTTGATCGTTCTGATATTCAATTTTTTCCTGACTGAATTTTGATTCTCGATTTTCAAATTTTCAAATAAAAAAAATTGGAACAAAATATTTTGATCTAATTTTATTCTTCTCACTCTCTGAACAAAATATAATCTAATTTAACACAAGACCCTTTTCTAACCTTATTTTTATTTTTATTTTGACTCGACTTGTTTTTGTTGTTGTCAATGCCGAAAATACTGATTTTGTTTATATTGACTTTTTTCTAGGAATTTTTGAATTTTGAATCGGGCCTGAGAAATCAGACCCATGATATCTTTCAGTAGAACTCGGACCAGAAATAGTTCAATTTAACCTGAGCAATGATTGAACATTTCCAAAATTAGTTGTAATTTTATAACTTCAGAATAGCTTGTTTCTGATTTTAAAAAAGTGTAGTTATGCAAAACCCCCAAAACTTTATTACATTTGAGTGAACCTAATTTTGTTTCCGGAAATCAAATTAATATAAAAAGTCATGCCAAAATTAATTGAACATGAATGTTTCATGATTTTTTTATTATTCTATTTTCTCCAAAAATAAAAGCTTTACGACGATACATATTTCATAATAACCCGAAAAAAATCACATCATACAAAAGTCAAAGAATATGATGACAAATTCCGAAAAAAACTGCTGGAAAACCAACCATGTTTTTTCTGAGACCAAGATTAATATATGGACCATTAGGTTTGAACAATATTCGCGCACTTTGTGTCGCAGGGCGCAACCGGAAAATCCCAAGTTTTTCTCTCTTTTTTCGTCCTCTTTTTTTGGAGTCGTGATTTTTTTGTGAATGTGCCGCAAAAAAAGAAGAAATAAGTTTGCACATTTCATTCCGGTGAAATTCGTTCCTTGTCAATTTTTTTGGAAAATAGAAGATAGGTTTCCAAAATGGGATTCTGGTAGCTTTCTTTTCTGCTCCACACCTAAAACCGCATTCTGAAAACTCATTTCCTATTTGTCAAACATAAAATTTTCTACCAAAAATAATGTGAAAACGTAAGAAAAGTCCATTTTATATGTGTTTCTAGACATGTGAAAATATCCATATTTTCGCGCCCGCCCAAATCCCTCGAGACCCTCTCCTAAAATTTTTTTTCATTTATGTCGGGTCCCAACCAAAAAAAAAAGAAATATTTCTTTTTGATTATTAGTTTTGGTGCACTCTTCTCTTCTTTTTTTATTAGGATCCGAATATTCTCTTTTTCTTTTTTTTTGCAAAAAGCAAACCGAAGAAAATCGCGATTAGGAAATTGTTGTATGAATGTTTATACTAAAATCTGATGTATTTACGACCTTGTTTTCCTTTTTTCTTATGCTTCTGCTGTTTTTTCCTGGTTTTTTTTTGTCCTTTGGAGCTAGGAAAATCTGAAAATGATGATCAAAATTTATAGCCCTATAAAAATAATTTCAAAAAATGCCACCTGTTGCTCTTTTTTGTTTCCGATTCGAAAAATCACATTATTTTTATCTTTTTCGAAGGTTACTGTATATTTTCAATCACAATTCGGTCAACTCAGAGTGAAACTTTGAACAAACCGTTTCAAGACGCTGTCACTTGAGAACTAGGCTCATTAGGCGATAATCCTTGACAATTAAAATTTCTAGGCGTGGCTGCTTGACATATAAGCTCTATAGACTCAGCTACTTGTTAACCCTAACCGAATTGTTGTTTCAATAAATCTTCTTTTTTTGATAAACTGTTGTTCTTTGTTTTATCACCATCTCTTCCACCTCTCACTTTTCCACAATCTTTTGTTACCCTCATTTTTCTCTTGGGACCATTTCCACCACCGGATAAATGAGTAAAAAGCCAACTTGTTTTCCTTTTTCTTTCGTTTCGGGTTTTTTTCCGCCACACGAAAATATTTCTTTTTTCTCGCTCTGAACTTTTTCTCTCTGTGTCAATGTCGGTCAGATGATCTTTCCTTTTTTTTTCTAATTAAAAAAGGGGAAATTTTTGGTTGGCCTCTGAAAATTTTCGTTCCCATTTTCTTTCCACTTGGATTACTTTCACACTTGCGCCCCAATTTTTGATCCACTCTTCTCAATTCCCGATGTATACGTAGTTGTTTCCTTCTATTATTATTGTTGTGCTTTTCTATTTTTATTCCTAGATAGATTTTTCACAAAATTTTGGATCAAATAAAAAGTACAGACATTCTTTATTCTTTCTTCTTCTTCTCTTTCCAATATATTTTTTCTATCTATTCTATAAATGAATTTATGACGAAGAAAAAAGTTATGAATATTTATTTTATTAATTTCCAAATAGCCTCTTCTTTTATTTCATTTTTTGCTCTGATTTTTTGGGCTTTTTTGGCTTAAAATCAAAGTTCAAATTATTTTCCGCTCTCTCACAATTAACTGAGCAATTATCTGAACATTCTAAGTATCAGAAGGATCCGAAATAGTTCCAAAAATATGTTTTTTTTTTCAAATTTCTATTTTTCAACTTAACTTAACTTTAACCCGGCGCGTTTACCTGACAACAAATTTGGCTACTTGGCATATGATCGTTCAAGACGCGGCACTTTGCCAGAGTCAATCTCTAGATGCGGGTCCTAGACAATAAGGTTCTCTAGGCTCAGCTACTAGGCTCTATGAGTCAAAACTCCCTGATGATCTAAAAGTTCAAAATTAAAATTTTATGTTACTTAGAGTACAGTTTTTATTTTCGAAACCAGCAATTTTCAGGTTATATGTTTTGCTGACCTCACAAATTCCCCAGTGAAATCACATAGAAAAACCACGCATTTTTCGAAATTCGCGCCCACTTTTTCAAAAGCAAAAAAAAGTTGATGAGTGACTCTTGTGTACTTCTCGTGTTTTTCTGATACTTTGTATTTCTCGTGAACACAAATTAATTGTTGTTTTTCTTCTTCGTATTAATTATCTGAAAGCAGAAGAAGAAGAAGAAAAGTCAGATTTCAGTCACTGTCTTCTAATTTTCATGCACTTTTATTTTTCATTTTTTTGCTGTCCCGAAAAAAAAAACAGTTGTCGTTCATTTTTCTTCAAATATTCATTCAGATATATCTCATCTGATATTAATAATTGTTTTTTCTTGGTATTTATGATATTTTGAAGATGTTCACTGAAGAATTCTATTTCAGGCAATCGAATTTTTTTCTGAAAATAAAATGTTCATCTGAAACTCAAATTGAATTCTTTCCTTTTTTTTTCCAAGTTTTCCTCAAATTCACTTTTTTGAATACCTTCCTTCGTGAAAAATTCATCGTCACGCGATTTGTTTCTAGAAATCTGAGATCATTTCACACGAGTACCTGATTTCAAAAAAAAATTGTTCAAAACTTTTTTTCGCCACTTTTCAAGTCAAGCGTATTTTCTATTTGATAAACAAAAATAGCTTGATTCAGTTATTTTAGATATGATCAGTTTTTGGTTTCTAAAATAGTATTTTACTGGTTGGGCTCGTTTTGTAGTATTTTATTTATTATTCTATAGATTTTTTTCTACGTGTATTATTTTCAAATTTTTTTGATAGCGGTTTTGAGATTTCGAAATATTCACATAACAAATTGTACTCTAACTTTAATTTCTCATTTTCAACTTTGAAGATCTCTCAAATAGCAAATTCTAGTTGACAAGTAGTTGAGCCTTGTGAACGTTATTGTCTAGGACCCGCGCCTAGAGAGCCTACTTTTCAAGTAACCGTACCTAATGAATCTAATTTTCAAGAGCCTGCGCTTAGAGAGCCTAATTGTATTTTTAGAATATTTTGGAGAGATTTCGAAATATTATGACCGGAAACCGCCAAAAAAAGGCAACATTCAATAATATGTTATTTTCAAAACTTATTCATCCATACATTCAATCTACCGTAGTTTATTCCCAATATTTCCGGAAGTTGGATATCACGCTCTTTTTCATTTCAACCAGAAAAAAAACTTTTACTCAAATCTTGTGACGTATTTCTTCCCGAAAAAATTAGCTTCGTTAAAAAATTGAACCAATTTCGATTTTCTTTGACTCATCGTGCAACTTTTTTGCTTTCATTTATTTTTTTGTCTTTTTTAAAGTGCTTACTCGATTTTTTTTTCTAGAAACTCGAAACTCTATACATTTTAAAACTGCCATGAACTTCTTCTGCTGACAATAAAATTGGAAAAAAAGAAAATAAAGAAGAAGAATGTGGGGAGATAGTGAGAAACCGGATCCTCTTCTACTTGGGGACCATCGACACCTTCCACACCATCCACACCATCATCATCATCATTTTGGTCTGACGGCAAAACCGTTTTATCATCCACACCACGCACATAATCATCATCATTTGGGTGGATCAACACATTTTCCGCAAATGCCAGCCACATCTTCTTCAACGCCAACTGCTTCAGCAACAATTCATCATCATAATTTAGCTGGAACATCAGTTGGTGGAAGTTTGAGTGCTTTAAGAATGACACGAGCTGCTGCACAACCAGTTGTGATGTGGAAAGGGGAAACATCGAGGAAGAAACGATTTGGTTAGTTTATTTTATTCATCAAGAAAACTTCTCTCTCAATAATATCCACAAAAATACAGTACCCAGGGTTTTTTTCATTGAAAAAAATGGTTGGTTGGTGATTTATGGTAACTTAAAAATTGAAAATTGAAAAATGACTGCATGAATCATATGTCTTGGTGGCATGGATAATTGTTTTGTTTTGGCTCGTTGACATCAATCAAACAAAGTGTAATTCTGTGGCTAAACAATTTGTAACTTACTTGAAATTGGGGGATTTTATTAGGCTTCGAGGGAAGAAAACATGGAAATCAAACATCCATTTTTAAGTTTTGCGAATTTTTGATCATCTGTAGTCTGGGGATTTCGGTTTGATTTTTCATTTAGTATTCCCGTTTTGAAGTGTGATTATTTGAATCAGGATTCAAGAATGTTTTCGCAGTTGTATTTTTTTTAAATCTGTCAAAAATCTGAATCTGAAAGTTACAGTACAGTCAGACAATTTTTCCAAATGGAACTAATATTTGAGTAATTTTTGAATTGAACTTTTAGACTTAAAACAGTGAAAATATTTTTCCGGAGTTGAAATTTTCATCCATCAACTTGTAATATCTCTTCAGTGATTCAATTGAAAAAAAAATCCTTATTAATTCAAAAATTTCTGAAAGCAGATAATATAAACAAAAGGGATTTCACATAACTCACATATGCCAAATTTTTATAGAGAAAAAATATAATCATTTTTGTAAGTTTTCCGATCCTCAATGATCAAAACGTTGTTATAATCTTCTAGACTGATGTTTTTGCTAGGATAATCTTCAGAACTACGAACAATCAAAAACCACCTTCTCAAAAAACATTTTGTATCATAGGCATTTTTCATGTTTACTCTTAGTTTTTTTTTGCACGAGAAACCTTTTAGAAATTCCACCTTCTTCCCACGTGGCTTAATTTCACAAGTTTCACAAGTAAACAAAAAATACAGCGAAGTTCAATTGTTCATTTTTTAGTTTCTAGTTTTCTCCTCTAGAAAAATTGCTTTTTTTGGTTTTCTAATCCAAGTTCTCAAGATTTGCAATAAAATATTATGTGATATTTTATGTTGTCACCTTTTTTCATGGGGAAAATAGTCATTTTTAGATCTAACCTCAGGAATTTTATAAGCGTGTACTTTTTGAATATCTTCTAATTTTTTTTTCAATTTGATTTTCTAGAATTCACACTTTTGGCATTCTAGAGTACAGCTTCAAGAAATCAATTTCAAAGTGCGAATCCTAAAGAGTTAGGCTATCTAGGCTAGGATCCTTGACAACGGAACGTTCTGAGCGTGGCCCTTTGGCATATAAGGTCTCAAGAGGCGGCTCCTTGTCAGTGTAGATCTCTAGGCGCGAATCCTTGGCAATTCAATTCTCTAGGCTCAGCTACTTGGAAAACAGAAGCTAACAGAACTCAGTGATTGGAAGAAGAATTCAAAATTCCAATGATCATCGGGTTTTCTTTTTTCTCCGACCTGCTTGTGTTTTTTTCAGATATTTTTTCAACCAAACCCCAATGACTAACATTTTCGCTATTTTTCAGTGATTTTTCCAAATCCGATTTAGTTGTTGTTTGAAATTATATTTCACTTGTTGTTTTCTACTTCTTCACACGATAAACAAAAATCCAAAAATAACCGTGTGAGCAGAGCAAATACGCACTTATTCCAATATTATCTTTTTAATAGAAAATAAAATATCTTCCCAGTTTTCCAGTTTTCCTCTTTCTGCCAGCCAGCAAAAAATATCCTGTTAGAAGCATTTAATTCATAGATAGATTACATTAATGAGCCCCCAGCTCTCTCTGGGGAGGAAAAATTATTTTTCTGTTTTCGAAGGCTTTTCTATATACTACGAGCCACTGGTTGTCACCCCCAAAAAAAATGTGATTTTTTTTTCCGCCGGATTTTCGGTTGAGAGATTTTTTAGGAAGAGAGATTTGTGAGGTTTCAAATGTTTGTTGCAAGTTCTGATATATTTAAAAATTGTTAGAAAAATATTGATTCTTGTCTGAAAAGCTCATAATTTTCAGACAGACTTCCGCTTTTTTTTTTTGCTTCTTCCAAAAATCTTTCATTTCCAAAAAACAAATATAAGATCTTTCAGAAAACTTGACGAATTAAATAATTCGTGCAATTTTTCGGATGTGTTTTGATTCTCCCAATTTCCTGCTGACTTTATTTTTGAAAAAAAAGAAATTAGAGATGACATTTATAAATTTTTGAGGTTGATCTATTTTTATATTTTTTAGTTTTTGGATTTCCGCGCCAAGAAATAAGTTTTTGAAACTAAAAAATTCCCCAGAAAGTCCCAAAATTCGCTGAGCTCACAGTAATCCTTGCAGTCTAGAATAACTTTAAGTTGATTTGCAGTTTGAGCTACAGTAATCCTGACAATTCTTGTACCTTATGGTTACAGTAATCTTTCAAGTCTGAGAATGATGAGTTACCGTATCTCTTTAGGTCTGAGAGTCATGGTATTTCTCAAAACTATATGGGGGCCTCTTTCTGCGATTTATTCTTCATATTTTCCAGAGTGATCTTCATTCTTTTCACTTACCGTATTCCTCATCGTTTTCTAGAAAAACGTCATTATTTTGCTCATTTTCTAAATAAACTAACCTAATTTTCACTCATTTATAAGTGTCTCTCTTTTTTTTTTCTTTTCTCGATAATTGTCTTTTTTTCAATTTTTCCAGTTTTCCGGAAAAACAGAAAAAAATGATCATCATTTTTTTTTGATAATCTATGATCATTAACATGAAGTTCTTATAACTAATTGACTCTCAACATGGAAGAGTACTGTAGTTCTGGAAACTTTCAGCTGAATAATTCACATGTTTACTTCGAAAGATGCTCTTCTGGCGATAAAAATTTGTGAAGATATTCAGAATTCATTTCGTGTTTTTAAGAGAGAGCCACGTGATTTTTCTCATGTTTTCTTCATTTTACATAAGTTTAAATATTCTTCGCCCTCGCATTTCTCTGACTTTGCAGAAAAAAGATCAAGGAATTTTATTTCTTGAGAATGCTGAGCTCAAAAAAAGGGCTAAACAGTATAAAGGCTTGATTTATGTACATAATTGGGCATCCATCGGAAAAGAAAACTTTGTCTTCTCTTTTTTGCTTTTTCTCTTTCTCAGAAGCAAAAAGGAACTAAAACAAATTTAGTTATTGGCCCAAAAAGAGACAAAAAATTTACATTTTTATTAGGTTTTTGACTCATTCACTCTCAGCACTTTTCTACGATTTTTGATGATTTCTTTTGCTATTTTACAGAAATATTCCCCGGAGGACAGGATTTCTGTGTTTTAATTAGTGTTACCCTTTTTGTCAGAAAAATAAGGCAAAACAAAAACAACTCCCGCCAGTTCTCACGCTCTTTTTGGCACTTTTTCTCGAGAAAGTTTTTGGGATTACTGTAGATGTCCTTTGATCTATTTGCAGCTTAGTTTTTCTCAAAAATTAATTATTCACGTATGAAAAAAACATAGAGAAATTGTCTTAATTTAGAACATCATCAGAATACATTTTTAAGTTTATTTTAGCTCTGAAGAAAAGTAGAGTAGATTAAAATTCAAACTTTTATTAAGTTTTTATAATTTTCAAAAAGCCTAGGACTTGCTCCACAAACTGAGGTTTACTGTAGCTAACTCTAAATACATTTTGGTGAGTTTGCAGAATAAATGTTCTCACTACAAATTCCAAACACGAGTTCCCCTATTTTTCACTACCTGCATTTGATCTACTCCCGAAATCAGATTAATATCAATCGAAAATTCAGAAATTGTATTTGTGAAAATTTTGAAACATAATTTTTGCTGGTTTTTAAATTTCAATTTTTAAAGGTTCTCTCTCAGAATAGTTATTCTAGCTTTTCCAAGTATGAGAACCAAGTTCTCCTAACTTAATAAAAAATTTGTACTTTCTCTAAATATATATAGGTTCCGGTACATAGTCCACAACTGTCAATCACACACAAAACCACGGTTTTTTGTTCAACGAAAAAATCTTGGCGTTTTTTGTCGATTGCTGCACACATCATTTGTAAATATTTGAACATATAGCCAATTCTTTCTCGGTTTTTCGACTTCTCAAGTATCCTGGGAAGATTTGGATGGATGATCATCATTTCGAACACATTTCAAACTTTCCACAAAAAATAGCTATTTAGATGAATTGAGTTCGTCATAAGTGAGCGTGATTTTTGGTGTGATCAAAAACGTCTCAAATAACCACCCACTTTTATGTATATAGGCTTGGGCTAAGGGGAAATACTCAATTTGGAGCGCAATATATGAAAATTGCACTTCACACTCCAACGTTTTTTATTATTTTTTTTTCATTTCTCCAGCGCAATATAGAAATATTTTTGAGTATAGATATATATATATATATATATATTCTTTGATATCTCCCCTAATTTATTTTAATTTTGTTTTTGAGCTGAGCTTGGAGCTTGTTTTGAACTCAAAAATTATGAATCAGCTCAATGATTTTTGAGATTTCTTTTTTTCTTATTCTGAAAGTGAGATGTCATTCCGCAAAAAATCGAGAGCGGGAACCGGGCTTCGGACCCGCTATCCTCAGATGGACAGCAGCCACCACTGTCACTGAGCCACTCTAAAAGTGACATGTCATTCTAGAGCCGAAACTGATCCAAAGTTATCCAAAAATAAACACATCTATTATTCGTGGGACCCCTTGAAAAATTAAAATTGCATGTTTTTCGAGTTGTTTTTTTTCCTTTCCGCCGCTCAAAATGTGTCAAATGAACCGTGAAAAAAAGTATAAATATGATGTCGATTTCCACCTTATTTCCTTGTTTTCTTCTACTTTCCAGAAAAGTGCACCAAAAAGTATCTGAAAACCCCAGCTTCTTCTTCTCTTTCTAGAGAGATACCAGCTGTTTTTGGCCCGCCCCTCATTTTTCTTCGCCCGCCCTCTCCGCCATTTTGAGCTGTTTTGTTCGCTCTCGTCTTTCTGGACGAGCATTTTTATCTAATTTCGAGAATACTTTTTTTGTCATTTTTTCGATTTGCAAACATGAAATTGAGTTTGAGGTGATCACATTTTACAATTTACGTCATCCAATTTTTTGTATTGAACTTTGGAGTTTCCTATAATGTTTATCAGCTGATTTTCTGTGTGAACTTCTAGCGGAATCTTTATCAAATCTCTTTTTTTCGTAGAAAACAACAGAAAGTGCAGCTCTATTTTTTTTCCACAAACAATCTTCTTTCTCTTTTCATTCTTGTTGACATCTTGACTGGTTTCCAGAATATCTATTTATTTGAAACCGCAACAAAAATAGAAAGCAGCAAAAAATGTTATCCGGAAACACAACAATGATGAATGACTACATCATGTTCCGTTTACTTGTCGATGATTCGGATCGTCACAAGCACAAGCGAAACTCATTGCAACCGCCGATTGTCAACGGCGCTGGCTCGCCAATCATTCCGCCTGCCGCATTAGCTTCGCATCGCAGCAGCTTCGCTGTTCCCAGAAAATCATTGACCATTGAAAATGGTAAGCTTTGAACATGTTTCTCTGGGATACCATTAATTAACCAACCAACCAACTATAGTAAAAGAAAAATGGAATTGAATTACATACTGAATCAATAATGTGTTTTATGCTTTTCAGAACCCTTCTGTTCACCGATGGTCCCACATGTTCCGATTCGAGAAAGATTAGCGAGAAGAGGCACAAGTGGTAAATCATTTAGCAATTAATTAGTTAATTAATATAATATTTGTTTAGCTGATATGATGAGTGATGATGCAAGTGCTTATACGTGTTATGCACCGCGAAGACGTCGAATGAGTTTGCTTCAAAGTCTTCGACAACAAAATCGTGCACTTGCTGATAGTGGATTGGATATGCATCGACAACGAACTGATAGTGAAAGTACACATCGTGTATCGGACACTTGTTCATCTCCACCTCCACAATCAACTGCCAACACGAATGTCAAAACAACAACAACATCTCCAACCAAAAAATCGAATATCTCGACACAAATTAAAAATAAGTGAGTTTGTGTAACTCGAGATATCAGAGAGTAGAAATTTGAAACCTTGTTTTGCTCATTCTCATTTTTTTTCCTGGTAGCTTCTCCCTGAAGACTTGTTTTTGATGATTTTTTTGTTGCCGGAAGACACGAAAAAATGTTGGGGTCCCAAAACACTCATAACTTTTCACGTGTCGAAATGAATTTTTTTTCTGCGGCTCAAGTATGCGAGTCCCGATGGGATTTTTTGATCACTGATGTTTTTTGAGAGAATTTATGAGATGAAATGAAAAGAAAAAATATTGGAATTCTTGGATTGTAGTTTGAGTTTTAGTTAGAAAAAACACGTGAGGGGAGGTGATGAGAATTCGGAGTGACAGGTGAAAATTTGAACTCATTTTTAAAGGCAGCTATTTTTCCGGGACCACCCACGAAGCTTCTGACTAAACTTCAACAAATAAATTTATTTTTTATTTAGATGTGAAATATTGATCTTGAAGGAAATTTCTTATTTTGAAACAAAGAAGCTCGTAAGAATTTTTGAACTTATAAACGTGAAAGTGAAAGCTTAAATCTAGAAAGTTCAAATCTCAAAAGACTCATAACTTTTCTTTTTGAAGAGTTTTCATTTTTTGCCGGAAATGAATTTGTTGGACCTCTCAAGTTGTCCCGTGAGAATTTATGATCACTGACGTTTTCGTATAAACTTCACACGTCATATCCAATTTTTTCCAGAATCTTTGGCAAAAAATCATCGACAAAAGATGCGACAGAATCTGCATCTCGAAAATCGCCATCAACAACAAATGATAGTGGGCGAGGAAGTCAGGGACATCTCGAGGAGAAAATGGAGGCAATGACGATTGTGGAGAATTCTGGAGGCGAAAGAGATCGAGAAAGTTTTTGTTGTGAAGAATTGGATTTGGAAGAGGAGGAAGAGTTGCTCGATGAAGATGATGCTCCGATTTTGAGCAAAAAACGAGCGGCACTCAAAAAGCAGCGAACGAGTTAGTAATCAGGGGTCATAGAAGACATTTTCTTACATTTAGATTGAGTGTGAATAGCACAATTTTGCAAAAAACCGGAAATTGAAGAGCTCTTTTTGGGGACGAGTTAGATCAAATCAAATTTTCTCGGAGAAATGAGAGATCAAAAAAATAAATGTATGTTTTTCAGACTCTTGCCCTGATATTTCTTCAATGGTCTTTGATGTTGCAAAACGTTGTCCAATGGCCGACGATTTGGAAATTTCGGACGAAGAAGAACGACATTTTGAATGCTCAGGTTCGTTCTGAAAACAAAGGGTATTTAGACAAAGTGGAATTTTTTTGGTTTGAAAGACAATAGAACTTTTTGCTGTTGTACTAAAATTAGTACTAAAATTTCTTTGTCTAGAAAAGAGCAAAGTTTGTGAATTCGTCGAGTTAACTAACTTTGAGGGGATCTGGAATTTAATTATGTAGAAAAGTCTTTCTGAGTAAATGAATTTGAATTTGAGTTTAAATTGAAAAGCGGAAGGGAATGTTGTTGTGGCTCCCCAAGAAAAACCGTGTAATTCCAGGACCTTCGAAATCTCGTCTCAATCAAAAATATGTGGAACAACGTCGTCATCAACAATGTGCCATGTAAGACTTCCTACAATTCAAAATTCTCATGTACAAATATTCTTACCATTTTCATTTCTTTGTATTTTGATCTCCCCTTCTATGTTTTTTTTTTTGATTCACCGGGCAACAAGAAGATTTGCAAAAACTGACTGGTTTCACTTTATGTTTGATTATATTTATTTTCGAATTTTTAACTTCCAAATATATTTTTCAATATACTTTTGTCTGGATTAAGCGACTAACATGGGCCCCAGTCCCCTTTTGATTTTTTGTGTGAAATAAATTTGTTTGGTTGCAAGTTTTCCGAGAAAATTTGAGTGCTCTTTGGAGATTTGTTGAAAATAGAAAAGAATCGAGTTTTGTGCGCATGGTTTTTTCAACCATACTTTTCTCTGTTGCCCGGTGTTTCAAAGCTGTCCTTTTCCCCCAAAAGCATGTTTGAATTTGAATATTTGACAGAAGAGAGAGAGAGGGAATGATGATGAAGGGTAAAGATTCTGAAACAATTTTTTGAAAGTTTTAGATCTCCTCTTATAAATTTCACGTACACTATTTTGATATAAGCTTGTTCCCTCTCTCTCTTTCTTCAAATATAGGTTTTTTTTTCAAAAATTAAATTCAGGACACCTTCAATTATTGATGAAGTCGCTGACGATGAAGATGATTTCAGTCAAGCTCCCTCAACTGTTTCGAGAAGGTTTGTTTTTATTTTTCATTTTTGAACATCCAATGTTAATTCATAGAAGAAATGACTTTGGCTTTGAATAATTTATTTTATTTTTATTTTCGACAAAAATTTTATTTTTCAGAAGCGCTCAAACGGAAGATTTGGCTGATTTTGATGACAATATTTCATCAATTGTTTTGGATCAGTTTTTGTCAACAACACGTTAGTTTTTTTAGAGGGTTTTTGGTTGAAGAAAAATATTTCCTTAGAAAAGACCTTATTGTTAGGCTTGGAGAGCAGGAAAAACCTTTAAGAATTAGTTCGGGCATTTTTAAAATTTTTAAAATCATTTTCAGTTCCGATTATAATTTTTAAGTAACCCAAATTCTATTTTTCTGAAAATGAAACTTTTTCCAAAAGTTATGAGTAAGTGTTTGAGAAGTCTAAAAACAATCTAGGGAAATTAATTTGGTAAATGTTTTTCGATTAGCTTATTCACATGATAAAAAATTCAGCATTGACTAGAATATATCTGCGCAATGTTTCGACAAACCGATTAAGTGACTTACTCACAACAAATTACCTTCTTCACTTTCTTCTATTTTCTCTATTCTTTCTGATTATGTCGCGGTAGTTCTTTTTTACGAGAAAAAATTAATTTCATATTTTTCCTCATAAAAAATATTAAAACCGCTCCACCAAAATATCCGATTTCCAACATTTTTTGGGTGTGTCTCAAATTTCAGTGTTAAAAATTTATGAGCTTTTGTTTTGGAGCCAACAAAATTATTGTTTTTTTTTTCAGAATTGAATTTTTGCGACGATTCGGATTCTGAAGCCACGTTTTCGATTGCTGGAAATCTTGAAGAAATTGAAGAACCCTGTGCAAGGTAAGATAATTCAAGCTCTAGGCGTGACTCCTTTCCAGTGCCGATCTCTAGCCTCGGGTCCTAGACAAGTATGTTGTCTCAACTCAGCTAGTTAAGAAAAATAAACAAAAATGTTTGAAATTAACAAATTTCCGGTCAACAAGTAAGAAAATCAATGTTCTCTCAGGGCTTTTCCTGGAAATGAAAAATTTCCTCCTTTTTTCAGAGGACCCATAAAATCGGATTAAAAATTCGATTTCATCTCTTTTTTTTTCCTTTTTCCCCTTTTTTGTCCCATTATGCACTTCTTTTTTTTTGTTTTTTGTTGTCTGGAAAACAAACAACAGAAAAATTTCCAGGGACTTTTTAGTAATACCTTGTTAGCCCTCATCACACCTGGGAAAATTTTACGTTTTACGAAATTTTACGGTCGTTATCTAGCTAGTCTCGCTGATTTTTTTAGGCTTGAAGTTTTGAATCATACTCCCTGATGATGTTTATGAGATTTAATGATTTAGTGGGAGAAAATATGAATTCCAACCCACTGAACTGAAAATCAATTTTACGGTTTGTCCCAGCTCTGGCCCTCATCATCAATCATTTTTTCTTGGAAAATTTTTTAGTCTTTTTTTTCTTGAAAAAGCAAAATTCAAAACTTTGGAAAATAAACACATCTGGTGAAACAGCATTTTCATGGGAATTTTATAGTTTTTTTTTTCAGAATAATAATAAAAAGTTTTCAGCTCATCGAATACTGCAACATCTGTTCAAACCGATTTGAAACTTTTGAACGTCGAACAAGAAATTGCGGATTATTTGGAACATTGTAGAGAATCGACAAGTGGAATCAGTGAAGAAGTTAGTTTGTTTTGTTCAGAAAGAAACTATGTGTTTTGGAATCGGATGAAAAAAATGATGAACTAATTTTGAGGATTGAGAAACTCTTGTGAGCCTCAGTAAAATGTTATTTAAAAAATTCAGAAAAATATAATCAATAGCGGTGGAAATTTCGTGCTATTCAGTTGAGAACAATATTTGTATCCATCCTAAAAATATTCCTCAATTTTCCAACCGATTCCAAAAAATTGTCAGAACCCCATAATCCGAGTCAGTCTTTTTCAAACGAACCAAAACAATAAATCTCGCGCGAATTTAGTCTCCTAAGTTTCCTAAATACCACCAAAAAATGGAGGAGTTTCCTTTATTTTTCAGCAATTTTCTTTTTGTTTTTGTTCCCTCCGATTCTGCCACTTGAAAACTTAATGGGTGCACCAATTTTCATTTCATTTCATAGTTTTTTTCTGTTTGTATTTATGAAATATGAGATTTCGATTTCGATTTCAATGTCTAGTTAACATACATTTCCACTAAAAAAAACCCGAAGGCGGAGCAAAAAAAAACAAAGAGGAGAAAAGGTGGAAATTGAGTTTCGAAATGGTGTTTTTCTTTTTTTTTTTTGAAAAAAAAAGGATGGAAGAGAGAATGATCTACTCATCATTAGGACTCCCTTGGGGTGCATTTTTGGCGCATTTTTTGTTGTTGTTGGTGGCGGAAGCTTGAAGTTTTAAGCTGAGAGTTAGTTTAGTTTAAGATTTTACTTTTGATACCGCACTTTTTGAGAATGGAAGAAAATTTGAAAATTTAAATCAACTTCAAGATTTTTCTCCAAACCCTTTTTAATTAGACTCTGAATTTCCGGAACTTCTTTTTTTCCCTGAAATTTTCGAATTCTCAAAACACATCAAAATTCCCCGCTCACCTTCAATCATATGTTTTCTCTAATGAATGTCAAGATCAATCATGGTAGTCTTAGTCGCCATCGAAATAAAAAAAAGAAAAAAAAGATGAGTCGAGAAATTCAATTATTTTTTGCTCCTCATTCTTCCTTATATTCTTTAGGCGATTCATTTTCCGTTTTCTCAACTTTTTTCATGTCATATTTCCGTCTGTCTATATTTGACTGACTGACTGACTGAAAATTATTTTTCATTCTAAATTTAAAACTTGTCAAAAACATTCGCTCGTTCAATGCGACCAGTTAAATTTATGAGATTTTCAAAGCTACTAAAAAATGCTGCTAGAAAAAAATTCAATTTGAAAGTTCACAAGCTTCTGGTTGAATTAGATTGTTCACTCTGTTGTTTTCAAAAAGTTCATTTGTTTTCTAATTCAATTTTTAAAAAGTTTAGATTCTGAGTCACAAATTCTTCATTTCTTGTTTATCGCTCAACGAAAAAAAAAACGTAAAAAGCTACCGTATTCTTTTGCAAATTAGGCCAATTTTGAAAAAGGAAAAGGTTTTAAAAGAGGAGCTGACTCAATCAGCTTTCTATTCATACACATGATTTTTCTAGAATTTGCTTTTTTGCTCCATGTTTCAAATTCCTAGTGCTCATCTTATGTTAGTTTGTTGTCTAGTTCCCAGAAAAAATTTGGATAACTTCAAAGCGAAAGAGCAACCCGTAAACAAGCGGAGTATCGTTGTTTTTTAAGCAAGAAAGAAAATTGTATCTTTTTTCGTAGTTGTATACAAAAATTGAACACGTATCCAGTGGTGACACATTGCAAAACTTTTCGTTTTCCTCGTTTTTCAGTTTGTTTTTTTGAAACATGAACCCAATTAGAAGTAGAAAAAATAAGAAGAAAAAAAGTTTGACGGATGAGTAACTTCCCACGCCTTCTTTACTTCTTCTTCTTCTTCTGCTCCTTTTCTTTTTTTTCTGCAAATGCCTGCTTTTTAATTGAAACTTATTTGACACGTGAACTACTTCAAGTTCAAAAATTCTACTACATACATTTCTCACATTCGAAAAGTGTTTTGTTCTATCTACTAGTTGACCACAATATTTTCTTGGTCAAGATGTCATCGAATAATCGACGATTTCCTGTGTTTACCTAGATTTTTTTTTTGGATTTTTTCTAGCGAGCGAGAAAAAGAAGTCTCGTTTACAAATAAATAAATATAGCTTCTTTTCCTTTCGTTTTTCAAAATTGAAGTACTTTTTTTGTTATTTTGTTTCTCTATTTTGCAAAAAAAACTCGATTTAAATTCCATCACGTTTTAATTAATTGAGGTTAGGATTATGTTGCAAAACTGAATTAATTTTTGATGTACAGTTTTTTTTGGTAATCAGAAAACATTTTTATTTTTCTGTTTCTCTCATTGCAATTTTCTTGAAAACCAATCTAATTTGTTGTTAGAATGGCTGAAACCGTTTCGCCACAATCACAAGGTTCACCATTTTGGTGGCGTGAGAAACGTAGCCCACGTGTGCAATTTGCGCGAAGTGCATATCCGCGCAGCAGAAGCTCTGACTCGGATTATCATCGTAGTGGTTCGGGAGATCAGGTTGACAAAATTGTGAAAGGAATTTGAAATAAATTATTTTTTTAGGGGATGAATTTCATTGCCAAACATTTTTTCGAGTATCAATCATTCATGAATATTCCACATAAAGCTGTGCATTTACATAAAATCGTGAGTAAAATATTTTTCAAATTTTTTTTCAAAATCAAGTTTTTCAATTTCTAGCCCGCATCTCAAGCTGGAACAGATCCTTCAATGGGATGGGCACCAAAAAATATGTTGAAAGCTGGAAAACATCAACCAGCTCCAGGTGCTCGAGCTAATCGAGTACACCGTGATCCACGACCAAATGGTACAAAATACGGGCGAGCTGGAAAACATGAACATCGAGAATGGGGTGATCGACACGGAGGTTAGAATTATTTTTTTAAATAATATAATTTTCAAAATTCTTATAGAACTTCGTGATGAGAAAGCCGTGTGTCATAAGGATGCTTGGACAAAGTTTTTGGCAAATGATGATCAGGGTGGAAGAACTGCTTTTGAATGTGAATTTGAGGACCGCGTTTTGGCTGTAAGTTTTTTTGACACACAAAACTAACATCTTAAAATACCCCGTGTTTTTTTATAGACTGAAGAGGAAACACTTCAAGAAAAGTTATGTCATGCTTCTCCAGATTCTATAAATTTGAATGCACTTTACGCGGCTGCCAATAAAGCAGCAAGTCCAGGAAATGGTTGTGAATTACTTACGATTCTAACTTATGCGCCGACGGTTCAATTTGTTACTGCAACTGTCAAAAAAGCCAAATCACTGCCTTTTAACAATGGTTTGTTTTCCTTTCATCTCATTTTTCTTCTCGTTGTCGAATACCTCATATTCTCTCACACTATTTCTCTCTTCACCACACACAGCGGACACATCTTTGATTTTGCGGTAGCGAAAAAATGTGCAGCGATGTCCGAGTGGTTAAGGAGATAGACTTGAAATCTATTGGGCATTGCCCGCGTAGGTTCGAACCCTGCTCGCTGCGTAATTTTTTTGAATTTTCAATTAAAATTTTCAGCACCATTTGCTCGAATTATGCTTTTCGAAGGTCGTCGATTGATTGAACAAAAACAAACAACGGTAAATCCATCCTTGATTCATAAATCTTCTCTTGAGTGAGTTTGGGAAAGGATAATCTCTCTTTGAGATTTTATTGTATGTTTTCAGTGGATCAAAACCGTCTTCCTCATCCGCTTCAAATTCTTCAAATGATGGAGTTACAGATGCTTCATTTTCCGAATCCTTTTTATTCCACGTACCCCCAACAAAACTAGAAAAATCGCATATTGTGATAGAAATTTACGATCATGAAGATTCCGGTGAAGTAAAGAAAATCGGTCATTGTGTAATCGGTCGACTTGTTGATGGCACCGGAAATGCACATTGGATACAAATGGTTAAACAACACGGTTTGCCAGTTTGTATGTGGCATCGAATTGCTTGATAATTTGCATTTACACTTTAACGGGTACAAATAAATATTTATTCAAGTGGAAAAAAAAACACTTTTCAATTTAAGTTAGAACAATAGTTTCAGGCATTGTGATGGCTCTTAAAATATTCAAATTTTTACGAGCCTCCTCGTCTTTGAGCCAAAAATCTTTAAGTCCAAGAATTGTTGCCATTTCACCTGGTGTTTTTCCTTCCAAACGAGACGCGATATATTTGGATGCTGATTCTGCCAAATCTCGAACTTCCAAGAAAAGGCTAGCCTAGAAAAAGCGAAATGCCAGGATTTTGAACTTAAAGCCTTCAAGTTCAAGACTGAAGCTTTTTATTCAAAACTCACATCAACCAATTGAAAACATTGTTTTATATGAAGATCTTCAAAAAATTTCCCAGATTCTGAATTCGGCACACTTTTTGATTTGACTTTCTTCATTCTTTTCGACCACTCAATAACTCTTTTCATTGTCTCAGAATCAATTGAAATCGGAATCAAAACAAATTGTTGAGATTGTTCTTGTTCTCCAAGACTTTTCAGATTTTCGAACATACTTTGAATAACTTCGAGATGCGAAACATCTTCAGCTGTTAAAATCAATTCAATTCCATCTGCAGTTTTGATAATTCTACGGGATTGATTTGGAGTTGGACAGATTGCAGTTTCAATTGGACTTGGTTGATTTCCCGTAACTTCCTTAAATTTGGTGGATAAAGATTACTGTATCAGTTCCTTACCGCTGATAATTTAGTTGCTGATGAACTGAAAAACTGTTTGAAATAATTCATTTTAAAATTCAGAAATGAAAGAAACAAAATGATTTTTTTAAATTTTTATTATAAAAAATAGGTCACGTCAAAGCTCCGCTGGAATACACAAAAATTCTTCGCGATCTAATTTCTCAAACCAAATCCTGATGTTCCATAAAAGCCAGATTCTCAAAGAACTAAAGATGATGGAAAAAATTGGAAGGATCACAAAATGATTGGTGCAGAAAAAAGCAATCATGAAAAATGCGAAAAGATAAGCGATCTCAATATAGAAACATTTTAGAATTATGTCGGATTTTCTCCAAAAAACACTGTGAAGAGTGATTCCCATTATAATTAATGTAAGAATTGATGCAAGAAGATTGAGTGGAAAATGTAAAGTATTCAAATAATAAATAATTTGTAGATGAATTGTGATTATTGTTATGATTTGGAAAACTGATGTATATCGAATTCGATTTCCAAAAAGAGTCGGTTCTTCAACATAATTATCATCAAAAAGTTCTGAAAACACGACAATTTCTTTCAGAATTCAAAAAAAATGAAAATCTAAGACTCTCACCAACAACTTGACGAGGTTCCATGTTTCGTACGAAAAATATGTACAAAATATACTGATTCCCAAAAAATTGCCGAATAATTTCTATTAGTCATGAATGACACATGATTTTTACGTTCTTGCAACATGTTTTTGTTTTCGGAAAGTTTTTTTTGGTCGAAACAGAAAATGAATCAAGGACATACTTCCTTGTGGTATCAATTTAATCTATAGATCTTCCGATATAAAAAGAATGTTTTGATAAATATTTATCAATTAAAAATGTTCAAAACTCTAACGTTTTTCATTTTAGTAGCAATTCTTAGTTTTGCTCAAGGAACAAGTTTTCAATCTGTTCCGGTTATGGTAAGGCTCAACTACATATCTTTCAATACCGTAGTTTTTCAGACCCCACAGTCATTTGTAGTTCATATCAACAAAGATTCGGAAGGAATAACAAGACAACTTACATCAACTCCCAACATATGGCAATTTTTCTATTTCTGCGACAATCAAAAATACAAAGGAAAATGTGGATTCTGGGTTGATGAGGTGAGTTCTTCTTCTTTTTTTAAAGAAAAAAATAAATAAATGTATTACAGAAAAACAACAAAATCGCAGGAGCAAATAATAATGTGAAAAGAAGCGGCGAAGAAGTTACCATTTCGGAAAGTGTTGTCGAAGATGCTGGAATTTACGCGAAATTCCCACAAAACCCAGATTGGAATCAAGCTTATCTTGAAAGATTGGAGGTTTTAGTTCAAGGACCACCAAGGCCACCATATTAATTCTATTGATTTTTTTGAGTCTAAAATAAACTATTTTTTTATAAACTTATTTCAGGAAATATTTTCAACCAATTTGACCGCTAAAGTTGTGCAACATGACTTTATTTTCCAAAAGTTTTTTGACCGAAAACTAAAAAAAAATGAATCAAGGACACACTTCCTTGTAGTATCAATCTGACCTTTAGATTTTCGCTGTATAAAAAGAATGTTTTGATAAATATTTATGAGATAAACATGTTCAAAATTCTAACTTTGTTCGCTTTGCTTTCAATCTTGGGTTTCGCTCAAGGAACAAGTCTTCAATCAATTCCAGTTCTGGTAAGTTACTATAACTACAGTAATCTAGTTGTTTTGAAATCAAATAGTTACCGTAACTTTCAAGAACTCTTGGAAACTCGTTTTCTCTTTTCCAGATTCCAAACTCATTCAGTGTTTTTGTCAACAAAGATTCTGAAGGAATAACAAGACATCTTACATCAGCCAAAAATCCAGATGAATGGCAATTTTTCTATTTCTGTGGAAATAAAAAATACAAAGGAAAATGTGGATTCTGGGTTGATAAGGTGAGCACATTCTCTTCTTTTTTTTGAGAAAAAAATGAATGAATTTCAGAAAAACAACAAAATCGCCGGAGCAAATAATAATGTGAAAAAAAGCGGACAAGAAGTCACGATTTCAAAAAGTGTTCTCGGAGATGCTGGAAGTTATGCAAAGTTCCCGGAAAACAAGGATGCGAATCAAGCGTATATTGAGAGATTGGATGTTTATGTTCAAGAAGGACCAAAACCACCAAAATTGTAATTGATCGGATTTATTTCCAATATAAAAACATAGATTTTAATGTTAGAATTTATTTCAAAAGAGCTTTTGGTGGTCCATCAATGACAAACAGAAATTGGGTTTCGTCATAAGCTTTATCTTCATTTTCATTTGGTGGATCTCTATTATATTCTCCAGCATCTTGTTTTTGCAAATTATCTAGTCTAGCAATATTTTCCGAAACTCTAACAACTCTCACTCCATTCGCAATTTCTTTTCCATTTTCATCGCTCCATTTTTTTGTTTTGAAATTGTATGTTTGAAAAGTGTTGGTTGAGTATACTTTTCTTCGAATTCCAGTCGAGTTTTCTCGAACTTCGATTCGAAAGTTCGAACCAATCTGTGAAGTGGGTTAACTAAATATTTTCGGAGATAATCAACTCACAATAACACTATCGATTTTCTGTTCGAAACAAAAACAAGTAGCCGAAAAATAAATGAATATTGAGAAAAAGATAAAATGATTCATGTTTATCGAATGATCGTGATTAGATGTTCTTTTATACTTTTGATAAGACACGGAAGTTGTTCTAACTGAACCAGAAATTATAGGACTCACAAAAATCATTCATTTGACACGTCACACAAAAATGGAAGTTTTCCGATCAATCATTGTGCAACAAGAATTGCACGATGAATTACTCGAACTGCATTCGGATCCCTGCCCATTTTGATTGAAATATGTTAGATCCATTCCAGGTCTAAGCAACGGAACATATGGAGGTGGATATTTCATATTATAGATCTCATCAAAAACAATATCCATAAAAAATGGATGATTTTTCACATCTTGAGTGCTATGAAATCCGAGACGTGCTTCTGGATAATGTGCGAGTAATTGAATTAACAAATCATGAAAAACTGGCCATTGTGAGATTCGTGGTATTTTACTCATATCTTCATCTCGATCACCGTAGAATGGGTTTGATCTTGTCTTAAGAAAATAATATTAAATAAATCGGAAGAAGAAAAAACAACTTACTCGTAATTGGAATAACGAAACTCCAACAGCCCACCAATCCATTTCAATTCCATACGGTTCTCGCCGATGAATTTCTGCTGCCAAATGCGTTGTTGTTCCCACAATTTCGTTCATTTTTTCGCGACGATTCTTCAATTTTCGACAAAGGCCAAAATCAATCAATTTGAGGTATCCTTGTCGAGTTAACATCATATTTTCAGTCTTCAAATCTCGATGAACGTATAGTTTTTCATGAAGATATTCAACGGCTAACACAATTGAACACGCGAAATATGTTACTTGAGATTCAGTGAAACCATTTTGTGTTAGACAAAGATGAGTGTGTAGATCACCGGCTTCGCTGCAAATTATTATTATTGATAAGCATCAGGGAAAAAATGCCTGCATAAAATGACAAATTTTACAATTTGTAAAATTTGTCATTTTATCAAAAATTAAAATAAATTCGGTAAATCTGCATTTCACAAAAAAAAAATAAATAATTCTAATCACTCACCAGAAGTCTAATACCAAATATAACGAGTTTTTCTCCGTAAAACTTGAGATCAAATTACAAATAAATGGATGTGACAATTCTTTCATAACTTGAAATTCTGGTGTTTCGAAACTTTGCGATCCTCTATTCTTCGTGATCTTTTTGACAGCACAAAAAGTTGATTTCTCATGATTTCGTTTTGCCAAATAAACTTTTCCAAATGCACCAATTCCAATAACCGAAATCAAATTATAATCATCCAAACAATCAGCCGGCCTTCGAGAAAGAGATAAGCTATGACTAAATGTTGTATTTCGAATGGATTCTCGAGGTAGATAACTAGATCGAGAACATCTTGCCAGAACACTTCCACTTCTAAAAAATTATTTTTTACAGTTTCAATAAATATCAAATCTCCGAATAAAACCAACTTTCTAAAACTGATCGAATTTCTCCAAACATCTTCTTTCTTCAATTTATTCGTAGTAAATTGTTCTGGATCATTATAGTCAGTTTGAAAATGAAGAGTTCCTTTCGGTAACAATTTCACACTTCTATGCCCAAATCCTCCAACTTCTTCTTCTAGCAACACATTCAAATCAAATGTTCCAATAGCACATAATGATCTGCAATCAGTGTGATACACTTCAAATTCGATTTGTCGATATTTTCGGAGTTCAATTGAAATCTCGTCTCCACCATACATTGTTTTCTTTTCATTCCAAATCACACTTGCCACAGTTTTTCCACCAACATGGATTGCAACAATATAATCATTATCTAATCTTCTTTTTCGATTATACTTTTCAAACATCCACATTTTCTTTTCCACTGATTGTTTCAAATGATCCGATGCATATTTTCCAAATTTCTGCGGCGCAGATGTACTCAAATCATATAAACCAGTTACACGAATCTGAAAATTGTTTTAAATGAATGGAACATTTCAGTCAATCGTATTTTTATACCTTCAAAAGTCCTGAAACTGGTACCAAATGTTTAGTTTCAATCGGTTCATTCGGAATTGAAATTACTGTTTTTGATGAGATCTCTCTGGCACATCTCAACAATAATTCCAATTTTTCATTCAATTCCAGAATTGTTTGCTCGACCTCTTTGCACTGTTTCGTGTTCTTTTGTCCTTCCAATAAACTTTGTTTTACACGATCTGCTCCATCACACATCATTTGAGTCTTCAGAATTTGTCTCGACAATTCCAAATGACTCGTTTCAATTCCATCCCTCAATGCTTTTTTGTTAACATTTTGAAGGTTCTCGAGTTTCATTTGCATTGTAGTTATTTTACTTTGCGATAGCTGACAATGAAATTACTTTGAGATAACTGAAAAAAATTGAAAAACAACTCACTTTAATTTGTTTTTTCATTGAATCATAATCATACGGTTCTTTATTGTCGATACTTCTTTGACATCTTTGTATAATCTTCTTTTCCCTTTCGATTTCTTCCTGACAATGAAAAATATTTTTTCTTTTCTTTCGAAATAAGTTTTCGAATAAAAACTTTGCCGCGAACTACAGCCGCGAACTACAGTGTGTGCATTGCGTCATTCACATTTAACCTTACGCGCAATTGTTTTTGTTTTCTCAAAACTAGTATTCTCCCTGGGAAAAGCAAAGCTTGAAAGACTCTCAGGGTTCCCAACGTTCATACATTTAACGTGTCCCTTTTAAAATCCGGGGGGGGGTTCCCATTTTTAAAAATCCCCAAAAAATACAATAGGCGAGCAGCGTGTTTTCTATTCTGCAGCGCCTTTTCGCGTCAGCGCGTAAGATTAAATGTTTGCGGACCAGTTGGTGTTGACACACACTTTTATTTTTTTCGTTCTTTCTTTAGGTTTGGGATAAGTTTTCGAATAAAAACTTTGCCGCGAACTACAGCCGCGAACTACAGTGTGTGCATTGCGTCATTCACATTTAACCTTACGCGCAATTGTTTTTGTTTTCTCAAAACTAGTATTCTCCCTGGGAAAAGCAAAGCTTGAAAGACTCTCAGGGTTCCCAACGTTCATACATTTAACGTGTCCCTTTTAAAATCCGGGGGGTTCCCATTTTTAAAAATCCCCAAAAAATACAATAGGCGAGCAGCGTGTTTTCTATTCTGCAGCGCCTTTTCGCGTCAGCGCGTAAGATTAAATGTTTGCGGACCAGTTGGTGTTGACACACACTTTTATTTTTTTCGTTCTTTCTTTAGGTTTGGGATTTTTGCAACAAAAAAAACTGAAAAACAAACCAGCAACTTGTCCATATCGAAATTTTAATAAATGACGTATATTTGGGGAAAAATCACGTCACGGTTGTCATATTTATTTTTTTATTGACCTTGTTTTTGTTTAGAGCACGCTTATTTTAATTTTCGAGCTTCTGATTTTTTTTGTCAAAATTCGTTTGTCGAGATTTTTTATGGTTTTCAAGACATACCTACACTGCGAAGCACAATTACACCGATTTTGAACTCTTGAAATTGTGGGAAGAAAACACTTCAATACTTTATTCATAATATATACAAACAAAATTTCAATACATAAATTATTCAACTATCAATTTTTTATCATTCTCCCCAATCGGAAATTTGAAATAAACTCCAGTCGAATGAATTCCCAAATTTTCAATCACAAAAAAATCAGCCAAGAGATGATCTGTTTCACTTGTTCCATTCACAATCTCGTTTTTCTATAACAAAAATCTAAAATTGTTGAAACTTCAGTTGAGAATACAAACCTCGTCAACCCATTGATCACACGGTTTGATGTTTGATGTTTTACAGAAATGATAAAATTGTATTTTGGGTCTTCCGATATCTAATTCTCTACGTACACCTTCAGCTTTGGACCATTCTTGACGCCATTCGCATTTCTAGAAATGGTTTTTTTGAAAAATTTTAAACATAATGTGAGTAGAGGTTTTCAGTCTTAATTTTTGAAAAGAAAAAAATGTTACCACGAAAAATTCGGTCGAACCTACCTCTTGCAAAATAGAACATGTATACGAACTGAATTGTGCTCGAAAATCACTAAACGCTTCTGCTTCACTCAAAAATACAGCTAGAAATACAATGCAAAAGTAGTACAGCATTTTCAAGGACATTTCTAATGCCGCAGTCAGAATCAAATTTATATTGTCCTATCTTTTTTTCTTTTTGTTCTCGAGACTTGTTACACTCACATACTTTACAATTGAGTATTTATAAATAATTTTTGATAATGACAAGAAGAACCAAAAATAGATATAGATGTGTGTTTTTTGAAAAAAAAAAGAACGAAATTTTAAAGAACAGAACAAAACAGAACTGAAACTGGATTATCTAATTATGCATTCCAAATTTGTTGAAGGGAATCAAAATGAAAAGCTGTTTGCGCACTGATTGATGATGTTGTCATTTCGAAACCACGAATATTATTTAGTTGAGATGGTCGAACTGACTGCAAGAAATATTTGATCTTTACACGTATTTATTTTATGGGCAGCCTCCAGCAGTTTCAAAAAATGCACAAACTTCTGACTGAAGTTCAAAATCTTAAGACTTCACAACTAACTCAAGGTACTGTAGATTTGAATTTCCAGTAAATTTATAGAGAGGTAGCTCAAAATTTATAGAAATTTGGTCCAATTTTTAGGATTACTGTAGAAATCAATTTTTTGAGATTACTGTAGCACAATACGGTTCTCGCGCAAACGTCAAGAATTACAAATTTTCAAAAATGCTTCTTACCGGTGTTGTGTTACAAACAACAGTCCTCAATCGATTGAATAAATTCGGATGACATTTAAAAGTGCAAATCGGAAAAGATATTGTATACAACGCAGTGATTATATCAAAAAGCTGTGAAGCTTCGGCACCTTTTCCGAAATATTTAGCACCAATTTCATAATTTCGTGGATCTTCTAGAATAACTGACATCCAATAAGATCCATAAATTAAAACTGAAACACCAAATGCTGAAAATATAAGCATAAGAAATAACAGTGGAAATAATAAATGAGTTGCTCGAATATTTTCTGATAATTGATATCTTTCGCTTAAATTTGTTATTGCAACTCGATTATACTTTTTGATATTTAATTTGAAAATTATTATTAAACCCTGAACAAATTACATTTTCTGCAGACAAAAACAATATTAGGCTCACTATAATTGCTATCAGGTAACCAAAAGCAATACAATAAATATTTAACATGAACAATTTCGGAGTCAAATACTCAATTTGACACGGTAAATGGGGAAATCGATGAAATATATCCATTCGATTTGCTCGATCTAAATAACTTCCAAAAATCATGATAAATGGGATAAACCATTGAGAAAAAGCAAAAATAATTGAAAACCAATGAAATTTGATTTTCTCGTAATTTTTTGACCAAATAGTTCCAGCAACTCGTTCCAACATTATAAAGAAAAATGAAAAACAAGTTGCATCTGCTGAAGCATGATGAACTGAATTTGCAATAAAACAATATGTATGGCCTAAAAATTTGAGAATAAATAAGGAAGATGAATTGATGTGGGAAACTTCACTTGAAATATCTAAATTTGTAACATGAGCAATACAAAGAGGAATAGCAATCATTGCTCGACCAATTCCCATAATTATAAAAGCAACACATGAATTAATCAATAAAATTCGAAGATTTAGATGAAGACAAGCTGTTAAACTAATTGCTACCGTAAGAATTGTCATTTCCAAAATTCCAATTAATAAAAGACACATTTCTGTTAGATATATAACATAGTTTCCATAAGTTACCATTTGAGAAGGTGTAAAATTTCCAAGAGTAAATCTCATGTATTCGTTCATCTGGAAAAAAATAAAGACTCTGAAAAAGATCAAAAACTCTGCGGAAATCAAAAGCTTTCCCATAAAAATTATATAAATTCTCAGAAAATCTAATAAACCACACTTTAAAAGTTCCCCTTGTGTCTCGAGAAAAAATCAAATAATGAGATCTATAGGGATAAACACATTTGGCAAAAACAAAATACAGAAAAACAAATAAATATATACCACAGAGATTTTCAAACCTACACATTATTCAAACAGGAAAAACTTCTCAATTTATAAAAAATGTATATTTACAAGCAGGTGGAAATTGAGTAATTTGTTTGTTCTCTTTTATATCGAACAATCAAATAAAATCTAACATTTATTGCAAAAAGAACATACGTATTTTCATTCTCAGAATCATTCATTCGTCTGTGCAGTTTTGACCTGCTTGTTCTCGTCTTCTCGTTTTTTCAGTTTTCTTTTCGCATGTTTTTGATATTGATCCATAAATGTTTTGACAACTGAATCACGATCCACACAATGCTCCTGAAAAAAATCAGAAAAATATGCAGAAAATGAAAATCGTTTTGGAACTTATTTTTGATCCACAAGAAAATTTTATACGTGAGTCTTAACTCGATGATTTGATCAAACTAATTCAGAAGACATACCTGAACAAAATACTCGAAAAGACAAACATGCAAAAACAAAAACTGAACATGTGACTGAATTGCTTGATATCTCATATTTCGAAGTTCTTTAACAATATCAATCATGGCAATTTCAGAATCTTGTTTGATTCTAGCATTCGCATAATCAATTCCAATAAATGTTGCACTTCTTCCAACTCCCGCACTACAATGAACAACAATCGGAGTATTTTCCGGATTCACTTTTTTGACCCAATTATATAATTTCAACATTGGTTTCGGATCTTCCGGTGCTAATTGATCTGGCCACCATGGAACATAAATATGATTGATTTCAAATGTCTCATTTTCATCAACGATATTTATAACCGTCCAAATAACTCCTTCAATTGGTTCGGGTTTTGTGCCAGTAATTGTAACATCCAGTTTTCCATATTTCACAGTCTTTCCTTTCGCATCAGGGAAATACACCGAACATTTTTCAGCATCTCCTTCAACTAACGGACATAACATCAATATGAATTTCGCTTTTTCTTGATAGCACATCGCCCAAAAATCAGCAACAGTTTCCAAAAGTGGACCTTGTGTCAGAATATATTTTGTATTTGAGTCTGGAATTGTTATCCAACTCGCATGAATATAATCATTGTCTCGATTTTTGAGAACAACTCGTGTTTGATCAATACAAAAAACATCAGCATATCTGTTCAATTCGACATGAGCTTCAAATGCTTTGTAAGTCACATCTTTTGGTTGGTAGCCTTTGATTTTTTCTTGATGAGTTTTGGATAACTGACCACAGGTCTGGAAGAAGAATGTTTGATCTAATGCACATACTTTTTGCATGTGTGTACACACAAAACAATTTATTTCACGCGCAAAAAAACTTACAGTTTTTGCATTTTTCAATACCCAATCTCTTCTTGGATCAGTCAAAACACTTGTCTTCACTTCTTTTGCCTCTTTAGCTTCCTCCTTTTCTTTTCCTTTCTCTTTCTCTTCCTTTTTCACATTTTCCTTCTCTTTTTTATCATTTTTCTTCTCTCCTTCTTCATTCTTCTCTTTTTCTTTTTCTTTTTCCCTTTCTTCAACTTCTTTCTTGCTAATCTTTTCCTGTTTTGTTGGTGTTGATTTCACAATAACTTCCGTTGTTTTCAGTTGCGCTTGTTTTCTTGATTTTCGAACTTGCTGAAATAATTGTTTCTGTGAATTCAGGATAATCTAGACTTACAGGAGTTGTTGTTGGAACAGAGCAAGTTAGAAAAACTACGAAATTGCATAGATTTATTAATACAAAAATGATATTGTTGAGGAATAATGACTCTTGAAGCCAGCAAGAAATCAACATTTCGTCGGGGTAACAAATAAATAAATGACACAAATTGTTGGAGCCGGGTTTTTATAGCGAAAAAATTGACACGTATGACGTAGAAAATTTTATTTCTTGGAAAAAATATAAATTTCAATCAAGCATTAAATTTTGAGAAATTCAAATTTTTTTGATCAGATTGTGATTCTCGGAAGTTCAAATAATTTTTAACAGTGTTAAAAAAAATAAATTTGAGTCGAAATAATTTTTAACACTGTTAAAAAAATAAATTTGAATTGAAATAATTTTTAACAGTGTTAAAAAAATAAATTTGAGTTGAAATAATTTTTAACAGTGTTAAAGGGGGGGTAAGACGACAAAATTTTATTTGCTCAACGAATCGGGCTCTCTTTGAATAGTAAAAGCCCCAGGGGATTTTTTCTCGAAAGGCCAAAAAAGGTCCGAAAAAAATATTCCATGAACTTTTTTCAACGTATAGGTATACGTTGTCCGAAAGTTTATGGAATAATTTCAACGTATACCTATACGTGGTACCTAGTTTATGGAACATTTTTTCTGGGCGTTTCCAGAAAAAATCCCTTGGAGGTTTTACTACTTTTGGGGAGCCTTTAACTTTGCGACAAAAAAAAATTGTCGTCTTACCCCCCCTTTAAAAAAATAAAGAAGAGTTCAACACAATTTCAAAAAAAAAAATTCATTGATTCATTCTCGATTTGTCAACATTATACGCATGCAATAAACTTCTTGTTCCACTTCCCGGACCTTTTTGGCTCTTTTTGGCTCTCACATTAACTTCACGCACTGCTGGTTTCAATATTTGAAATGAGATCATCAAATTCTCATCGACAATCATAATTCCAGCATTATTGTCAAATTCCCCGCAATATTTCGGTGCCGAGAATATGGTAACCAATCTTCGCGAAGCGAAAAACTCATAACCATCTTGAACCACTTGATGTCCTCTCGCAACCAAATCAATATTCATTCGATCACAAAAATCATTGACAACATCGGCACCAAAAACAAATGACACACCTCGAGTATTCTTTCCCCAACCATTGAATCCATTTTCCGGATCTGCCCATAATAAATCCATTGCAATTGATTTATTTGGTGGATCGAATGGTCTTTTGATAGCTGAGATTTGTGACCAATTTTCGAGCGATGGTGATAAACCACCATGCATACAAAATATACGACCACCAATCAATGCACAAAGTGGCAAACCATTGAAAAGATCTTGGAATGAATTGTACAAACTGATTGAATATCTTCTTTTACATTCATCATAAAAACCATAAGTTCTATTGATTGAAGCGCATTCGTGGTTTCCTCGAAGAATGAAAAATGTGTTGCGGTATCTGATTTTGTAAGCCATCAACAGACATATTGTTTCAATTTGTTGTCGACCTCTGAGAAAAAAAAACATTTTTGAGATGTTTTGGTCTATTTTTCCTTACCGATCAACATAGTCTCCGAGGAACAAATAATTGCGATCAGGTGGAAAACGACATCGATTGAATATTCTCAACAAATCAACATATTGTCCATGAATATCACCACAGACAGCCATCGGTGCTTGAACTTCAATCATTGTTGGTTGCTCCAAAACAACTTGTGAGCATATTTGAATCACATCATCTATTTCAGCTTCTTTGATGCAATGAGTCAGTGACGGGTTGGAACAATCATTTACTGAAAAAACAACAACTGGATTACTGTATTCCTGGAAACTGTAAGTACCTGATAGTAATCGATCGATAAAGCTTGGAATCGGATCACTCATAATAAAATAGTTAGTAGATAATAGGGGGTTAGTAGAGAGCTAGCTAGTAGGAATGGCTGCATTATGGTCGAATCTTATTAGATCGACATTTTGTAGACGTGGAAAATTTTGGACACGTGTAATGTCACGCAATAATATTTTTTTGCACAATTTTTTTTCTTTTTCGGAAAAAATTTAGAAAAACAAGGGTAGCGGTTTTAAGATTTGAAGATTGATATCTGAATGTTTCAAAGATGATCAGAGGAATTTTGACTCATTGTGATGTAAAATTGATTAATCGAGAGAAACAAATACAATTTATATAACAAAAACAAACAAAATGGTCCCGTAAAGAATCTACAGGTATTTAACAGAAAAATACGAAAAAAAAATTAAAATTAAATTCTGCCGGTTTTTTCGAGAGGATATCGTGTAAATTCGCTGATCAAACTAGAGATATTCGAAATCGTCTCCGAAAGAATATCAAAAGTTTGGCGATTTTCCACTTTTTCCTCAATTTTTGCGGCCGAACTTTGAAGATCTTGAAGGGTGGCTTTGAATTTGACGATCTGTGGTGCAATTTTCGTCAATACGTCTAAAACTGCTTTTGATTGTTGGGAGTTTGTCAGGAGAATCGAGAAAGCTTTAGAAATCCAGGCGAAATTTCGAGCGATGGAGTTCGCTTGTTTTTCGGTGATTTTTGAATCGATGGTGGAGCCGAAGAGGGCAGTGGCTGCAAAAAAACAACGAGATTTTCAAGCAAATAAAAAATGTTCCCTCAAAAAAATTCCCAAAAAAATCTCACCTTTCTTTCTTTCGTCTCCAACAATTCCCATCTGAAGCTCTTGCATCAATTCCTCCATTTTCTCAAAAACCATTTTCAGCACTTCACGATCTCCACTTTTCACCAAATTCACAATAAGTTCCTCCAAATTCTGCTCATTTTTCTTCAAAAATTCTCGCATTTCACCAGTCGTAACCTTCAGAATCGACGAATTTGTGGAAGAAAATCGTGTGATAATTAGCCAATTAACAATGTCAGCCACCTGATCATTTTTCCACAAAATCAATCGATAATCGATCGATAAATGATTCTTCAGCAAATCCGCGAATTTTTGGCCAATTCTCGAATTCAAAAAATAGGCCAAAAAGTCGTCCGGCTTGTTGTTCGTGTCGCAAAAATATGACCGAAAGCAATTTTTGGGGCAGAATTGCGATTTCTTCGAGATCTTCGGGGGTTTCGAGTGATTGTTCGGCGAAATAGATTGAATGACAGAAAAGTCGGGCAAAACTGGCGGATATTCGAGAACACGTTGATGTTGAATTCATTATTGTGAATTCGTAGATTATTCGCTTGGCGAATTCCACTGAAAAAATATTATTGATAAAGACTCCGTGTTTGAGCTCAAAATGCTCCAAATTCCCTCCTTTTCCCAAAAATCCACTCACAAAGCAATCTACCATCGTCCTGAATAAAAGTCGCGGCCACATTCAAAAAGACCTCTTCCTCTTTATTGATTAACACCTCCGTCTTTTGCTCTTTCTTTTGCTTCAATAACAATCCCCACATTTCAGCGTGTTGGCTCTTTTTCAAATATTCAATCATAACATCAACCGCTTCCTCGATTTCCATCAAAATACATCCATTTTCCAACTTCACACCTTTTTCTTCCAAAATCTGTGGCAATTGTTCAACGGGCAATTTCAAATCAAATGCCAATCTCAAATTGGTTTTTCCGTTTTCTCGCTGATTTTTCCGCAATTTTTTCCGATTTTCAGATAATTCTGGTTTCGCGACTCTTTTTGTTCCTTTTCCTCCTTTTTTCAGCGGAATATCGATCAGAATTGCAGTTCTTTTTGTCTCTGATTTTCTATTGAAAATTGTGGACGAAGCTCGTGGTTGTTCTGGTTCTTCATCGCTGTCACTGATATCTAATCCGAGTTCTTCGAAATTCGCCGCAAGTTTTCCCACTGCTTTCGGTGATTTTTCCTCAATTTCCTCTACAATTTTCAATTCCTCATCATCACTTTGCTCCAAAAAGTCGTCTGGGAATGGAATTTCAGCCGATGAAATGACAGAGCAGGTAGAGGTGCTTGGCAGATTTTCAGTGATCTGCAAAATCGAATTTCAGAGAGAAAACTTCAGTGTTTTATTCTCACCTTAACTACTTCTTGCTCATCACATTTCACAGATTCTGACTGAGTTTGTTTTCGTGCTGGTGGGATTTGATCTGAATTTTCAGCGAATTCCAGACTCTCAGATGATTTTTTGGGTGGCGAAATTGATGGAAGTGGCTGAAAACATTCGATTTTCATAAATATTCAGATTGAAAATGACAAATTTTCTACTTTTCTAAATTTTTAGCCAAAAAACCAACCTGGCCCACAGACTTTCTAGAACTTCTTCTAAGTGTTGGCATTGTTGAAACTCCTCGAACTCGAGTTGGTGGTGCAGGCTGAAAAATAGATTGTTGGGTTTTGGGCTGAAAAAATCAGGGCAAAACTCACCAAAACAGGTTTCGGTTTTACTGAAATAGAACGAGATCTCACTGGTTTTTTCTGGAAACAATTGAGAAATTTAAAGGGTTTACGAAGTTTCGATTCTCAAAAAAAATCGAAATTGAATCATGTTTTTCAATGGGAAAACTTTTCAAAAATATACCTCATCAATTTTCAAACTTCGAGTTTCTTCTGGAATTTTATCCACAATTTTCTTGATTCTAGTTGATCTTCTGACTGGAACTGTTTGCTGTGGTGTCGAAATTGTCTGGAAAAAAATTAAAAAAAAAAGAAATTTGGAATTTCAGATGAATCTCGGGGTGGAAATTGAAATTTCGAAACAAATTCACCTCTTCAATTGGTCTTCGTCTTCTTCCACCTTCTACATTTTTTTCATCTGATTTTCGACTAGAAACCGAACGACTTCTAGATCTTGTTGATTGTCCAGAATTCTGAAAATTTGGGTGAAAAGAATTTTAGCTCAAAATTTATATTTTACCTGTGGCACGTTTTTCGGTGCTGGAAACGTTGACAAACTTCGAGATCTTGTTGATGGACCAGAAAAAGATGGCTGCACCGTTGCCGAGATTTCCAAATCTTCTGATTTTCTGGAACACATTCTTCTTGTCAATTTGACTCTTTCCGATAGACATGCGCCGACATGTCGAGTTGGCTGTAAAATGATAGATTATTACCACCGAAAATAGCCAAATTCCAGTAAAAACTGAATAAAACCGCTAAAAACTCACCTCTTTTTCTCCAGTTTTCTCCGAAATTCCTGCTTTTTCCACAACTTCCGAATTCTCTTCTCCACGCATTTTTGCCACCTTCTTAATGTTTTTCAAATCTTCTGCTTGTTGTTCTTGGACCATTTTGCCTTTTCGACTGTGAACTGTGCTGAAAATGTTCGATTTGAGTGATAATCTTGAAATTCTCAGATTCCAAAATCTTACGTTGCAGCTGGTTCCACATTTCGAGCAGAATTGCTTGGGCTGGCGGCAGACAAATTTCTGGATGATCGACGTAAAAGCGATGTTGCTGGAAGGACTAAAATTTCGGTTAGTAAAAATTCAAAAATCCATCTTTTTGGGTAGAAACAAAAAATAAAAAAATTTCGTCAAAAATCCCTTACTACTTTGTTTTGCAGCGTCATGAGCATATGGTGCTGGGATAGATTTGGAGTGCACAATTCGAGGATCCAAAACTCCACGGTCGGGTAAATCTGCAATTTTCAAATGATTTGAACATGGAAAATGAATTATTGTTACCAGGATTAGGCTTATCGATTTGTTTTGGCCAAATTTTGGGATCGTCGATGGGCGCTGTGTCGAATTTCATTTGAGCCACGCGTTTTTTGATTTCTGGAGATTTCAAGAGATCTTCAATAATCGGGTCGTTTGTCGCTTTTTCCTTCAATATCGATCGAAGAGATGTCAATTTTTCTTTATATTGATCGATCAAAGCAACACTTTTCACGTATTTCGAATTAAGTCCATCAAGTTTTTGTTCGAGTTTTTCTGCGAGACCGCCCATATCATTGTACTTATCCATCCACATATTTATATCTTTTGAATTTTCCTCTAAGGTTTCTGCCTTCTCTGATAACTCCTTTTTATAAGCCTCGCAATCGTTTTGTAATTTCAGCAATTCGGATTCGGCAGTTTTCTTTGCACGTACGGCACTTTCACAGCATTTACACGCTTCCTTGCCACAAAAGGATTCTTTTTCATCCATTTTTACCTAAAATTTTCCCATAATATATTGCAACTTTATCCAAAAAAGCCGAAAAAAAGTGGCGCCACTCCACGTGGAAAAGAAAAAAAACAAAAAATGAGTTTACCGTAGTTTTTTCCACGTTCGTTTTTTTTCTGTCGCGACGAGACACAAATCATTCGAAAATCGATGCGCCTTTGATTCACATCGATGAAAAAACGGTTTTTAACACTAAAACTGTACGGGTAAAAAGTGAAAAAGTTGATACTATTTTCGAAAGAGAGAACCTCATATTTTTCCAACCCTTGTAGTCATTTTTTTCTAAAAACCCTCTAATTCCTAACCAATTTTTATTCAAGTGCTAAATTATTAAAAGAAGCCGCCTCATATTTAAAACTAATAATTATTCATTCTCCAATTCATGTAATCCCATCTACTTGAAATCTAAAATAGTACAAGCTTTTGTATTCGAATGTCCTTTCCTATTGTCAAGGCGGTGCAATACAATGGTGATTAGCGTATGGTGTCAAGTGGTGTCACTCTTTTTTGTCAAGTATATGTATACTGTACAGACAGGCTTGTTCTCATGTGTGAAGATAGTCTTTTGGTTAGCTTGCGTTGCTTGGTAATTTGATATCGTTTTGTATGTATATCTTGTACACTTCAAATCGACACCTTATTTTTGTTAGCGAGCCGATCCGCGAGACGATTTGATGAGAAAAAGAAAATGAAGAGGACATGAGGATAAACACGAATTGCGCAACTTTTCAAACAACTGGAAAATTCCGGATTTGGATTTTGAACCTTTTTTGGGAACAAATGGATCAAAATTAGATTTCTGGGTGGAAAATGTGATCTTGAAAATTCGGAAAAAGTACGGTAATCTCAAAATTACCAGGTTGTTGTAAATTAACGAATTTTGAAATGAAATTATTTGATCTGGAATTTCGGGTACTGTTGGGAATACTGTAGAACTAATATATGTTCTTCTAAAACACCTACAGTACTCAAGAAGAAAACATTGAAATTGGACCTACAGTAATCTAATTTTCACCTGCAGTCTCCAGGTAACCTTCCTAAAATCAGCCCAATTTACTCTAACTCTAAAAAATCACACAGCACTTCAGATCTACAGTACACTACACTTTGGTCTTCCCTCCTCCTCCTCAAATCTTCCCCTTTCTTCTTCTTCTTCCGTTTACTTTCTTCCAGCGGCCGACAAACGAATTGCTCGCGTGCTCAACACATTGTCCATTCATTGTGTAATCGGATAGGGTTACTGTAGGACACGCAAAATGGGCGGAGCTTGAGCACAGATTCGCAAAAGCTGTCTGCCTGCCTGCTCATTATTAACTAAAAATGACTTCATCATCATCGTCGACTGCGGCGCAAGCGAATTTATCGCAAGAGCAACTCCTTCATTTCTGGGGTGCGCATAATACAATCGGAAAAATGCGACAAGAACCACAACTTCAACTTCAGAGAAGAAGTTCTGAATTGAGGGAAAAACCATCGGGAGCTGGAACTAAGCCAAAGGTAAGTCATTTCACTTTTTACTTATTTTATTTTTCAGTTCGAATATTATATTTTTTTTAGGTTGCAACTCCTCAAGTTGTCGCGAAAATCGAGCAATACAAAAGAGATAATCCAACTATTTTTGCCTGGGAAATTCGAGAAAAATTGATAAATGAGGGTAAGTTTATGCGCATTTAGAGCCGATGTGGCAAGATGCAGAGGCTTGAAAGCTAGTAGGACAAGTAGCCGAGCCTAGAGAGTGACTGTCTAGGACCTGCGCCTAGGATCCTTGTCTAGAATCCCAAGGAACAGCGCCTTGAAAGAATCTTCTACGACAAGTAGGAAAAGCTAGTTGTCAGGAAGGCGCATCTAGAAAGCCACGACCGAGGTGTGCAGTAATCTGTTATATTTGTTCTAAAGTGTGAATAGATCAATGTATACATAAAATATGTACAGTTATTTGGCGCATCTATGAGCGGCTCAATTTCATTACAAATATAACAAATATATATATATATATGACAATGGTCTCGAATTACAAAAGGATTTCCCTCCAAAATGACCCTTTTCAGAAGTTTGTATAACTCCTCCATCTGTTTCTTCAATCAATCGAATTTTGCGGACAAGAGCTGCGGAAAGAGCTGCGGAAGAATTGCACATGATATTATCAGCACAGCATTTGAACAATCGCCAACAAATTCGACAACCTCAACAAAATCAAAATCGATTACTCCCACCAATTCCACAATTTCCATTCCCATTTCCTGCAATGTGGCCAGCTGGGCTTCTTTTGAATCCAGCATTTTTGTTGGCTGCTCAACAACAACAACAAAATGCTCAACTTTCTCTTGCTCCAACTTCTCCAACTGAAACTGTTCCTTGTTTATCTGAAGATGACTCAAGTATGAATGGATGTAGAAGATTATCTAGAAGCACTTTTAGTAATGGTGAGTTCTTTGGAAATATTCTTATCCCTTATCAGAAAAAATCGAAAATTTCAGAACAACTAGAAATTCTGGAAGAAGCATTCAATCGTGAACCGTATCCTTGTAGTTCGGAAAGAAATGAACTTGTCAAACAAACAACTCTTCCAGAAGCCAGAATTCAAGTTTGGTTTTCGAATAGACGAGCAAAATGGAGAAGAACGAATGCGAGTGATAAAGATGACACTAAAATCGAAAGATCGGAAACGGATGACACGGGAAGTAGTGCAAGTCAATCACCTCCTCTTCCACAACAAAAGAAAATCACTATTTTTAAACCTTATGAATGAATTTTTAACATTTTCAATAAAAACATTTTCAAAATTTTCAACATTGTCCTCAGAAAAAATAAAACACACATTTCTATTTACCTGCCCTCCTCTTGCAAAAGTGTGTGCCGCGTTGTTTTTGTGGCCACGCCCATTTTTATTTCGAATTTTTATTTTTTTTGCGTTTTTCGTTTTTTTCAACGAAAAAAATTCAGAAAAAAAACTGAATGGACGCACTTGAGCATTTCTCATTGGTGTCGAAAGTATGTGGAGAATTGGAAAACCATTTTGGATTGGCAGACAAAGATGTGGCTGAATTTGTTATCGACTTGGCGAAATCGAACAAAACTTTCGATAAATTCAAAAAAGCGCTGGAAACAGAAGGACTTGCTGATCAATTTGATGATTCTCTGACTGCTACGATTTTGAGAATAGTTCAGCATATGACAAAGTCGGCTACCAAGAAGAAAACTAGTTCCAAAGAAAATACTGAAACTCATAAAATCACATTGATTTCTGATGCGAAAGAAGAAATCAAAGTAAGTTTTTGCTTTTTTTATACATCATTTTATAAAATGTTTAAAATTCAGGCTCGACTACCTGCGCTTGCTATGGCGAATACTTCTAAAGTTGAAGATGAACCAGAAGAAAAAGCAGACGGTCTCGATTTGTTCGCACAGTTGGAGAAAATGGAGAAAAAGTATGATGAAGCTGAAAAATCTTCGAAAAGAAAAAGATCAAGGAGTCGTTCAGCCGAAAGGAGGAATCATTCGAGAGACAACGACAGAAGAGATCGAGAAGATCGCAGAAAACGATCGAGAAGCCGAGAAAGACGTAGAAGGTCCAGATCAAGATCTAGAAGTAGAGATAACAGAGATCGAAGAAGTAATAATTACGACAGAAAAGATCGAGACAGACGAGATCATGGGAGAGAGTAAGTAATTTTAAAATATTGTATTCTTATAATTTTATTCTTGTTTCAGAAGAGATTCAAGCACAGCTCAAACTGTTGAAATTGGAAAAATATATAATGGTCGTGTAAATAGTATTCAATCTTTCGGTGCTTTTATTCAACTCGAAGGTCTTCGACAAAAAACTGAAGGTCTTTGTCATATTTCACAACTTCGAAATGAACGAGTTCAAGCTGTTGCGGATGTTTTGAAACGAGGGGAAAAGGTTAAAGTGAAAGTCATTAAAATGGATGGAAATAAATTGTCATTATCATTGAAAGAAGTTGATCAAGAAACTGGAGAAGATTTGAATCCAAAAGAAGCAGAACTTCGACCTGATGCAATTGGTGTTAGAGAAAGAAGTCCAGATGCTCGAAGGTCATCTTGGATGAATCCCGAAGGTGAACAAAGTTCATCAATGGCCACAACAAGCACAGGAAAAACTAGAGTTCGAATATCAACTCCAGAAAGATGGGAACTTCGACAAATGCAAGGAGCTGGTGTTTTATCAGCAACTGATTTACCAGATTTCGATGAAGAAATGGGTGTGCTTAAAAACTTTGATGAAGAAAGCGATGGTGAAGATATTGAAATTGAATTAGTTGAAGATGAACCAGACTTTTTACGAGGTTATGGTAAAGGAGGTGGAGAAATTGAGCCGGTTAAAGTTGTCAAAAATCCTGATGGAAGTTTGGCACAAGCAGCTCTTATGCAAGGAGCACTTTCGAAAGAACGCAAAGAGGCAAAAATTCAAGCGCATCGTGAAAAAGATCAAGAAACTCAAAAAGCTGGATTTAGTTCAAATGCACGAATTCATGATCCAATGGCAGCTGATAGTTCTCAAACATGGACAATTGATGAGACAAGAGAAAGAAAACGAGATAGGGTAAGTTAGATATTTAGAACTTGCGAAAATCGGAATCAATTTGAAAATAAAAATAATTTACAGGATATGCCAGAATGGTTGAGACATGTGACTGCTGGAGGAAAAGCGACATATGGAAGACGCACAAATTTGAGTATGATTGAACAACGAGAAAGTTTGCCGATTTTTGCGTTGAAGAAAACTTTGATGAAAGCGATTATGGATAATCAAATTCTTGTTGTTGTTGGTGAAACTGGATCTGGTAAAACTACTCAAATGACTCAATATGCGATGGAAGCTGGATTAGGAAGACGTGGAAAAATTGGATGTACTCAGCCAAGGTATTGTATTTTTTGAGGGAAAAATTAAGAATCCCAAAAAATATAAATTTTTATTAACGAAATGTGTCTTGAAGTGGAGGATCATTTTTATCCATAAAATAGGACTATATTTGAAAATCGTGAATTCGTAGTGACTCCGAAACCACGATTTATCATTTTTATCCATAAAATAGGACTATATTTGAAAATCGCGAATTCGTAGTGACTCCGAAACCACGATTTATCATTTTTATCCATAAAAAATAAAAAAAAATGGCTCAATTTGAAAATCGTGAATTCGTAGTGACTTCTTTTTAGATTTGTTTGTTTCTTGTAATTCTAAAAATACAGAAAAGTTTTGTTTTCAAAATAATAATCAAAATGTTATTTCAGACGTGTCGCTGCAATGTCAGTTGCAAAACGTGTCGCTGAAGAATATGGTTGTAAACTCGGAACAGATGTTGGTTATACAATTCGTTTCGAAGATTGTACAAGTCAAGACACTGTTATCAAATATATGACTGATGGTATGCTTTTACGTGAATGTCTTATCGATCCAGATTTATCGGGATATTCGTTGATTATGTTGGATGAAGCTCACGAACGTACAATTCATACCGATGTTTTGTTCGGATTATTGAAAGCTGCGGCGAGAAAACGACCAGAATTGAAGCTTATTATTACTAGTGCCACTTTGGATTCAGTGAAATTTGCCGAATATTTCTTGGAAGCACCGATCTTCACAATTCCTGGAAGAACCTTCCCTGTCGAAATTTTGTACACAAAAGAACCGGAATCGGATTATTTGGAGGCTGCTCATATTACAGTTATGCAAATTCATTTGACCGAACCACCAGGAGATATTCTTGTATTTTTAACTGGTCAAGAAGAAATTGATACATCTTGTGAAGTGCTTTACGAACGAATGAAATCACTTGGTCCAGATGTTCCTGAACTTATAATTCTTCCGGTTTATGGTGCACTTCCAAGTGAAATGCAGACAAGAATTTTTGAGCCAGCGCCACCTGGAAAACGAAAAGTTGTAATTGCTACAAATATTGCTGAAACATCGTTGACTATCGATGGAATTTTTTATGTTGTTGATCCTGGATTTGTAAAACAGAAAATATATAATCCAAAAAGTGGAATGGATTCTCTAGTTGTGACTCCGATTTCTCAAGCAGCTGCACAACAAAGAAGTGGTCGAGCGGGAAGAACTGGACCTGGAAAATGTTATCGATTATATACTGAAAGAGCATTCAGAGATGAAATGTTGAAAACTCCAGTTCCAGAAATTCAACGAACTAATCTTGCTTCAACTTTGCTTCAACTCAAAGCAATGGGAATTAATAATCTGATTGATTTTGATTTCATGGATGCTCCTCCACTTGATTCAATGATTACTGCACTAAATACACTTCACACTTTATCTGCATTAGATAATGATGGATTATTGACAAGACTTGGAAGAAGGGTATGTTATTTTAAATGGTTAAAAAGAATTCAAAATTTATTTTGTTTAGATGGCCGAATTTCCATTGGAACCTTCTCTTGCCAAACTTCTTATTATGTCAGTCGATTTGGGATGTTCTGATGAAGTTTTGACGATTGTTGCAATGCTCAATGTTCAGAATATCTTCTATAGACCAAAAGAAAAACAAGAGATGGCCGATCAGAAAAAAGCGAAATTCCATCAACCAGAAGGCGATCATTTGACATTGTTGGCTGTTTATAATTCGTGGAAACACCATCATTTCTCGCAACCATGGTGTTTTGAGAATTTTATTCAAGTTCGAAGTATGAAACGAGCACAAGATATTCGAAAACAATTGTTGGGAATTATGGATCGACACAAATTGAATATGGTCAGTTGTGGAAGAGATGTTGCGAGAGTGCAAAAGGCGATTTGTTCTGGATTCTTCAGAAATGCGGCCAAACGGGATCCACAGGTTAGTTTTTGAAGTTTTGAAAAAAATTTGGATGTGATCTGGAGACCACGCTTTATAGTTGAAAAGTAGCCAAGCCTAGAATACCTAGTTGTCAATTGTGAAGGATTAGCACCTAGAGATCCTTCTTTTCAAGTATCTGCGCCTAGAGAGCTCAATTGTCTCCGCCTAGAATTTGGTTTGTTTCAATGTTGTTCTTGGCTCACAACGAGTTGAACTAAGTTTTTCCCGGGCCTTCTATCATCATGAACTTCAATTTAATTTTTTTCAATCAAATAATTTTTAGGAAGGCTATCGTACTCTTGTTGACGGTCAAAATGTGTATATTCACCCATCTTCGGCAGTTTTTCAACATCAACCAGAATGGGTTGTTTATCACGAATTGGTAATGACAACAAAAGAATATATGAGAGAAATCACTGCAATCGATCCAAAATGGCTTGTCGAATATGCTCCATCATTTTTCAAAGTTGGAGATTCGACAAAACTCTCAACATTCAAACGAAATCAAAAGATCGATCCACTTTTCGACAAATATGCTGTTGCAAATTCGTGGCGTATTACTCATGTCAAAAAACGAATATACAACCCAAACAAATAATTGTGTTTTATTATTCAGAATGTTGTTGGCAAGAGAGTATACAGTACAGTACGTGTATTATTTTATTTTTTTTTTGTTAAATATTTTATTTTATTTTAATAGTAATTAGTAACTCGATTATTATTCTGCAAACGTTTTTTGAAAAGGCAGTGAATCGGTGAAAATTGGCAACTTCTGTCGGATTTTGCACGAACTTGAAGATATCCTCCGGACTCATCACACATCACTTCCTTTCCTATAAAAAATATTATTTACTCACGAATATTCATTTCTCACAAAGTACACCCACCTTCATCATTCATTAAAATCATTCGCTGCGAATTCGACGACAAAGTTATGCGGTTTCCTCTGAAGAAAAAAAAACAAATTATTTTAAGATTTGAAATTTTAATTGCGATGTTTTTGCTCGCCCACTCACATTGTTCTCAAATATCGGACACATTTTAGGAGTTGAAGGAAGTTGTCGGTTTTGGAAACACTTTTCGAAGTCGGATATGATGGTAAACAATTGTTGAATTGGAATAATGAAAAAAGGAGGAGACACATTTGAAATGAACTGTGAAAACGGTGAAACCGCATTTTTTTTTTTGAATTACCTGGAAATGTTGGAATTAGGAATTTTGGAAAATAATATTCAAGAAGAGGGGAAAAAGTTTTCGAAAATGTTTTTCTGGAAGCTACAGTAGCCCACGATCTCTCAAATGTTTAAAACTGATTGTGAAATGGAAAAAATTCAAAAATCTATATTCTGAACTCCTCTATATCTTTTTTTAAATTTTCAGCTACTGTAGCCGTATTTGAGATTATCTCTTGGAATATATAGTTTTCAAAAATAAATGAGATTAACGTAGGAAATTGGTCATAAAGAAGAGGTGTGGCTAAATGGAAAAATCACGTTTTCTCCTAATTTTGCTCGTAACCAAATTTGACGACACAAAAAGTTGTCAAGCAGATGAAGTTTTGAAAAAATTACAATAAATTTTCTTGAATCTGAAATTTGAACCTTCCTAAATTCTCCACATGTTTTTTTAAAACTAGAAACCAAAGTTGAAACAAAGATCTGACGACATTGAAAAAATAACAAGAAGTACAACAAAAAACGGGAAATTGAAACTCAATCCTTGCAGTTTTCAACTATACACTTATCTACTAAAGTATCTTAAAGTAGCTCTCGACAAAAAAATATAATTCGGAATGGAATAAATTTTTAATACGTCTTTCTGACTACAGCCAAGTCTTGTCTGCCAATTTCACGCTTTTGTTTTTATTTTCATTTTTCAAGAATAAAAACGCCCTCTTGAAGAAAGGCTTCTTTTTTGCAGCACAAGAAAAACTGATTCAAATTCAAATTCTATTCTAGTTGGATTTATTTTTCAGAAAGTAAATTAAATTAGTGAAAAATCGTGAAGCTGGAATAATTTTGAAAATGGAAGAAAAATAACAGAAAAATGCGGAATGCGGAATTGAATATTTCTGACATTTTTTATCAAATTTCAGAAATGTGAAAAAACCGAAGAATATTTATTGTTTTTCTTGCCGAAAAACAATAAATGCAGGAAACAAAAAGTGCATGAAAATTGAAAATTGAGATGGAAATTTGAGTAGAGTTATTCATTTTTGGAAAGAAAATGAATGAATTAGGAAAAGGTTTTGCGTGGGGCACTTTGAGAATTACAAAATGTTTTTGAGTAGCAACAAAACAATTTTGACAATTTTCAGGGTAGGTTCCAAAAATAATTATAGATCACTAAAACCAGGCACACTTGTTTTGTGTCAAAAATAATTTCAAAAAATAATCTTATAGATCATAAAATTAAAGCTCAAAATCTACAGTAACCTATGAATAGCTACAGTACCGCATTATGATTTATAATGAAATGGTGGGACATTTGATTTAAGAACACTTTTGAAATAATTGTATTTTCAAATATCCAAATTTTGAAACGTATATTTTCCAGGATGTTTTTTTTTGAAAAAAAGGTTCAGAAAGTGGAAAATCACCAAAACCTACATCATTCTTTCCAGAATACTGTAGGTTCCAAAACGTTTGGAAACAACTTTACAAAAAATTTATCCGATTTACAGTAATCCAGAATCGAAAACAAAACTCAGGACTAAAATCTACAGTATTCTAAGAATGATCAGTATAGATTTTTTGAAGCTTTCCAATTTTCCGTCTAATTTTCCAAGAAAAAACGCAACATAGGCAAAGTGTAAAAGTATGCAGCCATAAAATGAATACTTCCAAACTTTTCTTCAAAAAACTAATGTAAAACAAATAAATTGAAGAAAAAACCACCAAAAAATGCTTCGCGAAGAAAGAAGAGGAGGATACTTGATCCGCTTGGGAGAAGAAGAAGTAGGAGTAAAATAGAACCATTAAAAAATGACGAAATTTTGAGTGATGTTCCACTAACATGAGTCATCCCCTATTTTTATTTTATTTTAAGATGGAAAAAATCGTACAAATCTGAATGAGTGAATGAGAAATTTTCTCGGAATTAAATTCTAATAATTAATGAAGTGAAATGATTTTTTGTTCACAATTTTATGAATTTTTTTGTTTCCGGAAAATAGAAAACTAATTTCTAGCTGCTGATGCTTGACAATTGAACTTTTAGCGTGGCTCCTTTAGAAATATAGTTTAAAGAAGTGGCTACTTGAAAACTAGGTTCTCTAGGCGCTGATTCTTGACAATCAGGGTTCCTAGGCTCAGCTACTCGATACACAAGTTCTAAAGGCATCGACAACTTCAAAATTCTCTGATGATGTTCGAAGCACAGGTTGCAAAATTTAAAGTAAAAGTTTCACGAACTAAAAACCCTTATGTTAGATTTTTTCAGAACAAAAAATTTTTATTCGTTCAACTTTTTAACAAACTTCAAAATATACAAATGTTCAATTCCACATCGTCTTTCCATTGAAATTGATGATTGCATTTTATCAGAATGTTGTTTTAATAACATCGGAATATCATTCGAATGCAAAGCAACCAAATAAAACACCCCCGATGGTGATAAAATATCTGGAATCCTTGGTAAAAGTCGATCCAATGTTGATCTTCCAGTCTTTCCGCCAGCATAAGTCAACTCAATATTTGATTTTGGTTCTTCTTCCGTTGGAACATACGGTGGATTGAATAGAAGTAGATCAACTTTTCCTCGCAAATTCTCTAGACCCGAATCAAGATCTGTTCTGACAACATCGATTTTAATATCATTGAGTTTTGCAGTTTCGAGAGTTATGTCAAGTGCGTGGGGATTCAAATCGGTTGCGAGAGATGTCACATTTCCACCAAGGGCTTGATTTACAAATGTTGAGACAACTCCAGAACCACAACCAATTTCGAGAACTATTTTTGGATCGCGTTTTCGAATTTCCTGGAAAAAATGCGAGAATTTGATTAGAGACGCTGTTTGGTCATTTTTCTCTGATATAAATTCTGAGCTATCTACACCCCTTGTTATTTCAAAAATTATGCTGGAAGCTTTGGCAGCTTGAACATTCAGCTGTCAAGAAGTCGCCCGTTGGCAAAACTGCTGTCAAGGGATGGTTGCTTGACAGAAGAAATTTCAAGGCGGGCCTGCTTGGCAGAAAGTCTTTGATGGGTGAAGCTTGAAAATCGAGCTTGAATAAAAAATAGCACAGCTGAAATTGTGCTACAGTATTCTAAACGGCTGGCGCTAGTTTCAGTCCTAAAGCGATTCATTTCTGAGCTCGATTTTTTTGGCGGATTCTTGAAAAATCTTCAAAATTTTCCAAACCTTGATATCTTTTTCAATCGCATCAATGAGCAAAAAAGTGTCCTCGGATGGTTCATAAACATCATGAGCTCGAATTGCACTTAGTCGATATTGTGGAGTTGGAAGAGACATATTTCTGAAGAAAAACGAATTAACATAAGTTAAACCAAAAAAAAACGGAGAAAAAGATGAAAATGAAAATGGCAACATTGGTCTTCTCTTCTCTCTTTTCGTGACAAAAAAAATCAGTCGAGTCCAAGAAACAAAATAAGAATTGAGTGAGTCTTTTTTGGCTGGTTGACAGAAGGGATATCCTTTGGTCATAAAATGTGGGGATCCCAAGAAAAAGTGCAAAAAAGGAGGCAAAAAAGAACAAAAAGATCATTCAATTCAATTTTTAGGCGAACATTTTGAGAAGAAGAAAAAACCAAAAAGATAAAGTGAAGTGAGAAAAAATATATCCAATTTCAAGAAATTCTAGAATGTGTTGAAAAAATGAGAGGATTATGGGAGAAAAAATGAAAAAAAAAGAATCGAAGCTAGAATTTTCAGAGATATCTCAAAAAATGAGCGTTGAAAATCCAACACTTAGTCTTACTCTTGCCAAACATTATCCTGAAATTAAAAATTTGAGATTAATTTTTATGAGGGATTTGACTATAAATATCCTTATTTTTTCCTGAAAGTCATCAATTTTTGAAACAGGAACCAAAAATTCTGAAAAAATTAATTTTTTTTTTCGAAAATTCAAAATTTTCCCTGGAAATTCATTGAATTCTGAAAAAGAGATATTAAAAATCCTTAAATTTTTTTTCAAAAATTCAAAAACCCTTCAAAAAAAGGTCCAACCTCCAGAATTTTTCTATTTTCCAAAAAAAAACAGCTCCAACAAAACAGCCTTCTGGGTCAAAAAGATATCGCTTCTCCAAAAACCCCACCCATAAATAATCTCTTTCCAAAAAAGCAAAAAAAAAATAAGGCGGGTCAAAAAAACCACAATTCTCCAAGGACTATAATCTGACCAAAACCAAAACCAAACTTTACGGAGAAAAAATTGGAAAAAAAAACATTTATTTTTTGAAAATAATAATGAAATACGAATAAATAAATACCCATTTCAAGTAAAACATAAAAATGTTGCAGAGGAAAATCTGCCAGAAGAAAATATTTGAATATTATTTTTGGCAAGTAGGAGAAGAATTTCAGGAGGAAAAAAATCACAACAATTTTTCAAATAGGAATTATTCAGAAAAAAATAATACAGAGAGGAGGGTTTAAGAATTTTTCTGAGGAATTATTCAGTATTATTAGTGTTGAAAAGCTCATTCATCGCATCATTCACAATTCCACGAGCCACAATTTCTTCCGGAATTCGAGAATCTTCTTCCTCTTCGACTACAACTTGCTCCATTTGTTCATCTTGTACACTTTCTGCAAACACACAAATTTTGAGTTTTAGTCATAAATTTTTTCTAGCTTTTTTGCGATATTTTTTTTGGGATAAAAAGTTTTTGAACTTTGCAAGAATCTCTGAGAAATTCTCAAGGGGGTTATAAGAATTTTTCCGGAAAAGGGAGGGGGGCTAAAATTTGAAAATAAAAATTACCTGGTATCAAAACGGGACCTCTCGCATCGAATACACTTGACGGACTCAATGGTTCTCTCTGAAAAATATAAAATATTATTTAATAAGTGATTTAGAATCGGAATTCATTTCAGGTAGTTAGTTCAGGGTAAATTTTCAGTTCAGCCAACCGTGGACTTGAAAAAACTCACATTTTCCACATTCTGCTGAGCAGTTTCATTGGTTGCCAAACTATCGGGTCGACTGTGCACAGCCACAGTAATCGTTTGAACTTCTACAGTACCCATTCCACTCTGAAAATATCACATTCAATTGTTTTGAAAGAAATTTTGAAAAAAAAGAAGATAAACCACTCCCTTTTCTGATAAAATTCAAAGTGACAACCAAAACTTTTTGGCGTGAAAGAGGAAATGCTTTTTTGGTAGAAAAAGTACAAAGAAATAGGAGAACTGAATGAAAAACTAGGAAAAAAGAGAAAAAAGAAGGAAAAGCGGAGTAGAAGAGATTATCAAAAATTCATGGGACAAAAAACGGGTTGTTTTTGAGAGTTTGTGTGTTTTTTGTTGAAAAACTAAACGAAACTCACGACTTTCAGCGACACAGATATTTTCTTTGAAAAAAAAGCCGACTTTCTACTAAATTTCCTAATCTGAGCAATATCGTGTTTGGACCCAAAACAATACCCTTAACATGAGCGATCCCAAAATTCTCAGGTTCAGAGCAAAAAACCAAGGAAAACTATATTAAGCCTAACAATAAGGTGTCTTTGCGCTAATCAAAAATCCCAAATCTTCTGCTCGAAAAAACAACAACAATGAGAAAATATGTGTGGAAAAACTGCGAAAAAAATATTCGGTCGAGTGCTTTTTTATTGCTCAACACAAAAAAAACGTTTTTTTGCTGTGTTGTTGGAAAGGACAAAACTGACCAAAAATAGATGGAGAAAAAAGAAAAAGGAGAGTTGTTTGTACAGTCAGCTGGCCTGGCCTAAATATAATACACAAAAAACCGAGCAAATATATAACTATAGACAAATATGGTCACAATTTTCAAAACTTACCAATTTTTCGATTTCGTAATTTTTTGAACTTCTGGTAACTAATATATTTCAGTAAATTTGAGAGCTGAAAAAATCCCCAGAGAATAATAACTACAAAAATGCTGACGTTGCCGAAAAGAACAACACTTTTCAGTAATTTTGAGGAACTCCCCAAGAGAAATTAGTACAACAACCCAAGAGTGCAAGATTCGTCAGAAAAGTCTGGCTTGAGTTAGGATAATTCTAGACTTCAGCTCATATAAGCCTATTCTAGAATGATTATTGGCTTGAAATGTTTGAGTTAGGCTTGGACTCGAGCTCATTTCAAAGTTCGACTCTGATATGAAATTCAAGGTGATAGGCTGATTTTGGTTGTAGGGCTCAAGTTGGGCTAAATCCAGATAATTTTGCCACGTCATAACTCTTCTTAAACTGCTGAAAATGACACGAACCCGAAAAAAACAGCGGCGAAAATGAGATGCTGAAGAGTGTTTACATTAAATTCTCAAGTAAATGAACAAACACGCCAAAGATATATTCTGATGTGAATGAAAAAAAAGGAAAAATATATAATTCTCGGAGATTTTTGCCTACAAAACAAAACAAACCGATCACATTTCAGAAGAAGAAAAAGAGTTGTAGTATCTCATCTCATCTCACAAATTGGATAACGACTCCCAAAAGAATAATATGTATTTTGAAAAAAAAAACAACATAAGTATCAATGGAGAGATCTCTTAGATCTGGTTGAAAAATCTGAACGTTTTGCGGCTCAAAATTTGAGGGCGCAGAAAAAATAGGGAGAGAAAAACATGAAAAACTTTTTTTGGTGTCGCTAGTCAGAGTTGAATTCAATTACAATGTCACTGAACTTTGTTACACTCAACACCAAGAATGACGTCATCGGTGAAAGAGTTTGAAATTTATTTTTCATTATTAAAAGTTAGGCAACAGAAGTTCTCATGGCGCGAAACCTTGCCAGAGTGGATCTCTAGGCACTGATCCTTGCAGTTGTGTTTTCTAGAAGTGATTACTTGACAACTAAGCAGTCTAGGCTCGGCTCCTTGGCGTAGAATCTCTCAAGACGCGGGTCCTAGACGAATAGGTTCTCAAGGCTCAGCTACTTGTCAACTAGTTTCACGCTCATACACTCATTCCTTCTTGATTATTCAAACCAAACCAAACAAAAAACTTCGCAAAGCCACATTAGTAAAAAAAGTGAGGGGCGTGGCTTCATTCGACTACAAATTCATTATCACTTCTTCTTCTCTTCTCGTTATTTTTCTCTCAATGAATGAAAGAAAGAAAAAGAAAAAACAACAACAAAAAGCGAGTGCATTAGAGAGAGGAAAAAAACGAAGAGGAATACAAATTCAATTTTTTCTTCTTTAGGAGAAAAAAACGAAGAAGTGAGAGACAACACCTCAAAGTATGAAGAAGGAAAACGGAAAAAAAGAAGAACCATCATGTTGGATTGAAAAAAAAGAAGAGAAGAAGAAGAAAAAGAAGAAAATCTTGGATTATTCATAACTTGACATGGCGAAAAAAAAATGTCAGTGAGAAATGTCAATGCTTGATTAATCGGAAAATTTGTATGAGATGGGAAAAATTGGAAAACTTCCGGAAACTCTAAATAATTTTCCTCAAATTTTTTACGTTTCAAAAATATTTCTTTTTCGGATTATCTGGGATTTGCTGTTATATACTCGACATATGTATTCAGAAACTGAAATTAAACACAGAGCGAAATGTTTTTTGAATATTCTCTATAAACACTTCGACCACTCGAATAAACTTGGTCAAAAACGTAGAAAAAAGCAAGAAAAAATCAAGAACCGGAAGGAAGTTGTTAAAAGGAAAAGAAAATACGAAAAAACATCAAAAGCACAGCAAAAGTTTGCTTTTTGATGTGCGGGGCGATAGGAAATTGAGGAATTTTTCTTTTTTTTTATTATAGATAGAACTCAAAAACATACGTCGCATACCCTCGTTTCAAATCCACCAGTGCACACCCCTGTTTTTGAAAATTTCTGGAAAAAGGGATAACCCCCCCCCCTTTCCTTTTTCATTTTCAGCTAAATAAACTTGACAATCTAAATTTTTTATAAACTTTTAGCTCAAAATTGCTTCACTTCGGCAAATATTCTCATCTTCTCCGCTTTTGAGTCAAATTTCGATTCAAAAATTCTAATTTTTCAAAAACAAAAAAAATACGTTTCAAAATTTTTGATTTAATTTATTATCAATTTTTTTCAATGCTTCCACCTTTAACCCTAAACCTACCTAATTGACCCTAAATGATAAATCCTATGACAATAAATCAAAACCAAAGTTCTCAAAATTTGGATGAAAATGTTGAAATTATCGATTTTTGAATAAAAATTCGTGGAAATTTTAATCACTCCAAATAAGTGATAGAGTACAAAGCTTAGAAAATTTCTTCAAAATGTTTTCTCAAGTGACATCCCCTTCCAAAAACTGGGGTGAGTGATAACCCCTCCTCGGGTCGATTATCCCACGCATGCGACGTATGCTCAAAAACCCCAAAAATTCTCTCTCAAAAACAACCAAATTAGTCGGAAAAAAGATACATTTTGCCGGGAGGCACAAAAATGTGCAATTATGCCAAGTTGTCTCTATTTTTGCGTCGTCTGTCTTTTTCAGAAAAAAAAAATGAAAAAAGAAGAAGAAGACTGATGCTTGACACATTAATAATTGGATGGATGAAGCAAAAAAAAATAGAAGGAGGAAGAAAAAAGAATCGCGGGCACCGGGGATCGAACTAACCTGTGGAGCATGTAAATCCGCCAAAACTTGTTGCAATCGATCCTGATATAATATCAACGGCATTTCGTGATGGTGGAAAAAATAAATCATTGAATGAAGAATAAAAGTGGCAGAAGTCCACAATGCAAGTGTTCCATATTGGCCACCAAAACGATATTGATAGGCATAGAAAAAGTATTGATATACGTAGAAAAATCTGAAATTTGAGTTATATATATTAAAAAATATGTAGAATTATTACCTAAGCCAAAATCGTTTCGAAACTGGCGAATGACAACAAATCGCATCATATTGATCAGCAACCCAAACAATTAAAATAACATAAAATGCGGTTGTTGTATCATTGAACACTTCTGACATTATTGCTTCCATTCCTGAAAATTTTGAATTTTTCATTTATTTGGCGGCAAGAGAGAAAACTCTAGCTTCATCAAATTTTCCCAATAAGTCCTCACCAACAAGAGCCAAAATAACAGTAAAAATCGGAGCAACAGGAAAATGAAGCGGTTGTTGAAGTTCAAACATATGCAACAAATCGATAATGAACACAAATATTTGATGATGCGAAAATCGTAGAAGCATTGAAATTGCGAATGTCTGAAAATTCAAAATTACATTAGAAATGAGAATATTCTGTCGTAGACTCACAAATATGAGCATTAAAATTGCTGCAGTCAAATAACTCGATTTCCCAAGGAAACTTCCCATAAGATGGTAATGTTCGTGAGTAAGAAGATCGTGTAGATATCCGCGACTATTTGATTCTGCTGAAATATATATTTGAAACTTTTTCGGATATCTTTCAAGTTCAAAAACATACTGTCAGTCGAAGCATTGATTGCTTTTTCCCGCAGCGCCGAAATCACAGCATCTTCATATCCAACAAATGAATTCATCATGAGATGAGAAACCGAGTCACCAAAGCAACTCGATTTTGAATCAATCTGAAATTTTTGATTGCGAAAAAATCTATGATATAATCAGAATAACTCACTCGCATCCAAACTGTTGGAATTCCATGTTTTTCTCTGAATTGTTCCGGAAGTCTTAGAACACCATATAATTGTGCATATTCTACACGATATACATATTCATAATCATCGTCATTTGCTGAAAATAGATATTTTCAGATTCAATTTAACCCTTTCACTTACAATAATGCGCATTGAATTGTGATCTCCAGGCAAAAATCGCCTCTTCTTCCAATGGATCATTTCCCCGATGCAATCTTTCATCTTTTTCATCATCATCAGTTTCCAAAGAAAAAAGCGCTGATGGAGCACGAATAAAATAACTCAATAAACCGCCTCCATCAGCAAACGGTTTGACTGTATACTTATTCTTGTGATCAATCGATATTTGCCTGGCAGCATCCATTATTCCTTGTGCTCGAATTTCAGCTGGAATTACTCGTGGTCCGATTTTGAATATGTCAGCGACTCGAAGATAACATGATCGGGATGATTTTTCGCGCACTGGAAGAACAATTTTCAAAAACTATATTTATATATTCATAGAAACTTACCATACCACCTGATATAATCTTCTTCTTTTTCCAACATTTTCAAATTTTTGATAACTTCAACTCTTAGAATTCCATCAGTCATCCATTCTTTTTTCACATTATCTAAACATGTTATACTTGTTTTCGTAAATTTGATATGAACAAATAATAATGAGCAAAGTAATATCAGCGCGACGAACAATATTACACTTTCAATTATTCTTCGACATGTTAAATTTACTTTTGAACTATATTTGATGGCAATTCGGACAAGCATTGCGTGAAATAATCGATCTCTGAAAATATTAGAACGGTTCCTATTCAGGCAGAAATTAAAATTAAAATTACTCACCTCACATTCCCAAATTGATTTTGAGCATTTTGTTGGTTTTGGGCAGCAGTAGTTGGGTTATTGACTGGAGGCGGTGGGGCAGGAGGAGGGTTCTGAATAATATTGTTTAGTTGAAAAATAAATTACAATATTTAACAACAACTTACTAATGGTCTATCAGCAATTTCTACATTTCCGACTTGATTCTCAATACCGAAAGGTAAATTGACATCAATATTCACTTCCAAATCATTCTCATCGCTCATCATTGATCATTTTATACCGTTTCGGGATGAGAAATGGAAAAAAAATAAATGAAAATGTTTGCGCGTCAGATAAAATGCACGTGTGCTTGGTGTTTGCACACTCTGCGGAAATTTGAAATTTTGTGGTTTTTTTATTTTTTCAGGTTTTTCAGGCATCTTTGCGTTTTCTCAAGCCATTTCACACGGTGTTTCACTGTTTTTAAAAACTTGGTTCACTAATATTAGAAAAACTTCCATCAAAAATACTTCGAGGAGTGTACTAATTGCAAATTTCTATCTCAAATGTGCCTAACTTATTATTATCTCGGATTCTACCTTTAAAAAAACTTATAACATTGTTTTACTTACAGAAAAAATGGACATCAAAAGAAGGCCGCTGAAATATTGGAGGAGAAATCAACAATTCGACAACGTTGCGGAAATTCACAGGTACGATTTTATGGTTTTGAAAGTCGTGAAATGAGCATTTTAGACATAGGAAATTGTTTTTCACGTCAAATTCAGTTTTCTGGTCACGTAGTAATACCTAAAAAAAATCCTGAACCTTGAAATCTAGAAAAAAGAATATAATTGATTTATTCGACCATATATAATGTATATAATTTCAAAGTGAATTTCACTGTGCTTAGCACAAAAAATCGAAAAAAGGGTACTAAAAAGAAATACACGAAGCTCTTAGGGTCTCGACTGGAATGAAAATGGATTATGATGTAATAAAGCTAGAAGTACTTTAGATCAAAGCAATTTATTGTGTTCCTCCGGCAGTGATAAATTTCATTTCTTCTCCATTTTGATGTGTTCGGACTGGTGATTCGAAAGAGCCATCCAAGTTGAGTCCCTTTCTAAGTTTCTGCAAAAAAATAGTGTTAAGGAGTTTGGGTAATTTCGAAATATGATAAACCTCTTTGAATGTGAGATGTCTGTTAGTGAAAAGAAGATAGTAAATAGCATATCCGGGAATAACAACCATTGAACAAGATGAGAGGAACCATCCAAAAGCATTGGCCCAAATTGGATAATCTTCACCAGTTGGATATTTGATTGGTTTATAATAAACAATGGAGAAGATAAAGAGAACCTAGAAAAATGATCATCAAAATTAAATTTACTGTAATTCAAATATTTTATTATTCTTACCAAGCTGGTTAATGGAGCACATCCCTTCCAGACCCAGCTGAAAAATGGTGGAAGTGAAATTCCAGTCATTTCTTTCAAGGCTCCTCTAATCTTATCCGCTCCAAAACCATAGGCCAAACCAACGACTTCGAAAAACACAACAAATAGAAGAGCATAACCAGAAGCACCATAGTTGTCGAAAATTTGAAGCCAATGGGATCCAGACTAAAAAATCAGAAGCATTTATTTATGTTTTTTGTTTTTTTTTTCACTGACTTTTGTGACCATTGGAATTCCAAGAAGGAAGAAGAATAGACAAGTAATACCAAGTGAGAGTTTCTTATGTCTTCTCAAAATCGGGAATGCGTCTTCTAACGCGGTGAATAAACCTTCAACCATGCAAACCTGACTATCTAAACCCAAAATAGTGATCATAAGGAAGAACAATACTGCGAAAACTTGTTTCATCGGCAAATTTGTGGCGACTTCAGGATAGGCTAAAAATGCTAAGCCAACTCCAGGTTTCACAATATCCCCAATCTCTTTTCCAGACATGTGCGACATGTAACCCAAGATTGAGAAGACAGCAAAACCAGCAAGAATTGAAGTAGATCCATTGATGAAACACATTGTAATTGCATCTCTGAAAATCAGAAAGAATTTTGAAATTTGGAAAAATTCACAAACTTGAAACAATTATGATTGAATTTATTGTGTGATCCAAGAGCAATAAGTGCACCAAAACCAACACCATATGAATAGAAGACTTGAGTTCCAGCATCTTTCCAAACTGCCGTGTCAGCTAACCGAGTCATATTTGGTTTGAGATAGTAATATATTCCATTTGATGCTCCTGGTAATGTGAGACCTCGGACGAGAAGAATGAAAATTAGAACATATGGGAAAAGAGCACAGAAGTAGACAAACTGAAAATAATTGAGTTACTGTATTGTAGAGATTTGGATTCTTGTAGTTCGAAAGCACTGTAATTTACAGTAATCTTAGACTTGCGGATTTTAATTCTGTGAAATTTACAGTACGCCGGGTGTTTTGGGCGCAAGGATGTTCCCAATATTATTAAAAAATATTTTGATTCGCACTTTGTCTTGTCTATCTAAAAATACATTCGCGCTTCATTCACACCTGAAAAGAGTACAATGTAAATAAAACAATCTCAAACGCGCCAAAGATCGTTTAAACAACAAACAATATTTACTCGTGTGTAGTTCAAAAAAGAACCAACCTTTCTGGCTTGTGTGATACCTTTCCAAAGTGCAAAATAGACAATTAACCAGGCAGCCATCATAATGAAGAATAATTCCCATTGAATTCCACCGAAATTATCAATTGAACCGGTGTCTTGAAGTACACGATGCTCCCAGAATTCTTCCACTGAAGTTTGGGTTTTTGGGAATAGTTTTTTGATGGATGCGAGAGCTGTTACATTTTCTTTTCCGGTGATGCAAGATGCTGTGTTCCTAAAACACCTTCTTCATAAGTTCAGCGGAAAATTTTAACTTGCCAATAATTATTACACGTTTCCCAAGGGAACACTGAATTAAACGATGAAATCATATAAAACATTGCCCATGCAACAATAACACAAAAATATGCGATACACATAAAAGCAATAACAACATTTCCAATACCAACTCCTCTGAACAACGGGCACATCAACCACATTTCCATTGCACCTTTTTGAAGATATTGTCCGATTGTGACTTCCATTATGAAAATTGGAACAGCGGCTAGACAAAAGAAAATGGCATAGACTACGAGAAATGATCCGCCGCCATTTCGATAACAAAGATATGGAAAACGCCAAACATTTCCGAGTCCAACTGCATAAGCAATCATTGACATTAAAAAATCGAATTTTCCAGTCCATTGACCACTGAAACAATTTATTTGTTTGTTGATTTACTTATGTTTCAAAATAATTGGATTACATAGTTTAAGGGTCAGCGGTCAGTTCCATCAGACAAGTTCGGGTCAAAAACTTTTATGGACGCTTATTCTTGTATATCGAACTTTCTAGGCGTGAAAACTTGAGAACTAGCCCAAAGTTCAGGAAGGATTACCATTTACCAGATAGCCTAACGTTTGATAAAAACAACTCTAACAAACTACAATTTTGATTATTTAATATGATCTCTGATTATTTAGTCCAAATGTGATCACCTAATATTTGATATAAAGTTACTGATGTTTCATCAAAAAACTAACCGATCAGGTTCAGCGTGCGGATCAACTTGATCAGCTCTCGTTTCATCAGTCGCTAATGGAACATGATCATTATTTTTGGTTGTTGCCCCCATCCTGAAAATCTGAAAATGAATGAAAACATCATTAAAATAAAATACGAGAAAAAACGAAAGTAATATAATAATATTGTTATTGTTGTTTTTTTTTTGGGGTGAGTTCCGGTTCTGAAGAAATTTATATGTTTATTGAGGAAAACGAAAGAAGTAGAAGTAGATGTCTGAATGTAGGTAAATAGAACATCAATAGGAGGTATCATGTTTGCGCTAACAAGAAAAAAAACATATAGAAGTTACTGAAAATAAAATGGGTGACACAGATTTTTTTGAAAGAAACAAAAATGTGAGTAAGTAACCTTGGAGGTTCAGGTAGACACACCCAACTTATCGAAAAAATAAAAGGTGTGAAATCATGCCACGTGAACAGACAAAACATAACAACAAATTTGGAGTAATCAAAAAACCAACCATCGCAAAAAAAACGCGACGCAAAAAATGTTTTGTGAACAAAAAAAAACTAACAATGCGGAATGAAAATGTATTTAAATTCGTCGAAATAGCACTGTTCAGAGAATGTTATTATTTTGTTTCATATAAATACTTTGCATTTTTTGTTGTTCATCAACAAGTCAATTTAGTCTTCGTCCGGACATGGGTTAATATTAAAAAGTCACGGTCTGTTAGGTGTTAACTCTAGGAAACAATTAAACGCCAGCAAGATCCGAATAACAAATTTTTCATATTTTATAAATAAACCTCTGCTCGTTTTTTATAAATAAGCTTTGCAGGTGGAAAGAGTCACATGTGTGCTCATTGAAAATCACAAAAAAAACTTATTGGATAAAAAAGAATAAGATTTATGAGATAAGTTTTTAGAGGTTTCGGATGACAAACATTTTTTCACCTTTTTTTCACATTTTACTTACCGAAACTTTGAATCGTGAGAAAATGTATAACTGAAAATTGGTTCAATTCAATCAGAAAAGGTTTACCAAAAAACCAAAAATAGTTCGAACTACACTGAAAATTGAATTTTTGTGAACCTAACTGAAAAAAATCTAGAAAAACTTTAACAAAAGAAAATGTTTATTTACTCATCAACTTGTCATCTTTTTGTCAATCAGAGCAAAAAAATAACATGTTAGTTATTTTGAAAAGTATGTTTTTTTGATCTACCTACTCATTTTCGTCAAGACTAAAAATCATCGTATTTTTCTGAAAAATAAATAAACAAATAAATAAGATTGTCTCGTGTTATTCTATTTTTTTCAGTCCCTACCTAACTAACCTTAATGGAACCTGTATTTGATTGGCACTACCACAAGTAGTAGTAGAACTACTAAATAGTACTACTAATAAACGTAACAAACAAATTTTTTTTTGAAAATTTGTTGCGAAAGTACATAATTTGTTTGGGTGGGGTTTGACCAAGAAAAACGAAAGTTTTCGTGTTTGGTTTCCCAAAAAAAAACAAAATGATTTTTAAAGATTGCTTCGAGAAAATAATCTCAGATTATCATAATCTCGATAACGTAACAATATTTTTAAAAGGAAATAATTTTCTAAAAAGTTTGGATCATCATTAAAATAATAGTCAGAAAAAGGACAGAAAGATGTCATCATCAAAAGATCAAAAATCAAGATTTTGATTGATGTAGGTGTTAAATTAATTTTAAGTTAGAAGGTGAGACACGTAGAGAAATATTTTCGCCATGAGACCGAAATCGACATTCAAACGGGATTGGTCACGCGCTAGGTCAAAATTTCTCAAAGGGAAAAGTCGAAAAAAAATAAGACAAAGACTTCCTAGAAAAAAATTAACAAAATTTTTATTTTTTGGTCTTCATTCAGACAATACCCAAAAACAAAGGCTTATGTTGATTTATAGGTAACAAACAAGAAAATAAAAAACTGTGTAAGTAATTTTGAAAAAAAAATGGATCATAAAAATATTTTATTTATTTTTCAGTTTGTCACTCACTCACCAGCTGATTGAGATAGCACGTGATTTTTAGAATGACTTTCGACTTAAAAAATCCTCTCGGATGAATTCGAAAGCCCCCCTAGCAAATTTAATTATATTTTAATGGAATGCCCTTTTTTGTCAAGAGGCCCTCGAAAAAATTGGGCAACAAGAGAAAAAAAAACAAAAAGAGAAATCAAACTCATAAACAAATATGTAAGAAATATTTTCAGAGAGAAAGAAAACACAAAATTTTCGTCTTATCTAATCATAACATTGATTTGTAAAGTGAAGTAAAGTGATTAAAGAAATCGAAAAAATGACAATTCTTTCATAGTGTGAAAATGATGAACACACACTTGATTAAAAAAGACAAAACATTTGACCTTGAATAGAAATTCAATTCGATTTTGTTTATTTTTTCACACAATGTTATGTTTCAAAAATGATTTTCAATTATTCCAAGAAGTTCGATTCTTTTTCTTCAATTCTTGCGATGAGCGACATTCTTTTTCCAAGTTTGTTGGCAAAAATTTCAAACTTCTCTCTTGGAAAGTTCTCAATGAGCAGAATTCGCTGTTTTGTGGGCAACCTTTTGCCAAATGTGTTATGACGTGATAAGTGTGATGGAAAGCACTGTGGAATAAAACCTGAAACAATTTCGAATTTGAATTTCATAGTTTTTGGTTTTGATTAGTCTTCCTCCGAAGCTTGAAAACACCAATTTTGTGTGATAATTCGAAAATTTTGAAAATTTTTGTTTTTAAAAAGAAGTCTATCTCAACTTACTCTAACAGATGGTCCTGAATTTTTCAAATTCCACAATTCCACAGCAACCGAAGCTGTATAATGAGGCATTCCACCAATAATAACTTTCTCCTCATCTCCAAAAGTTGTCAAAAATGCATAAACTGTTGTATCATGCTGAAAAATGATACAGTTCAGTGATAACAACTTATAAATTTGATAAGAACACAACACAAATACTTACAGCAGAATATGCGTGATATTTCAATTTCGAAATCCACGAACATTCTTCTCCATTGTTTAGTTTTTTCAAACAACTGATTTTCTGATTCATTTTATCAATAATAGTTTTCAACAATGGTCCACCACGAAGTCGAATAAGTTCTGGAACATACGGATCTCCAATTCCAAACAAATATCGTGTTGAGATTTGTGAAAGATCTCTCAACTTGGTCTCAACTTCTTCAGTCAACCAAGCTGGTTGTGACAAGTTATAGAGCTTCTGAAAACGGTTTTGGTTATATTTTTCCTACAAAAACTGTGTAGATACCTCGATGTAATGAACATCATTAATTGTATAAATCTCATTCATCTTCACAACTTTTCCTGATTTTTCAGTAAGAAAGTCGAGGAATTTCTGATTATCTGCAACAAATTTCAACCATCCTGGCCCATTGTAAATTCCAGTTGTAAGCTCATCAGCTCGTGGACATGGAGCAAATACGTTTCCAATCTAAACGGTTAAAATAATTAATATATTTTCAAAATAATACTGTTATTAATCTGACCGGATCATCTTTTTCCGCAACAGTATGAACAGGAATCGGTGTCCATCCAACTGGCCAACGTGGATTATCCGGATAATCATGTCCCGCTTCTCCATTTTCAAACATTCCTGCTAAATTCGATAATGCTGAAATGAGTGTTCGATTCACATCAGTTGATCGAATATAAACCTCTTTTGCATTATAGTTTTTACTCAAAAGTGGTTGCGAAGAATTGATATATTTTTTATAGAGAAGTCTTCCAAGCGCGTATTGTTGTCTCATTCCAAGTTGTGTTAATTCTCCCCAACCATTTGGCCAAACATTTTCGCCATGTGGATCTGTTGGATAATTTCCAACCGGGGCTCGATCACCGTGACGCCACACCTATGAAATTCATATTTCCTATTTTGATTTTTAGCTTAGGCGTCTTCAGAATCTTTCAGAAAATATACAGAGGTTCACAGTTGAAACAGTTCCCCTTCAAGAAAAGATTCTAAACTTACAACTTGAGACATCAGAAGTTCATCACCATCCTGAATTTCCGAATGTTTCAAAGGACGTGGATCATGAATTGGAATATTTTTCTCCGCGCGAATAACTTGCTCATCAGCATGTTGTTGCTTATTTTTAGCGCCCAAACAAACACCAATAAATAATAGATAAAGTATCAACATTATTTTTAATCGATGGAAAAATGAAAAAAAAGTGGTCAGAGGTGATAAAGGTCAGGATATTACACAATGCACAAAAATGTCATTTTTCATGTTGGGATATCAGAGATAAGAGAAATAAAACAATATTGGAACAACAAAACTAAAAAACATCTTGATTATCTGTTTCCGGTTCGAATTTTTCTAAACATTCTTCGTGAATATCTTCAGGAATAAATTGAATACTTCTCGCACTAAATGTTTCTAATGAACAAAAATAACTATGTTCTGGGCATCCCTCTACTAAATTCGTAATTATCTTCGAATTATCACTGATTCCATCATCAAATAATATTTTAACATGTGGAATCTTTTCATCTCCAAGTAGCCATAATTCCAAAGTCAATGTAGCACAGTATTGAGGAAAACTGCTATTTATTATTGTTTCCGGGTTTCCAAATGTTGCAAGAAGTGCATAAAGTGTTGTATCATGCTGAAAATATTTTTTTCAAACAATTAAAAAAAAATGGTTGACTTACCGCTGAAAGTGCATGATATTTTAAATTGGATATCCATTTATTGCCATCTGCACTCAAACTATTGATTTTTTGTGTCATCCGTTGAATCATCGATTTCAAAAGTCGTCCACCACGAAGTCTTATTAATTCCGGAACATATGGTTTTCCAATCCCATTATCAAACTGGGTATCAATCGCCGCGATATTTTTCATTTTCTTAACAATATTTTTTGTCAGCCACTCTGGTTGTGATAAATTATATAATCTCTGAAAAAGTTCTAGCATATCACATATATAAACTTGTTATAGTTCTTACTTCAATGAAATATTTATCATAAATATCGAAGATATTTGAGATATCAATTCGTTTTCCAGTTTTCTCACTTAACAAACTGAAAAAATCAAAGTTTTCACGAACAACTTTTCGATGATATGCACTGCGAGTTATATCTTTCTCTAGTTGATCAGCACGTGGACAAGATGAGAAAACATTTTCAGGCTATAAAAAAATGAAGAATTATAGAACTTAGGATACTTCTATCCTTACATCATCATCTCGAATAATATGAATTGGAATCGGAATCCATCCCTTCGGCCAACCTTTCTCTTCATCTTCTCCTCCTCTAGAATCTGTCTCTTTTTGAAACATTCCAGCCATATTTGCCATCGCTGACATAATTGTTCTATTCCTATCCGTAGATTGAATATAAACTTCTCGAAAATCAAATTTTTTGCTTAAAAGATTGCCAACATATCTATCTCGCAATTTTTTCCCAAGTTCGAATTGTTGTTGAATTCCGATTTCAGTCAATTCTCCCCAACCATTTTGCCAAATTTGTTCATAACGAGCATCAGATAAATAATTATCAATTGGAGATCGATCGCCATGTCTCCAAACCTGATTTAACTCAAAACGTATACAGAATTTTAATTTTTGTAACCTACAACTTGAGTCATCAAAAGTGTTCCTTCAATTTCATCATTGTAACTTTGTTCTGTTGATTCATAAGAATCAAACAATTCATAATCGTTGATACAAGAGATTAATTGGAAAATATTTGATAACAATATTAGAAAATGCATTTGTCAAGAAAGAAAAAATGATCAAAAATTTGCATTGAGAATTTAATTCAATTAATGTTTTTTTTTTATTTATGAGAAACTGCTTCGAAAAAAAATACTATGAGAACATGGTACTTTAAAGAAATGATCGTAAATCAAATATTTTTCTGATGTGAATACGGTGGTTTTTTTCTTTTCTTACCCTTACTCATCAGGAATTCTCGAACCGGTTTGTTGCGAAATTCTGAAAATGAGAAGTTCGAGGAATACATCTAGTCGTTGTAGTCATCAAGTAGCTGGCACCTAGAAAGAGAATCCGGATGTCTAGGATTTTCCTCTAGAGAGCACAAGTATCCACGCCTAGAAAGCTCTTATGCCATGTAGCAGAGACTAGACACTCTAGTTGTCAAGGAACCACGTCTAAGGATTCTATATGTCTAGGAACTGGATCTAAAGATCAAGGAACCGCGTCTTGAGAGTTCCCATGCCAAGTATCCCAGCATAGAGGCACTTCTCTAGGACTCGCCTCTAGAAAAACTTTATTTTCTAGAACCCGTGTCTAGAGATTGTATTTTGTTCTTTTCGGAAAAAGGGAACAGATAAGTAAAGTAAAGATTGTTTTTTATTTGTACATGTATTTCTTTTGCAAAATCACACTCCCACGCGAACACTTTTATTTTTTTCGCATCATTTTTCGCCCACTCAAATCATGACTAATCGAATCGAATGAGAAATCAAATCAACTTAATTAATTTCAAGTTTTTTTTATTTTCCCAGGATTATCCTTGTCCATTTTGTGTTAATTACAAAACATGTGTACATATTCAAATTTCCGATTCAAATAAAAAAGTGAAGACGAAACTTTTTTCTGTTAGCGCTGATTGCAAACTTGCGCGAAGGCGCGACAACGAAGGTCATAAATCTCGTAAAGATGATTATTTATCCAGTACTTTTTTCGACTTGCAGCCAGCGGAAATGACAGACTATAGTGTGAAAAAAGATAACAGAGACTTTCGAAGATATGATTTTTTGATCTGAACGTGGTTTTGAAATTTTTTGAAAAAAAAACAATTCGAGATATTTGACAATGATGTGATGATAAACTAATCCTAATTCGATTAGGTTTTATTTGATTGGGATGAGATTTTTGCAGATTTGAAAAAGTGTAATGATGTGCTTGGAGGAAACGGTAATTAGTAAATATAAAACACAAAGTTCAAGAATGTTTTGAGGAAAACGGAAATTGAAAACTTATTCTCGTTTTCAGATACTGTAGATGTTCAGAAACCGCAATAGAAAAAAAACTGAAAATATATTCAAAGTTCCAGAATATAAAATATACAGGTTTTGCTGAAAATTCCGAACTGACCCAATTTCCAGAATAAAAAACTGATAAGATTTGTTCCGGAAACTCCAAGATTTCATAAGTTTTCCTCACAATTTTGAAAACTATGCACTTTCCACCTCATTTCCTCCTTGTCACCTTTTTTTGTACCTATTTTCCATCATCCTCTCAATATATCTGTATCCAACCTGACCCACTTCTTCATTTTATTCTTCTCAGATTGTTCTCTTCTTCTTCTTCTCATTTTTTTGTTCTGATCTTCTCCCGCGTCTGAATGTCTATGCCAACACCAGCATTATTATCATCAAACATTTTTAAAACATAATTATTGTAACAGGGGATGTCCTTCCTTCCGGCGCGCATTATTCTTTTGTGTTCGCCCCCAGCTTTTTTTTGCAACAGCCTTCTCTGTCAGTCCATTTAAGGCATCAAACATTCGTTATTTTACAGCCATTCTACCTATCTGTAAATATGAGTATTCTTTGTATTTATCTAGCAATTCTTATCGTTTTTGTCAATTCTTCAAAGTTAGAAGAAAACGAGGCACAAATCAATTTTGATCATGGAGTTGCGAGATATTTGTATCAGGGAGATATTATAATGAATCGACGAGTTCGAAGAGGAGTTATTAAACCAGGAACAAACAAATGGAAATTACCAATGCCATATAAATTTGATCAACATTTTCGTGAGTGGATGAGCTTTTTAGGGACTAGGGAAACTTCAGAGTTTTCTTCAACAAAATGTAGTAATCCCTGTTTTCTTTCAGCTAAAAGATCAAGATTACGTGTTCTTGAAGCAATGAGATTCTGGAGTGAGAAAACATGCATAACCTTCGAAGAGAATTCCAACGTCTACCCTCATGTGAATATTTTCGAAGGCCCAGGTTGCTGGAGTTTTGTTGGTCGACAACCAACATTACGTCAACAATCCTTATCGTTGGAGAATAGTTGCACTGATCATGTTAGTTTCATCTTCCATTTTTGATACTTTATCTAATTTTTTGCAGATCTTTGTGATTGCTCACGAGATTGCTCATACACTTGGATTTTATCACGAACATTCTAGATCTGATCGTGATAATTATATCGACATCGATTATGCAAATGTGAATCCAAATTTGACTTTTGCATTCAATAAAGAACTTCAAAATCAAATTCCCAACGAGAATTATCCATATGAGTACGGTAGTGTTATGCATTATTCAGTCGATCAATTTGCAACCAATACAAATCGACCTGTGATCTACGCAAAAAATCGAAATTTCGCGCGATCAATGGGAAATCGTATGCGAGCTACATTTCATGATATAACACGCATGAATAATTTGTACAATTGTCATGAACGTTGTCAAAATACTGTGAATCGATGTATGCACGGAGGATATCCAGCACCTTCCGATTGCTCACAATGTATTTGTCCGGATGGATTTGGAGGACAATATTGTGAAACATTTGAAACATCTTCGATTGGACAAAGAGAAAATCCAAGCTGCGGTGGAGAACTTTATGTAAGTTTTTTTTTTCAAAATCAATTTCAATGACAGTTTTTGATTTTTAAACAATCAAAATTTCCAGGCCAGCCACATTCCACAAACATTCTATGGAGCTGTTCGAACTCGTGTTCATTCAAACAATATTCTAGCTTCTCCAGAACATTGTTTCTGGCATATAAAGGTAATTAGATTTGGGCTTTTGAATTGGACCCGAAAAATAAGATGTTTGATTTTGTGCAATTTTTTTTTCGGAAAAACTTGCTAGATCAGATGAAAAATATTTATTGATCATAATTTGTTTATGCAGTTGGAGCTGGTGGTGCTGATGCTGCCGACGCTGCGTCTCCAGTATTTCCACCGCCACTTTCAGCAGGTGGTGTTTGATTCATAACACTTTTCATCGAATTCGTAACAACTGGCTCTTTTTTCTTTGCACATTGAATCGATAATTGTGCGAAGATGACTGTAGCCACAATTATCATCATCATTATCTGAAAATATTTTTTCCTGGGGTTTTTCTCAATCTAGGCTAAACTCACATTGAGAAAAAAATAGAATGAGTGTTTTCTATCGGAGAAAAATTTAGAAATAACACTTTTCGTTGCAGGCACCAAAATCGAAAAAAATCGAAGTTCGCGTCAAAAATATAATTTCGCCGTGTTCTATGGCTTGTTCTTTTAATGCTTTGGAAATGAAGTTGAGCAATTTCACAATGACTGGTTATAGGTGAGTTTCTATATTCCTAGAAATTCTCAAAAAATATATATAATTTTCAGATTCTGTTGTGATGAACATATTTACAATTCACACGGTCATTCAAAACCATTTTATTCGGAAGACAATCTTGTTGTAATTGGAGCTTTTGCTCGATATGATTATCTCAGTTTCAATATTGAATTTAGAGCTGTTTAGATTTTTCTACTTTTGTAATTTCCTTTTTCTTTCCCCATGACCCAAAAATCTCGATTACTTTGAATCTCACTTGAATAATTCAGTTCTTTCATTTTTTGTGCCAATTATGCTTTAAACTTTGTTAAATATAAAAGTTTATTATATATTTACAGCAAAATCGTGTCATTTAATTTTCAATTACTACCCAAAAAATGTGAAAAGAAAAAAGCAACGACGTAACACACAAATTTTTGAAAGAGCTCAGGGAAATGAATACTCCGGAGAAACACATAAACAGCTCTGGAGAAAGCCGAAAATTACTCCGGTGCTAGCACTCGTTTTTCTCCTAAAAAGTTTTTGGGTAGTTTGGTGCGCTCTAGTGCTCCTCCGGAGAAAAATGGTCGCTTCGGCGCTCCTCTGGAGCGTTTTCGGTTGAGGTTTGGGGGAATTTCGGTGCGATTTAGAGAAGTTTTGCGCGAATTGGGTAAATTTCTATGTATTTTCAGTGCGTTTCAGAATATTCCTAGCTGGCTTTTTGATTCGCTTGATCAAAAACACGTTGAATAGTTCACCTTTTATTGAATAATTAAAATGATTACAATTACTAAGGCTCGATTTAGTACACAAATATGGTCGCTTCGGTAACCAAATAGCCAAATCCTTCTTCGTAGATCGATATTTTGTTGATAACTATTGCCAAGTAACATGAATTTTTTTGATTGTCGCTTTTATGATCTGAAAATGAAACATATACTTAAAATTGCACATTTTTAGAATTAGAGAGAGAAATTCAAGATGGAATCGTAGCGATTTCCCTTCTTAGATAAATATCCAACTTTTGAGATTATTTTCGTGAAAAAAAAAATAAGATGTCATGGTTTTTAGGAAGTGAAAAGAAACTCACATTATACACTTTTGAATTTCATCTACTCTGTGATCCACATTGCGAAATCAATTTGATGCATAATATGAATTGTGTTTTCCAGTTGTCGACTGTAAAAATCACTTTATGTAAATACGGAGATTGATTAAAAACATACCTGAACACTTAAATATCCCATTAACAAATCTTGCTTCCTCGAAAAAAAATTCATTCGAATCGTAGTTCCTTCCAGCGCGCCCATTTTGACTGAAAAATATGAAAAAGATAGTAAATTTATTTTAAAAAAGCTTTAAGTATGCGAAGTAAACATGTGAAACATAAATTTACAAAAAAACGTATGGTTTCTGAGAAAAATAACTCAAAATAGAAAAGAAAAACGAAAAATGAAATCGAATGCAAAAAATCAATAGTTGACCGCGACGCAGCGCAGCGCATCCAAAAGTTTGAAATTTTGATCGCACCGGAGCTCCCCCTTTTCTATCAAGAGAAACACCAGAGTTACTCCGGAGTAAAAAGGGGGAAATCGACGAGCGCTGAAAATCACGACTCTTTCGTGTTTCTCCGGAGTAAATTCGGGAAGTTTGGTGAGAATTAGTGCATTCTTGGGTAGCACTGGAGAAAATAGCCCCTTTCGTGTTTCTCCGGAGTAGTCATTTTCCTGAGAGTGCGAAACATTCGATTTTTATCAATGGGGCGCACTTCCATTTTTACTTTTATTTTCTTGTTTTTGTTTTTCGGAAATTCTTCATTCACGTATTTTTTTTGTTTTTTCCATGAACTAGTATTCTCCAAGAGAAAAGCGACATTGGAGAGATTCTCAGGGTTCCCATATGTTATAAGTACTTTAAATGTGTCCATTTCTAAAATCTGGGGGGGGGGGGGTTCCCAATTTTAAAAATCTCCAGAAATTTCTTCGCGAAAACACACAGCGCGTATTTCGCGTCATGGTTGCGCGTAGGATTTGGTGTTTGCGGGCAGTCGGTGTTGACACACACTCTTATTTTTTCCGTTCTTTCTTTAGGTTTGGGATCTTTAGGTTTGGGATTTGAATGAAACTTGTTGTAAAATTCATATTCATCTATTTTCCTAGTACAAGTAACACAAGTTTAGTTGATTTTCATTAGTTTTGTACTAAAACTGGAGCTCGAAAAGTAGTTTTATAAAACATGTACATTCTTGAAGTTTTCTTCGGTTTGGAGTTCTTATTTCGATTTCACTCAATTCTACTTTACAGGAAAAACGCCACCGAAATGATGAAAATATCGAAACAATATATGGAGCGGATTTTGGTTGAATTTTTTCAAAAACGAGGAAAACTGGAGGAAAAGTGAGTTTTTCGATATTGTTTTTAAACATTTTAAAAAGCGAAACTTGCTTCTTTTTCCCCGAGACGTGATTAAGCGCTGGCAAGCGAGTTTGAGTTCACTATTTTATTAACAGCCTCAAATCAGACAAAAACAGCACAAGCCAATGAAAAAAGTTCATTATTTAGGTTATACAATATTTACAACGTTCACAAATCACATAATTTCTGTTTTCATAATAATAGTCATTCAACTTTTACCCAAGAAATTGGATAAGACCAAATGGGTTTCCGGGCATTCCGGAATTGCTTGAAGATTTTGAATTTGGAGCAAACTGAGAAAAGATGCTGAATGGGTTTCCAATCATTTCATCTTTTCCGGATTTATTCGAAGTTTTCGATGTTGGTTCAATGAATGATTCAAGAATATGAATAACTCCATTTGATTGAACAAGTTCAATTTCTTGAATGTTTGCATCATTTATAGCAAATTGTCCTTCATCATAAGTTGGTGTTAATATTTGTCGTTCAATTGAAGTATACGATGTTGTTCGAATCTCTTTTTTCGATTTTTCAATATCTGATTCACAAAGAATTGATTTGACGATATGACGATTCACAAATGATTCCGCGGTTTTTCGAGTTTTCATAATTTTTTTGAAAATAGTCGCTGAAAATGCGTCATTTGTTGGTGCAAATACAGTAATTCTTGATGTCGAATTGAATGAAATATTAGATTTCTTCCAAATCTTCGCAAACATATTCAAATCATCTCTTGATTCAATATATTCTTGAACAGTTTTTGTGACAATTGGAAGTGGCTTATCAAGAAAATGAATAATTGCTTTGCATGAATAAATCGATGATGGAGGTGTGAATTTGGAACATCCAACTCGCACATTGTCTGAAGATGAACTATCTTTGCTTCTGATTCGAATTGAGAAAAGACTTGAACTATCATTATCTTCTGATGATGATCCGGTGAAAATCTGAATGAAAACATCAGATATTTTCCTTGGTCTATAAACTTTTAACATACAGTTGAGTTGGCATCAGTTACGAAATTTCCAATTGAATTGAATTTTGAGATTAATCGATTGGAAACCAAATAGTTTAAAGGATTTTCAATTTTCGTTTCGTTTTCAGTTGCTGGTGGAACAAATATAGTTACTGGCAATGTTATGTTAGTTTTCTCCAATTTTTCAGCCAAATCAGAATTGAATACTTTCAATGTATCTTGCCACGAAAGGACTGAAATTTTTGAATTCAAATATTCTTGTTGTTTTTCGTGAAAAAATAAAACTCACAATTTTCTCTGACAAGAACTCGATCAATAATATGAACAACACCATTTAATGCAAAACCAGATGAATCGATAATTTCAGCATCTTCAATCATAAGAGTCGATTCATTTTTTCGAATTGACATGTTAGTTCCATAAAGACTTTTGACGTGTTTTGGAAGATTTGAACAATACGAACCAGCAGTTGTAATATGTTGTTTCATTATTTCTTGAATACAATCATTTTTATCAGCTGACAATATTTGTTTTTTCGTTGTCTCTGGCAACTCATCAAAAGCATCATTTGTAAACGCAAAGACTGTTGCCGACTTGGTTTCTTTCAAAAATTTTTGTAAATCTTCACCAAGAACTTTGTAAAATGTGCTGAGTTCTGGATTTTGTGAAATAATTTCGAGAAGATTATCTGCAGCTGGTTTCAAATCTCCATCGAATCTCAGAATTTGTGAATTTTCCATTCGAATCGTCTCTTTTTTCAAAGCACAATTCAAATAAATCTCGGTTATCTCGTTTGTATTTTGTCGAACTACAAACTTCTCTTTCTCACTTGTCTCGATAATTTGTTTATCATTCCATTCAAAAACATTTTGAATACCAGGAAGAATATACGACTGATTCTGAAATTAAAAGTTCTGTGAAATATGTTTCAATAATTCCAAAGAGTTACCTTATCTTCAATTTGAGTAAAAAGAAGAGTTGAGTTATATGGAACATCTGATTGTGATATATTATAACTAGATAATAATTCATCCGATATTTCAATATTACACCCATTTTCTTTGATATCATCAGTTGTATAACCATCACAACAATACTGAATTCGTTTCGTTATTTTTCCAGAACGTGATTTTGAATTGCAAACTAATGCATCTTGATATCTATCACACTCCAAATTTAGATTTTCCATTTTCTCCTTCAACGTGATTTCTTTCACACAAACATGTGGTCCTTCCAAATTATTCATTTTCCTATGAATTGAACTAATTGAAAATAGGGAACCATCATCTTCATCATCGTCATCTTTTTTCTCGCCACTTGACATTTGTTGAAGTTTATTTCTAACATCTCCAAGATGTGTTTTGAATGTTGATAACAAAGTAAATGGAAATGGTAATTTGTCACTTTCTATAAATTGTCCAAATAAACCGGTTGCTTTTTCGAGAGTTTGCACGACGTTTTGCATAGGATTTTCGTCTTTTTCTTCTTTTTCAATTGGAACTCGACGACTTGAACTTCGGCCGGGAAGTTCATCTAACGAAAAGGAACCGAGAATTTCACGCTGGAAAAGCAATAGATGTATTTTCAAAGATAGTCTTAGTTTTATTATTATTTTTTTTGAAACGGCCAATCTCATTTTTCTCAAAATGTTTTGTTTGGGACATTTTTTTCTGGTTCTCTTATAACTCACCACTTTCGCATCATCTTCATCTTCATATGCAGAAGAGCAAGCAAAGCATATAAAAAATAAAAATATTGAAAAATGTACAGAATTCATCCCGTACACCATAGAAATAAAACTAATGAGGAACTATGACAATGACCTAAATATAATGACACCCAAAAATATAGATATACGCCCAAAAAAAAGATATTAAAAACAGGTCATTTTACTTTTTTTTTCGGAGAAAAAAGAAGAGTCCTTGATCATCAGTAATGATTATAAGTAATTCCTATTTATGTATAGTTTTGATATATGAATACTGTGTTGTTTTCTTGATCAAGGCTGGTTGGAATTGACAAAATAAAGTTTATTAATCACGATAAATATATATGTACAACTACTTATTTATTTTTTACCAAAAAGATGCGAAAAGATGCTTAATGGACTTCTAATTATTTGATTTGTTGGAATTCTTCCGGATTTATTCGAAGTTTTCGATGTTGGTTCAATGAATGATTCAAGAATATGAACAACTCCATTTGATTGAACAAGTTCAATTTCTTGAATTTTCGAATCATTTATCCCAACTTGTCCTTCATCATAAGTTGGTGTTAATATTTGTCCTCCAATTGAAGTATACATTGTTGATCGAACTTCATTTTCTGATTTTTCAACATCTGATGCACAGAGAATTGATTTGACAATATGCCGATTCACGAAAGATTCCGCACTTTTTTGATTTTTCAATATTTTTTTGAGAACATTTGCTGAAAATGCGTCATTTGTTGGTGCAAATACAGTAATTCTTGATGTTGAATCAACGGAAATATTAGATTTTTTCCAAATCTTCGCAAACATATTCAAATCGTCTCTTGATTCAATATATTCTTCAACAGTTTTTGTGACAATTGGAAGTGGCTTATCAAGAAAATGAATAATTGCTTTGCAAGAATAAATCGACGAGGCAGAAAACTTAGAACATCCAACTCGGCCATTTTTTGAAGATGAAAAATCATTCATCCCAATTCGAATTGAAAACAGTTTTGAGGAAGCATCATCAGAAGGTCCGGTGAAAATCTGAATTTAAAAACTGAAATATTTCGTTTGTGTTTTGAACTTACAGTTGAATTGGCATCAGTTACAAAATTTCCAATTGATGCAAAATTTGAGATCAATCGATTTGACACTAAATAATTTTGAGGATTCTCAATTTTAGTTTCGTTTTCAGCTGTTGGTGGAACAAATATAGTTACTGGCAATGTTATGTTAGTTTTCTCCAATTTTTCAGCCAAATCAGAATTGAATAATCGTAATGTGTCTCGCCACGAAAGGACTGCAATTTTTGCATTCAAATATTCTTGTTGTTTTTCATGAAAAATTAAACTCACAATTTTCTCTGACAAGAACTCGATCAATAATATGAACAACACCATTTAATGCAAAACCAGATGAATCGATAATTTCAGCATCTTCAATCATAAGAGTCGATTCATTTTTTCGAATTGACATGTTAGTTCCATAAAGACTTTTGACGTGTTTTGGAAGATTTGAACAATACGAACCAGCAGTTGTAATATGTTGTTTCATTATTTCTTGAATACAATCATTTTTATCAGCTTCCAATATTTGTTTCCTCGTTTGTTCTGGTAATTCATCAAATGCTCTATTTGTGAACGCAAAAACTGTTGCGGAATTGATTTCTCTCAAAAAAGTTTGCAAATCTTCACCAAGAACTTTGTAAAAAGTGCTGAGTTCTGGATTCTGAGAAATAATTGCTAGAAGGTTGTCTGCAGCAGGCTTCAGAATTCCATCGAATTTTAGAATTTCAGAATTTTCTGTTCTGATTGTTTCTTTTTTTAAAGCACAGTTCAAGTATATTTCGGTTATCTCGTTTGTATTTTGTCGAACTACAAACTTCTCTTTCTCACTTGTTTCAATAATTTGTTTATCATTCCATTCAAAAACATTTTGAATACCAGGAAGAATAAAAGACTGAAAAAGTAAAGTATTGTGAAAGCATGTAAGTATGAATAATTCCGAAAAGTTACCTTATCTTCGATTTGAGTGAAAAGAAGAGTTGAATTATTTGGAGCATCAGCTCGAGAAATGTTATAACTAAACAATAATTCATCTGATATCTCGGTATTACATCCATTTTGATAAATATCATCAGTTGTATAACCATCACAACAATATTGAATTCTTTTTGTTATTTTTTCCCGATGGTGATTTTGATGTGCAAACTGATGTATCTCGATATCGATTACACATCATTGACATTTCAAAATCGTTTTCAATATTTTCACTCGAAGTTATTTCTTTCACACAAATATGTGGTCCTTGCAAATTATTCAATTTCATTGGAATTGAACTAATTGTATCAAATAGAGAAAATCTTGAAGTGTTATTGTTATCTTTTTTCTCGCCATTTTGGATTTGATTTTAATTTCTTCCGCGATTTGAATTCAAAGTCGATAAAAAGCTAAATGGAAGTGGTGAATTTTCACTAGTTATGATTGAACCAAGCAAATCAGTGGCTTTTCCCAGAATTTGTACTGCTTGTTGCATATCTTCTTCATCATTTTCAGCTTGATCGATTCGAACTCGACGATTCGAACTTGTTCGGGGAAATTCGTTTAATTGAAATGCGGCATCAAGAATATCACGCTGTAAAAAACAGATAGGCCATGTTAGTTGTTCATTGATCTAATTATGACTCGAAAGTACATTTTTTCTTTCTGATATATTAAAGGTGATCTGTTTGTCCTACTTTTGTGAGAGATTTAAGCTTAAATAATTTGACGTGAATCATTTTGCTCATTTCTGATATTTAGAAACATTCAAATTGCCGCCCTTATTTTCTCAACGTTTTTTATGAAATGTAGCGAAAAATGTGAGTTTTTTTTGGTTTGGAAAAATGGCAAAATTTTGCCGAGAAACATTATAGCAAGAATTTTAAAAAATGTGCTCACCTCAAAACTATCATCATGTGCAAAAGAGCAATTAAAGAATATGAAAAATAGAAATGTTAAGAATTGAACAGAATTCATCCGGTGTAAATAAACACAATAAAAAACGAAACAAGTTAGAAATGATGACAATGACCCATTTAAAGTGACACCCTAAATATACACAGCAGAAAAGGATATTGAAAAAAAACAGGGCTAGTTTTGAGACGAAGTCTGTTTTTTTTGTTATTAGAATGAGAAGAAGAGTACTTGATCATCATTAATTATAATTTTTATGTATTAGTAATTTTAATTAGTGTTCGAGAATATTCTTTTAGACGGAACCAACTTCTGGGAATTTTATTCAGAAGTATCTCTCTCTCTCTCTCTCTCTACTTCTGTTGTTTTGTTCAGGACTTTTGGCGAAGATTGGAACTAGTTCTGAAAATTAGAGAACTTTGAGTTATTTTCTAAAAATCAGAGGAACGGACATTGTTAGAGATCACTAAGTTGTTAGAGAGTGCAGAGAATTTTGGATTCAGAAATGCTAAAATAACAAACCTTGTTTTTCCAAAAAAAACTATGTATTTTATCAAAATGAAAAAAAATCATCAATTATACAAAAAATATTCAAATCTTTGATTGCGCATGTGTCGGGAAACCCAATCGATACAATCCAACAACTCCAGCTCCACCAATTCCAATATTATGTTGCATTGCAACTTTGCAATTTGGAACTTGACGTTTACCGCATTTCCCGCGCAATTGATTCGACAATTCAACGACTTGAGCAATTCCAGTCGCTCCAATTGGATGTCCCTTGGAAATCAAGCCACCAGAAGGGTTGATTACCCATTTTCCACCATATGTATTGTCCCCGCGGTCAACAATGTGATGGCCTTGTCCTAAATTTAAATATAGTACTTTAAATATAATCTAGAAAGCTAACCTTCTGGACATAATCCGATAGCTTCATAAGTGATGAGTTCATTTGGAGCAAAACAATCATGAAGTTCAATAGCTTGAACATCATTCGGTGTCAAGCCAGTCTTTCTGTACAAATCTGTCGCCACCTTTTTGATCATATCAAATCCAATCATCTTGATGTTTGAATTCTCTTTGAAAACTGATGGTTGATCAGTTCCCAATTCGAGTCCAACAATCTCAACAGCTTGAGACTTCAATCTTGGATTCTTCTCCAAAAATCGTTCAGAAACAATGATTGCAGCGGCAGCTCCATCAGATGTTGGACTGCACTCCAAAAGTCCCATGAATTCGTAGATTTTTCGAGAATTGAGAACTTGATCCAAAGTGAATTCTTTGGTGAATTGTGATTTTCTGAAATTCAATTTGTTAGAAGAAAAATTTCATTTTTAATAAGAAACTCACGGATTATGAACTGAATGCAAATGATTTTTATAAGCAATTTTAGCATAATGTTCTCTCTTCGATCCATATTTTTCCATATGTTCAAGAGCAGCATTTCCGAACATTTGAGCAGTAATTGGAACTGGTTGAAGACCATAAGTTTCAGCCATAACTTCAATGTGATGATCAATGGAAAGTGCGCGATCATCTACATTTGCTGATAATTTTTCCAATGATCCTGGAGCCATTCTTTCGAATCCAGAACATAGGACGACATCGGCGTTTCCTAAAATAGTTTTTTTTTGAGGGAGGTAGGAATGGTACTAGTTTTCATACCCAGCATCTGAATATTAAAAAATGCTCGAAAAAAATATAGATTTTTTTTCTGAAACTTCCTACCTGATTCAATAATTTGTTTTCCCAAAAACAATCCCGAAGATCCAGAAGCACACGCATTATTCACATTGAAAATTGGAATTCCAGTGAGTCCAACTTCATAAAGAGCACGTTGTCCACAACAAGTTCCACCAAACAAATATCCAACTGTTGCTTGTTGCACATCACTGTATTTCATACCAGCATCCGCCAAAGCGGTCTCAACTGAACGGAAAAACAGTGATTTGAGAATTTATTTTTTTTAAAGCTTACCAGCTTCTTTAACCATATCTGGATAATCCCAAGCAACCGATCCTGGTTTGCAGAATTTTGTCATTCCGACTCCAACAACATAAACCTTTGGCTTTGTCATTTTTGCTTTCTGTAAAAGTTCAAACAAAACTAATATTGTTGTTGAAAAAAAAACAAGAACAAAATAATGAATATTAAAAAGTGAATGTATATAATCGACTGGCGCACGTATGATAAGACTACAATATAGCATTTTCTTCGATTGATTAGAATAGGCTACAAATTGGAAGAAAAAAGAGAAAAAGGAGGAAAAATAACAATGTGACAACAATGTTGTTTAATCGTGGGTAGGTCAAAAAAACATTTTGTGATCTGAAGGAAACTAATTTATTTTTTATTCATTTATTAGTTTTATAACATTATTATCGGTTGGCACAAAAAACTGAAAAGACAAAAAAAAGAACGGCAAGATTCAAATCTTTTTCGACAATATAAATTAAAGCAACTCAAAAAACCCATTTTTGGCTCCAAAAAAGCTTCAAAAAACAAACAAAAATAAAATAAATGTACACGCAAAACATCTGAGAGTGAATTAATTGAACAATATTAGGCCAATACTTGGAATCTTGGATTTTTCCGGAATGAATAAATGAGGGCTGAGAATGTGAGAGAAATTGCAAAGATTATAACACCACCAAGAATCCAGATCATGAAAAATGGAAGGCAAACTGATCGAGATGATTCGGAAAATGTAGAAGATGAGGCTGCTTGTGGAAGAATAAGACCTTGTTGTTCTTGAGGCGAAGGAAGTTCTGATGCTGAAAAAAATGTTTTTTTTTCTATCAAACAACTGAAATGCCTCAAAACCTACCAAATTCTTTATCCACAATCATCAACTCGGGTGATGAAATATCAACATCAATCGCATCTCTTCGTCGAATTTCCCTCTTTGAAGTAGTTCTTGTTTCATCTGTCGAACTTATCTCTAATCCCGATCCTTCATCAGCAAAATCATCTACATTATTTCCAGTCAAGTTCAAGTTCTTAATATTTTTCAACAATCGAAAAACTGGATCCGGTGTTGGGAAATCAGTTGGCAAAGTTACTGTAGTTGTTGGATCAATAACCATTCTTTGTGTCGTTGTTGAAGTTGCCTGTGTTGTTGTAGATGTTGTAGAAGATGGTGTTGTGGATGTTGTTTGAGTAATCAATTCATCTCTTGCTAATTCATTTCCAAGTGGTTCAGCATCTTCAACAGGCGACGATGGAGCAGCATTACAATTAGGTTTATAACAATCCCCACTGATCGATGGACAAATTTGAATCTGACAGTTGAATCGAACACTGTTCTGATCAGGGAAATTGAATGCATTTGAATTCTGAAAAAATGCGAGAATGGGGCTTTCATTTGATCTTTCTAACATACCACAAACGCTTTTGTTCGGTTATCGTTATAAATAATATGAGGCATGATATAAACATCTTCTGAACATCCTTGAGTATCAATTACTTTTCGGTTATTGCTGGCTTCACCATCAACCACATAACAATCATGAACAAACATCTCATAGGTCTGCAAAAATAATATAGGGTTTTTTTTTATTCGGATTTGATCTTAGCTAGAACCGCTTGCTCAACGCAAAAATCATCTTATATTATTTCTTACATCGCTTGGACATTCCCAAACATGATATAAAACATCTCCAACTTGTGCAAATTTCGCCAAAGGCCCATTCGGCGATCCTTTATGAATTGTATATAAACATGTTGGCTGATCAGATTCTTTGGCTAAAAGTGTTGGTGTTGGATCACTGACTGATACTTCAGCTCCCACAGCCTTCTCAGTTTCTTTATAAAAACATCGAACACGATATGCTCGATCCACTTTTGTTGTAAATAATGGATGTAGTTGTACAACAACAGTCAAAGTATATGCCATTCCTTTTGGGCTAACCTGAAAAAAGTTTGGAATGTTTTTTTAAAGAATTTTCTTTTTTTAATGATACAAACCTCACGTTGCCTTGATACATCACATTTATTGAATTCGAATGTGGCATTGGGCGAATTCGAAAATGAACATCCTTCCTAGAAAAAAAACCGGTGAAACCCTTTATTATTGAAGAAAATCATACCTTTTTGAAATGACCTTTGACAAAAACATGAGATGGTGCAGTTCCTTTTTCAGTTGTTACATTCAGATGTAATTCTCCATTCGAACAATGAATTTGGGGTTGATCTAAAAAACATCAAAAGATAAGCACCAAGAGGAAGCTTTTGAAAAAAAATACTAACCTGGTATTGAGTTATCAAACTCAATAATAGCTTTCACATTATATCTTGCCAATACTGCTAATATCACTAGAAAGTACTTCATCTCAAAAAACAATCTGCAAAAAAAAAAGTTCAGTCTCGAGACATCCACCGAAATGGTAATAATACAAGTAACCAAGTAAGGCGGAAAAAAGGTCACTAGTACTACCTACTTCTTAATAAAGGAGGTTAATTGGTTTCGGTCTTTTGTAGAAAGGTGCATCGTTTCGAATAACAATAAAAGGAGGTCGAAAAATTGAAAGAGAAGACAATGGGAAACTGTTTTGGGATCGTCGTGTGAGAAAAAATAGAAAGTCGGTAAGACACCCACAAATTATTATTGAGGAAAGGTGCATTATTTGGTGGGAAAATTGAATTGGAAATGAAAGTGAGATTGCGTAATTAATCGGGGAATGTGAAAGAAAATAAAACGGTTTCGAGAGTTTCTAAGACCACTTGGTGTTTTTGTGGTGGATTAGATACAAAACAAAATGGGACCATTATGAAAAAGTTCTCATTTGGACCAATTTTGTAGATGATTTCTGATGTTAAAGTTGAACACGGATATATCTCGATCTGATCAGCAGAACTTTTTTTGCCAGAGGAATTTTAGGCTATAACAAAAATGGGCGGATTATTTTTTGGTATTCTGATTCAGAACACTCTCGATATTTTTTCTCTAGACTTCACAAAACTGGGAAAGCCCTGAGAATTCCGAATATTCCTAGATCCTTCAAAGCAAACATGAATCATCTTTGAAAATTCTGATTTTCGATCATCTCAGTTCAAAATACAAAACCTTATGGTATGGTGAATTAAAACAGCGAGTAAACACTCGAACAAATTCTAACAATAAGAATAAGAATAAATTTTGATCATCACCAAAAATTTGGCGAAACATTGCGTCGGCAAATAAAGCCATAAACATAACGGTTTTCGGGATTACAACAAGAATTATTATTATTATTGTTACTATAATGGTAACAATAAAGTAATAACAATAAAATCATTGTGACACCTTCAAGGACAAGATGACCAAAATCGTATTGTTGTTGTTTGCACAAAGAAAGAGCTTCAAAACAAAAAAATATGGATGGTACCAAACCCTAGAACGTCTCAGATATAAATTTGTAGAACGTCTCAGATATAAATTTTCTCAAGTTTCGATAACTTTAAAAATGTTCTAAAACATCATTAGAATTGGAAGTTTGCTGAAAGTTGAAAATGAAAATTTGAAATTTCATTTTCATTTTATTTTGAAAATTTCAAAGGTTCTGCTGGTAGATCAAAAACAGTAAGAACACCAAAAATAAAAATACGTCCAAAATTTCAAAAAAAAAAAAAAGGAAGCGGTCCCATAAAACCCGAAAAGAGGTGTCCTTTTCTGACCGGCGTGTGGACATACCAATAAACAGCTACAATTGCGCAATATAATAATAGTGCCTTTTTTGTGACTGGCTGGCTGCTCATAATTGTTGGCAAAAAAAGGTGGAAAATGTCACAAAATCTGTGCCCCTACCTGTCGCTTGCTTGTACATGGTAATTAGTTAGTCACACAACAATCTGAGACCTTGAACAATTTTAGGAGTGTTCCTTTTTGGCGAGAATCCGGCGATCCTTATTTTAAATCGGGTGCATTCAAAATTTTTGACTTTGAAAAAAATTGTTAGCTTCAAAAAAACTAGAATAGTTCAAAAAATTTTTAGGGTAATTAAAATGGTTTTAAACATTATTTGGAAAGTCCTTGAAACCAGTAAACTTTGGAGTTTTTAGCCGTGTAAGGAATTTAACTAGGTGGAAAATGAGGTCGTTTTAATAATTTGAGAAGAAGAAGAAGAACATGAGAAAAATATAAGTCATAATTACTTTTTAGACAACTTTCGAGGAAAAAAATATCTGGGCAATGGGAAACTTGAGGTCTGGTCTGTAATTTGGTAAATCAACAGAACAGGAAAAGGTTTAATAATTTTTTTCTAATAAACTTCAAGTTAGGCTAATTGCAAAACCATGCCAAAAACCAAAAACATGATAATGATATTCAAAAATATGTAGCAATAAAAAAGTGGACCCGCGACCCACTCGAAAGAAATTGGAATGCTCATTAATATTCACCTAGAATTACAAAAAGGACAAGGTCACACTAGATGAGCATTTGCTCTTGAAATTATTATTATTATAATTAGAACAGAAATACCTTGTAGATATTTTTTCTTTGTATTATTCAAAATGGAAAATGATGAATCAAGAGAATAAGATGAATCGTGAGCTTTTTGTGAATATGGCCTAGTTTGAGATATGCGGTTTTTTTCTTGTTAGTTCTTGGATATGTATTTGATGAGGTCACGAATAATACACATTTGCGCAATGGGCTGAAGAATTTCTGGATTCAGAATTACTAGTTTTTTTTGGTTGTGTTTTGAGAAAAAAATAAATATTTGATGAAAAAATTTGGAGAAATGACTGGTTCCCTGGTCAACTTCAAATTTTTACATAGATCCAAGGAACAGTGCCAATATTTTCAAAATTTCTGGTTTTTACGCAAATAGTTCAAGATTCTAGAAAGTGTTCAGGATTTGGAGAACTTTTCAACTTTTACAAAAAAAAGTTCCACTTCTAAAAATTGCGTGAAACTTGGAACATTTCTGGAAACTAAGAAAAACCGAAAACCCTAACTCAAATTTTTTTTTTTCGCGAATCATCTTACAGATATTTTTTCTGAAAATTTTAGTATTTTCTGTTTTTCCGCTCTCGACCCTCCGAGACATTTTTTACAAAAAATCTTTAGTCGATCTCTAAACTTTCGCAACCACCTCATAAAAAAAATAAAATAAACATTTATTCTGACAGAAAAAAAAAACAAAAAAAAAACCCGTATACAAAAAATGAAGCGAAATCCAAAGAAATCCGTGTTGGTTGTGTATTTAGACAAAATGAATGAAGAAAAACGAAAAGGCACTATTTGGGAAGTTTTTGAAAATATCTAATTTCGAAGAAAAATGTGCAAAAATTGGAGATATTTGTGATGATCATTGGAATTGTGATTTGGAGGTTTCCAATGAAAAATGCAGTGATTAATTTTCCAATAAATATCAAACTGATGATTATCTGGAAAAAATTAATTTTGAAAGAAATCTGGAATATTTTGAATTTGTATGGCTGCGAAATTAATAAACTTTAGAAAAATTAAGAGCTAGAGTACAACTTCAAATAATCCAATTTCTAGATCTGAGGAGCTGCCTCGGTTAACTTTTTTAAAGAACTCACAATCTCTTGTCCAATTTTAATAAAAACTTACATGTATCACAAAATGCGCAATTATGCATCTAACACAATTTCGGACTAATAAAGCAATTGATAACAATGATAACAAAATTATGAATAGAGCAAAACAACAATGGAATATTGTGATGTTTCTGCAAAAAAATATTATTATTATTTCCAGAAAAATATCAGTTTTTGAACCTATTTTGTTCATCTTCTTCATCATTTTCTGAAAAAGATAAAGATGAAGACCAAAAATGGAGTAAATAAAGTGATATAATAGTCTGACAAAATAAAGAAATACAAAGTATTGGTTTTCCCGTATTTTTTGTTATACGATTAGTAGAAGTAAAAGATTCTTTCATTTTCGAATGAAAAATGTTTGATAGGTAATTTGATATTGGAAATAAACACTATACTTTTGAACACTTCTAAAAATAAAATAAACTAACCAAGTCATTGATCGAAATGTTCGAATTTCGAAAACGAGACAAAATAGAAGAAATGATTGAACACTTGTTATCGATGTTAATCCAATATAGCAATTAAAATCCGATGAATCGAAAATATTTATTGAATAATAGAAGACTCGTAGGCCAAGAATATTACACAAAATCTGGAAAAAAATTGGTTTGGATTGGATTTAGAGATATGGCCAAGTCAGAAGCACAGCCTGAATCTCAAAAAAATGTGAACAAAATTTTTGGATCAACATTACTTCTAACTTAACCCCCCACAAAAACTCACCAAGAAAACAATATGCGGAATTAGCATATATTTATTATGTTCTGATAATGCATACATCGCAATAATTGTATTTATAATCATAGAAAAACTCAGTACACAAAATATCCACCAATCCAAGCTGCAAAATTAATTTTTGATGTTTGATATTCATATATTTATTCGATCACTCACCTAACTATATTTTTCTCCTCGAATATTGAAATCGAATTCATTTTTGCACAAATAATCGCTAATGAAACCACAAAAAATGCGCAAGAAACAACCAATTGCATTAGGATAAATGTCCATGTTAAAGTGCGTATTGAAACCATTCTAGAATACATTTTGAATAGATTTTCAGAAGAAATAAGTATAATAATCTTTTTTTATTGGAAACCTTATGGGGAAACCCTTTTGAAACTTTTTAATTGAATTTATTATTTTTCAGAAAAAAAATCAATTTAAATATAAAAAAGCTGTCGGAACAGTTGTTTGATTGTGAGAAAAAATTTATAAGCTAACCAAGTGTAAAATTTTATTCTCTATGCTTATTTTTTATTTATTTATTTTTATTTCTTCATGAAGAATATAAAGGAGAAAAGAATGGATCGAATTTCTAAATATATCTATATTTTTAAACTGAAAAACTACAAGAACATTCGTAAATATCTCCGAAAAAAAAATAAATCTTGTCTTTTTTACATACAAAAGTGCAACAGTTGTTGATTGAACTTTTTCTATTTCTCTTTTTTTTCTTGTTTTTTTTTCAGAGAAATAGTGAAAACATTTTCAGAAGAATAGTGAAAAACCTAATTTCAGCCAGAAAAAAACGCCTGGAAAATTGTTTTGCAACAAAAACTCCCTGGAGATGGAAAAAATTGCAAAAAGTAACAACTTCCCACGTTTGGAATTTAGAAGAAACCCTGGAAATTTTTTCAAGTACAATTATTTTCTCACACTTGAAGGAGGCTCAAAGAATTTTCAGTTTTTGGGCAAAAGGTTCAAGAAAAAAGAGCTGAAGTCTCTTATCATGAGCAATAGGGTAGTTTTGGATCAAACACTAAATTTGGGCTCAAAATAATTTTAATAAAAAATAAACTGCAAAAAAAACAACCTTGAAGAAAACTTTTGAAAAATCTTGCACACAATTTCCTGAAGAGAAAATGCAATTGAATTTATTCGAAAAAGTGCTTTCGCGTGAAGTTTGTAAAAAAAATGGAAATTCTCAAAATCACCTTGCTTGTTTTGCGTTGTGTTCAATTACACCAACAACATAGGAAATTGAAGAGGTTCGCATTTTAGAGCGGGAAAATTTTTTTTAAATAAAATTTTGTTATCACTTTTTTTTTTCGTTGATAAGACATTTTTTTTTTTCGTCCAAAAGAACTACACAAACCTTTTGTTATTGTTTAATCGGAACATTTTGAGAATAAAAAGAAACGAACGGAAATGGGAAGAAATAAGTTTAAAATATTTTTTAAGGCAAATCTCAAGAGAATACTTTCTGACAGAAAAATCTGATATTTTTTGAGATGTTCTGAAAAAGTGCAACTCAAAAAAAAACAGAAAAAGAAGAAGTTATTTGTTATCTACTTATCATAACTCAACTCACTTTTTAGTTCCAAATTGTGGTGTAAAACTGACAACACCACCATAATTTGGTGTTCCTTCATTAACCACCAATCGAATCGCCGACATTCGTTTGTTATTTGACATGTTTTCTAGTATTTAAAATAAAAAAAAAACAGAGTACAAAATGAGAGGAGGAAAATAAGAGGAATCAGATGAAAAATTGCGGGCAATTTAAAATCATTTGTTTTTTTCTGTTCGGAAAAAAATAAATTTGAGGAACCAGAAAGGAAATTTGAATAATCGGATGATCAATTCAGTTCTCAAAATTTTCTCACCAAAAAAATCTGGGCTAACAAAACAAAAATGTTGTGTTGTCTCGCTCTCAAAGAAATTCGATAGGTACTTTCTAAGTCGATTGAAAAAAATAAGAGAGTATGCGGAATCGAGAGAGGCAGACAGGCAACTAATTAAACTATTTACTTTTCAAGCCAAAAAAAACGGCGGGCAAAATCTCGGAAGCTAGAAAATGATGGAAAAGAAGCGGATTATTCCTTGAGGGAAAACAGATTTGCTTTTATTTTTTGGCTGTGTGGAATTCCGTATGGAAGGAACATTTACAAAGAACAAACCTTGTTTTTTGGATTTAAAATTCAAATTTTTCGTTTCTAGATCATAAAAGTTTCCCGTAGTTAGAAAAAATAACAGAAAATGTAGGTTATTTTTTGTAGTCGGGGAGCAAACATGCTCCACCGAACAAAAAAATATTTTGCTACAGTATGCCTCAAAAAATTTAGAAAATATATTTTTAAATAAAAAAGATTCACATTTTCTCAAAGCTCATCAAACCACAAAAACTAGATTTACTTTACATAATGTCTTTCTCATTCATTTTTTTAGTCTTGTTCTCCACAAAAGTCCATTAATGCCAACAAAAAAAATGAACGGCGGTGGAAAGGAAATTGAGAAAAAACCCTGGTCTTTTCAAGCTTAAAGGTCGTTACTTCCGAGTACGAGACTATAAAGTTTTTAATGAGAACTACACGAAATATTCCCTACGAAAAAAAATAAAACAAAAAATATGTTACCATTAGCAATGCACGAGAAATTATTAAAATTGCAGCTGTTTTTTCTGGAATATTTAGCAAAATCGTAAAAAAACAAGACATCTGGTTATTTCTTTTTCGAAGAAATAAATAAGAAAAAACACACTAAAAACTATGCCATAAATATTTCTATGGACAACTGACACGTTAGAATTATCCGACAGAAATCGAGGATAATCGTGGATTTTCGTGTGTACCTTGACGTATTTATTTCTCCGAAAAAACACATAAATGTGGTATTTTCGCGGGGGAAAATCTGATCGAAAAAAATAATTCTGGAACTTTGAAATTCCCACGTTTTCAGTAAGGGTAGAAATATTTTCAATTTTTGAACCTCCTAGAAAATTGATTTCTCTAGAGTCAGCTACTTGAAACACAAGCTTTCAAATTATCTTCAAAGTTCAAAAAATGTCGGATTTCATGAAATTCATTTTACGATTAAAATATTTCATAAAGATCAAAAATGTTCAAAAAAAAATCCCGTAAAAAAAGTTCCAAAAAATCTAAACTTTTCAACGAAAAATAACTTCAAGCATCTAAAACAACAAACCGAAAAAGAACAGCTTTGATTAGCGAAGTTTTAATTGTAGGAGTACTTTTTGTTTTTGTCAACTCACCCTTTTCTCAAAAATTCCGAAACTCTTCTTTTTCTTCCCATAAAAACATCTGCGGCCGCTGAAGAAAAAGACATAAGTCTCGAAGAAGTCGACGAAATATTTCGACGAATTTCAAGCGATGAAAATCGTCTGAATTGCAATTCCGGAACTCCCAATTCCATTTCTTGGGCTTCTGTCGAAGTGGTTTCAACCGATATTTTCGGAATCTCTTGATACATGATCACACAACTTTTTCTCTTCTAGAAATTGCAAAAATCGAAGAAAAAATTGGATAAAATAAATAAGAAATAATAGAGTCAAATAAATAAAATAAAATAAGATTTGCTTACATTACATACACAAATAAATAATTATTTTTATTTTTTGCTCTGACTTTTTTTTTTCCAGAATGAAAAAAAAAACATTTCAGCCGTCGTATTTTTGCATCCTAACTTAACTTAAATTGGGAAATTTCATTTCTTATCTCAAGAGAAAAACAAAATTATTTTATTTTTTTTTGCTACTCGAAATATTCGAGAGAAAAATAATTTTTTTCTGGTTTTTTTTTGTGAAAAAATTGAAGATACACATCAGAGCGCAATATTTTTAGAAAACAAATTTGCAAGAGAAAAATTGAGTTTCCAAACATAAATGACTGACCAAAAAGTTTTCTTCAAATTTTTTGACACAAGACAACAAAAAAATTAGATAATTCCAAAGAGGATTAGTGAATGGATGTTTCTGAATTATAATTAGCAAACGAAAAAAAACGACATAAGAATAAGAAACACACATTTTCTTTCTTCAAAAAAAAAAGAATTTGAAAAAAGCGAGTTTCGATAATTATGTGTTTCCTGGCCAAGAACTTAAATTCTACTATTTATTTGAACAAAGTTGAACAAAAAAGTAGAGGAAAACGAAACTAAAATGCAAAGTCCGGAAATCTCAAAGGGATTCAAGTTAAACATAAATCAAATCGTGTACTTTTTTTTGAAAACTGAGAGACCAAAAAACTGTACTTTTAGAAGTTTTTGATTTTTCATGGAAAAATTAAAATCTGGAAGAAAATTCGAAATTCTGAAAATAGTAGCTGAAACACTCAGACTTCAGAAATTCAAAATTTTGAATAAATCAATTTGAAATAAAAGAGCACCTCACAATTATTTGAATCTCGGAAGAAGTTTTTACCGAAAGTCTAAAAAAAATTCTAAATTTTGGTCCAAAATTTTGAAAAATTGTCGAAGTTGTATTAAATATCTCAAAGGTACGATTTCACTCCAAGACATTAAAAAAATCTGAGAAGAAAATTACAAAGCCTCAAATTCAAGTCAAACTCAAAGAGCTACTTGCACTTTTTTTAATAATATTTTTCTGTTTTCAAAAAAATCAGTTGAAATGCCATCTCTTATTCTCCAAAAAAGCAAGAAAAACCTGAAAATAAATCTAAAAATGCTAATTTCACACACGAAGACAGGATTATGCAAAGAAAGAATGAAAGAAAAACAAAAAATTCAAAATTCTATTGTGTTTGGATGAAAATGTTCTCGAAGATCTTTGATATTAAAAATATATAGTTATAATGGACTCGAGACTCTGAAGGTGTTGAAGTATCGGAAACAAAAGAAAGAGCTTAGCTTAGCTAATTTTAAAGTGCGTCATGAAAAATTCAACAAAACCCACACATTTTCTAAAAGTATTTTAGCTTAAAATATTTTAAATATTTAATTACAAATTTGTGAATTTGTGAATTTCAGAACATCGTAGAGAAAAAAACAAACAATTAGCAAATACAAAATGCTCCAAAAACACTCCAAATTGCAATTTATTCTGTTTTTCTTAAAATTCTTCTCGTACTAAAATCAAGTACATTTTAAAATTGTTGATGAAAAATTCGAGAAAATTATATAGTTTTTTCTTCAAATTCAAAATTGATAGTTGTTAGAAAGAACTCTGATTTTTCTCAACATGAAAAAAATAATAATTTTCTATTCAAAACTGAACAGGAAGTGTATTATTCATATAAATAATGGGAAAAAGCGGAACATAGAAAAAACACAGATATTCTCCGAATCTGGATGATCAAAAACATCGAGAAATGATCCAAAATAATATTTGTTGTAAGTGAGCGAGCTATCAGAAAATATAAAAAATTAATCAAGTTTCAGAAAAAACACCAGAATCTTTTTTTTTATTTTTCGGAAAACATTCCTTATTTATTTTGTGAAAACAAAGATTTCTGTTCCATTAGCAAGAATATTTGGAATTCTTGAAATAAAATATTTTCAGGAAATTTTGAATCAGACCATTTTGTTTTCAAAATTGACTATTAAAAAAGGCGGTCTGACTAAAAATAGATGGTGAAATCAGAAAATCAATCACCTCAAAGTCTAGAGCTGACAATAGGTTTGCAAAAAAAGTTGGAAAAAATGTGCAAGATACCCAAAATAAAAAAGTTTGCTAATGTTCCCTAAGGTTACTGTTGGTTTCCCTACGATTCCCCAAGGTTTCCAAAAGTTCCATTAGGTACCCAGAGGCTCCCCGAATCTCCCTGAAATTTTCCAAGGTTCCTTAAGCCCCCCCCCTCACCCTCCAACAAACCTTAACGTCCTTTTTGATCTATCCGTCGCATGTGATATAATTGTAACAGTTCGCTTCAAAACCATGCTGTTCTAATTGTGGAAGTATCTGAAAAATGATCAACAATTCAGAATACATACCTTTCAGATTCGGAAAAAAAGATCTCAGATTACATTTACATAAATTTTTCATACCGAAAATTGATGAGATGACAACATATTTTATAATAAAAGATGAGTTATGAGATTTTTTGATTGATTAATCTTGTGATTTTTCTCACACTTATCAAGTAAATAAACTTCTTGCTCTATTTTTTGTGCGAAAAAAAAGAAAACCGAAAAAGAAGGAAAGTAGGTAAGTAAAACTATTTCGCAAAAGAAAAATATTGTGAGAATGCGAAACAAGAGCAAAATAAATACGAGACACACGCACTGATTTTTTTTGTTGCCTGTGAGCTCACACCACTCGAAATTACACACAACAGTAACAAGTTTCTAACTATTTTTTTCTCCTTCTAAAATTATTTTTCTCGTCTTTTATTTTATACGTTTTTGAATGGCAAGACTTCAGCGATTATATTCTGGAACATCAATTAAAGATTACGAAGAATAGTGAGTTTATGTATAATGCATCATAGATTTCGTGGCCTTCTAGAGCTCCAAAAAATACATATATAAACAAAATAGAATATTCATATGAATTTCCTGTTATCGCTATGTGATACTATGGCCAAGATTTTTTCGATCATTTTTTGAGAAATTTTTGAAATATGTAAAATCGGGGGAAGAATGTGGCTCCCGTGTGAGCGCTAGCGGATAGTTATACTAACTTCTACTGAGCGGAAGCTCGAGCTCCGCCCGTATTTTATTCATAAATTTTGTACGCCGTTTTAGCTCAAATTGCTCCACGTGGTTTTTTCTTCTAAAATCACGGAAAAAAACCCCAGAAAAAAATAAAAAGAAGTAGAATCAAAAAGGAATAAAAGTGAGAGGAAGGGCCTCGACGCACAGAAATTTGTACAGGGGACGAACGCAATGTTTTTCTCCCACAAAATGTCAAAAAGCAATTGGGGAGAGTGAAAGAGACGAAAAGATATTGGAATCGCGCGTGATCTACAGCAAGTTAAATTTGCGGGTCTAGGATTTGTGAAATCTGAAAAAATAGGATTCAGCTTGATTTTTGAGAATTCATTCTTGAATTCTTCTTGAATGTTCCGTGTGCTAAGCGACTGAAATTAATCCTCGATTTTTTTCGAAACAAAAATATTCTTATCAACCGGAATTTCAAAAATTATGGATTTTCAGACCCACAATTTTCAATGTACCTTTGATCTATGTTCCTCGAGAATTATAATCAAAATTCAGATGGCACAGTTCCAGCTTTTTTTTAATCCACGTGTCCAAAACTGTAGATCTTCAAAAAATTCAACTTTTTTTCAGCCTGGACTTTGATGAAGAACCCCAGGCAAGAACAGATCATGAAAGTATCTCAATGTCAAAAGTTCCGGTAAGTCTTTAATTTCTGATTCAAAAAAAAAAAGAAAACATATCGAAAAAAGTAGTTTCTTGGCAAATAAAAAATTGTGCTGTCAGTTTCACATTGCTCTTCTTCTTCTTCTTGACTTGAAAAAAAAATAAAATGAATTCATTTTTATTTATTTTTTTTTGTGAGAAAAAAAATGAGAATGAAAATGAAAACACAGAATTGTGCAGCTAGAAGTGTTGAGCTGGGTTATTGAACCGCGAAAAATGAGAGGTCTCTCAATTTTCAGGTTCTCCGCACTTTCTCAGACATTTTTGTTACTTGTGTGAAATTTTTATGAGCACAATAAATAGTAAAGATTAAAGAAAACAAAAAAATTTGTTTTTTCAGAACTTGAGAAAAATGTGTTTTTTTCTAGAGCTCTTGTCAAAAAAAAACAATTTTTATTTTCAGATTCATCATCATGGTCGATTTCGAAGTGCAATTCCAATTATGCCACTTTCGCTAGCTTGTCTTTGTTTTCTTATGAATGTTTTCCTTCCAGGCTCAGGTAAGAATTTGTGAAATTACAGATTTTCGCGTGAAATTTTTTTAAAGGAATTTTCCATTTTCCAGGAACTCTTCTCGGTGGAATTTCGGTATTATGTTGTTCAGATCCACGTGGCAGATCGAAACCCAACTGTATTTGTTGGAACACAACAGCCGCAATTCTTCAATTCCTCAGTGCTCCTTTGATAATTGGAATAATCTGGTCAATTATTTGGGGTGTCATGTTCATTCAAATTGCTCGAAAATGGTTCATTTCAGATTTGGATCATCGTGCCGACTTCTTATCGTGTTGTCCGTGCAGTTCTTGGTGATATAATGAACTTTTTATTTATTTATTAGACAGTGCAAATTAAATCAATTTAAAGCAGTAATTTACATATACAGAGTGGTTTTCATGGTGCATAAAATGAGATGAGGAATTGAAGGGTAAAACAATATAAGATCAGTGAAATATCATAAATTATTATGTCATTCCAAATTGTGACATTTGATTTTCCCATGATTGTGCAGTCTTTTTTCGGATTGTAACGAAACAACAATCTTTTTTGAGTTTGAATGAGACATCGGTGATTTCGGCTGGGAAACGTTGAACTTCGTAGTAGCGGCGATCGATTATTGATTTTTCTGGAGGCGTTTTTCGCTTGTCAATCTTCACAATTTCGACTATACAATTCATCGAGCTGCAAAAACATTTTGTTGAATTGGACATATGTTTTCTAGTATATTTGTACTTGTCAAAAATTTCAAAACTCAACTCTGAATATGGGTTGAGGAGCTATGACGTGGCAAAGTTTGAACATTTTGAAAAAAAGAATATGAAAATCGTTGAAATTTTTTTTCGAAATTTTATTATATTGCCACTTCATAACTCATATTCAAAAAAATGTGAACTACATAAAACAAAAACAAAAATTTTCCGTAGTTACAGAACCTCTAGTTTTTGTAGTCTTAAGAAAAATTTTCGATAACTAAAAATGGCAAACATGCTCCACCGAACAAACTTATTTTTGTGCTTATTTCGAATATTTACATTTTGTGAGACGCAGAGAAAAATTCTACAGTTAGAGGAAGTTTCGCTGTGAGAAATTTTTCTGACTGTCTGTGTCTTACTTTTTATAACACATTAAGGTTTCGAAATAACAAATTTCAAAAAACAAAACTCACAAAGGATCACTCTTAATATGAACTTGTGTATTCGCGGCTCGACAAAACGATTTTGGCCTAATTCCAGGAACAACTAGTTGAATATCCAAATGTGTCGGATGATCATCATATCGACATCCAAGTGGACCTGGCGCATTTGTTGGATCATCGTCTTTCCAAGTCGCTGACATTATTACATTTGGTTTTATATAATTTCTCTGGAAAAATAATATATGAAGAAAATTGTAGCCAATTTTTTTGCAGTCTCAAAATCGATAAACTGTTAGAGAAAAGGGTTTTCTGAAATATATAAAAGTGAAAATGAAATGACAAAAGACAAACAATTCTTATCACCTGCTCTTTTTTTGTCATGGTAACCCGAAGTTAGTGTTTTTTAGATGCTAGAATAGATAAGATGAAGATGAGTCAGCGAATAAAAAAACGAATAGTTTTACCGCTTTGATGCACTTCAAAAAAGAATCGGTCGGCGTTGTTTATCTACTACTTGAAATTGATGAGAAAATCGATAAATTAGTTGTTTGGGGTGGAAGGAAAAAACGGGACAGCAGCAGGTTATTTGACCTTAACAAAACAAAAAAGTTGCCAAAAAATCTTTAGAACAACAAAAAATCGAAGTTAACCCGGCTTGTTGCTGCAAAACGCGCCCTATTGAGAAATTCTGGATTAGGGAGAGTGGAGGGATTAGGAGGGATTAGACAGTTAGACAGAGAGATATATATTTTGGTGGACAACAAAATTTGTGGGATGAAAAAAGAATAAAACAATACAAAAAATTTATTTAACTGTTAGAATCAATATTCACAAGCAAAAAACTATGAAAAAACAAAACAATTCAAATTATATCAACGATGAGTACCGGTATTTACTTAATTGCGTTAGGAAATAGACAAATTTTGGCATCCACTAAAGAAATTTTGGCATCCATCCGAGACAATTTTTCGATTTGCAGCTGAAAAAAAATTAGGACGTTTTTGAAAAAATTTGGAATCGGGCCAGGCTTGATTTTTGAGAAAAATTCAAATTTTATCTCAATAAATCGGAGTGCACTGATACTTCTTCTTCTTCAAATTTCTGGCTGAAAACCTCAAAAATCTCTTTTTTTGGATTCTCTGGATCGGAAATTCATGATTTTCGACTGAAATTTTAAAAATTTGGTATGGATAATTTCACACTAATTTGATAAAGCTTCTGTTGGCATTTTCAGGAACTCCACAAAAATTTAATTTTTCGGAGAAGGTATTATAATCCTAGGATAGGATTTAGGATAGGATAGGAGAGGATAGGATAGGATAGGATAGGAAATCCAGAAAATGTTCAATATATTGATATAAATTTTTTTAAATTTTTTCAAAGGGAAAAAAACTTTCTGATTTATTGTGCTGAAATTTAAAATCAATATTTCATTTCAATGTTCCCACTATATATTTCAATGTTCCCACTAAAACTCACAAGCATTTATATTTTCCAGTAGATCTTTTGGCTGCATTCTTGAGCGCCTCAATTGTATAATACGAAACAGTGATTTCTTCTCCAATTGCAATATCTTCGATTGAAAAAATACCGACGCGTGGGAGAAGTGGACTTGTTTCATTGACACGAGTATGTGCTTCGACATACATTGAATTTGGTGTGCAGGAGTGATTCATGAAGCGAGCAACATTTCTAAATTTCAGTTTTTATTTTTCTTCGGTTTTTTTAAAATTTTTCACAAACCCATAATTCATCGCATCAATCGCACAATTACTGAGAACAATACCAAATTCCAAAGAATACTTATCATCTCGCTTTGGATTGACTTTTCTTGCAACACCAGTGTATTCACAAATGAATTCTCCTCTTTTAATATCACTTCCAGCTCGAACTCCATAACCTTTTTCGAAATTCTCATAACTGATGACTAATGGAATTGTTTGACCTTGTTGGATTCTTCTTGATGGACATAATGAACCACATCCACAAGCATCGGAACATTCAATAATATATCGACGTTCTTCAATTTTGAATTTCGACAAATCCAATGATCCATTTTTACGAAACTTCAATCGATGATGATCTTCTAGACCTTTATTTAAATTATATACCAATTCTTGTCGAGTATTGCATTTACAATCTGGAGAACTGCATGATGATTTTCCATCGTTGGCAATGTATACCGATTTGCTCATCCATTCATCAATATTCACTGAATTTTGATTATTGTTTATCATTTTTTCAGTGTTTCGTTCGACAATATTTTTATTGATGTACTGCAATTTTCAAAATCATGATCGATTTGGAATTCGAGAAGAAAAACTCACAACAAAATTCGGTACTTCTTTAATTTTTGAAGCAGTCGATAGATAAAACACCGTAGAAATATTTTTTCGATCTTTCCTTCTGCAAAAATTATATTTAAAAAAATAAAAGTGGAAAATTATGTCAAACTCACTTTTCATTCTGGAAATAAGTCATATCTTCGAGTGCCCAAAATAAATTATTCGGGTATTTTCGAAGATCGCCGAAATTATGTCGAAGGCTCGAACCGATTTGTTGTTCAATTGCTCGAATTATTTTCGATCGAGATCTGCATTCTGCCAACATTATTGGGGCTGTTCGTTTTAATTGCTTCAAACTATGGAAAGATCCAGTTTCAGCAGTCCAACCTTCATACAAAACAAAGAACTTGTTACTATCCGAAGTCTGTAAACATTTATATTTTAATAAATTTTTCAATTTTTTGCAAATTTTCCCAAAAAAACCTTCAGCAAAAACCCTACCTCATGAATAGCTTGAATTACCCAATCGATATCACCTTGACCAAAACTTTCAAGATCATTTTTCCCGAATTTTTTATTCGGTATTCCAGAAGTATTGCTTGCTATAACAGAACGAACCAAGTTGTTCTCCTCGAATTGCTTCCTTTTGACTCTGAAAAATATTGAATAAATGTTTGAATTGACGTATTTAATAGAACAAACCTTGCGAAGTTGAAATTTGTAATTATGGCTGAACAATAATTTCGCGGGGTTCGGTTTAATCACAATATTTTCATCTTCTGCTTCATCTTTTTTCATCGGACGTGGTTGCACATTATTGCCATAACATTTTGGTTCAATTCTGATATTTCTCAATTCTCCATCATCTTCTCGAACTCCCGTTTCCACCATTCCAACTTCTGAATTGTTCCACACACTTTCCCATCCTCGTTCACAACTTCTGACTTTTCCAACCTTGAAATCAGTTATGACTGTATTTTGTTTATCGTTTTCCTTTGATGCGTCTTGCTTCGAATCATCTTCATCGTCCAATTCTTCAATCTCCTCATTTTCCAACAGTTCTTGAACCAAATTTTCAACGTTTGCAGATTTTTCTGGTGATTTCATATTTTTCATATGATGATTTGAGTCGATTTGCAACACTTCCGGAACCAATTTTTCAGCATTTACACATTGTTTTGATGGTGTTTCATTATTCTCATGATTTGAATTGAAGACTTCATCCAAAATCACATTTTTCAAAACATTACGATTCACACTGGAATCGGAATCCACGGGTGGTGCTCTTCGTTTTCCGAGCGGTTCTGGAATATCATTGTGCTCAAAATCCTCGTATATTTCTCCATCATTCTCTTTTTCTGCATCAATATATCTCTTTGGGCCTCTATAAAAATCAAGAAAATAATTGAAATGTAATTTAAAAAAAGTTCACCTTTTTCTGAAATTCCCAACTTGTTGTTGTCCCATGATCAACCGCTTTCCGGTTGTATTCTCATTTTGATTATCTTCTTGACTAGTAGCTGATGTGGATTGATTACCATCTTCATTTATATTCGCGAATGGTGTTCTGACCAAACTAAAAAAATCGATTTGTATATTACACCGGGTCATTTTTTGGGCAAATAATTGAAATGTGTTTATCAAATGCATATATCTTGTAATTAAGATAGTTGTATAATTATCACAAAAAACTAGAGATTCTATAGATTATTTCGAAAAATTAGGTGATGGCCTCATCCAGTGCAAGATTCAAATTGATTTGTATTTTACACCGGGTCATTTTTTGAGCAAAAATTGAAATTTGTTTATCAAATTGATTATGTATCTTGTAATTTTAACCCTGAAAGGTTAATCTAAAATGGACTATTACCTTCAGAACTTTCCAATATTCACATATTTCTTTAAGTTAAACGATACGTTTCAAAAAATTAAGGCGGCAATCCAAAAATCAGAAATGAGCAAAATGATTCACGTCAAATTATTTAAATTTAAATCTAGGGCACAAAAGTAGGTCAAGCCCTGGATTTAAATTTAAATAATTTGAGGTGAATCATTTTGCTTATTTCTGATTTTTCAATACGCTTGAATTTCTGCCTTAATTTTTGTGAATATTGGAAAGATCTGAAGGTAATTTTGTAGTGAGATGATTACAACGCGAAATTATTATTTTTTGTTAAATTAAAAAAATTCCTAACCTAGTCCCGCAAGTTTTTAAATCACTGTAGATCACGCGCGAATTCACTGACTTTTTGTCTCTTCTCTCTCTCTTATGGACGCCAATTTTTTGAAATAGCGTTTTGAATCAATAAAAAACAACCAAAAGTTTCATTAATTTTTTTTTTGAATTCTGAATTTCATTTTGAAAATCTTTAACTGTTAACGTTTTTTTTTTCAAAAAATCGTTTTTTTCAGGTGTCGAAATGGACGAGGAAGGAAATTTGGTCGAAAATTCGAAGACGATGATGGTGCAAGTGATGACGAAGAAGGTGGCAATGGTGAATCATTTTTTACTGATTAATTTATTCTTTAGTTGGGAGAAGAGGAACATCAAGGAATGAAATTGAAAATTTTTTTCAGATTAGTCGTGGAAGTAAATATTCGAGATGATTTTGTTGGGAAACATGAAGCTATACATCAATTTTGAGCGAGGAGAGGAACGGTCAAAATTTCAAAGGTTAGTTCTTTTTTCGGGTTCGATTGAGTAGTGAAGTTTTAGTCGGAGGGAGTTCTGTAGAGTTCGAAAATTTTTAAACTGATTTGCATTTGAATCGAGGATGCTTTTGAAAGGAAGTTTTAGAATCTTTTAAAAACTTTGAAGTCGGGAGAAATAATACATCTTTTTTTGAAATATGAAATGGGCATGTGTTGTTTCTAAAGGTTGTTAGAACTTTGAGACAAGAAGGGGAATATATTGGGTGTTTTGTGGATATGGACAAGTATATTTCTTGGTGAGGAAATGATTTAAAAATGAAAAAAACGTTATTTCATCAAAAAGTCGCTTGATGATAGTAACAATAAAGCCGAAATTATTTTATATTTTTATTTTTTGATCTTTTTTTAAAGTTTGTTTTTGTTATGTGATTTTTTGTGACTTGATTTTTTTCTCTAACGGTGTAAAATACAAATCGATTTGAATTTTGCACTGGATGAGGTCATCGCCCAATACAATAGATTCATAAAGGAGGTATGTCCCAGATAGACTTTTCTCATAGAAGAATGAAGACTAGCGGAAGCCGGTCGTTTCATTCTTGTCACCTTTTAATATATAAGAAAGCTAATACAATAGTAAGACGAATGACTAACCGTTGTTCAAATATTGGAGAAATCTCACGCCCTTTCATTTCTTCATTGCCAATAGAAACTCTTGTAACTTCTGGAATTGTAGGTGTTTCTTGTCGAATTGATTGATTCTCTTCTTGAATACTAGTAGATGGCGTGGATTCGTCAATATTTTCATCGATAGTCGCAAGTGGTGCTCCTGTTAACCTAAAATACAATTGCATTTTATACTCAGCAATAACACAATGGTGAGATAAATGACTGACCTTTGTTTAAAGATTGGAAATATTTGAATATCCCGCCCTTTTCCTTCTTCAGCGTCCTTTTTTTGTACTCGCCTAACTTCTGGGATATTAGCAGGTGTTTCTTGTCGAACTACAGATTGTCTCTTGATTTTTCTTCTTTTTCTTCCTTTCTTCAAAATAGCTGGTTTGTTAGTGGAATCCAAATTTCTTTTGAATTTTTGTGGACGAATCGAACCTTTTCGCGGGCGACCTCTTTTGATATTTTTCGATGTGATTAGAAAAGTTTTTCCATCTCTCGAAATACTTGTTCCTTTCGGTCGCCCTCGTGTTGGTTTTCGCGGAATATATCTCCAAGATTCATTTCTGATCGCATGATACGATGGGACGAATTCCTCACTGAAATAAAAATGTACTTATGAAAAACGACGAATAGTTTTTGAAAAATTACCTTGCGATTGTGTCACCACTATCACTTTCATCAGAAGAATCACTGAAAAAGATAATAATCTAATTTTATCAGGCAACACTTCAATGATTTTCTTACTCTAAAGAAATTGGATTATTCTTTGATCCAAGCGAAATATTCTGATTTAAATCCGACATTTCAGTTTGCCCTGTAATAATAGTACCTAATCTAGCGAACAACCAATCGAGCATTCTTTTTCGGAAGTTTTTTTTTTGAATCTCCCACCAGCCACTAAACAATATGCAGGCGTACAAACGGTGTGTTGTTGGTCGAGGGTTGCTTGAAATTTCGAAATGCGAATTAATGGAGTTGGGTAACGCAGTTTTTTTCACAATCAAATAAATATAAAAATTTTGAAAAAACCAGGTCACGCTGGTTTTGGTTTTCAAAAAAATCAAATTTTAAAAAATTATTTATTTTGAGCAGCTGGTGAGGTTTTCAGAAGTTTTCCATGTCTAGAAATTTTAGGAGGCGAGGGAAGAGAAAAATTTAAAAAATGATTGCAGCTCGTTCAAAGGGACACACATTTTCGCTAAAAGGTCTCGCCACGCGCGTCGAAAATAACAACGTATTTCGCCTACTCGTTGCGCTCGAGTTCAAATTTGTATTGTTTTCCTTTTTTTTTCTTCGAATTTCATAAATTTGAACTTCAAGTTGGCAAAGAGGGGAAGAGAAGATGAGGTAATTTTTCGCAACGGTGAAACTATTCGTGAAATCACATTTTGTAGTTTTAAAAAACAAAATCATATTATTTTGCAAAAAATTGAATTTTTATAAAACATAATATATATAGAGAAAACAATTAACGAGAAACACAATCATTTTTTCCGTCCAAATCCACAACCAAAACTGCTGAATCCGCCGCCACATCCTCCTCCATACATTCCATATCCACCATATCCCAATCCATATCCACCCATTCCATAACCACCATAACCTCCATATCCGCCATATCCCAAACCGAGTCCACCGAGCAAACTCCCATATCCACAACCCATACCTGAAAATAAAACAAGCTGAAGAACATCTTATCATTGTCTTACCTAGGCCAAATCCACCAAATCCTCCACCAAACCCTCCAAAACCGCAACACAAAAATCGTACCGGGTTGAATGATTAATATCAAAGCAATGATTACAATACAAATTGTGCGAGTAGAAGACATATTTAATGAAGAAAGTTTGCTGGTTGATTTTCCAGCTGTTTTATATGCTGGCTCGAGTGCACCGGTTCGAGCAACACGATTTTTTTCACTTCATTTTTAATTTGGATTCTCTCTTTTGTTGTTATTGTTGAAATATGTCAAGTGGAGCAGGTTGACACCTTTCAATGCACATAAATATAGATAGAAACACAATTGGTGAAGAGCAGGAGCATCGGAACAACAACAAAATTAAAAAGCTTGTTATTTTCAAAACAAAAAAATCATAAGGGCTCAAGATTGACCAGAGTGGTATTGTTGAAAAAAAAAATCAAATGTGTGATTTCAAATGTCAAAATTAAAGAACTAAATTACTGTATCAAAAATGTAAAATTCCGAAAACCGTTATTTCCCTCGCTGAAACAGTTTCCCGGATGTTTCATTCGAATACTTCAATTAAATCTTGACATCTTCTCTCTTCTTCAAGTGCACTTTTTTTGCAATCCTTCAACTACTTTTTTATTTATTCCAATCCTTGCCTAGCTATTATACTATTTCATTTTCTTCGTCTTTTTTTTCTGTCCGCGCCCATCTCCATCTAATTGACATTTGTATTGGTGTCTTTTGTAATCGTCTTCTTTTTCTACTTCTTTTTTTTTGACTGACTGACTGTCTGTCTGAATGTCTGAATGTCCACTTCTTGACCAACATTCTCCGAGTGAACTACACAAATATTTTATCCCAATTTTCTTCCAAGTGTTTTATTGGCTAATAACGGCACCAATAAATTAGTCAATCATCACATAAACACAACTTTCCATTTTTTGTCGGAAAATGTAGAGGTCAATTCGATTAATGTTTACATTTTTCCGGAATTTATAATAGCAAAGAACTTTGACCACTTAAAGAAATGTTGAAGAGCTACAGTAATACTCGGGCATAGTTTTTTTTAGAACATTTGTGGTCGGAGAAATGAGTTGGTAAAAAATTCCGAAAATTGTACGTTTCAACAATTTTTTAGATAGAAAAATCAAAATTTTCGAAATTGATGATTGTAGAAAAGGACCACAATTAGTGAAGCCATTTTTTTTTCAGATCTTCCGCCCGAAATCTATCCCCTGCCTAGTCTTCTCCAAAAAATCCTGCCCATTTTTTGAAACATTCCAAATCGAAAGTGAAAAGTCTTTCATTTCTTTCGAACCTAATGATATGTTTTCTCCTCTTCTTCTCGTTAAATTGTCGAAAACATCAGTGAAAAAAGTGGGTTAAATGGGTTGGGCGCCAACCCTAAGAAACACCTGAGAATTTGAAAAAGGTCCGGTTGAAGCTTCAAATATTCAGCCTTTTGAAAAAATTCAAGAGAAAAATTATTTGAAACATTCATAAATGAATAAAGGCATTGTTTCGATTCTCATTTGAATACATATAAAATTTTGTCGACCTTCTTTCATTTTTCGAGATTTCTATCTCACCTTTCACTTATTTTCTTCCCAAATTCCTTCCGCCAATACTGATATATCCCCTTTTTTTCCTTTTTTTCAAGCCTTTTCTGCACTTTTAATCTGCCCGAACATGTTCCGGAAACCTCAAAAAAGTAGCGAATCCAGATATTTTTTCCTCTTTTTTTATCGTTTCGCATCATTCAATTTTATTTATATATTCCTTCTCACTTTATTCGCGCATCATTTATATTTATTCTTTATTCATCGCTTTTTTCTCGCCCATTTTTTCACAGTTTTTCGGAAATGTTATTCAAATGAAAGAATGAATGAGAATTTTATTTGAAGTGACTCATTGAAATTTTGTCCATGTTTTTTGTAAACATCTAGATCTTTGGAATTTTGTATTGAGAAATCTTAAAAATTATTTCGATGTTAAGGTTCCTTTTACTCTTGTAAAAAATGTTTCTTTAGATTACAGAAACCTTGTCTGATTATCTGAGTTTTTCACATAAATTAAGCTACAGTAACCCTAACATTTTTGGTGATCAATTATTTCTCCAGGAATACTCTAAAATGAGCAATAATGCTTCAACATGGGTTCTAACTACGGTAACCGAGTCAAGTTTGGTATCAAAATTACTGTAAAATATAGCAGCGCTCCTTCAAAATTCAGTAACTTTTTTAAAAGAGATTTCGAAACTTTTCCACTACAGTAAATTGAAATTGCTGAATTACTGTAATATGAGCAATGTTCCATTGAACTACAATAGGTTTTCGGCTTCCGATTATTTCTCATAAATTCATTAAGCTAATTTGTATCCCAGATTTTCAAGTTTCTGAAAGAATAAATAAATGAATTGCCATTTTCATTTTGAAAAATAAAAAATAACCGGAAGAATATTTTGTCTCTCAACCATGTCGAATTAGTAGATGTTTGTTGCAGATAAAACCCGATGAATATCTTGTAGTTAATTAAAATTAAAAAATAATTCCCTAATTTTTTATTTCATAAAAAAGGATAAGCTAAAGATACTGTAGTTATATCCATTTTCTCTCCCCATGTTTTTTCATGTCGTGTCAAATAATGATAGTCTCATCGCAACACTTTTTCAAATAAATGAAATTCGAATTGACCCAAATAATTCGTTCATTTTTGCTGTTTCGCTCATCTATCAGATGTTTTGTCAATTTGTTTTCTACGGTTTTTCTATTATCGATGTTGTTGTTGTTGATTTTGAAGGTTGTAGGTCTAGTAGTTTATGAGGTGTTCATAATGTGACTTCTGGGAATTCTTCCCAATCATCAGGATTAGCTTTCGATTGTTTAATTGAAAATTGATAAAAACTTGAATATTGTTTTGCTTTGGCTATGACTAATCCTAATCTATTTTTGTATCAAGTACAAATTCGAAATTTTAAAATTTATTGTATTTGAAGTAGGCCCGCTTTATTGAATTATGACTTTTCTGATGGATAAAATTCTCATTTCCAGTTTCGCGTTAGAAATATGTATATAAATTCTGAGATTTTTTGAATTCAATTACATTTTTTGTTGATATGTTATACTATTTTGCATAAAAAAGAAGTAGCTTATCTCGAATTTCTGATTTTTTGCCGAAAATTCAGAAATCATTTATCAACCAATTTAGGACAAGCTATTTTTCTCATCACAGGAAGTTAGGCTAACTTTCCGATAACGTGTTAGATAGGGCCGCTGCGCGGAAGCTTTACACTTTCTAAAATTCTGAAATTAAATTTTAAACATTTTTCAAGCTTAAGCTATTTCAAATCGAAAAAAATTACTCTGTCCCTAATTTCTATCCCATTATTTTTTCTAGAACCTTTTCTTTATACCAATAAAAAAAAGATGTTCCGGATGCATGTAACAAACAAATTCGATTCAAAATAATTCCACCATTTCTTAACGACATGATAATAACCCTAAATTAGCGCAATAAAAACAACCAATAATAATAGGGGAATAATAATAATAATAATCCGGAGATTTATCGTCGATTCCGAAAAAGGTCGTCATTGTTATTATTGTTGTTCAAATATGTGTAGATCATAAATAAAATGTCGAAAAGTACACGATTCGGAGTTTTTTGGCTGCCTTTCATGCTTATCCAGTTTCATTTGATTATTCATCATTATTTTTTCACGGTTGATCACTGATTGGATGAAAAAAAGAAGGTTTTGGAATTTGAAATCTAATTGATCTTCCGATTCAAGTTGATGAGATTACTTTTGGGATGAGGTCCGGTTCATTTTACAGTTCCAATAAAATTTTTCAAATTTTTATTGGAACAATTATCACTAGAAATTTTAATTTCGCATCTGGCTTGAACCAAAAGGTGTTCTTGATTTTTCTTGCCAAATAGACCTCAAAATTTTCAAAAAAAAATTCGGGGTAGATCAAAAATGTTTTTCTCTAAATCTCTCATCTTACTTTGAAGACACACGAACCATTGGAAATTTTAATTGATTTTTATGCATTTTGATTGCTTGAAAGATGTAATGATAGAAAAACTAACTCATGTTTTGTTTAATTCTAGGTTTTCTCGTGTCTAGTGAATTACACTCTGTGCACGCATAAAAAATCTTGAACCGCTCCGGAACCCTAACATCACTAAAATTTATTTTCATTCATCGTGTTATTCTCAAAATCAATCATCAAAATAAACCCTTTACCAGTAAGAGTTATCATCAAAGCCGACGAAAAAATACAAATCAACGAAAATAAAACAAGTTTGATTTGATCCACTGAACACACATGTAATAAACTGGATAAAAGCTAGCTTTTCGTTCGTCGTTTTTCTCGATCATCTTGTCTCATTCCATATTTTTTTCGGGCGCGGTCCCCCTCTTTCTCTTTTCTTTTCGCTGTATGTTATCAGGTCATTTTCGCCGCCGCCACGATCGCCCACTTTCATTGTCTCTTTTTTGATCATCTTTATCCATTGTTTTTTTTTCCAGATTGTGTATATCCTCAAAATGAGGCAGTTTATACTGCTTCCTCTTCTTATATTACTCCGATTTTGCGATGCTCTCAATTATAAATGTCACAATGATCAAGTTCTTGTTGTTCAATCTTTTGGAAATGATACAATTCGAATGCATTGTCAACGTTTAGATCTTTGCGGATATCAAAGTTTGGTTAGTTTTTTTTTTTGAAAAAAAATTTGGGGAAAAGAAAAAAAACAGTTCTGTAGATTTTGGGGCCAAAAAAAAATTCAAATTTTTGGGAGTAAAATTTTATATTTTTTGACACCAAATAAGCCTAGGGTTACTGTAGATTTTGGAACAAAAAAAACTACAGTAAGCATTGAGTAATAACTTGATAACTCATAGGAACTCTAGCTTTACCCTATTTTTCAGAAATGCGACTACGATGAACTTCAACCTCAATGTGGCGGACGACTCAATTTTGTTTCTCATGTCAACCAAAAAAATCCAACATCTCCGTGAGTTTTTCTTCTTCTTCCAAATTTCTTTCTTCAATTCTATCCCATAATTTCAGCGTTGAACACACTTGCTGTAACTTATTCAATCCTCGTGCCCCACATGCTGTTCCAACACATACTGGAAATGATTGTTTTATTTATGAACTTCCTGATGGCACAACTAATGGAAAGGTTCGTTATTTTTGGTTTTATCTGGAGTTTTTTGTGATTTTTTTTGTAGAAAGCTGAGCCATCACCTTCAGATGATGCACCGTATGCTGTTTTGAAGGTTAGTTAATTGAGAGATCTTTAAAAATTACAATTGAATCTCTAATTTTTCAAATTTTTTTCTCTAATCCTCTCACCGAACAAAGTTTGAAGTTTGATCATTAATTTTGTTAATTATCCAATAACTATTTTAATTGGTTTTCCGAACATTCAAAGTTCTAAACACAAAAATCTTCCTTATATTTTTTTCTCCTCTCCATATGAAAATTTCCAGAACCCTGCTGAAATTCCCGAACAATTTGATGGTATTACCGGATATCGACTTCGACTTTTCCTTCTCAAAAACAAATCACCACCAACTCTTCTTGTCAAAGGAATTGAAAGAAGATTGTAAGCTAGATCCCGGGAGAGTTCAAATTTTAAAAGTTAACCTTTTTTTCAGAGATGGATATCGTGTTACAATTTGTCGACCAAGATGTACTTCGTATGATAAAATTAATGAGAACAATAACGAGGCACACGATGTAAGCTTTTTTTAATTTTAAATTTTCAAAAAATTGAAACCAAATTTATTTCTAGTCTGGAGAAAATGGAGAATGGCGAGCAATTTCGTGGAGCTCATGGTCATCTTCTTCTTGGAGCACATGGGCTCGACATGCATTCAACAAGGCTGCCGGTGGAACTGAGGAACGTGTCAGAACTCGAGAAGGCGAGGGAAAATCACCGGGAAATGTGAATGTTAATATCAACAATAATAATGGCGGTGCTTCTGGAAAAGATTCTGGAGCTGATGCTGAATCTGGTGCCGGAGCTGGCGCTGGCGCTGGCGTTGGAGCAAAGAGTGATGGAAATATCAATATCAATATTCACACTGGAAATGGAACTGGGGGATCTGCTCTCGCTGTGGCAAACGCTAGTGTTAATTTGAACGCTGGAAATGGAACATCTGGAAGTGGAAATAGTTCTGGGTCTGGTAATGGAAAATCGAATTCGGGATCTACTGAAGCTGAAGGAACATCAGGAAACGCTGGTAAAGGTTCTGAAGGCGATAGTGGAAGTTCGGCTGGAAAATCTGGAAGTGGAACAGATTCAGGAGATTCTGGCAAAAATTCAAAAGGTTCTGGATCAGGTTCAAAAACGGGATCTGCAAGCAGTAATGGAAAGGGAGATGGAAAATCAAACAATAAAAACAATTCATCAGAAGGTTCCAACGGAAAATCTTCGGGTGGAAATAACTCCGGAAAAACATCGTCCGGAAACGCGTGGAAAGATGAAAGTGACGAAGCGGATGATGATGGAGATGATAACGATATTCTTGGAGAAAATGGCGGAAAAATCACAGTGAATATTGAAACAGCTGGAAAGAATTCGACTTCTGGAGGCGCGGGATCAGGAAAATCTGGAAAAGGAAGTGAAGGAAGTAATAAGAATGGAGCTGGAAATAAAAATGGGAAAGGATCAGGAAAAGGAGACGAAAACGGAAATGGAATAACAGATCCAGATGGTGAAAATGAGAGCATCAACACAAGTGAAAAAGCTGGCACAAAAGGAGGATCTACAGCTTCTGTTGGTTCGAAAACAGCAGCCAAAACTGGAGCTGAATCAACAACTTCGAAATCAACCGGAGGTGGAGGAGATGACGATGATGACGTGGATGTGACGGATGAAGTTGTTGGAACTAAAACAATTTCTGAGAAAAAAGTTGAAGAACTTCTTGCAAAACTTCCAAATCTCACATCGAAAGAAATTGATCAAGCAAAAACACGTGGAGATCGATTGGCTGGTGGAGCAACTGCTAAAGTGAATCGAAAAGCTAATAGAGAAAGTACAGACACTTCTGCAAGCTCTGGAACTTCCGATTCAAGTTCTTCGGGAACATCTTCTGATTCTGGATCTTCTGGTTCAACTGCATCTGATTCAACGGGAACAGAAACCGCTGCTCAATCTGATGCTGTTGCATCAGACACGGCGTCTGGAACTGGATCATCTGGCGGCGGAATGAATTGCTTCTCCGGTGACACTTTGGTAACTACAGTATCCGGACAAAAACGAATGGATGAATTAATGATCGGAGATTTCGTATTAGTTCCGTCGGCTGGAAATGTTTTGAAATACGAAAGAGTCGAAATGTTTTATCATAGAGAAGCTGAAACTCGCGCCAATTTCGTTGTTTTGTACACAGAAAGTGGAAGAAAATTATCCCTAACTGGAAGACATTTATTGCCAGCAGCTGAGTGTCGTGTTATTCGAGATTATATTTCGGCAGCAGATGGAATTGATATTGCAATGAGAGAATCGAAATATGCTGAAAAAGCTCGACGTGGTGAATGTGTACTTTCAGTTGATCCATATTCTGGAAATGTTATTGCGGATAAAATTGTTAGAGTGAGTTTATGAGTCTTTAGAAGTTCAAAAATTATTTCAGATTCTCACATAAATACCACGAAAACCCTCTGTTCAAAAAAAACAAAACAATTTACCCCCTTTTTTATCTTTGAAAAATACGTTTCAAAAATTTATGAGAAAAAAGAATGAATCTGATTTTTCAATTTAAGCTGTTTTGAATTGCCCCCTAAAAAACTGCCGTAAGATTTTAACCCCGTCTCTTATGTTTTTTAAATGGTCCAATTCAAAACTTATAGATTGGACGGAAATCATCAAAAGGAATCTATTCCCCGATGACTGTTGAAGGAAGTTTAGTCGCTGATGGAATTCTCTCATCTTGTTTCTCACATTTGGAATCTCACACAGTTCACAAAGTTGTATTCGACTTTTTATTCATGGTTTATGATTTCTTCGGAATGGTTAATCACGGTAAATTCATTTCAAATATTTTTATTTTTATCTCTATATTTTCAGATGTTTCTGTTGAACTTCAACCAATTCCAACATTTGTCTCATTTGTTCAAGATCTATCCAAACATATTATTCCATTCTCATAAGTTTTTATTTCTTTCAGATTTTATTTTTGAGTTTTTTTCTACGGGTTCTCTCTGTTCTGTTTTTCATATTAATTGCCGAGTGACCTATGTGATTTATTATAGTGTTTTTTCCACATACTACGAGTTTTCAAAAAAAAATGTGCATTATTTGTTGTAGATTTGCATCAAATTCAATTCACTCTATTTTTTGAACTAATAAATATTTATTTCAAAATATAAATATGTATTTTCTGGAAAATTTAGGTCAAATCTGATATACGGAAAGGGCAAGGTCGCATAATATATTTCGGAGATTATCAATTTTCCCTCGCTCGCGCATAATTTTCTGATATATTTATTCATTCTCTATCTTATTTCCTAGAAAAATGTACATGGGACTACGGTCCTCTTTGGTTGTTTCGACCGTTGTGTCGACAATCTCTTTATTATCTATAATTGTACTTCTACCAATTTTCTTCATGAAAATTCAGCGAGCTAATACACTTCTGTTAACACAACTTCATAACTGTCACGTAAGTTTTTTGAATAAAAATTTAAAAAAAATTGCAAAAATAGCTGATGAGAGTGGGATTCGAACCCACGCCCCCGAAGGGACTGGTGCCTTAAACCAGCGCCTTAGACCGCTCGGCCATCTCACCACATGAGAGCGTCTCTCTTCTTTTTAAATAAATGTGTGTCTGGGTGCCTCGTTGCCTGTGCCATTTTTTTCTTTTTTGTGTGTTGTAAAAAGTTGAAGAGATAGAAACTTTTCTTTTTTCTAGCAAGATAGCTCGGATATTTGGAAACAATTATCACAAAATGGATTGAGAGTGAAAAGATCGTACAATGGCGTGAATTCTCCAAAAATTGCTCTTGGAAAATGTGAGTTATACGTTTCAATTTTTTAACAAATATTTTTTACAAGCAAAAATTTCATTTCATATATGATGGTGTGAGTCAGGTCGAAAAAAAAACTAAAAAAAAAACGTTTTTTTTAAATTCGATTCAGCAAATGTCAAAAAACAATTTTTTTCCTATTTTTCTACATTTTTTTCATTGAAACATTTTCGCTGCGAGATATCTTTCATTTTTGTGTGGAAAAAATAGGGTTTTTTGACATTTGCTGAATCGAAATTTTTTGTAAAAAATCGTTTTTTTTTAGTTTTTTTCGACCTGAATCACCCCATTATTTTCCAATAAATCGATAAATTTTCAGGCTGTAGTTGTCAACAAGGTCGACCAGGTCCAGCAGGTCCAACCGGCTCCGATGGTCAACCTGGACAACCAGGAGTAATCGGATTGAACGGTAGAAATGGCAGACCTGGAAAATATGTCGCATCCGAGAATCACAATGACTCTGCTTGTCAAAAATGTCCACCAGCTCCTCCCGGACCACCAGGACATCCGGGTCGAAAAGGTCCACGTGGAGCATATGGTACACCTGGAACTGCTGGTAAAAATGGTATCCCAGGAAGAGCGGGGCCACCTGGACCAACTGGAGTTCGAGGACCACCGGGAGAAATTGGAATGCAGGGGCCGCAAGGAGATCCAGGAAAAGTGTTGAATGGTGCACCACAAGGACCTCCCGGAAGAGTTGGTAAGATTTTAGACTTGAACTTTTTCAATTATGCCACGCCCCTTTTACATTATTTTTATCTTACTAGTTCTCTGAACCAGGTTCATAAAACAGCTGATAGCTAGACAATTTTTACTATTACACTCACTGAAACTAGATTTTTTCCGATCGAATAACACTTTTTTCCCGCCACTTGATTACTCATACAATATTTTTCAGGACGTGTTGGACCTCGAGGAAAAGCAGGACTCACTGGACGGTAAGTTGAACATTACACAGTTCTTAAGAATGTGTCACTCCCCTTTTAAAGTTAGCGGAAATTAAATTGTTGTAATATATGTATGTACATTCAGAGGGGGAAAGACTATTGTCTTTTCGGCGGTTTTTATTTGATGATGATAATTTGACTGATCAAAGAAAACTGGTTTTCATATCATTCAGCGTAGATACCAAAAAAAATGAGGTCGCACAGATTTTACGTCACCTTTTTTTAAAAACATATGTTTTCGATATTCGAAAAGTTTTCAAAAAATTCGAACAATTATTATGTTTCCGCCATATTTTTCCAAAACAATGTCAAAAAGAACCAGTTTACCTATTATCTTTGTTTCTCCTACTCTCTTCAATGACCTTTATGTCATTTTTTTTTCTAGGTCTTTTTTGGGCAGATGTACTATTTTTTATTTTGTTTCCAATATAAATTGAAATGTGGGGCTCTTTCATGATAACAATGCTCTCTTCATTTTGCACACTCTCTCGTTTTTCGCTGACACAAAAAATGTAGATATAAATTATATGAAGAGACAATGACACTTTTATGATTCCTTGATTTTTAGATTTTCACAATTTTTTGTTATAAATATTCAAGTATGAATAGAAATAGTAAAAAATCTCGAAACTTTAAAATTCCAAAATTGCCCCACGCATACTTGCCTACAGTAAAAATTTAACTTCAATCTAGCTCACGTCAGTTCCAGTTCTAGGCTTCGGGGGTGATCACTTAGCTCGCTGACCGCCTTTCGAAATATTTAAATCTAGTTATTTCAAGTTAATGTGTTATCTTCTTATGTAAGATTTTTATGTGCTCAATAATCCGCGCGCCTTTTGCTCAACAAAAAACTGGCCGAAAAACGAGCTGAGAGAGAGTGAATTATAAACAGAAACACAGACACTTTATTGTTCTTTTTTCGCTTTTTCTTTTTTGTGGCTCCTCGACCATTTGCGCTCACAAATATTCAATTTCATTTTCATTTTCATTTTTTTCTTCATCAAAATTTTTTTCTGATATTTTCTGAAACAATGAAAAATGAACACTGACGTTTGAAAAATTGAAAAAAAAAACTGTCCATTGTTTTTGATTGAATCGGCTGATCAAATTTCAAAAAGTTATTCTTTGTCCAATGTTTACTATTTTTCTGGTTCCCCTATTTTTTCATAAAAACATCATGTGAAATGGACAAAAAATATATATTTCGATGGGATACTGTAGCTTATCCCTTTATGAACTAGTTTATTTTTCAGTTAGTCCATTTTATTTTTGCACCGAACATTTTCTGCGTCTCTTTTCTCTTGTTCAAGTTTCTCACGTACAATCTGAATATGTATTTTTTGCCGTTGTGAAATATGTTTACACACACACAGAAAAAAAAAACTTTAGTCGATGTCTCCCCAAAATAAACATGGTTTTTGATAGCATAATATTTAATGTTTCTTATTTTTCCAGTGACGGTCGACCGGGTCTCGAAGGAATCGCTGGTGCTCGCGGAATCCAAGGAGAACGAGGTGGTCGAGGAGCCCGTGGACCGCCAGGACCACCAGGACCAGCTGGACCTGACGGTAGACGAGGATCTTGTTCGCATTGTCCACAAGGGGTTCAGGAGCCTAGAGGAGACTCAGCTTTTTCGGGATCACAGATTTACGAAGAGGAACAACGACCAACTACATCGACTACAACTTCGACTACAACTTCTACAACAACAACAACAACTGAAGAACCATTGATTATTTATAATTCTCCAGCTGTTATCCCACAAACAATCAATTATCCAGATACAGTATACCAACCATCACACAAACATAATGGAGATGTCAACGCGGCTTATCCAGCTAGACAATACTCTTCAAAAACAGCCAGCTTCCGAGGACCACTCAGTTCGGCAAAATCATTCGGGTATTCAAATGAGCAATTGTCCGCGTTCTCACCACCAACGTCGACGTTCGTTGGAGCAAACCAGAGACAATTCCAAACAAGCAAGGTTAGTTTGAGGGATGATAGTGTTCTGAGTTCTGCGATCAGAGGAATTTTAGAAGCTCGGAAAATTTGTATCGGCCTAAAGTTAATCGGGAATCTTGGATTTCAGGAAAAAAAGTGTTTTCTTTATCTGAATCTTCTGGGCTTTTCTGACCTGGCCTAGTTAGTTTTCTTTAGTTCTTTTGAAAACAAAGTTGTTGAGATGTTCGGAGCATCTCTCGATGAGCAAATAAACAAACAAACAAACAAGGTTTTAACACGACCCAACCATCATTTTCCAATATTTTTATATTTCTTAGGGATACAATGTTGCAATTATGGGAAGTGAAGGATACGATGCCTCGCCGGTCTCCCAGACAAATTGGAATATTCCATCATCAGCATCAAAATCTCAACAACAACAACCACTCAAATATCTTCAACCACCAACTTATGCATGAAGATAATGATGAGATGAATCCGCGAACAACTGATGTTCTTTTGTGGACATCAGCAATGATGAATTTTGCGTATTTTCTTTATTTTGTTTCGTTGAAAATGGTGGCGGGCGATGATCAATAATGGGTTTGTTTTTCTGTTTTTGTGTATTTATATGTGTATAAAACTTTTCATGTATTTTGAACTATAATTGTGCAGCTCAGGTGGTCTTGATTTGAGTTTGGAAAATGGTGGGGGAAACCTGGAATCTAGCCAGGTCGAATAATTGTCCGAAAAATTAGATCGCAGTTTAAAAAACTCAGACTTACCAAAACTATTTTATGTAGATCAAAAAAATATCCACGATCTACTAGACAGATCATTAGAAATCAATTTATTTTCCAAAAAAAAACCTCGAACAAAAATATTCCACCCGCAAAAATAAAATATATTTTCAAGAATCAAAAAAACTATACAGCAATCGGCGGAGGTCTCAACATATTTGTTGGCGAAGTTCCACGTCCACAATCCTCTTCGTATTCATCATAATGACTATGGCTGAAGACGGAATGACGTGCCCAATTGACAGAATGACGTGTTCTCTTGAAAAAAAAACAACAGCTGATCAGAGAGAAATGTGTCAAGATTCTGGAGAGGTAATTGAAAAAGTTTGAAATTTTTGGAGATTAAGAGTTATCTATAAATTTAATATAGGAAAACTTCTGGTTTTTTACTGAATTTTTGAAAAACAACTTCAAAATTTCAAATTGTCCTGAGGTCAGTAGAATCGGGTGCAATAGGTTTTGAACTTTTATCTTTTAAATAGTTCTAGTTTCGCCCACAGTAACCCAGAAGCTTCGTGGGTTAACCCAAACTTTCAAGAACCTACCTCAAGCATTGCTTGCGGCAAGTTTTGAATGGCATCAACTTTACAACAATGAAATACAATAACAACTGCAATCGAAAATAATAGTAAAAGACTGCACATTGCAATTGCTAATACCATCAAAAGAGTTTCTGGTGATAGAGTCATTCTGAAAAAGTAAACAATTAGGCAAATATTGAATCGAATAGGAGAAATCGGATTCAATATTTTTCTTTGAGTCCGATTCAAAAACTTCTAGAATCATAAAATCAAGAATGTGTAGTATAAAGTATGCAAAAAATCATAATTTATTTATCTACTCTTGAAAAGCACTTTGTTAAAACAACACTCACGTAAAAAAACATTCTTTCACAAGAACCACTTTTTTGGAAAAAGCTGAATGCGTTTCTTGATTCATATTTATGTTAGTCAAGTAGTATCTGCGCTAGTAGCCAGACAACAATTTCAGAATATGCAAGTAAATGTAGGCGGAGCCATAGAGTTGCTCTTCACAGCTCGATGCACCCACCCAACCCAAGAGAATGGATTTTTTTTTGTTTTATAGAAACTGGAGCAGCAGGCAAAAAATTATTAATATTCATACAACCTTTTTCATAGAAGGAAGCTCGGCGGAAATGACGAAAATGAAAAAAAATGAAAAAAGTTTCCGAAAATAAATAAAAAAGTATTTCATGCTAGATTCTCATTAAGAAAATTTTCTGTGACACATCTTCTTAGCCTAACTTCTTCTCCTATAAAAAATAAGCTGAAAATGACATTTTTTGGAGAGGCCACAAAAAATTGGGGAATAAATTTAGCTAGATATGTTCATATTGTGGGGAGAAGAAAAATGCAATTTTCGAAGGGGTGAAAGAAAGAAAATATGGAGACAGGAAAAAATGAATAGGAAGACTACTATCACAATTTTCTGCTGCGGTTGCCAAAACGGAAGTAATCGTTTGAAGTTCGGAAGATGTTTTTTTTGAAGTAATTTTCTAGTTTTCTACAGAAAAAGTGATCTATGTTTCAATTTCCAAGGATCAGCGCCTAGAGAGCCTTGTTGTCAAGTAGCTGAGCCTAGAGAACCTAGCTATGTAAGATCAGCACTGGGAAAATCTAGTTCTCACGAAGTCGCGCTTAGCGAACTGAACTGTCTAGGAGCCACGCCTTGAGAGCTACAAAAAAAATTCCGTTGAATTCAGAATTCATGAGTTCAATTAAAACTCTTCTTCTTGCAAAATCAATAAAAAAAGAAAAAACCTTCAATTTCCAGAGCAAAGCAAAAAACAATAAATAAACGTGGGAGCAAATGAAAAGGTTCAACGATTCATAAAAGAATTGGTCGATTTTTTTTCGACTACACATACATATACACAAAAAATTAGAAATTCCAGCACTTTTTTTCCAGAAAAGACAAAAGAACGGAAAAAATATGGGAATGTGCAAAAAATGTGTGTCTACTCATACTTATACTTCAAAAAAAACTTGTGAATAGAGACTAAAAATTGCAAAAAAAAATCAACAGACGAAAAGGTTACGAGCCGAATTTGCAGCTGAATGTCGACTTCGACGACTGTAAGTTGAAAGTGTGTCCATAAAATCGATTCCTTCCATGAAGTCGGGGGCGAATGCGGTAGCAGATTCAGGCTGGAAATTTGGAAATTATCTATGGAGAATCAGTTGATGAGAGAGGAAGTTCAAAGAACGAGGGTCCTTGAAAAAATGTTCTCAAAAAAGTTCTTGTGGGTGAAAAAATTTATGAGTATTACTGTAAGTAAAAAAACAATGTTCAAAATAACACATACCGTTCCAATATCCGAATCTCCTCCTCCATTCCCCTGATCTTTCGTCATTGCCCCACTCAGCATCCCAAACCTCGCCAAAACATGCAAATGCCCAACTCCATTTGCTATTCCAGATTTCATATTAAGATTTTGAGCGAGCTAAAAATCTCTGATCATAATCATATCAATAAAAATTGTTTCAAAACAAACCTGGAACATTTTTCCAGCCAACTCCTTTGCTTTTCCAACATGTCTACCCATATAATGAACATGATCAATCAATTCAACAGCAACAAAATCGACAGTAATTGTGACTAGAATAACTCCGATTGTGACAAATATTACTAATTGAACCACATTTATATCAGGCTGGAAAAATCGGATCAAAAAGAAAAAGAAGAACAATGAAATCTTACCGTCAAATCACCAAATCCAATAGTAAAAATCGAAGTCAATGAAAAATAAACTGAATCTAAAAACGTGATATCCGAAGTTTGATGAAGTAAAAATCCAACCATCATTGGATAAGCAAAAAGAAGACAAACAAAAAATGTGGCTGGAATTGCCATAGATTCACCAAACCAACGAGATACCAATTGAGATGCAAATTTTCCAGTATCAGCCATTGTTACAAGTGTTAGCGGAATACCCAATAAAGCATATACAATGAGCAACATTTTTCCATGTGTTGTGATTGGATAAATATAACCATAACCTTGTTAAATTAAAGTTTCACATACTTCTATGAGTTTCTAAAATCTTACCAACTGGAATTACTGTAGTTGTTGTAAACACCAGAGCCGATGAAAATGTCCAGAGATCTTTCTCAATCTTACTGTCAGTGTGATGATATTCAAAAGTGTGTGCTGTGTGCGCATCCTGAACATTAAAAAAAAAATATTTCTATAGGTTTTGTCGCAATGTGTAAAGTTTACCTCAAACATAATCATCATTTTTTTGGTATACAATTCTAGAGCCAATTCAGAATTCATACGATCTTCTGTTATGTTTCCAATAAATTCTTTTCTCAATAAATCGAATTCGAAAAGTGCTCTTTCTCTTTTTGCAAGTTCAACTGGTCTTTCGATTGAAAGGAATAGTAATGCTCCGAAAATTGCATAGCCAATGCATAAGACAATTAATCCAATGTGGAGAACAAGCGGGCGGAGATGCTGCAAATATTTCGGTTATGATTTTAGTGGTTGACGCCAAAACGTTTACTGTAGGTCAATTTTTGAATAGGAAATAATTCATATTACTGTAGATAGGTTTGCCTATAATAATATTTTCTAGACTCGGTTACTTGACACGTCCTTTCAAATTAGCTCAGGTCAACTTTTTTCAAATCAAATTCCAGAATAATTTTTCAAAAACCCTAGAACTTCTGATCCCTGAAATCTAGCTAATTTTCAAGAAATCCGAAAAAATTCCAAAACTCACATATTTATCAATCAATCCATTCTTGGTTCTCTCAGTTTCTTTCGTATTTGCAGATAACATCTGCAAAAAATCGTTGCTCGTAGCCATGAGACAGAAAAATAATATTCTCGAATGAATGAAAAAGAAAATACATACAACATATGACCCGCTCAACTTAATTGGAACTGGTTGTTTTTCAACGGAAGAGTGAGTAATGAAAAGAAAAAGCAAAACAAAAAATCATGGTGGTTGGTGTTGTTTTTTTTCGAAAACAAAATAAAAATAATAGAAGTGGAGAGTTCTGAGAACCTTCTGAAAATTGTCAACTTCCTTTCCTATATTTTCTGTCTGGTGTCTCCTGAAACCTCCCGCTATTTCAATGTTGTATGAAATATATGCCTATTATAAAATGCAACGCATCTCACCTTACCTGACAAGCTCCAAGTACTTTTTTTTTATTTTTGGGCTAACTTGGGACCAAGAAAAATAATTATTTATTTACATTTGAACATTGCACAACATAACAGATCAAAGGGAAAACAAAAGAGGAAACACAAGAAAAATGAGTATTAATTATGTTTTTTGGCTTTTTCTTCGAGTAATTTGATGGCTTCGAGAACCACCTCATCTTCTTCCTCTTCTTCTATTTCTTTCTCATTTTTTGGAGTTTCATTTTGTTGGCTCGCCATAAGCTTTCGCAACAATGCATGGCGTTGGCGCATTTGCTAGAAACATATGAGATTTGGAAAAAGGCCAAGGATCCTAATGGGTTACTGTAATCTGGTCTTGTCCCGAATGGCTACAGTTCCTTAAAGTTCACAAATTCTGGTATTCCATTTAGAAGTTTTCTTTATTACAGTAATTGAAAATTTCTCCTGTTTTTTTTCTGTTAACACAATATTGGTTGTGCTTTGAATAAATACAGTTTTCGAAATTAAATTTCAAATTTTTTACAAAAAAATCTGTGATAAAACTTTTTGACCTCATCTCTCCGGAAAAATTACATTAAAAGTTTTTTCTCTGAATTTCTAGGAATTTTTTCCCCAAAAAAACCAACCTTTGTTTTTCTGTTCATCGCTTGTTTGACTCTCCATTTGAACATCAAACCAACAATTATAATTGGAATAACAATTCCAACTAAATACTGTGTAAAATCATATGGATGATATCGTATCAGAAATGATATTTCCTTCAATATTTCTTCAATTTTCGCTGATATTTTTTCCATTTCTGAAATAAAAAATTATTTACTTTTTTGCAAGAAAAATACTTTTGAAAATACATATCAAAGGGAAATCCACTCCGAGAAAAAAATTAAACAAAAAAAATCGATTTTTAATTCAATTCATGCAGAAAACCCGTGAAATGACAAGAAGCAACAACAATAACCTGTCGTAAAGCATTGAACACAGAAAATTGACAACAAAAAGGTAAAAAAATTAGGAGAATATTATACATTAGAACAACTATGGTTTTGTGCAAATATTGGAGGACAGAAAGAAGATTTGAAGTGGTCAGCACACATATGCTATAAATTAGTGCGCCAGTTCATTCATGATGTGTTCTCGATTTTCGACGACTGCGAGATGTGCAAATGCCGCCACAATTTCATCGTTTTCCTCTTCCGATTCACTGCTAAAACTGAAAATATTAATTGAAAAAAAAAAAGTTAAAAAATAGACAAAAAACCAACCTGCTGTCTTCAGATTCTTCTAATCTTCTCTCATCATACGGTTGAACATCAATTTGAAATGCAGCTGTCAAACATTTCCTTCCTAAAGCTAAATACCAAGCAATCCTTCGATCAGACATAATAAATGTTCTCCAGAAAAAGAAATGCACCATTTGTGTGAAAACAGATCGTCTTCCTTCAACAGTCCATATAAATCCTCTCACGAATTTATACGTTGAATAAACATCTAACAAAATTTCGAGCCATTGCCACGTATTGAGATCCAACTGTGGTAGCTTCCAATCTTTCAATGATTTTAGAACCCAACTTTTTCGATAGACATATCTGAAAATATTTAATTTTGAAAATTCGAAACTGGGTTCAAAATATGATACCTGCAAGTTTGACATTGAAGTTGTTGTTGTGCTGATGCACGATTCATCCAAAGATCGAAACATGTATAATGAACCCACTGAATAATGAGAATCACTATTTTGAATTTAAAAAACATTTTAACTCACATGAAGCGTTCCAATACAACGACAGGGATGAAGCCAAGTTTTTTCTTCACCTTCTTCTCCATAACAAAATTTGCAAATACGTTCAGATTCTTCATTTACAACAGATAAAACACTCAACACTAGACCCATTCTGCTGAAAAATTAAAAAAGTAAACAAAAATCAACAAATTTCGAAATACGAAAAAATAAAAATCGGAAAAACCAAACGACGAGAGAGTGTGCGAAAATGAGAGAGTTGTGTAGATTTACGGGCAATTGGCAAACAGCCAACTCGTTTTAACACTGAATCGCTGCAAGACCTCCTGTGTTCGGCTCAGCCTAAATTTTATATCGATTTTTCGTACAACTTGCATTTATTTCCTGTTTTTTGTTGTTTTTAGCAAAACCCGAATGGTTTTTCTCGAATTGTATTGATATATATGCTTTAATTAACTAACTTTTAGTTATAGCCTATTTTTTATATCGATTTCTCTATGTTCATGTTGCGAAATGTGTTCTGTTTTTTTCTTTCTGATATTTCAACATCATTGATAAGTCAACTTTTCTTATGATTCATATTTCTTATTTTTTCAAATTATTAAAGGTTTATGCCTTTTTTTATTTAGAATACGTTTCGAAATTTTAAATTCTACTTGAAGATAACTGCATGGGCTATTCAAATTATCTTATTTTTTCTTCACAAAATTTCATTGAAAAAAATTCATGAAATGATTAACGTGCCGTACCCTCCCGTTCTCTCTTTCACGTGATAAATTTTTCCGCAACAGACATTTCTGAATTTGAAAAGAATTCGAATCGAAGTTAAGTAATGAGGATAAGTTGAATTACTGGTTTTCATAAGTAAATTAGAAAAGAATTTAGAGTATAGATCGATATTAGGTCCGCCCGTTTAATAATAGCAGATCACAATGGGATTTAACTTCCCAAAATTCCACCATTTTATGATACTTCCATTATTGCACATTGAATCACCTGTTGTTTTGACACCATAAACCACGCCTACTTTCGTTTTTTCCACGTTGTTGTTCTTTATTTGTTTATTGTTTATCGGTTTGTTTCTCATTATGCCGTATTACAGTAATTTTTCTCAAACTGCTATGTCAAACTTCGCTACTAGGGGGACAGGAAGAGGAAAACCGCAAAATTCAGGTAGTTTCTTTTTAAAAAAATATTTTTAAAATATATTCTAAATTATAATTTTTATAGACCATGTAATGAATATGCAGCAACCAATGCAAACTGCATTTGCAGTACCGGTTGTTCAACACCAAAGTGGAGAATTCCGGCCAGAGTATTCGATGCCTCCTGCAGTTCATGCTCAAAATTTCAATTACAGACAAAACTATGATAATTCTCAATATTATCAGCAACAACAACAGCCACAACAATTGTAAGTTTGTTTTTTTTATTTTTGTTAAAATGTTATCATACTTTTGCAGCTATCAAAGACAGGATTATCAAGCCTATCCATATTATCAACAACCGCAGCAGTATATGGACCAAATGCAGTACCAGGTTAGTTTTCGTTTTTAATCGGAGTTTCAAGTAAACTACAGAATATTCATATATTTAGACAATAGTTAAAATATTTTTTTAGCAACAACAATCGGCACAACAAGCAGCTCAGCCTCCTCAACCACTTCCACAGCAAAAACGGAAGAAGGCTATTCTGAATATTGTTGATCCAAATACATTGGAACCAGTTCTTATTGCCAGTACGCAAGAGGAAACTTCTGCCGCCGCTCCATCGACAGAAACATCAGCGCCTGTTGCTGCTGCGGCTACTGTAGCCGCAACTGCACCTGCACCAGATGTTGTTCATCAAAATGCCGAACGGAAAAATCAAGTCAAGACGGATTTAATGGAACAAATCAAGAAAGGTTTGTTATTTTAATATTTTACTTTTAAACTAAAACTTTATTCGTTTTTTTTTCAGAATTGAGTTCGCAATCTAATTCTGAATCTTCGACCACTGCTGCTTCAGTTAAAAAAGTTGAAAAAACACCTGAACCAGTTGCAATCGAAAAACCAACAGCAGTTGCTGCGGCAGTCGCACCAGTTGAAACTGCACCGATTGTTCCGGAAATCAAAAAGCCCGAAATTGTCAAAGAAGATTCAAAAGATGAAGTTGAACCTGATGATAAATTCGACGAAACTCCAGCTCCACGCGATGCTGTTTCATCATTATCAGACGACGCTCCACCAGAGGTTGAGAAAACTCCAGAAGAGATTGCGAAAGAAGAAGCTGAACGAGTTGCAGAAGAAGCAGAAAGAAAACGAGTCCGTGAAATCGAGCTTGATTCGAAAATTGATGATCTTTTGGGAAGCGAAGAGGTTAATGTTGATCTAGGAGTTTATGGACGAGATTTTATGGTTACACTTCGTGAAATTGAAAAAGAATATAAAAGAACACCATGTCCATTGTCGCCTATTGAATTGAATGATTTTGGATTGGATATCAACACAATGTCAAAATCCGAGAAGAAGACAAATTTCACACCAGCCTGGATGACCAAAAATAAAACGGTTGGTTACTTATTTCTCAAAATTTTCAAATGTGATTTCAAAAAAAAAGTATTTTAGGCTTACCGTGGTCGCACTACAACTGATGGTACTGGAAGAGGTGGAAATCGACAAGATCGAGGAATGAATAATAAAAGACCTCCACCAGTTCGTCAATCAATTGAACGAGTTCAACGAATGACGTTGCCAACATCGAAAGATGCATGGAAACCAGACAGGCAAAAAGTTGGAGCATTTGAAACAACACCAGAAGAGGATTCAGTTCAAGCGATATGCAAAAAAGTTCGATCTTTGATGAACAAAATCACACCAACATCAAAAGAGAATCTCACCAAAGAGTTCAAATCTTACGATGTTTCATCACACGAACAACAACTTGCTCAAGTTGTTTCAATTATCTTCGATAAAGCTGTTGAAGAACCAAAGTTCTGTTCTCTTTATGCTGAAGTTTGTAGAGATCAAGTTGATCACGAACTCAAGCTTTCGAAAGGTGAAAAGAAGAGTGCGTTCAGAAATGCTATTTTGACAAGAGCACAAGCTACTTTCCATGACAAGACTTATGAAGTTACTGATGAGAAGCAGAAAGCTTTGGAATCTGAAACTGATACACAGAAAAAGCTTGCTTTGGAATTGGAGATTCTTGAAGCACGAACCAAATTCCGTCGAAGAAAATTCGGTAACATGACGTAAGTTCAATCTTATATTTTTTCTAGTTGTAATTTTATTTTTTCAGTTTCATTGGACATTTATACCGAAATCATTTGTTGTCCACCAAAATCGTTCAAGTTTGTATTTTCGAGCTTCTACAAACTATTGTTCCAGCTGACAATATTCCTCCAAAACCAGAAAACATTGACGAGGTAAGCGAAAATAATACAAGTTCATACATAAAATAAGTCCTCCGAGTCAGTTTTTGAAGTTAGGGTCCCTCCTTGAAAATTTTCCAAAGTTAAACACCTGCCTCACATTTTTGAGCGAATTTCGGTAAATTATCAGCAGAAAATTGGCCAAGTTAGGCACCCTTCTCTTCACTCTCTCTCTTTTTTGAAAAAAGTTAAGCCCCTCGCCCCGATTCAGGGGACCCATTTTATGTATGTACAAGTTAATAAAATATAATCATGTTTTATTAGGAATCCGTTCATTGTGCTCTTCAACTTATCGAAACTCTTGGAGGTATTATTGACACAAATGTTGGTTCAAAAATGTTGGATCAATGGTTCGAGAAACTCGAAGCAGCTAAACCATTCTGTACTAACAAAATCCGATTCATGATTATGAATGTTGTTGAACTTCGTAAAAACAAATGGACTCCACGCAAATCGGTAGAATCTGGACCGAAGAAACTTGAAGAAATTCACAAGGATATTCGACAAGAACAAATAGACAACGAAAAAGCGAGAGATCAATACGAAAATAAACGAGGAGCTGGAATTCGATCAAACAGCAATTCATTGAGAGGAAAAGGCGGTATTCCATCAAGAAATTCGATTGAACGAAAACAACCAGATCAAAAACGAGCTCAAGCTGCAAATGTCTCCAAATTCACACAGAGTCAGAGTAAGTTCTCAAGATTTTCGAAAGCAATGATAGAAGTTTTGTGTGATGTCCGAGTGGTTTGATTGTAACGTGGCCAGAAATGGCTTAACCCAACGTTACTTCAACTATCAGAAGATGGAAATTTTACACAATGTCTGAGCTTTTTCTAAATTACCTATAATTGTTGAAAATTTCAGTAATTTAAAAACTTTGTTGCAGATCTTCCACCACGCAATTTATCATTATCACAATGTGATAATTTGCCAAGACCGAAGAAGGATTGGTCATCTGGATCTGTTGGTGGTGGAACTTCGGAATCATCTCAACAACAATCACAAAATGACAACAACAGAAAAAATAGCATTGATCACCGAAAGAAATCAACAACAAATGAACGACAAGCCGCAATTTCGGCAGCGAAAAATATTTCGGGTTCAAATGCTGGACAAATTTCTGCGCGTCGTTCAACTTCACAAAACTCGATTGCTGAAAATGGAGCTGAAGTTGTGTTAACCGAAGAGCAACAAAACGCTAGAGAGGGTCTTATGAAAATGATCAAATCGGATATCAAAGAAGTGATTGAAGAACTAACAACCGTCAAAGATGTTGTTGATGGAATTTTCGATGCAGTTGGCAAAGAAAAGTATGCGTCACCAACATTGGCGAATGTCTACGAAATGATTGTTCGATCGATTTCGGAAGAAGTTTTGAATGAACAACAAAGAATTCTTCTCTCTTCAATCTTAAGGCAATCTATTTCTAATAAGGAAATTAAACAAGCTTTTATCAATGGGTTAGTTTTTTTTTCAAAAATATTCAAACAAGTAAATAAAAAATAATTTCAGAGTTGAAAAGTTCTGCAAACATGCTGTTGATGTTGAAATGTGGATCGATTCACCTAAATTGTGGAATGTAACTGGAGAAGTATTGTTTAATATCAGTCATGTGTTACCAGATGTTTTGGAATCCGAAAAAGAAATGACAATTGAAAGATTATCACTTTCTGATTTGGACCCAGTATTCTTGGCTGCCTACGCACCAGATGAATCGAAAAAATTCGAACTTTTGGTAGATTATTTGAAACGATGGGTGAGTTGTTTGCTTTTGGTTTTTGAGATAGCGTAAAATTGAGAGGTTTCAGTAAAAAAAAATTAGTTTTCATTCGAAACCCTATTTTTTTTCTCACAAAAACTCAATTTCATCTTGTAGGAATATATGAATATTTGTTACATTTTTAAAATAATTTTTAATAATTTTCAGACGGAAGCCGAATTGGAAGAAAATAAAGGAAATGTAGCTGAAGGAGTTTCTTGGGAATATCACGAATTGAAAAGTCGTGGAGAATTGGAAAAATTGGGATTAGTTGACGAATTGAACAAGTGTGAAACAAAAACGGGTGTATCATTGAAACAAGCTCTAAAATTGTGATTTGTTGTTATTTGTTGATTATAGCCACGTTTTTTCCTTCCTTCATTCATTCATTCTGTTCTCCTTCACATAATTTATTACATTTTCCTTTATTGATTAGTAGCTAGAAATTAAACGTTTTTGTCGTTAAAATATTATTATCTATACACAAAAACGAGTCATTGATGTTACGGTCTACTTCCATACAGAATTTCTTATATTTCTTTCTTCTTTTTTTCTGGTGTTCTCTGGGTATTTTTGCGCGCCCCCGATATTGTTCGTTTTCCATTTCAAAAATGCTCATATTCAGTAATCATTTTTTGTTATTTTATTTTTTCTGTAATAATGTTTTTCTTCTTTTCCCCATATTCCCCCTATTTGGTTTCATCCCCCCTCTTATACTTGTCGGACCATTGGCGGCCCAACGAAAAAAATACAAAAAATATTCAAAATTAGGATTTTTCAATTTCCATATCAATTCCAATCACCGTTTTAAAACAGAAAACTTGTTATATTTCTTCAAAACTTTTTTCCCCCCATATTTTATTATTTTTATTTCAAGTGCCTTCATTTTCTTCCCCCGTTTTTTTGTTGCTTGAGATTATATATTGCTTTCGTTTTTGGTGAATTGGCTGAAAATTTGAAATAAAGATTTTGAGAAATCAAAAATCACATAGGGTTATAGTTTATGGCAATTTATGTGCGTAGTTAAATATTCAGATATTTTATAATTTGGGATTTCCATTTCTTATCTTCTTTTTCTTCGACAACACTGGTTTTTTCCGCAATTTGAAAATCCAGCTGGACAAGTGCAATGCGGACCAGAACATGGTTTGACCTGAAATAGGAAATTTAATTTTAAAAGTTTTCAAATTTAAATCCAACCTCTAATGGGCAATTCTGTTGACATGCTTGCTGACAAGCTGGCAAACACATCTCAATTTCAGTCAAAAGTTGAAGTTTGCATTGTTGAACACATTGTTTTGCACATTCTGGAGCACAAGATGGTTTTTCTTCGATTGGATCTTCTAGAATTATATCTAATCGGAAATTCGGTATATCTTTTTCTTCTAATTTTCCAGCGTCTATTTGATTTGAAGAAGTTTCCGAATTCAAAGTTTGAGTCGGGAAACATGTTTGAGCACAAGTTTGTTCGCAAGCTGCTGCGCATTGCTCTGAATTTTGGGAGTTTTGAGCGATGCACGAGGTTTGACAAGATTGTTGACACGAAGGCATACAGGAAGACGAGGATTTCGGAATGATTATTTCGAATTGATAGTTTTGTGTGCATTTTGAATCGCATGTTGGTTGACAAGCCGATGCACATCCGACAGATTTTGATGGCGCGATTTGTGAGGAGGAAGAAGATGTGGAAGACTGAAGAGGAGGTGGTGAGAGGGTTGTCTGCCAAAAATATTGTTCTGCGAGGGAATACGCAAAATTTCAAATCTCAAATCAGTGAGTACCACGTGGAATTTTAGCGCAAAAACTTTAATTTCACCACGTTCATGTTTCACGTGGGTTTTTTTGCGAAATTTTGAATCTCAAAATGTTTGCCACGTGGATTTTCGGCGAAAAATTTGCAAAAGTTGAGTTTTCGATCGACTGAATCTACCGATTCCGAAAATTCTAGTAAAATCGAACCTGTGGAACTTGATAAGCTTGAATACATTGTAGTGCACAATCCGGTTGACATTGTTGAATACATTGTGGAGTTGTATATGGAATTTGTGTGGTCGCCAAAGTTGTTTGAATATTCGGAATCAACATTGTGAAACCAATACAAGATGGTTCACATTCTGGTTCGCATTGTGGAGCACAGTATTTCGAAGGCTTTGTTGTAGTCGTTGAACTCATCATAACACTATCAACATATTTGATTTCAACATTAAAATTCGGTTGTTTCTCGATACAATCTTGTCTACATTCTGGTTGACATTGTGGAACACAAGATGGTTGAGTGTGTGGTTGAACTGAAGACTTTTTTCGAAGATCTAAAAGAATTTGAGCAACAACACATTGTGTATCACAATTCGGTTGACATTCTGCAACACAATTCTTTGTGAGTGGAGCTGGAGTCTGAGTTAAATACGATAGGACACATGATTGAAGACAAGCTGGTTGACACGCTTTTATACACGTTTCAGTTTGTGGAATTAGTGTTGCTGTGGATGTTAATTGATCTTCAACGCATTTTGGAGAACATTCTGGTTGACATGCTTTTATACAAGTTTCTTTTTCGGGTGACGATTTTACAACTAATTCATATTTCTTGTGAAGTTCGATGCATTTTGAATCACAAGTTGGTTGACATTCAGAAGGACAAATAATCGGAGTTGGAAGAGTCTAGAACATTAGAGTATAGAAGTGTGCGTGATCTATCTGAACTCACCGAAGTTCTCATAAATTCCATAACATTCATCGATACAGCTGTGTGAATACAACTAGATTCACAAGATTTCTGACACATATTCTTACAATTACTGTTGTTCAATTCGGTCGAACAACTTTTTGCGCATGAATCAGCGCAAACTTTTGGACAATTCGAGGCTTTTGTTTGATGCTCAACTACAACCTTAAATTAAAAGGTTATCTAATTTTAGGTTTTCGAAGATGTTTCACCTTTATCGGATCAACTGATTTACAAGCACCGGCACAAGTGAATTCACAAGTCGCCTCACAAATCGATAAAGATTGGTGCGAATTTTGAACACACGAATCAACGCACGCTTTTTGACACGTTGGTTTGCATGTTGATTTTTTGAGCTCATTTTTCTGACAACCACAAGTGGATTTTGGCTCGTCGGAACATTTGCAAGTTTGTTGACCGTTTCCGATGGATTGACATTGACAATCTGATTTTTGAGGAGCAATATTTGCACAACGACAACGGCGAGTTAAATATCTCTGGAAATATTGGAATAAAAAAATCTACCTTAAGGTAAATTAAATGTAATATCTCTAGACTTGAGGATTACTGTACCTCGATAGTTTCTAAAAATTGGAGGTCTACTAGATACAGTAACTTTCGAAACTACAGTAATCAATAGATAATTTTAAGCAATAACAAAATTTGATCCCCAATTTTTTGAGAAAATGCACATTTTTAGAAAAATCTAAAATTTAAAGGTTTTATCTCAACCCATTCAAGAACCTTCAAACAATAAGAAACCCCTTATTTCTCCCAAGATCGCCTAACTTTCGAGCTAAAACCCTTACCTGTTCATATTGTGCTTCAACCTCATTCAAAATTACAATAAACAGAAGAGCTGTAAAAAATAACCGGACAGATTTCTTCATTTTTTGTGCTGCCAAAAACTCGCTCTCGCGCGGGCCACTTTTCTATTTCTTTTATATGTTTTTTGGTTGAGCTACCGCCTCTTTTTCGGAACATATTAGCGAAGCGAGAAAAACACTGGGTTGACAAATAAAAATTCGGACATATGTGTGTTATGTATTTATTTTCATGGTCACCATATGTAATTAATAAGCTGGAGAGAGAGACAATTCCTGGAGTTTTTTCCAGAGCTACAGTACCACTTGCAGTTCGGACAACTACCTTTTTGAGCATAGATAAAATTTGAGATAAAGAGAATAATTTTAAAAAATTAATTATTTTCCCAAGATTGTTTTTTCTCCGAACTACAAGAATTACTGTATCTCAAACTGCTGGGTATACTGTAATCATTCCAGACTACAGAAGTGCAAGCAATAGTCCAATTTACAACGGTAAAAAAGGATGACTGTAGATATCAGACCTCGAGGTTACTGTACCTTAACAACTCCGAACTACAAGGGTTACTGTAGATGAAAGAAGTTCGAATCTCAAAAAAAATCTGCTAAATGTATTTTTGGAAATCTCAAATCTCTTTCAAAAAGCTTTCATCTTCCTTGTTCGAAAATGAATAATCTAATCGCCAAAAAACATTTATCCAGCTTTTCTCAAAATGCTCTTTTCTCAGAATTTAAAGTTCCAATAATCATTTTTTCTTATTTCAAACAATGGCACAAAAAAGTTTTTCCTGTAACACACATTTTTTTGTTTCGAGTTAATCCAACTAATCGGTGTTCTGTCGTTGTATGTGAGAAACTGGATTGTTTCCTTTTTTCTTTTGCCCGATTTTTTTGAACTCACAAAATATCTTTTGACCGCTAGAAAAAAATGAATTAACCTTTCTTTCTTATATGTTTGCACAAGTCAGAGAAAATCTTTGATCAAAACGAATGAAAAGTCTAGTTATTAAATAGATTTCATAATTTTGATTTGACACATTTCTTTTTTCCGGCAAGAAAACATACATAAATAAACATATATCATTTCCTTTTATGCTGACTCTTTTTTTTTCGATTTGTTTGATTTGGCACGAAGCTTCGCGAAGGAAGAAGATGTTGGAGAGATCATGCGATTGATCCAGACAGATTAAAAACCGTAACATTATTTGAAGTACCGGATTTTGAAACTCAAAATCTGGGTGTTCAGGACCACCCACGAAGCCTCTTTAAAACGATCTAAACTTTAAAAAATCAGAGGACTGAAATTAAATATTGAAAAAATATCAAAGTTGAAATTACTAGTATACTGTACGAAAAAAGTGTGAATTGTCCAACCACATTGTATCAGTTCAATTTTCATTTTTCCCAATTTTCAGAAAACATGACAACTTTTTAAGAATCACGTTCAATTTCTAATTCATTTCTTCAATTTTTTCAGAAATAACAACATTTCCTGAATAGAGTATAGTTGAAAAATCTGATTTATACATATGACCAGCAAAAAACGTGTAATTCAACACTTCCACAAAAAAACTGTGAAAACAAAAAATGATCAAATTACGAAAATAACTGGTCAATGTTGTTTATTTTGTTGTTGGAACTTGGAAGAGGAAATTGATTTTGATTGCAATTTTTGGATAAATCCAATTTTCCAGCAGGAAGGAAACAAAAAATCCAAATTGGAATTTTATAGTAGGGCTTCGTGGGAAACCTTTTTCCTTTCCTTTTTTGCAATTTGCACTTTTTGAATGAATCAAGAATTTTGATGTGAGAAAAGGAAGGAAAATAAAACGATTCCAAAGGCTGCCATCTATTTTATTTTGCAAGAAAAAAAAACGAATTTTTCCAAACAATTATTTTTTTTTCGAAATGCGGAAGTGTTTTTTAAACGGGTAATTTGTGAAGAGAAAATGAACGGAAACCAAAAATATTTTTTTGCTCCATAAAAGTTTTTGACTCAGTGAACCTTCTGACGGTATTTTAAGAAACTACAGAATACTCCTGGCCTTTTGGAATTCTCGGGCGATTCTCAAGCTCTACCGAACTCTGTCTGAAAAACCCAGAGCCTTAAAATGTGTTGTCTGGGCTTCTGAACATTTCAGGATACTTTCTAGGCTTTTCCCAGGCTCTACAAAACTGTTCTCGGAGTTCTGAAAGACCGGATTTTCCGCGATTCAGAAAAATTAATGGAAAAATAATTTTTTGAGTTTGGAAAAAAATATGTCTAAAAATTTGAAAAAAACATTAATTTCAGGATCGTGAATTTCAGATCCAGTTCAATTAAAAAATTTGATAATTTCTGGAATTTTTCTACAAAGAACACCTTGTAAAAGTTTTTTTTTGTAAATTTGAATTCAATTTTTTGCAAAACCTGAAAGAAAAAGTATATGTGGTCAGATATTTCTATCTGCTACTTCTCATTTTCTGTTCTCAATTTGCTCCCAAACTAATTAGGTAAAAAAACTTCTTCTTCCTTTTCCTTCTTCTTGTAATAACTAGAAACTCAAAAATAAAAAAAATAATATTCGTCAGCCTTCGACAACTTCCTCCTCTCTATTTTTCTCCAAAAAAAGAAGGAAAATGAGAGAATGTCTAGTAACCAAAGTTCTTCTTCTCCATTTTTTTCGTGTTTTTTTCCTTCCTTCTCTCGTTTCTCTATTTTTCCATTTTTGAGCTACTCTTGCCATTTCTTTTTCTCTTCCGGGTTGTTCCGACTTTTTTCTTCTTCTATTTTCCATTCTTTATTTTCAGAGGAACAAGAAATGCTGATTTCGTTTTTCCTATTTCTTTTCTATTTTCTTCGATTTTGTTCAGCTGAATTATTACGAACTGCTTATTGTGTAGATAAATGTGATGTATTTTTACATTTGGCTGATGCCAAAATTCCAATTTGTGATGAAGAAAGTTATTTGAAAATGAATCATTGTGTGACAGGTAAGATCGCGTATTTGTTTAAGTCCCCATAAGCCAGAAAAGTTGAGGATTACGATGCTCCACTTTTACGCCATCGAAAATGATGCAAAATGATCTCGTGAACGCGGAGCATCGTTAAAAATGTTTCATCAAGTTTACCGGTGTATACTCGTAGCATCGTTGTTTCATTTTAAAATTGGTAGTTTTTTCCAACCCGTAATCGAGGAGTGTCCGCGCTTACAGAACGAAACTCCGCGCTTACAAAATTTGAAAATTGAAAACCCTAGGAAATTCAGAAAAATTTATTTTCAAAAAACTACAATCAATTTTTTCCAGAAATGTCATGTTCTTGGACTGAATCAGATATGGAAAAGCATAGACACGTTGCAAATTCTTCCGAAGAAATTATATGTTGTTATCGAGTAACGAAAAAAGATGGAGTTTGTGAAAATCAACAGCAGAATATTGAAAATACACAGGTAACTAGATAACTAAATAATTTTATCTGGAAAAAAAACAATATTTTCAGCCATCGAATGATTGTGTAATTGCACATGCTCCAGCTCTTTTGTCATTCATAACTGTTCTTCTGGTTGTAATCGCTTTCCAGGTTCGTAAATTTTTGCAAATTCTATTTTCAGTCGAAATTTCTTTCAGACAACATATATCATTTGGATTTGTTTGACTCAAAATAACTTTACCAAGAAAATATCGCATTTCGATAATCCGCGACTATTGTCAAGTTGAATTCAATTGTTTTTTTTGTCTGTTATTTGTGACGGGTTCAATAAGTTTATGGGTTTTTGAATATTAAATAAAATAATTCTTGCAAAAATCACGTATTTCTTGAAACATGTGCATTAATTTTCTATTCAGCGACGAAATGATCACAAAACATTTTTTTTTTGGAAAAAATAGAGCGTAGCTGTCTGTCGCTGATTTTTTTGGTATGCATCAAAGAAATCAGATTTTTTATGATCACAGTTTTATTTCGAACTGGACCATGCTTCGTGGCTTTTGCAAGTACTACTTCAAGTCTCTTATATTCAGAAACATTCAGAAAACCTAGATTTTCCTTGGTTTACATAAGACATTTAAAACATATATCTGTCCAATAAATCAAAAAGGATTGAATGATAAAGATTTATTAGAGATACATACATATATACAGACAACTGGAGAAACCCGTAAAAACTGATAAACAAATTCAAATTCAAATTCGAATCAACCACGCCCTGGACATCCTCTTCCATTACAGAAAAGGAAAATACCATTATCTTTTGTTCCGATGAATGAATTACCGTGTTCATCATATTGAACACCTAATGGATTCCAAGTATTTTGAACTTGTGGACGAACATAACCATTTCCATAGTAGTTATTATTTTTCTGATAATAATTCGAGTAATATTGTTGTTGCTGATAAGATCTTTGTGCAGTCGGATATCCATTATAATTATAATACTGTTGTTGTTGACGGTAATGTGGTGCACTCATTGAGAGAACAATAAATGAGAAGAGAAGAACGATTTTTTGGAAATTTGAAGACATTTTGAGAAAATATTCAAATGATATTATGTATATTTACTAGGTCTAGTGTTTATATACTTTTTTTGTTCAAAAAATGGGTGGAGAATGAGAAACAATGCAAAAGAGATAAAGCCGTGGGAATTGATTATCATCGTGGGAAGAGTATGCGGCCGATTATGTGTTCATGACGTAGTTTTCCTCATTGAGATCAAAATTAGGGCCAAAAGCTTTACACAAAAAATGAAAACTTTTTGTGAACATGTGAATAATAGAATGCATAAAAATGTGAATGATAAGGTTTGCGATCATTTGAACAATGGTTAGCTGAAGGATTTTGAGATTGTTTCAGAAAATTTTCAGATTTAGGGAAATTTTGCAAATCTTATAATAATCTTCTCTTGGAATATAACTCTCAAAATAATTTGATCTGGTTCAAAACTTTGGACAATATCAAAAATTTCTGAGAGTTGTTCAAAATAGAATTTCTTACTGTTATTTTTAAAGAAATTGAAAAGTAAGAGAAAATCTGAGAAAACCTTGTGTACCAGTTTATCCACGGTTCGTTAATTTTTATTCAAGCCCAGAATATTTTATATATTGAATGTTTGTAGTTTGATCTTGTTAGTGAATAATTCCAAATTAATCCGGTTCGTAATTCTCTAAAAGTTATCTGATGCAATGTGGAAAATGGAGTTTTTCCTCACAAATCTTCCATTAGATAAAACAAATACAAAATTGAACAAAATAGAACAAAAACCTTGTATCTAGTTTGAACAGCCTTTGGCTAAGATCGTGGTTCCAAAAAATTATAGCTGTGTGTAAATTACGAACAGGGTTCAAGAAGCAAAGTTGAATTCCGGATTTTCCCACACAGATTTCACTTTTTCTCATGAAATGATATGATATCATAGCTTTGGTTTGTTGGACATATTAGCAAAGCTAATAGATAGCATCATGAAAAAAACAGGAGAGATAAAAAACTTGAAGTCTTTATGTTCGGGGTACGGTAATATGGAATTTTTTAGGATCGAGATTTTAAGACCGACATTCTTCCACTGTAATTTATTTGTTGTTTTTTTTTCTTCAGTTTCCAATTCCTAATTTCAAAAAATGAGTCTTCTAATTAATTCTCAAATCAATCCCATCAACCTATTCATTTATTCTTTTTTGATCTCAACGGTTAAAAATACGTCATGAAAACATAATAGATTCTTATTAAGACAGCTGAATTGTATCGAATCACAAAACTTGAAAAGTTTGAAATAGATTATTTTGCGAGATTTCGAATAAGCCTCTTTTAATCCTTCAACGTTTTAGTCTTATCTATTTTTGTACACTGAAAAACCAAAGGAACGCGCATTTAGATCTGAATTTGAGATTATTCCTTTTTGAAAAGAATCTATCAAGTTTTGTGTTTTGCACCTCAAATGAATATACTTTCTAGATAAATCTTCATCATACAAAAATACAAAATGTCAATAAAACTTATGTGTATCCTCGAAAGTAATTTTAGATTTGGGGTTGGAGTTGGATTCAGAGTTCAAGTCGCGAAATATTGAAGATTGAATAACAATTGGGATCTCAGATTTTTCATCATCTGCAGCATAATAGCGAATACTTGTGATAACTTGGAATACATTCAACAATAAAAATATTGTATAGAAAGGTAGCAATCGCATGTCTCACTCATTCATTCACAAAAAACACATTGAAAACTACACACCTGACACAATAAAATAATACTGAAAAGATAATAATCTTGCAGCCCACTTTTCCTTTTTTTTTTGAAATCTCCAAGTTCAATTTTTCTTTGAATATACAGTTTTTTTTTAAATCTCAACTATATTAACTATTCAACCAGTTATTGTTTCACTGATAAAATATTTATTGTGTTACAATTTTACTGTAAGAAATAGAAACTAGAAAAACAAGAAATATTTTGAATAAAAATAAAAATCCACGTGAATCATATTTTTTCCAAAATTTAATTACATTTTGAATATGGAGAGAATTATAAAATGCACGATTTTTCTAATGACTTCAAATGTTTTATGTATAAGTAAGTTTAGGATGAGAGGATGCCGAGCCTGAGCCCAGCCTAAGTCGACCTGGACCTATGCAGATCCTAAGCCAATCCTGAGCAAGACCTCGAACCATTCATAACCTAAGCGGTCTGAACCAACGTAGTTAAAGAAAATCCCAAGTTAAGCCATTTGTAAATTCCAGCCAGCCTAATACTAGTTTAGGCCAAGCCTAAACCCGAGTGAGATCAACTATTTGAGTCGATTCTGAACTAACAAACCAACCTAAAACACTGAAATTTTCAGCTAATTACGAAAAGGAAATATCAACAATAGCTTCAATTCTGAAACAAGTCGAGAAAAATGCGAAAGAGGATAAAATAGATGGTTATTATCAATTGAATTCATCATTCATATTTCGAATCATTTTCACAATTCTATTAATCGAAACTATTGTTATGACTGTTTTTTATTGTGTTCAATATTTTTATATGGAAAATCGAAGTAAAGCAGAAGAAAGTGAATCATTCGAACATTTTGAAGCTGAAATTGAATTCGTTGATGGATGAAATAAAGGATTTTATTTATTTTGTTTTTTGAACACGTTACGCGTGACATTTGAATTTTTTGCTAGGTGACACCTCATTTTTCTCATTAGAAATGGTCAGAACCTGTGACTCGAATGAATTCTCAAAAACAAGATCAACACATCCTGCAACAGGAATATATCCAACTTATAGTAGTAGTATTGTAGACGACTCGGATTCGGTTGATGAGTGGGTTAATTTCAGAAAAATGTGCTATTTTTCAGCTCTAATTTTAGATATCATGTCGAGTTTCAACCCAAAAAACTATTGATTCCAAGAAAATACAAAAGAGATCGGGGAAATTCGAAGGTGAAAGTTTCGGAACACGAACATAGTATAACTTCGAAATGTGTTGAGAGAAGTGTTTATAGCGATGAAACTGAGTAAGTGATTACTGTAGAGAATGTGTGGGATATTTTAGAAGTCTTGCGAAAATTCTGTAGATCCTGAAATGAGTCCAGGAGGTTATTTGAATTTTACGAAGAGTCTAAAACATCGCAGAGAATTCCGAATTCTAAATTATTAGGCTTACACAACCAAATCCACTTTTTCAGACCAATTTCATACACTGAAGCTGACAGTTTCTGCTTTCGAAATGATACTCAATCAAAAGCCACAGTTGACACAACAAGAAGAGTTCATCTCAGCAGCATTTTCACATCGCTCGTCAATTTTTTCCAAAATAATCCTGTAAGTTGCCAAGCTCATTTGAAAAAATTCGCAATGAATTTCTCTTCAGCGTTTCACAAAATTCGTTCTCATCGGACTCCTCATTTACACATTTATTTGCAATGTCGAGATTTTTGTGCCTCGCATTATTGTATTTCTCGTCAGGTTTGGTTTTTCTATAGACTATAGTCTAGTTTGTCATTAAATGTTTCAGACTTTTATATCCATGGTGTCGTTATATAGTTGTGATAATTGAACAGCTTTTCAATTCACTTGCAAATATTTTTACACGGTTGGATGGATTGATTTATGTGAGTGGGGAGAGCAAAGCTAGAATTGAAGGGGTTTAAAAAAATGATATGAACGAGACCTGTTCTGAGTTTTTCCTGGAGTCCAATTCAACAACTCCCGTCTCCAATGTATACATTTTGCAGGCAACATATTGTGAATTTGGTGCGAAACAATGTCGCACTCGCCGTTTGATGTGTGATGTTTCTTGCTCGTTCGTCGATCATATTCTCTCCCAATCTCGCCCACAATATTCTCCACCGCCACCACAAAATTAAAGAAAGTTCAAGTTCACCTCTCTTTTTCTTATTCTCGCAAACTTCATAAACTTTTTTCCATTCTCCCAGCGAACAGAATAAAAACCAACTGATAAAATGGTATGAGGTGCATAGTATTGTTATCATTATGTTTCATTTGCTTTTCTGTTTTTCTTTTGCTCTCAACACATTTTTTTTTTCTTGCACAGAAATGCCAACAACAGGCCGACAGGTTAATTTTCCGGAATATGACAACTTTTTGGATTTGTTGGATCAGAAGGGGGGACCTTTCAAATTTGTGACTGAGGCTAAGAATTTTCCGGTTGGATCAAAGATTGGATCATTGCCAACGGCGAGATCTTTAGCAGAAATTGAGAAATCGGTTTTAGAATCATCTAGAGTCAAGGTATGTGTTTATCGTTAGTTAGGAAAACTTTTCATAAAGCACTTGGAGGAATTTTTAGAATGTGATCGCTGAAGAAGCAAATCGAAGAAATGTATCAATCGGAAGTGTTCGAAAAGAAGCTGAAACTATGTTAAAAGAAATGGCTCATAATTATAATTTATTAAATGTTCGAATGTTTGGATATGCAGTCACATCAATCATGAAAAAATTATTCGACGGAATTTACATAAACGAACGAAAACTTCAAGAAATCCGAGAAAGATCGAAAAAAGATTGTGTCATTTTTATGCCATCGCATAAAACATATTTTGATTTTTTGTTATTATCATTAGTTTGTTTTTTATATGTGAGTTAGATCAAGTTGATGGTATTGAAAAACAAAAATTGTTTAAGGATATTCAATTACCCGCAATTGCAGCTGGCATGGATTTTATGAGTATGAAATTTGTAGGAGAAGTTTTGAGAAGAAGTGGAGCGTTTTTTATGCGTAGATCATTTGGGGATGTAGGTTGTTTTAGTTTATGCTTTAAAATCCGAAAAATTTTAGGATCAATTATATTGGGCTGTTTTTTCGGAATACGTTCAAACACACGTTGTTAATAATGATAGAACAATTGAATTTTTTGTTGAAGCAACGCGAAGTCGAGTTGGAAAAAGTCTACATCCAAAATACGGAATGCTTCAAATGGTTCTTGAACCATATCTTCGTGGATCTGTATTCGATTTGGTTATTGTTCCGGTTTCAATGAATTACGATAAAATTCTCGAGGAAAAACTATATGCTTATGAACTATTAGGATTTCCAAAACCCAAAGAATCCACGTCAGGATTGTTGAAAGCTAGAGAAATTTTGAATAAGAAAAATGGCAATTGTTTTTTGACTTTTGGAGATCCGATTTCGGTTCGAGAATATTTTGGGATGAGTTTGCATCGAAGCACTTTTGTCTGTCAACCGGATTCACAATTCATTATTGACAAACAGGCTAAAAATGAGATCAGAAAATTTGCTCATCATGTTGTTGATATTCATAACAAAAATGCAGTTATTACAGTTTGGAATATTGCATGTGTTGTTATGTTACAGGTAAAATCTTAGAAAATTAAAGCAACACCCTCGTATAATAGGCACTTTCTTGAAAAAAGCCCAAATGTTCTCAAATCTTAGATTTAGCTTAGTTTTACTGTTTTCTAGTTCGGAGAAAAAATTCAAAACGTTTGAATAAGTAGTCGCCGAAATATGGAAGCCCATTGAAAAACAGAAAAAACTCAAATTCAAACAACGCGGGATAGCGTCAACACGGAGTCTCGTTGTTTTCTTTTTTATTTTTTCGCAAAATTTTTCCGTTTTTTTCGGAAAATGACAATTTACATGGAAAAAACTGTTTTCTGGGTATGAAAAAAATAAAGTGAAGAAGTATAAACACGAAGATTCAATATTTCAGACGAAAACTAAATTTTTCAATGGAAATTGTGTTTTTTTCAGTTTTTGACCGGAATATGCAATATAAAACTGAAATATCATTGTCAAAAATGAAAGTAGAGATAGTTAAGGATGTTCAGAAATCATTGTTATAATTTATTTCATTGTTTTCAGTGAATCAATTCACTTTTTGTTGAAAAAAAGTTGAAAGGGGTACTGTAGCACACAATTGTCGTCACAGTGTTTGCACAAATTTTATGAAATTGCGGATCTGCACAATCTGCAGGCGATTTTCAAAAAAAAATAATTTTTTTCTCAAAAGTGGTCAAATTTGATCGTTTTTGAGTATTTTTTTTCATATTGCTTGTGAGCATAGCTGGATAGGTTAATTTTATATATTTTGGTGTTTGAATGCATTCCGCAATGGCCTTATTATACGAGGGTGTTGCTTTAAAATATATCAGCTAAAAGCGTGATTTAGGATCACCCTAACTATGTTCAAAAATTCAAAGGGTAACTTCCTAACTTTCTTTTTTTTAAGATTCTCGACAAAAATGATGAAGCTGTTTTCGATTATTTCACTTTATACTCCAAAGTTTTCGAGCTCATCCAAACTTTGAAGAAAATCGGAACATGTGTGAATATTTTGAAAAATCTTGATGCTGATTTACGGTAACTTCCTAAAAGTTCATAGAAACTTCAAAAAAAGAATTTTTTTTAGGTATTACATACGAATAATTCACGACGATTTGTTCGAGTTTGAAAAAATTGACGAAGAAAATTTCCTACTGAAATTTATCGATTTTCCCGTGGAACATGAAAAAATGCGAGTAAGCAGGAGAATTATGGAGAGATCTGTTTCTCGATTGATTCTTACAACTTATTCGAATGCGGTAAATTGAACTTAACTTAACTCGTCTTGAAAAATATTCCAATTTTTCAGATGATTCATTCAATTGATAGCGAATCAATAATTCTATCACTTCTCCTAAAATCGTCTGAAAATCAAATTTCAAAATCGATAATTTTAACAAAATTCGAATGGTTTCACAATATTATGAAAAGAGAATTTGTGATTATTCCAAATGAAATCGACAAATTATTTGAGAAAACTATTCAAATTCTCAAAACTTCTGGAATTATTATGATTACTGTAGATGATAAACTTGAAATTATTGATTATTCAACTACTTATAAATTGACCGCTTTGATCTGGGTATGTGAATTGAATTTGATTTGAAAGTCTTTCCACAGGCGGAAAGCTTGCGGATAATTCAATTTCCTAAATTTTGCAGCCATACTTTCATCATTTCCAAATTGTTTTCAATTACGATTGGTCTAATGAGAAAATTGAAAACATCAATTCAATGATTCCAAAAATCCAGAAGGTAAGAAATTTCTTTTTATAAAGTTAAAATTCAAAACTTCAAGCTCTTCAGAAAATCAGTGATCTTTACAACAATTCAACAAAAAATGTTCGATTGTCATTTTTTTCGACCGAGCCAATCAAAAATGCAATAACAGCAATGATTGAAATTGGAGCAATTGAAAAAGTAAGTCAAATTCGATGATTTGTTGAACCGAAAAAAAACATATTCTTTTCAGCGAGGAAAAAACGATTTCGAAGTGAACTCAACAAAATTGAACATTTTGCGCAAAGAATTCAATGATTTCACAAATAATATCAATAATTCAAAGCTATGAACACTTTAAAAATGAAAGATAAGCTTCCGCGAAGCGACAAAACTTCTTTAAGAAAAAAAATCTAGTGAGGTTTTAAGTAAAAATAAATATATTTCTCTATTAAAAACAAAACAATACCCATAATAATACATGCAAATATACAAAAATCGATAAAAAAGAAAAAACAAATATATATTTACAAGAAATCGTCTCTGACTTCAACTGGAATTCTTTCATTCACAATTGCATCGCGAATTGTTTCACCGCTCAGCAAAAGTAATCGAGAGAGTCGTTGACGGGCTAAAACGGTTCCAACCGATGTCACATAAACAAGATCCGATTTTCGGCCGGAATTTTCGCGCGGAATAATTTCACGAACTCCTGACCAATTCTGAAACAAAAAAGGTTGCTAACCAATTTTCATTTTTGAAAATAATGCCTACCTTCAATGCTGCAATTACTCGATGTCTAGAAATCGGAACATCGCTATAACTTTTGCTGAAAAACAGCGCTTCATTGATCAAAATTGGATCTCGACTTTCAGCAATAAACATCTTCTCATCTTCTATATTCAAATGCATCGCATCAAATCTTCCAGAAACTGCAATCGCGTGGAAAGTACGGTATGCAACCTAGAAGAATCAAAATATATCAATTTTTTTTCCAAAAAAAAAACTAACATGATGTAACGGCATCCATTGTGTTCGTTTGAAAAGAACTGGTTCAATAATTGTTGGATTGTCAAAAACTCGAAGATTCAATTGTTTCGAAGAAGCCATTGCTTGACTCGCCAAATATCGAATAAATTCAATGAGCAAAGTTCCACAATCAAATTCACTCGAAATTATTTCATCATCGTCTTCAGGATCTTTTGAAAGCTATAAAAAAATTAAAATTTAATTGTGGGGAAAAATCGGAATTCCAGATTCCAAAACGAAAATATCTACTCACTTTAGTTTTGAAAATGGGTTCAATAATCAAATGATTTCGAGTATAATCAATTCCAGTTTTCCCACTAAATTCACCAAGTGCAAATTGAATCAACAATCGACCGATATGCCAAATATTGACAAACATCGAGGGAATCACATTCTCTTTCATCAACCATTCTTCGATTATGAATAAAATATCAACAAGTTGGGTGCCATAAATATCAGAATATCTGAAAATGGGGAAAATCAATTAATTTTTCAGCGTATTTAAAAATTAAATTTTTTTAGAGCTTCACGTAAAATTGAATAAATACGTGAAATATAACGTATTTAGGCTAAAGATTGTTATCAGTATCGCATAAAAGAAAGTGCAAATGAGAGGCAAATCAATTTAATTCGTTTTACTCGACATCTCGTCGTAGTCGAATAACGTGAGGTGAGTATATCCAGACATAGACTAGCTTATTGTATCCGTATCTTAGAAATTCCAGCAATCAGAAATAAATAATGGCCGACGCAGCTCCACCAGCCGATGCAGCCCCACCAGCAGAAGCCCCACCAGCATCAACAGCAACTGCAGTAGCAGGAGGAGGTGCAGCACCAGCCGCAGCAGCCGGAGCACAAGGAGATGCATCAATTGGATTGGTTACTCAAACCTATTCGAATTATGTCAATGATATTCAAGCGGCTGTTGAAGGATTGCGTCAGCGAGCTGTCGCTTTGCAAGCCGATGTTCCAGCTCAATTGCAACAACTTCAATCACAAATTGAACCACAAACTCAAGAAATTGTCAATTCGTTGAAAGACACTGAAGCACCAATTAGTTTGGCGCCAGCACAAGTTGTTGAATTGATGGGATGGTCGTCGATTTTGTTGTTTGCAATGGGAATCGCCTCAATTGTCAGCGCTTATTTGCTCTCGCCAATTCTCGGTGTTTTCCTCGGAAGATTCGGTGCCGGTCTTTTGGCCTCAGTTATCTTGCCAATTTCAGCCGCTTATTATCTCCGCGAAGCTGACGGAAGCACCGCCGAAACCCGCTCTCAACTCTTATATTTGGCAATTGCTCAAGGACTTCTCCTCGGACACGCTATTGCTTATACTTATATTGCTGGTCAACCACTTGGTTTCATCACTCCACTCGTTATTGCTTTTGCTTATCCATTGGTTGCTGGACAAGTTGGAAATGCTCACGCACCACTTCTTGGAGGAATTTTGGGAGCATCATTTGCTGCTCAATTTGTTGTTGGTCTTGTAGGCGGAGCTCTTTCTGGTTCCTATTTGTTGCTTGCTCTTCTTTACACCGCAGCCGCAGCTATCACTCTCCAAATTGCATTCAAAAACTTGCAAGCTCCACAAAAGGTAACAACCCAATTAACCCTAATCCCCCTAATAACTCTCTAATTTTTCCAGCTTCACCTCTACCAAATCTTGCTTGTCGGAAGTTTCTTGTTCTCGAAAGCCCTTGTCTACGGACTTTTGGGAGGTGCCGCTCCAGTCGAAGGAGCACAAGCCAAACCAGCCCAACATTGAGCACCCTTTTTCAATGCCAAATAAATATGATCTTTCAAAATGTGTTTACCTTTTTATTGCATATGCTTTTTTGTCCGTTTGCACTCGAATTTTGAATTTTTCGAATTCGTTTGGTTTTTGAACAATTGAATTCTGAATTTCTTCGACAAATCGATTTGCAATTGGATATTTGATACTAATTATTGGTTGATCTTTATCAAGAATCTGGAAAAATGAACATTTCGAAAAAAAAAAGAAAAAGGGCTGGTCAGAATAATTTTCGGAAAATCCAATTTTCCAATTTTTTTTCCTAATTTGCAAATCCCGATAATCTACTTCGGGGATACTGTAACTAATATAATTTTTTTGCATTTCAAAAATTTATGTATTTTGAAAGAATTCAGGCAGAGATATACTGTATCTATTTGCAGTTCGGAAATACTGTATTCACTCAAATTCTGCCGGAACTGTTGGATATTCCGGAGGTCAAGGACAGGACAAAATTCCGAAAACAATTCTGACCAGCGGTACACTTCTTTAACTCACCAATTTCCGTCTCAAATCACACAAAACCTCCCAAACAACCCATGGTAAACTTTGTCCAACTTTCGATCCACTTTTATTTTTCCTCGGCATAACATACGAAACATAATACCACTGTCGTATTTTCTCGTGCATCGCAGTCGTACATCTCACATATCTCTTTCGATTTTCCGTCACCGTGTGTTCATCTTCTCCACCAAATTCTTCGAAAAACTTATAGCGAAATGTGGCAAACAATTTTTCATATCTCAATTCAACAACTTTATCCGTATGATAAAATGAATAATCATCTTTTTCCATTCCGGCCAATCTTTTTATAATTGCTGCATGTCCACTAACAATTGATGCTTCATCTTCAATTCCATATTCATCCAATAATTGCTGTAATAAAATATTTTTGAAAAATAATAACAAACTACTTTGTAGAGTATACCTGAATTCTTCTCGAATAATCATCTCTGATAGAAACTGCAGCCCAAAGTGATTTTTCATTTCCATGAAATACATCAATATCATCTGGACACAATATTTTATCATAATCTCCTTCGAAAATACTTCCACGCCTTTCATATTCTTCCAATATTTCTTCAACTTTTCGAGCTTTTCTGAAGAAAAAAATATTCATTGGAAAAACTCCAAGTTTGGCCAAAACACGCCTTGAGACCCAAATTTTAATTTAAAAAATCCCAAATTTCACTAACCGATATAATTGACCATTCAATCGAGTACTGTAATACATTGGTTTTCCACCAGACATCATATAATCAGGTGTCACATCACATTGTTCATAACTTGCCAATGGTTCTGCTGGCACTCCACTTTTCGGAAAATCAACAGCAACTGAGCACTTCAATGCAATTGAATGACAATGTTCACTTCAAAAATTAAAAATTAACTTCAAAAATAAAAAAAAAATAGTTGTTACTCACTGAAAAAGTCCATTATAATCAGCAAATGCCAAATGCGCGTTACTCATTCTACCAATCGAATCCTGTTGTAAATATTTCAGGAAAAATTCAACCATATCATCAGTCGTTGGTTCTTTATCTTCTTCAATTGCACTACTACTCGGAAATATCATAGCCTTTTCATTGTAATTCAACAACATCTCTTGATCCCAAATCACCGAATATTCATCTCCATCCAAATCGGATCCAGCCATTTCATCTGGGTGTGGACGTGGTCCGTGTTGTGGAAACACAACAACATCAACAAGATGTGCAAGTGATGGCTGATAAACTGCATCGAAAACTCGAACATCTCCAGGAACATGACACGGATTTTTTGTGATCAAAACTTTGCCGCTAAGTAAAATTGGTTTCTTACTAGTTTGTCGTAGCGAAGGTGAATATTGTATAAATACTTGACCATGTTGAAGTAAACCAGTTTCATCAACAACACCATACATTGATCTTCCCATATTTCCGGGTAGAAATATTTTGGCTTTTGAAATATGATGAATAATATTATAGCGATAAATTGATACAATCATATTTCGGATAAAAGGATCTGTTGTTAATTGGAAACCACAAGATGCACTTGCATGAATCCAATCGATTGGTAGATTTGATCTATTCATTAGTTCTTCGGCCGCACATTTTTCATTTACCAACATATCTGCAAAAATATCATTGAGGAAATCTGAATTACATTTTTTCGGAAACCCGGCAAAAACTAAAATGCTCCAAAAACGTGTCTACAGTATCGAATTTTTAAAAATCCATAAAACTGAATTGTTATGGAATTCCCCTGTAAAAATGGCCAACTAACTGCTTAAAAGCGACAATTCTCTTTCCAAATAATAATGAACTCTTGCAACAATTTTCTGATGCAACAAAGCCGATTGTTTTTCCGATACTTGATCAAGAATTGTAATAAATGGTCGATTTAAACAAACTGGTGAAGGCATTGCATATTTGACAACTTCCAAATAATCCGGCGTCATTCCACCAGATCCATCCAAAAATTTCCGTTGACTTTTTCGAAATATGATTTTTGGCATATCAATTATCTCATCAATCATTGGATCAATCACAACAATTCCCTTGAATCCTTTGAATCGCACTTGAAAACACGCAGGAACTTCTTTCAAATTCAACATTTTTGTGATTTTTTGCGCTAATTTGAATGATATTCTTCCACATCCATCAGAAAAACAATATTTATTATTATATCCTCCTTCAATATCATATTCAACAATCCAATGTTTTTTCATCAATTTTACAGTTGGTTGTGCTTGTGTAAAACATTGTCCCATTCGACTCATCATTTTTGGAACACTTATTGCTTCTCGAAAATCACCCATCCATTCTCTGATTTCTTCAACAGTTCCTGACATTTTTCCAGTATTTGGATCAATTTTCGGGGCATATAAATAACATCCTTGATCACGCATTTGTGAATTACTCCAGCCAAGAAAACTATAAACTCGATCAGCAATAAATATTCCATATTTCAGTGTATTATAGATGGTTTCAGAGAAAATATTTGAAATATCTGGAAAAAAGGGTTTAACTTTGGAAATTTTTCAAAGCTAACTGAAAAAGATGGCTAGGGGAACCTATTTAGTTTATGAATGTTTCCGATAAAAAAACTTAAAAATTATTTCAACTCACATTTATTTTTTTTAACAATGTTAAAAATTATTTCAACTCAAATTTATTTTTTTTAACAATGTTAAAAATTATTTCAACTCAAATTTATTTTTTAACACTGTTAAAAATTAAAAAAAAAAAGATGGCTAGGGGAACCTATTTAGTTTATGAATGCTTTCTATAAAAAAACTCACGATCAATATTTCCAAGCGAAAAATCACGAAGCACCAATCGACCTCCATTATCATCTCGAAAAACACATCGAAGAGCATAATCCGGTCCAAATTTTCGAACAACTCGATTAATCATCATAACTTCTGGAGCCATTAGAAGAACACGAGTTGGGCAAACAATAACTTTCGGAACTGCTACGCAATTTTTAGGAAGAGGTTTTGAAAGTCCAATGTCTTGAATACGTTCGCCACTCAATAAACGTTCGTATTGATCTCGTCTCGACTGAAAATTGATTTAAAAATTCGCCAGAGAATTATATTTTACCTTGAAAAGTGTGTAAAAGGCATCAAGTAAATCAATAACTCTTCGTTCATCAATTGAATTCAATAATTGTTCCAATGTTTCTTCACAAGCTCTCGAACATTCTTTCATACTTCTTCGCACAATTTTCAAAAACATTGGCTCTTTTTCTAATTCAATTGGCTCTCCTTTAACACTTGGAAATTGGGTAGAAGCCCAATCAAACAGTTGATCTGTTACAACACTTCCTCTTGTTATTAATGCCTGTAATGAATAATCGGCTCGAAATGAACCCAATGAGCAAATCGGAGGAGTTGGTGTAAGTTTGCGTCGAATTGAAAATATTGAACCAAATTGAAGTTTGGCTGAACTTCTAGCTGATAATCGACTGGCAATTTCCATAAATTGATGCGACACATTCTAGAACATTTTGTTGATTAAAAAAAATTAAAATTAAAAAAACTTACAAATCCACTTTCCGAATCTTTTCGAAAAACAATTCGAATCCAACAACTTTGAGCAAAAGCTTCTTCAGAGCATCCAATTCCACGTTTATCCGCATCTCCAGGCCAACTCAAAACACGAACCCAATCTGTACACGTTTCCATGTTCAATACACGAGCTTTTGATGGATGATATACTGATGATTTCGGAATCGCTTCCCATAACTTGAAAATGAATAATTATTAGAAAATTATTTCTGAGAAAGATGAGATTACCTGCGGAGGATGTTTCAATTGAATATAAAAACTATTCGTTTTCTCTTGTGATAAATCAACAACAATTCGAACAAATGAATTATAATAAAGATTCAATCGATATCCAGCATATTCCAATCCATCTTGAGGTACATCAGGAAGTCGAATTCCGAAATACAACATTAATTGTCGCTTGTCGTGCTCAAATTTCGCAAATGATAAAGATTGATTAGTTCCGGATACTTTGAATGCATGACTTTCTCTTGAAACATCCGTTGAGTTTGGCGGATATAAATTTCTAGAAAATATCATGAAGTAAATACTATTTTCAGAGCAAAAAAACTTACAGACTACAAATCGCATTTTCATTTGCTATATAATCTCCTCGAACAAGAAAAACACCTTGATTTGGGCAATTTCCGATTGCAATTGTTGATAAAGGAACATCCGAATGTTGAGGACTGTAAAAAAATAATGACAAATGAAAATGACATAGGACTTACAAAATTCTGGGGAAAATATTCGAAAATTTCGGAATTTCGAAAAACGGTTGATCGTGGAGCATACATTGAAGCCGTTTTGATGATTCTTCGAGGAAATTGATGAACATGTCTTGCCTGAGAAATCACTGATTTTAAAATTTCCTGTCTCATTTTTTCTAGACAATAAAATTATCAACTCACAAATCAACAAATCCAAGATCTTCTCGTAATGTAATATTGGCTTCAATCGAATATGCTTGCTCTTCATAAGTTGCTCTCGGAACATTTCCAGTTTTTTCCCAAGTCAATTGATCCACCGATGATTCTTTGAGTAAATTCGCGAAAAAATCTTTCATATAATCGATATCCGAGTTAAGATAGCCGAATGTTTCGTTGTCCAAAGGACCGGTTATTCGTATTTTCAGCTCTTTATCTCTGAAAAAAAATAGAAAAATGTTGTAAAATCTAGCCAAAATACAAAACTCACATAATATTTCGATCTATTGTATATTCCTCAATTTCAGCTTCATCTTCCGCAACCAATTTATTCTCTGCTGCTTTAGCTCTCAACATTTCCGTCACTTTTTCTTGTTCAGCAATATTTGAGCAATCGCGATGTCGATTTCGTTCATACAAAATATGTGTTGATGGAAGCGAGAATCTTTTTGCCGTACTTCCATATATTTTTTGTTGATGTTGATGGTGTTGCTGCTGTTGTTTGAATTGAAAGATCGAATCATTCCAATACATTCGATTTGTTGGATATGTGAAACGATCAACATAAGAACTATGGACAGATGGAAATGGAGATTCGCCAGGCGGTGAAGACGATTCAACTTGAGAACCTGGAAAAGGGATAGGTTCATATATAAACTAGGGAACTTTTCGAAAACTAACCAATATGTTCATTACTCGTAATATCGCCTTCTTCAACATCCGCATGATTTGTTGTCGAACAAGACGATACAATATCTTGAGAATTCTCATTCTCCGATCCGCACGCCGTTTCAGACAAATTATGTATTCTTCCGATTGGCATCAAAATCGACTTCTGTGTTTTTCTACTTCTATCCAATCTATACGATCGAACAAGAATTTTGGACGAATGTCCGGTTGATAATGTATTTACAGGCATCACTTCATCTTTTCGATTTGGAAGAGTTCCAGATGAAAAATTGGATCTTCCGTGGGAAAATGTGGACAACGAGGAGGAAAATCCACGTCTCCTAAACAATAAAAGTTGAAATATCTATTTAGATCCTTGAATTTAAAAGGAATAATTACCTTGACCGTTGATTTCGTGAAGAAATTGAAGGCACTGCATCTTCACTAGATGAAGCTATTGCATCATTCATTCCACAAGCCTATTCAATAATTCCTAGATAAATTCTGATTGTGAGATCAATCTGAAATTTTCGAAATGAGAAAAATGCGCATTACGTGTCACGTGACGTGTAATAAAAGGTCTCGGAGCGATATTTGAGATACGTGGCAAAAACGGGGTGTTCGTGACATGATTGGAAAAGAGATTTTGTGGAATAAAAATATTTTTTGTTCAGTAAACAAAAGATAAAACGTTGCATAAGTTATTCGACACAAATGTGATGGTAAATATGCGAGACAAAAAATTAATTATTGTTCTGATTCATAAGTTTCTCCCTCTCCATCAACATATCCTTCACCGTCATCTTCGGCAGTTGCTTCTTGATATTGTTGATATTCGGAGATCAAATCATTCATGTTGGATTCGGCTTCGGTGAATTCCATTTCATCCATACCTTCACCAGTATACCAATGCAAGAAAGCTTTGCGGCGGAACATAGCTGAAATTGGATATTTTATATTTATTCATTTTCAATTAGTTATCGGGAACTCACCAGTGAATTGCTCAGAAATGCGCTTGAAAAGCTCTTGAATAGCAGTTGAGTTTCCAACAAAAGTGGCAGCCATTTTCAATCCCTTTGGTGGAATATCACAAACTGCTGTCTTGACATTGTTTGGAATCCATTCAACAAAGTATGATGAGTTCTTGTTTTGAACATTGAGCATTTGTTCATCAACTTCTCTCATCGACATTTTTCCTCTGAACATTGCAGCAACAGTCAAATATCTTCCGTGTCTTGGATCACAAGCAGCCATCATATTCTTTGCGTCGAACATTTGTTGAGTCAATTCAGCGACTGTCAATGCACGATAAGCTTGTGTTCCCTTGGCGGACAATGGAGCAAATCCAGGCATAAAGAAGTGAAGACGTGGGAATGGAACCATATTGACAGCAAGTTTGCGGAGATCGGCATTCAATTGTCCTGGGAATCGAAGGCAAGTAGTGACTCCAGACATTGTGAGAGAAACTGAAACAAATTCCATTGTATATATTCGAAAACTAATCTGAAAAAAACTTACCAAGATGATTCAAGTCTCCGTATGTTGGATTGGTGAGTTTGAGAGTTCTGTAGCAGATGTCGTAAAGAGCTTCATTGTCAATACAATAAGTCTCATCGGTGTTCTCAACAAGTTGATGAACTGACAATGTGGCATTGTAAGGTTCGACAACGGTGTCAGAGACTTTTGGAGATGGAACAACAGAGAAAGAGCTCATGATTCTATCTGGATATTCTTCTCTGATTTTGGAGACCAAAAGTGTTCCCATTCCAGATCCGGTTCCTCCACCAAGAGAATGTGTCAACTGGAATCCTTGAAGACAATCACAACCTTCGGCTTCTTTGCGAATAACATCCAAAACATTATCGACGAGTTCAGCTCCTTCGGTATAATGTCCTTTCGCCCAATTGTTTCCGGCTCCTGATTGTCCGAAAACAAAGTTATCTGGACGGAAAAGTTGTCCGATTGGTCCGGATCTAACTGAATCCATTGTTCCAGGTTCCAAATCAACGAGAACTGCGCGTGGCACATATTTTCCATCTGAAAAAGTTGTTTTGCTGCAATAAAAATGAATATAAACGACATCAAAAACTTACTGTTCGCCTCGGTATAATAGACATCAATTCTCTCGAGCTGCAAATCGCTCTCTCCTTTGAATGTTCCATCTGGTTGGATTCCATGCTCGTCTGATATCACTTCCCAGAACTTGGAACCGATTTGGTTACCGCATTGACCGGCTTGGACGTGAACAATCTCTCTCATTATTCTGTAAATAAAGCTATTTCACAACAATTTTGAACTCAAGCGGAAGAGAAATCTAGAGAGTATACTACAGATAAATACTACACATATTATACGTTCAGATAATTTTCCAAACGGGAGTGACAAAAACATCAAAAATGAACGGTATTTGTACATCAATGTGGTCTGCTAAACTGGCGCGCAACACAACTGAACAATTTAAAAATTCCCGCGCGGCCTATGCCCCGATAAAAAAGCTCGTCCCTCCCCGCCTGTCAGTTTTGCTTTGCAAAGCGCGCTCTACAGAACAGAAACGGCGTAGCTACGGATTCAAAAATAATATTTATAGAGCGGTCATTTAATTGCTATCCGAAAATTGTGTAGCTACAGGTGATACGCTGTACGTTTGAAATAAAAATTTCATTTTTTTCTGCTTTTCGTATTTTCCCCCGTATTTTTTCAAACGTCATCCCAAATTTTATGTTTCCCAGAAAAGAAAACCCTTGTGTATAACCTGCATGTCTTTCTCTTCTCAATCTAAATCCTATCGTGATGTCATTCTACTTGAAGATACACCATCTCCGCCGTCAAAACCGCCACGAGGTGTTTTGCGAAAAGAACCACCAATGAAACCGCAAAGAAGTTTTATTCGAATTGAACCGGCTCCGGAAAACGAAGGTAAATAATTTGTTTTTTTTTCAAAGAATTTTTTGGCAAGTGTAAATTTTTTGCAGACAAAGAAAATGCGGCAAAGCCATCGCAATTCAAAGCAAAAGAAGCCATGGAAAAAATGCAAGATTATTTCAAACGAAGTATTGGAGCGATTCGAAGTTCTTCAGAATTCACCGGAAAAGAAGCAACCGATATTATGGAAGCGTATATTCTAAAAAACAAGGATAGTTTCAAGAGAGAAGATGTTGGAAGGAAAAATGCAGTTCTTTTGTTAGAACTTTGGAGGTCAAATAGTTTATTGAAATCGGTTCATCCAGATGTTAAGACATTTGTAGATTGTGATCGAACATATTTTATATTGACTGAAAATGATTCTTCGTAAGTTTAGCATCATCTTTATTGCAGTTATATTTTTATTCTAGACTTTTCTATGCGAACTCACCTGCATCATCAACAAAAATGACCGAAGTTGACACAAATTCTTTGCAAAGTCGATCAACTCGAAGAAACAACAGTTTCAAACGATTATTTTCGCCACTTGTTAAACGAAATCGATCAAATTCGAGAGGAAGAGATGATAAAGAATCAACATTTTTGAAGTCGACTTTGAGTCTTTTTTCAACATCAGATAGAAATGAGAAAAAAGGCGAAACAAGCAGCCGAAAAAGGTTTGAAAGACGAAGAAGCTGAAATATATCAACTTGCTCTTTTTCATCTTTTGAGTATTGTTGATGTTGAATTTTTTGGAAGATATCGCTTTGCCAATTGATGATACGAAGAAAAATGCATCTTTCCTAACATCAATTATGGAAAAAATGAAGATTGGAAGTTCTGAAGAGCGATTAGATATTCGACAAGAAGATGATATGGATCTTTTAATCGAAACTCATCCTTATATTCGACCAGCTTCTGCTTGGTTTCAAATGGCTCGACTTTGCGCACCAATGCTTTATTTAGAAATACAATCGGAACGAGGAAAAGCAATGCAATTATTCGTATGGTGTAAAGCGGCTTTGACGGCGGTTGCGCAAAGACTTGAAAAAGTCACAAAAAATGGGGAAAATCCACTGTTTCCAAATGAATTTGGACCTGTTCTCAAAAAAATCGCCGAACAACTCATTGGAAATTTCGATTGTGAGGAGAAACTCAATCTCGCCGTTTTATATTTGTTTTTGATGATTCCAAGTCCAGTTCGTGAAACAATCGATCATATCATTCAATGGCTTCAATTAACATTGCGAACTGATTCGGTCGAAGATCTACGAAGTCCATTTTATTTGGGAAGGGTAAGGGTTTTTTGAATCGAAAGAAATTGGAAAATTCATTTTTTTTTCAGAAAGAACCACGACACAAAGAAAATTATCATGTAATTGTTGAAGAAATTCGACACTTTATGTTTCCCAAAGGATGTTTGACAAATATTCAGCAAGATATTCTGATTGAGGTGGGTTTTTAGGAAATAATTTTGAAATCAAAAAATTTGGCTAACATGAGCAATCCTAAACATGAGCAATCCTAAAAAATACAAAAATGTATTTTTAAAACTCAGAGATTCGCTGGCCAGCTCGCCACCAGGTGGGGAGGCTGGCTGACCTGGGAACCACATGGAAACCATGTCGCCCGGTTTTTTTTCGCTGGCAAGGTGGCCAGGCTCTGGCTAGGTCACGGCCACATGGCTACCATGTGGTGGCCACTTCGCCGCGTCAAAATGAATTTTCATGAAAATGTCTGAAAAACTTGTGAATTGAGGCATTTTCGAAAAATTTGGCTCATTTTCTGTTTTTTCGCAGCACTTGAAACCTTAGGAAGTGAAAAAAAACAGTAGAAAATGCAGTGTTTTGAGTACAAACCACTGTCTTGCCAGCTTTCCAGAATTTCAAACACACAGGCCACGTCGCCGGAAAACTCAAGGCGACCTGGCGGCCATGCGGTTTCCAGGTGGCCGCAGCGATCTGGTGGCGAGCTGGCCAGCGAATCTCTGAGAAATACCTACAAAAGGTCTTCCACTGAATTTTTAATCTGAGCAATCTTTTTTTTAATTTCAAATTTTTTTAGACAATGGTTGATTTGAGAAATGCGAATCGACTCGGAAAAATGCCAAAACAACTCGAAGAATCGCTGAAATCAAAGTTAGTATATCGAAATGAGATCAATCAACGCAGAATGTCGCAGAAAAAGTAGGAAATCAAGCATGATCATTTCTTGTTAACACTTGTCCTTTTTTGCATGATTTCACCTTTTTTTGCTGCATGTTGATTGGCTTTTTCTGGAGTATTGTAATCACTATCGATTTTTAGAAGAAAAAAATGACAAAAGTGTTGCAATACTCCGTTTTTTGTGGACATCCTTTAGTTAGTTATTTTTTTCCAGGAAATGCAAAAATGACGAAGAGCCAACAACTCCAGTTAGATATGCGGTTGCTCCGAAACAAAGTCTTCGAGAAAGGGAGCAGAAAAATGATGGAAGATCGGATTTGAACCCGACTGAAGATGCGTTGGTTTCCATGATAGAGGTGAGATTTTATGAAAAATATGATATAGAAAATTTTTTTTTGAAAATTTCCATTTTTCAGAAATGTTTTTTTGAAAACACGAGAAAACACCTCAAAATTGCAATTTTTCCAGACAATGTTGAACGACACTAAAATGTCATTGTCCGAAAAGACCAAACAACTTCAAAACTTTTCAAAAAGTTATCCATCATTGTACAATAGATTTTTCAAAGGAATGTTGTAACAATTCCCGACGATCTTCATTTCTCAAAATCTAAATATTTTCTATCTCAAAATTCTATTTTTACGGGTTTATGCACTTTCTTCTTTGTTGAACCCTTTTCTGTCTGTATCATAATTTTAAATGAATTATTTTTATTTTCCATCGAACAGTCAAAATGTCTCAAAAGCCATTCATCAAAGTGCGAAATTTTATCCGTCGAGAATGATGTTCTTCAAAAAGATTTTCTCCTTGAAGTTTCTTTTTTGGCCTTTTTTGTGTTGTGAAACAACATTTTCTCACAATTCATACATTTTCAAAAAAAGTCTCATAATCAAAACTAGTATAGAATCCAGAAAATGCGAACCGAACCGGTAAATTTCATTTTTTTTGTCATCTCGAATCAATCAAAAACTATTTTGCTTCTGTGAAAAGTTGCATAACAATTGAAATATTAGTACGATGGCGGAAAGAAAAAACGGGAAGGCGATTAGCTAGAAAATGGGCGGAGTTTCAGATGATCTTCTCTTCTCAATGAGAAGGATTTATTTGGTTGTATACTTTGATCTTTTTCACTGTTTCAAAATTACTGTAGTTGCATTTTTCTCGGCTTCTTGGGAAAGTTTTATTCAGATGTTTTGTCTGTAGTAAAAAAAACTGAAATTAATCCTGAAATTACCGTATTCAAATTTAGTGACTCTAGAAAATCCTAAAGTTTTAGCTAGAAATTTTGGGGTGTGGACATTTTCGATCAATGTTCCAAACAGAATTTCACTTTTGATTTTTTCAAAAAAAAACATTTAGAATATTTATTTTCCAAAAAAATTTCAAAAATTAGGGACATTTTTTCTGGGAAATTTTAAATATGAAATTAATCCTGGAGTTACTGTACTAAAAAGTGATAAAATTTTCCAAATATTTTGCTTGAACTCTGTTGAGCTACAGTTTTTTTTATAGTTTCAGAACTCATTTTCTCAATGTGCAACAAACATTTTCAGTTTTTTTTTGCAATTTTTTGGGACTTTATTTCTGCAAAATTTTCAACCTAAAATTTCCCCAAAATTTTTTTTCCTGAAACGGTATTTCTCCTCCAAAATCCCATAATTCAATATCCATTTTTCATAAATTCACATAATAAATCTATCTATTTCTAATATCTTTTTTTGCTGTTCGCAATAAATTTCAGGAAGATTTCAATCTTTCTCAAATATTCTCGATATCCGACCGGATATCGCAAAAATAGAAGGTGTTGAGAGAAAGTAGGCACCCCGTGTCAAAATCTGATTTCATTTCATTTTCACTCTTTTTCTCATTTTCAATTTCTTTTCAGGAAGAAAATGAAATTCTGAGTTTTTTTTTGTAAATTTTTACACTTTTCCAAAAGTTTCATTTTATAAGAAGAAGTTAATTAGATTTTAAAATAGCTATGTTAAATATACTATTACTTTTTCAATTAACTACTATGCGATCAAGTTTTCTAGGTTAAACCAATTTTCTAATGGATTATGTAACAAAATAAGCTGTTAGTTAGAAAATTCTGTTTATTTTTATGTGTCGTCAATCAACTTCTCCTCCCGAAATTTCAAGTTCAATTAAAAAAGGGTTTGAACTAGACTATAATTACAGTAATCCATCAAACACAACCAAACTACAATAAAAAATACCTGCCTTTTTCGTGTTTCCGTTTTATTTAGTGAAAGCCAAGTTTATTTAATGATTGCCAATTTTTGTATTTATCCAAATTAAATATTTGTAATGGCATTTGATTTGAAACATTATTTATTTATTTTTCTATTTGTTAACAAAGTACATTTCTTCTAGAATCCCCCTTTTCTTTCCCAAAACAAAATTTTTTGATACAGCAAAAAAAATGTATACAATTTTTTGGATTTTCACAACTTTGTACCACCATTTCCGAATTATATAATGAGGCGTGAAATGTTTGAGCGAACTACAAACATGCACGCTTAGAACATTTTGACCTCGACCAAAAAAATTGTTGAAAACTTATGTTAGGTTGAATAATAATACGATCCGATCCCGACAAAATCTAATTTCGAAAAGAAACTGGTCATTTCATCCCACACAATTCTTCTTTCAACAAAATACACAGTGTGTTATAATTATATTCGTACACATATTCTGGATTTTAATTATTCAAAAAAAATTATTTTTGTTGTTGTTTGAGATTTTGGTGGAAATACAACCTCCAGCCAGAGAGAGATGATGGAGGTTTTGGCGAGAAAAACGAAATGGCGATGGGCGATTGTTTTGATTGGAGTTTTGCAAATTGTTGATGGATCGGATGACATTGGAAAAGTTTGTTCTTTTTTTCTGGGGGAGAAGTTGGATTTTTTTGAAGCTGATTGAGGGGATTTGGGATGTTTTTCAAATCACTCTTCCGAAGAGCTACACCCGAAAATTCTCCAAAAAATTGGTTCAGTTTAGAGTTTATGAATACCGGAATACCGTTTAGAGGCCCCCTCAACTAATCTTTATACAGTAATCCTCAGACTACAGTATGTTTACTTTGCAGTCTTCAGTTTTGAGATACAGTAATCCTTGTAGTTCTAGAAGTTTTTTCTTTATTTGGGAAGAATCAAGTTAATTTAAATAGATTAAAAATTCACTACAAATAGACAAAATTTATTTTTCCATGTGTTTTATTTTTAGTTTGCCAAAGAAAAGTTCCAAATTTCCTATGGTTTGGTCAGATTCTCTAACTTCAACATCATCATTTTTTTTCATCTTGAACATCCAACGGTATTATACCCAGAAATGTTTGTGTTAATTGTGGCAATTATTGCGCGATTCTTCTGCTATTCAAAAAGCCAGACTTGCGCGCCACCCAGTTGTATAAACAATTGAAAGTTTTGAATAAAAAAAAACTTTGAGGGGATTTGTTCAATTTTTGGTATGACGTCAGATTTTCTTACTGTTCTGCAAAAAATGCAACTTGTTTTTAGATACGTAATTTAGCTTGTCAAAGTTACAGACTCTTCCAACACGGAACATTTTTTTTTGAATAAAAAAGCGGCATTTATGTATTTTTATAATTATGTACATGCCGCTTTTCGACAATTAGACTAACTTCAGGAACATTTCTGAGAAAATAGCTTACAAAATCGATGTTTGAACATCAATTATTTCATCCATCACAGAGAATTTCGGAAATCAAAAATCAAAATAATAAAATCGAAAATATTTTAGAATGGATGTGATCGATACGTAGATTGTCGAAATGAGTTACTTGAAATGCATTGGAGATGTGCTGAAGTATCAAGAAGAACAACACAACACGCGTGTAAAATAATGAATCTATTTGGACAACATAAATCAACAAGTTATGAAATTGAACAAATATTTTCGAGTTGTACTAAAAGATTTAGCGCATTAAGTGATATTGATTTGCTGATGGAAATTGAACCAGAATGTTCAGCTGATAAACAAAATGCAATACCAAGTCATTATACATCTGCTAATTGTTGGAGTGAGCTAATTAGAATGACTCAGAAATGTTTTGCATTATCAAGATGTTGCCCTTCTTCTCAAAGGTTTGTCACTTTTTTTTTAAATCACAAATTAATAATATTTTTTTATTTTCTAAAGATGTTATCATGAAGTTCAATCAACAGAAACACATCAAATATACGAAAATGAGAAAACAAAATTGAAAGGATTATTGGAGAATTGTGTCGAAGATATGGAATCACTTCGTCGAACTCCAATCTCGAGAGATGATGGAATTATTGCGATGAAAGTGAATGAAAACGCAAGAGAGTTATTGAAATCAGTGGTACCTTTTCGAATTTTTCCTGATCCCCAATTGCAAAATTCGAAAAGAGTTGTGAATGCAGCTCCGACTGATTCGACTGGTTTTAGAAGACCATTTAGAAGACCATTAAGTATGTAGAGAAAAAAACAGAACATTTGAAATTTTTGGGTAATTTCAGAACATCGCTATGGAATTTCGAAGCAAAAATTCGAGGCGACTGTTATTGTTGGAAAAACTGAAGATGGAGATCTACCACTAACAACGTCTTTGAGTCCATTCACATCTATGCATGCAGGTAACAAACTTATAACATCTGGAAAATACCTATCTTCAAATTTTCTACCCCTAGATTACTGTAGACTTTCAGACTGCGCCTATTTTTTTTAAAGGAATCAGACCAAAAGGTCCAAATTTTAAATTCCTGAATCCGAAATTTTTTTAAAATGTAGCCTTAATAATTTTTTCTCAAAAAATTAGTCCTGGACTGATTCTTTTTTTAGGGTCCGATTTCCATAATTCTGAATTCTGGATTCTGGATTCAGATCCCAAAACCGGATCCGGATTGAAAACTCTCTGGCGGTTTAGTTCCAGATTTCTATTTCTGTTTTTTTGAAATAGATTCATCATGCGTTCATTTTTTTTTTCAGGATACACTAACACAATTTCTACAACACAAACTCCCGCTTTCTTTTCCTCTCATGTTAACTCAATTGATTTTGAATCGAAACCACCATTGAGAATTCGAAAAAACAAAAAACGAAGATTCAGAAAAAGAAAAATCACAAAAAGTGGAGAAAAACAGCACTTTCAAAGAGCTTCAGTTATTGAAAAGAGTCATTTTGATGCACATCATGTGAGTTATTTTTTCAAAGATTCGGAGCAACAAAAACATATTCAGGCAGCTGTAAAACTCGACAAACTCTCAAGAAATTTGAGACAAAAAGGGGAGTACGGTCGAAACTTTTTGCCAAAAATGCTTTTGGTGAAACAAAACAAGGGAAAGTTTTTGGGATATGCTCAACCATTTGTTCGACCAATTGAGAAGAGCTCCGAAGCTGCTGATTTCTTTGATGAAAATGTAAGTTGGTTTGTTGAAAAATCATTGAATTCTTGATTTCAGGTTGAGAAACATGCAAGTATTGATCAAATTTATGATGATATTATTGAATCGCAAAAATCAAGTTATCCACCAACGACACTTCAGATTCCTACAGAAGCGTCTTGGACTCGACAACCACCCCAACAGTATTCGAATTCACATTTTGATTTTACACCAACCAGAGCAACGTTCCCAACTGTTACATCAACAACTTCAACCACAACTACAACCCAACTTCCTCCAACAACTGTAAATCCAACAGTTGTTGATCCACTTGTCGATTATATAACACACGAATTATTAGAAAAACATTTGGAAAAAGAGAGTAATGAAGAAGATTTCGATTTTTCGGCAAATTCTGATTATATTGATATCAGTGCAGATGTTGCTGGACAATCTACAGTATCAAATGTGACAGTAAGAACCACTGCAACACCATTAATTGCGGCGAAATTGGGCGAACAAAATATCGAAGATTTGATTCCACTTCCTCATGTTGTCAATAGATTTGGTACCGAAGATGTAAGAGAAAGAGAGGAAAGGAAGTGTTTTTATTCGAGTTCTGATTCTTTCAGATTACACCGTCTCCATTTGTAACAACAACTGAATTGAACAATCAATTATGGCCAATTCCAATTCGGAAAGTTCATCGATTAAAAATGATGGGTCAAAAAGTTATGCAACAGTAAGTTCTATTGATTTGTGAGAAAATGGAAAAAACACATTTGTTGAACCAAATTTTGAGAAATGTGGTCCCTTACTTTGTTAATTGTGAATTCTTTTTTTTGTAATATCTACTTACAGTATGCGGCCAATTGTTATTCTTCCAATCAACAAAAAAAATGCGCAAAAAATGAATGAATATAAAAAACGAAAACTTTTGACTGGTTGCCAAAGATATGATAAATGTTTGAGAAAAGAAGTTGAAATGAGAATGCGATGTGCTAAGCCATATCCGCAACCATTTGATCGATGTTCGGCTCAACTTTTACCACTTTACCGATTGATTGATGAAGCATCTAATGATAAATTACAATATTTCATTAAATGTATCTCAAAAGTTGAGGAAAATGTGAGTTGAAACTTTCATCATCAAAAACCAAAGGTTTTTTTTAAAGATTTCTCGAAAATGTCTGGTCCACAAACCAATTGATGAATCTGAAGTTACTTGTGATAACATTGAAGTTTGGACAGATTATTGTAAATCAGTCGAAAAATGTTGTGAATCGAAACATGAATGTGAAAACCAATCAGAAAATTCAAATTTTGGAAATCGCCTTCGACTTCTTGAAAAATCATTCACACTTCGAGCAGCTGCTTGTCAATTCAAACACGCATTTCATCGAAATCTTGTTAAGAAATCTTAAAACTCATTTCACGGGTCAGAATCTCTCAAATAATTTAGTTTTCTGTATATTTTGCTCATCGTATTTGTGCTCATTTTTTTGTAGTTTTTTTTTGCAAAGTAACCCAGTTGACAGGGTTCCTGAGTATTGTAAACAATTTTTTGTTAATAAAAATTCCCATTTTTTTGATACCCAGGCCTATGGACAAAATCTTTTTTAAAAACTGTTTTTCAAAACTGAAACTAACCTGAATACTAATTATTCAAATTTTCGGGTGCCAATTTCACGGGTTACAAAAAAACATTCATTGAGTTAGTGAAAAATAGACATAGCAGATTGACGAGAAGTATTCTTGACAATTGGAATTGCAGAACTTCTCGAAGCATTTTGTTCGCGTTTCAAATCGCCAATTATTCCCCACATATCAAAAACAAGTCCATCAGGAAAATCAAACATGGCCAATTCAGATTTTTTGATCGCATCACTAAGTTCCCAAAGTGTGTTACAGTGAACAGCAGTTTCCCAAATTCTCATTGCCAATTGATCATCTTGAACTCCAAGATAAGCGTCAAACAATTCGTTCAATTTTCCACACATTTCTGCTTGGATCATTTGATCTTGAATATTTTCAACTGCAAATCCACCATCTGATTTGAATCGAATTGTTCCTTTTACCAAATCATTCGCTGGTTTTCGAACTTCTTTCATTGGTTGATTTGCTGTTTTTGGTGAAATCAATCGAAGTGTGCATTTATCTCCTTTTTTGATTGATCTCAATATTTTTGCTACTTGATAATGTCGATATCCCAATACAGTTTCTCCATTGATTTTTTCAATTAATTGTCCAACCATTGTTGCAGGAGAAGCTCGATGGAAAATTGAACCAGGATTAATGATTTTGATAAAAGCATTTCCTAATCCATTATCTGTGATTGTAACACCAAAATTATCAGAATCTTTGACAAGTTCAAGTTCGACAGCTTGGCCACGAATATGAGCATAAAGCATATCCTTGAAATTGAGGGTTCCAGTGAACAAATTGCGCATATCAAGCTGTAAATAATCAATTTTGATCATAAATACATTATTGAAAATTTAACTCACTTTGAAATCATTGACAGTCAAATAAATAATATCTTTCTTATTGATATCAAAACAATCAGCAATTGATTGATACAATTCGGACATATCTGACCATTTTTCAATGATTGCAACAGGTGATCCATGAGCAAGTTGACAGGCAAATTTGAGTTCGCGAGCAGCAACAGCTAATGGATTGACTGAAACTGGAGCATTTGCTATAACTGGAGAATCAAAAGAAGGGAGAGCAACGGCCATTTGATGTTGTTGTTTGATTTCGAGAAGACGAGAATCGATAGTAGCAATTGGAAGTGGAGCATCTCGATTGCGGAACATACTGCGAGAACGAGAGCGTTTTCTGAAAAAACTTATTTTAGCTTGAAGAATTCTCCCAGCAAATATAAACTACGGTACTCACTGGAAGCGTCCACAATTGTTATTGTTATTGTTGTTATTCATCATGCTTAGTAGTTAGAGTAGAGGTTAGTTGTTAGTTTGAAAAAACTGTGAGACTGAACGATTCTCAGCGAATTTAAGCAAAATTTTGAAACGTCATTTGGGTCACGTTGATCAGATAAACATTTTTTTGGGGAAAAAAATATCAACGTGGTTTTTTGGTTTTACAACGTGAAATAAAAAGAAGGTCATTTCTTAATTTTGTATCCAATGTTTTCGCAAATTTACTCCAAGGTTAACTCAGATAGTTTGGAACATAGATGGTAAGAAGGAGAAAACTTAAGTTGAACATACCTAATATTAGATATCCTTTTTCCAACATGCGCTAACTTCAGCCAACCAAACCGAATTGAGTTCCATTTTTGTTTTTCGATTCAGCTTCCATTTATTACTCTGTAATTAACTTGATTAGGCCTCAAATTGAGCCCAAACTTGCAGCTCCAAACCTTGAAAATAATTTTTGAAAACTGCCGCTTATTCGCTGGCGCACACTTGCTCAACTCAGCGAGAACAAAATAAAAAAGAAATGCCTCATTGCATCATGCGCGCTCCAATGAACAGCTTTTTTGTCTGTGTCTCGAGATATCTCTTCAAACATTTCATTCTCTCGCCAAAATTTTCGAATAAAGTTTGATTCCTATTTTTCAAATTTCAGCAGCTTCTGTTGCGTATTGAAATAGTTTTCGGATTTTAGATAGTGGAGAGAATAAATCTTGATTTGTTGGATGTATTTTCCTCACCGATAATAACATTCAAAGCTATATTTCTATATTTTTTTTGTTTTTCAACTTTTTGTTGAAATATAATTTTTTCAGAAACAAAATGGATTCTCCAGATGAAGATGAATTGTTCGAAAAATATGCTGAAGCTAAGCGAAAGACAAAAGTAATGCGAAAGTTTTTGTCATTCAATGAGCGAATTGAACAAATGGGAGGTGATAATGGAAGATTTTCGAGAAAGTTAGCCACAGAAACATCATTTGAGACATATTTCGAAGATACACTGGAAACGTGGAGAGCTGAAGATCAGGGGCCCGACCTAGGTTAGTCATTTCGAAAAACTAAGTTGAAGAATTAAAATGAGTAACAAATTTCAGAGTCGTTTGTTGTTTCAATTCAATCTAATAGTATCAAAACTTATGCTCAACTTCTTCATAAAGCCGATAGCATTTTCGAATCTTTATGCGAACATATTGTCAAACCAGATTGTCATTCGATCCCTGCTTTCTGTGGAATTTTATCGGCATTGGCTAGAGATCTTCGTGAAAAATTCAATCAATATTGTTGGCGATCTTTTGAGATTTTGATCAATATTCTAGATATCGGAGAGCGAATTCCGGAAAATGTTGAAGCTGCTTATCTTTGTCTAACTGTTCTAGTAAAAGTACAAGCGACAACATTATCAAAACAACTCAAAAAGACATTCGTTCATTTTCTTCCACTTTTTGCAAGCAGTCGTGGATTTGTTAGACGTTTTGCAGCAGAATCATATGCATATTTATTACGAAAATCGAGTGATTTACGATCAGTATCATTGTACATCGTCAAACAAGCATATAAGGTGAAGCTTTTTTTCTATTTAATAATTTTCATGATATATTTTTAGACTCCCCACAATTATCTTTCTGATGGTTGCGCTCTTTTGTTTTATACAACATATATTGGTATTGCTGGTACATTTCACAGCAACAGTTCTCAATATCTTCGAGATATTATTTCTTCATTTGTTTCTTTACCAAATGATGATTTCAAGGAGTTTTGTCTCAAAATACTCATTCAAATGATTGGTTATACAATTGAATATGCAAAAAAGTCTACATATCCAAACAGATTCTTTTATCATCATGTTTTGACGGTATGCTAACTTATAATCCAACTGAAAATATGGTTTTATTTGTTTTCAGAAAATGCTTGGTGAATCGAAGAATATTTTGGAAGCCAGTTGTTTGATGAGACTTCTTCATCCTTGTATTGTTACATCAGATGATGAATTTTTAAATGAAGTAAATCGTAAAAAAGAAGAAAAGAGACAATTTGAACAAAAGGAAAAAGGGCAAAAATGAGTTCAAAACCGCAGAAAAAGTTGTGTTTGAATGTCCACAAGAATTAAGATCAGCAATTCAATATGTGGTCAAATTCGACGATTTCAAATTGGATCAATATGTTGTTGGTTTTATCAGTGAAACACTTCTCACAATTTTCAATGATGATAAAAATCGGCTATTTTCCAAGGATATTACTTTGAGCATTGTTGAAAAATCAAACGATTATGAGGCTATTATTGATATGCTTTTGAAATTGATTGAATTGGATTCATTTGATCTTTATCTTATGCCATCATTAGGGAAAATTGCCGATGAAATTATCAAGAATGATGCAAATAATAATGGTATTCTTCGAAAAATCACAAGTTTTTATGCATATCTTTGTTCTCAACGGCGACCAATTAAAGAGACAATTGATAGAGGTAAAACAAATGGAACTATTCAAATTATAAATAAATTAATTACAGAGTCTCGTTCAAACTTTTTCGATCTTTCACATCATTCTTCATATCGTGATTGGTTGGTTAAAAACTTGGAATCAGATTTGGATGATGAATTTCTACTTGATATGCTTATTTCTTGGCCATGGCTTTTTTCTCAGTCGAAAAATGTTGATGGAACAGAAAATGTGATCAGAATAATTGAAAAATACATCAAATCTGACAACAAGAATATATTAAACAGTCAAGTTGTGTTAGCCGCCGTTTCTGGAATTTATATGATCAACAAGGAACTTTTGAAAACTATTGATATGATTTTTGTTGAGCAATTCATAAGGTAAAAATGATAGCTAAATTCAAAAATTATATGAAATTTATTCAGAAAACATAATTGCTGCGAATCATCTCTTCTTGCTTTCGAATTGTTTGTCAAAGTTTTGGGAGTTTCGAAAAATGTCGAATATATGAATAAAGTTTCTGAACTGGTTTATCCTGCATTTTTGAATTCAAATGGAAATGTTCGATTAACTGCACTCCAAATTTTGCGAAACTTCAAGCTGAAAATGAAATCGATCACTGATGAAGACGGAAATGTTTGTTTTTCAACTATTTTAGTCATAAACATCAATAATTTTCTAGGTTCAGTGTCAAACAAAATCCGCATTTGATGTTTTATTTGAAGCTGAAAGTAGTGAACTTATCAACTTCAGAGAACGTCTTTTACATTTCCGAAAACTTCGTCACGGACAACATAAAGAATATATTCCAGAAGGAAGTTCGGATATTGTCGAAAAAATTGTATTGACTGAACTACTATCACAATTTTTTGTCAATTTCACACCACTTTGGAAAGGTATTCACGAACTTTTGAAAGAATTTGCTCAAGAAATGAATATTGATATGTTTTGGGGAATTGTTGGACAATGGATTGATAATGTTAATAAACGTGAGTTTTCTGTGAAATTGTTAAAAGAAATAATAAATGATTTTAGATATCAAGGGAAGTTCTGAAAAGACTGGATTATCTGAAAATGGGCGTATTATTGGTGTTGATTTATCAAATCGATCAGATTTTGTGAATGCGCGTATTCAAAGTTATAACTTTTTCGAATCAATTCCTGAAGTTGCTGAAAGACGAACCAGAATTCTTAGTCCTTTAGTTTTAGAACTTTATGAGTAAGTTACTTTTCAAGAATTTTAAAAATTAATTTTCAATTTTTCAGTGATTTCAATCGATTAACTTCTTCAACAGCGAAAATTGAAAATCTCATACAAGACGAGGAAGAAGAAGAAGAAAATGAAAATGAAGAAGAAACAAATGAAGGAGAAGAATCTGAAAAAAGAACTGAAATCGCTCATATTTTAAAAGCTCTCAATTCTCTTCTCATTGTTTATTCAAAATTCAACGCAGCAAAAGCAACATATTTAGAACCAAAACTATTGGAAATGTATGAAAAATTGTTGTCAACAAAATATGAAGGACTTCAAAAATCAGCATTGGCTTGTATCTGTTCGTATAGAAGTTCAATTTTGGCGCAATATCGAGAGAATTTGGATAATTTGATAGATGAAGATAAACTTCGTCAAACTTTGATTTATTTCAAATTATCGAATGATGAAGATGATGTACAAGTTATTGATGAACATCGACCTGTTATTGTTCCGATTTTGTTGCGAATTTTACATGGAAAATTGATTGCAAATCCAAAGAAAAAAGGTGCAATTTCAAGACGAAATGGTATAATTTATGTTATCGGTGGATGTCGAAGTGATGAATTGACCTTCTTTTTCAAATTGTATTTTTCCCAAATCTATAGTATTTTTGGTAAGTAAAAGTCGATTTTTTTAAAATAAAATAAAATAATTAATGTTTTTTACAGGTTCTTCAAGTTCTTTCGATGAAATTGAGAAAATTTGCCAGAAAGAAGGTTTCTTTTCAAATATCAATCTTCGAGTTTTTCTTGGGTAAGTGTTTTATTTTCTAACAAAAATATATATTCACAAAATTGTACCCGTAATAATTATCAAGTGAGAGAGAGACTATTAAATTAAATTATAAAAACCGAAAAAATCCAACAATTAAAAACACGGTCAGAAAATTTGTTCTTGAAGATATTTTTAAACAATCAACTTCGAAGTCATCATTTTTTGATAGAAGTGTAGGTGTTGAAATATATGAGAAAGCTGTTGCGATATTCTCGAAATTTGATGTAGTTTGAAGTGGTTTGCAATCAACTTTATCAAAATCATGTGATTTTGAATTATCTGCTGATAATTTTGAAGTTGATTGAATATAATCATCGATCCATTTGAAACGACAATCACAAATTATAGGATTATCCTAAAATTCATTTTATTTTTCTAATTTAATCTGAACTCATAATACTTACCTGCAATTCAATATAGTGTAATATAGTCCCATGTTGATTTACGGCTGGTGCAATTGTTTTCGAAAATGGTTGAAATGTTTGTAACTGATTTCCAGTCAAACTTAATGATAAAAGTGAAATACCAGTTAATGTTTCGAATATCTTTTCGGGAAACTCAGTTATTGATGTGTTATGAATTTCAATTCGAACACGAAATCCTCTCAGTGTTGAAAATGCATTATTATCGATCTACAAATATATAATGTTTCCTAGATTAGCCAGGATAGCTTACCTTTGTCATATTTTTACCAACAATTGTCAAATGTCGAAGTAATCGAGTATCAGCATTTTGTATTTGTCTATCAAATATTGATTGTTTTATAGCAATATGAGCAATATGTAAAGGTGGAAGATTTCCAAGAATCGATGAAATATCATACGGTTTTACTCCAGAAGGTATATTATAGAGCTGAAAAAATGCTTGAGCATTTGAAAATGATCTGTTTTCACTTATCACTTACATAGAAATTTTTCAAATTATTCAGAATATTGAAAATATGAGCATCGGGAAGTCTTGTTAAAAATGGCATATTTGAAATGTGCAATGTTTCCAAATGATGTAGATTTTTAATATGATCATTATTTAAATGAGAGATTGGATTATATGAAATATTGAGATGTTTTAGATGAATAAGTTGCTCAAATGCAGATGGTTGAATTTGTTTTAAATTATTATGTGAAATGTCCAATGCAACAAGTTTTGATAGTGGAGCAAAGTCACGATCAGATATTTCATAAATTTTGTTGCTGCAAAAATATGTTTTGTCGAGACTTTGAAATGCCTTTACTTACCAGCTAATATTTAGTGATTGAATTGATCTGTGACTGAATTTTGGAATACTAAAGAGTCCTGTATTTGCCATATTTATTGTGGATATTGAATGACTCAAATCTCGAAATGCTGTTGGACTCCATGAAGTAACTGGATTATTAGAAAGATCAAGAATTTTTAGACTGAATAATTTTTCAAATGCTCCATCTTCGATTGAATCGATTTTGTTGTCTGCGAAAGATAAAATTGATAAATTATTGAGAGATGTTAATTGAGTTGAATCCACTAATCTGTAAGAAAGTTCAAATCAAAAATCTTCTTTTTTTCAATTGATAATGTTACTTGATTGTATTTTGTGAAAGATCGAGCAAATGAAGCGATGTACTGGTTGTTGCTAATGCTTCAATTGGAATTCGAGATATTTTGTTATTATTTGCAAATAATTCTAACAAATTATTCTTTCCAAATGTTCCTTGATGTAAAAATTGAATATCATTGTGAGAAATATCTAGTGTTGTTAGCATTTCCTAAAAATATCTAGTTATTCAATAATTTTTTTCTTCAAAAACCAACTTGAAACTGGAATGTCCCCTTCCATAAGTTTTTGATATAATTGTGCGACATTTTTACGATTGACAATTTCCGACATTCGGAAAATGCATCATTGTCAATATCGAGAAGGCCATTGTGTGAAACATCAAGAGAAATAAGTTCTGTTGCATCTTGGAATAATTTACGATTAATTTTCTCGATATTGTTTGAAGATATGCTCAATTTTCGTAATCCACGAGAAATACACGAAATGTCGAGACTAAAAACAGAATAGTTTTTGTGTGAATTGTTTCAATAACCTACTCATTTATTTGGTTATGACTCAAATCCAATTGCCATACTTGTGTAATACTTCCAAGATAATCACATGTAAATTTGCGGAAAGTATTATGTGATAATTTCAATGATTGAAGATCATTAAATGATCGGAACGCATCTCTATCAATTTCATGTAAATTGTTGTGATCGAAATGAAGAATATCCAATGCGGGAAGTTGGAAAAGTGCACTTGGCAGAATTTTGATAATTCGATTATGAGACAAATCAAGATATCGTAAATTACGTAGATTTGAGAAAGCCTGAAAAAATTCATTTTCAATTGAGACCACCCCTTTAATTATATTCTTACCATAGATGGGATTATCCGTATCTCATTATGACTCAGTTTTAATTGTTGTAAATTATCGAGATCCGAAAATGATCGACTAGTTATTGTACTAATCTTATTATGAGCCAAATTCAAAGACTTCAACTCGGATGATCCAAACATCTGAAAAAACACAAGTTTTATCGAATATTTAGTGCTCAACTCACATTTTCTGTAATTGTTGTTATTTGGTTGCCAGCGAGAGAAAGATGTTGCAATTTTTGGAAGATCGGAAAGCGAAAAATTGTCGATTTTTTGAATTTGATTGTTATCCAACATCAAATGACGTAATTTTTCCATTCGAAATAACGATGGGAAATTTTTAAGTTGATTGTTTTGAAGAAATAAACTTTCGAGATTTTTGATTTTTTCAAAAACTCTTGGAGAAACAAATTTGATTCGATTGAAGGAAACATCTATATATATTAATGATGTCATTTGCTCGAAAATGTGAACATCGCTCATGTTAGTTATTCGATTTCCAGCCAAATTTAAACGGCGAACTGTTGATGATTCGTGTCTTTCAGACGAAGTATGCGATTGTTTTTTCAAAGATTTTATTTTATTCTTTGAAATATCCAAATGTTCCAATGAATTCATTCCATTTAAAACACTATTAGGAATATGATCGAGATGATTATTTGATAATAATAATTCGACCATTGTATCTCTACATCCTTTTAGCAAATCATTATCGATTCTTGTTAATTTATTGCCAGCCAAATTGAGATGTGTTAAATTTCTCAAATCTCGAAGTGCTTCTGGTGTTTGATGAATTGTGTTTTCAGCCAGATTTAGCTTTCTCAATGTTTTCGCAAAGTTTTTCAACATTCCTCGTGGCAAAAACGCGATTCGATTATAACTCAAATCAAGAGAATTCATATTTCCAATTGTTTCAAAACAAGAATCATCTACAATTTGAATTTGATTATAACTAATATCCAATTCTTTGATTTTCCGAAAACTTCGAAATGATGTTTTATCGAGTCTTCGTATTTTATTATTCCTCAAAACCAATTTGATCTCCGATTCAAATGTGACTTCATTGTTATCGATCAAATTTGTTATATTATTTCCTTCCAAATCAATTGATTGAAGATTTTTCAAGTCACTCATTGCCAAATACGGTATTTGTGACAATAAATTGTTTCGAAGTATTAGGAAATGCAAAGTATGAGGAAGTGACATTTTCTGTATTTCTGTAATACGATTATTTGATAACATCAAAACAACTAATCGCAGGTGATTAAAAGCCAGTGTTGGAATGATTTTCAGCTGCAAAAACAATAATATTTTTGAAAGAAAACATATAACAAACTTGATTATTATCCAAATACAAAAACTGCAAATTGTTCAACTGTGTTTCGTCGAATGTATTTGATCGTAATACATCAATTCGATTGTTCTCCAAATGTAATATTTGTAATCCGTGCAAATAAGTCAGAGCCCATGTTGGAATAACTGACAAATTATTATGCGCCAAATTCAGTTGTGTTAATTTCATCTCTAAGCCACGAAAAGCATTCACATTTACTGTTTGAATTTGATTATTAGAAAAATCCAAAGTTTGAACATCGTGATGTTTAAAAGCATCTTGTTGAATAAATGCCATTGATCCATCAGTCATTGATAATGCAACAATATGTGGTGGTATTTGTCCTTTTGATGTTTCGGCATTTGGTAATTGTGGAACTGTTGCTGATGAAGTATGATGACACATTATATGAATAGGGGATTCTTGGGAAGAAAATGCATTTGAATTTATATTTATCACATTTGGAACTGATATACATTGACAATTTTGCCAAATATCATGAACATCTCCCGGAAAATCACATTTATAATCTATTGAGGTTATTGAATCAAATTGTAGAAATATTGTTATTAATATTAGGAATTTGTTTGTCGACATATCATTTGCGGTCTGAAATTAGTATATATGTAAAAATAAACTAGAAGTTAAAAATAAAAATAATAAAGTAATGTATATTCAATATCACACCTATTAATTGACAAATCAATCAACCGAATAATTGATTGATATTTGATTGCGCGTACTCGTAGAAATGGTCAAAAAGTTGAAAAGAATCGAGAGGAAATAACAAAACAACAGTTGTGAATGTGTGTTCTTCTGTTGAATGTAACAGAAAAAAGAGAAAATGAAAATGAAAATGAGCAGAAATTTGAGATATTTACAACACGATCATTTAGTGCGTCCGCTGTTGAGTGTGGTAAAAAATGACATAGAAATGTTGTTGAACTTATTTTGAGGAAAAAGGAAAAAATGTCTAGTTTTAGAGCTTATCTAGACGATAAATCTGTTTGCTCGAATGAACACATTCTTTATTTCTATTACACATATTTTTTTCGAATGTCCGAAAGTACTATATAAATGTCAAAAAGTTGTCACTTTTGACCTGTCATCATATATTTTATTCATATTGCGCAACTAATTTTGTGCATCAGTTGGCTTTGCACAAAAACACTAAACAACATCGTTAGATTTTTAGTGTTTTTTTTCGACCGCGGCAGATGAATCTTAAAATAACATGTCATGTGTGTGTATTTCTTTTTTCGAAATAAAAAAAAAGGTGTAAAATCGTGCCATCACGGAATGTTAGAATTTTTGAGCAAGAAAAGATTTTCTGGCAGACGCAAAAAAAAGAGAAAAGTGTGTTTGTCAATCAAAAGTAACATGAAAAAAGATGTATAGGTTTATAATTGAGATTAAGAAGAAAAAGTGTAACCTGAGATAGGGTAACTTGAATTGTGAATATAATGAAATGGAATACGAACGAACGGAAAAGAGTAAAAAAGAGAAAGAGGAGGAGACAGGTGGAATTTACATTATCCTATTATTCATTTATATAAAAGAATGAACACATGTAATTATTTCATTAGGGTTTTTGACACTATTTGGAAAAAAAGAAGTGTCAGTAGAAAGTCCTTCACTTCATATGTTTATTGAAGTGATTTCGAGAAGAAAAATGATGTCGATTAGCATATTCGAAAAAAAGGAGAAAAGATGAAGAAAACGTGGGAACCTTCTTGACCTCTTAAAAGTACTTTTCACATATAATGCGTTCGGTTTTTTAGCACGAAAAATCAGATTTTCTCAAGTTTTCTCAAAATTGCCTCTTACAAAAGTATTCTGAATTTTTGCACAATACCCAAAGAAAAAAAATATGAAAATATATAAGAAATTGGATTGTGAAGAGAAAAAAAAACATCGGAATAAATATATGTTTTCTCTCCAAATTTAATAATATATTTGGGTACATTGAAAGGAAAAGAATCAAATGGATGTTTATTTATTTTATTGCAGAATATTAACTGGAGTTTCGGAAATGGTTAAGAAAATTGCACGATCAATGACTGAAAATGAGCAAAAAATGTTGATGTATATCACGTTGACGTGTGGAATTGTATCAAAGTTTGCCGAATTATCAATGCCAAATTTGGATGTTGTGAAAACATTGAGAATGAGTGTTTGTGATAGACTGGCTGAGGTAAACAAAAAAATAGTAATATTTTTTGGAAAACTCCTGTTTTTCAGATGTTCCATGCATTCCCTGATCGACAATTATTATCTGAAGAAGTTAGAATATTGAAAGATGTTATAATTTCAAGTCATTTGAATGATCTACAAAAAAGTACTGTAGTTGAACGAGAAGATTCGAATTATTTGCCAGTTGTTCCATTTTCTGTTGTTAAATTAGCTGCAGCAATTTGTAAACTACCAACACTTTATCAGATTTTGACAATTAATTTGGAATGGAATATAATTGGAGAAACTGACAAAAGAACTTGTGATGTTATTGATATTTTATTGGCTCCTTTATTATGGCCTGGATGCTTTGATTTGATGTTTCGAACAATTCGAGGAGCAATTATGAGATTATCTGAACTTGCTGATGAAAACCGTATTGATATTGGACAATTTGTGAAATGTTCTGATGTTCAAATTGCTAAAAGTTAGTTTTCAACAACAATAATGTTTTTTTGTATTTCTGAAAATCATTAAGTCTGTAAATTTTTTTTCAGAGTCAAATTATGGAACAAGTCTTCTCCAGACAAGAATTCGTTTTGTGCTTGATTTTCTAACAATGCAAATCGAAAAAGAAGTTGCGAGCAATAAAAGACCATCAAGTGAAAGTATCACACTTCTCGAAAGATTTTCGGATTTTGTGTCAGAATTTGAAGATATTCCAAATCGTCTTGCAACTCCATTATTAATGTGTATTGAAAGATTGAAATGTAATGAAGAAACAATGGTGAATATGTTGAAATCAATGGCTAGAATTGCACCAATTCTCAAAGATCCTCAACAATATTTTGGGTGTGTTTGGTGTTTTTTGTGATGTTTTTTTAAATATAAAATTTTTAGAAAGTTGCCGAAATTGTTCTCGAAAATGGCGGGAAGAACACTGCGAGATGGTTTAGTTGAAATGGTTCAAGGATTTTCGAAATCGAAAAATATTGATGAGAAAACTTCGAATCTTCTCCAATTAATATGTGATCTCGATTCTTGGGACAAATCAAAAGTTGATGAACCGAATTTCGATAAAAGATATGCAGCTTATCATTCTCTTATGGATATTTGGACATCTAAAGATCATGTTAGAATTGATCCAATTATTCTTGGAATGTTTGTTGGAACACATTTCCAATGTATTTCAACGGTAAGATCGCAGAGTTTTTGTCTCCCTAAAATAATTCAATTTTTCCAGACAACTGATTTATCTCTTCGTATGACAGCTGGTAATAATGTGAGATCGCTTGTTGAATTTTCCGGAAAAAGTTTGGAAGGAAATGAAAAACGTGGATTCTTGGAGAGTTTCTTGAACCCAACTGTGATATTTTTCATGAAACATGAAACTGATGTAAGTTTTTTTGAGGTCTGAATTTTAAAATTTTGAGTTTAAAGGTGTGAATTTTGAAGTCTTACCTTTGAGCCTCGAATTTGGAAGCCCAATTTGTTGCAAGAATTTCACTATTTTTCTTTCAGGCTGTAAGAGAAGAAGCATTATCAACACTTGGAGTTATGGTTCGATCATTCAAAGAAAATCAACATTTAGCTGAACTTGGAAGTTTCACAAATGATCAAGATGAAGAATTAGATTTTTTGAAAAATATGAATCATATTCAAATTCATCGAAGACAAAAAGCAATTCGAAAATTGATTGAAAATATTGAAAATGGAGAAAAGAATATATCATTCAATGCAATGTTCAAATATTTGATCCCAATGATTAATCCATATCTCATCAATTTTTCAGCCAAATTTAATGGTTTGTTTTTTTGTCTGAAATGTTGGTATTAATTGGAATTATTTTATTTCAGCTATTTCTGATGAATCTCTTCGTCTTCTCACTTTGACAATGTCAAAAGCGCCATGGGGAAAATATTGTTCGTATTTGGAAAGTTGGTTGTCACGAGTTGAAAAAGCAACTGGATCATCTGGATCGAATTCTTCTCAAGAAGATGAATTCACAGATAAAGCGCTTGTTCGAATTGTGGTTGCAGTTATTGATGCATTTCATTTTGATGTAAACGAAAAAGTGGAAAACAACGAAGGTATTGATGAAGAAAATGAAAATGAAAATGATGGAATTATTTTGAAACGTATCAATCGAGTGATTTTACCAAGATTGACAAAATGTTTGGATTCTCAAACACATAATGTTGAAAGAAAAGCAAAAACATTAGAAACACAAGCAACAACTCTTCATTTGGATATTCAACGAACTCCAATTGCATTTGCAATTGTGAAACTTCTTCAAAAGTTACCAGATGCTGTGATTGGTCGACATCTTCATGGAGTTATTCTGAAAATTTGTAATTTAATGATGACACATTCATTTGATGTTCGAGAAACTGCGCGAAAAACACTTCTTCAAATTGTAAAATGTTTGGGTTCCAAATATTTGGCATCAATTATCACCGAAATTTCATTGACAATGACCAAAGGTTTTCAGGTTAGTAGAAAATTGAATTGGAAAATTGAACAAATTAAAACATATGTTTTTATAGGTTCATGTTGCAATTTATTCAATTCATACATTGATTGTTGCTATGAAAAGTGTTATAAAAAATGGAGAATTGGACACAGCTATAAATGTGATTGTGAAATTATGTATACAAGATCAATTCTCATCGACATCTGAAGAAAAACAAATTGGTTCAATTAAAGCAGAATGTCCGGAGGCAAAGGGAAATCGAACACCAGAAACATTGATGCATTTGGGAAGATTTGTTTCACCTGCTGGAATTCAAACAGTGTTAGATCCATTCAGAACTGTTGTCAATGAACATCCATCTGCTAAAGCAATTCAAAAAGTATCGGATTTATTATCAAAGTTTGCATCAGGTCTCAAAGATAACGAAGGATTGGATAATTCAAATCTTCTGACTTATATCTATAAGTCACTTTCAAATGATTTGCAAAAATTGGGAGATGTTGAGTCGAAAAATGAAGAGAAAGAAAAAAGTGGGCGAAGACCGGAGAGTTGCTTGATTCTTCCAGCAGCTCCGAAGAGAATTGGAGCTATGACAAAAGTTGTTATTCGAAGTAGAGATCATGTTTTTGCCGAATTTTTCGTTCATCTTTTTGCTGCAATTTTGAAAGAAAAGAAATTGGATTTGAATGAGGATGGAATGATTGCAAGATTGAATCCATTTGTAAATCTTATTCTAAATTGCTTCGATTATAAATACGAGAAGTTGATTGCGGGAAGTCTTCGAGCATTGTGTTCAATGATTCAAATTCAATTATCAGCAATTTCAACAAATTCTCAACGAGTTTCTGATACACTTTTTATTCTTTTGAGTGATTATGCATCAATTGGACAAGCTGGAAATAAACCAGAAATTGTTAAGTTGAATCAATTGATTTATAAAGGATTCACAAATCTGATTAATATATCTGGATGTGATTTTCTTGATAATGATAAATTGACATTGTTATTGGCATATGCTGAAGCTGATGTTTTGGATCAACACAAACAGGCAACCATGTTCTCGTTAATCAAGATTTTGGTCAAAAAAGGAGTTCGACATGAAAGAGTAAGCTGTTTGAAGATTTTTCATTAAAAACGTTTTGTTTTTATAGCTTTCTGAAATAATGGATCATTTGGCGGAAACATCAATTAGATCTCCATTAATCAATATTCGTGCACAATGTCGAGAAACTTTGTTGGATTATATTGGAGGAGCTTCGGACTCAGATAAATCAGTTGAAAAATTCGTTGAATTCTTTTTGGATCAATTGGATTATGAATATGAAACTGGAAGACAATCGGCTGCCGAAATGCTTTGCCAACTTTTCCGAAATTTGTTATCGGTTTGTTAATTTTATCGTTTTTTTTGTTGGAAAAAACAGATTTTTTTAGAAATCGCTCGAAAATGTTCATATGCTTTGTGTTGTCAAACTTGGAGCAGCAATAATGAATGATGAATCTCCAAAAGTTTCGGCTCAAATTGGAATTGCACTTCGAAATTTGTTATCAAATGTTGGAACATCTCAAAGAAATGAAACTTTTGAAGTTATTTTACAATGGTTGGAAACTGAAGACGTATGTTTCAAAAGATTTTACATACTGTCAAAATAATTTTGTGGTTATTTTTCAGGAAAATGCGAGAGCAGTTGCAATTCAAACAACGGTTCAATTGAGTTTTGTTGAAAAGGAGAAAATGACCCATAAAATTGGGAAAATATTCGAAAATTTGAAAAATATTTTATTCGATGAAAATTTGTTCGAAAATACCAATGAAACTACAATTATATCAATGTTGAATGGAATAACTCGAATTTTGGCGAATGTTGGAAAACAAAGTGTAACTCAATTTGATCCATTTTCATTTTTGGAAGCTCTTGGCGATTTGGCGAAATGTGAAGAATCGATAAGTGTTATGTGTGCTGCATCAACATTAATTGGACAAATTTTATCATTTATTGAGATTGAGAATATTTCGGAAAATTTAGCCAAAGAAATAAGTTTATGGATGTGTCGAGCATTGAGACATTCAAATTTGGATATTGCAACTGGAGAACAAACATCTAAAAATCTTGTTTGTTTATCAAAACGACTTGATATTGAAACATACAAACTCATTATTGCAAATATTGCTCAATCTTGTAAATATGAAGTAAAACATCAAGTAAAACAAGTTGTTAAAAGAATAAGTTGTTTCAAATTGATTGCTGCATTATTTGTGACTGGAGATAGTGAAAGATCTAATTGTATTCTTGAGAAATTTATGAGTATTTTTGTGAGAGAATTGAGAACTTGCAGTGAGTTATTTTTTCAGAAGATTTTTTTCAAATCGTAAATTGTTATGTTCAGGAGATGAAGAATTATCGAATCTGACCCAAGAAGTTTGTGGATTGATAAAGAAAAAGATTGGAGATGATGAATATAGTCGAAGAGTTGGAGAATGTCAGAAATCAGCATCGGATAAAATTACAGACAGAAAACGAAAAATAAGAGTGAGTTTTTTGACAAACCTGTGAAACATTGACGACAAAAATTTTTTTTTTTGAAAACAATTCTAATTTTCAGGAACTTGCTGTAACTGCACCAGAAGATGCAGCTGAACTTCGTCGTAAAAAGAACAAAAAGAAAATGGATTCAAGAAAACGAAAACTTGATGAAATGAAACCATATCGAATGATGAAAAGAAAACATGCTGAAACTAGAAAATTACAAGAAAATGAAGAAGATTAGATAATTGTTAGATTTTGTTAGAATTTATTTTGTTTTTTGAAAAATGGGTATTTTTTGTTGATTTTTGTTTGTTTTTGTTTTTGAAATTGTTATTGTTGAAATGAATTTATTTGGAATATTATTGAAATGGTTTCTAACAGATTTTACTTTCTGAATACCTTTTTTTAAAAATATCAGAAAATTCTGAAACAATTCAGGGAATGAATTCTCAGGGTTCCCAACTGTTATACTTTTGATGTGATCTATTCTCAAAGTCAGAGTTAGAGTGGGGTTCCCGTTTTGAAGAAAAAAATCCCCTGAAGTTACAATAAGCGTGTTAGATGTTCCAAAAACTGCAGCGCTCAAACCCTCAAAAAAGAAATAAATAAATAAAAATTCACAAATACTTCTACCGTACCCCTCATCAAAGGCGCACACAATTTTTCTCCCGTGTCTCGCAACGCGCGTTGATTTTTCAAAAAACGAAGCGGTGTTTGCACATTATTGATGGAAACATTTAATGTGACGCCAAATTTTCAGTGATTTCGTTTTTTATAAGGGGCACTTCGTTTCAGTCCAGTGTTGGGACGAACAAATAGAGAAAACGCGACGCAGACACAAAAAACCCCGAAAATTTTTTGAAAATGAGAATTCATGGACCATCGCTTCGGGACCCAACAGTTGGCTGGGTGCCAGCCTTATTAAATTTCGCGGTATTTTCAGTTTCGCGGTTTTTTCTTTCGCATTCTACACACTCTCTCTGTCTCTATTTGTTCGCCCTGAAACGAAGTGGGGGAGGATATCAGAAAATTCTGAAACAATTCAGGGAAAGAAATGAGTGATGATGAATTGCCAGAAACACCTCCACCTGAAGATGAAGAACTTTGTGAAACTCCACCAATTTCACCATCAATAGTTATTCCTGAAACACCACCAATTCAGAATAATATCGAAGAATCTGCGAAAGAAAATAATGATGAGGATGGATATGATTCATTTGATGATTTTAAGGTAGTGTGATTTTTAAATTAAAAATTTTTGGAAAATTAAATCGTAATATCCGTGTGGCACAATTGACGCAAATCCATTTTATTTTTTTTTCATTTGGAGTTCCCTCCTTTCCTGAATTTTCCTTGAGTGGGAAAGATTTCTGAAAAAAACATGCACACCTGGTAAGCAAAACGCGTTTTTGTGCCAAAATGTTCAAAATCTTTGATTCAATAACAAAATCAAGTTTTTTTGACAAGAAGAACTTTTTTATTAGGTTTCATCCTTGGCTAAAGTCTTTTCTCTGACTTCCAATCTCCCAGTAGTTGGTCGCAATATCTCAAAAGAGCATTGCAATTTCTCATCGACAATCATAAAAGCAGCACAATTATCAAATTGTCCACAATAATGTGGAGCTGAGAATAATGTGACGAGTTTTCGTCCTCCGAAAAACTCATAGCCATCTTGAACGACTTGATGAGCACGGCAAATAAGATCGAGATTGAAATCGTTGCATATTTTGACAACAACATCTTTACCGAAACCAACACCAGCGCCACGTTGATTTGGCTGAAAAATGGAAATGAAGATTTTTCAAAAATAATATTCATATTTACCATGAAACCGTTCAAACCAATGATTGGATCAGCCCATAATAAATCAAGTTCGAGTGCTCCTTTCGCGTCGGTTGGCCTACCAAGTTTTCTCAAATCGTTCAGACTTTTCAATTCCGGTGATAAACCACCGTGCATACAAAGAATACGATCACCAACCAAACCAGCTAATGGTAAAAAGTTGAAAAAATCTTGAAAAACTTCGTAAACTCGAGTACTTTGATATCTTTTTTGACATTCTTCATAAAATCCATATGCTTTGTTGACAAATTCGCATTCGTGATTTCCGCGAAGAAGGAAAAAGTTCTTTGGATATCGTACTTTGTAGGCAGAAAGCAATATAATTGTTTCGAGATTGAATCGACCTCGATCAACATAATCGCCAAGAAATATATAATTGGCAAGTGGTGGCCAACCACCGCGATGAAAAAGGCGAATAAGATCAGGAAATTGTCCGTGAATATCACCACAAATTCGAATTGGAGCATCAACTTCAACAAGAGAACCTTGCACTCTCAATATTTCTTTGCCAGCGTCTAATAATTTTGTGATTCTCTCTTCAGTTATCACTTTATTCAATGGTTTGTCATGATTTCCAATGTTTAACACATCTACGATAATACTTGTTACTTCTTGTTGTGTCATGTTCTTGTTCTCTGAAAAAAACAGTTTTTTGAGATACTGTATTCTACAACTCCTGCTCTAAACTAAACTCACTTCGATCGATAAAAATAGAATATTTATAAACTAACAATAGATTTCTCTGTGATATTTGCCTTTTTATAGGTATGCACGTGAAAAATTGAGGTTTACGTTTCGGAATTTTAATTTTCAATAAAATGATAATTTTTGCAGCCACTTGCATGTTCGACACAAAAAGTGACACCAAATGATGAAGATTACGATTCTTTTGATGATTTTGTACCAACTCAAAAACAAGAAGAAGATGATGAAATTGAATCATCATCATCTTCTGAGGCTGTATCTTCAGATGATAGTGATTTTGAGCCGACAAATGATGAAACTCAACCAACTCAAATTTTCCATCCGGAAAGACAAATGAGAAGTTCAAAAGAAAAGGTTAAACTTTTAGAAATAAAAATTAAAATCCAGTTTTTGATTTTCAGGATGTTGCAGAATGCTCCGAAAATAAAACAATCAAAAAGTATTTTACAAGAAATAATCAAGGAAAAACTGTGGAATTGGATGAAGATGAATTTGTAACCGAAAAAAAGCCGCTTCAATCAACCATTCAAGTGACAGATGTGCAGAAATCAGAATGGTCAAAAATGTTGGAAGCACCTCCAGAAGCTCTTGAATGTTTGAGAATAAATTATGGACATCGACAATTTCGTGATAAACAATGGGATGTTATTCGAAATGTTTTGAGTGGAAATGATCAATTTGTATTAATGTCAACTGGATATGGAAAAAGTGTTTGCTATCAACTTCCATCGCTTTTACTCAATTCAATGACAATTGTTATTTCACCTTTGATTTCTTTGATGAATGATCAAGTTACAACTTTAGTAACAAAAGGGATTGAAGCAATTAAACTTGATGGAGATTCGAAATTGACGGATTGGGGAGAAGTTATGGAAAATTGTAGAGATATTCGATTTTTATATATGTCACCGGAAATGGCAACTAGCCAAAAAGGATTGGAACTTATGACAAATTGCAAAGATTGTGAGTTGATTTTAATACAATATAAACAAAAACTAACATAAATTATTTTTTTCAGATATTTCGTTGATTGCAATTGATGAAGCACATTGTGTTTCTCAATGGGGACACGATTTCCGATCTTCATATCGATATTTATCTTCAATTCGAAATCGAACTGATCTTTGTCATATTCCTGTGATTGCTTTGACTGCAACTGCAACTTTGAGAGTTCGACAAGATATTATTGAGAATTTGAAATTGAGAAATGCAAAAGTGACGACGACGTCATTCGATAGAAAAAATTTGTATATTTCGGTGAAATCGGCAAAAGATGTTTGTAGCGATTTGGAACCACTTTTACAATTGGATGATTCGAAAGGAAAACATTTTGGAGGACCAACTATTATTTATTGTCAAACCAAACAAAATGTTGAAGATATCAATATGACATTAAGACGTTGGTTTTTATTTTTATTTTTTGGAAAATAATTATACAATAATTTTTGTGTTGAAATTTCGAAGTTCAAAGATTTTTCAAAAAAAAAAAATGCAGGAAAATCCAGAATTTTCAACCGCTTTTTAATTCCAGGTCTTGGTGTAAAGTGTTCTTCATATCATGCTGGACTCACAAAAAATCAGCGAGAAAAAGCTCATCAGGAATTCATTCGGGATAAAATCACAACAATTGTAGCGACAGTTGCTTTTGGAATGGGAATTGATAAACCAGATGTGAGAAATGTGATTCATTATGGATGTAAGTTATTTTCAATTTATTTATTTCTTTGAAAAAAATAATGTTTTAGGTCCAAAAGATATTGAATCATATTATCAAGAAATGGGAAGAGCTGGTCGAGATGGAGGACCAAGTGTTTGTCGTGTTTTCTGGGCTCCAAAAGATATGGCATTGAATAAACATCATTTGAGAAATGCGAAAGTATCAGATGAAGTTGCTGAACATCTTATAACAATGCTAAAACAATTGGAATTAGTATTAACAACTTCGAATTGTAGAAGATTGTGGGTGTTCAATTAATCAATTTATTGAAAAAACAATGTTCATAATTTACAGCCAACTTCTCAAACATTTTGATCCTTCAACAGTTAAACCAATTCAACCACAGTCAGATTGTTGTGATCGATGCACTGAATTATTGAATGGTAACACTGAAACAGCATCAACTTCAAATTTAAATGTGGCAGAAGAAGCTAGATTAATGTTTACTGTCATTCAAGATTTGGGTTTTGATGGTAAAACTGGAATTGGAAAAGTTATTGATTTTTTGAGAGGAAATGTACGTTTATTGAACAGTGCTCTACTTAATTTCATAAATTACAGGCTAAAGAAGAATGGCGTGTGAAAACATTCACACATAAAAGTTATTTTGGAAAAGGCAAAGAATTATCTGAAAAATGGTGGAAAGCTCTTGGTGCGTCACTTCGATTAGCTGGATATTTGGACGAAGTTAAATCATTTCAAATGAGATTCGGATCTTGTATTTCACTTTCAACAGAAGCTAAAAAATGGCTGATGTCGAATTCGAAAGAACTGAAAATTGAGGCGAATCCGATGTTGTTGCAAGGTAAATTTGGAACACCGAAAAGAAATGTTGCGGCATCGGCGAGTTCTTCGAAATATGTTAAACTTGGAGAAGATGAACAACGAATTCTTGGAAATGAGAAGAAACGAAATTATATAAGTGGAATGGAACACGAGAAACTATCTAAAATGTCAACACAAGAAAAACAAATTGAAGATCCTGAAAAAATACGATTATTGAGAAAATGTTTGGATGATTTACGAATGGAAATGGCAACAATGCATGAAGTTGCGCCATTTCAAATTGTTTCCAATACGGTTTTAGATGCATTCGCTAATTTGAGACCTGATTCGTAAGTTGGGAAGAAGTTTTCGTTGGTTACTATAGTCTAGCCATCGAAAAAATAATATTCACAGTCAAATGTTGTAAAATAATAATGTTTTAATTGCAGAGTTTCCAAATTAGATGTTATTGATGGAATGTCGACTTCACAAAAATCTCGATATGGTTTACGATTTATTAATTGTGTTGTCGAGTTTGCGAATGAAAATGGAATGGTATTGAATGTGAATTTAAATGAAACCGTTAGTTTTTTTTCGAAATTAATTTAATGTTATACTTGTGATATTTAGATTCCTGAAGATATAACACAAAAAATGGACACAGAATTGACTGAAGCAATTGGTCGAGTATATCGAATGCATATTATGAATCGATTAGATGCTAAAGATATTGCTACAGCACGTGGTATTTCAGAAGGAACAGTTTGCAATTATTTGACTACTTGTGTCGAAAAGGGGTTTCCTGTGTTTTTAGACAAATTGAAAATCAATCGAAAAATGATTGCTGTTGTTTTAAGTACAGCCAGACAGAACTTGAATTCAAGTAAGAAAGGAAATTTTAAAAGTATTTAGAAAAACTCGTATTATTTTAAGATATTGTTCGTTTGGCACCATGGATGGAAGCATTGCCAAAAGATTTCATTGATTATAATCGATTGAGAATTATTAAAGCGATTTTAGTTTATGAATATGGAATTGAAAATGAAAATATTGAAAAAGAGGAAGAAGTTGAGAATAACAGAATGGAAAAGAGAAAACATGATGATATTTCAAAGAATACTGTAGGAAGATCTAAACCGAATGCAAAAAAGTTCAAATTGTGAATATATTGTTTTATAAGTTGTATCATTTATTTTTCATAAAATTATGTTCTGAGTTCACACAGGTTGTCAGATCACATTCGAAACCAAACGCTGGATTTCTAGATGAAACAACCGTTTTTTAAAAATCTTGATAATTCTAAAAACAAAATGTCACCGATTTAAAATTTCAAGAATTATTTTGTGTTACGCATTGTCGGGATATGAAAGAAGGAGGCAGTGAAAAGGTGGAAGAGATTTAAAGTTTTATTGACGACGAAGTTGAAAACAACGATTTTGTGAAGTTTGTCAGCGAGTCATGGAGCATCTTTTCGTCGTGACGGCTCAAATTCATTTTGATCTCTTGCAAGTTTCTGTAATCAGTTAGACTTTGCTAAGTTGAGGTTATTTTTAAACTTACTTCAGCCATAGCGACATTATGAAACTTTGTGAATCGCCGCATGTTAATAAAAAATCAATAGCCACTGCAGCATTGCAACGAACTCTTTCAATTCTAGTAGCGCTTTCTTTTCGGGTATTGCAATCAATTCCTGAAAGTTGTTGCATTTCGATATTTTAAAATTCTTAAAGGTGGAGTCCGAGCAAAAAATAAGTTGTGCTAATTTGAAAGAGCATGTTGCAATTAGTACAATCCTCGAAGGATTTTTTCTGAAAGCTTCTCTAACATTATAGAAACACAGCTCCAAACGGTTGGAGATATGGACTTTCAAGCCATTTTACACGGTGTTTCACTGTTTTTTCGAACTTTGTAATTTTTTAACCAATGTTTGAGAAGCTTCCAGAAAAAATCCTTCGAGGATTGTACTAATTGGAACATGCTCTTTCAAATTAGCACAACTTATTTTTTGCTCGGACTCCAAAAACAAACCCCAAGAAGAGAATCAGTGTCAATTGCCTTGTTATCAGCAGCATCATCTAGTATTTTTTCGAATAGAAGTTTGACGCCAACCGGGTTTTTGTTAAAGCATGGAATGCTTGCTTTGATTACTGCCGACGGAATGTAGATATTATATTCCATAGTCAAACTTCTAACCAAAATACCTAATTTTCGATGGAAGACCAAACGAAACAAAGTGTATCCAAAAACCTGTAACACAAATAAACATAGTGTGAAAGTTTCCTCACAACCTACTTTGTCATAACCTCTGAAGATTTTGGCAAACTCTTCTCGATTAATGGCTGCAGCTTGCCCATGTGGCATTTTGAGAAGATGCACTATCAACAAAATCAATTTTACCTGAAAATTTCGAATGAATTATGTTTTTTTTTTGACAGAATAATATCTGAAACCCACTTTGTTTTGCAAGTAGTTATTAGTTAACTGTTTCAATAACGCATCATGTCGAGATTTTTCCTCGCACGCGTTTTTCAAACTAGTCGCGATGCAATACATTTTTGGGTCAAAAGTACAACCCTCGACAACCAACCCTCGAATGTTTAACCCTCGTCATTTTGTACAACCCTCGTGTGTTCAACCCTCGGAATTTCCAGATTTACCCTCGTCATTTCAAAAATTAATTTTTTCATTTTCAAAGTGATTTTTTTCAGAAAAAACTTCATTTCTCTCTATAAAGCTTAGGCTTAGTGAACGCCCAAGAAAAATGTTTTTTTCAACCAAATTCGATGTTTCAGATGAAAAAACAAGTATTTCTGACATTGTGTGAAAATTTAGAGTTTTTCCTAACAACTAGATCCAAGGATTGCTCGCCTCAAAAAATGACAACTGAAATTGAAAAAAAAAATTTTTTTAATGACGAGGGTAAATCAGAAAACGTCGAGGGTTAAACACACGAGGGTTGTACAAAATGACGAGGGTTAAACATTCGAGGGTTGGTTGTCGAGGGTTGTACTTTTGACCCATTTTTGATTAGTAGAAATAAATGTTAGTAAATTAGTAGTAATGATGCCTATTTGAAATGTCTCGTCATTTTATACTGGAGAAATGGTTGAAAATAAATAAGGTCACGTTCGAATTAAATAAATAATCAGAATAAATAAACATTTTTGAAGCTTTTGAAATGCTTGGAGAAAATACGGCACATTTTTAGCACCAAGACGGCAGAAATTTTCAATGATTTTTGTGCCGCGCCGGTGCTAAAAATGGGCTACACTGCGATTACTTGTTTAGCGAAGATGCTTCCTTGCGGGCACCTTTTTTTTAGCGCCAAGGCGCGAGAATTTTATTGGATTCGGGCATCTACGAGTCTGACTTTCGGGCTCAACTTATGCCATCTCTTCCCACAAACCCTTTGTACCAACAAAGACCGTGAGTAAATATAAGTTTATGAGTAAAATGAGTATAAAATGGTACATGCAAAAAGTGGGGGTTTGGGGTTACATACAGTACTGGCCAAAAAGATATGCAAAATTAGTTTTTCATACTCAAAATTGTCGAATTTTCACCAAAAATCTTATAAGGGTTATTTTTTACGCTGAATCCGGTCATATGAATCAATTTCATAGATGAAAAATTTTCTTGGTCTTACTAGGTCGAATCATCGAATTTCGATTTTTCAAATTTTCAGCATTCCTTGATTTATTTTGAAAATACGAGGATTGCCTAAACAACAATATCTCAATCTATCGATCAAATTATGAATTTTCTCGTCACGTCACAGAGAAAAATTTTTTTGATTGAAATTTTCATATATCAGTCCTCTTATACTCAGGACTGCGGTCGCTGTCTGGTCGCACTTATGCGACGAGGTTTTTCCGTGGCGCATAAATGCAACTTATGCGACCAATTTTTTCCGTCGCACAGATGTTTTTTTCTCGCGACATTTGTCGCACTCTCATCTCAGATTTGCGACACTGTCGCATTTTGAAAACAGCGTTGCGGCAGCAGTCGCAACTTTTCAAACTGAGTTGCGACGGGCTGGTCGCATATATGCTATAGATCGGGATATGAAAGAAGGAGGCAGAGAGAAGGGGGAAGAGATTCAAAGTTTTATTGACGACGAAGTTGAAAACAACGATTTTGTGAAGTTTGTCAGCGAGTCATGGAGCATCTTTTCGTCGTGACGGCTCAAATTCATTTTGAGCTCTTGCAAGTTTCTGTAATCAGTTAGACATTGCTAAGTTGAGGTTATTTTTAAACTTACTTCAGCCATAGCGACATTATGAAACTTTGTGAATCGCCGCATGTTAATAAAAAATCAATAGCCACTGCAGCATTGCAACGCAACCCTTTCAATTCTAGTAGCGCTTTCTTTTCGGGTATTGCAATCAATTCCTGAAAGTTGTTGCATTTCGATATTTTAAAATTCTTAACAAAAAAACAAACCCCAAGAAGAGAATCAGTGTCAATTGCCTTGTTATCAGCAGCATCATCTAGTATTTTTTCGAATAGAAGTTTGATGCCAACCGGGTTTTTGTTAAAGCATGGAATGCTTGCTTTGATTACTGCCGACGGAATGTAGATATTATATTCCATAGTCAAACTTCTAACCAAAATACCTAATTTTCGATGGAAGACCAAACGAAACAACGTGTATCCAAAAACCTGTAACACAAATAAACATACTGTGAAAGTTTCATCACAACCTACTTTGTCATAACCTCTGAAGATTTTGGCAAACTCTTCTCGATTAATGGCTGCAGCTTGCCCATGTGGCATTTTGAGAAGATGCACTATCAACGAAATCAATTTTACCTGAAAATTTCGAATGAATTATGTTTTTTTGACAGAATAATATCTGAAACCCACTTTGTTTTGCAAGTAGTTATTAGTTAACTGTTTCAATAACGCATCATGTCGAGATTTTTCCTCGCATGATGCGTTTTTCAAACTAGTCGTGATGCAATACATTTTTGATTAGTAGAAATAAATGTTAGTAAATTAGTAGTAATGATGCCTATTTGAAATGTCTCGTCATTTTATAGCCGAGAAAATGACTGAAAAAATAAGGTCACGTTCGAATTAAATAAATAATCAGAATAAATAAACATTTTTGGAGCTTTTGAAATGCTTGGAGAAAATACGGCACATTTTTAGCACCAAGGCGACAGAAATTTTCAATGATTTTTGTGCCGCGCCGGTGCTAAAAATGGGCTACAATTCGATTACTTGTTTAGCGACGATGCTTCCTTGCGGGCACCTTTTTTTTAGCGCCAAGGCGCGAGAATTTTATTGGCATCTACGAATCTGACTTTTGGGCTGAACTTATGCCATCTCTTCCCCCAAACCCTTTGTACCAACAAAGACCGTGAGTAAATATAAGTTTATGAGTAAAATGAGTATAAAATGGTACATGCAAAAAGTGGGGTTTGGGGTTACATAGGTGCAGTGTACCTATGACAAGAATAGTTACAGATAATGTTAGTGAATATGAGAATTTTGAGCTTTAGTTTGGCCAGAAGATTTCGTTAGTCAAAAGATCGCGACTAATCAATAATCTGTAGTTTTTTCGGGTTACTGTAGATCAGATCAAACACTTGCAAAGTTCTATGAATATTCAGTTTTCATCGGGTTACTGTAGCTTCTTTAAAGTTTGGATCTGTTCTGGGATAAAAATCCATGAGTTTTTGAGCCAAATCTTGTAGAAATTTGATTACCAGCTTTCGAAAATTTCAATTTTTTAAAAATTTTCTCGTCGTTCGCCGCTGATTTTTCAAAAAAAAAATTCGGCCCGAGTTTTTCTAAAAAAAATCGGCCCGAGATTTTTCAAAAAAAAAATCGGCCCGAGTTTTTCGAAAAAAAAATTTGCCCCGAGTTTTTTCAAAACTTTTTTTTAGAAAAAACTCGGGCCGATTTTTTTTTGTAAAAACTCGGGCCGAATTTTTTTGAAAATTCTCGGGCCGATTTTTTTAGAAAAACTCGGGCCGATTTTTTAGAAAAAACTCGGGCCAATTTTTGAAAAAAAAAATTCCAATTTTTGAAAAATTTTTGAAAAAAAAAATTCGGCCCGAGTTTTTTCAAAAAAAAAATTCGGCCCGAGTTTTTTCTAAAAAAATCGGCCCGAGATTTTTCAAAAAAAAATCGGCCCGAGTTTTTCGAAAAAAAATCGGCCCGAGTTTTTCAAAAAAAAAAATCGACCCAAGATTTTTCAAAAAAAAATCGGCCCGAGATTTAAAAAAAAAATCGGCCCGAGTTTTTTCAAAAAAAAATCGGCCCGAGATTTTTCAAAAAAAAATCGGCCCGAAATTTTTCAAGAAAAAAAATGGGCCCGAGATTTTTCAAAAAAAATCGGCCCGAGATTTTTCAAAAAAAAATCGGCCCGAGATTTAAAAAAAAATCGGCCCGAGTTTTTCGAAAAAAAAAATTTGCCCCGAGTTTTTTCAAAAAAAAAATTCGGCCCGAGTTTTTACAAAAAAAAATCGCCCCGAGTTTTTCCAAAAAAAACAATCGGCCCGAGTTTTTCGAAAAAAAAAATCGGCCCGAGTTTTTCAAAAAAAAAAATCGGCCCGAGATTTTTCAAAAAAAAATCGGCCCGAGTTTTTTCAAAAAAAAAATCGGCCCGAGATTTTTCAAAAAAATCGGCCCGAGATTTTTCAAAAAAAAATCGGCCCGAGATTTTTCAAAAAAAAAATCGGCCCGAATTTTTTTTTCTTTTGGTTAACATCTTTGGAGTACATTTAATTCAAAAAAATAATTAAATAATTTTTTTAAAATTGATCGATGACGTCATCCAAGGCAAAATTAGAAAGCCTTCCTAATTTTGCCACGAGTCATTTTTTGATCAGAAAACTTGTAATTTTCTAAAAATTTGATTGAAATTTTCAATGAATTTGATTGTAAGTCAATTATCCACAGAAAATTGACAGTAATCACAGAAAAAGTGAAACGGAAATAAATGAGAAGACTGTTACGCCTGGGGGCTAACAGCCCCTAGTCAGTAGAATGGAAAATAAAACAATTGATAATCAAAAAATTCCAATTAAAACTTTATTGATGTGCTCGATGAGAATAAAGACTTCAAGTAGTTTCGATGTGAATCTTCTAACATCTGCGCATCATGACGGCTGAGGCTCATTGATGCTTCTTTCATACTTCTGTAATCAGTTAGGCGTTGTTAAGTTGAGTTTATTTAATTATTTAGGAGCACCAAGTTCACCATAAAAGATTTTAAAACTAACTTTAGCCACAATGCCACTGTAAAATTGTCCGAATTGCCGAGTTTCAGAACAAAATCCATTGCGACTCCGGCATTGCATCGCATTATTTTTAGTTGTTTCAATGTTTCGCTTTCGGGAATTGAGATCAATTTCTGAAAGTTGTTGCATATTGATATTTTAAAATGTTCAACAAAAAAAAACAAACCCCGAGAAGCGAAGCAGTATCGACTGGCTTGTTTTCAGCGCATTGTTCCACCACATCTTCCAACAATTGAACAACGGCTGATGGATTGCGATTGAATGATGGCTGGCACTGTTTGATGACAGATGACGGCAAGTGCAAACCATATTCCAATACAATGCTTCTTATTAAAATTCCGATTTCCTTATGGAAAATTAAGCGAAAAATTGAGTAGCCAAATACCTATAACATAAATAAACATACTGTGAAAGTTTCATCACAACCTACTTTGTCGTATCCTCGAAAAATGTTCGAGAAGTCTTCTCTACTGATTGATCTTGCTTGGCAGTGTGGCATTTTGATGAGGTTCACCAAAAAAAAAATTAACTGTAGCTGAAACATTTTGAATGAATTATGTTTTTTTGACATAATAATGTTTGAAACCCACTTTTTGTTTTAGATAATCAACGGTCAGTTGCTTCATCAAGTCATCGTGTCGAGTTTTTTGCTCGATTGATGCGTTTTCCAAACTAGTCTTATTTGAACACATATTTTAATTAGTAGATAAAATAGTAAATATTAGTGTGAGTAAATTAGTAGTAATGATTCCTATTTAAAATGTCTTGTCATTTTATAATAAGGTCACATTTAATTTAAATAATTAATCAATATAAATAAATATTTTGGGAGCCACAGGCATACATTTCTGAATTTTTTTTCGTGCTGGCTTCGGCCCCTGCCACGATTATTTGTTTCACGTTATTTAAATAATTCTTTGGTTTTCATATTTTTTCTTCACTAATTTCTACCTTTTTAAAAAAATCCCGATTGGGTGGTGCCGCAGCGAGATGGTTTTTTACAAAAAAAATCATCTCACCAATCCTGCAGACATTAATTCTCATCAGAATGTGAATTATTCACATCAAGTAGTTCCCGTTCTCATTCAGTAACTTCCAAATTTATTACAAAAATATATCAAAAATAAGTGCCTATGACAAGAATAATTACAGATAATGTTAGTGAATATGAGAATTTTGAACTTTAGTTTGGCCAGAAGATTTCGTTAGTCAGAAGATCGCGACTAATCAATAATCGCATCATTTCATTTGTTCCTTCAAGAATTTGATGAACTCGAATATCTCGAAGATATTGTTGAATTGGATAATCTTTCAAAAATCCATAACCTCCAAACATTTGAAGAGCTCCATTCACAACCTGCAATTTATTTTTGAATGGCACACTGTACTTTTCATACTGTACCTCAAAACAATTATCAGTTGCATGAAGTTTAGCCATAGCACACATTGCTACTTTTTCTTCTGTTCCTAAATCAAGATGTTTTGCAGCATCGCGAACAATTAGACTGTAAATAAACACATTTTCTATTGCAAATTCCACCCGATTAAATTCTCACCGACTAGTGTGCAATTTTGTTGCGAGTTCTGCTAACTTGAATTGATTATATTGGAAATTCGACAATGTTTTTCCAAATTGTTTTCTGATTTTCAAATGTTCAATTGCCAAATCCATACTTTTCTGCGCTGCTCCTAAAGAACAACTTGCAATATTAACTCGGCCACCATTTAATCCAGCCATTGCAATATTGAAACCATAACCGTTCTCACCAATTTGATTGGTAATTGGAACCTGCAAACAATTTTTCAAAAAAATTACTACAAAAGCCTTGTAATGTTTTGAAATGTGTTGACAAAAAAACAGGACTACGGTATCTTGAGAACATTTTTTACTCAACACTTCAAATCTTGATGAAATTTTTGTAAAATATTTTTCATTGATGATACTATTTTTGATATTCTTAAACTATTTCCAATTTTTTTAGCAAATTCTAAGCTGCCAGAGCTCTAAATAATTGTTTCTAAAAAATCTCAATTTTTCTCCAATTTACCTTGCAATCCTCAAAGCTCAAAATTCTAGTTGGCTGTGAATTCCATCCTAATTTATTCTCTTTTTTCGCAAAACTAAATCCTTCCATTCCATCTTCAATCAATAAACAGAATATTCCTTTAGCACCCGGTTGTCCATCATCTTTTCGAACCATTACAAAATATTTTTTCGATGTTCCAGCTCCACTAATAAAAGCTTTTGATCCATTTACAACATAATAATCTCCTTGTTTTCTTGCTGTTGTTCGAATACTTGCTGCATCTGAACCAGCATCTGGTTCTGTTAGACAATATGAACATAATTCTTCAAAACTCGCGATTTTTTCAGCGTGTTTTGCTTTCAAATTATCTGATCCATAAGTATCTAACATCCAAGCACACCTAAAATCATTTTACTTTATTTATTTTGGAGCTAGGAGTTGAGATAAGGTAATTTTTTCGCAAAGCTATATACAGTAATCCTTAACTCACATATTATGTATACTAATATAAGCAGCAGTTGAAACACATCCCATTGAAAGTTGTTCAAAAATAACAGATGCATGAAGTCTCGACAAATCTGATCCACCAAATTCGGAACTGCAATAAATTGCACCAAATCCCATTTCACCAGCTTTTCTCAAAACATCAAGAGGTAATTCTTGCTGTAAGAATTAGATGAGATAGAGAAAAATAGGATTTTAGGGAACCTTTTCATCCCATTTTGCCATATTCGGATACATTTCTCGTTTTGCGAAGTCGTGTGCAACATTTTGAATTTCAATCAAATCCGAGTCCAAACCAATACTTGCTGAAAACAATCTCTGGTTCAAATTTTAGATTTTTTCAAGTAATTTATGTTTTTTGACAATCCAATTTTGGTTTGAAAAAAAAATAATTCTCAGAATTGTTTTGTAACTTAAGCTTACTTATGATCTCTGGAATTACTTTTTTTTGTAAAATGTTCATCAAAAATAACATTTCAAAAAATATTTTTAATAATACTTCAAAACTTGTTTTCAATTTAAAAATCAATTTTTTTTAATTTTTGAGAACATGAAAATTTTTAATTTTTAGGATTTTCCAAAAAAAAAAATTCAATTTCAAAAACACGACACGTGGTTTTTTTTAAACCTAACTTTTCTAAAATTAATAACTAATTACAAAAAAAAACATCAAAACTCACGTCTTAAACAATAACTGTGATTTGATCTTTTTGGAATGGAATAATTGAGAATTTGTCTAATAGGAATTCGAAGTTTCATTTTTTAAAACAAAAAAAAATAGTGCAAATAGATAGAAAATAAAGAAAAGCACGTGTCGAAGCCAAAAATCTCTCGACCAAATAGAAAAAACGAGAGAGTATTGATAAAATGGAGACGGAGACAAGGAAAGCAACTGATAAAATCATTCGATAATGGATGTTTGGACGGGTTCGTGGAGGTCAAAATTCTCATTTCACAAAGTGATATGTGAAAATCTATATTTTCTATTTTGAACTCTTTCAACTGAAACTGAGCGATTCAATAAAATTTTATTTACAAAAAACAACGAGAACAACACGTGGCAAATTCGTTGCAAGACCTGTCAATTGATAGCCGGGTTAATTACTTACAGTATATTTTTTACAGCGACAGACACAAATGGGTAGATCAAAAAACTAGTTTCTTTGGTTAGTGATAAATATACATGTATGAATTGAAAAAATTCCTAGAAAAATCTAAGCTTTGATTTTTGTTCTTTGATGGGTGCGGCAAGAAGTTCAGGATTTCTTTCCATAACTCGTGAAATCTGAAAATTAATTAGAATTTTGAGTTGTGTTTTTGAAAAAAAAAATAAAGAAACAAACCAAGTTATCCATATATGTTTGCATATCATTCATTCGAGAATCTTTAACTTGAAGTTCCAATTTGAGACTGTCAATTACTGTCAACAAATCTTGAACATTATTTGGATCAACTGTTTTTTGTGGATATTTTGAAGATTCGAAACCACTTGATGCAACACTTCGAATACTTCCACTTCGCCGGAATATATCAGTATGATTTAGCTGAAATTGAAAACATTGGTTACTTTGTGAAAAATCAAGTCGATCATTTTAAAGAAACTACTATAATTATGCGAAAAAATATGCACATTACTTTAGAATTTCAAAATTGCCTGTTTGGCATCTAATGTATGTGATGTTTCTGAAAACAATTTTTAAAAGTGTTTCAAAAGAAAATACCCCTTCAAAAATCAACTTACAGCTCCAGCTGGTGACGTCATTGAATGTACCATTCCACCAATTCCTTGTCCAAATTTATTATGATTAGCCACAGCTGCATTTTGAGATGGTGTTGAAGTTCTTGGTTGAGGCGATGGAACTGCAAATGGATTTGTCGAATTGTTTGCAAAACTTGAATTCGGTCGACTAATATTTGGTTGATCGAAAACATTGAATGAACTATTTCTGCTAACATTTCGACTTGCTTGTTGATCATTACATGTTTCATATAAACCATTCGATGTTTCTAAATGATTATCTCCAGGTGTCAAAAATGTTCCAGCCGGTAATGTTGCATTCTTATCTTTTTCTTTGATGCCCAATGTCTTTCCAATTTTTCCAAAAAATCTTTGCGATTTCGTGGATTTAGCAGAAGTTGCTGACCAAGCAGAAGCCATTGACATTGTATCTTCCGCTTGTTTTCTTCCACCTTTTGCCTCTTTTATTTTTCGCTTCATTTTGCTCATCAAACTTTTTCCTCCACTTCCACCTTCTTTTACATCTCCTCCAATTTGATTCAAAGAAAGTGATGAGACTGACATCGATGGTTTTTCATAGGAGAATTCAAGTTTAATTTGCACTTCTCCTCGATATTTTTCGTCCGAATTCTTCTTTTTTAATCGAAGCCAATTTGTTTGTCCATTTAATTGTTTTGCGCTTTCAATATCCATTTCGTATTTTCCAATGAGTTCTGAAAAATGAATAGTATTGATTTTAAATACAAAGAGATCTTCTGATGATTTATATTTTTGGATTGATGATCACTCGAGTAAATTATTTATCTATTGTTCAAAAATATAATAAAATTCTGAAACGTAATAAATTGTAGAATTCAGAAGCACCTCGCCAAAATTCAGAGGCACCTCGCTGGCACACTGTTTAAGAAAAAAATCCAGATTGCTGGATGAGAATTAATTTTGAAAAGGTCATTTTCAGACTTGTAAATAATTTTGAATTTAAATCAAACAGACAGCTGGTTTTGATGGAAGCCCAAATCTAACCACCACGCGGCCGCTTAATTGGCCTATACCAATACTATTGAAAAGGCCCTTTTCACAACGGATCTATTATTATATTACCTCCAGATCCCAGCTTTGTTTTCGCCAAAACCGATACAGCAACCGTACTGAATTTCTCACTCAATTTAAATTCGCACACTTCATCCCATTGACATTCTCCTTCAGTTGTAATTGCTTCAGTCGCTGCTCGACTTCTCAATGAACCTTTTCCTTGTAATGTAACAGTTACAAATGCATCCAAACTCGTCTTATTTTTCATATACAATCCTCTTGCTCCACTTATTGTCGCCAACATTATATTCGCCTCCATTTTCTGTTGTGCTTCAGGTTGATTTCTTTCAATAATACGATCAACACCCGCTTGAAATCTCCGATTCCGGCGAGAACAACCTAGAAAAATCGAATAATTATAAGGGAAAATCACATGAAAATACATTACAGATATTGAAAAACGGCATTTTCAGAGAATAACCGACTGATTTCCACGAATAAAATAACAAAAAATGAAAGATTTTTTCAACAAAAAAATAGGTAAAAAAAAATAAACGTGAAATAACAATAAAATCAACAACAAGCAAAAAAACGGTATTTAAAAATGAAATAATCCGAGCTAGAAATGAGATGGCGAAGTCTGAAAAATCAAATTGTTTTCGACCAAAAAACGTCATGAAAATGATTTTTTTATCAACTGACTGTGAAAAAATGTTCAAAATCAATAGAAAATAATTCCTTTTTCAGTTGGGGCCAAAATTGATAAGAAAAAATTGATTTGATATGCCCTTCAAAAAATAACTTTCGACTTTATAGCCAAATAAAAAATATGTGTTTGTTTTCTTCATAAATTTACACTTGACAAGTCAACTCAAAAACATCAAAAAATCTGTCACATTTCAAAAATAAAATCCCAAAACTAACCAAAAAGCATGTGTTTCATTCATCATCCGGAAGATCCTGAAAACATAATTTTTTCAACATACCAAAAAAAGTATTGAAAAATAAATATTTGTTTTCCTCCATTTTATTAGAGGGTGAAAAGTGGGTATTGTAAATACATGATTTTCTGTGTGTGTGAAACATATTTTTTGGTTGAATTAAATCGAATTGAAATAGATGGAAAAATATGAAATGAAAGAATGGTTGAATATGCAAATAAAAAATGCTGTGAGAAGAATAGAAAAAACAGAAGTGTGAACTTTGAAAGATGAAAAAACAAATGATTTTATTTTATTTTATAGGGTGACTCAAGTCGAAAAAAATTTGAAAAGAACGTTTCTTGACAAAAAATATTTTTTTTTTCAATCAATTATTTCGACTTGGATCACCCCATTATCATTTTATATTTTTTCAAAAACAAAACAACTCACTTCAATTTCAAGTTCTCCCTCATCTTCATATTCTTCATCATTTTCTTCTTCTTCATCACCCGATTCAATTCCAGCCTTTTCAGATGTTCGATTTCTTCCATTAATTTCAGTGTTTTTCTCAATTTCTTTCATACTTCCATCGGTATATCGAATTGGTAATAATATTACTTGATTTTTGGCTTCTTTATCAACCTGCAAAATGATAAATATGTGAGATTACAGAGGGTTCTGAAGAAATGTGGTCAAAAATGTTTTGCAAACCCTTTTCAAATTCTACTTACCCACCACCTTCCATCTTTATGTTCTTTTCCAGCCGCAACTCCAATCATTCTTCCATCCGGCGAAAATTGCAAACTATTTATGAAACCAGCAATCGAATATGAGAAAAACGGTGTAATTGACTTGAAATTCTCTGCAATTCTCCATAATTTCAATTCTCCTTCATTCGATCCACTTGCCAACAAATCTGAAAAAAAATCAATTTTAGGAGGAATAGATTTGATAGAAAAAAAAGGGTTAAAGTGGAAGAAGAAAAAAAGGCGAACAGCTGTGACTATAACAAATATTTGTTTTCATGATTTGATTTCCTGGCACAAAAAAACGACTATTCATCAAAGAATAAACATATTTCTTTCTGGTTCTGATCATGACAACATTTTTGTTGGAAAATATGAATTGATATTTTTCGAAAAAAAACCAAGTGGGGAAAGAAAATTTGGGAAAATCTACGTGAGGACTTTAAGTTATCACCAAAACTCAAAAAAAATGCTTACCACTATACGGCAAAACCGACAAAGCAACAATCCATCTTCCACTTCCATTTTCAATTCCATGCGCTTGTCTTCGAACAACCAATGGACGTTTCTTCCAAAATGACCAAATTGCAATTGATCTGAAAACAAATTAGAGTTAGGGATTCAAAATGTTGAAATTTGGCGCGAAATTTCAAATTTTCATAATTTCAAAAACTAGGAAAAAATCGAGAAAACACCGGTTTGAAAGAAAAAACGTAGAGGAGGAGAAAATAAGAAGGATAATACATACATAAGTATTTAGCAAGCACAAATGACGATTATTCTAAATGACAGGGAGGAAAGACTAGACCATAACTATATGGTTTTTTTTGTGTTGAACGACAATTACTTTTTCCTCGGTGAGAAAAATGCTGAAGAAGCTTTTATATTTCAGTTCCCTCCTCAAAAAAAGTCTCTTTTTTTAAAACTTATTAAAAACTGCGTTCAAAGTTTTTAGAAAAACAAAATTCGAAAAAAAATTAGACTACAATAAGTAACACCAATTCGACCAACTGATACGCTTAAAACACTTTCTCTTTTAGTTTCTTCTTTTTTCTAATAAAACGATTTGGAAAAAAAAGAGACTGGAATCCAAAGATTTCGCAATTTTTTGGTGGTGGCACGACTACTAAAAAGCGAAAGTCATGCAGATTTTGGCAGCAGATATGTATGTGTTGATTTATGATTTTTCAGAGAGAGAGAGAAAGGCATTTTTTGAAAATTGAAAAAATTTTTCTACAATCATTCAGGCGGGAAAGAAAAACAGGTTGAAAGCTTGACCGTTTACAACAAAAATATTTTTATGTCTAGTTTCTGAACTAGTTTCGAAACGGACAATGAAACATTGGGAAGAGAAATTGAAATGGAAAATGTGCGATAACTTGGAAAACGAAGTCAATGAGACGAAGAAATACTAGAAGAAAATGAAGAAGAAGAACACTTGAATAATAACGGAACAAGGTATGAAGAGAGAAAGAAAACTATAATTATGTGGTCAGTTTTGTTGAAAACGAAAAATGAAAGAAGAATTGTAGTTGAATTATTGATTACTATCAGGAAAAAAAGCTCTCACGGCTGTTTTTTATTTCAAATTTTTTAATTTCAAAAATATTTTCTCAAAGACTTATCCGAACTCAAAAATTTTTCTACTATTTTCTAGGCTGTTCACAGTTCTCATCTCTTTGCCGAATAACCGAAAATCAACAGAAAAAAAGAAGTTTGGGGCGCGCACGCGAAAAAGTTCTAACAACGTGAATGAACTGAAAGATAAAGAAAATGGCAAGAAGAAAAAACGAAAAGACTTGTGCAAATACATAAAGAATACACATAAAACTGCTGAAGGAAATGCGAAAAAAAAACGGAAAGTAAGTGGCGGCGTTCCGGTGTGTACACGTGGGGAAAAACGAAAGAAAGAAAGACTGGATCACGTGTACGTAATGAATTGAACAAGGCAGAAGAACAAAAAAATGAGGAAAAGAAGGGGGTGAAGAAATGGTTTCCAAGGAAACCTTGTTTTTTTGTGAAGAAAAAATATTTTTCAGCGAGGAAAAGTTCTCACAAAAAATTTTTTTTGGATGTTTAGCAGTGTTTCGAAAAAAATCTCGATGAGATATAAATTGAAAATTGCAGTTCGGAATTTTTCCTTCGAAAAGTTTTTATTTGAACTGAAACCTCAAGCCTAGTGATTTTTTTTTCGAAAATTCCAAATTTTTCCACGCTAATTTTCAGAAACCCTCTCTTCCTTCCAAAAAAAAAACAAATCCCGAAAAAACAACAATTGTTATTCCTTCTCAAAACAAGGACAAGTTTTCGATCAGATAATTTTACACACTCACTCACATTTTGCAATTCTCCAAAAGAAACATTCGGAGATCGGAATCAACAGGAAATTGCGCAATTTTGTCGAAATTACAACAATTTTTCTCCTGTCTCTCATTCGAATTGGAGGTCGGACAAATTCAGGATAAAAAATTGTGGGTAATTATTATTTTTTTTTAATGATCGAATCCTCGTTCAAAGTTCACCTAACTACAAGACTCTAAACAATCCGTTGTTCAAATAATTCAAAAGTTCAGCAAAAATTATTCACCTACTTAATACTCTTATGTTCTTCAATGAAAAAACAAACAATGAAATGAAATGACCTTTAAATGTTCTTACAAGTAGAATAAAAAAGTATATAGGACTGTTTCCCTCCTCCGAAAAAATAAGGAGAATGACTCATAGTATTGACAATTCTGTCAACAGACAAAAAAAACAAACAAAATCGGTGGAACCATAATAAAACTAATGTAAGAAAAAGAAAATAACTAACCCATCAGCAGATCCTGTTGCAAAATGTTCCTCATTTATCATTGAAACACAATCAAGGCTAACACAATTCGAAAGACCAGTGAACATCTGAAAAATCAAATAAATAATATCGCAGAAATTCGTATAGAAGAACACATCTTATTGTTTTTCTTGTCTCAAATTACAAAAACTTAATATTTCTATAAATTTAATAGAATTATTCAGCATCGCATTTTTAGTTTTGGAAACTATATAGTTTTGTGAAGAAAAAACCCCCAAAAGTTCAAAGAAATCTTGAAATTTGAATTTAGATTATTAAAAAGGTAGACACGGCATTTTTTGAAAATTTCAAATGTATTTTTATGGTTTAAAAAATTCCCTCCTTTTTTAAACTAACCAATTGTGATTCATCCTCAACTTTCCAAACTCTTGCAGTTCGATCTCTTCCACCAGCCGTCGCAACTCTTTGTTTTGATAAAATCGAAATTTGTTGGACAGCATCTTGATGTCCATACATTGTATCAACTAATCCCAATTGATCAATATCCCACATTTTAACACTTCTATCTTGACTCGAAGAAAATAAATTGTTTGTTTTCAATTGGAAACATAATGAGTAAATTGTTCCTCGATGTCCACTCAAATCTTTGATATGTTCCAATGTTTCGAAATTCCAAATTTTAACAACATTATCAAAACCACCAGATGCAATGTATTTTTGATCGTGTGAAATGGCAAGAGCATGAATTACACCAAAATGTGCAGTTTGTGAATCTCCACCTTTTTTGGTTCTTTTGATAACTCCAATAACTGACTTTTGAGAAATATCATCTAAAAAATATTGTCATAGAATTTTTAAAAACATTTTTTTAACTAACACTTGACAATACTCGATTCTTTTCCCGCACTGATAATATATTTGGAATCCGGTGAAAACGCAACACAAAGTGGTGTTAATCTATGTGATTTATATGATATTTCATCATCATCCTCTAATTCAACAACATTTGCAATATGTTTCATTTGTGTTCCAGTTCTCATTGCAGCATCTTCTTGAAGTTTTTGGGCGACTTCGCTTTCATTTGTGGCTTGAGTTTGGATTTTTTCCAATAGTTTTTTGGCTTCTCGGAAATTTCGTTCATGTGTATCTTCATATTCGACATCACTTCCATCTTCTGATCCTTGTGCACTTCCCATCAATGAATCCTGGAGAAAAAAAAGAAATGAATACTTGAAAAACAACATTTGGAATTTTTTGTAAGATTTCGGAACACCAGAAAAAGAGCTTGCGCCTAGAGAATGGTAGTGATAAGGGTTGGAGCCTAGAGTCTCCTGAACTCCTTCTAGTGTCAATATTTTTAAAGAATTTACAAATTTTGTGCCTTCCATCTTGATTTTTATAATTTTTAAATTCAAATTAGACTTGAACCACCCTGATTTTCTCACCTCATCATCTGAATGAATTTCAGTATTTGCCATAATTTTTTGCCTTCTCGATAATTTTGCAGCAACTTCATCGTTCTTTTCTCCACTACTCTTCACATTTTTCTGAAAAAAAAAAAATCAACATATTTTTCCAAATTCAATATCCGAACTCACTCTTTTTCCTCCAGCTGTCTTTTTCGTTCCTCCTTTCAAGAAAAAAGCAGGCATTTTACTGAAATTACCTATTAAAAAATTGAAAACCTAACCAAAAAGATATTTAAAGCGTTTGAGAACACTTTAAAAATAAAAATAAAATGAAAAAAAAGTTAATAATAAATATTTTATTATAAGGTAAAAACTTGACCCGATACATCAGAGAACATTCTGTAAAATAGTTGTTTTGGTGTTTTTTAAAGTGAGATTTTCATACTTTTAAGGTTCTTGTAGCAATTTCAACAATTTCCACGTCACTAATAAGTGTGTTCAGAAGAGTTTTTCCATTTCGCCCGTTTTTCGATGTCCAATCTTTGAGCAACTTCAAATTGTATTCTTTTTCCTGAAATTCCAAAAAAATTATTGAAAATTGTTTTGGAATAACTTTACATTTCCAGTTTTCAAAATTTCATCCGATCCAAAAACCTCAGCTAATTGCTTCGAAAATTTGATCAAAGCTTCGGCTAAAATTTCCAAATTTTCATCAGTCAACGAATTATCCGCTGATTTTTTCAATTCTTCTTTTTTCGCAGCTTCTCTTTTTTCTCTGGCCTCAATTTCGTCTTTGAATTCATCCAATGTTTTTGCAGTTGAATAGAATGTTTTTTCCAAATATTCTCGCATACTATTAGCTGGATCACAAGAAGATGAAGATTTTTCGAGTTTTGAGACATATTGTGGTGCTTTTATCAAAAGCAGTCGAGCAGCTCTCCATTGAAATGCAGAATTATTGACCGATCTGAAATATAAAAATTGTTGGGATGGGATCTATATTTCTATTTATGTGAGGATGAATAAATTAAATAGGTGTTTGGAACTCAAATTCACCAAAAACAACCCCAAAACAAATATCAATAAATATCTCACTTGTATTGTTCTTCAACTTGTTGTTCTGGATCCATTTCATCTAATGGATCTCGAAGAAATTCGACTAAACTTGGTTCAAATCTTCGCTTTGACGATTTGCAAAATTCTAAAACATTCGGTTCGTATGTCCACAGTTTTGTCATTTCAGCCGATCCGAGATCAATTGCATCTGGATTGAATTCAACTCGAGCTCGCCTAAAAAGCGAAATTATTTCAATTATTTATCATACTTATATATTATTGGGCTTATGTCCCGTTTGACCTATATAAATGCCCCATTTTCGAATTTTTAATTCAGACGTGAAAATCTTTTAATCTTTTTTTCATTTCAAGATTCCGAAAAGAATTCACATATCATACTTATATATTATCATACTTATATATTATTGGGCTTATGTCCCGTTTGACCTATATAAATGCCCCACTTTCGAATTTTTAATTCAGACGTGAAAATCTTTTAATCTTTTTTCATTTCAAGATTCCGAAAAGAATTCACATATCATACTTATATATTATTGGGCTTATGTCCCGTTTGACCTATATAAATGCCCCACTTTCGAATTTTTAATTCAGACGTGAAAATCTTTTAATCTTTTTTCATTTCAAGATTCCGAAAAGAATTCACATATCATACTTATATATTATTGGGCTTATGTCCCGTTTGACCTATATAAATGCCCCACTTTCGAATTTTTAATTCAGACGTGAAAATCTTTTAATCTTTTTTCATTTCAAGATTCCGAAAAGAATTCACATATCATACTTATATATTATTGGGCTTATGTCCCGTTTGACCTATATAAATGCCCCACTTTCGAATTTTTAATTCAGACGTGAAAATCTTTTAATCTTTTTTCATTTCAAGATTCCGAAAAGAATTCACATATCATACTTATATATTATTGGGCTTATGTCCCGTTTGACCTATATAAATGCCCCACTTTCGAATTTTTAATTCAGACGTGAAAATCTTTTAATCTTTTTTCATTTCAAGATTCCGAAAAGAATTCACATAATGATCTTATTCCACTTCAATTTTGCTAATTTCCGGATGAAGAGACCGTAAGAAATTTAATTAAACTATCAAACTCGCTTGAGTGTTACTCTTTTACCTGAATTATGAAGTGAAGTCAATTATCTGCCTGATTCTCATGAAAGTGTCATCTTTTGGTATTTTTTGGGCAGAGCTATTAAGTTAATGTTTTGATCTGAGTTTACAAATTTCATTTTCACAGTTTGTAATTCACGACCCAAAAAATGTCAAGTTTTTTGAGACCTGACACAAACTCAGGGATTGGACTAAAAGCGACGTAATTTTCATAAAAAAGTGAAACATCTCCAACATAATTGGATTTTCGGAAAGTGTGTGAAAATGGACCATGGAAAAATTGGTGCTCTTCATATTTTGAAAAAGAGAGTTTCAAACAAAAATAGCTATCTGAAAAGTTTTTGAAAAGATGTTGTTCTTAAAAGAAAAATATGAAGATCAGCTATTTTCCGGAGCCCGTGTTCGCTATTTCAGAAATTTAATGCACTTTTCAATGAAAAATACAAGTTTGTAAATCATTGTTCGACAACTACAGATTTTTTTTGTAATCATGGAAACTCTGTGAATTATTAGCAGAAAGAGTGACCAAGTTAGGTACGATTTTCTTTAGATTCTTGAGAAAAATTAAGCCTCTCACCTTGATTCTAAGGACCAATTTTATGTATGGAAAATTTTCATAAAACATTTGTTATAATTAAAGCCTGTGCCGGAAACTTTCCGTATTTTCCGGAACTTTCAAGTAAAGTTGATTGGAAAATTAGAATTCTTCAAAATCGTCTTATTTTCAGAAAACAATTGAGTGGCTAATGGACCTATGCAGAATAATATTTTGTAATAAAAAAACATTTTTTTCCTATGCAGAAAAACGTCGAAAAAACAAAATAAAGACAACGTGAAATTGAGAGAACGCAGACATAAAATGGGTTCTTTGTCTGCACTCTCTCAATTTCACGTTGTCTCTACTCAAAATAATAAACTGTATATTTTGTTTTTTTCGACGTTTTTCTGCATAGGAAAAAAATGTTTTTTCTTATTACAAAATATTATTCTGCATAGGCCCATAAAATCAAAAGTTTGGAAATATCTTTTTGGTTTTTACTTCTGAATGTGGTCTGCAAACTAGGAAGGTGATTACTTTCAGAAAACCTTGCAGATATACATAAATTAATTTTTCCATAACCGAACCGCAGCCGAAGGCTGCGTAGCAAAACAAGAATGAACACCGGCGATAGCCGGTGTATCATTCTTGTATAAATATATTTAACTTACTTTTTGTACATTTGCATAGCAGCTTTATCAGCTTTTTCAGAAATATCAGGACAATTTATATTCTTCCAATTTGACCATTCCAACTCTCTTTGTAATATTCGCTGAAAAATAATTATTCCTTTTTTTCAAAATTCAAATAATCTCACCTTGCAAACTGCTGAGAAATTCGAACCTTTTGGAAGTGTTTCTGATAATAATCTATAACATTTATCCTCGCTATCAGTCACAAATTTTGTTTGTTCCTCATTCAAAATCATTTTCTTAACACCAACTTTGAATCGAACATCACTTGTTAAATATTGGAAGATAATTAGACATTGAAGAAGGAAATATCGACGAAGTTGTGAATCATTCAATTGAAGAGATAACAATTTTGGACTTGTTAGATATTTTGAGAAAAATAAATCATCAGATGCTAATTTTTCGCGTTTACTATTTCTTTCCATTTCTTCGTCTTCAGCTGATGATTTATCCAGTTTATTAGTGGTTAGAAAAGATAAAACATTTGCTAAATCTTTTTTGAATACCACAAACTTCTCCTTTTCATAAAGTTGTGCAGGATTTGCCAAAAACTTTTGAATACTCCAAAATTGTCGATACATTTCAGGTGTTACTTGAATTTCTTTTGAATCATCGCTTGTTATTTCTCCAATTTCCATATCTTCCGATTCTTTCAATGGAGTAGAAGTTGTAGCTAATAAACTTTCAGATTCTGTTTCGACTTCTTCATATGATGTGATATTCTGAGTATTAAAATGTCCCATCAGATTTAAACCAGATTTCTCGGCCAATGGTAAATATCTGCTCAAAAAGAACATAATTCTACCACAAAATGATGTTTCAGCAGTTCGACTCAATCTTCGAAGTAAATCATTGCAAAACCGAAGAATCGAATTTTGTCCAACTTCATTCAAAGGCGGTTGTTTGAAATCAACCATATGCTCTTCGATTATTCCAAATAAATGACGACATTGTTCGATTGAACTTGTTTCCAAAAAATCTTGTAATGTTGTGATTGGAAGAACTTTTGAGCATAGATTGGCTCTCATTAATTGCACAACAAAATTGAAATGGCGTCTTGCGAATTCTTCAACTGTTGCAATTGGTTGTTTGGTAACATTCAACCCTCGTTTTCTCACTAATTGATCAACTTTTAGAATAATAAGCTCTTCATCCGGTCTGGAAAATCTAAAATATATGAAATATCGGCTTCAAAAACTTACAGGTTTTTCCTTTCTTTCTTTATTAGCTCTTTCAGTCCTTCAAAGTCGCGATTTTCAATCAAAACCTCCATAACCTAAAATAACGATTTTCTAGGAGACGAGAATTATAGAAATGAGGAAAGACATTTGGAGACTGTTATAACATATTTTCAAAAATTTTCAAAATTATCACGTTCGTGGGAAACGCAAAAACAGAAGAAAACAAGACCAAACAAAAAATAAAAGATTTCGGAAATCGGCGGACTAAAAAATAATAAAAATTGTTTGCTACGACACTCCGCGTTTTTCGGCCACGACTAGAACTGCCTGTTGTTTATTTGCACAGTCGATTGGATTTTTCTTTCAGTTTTTCCTATTTTCAGCCTTTTTCAGTGTTTCAAAGTTGTTTTTATGTGTGGAAAAGTGTCTAGATATCTCTAAGGAACACCGAGTATTTGATATCTTGTTGAGAAAAAAATTTGAACAAGAAATACATGTTATTTTTTATATTTTGCTTTTTATTGGAATAGTTAGCAAAATGATTTTACGTTTTGTCATAGAGCGATTAAAAAACGAGAAATGTAAAATTCCTGCCTGTTCAATTTTGACATAAAACGTGACCCACCAATATTAAGCTAATCATTTCAATTCAAGGCATTTTCGGTTTTTTTTCTGACAACGAACAAATATTTTTCATGTTATACAATTCAAGTTAAATAAGTTGTTAATTTTTACATCAAATATATTCTTTCTTTCCGTTTGAATAATTCATAATCTTCTTTGATCTTACATCCAAGTTTTATAGGTATGGCAGCCGCAGCAAAAGCTATCAAATTTGCTTACAACGGAGCTCTCGCGAACAATTTGCGAAAGTTCACATGGAACAACTTGTGGGGAGGTCGTGAATACGGTCTTCTTTTCCACGACACTTATTTCGAGCCAGCTCCAGAAGTTACCGAAGCATTGAGAAGATTGAACTTGCAAGAACCACATCTTTTCGATCAAAGAAAGGTATTATTGATTTTTAGTTGCAAAAATGATATTGATTTTTTAAGATTCGTCTTTCACGTGCTCACACTTTGGCTCTTCACGGAGAAAAGCTTCCAAAGGCTGAATGGACACAATACGAAAATGTAAGTTTATTTAATTGTTGTCTTTTGACAAAACCATTCGGTTCAGGAAACATGGTATTTGAAACCATATCTTGATGAAATCGAGGCTGAGAAGAAGGCTCGTGCTGAATCATCTGGACTTATCCCACCATACCAAATGAAACAACATTAAAATTCGAAGTGTTCTCGTGAAAAGTGGTTTTGTATTTATAGCGTAATCAAAGTTTAATCCATTTCGAACCGCTTCAATTTCAAATGATAAATTTCATTATAGACGATGAATGAGTTAAAATAACAAACATATATACAGAACAAAATTACAGGAAATTTACAGAATAGTCTTTTGATAATTTTCATTTATTTTCTTCACAAAATAGTCCAGATTGCTTATTTCAGTAGGCTCCCTTCTTCCAGTAGGAGAAGTAGGATTTTTGAATTTTTCGATGAATCTTCTAAATCGACTTGGTGATTTAACTCTAATGAATCCATAACCGATGTCGAAATTATATCCAAATGTGCATAAAAGACCAATAAGACAGCAAAACAATGTGAAAGGAAATGTTATCAAAGCTGGTATTATTGGAAGTTCCGAGAAAAATTTCTTCACAAACACTCCAAATGATTCTCCCATTATCGAAAATATGAGAACAACGATTCTACCAAAAAAAGATACTGGAACTGTTATCGGATTAATTTGCCATTTATAATGATCGGAGGTTTGTTGATCGTAGAAATATGAGTAGAAATTGTTTAATATAGTTTCTGAAATCAATAAATTGAGGTTCATTTGTATATTTGAAATCAAAATTTTTTTCGGTAGAACTTCCGATAAATTACCATTTTCTCTTGCTTTTTCTTCTTTCATCAAAATCGCTTCGAACAATAAACACATAACCACAAAATATGCGACAAACACTGATATTCTTTTGTGTCTCGTAGTTTTAAAACAAAGTTCACAGGTTAAATTAAACACTCCATCTAATAGTAAGTACCAACATATATAGAATACAGCATCGAGTAACATTTGAACTACAGTTTGTTTAAGTATATCTGATTATGTATGGTTTTTGCCTGTTGCGAAAGTAATTCGCACATTCAATTTAATCTGTTTTTAATAACGCGAATGAATTGAACAAAACGCCAAGAACAAGGCAAGCGGTGTGTGCACAACTTACACTAAAACAGACGAACAAACATTATCGAAAACGTTAATAATTTTAATTGTTTGTTTCGTAGGAAAAAATATTGGAACAGAATGGTTTATTCGAAACGTAATGCAAATCAAGAAAATCGCCGAAGTCGACAAAATGAAGAAGACGAGGATGATGAAGATGACACTCAAATGGATGCGGGAACAAGTTCACAGCCCCAAAATGTAAGTTATTTTCTAATTTTTGTGCTTAAAATAAAGATAAAACATATCTTCAGGCCCAACAGAAGAATGCATCAACTAGTCGAGCTATGGAGACTTTCACATTTCAATCTCTTGACTGGAAATCAATGTTATCCAAATTTTGGGTTGAACAAAAAACAAGAGCGAGTAGAACAACACAAAATGACATGCGTGAAAGATGTAAACATATGGCACTTCCAATGGCAAGAGTTAAGAAAATTATGAGAATTGATGATGAAGTTCGAAGTTTGATGATTGCCGCTGATGCTCCGTTTTTCCTTGCCGCAGCTGGTGAAATGTTTGTTGAAGAAGTGACAAGTTTAGCATGGCAAATTGTTGAAATAACAAGAAGAAGAACAATGCAAAAATCTGATGTTGTGACTGCTTTGCAAAAAGTTGAACAATTTGATTTTCTCATCGATATTATTCCAAGAGATCGTACTATTCGACAAACATATGTAAGTTTTAAGTTTTTTGACAAAATTAATTCTCCAATAGTAATTTCATAAAACAACATTATTTTATTAGACTATTCCACATCCGCGAGATTATCAACCACCACAAAACCAACAAGATGAACAGCAACCGAATCAAAATGATATTCCGAATGAGGATAATTATGAACCTCCAGTTAATGAGCAAGCACAAAATGGGGAATTTATGCAAGAAATCGAGAATGTATATGAACCTAATGTAACTACAATTACTGTCGGTAAGTCAATATTTCAAAAACTGTTTTTTTTTCAATAAATGTGATGGGTTACGAATTCCAGATGAACATGGAAACCCAATTGGTAATATTCCACAAGGTTATCAAATTGTAATTCAAAATGGAAATGAACAACAACCTCAACAAGATTATTCAACAATTCAAAACGGATCATCTGAAACGGGAAATGGAGCTATATATACTTATAATGTTTGTTTTTTTTTCACATTTTCTTTTTTACTCATAAATATAAGTATATTTTCAGGGCCAAACATATCATATTGTTCATATTGCTGATGGAAATGAAACGTCGTATCAATGAAATATAAAGATGTATTTATTATTATTTAAAAAAAGATATTTCATTTTTTGAATTTGTGCTTTCGAATAAAAATTTTTTGTCTAATTTTAATTTTCAGTTCTAATTTCTGATTGGTGTTTGATTACACTCTAATATTTGCTGTTTGATTTGGTCGATTTGGTCGAACAACTGGAGATGTTCGAAAAAATATGAGAAGATTTGAAAATATGAATATTTTTGGAAAGATAAAATACATAAATATTGTTATAGTTTCGATATGATCTTTCGAATTTGTGACAAAGAATAGAGTTCTCATTATACTAATTAATAATTGAATTATAACTAAAAATGAAATATGCAAAATTTGTGAATATTTGTCAGATTTATGATGATAAATAAGATAAATTAATAATAAGGAAGCAATTGAAATGCAAATTAATGTTGTAAAAATTGCGTCTGAAATTATTTATCTGTACTTTTACTGAAAAAATGTTTTGAATAGCTATTAATACCTGTAATAAGTATTTGGAAAAATGCGTATAGAAAAGATGAGGCAATCAAATATTGATTCATATTGATTGTACATAAAAATATAATATTTGGTGCTTCATTTTCATATAAAATAGTCAAAATGATACTTCCATACGTCATGAAACTTGTCATTGAAGTTGTCATCGGAAATATAATATAGGATTCGAACCATAAAATTGATTCACAAGAATTTTGTATTTCAATTTTATTAACAGATTTCAGTTGATTATTGATTAAAAATATGGTGTTAGTAATTAGTGAAAAGATGTAAACAAAATGAAAATATGAAAAATATTGAAAAATTTCAACATTTCTATGTTTTCGATTTGTAAGAAAAATATATAAAGAAAATGTGATTCCCTCAATAAAAACAATTGGAATAGATGAAACCTCTATTGATTTTTCCATTTTTTCAGTAATCAAAATGTGGGTAACAACAGAACAGCTGAAAAAAGAGAAAACTGAACAAAATGCGAGAAAAAGAGAAGCAGTTGAAACATCAACAGAAGCAGATGTTATCGCAAGTTTTGTTCATAACAGACCGACTGATTTGAATGATGTAAGTTGAATAATTTTTAAATTGAATCAATTACACAAATAAATTCAGTTAGCATTTGAAAGACATTATCGAGAAAGTAGAAGAGAAGCACCAATTATGACTGTTAGAGCAGATGTAAGTTATAATTATTTATTCAGAAATTCAAAACTTATTTTTTAGGTTAGTGAAAATGTTGTGGAAATTGGAGAAGAAGTGAATTGTCTTGATGAAGGATTTGATTTTGCAGTCGCAATTGTTGATACTGTAACTGGTTCAGCTGTTTTCAAACCAGCACGTCTTTATTCGTTCGAAAGCAAATATTCTGAAGATGTTGAAAAATTAATTGGCCAAAAAAATACATCGAAAAAACCAATTGATTATAAAGAGGATTATGATATCACAACAGATAAATGGGCTGAAAAAAGAAGACAACTTACGCATAATTTTGGATCATCGAAGAAAATTAAAATGGATGAAGCTGCTCAAAGAAGAACTATTAAACAAGATACATTGGATGAAATGAAAAAGACTGCATTTGCATCGAATTCGAATGTTAAAGATGAAGAAGTTAAATTATCTGATATTTCTTTGGTTCAAAAAGCTGCATCTTCTATTTTACCACCTGCAGTTCAAGCGGATTTATCAAAAGATATTTATCCAATTTCATTATTCTTATCTGAACAAGAAATTGAAGCTGTTGCTGATGAAGCACTTTTACTTATGGAGAAAAAGCGAAAAGAAAAAATTGAAGCTGGAATTCCAGAACCAGTTGTTCTAATTATGTTCAATGAACATACTCGACAAAGAGCTTCTGCATATCTTCTTCTCGCAACAATGGTTGAAATTTTGCAAAAATTGGGAAAATCAAGAAGTATTTTGCGAAAAGAAATGAATGATTTGAAACTTCCAAATTTATTACGACAAAAAGTTCAAGCTGAATATTTTTCGGAATCAACTTCGGATCGAGGATTTGGTGGAAAAGGAGCGGAAAGAGTCAAATTGAATACGGCTGATTTTGATCGTTTTATCGCTTATGCATTAGCATTAGCCCTTACCTTGGGTTCGTTATTTTTGATAATTTTTTTTTTATTTTCTGGATATATTTGTAAATTATTGCAGCTCCCGAACACAAAATACCACTTTCTCCATTTCAAACGATGTTCGCAATCCCTCCATCAAAATTAGAAAAGGTTAGAATTTAATTAATTTTTTTTATTTGAAGAATTAGATTTTGGAACAAAAAATAATTTGGAATAATTCACTTGGGATAACAATTGAAATCGAATTTTGATAATTTTTGATTTTTATTGAAAAATTTAAAAATATTTCGAACATTTCTAATAATTTTAGAAAAAAAATGTTTCCAGATGCTCGAAGCTCTTGGTGCTGACATTATTCGTCTCGATGTCACAACTGCTCAACAACTCAAATCTTTACGCGGTGCTGTTTTATTGAAACCACCTTCTGTTGAACAAAAACCGACAAGAAAATTGAAAAGACGATAAATTCTTATTTTGTTTTGTTTTTATTTTTTTAACAATTAGTTGTTGATTTTTTGTTGTTTTGTTTTTCGTTGAATACATTTCTTGATTTTTTTTGAGTTTTGTTTGCTTTTTGCTGATTTGGTTCAATAACCGAACTTATTTCTTTTCTTTAAAAATTATTTTTTTAAATGTTTTTTTCGAATTTCAGATGGAATCGGATGATCAAAGTAAATTGATAGGTTGGTTTTTAATGAAAAATATTTTTAATAGTCAATTTAAATAATTTCAGATTTCATCGATAGCTACAGTACTTCTGATCCGATTCAATATTTTCAACATTCTCCCACCAAAAATCATACCCTTGCTCGTTCTCAAAATCATGCATTATTTTGCATTCTCGATCAAATGAAAATCCCAATCAGTTTGGAATCAGAAAATGTATCGAAATGGTTGATCTACAAACAATCAGCTGTTCATCGACATCAAAAATTCTTTGGAATGTTTCGATTTTTGGCGAAATTGGTGAAAAAATATAATGATACAACTATTTTGAAAAAATGGAATGGCATTTATAAGGTTAGAAAAAAACTATAGTGGTCTCAATAAATAATTTTTTATAGAGATCAAGTAACTCTGGCGATGATATGTATCTTTTTGAAAACGACGCTTTGCGATTTATCGGTTGTGCATATTTACGTCGAATATTTCTTCTCGATAAAATTCGTGAAACTTGTTGTAAATGTGCTGAAAATGCACTCGGAATGCTGGAAATTGATCATTGGACAAATTTGATGCTTGTCATTGTTGCGATTTGTGGAGAAGTACTTTCAGATTCTGTTGAACAAATGAAATCGATTTTGAAAGCATGGAAATTTGTTGGAAATGTCGTGAAAAAAGTTGATTCGCGGTTAGTTTAATTTTGCAGTTTTTATGGAATGAAGAAAACATTTCAGGTTTCCGGAAACTCTTGATAATTTCGAAGTTGTTCAAAGAATTTTATCATGTGGAATTTCATTGTCAACAGAATCGGTTGAATCATCTTCAGATTATCAATCGATTATTAAACTTCTGAAATTCAGTAAAGAGAAAATGGAAGATGCACAAACCGAAAATCAAATTATTGAAATAAGGTAAATTGGGTGAAGGGGAAAATGAAATATTGCATTTTTTGGAGTTAAAATAGTTATTAGTATAAAGTTCCAGAAATCTAATTTTTTCAGTTCTCAAAATTCAATTTTTTTCAAATTCTTATTTCACATCTTTGAGATCAATTCCTATTTTTTCAGAAACAAAGTATTGGATGATTTGAAAATGGAAGAAGTCAAAAAGCTCACTGGTTCTTCGAAAAATGATTTGGGAGTTTCAATTTCAAGAGATGAATTTTTGGGATTATCAAATGGTTAGTCATTTTATTTTCATAGAAAACTTCTACAATCTATTTTTTAAAGATTCAGAATCACCATCAACATCACATTGTTCAAATGATACACTTTTATCACCAACACTTTTCACTTCGAAATCAACCAAAAAACAAAAAGCAAAAAAACGAAAAAATCCATCTTCTTCTTCTTTTGATAATAGTTTTCTACAATCAACCCTAGGTTTACTCACAAATAATAAAAAATCGAAATAAAAATTGAAAATTCTAATATTTTTATTCAAAAACTTTGGGTTTGCAAGTTTCCTAACACCATATTTTTCAGTTCCGGAACACTAACAATTTTTCATGGAAAAATTGCGTTTTTTTTGTTCTTCTCGCTTTTTTTCTTTTTTATCAATATGGGGTGATAATAATATGACACTACTACTAAAGTACACTCTTATTTAGTTTGTCTAGTTCTTTTTATATTTCTGTGTAACTATGTTGAAATATGTGAACTTTTTGCAAGAGTATACTCTGTAGAATTGATTTTTGTTTTCGATTTTAATTTTCCCCTAAAACTTGTTTCTATGGTGTTGTTTCGAAAGCTCAATGTTCCTTTAATGTTTCTTTTTCCTCTCCAAAACATATTTCTCGTTAGTATTTACATTCATTCTTCTTCTCTTCCTTTTTCTCATTATTATATTTGGAGCCTATACATTTTTGTGTGCAAATAATACATATAAAACATGGTTTTTTTGAGTATAATGTTTGGATTCGAATTCTCATGGTTTCATTATTCATTGGAGGCTATACTTATTGCGACACTTATATTTATGTTAATGAAAAGTCGAAAACAGAAAAAGGAGAAATTATCGAAAAGATTGACTGAAAAGGTGAGTCGTTTTTGAAAATAATGTTTGAAAATCCTATGATAATTAATTCATAAAAATTATTATTTGTAGAAAAAATTATTGAACCCGAATAATAAAGTAAAAAAAAAATAACAATATCTGAATGAGCGGAAAAAAATGTCACTGAAAATTTAAAAAAAAACTTCCATTCATGAATTTTCAGAACGAATAGTAGCTGACTAGAATTTTAAAAAACGAGAAATGGAAAATAAAAACCACGTGAAAAATTCACCCATTTTTAATAGAATTCAAAATTTTTAATTTAAAAAAATTCACGTGAACTCGATCACCAATTTAATTTCATTTCCAATTTTCTCCGATTCCAAAACATCTCTCATTTACTTTTCAGCAAAAAGATGAGTTGATAGCTGAATGGGAACCTGAACCACTGGTTCCAGAAACACCACAAGATCATCCGGTTTTGAATCCGAAATTTGCTGATGGGTAAGCTATTTGTTCCTCATCAAATTATAATTTCCCAATAATTTTCAGAAAAATGACAAAAGAAGTTTCGATTGATGGAAAACAATATTTGAATTTGGCATCGACAAATTTCCTGAGTTTCATTGGTTTGAAAAGAATCGAAGAACGCGCGAAATCAACAATTTTCAAATATGGAGTTGGTTCATGTGGACCACGTGGTTTCTATGGTACTGTAGATGTTCATTTGGATTTGGAAAAAGAATTGGCCAATTTTATGGGATGCGAAGAAGCTGTTCTTTATAGTTATGGTTTTGCAACTGTTTCAAGTGCAATTCCAGCTTATGCCAAAAAAGGAGATATTATTTTTGTTGATGAAGGTTAGTTTTTTTCTTGAACTCAAAAAAATTCAAATTTATTATTTTCTCGAATAATATTATGTTATGTTAACTATTCCTTCCTATTTTAGGAGTGAATTTCGCGATTCAAAAAGGATTGCAAGCCTCTCGAAGCAGAATCGAATTCTTCAAACACAATGATATGGAAGATTTGGAAAGACTTTTGAAAGAGCAAGATCAAAGAGATCAAAAAGATTTGAAAAAAGCGAAAAATATCCGAAGATTTATTGTTGTTGAAGGTCTTTATGTAAATCATGCCGATCTTTGTCCACTTTCCAAAATTATTGAATTCAAATGGAAATACAAAGTTCGTGTATTTATTGATGAATCATGGTCTTTTGGAGTTATTGGAAAAACAGGAAGAGGTCAGTTGAATTATTTCATTTTTTGTTTATTATTTACAAAACCCGCGTTAATTAATTATTTCGATACCTAAATGACAATACAGTGTATCTACAGTAATCCTATATACATTATGAACATGGTTATTGTAATTATTAAATATGATTTTGAAGTATTTGAGGAGGAAACTGGGGTAGAAGAAGAAGATGAGGAGGAAGTTGTAGTTATTGTATCATGTGTTGTTTGTATTGTTGTTGTAGTTTTTGGTCCAACAAGATTTTCTAGCCTTGGACCTGTCCAATTTAATCGATCAGAATAAGTTAACATCAAGTCTAGAGCAGCTCCATTTGTCCAACCAAATCCAGCTTGAACTTCGTATTCACCTCCTGTCGCTAATTTTGCATCTGGTTCTTTTACATCATATTTTTCCCACATTGCGTTTGAAATATTGAATGTTAAAATATTAGTTTCCAACCATTTTTTCGCAATTTCATAGGCTTTTTGTTGAAGTCTACAAAAAGGATTTTTTTAGAATGATATTCGTTTTTTAGTTAGCAAAACTTACACTGGATTCAAACTTTTTCGAAATCCTTCAATAACCATATGAACCAAAGGACTCCAACCATTTGGAAAATCCCATTGTTGACTTGTATTTTGTCTCAAACTTGTTGGAATTCCACCTGGCCATTTTAATGCTCCCATTTCTTCAATTTGATTATAAACATCAACTGCAAGTTTCGTATTTAAAGGATCATAGCATTGAGCAAATAATGGAGCTGCAATTGTTGGATAAAATTCGGTATTATGTTTTTGAGTTCGGAGATTGTAGTCGTACCTAAAGTTTATTTTATTGTTTATTCTAATATTCACAAAATGCTCACCATCCTCTCCTTGAGGAAACATAGAATACTTGAGTGAAAAAATCGCGGAATTGATTATATCTTCCAGCCCATTCATCATGTTTCAATCTATTTCCTAATTTTGAATAGAAAAATGATAAGATGTTCATATTATAACAAATAAATGCATTCAAATCAACAGGAACAATATCGATTGTTTCAATTGTTGACATATTTTGTCCATCCGAAAACCATCGACTCGAAAAATCCCATCCACTTTCAGCTGCACTTGCAATATTTTGAAAGAATTTACGTCGAGAATCAGATGAATTTGAATGAAGATGTTGAGCACTTAAAACATCTTCTCTAAATGATTCTGGTCTTGGAGTTTGTGATTCTGTTCGATATTGGAACATGTTATAAGTTGTTTCAATATCATCTTCTTTTGTTACATTTACACTTCGATGATTATTCCAAAATGTATATTCTTTTTCAATTAATGGAATCATATCAGCAACAAATTGCAAATCATCAGTTGCCATAAAATATTCATAAACCATTGGTGCAAACATCGGAGGTTGCGATCTTCGAAGATAATAAACTCTTCCTCCATTTGGAATAAATCCATGTTTTTCAATAATATATCCAAAATTCGAAATCATATTTCTTGCAGTTGAATATAATTGTGATGCAAGTAATCCTTTAATAATCCAATATGCATCCCAATAATAAAATTCTCTGAATCTTCCACCAGGAATAATAAAAGAATTTGGAACATAAAGAAGGGAAAAGCGATTTTGTTCATCTTTCACTTCCTCTTTCATTTTTCGACAAAGTTGAATCCAAATAAAGTGAATTCGTTGAGCAAACGCATTATATGTTTCATCTTTAATTCCGCTAAATTGTTTCGGAGCCCATTCTGGTAATTCACAAACATCCAATTCATTTCCTTCTTTATCGAAATATTTATCTACAAATTTTTTCAATTCTTCTTTTCGAATATTTTCAATTGGTCCTGAGAATGTTCGATGAAAAGCTCGCATTATCATTGGACCCGTTGTATTCTGTTTCATTGGTTGATCCAAAAATGTTTTTGAATCATTATAAAGTTTGACTGACATAACAGCTTGTAATAGTTTTCCACTACAATAAATCATCCAATTTCCCGGCGATGTTGTATTATCACAAGGTAGAATTGAATCAGTAAAATAATCTTCTGATATTAATCGAGATATATTTTTCTGAAATTTTCGGAGGATTCTAAAAGATTTTAATAGAAAAACTTACCGAATTTTCAAATTCTACAGTATTATCATGAGATTCTTCTGGTGTTCCAAAATCGGCTGAATTATTAATTAAATCCGGTGTAATTAGTGGCTCCGGAATTGGTAAAAGTTTCACGAAAGATGGAATAATTACCATAAATATTATACATTTCCAATGAATCATAGCTATCTGCAAAAAAATGGGTTTTGAATCGGAATCGGAATCTGAATCATAATCGGACAGGGGGATTTTAAACGCGTGGCGGATTAAAAAATGAGATGAGTAAGTATCAAAAATCGGGTGGTTGAAATTTGTTTCTGCTTTCATCAAAAATGAAAAGAGAAGGGGTTACTTGTATTAAAAAACAATTGTGAATGGGCGGGACTTTTTCAAAGTACCGTATCATTTTATATGGAAAAAAGTGAAGATAAAAATAGAGGATACACTTTTTTCTATTGAATGATGTATATTATTTTTCAAAACATATTTCAATTGATCTCACCAAAAGTGAATTGAATCATGTGAATTTTTTTTCGAAAAAATATGTAATTCAAAACAAAGAATTGAAGATCCTTGAATCTGATCAGTGTTTTAATGATTATTACACAATTTTTTGACCACACACTCTAAAATGATCAAGAACAATAACATCTTATCGCTCAGATTTTTCAGTTTCAGTTTCAGTTTCAAAGAACGGTTGTAATTTTTGAA